>CM032920.1:10000000-12688247 GCA_019202795.1 Arabidopsis thaliana x Arabidopsis arenosa | reverse complement strand
AAAACTGTGAGTTGGGCTCATTTATTCATAATAACAAAAGAAAAAAAAATGGTCTACAAAAATTATTTGTGAGAAGGGTGACTGCATGCATCGTCCTCTTCCGCCCAACAAAACCGCACCACTACATCCGTCATAGAAGTCAGCCTAATCCTCAACGTTTGGCCGACCAAACTTGTAGCAAAAACCAGATATCAATAGTGGGGATTAAAAATGAGGTTAATAGTTGAGGCAGTCATTCAAAAAGCATGATTGTTGGAAATATAAAGTTTTAAGTTTATGTTTGCTCATATAGGTATCGTCAGGAAAGTTACAACATGCCTGCAGGCCTTCTTGCGAAATTGTTAGCTATCTAGGTGAAGATGGTATTGGTTGAGTTAAAGAATTGGATTGTCACCGGTAGGGAAGGGTTGAAAGCTGTATTGTCACCGGAGTGTCTTTCTACTGTAAGGTTGGATAAATCTAGAGATTTTATTTTCTGGGCCAGAGCAGATAGTGTGTACAATTCAATTTTTTCAAAGTGTTTAGAGGAAAAAAATCCATATGCATTGTATGTTTAGAAGCATTGAAGAGGCATTTAGAAATTTTGACATTGAAGAGGCAATAAAGATCGTCGCAGTGGTTAGAGGAGTTTTCCCGGTGGCCGAATTGTTGTACATTATGTTGAACAGCTGCGCTGGAAAGGAAGATAGGGTAGTGTACTCACAATTTAAAAAGAGATACAATTACGAAGAAGCAGAGGCAATGTGTGACACATTGAGGTTCCATATAAAGTCGGTGAACCCAAAGGGTTGTGGAACGTACTGTGAGACGTGGACATTCTCCGATAGCCCGGTGTGTTGGGAATCACATCAATTCTTTGATGAATACAATGTGGGGCCATACATTGTAGAGCGGTGTATCGATTGTATATACTTTCTACTTGTCTAGAAGATATAAGGGAAATGTCTTAGTTAAACATGAGCTGTGATTAGAAATGTTATCAAATTATTGCTCGAGCCTTGGTCATTGTGTTTTAATAAAAATTATAATTTGGTGAGTTAGATGTATTTTTGATCATTGTTTCTTGTGGTTTGGTAGTGAATTTCGAATGAATTTATTTAATAATTAATAAATTATTAAGAATTATAGTCTGATGGTGGCATGCCCTAGTAGAGTAAATTGTTAATCCAATACTGAAGTGGTTTGATATGCGTAGGGTTAATGCTTCCCGAGTAGAAGGGGTTATAGAATTCGAAAGCTATAATGGTAATATTGGGGTAGGGGAAACTACCGCCAAAAAGGGTGAGAAACCATGATTGCGGTTTGTTTAGCTCAAATATCCACGTGGATTGTACTTACTTCTCTTTGATAAATGTATTCTTAATTTTCGAGATTTGACCTTTTCATTGACTTAGGATCTGACGGCATATTATACTGTGGAAAGTGTAGGACACAGCTTGTCTGTCTCATTCCTGTAACAACGTAATATGAAACAGTGATTTTATATTTTTCATAAATATGTTTTAAACAATTATTATGAAACAGTCCATCTTGCGTCAATCCACGGTAGGATATTTGGAGGAAAGTTTTGCCGCCACAACATGCCACAAACCTAAAAGTACCCCAACAGTGCCACAAACCCAAAAGTTAATCCCCCAAGGATATGTAGAATATCCACGTGGATAGAATATAGTTATTATGGATGAGTATATAAGTGAACTTTTCCTAATATCTAACAATGTCAAATCTCTTATCAATAACTAATAGGAACTAACTAATATTTGTAAAATATTATACTTCCCATTTTTAACCATGATTTGAAATCAACAAGAACGAACCGGTCTTTGTATGAAGTCATAGTTTCGAGCTATTATCAATAACAAGTCATCAACCCTTGTATACTCAGCATATAATCCATTTTCTTATATCCAGTACATTATATCCACTACATTATATCCATGTGTTTAGATATATATATTTTAAACAAATTAATATAAAAAAAAGTGGGGAATTAGCTAAAACACGATGTTTAGGTTAAACGTAGATGTTTAATGGACTCTATAAATAGTTCCTAAACCAATGCACAACCTATCCAAATAGAACATTTTTATTGTCATTCTGATTATGATTGGCGATTCACAAGAAAGCTTAACTATGTGTGGAGTACTCGAAAGCGATGAAGAGAGCCAGGGTTCAAATGTCGTTGAGGTAGTTGTTATGTGTTTTTATAATAATGCTAATCTAAGAATGATTTCTGAAAAAATTTGTTTTTGTTTGGTAGGAAATCCCAATGAGGGAATTTCACATTCCTCAGCCGTTGATGGAGATCATCGTGAGTAAGGTTGGAGAAGATGTGTTGACGCGTTTGAAGAACTTGTTGCTCGCTGGGAGAGAGGGGGAAGGATGCTGTTCTGTCGAAGAAAACCTTGGCATCTGTTCGGATTGACATGGATAATCATTTCATGTGGTGGTCAATGCCACATTCAAAGTACTACACTTTCTTCCAAAAGTGTCTTGCGGCGAATAATCCGTATGCGAAGTTTGTAGAGAAGAACAAAGGACTGGCTTATGAGTCGACGATAGGTTACTTTCAAATGAGATGCCGTTGGAAGGTCTGCCACGAAAAAACGCTTAGGGGGTTTGATGGACCTGGATGACATGAAAAGGTGCGTGGTGAAGCCACCTATGAAGCGGGAAAGAGTTGGGAGGCCAAGGTGCCGAATGTGCAATAAAGCTGGGCACAGGTGTATGGATTAAGGATTGTAGGATGGTGGCGGGATGATGGGGTAGAGTTCATGAAATTAATTATCAACGTTTATTGGAATGATATTTGGCTATAATCCAACATATAATCGGGATGTTGTATTTTGCTTTTTGTAGAACGGGAATGTAAAACATTTAAGATTGTTGGGATGTTTTAGCTAAAGTTGCTGTAAGCACATTGTCTAAGTCCATGTAATGGTATCCATGTAATCATTAATTTTATATTTTAATCCTCTAATCTTTTTCACAAATGTTTTACTTTAGTATTTATGTTATATTTGGTGTATGTAATCCTCTAATACTCAGATAATAGGAAAGAGGGGGAAAACTCCCGCCAAAACAAAGAAAAATATTTAAATTGTTGAATTTAAAATATTTAAAGAAAACTATTTTATGAAGTGTATCCACGCACTATAATCCATTGAATATTTAACCAGAAAATTATATCCATGTGTAAAAGATATTTATATTTTAATCCAAATCAATTATAAAATTATGAGGTTAGGGGTGCAACAAATAGGTTTAATAAAGTCTATAAATAGGATATAAACTGTAACACAACCTAATCCAAAGATCAGATATATGTATTTCTTGTTAAAATGGGCGAATTACAAGAAAGCTTATCTATGGGAGGTGTACTCAAAAGCTATGAAGAGAGCGAGGGTTCAAATGTCATTGAGGTTGTTGTAATTATTTTTTAAATAATGCTAATATCAGAATGATTGTTTACAAATATCTGTTTTTGTTTGTTAGGAGGTTTCCTATGAGGGAATTTCACATTCCTCAGCCGTTGATGGAGATCATCGTGAGTAAGGTAGGTGAAGATGGTGTTGATGCGTTGAAGAATTTGTTTCTCGCTGGGAGAGAGGGTAAGGATGCTGTTCTGTCGAAGAAAACCTTATCATCCGTTAGAATTGACATGGACCCTCATTTCATGTGGTGGTCAATGCCACATTCAAAGTACTATACTTTCTACCAAAGTGTCTTGCCGCTGATAATCCGTATGCTAAGTTTGTTGAGAAGCACAAGGCACTGTGTTATGAGTCGTCGATAGGGTACTTTCAGATGAGATGCCGTTGGAATGTCTCACATGATAAGCGCATGGTGGATGACATGAATGTGTGCGTCGTTCAGCCACCTTTTCAGCCGGGAAGAGTCGGGAGGCCAAGGTGCCCTAGGTGCAAGAGAGTTGGGCACAGATTCAATAGGTGTGTCGATTAAGTTATGGAGGATGTAACCGGGATGTTGGGGTAGAGTTAATAAAAGTATTAACAATTTTTTGTGGTAAGTTATTTGGTTATAATCCAATATGTAAGCGGGATGTTGATTTTGGTTACAAATTACGTTTTAGTTTGTTGGGGAATGTAAAACACTTAAGAACTTTGTTTGCGTCCACTTAATGTTATCCATATTGTTTCTTAATGTTCAACTTGCCAGCAATGAGTATATCCTTATGTCCAAAAATTGTCATCCATAAAATCGTTATTGTTGGGGTACTAACCTTTATAAACTTTGTCAATATTCTGGTCAAATTTAGGTTAAAGAATTAGAGTCTCGGGCCATGGGTTGTTATCCATATAATAGTAATAAAATATGTCGAATCAAAGAAAAGTTGCCCTTTTTTTTGGTTGGAAAGCATGGTCGAAGAAATTATAGTCTGCTGACAGGAAAAGTAGCTTAAAAGTAACGTGTCCATAAACGAGCATCGGACGTAGCAAAAGCTATTGATGTGTTGTGTCAATCTTCAAGCATTACCCAATAGATAATACAATGTAAAGGGTGTCAGTATTGGCTAACGTGATGTATCTGGCCTATGACGTACGAATAGGTTATACAGCAACATAAATGAAAGATTTTTATAATTATGACTTAGTTGACAATTAGAAAGTTTAAATATATAGTGTACGTGAAATGATGGCCTAAACTGAAGCTATATAGATTTTGTTTTTTTATTTTTTATTTGGACTGAAAAATTGAAGGTTGCTTGAATATCAATAAGTACAGTTCAAATCAGACAACAAGTTCTAATCGAATTTTTTTCCAATTACAAAATAATTAAAAAAGTAAAAAAATAAAACAAATAAGATAGCGAAAACAACAATGTTTTTCAGACATCTGATCTGGGTTTTCAAGTCTTCAATATCTTTCTGAAGAACAGAATCATCCAACCGCGTCTCCTTCTTCAAAGTGCTAATGTCGGAATCACAAATATTTAACCCTTTTTGCAATGTTTGTGTAGCTCTCTCAATGTCATCGACTTTTTCAATCAACACCTCAATCTCTTCTACCAAACATGTATCCGTCCATTTGAACAAATGGTACCTATTATCCTGTGTATCCGGTATTAGTTCTGATATGAATTTAGCAAAAATGATTTTAGTTAGTTCATATACTTACAGGGGATCCCAAAGGACATGCATAAAACAAGCGACCAGGGTTTCTTGGAGTTGCTGAGGTTTTCATCACAACTTCCTCGCCACAACGGCAGAGTTTCGGGATACCTCCAAATTGATCTACCATTTACTTGTTTGGACCTTTACGGTGGCGAACCTGAAAAAGCTTGTTATGGTGAAATCCCTAGATGTTTAGAATATATTCCCAATTATGGACGACGTCGTTTTTGGTAAAAGTTGAAAAGGAGTAATTCCAATAACTGACATAATATAATTCGTATTAATTTGTTTGTGATTCGTATTAATTTGTTTTCATACATTATTTTAACAGAAAACCCAAAGCTGATAAATCGGAATATGTTATCCGTGTGGTCTGTACTCAATGGATTGCAGTACTAGCCAAAAAAAAAAACGGTCACATTTCGAATATCATTTTTTGAAACGCAACTACAGATAAAATACACGATTGATAATCGAATGTATTTATCGAATATCATTGTAATAGTCCATTAATACATAGCCACAATTGACAAAATCAAATAATATTCTTATTAATTTGCAGTCAAACAATTTTTAATGCTTTGATCACTGGGGAATGGAAATACCTAAGCCGTGTGGTCAGTACTCAATGAATTGCAAGACAATGTATGAGTATAAAGATTCATTTGGAAAGGGAGATTTATATTAAAAATCTAAAATCTAACACAAGTCATGGATTTGAAAGACATAAAATAGCACAAAGCAAGATGGGCAAACATCTAAACCCCCGTAATGGACTAAACCACAAGGTGGTTATAACGTGTAAGCCCCTGTACCCTCGGTAAAGATGCTTTCCTGTTGGACCCATGTCTGATATCTGAGTCATCACCTGGTCAGCGCAATTAATAGCTTCTTCGAAAGTTTGAAACTTCTCCAAATACTTTTGGAGAATCAAACTTCCTTCAGATGGATTTCCGCATAAAACATAGAAAATGCCAAAAGCAAAATAGGAATGAATGTTATGAATTGCAGCTTCACCAAGCATATCAAGAGATTGAACAGAAGGGCCAACAAGGGCAGCTAGTCTTAATCCTTCAATGTATTTGGCAGTGTTGTTGTTAGAATGTAGACATCTAAGCAGAAATGGGCGGTACGGTGACCCTTCAAGGCACAAAGATGGGACAGATACAAACTCCTCAAGACCAACCTCCTGTAATACTTCATCAGAAAAAACAATGGCTGACAATTCAGGGCCAGCAGCGATGAATGGACCGAGATGACGAAAACCAGAAATACCAATCCGACGAACTATGTCTGTAACCAAAGGAAAAGGAATGTAAGAGGACATATAGAAAAAAGAACAGAGTTAGAACGATCGGAATAAAGAAAGATTTTTGGAGAACTGATATTTGCCCACAGAAAGCGATGAAGGAGATGAAGTCGGAGACCCTAGTTTTATAAGGTTAAAACCCAAATTTAAACGCAGCGTTTTAATAAGTTGTTCATTGTGGACTGTACTGATGAATCCATTATACTCAATCCACAGAAGTCAATAACAGGCCTACGAGTAAAACAAACAGAGACAAATAACTTGAATGGAATGTGTCCATGTAAAGAAATCCACATCACATAGTTTATGCTAGAATAATACTAGATGATAATGTTGTTTTTAGAATAATAGAAGTGGTAGCCGAGAAGTATGTTTTTAGAAAATAGTTAAGGAGATTAAAACAAACAATTTATACAACAAATTACATAGATTAGTAGTTGAGCTACCTATTTGTAAAGAGGAGCCACAAGTTCTTGAAACAGATCTATAGCGTATTGACCCCTGAAATCATCAACAATTTCATCAGTTATAAGAGCCATTTTCTCTGGACCTCCACCATTGGCGTATATTTCGATGAGCTTCATTGCCACAGGTCCACAGTCCCCACATCTCTCGTTGACATAGATCTCTTTCATTCTTGTCCATCGGAAAGGAGCCAACCCATGTTCCTGACTCAGACGTGGCTTGCAAAATTTGTTAATTATATACGGGATTTGGACCAAAATAGGTGCCATGTACTCTTCAACTTTGGCATCATCGTTTAGAGGGTAATTTGGATCAAGTATGTCGACACACCATGTGCCT
Organism: Arabidopsis thaliana x Arabidopsis arenosa; assembly: GCA_019202795.1. Classification (NCBI taxonomy): domain Eukaryota; kingdom Viridiplantae; phylum Streptophyta; class Magnoliopsida; order Brassicales; family Brassicaceae; genus Arabidopsis; species Arabidopsis thaliana x Arabidopsis arenosa. The sequence continues at coordinate 12,680,999 of CM032920.1, read as the reverse complement.
AAGTTGATAGCCAGACCTACCCAATGCTGGTTTTTCCATATCATTGGCATGAAGATAAGATCTATTTCTTCAAACCATTCTGATGGAGATCCAGGAATAGCCCTCTTGAACTGTTGATTCCATTGAACACGCAACTTTTGTTTTGCAGCTAGGAAAGAAGAGTACTCTCCCTGTAGGTAGTTGCCTAGCCATGGTTTGATGATTACAGCGCGTTCTTGAGAGAGGGCCAATCTGTGCCTTTCATTTAGGAAAGATCCTAGGACCTCCATGTGCTGCAAAATGATAGAAAAGAGTAAGTGGAATAAGCATATTGAACATTGGGGGAAATTAATGTGATTAATTATGGGGAAATGTTTTACCATGGTATCAACCCAATTGGTTGGCTGGGCAAGCTGGACTAGGAATTTGTTCGTTATCACAGTATCACCGCGGGTTAGGTGTTCCCTGAAATTAGAAAATAATGTTAGACAGTTGAAAAAAAATTAAAAGTAAAAGGAAAAGGAATGTCATTACGTAAGTGGTGACTTTCGAAGTGTGTCCATGAAGACTTTGAATAATGATTTGTTCAAACGAGGTAAGAGGTCATGTTGTTTTGTAGGTGAGTTTTGGGGAATATTTGACACCAACGCAACAAGTTTGGCCTCATTGTCAGACAAAGAAGTTGGCTTTCGTTCTCTCGCAGGAGATGAATCACTCACATCAACAACATCTCCAGTTTCGACAGCAGAATCCTGAGATGTTTTAAGAAAATTAAGGATAACATAATGAGAAAGCCATCATCATTTTCAATATGAGCATCTTTTTGGAGGAGGGTAAATTGAGATTATACCTCATCATCATCATTTTCAATATCATCATCTTTTTCTTGTTCAGTTGCTGCGGCAATCTACGTGAGAAAGAAACAAGGGGTAAGATATTTTCTAATTGGGCATAAAGTATAGATTTAAAAGAGGAGGGTCAATTTTTGGAGGATAAATAGAGGAGGTTTCAATCTGGTGACAGGTTGTTAGTGGACATTACTTAAACCACATATCCACATGGATACTTCGCAAATTAAAAAGTATTGTCTAACAATAACGTATCCACGTGGACAGGGAGTTTAAAACTTACCTCGGAGTGTTTTACCAAAACAAAATTTGGTAAAATGACATCAGATTGACCCTCTTGTGGTGTTATCTGCAACGTAATAGATCATCTTGTTTAACATTTTGTTTTATGGAGTGTTGTTATTTATTTTGTTAGGTTTGAAATAAATTATAGTAACTTTTGTTAATGAAGATACATAGGTTCCACATATTGAAGTATTAACTTATTAATGAAGCCATCAAAAATACAGCTATCCACGTGGACAGCCTGGGTTAAAATACCTCAGTGTTTTGAAGATTAGCAGAATTTGATATAATATCATCAGAAAGGTTAGGAACAGGTAGATCATCTTGAGGGGTTATCTGCATCGACAATTAAATTGGTTTACTATTAGAATATATGGAATGAGGCTTGAAACAAATCTTTAAAGTTGGAGTATGGTAAAATGATACCTTTGCATCAACAACAGCAAGAGGCTCTTCTTCTGATGGTAAGGAATCCTCAGCTGCAGCAGCAATAGTAGGACTTATGGACTTGCAAACTGATTGAACCAATGTGTCAACATTATCGGCCAAGGACAAGTCTCCTATGTTGAGCTCCTGGATAAGATTGAAAGTGGTAAAACATTAAGCAGATGAGTAACATCAATTATGAGAATCTCAAACAATAGATAAACTACTTAGTTGAGATAAACCTCAGATCCATCAATAGAAGAGGGTTTCTTTGCAGTATCGAATACAGGTGGAAGTTGAGGAGAAGGCAGAGGCTTGTGTGTAAGATACCCAAATGTGGAAAATGTAGTTAGGTATAAAATAGTTAAATATTTTGATATAGAGACAGAAATTTGTAAAAAATACCTCGTCTCTAAGTTTTGACTCAGTGTCATATATGGGTTGACCAGACTGTTGATCCTCTGTGCTATCAGCAGATAAATACTTTGATGGAGATTCATTCTGAAAAAGACAACAAATCTATGGATTAATGATCCATGGTAGGTAACAATAGAGAAATAAATTTTCAAATCCCAGTATCAGATGGTTTTGAGGGGAAAAAATCTTCCCAGGATTGTCACCCTGTATGAAGAAAAAATGTGATAAGTGTATGAGTTAAGAAAACAATGTAAAAATGTGATGTTTGGGAGCAAAACCTCAACAACTTCATTGACTGTGCTATTCATCTGCATAAGAGGGTTAAATAACTTAATTAGTGACTGTGATAACCCAATATAGAAGCATTATATTGGATGAAGAGCCACTGACCTGCTGAGAAGTTATTAGACGCCATGTGTAATCATCAACAAGAAGTGAAGGTTCTCCTGAAACTGCATTCTCTTCCTCATGCATTGAAGTTAATGGACTTGAAGGAGGAGTTGGGATGTTTTGAGTACCTACAGCAGCATTCTCTGGAGATTCAGATATATTGGGATGTTTAGCTGCTATGCGTACTTTCCTTGATGGAGCACAAGTTGACTGTCTAGCGCGTGAGAATTTGTGAAATTGAAATCTTGGCATCTTCAGAGATCTCAGGGCCTTGATCTTTTTCAGAAGATTCCGATTCTGACCTCTTAACTTCTGAACATTCTCCGCAAATTCATGTCTTATAGCATCCAACCGCGAATTCACCCACAGTTTTATATCACCTGCCTCATCATCATCAACCAACTCAAACTTACGCTTCCTGCCTCGCCTTGAAGTACCGACATTCGATTTTGATTGACTTCCCTTTGAAGGAGTTGACGTATGTTTCCTTTTCCTGTTAACTATATGCTTCTTGTGTTCAACAACTGGGTCCTTTTCATTGACAGAAATGAGATTTAGTTCAGCATAGCCACCAGGCCACTCCTTTTTGGTGAATTCATGACATTTCCTTATCTGCTCAATCAAAAAAACCACTTTCTTGTCTCTCACTTCATCATCCCACTCTCCCCATCCATCTTCGTTGTGGTCAACAAACAGGAACGGAGTAACAACCAACTGAAGAATCAAAGACAGATAATGAGAACACATAAAAGTTAAAAATTTACCCAAAATTATATAAATGTTTGAAACAACTTACATCAGGAGCACGTTCAAGGATATGAACTTCATTTAGGGTAAGATTGTTTTTGGGGATCCCAATTGAATGCCATTCCAAGAAGGTTCTCTCATCTGAAGAACCTGGAATCTTCTCCAGTAGACCAGATATGTTCCTATATGCAAGCAGTTGCAGGCCCAAAGGAAAGCCATATATAGCTATAGTTTGCTGTTGCATCTGTTCTGCAAATAGCTGGATTGGATCTTCAATCTTGCTATGTGCGCGGGACCTTTTTCTCTTCGCACCTCCCACTGAAGGTTTGTTTCTTCCAGGGCTCATAACCTGTATGGTCTTGAGGAAAGATTCTCTCCCCCATGGGAAAGAAAGGAAGGATTCAATGTTTTCCAACATCTGGACATACTTATAGGTTGGCCGATGAGTCTGATTATTGGCTATTAGGACTCCATCAACAATAAGCAAAAGAGCTAGTGGCAGTTTCAAAGGGGACTCAATCCCTTTTAATGCCTGGAACTTGACGGATAAATCAGCTAACGTAGTATTCTTATCTTTTCCTATCAACACATCCCAATAATCCTTAACCCCATTCACACGTTTTGGGGATAAATCTGGATCATACTCCTCAGGGAATTCACCACAAGGCAAACCAGTGACATTCCCAAACTCAACTAAAGAGAATCTTAGTGGCTGTCCACCAAAAACAGTCCACATTTCATACTTTTTTTTTGTAATCAGTTGTCTACATAACAACGCGTGGACTAATTTGCAGGAAATAGGACATTCGCTAACCCTTAAACTAAAAAGCGAACCAAAACACGAATCTAAGAGAGTTTCCATTTCCTTTGTACCTTGAAGAACATCACAAATCACAGTGAGGATATCGGGTCTGGAGTATATATTGAAACGGGCTTCTGGGTATCGGTCCGTTGCAAAGAGACGGGGAGGGAGTCGGGTATCGAAGTCAATTGTATCGACAGAGAAATGAAGTAGATAACTGAAAAACAGAACATAAATTACAAAAACATATATCGATTACCTGCCATTGATAACTGTAAGGAGAGGTAAGTAAAATCAACGGATTTGAATGTCGCCGGATTTGGAATTCTAGGTTTAGAAAGAAAAGGAATTATGATGTAAACATATACTTTTGAAGTTCTTAGATCTTGAGCTGAAGTTGAATTCCGGGAAGACGTATTGGTGGATGAGAACGGACAAACGGAGGCCGATTTAACGCCGACGCCGTCACCGGAAGTAATTTGGATTTAGGTTACAGTGAAGAAAAGTTTTACGGGTTGCGTTAAACTAGAGGACTGTAATAATTATTTTTTTAAATGCTTAACCACTGACCTTGTAACTATGGTTAACGAAAATATGAGGGGCTTTTGGTAAAAAAACTTAAAAAACTACCCACTACCCCTAAACTACTCTAGAAGTCAATTGAGTTTCCAAAAAGTACCCCATAATGTAAAATTTCCTAATTTCAAACCGTATCTTTAGTGTTTTACAACTTGTATTGGGCCTAAAATTGTACTTTAAATTTGTCCGTTGTGGGCTTTAACACAAAGTTAGATTGACAACGAATACTATATATATATATGCGATGATAATTAGACCAATTAAAGTTACAAATATGCTTTATATAAATTCCTCATATTTACACAATTCGGTAATGTAAGAATATAAAAAATCAAATTTCATAGAGCTATATTTATGAGATTTTTTTGATAACTACAAAATTTGGATCAAGACTTCCAAATCTCTGGAGGCCGAGAGTCAGCTTAAATACCATTTCCTTTGAAGATACTCCTTTTTCCAAGTAGACTCGAATCCATAAGCTCTTTTTTTTTGTCAACCACACATTAATTAATAAATAACTTCTTGATTGGTTTCCCAATTAGGAGGAGAAGAATCCATAACCTCTTTATTAGTGTTTTTTTGTCTTTTAAAAAAAAAACGAGAAACTGGAGCCAATTGTTTGTTCGTTATATTTACAATGGTAAGATTAGTGTAGAATACGAAATATGGTATTTATATTTAGCGGCATATTAAATCACATTTTTAACTCTGAAAGTGTCACTGGGTAACACTTTAAACCTCCAAAGAATTTCACTAACACTATAAACCACTAAAATAAATCTACTAACACTTTAAATCTAAATTAGTTTTTCTGTTTGCACCGCCATAAAAAGTAACGAAAAATTAATTTAGGTTTGTGTAATATTAATTTATTTAGTTTTTAATTAATTTTTACTATTTATAATAAATTTACGATTAATGAAAAAAATTATAAAAAAAAAAAACTTCATCATCTTTGACTACTCACCGTTAGACCACAAAAATTTTCAGATTTTTATTCAGTTCATTGTATGTTTTCACCATCTGTTTATTGCAATTAGTATTATTAGATCCTAATTTATCTACTGGAGAGAGTGAAAACGCTTCTCGATCAAATTTCCCAATAGATTCCTCCGATACGGAGAATACTTCGTTTTTCGGCTAAGATTCGACATTTTTTGGTTTTTCTTATTCTATTTTAATTGTAATAAATAATAAAATTAATTTTAATCTAAATCAAATTAAATAATTTATATTAAATAAGTATTAATTAATTATTTTGTCATTTTTAATGGTGGTACAAACAAAAAAAAGGTAGTTTGAAGGTTTAAAGTGTTAGTAAAATTATCTTTGTGGTTTATAGTGTTAGTGGAATTTTTTCGAGGTTTAAAGTGCTACCCAGTGACATTTTGAGGGTTAAAAATGTGATTTTATATGTTTACGTTTCTTTTCTAAACATAATCCATGAAAAATATCTTTATTTTGCCGCTACAGAGAATCAATATAATATTGAATGTTTGTTTAGTAGTGAATGTACGTAATAGTATGATATGTCGTAAATATATGTTTTCATTGTTTTTCTAAATCATAATCCATGAAATACATAAAATGTTTTTTATACGAGTTGATATCAAAAGTAAGTGTACAAATTAGGAAGCTGAAGTTTGAAAATAAAATAAAAAGTATTGGAAAATATTATCTGGTGTTCCATGAAATAAGCCCAAACTTTCACAGTATGAATCACTTTTTTACCAAAAGCTTAATCGTCCTAAACATCTGTGTTAATGTAATAATAATAAAAAAGTGTGTTTATGTTGTGTCCATGGAAAGTTCACATTAGAAAAAGGAAAAATATATTCTCTATACTTTGATTCTTTAGTCTTGTTTCTTTTGTATTTGATATCTCAATTTTCTTAAATAAAAACAAACTAATTATTTATTTTCTAAGTGCATATAAAGATAAGTAAGTGGATTGTTATATTTGTAATCTATTGCGTGAGACACGGAGTAGTGATGGTTGGAGCATATATGAGATCAAAGTGCAACACTAAGGTCACAATCATTGAATTTGACACTCTCTAGTCTGTCTTCCAATCTCTCTATTAATCGCTTCTTAATTTTTTATAAAGTCAGGATGCCACTGAAAATATACTCCTTCATTTTATATATTGGATTATACACATGTGCACTACTAGTTTCCGGGAAAAAAAAAAGCACTTTTAGACACCTATAATTTTTAAAATGCATTTTCAAACCTTTATAAACATCTAATGCTAATTTGTATCCAAACGCAAAAAAAGTTTACATTACATATTCCAACTCTCAAATTTATGTGTATCCTAGAGTCATTGTTAACGGATATTGGTGAATTGTTACAGATGCTAACTCAAGTGACATGTGTATGTCGAAATAACATTTTTGTTTTGTAAAACAACGTCGTTTTCAAAAATAATTTTGAAGAAGAAAATTTTATTGAGGAATTTTGTAAAAATACTTTAAATTATTGTTGATTTTTGAAAAACACACCATTTAAATATCTTTTTTGAAACCGACTCTTTTCCATATATTCATTTACTAAGATATTCTCATTAAAAATTAATAACTGCTAATTTATCCAACACTTAAAAATGACAAAACCAAAGCATTTGAAGATTTATAAAATATTAAGTCAATAACACATCTCTATCTCAAACAATAATATTAGTTTATTTGCAATTTTTTAGTCTATTAAAGATGTAAAAATTCCATTAAAGCTAAAAATGTCTTATCATATAAAAGTTAGTTTTGAAAACAAACTATTAGTTTAATTTTTTTTATATATAAATGCATTTTATAAAGGATCCTAATTGTATATGTAAGGCTTAATACCATAGTTTAAAATAAATACAAAAAAATTCTTCATTTCTTGTCAAAAAATATATTTAGATTAAAAAGATTCATAAATTCAAACCCGGTCAAAACAATCCAAATCCAGAGCTGAACTAATTGTTTGGATTGAATCCCAAATCAGGTCTAAAATCTCATAATATGTTTTGCTCATCTATCATGTTACTCAATTATGTTTGGACAAAACAAAAGCCTCAAAAAGAATTAGTAAAATAAAAATAAAAATGGTCACGCATTAAAAATTTTCAATTATATCCACTAAATTGGGATTTTAATCGACAAGATCATGCGTTGGACCTACCTAGCTACAATGTGTATCAATTGAACCATACTTAAATGGTTTTAAACAAATATTTGCTTCACTACTCCTCAACTCCCACACATTGAGATCCGAAAAATGTCATTTAATTCTCCAACTTTCAAATTGTAGCCATTTTATACATGAATTTCATAGTTGGCCATTTTAAAAATCAACTAAACGTTGCTTGCCGTAATAAACATGAAATTGCGTTGAACTGGCCAATATAGACATGACGTTAAAATCCGATAACGGAACCATTAACAGCCGTTATCAGCCGTTAACTATTATGTTAGTCAAATCGCCAACTTTTAAATTTAGGCCATTTTAAACATGAACTTCATATGAGGCCATTTTAATCATCAACTAAACGTTGACCTCACCAAAAAAGACATAGCATTAAAATTTGCTAACATTGTCTAATGTCTTACATTCATCTCTCTTGATCTAATTTTTTATCATTGTCTAATGTCTTACGTTCACCTCTCTTGATCTCACCATTCGTCTGCACACTAGTAACCAAGAACAAATTTCTCATTTTTGGTTAATAGTGTCTTTGGTGTTTGGTTTGTGTTTGGTTCTTTGTATTATGTTTTCTTTTGTCTTAGTTTTGTTGTTCGTTAACGATAGATAACAGTTGTTAGTGGTTATGTTAGTATATTTTAACGTCATGTTTTTTGGCCATGTCAACGTTTAGTTGATGATTAAAATGGCCTCAAACGAAGTTCATGTTTAAAATGGCCTAAATTTGAAAGTTCGTGATTTGACTAACAGAATAGTTAACGGCTGATAACGACTAGTAGTGGTTCCGTTATCGGATTTTAACGATATCTCTATATTGGCCAGGTCAACGCAGTCTCATGTTTAATACGGTAGTCAACGTTTAGTTGATGTTTAAAATGGCCTACTAGAAAGTTCATGTATAAAATGGCTACACTTTTATTGTTTCTAATATATCATGATATTACGACAAAATAAAATGCCATCACGTAAAGGATTTTGACCCATGGGTTCAACGCGCAAATCCTTTTTTTCTATATCGCTTACCAACTGCAACCAACCCTAAAAAATCCGATATATCTCTTTGGTTCACGACGATTTTAGCTGGTGACTGGAGAAGGATCTCCTCCCCTTTGATTTAGCCGATCTGAACTTCAAGCAAGGTAATTGTGGGAGATTTCAATGCATTTAACGTTTCTTTCCTCAACCTCTCCAACACGAGTCCTCCGCTTGAGAAAACTTAGGTGGTGGCGGCAAGAAGAGTTTCCATTTCCCGGTAGTCAGAGCTCCAATATATGATTCTAGTCCTCGTGAAGTTTAGGCTTGTCTCCCATCCTTGGGTTTCATGGCTGGGTGGTGGTTTCTTCTCTCTGTAAAACTACAACATGGTGATAGTGGCGCGAAGACGAACATCTCTTGCCAGCTAGCAAAGGTGGCGGAGCTCCTCGCCGTGATTAACCTCCAAATAGTCTTCTCCCTTCAGACAATGAAGTTGCTCCGAGGACGGTAACTCAGATTCTTTAAAGAGCATTACGTCAAAGTTTTTGATGAGGCGAGACTTTATCCTTTCTGTTTTGGCTATGACGGAGCATTCATTACAGTGAGTTTGTTTGGTTCCCGTTTGGTCTACGATCTGAGTGGGTTGCAGTCTCTCGGTGTCTGCAACTTTCTCTGTCGAAGTCTCAACAAGGATTGCTCTTGGTGATGGTTGGCTCGTGGTGTATGGTTTCTGGTAGCTCGGCTTTCTCCGAGTAGGGACTAACGGATCTAGGCCTAGATCCGTATAGTGGGGGCGCCAGATTCTCTGGTGGCGCAAATGCTGCTATCTGGCTTGACCTAATTTTGGCATCGATTTTGGCTTCGTGGGCCTCATGCCGAGTGTGAGTCTCATAAGCTTATTTCTTTGTTGACTTGTTTCTCCTTTTTGGGGCTTTGGCTTTTCTTCTTTTCTATTTTTATTTTCGGTAACCATCTTGTAAGGGCTTAGTCCATTTTGTTTTGTGTCCACCTATGCTTTTAAAATATTAACAAAAAGTGAAAACTCTTTGGCAAAATATATATAGATGCACCAATTACCAATCATTTTTAGAACTTATCAATCAAAGTCACTAACTAGTTTGTAACAGATTTACGATGAGTAAAAGTCGTCACAAAATATTTTTGTTAATATCAGGTAATTTAAAGTTAAATCGAAGAAGTAGTTAATGTATTACAATGGTTTATTGCGATAGATTCTAATCATTGCAAACTCTTTGTTAAATTGTGGTTATTTATTAATGAGTAATCAATTTTTATTTTTTTAACAAGTATTTAACGAAACGTTTTCATTCTTTAATTATGGAAAGTAGAACTAGGTAGTAGCTAAAATTAGAGGTAATTTTAACGTTTTAAGAATAAATATAATCTTTACAGAACACATGAACAACACATTTTCTATGAAGCGTTACTCAAAAAGGTAACATCACTTTTTGACCACCGACTTCAAAAAAGTATATGAATTTTTAGTGCTGAAATGTAAATACACATAAGTCGGCATTTTAAACTAAAAACTAAGAACAAGAATCCAAATTTTTTTTTCCAATGTATTACAAAATGTAAAGACAAAATTAAATACCATCACAAATGTAACAGTTGCCAATCGTTTTTAAAACTTATTAATCAAAGATCACTGGATAGTTTATAACATATTTACGACGAGTAGAACTCGTCACAAATGTTTTTTTGTTAATATCTGATGTGTAAAGTTTAAACCGAAGATGTAGTTACTGTGTTCTTCAACGGATTTTATAATGGTCTATTGCGATAAAATGTAATCATTGCAAGGTCTTTGTTAAATGGGGGCATTTGTAGCTTTTTTGTGCCCTTTTTCAAAAATACAGTCTCCTATTATTTTATTTTTTTTAGACAAAAGCAGTAGTTTTCATTCATTCATATCCACGGAAATACAAAGTTCAAGAGTTCTACAAATTCAGAGCTTACAACATCAAACATACATATATCTAGAGAAGCAACATAATGATAGATAGGATAAGCCGACAAGGAAGCCCAAAAATCTCAGAGATAAGAGTTGGAACATAAATTGTCACATGCGAGAAGATGCTAAGTCGGAATCACGACCATGAACACATCGGGAAGTGAGAGATTAGTCACGGTCAATAGACATAGTGACGTTGAAGACGTTTCCAAAACCTTGAAACTCGCTGGTATGAGAAGCATTACTTGAAGTAATACAATGGTTAGGAAGTTAAGTTGCATTCTTATCTTAAAAGATGGAAGCCGAAGACAGTAAGTTGTAACAAAGGTTCTCTCCATAAAGGAGGAAGAGGAATACACTACTCCATGAAGGAGGACGATTGGAGCAAAGGGTTCTCATAATTCGAGGAATAAAGATAAAGGAGACCCTTAAGGTCGGATAGATGTCAGTTGGAGGATCTAGTATTTGGTTTGGGATCTCTTAGAACATGTTCAATGAGCGTTTGAGGGAACTGGATCCGAACTAGTAGCGTGTGGCTAGTTAGGAGATGATTTTGCTTGAGATTGGTCGAGCTGTAACTCGATAAAGCATATGACAGAGCATGTTTTTGACCATAGCCACACCAAAACCAAATCAAATTGGAAGCACAGTATTGATCTTCAAGCTTATACATACATGAGATATAATCAAAGATGAACTTTGGTCTAGGGTTTGTATTTGATAATCGCAGAGCCATAGTAACGCTGTGGACACATGCCACGAATGGTGTCCTCGGCCAAGCAAAGAAATATGTCGGAGCATTATACTTAAATGGCTTAACAATATGTTATATAAAACAGACCTACACCAAGTAGATATAAAAGTTGAGCCACAAGTTTTGGAGCTGGGCCTAAATGGGATGCATAGTGGGGCAAAATAAGAGAGGCTCAATAAGCTAAACCCTAGGTTTTCCTTGGTTGGTTGGAAGGAGATGAGTGTGGCGGCTGGCCATCGATGAGCTAGATTGGTTGAGAAATGATTCTTAATTAATTGGAGGATGGGTCGACGACGAAAGGATTTGCAAGAGTTCTCCTAAGATATCCCGGGAAAGTTACAGATCTAGCGGATTCGTGTGGGTCGGTGAGACAAATCTCAAATTTTGAAGATTGATATCTTGTGTTTTTGCTCCATTTTAAACTTTGTTTCTCTTAGTTTTTCATCATTTTGCGTTCATGTTTAGGTCCTTAGGTGCATATTTGCTTTGCATCTCTTACTTTTAGGTTCTTGGAATGGAGCATTGAGTTTTGGAAGCAAATGGAGTTAAAAGAAGTGAAAAATCAAAGAATCAAGAAGAGGATGACAAGTTGGTCGATTGGGACCAAACCTGCAGACCCGCAGACGAGAGGGAGTCGAGGAAGCAGTTGACCAGTTGGTCGATTGCTTGGTCGATTGACTGGTCGATTTCCTTGTTGATTGGGTGCTTACCTGGTCAAAACTCGGTTTGTTCTGGGTTGACCTGGTTTGTTTTCTTTCTCTATAAATATGTTCTAAACCTAATTTCTAGATCCCTCATGCTGCCTAAGCCTAGTTTTCTTAATTTCTCTATGTAATCAACTTTAAACATTTGTGATTCTTGCTTTTATATAAGTATTTCTTTAGATTCAACTTCTATCTATCTCTTATACTCTTTTTCTAACATGAATCTTCAAGGATTAATGTCAACTCCTTGGATTTTCATGGCTTTAAGTGAGTAGTCTTCTTAGAGCTTTTGGGTCAAGTAGATTAGGGTGATTAGTTGATGATTTGTGATGCTTAGGACTTAGTCTTAATATATCCTTACTCTCCAGGGGCTCTTCGTGCTAGATTAGTCTTGATTAAGCTAGTCTAGATCATAGGAAGTTTCATGCTCGGAAGGTGTTCGATAAAATTCCCGAAAGAACTTAGTGAGTGCTTAGCATTCCTAACCAATGAAAATTGATGATTAGAGTGCTAGGTAGTTAATTAGGCTTGAAATTAATGCATATTAGTCTTGTGATTGCCAATAGAAATTGATGTTAATTGCTTGATTAGTGTAGAGTTATTGTCATGGAAGTGGATTAGCTTCAATTAGTGATCCCAGACCTATGGATTAGCAATGATTGATTGTATTAACATCGTAGATTATCCTTTGACCACCCAAGTCAATAACCTTAACCCATAGGCTTATTCATTTAGCATTTTCGTCTTCGATTTTTGTTGACTTTCGTTGAGTTTTTGTTGACTTTTATAAATTGCATCTTTCTCATTTATTTTGCTATTGCTTTATGCTTATGGGTTATTGCTTATCTTAGACACTGGTTTAGCTTTGTGAATTGCTTTTGGGTTGTCTATTTCATTTGCATCTTAGTTTCTTTTGTTTTCATTTCACTTAGGTTGTTAGTTTAAAACCAATCCTATATTTGCTTAGATTAGGAAATTTTGTGTATTCTTATTTCTTTAGATCTCTAGTTCCCTGTGGATTCGACCCTTAAGTGCTATATACGATAACCATTAGATTGTGGTTTTTCGACTTAAAGGAAATATTAATTGATAGAAAGCCTCATAATCAATTTTTTTTCTTTCTTCTTTTTCCCAAACATAATCCCAAATATTCAATCTAACCACCTAACTCTTTCATTCCCGACCTAGTAGCTAGTCAAAAATGTTCCAAAAGCTAGCTAAAACAAGAGAAAAAACGTTGTCGTTCTCAATACTCTGAAGATTTCATAATCTATAGCATTTTCAAACAAGAGGCCACACTCACAATATAATCAATCATATGCTTGAAAGAAAAGGTTAAGGTTTAGGGTAAGGGAAACTATTCTAAAGGTGAGAATGGTCATTCGGGTTTACAAAAGAGTGGCGGAGTGGATAAGAAAACTCGAATGAGTCTTTTAGACAACTATGCAAATGCATTTAAAATCCATATGCGAGAAGATTAAAATCAAATTAAGTTCAAATTCATAGAGATGTTTCAAAGTCATGTAAGCTTTACACAAGTAGAAATTGCTTTCGAAAAACGCAAAGGTCTAAGTATGGATTTTCCATTTTTTCCAAGATGATCAAGCAACGATTAACTATGATTAAGGACTTTAAATTCAATCCTAAGCTTGAATTTCTACAAGATAATTAAATCATTATCCCCTATGCATATTCAAATGCAACTAAATGTTTTTCGACTCAATCTTAGAACAAAAAATGAATATGCAAAGTTACATGCATTTTTTGAATTTTTCAAAATATTTTTGAATTTTTCTCAAAAACATAACTATTAACAATGAAAGACTCAAATAATTAAAATCAAAACAAAACACAACATTAGATGGTTAGTCTCTCTCTTAAACTTATTTCACACCGTCCCGGGGTGCGAATAAATCTGAGAAAAAGACTAACGAAAAACTAAAAGAAAATAAAATAACGGTATATACAATGGAGAGAAATGGTACCATGGAAGCTAAGGAGTGGTGCTTTGGTCTCTTGAGGCGTTCTTCCTTCGAGACGTGCGCATTGGAGCTTTTTCTTCCCGGTGGGGAAGCTCTTGAATGGAGTGTCGTGTAGGATCAATGTGAGCTCTTGTAGAAGGTCCGCAGGGGGAATGTCAAGCTCTTTCGATAAATGAGACGAGTGTCTCATCATTTTCAAACGGAGAGGTTCCTCGCTCCTCTTAATCTCTCTTCCCCGCCTTCTTCTTCATTCTCCTAATAATTCGGAGGGGCCAAGAACTCGGATGAGACATAATCCGGTGGTTGGAGCTTCTTCACTTTCTCAAGTAGCTTCCCAATTACATAAGATTGCCACTTGTTGATCTTCCTTTGAAACTTGATGACGGATTGAAGCAACTTCTCCGTCTTGGTATTTGGCACAAATTTGAGCTCGGGGAGATCATACTTTTTGAGGCGGTAAGGGTCATCTCGTTGGGGTGGAGGCGGTGGCGAGTCTTCTTCAGTCTCTATAGGTTTTTCCTCATTTGGTACTTGATATTCCTCCTCACTTAGCAAAAACTCAATCTCTTCATGATTCTCTAGAGTTGTGATCTCTCTTGAAGGAAGTATGCATTCCAACTTGTTATCCTCTCGATCCATGTACAAGTAGATGAATTGGTTTGCATCATTGTTGCATTTCAAGGAGCAAGCCTGCACCAAGTTTTCAGAGTCAATGTATTCACGCTTTGGGAGAGCTTTGAATGGAGAAAGATCTACTCCCGCTTTAACAAAAAGTGTTGTGAGAGTACCACCTATGTAGATGGACTTCGTCTTGCCCTTGATTACCTAGTTCTTGTATTCATCTAGATTAGAAGCCAAGATGCATCCATAGTTCACATCATCTCCAAGATCATCATCTACCATCATTCAATCGCCATCATCATTTGCATCTCTTACCAATAATTTTTTAACGCCTTGGAAGATGAAACACATCTAGGAAACCGTAGTACCTAAAAGCATGAGCGAGAAGCTTCAAGGCGTAGCAAATTACCGGGTGACGGACTTTCGTGATCTTTGCCTTGTGACTATTGAAGTCCCCTTTTGCTAACACATCCCAAAGGAAGTGGATTCCTTTAAACTTTGGGAAGCTCATTGCGCTCTTGTTCTTAAACCCGTAGGCTTCACAAATCTCGGGAATTAATATGTAGAACGCTGTCGCCTTGACCTTGAAGTTTATTATTCCCTCTTTGGCAATTGGCACCGTTGGGTTCTTAAACGTAGACTCCATGGTGCTTAAGAAATCAATTGTAGACTCATGGAATGAAGGGTTATCCATAGAGGTAAAAACGTCTAATCTCATCTTAGTGAAAAACCCGTCAATAGTCTCGAGCAAACCCATCTTCTCTAGGATCTAGCGATTTTCAAATCGCGTTGGAAATGAAGGAAGTGGAGAGATGACTTTGTGAGCCTTCTTCTCTTCCGTTTTCCAATGAGCAACATGTGCATTTTACGTTTCACTTGCGATCGTTGTCTTTGAATGTTTGGGGTTGCTCACGTGCCTCCCGCCATTGTAACAAGAGAAGAATCATAGAAAACTATATAAAAAAAGTCTCATATTGCTACTAAAAATTTTAAATGAGGCATAATAAAGGTATCACTAGCAATGTCTACTCCAACAATAACCAAAATATTCATGAGAACACAAGATGCAATCAATTTCAAACTCGAGTTGACATCCTTTAAAAAATGCAAGTGACTCAATTTTTGAAAAATTGCAAACTATCCTATGAATGAATTGGGATCCAACCGTTAAGTTTACTAATGTCTAAAGCATCACAAGAAAGAGACAAAGACATTAAAAGCCCCAAATTCTAACGAATTTTGCAATTTTCGTCACTTTTTCACATGAACCCTAAGGCATAGAAAATCTAATTCTCTCAACAAAACAAGCAAAACAAGAACCAAAAATCATTACACAAAGGTGAACAAAGTCTAAAAATAGCACAAAACTTGCAAATCGAGCACTAAATTGACCTAGACATCAAACTTTGAAAATTTTCAAACTTTGGAGAAATCGTGAAGAGTTGAGAGTAGAAGATGTTACCTTGTGAATCCGAGAATAAAGATGCTAAAATTGGATTCTATGGAAAAAAACACGTGAACTGGAGAATTGAATTACTAAAAACAAGCAAGAATAGAGAGATGTATAGAGGAATATAGCCAGAAGATTATAAGAAAAGAGTGAGCAAGAGGAGCAATATTCGCAATCCGGCCATCCGCTATGCTCATAAGGTTCTCGCTCATACATTGTTTGCAAGGCGAGAGACGGCACGAGTAAATGAGGATGAGATGTCACTCATTATTGATGAAATCAAACCAATGCTTAAAAAGTGTGAAAGCGGTAAAATGATCATAGGAATGAGAAAAATGATTAGCAATGATTTCATTTTAGCTAAGCAATTGTTGTATTACAAAAGCACTTGGGTAAAGTCATCTAAGCCATCATCACAACTTAGCATTGGTGGGATTATAACTCCGATTATTTGTTTTGTGGAGTCAAGTTGGGAGAACGAGAGGAAGAGCTAACTCGAATCGATGCCCTATAACTCGAATCGATGCCCCATATCATTCCATCCCCATCATCATTTGCATCTCTTACCAACAATTCTTTAACGTGTTGGAAGATGAAACACATCTCGGAAACCGTAGTAGCTCCCGTTTCACCTCTCCCAAAGAAAGCATGAGCGAGAAGCTTATGGCGTAGCGAATCACCGGGTGACGGACTTTCGTGATTTTTGCCTTGTGACTGGTGAAGTCCCCTTCTGCTAACACATCCTAAAGGAAGTGGATTCCTTTAAACTTCGGGAAGCTCATTGCGCTCTTGTTCTTAAACCCATAGGCTTCACAAATCTCGGGAATTGATATGGATAATGCCGTCGTATTGACCTTGAAGTTTATTATTCCCTCTTTGACAATTGACACCTTTGGATTCTTAAACATATACTCCATGCTGGTTAAGAAATCAATTGTAGGCTCTTGAAATGAAGGGTTATCCATACATTTAAAAGCGTCTAATCCTATATTAGTGAAAAACCCGTCAATAGTCTCGAGCAAATCCATCTTCTCTAAGATCTAGCGATTTTCAAATCGCGTTGGAAATTAAGGAAGTGGAGAGATGACTTTGGGAGCTTTCTTCTTTTCCGTAGTCCAATGAGCAAAGAGTGCATTTTGCATTTCACTTGCGATCGTTGTCTTTGAACGTTTGGGGTTTCCTCTCGTGCCTCCCGCCATTGTGCCTATAAGAAACTCAAAACCAAATAAGTAACAAGAGAAGAATCATAGAAAACTATATAAAACAAGTCTCATATTGCTACTAAAATTTTTAAATGAGGCATAATGAAGGTATCACTAGTAATGTCTACTCCAACTATAACCAAAATATTCAAGAGAACACAAGATGCAATCAATTTCAAACTTACGGTTCATATTCTCAAAAAAAATTCAAGAGACTCAATTTTTGAAAAATTGCAAACTATCCTATGAATGAATTGGGATTCAACCATTAAGTTTACTAATGTCTAAAGCATCACAAGAGCAAGACAAAGACATTAAAAGCCCCAAATTCTAACTAATTTTGCAATTTTCGTCATTTTTTCACACATGGACCCTAAGGCATAGAAACTCTAATTTTCTCACAAAACATGCAAAATAAGCACCAACAATCATTACACTATCTTGTTTTACATGATAGCGCTACATTGATGAGTCAAGAGAACCATACCTTGCAATGTTTTCTTCTTCTCTAACACTGCATCTTTAAAGAATTTGTTGTAAGTCGGGGTTAACAAAAATGCATCTATGATAGGCATTGTGATAATAATTTCTTTCATTTGCTAATCAAACATTGCTCTATACTTCTCCAATTGTTGCTTTTTAAAACGGCCCGGGAATGGTAACTTTGGTTCATAAAGTGGAGGCACAAAGAGAGTCTCTTTCTTAGAATTTTTTTTACCCTTTTTGGAGCTTCCTTCTTGGACCTCGTCTTCTTTAGACACTTCAACCACTTTACCCTTTTCTTTATTAACAACCTTTTCCACATCAACCTCTTGTTCACAAACTTTCTCATTCAATACCTCATCCTCTTCAATCTTAATCACTACCTCCCCTTCTTTAGGCTTAATGTCCCTATTGAGCTCTACACTAGGCAATGCTTTACCACTTCTAAGCATTATGGCATTGATATATTCTTTGGAATTTGGTTCTGGTTTACCCGGTAAAGTATCCATTGGACGCTTGGATGTGGATGATGATTGGCTATAAACATGGACATTCAAACGCTCTATTTTGGCATTGAGCTCACCATACATGTCATCAACCTTGGTGTGCATGCTTTTTATTTGGGTGGCATGTTCGTTTGTATCATCCGCTTAAGATAGAAGATTCGATGAACTCCCTTGGTTTTGGTTTTGGTGGTAGGTTTGAGGTTTTGGTTGGTAGTTTCCTTGAGTTTTAGGTTGATAGTTAGGTTGTTGGGTAAACCGGGAGGTTTTAAGGGTGGGTAGCTTTGATCTTGTGGGTTCTCCACATTAGTGCCCCAATAAATAAGGTTAAGATTTGTTTCTATAGTTGGGGTTGAACTTGTTGTAGCGTTGTCCTCCAACATAGTTGACCTTCCAAGTTTTCTTGATAGCTTTGGTAGACATTACTCTCGGATACAAAGTGGACTGTTTTTGATTAGTAAGAATCATCCTATCCATCTTATCATTCAAAACTTTGATTTCTTTGCGGTGTAGATCGCTCATCACATTACTTTTCCTTGAAGTGCGGTCATAATCTTCACCATAGTTACCATCATTTTGAGCTAGATTCTTTACAAAGACATACCATCCTCAACATCTTGGCCCAAGAAATTTCCATTACTCGCTGTGTCTAACAACATCCGAAATTTAGGGAGAACTCCTCTATACAAGGTGCTTAGTAGAGACTCATTAGAGAAACCATGATGTGTACATTGCATTTTATATCCCTTGAACTTTTCCCAAGCTTCACAAAATTTTCATTGCTCTTTTGAGTGAAGCTAGATATCTCATTTCTCAACCTTACCGTTCTTGTTGTAGAGAAATTTTTTGAGAGGAAGGCTCTTTTGCATTGATCCCAAGAGGTGATGGAACTTTGAGGTAGATTCTTCTCCCAAATACGAGCTCGGTCTCCAAGAGAAATCAGGAAGAGTCTAAGTTTGAATGCATCTTCTGAGATGCCATTGATCTTCACCGTGCTACAAAGCATATCAAATTGGTCTAGTTGATCTAAAAGGTCCTCCATTGATAAACCATGAAACTTATAACCTTGAACCATGTTGATGAGGCTTGACTTAATTTCAAAATTGTTGTTCTCAACTGGAGGAGCGTGAATACCGTTCCTATTTGTACGGATGTTTGGTGGATAAAATACTCCAACTGGATGAATAGCTCGTGGTGCATGGTTAGGAACTCGTGGTGCTTGGCGAGGAACTTGCTCACCATTGCGTTGGCATTTTCATTATGACCGTCATCTCCATCAACCACCGGTGGATGTTTTTGATCTATTCGTAATCGTGCTAGATGTTCAATGCGTTCCCCTTTCTCGTCTTGCACGTGAATTCTCTCTCTCAAACCTGCCAATATCTTCAAACCGCTCAACCAAATGCTTTTGACCGTGACTTCGCAAATGCATACACCTTAATTAGCAAGAGAAAGATCAAAACACCAAAGCAAGAAGGTTAAAAAATAACATAAAGAAAATGTCTAGTCTCAAGCAACATAACGAAATCCTAATGGTTAATGTAGATTGCAAACCGGCAACGGCACCAAATTGATGTAGTACTTTTCTCAATTAAATATCGAACCATAATTTGCAATTAATCAACTCACTAGAAACACACGCAGAAGCTTAATCTAGGCTAACAAGATGATTTGGTTTCGTAAACTTGACTAACAAAATAAATAAATAAACCAACAATACAAAACAAGGCAATAATAAAAAAAAGACTAACAAGATTCAGAAATAAACAAAGCGGGGAATAAATAAGTTACTAAACGATAATTAAAGCGAATTCTAGGGTTAAAGAAAATTGATTTGGAATGATAAATAGATGGATTATGGAGCTGATCAAACAACTTCTAATAAGCAATGATCTGTAGGCCATAGAACACTAAGCGACACTAACACATTTCCATGACATTAGTCTATTTACTAATCAATTAATCATCAACTTTTTCCAGAGGCAATCGATTAACTAACAAGCATTATAAACAAGTCTATCTAGCCACTAAACACCCTAGTCAACAATTTCTAAAGGTAAGGAATATAAGGGGGTGATTGGCTGAAGAGTTTTAAGGCTTTAGAAGGTTTAACAGCTCTTACGACCAATAGTTTTACCAATCATGCTTTTTCAGATTTTGTTTTCTTTAAAGTCGTGACAGTCTCTTTTTTTTTTTGTTTTTTCTTTTCTCTTATTTTCTAAAGTCACGTAGTTGAGGCTTTTGTAAAACTGCGAGAAAAAACAAACCCAAATCTTTTTCTTTTTCTTTTTCCCCATTTTGTGTTTCTTCCTAAGAGAAATAAAAACTCTTCATAAATCATCGATTATATTATCACAACAATATTTTGAGTCATTAACCATCATTTCTTTTTTTCCATTCTTTTAAAATCCATTTTTCTTCATAAAAAATCTGGCCATTGTTGGTGTGAAATAGAGGTAGATAAAAATAATAAGAAGAAATACCCATATAAATTGATAGAACGAGAATTATATCAAAAATTTGATAAAACAAGAATTTATATTGATGAAATTGATACAATCCAGAATTCAAATTATATTAAATAAATTGATATAAACCATAATTTATATTGTATGAAACTGATATAACCCATAACTTAAACAAATGAAATTAATAGAACCGAGAGTTTCGTTTGTGAAATTGATAGATTTAAAATCTAGAATTAGTTTTGGAGAATTGGAAGAAAACCAGATTTGATAATGAAAGCATCTTCAAAGTTTTTTGTGTACCTATTTTAATATAATTTTATGTTAAACTAATTTCTCGTTCCAGATGTATATTACACTAATCATTTATTTATGAATTTTTGTATTTTAATTTTTTTTTATTAATAAATTTTAGTTTTGTTACTATGTTGCTACATAATTTCAATTTTACCATAATTTCTATTTATGAAAAAAATATTTAATAATTAAAAAAAAAATAACATTCACAGCCAAAACTAACAGCCATTACCAATCAGCCCCTAAAGCACTTAAAGGTTTTGGTTCGAGAATTTCATCGAACACCTTCTGGGCAATCTAGCTTTATAATCAACCAATAAGCAAGGATCTTAAATAATCTAACCCTAAACTCCATAACCCAACATCTAAACCATCCTAATCTACCTTAACCCAAGAACTCTAAATGACTACTCATTCATGGTTATGATTAAACAAAGCAATAAGGTTGATCTTTGTGAAATCATAGTTAGAGGAGGTAGATAAGAGATTTTAAAGAGAAATTTGGATTCAAAACTCAACAAACAAAAGATTCATACAAAAAATTTGAAAGAAAGGTTAAGAGAAGTTTTTTGTTTTTTTTTTGTCAGTCAACCCAAGAGAAAAAAGTCAACTTACCTAGGAGATTTCTTATTGGGGAACACACGTCGATGAAGCACCCTGATGTATCAACTGGAAGTTTTTAAATTTTGATGGACCAACCTACATCGACGTAATAACTTTGATGTGGCATCTTGATGCACCAGCTGGAAGTTTTTAAGTTTTGACATACCAATTTGCATCTACGTGAGAACCTCGATGTGGCATCCTGATGCACCTACACCAAACATGAAGAGGGACTTATTCCCTCAAACTTGACCTATAAACCACATTATCAAATACAAAGTAAGATAAACAAAAATTAAGCAAAAAAATGTACAAGGATACCATGAGATTGCCTCTCAAAGTGCAATTGTTTTATGTCACTAAGTTTAACATTTCCACTCCACTTAGGCAGTTTGAGGTTCCGAGAGAGAAACCGTGGTTCTTTCCTCAATGTGTTCACTTGCAAGTAAGGTTTCAAGCGTTGACCATTCACGACAAACTCCCCTCCAACCTTGTTCCATAGCACCAAAGCTCCATAGGTCTCACTTCTTTGTTCTTAAATGGACCCGACCAACGAGACTTGAGCTTTCCCGGGAATAGTCTCAAACGAGAATTGAACAACAACACTTGATCAGAGAGACTAACCATCTAACATTGTGTTTTATTTTGATTTCTTCTCTTTGAGTCTTACATTGTCAGTAGCTATGTTTTGAGAAAAATAAAAAATGATAAACAATTGGCGGCGAGAGCCTCATCTTTTGCTAGCTTTGGCACCCAGAGGCAAAACCGATTCAAGAGACGAAGGTGACTCGCCGGAAAACAACATATGAATCCACTGGAAGCGTTGGCCGCATCAAAGAGGGGATGTAAAAGAGGATGGAAAAGTGAGATGGTTGGAGCGAGTGTAAAAACAAATGAGCAGAGAAGCGAGAGAGTTGTGGAGAAAGCTTCGAGATGACTGGACATCCCGACGTCGGGGACACGACTCCGCTGGCGTCAGAAAACATTGTTAAAGAAAGTGTTTCGATAAGGGTGCTTGAGAGAAAAAGAAAAGAAAGAGAAAATTATTCCAAAAATATTCAAAATACTTTTCTATCGGAGTCTCAACAAAGGTTGCTCTTACTGATGGTTGGCTCATGGTGTATGGTTTCCGGTAGCTTGGCTTTCTCCGAGTAGGGATTGACAGATGTAGGCCTAGATCCATATAGTGCAGGAGCCGGATTCTTTGGTGGCATAGGGCTAATGTCTGGTTTAACCTAATTTTGACATTGATTGTGGCTTTGTGTGCCTCGTGGGCCTCGTGCCCAGTGTAAGTCTCATAGGCTTCTCCCAATGTTGGGCTTGTTTTTCTTTTTTGGGACTTTGGCCTTTTTCTTTTTCTATTTTATTTTCTGTTATAATTTTCAGTAACCATCTTATAAGGGCTGAGTCCATTGTGTTTTGTATCCACCTATGCTCCTAAATATTAATAAAAAGTGAAAACTCTTTCACAAAAAATATTTATATACTGTCATCACAAAAAATAGAAGCACCCATTAATACCAATCGTTTTTAGCACTTATCAATCAAAGTTACTAACTAGTTTATAACGGATTTACGATGAGCAGAAGTCATCACAAATTATTTTTGTTAATATCAACTAATTTAAAGTTAAATCGAAGAAGTAGTTAATGTATTATACAATGGATTTTACAATGGTTTATTGTAATAGATTCTAATGTTTGCAAACTCTTTGTTAAATTGTGGTTATTCATCACTGAGTAATCATATTTTTATTCTTTCAACAAGTATTTAAAGAAATGTTTTCATTCTTTAATTCTGAAAAGTAGAACTAGGTAGTGGCTAAAATTAGAGGTAATTTTAACGTCATAAGAATAAATTAATCTTAACAGAACACATGTACAACGCATTTTTCTATGAAGCGTTACTTAAAGATCACTGATTAGTTTATAACATATTTACGACGAATAGAACTCGTCACAATATTTTTTGTTAATATCTAATGAGTAAATTTAAACCGAAGATGTTGTTACTGTATTCTTCAACGGAATTTATAATAGTTTATTGCGATAAAATGTAATCATTGCAAACTCTTTGTTAAATGAGGCATTTGTAACTTTTTCTGTGCCCTTTTTCAAAAATATACTCTTCTATTGTTTATTTCCAAAAAGATCCATGTAAAAAATGACTAAATTATCATTTTTAATAACATTAGATAATGAGAAGGTGAAATTTTCTCATATTATTGGCGCCAAAAAGTTTCGGTAACGTGCAAAATTTTCCCGACAAAATTTTTTCCCAATTCCTTAAACCTTATAAATATTTTAAGAATCCGTATAAAATCCTTCCCTTATAAATCATGTAAACCCTTTTAAAATTCTTTAAAATCCCTTTTAAATCTTTCTAAAACTCTTGTAAAGTCTTTAAAACCACTTGTAAGTCTCTTAAAAACTCTTATAAAATCTTTTTAAAACTCTTGTAAATCTTTTTAAGACCTTTAAAAATCTTTACAAATATTTCAAACACTTCTAAATTTTTTTAAAAACCTTTTAAAACCCCTTGTAAATCTTCTTAAAACCTTTTAAAAATTCTTGTAAATCCATTTTTCGCCAAAAATTCCGGGATCATATTTTCTGCCAAAAATTGGGCTAGACGCTGGATAGGAGGACAAAAAATCGGATCAACAATTATTCTTATCGATTTGAACAAATATCAGCGCCTAGACGACCAGTTTATAAAACAGGGTTTTCAACAAATATTTAATGTAAATACAATTTCCATTCTCCAATCCCAAAAAAGTAGAACTGTTAGAGGTAATTTTATGATGATATCATAAAAATAAATTGTACATAACACATGAACTACACATTTTTTAATGATGCGTTACCAAAAAAAAACCGTAATGTTACTCTTTTTTTTTTTCACATTCTAACATTTATTTAGACCTTCAAACGAAGGAAGAGAAACAAGAGTACGATACAAGGCCGGAGGACACATTTAAGTCCCCGGATATTTAACCGGCGGAAACGAGTATTCCCCGGAGCTAAAGCACCACAACAAAAGCCAATTGAAGGCACAAAACCAGAATCAAACAAACGAAATTTAAAAATTAACCCCTAGTTATTCCTTGGAGAAGCATCTAAGAACACAATTACTTCTTTTCCGAGAACAGAATTTTGTTGATGATGACGGAAAATGCCACAACCACCGGAAAACTCTAAACTACTCGTCCTCTCTTGATAATTGATAGACTTAAGAAATTAAAACATCTACTTGCAAACCCAATTTGATGAGGCTTCAATAATGAAGCTTTGGAATCATCAAATACATGTCTGGATAAGCAAAAGTAGACCTTTCAGATCTTGACCCAAATCTGATTGTGAATTCTTGTTGGAGGAAGCTGAAGGAGCCGCCTAACCGCAACATCACCCATCTCGGAGATGAGAGATTGAGATCAATCGGTTGAAGGCCTAAGGAAGAGAAGCTAAATCTGAAGGATTTGAAGACTCATGAGAGCTAGGGATCAAAATTGATTTCGAGAATCTGTGGCTTCGGCACATAATTGACCATCTCGACATAAACTTTGTTCGGTCATGAACAACCGAGAGCAAAGCAACAAGAAACGCCGACGGCCACGCCGATCATCGCGACTATGAAAGTCAAAACGATATCGGATAAAAGCCAACAAAACACCCCAAAGATCTGGTGCATGTTGGAAGAGAGCCTGCTAAACAGGATTTGATAACCGGAAAAACTCCGGACGGCGACAAAGATCAGTCGGTCTCCCTCTGAAAAATTCAAGAGAGAGAAGAGAGAAGACGGGCTTCCAAATAAATCTACCCACGTAATGTTACTCTTTGACCACCGATTTTCAAACAATAAATTAATGAATTTTTACAAAAAAAAATAGGGCTATATTAATCTAAATACATAGAAGATCTAAAAATTAAGAATATACCTCTGATTTTTGTATTATTAGTTCTCTCACTTCAATTTGTGTAAGTTGGACAAAAATGCCCTTCCGCGTATAACTAACTGTTTAACAATATAATAAAATAGTTATCGACAGTTTATTATCAGATTTCGATGATACTGTTCAACAAATATTTAGTAGAAAAATATATGAGTTAGATGATTATCTATTGAGTTAACACGGTAACAAAATATATATATCAATAAGTTTATAAACATATCGTGTTAAATCATATGTTATCGTGATAAGTTTATAAATTATGTGATAAATTAATATTTATCGTGTTCTCATTTATTATATAATATAGAAAAAATAATGAGTTACATGTAGTATAGTATTTATGTAGATAACTATTTGATTAACATGTTAACTAGTATAGTAGCGCAATAAATTCATAAATTATGTGTTAAGTTTTCTTTTTACGTGATATAAGACTACAGTAAATAAAATTGTAACATGCTAATGTTTTATTTAGCAAAGTCTCTCACCATTTTCCTAAATGAGATGTTTTGTTACGAGAAAATTTTGGTTTAATCGATTTCATAACTTTGAAAATCCGATTGACATCAATTGTGGTGGACTAGAAATTTTAGGCGAACCCGTGGATGGACTAGATCTAAGAAAAATCCCTCTAGCTCAACTCCGAATCAAACAACGGTCTCGTCGTCACCATCGTCTTTCCTAACTCTCGACAAAGTGATAGCCGTCTAACTGAAATTAGATGACGTACGGTTCGAATTGAGTGTGTCGGTTATGAAAACAAGCTACGGAAGCGGCCGGAGCTCCAATCATCTTCATCACATCTATGTCCGGTAAACCACTACTGTCACAAATGAATCACACAACTCCGGATTTTCTTTTCCAGCCAGCTTTTGATTTCAACATCTTTGATTTGATTTGGTTTTTTATGTGGCCATTGTTATTCTCATGGTCTTGTGTCGTCGGAAAATTTAATATCCACGAAGAAACAGAATAAAGAAGAAAAGAGGGAAGAGAAAGTGAAGGGATAAAATAGTCTAAAAAATGTTTGCACAGTGACCAACTGGTCAAACTAATTAACCAGTCTTCTATAGATACAGATTGTAGATTCCCAAAAAAATATTGACACATCATACCATGACATCATTACCACATACGTCGAATTTATCTGCACGCTTTCAGTTGCGTATGTAAAGTTGTAAACACTCATCTACATAACCATGTCAGACATGTCGACAACAAAATTAACCCATTATTTTTTATAATTAGCAAACATGATCTAAAAACTAAACAATTTGGTCTCTTAAACTTGAGTCAAGTAAACTCTACCCAAATTCTCTCATGCCAAATAGCGAAAGATCCATGATACTTATTAAAACCTAAACATACAATTCAGGAAATTTTCTTCCAGTTGCTAAGTTCAAACCCTTAAGTATTCTGTCAAAATCTAAAAAGAATGATTTCTTAAATCTACACATCTTATCATTTTAAAACGCTCACAAAATAATTGATTGGTTTGTATATTATTCTTAGTCAAATCCATAGCCTAATTTATTATATTTCCTATTTTTCCGGTTTAATCATATGCTTTTGCTAATAACTTAAATATCTCTAAATCTGATAATTTTTTTAAAAAAATTTGTTAGTTTTTACCCTTTAAATGATCTTAATTCTCAAAATCACTCCAACAACTTTATTAGCTACCCTTAAATGACCTTAATTCTCATTTCTCAACTACATTCATCAAAGTTTCTAACAAATTCTAAAACCCAACAACATCCACCCAAACATAATCATTCAAATGATTTTACCCAAAAAAAAAATTCTAAATAATGGGTAAAATTAGGCCTGTACATTCGGATTTCTGATCGGATTCGGTTAGGATTTGTTTGGATTCAGATAATTCGGATAGGAGAGTTTATTATCCGTTCGGATTTTAGGACTATTCGGTTCGGATGGTGTCGGATTCAGATCGGTTTTCGAGAAAAAAAAAACTAAAAATTTCTATAATTTTAATAAAAAGTGGTTTTTTTTTTTTTTTTTTTTTTTTTTGGTCAATAAAAAGTGGTTTAATTTTCTAATATTTGGTTAAATTTTGCAAATTTATTTATAACTGTAACATATATAACTAAAAATTTCGGATATCTAAGTTTGGTTTCGGCATCAAATTTTTGGATCGGTGTCGGATTGGTTTTCGTATTTGGGATTCTATGCCCAACCCTAACTTTTTTTTTTTTTGTGCACCAAAAGAAAAAACATAAAATAGTGAAAAAAAACAAAATCTATTAAAAACGTATAAAAAAGAAAAAGAAGAAAAAGACACAAAAAGAACGTTGAAAAAGAAACAAAAAAGAACGTTGAGAAAACCAATAAAAAGAAGAAATGGGCCTGACTGAACCATAACCAATCACTCTCTCTCATCCTTCCCCTTTTATCACGTATCGTGTCTCCAGCTGTGTTTCTCACACTCTTTTCAAAACCCCACCGACGATGGCATTTCCGTTATTTTTCTAACGGTCACACGTCCCTTACGTGGCCACCTTCTTTTTTTTTTTCCTTCTAAATCCCATCTCTCTCTCTCTATCTTCTTCTTCTTATTCCAATTCTCTTTCACACACTCTTCTTCTCTACTTCATCATCATCACCCACAACACACACTCATGGCTTCTTCTTCCTCCATCACCACCACCATCACCATCCTCTTCCTCTTCCTCCTCAACACCACCGCCAAAAAAACCTACATCATCCGCGTCAAACACTCCGATAAACCGGAATCATTCCTAACTCACCACGATTGGTACACATCCCAACTCCAATCACAATCATCTCTTCTCTACACTTACACAACCTCCTTCCATGGCTTCTCCGCTTACCTCGACTCCAACGAAGCCGATTCTCTCCTCTCCTCAAACTCAATCCTCGATATCTTCGAAGATCCTCTCTACACACTTCACACTACTCGTACTCCTGAATTCCTCGGTCTCAATTCCGAATTCGGTGTCTACACTGGTCAAGATCTTGCTTCATCTTCTAATGGCGTTATCATCGGAGTTTTAGATACTGGTGTTTGGCCTGAATCTAAAAGTTTTGATGATACTGATATGCCTGAGATTCCTTCTAAATGGAAAGGTGAATGTGAATCTGGTTCCGATTTCGATTCGAAGTTGTGTAACAAGAAGTTAATCGGAGCTAGAAGCTTCTCCAAAGGATTTCAAATGGCTTCAGGTGGTGGTTTTTCGAGTAAGCGTGAATCTGTTTCTCCTCGTGATGTTGATGGACATGGAACACATACTTCAACAACCGCCGCTGGATCCGCCGTTAGAAACGCTAGTTTCCTCGGTTACGCCGCCGGTACGGCCAGAGGTATGGCGACTCATGCTCGTGTTGCTACTTATAAAGTTTGTTGGAGTAGTGGTTGTTTTGGATCTGATATTTTAGCTGCTATGGATCGAGCTATTCTTGATGGTGTTGATGTGCTTTCGTTATCTCTTGGTGGTGGTTCGGCTCCGTATTATCGCGATACGATTGCAATTGGATCGTTTTCGGCTATGGAGAGAGGTGTTTTTGTGTCTTGTTCAGCTGGGAATAGTGGTCCGACTAGAGCTTCTGTTGCTAATGTTGCTCCTTGGGTTATGACTGTTGGTGCTGGGACTTTAGATAGAGATTTTCCGGCTTTTGCGAATCTCGGTAACGGGAAAAGACTTACCGGTGTTTCGTTATATAGCGGTGAAGGAATGGGGACGAAACCGCTTGAGTTGGTTTATAATAAAGGGAATAGTAGTTCGAGTAATCTTTGTTTACCTGGTTCGCTTGATTCGGGTATTGTTCGTGGTAAAATTGTTGTTTGTGATAGAGGTGTTAATGCTAGAGTTGAGAAAGGAGCTGTGGTGAGAGATGCTGGTGGTTTAGGGATGATAATGGCAAATACTGCGGCGAGTGGAGAGGAGCTTGTGGCGGATAGTCATTTACTTCCTGCGATTGCTGTAGGGAAGAAGACTGGTGATTTACTTAGGGAGTATGTTAAGTCAGATGCTAATCCAACGGCTGTTCTTGTTTTTAAAGGAACGGTTCTTGACGTTAAGCCGTCCCCTGTGGTTGCTGCTTTTAGCTCGAGAGGTCCGAATACTGTTACTCCTGAAATCTTGAAACCTGATGTTATTGGTCCTGGAGTTAACATCTTGGCTGGTTGGTCTGACGCTATTGGTCCTACTGGTCTTGAGAAGGACTCGAGGAGGACTCAGTTCAACATCATGTCAGGTACTATTACGAACGCTTCACGGGTTTAAGATGCTTAATTTTGAAACTTGGTTTTGATTGCATATTCAAATTATTGATTTGTTCTGACATGAAAAGGGTGTGATTCTTGGAAGTTATTAATTGAAGCATGATTTTGATTAGATATTTCAGTTATTGATTTATCTATGGTTATAAAAAGGGGTTTGGATTTGTTTTGTTTGACATGAAAAGTGTCTGATTTTTGTTAGGTACGTCAATGTCATGCCCACACATCAGTGGTTTAGCCGGTCTTTTGAAAGCAGCTCACCCGGAGTGGA
Source organism: Arabidopsis thaliana x Arabidopsis arenosa (assembly GCA_019202795.1). Classification (NCBI taxonomy): domain Eukaryota; kingdom Viridiplantae; phylum Streptophyta; class Magnoliopsida; order Brassicales; family Brassicaceae; genus Arabidopsis; species Arabidopsis thaliana x Arabidopsis arenosa. Next base: position 12,650,841 of record CM032920.1, on the reverse strand, counting down.
GTCCGAGTGCTATCAAATCAGCCCTCATGACCACAGCTTACGTTCTTGATAACACCAACGCCCCTCTCCATGATGCTGCAGACAACAGCCTCTCTAACCCACATGCTCACGGCTCGGGCCATGTAGATCCTCAAAAGGCTCTCTCACCAGGTCTTGTCTACGATATCTCCACCGAGGAATACATCAGGTTCTTGTGCTCTCTAGACTACACAGTAGATCACATTGTTGCGATTGTGAAGCGACCTAGCGTCAACTGCTCAAAGAAGTTCTCTGATCCTGGTCAGCTCAACTACCCGAGTTTCTCGGTTTTGTTTGGGGGTAATAGAGTTGCGCGGTACACTCGGGAAGTAACAAATGTTGGTGCAGCAAGCTCGGTTTACAAAGTGATGGTTAATGGAGCTCCTAGTGTTGCGATCTCAGTTAAACCATCAAAACTTGCGTTTAGAAGCGTGGGAGAGAAGAAGAGGTACACGGTCACGTTTGTTAGCAAGAAAGGAGTGAGTATGACGAACAAAGCTGAATTTGGATCCATCACTTGGAGCAATCCGCAGAACGAAGTTAGAAGTCCCGTCGCATTCTCTTGGAACCGGTTTTGATAAAAATCTAACATCCCTAGTGATGTTTTCTATTTAAGTTATCTTACTGTTGGTTGGGGGGTTGATTTTGGTTTCTACATGATTGGGTTTAGGCTAAACCAAAACCCATCCTGAGCCATAAGTAGTGGGAAGTGTTCTTGTTTGGTTTGGTTTGAGTCATTGAGTGTGTAGGTGAAAGCATCCCAAAAAAGTTAGGGATGATAAAACAAAATGTTGTCAGGAAAAGAACGTTGATGTCATATGTATTGCTTCAAGTTTTTTCATTTAACTATTAAACTGATGTAATAGTCTCTTAAAACAAGCAACAAAAGTAATGTGACATGATGTCACTGACATCACTCAAGAGTCTAGACAAAATGGAGGACATGCGTTCAATACAAAATCACGTGAAGCTGACAAGTACTGATGCAAGTTCTATGTTGAGGGAAAAGTTATAAAATATAGTATATGCATCAAGTTGTCGCAACTGGATAGAGTTATTCAACAACTGGATTAACTGTTTTTTTTTTTGGGGTAAAATTTGGCTCTGAAAGTAAAAATTGTAGGTTTCTCAAGCGGATTACTCGTACGGTGCCTAGGGAGAAAAGGAGACAAATTATTTCAGGGGGTGGGAGATAACTTATAGTTGGATTGATTTAATACCCGCGATCATCAATAGGATTGTCACGTAGAGAAAACATTTGATAAAATGAAGAATTTGACTCTTCAAATACTGGAATAATCTCTGGTATAAGGATGTAAAATTATCTCAAGACTCTATAGGGGTATGTATACTTGAGATGAGGCTAAACATGGATGGACCATGGACTGGCTTTTACACATCCGAACCAATGGACTATATATGGTATATATGGATGGTTCGAGTTGTATCAAAGGTTGACGATCAGATCAAAGAAAACAAATCTTGGCTTGAGGGAATCCGAGAGATTAAGGTGTTTGACCTTAATCGAATGGATAATTAACATAAATATAGTTCAAATTTTAAGTGTGCTTAAATGATTGAGGTGAACGATGGAATGATTATTTTGTGACTGTGAGACTTAGTCAGGGAGAATGGAAAAAACAAATAAGTTGAGTGTGTTGAATTAAGGAAGATGAAACAAGCTAACAAGATTGATCATTTTTCATGTAGCTTAATCGAGATGGAGAAATGATGGTTAACAGATAAAGTTGAGTAAACTAAGACAATTATGGTCAATCGATAGAGAAAAACGGTTATCAGATTCATTAAATCTACATATGTGATTTCAAGGGAGAGTTTGATCCTATATCCTACAAATAAGATGTCTTAGACAAATTTTTGCACATTCATGTGATCAGTGAAAATTATTTTGCTACCCTAATTAAGACAACCAAAAGTAAAAAAAAAACAAAACGAGTGAGAAAATCTATAGATCGAATTTTGGTATGTTCAACTAGATCGAATAGGATTGTTGTCAGAACCAAGCAGAAAACATCCACAAAAAATCTTTAGAACGAAGAGTCTACTGACACTTATGGCACATCTTCTCTCGGTGAAAGGGTTGGAGGCTAGCCGAGGGATGTTGCTGCTTCCGCAATAAGAATACAGTCTTGCTCAAAAGACAATCTTTCTCAGCAAAAACACCATTTTCTTTCTCTTCAATCATGTGTGACGCAAACGACGATGATCCTTCTCAAAAATCCTATGCAACAGTAGTCCTTTGTGTGTTCCTCGTGAGCATGGCTTCTCCTAGTATAAAAACCTAGAAAATTATTTTCTAATCTATACTTCACAATATGAATTCCACAGGCGGTGGTGGCACAACAACACTAAAGTTGGAGATAATCTGCTAGATATTGGTCTTTTACATAAGTCTTCTTGCCTTTACGCTTTGTATGTATGAATCATTTGAGTATCTTATTAGTTATTGTTGTATACAAAATAGACCTTGTAGCTTTTCTCCATTCTATCTTTATGCTTCATATGGATGTTGGACGAACATGAAGATCAGCGAGTCCATCACTATCTTCCATGTGTTTCGTGAAAATTTAGAGGATGCATCTTTCCACTAATATAACCAATTCTATGAATAAGATTACTAGAATCTTAGAGCAACATTATTGGTGGTATACTAATAGAGAAAATTAATATTTGTACCACAATTGGCCCAAATCTTAGCCTTACTACCACATTGGAGGCCCAATTATCATTCATACCACAATGTGGTAGTAAAATGACCATTTTACCCTCCAACCGGTGAGACAAGGAACTGCGGTTGATGTGACCATCTGAAACTCCTGCCGTCCTTTGTCTCTCTCCTGGCGCATTGGTAACCGTTTTTGTCCCTCTGGCTTGTAAAACAAAGTTGTCCCCGAGTAAATCCAGATCTTCGTCTTCGGCTTTCTGGCGGAATCAAATAAAGATCAAGTTGTCCCCGAGTTAATCCAGATCTCTAGCTGGTAAAACCACATCATCTGGCGATGGACAATCAAGAGAAGTTGTCACCGAGTAAATCTAGATCTCTGGCTGGTAAAACCACATCATTTGGCGATGGACAATCAAGAGAATTAGTTGTCTCCGATCCAGTTGTCCCCGAATTTAACCCATATCATCTCCCCAAACGTTTTTATCAATTAATTACCTGCCTTGACCTAGTAATTGATGCTTTGCATTATATTTTAATGTCTAATAATCATTGTCATCATTTAATGTGGTTGTTCCCCTTTTTCAACATGATGTACTTTTTTCTGACGCACAGTGCATTAATTCTCTCTCTTTCTGTAGAGTCACCAGGGGTAAAATCGTCCATCGTTTACCACAATACCACAAACAAGTGGTACAAGTGCTAAACCATTATCCATTGTGGTAGAGATGCTAAGGGATTTTCCACATGTGGTACATTTGGCAAAATTCTCATACTCATATTGGCTCTTAACATTAGTTTAATATTAAACTAGATGAAAGTCCGCGCTACGCGGCGGGATATTTTTTTTATAAATAAATTTGTTTCAATATAAGTATGATTGGAAGAAATTTAATAGGCTCTTAATATTTGATTTTTTGTATTTGCTCATATTTTAGTAGTTTTTACTTTACTGTTATTATGTATGTAAACATTAATAAACATATGTTAAATATTACGTTTACAAAATAACTTGTTGATATAAACACACTGGATAATTGTTTTATTTGTTGATATAAACTCCCACATAATAGTTCAAATTCATATTATTTTATAAGTGACAAAATCAATTTGTTTTCTTATAAAAATCATATGAACTTCAATTAAATATTATTTTTAAAAGATCTCAATGATAACTTCTATCTTTCTTCTTTTTTTATCCTTTTTTTTTTTGTAATTTCACTCATCAATTAAAATTCTAATGCTAGATTTCATACTAATAATTTCATCTTTATAGGATTTAATAAAATGAATTTTTTTTTAATTATAGTTATTGTTTTCTATATTTTTTATAAAATAAACATTATATCGATCTTTATATAATTATCTATTGAATCACAAAAACTAAATATAACGATACATATATTAAAAATGAATTACAAAATTTAATCGAGATAAAAAGAGGTAAGAAAAATATATTTGATAAATGTATTACAATAATTTATTTTATTAAATATTGCATAATTAAAAAAATTCCATGAATATATTAAAAAATAATCAAACATCTAAAGTAGATAATAGAAATGGATCTTTTCAACTTCATTATCTTGTTGTGCCATGATTGGAATTGGTATATTTAACTCTCTATCACCAATAAACTTGGAAGTTTTGTTATAACCATCAAAACTTTTATTTTACATATGTGAATTTAAATTAAAAATATAAAAATTAAAGAAGAAATAAGTATAATCTAGTATTAATTTAGAAATATACAAAAATAAATAAAATTTAAGATATATATATATATATATATATATGAACAAAAATGAATATATATATATATATAATACTTTCTAAAATAAATTTAGAATCAAATTCTTGATTATCAACTCATATAACAACATAAAAATAGACACATAAATATAGTAGAGGAAGATGAGAGAATGATTACTTATAAGATGTTAATCTAAAATACACAATGAAGATGCATCTTTAAAAAACAAAACAAAAAAACTAATGTAAGATATATATTATATAGTCTATAAAATTAAATTTAGAACAAAGTTTTTACAATAATATTTAAATTTACTTTTCTAATCCATACAACAACAACCACAACAACAAAAAACAAAACAAAATTTTTTTTTAAGATTTGAGATATAATGGAAGAGGATGAGAGAATAAGAAAATGAGTATTTAAAGTATGAAAAGTGAGAAAAGTTACAATTTTTTAAAAACAATTATAGGAGTTACATTAAAAAAAAAAATTACAGGATTTACATTTTCCAAATTATTTTTTAAATAACAAATTAAGTACTCATTGCATACTTTTAAAAATAAAATAAATATACAGAAATATGTAAGAAATTAATACTCAAACATCCATTAGCTTGATTCCCTTATTTTGGGATGGTCCAAAATAATATTTTTGAATCTGCATCATTAAGATAATTTTATCATAGCCATCAAAATTATATTATACATATGTAATTTTATATTAAAAATATTATAAAAATAAAGAAGGAATGAAAAAGTACATAAAAACAAAGAATAAATAAAATTGAAAAGAATGTAAGATATATATTAAACAAAATATATAATCAAACTCTTACAATGATATCTTAATTGAGTTTTCAACTCATGCAAGAACATAAACAAAACAAAGAAAATATTTAGGATTTGAGACAAGGTTGAGGAGGATGTGAGAATAATTATTTATAGGAAAAAAGTGATGGATGTTACATTTCTAAAATAATTAGATTATAGGAGTTACAATTATAATTATAGTGTGTTTAAATGACAATGAATAGAAAAAAATAGTCAATTCATAATTATGTAATTTCAGTTACAATTTAGTAGTAAATTGTGAATTTAAAGTATGAATTAATGTATATGACTACATATGTTACATTTTAAGTTTAATTGAAAATAAATATTATATTTTTGAAAATAAATTGCCAAGTGGACCAATAAGGAGAGAGTGAAACCCTTCTTTTATATGTATGATTTGTAAAGTTTAGTGTTAAGAGATTATTTATTGGTTTTAAAATTTTATGTGTCTCCAATGGTAGGTTCTTAACTTGTAGTTCTTTGAAAAAAAAATATTAATTTAATAAGGGAACATCCCAGAAAAAGCTCCCAATTAAAACATTTTCCCAACTAAAACCTCGAACTTTTTTCGTTTCCATATAAAACCTCCAAATTGAATTTTCTTCCCAATTAAAACCTCCAAATTTAATTTAAAAAAACTTAATAATTGTTGCTAATAAAAATCGGTTACGGTTCTTTCGGGTAGAGGAGTTCAGGATCCAATAGGGTAAATAAAAAATTCGGTTTGGTTTTTGTTCGGATCCTTTCGGATTCGGATCGGTTCGGGTATAGATTTTCAGAACAGCTAAATACCCGCTATACAAATGTTCAGGTAAATTGTCGAGTTTTCGGGTAAATACCTGGGTTTTTGGGTAAACACCTAATTTTTTGGATAAATATTCGGGTTTTCAAATAAAAAATTTGGGTATATTCGGGTTCGGGTTCGGGTTTTCGGGTATATGAGTTCGAGACTCAATAGGGTAAATCTAAATTTTCGGGTTCGGGTTTGGACTCAATTGGACTCAATAGACACAAAGTACAACTTCATATGTCTCTCTTTTGTAACTCTTCTACATATACTTACAAAGAAACTCTATCATATATTTCTATCAATAGATAATCAACTGCACCAAATTCAAATCTCCCATTTCTTCACTCGCTTGATCAACTAATCAATCCACCTCTTTATCCCATCAGAACATAAATCACAAACACAACGATTAGGTTTCAAATTATTCCAACAACTCTCTATTTCAAATCCCTCAAAGCTTAATATTAGGGTTTACTAAGAGATTCCTACCACAGTCGCCGTCAATCGCCGTCGTTTCTTCACCGTAACCTCGCCGTCGATTCTTCACCGTAACCTCGCCGTCGCAACTTATACACAGATCCGTCTGTAAAAAAAAAAAACGATGTCTCTTTTAAAATTATAGCAGAGTTTGATACATTTGCTAAAATAATAGCGAGCAACTCAAACTAATTAATTGATAGAAACACAAACGGATATGTTACCAGAATTTCTCCTTATCGCCGACCGTTGTTCTTGAGACACCCCCAAACACAAACACTCTTTTCCACTTTCTCACTCTTCTTAATTACTCTCGTTTAACGGGGTTTTTTTTAATTCTAAATGGCAAACATGTAAATAAAATAGTTAGAGAGGTTTAAAAGACTTTTGACAACTTTTAAGTGTTATTTGAGTAAGACCTTCCTTGATGGGTGCTATCTCAGTAATAAATTAATTTTTATGTGTTATTTAAGCACATTTTAGTAATAAACTGACTTTTAGGTGTTATTAGAATGACCATTTAGATACGTTTGCATACATTTTGCATATATATGATGATCTAATGCGCAAGTATAAAATTAGGGTCGTGAAACATACGCACTTGGATTTTTTTAATTTATATCGTCTACATATCAATTTTGACAAGGCTTTAGAATGCATGAGCTCTCGCCACTATGTTGGATGATTGCAATTCAAGCTTTGAGTTCAAAACATGTACCTATACAATTCTGAAAGAGATTAAGAGAGTTTTAAGTTATGGAAAAACTAACTTCTTTAAATTTCATTTAAATCAAGAGTATGATAAAAACATCACTACACCAGTGAATCCAAAGTCGGATGGTGCTGGTGTGACTCTAAAAATTTTCAAAGAGGTTTTCTTAGATGGCAATTGTGATTTCAAGATTCTAAATAAACTACAAGAATGATATATATGATGGTAATACTATATATAAACTAATCATAATAATAAACTAAAATGAAATAAAATTTGTAAATATAATTACAGTAAAAAATTGTCAATTTTTTTAACATATATACTGAAGAAACTAAATACACTAAAACTAAACTTTAAATTATAATATATACGCCCGGATTTTTCTCTAGTTGTACTAATGAACACATATAAGAGTTTACTTAATTAATACTATGATAAAAAAAAAGTGACTATAATTTAAAGTATATAACTGTAGTTATGAATATTTTGCAACATCTATCAAAATTTAATTTGTTATCATCAAAATCCATTTAAGAGTTTAATTTCAATGGATTTGCAATCAATAAATATCTTTACCTATTTCTTAAATTTAATTTTTTATTTAATGATAATAAAGGTATTTAACTAAAGTAGACATTGTATATGTGTATATATGTGTAATGCGTATCATCTTTTTACATAATTTGGAGAGATCAAAGTGAAGAGTTGACAAGGTATTGTTGTTGTCGTCAAGTTCTTGCCGGCAGTTCCTGAACTTATGTTTCTTTTCCTCAATTTTGTAGATAATTCAAATTTTATTAGGTTTATAATTTAATTGATAACACATAGTTGTGGATTGTTGAATTCTTCTGTTCGTTATATTTTCAATATATATGCCATCTGGTATTTGGGGTGGCCGGGTGGGGGAGGATCTATTGTTTAAAGTCGAAGATTTATTGCCACCGAAGAAAAAATCTGTATACAGTGGTTAGAATCCATTGTGATAATTGAAGCTATATCGTGCTTATTTGGCATTTTCACGTTTTTATTAATAATATGGAATTTAACATTTGATAAATAATATTTTTTTTTAATAATACCCGATCGGCTGATCCGATCAGCCTCGGATACCATAAATAACATTCTTGACCGCCTAAATCTTTTGCTGCATTTAAGAATCAATCAAAAGCTAGTTTTTTTTTGTCAACAATCAAAAGCTAGTTTAAAAAATTATATATAGAATCAATAAAAATATGTTTTTCATGTAGTAATTTAATTTAAGTTTAATTAATTCTATCGATCTTCCTTTTGTAGATGAAGGACACCTTGAATAATACCATGATAGAAAAAGAAAGCATGTGGATACGTACATGTGGATTTGTGCGGATGTGAGTATTTTTTTTTTTCACGTAATAACTATCTTAACGAAGGAATGTCTAAATTTTTGGTAAAATTAATGACAGGGTGACGTCAGGATTAGCCTACCCAATAGTCATACATTATGTACTTATGACCGCATTCGCTTTGCTACTTTTGCAAGTTTTGCGTACATATGGTTTTGATCCCGACAAGCTTCTCAACGTTCTTATCGGTTTATTCGCTTACTTATTCTTTAGCTTACTTGAATTACATATAAGACGCTATGAAGCTTGGCCGCTGTTGGAGGAAGACATACCTCTAGTTCAGATCTTGGCATATATTATGTTTGTTTTATCCACGATATCATTAAATTATCTGGATTTTGCTTTCTTATTTGTCGAAATATTATTTGGATGTTGGTTTTTCTTTGTTTGGTATCTCTTCACATTTGAACAACCAGTTCAAAAATCAGTGTCTTTGTAATTCCTGATTAAATTATGCATCATTAACTTCAAATTCAAAATATTTTGTGTATGCGTGTGAAAAATCATATCAGGCACAATACTAGAGCAAAAGGAAATTAAAGCCATGTGGGATAGTAAATCAAGAAACCCCAAGATCATTTACTGAATTTTTTGAAACAAGCGTACTTTTAAAGTCAAGGCCTTAATTTTTTGAAAGCCGAGAGATATGTGAGGACAAAAAGAAAACACTTATTCTAGTCGAGTATAAATGAGGGAGCGAGGAAGTAAAAAGCCGACACTAGATTTCCTGCGAATCAAAACATGGAGAGGCAATTTCCAGTAGCTCTGTTTCCTTCAGTTGTTACAATGTGTTTCTCCTCTGTAACAGTTTCTTCATATATATAATGGTATCTCTGTTTACAAAAAAAAAAAAATATATATATATATATATATATATATATATAATGGTATCTCTTAAAAAAAAAAAAAAAAAAAACACATGGAGAGGCAATCATTATACAATTATGTAAATTAATTAAAACGTGTAATATAAAGAAAAAGAGTGCGAAATGCATGTAATTTTCACCTAGAATTCCCCAGATCATCATGATGCTGTAGAAACAAGAGAGAAAGAAAGTTTATGAAAATATGGAGAAACGAGATAGAGATATTAGCTATCAAACACTAGAGAAACGTATATATAGAGAAATTAAAGTCTTTACCTAGCTAATAGTTTTTTTTTTTTTTTTACGTGTCTATGCGTCATTGTTTCTACGGTCTGAATTCTTTACTTGATTTGAAAATGTTTTTACGGTCTGAATTCAATAGTTAGTTTGAAAGTCTTACTTAACATGCTTTTTAGGATCACTTAAACCTAATACTTAATTCCGTGTTTCAAACTGCATTTAATGTCCACTTTGATTTCAATTCAAATTTTATTTTGTTTTTTACTAATCACATTTGCCAATAAGGTTTATGAACTGAATCCTGACCGTAAAACCAATGACGCACTCGTAAAAGTAGAAACTATTGGCCACCGGGGTTCGAATTTTAACATGGTTTCTCTGGGCCCTAAGGATTAGTCTTTGGGCCTAGGAAGCCTTTAGTATCACCAGAGTTATAAAAAAAAAAAAAGTAGAAACTATTAGGTTAAGAGACTTTCTATATATGTAAACATGTTTTTTAATTTTGTTATCTGTCGCAGACTCGCAGTCAATCTCTAGTTTCTCTCGGTTTTGGCTAGTACAGGTGATGAGCATGAACATCTTGTATTGCTCACATTTATGGCTATTATGTTCATGTATTTAATTATCGCTATTTTGTGATATATTCATATGTCAATTTAAAAAAAATAAAAATTGATCAACTTTAGCTATGATTACGAGTTACGTGTTGGATAAAATTCCTCTATGTGCTGGATTAAATTCCTCTTTACTTTAAAATATACTCAACTTATTTGATAAAGAATGCATTTTTCTGGTCTCTTCGGGAAAGCTCTGTCTTGCGGTCGTGGATTTGGCGTAAACTTCTAAAATACAGAGCAGTAGCCAAGACTTTCTGTAAAAGTGAAGTAGGTAATGGTTCCTTAACTTCCTTCTGGTTCGACAACTGGTCGTCTTCGCTAGGGTGCCTAATGGACATCACTGGACGTAGAGGGGTTATTGATCTTGGCGTTGGTCTCAATGCTACCTTGGCTGAGGCCTAGAGGACGCGGAGAAGAAGACAACAGCGAATAGAAAGTCTGAATCATATTGAAACTGTGGTAGAACAGAAACGACGGGAAAGAGATATGCTAAAGGCAGATTTTGTGCTATGGAGAGGAAGGGAAGATACATACATGCCATCTTTTTCAACCAAAGATACATGGAACCACACAAAGACAACATCGAGCAAAGTAGCATGGCACAAAGGAGTATGGTTCACACACGCGACACCAAAATACTCTTTTTGTACATGGCTAGCAATGAAGAATCAGCTCTCAACTGCAGATCGAACGATGAGATGTCAGAATCAAACATCAACATGTGCCTTATGCAATACTCAAAACGAGACGCGAGACCATCTTTTCTTCAGCTCAGCGCCGGCTCAACACTTTTATGGACCCTAAGGCAAAAAAAAAATTTGGACCTTTAATTTTTTTTTTAAATGTTTTTTTGCTATTAATTTTTTAATGATAATTTTATCAAAAATTATTTATTAAAACTAAAACACAATAAATAAAAAAATTTATGGACCTTTTTAAATTTTATTTTTATGTTGTAATCTAACTTTTTAATACTTTTATTTAAATATTTTTAAAAATAGGCCCTTAATTGTTAGAACACGGGATTTGGCCCCTGGCCGTCGCACCGCTCGCCTTCCTATCTGAGCCGGCACTGGCTTCAGACTCAGTACATTATTCCATGCCAGAACCCTCCTTAAACCTAGGCCTTGTTCTCTTCTATGTCGCTGGCGGCATTAATGAGCGATTGGAAAAACAACTTAATTTTAGTTGGATCTAAAACCAGCGACAAGTTATAAGTGAGAGACGGTAAAAATCAAAGAGCAATTGAGTCGCCGCGGATATAGTGGACACTACAAAATTTAGCGACAGCTGGATCACCTATCACAGAGAATTTTGAAGAAGAAATTATCTCACATCAAAAACCCAGCGACACAAAGAAGGGGAAAGTAAGTGTAATTTCCAGTCGCCGAAGTTGTCGCTAGCGACTTCGGAAAGAACAAGGCCCTAGTCCACCACTCTCCTTAGTAGCACATACTGAGCCCCAACTTATCTTTGACCCTCTAGAAGAATTTGGTGCTCCTTTCCAGGAGAAACCATTGCACATACTCTCTAGTTCTTGAAGACAATGGTTAAAATGTATAGAGAACACTAATGAATCATCCAAAACTAATTTAATGTCCATAAAACTTTAATGAGTCACATAGCTAGAGAGTAAGGAAATACTTTTTTTTTTTTATTAAGGAAACCCAATTTGCCTTTTCCATGTAGGACTGAAGTTTGTGTGTCATTTCACTATAACTTTATATTATCTCTATTCACTTCTAAGTAAGATCACCACATGCATCAAAGTGTGATTCTAGAAAATTTTTGTAATTTCACACTATGGAATAATTAAAGTATAATAATTGTCTTATGGATTTGAGATGGTAGTCGAGGATGTGATTAAATAAATAAATATCAAAAGAAAACGAAAATGGGCCTAAAACTTAAACCCAATTCTGACATATATATAGACACATCTACGTGTATCTCCTTCTTTATTGAACACCCATTATCAAAACAGAGGAAATCATAAAAGTGTGGTTGAGACAGTGAGGACGGCCGTAACCGAACTCGATTTACAAAGCTATCAACCGGTTCAGCTCTCTTAACCAAAGAAGCCAAACCAAAAACCTAGAATCTCGGTTCGGTTCGAAATATTATCGCAGGGCTAATCAATCCAATATTAAAAAAAAAGAATAATGAATCATCGATAACCAATTCATCTCTCAAAGAGAGTTTAACATAATGTAATTTTGTTAAAAGTAGTGTAAAACTATGGAATTGAGTAATGTTCAGCTTATCTTTATTAAACATTAAGGTCAAGTATTTATACAAGAGAGGAAGCCCTAAGCTAACAACTTGGAGATCAAGCTAAGAAGATATACAAGAGATATGGTAATATCTACAATACTAGGAAATTATCCTTAATACCCCCCTTCAAGTTGGAGCATGTAAGTTTCGAATGCCCAACTTGAGAAGAAATGCATCAAATTCCTTGCGTCCCAAAGCCTTCGTAAGAATATCCGCAAGTTGTTCCGTTGTATCCACATGAATTGGTTTGACGGCGCCTCGAAGAACTTCATCACGGACAAAATGACAATCACGTTCAATGTGTTTTGTACGTTCGTGGAAAACCGGATTGGAACTGATATGAATGGCTGCCTTGCTATCACACCTAATCGTCATTGGTTCTTGATGATCAAAACCGAGATCTTGAAGTAGTTCCTTGAGCCATTTGAGTTCCTTAGTAACAGCATTCATAGCCCGATATTCAGCCTCCGCCGAGGACATAGAGACAACATCTTGCTTCTTAGTTTTCCACGAAATAGGAGAAGATCCGAGCTGAACAAACCAACTCGACAAAGAGCGTCGTGACAAAGGGCAAGTGGAAAAATCTGAGTCACACCAGCCGGTTAAATGAAGAGGAGAATCTGCTCGGAGAAGGATACCTTGTCCGAGAGTGCCTTTAAGATACCGTACAACTTTCAACGCCGCAAGCCAATGTTCTTCACGTGGAGATTGCATGAATTGAGAGAGGACGTGAACAGCATACGTTAGATCAGGCCGTGTAGCGAGAAGATACACAAGACGTCCTACAAGACGTCGGTATGTGTGTGGATCGGCGAGCAGAGCTCCACTCGCGAGAGAGAGACGATGATTTTGATCAACCGGAGAACCCGCCGGTTTGCACCCAAGAAGACCCGCCTCAACAACAATCTCAGTGGCGTATTTGCGTTGACATAAATAAAATCCCGACGAGTTCCTAGCCACCTCAATCCCCAAGAAGTATTTCAAAAATCCAAGATCCTTCATATGAAAGCATGTAGACAAATAATTCTTAAATGTCTTGATTTCCTCTTGAGAATTTCCTGAAATTATCAAATCGTCCACATATACCAAAATGCGTAAAGTAATTCCCTTCTTGGAATAAACAAATAAAGAGTAGTCGGATTTGGTTTGTGAAAAACCATATTTAAGAAGAGACTCCACAAGTTTTGCAAACCAACACCTAGGAGCTTGTTTCAAACCATATAGAGACTTGCGTAGACGACAAACACGAGTCTCATTAGGAGAAGAAAAACCTTGTGGAATTTTCATGTAAACTTCCTCATGGAGATCGCCATGAAGAAAGGCATTGTGCACATCCATTTGATGGACTTCATGATTCTTCTTAGCCGCATAATCAAGAAACATGCGAACCGTAGTCATCTTAGCTACTGGTGAAAACGTCTCCGTATAATCAATACCTTCCTCTTGATGATTGCCAAGAACAACAAGACGAGCTTTATGTCTTTCAATAGACCCATCTGAGCGAAGCTTAATCGTAAACACCCACTTACTTCCAAGTGCTTTCTTATTCGGAGGCAACTCCTCAAGATCCCAAGTGTGGTTTCGTTGTAATGCGTCTACCTCAGATCCCATTGCATTTTTCCAAACCTCGTATTTCATGGCTTCATTAAAGGAACGCGGTTCCACATGAGTAGTGAGGGCTGCCAAGTAAACCTGATGACTAGTAGAAAATTTCTCACAAGTGAGATAATTAGAGATAGGATATAACGAACCTGAGGCTGGCGAAAGAGAGGGTGACGATGAAGAGAGAGAGGGAGGAGTAATAGACGTTGTACCAACCACATAATCATGAAGGCGAACATTTGGAAACTTTGGTCTCTTGCCTTGACCCAACTCTTCAACTAACTGTGCGTCATTACTAACGTGAGTCTCCGTAAGAATTTCTGTCCCCATACTCGTGTCTTGTTCCGGTGTTGTGTCTTTACACGGAGGAGTGTCATGTATAGTTGCGGAATTATCAGTTTCTTGAAGCAGCGGAATAGGATCATCATCATGAGTAACGACTCCAAGCACCGGTGGAGATATCGAAGAATTCGACGGAGGAGACGTTGTGGACAAAGAGGGCAGAAACTCATTTTCGAGAAACCGAACATCACGAGAGACAAAGAACGCCTTACAGTCCAAATCATACAGCTTCCATCCTTTCTTGCCATAAGGATAGCCTAGAAAAATACAACGCCGACTCCGTGAAGCAAATTTATCTCCCTTATGGTCAATATTATGGGCATAGGCTATACACCCAAAAACTCGTAAGTGTTTATACGAGGGAACATGTCCATAAAGCTTTTCAAACGGAGACACACCATTAAGTAGCTGAGAAGGAGTGCGATTAATAAGATATCCCGCCGTGAGAATACATTCACCCCAATATTCTATCGGTAGATTAGCTTGAAACCGCAAAGCACGAGCAACATTGAGAATGTGACGGTGTTTGCGCTCTACTCGACCATTCTGTTGCGGAGTATGAACACACGAGGTCTCATGAGTAATGCCTTGTGCACGGAAAAATCGAGAAAGATAGAGAAATTCACTCCCATTGTCACTTCGTATAGATTTCACTTTCTTGGAAAACTGTCTTTCGATTAAGGCCAAGAAATCGTGGATGTACGTTGATACTTGGGTCTTATCAGCCAGCAAATATATCCAAACAGCCCGGGAGTGATCATCCACAATAGTCAAAAAATAACGCGATCCGCAAAATGCCGTAGTCCGATACGGTCCCCATAAATCAAGATGAATGAGATCAAAAACTTCTTTTGAATTACTAGAACTTTCTGGAAAAGGTTGTCGAGTTTGTTTTGCTCGTAAACAAACATCACAATTCGTAAATAAAAACTCTCTACTATTATTAGAAACACCACGAACTGTAGGAATCATGCCGGTAACACGGGAAGATGGATGTCCGAGACGGTGATGCCACAAAACAAAATCGTCCTTAACACTGGTGTGCAAAGCTGTCATACTCTCAATCCCACGAAACCGGTACAGCCCCTCTCCCTCTCTTTCACCCGACCCAATCACCATCCTCGAAGTGCGGTCCTGCAAAATCATAAGTTTATCGGTTACTTGTCCCACAAGAAAGTGATCGGTAACGAGCTGACCAAACGAGATCAAGTTGATATGAAATCCGGGAACTAAATAAACATTGATGATAGAGAGTTGAGAAGTTAATCGAACTGTCCCCTGTTTCGTAGCTATAGCATCTGCACCAGTAGGAAGTAAAACCGATACCGGAGCAATGTCACGAGTATTCTCCAAGAGATCGGGACGGCCAGTCATGTGATGCGTGGCTCCGGTATCTAGAATCCAAGAAAGATCATTATTCTTACCACTTAGTTTGTCAGATGCTTTGCCGGAGTTGATCACCGTTTGAACAAGTTTCCATTGATCGTCAGTTAGTCCCAACAAGCCTTGTCTATCAGCGTCCATGATCTCAGAAGAACCAATGGTTGCGGAATTAGCGTTGACAATCTGAGTGAGATTAGCACGTGGATTGTTGCCACGACCACGTCCTGTAGAGTACCCATTCGAGCTGCGAGAATCAGTTCTGTTTCGTGGTCTATCGCCCCACCAGTCGGGATAGCCCACCACTTTGAAACACGAAGATGCTTCGTGACCCATACGTCCACATCCGGAGCATTTGCGAGAAGGATCACGGTTCCCTGGTTCAAAACGAGAAGAGCCTGTGAAGCTGGGGCTCTGTTTTGACACATCACGTGTAAAAACAGTATTCGGAAATTGAGAAGAGCTTGAACCAGAGACCCGAGAAGCAAATCCCATGACAGCTACCTCCGATGTGGCATTAGTGTGGATTGTCTCATTCTGGGAAATTGTTTGATACACTGTATCTAAATCAGGAAGAGGAGTAATGGCGCAAATTTGTGAACGGATCGCACCATGAGAGGATTCATCAAGTCCAGAAAGAAAGTCGTGAACACGGAGAGTCTCAAGTTCTTTGTCACGAGCTGTGTTGAGGTCGCATTCACACTTGCCGCAGCTGCATCGCTTTGAGTTCATACATTCAGAAATCCAATCCCACAGCTTGGTTAATCTTCCAAAGTATTCATCAACTGTAGATCCATTCTGTTTGCAGTTGGCTAGTGAGTTGCGAAGCTGCTGTAGGCGAGCACCGCTTTTAACCGAAAATCGTTTCTTGATGATATCCCAGAGGTCTTTGGCAATTTCACGAGAAGAGATTGTGGAACGAATCTTTGGTTCGATTGTTTGCTTGATCCATCCAACAATCAAGTGATTATTAGCCATCCAATCTTCAAGTTCTGGTGCGTCGGATGCTGGCTTCGGGATGCTTCCATCAAGGAAGCCAAACTTCTTACGAGAGCTGAGAGCCATACGAAAGTTCATAGCCCACTCGTCGTAATTCAGTCCACTGAGAAGAGGTTGAGAAATCACAGCCCCTGGATTGTCGTTCGAAGTTAAGTCATATGGTGAGATGGTCTTGTGTTTCGGATTTGTAGTTGCCAAGGCCATCGTTGAATCAGACGTGAAGGAGGAGAGAAGCGTTGTCGAGGTTGCTCTGTTTTAGTGAAAAAAAAAACAGAGTAACAGAGAGATAACTAAGCCGAGAGGCGTAGAAGAAGAAACGCAAAGAGAAATCAAAGGAGCCGAGAGGCTTAATCCAGAGAAAGAAGAGGAAGAAGAGGCCGAGAGGCTTTCTTCAAAGACAAAGTCCGAATCGAAGAAGAAGAAGAAGAAGAGGCCGAGAGGCTTTCTTCAAAAAAAAAAAAAAATTTTTAGGGTTTTTAGGATCTTTTCTCTGATACCATGTAAAACTATGGAATTGAGTAATGTTCAGCTTATCTTTATTAAACATTAAGTCAAGTATTTATACAAGAGAGGAAGCCCTAAGCTAACAACTTGGAGATCAAGCTAAGAAGATATACAAGAGATATGGTAATATCTACAATACTTGGAAATTATCCTTAATAAGTAGACAAAGCAGAAACAATCCGAAACCCTAATAGACTAAGCAGAAACAATCCAAAACCCTAATAGACTAAGCACGCTCTCCACGAATCCTTCTTGCTAATTGAACATCTTTAGGCATTATCGTAACCCTCTTTGCATGAATGGCACACAGATTTGTATCTTCAAACAAACCTACCAAATATGCCTCTGCAGCTTCTTGAAGCGCTAACACCGCGTGGCTCTGGAATCTCAAATCCGTCTACATTACCAAAAACGAACCAATTATAATCAAAGATCAATATTCTTCATCAATATCTAGGGTTTTGATGATTGAAATACAAAACTTTACCTTGAAATCTTGAGCGATTTCACGAACAAGACGTTGAAATGGAAGTTTACGGATTAACAACTCTGTGCTCTTTTGGTATTTACGAATCTCACTGATTCATATCAAACAAGAACCAACGATTTCGTCAGAAAAGAAAAAAAGATTGTACGTGATTATGAAGAAATCGTGAAACATACCGAAGAGCAACGGTTCCAGGACGGTAACGGTGAGGTTTCTTGACTCCACCGGTACTCGGCGCAGATTTCCTCGCCGCCTATGTTAGGGTTACACAATCAATCAATCTAAAACCCTAGATTTCTCAAAATTCCGTTACAAAATTCAAAACTAAGAACTAACGAACTAACCTTGGTAGCGAGCAGCTTCCTTGGAGCTTTTCCTCCGTGTGATTTTCTCGCGGTTTGCTTCGTACGAGCCATGGCTTCTTCAAGAGCGATGAAGATTTGAATCAGAGAGAAAGAATCTCTAAAAGCTTTTGAATGTTGTGTTTTAAGTTAAGAGAAAAGTAAAGCAGATTAGTGAATTTATAGTGAGGAGGTGAATTATTAGGTCGGTTAATTTTGGGAGATTAACGGGAGAGGAGTTAATAGACGTGCGATTAAAGGCATGTTCAACGGTCCAGATTTGATTGAGGATAAAGATTAAGCATACGTGGCGATCTGTGTTTTCGATTCTTATTGGTCCTTGTATACATAGACATCTACGTGTATCCTAGGCCACTTTCAACGACAAATTACGGTAGAAGCTTGAGGTTGCGGTTTACTGTAACCGGAAGAGTTAAAAGTCCGGTTAAAGTGACGATGTAGTTTCCTTCGTTTACTACACATTCTTTCTCGATGCATCAAAGGCTATTGGTTCTTGATCATGTCATGTTTTATATACATTGTTGAAGACCTTTTTATATATTTCTTTCGTGGAAATGTATGTTATTATTCAATTTGAAAAAGGTATCAGATACTTTGATATTTCTGTTAGAGCATCTTGTTGAAGTTGAATTCCTTGATTGAATCTGCACAAAGAAAAGCTTTAATCAGTGAGAAGAAGATGAAGAATAGAGAAAAAGCACAACGAAGAAGATGTGTGTCGTGAAGAGAGTCAACGGCAAAAGGAGAAGAAGCAAAGTCAACAAGTAGAAGGGAATTGGGCTTTGTGTGGTTTGGTCCTAATTAGAAGACTAATGGGCTGCGTTTTTGTTTAAGGCCCAAACAAAAAGAAGTATGTTTTTGTTAGTCTAAGTTTAGCTAAGGGCTAAGTGGTTGTTAGAGTTGTTGAGAATTGTTTGTAAGGTGGTTAACCTTACTTACCACCTTACTTGTGGTTTTAGTCTAGTAACTAGGAATAATCATGTCTAAGTGGGAGTAGTTAAAGCTAGAATGTTAAGTGTGTGAATGTGTATCAAATATGTATGTGTGTGTGAAGTTGTAACAATCAATCCTTGGATCTGATAATAAAAATGTATACAGTTAAAAGAGTTCTCTCTTCTCTCT
Organism: Arabidopsis thaliana x Arabidopsis arenosa; assembly: GCA_019202795.1. NCBI lineage: Eukaryota > Viridiplantae > Streptophyta > Magnoliopsida > Brassicales > Brassicaceae > Arabidopsis > Arabidopsis thaliana x Arabidopsis arenosa. The sequence goes on along the minus strand of CM032920.1, from coordinate 12,631,392 downwards.
TAGGGGGATGTATTGAAACTAGAATTTTAGGAGTTTTTGGATTTTCTTTTAAATCACCTGTTATTCAACTTGTGATTTTTAAATTTTTTCTCAAATTCCTTGTTATTGGAAATGAAATTTATATAAAATCATTCAAAATAATCCATAATCTCTTGTTATTCAATCAAGAATTTATAAAAACCATATCAAATCCACTGTTATTCAAACTTGACAGAAAGGTTTTAATAAAAGACTCAACATTGATTTTGGAAGACTTTGGATAATTTTTTAGTTGAAAAATAGGCATGAAAAAATCACACCTCTAGAGGTGTTATTTTGAAGGATTTGATTTAAAAAAAAAATCACAGAAATACAGCAGAACTCATGATCCTCCTCTCGTCTTATGTTCTTCACGAAGGTTTCACAGATCCATTGTGAGAAACAAATCGCTACCAGTAATTCAATCGATACACAAATTCAATTTCAGGTTAAACCTAGTGTCCGATTCTCCAACCAATATTGTGCCTTCCATTAAAAAGCTTTCGGAACAATATCGGAGATTACCAATGCTAATTGCACCCTCTTTCACTTCATCCACTGAAAATTCAATTAAGTTCTTGTATGTAGAAACAATGCAAAGGTTCTATGGTCTAAAGTTAAAAGGAAAGGATACTCCGTTCACTCGTTCCGTCTCTAAGCTTTGATTCTAAAATGTTATAAGGTCTTTCTTTTTATATATGACATGGTAATTGTATATTTCTTTAACAGTGCCAAATTAGTTTTGCTTAGCTTCAGAAGTTGTATATTTGCAACTGAAGTTTGAGTTAGTCCTTTGTTTATTTTATGATGTTTCGTTCGTGTTTATGCAGAAAAAAGAGAACTTGTGCTACATGAACCTGCTATGGAGTCAAAATGAGACATGGGAAGTGGATCTTCCCGTCGATGAAGTTCCTCCTGTGCAAGAGAAGGACTGGGTATCTTTGGTCGCAGTTCAAAGTGATCCATGGCTGCTTTCTGTTGCATTCTACTTTGGTCCACGTTTTGCATTTGGTAAGAGCGAGAGCTAAGGTTCCTTCTCATCAACCTCAGTCTTTCAAGTGTTGCATCTCAAATGCGTTTATATTGTTGATACTAATGTGTGATAAGGTTATAATTAATGACTATTCCAGCATCCTTTTGTGTTGTCTTGGCGCCAGATATTAACAATCTCTCAATGGCTTTTTCTTACTCATTTGATCTTGTCTGATGGGATTCTTATAAACCTTTTTTGTAAGTTTGGTTTTATGTTTCTATCTTTTGCTTCATGCATGATACAGAATTAAGGCACAAAGTTACGAAACCCACCAAACTGGACCATTATTCCGAATTATTCGTTGGTAGGAAATGTAGGGTTAAAAATCTTATTATGCACATAAACACGATGATCAATTTAACATCACACGGAGAGGATCATGAGAAAAAAGTTTAACATCATGTTGACGTGAGAAAGGGAGCTTAGTAAACACAGTTCTTCCTTTTTAGTTCTAAAATATCCCAAAATCACTCAAAAAGTTTAATAATAAACTCCCCCTAATCTCACCAAATCACCAATGATTTTTCTTTTTTAAAAATAAAAAATCTAACAAATCAACCAAATATCCTAAAAACTTACTCAAATCTCCCAAAAACCCAAAATATGCAAATTCCACCAAATTTTAAAAAATTCTTGTTCCAATACACCCCCCTTAGTTACAAACAGGGGCGGAGGCAGTGAGATAGGAGGGGGGTCAGTTGACCCCCATGACTTTTATAAAAAATTTTTTTTAAGCTTATTCGAATATTCATTTGGCTTCAAATCTCTGATATGACCCCCATGTGCCTAGTTAAAATTTCCTCTTTGCACCCTACGTCCAATTACCCATTATTAATTAATCCTTTAACCTTTTTTTTTTTCATAACAATTAAAAAAGTAATAACTGTATTTGACTCAATAAGCCTGCAATCTGCTGCTTTTTGACGTTTATTCAATTACCATGTAATCTGTGTTTACCTCTTCATCCTTTCTTCATATTAATTTTTCATGTTTCCTTTTTTACTTAAATATATTTCTTTTTATTCCCTGCATATGAAATAAAATTTTATAATTGTTATGATTTTTTCTAATATTATATATATGGCTGTCAATTAAAAGAATCCGGTTTTAGAAGTATCAATTAATTAATATATGCACACTAAGCTATAGTAAACAAATATTGAGAAAATAGGTTAAATAACATACAACTTTTTTTCTTAACATAATTTTAAACTAGTTTTAAAAATAGAAAAGGATGAAAATTATGAAGTTACATATATATCTTCTACGAAACGTGCGTTATATTATTTTCAAAAAAAATATGATTAGTGGAGTTTATAGTAATAAAATGAGGTGTTTCTATTTTATTAAAGAAAAATGTAATAGCAAAACATGTGTAAAAATCAGTACTGAAATGTTGAGTTAAAAAAAATCAACAATGAAATTTTGTTATTATATACTTACGTTAATATATGACCCCCGTGGCAAATATTTCTGCCTCCGCCACTGGTTACAAAACGCTTTTGTGTTCAATCTAAGAACTAAAACAAGAACAAGAGAGTAAAGAGAGATTGATGTTCTCTATGTCTTTTTTAAAAGAGAGAGAAACTAAGAGTTAAGGTGGTGAAATAGAACACCTTACCAAAAGTTCAACACATCTCTATCGGTGAGATACCCATAAGATATCTTACCAATATACTATTAATATATATATCTATTTTAATTTAAGTTGAGAATCTTATTATCAAATACCATTCTATTGGCGAGATATATTATAATAATTTTCTTTTTAGCAAAGAAATAGGGATCAATCTTAATAATTTAAATATTATTTAATTTTAAATTTGTATGTTAATTTTCAATAAGATTACCATCTAGAGGATGATTGGCACATGGTAGTTTATTTTTGATTCTCAGTGTATCCCACTTCTTAATGCAACTTTTGGTTATTACAAATAAATGAATGAATAATACATATTAAGTTTATTTGTTGAGAATATTTATCTATTCATTTCTTTATGAATTTTTGATTTTTTCTAAACTTTTTTTATTAATAAAATTTATTTTTGTCACTATGGTGCCACATAAATTCATTTCTAACATAATTTATATTTATTATTAATATATAAAAATAACAGTCACATCTTTGACCGTTTATCAATTTTGTGTTACCAATCATATTTTAACAGTCAAAGTTTTTACATTCAAAATCTTTACAGTCAAATTTTCTTCAATAAAACTATTTTGAAGTCAAAGTCTTTACAGCCAAAAGTAATTATCCTTACCAATCGGACCCTAGATGTACAGAAGATAGAACGGTTCGATTTTGATGAAGTTATCATCCGGAGAAAGAGATAAAATAACCCTAATTAGGCACGTAGAGAATTATGCGTCGCATAAAACGTTAGACTATTGGGTAGTTCTCATACATATTAGTTAATGTATTTTTTAATATATTTTTTAAAAAATTGTATTTTATGTTTTAATAAAATATTGATTAAAGATAAGGTTTTTGGACTGTAACATTATAATAAAAAGTCACAGCCATCAAAGTCACATGCATTCATTTGTAGGACTCATTTGAGATAGAGAGTGCTTTGAAAATTTGTATATGGTTAGGCCGAAGAAGATAACATATTTTCTTGGGAGTTTTTACTCTATTATGATTTATACGATTAGAATATGTGTTTTATAATTTTTAATTTGGTTATAAAGTCTAACAATTAGTCCAACCGAAAGACTAATAACTTAAAGATAACTACTATTACTATGAACCATGATTGGAGAAGTTAGAGATATGAACCACGAGGTTTATGACTCAAAAAATTGATGGGTTTGAATTCCAAAGTTGATGATACATGAAACTCTCAAGCAATTGGTGTTGGCTTCAATTAAAAGGAGTTATGTAACATCCAAACCAAAAGTACTGATACGAAGCAGCACCTTTCAGTTGAATCTCAACGATGCAAACTTATGTTCTTTTAAGAAGATATAAATGCCAAACTTCGATGATGAATTTCGGGTATCCACTGTTGTTGAGAAACAACTGACTACCATCTCAGCAACGTATAACCTCGTGTGGTATGAAATGCAAAATATTAATTTTGTGATTAGTGATTTATTAGCAAAATTTTAAGTCTATAGTTTTAAAAGTTACCCTTTAAAATTTTAATATTTTTGCATCTACTAAGAAAATGTTTATGGGTCCGTTATTGCCAATAGATTAGTTTACACTCCAATGATTAAATTTGTTATCCTTTTTTTGTTGTTGTTAAAGATTACATTTGTTATCTTCTTCAATAAATTTCAAAGTTTCTTATTATTGAAGTCCATGAAAAGTCAAATTAACAACTAACGCATCTTTGAACTTTTATGTTAATGACCTTTTCGACCCAAAAAAGCATTAACTTTTATGTAAACAACTTAAACATAATATTAGGAAACCAAAAATGTTAGGGTTTAAATTCAAGTTAGGGTTTAAATTCAAGTCATATTGGCATCTACTTTCATAAGAAAATGTTATTAAGAAGTACATACACATTACACTCATATATAATATCTTGAGTGTAAACAGAAAATATAAAACGTTTTAAAAATTTACATTTATGGATAATTATTTTGTGGCTGAAAACATTGAGGGATTTATATTATACTATGAAAGTAATCTAATTATATAGAAATGGGTAAGAGAGAATCAAAAACGAAAAAAAGGAAAAGGGGATTTTGACTTGCACACAATTGTCCTCCGCCTTCACAAGTAATCTATCTCCCACACGAATTTGCATGTTACTAAACTTTTCACATTTGCCACATGGAATATTTTGTCATTTTTTCCTATATACCAATGAACTTCAAATTTTAGATTCGGATTTTTTGTGTCACAAGAAACACTCTATGATTTTTTATTCTCCCACACGATTTGCTTTTTTTTTTACTGGATAATAATAAGGATATTATGATATTGAGTATTATTTGAGACTAAATACCAAAAAAAGAAAGAAACAATGTTGAGACGTGGTGCTTAAAAAGATAATGTCAAAACGTACGTCGCCAAACATTTGAAAAAAGTGACCAACTAGTGGACCAATTCTTCTTCTTTTTGCTTTCTTTAGAGTCAAGAAACTAAATAAAAAAAAGTAACCCATACCGCCATAAGAATATTTATATATATAAGAATAATACAAGAGTTTAGTTTGTTAGTAGAAAGAAAATGAAAGCAGTGGTGAGCAAGTTGCATTGTTCCTCGATGGAGGAGGTGATGGTGGTGAGACGGCGGCCGCACGTGGTTAACGGCGGTGGCTTTGTGGTGACAGATTGCAAAGAAAAGATCGTTTTCAAGATCGACGGTTGTGGAGTTCTTGGTACCAAAGGAGAGTTAGTTCTCAGAGATGGTGATGGCAACGATTTGCTTCTCATCAACAAAAAGGTATCTTTATCTTTTTTTTTTTTATCCCAACCATCTCATCATTATTCCGAATTTGTATGGTAAACTTTCAACATTTTATCCATGAAAATATTGATTATATATATAGCAACTTATGATTAATAGTATAATTTTATTCTTCTAAAAATTTGAGGATAAATCTCGCATGCTAATAAAAAGCTTTTTCTAAAAGGTGGAATAGTTGTTAACAACGACTAGTGAATAATGATTTACTTTATATAATGCGTCAAGAGAAAGCAACCTTTTAATATATATATAAATTCCTTTTAGAATAGAAAAAGTTAATTTGATTGGTTTATAGAATTATGTGTTGATTGGTGCAGGGAGGAATGGTGCAGGCTTTGAGCATCCATAACAAGTGGAAAGGTTATAGTTACGACTACCAAGGAAGTCCTAAACCGGTTTTCACATTGAGAGATCCTAAACACTCTTGCTTCTCCATAACCGGTTCAATCCGCATCTCGGTTGGACCGGGGAGTTGCTACTTTGATGTTAAAGGGTATTTCCCGGATAGGGATTGTAGCATCATTGATTCCAGCGGAAATGTCATTGCTCAAGTAAAAGAATGGATTGGTAGCAGAGACATATATAAGGTGGTGATAAAACCAAGTGTAGATAAAGCTTTTGTTTTTGGAGTTATCGCGGTTCTTGACTATATCTATGGTGAATCTACAAGTTGTTGATCCGCTCATCACTTCACATTTCTGTTTGGTAGACTCAGAGTGTGTATGTTGCTCCTTGTAAAGTTTAGAGACTCAATGTTGTTTTAATGTAATAATTAATCAATTAATAAATTAACTATGTAACTGTTGTATACTAGATTGTGTACCCGCGCGTTACGCGGGATTTTAATTAAAAAATTTTATTAATGCGAATTTTTGAGCATAAATATAATCATTTAAATTTTAAAAGATTTTAGTTTACTCATGTTCATTATCTTTCCAAAGTAGTAAAACATTTCTCACATTTTTTACTACAATTTCTCTCGTTATCTTATATGATTTACTCGTCGTCTCTCAAAATCTACTTTTTATTCACCTTATATTGGCTCACATATAATATATTCGACTATGAATTAGTTCTTAAGATAGATCATATCTATTTTCTCCTTCATATCTTTCAATACTCAATTCTTTTTATAAGTTGCATGATCTTTTTATTAAAGTGGACAACTTAGAAGGTTTCTATTCATAAGGTTTTATTCTGGGAGATTTTATTTATAAGGTTTTTTAACCATGTTTTGGTGTATTTAAAATTGCTTTATAGACAACAAATCTCATATACTCATTCCTATTTGTAAACATCGGATTCAGACGTCAAATTTTACACTTTATCTTGACCAATTGAAAAATACAAAATTCTCTTTTCACATATAAAATTCAGCGTATATTATGATTCTAGATAATATTGTTAGTCTTTATTTTTCTCAAATGTGTAACATACGAACTCATAAAAATTATTCTAATCTAAAAATATCTTTAATTTTTTTTTTAAATATCATTGTTATTTCTAATTAAAAAACTCTTCCATTTCCAGTTTCTAATTAAAAAATATTCTAATTTCCAAAAAGCATTCTCAAATATTATTATTACACAGTTTTACTTTTCAATTAGATTATTTTATTTTTATTTGTGATGTTTAGGATAGTTTTTTTTGTTGTATTACAAATCACGTTAATTTTTTTCAATATATGTTAATTTCTTAAACACTAATTAATATTAATTTTTCTCTTTAGGTATTCATTTGTTTTTTTTAAACACCACTTTTTAATTTATAAAACATCAATATTTTTATAAAATTTATTAATATACCTATTTATATTATATTAGAGTTATAAATAATAATATGTACTCAATCCTTGTTATTATTTAATCGGTATCATGAATTGATACTTAACATTAACAAATATATTCTCAAATTTTAAATTTGTATTTTTCAGAAATTAAGTACTTTTTATTTTAAGTAAAAACCTTAAAATTTATTTTTTAAAATTTTATTTTCTTTATTCTAATAAATAATTGTAACTCTTAAAAATGATTGTTGTACCATTAAAATATATGATAAGTTTATTTTTCCTATGTCTAACCATTTAAAAAATATTTACTCATTATATGTTAAGATATAATTAACTAATTTTATATTTATTTCTCTATATAAAATTTTCATATTTTGTATTGTATATTTTTTCACCTTTGTTATAATATTAAATTGTTTTTTTTTATAAACTACTGTTTTTCTTTAGTTAAACATAATAATATAAAATGTGTGAATTAATTTTAGTTATAATTTTTTTGTTTCAAAATAAGATATGGAGCCTACAAAAATATAAAATATGATTACATGGATGCTAATGTTTCTTATTTTTCTTTATTCTAGTAAATAATTGTAACTCTTAAAAATAATTATATGTTAAGATTCTTTTTTCATATCTCTAATCATTTAGGAATATTTACTCATTAAATGTTAAGATATAATTATCTAATTTTATATTTATCCAATCTATATTCAAAATTTCATATTTTGTGTTATAAATTTATTTTTTTGTTTTAATATTTAATTTTTTTTTGTAAATTATTGTTTCTGTTTAATGAAATATAACAATATAAATTACAAAATATGTTAATTAATTATAGTTTAATGTTTTTGTTTTAATAAATAAAATATGTGGAGCCCACACAAAATTAAAATATGATGACTTGGATGATGATGTGGACACCCTAGATGGAGAGACAACTCTCCCATTATATATATAGATTCTGCATATATGCGAGCAACAATTACCCTTGGTTGTTTTCTACATCTTAATTAATTTCAAACAATAGTGAAAAGTCATATTAAGGTGTTTTAGATTTTTATCACTCATAAACTTACATGAAAATTAGCAGTCTTTTTGTTTTTTTTGAAACAGAACTACAAATGAATAAGCTTTAGAAATGTGCTAAAAGTTGTCAGTGATAATTGAGTTTGCTCATATTATTTTATATAATTAATGATTTAAGTATATGTAAATTCAACGGGTGTGTGTTAATGAGTGTGTGAGTTAAGATATAATACAAGAAAACAGGCGATTACCGACTACAGCCGCCGACTATTCATATAGTCGCCAATTTTAGCAACTGTCTTGCCACTTTTTACGACTATTAAACGACTAAAGTAAAGTAGTCGTAACGTAGTCGCCAAAGACCGACAAAAACCAATTGTCAGTAATGTAGTCGCTATTTGGCGACTATTTACCGACTAATAAGTAGAATATATATTCTAGTCGTAGTTTAGTCGCTATTTTTAGCGACTATTTTCTGACAACCATTATTAGTCGCTTTTTCGCGACTAATTTACGACTCATTCGGCGGGTCGTAAATTAGTCGTCAATTAGTCGCCAACTAGTCGTATTTTACAGTTAGAAAAACACGTTTTTTATTTGGGGTAGGTGCATAAAATAAGTTCACTTTGATTTCCAAACTAAATCATCTATATACTACTAATTCAAAGTCATCTATTCACCTTCTAATTGACAAAGCAAAAAACTAGGGTAAGTACTATATTCACTTTATTCTAAATCACCAATTTACCTTTTCCGATGCAAAGTTTTTATAGTGACTACACATCTATCAATATATTATGATTATTGAAATAATTTAATTAATTAAGAGAAAAAAAATTGATCGAAAGTAAGCAAAAATTAAGCAAAAAAAAAAACAAGAAATGAGCAAAACATAAGTAAAATATCTTTGAAAACTAACAAAATTAATTCACATATCCAAAGTTAAGATTTTAAACAAATACTTCTAATGATCAAATGGATAGGGTGAAAAATAAAAATATTGTCTTCAGCCAAATGTTAAATTTTTGTCTAGCTCATATTTATGTAAGATTTCAAAGTTGGATGTTATTTCATTTTCGGATCCAGATATAATATTGTAAACAAATAGTAGTAAAACCATTGACCATGGGCTTTTAAAATTTTCGGCCCAAATGTTAAATTTTGTCTATTATAAAGACGTTGAAGTGTAATTAGACTATAATTATGTATTTATATTTGAGATATTATTTAAAGTGTTTTTCATCAAATATTGCCCAAGTAAACAACCATAATTACCTTGTGTCCCACAATGGCTTTGTTGGAGACCTGGTGTTTGTTTGGAATCTTTTGACAATGCTTTTTGTGAAAAACAATCGGATCCAATTCTCGACATACGGAATCGTCCCGGCCGGACAATCTTCTCCGATCTTGTGCCACACTTGCCAATTTTTCTATACGTCTTTCCCCATTTGTACCATTCCGGTGGGATATTCCTGCATAAACTTATTTTTGTTAACAAACACCTGAAATATATGGTTTTGCAGGAGTTAGTTGTGGAAGGCCGCTTGATCCGCTCAGTTGACACAATTAATCACATCTCCATTGGGACACCTTTCAAACAAAAAGAAGGTCAAAACAATTAAACTATATTTGCATAATTGCATTTGTGTATGTAACCAAAAAAGAAGAGAAATAAATAAAACCGAGAGTTCATTACTTAAGTAAATAGTAAAAACTGGGATAATTGAAACTCCAAGTTGAATGAAGAACTGGCTCATGATAAGGACATTATTATTGAGTTAAAACTCTCCATTTTCCTATGATTTAATATAAAAGAAAAATTAATTAAACTTTCATAACACAAAAATAATAGACAAGTCGATTAAATTGAGAAGACATTATATTACTAAGCTCGAAAGATCAAAGCTATATCGAAGCAATAGTTGATATTAAGAAATAATATAATTTCTCTTCAGATATATATCTATATTTTTTTTTTGCCAGAATTTTCTCTTAAGATATAGGAATACAAAAATCATTAGAAATAAAGAGTCCAAATATAAATTGAAATCTGCAGTCTATACCAAACCTGCCAACCCGTTTCTACAGTGTTGAGATCCGCAGTCTCATATGATCTGGATGCCAACCAAATTTGTGAGAGGCTAAAATCGTGAGACAATTCTACCATTGGGGCCTAAACACTTATTGTTGCTCTTGTACCATTAAACCTTTTGTCGGTTTATGATATATGCAATCACATAAGGTTTACCATACAATTGATATTAGTATTATGAAATTTTTATAGTAACTTTACTTTCCAACCTTTCGAAAATAAATTTATATAGATGTTATATATTATATAACAGTGATGTAGTAGATATTGAGAAAGGCTCATATATATATATATTTCACCTTTGGATCTAGATATTGTAAACTCATATTAGTAAAAACATTGACAATGGGCTCTCAAACTTTCCGGCTCAAATATTAACTTTTGTCTAGTCCATATTTATGTAATATTTGAAAGTGTGATGTTAATATATTTTTTGATCTTAGATATTGTAAACTCATAGTAGTAACTAGTAAAACTCATAGACAGTGGAAATCACAATTTGGGTAATAAATAAGTCATATGTATTTAGATAAATCCATTGGTAGATTAATCTAATTCTACTAAATCAACAGTCACTTTTTCAATAACTGATGCATTCTCTGATTGACACATCAGCTTACGCTAATTTTTTTACTCTTTCTTTCTAATGGAAAGACTTTGTTTAAAATTATAAAAAAAAAAAAAACCCTTGTCGTCCACGATCTCCACAAAAAAAAATTTCCAGTTTTTTTCCTTTATTAGAGATTCTCTTTTGCAACTGTTCCCTTTTTTTACTCTCACACATTCCACGATCTCTATTTCTTCTCTTCTTTGACTAGAAGCTAATTATTTTCCAAATCCTTACTGGAAATTTTCTTTCTTTATTCTTCATCTACCTATGTGATTTTTTCAAAAAGTATTTTTGACGTATCCAAGTTTTGCTTTGATTACAATCCTCACTTGTAGTATCGTTCTTCTCTTTGACTATTTTTTAGGAAATCAGATAAAATGTTATTTGCTTTTTTTACTTTCTATCATTTTTCCCTTGCTTGATTTTTTCTATAATTCAAACTTATTTCTCTATTTTTGCCAACAATCTTATTTTCAGTTTCTCATTCCGAAAACTTTGGATTTTACATATGGAGGAAGATTAGTGTCGCATGCTTATATCTCACACATAGATAAGGTATTCTTTCCCGTGCATAGCACGGGTTCCATACTAGTTAATTAATAAGTCATCTGTGAAAATTTTAAACATGATTCTATTCAACAAATTGGAATTGGTTTAGCTCGGCTAAAGGCAAACAGGGGATGGCAAGATAGGTTGAGTTGGGTAAAGAGTAAAGAGACTCATTAAGATTTAAGAAGACTCTATATAGTTGTGTCGTTTCACATATCCGTTTCTAGACGTAACGAATGGTTACTACCGTAAGATATGTATATATACGTGGATGTGTGTTGGTGTAATAAACAACAAGTTTCGGATTAATATCTCTCGTGTCTCTCTCTCTCTCTTGTCCTTTATTAAGTTCTTCATAAGAAGAAATAATTTCTACACAAACAGATTTGGAAAAATCTGATTCAATTCATTGCTTTTGTAAAAATAGTAATTGGTAGATTAATCAGTTTTAATTTAGAGAACTTAATGTGATAATGTTATAAAACTTGAAATAATGCACACTAGACCTTTCTTTCAATCCCTTTATACTCTGTTTATGTTAGATATTTACAAAAACCAAAGGTGGGATCGATTTAAGTTAGATTTCTAAATCTTGGCAGGTTTGCTAATTCCTACAATTGTCTCAGTATAAACCGTCTCTCTTTTTAATGGTAACTTGATTTTGATATGTAAGTTTTTGAATGATTAAACTTTGGTAGACCATTCCTCTAAGAAATCTTCAATCATATTTGGTTTTGGTGCTGTTGCTGTTTCACGGATCCACTTTGCCTGCACAAAAGGTGTTTCTCATGAGCGCACAAACACCAACAAAAAGGTATATGATTTGCTTTTATTCAAGAGGATGATGGTCCTTGCTTCTGCCATTTTTCTCATGGAAAAACAGAGATGAATATGACTATTCAAAATTCACCATTTTTATTGAACAAAGTATGAGATAAAGATACAAAAAAAAAGAAAGAAAGGAAATGCTTCAATACAAGACAACAACAACTTGACAGACAAGGAAAACCGAAAAAAACCCTAACGGTTCCTACGCTTATTGGGACCAATTATCGTGACGAGCCACTCTGGCTTGTATGAAGCAGTTATTTGTGCTATTGCAAGTCCAAGCAACACTCCAAACCCATACCCTATTACCACTCCTTTCCAGTTCAACACTTGTTCATCGTCTTCCTCTTCTTCCTTAGGTTGTTGTGACAGCAAATTAATTAGTCCCAAAGCAACTTTCCTCGAGAGGAAGACCACAAAGTCCTGCATTCCCTTCAAATGACGATTTAGGTTGCCCTGTAATCTGTGTTCCTTGTGGTATTTCACCATTGAGTTGGTTGTGAGACACATTTACATATGCCAAAAATGAGAGGGACCCTAGTCCATTAGGAATAGTCCCTGAGAGTTGGTTGCTTGATAGGTCTAGTGATTCCAGCTTGCCCATACTGGCGAAAGACCGAGGAATATGGCCTGTGAAGGCGTTGTTCGATAAATTGAGTGCAATCAGTGCCTTTAAAAGGCCAATGGATTCAGGAATCTGCCCTTCAAGTCTATTCCCAGAAAAATCAATTGTGGCATAGGAAGTAAGGACCATTTCATGCTCCATAGATAGACCTTTGTACTGCAAATCTATAAAATTGATATAGGTATAGATAAGTGCACTGTAAGGAATCTCCCCGTATTCCATGTATAAGCCCCCATCTTCATTCATAGTGAGTGATGATGCTTTCCAATTCACAAAATTACTTGGTGGCAAGCTTCCAGTGAACTTATTATCAGATATCTCAAATATCCGCAACTCAGGAAATCCAAGAGGACCATGATCAGGAGAAGATATAGGACCATGGAAATGGTTTGAACTGAGAATAAGGACTTGCAAATTTGGTAAAGCCTTGAGCCAGAAAGGAAATATGTCTTCAATTGTGTTGTGGTCAACGCTTAGAAACTCGAGAGCGAGACAATTATGAAAAGATCTTGGAAGCTTTCCGGTTAGTCGATTGTAGCCAACATTAAGTGTACGTAGAGAGGCACATGTATAGAAAGTGTCAAGAATACTTCCTTCCTTCCAAGTTATTCTTCCGGAGATCAACAACTGTCAAGTTACTCAAACATTGAGGAATTGAACCAATTAAGTTGTTGTAAGATAGCGACAGATGTGTGAGAGACCTACAATTGCAGATTGAAAGAGGTATGCTCCCTGTGAATCTATTGCCCCGTGCAGCCAATATGTTGATAGAGAGTGGTAGAATAGGAATTGCTCCTTCAAAATTGTTTAGCTGCATATCTAAATACTTCACTAAGGAATTTACCAAAACTTCCGTTGAACCTTCGAACCCACTAAACGAATTATTTGTAATCAACACTGAGCTGAGATGAGGAAGATTCCATAACCACTCTGGAAGTTTTCCTTTGATTCCATTTCCAGATATGTCTATATGCTCCAACTTCTGAAGGATCTTTATGATGTTTGGGAACTCATTGATGTCGGATCTTGACAAGTTCTCCAAGTTCGGTGGGATGTCTGAATTTGAACTTAAACTGGCAGGAGATATACTATTGCCGGAAAGATCAAAGGAATAACAAAGATTTGAGTGACGAGAAGAGGCTTACGTCAATTGGGTAACTTGTGTTTATGAAAGAAAGGTCGAGATTCTTGAGGTTGATGAGCTTTGGGATATGCTCTAGGATTTTTCCTTCAAAATGGTTATTCCCAAGGTACATGGACTCGAGGCTAGATGATGTAGAAGAATTATACAATTCAATAGAACCAGAGAGATTGTTTTCACTTAGATCAAGATTTGACAAGAAAGGCATAGTGAAGAGAGAAAAATGAATGGTTCCACTAAAGCAATTACCATGAAAATTTAGAAGGGAGAGCTTGGTTAGATTTTGTACTAGTGGGAAACTACCATAGAGCCTGTTTTGGTTTAGGTACAACTCGGTTAACCAAGATAGGTTACTAAATGTCGGAGGAACTTGACCGAAGAAGTCATTAGAGGAAAGGGCAAGTCCCTCTAATTTGTTGAGAGTGCCAAATTCGGAAGGGAGTGCAGTTCAGAACTAAAGTTGTTATAGGCGAGACTAAGTTAACGGAGCTCGTGCAACTCAAAGAGACTACTGTTGGGTTTTAGAGTTCCGGAAAAGTGATTATGAGAAAGCTCTAAAACTGTGAGCTTGGTTAGATTCCCCAAAAGTGGGAAACTACCAGTGAGCTCGTTATTGAAAAGGCCTGAAAAGGAAAGCATGCTAAGGTTACTAAATGAGGAAGGAACTTGGCCGAGGAAGCCATTAGAGGAAAGAGATAAAACCTCTAATTTGTTGAGATTGCCAAACTCCGGAGGGAGTGAAGAGGAGCTGAAGTTATTGTAATCGAGACTAAGGTAACGAAGATGATGTAGTCTAAAGAGGCTAAATTGGGCTTTAGAGTTCCACTAAGAGAGGCCCTGAGTTGTAGCTTCGTGATCACACCCGTCAAGTTGTCGCACCAGACACCATTAGAGTAGTCACTATGGTTGCAACCACGAGTATCAAACTCGTTCTTGAACTGCATAAAAGATTGAATCTGGTGGGGACAACAAGCAACAAGCTTCTTTATAACAACGCAGCTTGAACGGGAGACACAGCAGAGTAAGAGTAGCGAGAGAAAATGCAAACGCAGAAACGATCCCGACATGGTCGTCTTGAAAGCTTTTAAGAGGATACAATTTGTTTAAGGAAAGAGACAAAAATCTTGGTATAAATAAGGACAAGTCACAACTTGATTTACAAAAAGTTAGATCGATCTGGCTGAAGTCAATTGTATTCAAGACAAGAAAAATATTATGCTTAAGTGCGAAGTTGATATCTAACCATGAAGTTTGAAATTTTTCTAACGTATGAGTTGGATTGGAATATCACATTCTAAAATACACGTTAGTTAATTTTTCTAACGTATGAGTTGGATTGGAATATCACATTCGTTTGAAATTTTCACATTTTTTCAGAAACTATATAAATGAACTTAGCATAAAGATAGAGTGAAGTTGATGTCTAACCATGAAGTGAAAAATACACGTTACTTAATTTTTCTAACGTATGAGTTGTTGGATGTTTGCCAAAAAAAAAAAAAAAAAAAAAAAAAAAAAAAAAAAAAAAACGTATGAGTTGGATTGGAATATGACATTCGTTTGAAATTTCTCAGATTTTTTCAGAAACTACATAAATGAACTTAGCATAAGGATAGACAAATCGGAGAAGTTTGTAACTTTTTTGTGCTTTGCAAAGAATAAGCATTTTCTAATACATTCTAAAATATATTTATTTTGGAAGTTATAGCAAATTTATTTTTTTCAAAATTTTCTTTTAAATTTTAATTAATGAAAAAATCCCATTTATTTATTTTTCGACCGAACTTTTTAGGTTGGAAAATTTTTACACAGGGATTTTTAATTTATTCTACCACAAGTGTGTGAGCCCCTTTCTTAAACTACCAGTTTTTGAGATTTTTTTTAAAAATACCACATTCTTCTGGTACATGATCGATTTTGCATATTATTCAGTTTTAGAGGAAAAAGGTGGTGTTAAAAAATTGATGGAGTTATGTTTGACAAGACATTTCTTTTGTTATTTTCTTTGGTTTCCCATTTTTTGGAATTTGTTATTATTAAAAAAATACTACAACATATATATATATATATATATATATATATATATATCTATACTATTAAATGGGAATCACTAAATATTAAATAACCTTATCAAAGGTAAAATATTACATAAGATGCCATTAGTTTTTAGTGTTTTTAAATAAATTCATTAAAGGTACAATAATAATCACAAAATTAATATATTTAAATAAAAAATAGTAAAATTCTTTTAAGTAATTATTAGTTTCCAAAAAATTAAACTCACTTTCTCTCTCTTATTAATTATGGACGAAAATATGAAATTAATTTCTAAAAAATTGTTAACTAATGAGAATTGAAAAACTAAGATTTGATATCCAACTAAGATTTTATCTAAACCAATCCTAATAGATTATTCTATATAAAAAAATATCATTTTAATTCAAAATTAAAAACACTATCGTTTAAAAAGTTTTATCAATAGAGGATTTTAAGATTGAATTTAAAATTTCGTAAAAAAAAAACTTAAATACAAATATTTTAAGATTCAGTTTTGTTGTAATATTTTCACAAATTTTGAAATATAAAACGAAATTTTATTTCACAATTTCTAAAAAATGATATTAGATATTAACAAATATTTATATTTACAATGAAATAAACTCAAATAATAATAAATTTAAAGTACTTTTCATTATGATCTTCATTTAGATCACGTTTCGGAAAAATCTAAATAATAGATTGTACATATTAATTTTGAAATATTTTGTGTTTATATTTTTCTTTTCAACCGGATCTTCCTTAAATAAATCCATAATATATTGCATACAATTTTTGAAATAATGTGAACTAATTATATATCTTGCATTCAAAACTAATTATGCGGCAATAGCGTATCCCTTTTACAAATGTATTCGAAATTTGTATTTTTAGTCCAAAAATCGAATTAATTATGATTAAACAATGAAAAAAGAATATGCAAAATTTAGCTAAGGAAAGACATTAATAAATTTGTTGAAATATATTTGTAACTTTAACATACAAATTAATCCGCAAAACTCACAGTATATATTGTATGGTATTTAATGGTAAGCAAACAAGAATTTAGAACATGATTTTAATGGAATGAAATGGGAATAAGAATTGCGAGAATGGATGGGAGGGGAACATAAATTAAAATAAAACTAGATACCCAACTGGTATGAGTTCAGGTTATGAGCACTATATAAAATAAATTTGTTTACACACATATCTCTGTACGTACGTTTTCAGTTACACATATTTTATTTATGACGGATAGGAGACCGTAATATTTTATTTCATGTATATGAGACGGGATATGAGACGAAGAATTTATGACAGATACATGACAGAATAGGTTTTCCGTTCCAAAATAGTTACGCCTAGCTAATATACATGAAATTTAACCCAAACTAAAACCGAATCCATATCCTATTCAACACTTGTAGTCAAACTGTTATAAATGTTTTTATTAGTTTAGAAAATAAAAACGTAACATCACTTAACTTTTGCAACTAAATTATATCTTAATTTTATTTTCAATATAATTTCGCACATACGTATAGGTCCGGATCTTAAAATATAATTATGCATTAAAATATGAAACCCCGCACGTACGTGCGGGTCATGATCTAGTATATATATAAACTAGAACTCTCTTATGAATTCCAAAAGTAACATATATGTGGTGGACGAAATATGTGTTCCATATATAATTCGTCGTAGACAAAAATTATATATATGTTGTAGACAATAATTATTTCGTAACAAATAAATGAATAATATATTGAGCTAGTTTTAAGTAACAGGTTGTATTTAATGAAAGTGGAAGGAAGTGTTCAACGATATTGAATTTCTTGAGCAAGATCGAATCGATTTGAATTCTCAACCACCAGATGCAAATATCCAATTATGAGACTTGATAACCCGAATCCGGAAGAACCATCACCGAACCTCAGCTTATTCTCCCGTTGAATATTTGTAGTGATCATTATTATCAATAGAGATGATTAGTGTGGAGAGAAAAAAAGACATGTGAGAAATTCTTTTTAGGTATTAAATTGGATGTTTTATTAATTTCTGTATTATTCTTTCAACCGAAAAATTCTGATATTAAACGTCTAAAAACTAAATAAATGTGGTTTTTTTTTGGGGGATTTTGACCTCTTAATTAGTATAATTACAATTGGTGAAAAGTTATACTAATTTTTTTTTTTTGATCTTTTTTTTTAATCAAAAAAAAAAGTTAGTATAACTTTCCACCAATTGTAGTTACCGGTCAATCCTATCAACCAAACCTCCTTTTCTGTTTAGTTGTTTATTGAAACTTCAATTCTCTTTGAGTTTTCTTGAACTGTTATTAGATTTAAGAATTTATGGCCTTATAGTGAAATGACATTAATTTTGTTTGTGGATTGGAGTATACTTGGTCAGGTTTTAAAGAAGTTCTAGGATTGATTCGTTTGTGTAGTCACGACTTTAAATTTCCACAACTAGGATTGAAGGATTCAGATTTCTTACTTTAAAATACATGATGTACAATGAAAGGAACTGCTTCATTACAACACCATCATCTAATTGATAAACATTCAAAGATCAAATGCAAAACCGATATAGTCCTAACGATTACTATGGTGTACGAGCCACTCCGGCATGCATTAAGCAATCACTTGTGCTATTGCAGATCCAAACAGCACACTAAGAACCTACATATAGCCTATAGCAACTAATATCCACTGGAACACTTCTCTGCTTTCTCCTTGATTCTCGTAGCAATAAGTTGCAATTTCGCTTTATTGAAGGCGTAGTTTCGATCTATTTAGTGGACATAAATGGCTCTTTTTTTCATTTATGGTTTCATTCTCCTTTGGTTGATGTGTTTTATGCGTCCAGGCACTAATTAAGATTTATTGAAATTGAATGCCTCAAGTTAGTTTTCGTTTGTATTGATGGATGTAGGTCAGATTAGATTTTTTTTATATATTTTACTTACTGCTGCATTTCTTTGGTTGGATATATTCTAGGGTTTACTTGTAACTTTAAGTGCATATATATTAAGGTGCATATTAAGTAATTACACTGGTTATTAGAGGACTATCCAATTTGTACGGCAGTTAAAGTATTCAAGAAATCTTTTCCTTTTAGCTAACTTTGGATTTTCACATAGACATTCTCAAGAAAGAAAAACTACTATACAAACCCTCGGAATCACACCTTGGATTTATGCTTCTAAGGCTTCGGCTTGAAAAGGATCGATGGACGAAGGTAGAGATGGAGATGGAATTTTGATGATTGAATCGCATAATCAACACATGAAAGAACAACTTGAATCTCACAAGTTAATTCCACACAAACCAGAGAGTAAAGGAATCACACACAATACCCTAACGAACAAGATGATATCAAAAGACACTCGCTTTTGAAGGGAAATAAACTGTTTTTTTTTGGAATAAAATCTAAAATTTATTCGAAATTCTTTTTTTTACATCAGCAATTGTTTAAATGTTTTTAGTATACATTGATCAAATAAAAGAAGAGATGAGAGCTTTTTTTTTATCTTAATGCGAACCACATCGCCATACAACACAAAAACTGTTTTATTAGTTTTACTTGAAGAAGGCTGAATACAAATGAACGACTAAAGTGAGATTTTATAGGCTCTAGGACTGCGGTAATAAGCTAAATAAACAAAGAAATTGCACCAAAATATAAGGAAATAGCTGTTGGGACTTTATGATACAAATCGGCCAAAATATAAAAGTTGAAGATGCTTGAGTCTTGATAGCTTGGGTGCAAATTTATGGTTTCTTGGAACGTCTAGATGCACTGAATAAACATCCAAAACGCAGCATCAAGGATGAGGAAAGAGACGTTGTTTAAGCTCAATCAGTTCCATATAAGCTAAGTTTTTGCTGCGGGTGTTCTGATGTGATGCGGTGCACCAAGGGGCGTGTATGAGAGTCTCTAGGTGCTGTAGAAGCTCTCCAGGTTTCCAAGGGAATTCTTGGTAAGGTCCAAACCAAGTGATAAATGACTTGCAGGAAGGGTCCATGAACCATCTCTTAAACCGACTCGAACCAGCCTTGATTTCCTTGATAAATCTCCTTAATATAGCTGGTTTGCTGGTAGAATCTGATCCCTGGTTCAGTTGGCTGGTCGGATCCTCCATTGGCTTAGAGGATTGGTTGCCGATATGAATCGGTTGAGCTCGCGTAAACCATCTTTGAATCTGGTCGTTGATCTTCACATGTGTCTCGATCCATAACTCCAAAATAGGCATATTGCTGGTGAATATCGAATCCTAGGTCCTCCAAGTGAAAGATTGACTCCATGGTTAAGCATGCTTCTTGTTGGTCGGTACCGCTACTCATACCGCCTTTCGTCTTAGTAAGGTCCGGATCGAGTAATGGTGGTACTAATTCTTACATCATTAACCCTCTAATAATATACTTCAATAGGAAGTTAAGACAATAATCAGTTCATTTGTATTTTAAGTGAACTAGGGATTTTTCTATTGTTGATTTTTATAAATGACCAGAGAGATTCATAAATTTATTTCAATTTAGAGATGCCTTTAAGTTGTAGGATAAAATTCGAAGCAATTTCAAATGGAAAATATATAACTTGCTTATTACCAAAAAAAAAAGAAAAAGAAAACATAGAATGGACAAACTTACCAGAAATACACTCATAGATTTCACCGTTGTTAGAAGAAAAAATATATCATGGCAAAGAACATGAATATATCATGGCAAAGAAAAAATGTATGTCACGATAATGCAACACAAGATAAAATCAGCTCAAACGATCTTCGAAAAATTCTTTCAATATATGATTAAAAAAAAACTAATAAAGGAAACCTATATTGAATTTTCTCAAGGGACAAACACATACGTTTCTTCATTGGTTTCTTTCGAAGGAGAAGATGATTTGTCGGATTCGGAAAACGATTCTCATTCGATGTTCATATGACTCCTATGGGCCGGGTAAAAGAATCATTCGAGAAAGACCGGTTAACCATCAGCAAAGGCTAAGGAGATTCATGGTCAAACCACATGTCATGGGAAGGGTAGAGATCGTGGGAAACGAGGTGGTCGTGGCTAGTGGTTTCCTACATCCTAAGCTGTTAAGTCAATCAAAGCGGAAGATTTGATTGTATATGTGCATCTAACGCACCCTAGCTTTCTAGTACTTGTTATCTCTTACTAATAAAAGAAGCTCATTGAGGCTTCTCAAGCCATCCACATCAGCTTCTCAACATTCTCTAACAAATTGCCACGTCATACTCTTTTTCTAAATCTTAATTCGTCCCTAATACAGCCACGTCATTAACATTTATACTTCTCTCGACATACAACTTGGCCAACGAAATTAGGGTTTTCAACTGGAGATGATAACGCCCAAGAAAGTTCAACCGTTTCCGCTTCCTACCACTCATCTTATAAATGACACATCTCTTCACATCTCCCCTAAGTACATCACCGAAGGTTTTTCCCCAACCTTTTTCATGGTCCTTTCATTTGGTTTTACTTTTTCACATAGCAGAGTTTAGGTACGCTCTCCAAGCATTCTCTCATTTCCTTCGGTCTCAAGCTACTCTCATTTCCTATGGCTTCAGGTAACGTAGTTACGGTCTTACATATTTAGTTTCATTATCTCCACTTCAGTTCGAAAATCTGCAAAGCCTTCTTTGCTAGAGAAATCCGGCAACCCATATATAGGTACAATACCACCTTCTTTCTTCTCATTCTCTTCAAGTTATGTGTTTTTGAAATTGGGGTCTGGCCCGTATGTTGAATTCATTTTTTATTCTCACGGACATGCACTACTCTTATTTAATTTATTGGTTTTGTCTTATGTGTGGTTATGAAAAATATTCGAGCAGGATGATAAACAACATCCTCACGCTGACCAAATGAAAAGAAGAGGTATGTGAACACATGAATCAGAAAGGGTTAGTGAATCCAGAAGTAAGGGAGAAAGAGGAACGAGAGAAGAGACGACTCTCAATGATATTCCACAGGTTTCTATTGAGTTTAGCATTCAGGGTTTGTTTAATAAGTGAGATGTTTTTTAAGTTGATACATAACCATGGTCCTTCATGTATTCATTGGGGATAAAGAATTTTCAGTCAAACAAACCCCTTTAACTCATTAAATTGAGATCTTC
Source organism: Arabidopsis thaliana x Arabidopsis arenosa (assembly GCA_019202795.1). Classification (NCBI taxonomy): domain Eukaryota; kingdom Viridiplantae; phylum Streptophyta; class Magnoliopsida; order Brassicales; family Brassicaceae; genus Arabidopsis; species Arabidopsis thaliana x Arabidopsis arenosa. The sequence continues at coordinate 12,609,065 of CM032920.1, read as the reverse complement.
CTTACTTCCATTTCAGTTGAATTATATATGTGGATCGGTGGATCATGTACGATGACATAACCAAGGTAAAAGTATTGAAATACTTTTGAGTTTGGAGGCATATACACTATTCCACATTTATCACCTATTTTATGTACGATCTTTAGGTGAATGGTAGCTAGAGTGATGTACTTTCTATGTGCTAGATAGGACACTTGCAACCACATGTTCTTCTCTACTAAACGTTAAATCAAAAAGAGAAAGAAAAAAAAACAGAGCAAGTGGAGATCTGTTGCTGACTGTTTAGGAGATCTCCCAAGTACACACTACAAAGGAATTAGAGCGAAAACTAGAGAGGAAGAAATGTGATTTACACATCATGGTTCTAAGAAGTAAGACTAAGTCACCGTCACGTTAAGGATTTTATGTATATATAAATCTATCGAACCTTCTTTTTTGTCGATCAAACTCTATGGATCATATCATCTTAACCATAGCAAAATAGAAGATAGAAGTTAAGAGAAAGATTGCATACATCTAATCCAATAAATTTTCCACCTTTATCCTTTAACGTTAGTTGTTTATAAATATACTTTTACATTAATATAATTTTAAAAGATATGTACTCTTTTCTATATCTGTTTTTTTTTTTTTTTTTTTAATTTTAAGGTAAACTGCAATTGAATTGCATTTTAAGCTTGAGATTAGCCGAAGAGCTCTTGGACAGGTAGTGTGACAACTTTCTTTGCTTGCTTCTTTTGGTACCAGAGTAAGACCTTGCTTTTCTACATGTCATTTACAATATAAAAAAACAAAAGTCTACATATTGCACGATTTATGTTGCGTGTACATTCTTCTAAGTTTGTGTCATAACCGTGGCACAAACCCCAGCCATAAGCCTAATTACTTATTAAAGAGAAAAGGGTAAGATACTTTCATATTTTCATATATACTGGCTTGGTCGGAGAGAAAGCGATAATTTTATAAGGAGATTACTCTATAATTATATAAGATTTGGAAGATATATGTTTACTAATATTGGTTCCATCAATTTCTACAAGATTCTCTTGTGCAAACTAAAAGATTTGTGGGAAAGCAGCAGCAGTAGAAATCCAACATTAACCAATAAAACAGTATAAGTTCAGATAGTCAAATAGCTTTGTTAAAATGGATAGGAGAATCACATAGAGTAAAAGAGTATTTACCAGAATATTTTTGAACTTCAAGAGACAAAGGCAACATGTAACAACCAATGTATTTTTGCTTTTACCATTTGTACCACATAACTTTTACCTCGATTTTACGCAAAGAAGTCGATGAATCAAAGATTGTTTTTAAAAAAACCTCTAACTTAATATAACGATCAAAGGAGTTTACAGAGAAACTACACAACTGCTGAGATACAAGTACTCCACTACATAAACATTGAATTCAATAAACGATTTAACAAAATAATATATTGATGAATCAAAGAGTTTTACAGGACAAAATAATATGCAGAGACATATGCAAACAATTATATTCAAATTAGTTAAAATCAGTGGTGATACATTAGCTAAATGATAACATACAATATATGTCGTCAAAAATTAAATTGTATAGTCACATGAATGAATAGTTTCTAAATGTAAAACAACTTAAACCAAACTATAAGTCAAAGAGAACAGTTTATTATTTATCTATTTTAAAATTTAATGAACATATGTAATTGCTTTTTTTCTACAAAAATCTCAAACAATTTCATAATACTATCTTTTATATCAAAATAATAAATCCATAGATAACCTACCCGGGCGTAGCCCGGGATAATCCACTACTAGTATCTTTCTAATACTGGATGACTTCGAGTCATGGCTTTGTTCGGTTGTTAATAAATAAGATTTTAAGGTTAAAAAAAAAAAACACATAACGTTACGATATTAGCATGCACACGTATAAAAACTCGCACATTACCAAATAAAGACATGCTTATCGCAATCATATACACACACTCACATAAATTCCACTATAGATGATACTATTTCGGAAAAAAAATGTGTCATAATTGTTTTTCTTATTTTTGATTACATCAAATTTCTTTGGTACATAAAATTCAAAAATTTTGACAGAGATATAAAGTGTATTGTTATACTATGTTTTACTACCTTTTTATGTAGCGTGTTTTGAGCCGGCAAGTTTCAAAGCTACAAAATAATTCTCAACTATAATAACCAATCTTCCACTCCTCCGATCGTCCGTGTGGTTGTGTCTACAATTTACCATTTTCTCGCATGTGGCATTGTGTTCTATAACTCTTGCCTCCGAATTATCATGGAACTATCGTCGGATTACCATATTTTTACTTTTATTGTTTTTCACTTTGTTGTATCAAACAATAAGAATGATTATTCTCTTACGGTTTGTATTAAGTTTGAGTGATTGAATGATTATTCTCTTAAGCTTTGTATTAAGTTTGAGTGACTGAATGAAAAACAAGGCTTCTGCACGAAAAAAAAATCACAATCTATGAACATTTGGCAGCTAACAATCACAACCAATGACCATGCCTCTTTTGTGTAAAAGAATATCTAATAAAAACTTTAGAAAAAATCAATTTCTATATTGTATAGTATATGTTTTGTTTTATTATTTTGGTCATGCTCAACAAAAATATGCTCATCATCCTCTCGCTGGAAACTTGTATGCATCACCAAAAAACAATTATTAGATTGAGCTTGACCAAAATAACAAATCTAAAAAAAACAAAGAATTATTATCTCTAATTCAGTGGTATTAAATATTAATTAATCAAGAGCGTATAACCAAAAAAAAAAAAAAAACTCAGTTTATTAATAAAACAAAGGGACTACAAGATTATAAAGAGAAAGCGAAAAATTCTAACAATCACTCAACAATACAAAATCATTATCCAAAAGAACCACAACATTTCTTTGATCTACATAGACACATCTTCTTCCCACCTCCTCTTGATTTTCCATAATCATATCTCAACTCCGTTAATGGAGGAATATGTTTCATTGCAAAAAAGCCAATGTAAAGACACCATAAACCATTTTCTTCACGAGAAATCGGCTGCCAAAAAACGTTGGGTGAGCAACTATGGTTCATAAATCGAGCCACATTTCCTGCCTTCTTTGCACTAATCACCAATGATGATGAAACACTAATATTCTCAAAGACTTTGTTCATAGCATCCTCACCAATAAGCTCAGGTTCATAATTCCAGTGAAAGGAGTTATAAACCCGCGAAGTGTCGAATATATAATCATCCTCTTCATCGTTACCTTTTGCTATGATTTCACCAGCATATTCACAAATGAAACTCCCTGCTCGAATTGGATCCCATGACCTTAAACCCCAACCACAATCCATTGTCTTAAACACTTCCAAATGGAATTTCAACCCGGTCTGAATCATCTTGTTTTTGCATTTAACATAACAAGGACATGATCCACCGCATTCAAAAACCGTCGGTCCACGAGTCACTAAGACCCCATCAACATAAGGTATACCGCCTTCATTTCTCTGAACACATGCGCAGCTACCACTTTTTGGACCACATGATCTACGTCCACAAGCGCAAGGATCAACCATCGGTCGAATATTGATTACCTCATGGTGTAGCGAAGTGACATAAGTAAACAAAGAAGGACCATTCTCCTTGTCAACTTCATTCACCACACAAACCTTTAGATTCTCAGCTCCATTAGAGAGATCTTGAAGGATAAGACCTGGTCTTGTACTCAAACCATTCTTCCAATTTTTTACTGATTTCCATATACCAAAAGCGGGTTTTTGATCAGGTTCCCTAACCAATTGGAATTTGAACACAATGAACCCATTTTGACCTTCCTCTTGCCACATATTAGTAATCATATATATATGTTCCATCATATATGTAAACATTACCATGTGTCCTCTTCTCATCCTTCATACCTCTAATCACTCTCACAATACTCTTCTTCCGAAAAGCTGCCTCTAGTGGAATATTCAACCTCTCAAGTTTCTGATCAGATGGTTGAGCATGATACTTGTCCGTACCACCAAACCCCGTAAATATCAAGGAATCCGGATCTTTGGTTTTATCAGCATTTTTCCCTGAAGAGATGATACTGACTGCAATTTGTTTATCCTCCCGGTCCCCGCTATCTTCGACTCCAATGAACTCCATGTCAACGGTGGCTGCATGGAGCCCCACCAAAGCCATTTCACCCCTAATGAAAAAGATGTCTCCTACATCAACCCCGGGAACCGAACCAACTCGCTTTTTGGTGTTTGTGTACAGTTTGAGGGTCTTAAAAGTACGTAAAGCCGTTACAACCTCACGATGCATATCCCCAATTTGGCTTAAACGTCTCCTTACCGCATCAAACCGCATCATTACACCACTCACTAGCTCACTGTTTCCCGTTTCTTGATCTTTTTCATTCATGCCACCTTGAAAAATGGATACAATTCGATCAATCTATCACTCATCTTCAAATATTTGCCGAGATCTGTTAGTTCCTTGGTCAACCACGTTCTCTTTTAATCTGAGCATAATAAGACATGCATTAGCAACATAAATTTGCATAGTAAGATTATCAAACTAGAATATGGTAATAAGAGTAATGAATATAAATCTAAGAAAGATACTAAATTGTCTAACCGTTTGAGAAGAAGAAACTAATCTTGAAACACGTAAATAGATTATCTTTGAATCAATGGATAAATAATTATATAAGCATCACTTACAAACATAAAAATATATGTATAAAGATAATATTAACCTCGTGTACACTTCAACACAAATAAAATATATAAAGTGATAAATTGATACATTACTCACCTTCAGAAGAAAATAAGAGACTGGAAAGAAAAATGGATGAAGAAAATTATGAAAAGAAATGCTTTAGGGTTGTTTTAGGTGTGAAGAAAACTGCAAAGCATGAACCCATATTTAAAGATTTTTGGAGTGGCTCTATTTTTTCTTCATGGAAAATAAAGTTTCAAACTTTAAAAACCTGTAGATTTTTTGCCTATTTTATGTTTTATGTCAATACCTTATAAAGTTATAATCAATTATTTAGAAATATTTTTTACTAAAAAATAATCAAGATAAACACGAATTAAGATATTTTCCATAATTGGATGATTAGATTTTTTCTACAATTTTTTTACTTATTTATCATCGAATTTAAGAATTGTTAGCAAAAAAAAGAAAAAAAAAATCCAAATTTGAAAGATATTTTTAATTAGGGTTTAGTGCAAAAAACCCTCCTACTCGCCCATTTTTGCAATTTTACCCTCTATCTCCGAAAAAGTCAGATTAATCCTACGAAGTTCAAAATGATACGCAATATAACCCTTATACGTATATTGTAAACGTTTTTCCATTCACATACATTAGTTTTCTAAAATTCTAAAATTAAAGTTTAACTCTTCATCTCGAAGGCTTCGATTTGACATATTATTTGTCCAAACGAACTTGACGGTAGCGAATAAGGGTTACATTGCGTATTATTTTGAACTTAGTAGGATTAATCTGCATTTTTCAGAGATGAAGGGTAAAGTTGCAATTATGGGCGAATTGAAGGTTTTTTTTTGCACAAACCCTTTTAGTTATTTCATTTCTTTTAGTAGATAGTTTGATTTATTTGTATAATCTAACAAATTTAGTCTTTGACCAAAAGAAAAAAATGTAGTCAAATTTTGGTGAAATAGATTTTTCAACCTTTCTTATTTGAGAAAAGATGCTTGTAAAAATCTCATATTATTCTTGATATATTATCATACATATAGTGTAAACAACATTTCTCCTGAATAACTTTTTTGAGTTTAATTGAAAGTTGTTTACAAAAAAAAAAAGAAGAAGATAGCTTATCATACATGTAAATTGAAAAGAAAGCCACATGCATCTATGTCCATGTTTCTAGTAAATCTATTACAAATTTATAATCATTATTCATTTGTAATTTCAATAGAAGCAAACACGATAATAGTCGTAACCCAGATTCTGGTTCAACATGCATATATTTATCATATGTGGAAAAAATATTGCATTAAAATTTTAAACAAAACAACTATTTATTTATGTTTGTATACTATCATAATCTCGTTATGTGATTAATCTTTGAGTTCTAAAACTTTTTTTGGTTTTGTCAAATCAAAAGTTTTTTTCCAACAGAAGTGAGAGTCAAACCTTATGAGAACATTTTAAAGACTACTAACTTACTAAGTAAAAAAAAAACGGTTTGCAATTCAGAGTAATAAATTCAAACGATGTGATATGCTATATTGTCCAAATTAGACTCAGAACTAAATAAGAGGTTTCATAATAGAGCACAATAAGGTGAATGAAAAGATTGATAATGAATTTCGATTTCTTCAGTTAGTGGATTTGATATTGATATAATTTTTTTATATAAATAAATGCTCAAAATTATTACTATGATCATAGCTATTATAGTATATAAGGAATGTGAAAAATGTTTGTTTAACTAAACTTAGTGTATGTGAATTATGAGATAGTTATGTCTCAAAACACTAGCAGCAAGTCTGTTGCAAATCTAAAACTTGTCGCAGATCTCCAACCACTGACAGTCTGACACCAAGACGAAAACAAAAACCTAAGAAGGAATAAGGAAGACATGATAGATGCCGACGCCGTGGGAGCTGTCGTGTCGGCCAAAAGCTTGACGATGACAATGTATGGCGAGAGCTTTCTCGAGAAGAAAAAATTGTCAGAATCAAGGTCGGCCACGTTCTTCTCATAATATAATTTTTTTAGCGTTATTTCACTTAGAAGCACGATGCAAGAAGCTTAAATATTTTCCTCATACATGCTCGCATTGTATTCTAAGTTGCATGGAAACTTTGTCTATGGTCAGTTTCCGGTTTTTGAAATCGTATTAAAATCAGAATTTCCCAAAAATGAGGCGGATGCGCGATTCGTAAGAAATTTATTTTAGAAACACGACGAGATTTTTCTAATTATGATTTAGAAACACGACATATGGGCGATTTAACGACTATAAGTTTTGGCTTTAGAAGTTTTGGCTTTAGAAGTTTGAGCTTCAGAGAATTTGACTGTAAAGATTTTGGCTGTAGAAACTTTGGCTGTTAAAGTCTGATTGGTAGCACAAAACTGTAGAAGCTGTGACTGTTATTTATTATTACTAGATGTATCTTAGTATCTTTATATAATAAATTTGTAATGAAAATTAACATTTAAAAATCGTTTTACACATGTTTTGTAAAAGTCTTTATAAACTCGGACATAACATTGTGAACTCGCACCCGCCTCAATCCATCACTGACTAGGTACGTAGGCAAGGAACTTCCTCTCAACACTTTCAACTCAACCAATGGATCATTTCATGCTTGGAACCATGATCTCTCATTATGTTGCTCCAAATGATCATTTTAAGGAGATGTATGTTGCTTCAAGTCTGGAAGTTGTCGACTATCCTAAATATCAAACACTTCATGTGGACAGTTTTGTACATAAGATAAGAATGTATTGAACCGATTCTTTTTAATGAAGTCTCTGGCTTTGGCAACCTCTACACGGCTTATTACTATGGTAATGAGGATTGATCCGGGTTGTCCTCGCTGCAGTAATGGAGAAGAAACCATTAACCATGCTCTATTTGCCTGCCCATTTGAGAACATGGTTTGGCTGCTTTATCACCTCCAACCAACTTTCGTCTGATGATGTTGAAGAAAATATAATTAATATTCTTGAAATCTATAATACTCAAGACATTCCAGACACACAAAATCTTTTACCTCTATGGCTCTTTTGGCGAATTTGGAAAGCATGAAACAATTTCATTTCAGTAAAATCTGAGAAAGCTAATCAAAGATCGTTCTAAAAGCACAAGCAGAAGTAAGGGATTGGATTGATGATGTTGTAACTTGCGGCCTTTTTGCATATACAAGCAAGAAAAACTGCAACTCAGGAACCAACATGGTCAATACCATCTCTACCGTTTATTAAGTGTAATTTTGAAGTGTGTTTCGATACAAATACATCTCAGGCCACAAGTGGATAGATTGGATTATACGTGATCATACCCTTTCATGGGGTTCAACTAAGTTGGAACATGCTTCTTCCCCACTAGGAGCTGAGACAAAAGCATGCACTATGTACTAGCTATGCAATAAGTTTGGGTTCGGGGATTCAAATATGTTATTTTTGAAGAAGACTGTAAGGTTCTAATCGACATCATCAACTGATCAATGAAGCGCTGCAAAATATCGAATATACTTTTGAATATTTATTTAAGGAACTCCCAAGTTTTCATCTACGTGATTTTGCTATATTAAGCGAATATGCAATAATGCTGCACATAATCTAGCTAACTTTGGTTATAATATTTCTTGTTTTTATTCTGCTTCTGTAGATCAACCGATGTGGCTAAAACAACAACTTTGTACTGATTTGATTAGCTCAATCTACTTCTGGTTTGACGGAAAAACAAATCTTTATAAACTCTGCTTTTAGCAATACAAATAAAGTAAAATAATTGATTTTTAAAAAAAAAATCTTTATATACTTGGTATGTATTTGGCTGACTGAGTAAAGAATGTATAAGCTTTGCATTTGTGTTTCCTTTGTAAATGTCTCTTTATGTACTCAAAACTCATATATAACAACCAAATCTTAATCTCTCTAATGAAAACTAAAAATATTATATTACGAATTGAGATACCATTACAAATCAAATAAGTAAGACCCTTAGAACCATGGGATCAAAAAATCGTAAGCCTCCATTAACGGTCATCGAGCATTTTCATTCGTGTATTTTCCTTGTTTCAAGTTTTCTTAAAACGTTTGTTTCATGAATGATCCAGACTAAAGGGATGTTTTTCATGATTTTAACTGTTTAAGAATGAGTTTGAGAATCAGAGGCCTAGTTTTGTTTATTCAGATGTCTCCTCTTTTCCAAAGACAGAATCATGCGTGAATAAAAGTGACTTTTGATAGTCTCACTAGTGATGCCAAGTCACGTGAAGTGGTCGACCTAGACCTTACTTTCAGCTGCCTCCATGGCCGGCTGGAGTCCAAAAATAGTCTTTTTAGACTACGTCATCTCCGTGATCTGAACCTCGCTTACAACAGTTTCACCGCTTCTCCGATCCAATCCTAGCGGAGCTTGATAAACTCATGGGGCTAGAAAGACTCAACCTCTTCACTTTTGGGCCAAATTCCAACCAAGAGTCTTCAGCTAACCTTCTAAACTTACGGACGGACGGATGACTACTTGGTTTTTCAGTTTTAGGGACCACTAGTTGATATAATACATGAACACAACGACCTACAACGGATAAGCGTTTAAAATATTAGTTAAGAGTTCACAAATAAAAGCAGCTACAACAAAAAATACAAAAAAGAAACATCAGAAATGAATTACTATATATGAACACGATGTCCTACAACGGATATAATAAGTCGAATCATTTCAGTAATCTTGAACCGAGACTTTACGATGCCATACACTGTAATGTATGATATTTTCTGGTGATGAAGATACTTCGGAACAACAATTAGAGTGAGTGAAGATGCATGAACATCCTCGAAACTAATCTTCATTAATCATGTGGTGTATATCGAATCAAACAACAATGAAAGAAGAAAACAATTGTAGTATTTCTTGATCACTAGTGGTCAAGGAATAATACATTTTTTTCTTGTTTCTTGATTCGATATCCCCCATATGATCAACGAGGATGTTCATGTAACTTGACACTTTACTCACTATATATTCTTGGTTCCCAAGAATCTTCCTCACCGGGAAACATCACAAATTACCGCATATGCCATCGAAAGGTTTCAGAACAAGATAACACAAATAATTCGACTTATGCATTGGTCACTATAACAAAGAACTACTCCTCTTAGTTTTCATCATCATCAGCTTTGACGTAGGTACATGTACCTAGAAATAATAAGGGGTTAATATGTCATTCTCAAGAGTTTGGAAGCTCACTTTCTGAGATTCCTCTCCTTCGATTCAAACATCGTAATTTTACGTCTCATCCCATAGACGAGATGATAGGAGAAGTCCTTTACTCCTAGAGTTGGGTGTGCTATATAGTTCATAGTGACATACAATTCCATGTGGCTCCTTGAAACACTAAACGTCAACCAATGGACCATCTTCAGATTCGTGAATGACTAAAATCTCTTTACTGATGCTTACTCATGCGTCACCATAATGACGTATACGACACATGAAACCTGAGTTTTATGATATACTTAGGGTTTTTGGATTTTTTATAAAACATGAGTTTTATGATATTTTTTGGGTTTTTATTTTATTTTGTATAAAAACATGAGTTTTAGGATATTTTTAGGGTTTTTGATTTTGTATAAAACATGAGTTTTAGGATATTTTTAGGGTTTTGGAATTCTGTATAAAAATGCCGTTAAGGCTTAAATTTGTAATTAGTTTTAGATTTAGTTATTTTTATGTATTGATTAAAACAGTTACGTTGAGATTGTTCTCCTATGTGAATCATTAATGAATTTAACATTTAAAAGACATGAATTTTTATCTAATCAATAAAAAGTCTCATATAAAAAGAAAAACAAAACAATACAGAAAAGTCTCTTATCTATCCAACTTCTAATTAAAAGTCCCAAGTCAACAAGAAAAACAAAACAAAATAAGACATACCGTTGACACAGTGTATAACTTCTGTCACTTTTCCCGACATAGCTCGTAGTTTATGTCCACTTTGATCCCAGATCTACAGAGTAATTAACAACATCACAGATCTACAGAGTAATTAACAACATCTTTTCGAGAATTAAGAAAACATATAAAACAAGAATAAAAATCAACCGATTATATTGAAATCTGTATCGTTACCCTTATCTTGTCGACAGTGTAATCCATTGGAGAATTCGTATAGTTTTTATTTGCTTGCTTTGTCTAACAACTAAATCAATAAAGGTTAATGGTTTAGGACAAGTACATCAAATACAATTTCAATCTATAAGTATCAGATTCTAGAACTGGATTGATTATAACTTAAATATTAAGAGGAAAACAAGGCACGTGAATGAACTACCTCTTCTCCTCTCAACTTGTATAGTATAGAAGATTCAACACCCTGTAATCAAAGGACTTCAAATGAATTGCTCTCATCACATATTCGAGACAAATCTATATGAACCAATGTATAGCAAAAAATCAAACAGTTACCTTGTTTTTGATTGAAATAGCATGACAACGCTTTCTTTCTAACGCCTAATACTTTTCACCTTACTTAAACTCTTATTGTATTCTAAACCCATGCAACAAATTAGCAACGATCTGTGTACATGTTTGTCCCTTCCCGAATTCAACAGTAAGAAAATAAAAAAAGTATAGCAAGAAATTACCTTTGTGTCAAAAGGCCCTCACGTTCAAGCAGATCTCCAAGTGGCTTCAACGGGTTAGTGTCAAAAGAAACTCGTGATTCAGCTAACAATATAAAACAAAAAAAAAGGATTAATAATCAACCAAATCGAATTTGTACTGTGAATTTCGCTAACCATATTGACAGTTTGAACCATTGGAAATTCTTTTAGCTTTTGTTTGCTTGCTTGGTCTAGATCTGACAAATAAATCAATAAAAGTTAAATGGTTTGAGACAAGTATATCAGATATTTGATCGAAAATTTTAACAGTGTCTTGCCTGAATTGATTCCTTCTTCTCGTACATGTGCTAGTAAAATGAGATCTTCATTACCACCATTCTCGCCTTCGGATCTGCTTCATCGATCTTCAACAATGAGTCAGAGAAGTTTAGGCGGCTACGTTCGTGTCTTTCCAGGATGACTATAGAACCTGATATGTTTTGCTATATATATATATATATGTACACTGAAGAAAAGGTGTCCAAAACCCTAATTACCTTTTTTTTTTAGTGTGTCATCCATGTTAGGTGTCACAACATCTTTGGACAACAAAATTTCTTACCATTTTCATTTACTCAATATATCTTATCCTAAACTCTCTCTATAAAATAGATAAATAATATGTAATTTTATCAATTTTCTAAATGATTTTATTTTCAAAATATTTTCTTACAACAAACTATTTGAAAAAGTATGAATTCTATCGTCAAAAAAAGATTTAATTGTGAATTAGAGTAATAAATTATGTAGTGGTGAAAAACAGTGAAAATGTAATAATGGCCTGAATATTAAACTGTGTGAATACATTACAATACAAATATATCTATATCGTAAGACACAACTTTTTACTATTAAATATATGCAAATATGAAAAAATTATGAATTAAAATATTAATATATCTATATATATATATATATAACTATATATATATATACGTATATATGTATCATTTTGGTTTAGGATTTATACGTATCTTTTTATCCCGTCATTGATTGGCGCTTTCTTCTTTATCGAAATTTACCACTTTATATTTACTATCTTTTGATTGATTACACTCAAACGGAAGACATAATGATAAAATTTATATAATCACAAGTACTATAAAAATGATAAGATCTCACCCTCAAACAATAAAAAAAATTTAAGATAACAAAAAATAAAATAATAAGATAAGTGAAAAATCTATCTAGAAGCTATCTTATATTTTATATGCAAAATAAAATATAGTTTAATATATATTTTATATTATTTATCAAAAATATATATCTTTTAAAAATTACATGATCTAACATTCTACTGTAGTTGGATTTTTTTAATATTAGGTTTACGATTCGTCACAAGATTCTAGCACATCTAACATCAATACATACTAGATTAATTTTCACCCTATCATTGTCACATTAAAAATAGGTTAATGTGATCATGTTGGTTCAATGTTGATATTGATTTTCATGGTAAGCTATCTATTGGATTTCATGAAGTCGACTAGATGTATCTTAGTATCCTTTTATACATGTTTTGTAAAAGTCTTTATAAACTCGGACATAACTTTTTGAACTCGCACCTGCCTCAATCCATCACTGAATCGGTACGAAGGCAAGGAACTTCCTCTCAACACTTTGATCTCAACCAATGGATCATATCACGCTTCGAACCATGATCTCTCATTATGTTGCTCCAAATGATCATTTTTGGGAAATGTATGTTGCTTCAAGTCTGGAAGTTGCGACTATCCCGAAAATCAAACACTTCCTGTAGACAGTTTTGTACATAAGAATGTATTGAACCGATTCTTTTTAATGAAGTCTCTGGCTTTGGCAACCTCTACACAGCTTATTACTATGTTTAATACAAAAACATCTCAGGCCACAACTGGATGGATTGGATTATACGTGATCATACCCTTTCATGGGGTTTGACTAAGTTGGAACATGCTTCTTCCCCACTAGGAGCTAAGACAAAAGCATGCATTATATACTGGCTATGCAAAAAGTTTGGGTTCGGGGATTCAAATATGTTATTTTTGAAGGAGACTGTACGGTTCTAATCGACATCATTAAGGGATCAATGAAGCGCTGCGAAATATCGAATATACTTTTGGATAATCATTTAAGGAACTCCAAGTTTTCATCTACGTGATTTTGCTATATTAAGCGAATATGCAATAATACTGCACATAATCTAGCTAAGTTTGGTTGTAATATTTCTTGTTTTTATTCTGCTTCTGTAGATCAGCCGATGTGGCTAAAACAACAACTTTGTACTGATTTGATTAGCTCAATCTAATTCTGGTTTGACGAAATAAAAAAAATCTTTATAAACTTTGCTTTTAGCAATACAAATAAAGAAAAATAATAGATTTTTTTTAAAAAAATCTTTATATATTTGGTATGTATTTGGCGGACTGAGTAAAGACTGTATAAGCTTGCATTTGTGCTTCCTATATAAGTGTCTTAATATTAATCTCTCTAATGATAACGAAAAATATTATATTACGAATTGAGATACCATTACAAATCACTATAATAAGTAAGACCTTAGAACTATGGGATCAAAAAATCGTAAGCCTCCATTAGCGGTCATCACTCATTTTCATCTTTTCTTGTTTGTGGTACTAAATATACAAGGAGTGATCAAAAATATTGAGATCATTCTAAAACTCAACTTTGCTCTATGAATATATATGCCTTTAACCCATCAACTACAAAACTCATGCAAGGTAAAAAACAAATTCGTTATCTGTGGATGGATTGATAAAAACGCCTCTCAAGGAGTGAAATGTTCCATCCACAAAAAGAAGGGAAGAAAGAAATGGGATCTCTCCATCATAGAAGCTAGTTTTTCCTTCTTTTTAACGGCGCTCCACCACCACATCCACCTGCTTCTCGAACGAAATGTTGTCGTTAGGTATATATATTCTGTGCTGTTATAGGAGCTTTAGCAATTGAGTCTGGACATTGAGTTTTCAGGATAAATATTTGTTCTCCTCCTATGACAAAGAAACACACACAAAATAGAATGAATTCACAAATATATTCAGCATTGACCAGAGTTCTAAATGGCTAATTAATTAAAATTGACAGATGTTATGCTAATTAATTAAAATTATTATATCAACAAAAAACAAGACAAAAGAAGTCGTACCGTTCACACAATGCATCACTTCTGTTACCTTTTCCCAACCAAGCTAGTAGGTTCGTGTCTACTTTCATCACACAGCTCTGCAGAGTAATTAAAAACATTTCTATTAAGAAAAATATATATAGATGAAACAGGAACAAAAGTTAATGGATCAAATCGAATTCTGCATCGTTTGGCTAACCATATCAACATCGTAATCCATTGGGTCTAACAACGAAATCAATAAAAGTTAAATGGTTTCAGACAACTATATCGGATATAAATCTTTATTTAAAAAAATTAAGAAAAACAAAACAAAATGAATGTACCTTGTATAGTTGAATATTCAACACGCTGTAATCAAAGTTACGTTGAGATTGTTCTCCCATATGTGAATCACTAATTTAACATTTGAAAGACATGAATTTTTATCTAATCAATTATAAGTCTCATATAAAAAAAAAAACAAAACAAAACAAAATTAGTCTTTTATCTAATCAATTACTATCTAACCAACTTGACAGATATTAACACAGCTAATTAAAAGTCTCAAATCAACAAAAACAAAAAAAAGAAGACGTACCGTTGACACAGTGTATCACTTCTGTCACTTTTTCCCGACAAAGCTCGTAGTGGATATGTCCACTTTGATCACAGATCTAAAGAATAAAAAACCAACCGATTATATTGATATCTGTATCGTTTCCCTAACCAGGTGAGAATTCTTTTAGTTTTTGTTTGTTTGCTTGGTCTAATAACTAAATCAATAAAAGTTAAATGGTTTAAGACAGTACATCAAATACAATTTCAATCTATAAGTATCAGATTCTAGAAGTGAATTGAACAGAACTTAAACATTAAGAAGAAAATTAAAAAGGCACGTGAATGTACCTTGTATTGAACACCCTGTAATCAAAGGACTTCAAATGAATTGCTCTCATCACATCTTCGAGACAAATCTATAAAGATACAGAGGAAACCATATGAGCAAATGTATTGTAAAAAAACAAACAGCACAATGTTTGTAACAATAAACGGAACGAATTACCCGACTCTTCTTTCTAATGTTTGATTATAAGGGCATGGCAAAAGGTTTCTTTCTAACGCCCATACTTAAACTCTTGTTGTATTCTAAACCCATGCAACAAATTAACAACAGTCAGTGTATATGTTTGTCCCTTTCCTAAAAAAAACAGTAAGAAACAAAAAAGTTATAGCAAGGAATTACCTTTGTGTCAAAAGGAATAAAAATCAACCGAGTAAATCGAATCTGTACTGTTAATTTTGCTAACCATATCGACCGATGTTATGCTAATTAAAACTCTCAAGTCAACAGAAAAACAAAACTAAAGAAGACGTACGGTTGACACAGTGTATCACTTCTGTCACTTTTTCCCGACTAAGCTCGTAGTGTTTGTCCACTTTGATCACAGATCTAAAGAGAATATTGAAATTCAACCAACCGAATCTATTGAATATAAAAAATATAAAAAAATAAAATAAAACAAGAATAAAAACCAACCGATTATATTGAAATCTGTAACGTTTCCCTAACCATGTGAGAATTCTTTTAGTTTTTGTTTGCTTGCTTGTTCAAGATTTAGCTAACAACTAAATCAATAGAACTTAAATGGTTTAAGACAAGTGTATATCTGATATTTGATCGAAAATTAAAATTGTCTTCCCTGAATCGGATTCCTTCTTCTTGTACATGTGCTAGTAAAATGAAATCACCATTTCCACCATTCTCGCCTTTGGATTCTGCTTCATCGATCTTCAACAATGGATCTGAGAAGTCGTTGAACTCTTTAGGCGGCTGCGTTCGTGTCTTTCCATGATGGGTACAGAACTTGATATGTTTAGATATATATATACACAAGAAAAGGTGTAAACCCTAAAGGCTGGGTGTATCAAGGTTGGCATGTGTATCAAAATGTCAATAACTCCGTAGGTGACACAAAATAAATTTCATGGACATGTTTTGGACATTAGTTCCATTTTGCATCGCATTATTTCATTTTCCTACCATGATGTATCGCGTGTTGATAATATTTTAACAGATTCCTTGGTGGATTATGTTCTTTTAATTAATTTTGTAATGCTTGCTCATTCAATAGAGTTTGAGGCGCTTGGACCAAAATAAAGACCAAACCATCAAAATTTTGTGAAAAATTAGGTTATCGTAAGAAATTAAAACTTATCATATGATATATTTTGTTTTTATAAATGGGTACATATTATCTACAAACCCCACAAACAAAATATCTTAATTCATACAGTTGCATTTATATAAGATATAATCATAAATTTGATCATGAAACCATATAGTAAGTCGGATTATGTCTTTCTTATAAAAACCGGATAATATTAGAACCGTAGCTTGTCTTTGCATCAGTAATGCACTACTCTCTTAGAAACAAGAGATTTTGGGTTGACATAAAAATAAAAAGAAGAATAAAATAAGCTACTCAACAATTTATGTCAAAACCTAAACCACCAAAATCGGATTAAGTCCGAAGAAATTAATATACTAGTGATCATTTTTAAAAACGAAAACATAAAGAGAACAAGGCCATAATAACCTCCCCATTACTATATGATTACATGCTCTAACAAGAAAATGAATTTTGTTAGTCCGTATATTTCCTTTTTTGCTTCTCCAACAAGGCATGCTGTCCGTAAATTTTGAATATGACAGAAGTTTGCACTTTAAGAAGATATATCTTTCTACAAAGATATATCTTCTTAAAATGCAAACTTCTGAAGTCATATTCAAAATAGACTACAAAAAAAAAAAAAAGAGAGATTTCTTTGCATAGTTTACGAAATGTCATATATCTATTGCTAAAGAAATTTCATTTTTTTTGCATTCTTAATTTTATGAAATTTCAAACTGATATTGTTTCTTTGTTTATTTCAATTTCCAATAGGTCGTATTCACAGGCAACTCAAGACAATAGTGTATGCACATGGTCAAGTTGGTGCCACTGCTTCTGTCTACACGGATTCAATCCTAGAATACCTAACTGCAGAAGTTCTTGAGGTAGCTGGAAATGTGAGCAAAGTGCTAATCTCCTTTGACACCTCTAAATATGTAATTGCAATACTACGATACTAAATTACATTCTACGAATTAAATCTAAAAACATCAAAAGTTTAAATCATATAATTTTAATGCTAAAAATTTATAAAACTTTAATGTTAATAAGTAAAGAAATAAAATATGATCCCGCGGTGTATATGATCCCGCGGTGTATCCCGGGTTAAATCCTAGTGTGCTAGTAAAATGAGATCTTCATTTCCATCATTCTCGCCTTCGGATTCTGCTTCATCTTCAACAAGACGAAACAAACACAAACACCATAAGCTACTTAACTAGAAAATAACATCATCATATCATTTAACTTAAGAAACAAATCACTTCTTGCTGGTTTTGTTGATGAGAGACTTGTGGATGTGAGGGACTACACCTCATCCACCAATTGTTCCTTTGATGATTGTGTCAAGCTCCTTATCCCATGTGATCGACAAATGCAAATGCCTTGGAGTAATCCTCTACACTTTCAAATCTTTGCTCGCGTTTCTAGCTAACTCAAGAACCTATGCATTTAGGCACTCTAGGATTGAAGCCGTGTAGACAGCAACAGTAGCACCGAGTCGACCATGTGTAGATACTCTGGTCCTAAGTTGCATGTGAATACGACCCATCAAAAACTAAAGTAAACAAAGAAATTTCATGTCTCTTTGCAGTGTAATTTTATGAAACTCCACACTGATAATGTTTCTTTGTTTATTTTAGTTTTCAGTGGGTCGTATTCACAGGCAACTCAAGACCAGAGTTTCTGCACATGGTAGAGTTGGTGCCACTGCTGATGTCTACACGGCTTCAATCCTTGAATACCTAACTACAAAGGTTCTTGAGTTGGCTGGAAACGCGAGCAAAGATCTGAAA
Source organism: Arabidopsis thaliana x Arabidopsis arenosa (assembly GCA_019202795.1). NCBI lineage: Eukaryota > Viridiplantae > Streptophyta > Magnoliopsida > Brassicales > Brassicaceae > Arabidopsis > Arabidopsis thaliana x Arabidopsis arenosa. The sequence goes on along the minus strand of CM032920.1, from coordinate 12,590,621 downwards.
GTGAAGAGGATAACTCCAAGGCATTTGCAGTTGGCGATCAGAGGAGATGAGGAGCTTGACACACTCATCAAAGGAACAATAGCTGGAGGAGGTGTGATCCCTCACATCCACTAGTCTCTCATCAGCAAAACCACCATCGAGTGATTTGTTTCTTAGACAAATGATATGGTGTGACTTGCTAGTTAAGTAGCTTATGGTGTTTGTGTTTCTTTAGGCTTGGATCAGAAAAGTAGTTTAAGTGCTAAGTCTTAAGATGTTTCTCTCTATATAACAAACTATCTGAGAAGAAAAAAAGGTAGGAATGAAAATACAGACCCATCCATGTAAAATGTATAATGGAGAACTCCTCTTAGTTTTCATCATCATCTCCTAATTAGTTGATGCAAATTTCTATCCTCAGTGTTTACCTAAAAATAATAAGGAGTTAATTACATTTACTCCTCAAAAGTTTGGAAGCTCACTTCTTAAGATTCATCTCCTTCCTTTCAAATATCTCATCTCGTAGACGATAGGAGAAGTCCTTTGCTCCTAAAGTTGGGGTGCTATACAATTCACAGTGACATGCAATCCATGTGGCTCCTTAAAACCTAAACCATGCATGCACAACTAGTGGACCATCTTCATATTCGTCAATGACTAAAATCTCTTCACTGATGCATACTCGTGCGTCAAATTGTATTGACTTGCTGGTTTAGTTAAAGTTTCATTGTTATAATAAGCCGTATAGGCCTAAAGTTGTATGGAATTTTTGATTGAGTTATGATATCTTATTAGATAAAGGTGAGTTATGATATCTTATCCTACCCGAAAAAAAGAAGTAAAATTTTACTACTATTATTACATAAAGTTTCAACATTCTTAACAGAGCTTGTCATATTGCAAAGCTGTATTTCACGAAATGCAACACATTTCAATTAATTAATTAGATTTTAATAAATGTTTTAATATTTTTCAGTTTGAAACAGAAATATGTTTATCCTTTTATTTTCTTAACAAAAACAAAAAAGTGATACTGAAATAAATATATACATAAATTACAATATGTAGTATCAACATGAATGGTGCATTAATTGTAGTCGTCATGTTTGAGTAAGACATTTAAGATAAGTTAATGAATCCAAAGTTTAGCTAACATAGTATAGTAGTTTAGTAGAGATTTTTTTTTAAAACTTATAGGTGCTTTGGGATATTTAGATAGAGTATATATATTGAGATGAGAGTTACAACATTAAACTAACCAAATATATTTTGACTTATCGTTGGTTAAGTTTTAAAATAAAAAATTTAAAATTTAAAATTAAGAAACCTTTTATTTATATAATCAACTAATAATTTTTATACGATCTAAAAGAAAAAAAAAAACATAATTGGGGGTTTCAAACCCAAATATATGATAAGATTTATAATTGAAATTCAATATGATATTTGTACAGTGGCAAAAAAATTACTACATTTTTTTTATAAAATAATCATTTATCAATTAACCCGTGTATAATTAACACACATCTAATCGAATTGATCATTAAAGTTGAGATTGTTGTCATAATCACTTTTAGAAATGAAATTAACATTTAATAGACATGAATTTCTATCAAATCAATAGAAGTCCTATATCAATAAAACAAAAAAAAAAACAAAAAAGTCTCTTGTCAAATTTCTATCTAACTCATTTGAGCGTATGTTATGCTAATGAAAAGTCTCAAATAAACAAAACAAAAAAAAAACAACAAAACAAAAAAAAAGACAAGACGTACCGTACCGTTGACACAATGCATCCGTGCATGACTTGTGTCAATTTTTCCCGATAAACCTCGTTGTGTCTGTCTACTTTCCTCACAGATCTACACAGTAATTAACAACATATCTATTAAGAATAAAAAACACATAAAACAAAGAATAAAAACCAACCGATTAAACCGAAATCTGCATCGTTTTGCTAACCGTATCGACAGTGTAATCCAATTCCACTGGAGAATTCTTTCAGTTTTTGTTTGCTTGCTCTAACAACTAAATCAATAAAAGTTAAACAGTTTAAGACAAGTATATATTATATTTGATCGAAATTTGATAGTGCCTTGCCTGAAATTGATTCATTCTTCCCGTACAAAGGCAGATCTAATGTTGCCACACGGCCGATTACACCGAGAGCTACAAGAGTGCATCTGGGTATTTGGTTTACGCTATATCTCCTAGCACTTGTATTCTGCTTCATCGATCTTCCACAATGGATCAGAGAAGTTTTTACCTCTATAGGGGCGGCTAGGTTCTTGTCTTTTGAAAAGGTTTTCTAAGACTTGCTATGTTTCAATATATATATAATAATACAGAAGAAATAAAAGGTGTAAACCCTAATTACCCTTTTTGTCAAAGTGGGCAGGTGTCAAAACGTGTTTGGACAACAAATAATCTAAAATCTTATCTTTTAGTCAATCTGAACTCTCTTCATTTTAAGAAATATAATATATTAAATTTAATTATTTAATATAAAGAAATAAAATTTACTATTTATAATTTCCCAACACTATATTAGTTTCAAAATATATTTTTCTATATATAACAAACTAGTTGGATATGTATGAATTAACTGTGATAAAGAAAAAAATCAGTTGTGAAATAAAGTAACAAATTATCTAGTGTGAATTCTACAGAATCCAGATTGTGTGTTAAATGCTACCCTAAAGAAGAAGACTTCATACGCTTGGAGATCGCCGTTACAAGGTCTGTGATTGGCTATTTGAGACAGTTCGATAATCAACGCTTTGTCCGATCCGTGGTTGCCTTCACATCCACCAAGACTGCCACGGCCTCGTAATCAAACTGTTGGAAATGATATTGTCTAAGACTGTGTGAGTGCCACATGAAACAGCTGGAACGAAAAAGAAGTTAGAGACTGGTTGCAGAGGAAGATCTGTCGAAGAAAGCTTAACAATCAAGCTCAGCCACATTTCCAAAAATTAGCCATATGGATCCTTTGGAGATTGTGGAAGAGTGGGAATGTAGTAGTGTTTCAACTAAAGAGTCAACAACAAAAGATTCCCTATGGGGAAATGTTTATTTCTGGCCAAGAATGACATGGAAGAATGGGAACAAGAGTACATAAGCAACAACATATGATACAAGAAGCAACAACATAAGCCATACGTTATGGAGAAGACGGCCAGAGGATTGGACGACAAAGTGTAACTATATATGATGGATCCTTTGTCAATGGAAGATTGCCATCTAAATCAAGTTGGATCAGGGTTAAGGCACAGGAAGAGTAACTATGAAAGCTCTCCAAAGCGAACTACAAGCTTTGATCATGGCAATGCAAAATTGTTGGAGTAAAGGATACAAGAAGGTTATTTTAAAGGTGATGATTGTCTAGTTTTCAGTCTCACTTTTATGTTCCTTCTATTATCACGAATGTCGTATATTGTGACTGATACTGTTTCAAACTCTTGAGACACACCAAGTATCACGAATACTGTGTAATGCCGTTGGAAATAGCCTATTTTCTTGTAGTGATTATAAACTCTTGAGACCACTATTATTAAAAACAGATTTTTTTTGAAAAAAAAAATGTACTGGTGAAAAGAGTGAAAATGTTAAGAGTGGTGATGTGAGTCAAATTAAGACCTAAGACTACTCTCTCAAATAAGAGATCGATTGCAGTACTTTAGGGTCGAAATCCACAAAGCTCTCGTGTTCACACAATAGACTAACAAGTTTTGAATTAAGCTAAACAAGTAAAGATTGCAAATTAAAGTAAAACAAGTAATTAAAATCGAGGTGAATGCAGATGAGGAAAACGTCAGGCCTAGAGAATTTCTCAGGAAATAGATAAATAGTAAATCTAGCAAATAAATTAGGATTATTATCGAACCGTTCTAGAATTCAAATCACTAATGTATAGCCAACCACCTCTCGTATGAATTGACTAACTAAACCTAATATCAGGAAGTTTCACCTCTCGAATGTAAACTCCTAGAATTAGACTAGCATTAATAACAGGTTTGATTTGTTCACAGATATTCCTAGACCACCTCTCGAATGTATCTAGTAATTTCTGCCCACCTAAGATAGTTCCAGTAATAGATGACCTCTCGAATCTACCTATTATACTATGATCAAATTCTAGTTAATTACTCAAGAATTAGCATTAAGAACAATTAAAGATGAAGAAGTCTAAAGATATTATCCTAACTGGTTATCGATCTACTAATTCATCTAAATCCCTAATGAGAATCCCTAAACCTAACAAGCAAACTACTCAAACATGGAGATTGAAACAAGCAACATGTTATGAATAGAAAGCATAAAGAAATTCAATAAAAGAGATGAGTTAAGAAAGATCTTTTCTAGAGGAGCTCTCTCCAACTATCTCCCAAAGGGTTCAAGCTCCAAAAATACAACAGAATAAGAGAATGAGAGATTTAGAGATCTCCAAGATAAAGATAGGTCTAAAACAAAACCCTAAAAATCTATATATTTGTTCTTAAAAACGTGCAGGGACTAAAGTTGCAAATAGGGAAGTATTCTGGGTTGATTATTCGGGCTTTAAAACTTTAAACCATCGAGACTTCTTGCTGGGCCGTGTGTGGTGTCGAGCGACACCAATGGGTGTCGGTCAACACTCATGACTTGGTTCGACACTGATTTCGTCTCCTCAACTCTAAATCTTCGGTTTAGCTCCACAATGATTCTTTTTCTCCAAATTTGTCCTGAACGTGTAAAAACCTGAAAAGACTCAAAAAGACACTAGAAACAACGAAAAGACTCTAAAACTTACTCATAAATCACGGTTAAAACCGGTAAAATCCGTGATATATCAAGTGGTAATAGGTAGGTGTGTTTATATAATGTAAGTGAAAAAATTTTAAAAATAATTACTTTAGCATATGAAGTTATAATGGTTTGAATATTTAACTTTTCGAATACATTAATATATATAAATAGATATATATAACATTGATTTAGGGTTCATACGTATCGTTTTATCTTGTTATTGATTTGTGCTGTTTACAATGTCGAAATTATTTATCACCTTCTTCTTACTATTTTTGATTGATTACACACAAAAAATATACATATAGTACATCCTTTACTACAGTGATAAAATTTATGCCCTCACATACTATATAAATGTTAAAATACCTTATATCTGGAAACATGAAAAATCTATCTAGAAGCTATATTATATCTTATATTTTACAATATATTTTTATTTTTATTTTCAAAAGAAAATCTATCTTTTAAAAGTTACATGATCTAACGTCCTATTGCGATTAGATTTCTTAAAATAAAAATATTAGATTTTTTATTCATCACTAATGCAACACATCTAACGTAAATATATATGATATTAATTTCTCTATGTATTATTTTCAACTATATATATGTTATCATGTTGGTTCAATGATGATGTTTGATTTTCATGATAAGCTATCTACTGGGTTTCATGAACTGGATTAGGTGTATCTTAAAATCTTCAAAAACTCTTTTTTTACTAATACAAATAATTTAACATTTTAAAAAACTTTAATACCTTTTTTGTTATAAAAAAAAACTTTATATACTTGGTATGTAAAACATAGTGAGTGGACTAGAGGACTTAATTACCTTAAATTCACAATGTAGAGCAAATCATGAATTGATAGTCTTCACTGTATATTTCGTCACATTTTAGTGATCATCTTCTATTTTAGTCCATCTTTTTTTTTTTTTAATAACATGATCACAATAATCAATAATTTTGTTTGAATGTAACACAAACAACCTATTAGCATAAAAATCAATAAATGGTATTATGGTTTTATCCATCACAAGAATGTGAACATATTAGTGAATGTTATAGGTTTCTTGATAGTATAACAATACTAGTGCCACTGTTCATGGTTTTAACGTATTTTAATAACTAAACAAATATACGTACATGCTACAAACATCACAATAATTTCACAATTTATTTTCTTATATGTTTCTATTAACATTGGTAAATGATGTTTATACCATTATATGCTTAAATTAACTTTATTATTACCTTGCAACATTTAAAACTATGAAATATTTTATAGTTTATTTACCCCAAACTTTATCTACAGTAATAGAGCTGATGAAGTTTCTCTACTATCCTTTACTATACTTTTGTATAGCTTTATCTTTAATTTTTAATCTCACATATTTTCTCTCTCCCGTCATCGCACCTCTGACGAAGTGTTTGGTTCTGACCAAGTGTTTGGTTCTGGTAAAGGAGGACAAAGAGGCGATGAAGATGGAGATGATTATATGTGGTTAACTTTTGCGACAGAACGAAGATAGTTAAGTTTTAAATGATTGTAAGTGGTAATGGTTCTGATGGTGGTGGTGATGATTCGGTGGTGATGATGATTATATCAGTTTCAGTAGCTACGGCGAACAAAGAGCTGGTGTCGTGAAGTTAGGTCAAACAGAGTGGTGGGCTGAGACCGGGATGGTAACGGAGATGGTGCGGTGATTGAAGGTTTGATGGTGATGGCCATAAAACCTAATTTTGTATTGTGCTAAACATTAATTTATTTGACATACAATTTTAAAATAATCTTATACTATGGTAAATGGAAAATTCAATGTATATTTAAAAATTTATATGATATATTGAATAACTTTTAAGAATGTTACAAATAAACTTATCACATTCTCACCAAAACAAAAAAAAAATCTAACACATTATTTAATTGTGTACCTCTTTAACATTATCCTTAACTTGCTTTTATAATATTTATCCCTCATACATATAAACCATTAATTTGCATACTTCACTTGATATTTATGGTTTATATGATGTAATAATATATTAAATAAGCTATAAAGGAAAATAGCATATATTATGTAGGTTAGCGATTTATAATATTAAATATCAAGCTAAACAAACAAATAACATCTAAATCAACTAATATGCATCTAAGTTACAGTCACAATCTGATTACAATCCAGCAATTTCGTTGCGCTGCTTCAATTCGGCTAACTGCGCTGAACAGATCCCAATATTAAAAGCAAAACCACCACACCATTCTCCAGTCTCATCCCTCAACACACCACCAGCTGTCGCTAAACTCGGGTTACCTCTGGAGGCCCCATCCGTGTTTAGGATTAACTTCCAGCTATCGCTAAATATGAAGATAAGATTTGAAAGACATGAAGTTTTATTTAGTCAATAAAAGTTTCTGTAAACAAAAATAAGAACAAAAAAAAACAAAAACGAAAGAAAAACAAAAAACCAAAAAGTCTCGAATCAAAAAAAAAAAAAGCCGTACCGTTGAGTCGTAGTTTCTGACTACTATCATCACAGATTCACAGAGTAATTAACAACATATCTATTCGGAATAAAAAAAATACATATGAAGCAAAGAGTAAAAGTCAACCCATGAAATAGAAATCTGTATCGTTTCAATAACCATGTCCACAGTGTAAATTATTGGAGAATTCTTTTAGTTTTTATTTGCTTGTTTGGTATGACAACTAATTGAATAACTTAAAGTTAAATGGTTTAAGAAAAATCTAATAATTTATCGAAATTAACACTTTTGCATGAATCATATTCTTTTTTTTTTTTTTTTTTGTCAACAACTTTACTAGATTAGCTTATACAAGCCAATGAAGAATACTGTTTACATAAGTAATAATATGCGGTTGAATACAAACTGTTTGTACCAAATTATCCATTTTTACATTAGCACATCAAGAAATCAAAAATAATGAGAAAAATCAAACTCATCTTTGTCACCCTGAATCGCCTTTAGGTATGAAGAGAAGGTTGGCCACTCTATCGAGAAAGACACCATTTTCACCAAGTCTGAGCAGTCTGTAAAGAAACTCATTTTTCGTTTATCTTGGCCAATTATACATCTCATAGCCTAAACGAGTGCTTCAACTTCTGCGTGTAGACATGTTAGACTCTGTCGAAGGTGGTTGTGCCCATTGTTGTCTTGTTAGCATTAGGTAGTGTTCAAAACTATTCTAAACCCGAGAAGTTATTACTCTCTTTCCATGAGCTATCAATGAAACATCTATACCCCGTGGAATTTATATCCTTGGGGCCAACTGTGCCAAAATATTAACCACCTCCATTTGGGCTTGATCCAAGCATTTTCCGCTAATGTAAGTGTCTCTCTAGGATCTTGATTAATGTTTTCGTGTATTTTCTCATTATGTGTTTTCCAGATATACCACATGATCCAAGGAAAACCTGAACTATGCACATTTGTTGGTGTTCTCCAAAACAATTGATCAATGTTCACAAATAGTGATGAGCATATAAAATTCCCAGAATAGTTGGTATTTGTGATAGTGCCCATATTTGAAGGGCTGGGAGCATTCAAAAATTGTATGGTTAATTGTCTCCTCTGGAGCTCTTTATCTACCATAAATTGTATCACAATTAATACCTCTTTTCCTTAGATTTGAACTAACATGCACACACCCCGTACTAACGTGCCAAATGAAATGTCTTAGCTTTAGTGGACATTGGACTTTCCAAGAGGCCTATTATTTGGGCCAAAATAACGAGTGTGGTTTTAACCTTGCTTCAACATCTGTTCAGTATAGTTTCTAGACATAAGCGTATATTTTCTGGACTTTGTAAAGTGCCATCAGATGACATCAAGTCTATCTTGTGAGCCCAAATGTAATGCACATACATAGAGAATATCCTTTGGATCCATTATACTTATGATCAAATCCATATCCCATGAATTTGTACGACAATCAATCAAATTATTCACAAGAAGAGATGGATTATAATTGTAACCATTGCTTAAAGATGGCCTCAGGAGTTGAGCAGGTATCCATGGCTCATTCCATACCGAAATTGACACTCCTGAACATACTCTTTTAATAAGCCCTTTATTAACCAGAGGTCGAGCAAATACTATACTCCTTCATCCATAGGGTGGTGAGTATGATCTAATTGGGTCCATATGATTTAATTTCCGATAATATCTTCCTTTAAATACCTTGGCAAATAAGGAGTCCGAGACCGTAATCAATCGCCACAGTTTTTTTTGCTAACAATGTTGTATTAAAATCATCTACATTCCGAAACCCAATTCCACCGCCAGACTTACTACGACAAAGCTTATCCCATGCCTTCCAATGTAAACTTTTTGTTTGTCCATTCTAACTCCACCAAAATTTTGCTACCACACTGGTGAGTTTTGTATTTACCGATTTCGGTAATCTAAATCAAGACGTTACGTAAGTAGGCAATGCGACAGCTACTGATTTAATCATCACCTCTTTGCCACTCTTAGATAAAAAAAATTTGCAGACCAACCATTTATTCTGTCTTGTCGAAATCCTCTAACAATAGAGAAAATCTTTATCTTTGACCCTCCTAAACTTTCCTGTAAGCCCAGGTAATTCTCCATGCCCCTATATTAGTGATCCCGAAAATCGCCATAAATTTATCTTTTATCGAGTTATAACCTTATGCCTAAACTGAATTGATGAGTTTAAAAATTGTATCTGTTGGTCAGAAGCCTCTTTATATTTCTTTAGTATTCCAAAAACAGCGAGACATTGATCTTTTGTCGCTTTGCAAAAAATAAGCTATCATCTGCGAACAATAAATGAGATATTGAGGGGCTTGCTTGTGCAACTTTCATTCCCGTTAATATCTTATCTTGTTATGTTTACTGAATATTTGCGATTAGAACCTTTGTACACAATATAAATAAATATGGTGACAACAGATCCCCCTACCTTAAACCTCTTTCGGGAACTATCAGTCCACGAGGTTGTCCGTTAATTAGAACCATGTACCGAGCTGATGTGATATTCCACATTATCCATGAGACTCATTTATCACAAAAAAACCATCTGCGTGAGTAAGCTTTCAATGAAGGACCATTCGATTTGATCATAAGCTTTTCTCATATCTAATTTAATAGCCATAAAGTTTCCCTTGGGGGACGGATTTGTCCGTGATACATGAAACATCTCTTGTGCAATAAAAATGTTATCTGAAATTAATTTTCCTTAGACAAAGACCGATTGTGTTTCTGAGATGAGATCCGGTAGTACTTTTTTAAGTCTTAGACAGAGAACCTTAGATATAATTTTGTACCCAACAGTACAAAGACTAATTGGTCTCAGTTCCATCATTCGAGTTGGTCTACCTGTTTTTGGTATCAAACAAATGTGAGTTAAAATTCAACCGATTATCAAAAGAACCATTGTTTAGGAAAGTGTTGACTAAATGAAGGAGATTCGCTTTGATTGTAGGCCAAGCCTTCTGAAAATATAAAGATGTCATACCATCTGATCCTAGTACTTTTTCTGGATACATCATAAATAAAGCTGTTCTAACCTCATGTTCCGAAATCGGTGCTGTTAATTCTTGATTAAGTTTATCAAAAATAGATGTTTCAATTTCCTTTAAAAAATCCTCCACATTTGTTGGACTCGAGCTAGTGAATAATTCCTCAAAATTATTTTTACCGTAACTTGCTGAATATCCTTTTCCTCAAAGACCCATGATCCATTATCATCATAGAGACCGATAATTCGATTTTTGGCTCGCCGTTGCTTTGTTAGGGCGTGGAAATATTTTGAGTTATGATCCCCCACAGTCAATCCATAGATTCTGACTTTTCTAATGCCAATAAAGTTCTTCATCTCGATATGCTTCCTTTAACTTAAGTGTTAACTCCATAATTTTCTTAGGCAGTTTAGAATCATCATCTTGGCTAATGCAAGATCTTTTTTCAAATCACCAATAAATTCCCGACCATACGAAGTCAATTTCTTCAGCCATTTAGATATCGGTTGCCAAAAATTTATTAATTTTTCTACAAAATGACCTTCCTTTGTCGTATTGTGATATTGCCATCCTTCCACAATGGTTTCCAGTAAGCCCCCCTTTCTAATCCATCGTTTATCAAATCTAAAACTTTTCTTTTTCCGAGGTATCTTATCCTCAATTATTGTCACTAATGGTGAACGATCCGAGGCTACCATAGGTTAATATTCTACATATGATCTACAAATTTTTTTGTGCCAATCCTCGTTGGTAAGTGCTCTATCCAAACGACACCATATTGGTTTTTAGTCTCTCCAACCTCGCCAGGAAAAGCAGTCACCGATGCAAGGAAAATCTAGCAGTCCGCAATCATTTTATCATTGTGTTAAAAGGAATGAAAGATGACGCATGTCGCAGGACTCCCCCTCTTTTTTCATGATTCCCCAGTAATTCATTAAAATATATCCCCAACAAAAACCAAGGTGTCGTACGAGTTAGACCGATTCGGGTTAGACTTTACCATATAAGATCTCTGTTTTTGGGATCGCCATACACAAAAGTTAAAACGGATTTTGTTATCCTTAACTATGTCTTCAATATCAATTAACCGATTACTCTCAAAGAAAATAGTTACATTGAATTCATTATTAAAAAGAGTGCTAATCCGTCGCTCCATCTGATAGGTTCTAAGGTGGAATTGTTTCCATAAACGACACACATTGTTTTGTCTCTGAAATAAATAAAAAATCCGGTCGATGTTGTTTCCACAAATCTCTTAAATAACCAATTATTGCCTTGCTCCCTAAACTTTCACAATTCGAGTTTAAAATCTTCATAGATAAACACGTTATTTTTTTGGATTTTTCATCCATTCCAGAAACCCCTCATTTTTCCGGAGTTTACCCGGTTATATCCTTGACCGATGTGGATAGCAATGCTTTTTCCTTTTTTATTTCTACTAGGTGAGTACCCACGCTACGCGTGGGGTTTTTATTTAAAAATAGTTCAAAGAAATTATGTTAGATTTTCTTTTAGTTATATACATTTTCTTGTATGTTTTTATGTAATAAAATTAAATCCATCTTATATTGTTATAAATTTAGATCCATCTTGATTCAAGATATCAATTAAACATTTTTTGTAAGTGAAATTATAAACTAAACTCTAGTCATGATGAGGAAGATTTTGATGGACAGATTACATTGTGTATCGAAATGAAAATGATATTAAAAATTATAATTGATATGTTAGTAATTGTACAATGCTATCTTCTCATCAAGCATTAAGAGTGAGATTTCAAAGAAAAAATCACCGTCGTTATGGTGTGTATTTCAGTGCAAACTTGCCATATTCTAACTATTCGATCAACAACATGTTGAGTGTGAAATTCAAGTCGTAAATCGTTAAAGAAAACATAGAGACCTTTGATTTAGATTATAACCATTCATGAGAGACATTTTGGTTATAAGTGAATTGGAGGAAAATTGCTTTAGATGTGTTACTTCGTTATTTTGAGAGAATATAATAATGTATATATAGTGGTTGTTTTAAATATCCACTAAAATTTATTTGAGAACTTATTTTATAATTAAATGACAATATTTAATATTACGGTCTAAGGTGAGAATGTGAAAGAGCAAACACGATTGTATTATCGTAGAAGAATTCCAAGAGCCTAAATTAATGATTAGTTAAGGGAAAAAATTGAAAAATTGTAATTGTTATCAACTTATCATTCTAAAACATATAAAAATATTATTCTAATGAAATAGTGAAAGTAGAAGTTTATGCATCTTGAAGAATTGGGATGAATGAATTATTGGTGTCAATCGACACCCTCATTCTTGGTTGGAGATGTTATAATTCTCCCCCACTAACATAGATTCATCCTCGAATCTTGAAACACCATCCATATGTCATGAACTTTCTGCTACCGTCACACGTTTAGCAAGCCCACAACCAACCCAATTAACAATCCAATCATGAGATCGAACACTAACAACCTCCGTCTAGTCACTATGCTTAGACTCACATCATAGATCCATTGCTCACAACTCATCTCATACCCCCTCCACTCTCATACGACAAAGGCTTTCGAGTTCTAAGTACCCCATACCACTCCCACTCTCAGGCCACAAAGTCTCCCGAGCTATCGGTATCACACTCATACAACATTCACTCTGAACCATATGACCTTACGAGCTCTAGGTATATAAAACTCATACTACTCTCACTCTGGGCAATACGATCTTACAAGCTCTAGGTAGCATATCCTTACCACTCACACTCTGGATTATAATTGATGTGAGTCAAATTAAGACCTAAGACTACTCTCTCAAATAAGAGATCGTGTGTAGCACTTTAGGGTCGAATTCCACAAAGCTCTCGTGTTCACACAATAGACTAACAGGTTTTGAATTAAGCTAAACAGAAAATATTGTAAATTAAATAAAAGCAAGCAAGTAAAATTGGTTGTAGATTCAGATGAGGAAAACGTCAGACTTAGGGATTTCTCAGGAAATAAATAAATAGTAGATCTAGCAATTTAATTAGGATTATTAACGAACCGTTCTAGAACTCAAATCACTAATGTATGTATAGCCAACCACCTCTCGAATGAATTGACTAACTAAACCTAATATCAGGAAGTTCTACCTCTCGAATGTAAACTTCTAGAATTAGAATAGCATTAATACCAGGTTTGATATGTTCACAGATTTTACTATACCACCTCTCGAATGTATCTAGTAATTTCTGCCCACCTAAGATAGTTCCAGTAATAGATGACCTCTCGAATCTACCTATTATCATATGATCAAATTCTAGGTGATCAAGCTAGAATTAGCATTAAGAACAACCTAAGGTGAAGAACTCTACAGATTTTATCCTAACAGGTTATCAATCTACTAATTCATCTAAATCCCTAATGAAAATCCCTAAACCTAACAAGCAAACTACTCAGACATGGAGAATGAAACAAACAACATGATTGAATAGAATTGCATTGAGAAAATAAAGAAGAGATTAGAGTTTAGAAAGATCTTCTCTGGAGGAGCTATCTCCAATTACCTCCCAAAGGGTTCAAGCTCCCAAAATACAATAGAATATTAAAGCTTCAAAGATCTCTCTAAAACAAAACCCTAAAAATCTATATATAAGTTCTTAAAAACGTGAAGGGACTAACGTTGCAAATATGGAAGTCTTCTGGGTTAATTCTTCGGGCTTTTAAACTCTTAAACCGTCGAGACACCAAGGGGTGTCGGTCGACACTCATGCCTTGATCTGATACCGAAATCGTTCTTTCAGCTCTAAATCTTCGGTTTAGCTCCAGAATGATTCTTTTTCTCCAAATTTGTCCCGAACGTGTAAAAACCTGAAAAGACTCAAAAAGACACTAGAAACAACGAAAAGACTCTAAAGCTGACTCATAAATCACGGTTAAAACCGGTAAAATCCGTGATATATCAACTCCCCCAGACTTAGCTTTTGCTTGCCCTCAAGCAAAACACAAAAACCGAACCCGTGGAAGAAGTTTGAAAACACAGAAACTCCCAATTTCTCTAGCCTAGTACCTTGATCATTCAAACCAAATCCATATGCCTAGCAGATCGCATCAAATCCTAACCACCATGTAATTCTCCGCAAGCATTCTCAACATTCCAAATTCTAAACCAAATTCCACAACTATATCCTATAGCCCTCATCGCATAAATCTCATAAATAAAATCAGTACTCAAGAACCTTCTAGACTCATTCCCATACTATACCATGATAAACAACCATTTTACACACTTAGGTACTCTTTCTCTCCCCCAGACTTATTCTTTTTCAAACCATTTTTTTTTTTTTAGTTTCAAAGGTGTAGGCGAATAATGGTATCGTCGGAAATTTTCCTAACCTCGCTTCCAACCTTCGTGTGATCATTCCTCTTGAAGTAAAATAATGAGATCATGGGAAATTTTCCTATCTCTTTACTCCAAAAGAAAATCATCTCAATCTTTCTTTATTTTTTACTTTTTTTTTTTTTTTTTTTTGAAATAAGGGAGAGGAATACCATTCTTTTTCACATTGGCCGGTCTCAATTATCAGGTACGAACGAGGAGTCAAGTTCTACGAATACTAACTGTATTGACGAGGTGAAGAGCATGAACTTTGCTCAGGCTTTAGCTGATTGTGTTGGAAACGTGGATGTCCTCTGGTTTATCGATTAACTTTCTGGGTTTTCCTTTAGTCGGATTGATTTGAATCTGCAGCATTAAACTAACCATGCAATATTCTAGAGAAAAAGATCATAATTTCCAACAAAATTTTGACTCAATAAAGCGACTTAAAAGAAAAAGAAAAATAAGAATAAGACTCAAAAAGAAAAACGTAGTTAGTAGCTGCCTCCCCCAGACTCAAACGACATTGTCCCCAGTGGCATTCAAACCCAAAGTTAGCGAGAAAAATAAAAGAAAAACGTAATATAAAAGAAAAAGAAAAAGAAAATAATACAAGTGGGTTGCCTCCCACTAAGCGCTTATTTTCAGTCATTAGCTTGACTATGTCGGAGTTCAGGAATCAGGTGGATCAGATGGTGGAAGTAAATACTTCCTAGTAGAACCTCGCATCATCCAAGGTGGCGTATAAGCAGTTGGCGTGTGAGGTTGTCCTAGGAAGTGCGGAACATCAGCTGGGCAGGACAGAGGTATGAGTGGTCTACTCCGTTTTCCTGCACAATCATCAAAAGAAAGAACAAGCGCTCGGCGAGAAACTCGTGGCATGCTAAACCGTAAAACAGGTTTTGGAAATTGTAAAGTCTTATTGATGAAATTAGGAGGTTTAGGCGGAAGAGATGAGTACCATAGCCTTTTCGGAGGTGGATGCAGTGGTAGAGGTGCATTGGTTGTCGTGACAACAGGTCCTGGAATATCAGCAGTGATCTGAACTTGCAAAGCAGCTTTAGTAGACAGTTCTGGTTCAGCCCGTGTGGGGTGTCAATCGACACAGGTGATGGTGTCGATCGGCACCATCTCTGCGGATCGATTCTCAGCAACGAATCTGAAACTGGCTTCATGTGGACGCTTGCTGCTACTGAGTACCTTGCCAGGATCAACAACTGTGTCTATAGAGGTCTCTATAGAGAATGCCTGACCATCGATGGTGGGTAGCTTCCTCAACTTATCCATGTCATTATTCATGACCACATCACACACATGTAGAGCTATTTGATCAAGCTTCACATCAATCCGAGCACCAGAAGAAGCTAAGAAGGATCTTCCCAAAATAAGAAGATCGGGAGGTTCTTCTTCATATTCCAAAACCACGAAGTCGGTTGGAATCAAGCATTGTCCAATTTTCACTGGAACATCTTCTAAGATACCTTCAGAGATTCTCTTTGAGCGATCAGCTAGGAGAAGAGTAATCCTAGTAGCTTTGAAATCTGTCATTCCAAGTCTTACACCAACAGAATGAGGCAGCAAATTGATAGAAGAGCCAAGATCACAAAGAGAACGAGGAAACCTGTTTATAGAGATTGAGCAATCGAGGACAAAGTTTCCTGGATCGGGTAGCTTCTCTGGAATCTTACTTGGATTTATGTCACTGACTAACTCTGAGATAGACACTATCAGCTTCTTGTCATCTTGTGTCTCTGAAGCATCATCTAGTATCAGAGCACTCTGAAGAGGGGGTGACAACTTCTCTATATCAACCGGAGGCAACTGAAGTAGAATCTCATCCATGATACCCATGCAACGCTCCTCAAGAATCTCTTGCTTGGACTATCGAGGCAGTGGACAAGGAACTTGTGGTGTGTAGACTTCTCCAGTAACAAGTGGAGATTCAAGGCAGATAGGTGCAGTCTGAGTCCAGTGTCAATCGACATAGATGAGTGTCGATCGACACTACAGTCTGGTGTCGACTCTTTAGTGTCGAGCTTGCTCGATTCTGTTCCGTCAAACGTCGATTCTGTTTCCTTATCGGAGGAGTGTCGTTCGACACCCAGGTGGTGTCGGTCGACACTAAGTCTGCGTGTCGAGTGGTCCTGCAAATCAGTGTCGAGGCAGCTCGATTTTGCTTCGTCACAGCATAATTTCTTGGATATCTGTACTGGTGTCGGTCGACACTGCCTCTGCAACCACAAAATCAGCTTCGCTTTCCAGCAAAACAGCATGACAAGCAGTCATGACGGGAGTCTCTGAGATCTTTTACTGAAGTCCACTCCTCAACTGAACTGCACAAACGTTTGTTGTTTGGGAAGTTGTATGGTAAAGTTGATTACTCATGTCTTTAACCGTACAAACCAAATTGGAAATTGTGGCATCCCTCTCAAGTTGATGTTTGTAGATAGCTTCTAGCATTGCATCAAGTTGGCTGGTAGACGGTCTAGTGGGGGTGGTATTGTGGGCGGGATGTTGGATGCTTTGGCATGAAGTGCGGACAGATTGGATCTCGGCTTGTTCCAGTTGCTTGGAGTCTACCTTGGCGGCGAGCTGTCTTCTCTCGTTATCAATGCCTCTGATGCCATAGCTGGAAGCGGAATTCTCATTAAGATTTACTGCTTTGCTGGGTGTCCTCGAGGTGAAATTTCCATTGCTTGCTCCATCGAGGATGATTTGGTAACGATAATCAATGCCCTTGAAGAATATGCCAAGTAGACGAATTTCAGGGAATCCATGATGCAGATAATTCCTCTAATATGATCCGAATCTTAACCAAGCTGCTTTGAAAGACTCTGTAGGACCTTGAGAAAAGGAAGAAATCTGCAATCTCACTTCCTCGGACATTGATTCATCATAAAAGTAAAATAAGAATGCGTCCTTAACTTCCTGCCAAGTAGTTAGAGATCCTGGTCTCAATTGTCTAAGCCAGATCTTTCCTCTTTCTCCAAGAGAGTATGGAAAGAGTTTGCAGAGCAAGTAGTCAACTGGAATGCCTTCTGCCTTGATGCTTGAAACCATGTCCTCGAATTTCTCGATGTGATCAAAAGGCAATTCACCTTCAAAACCGTCGAACCGGTTCTTAGAAACGAGATCATAATACCATGGTTTGAACGCAAAATCAGCTCTTGCAGGTGGAGGTGGTCTGATCGCTGATCGATTGGAGTAGAAGAGAGCGGGTCTGTTGTAATCAGCAAACGTCGTTAGCCTGTTGCCCGTGTGGTGTCGATCGACACCCAGTTGGTGTCGGTCGACACTCTCGTCAAAATCGTCCATTATTATTGTGATTGAATTGCTGAAGTTCCTAAAACACAAGAAACCAAGAAAGAAAATCACGTGAGTAACAAAAGAAAATAAAAGCTTAGACTAAATTCTACACCTAATCTAATGGTGAAGCGAAGAGAACTTCGGCAACGGCGCCAAATTTGATGTGAGTCAAATTAAGACCTAAGACTACTCTCTCAAATAAGAGATCGTGTGTAGCACTTTAGGGTCGAATTTCACAAAGCTCTCGTGTTCACACAATAGACTAACAGATTTTGAATTAAGCTAAACAGAAAATATTGTAAATTAAATAAAAGCAAGCAAGTAAAATTGGTTGTAGATTCAGATGAGAAAAACGTCAGGCTTAGGGATTTCTTAGGAAATAAATAAATAGTAGATCTAGCAAATTAATTAGGATTATTAACGAACCGTTCTAGAACTCAAATCACTAATGTATAGCCATTCCACCTCTCGAATGTAAACTTCCAGAATTAGTTTAAAGCATTCCCGCGCGACCAACTACCTCATGTGGTTCGCATGCAACATCGCAATGTCATACTCACTACCCATATTTCTACTCTGGAATATCATCTCAAACATCCTACTTATTCATGGTGTTTACATACTCTCTTCCCGAGTATAAGTCAAGTGTTAATTTCTCTTAGAACTCCCTTTGAGAACCTTATATTCCTTAATTTTTCATGAGATCGTTATTTTGTCAGCACATACGAAACCAATTTTGATTGTGACTATCAAGAGTCTTGAAATAGATTTTTTAAACAGAGTAGTTACGAGTATTTTTCTAGTTTCAAAGAAATCTAACAAAGAGAATAGTATAATAATCACTAAATCTTAATTGAAAAAATTTCTGCGTTTCATCGTAGCGGTAGTTCACAAAAATAGCATGGTCATAGCTAACGGACCCGCCTTGTTTGTCTCCGGTACCGGTTTCCTCCCCGACCTTCTCACCACCGTAAACCATCCTCCGATGGCATAGATTTATTCGAGTCCACATCCACAGTTGGTAGTATCACCCCCACAGTTTTTTCCGAAGCCCCTTGTGGGCATGTATGTACCAGATGGCCGTACATTCCACACTTAGAACAAATTGTGTTCAAGCCCTCATAGGACATATAATACCTCTCCCCATTGACCATGACAGTTCCCTTAAGTGGTTTCTTCAAATTCACCTCCACACAAACCCGGGCGAATCTGGCCCTCTCAAACTTTAAAGTAGTTAAGTCAACTTTAATCGGATGACCCAAGCCTTTGGCTATCCCCAACAGTATCGAGCGATGATAGAAATTCACTGGGAGATTGGATAATCGAACCCACACCAGTGTAGTAGCTATCTCATCCCTTAGCAGATCAAACTCCTGAATCCAAGCTTGCGCCAAATGGTAGCTACCAAAGACCCTCCATGGTCGTGTTAGGGCCGCCATATACTCCTCTTAAAACTCAAACCTGATCATAAATAATTGGCGAGGCAAATCCATCACAGTCATCTCTCCTACTGGCTTCCAAATCTCTCTCAACTTTCACGATCATACACCTCTTCCACAACCCATTCATGGCTTCAAGGACCTCATGCCCGATCATTATCACTGGTTCTCCATCTTCCCCATTCAGAAACTCCAAACAAAACCTCTCCGATCACAAACTCAACATCTAGAACTTCCTCCGGAGACGGGATTCCACCGGTACCACTCCCCGTCACTTTCTTCACCCAAGACACATGCCCATCAGGTGGTTCTCCGGGAGGCCGACCCTTCTCTCCTACATCCATCATAGTCACATCCTCATCTCCTGTGTTCAAAACCCTAAAATCACCTTCCCCGTCATAGCCATTTTTTATATAGATGTGTTATATTGGAGTGTATATGTGTATATTAATGTATTGGTTTAGTAGCTAGATTAGATCTGGTTAAGTAAACAGAGATTGAGCAATTGTATATAAACCTCTTGGAAAGATTCTTTCTAATCTTAATGAGAAAATTATTTTCATAACAACTTTTCTCTCAACGTTTCTCTTCCGCTAATATGGTATCAGAGCCATCAAGCTCAGATCTCCATTGATTTCAATCTGATTTCTTCGTTTTCTTTGCGCTAGATCCATCCTCTACAATGGTGAAAGTTGTCATAGCTCGGAAATCCGCTCGATCGAAGTCTGGAACAAGTTCTTCAGCTCGGAAAGTGTCACGATCTACCGGTGTTGCTGAATCTCCTCCGATCTCTCCTCCAGCTACTAGATCTCGTAGTTCTGGAGCATCGCGGGCAAATGCATCATCGGACTTCTTAGATCCATCGCACTCTGCGTTCTTTCTTCACAGCGACGATCATCCAGGTTTGACTCTCGTTGCTCTTCGTTTAGATGGCACAAACTATGATGATTGGGAAGCTGCTATTCGTATTGCGTTAAATTCAAAAGGAAAAATAGGATTCATCGATGGTTCCTTAACTCGTCCTGCTGAATCTGATCAAAATTTTAGCATCTGGTCTAGATGTAACAGTATGATTAAGTCATGGCTTATGAATTTGGTATCATCGGAGATCTATCGGAGCATTTTACGTATGAAAGATGCTTCTGATATTTGGTGTGATCTTCACAGTCGTTTTCATATGAGTAATTTGCCAAGGACATTCAATCTCATTCAAGAGATACAAGACTTGCGCCAAGGAGCCATGTCTTTGTCAGAGTACTACACTAAACTGAAGACCTTATGGGGAAATTTGGAAAGCACAGAAAAACCAGATGATCCGTGTGTCTGTGACAAGGCTACTCGTCTGCAATTGAAGGCAGAGAGGGCTAAGATTGCTAAGTTTTTGGCAGGACTTAATGATTCTTATTCTATCATTCGGAGACTAATCATCATGAAGAAGGTTCTCCCTACATTAGCTGAAGTCTACAACATCCTTGTCCAAGATGATAGTCAAAAGGGTTTCTCCAATGTAGTTGCTCCACCTGCTGCTTTTCAAGTATCTGCTATTGAGTCTTCAGGTCAGGATCCCACTGTGTGTTATGTGCAAAATGGACCAAACAAAGGTAGACATATTTGTTCCTTTTGTAACAGGGTGGGACATATAGCAGAAAGATGCTATAAGAAGCATGGATTCCCTCCTGGATTCATACCTAAGGGAAAGACGCTTGATAAGAATGTTAAACCACGTCCCATTGCTGCTCAGGTTACTTTGGCTTCACCTTCTCCTGATTCTGAGACTAACAGTTTAGATGCAGTTATTGGAAATCTTAGTAAGGATCAGCTCCAACAGTTCATCGCTCTGTTTAGTTCTCAGCTTCAGCCTCAGTCAAGTTTTGGTTCTCCTGAAGCTAGTACATCTCAGAATGATAACACTGGTATCTCGTTTTCCTCTTCTACCTATTGTTTCATTGGTATATTGACAGTATCCAGA
Source organism: Arabidopsis thaliana x Arabidopsis arenosa (assembly GCA_019202795.1). Classification (NCBI taxonomy): domain Eukaryota; kingdom Viridiplantae; phylum Streptophyta; class Magnoliopsida; order Brassicales; family Brassicaceae; genus Arabidopsis; species Arabidopsis thaliana x Arabidopsis arenosa. The sequence goes on along the minus strand of CM032920.1, from coordinate 12,569,267 downwards.
AACACTATTTCCCCTAAGACATGGGTTATAGATTATGGAGCAACACATCACGTCTCACATGATAGAAGTTTGTTTCTTACTCTGGATACTGCTATTGTTAGCTGTGTGAACTTGCCTACAGGACCTACTGTTAAAATTAGTGGTGTAGGAACCATTAGGATCAACAAACACATTTTGCTCCAGAATGTGTTGTTTATCCAGGAATTCAGACTAAATCTCATCAGTATTAGTTCTCTCACTACTGATCTTGGTTTCTGAGTGGTGTTTGATCCCTATTCTTGTGAAATCCAGGATCTTACCAAGGAGTTGACCATTGGAAAGGGTAGAAGAGTGGCAAATCTATATGTTTTGGACATTGAGGAGACATAGATTTCAGTGAATGCAGTGGTGGATGTTAGTATGTGGCACAAGAGACTGGGGCATCCTTCATTCAGCAGATTGGATATCATTTCTGAGTCTTTAGGCACTACTAGACATAAGAATAAGGGTTTAGCTTACTGCCATATTTTCATTTGGCTAAGCAGAAGAAGTTATCTTATCATTCTCAAAATAATATTTGTAATACAAACTTGGAGTTATTACATATTGACATCTGGGGACCGTTTTCAGTTGAATCTATTGATGGATATCGATATTTTTAACTATAGTGGATGATCATTCAAGAGCAACCTGGGTATATTTGCTGAGGAACAAGTCGGAGGTCCTTACAGTTTTTCCAGCTTTTATCACTCTTGTTGAGAATCAGTTTAATCTCAAAGTTAAATCAGTTAGGTCAGACAACACACCTGAATTGAACTTCACAAGTTACTATCAAGATAAAGGTATACAGTCCTTCCATTCCTTTCCAGAGACACCTTAACAGAACTCCGTAGTTGAGAGGAAGCATCAACATATCTTGAATGTAGCTCGTGCTCTCATGTTTCAATCTCAAGTTTCTCTGCCTTTCTGGAGTGACTGTATCTTAACCGCAGTATTTCTTATTAACATAACTCCATCTCAAGTTCTATCTAATAAGACTCCTTTTGAAGTTCTTATAGGGAAAGCACCTGCATATGATCAATTAAAGACTTTTGGCTGTCTTTGTTATGGATCAACATCTCCTAAACAGAGAACTAAGTTCCAAGAAAGATCTAAAGCTTGTGTGTTCTTGGGTTACCCTGCAGGCTACAAGGGATATAGATTGATGGACTTGGAGAGCAATAAAATTTTCATTTCCAGAAACGTCATATTTCATGAAGATGTGTTTCCTCTGGCAAAAGACAAGAAGTCTGATCACTCTATTGGATTTCTTTACACCAATGTCCTCAGGTAAGCTCACTATATTATCACAAATTTCTCCATCTTCTATCTCTCCATCACAAATTTCTCCATTAAAACACTCCACCACTAGAGCCAAGAAAACTCCGGCTTATCTCAAAGACTTTCATTGTTACTCACTTAACTATGATGTTCAATATCCCATTTCATCAAATCTTTCTTATTCTAAAATTTCACCTTCTCATCTCATATATATCAACAACATCACAAAAATTCCTATTCCCCATACTTATTCTGAGGCACAGAAATCCAAAGAGTGGTGTGATGCGGTTGATGCAGAGATTGGTGCAATGGAATCTATTGATACTTGGGAAGTTACAACATTGCCTCTGGGAAAGAAACATGTAGGTTGTAAGTGGGTTTTCACAGTGAAATTCTTGGCAGATGGCAGTCTTGAGAGGTATAAGGCTCGCTTGGTTGCAAAGGGGTATACACAGAGAGAAGGAGTTGATTTTACCGAAACTTTTTCACCAGTTTCTAAGATGGCTACTATCAAGTTGTTACTCAAGGTGTCTGCTTCCAAGAAATGGTCATTAACACAACTTGATATCTCTAATGCCTTTCTCAATGGTGAATTAGAGGAGGAAATTTTTATGAAGCTTCCTGAAGGGTATGCAGAACGCAAAGGTATTTCTTTACCTCCTAATGCTGTTTGTAAGCTTAAGAAATCAATATATGGGCTTAAACAGGCATCTAGGCAATGGTTTAAGAAGTTCTCAAGTTCATTATTGCATATGGGATTTGTTAAAGGCCATGGGGATCATACTTTGTTTGTGAAGAGTTGTGGTTCAGATTTTCTGGTAGTATTGGTTTATGTTGATGATATTGTCATTGCAAGCACCTCTGAAGCTTTGGCTAGTTCATTAACACAAAATTTGCAGTAACAGTTTAAACTAAGGGATCTAGGCGAGTTGAAATATTTTTTGGGGTTGGAGATAGCCCGAAATTCAGATGGTATTTCACTTTGTCAGCGTAAGTATGCATTGGAGTTATTGACTGCTACTGGTATGCTTGCGTGTAAGCCATCCTCTGTTCCAATGATTCCTAATGTTAAGTTGCTGAAGACTGATGGTGATTTATTGGTTGATAAAGAAGAATACAGACGTATTGTTGGTAAGTTGATGTACTTGACAATCACTAGACCTGATATTACATACGCAGTGAATAAGCTTTGTCAGTTTACTTCTGCTCCTCGTACTGCTCATCTCGCGGCAGTTTACAAAGTTCTCCAGTACATAAAGGGGACTGTAGGACAGGGTTTGTTTTACTCTGCTTCTCCTGACCTTACTTTGAAGGGTTTTGCTGACTCTGATTGGGCATCATGTCCTGATAGTAGACGACGCTCCACTACTGGTTTCTCCATTTTTGTTGGGGATTCTCTGCTTTCTTGGCGTTCTATATAAGAAGCAACCCATTGTTTCTAGGTCCTCTGCTGAGGCTGAGTATCGAGCTTTGGCTTTGGCAACTTGTGAGATCATTTGGCTGCATCATCTTCTTCAAGATTTACAAGTTAAGTCTCATGCAGCTCCTATTCTCTTCTCTGATAGTACTGCTGCAATATACATTGCTACTAATCCAGTCTTCCACGAGAGAACGAAGCACATTGAGATTGATTGTCACACAGTACGTGAAAGACTGGATGATGGTTCTTTAAAGCTACTCCATGTTAGAACAGAGGATCAAGTGGCTGATATCCTCACCAAGCCTTTGTTTCCTCATTCATTTGAACATCTCAAGTCCAAGATGAACATTCTCAATATTTTCCAATGCTCATCTTGAGGGGGCATATTGGAGTGTATATGTGTATATTAATGTATTGGTTTAGTAGCTAGATTAGATCCGGTTAAGTAAACCGAGATTGAGCAATTGTATATAAACCTCTTGGAAAGATTCTTTCTAATCTTAATGAGAAAATTATCTTCATATATCTTCATAACAACTTTTCTCTCAACGTTTCTCTTCCGCTAATATGTTACTCATTAAAAGAATGATCTTAACAAAGGAAACTAATTAATAATGTGAATTAATTTTTGGAGACATTTTTAAAATTTTAAATATTTCAAACTAATGACAACTTAACAAATTAAGGAACATAATTAATTTTCGAAGATCACAATCTTAACAAAGGAAACCAGTTAACCGAGATCTTTTAGGAGGGAATATATATATTTTTTTTAATCGCAGTTTAAGAACCCAAAAATAAGATCATCATTTTGGTTTTAAAATAAGATCCACATTTTACTTTTACAATTTAAATCTTTACGTTCAACTCCTACTCCAATGATTTGGTTTTCTCGTTCTCTCATATTGAACTTTCTCATAAAGCTTGTTTATCTCTGTTCTAAACATTGCATGCCTAACATACAGAATTCACAAACAATTTTTCCTTGATCTTCTTCTAACTCCAACTTGTTCACTTTGGCTTCTAACATCATCTTTTCCTTAACCAACTAAATGTTATCATTGCTTATTTTAACCTAACTATCATAAAGACTTCTTAATTCAGCTTCAAAATCAACATCTATATCACTTTCTCAGTCACTTTTGCTGCGGTAGAAATCGTGTTTGTTACACAAGAACCTGCAGATTCGTGTTCTTTGTTTTTTTTCTCAGATTTCATATGTCCTTGCAAATTTGACATTCTCCTCAGAGCTTGACACGTGGAAAAAACTGTAGTTAACAAAATCATGTACGAATAAGATGTTTATGTGACAAGTTATTATACTGATATCTAAATTTGAGTTCACATAGTAATAATAGTATAGTAAATAAAAACTTAGGTGTTTTAGGAATATTTAATACAGTAGATAAATTGAGATAGAGTTATAACATTAAACTAATTAAATTTAGTTTATCTTATTATATAGAGTTTGAACATTCTCACGAAAGAAAGTTTGATACATATCAAAAAATTTACTAAAGGGATCGAGACAAGCGTTAGTTAAAACTTAAAAGGGTTAGTCAAATATCTATGCCCAGACGATCCAAAAATTAAGTATCTATGCATAAAGATCACATAATTAAACCTCTCTCTTCCCTGACAGCATTTAAGACGAAAACACCCCTACAAAACAGAAAACTTGTTAACTGCGTATAACATAGGTACGACAGCATTAAATGCTAACGATATCTTTGAAAATATATCTCTGCCGACATTGGTAATATAAAGATACGGTAAAACAAAATCATCAAACACCAAACATCAAACAAAATTTGTAAATAATCATCAAACACCGAACAACAAGTTTCGATTGATAACATTGTTAGTCGATAATACGACTAGCTGCTAACTAAAATAAGGCATATATTAACTTAAAACAGCTTTTAAAAACATTCATACAAACAACATTCACGTTTTGCTAACAGTAGTACCCCAATAAGACGTTAGTGGCTAACTATGACCATGTTATTACCTCAAAAATTATAACTATTCATCAAACCCAAGACAACAATGTCTCCATGTATTGATAACAATGTTAGGCGATAATTCGGCTATCTATTAACTATAATCAGACAACTTTTTACTTGCGACTTTTAAAACATTAATCAAAACAACATTTCTGTTTTGATAACAATAGTATCCCGATAATACGTTATCTGATAACTACGATAATGTTTTCACCTTGAAATTTGAAAATAATCATCCAACACCAAACAACAAGTTTCGATTGATAACATTGTTAGTCGACAATACGACTAGCTGCTAACTAAAATAAGGCAGATATTAAATAATCAGGCTGGTTTGTTCAGAAACTCCAACAGGCGACCGAGAGAAGACCGAGATATGTACTGCCGTTCATCATCGTCGAGGACATTGATGATACCACACACCGTTTTCATCTTCTAATAAACATTAACCCTCTCGCCGCGAGGTTCTTCACCAAAAGCTATCAGACGCGGAGAAAGCAGAATCGGCCTCATCTGTTATGGAAAAAATTGCATAAACCCTAGTTAGATAACGCAAAACATGTCGTTGAAACACAAATCAAACGAAAAAAATGGCAAATTGATTACCAGAAGACAAATCGAGATCAATAAAAACCCAGATCTGAGAAATAAACACTTGCTCGAGAATCAGAAGGAGATAAAGAAAATAAGAGAGAAAAAATTTTGTGGTGTCGTTTTCTTTTTTCTACAGTCCCAAAACGCCGACTCTGTCTCTTCATATAGGAAGCAATGAACACGACTGTTCATTTCTCGCAAAAAAAAAATATATAAACACAACTCGCAAAACAATATCTACACAATATCTCCTCCTGCCGTCTGACATAATTTCAACCTATAATCTACGAAGTTTATAATATCATAATATAGGGGTACATGCGTCTTTAAAAAGTGAACAGAAGCAAGAGAACAGTGCAACTTTACGAGACTCAATTTTGCATTCGTCTATGCATATCCATTGATATTTCTCTAGTTAAAACATATTATAATACGTAACTTTTTCATATATATTTGATGAAACCATAATACTGTACATGACTTAACTAAAGATGACTCGAAATACATTTTAAAGAATAATTTAGTGACGAAAATGTAAGTCATATGTGATATCTTATTAATAATATATTAATGTTACTAAATAGTTTTTCAAAATGTATTTTGACCTATCTTTTAGTTAAGTTTTTTTGAACGAAACTAAAACTTAATTTTGGATTATGAAACATTTAATACTTAAATTCATAGTTGATTTGAGTAAAATTTAATTTAGTGTTTACATATGATTCTTTTTTCTTTTAACATATGGGTTTTATTTAATTTGTATACAGATGATACAAATAATTTACCAAACAGCATGGTATTATAGAAAAGGTTTGCTATAGAGAATCCATATTAAAACAGAATTTCCTAAATTTATAATTAAACAAATATGTTTTAGAAAATACACATGTCCTAATCTAGTTTTAAATAAACTAAACATAGAAAACTTTATACTATAAAAATATCTTCTCTATGAAACTGAATTGAGTTTGTACAGATGAGGTACAAAAAGTGTACATAACACACATCCGCTTCGGATGCATGGATGCATATGTAGGCAACACTTTAGTGACTAGAGACGAAAGTGGAACAGACCGGCTTACTGTGATTGACCATGAGGAGTGCCTAACTCAGGTAAGCTTGACATTTTGGTTTCTTATCCATAATAAACATGTTATTGTCCGCAACTAACTGTCTTGTTTTGCAGTACAAACTTGGAGAATTATGGTGGTCAAACGGAAAAGAGGCAGATGAGGATTTCACCTCTGAAATGGTGAAAGATGTAATGCAACTCAATGTTGATAAGTACATCTGCTTCTTAAAGAAGGCTGGTTGGGAAGTACCTTCACTGATCGTCCTCCGTTTGAGAGTTCTTACTCAGTTTTTGAAGTTGGCAGTTGGATTGCAGCTAAAACCAGAAGATATTGGATTGCTTGCAATAGGGCGATACAAGAAGTATCCCAGTCTAAACCTTCTAGACATGGTGAATTCTTCTGATATAAAAAATGGAGATGATGCCTTTGTAAAAAGTGTAAGGACAAAGATGGAAGAAGGGCTAAAAGAGAGAGTAGATTCTCTGAAGATGGTTGATCCTGATTCTGAGAGAGAGAGAGAAGTAGAAAGAGAGACAACTTATGAACCTATATTCTTCTCTCTTTTTTCTAGACTCGACTAACCAAAAATATTTTCGTATCTTCAGTGTGTTATCAACTATTCTCATCTATAGTGCATTTATCTCAGACTTTATGATGGACTTTATCTTAGGCTTTATCAACGAGTCTGTGTCTGAATCTAGTCAAAACACCAAATAAAATCAGACTAATCGATTTGTTTTTCGTTTGAATCTAGTCAAAACACCAAATAAAATCAGACTCATCGATTTGTTTTTCGTTCACCAACTAACAAAAACAAACATGAATCTTACTTCGCCAGAAACATTTTTTTATCCAAACCAAGCTGAAATTTGACATATCAGAACCAAAACTGATTAGAAATTAATTTTGGTTTCGCTCGGGGAAAAAAAACTTCCAAACCGAAAAATTTGACTCGAACTGACCCGTTAGGAACGAATGCCCATCCCCTTAGTACTTTATGAAATGGAACACCATCAAAGATGGAGAACTCAAGAGCCAAGTGATGAAGTGAAGTAAATTTCGAAAGAATTTGTAAACCTGAACATAGCTAATACATAGAAATAACAACTTCGACGCACAAAACTCAAACGAACACGAACAACTTTATATATAATTCCGTAATCAAATAACGTTCATAAAACGCAATATTGATCTTCAAGCCAGCTCTCAAGATGAGAGAAACCCATCAATAATGAAAAATAGTCGATAATGAAAGTAATCGAGCTACACATGTTCTTGTAGAATTTTGAGATATACTATATATTGAAATAATGCGGAAGCTAAATAAACAATAAAGCAATAACGAGACGACACGAGATTTAACAAGGTATCGGTTGGTTCTCTTTCAAACCAACCCCTAGTCCTCGGCTGCAACAAGAGTTTATTAGATCACTTTAAGAAGTACAAGATAGACTTAGAAATTCAACACAATAATACATCTATCTAAGAACATGAATTAAGGTTATCAAGTAAACTCATTTTACTCCCCCTTAATCATGTATGCATTCTTCTTGGAGAAGTCTTTGATTTATGCTCCTCACACCAATAGCAATCTCTTCCCAAGGTGATCTCTCCCCAAACTCAACAGCAACACAAGCTTCACACAAACTTATCAAAACACTCTGTTTTCTGTTTCTCTGTTTTAACAGCACTCTTGTGTGTATTCACAATGAAGACCACGTCTTCTTCTTTATAGGAAAAGCACCAACGTCTCTTTCCTATTCTAATTGGATTTCCTGTCAATCATAATCATAATGTTAATGTAGAGAATAAATTATTGGGAACAAATCCATAAAAGAGGAAACATAGATAATTCTCTAATCTCACAAAGTAAACAAAGAGAATACGTAATAACTTTTCCAAAAACAATTCTTATTCTACAAGGCATAAACCAAATAAGGAATCTTATAGAATTTCCCATAATAATATATTCAACAGTTCTTATTGTGAGATTCTAAGAATATGTGTAATGCAAGTCTTTCACCATAGTCCATCTCCGATTGTCCGCAGAAGGACTGAAAGTAATAATATAATTTGACAGAGTTAACTTTCATGAATTTTTTCCTGGTGGTAATCGATTTGTTATTGATTCTTCAGGCTGCTCTTTTGCTATCCAAAGCTCCCAAGGAGATTGTTGGTGAACCTATAGATGCAAGAAAGGGCTGGTAGCTATTGGAAAAACATTTAAAAAAAAACTCTCCAAATGTTGCCAAAGCTTGTGGATTTCTACGTTCCAAAGTTATCTTTCATGTCAAGAAAAGGTTAGTAATTACTTTGCATGATCACTAAACTCTGCTTACTGCTCCTTGATTGACGCACAGATGGAGAGTGGTAATTTTCCACAACAGGAACAGGTAACAAGTTACATCCACCACATTGGTGTTTAGAGAGTTTCTCTTCCTTAACGGATTAATTAACCTCTAGACTCTCGCTCTCAGGAAATAATGGGAGTCTTCAATAGGAACAGCATGTGATAACTTAAGTTGAAACATTTATAGAATTCTTTGTAATCAGGTTGTGTTGAACCTTGTAATCTAGGCTCTAGTTTTTGGTTTGTAGCCATGTTTGATCCAGTCTCTCGGGACCTGTTAATACTCGAATCAGGTTGTGTTGAAGCTTGTTAGGAGTGTACCCAGTGCCGGCCCAAACTATTTGAGTGTCTAAAGCAAAAAAAAATTGGCCCATTAACAAAAACTGTTATAAGAAAAAAAATACAAATTTTAACATGTTTAGGATTCGAAACCGTGACCTGTACAACAAAAGACTTCAAACAGACCACTAGACCACAGTAACATTTTTAAAATTGATGCCCCTGAAACTACTTATAATTATTTGATGCCTAAAGCCCTTGCTTCATGGGCTTTAGCCATGGGCCGGCCCTGAGTGTACCATTCACAGTAGATTCTTAGGCCGTTTTAAGTTTTTTGAATAAGTTTCATTGGTTTTAGCTATTGATACTCCCTTAGATTTGCTTGATTTTCATCCTCTATTTTGGTCTAGCATACATCTTCTTGTTACTTAGCTGTATATTTATCAGTAGATTGGAAATTCAACAACTATTGTTCCAGAGTTTTTTGGTATTTGCATGCTTCAATGCTAATACTGTTTGTTATATATGTTCTACAGCTTGTTTTTTTATCCGAATCTCGGTAAACCGGCCTGAGAATCTCGCCGCAGTCGAGGAAGCTAGGAAGTCTTTTTCAGAGAATTGACCTTTGCTTGGGAATATGTTGCTTCACCGAATCAGGAAGAGAAATGAAGATAGATAGAGAGATAGAGGTTAAGAATAACTCATGTTTTGATCTACCTAAATGAAAAAAGCTTTATCTCTGACTAGTTTGCTCATTCATCAATCTTAAAGTAGAACGAGCAAAGACATTAGAGTTTATGTGGAGTACTTACACTACATCCTAGAGCCTCTACAAGAAAACAGGATAATACCGACTACAGAAGGCGACTACATAGGTAGTCGTCTTTTTCGGCGACTATTTAGTGACTCTTTTACGACTAAATAACGACTAACTCGATATAGTCGTTATTTAGTCGCTATATGGCGACCAAAACATGTAGTCAGGTATGTAGTCGCTAAAATACGACTATCTACCGACTATTTAGTCGAAAGAAGAAGATAGTCGTATAATAGTCGCTAATTATATGACTAAATCTCCGACTAGTGGGTATAGTCGCTAATTTGACGACTATTATACGACTATATTCGGCGGTCGTATGGTAGTCGCCAATTAGTCGTATTATGTTGTCGGCAAACACGTGTTTTTCGTTTCTGGGTAGGTGTACTTGTTTTTATACGACTACAATATGTAGTCGTCAAATAGTCGCTTAATAATTGCCTATATAAAGAAACCATCACGAAAAAAACAGGCAATTATTAACTCGTGATGGTTTCTTTATATAGGCAATTATTAAGCGACTATTTGACGACTACATATTAATGTATTGGTTTAGTAGCTAGATTAGATTCATCATCTCTCTTCAATTCTCATTCATCATCTCTTCTTCATCTCTCTTCAATTCTTGTTCATCTCTCTACAATCATACGAAAAAAAAAAGTTTATAGAAAAAAAAAATCAAGAAAAGATATATATATTTTTGTAATGGCGGGAAATTATAATTATGGCGGTAATGGTGGTTATTCTCGGGAGTGGATGTACAAGAGATTTGATGAAGTAACCGGGAATTTGACCGCTGAATACGTAGCAGGGGTGGAGGAATTCATGACGTTTGCTAATAGCCAGCCTATCGTCCAGAGTAATCGGGGTAAATTTCACTGTCCTTGTAGTGTGTGCAAGAATGAAAAACATATTGTCTCGGATAGAAGAGTTAGTAGTCATTTTTTTAGTCAAGGATTTATGCCAGATTACTATGTTTGGTATAGACATGGGGAAGAAATCAATATGGATATAGGAACGAGTTATATTGATAGGACGTATCTAAGTGAGAATCATGAAGACGTGGGTAATATTGTAGAAGATCCATATGTTATTTCACCTAATCTAATTATCATCACTTGACTTGCAGTGTTATTTCACATGAAATCAATTCAAGTTGTTAGGAGCATGTGAACTAGAGTTGTGATACCAGTTGTTCTAAAGCTGAGATCTGAATATATGTGTTAACTTATTGCTACAATTATTTGAAGGGTTCTCTTGGCTGATAAGCGAAGAGTCGTAAATATATTGGCTTTGACTGGTTGCTTTTATTCTGTAAGATTTCCCTCTAATATAAGGCTTATATTGTTAAATCTGACCCAACACTTAAAACTCCCCGCACACAAATATCACCATCTCCTAGAGGAAACTAAGATCATCAAAACAAAGTGAACTGAACCGGAAAACATGAGACGAAGATGTTAAGTGTCGCTTTTCGTTTGTTTTTGTTTTCTTGAATGCTTGGGGATTTGAATAGATTATCACTTAAAAAAAGGCATATCATAAGAGTAAACTGGACAAGACGAGAGATGAGAAAATGGCGGGGTGGTCATTGGGGCCAGCCGAGGTGGCCAATGAGAGGGCTTAGCGATCGATGCCAAGGGACAGTCACCAGCTTCGTCATCGTCACTTGCCTTGTTGCAGCCATTGGTGGGTACATCTATGGATATGACATCGGGGTAGTTCTGCAGGGGCAAAGTATCAACGCTGCTGTCCTCCCTCATCATTCCCAAAACTTGTCTGCATCACCTAGTATGGAATTTTCGTTTGCTTGACTGGTTCGGTTTCTCATTACCTGAGACCAAAGGAGTGCTAACTGAAGAGATGACTGACACTCCAATGGAGAAAACATTGGTTATGGAAGAAAGTGTTACCAGCAAATCGTGAAGCTGAGAGCAGCCATGCACATAGAATAGAATCAAATGTACAATTATATATATAACTTTAAATGCATTAGCGTTTCTGCTGCACAAAGCAAAAGTCAACGTATTAATTGGTTAAAAGAGCATGTACTTACTAAATGAAAATGAGAACACATTCCTCTTTTCAAACATTCGTTCAAGTCTACCAAGAGTTTAAAAAGGCAGCAAAAAATGTCATAATCATTCAAGAGCATAAGGGAAACGAAGAAAGGCGACTAGAGAAAGACAAAAATAAAACAGAGGCAAAAGAGTCTGGGAATTTGGTATCAAGTCATGGAGAAAATCCATCGAGCATTATTGAGACTCATGTTGGAGGGAGCAGGGAAGGGTTCGAGGGTCTTGGTTGAAAGATTGAACACACAGATGTCCACCTCAGAAGGGGGCACGACATGGGCGGTTTGGTTCCAGTTGGTCTTGGAACTAATAGGGTCCTGACGAGTGAAATAGATAGAGTTTGGTTTGATACCAAGGGTATGGTTAGCAGGCACAGTGATACCCAAGTCGAGAAGCAGGGCCTCATCACCAAGAGAATCTAACTCAACGAGATCGGGCATTTGGTCATCTGGCTCAGCATTAGGATCCTTGTAGTAGATGCGGAAGGCTCTTTCGCTACTTTCAGAGGTTGTGATTGTGACCAACAAAAACTCTCCTGCTGTTGTAACCACTAGGCTAGAATAACAATTATATCCAAGATGAGAAAACGTTGGGGATGTGTAACTCCGGGTGAGTTCTTCGAAACCTTGCTGCCCAGAAAAATCTATGACTCTAACGACTCTACGAGTCGTTAAGATGTATAGACGGTAACCCCGAAGAACCAGACCACATAGGCCAGTTAACTTCCTGGGAACTCCATAGGTAATTGGAATGAGATCGTAATGAGCATTCCCTTTCTTGTAAAGGCATACAAAACAAGCAGGGGCGTCAAAGTACCACACTAAAGCCAACTCTTTCGTCTCCTCGTCTACCCACAGACGTCCCTTGATTTCATCCGCGTATAATAATGAGTAATAAGAGCGATCAGTAGATTCAAATTCAAACTCCTTATCTCTATCTACTATACGCTTCAGAGCAGAGTCGTTCGATAAAACCGACTCTAATGGAGGAAGATCAATCCTATTCCCACTAAACACATGTATAATATATAATCTGGATCGAGAATCTAGCATCAACAACCATTTACCGCAGCTTGCCAGGAATCGACTCCCTGAACAGTCTATCCCTCTTCTCCTGTAAACCATGTCTTCGTATGGGTTGTGCAGCACGTAATCACCTTCATCTGGAAAAAGCATTAGCCATGGACATCCGCTTTTCCGGGGAACTGTTTGTTTCGAAACTGAATACCAGTTGGAACAAACCATCTTAGCTCGGTGGAAATCCACAAAGTTCAAAAGTTCAAACACAGATCTGAGGATATCCAGAGGGAGTTTCGACCAGTTGACAGGGTTACGAGTCTCCATGTTGTTTGATAGGTTTGTTGGGGAGCGTTTGGGTTTCTATGCTTTCCGTAATTAAATATTATGATAACCGACGTGATTTACTAAGAAAATATCCATTTCCATCTTTAGCGTGTTTAACCCAATGAATGGTCATAAACACATTTCACTGTTTTATATCATAAGTAGTATTAACTATTACAGCCTATGAGTAGGCATGACCACGGTTACGGTTATTGCGGTTACGGTTTATTAACCTCCGGTTACGGTTAGAACGGTTACGGTTAAATACGGTTACGGTTACAACGGTTACGGTTAAATACGGTTACTGTTATTTAATTATTACGATACGGTTAATATCAAAGACAAAAGCTTAGGTATTTTTAACATTTAGAATAAAATTTTTAATGATGATATATCAAATAATATTTATTTTACAATATGTAATATATGTGATTATGTACTTTAATATTTATAGTTAATTAGGTATTTTGTTCTGTTAAGTAAACCAACGAATAACTAAATCAATGGTAATAATTATAATGATTGAGTTATTGTTTTATTGACAATATGTATTTCAAACAATACTATAGAAAGGATGTTATGAGAATTAAGAAACGATTAGAGGAGTAGAAATAATAATTTGTAAATTATTTATGCTTTGATTTGTGGAAAATGAGTAGTGGACGAGTGGAGTGGTTTAAATTTAGTAGTGGACGCAATGAACCATTTAAGGCACTGTTTTAGTGAAATAATTATGTATTTTAGGTTTTAACTGCACGGTTAACTATGCGGTTAACCGTGCGGTTAACCGTACGGTTAACTAACGGTTTTGATACGTTTACGGTTAATTAACGGTTACGGTTAGTATATTTTTTAACCGTAACTAATTTATTTTTACGGTTAACGGTTACAGTTATTAACCGTTTTATACGGTTACGGTTCGGTTACGGTTAAAAAACGGTCCGGTTACGGTCCGAAATACGGTTACGGTTAGCTTTTGGTCATGCCTACCTATGAGATGCATTGGCTAAATTTCAAATTAGTTAAAAATTTATTTCTTAAACAACCAATGAACAATCTTATTATATAAAGTATGGTTTTCAAAGTTAGTAACTCATATTAACTAAGTAAAAGTGAAAGTAAAAAAATTTTGAGTGATAAACTATTAAATTTGTAACGAAATGTAAATAAAATGACGGTTTGATATGCTGATTATATGTGAAATATTTCATGAAAAAGTTGTGAAAACATATTTTAGGCAAAATTGCAAACCATGTTTTTTGAGATTTGACAATAATAATAATGAATATTTTGGCAAAAAGTTTGGTGATTGGTAATTTAAATTAACTTGATTATTATAATAAATGCACTAAAAATATATAATATAGAAATGCAAATAAGTGAATTAAATTAAAAAGATGAATATATAAACAAAATTTCTCTCTAATTAATAATTTATCTTCTTATTTCTTAAAAATATTTTATGTTCACAATAAAAATTTAATTTACCTTTTTGTTAAATTTAATTTCATTTCATAAATTTTAAACCCGCACATCGGGCGGGTCCTAATCTAGTATTATGTATAGAAATGTTGAATAGATTAAAAACACTAATTTATTTGTAATATTATATTAGTACAAAGATTTACTGAAAATAAAATTAGATGAAACAAAAAGCCTATTTGAGATTTAATAAGGAAATGCAAGAAAATTGATTGAACCTTGATTGGACCAAATACAACACTTTGAAGAAATGCTTTGGGAACGAAAACATATTGTTTGAAAAGATGCTTGTTAAAGGGTGTCGACCAAATTCTTGAAGAACCCCATTAACATCCTAGAAGATTTTACAAAACCTCGATTATTATCTAGTTGTGTGCACAAAAATGAAACGGCAAGAACTTGTTCCACTACTTGCATGATACTTTAACGATTGCAATATCACAATGAATCATTGATCACATAAACTCTTTTTTAACCATCATTTGTCTTTGTCCTGTAAGAAATAACCATTGTGTTTCCACAATTACCACTCTCACCTTAGTCTTAACTTGAACTAAGCCCTTCAGACGGGAAATATCTCTCCAATATCTCCACTCGTTACAACTCTTATTCTTTTCTTCTTTCTTTTCTCTCCTTTTCTCGCTCTGTTCTCAACATTACCGGCTCCGATATGTCTCTCATCTTCTCTAGTCTATTTTCCCTCCTTATCACAGATCCAAAGTAGCCAATACACATAACAACAACGACAATGCTAACGACATCGCAACAACGCCTCCACCTCTTTCCTCTTACGAATGAGGGACAACAACAATAAGAACATGATTATGGCTTTTCAAAGCTCATCAAGGTGATGGTCTGATCTTAAGGTTTAGGTGTGCGTTTCCCTCTGACGGCTCGTGAAGAAGAACTTACATAAGTATATGTATCCAGGGTTGGTTATTGGGCTTCGATGGGCCTCATGTCCAAATAAGAGAAAGCCTATATCGATCGGAATGTTACAAGATTAGTGTTTGTGGTTGCAATGGCTAGCGACAAAGACCATGTGTCCTTTGCAAAAGAACTTCTCTCAGGTCTAAAACCAGAAGCAGTGATTCTAACAGAAGCTAACATTGGTGGTGGTAAGGTTAGATCAACGGCGTCTTCGGTTTTGAAATCATCATGGTTAAAAGCTGATGATGAGTTAGATTTAGTGTCTATAAAAGCTTCAGAAAACAAAACAAAACTATGTTGGATTCCTTAAAGCTTGCCTATAAGATTCTCAGCGATGACACAACCAGTAGTAGTGACTCAGGAATGGTTATAGTCACAGGTTCACTTCACATTGTATCTTCAGTCTTAGCTTCTCTTCAACATCAATTTTCCGTATATTTTGGATCTTCATGATCATTGATGGTTGTAGTTGGAACCCTCCGAGCAAGTCAGAGACTTTTAAACAAAAACAAAAAGTTGAGTTTTGTCCCACATCGGTTATGTAGAGAAGTAAGAGGCTCGTGGGGTTAGTATAAAAGGAGAAGAGGTGATGAGGTTGAAAAGTATGATCCTTCAGGCAAGTTAAAGGGGAAATGAGGATTGGGTTTAATCTCACTTTAATTGTGGGAAGAGCGTTCCGCTCAAAGCCTGTTACGACTATTGGGCGCTCCAAATTTTATACCATCTGATCCCTCTCTTGTCAAACATTTTTTTTCTTACTTAAAAAAAAACCCAAAATTATATTTTTATATATTATAAAAAAATTATTTGTGTGTTTTTAATGATTTAAAAAATTATTTATTTTTAGTGGTAATATTAATAAATTTACTTGTTTGTATTACGAAGTCAGATAATTGATTAAAAGTAAATATTTATATTTGACATATATATTACTTAATACTTATTGTATTTATATTCTATTTTTTTAAAAGACTACTACCCATGGAAATAGAAGAAATTATATGCAAACTATGAATGAAGCAATATAAGCTCAATTCAAATTTTATATATTTTAATTAATACGCACCAAACTCCTTACATCTAAAAGATTAGTTTGTTCTAAATACATAAAAACCGTAAAAATTGATCAAATGCTTATTCTCAACAATAAAAACCAAAACATAATTGCATAACACCAAAAGATTTTGAATATGATAATCTAAATTGAGTCATATTTATATGATTACCATTTAATTTTATATCAAACAATAGGACCTAAAATTGATTTAAATGAATTCAAACTTAGAACTAAAAAATTATATTTTATATACTTAATATTTTATATAGCATCGGTCTAACTATCTTTATCGTCTTCTTCTGTGTAATGATAAATACTGGTTCTCAATCGAATTTGTGTTATTTTAAAAAAATCTACAATCTCTTATATGCTAGACTCAAACATAAAACTCCAAAAATAATAATTACTTGCCCGAAAAACATTTTATTTTCAATACATTGTCTCTAATGTAGAGAAAGAGGGATAGTTTTTATTTTCATGGTGTGAGCAAATGTGAGTAAGATGCTCTTGCTGAAATTTAAGAGGAATTATCTCCAAAATGTGATAATTTTGAAGCCTCTGCGGTTCTTGTTTCTCCCAACAATTTCAACTTATGCAATAAAATTTGCCACTTTGGATAGATAGGTTTCTCAAATCTTCAAGGTTACTCAATGGAGTTATATTTATATTAGTTGCTACCCATGATAAGCCTGCAAAAATCCGAAACTACTCCACTGAACCAAAAGTGTTCTTCCAAAACTTTAACATCAGTCAAATCTTTCACCGGCCTCTTCTCCCTACATCTAAGAGCCATGTCTGTACCTGGTGCAATGTACCAAGTTCTGCCTGTAATGGTGGCCTTTGTAATTGTTGAGTCTGAAATCTGAAACGCAAGGCTCCATATCCGAGTCCATGCGATTCTCTGATAGATGTTGCGGTGAAAGATAGGTGAAAGCTTCAGTCCATTTGCAATTTCGACAGCTATGTTGAACCGTGCAGACCAGTCAACTTGTTGAATATGTTGTGCCGCTCGAGAGTTGATAAGTTTCTCCCGTAAGCCATAGTGGTGACTCTTTAACAAGCCTGTGAAGAAAGGAATTTCACCTCCAAAAACTTTTAAGTTAAGCTCTGTTCATTGAGTTGGACTCAGAAATCAAAATGCAGAGTTCCTTTAGGTGATTATCTGAAAGACAAGTGTCGTGGTTTTGCAGATTTCCCAATTCTGAAGGTATATATTGCTCATATTCCCTGTTCTGAGTCTTAGCCTTGGCCCTTGTGAATCACTTCTTTGTTTTGCCTTTCTAAAATTCAAAAACCTTGAACCATCTCATTCAATCTTAATGTGACACCCTTACATGTAACTTCTATTAGGAGGAAGCAGATGATTCAAATGGAAACTACACGATTCATAATGGAAACAAGTTTCTATGATATGTGAATCATCTTAGATAGCTTTAAAGCAAAAGAAAGAGATGCAAAGTCTGATTAAAATGTTCCAGTGAAAAGTGATCAGTCACGTTCACTAATGGCCGTCAAGTGCTCGTCAATCTCCTCTGTTCTCAGGGAACGGAAGAGAGGGTCATCAGCTCTCACAACTCCCACCTGCCAACACAACAGTGGCCAGCATAAATATTTACATGACTTTCACAAAGCTTTAACCAAACTACATTTCCATTGGTTTCTCCTTTATTCCTGACCACGATACAAATATGGCTAACACGATACGACTCTGGCCAACATATATACAAACTACTACTCTTGCCAACATAAATACAAAAAAGGAGTACAGAAAGTGGAGGATTGATACCTCAATTTCAGTTGCCTTAAAGTCTTCTTGAAGAACAGATTGGAGAGCGGATATAGCAGTCTACAAAAGTATGATAACTCATAGTCAGAAATTATGGGCTAAGTTGTTTTAGAATATTGGTGCTTTGTGCGTTCCTACAGTTTTTAAATCTACTATAAAAAAATAAAGCTTCTTAAGGTGTATGCAAATCTACTATCACCCTGATACACAAACAGATGCTGCTTCCCATAGAAAATTATGGTTAAGGAAGAAAACAAAGGAGGATTATCCAAAATTACCTGCACTGTTTCATCATATGTGAAGGCAGGGTTTTCTTTCATTTTCTTCTCCAAGAAATTGACTGCTTCTTGTTCTTTCATACCAGCACTAGTTGCCTGCATCATATGTTTGCTTACTTATTAGTTGAGAAACTTTATATAGAAGCCTCTGATACTATGGAACAATAGATCTGTACATTGTAGCTCCTAAAATGGTGGGTATGTGGTCCAGAAGTAACATCTGTACCACGTATGTGACTGCATCATATTTCACAGGTTAACAATGTATAGATCTTTTTGTTTCAACTCCATGGTGGTCAACCATTAACAAAAAAAAAAAAAACATCTCCTAACTCTTAAAAACATCTATAGCTTTTCTCAGTACAGTGTCTGGTGAGGCAAGATTGCTAGAAAACTAATGACTTGAAAGAAGCAAGTGCAGGATAGTGTTTCTTCCATGTTACCACAGGCAGTAGTCTATATCAATATGCGTGTAAGATGGGAGGCAGAGACTTATCTAATCATAACAAGAAGAGCGGTATTACCTTGTGACCGTAAAAATGTCCAGCTGGGTCACACTTGTAAAGTAGAGGTCCTCTCTCTTCATCAATACCCAGAACCATGGCAACTTCAGAAAAGTAAAGAAAACAAGAATGTGGATAAAATAAGTCTATATCCAACTAACTATAACCAGGAGCTAACCACAAAGACAAACACAACCAAATGTATAAATAGGCATTAAGCAAGGAAGAGATTGCAAACTTACCTACTCCAAGGGGTCTCATATAAGCATGTTGAGTGTAAACCTGTGACTTATCTGCAATCCTGTCAGCCCAATTGCTCAATCATTAGTTACTTCCACATACATACTTCATCACTGTAGAGGCAGATAGAGTGATATAAGTTTGCAAGAGTATACCATTTAGCAAGAATATCCGCAGGCATCTCGTATCCATATTGGAACCTAAACTCAGCTGCCTCATTCCTTGCTTGTTGAACCAATGACCTTGAATCAGCTGCAATTTCATTAAAAGGGTACAGATTTCAAAAATATCAAAACTTGATCATCATAACAAACAAGCATTATGATAGATTTATACAAACCTGTCATGCCAGTGGCTAATAATCCAAGGTACTTGGTAACAGGAAAAAGATGAGATACACTAGACTGATCTAGAAGCTTGTCCTGCCCAATCATAAGAACAAAAAATCTCAAATTTATCAGATCCATAATTCAAAACCCACACTTGAACAAAAACCCTTAATTCGATAAGTAAGAACATCGATCTTCGAATACGCATTCTACCCAAAAACACTAAGAGGACTCACGGGAACTTTCTTCTGTGTAACGACGCATACTGAATCTTTCCCTCGGACACCGATCGATGTGATTCCAGCTGCTTTCACGGCTTTGAAAGCATACTCTACAAAATTCCGTAACCATAACATCAGTCTCCGAAGCTAAAAAAAATGGAGAGAAAGGTCCGAGGAATCGATTACTGACCCACTTGGAAGAGACGACCTTCCGGTGAGAAAATAGTGATGTGACGATCGTAACCAGCGCCGCTTCCTCTGCTCATCTTCTTCTTCTTCTCAGCGAAGACTCACTAATCAAAACAAAAACTTTCTTCGAATTTTTCTTCTTGTGATCTGTAGATTGTGACGAAGCAAGGATTATAGAAGAAAAGCTTTCTTTGTCTTCAAGACAGAAAAAAAGAAAAAAAAAATTGCTCAATTTCCCAAAATACCCTTGAAATAAGTTTATGTTTCTAACACTCGATCGAACCGGACCAAGCGAACCGGCTATACGTCATTCATAGTATGCCAGACAAATAAGTGCTTCGTGAAAACAGGTTAAGAAATAAACTGACATATTATTCATGTTTACATTTGTAGATGAATCTACTGGAGTACTTAAAAAAGCCGAGAGTGAATACAAACGTCATAGGTCTCTGTTGTCGAGGACCCGTCATCTACTTTCGACAATGCAGCGTCAAGATGTTATTGACAAGTATTTGAAAAGAATAGACTCTGTTTAACCAAATCATTCTTCAGGTGAATAATAATAACTAACTAACTCTTGTTTTTGATGGCACTATCAACAGGATAATCCTCATAGTTGGAGTTTCTCTCTTTGTCTTTGCTGTTGTGTACGTTGTTTCAAAACGTATTGGAATTCTGAAACTCCAACGAATGTCTACTGCTGCTATTAAAGCTCAATTAGCTGGGGAAGGAGCAAATGGTGTAGGAGATGATGTCGTGCCTCTCGGACAACAGTTTGATGGCAACACAGTTCCAACTGTTAATATTCCTCTACAATAACGCATGCACGATGAACTCTGAAGGTCATTAGATCCTTGTAACATTGTTCATTGACTCACCATTACATAGTCACTTTTGACACCTTTCAA
Source organism: Arabidopsis thaliana x Arabidopsis arenosa (assembly GCA_019202795.1). NCBI lineage: Eukaryota > Viridiplantae > Streptophyta > Magnoliopsida > Brassicales > Brassicaceae > Arabidopsis > Arabidopsis thaliana x Arabidopsis arenosa. The sequence goes on along the minus strand of CM032920.1, from coordinate 12,548,088 downwards.
ACAATGAAGATACCTTTTTTCACTTCGATTTCACAAGGGAGTTTCAATGGTGATATGTTTGATACCTTACGAATCCTTATTATTCCAACTCTGTTTTCATTACAAAGGTTACTTTAGTTAATGAAATCAATTATTTGCATACTTCAATTCAATTGTAAGGAGTAGTACTGCTTCTAGTTTTAACAATTAACACTTAATGTACTGCTTTTTCCAAATCTTCCTCTATTAAAGCAACAATAAAGAATGGTAACGTGGACCATACTTATCAAGAGCATTGAATCTGCGGCAAGATATATGCAAACCTACCATAGTTTACAGTTGGTTGGGATGCAAGAGGACACCGAAGATTCTACGTTTTCTAGTCATTCAATTACGATCGTTTCACTTGATCTATATATGGTTTAGGTCATAGTCTCATAGATATCTAACCGACGACAACGAATGAATTTTTGTGCTTTTCTCAGATTGATGGAGTCTGAGAACAGAGAGACCACTACTGTGACTACAACATTAACAAAAGCGAAGCCTAAGTCTTTGAATAGAAAAAGAGGAGGAGGTGGAGTTGAGACAACAAGTCACTTAGAGCGTGATATGATTGGTGTATGAAGAAGAATGTGAATGGGAGACAAAGCAAAAGAAGACACGAGAGAAGAAAGCTTGCTTGAAGAAGAAGATATTTTTAGGATCTAAAAATATCTTTAACAAACTCTGTTCTAGTATAAATACTGGCTCTGATGTTTAGAGAGGTTCATGTAGTTTGTTGTTGAATCTTGTGTGAGTCTCGCATGAGCGACTCGAGAGCTGAGCTAGTGATGTGCTAGTCTCTCTCGTGGTGTGTACTGGTTTGGTTAAGGAATAAAGGTATCGATATTGAAATCTTAACAGAGCACAAGTAAAGGTTTTAGAAAACTTGAGACCCAAGCTTGACCCAACATTGGCCCAACCCCCAATCTACCATAGACCAATGCTTTTTTTTACCAACTGCAAGACAAAAGTAAGAAACATTTATACTATTCATAGAAATTTATAGTATCCTACAAATATTGTACATCTAAAGTTATTTTCACTGTTGTTGTATTTTTAATAGTCTCAAATACATGTTCTTAATAAAATAAACTAACCGGTTGAAATTGATATAATTAATACATGGAAAATGTTATGAAAAAAATGCTTCCACTTAACGAGTTTTTTTATTTTAAAAAATTTGCGCAAATATAAAAACTGAATCTGTTATCCTTTGTCCTACAGACATTGATACATTACCAACGGGACTAAGTTGCTCTATTGACAGGGGTTGCACCGATCGGTTGTCGAAGTGGGCATGTACCGATCGGTACCCGGCTCTGGATCCTTCTCCTCTCCGATTTCATTCTACACACAATTGACTTGCTCCCTTGGATTTTCTTTAGATATACCTAGCAACACTCATGGGGTGCTCTAGCCTTTGATGCAACTTGAGCAATTTGGTTCTCCAAAACAATCACGTGAGTACTCATCGCGTCAATCTTCCCATATTGAGGTGAGTGTAAATACCATTCACCTTAGTGTTGATCTCCTCGACACTCTTCTTTTGACTCTCCATAAGTTGTTGCATCATATTCTCCAACTTGCTTTCTTAAGTAGCGTTTTGAGTGGTGTTAGCTTGAGCATTATTGAATTAGTTTGGTTTTTGTTTTTCCTAATGAAAAAAGCAATGAAATAAGCATAAATGACGATGTAAGCAATAGCTTAAAGGTGTTAGGCGTTTTGGGGATATCTAAGAGTATCATGGTTCTCGACAAATCAAGTGTTAAGATGATATATTAAACTTTTTCGATCTAGACGCTCAACTACGATACACGAATGAACAAACAACCTATAATTCATAGAATCAAATGTCTAAAGTCTCGATATTCCGTTACTCAACTAACGCAGTCAACAACGCATATTGACCAGCAAGTAAAGCGAATTTGGTCTGTTCTCAAAGTTCCATAACTAAGTGGTGTCTGCTTGTTATGACGCGAGGCTGGTGTAACACTAGTTCCAAGAGTAGGTTTATACGAGTAGCGCTCCTATCCTCTTAGACCAATGCTTCGTGATCGATCCAAGCGACATGAATTAAGTAAAAGATGTTCAAGGAAAATCTAATAGTAATCAAAAATCAGATCTAATAACCTAACGAGTTTGAACCATGAATCCCCTATGAATCACCCCATCAATCCCTACAAAGAGATTACCCAATCATGATGCAAGTAAACAAAATCAACATCATGAAAAACTACATATAAATCGATTCAAATAAGCAAAAGGGATTCCAAGGAAACTTCTCTAAGTAAGTGTCATAAAAGGAACTTATCTCTCCAAAGGCGATAAAAGAATGAGAAAGGGACTAAAACAATGATGAACAAGGATGGTTCTTCAAGGGACTACTTCTCTGGTGAAGGAGCTGTTGTGGAGCCTGTGAAGCTTGTCCGAAAAATCGCGGTGTGAGAAGCGTGTGTTTTCCTCCTTAATAAGTAAAATTTATTGGCCTAGGTCTCAGTTGAGGGTTTAAACATCAAAACTCGGCGTTTTGGTAAAGTACGGGCACAAATAAAGTAGACCGGTCAAGTGGCTTGTAAAGGGTTCCAAGAGAAGATTTAACCTGGTCACGTTGGCCATGACCAGTCCAGAAGAGCGTCAGCCCGGTCATGCATATTTTTATCATATTGATTATCAGTTATATTTTTTTTTGTAATGACACAACTTATGATACCAAAAATATTGATCTCTTATTGATCAATCTTATAAGCATTACAATATATTTTCTACAACTATGATATTGTAAGCATATTTTTTAAAAAAATATGTTGGGATTTTCAATTATGTACCAATACAATGTGTCACTTTATCTTTAGTGACTACACAATGTCATAATGAACTTTCAGACATTTGCTACGGTAAAGTGATCTCAAGAATAACTAAGATATTTTTATTCCATTTATTTTTTGGTGATTTAACAAATTATAAACAAATTTTTTTTCAGTACCATTGTATATGTAATTTGAATTTTGTTTTGTAAAAAAACATTAACAATTTTTCCCTATGAATTTCAAATATACTTTTAAGATAAAGTAAATTGTATATTAAAATAATATTTGTAGAAAAACTCTTAATTCAATGGTAAAAATGCTGCCTTGTGTTGTGGGGCATCTACTTATTTCTGGAACCTTAATTATAATAATCGACATTTTGAGTATTTTTTTTAGGATATTAGCTCAAAATGTGTGGGTTACATTTAAATGTGTAGTACATTGTCTTATTTTAAAAATTGTTGCGGCGGTTTATAATAATATCATGTACTTACTTACACATAAAATATGCAGCTATACCATATTTTAGACTTAAAAAAGATAGTCATATCAAGAATTAAAACGAGATGAATCAAAATCCGTGTTGAAACCTCAAGTTGTGTCAAAATTGACCGTCACGAAATCTCACATCACCACTAAGTTTCCTTCTCCTCTCACATCACCACTAACTTTGTAACTCCGACTCTTGGGCTATACCAAAAGCCACAAAACCAACAAAGAAAAAAACAAATGGAAATCAAAGTATTTAAACAATTGGAGTTTTAGCGTAATAATTACAACATCATTCCATGGTATTTCCAAAACAAACGAATCAAATAGTTCCAAAAATAAGAAATCAAATTAAACAAATTTTGATATTTATACACGGACTCTTTGTGGAAATTTCGTGATCAAGGGAGCATCATGTTCTTGTCGGTCAAATTTGAATCCCTGTTAATCGTTTGGTTAAAGGTTTTAATTGACATTTCATGTATCTCATCAAATGTTAGATGCTAGAATTGTCAATGTCTCATTTTCATAATTATAAGACTGAATGCTTTATTATCTTTGTTGTATTACTTAATCAAATGAATGTAACTGACACAAAATTATACAATCTCCAAAAAAATAAGTAATAGTTTTACGATATCAAAATAGTTAAAAATAGTACTAACTTAAAATTAGAAAATAATACTAAATATTATTTTTGTTATTAATTTTACTATACACATATACCGTAATAATACGGATTACCAATTAGAACTAATTATCATTAATTATTTCTTTGTAAAATTATTCAAAGATTAGTTTGATTGATAATATGTATGAAATTATAAATATAATATGCTTTTTGAAATCAGTATATCATTTTACATTTTAATTTGTACTCATATATAGAAATTGGGCCTATTACGCATTTAATTGGCCCATTTATGCAATCGACAAATCGATACACATTTTTATAAAGACAATCGAAATTGGGCCTATTCACATTTGTTGTTAGCCGATACAAAACGTAATTTTTTAATTTTTTTAAATCTTAAAAATTAATATTTGCGATACAATATTAACTTACTTTTTTTGTTCTTTGTCTTTGTGTGTACAATCATAGTTTATGTTCTGATGTGTTTGTCGTTTGTCAGATTTCTCTCTATGGCAGCCCAAATCGCAGAGTTTAACAGGCGCACCAAAGCTATTCAAAAGCATGTGGATGTAATGGCACAACAGCTGGGTGCAAGACTTGCAGTGCTTTTTTTCGCGAAGATGGCCAGGATGCCCATTATGGACGTCCCATGTAAGATTAAATGGTTAACTTAACAATTATCTTTGGTTAACTTAACAATTATCTTAAACGTGTATTCAATACAAATTTAAATCATAACTCAATTTGGTTAACTTAACAATTATCTTTTTAAGAAGTCTCTATATTTTGACAATTTCAACCACAATTTACCACCAAAAAACATATTTGCTATTAGATGTTGGATGTTGTCTCTGAAATAATTATGAATCTTGTACCATTCCATTCACAATATGTTCCATATTTTCATCATTCCAATTTGCCAAGACATGTTTGTAATAACTATTGTTTGTTTAATTTACGATTACATATTTATTTTGAAACAAGTAAGAACAAACTAAAACCTTAATAGCTTAGAAATTTAGTGTTCGAGTACGAACATAAATATTTTTTGTTCAGTTTGTTTAAACTAAATATAGTATATTTCACTAAGTATATCTCATTTACCATATATTTCCATGGCATATAACCACTGCATAATAAAACATTAAGACTTAAAAATATTATTTTACTTTTACGGATTCAGATTTTTGTTTAAGCAAGATGAACTTATTTTCCATAAATATATAAGATCTGACTGATTATTATGGCTTAGCCGGCTTCGTCGTGCTAACTTCGTTCTCGCTCCTTTTAGAGATTCTTCGTTCTCGCTCCTTTTAGAGATTCTTGTCAACCCAATATCAGAAATTTAGGGAATAATACCTTTACCATTAGGAAATTTCAAATCTATATGAATCACTTGAAGAATATAGAAAAAATATTTACATGTGAATATTAATTTGTCTAAATCTTACCACATTAATATATATTATATCACAATATGGAAAAAAAAAGCCAATCTAAGAGATGTAGTGAAGTTCTTCTTCAATTTGTCTTTAACATCTCAACTCATGTATTTGAAAAACATTTATTCAAAATCAAATTTTAAAAAGATGAAAAATTATTTTTTTCATTCGGTAACAATTTAATGGACTCAATTTACCTTATCATTAATTAAGTTTTGTCGCGATAGTTGCATTTATATTAAGATGTTGCAAAGAACAAAAAATTTGTTGAGCAAAACAATAAATAAAGATTTTTTCCTACTATAAGGTCTGGTATAAAAAATTTGGATATCACCAAGATATGTTTTTTATAAGATAAATTTAATAAATCTATCAATAATGTAATACTACAAAATATATAAAAAAAAATGCAGAGGTGAGTAGTGGAAAAAAGTATTACCTATCAACCAGAAAAGTATGGAAAAAATTTTAAATTGTATTTTCTAACTTTGCATAGAATTTTTCATCTTTTTAGTTTTTTTCATGGCATACTATTTATTATACTTTATAGGCTTGATTTAAATAATTTGTTCAAAAGTTTAAGTTTCTAATCCAAATCATTTAACGAAGATTCTTTACATTTTTTCAACCATTAATGTAAGTGTTGAACGAAGTTTATGTGTATACTATTTCTACCAAATAAAATTTTCTCTTACATATTGTTCATAAATGGACAGTAAACATTTTTGTGTATTTGATATGTTTATTGATTTATAAATAATGGTCAATTATCCGGCTTTATTGTTTGTATTATAAAATTTATGCAGTTTATTTGTAAATAATAAAAAACAACAAGTTGTTTTGATTATTATTGACATTTTTAGTATAGATAATAACAAAAAAATGAACATGAAAAGAAGAAGATTGGTAAACGATGCTCCACTTTATTTGCTAATCTGTAAAAAATATATTGCCAAATATATGGTGACAAGTGTTTGCCAAAAATATTTGATTACAGAGAAAATCATGAAGTAAAATGTTTTCCAAAATAGTTAATTGTATAGGAAACTATACAATAAAATCTATAAAATTCTAATTTCAGTCGATGAAGAAAATAATTTCATTAACCTGTAGGCGAAGCCGATAATAGGTTGAATTCAATGCATTCATAATTTGTGTTTGCTTTTATTTTTTATTTATAACAAAATACTAATTTAGAATTATTATACATATAAGAAATAAATAATTCGCTTATTTAAAAGAAAATAGTATTTATTATTTATTTCGCTTATTTATTAGTCTTGTGTTGTTCCATGTAGGGTTTTCTCATTCTTAGGTTTAAAAGGAAAGGTCTCTGTTTATTATAGTATTCGAAAACATGCGAAGATTATAACAATGTATCATGACAGAAAGATGTCTATTAATCGTTTCCGTTAGCAGTGATCTCCAAAAAACATGTTTAGGGAATTGAGTATTAAATAATTAATTGAGTAATATGGTCATTCTATTTAATTTTGAATACTAACTTTCACTATAGAAACACATGTTTTATTTAGTCACATGTGTTTTTGTCATTTATTTCTATCTTATTTTTCTTTTTATATTATTTATTAATAATAGAAAACTAATGTATATCTCTAAAATAGCTATTTGAAAAAATAATTCTAAAAATCTTTATAATCTTTAATTAGAGAAATTGGTGGATCAAAAAATGGAGAAAAATAAAAAAAGAACATCACCACTAAAGTTTTAAGCTAATCTGAATATGTCAATTGGTAAGAAAATACACTTGATTATTTCAATATTCGTACACAAGTAATTAGAATGTCATATACTCTATCACCATCATCCGTTCTTCCTCCACCGTACCAGCGCAATCATCAATATTAGGATTATGGTATCTGCAATTTGTGGGGTTCGATGAATTTTTAAACTTTCAAAAAGTCAACGAAATTAAAGTTTTGAAGAACCACCCTAGAAAGATCTTGGAGAGAGTTGCGAATGAGGCTCAGCCTATTATGAGTAGAAGAAAATGGGTGTCGACCTTCTCTCTGAGTGTTGATAATAAAATTGTTATTATCACTAGTCTTTTTCTTATCATATGTTATTTTGCCTTAAAATTAGATCGATTCTTTTATAATATATTCCTCTGCTCTTTATATAATCAAATATTTGACGGAGTAAATATTAATTTTTAAGTTTATAATCACTTGTTCTCAATTTCGAATCAAAAGCCAGATGAATCAGTATTGGTGGTGGTGGTGGTGGTAGAGGAAGAGATGATGGATGTGAAGTAGATTGAAAAAACTCTATTATTTTATTTTGGGATTTTTATATTCATATAAGTAATAGAACATCTCATCTCAATCAATAAAGTATTAGTCAATTTATGGCAGAGACTATATGTTGTTTAATCCAAAAGTTACATTAATATTTTTTAATCTAAACGACGTCGTTTTGTAGTTTAACAGAGATTGAAAATGAATACTTAACCCCATTAGGATTTAAATCAATTAAATGGATAATTTGAACAATTAAAAGGTATTTCCCTCAAATTTATTTGCTAACAAATTGAAGAAAATGAAAAGAGTATTCGGCTAGAAAATACAAAAATAAAAACTTTTCAAGTTGCAAAATTTTGGAACTTTGCCATCAACTAAAAAAAGTAAGTCAATGCCGCCAATTCAAAAGTCAATATAACCGCTTTGGTTTTCACGTTCTTAAAATATTATTCTAGTTTCATTTTTATAAATTTAATCGATATATATATATATATATATATATATATCTATATATATATATATATATATCTATATATATATATAATAATTATAATATATATATATATATATGTATACCTTTATTAATTTACATAGCCGAACTAATTAATCTAATCATACAATAAGAACTAACTTTATCGCTTGGATAATTTAATATTATTTTACCCTACAGAATTTTAGAAAAGATTCAAACATTTACCATGCAGAATCACTGGCAGAGCCAAAAATTTTGTTTATAGGGGTCATATACATTTAATTATATACTAATATTAGATGATATAATTAAAGTATAAATTATTGTTTAAATGGTTTAGAGAAAAAAAATTCACCTAAAATAAAACTAAAACTATTTTAATAGAAGTTTATATGTAGTATTTAAAATTTTTCATTTTTAATAAAAAATTCATGTAGTTCATATTTTTATTTTACTTTCAGCTACGTTAAGTACTTTTTCTCAATATATATATTTATCAAAGCAATATATATTGTGGAGATTAATTAGTTTTGGTATTTATCTTAATTTATGACTTTTACAAAAAATCTAAAACTTTTGAAAAGAAGGTAAGAATAAAAATAAAACAGGATATCTAATGAGAAGAAAATTATCAATATGTAAGAAATGTTAGATATTTTATAGTCATTTCTTCGAAAAACAAAAAACAAAAATGGAAAGAGAATTACTGTTAAATGATAAATGAATATGAATGGCATCAAAGGTAGGAAATGATTGTTTGGCATGAGGTTCAGCATGGAAGCATGCAAAATTTATACCAAAATATCTAATATTTATTAGCTAACTTACCCTATAGTTAAGAAAATTCAAATATCATGGGGTCAACTGCCCTCCACCCCATAAATTGGCTCCGCCTATGTGCGGAATTTTATCTATTGGTGTGACTGGTAGTCTTATATAAAAGAAAAACACTGATAAGAAAAAAAATCTTCAACTTTAAATTTAAACTTAACTAGTCAAGTAAAAGGTAAAAGAATTTTTTATGGGTGAAGAACTTTAAAGTAGAAGAAAGGTAGAAAAAAATTCGTCTACCTTTAACTTGACTAGTTAAGTTTAAATATAAAGTAGAAGAACATTTTTCTCTTATAAGTATGTTTCTTTTATATCAGGAAGAGCCAAGTTTAAAAGATTTAGTGTGAGGATATCCTAGTATAGCATTCCATATTGCATTATTCGCAAAAATAGAAGTAGATGTAGAGTTTAAATCTTCAAGAACATAAATGCCATTCTTTGTAGATCCTTTTCGATAGTCTTTTCCGACTTAATATCCTGAACCTACAGATTGTTAGGACTGAAAACAGCCGAGCAATCAAGATCTTTCGTTGCCTTTTGGAAAGACAAATATTTGAATAAATTCCGGTAAATAAAAGACTAGAGTCCTTGTTAAATATATAGTTTCAGGTTTCCAGTTCTTTTAATAGGCACTTTGTCGCCATTTCCAATAATCACATCTCAACTAGCAGGTGAAACATTATCAATAAGATTTGCATCACTAATCATATGATGAGAAGCACCAGAATCAACCACAAGCAGTTTATGATGTTGAAGAGTTAGAAATGAATTACCAGATTCTTTCAAGGCAATAATACTTTTGATGAGAGACAAAAAATCAGACTTCCTAACCAAGTTATCTTTGGCGGAAGAAGTAGACATGGCCTTACCACCATCTCTCACTTTTGAAGGTCTCAGATGTGGATGAAGAACCCATCATTTCTCCTTTGTGTGACCTTTTTCTTACAGTGATCACACATAAACTTGTTGTGATCATTTCTTTGGTATGCACTTTGGTTTGCAAGAGAAACACTTTTAGTCCAAACTGACCAACTGACCCTTCTTTCTTATGGATTTGCATACACGCATCATTTAGGCTAGAGAGATTGTCAGATCTGAAAAATATGACGTATAAGACAATTGAAAGAGCCGTTGAGAGTGAAGAGAAGGCCAAACACTTGATCTTTTGATCACATCTTTGATTGAGGGTTGTTGAATCTGTTGTAGGAGGACGAATGGTCTCCAATTCAGCCCAAAGAGATGTAAACTCACTAGAGTGTTGCTTAAAAGGTATCTCCTCTTGTTGAAGAGCATCAACGCCTTCTTAACTTCAAAGATGCGGCTGAGATTTGAAACGTTTCTGATGCGTGTGATTTTATCGCTTCAATCTTTTACCTCAAAAGACCACACGACTACTGCAAGTGCACAGTGAATATCGGTTGTAGTATTTAAGGATCGAATCCCACAGATAGAGAGAAGTACTTCGGAAGAATCTATTAGAACAAGTAAAGCTAGAACAAAACAATGAAAACGGGGTTGTTGTGGTGTCACGGTTGCAAGTAAAGTAAATAGAAAGCAAGTAAAGAAAGCAAAGTAAATAGCAAGTGAAATCAATGAAAAACAAACCTTGGGGATCAAGGGATCACATGGGGTTCAATGATCATTATCTAAGAAATACCAGAATTAGGTTTGTTTACTTCCAAGTCTCGGACATACGAAACACTAAAGATCGGCTTATCCTAGGTTTTAGAATAAGTCGGCTAAAATCCTACGCAGGCAACAACACATATATCAAAGCAATAAGATCAAGTTCGATTCTAGTCCATAAAGCCCTATAACTAAATGGTGTGTGCTTGTTATAACACGATACACATTTGTAAGCTAGGTCTAGCATATTAAACAACCTTGTAAGCGATTTAAACACTTGGGATCACGATTTAGGACATGAATCTAACTACATGCATTAAGAGAAAACTTACTTAGAAAGAATACAGTGTAAACGATCAAACAAAACCCTAAGTATCGCCACCTAGACGATCGATCATGTCCCCCCTTTGATTATCCCTTTAAACCCATCTAGAAAACTACTCTAACATGGTTAAAGAGATCATCAAAGTAAGGTTTGATAAACTCATAAGAAATAGATGAATAAGAACTGAATAGGTTTAGAGATTACTTCTTTGAATGTAGAATACAAGAGGTAAGACTTCACCTTAATAGATCTTAGAGTAATTAAACAAGAGAAAAGAGAGAGATTTGGTGTCTTTAAAGCACTAGGTCGACGGCTGCAGCTCACGGCGAGAGCAGGGATGAATCACAATGAAGCACACCTAGGTTTAGGGTTTTCATTGGGTATTTATAGGTCTTGGAGACCAAGGAGTCGGTTTAGGGGTAAAAACGTTTTTCCCGTGAATTAGGTTAAGTGAAGCTCGAGTCTCTGGACCGGTTGTAGTGATGTGATCCTAGAAAGCACCAAGGACTTGGAATGTAGAAATGAGCTTGAACCCGTAGAGCAGCACGACGGAAGGAAGCAGCTTGAACCAGAGGAGCAGCATGAACCCGAGGATGAGCTTGTAGCTGCGGATGTTCTATTGAAGAAGTTGATCAAACCACCTTGGCTTGGAGAAAGAGATAAGCCAATTGGATTCAACAAAGGGAGAGTGATCCAATTGAACTCTTTTTCCCTTGTTGAGTTTTGTCCCAATGGGTTTTCTCAACAAGGTTTTTAATGAGGCAATTGTGTCACTCCATCATGGCCCATTTGTTGAATCAGAAGCCCATGGACTCTTTTGCAACAAAAGCCCAGGTCCAAGAGAAGGAGAAGAGTCATCCTATCTTTTCAAATTCTGTCTTTAATTTCTTTGTCTTTTTCGAGATAACCTTGTGAGTCTGTTCCAGGCTTGTTCTCTTCTTTCTCTATTTAAACAACTATGTATCTCTCTCTGAGACTTATCTATCTTTTCAATCAAAAACTCTTTAAGATTAGATCATCTCTTGCTGGTGTGTAATATCCATCAAGAAATCCTGTTCCTCTTTTGGTGTGTCATATCCAGAGAAGGTCCAGTGGTATATCAGAGGCTTTCCGCAACCTCTGTGTGACCTTTCGATCCACCGTTACTTGACTCGACCCCTTGACTCGACCTAACACTGGAGTTAGGCTCGATCCACACTCGCCCCCCCCCCCCCCTTTCACTCGACCGTTCACTGACTCGACCCCTTGACTCGACCTAACACTCGAGTCAGAGTCAAACCCCATTCTATCCACCACTTGCCTTCTGTGCTTTGGTTCAGTTGCTGCAAGCCTATCCAAGTCGCTCAACCGAAGTCAGAGTCTACGATCCAAGGGAGATTCGTATCATGTAGGCATTAGTGACCGTTGGTGAGAGTAGGAGGCAGCCCAGGACCTTATGGCCGGTGTGGTCTTGAAGCGCCGAAACGGTTGCATAGCTTCTGGCCGGTCTGGACATGTCTTCACTCTTCTAGTCATAACTTCTGAATGACTTATTGGATTGCTACAATTCCACTTCGAGGTGAATCTTGACTTTTCTAGTTTTCCATATGCATCGAGATCTCTTGAATATATTATCGGGAAAACCTCTAACGGACACCATACTTCTGACGTATAAAAACTGTCTTGAAACGGGTTTTGATCGCCTTTTGGTCTTTAATGCTCAAAAACTCTTAAAACCTTCTTGACCCGTAAATAATTGAATATCACCTTCTTGGCTCTGAAATCACTCCAAATTCTCCCTAAAACATGAGAAAACAATAGCAAATATGGGCGAAAATCCCATGTTATCAGTTTCCATAGACTCCCTGAAGGGTGTCCCAAAGGTCATTTGCTGTTTTAGAATATGAGTAAGCAGCAAGGATTGAATGCTCAAGAGAGTTTTGGAGAACGTAAAGCACAATTTGATCTTCCTGAAAACATTTAGACTCTTAAACACTCGTATTTTTGGTGATGATAGAAGCTGACTCTTCATCTTCAACCACGTTTTTCCTTTTGTCTTGATTCACAGGAGATTCATTAGTGATGTGATCTCATAGACCACGACTACAAAGAGCAGTTTTCGAGGTCCTCGACCAAAATAAGTAGTTATCCCCTTTTGAGGACAACTGGAAGAGAGATCTGCTTTGTATTTTTCATACCCAAATTAAAGAACAATAAAGAATGAGAAGAGATACAAACGAAAAAAACAGATCTTAGAGCATCTCCAATGGTGAGAGCTCCCCATGAGCTCTCTCCAATTATTTAATATAAATTTTGCAAAATTTAAAGTTAAGAAGAGTTCTTAAATTGGTCTTCCTCCAATGGTAGGGTTCTCTTAAGAATAAATCATTTAAATTTTGAAAAACAAAAAGTGTTGTGTGTTTGTAAAACAAGAAGAAATGTTTGTGTCTTTGTAAAACAAGAATAAGTGTTGTGTTTTGATATAACAAGAAGAAGTGTTGTTTTGATATAACAAGAAGAAGTGGTGTGTTTTGATATAACAAGAAGAAGTGTTGTATATATAGAGAAAAGGAAGGTGTATTCAAAAAGAATGCAATTGAGGCAGATGAGGATACTTATTACCTATTACCTAACTACTCGCTTCCAATGTTATCGTAACTGAAACCTTCAGATATGGTATCCAACCTCTTGTTGTCTCCTGCAAAAACACACATTTACTATTATATTTGCATATCTAACAAAGTGCAGCTACAAATACATCTAGTTTTAAGTACAAATGCAAAGATCAGAGGAACAACTCACCTATGACCTTTACAAAACCCACTTCATCTGAATTCCAAACTAGTCCATTCCATTTCCCTAGCCATTCAAACATCATCTATGTGTTCTGCTTAATGTTACCACATCTTCGTGTTCTTCCTCATCATCGTCTGTTAGGATCACCAAGCCAAAATAAGGATCTCAAGCACCGGTTATTACATTTATCATGTGAACAACACTAAAACTTGCTTCTTCTTTTTTCAACCTAATCCATACTGCAGAAAGATGGCTACATGTATAATGAACATATCCAATTCCAAACAAATCCTCCTAGAATCTAATCCTACACGACACAAGTCACTGGTTTTTGAACACCCTTCACCACTAAAAACCAAGACAGAGCTCAATTCTTACATGCTAAGTTCATGTAACACCACTAAATAAATAAGATCACTCTCTCACAATGCTAAGTTCATCCTCCAAAACGCATTAGCTGCCTTGAGTTAGTCGTTAGCTTCTCTTGCTTTATCATCTAAAACGTGAAGCTTGAAGTTGGTTGTTCTCAGGGCAGACCATAGGAGAGAAAAAATGGCATCTTGCGTGATGATATCAAAGAGTATCATCTCCAAACTAGTTTGAGCTAGTTTCAAAAATCAGTTTGATCATCTTCAACCTAAGCTACACAAGATCAATTTGCAAATTAGTAAACTTAAAATTCCCACCTCACAAACATATCTACACACAAAAGTTCCATGAAACCTTAAGGAACCCAGAAACAACAACACGAAAACCCTAATTATGACAACTAATTGCGCAAATCTACACACACAAAATTGGAGGATTAACACAGACAACAAAACACCACCCGAAGCAAGTTTTCCAATTTCATGGAGAAATTGATAGTGGGGAAAGCTTTAATCTAAACCTAATTTATTGTTTGAAGATCGAGACGGCGGATGATGATGATCGAGACATGATCACAAATCTCCTCTGTTTTTGCAGTCGGAGAGAAAGAGAGGAGGAAGAGAGAGAGAAAACAGGAACGTCGTTTTTTTTGTTTCTTTTCATATTAAACGCATTGACTCACACGCCGACACGTCAGCGGCTCTCTCTGATTCTCAAATGTCTCTCAAGAGAATCGGTTCTTTGATTATTTAGTAGTTTTGATTTATTTTAATTGCAATTAAACAAGAGAACCCCACAATTTTTACTTGAAAACCTCCCTTTGGAGATGCTCCAATACCATGTAGAAATTTATGCGGAAGAGTATATGAGAGAAGAGAGAATAGAAGAATAGAAAGAATAGAGAGAAACTTTATATTATTTCTCTTGATATCATTTGTGTAAGAAGATACAAATATATGTAGTGGATACAAGAATAAATGAAAAGAACTGCATGAAGGAGAGAGAAGAGCGTTTTAGTTAATGACTATCAAACAAGTTAGTTTATCCAACCTTGCCAGTATGGGCGAGTACCAACCAGGCAGATTTATACATGAAGCTGCTAATTTAGAGCAAATCATCTTTAGCCTTGTGAATTTCCCAGACTAGCGGGTTTAGGAGAGCTTCATTCCAACACATATCACTAGTTCAAAGCTTGAGTTATTTTTTCATAATATTTTTTTTCTTTTTGCTTGTACAAAGAGTTTTTGTGGATTCGTGGAGAACGAGAAAAGATTTGTCAAGATTGTATCATAAAACTTACTAAGAAGATGATTGCATGTTTTAATTTAGTTATTATAGAACACATTAAACGAAAAAAGGAAGATAAGATTTGTAAGGTCCCGTCCCCGGATAAGTTAAGTCCGGAGAGGTTCCTAGAACCGATCACTACTTGATCCGATACTTAATCCGATTTTAGGGTCTATTCATTATAACAATTGTTTTATATCATATTCTGTGATTCGATACTTAGAGTCTATATGCGATAATTAGAGAAACAAACAATCTGGATACTTTATTAATAAGTAAAAGATTCGGTACAACTTATGAGTTTGCATATAAGCTTTACAAGTCGTACAATCGATCATATCTACCCGGATTTTATTACCACCCATCTTTCCCGCCATGAGTCTCTCGCGCCTAATCCTATCCCTTCCCACAATCACCATCTTTTCCTGAAAACAAAGGGGCGTAAGTAATCAAGTTTTACTCTACGAGTGCAAGTCCATGCAATGCACCCTAAGTTCCGATAATCACTTAGTTCGGGGAACGGATTGGAGAGAGGAAGTATGCGCATCAGTCCGGCCAAGTTGCGATTGATCTTTTCCAATCCTTCGCTTCCCGGCCGAGCTGCATCCCCGTCTCAGCCAATCCGTCGCTCCGGACCGAGTTATACCGAGTATACTTATGTTCATGAACCGTTATGCAGAACTATGTTTAACCCATAAACCCCTAACGACCCATAAACAACCGTACTACCGGAGATCACCATTCCGGTATTTTCCTACTGATAGCCTACCTCCGATGACTCTCAAGTCTCCATCGGAAACTCCTTATGATTGTTTTTCTCTCCAAGATGGCTTGGAGATTTTTCGGTATATTCTCGTGTTTCTGTGTGTGTTGAAAATGCGACCCAAGGACTCGTATTTATACAGTTTTCGGTCGGAAACTGCTTTCCAACCGTTTTTCCCAAAGACGCCTCTTCGCCTATAACCGCTCCTTGACACCCGTTTGGTCACGTGTAGTAACCGACACCCTCGGCACTCACTCAACTAGTAGTCACTCGGTCAGCTGACCTTCATTCCGTTCAGTCTATCTGAACTTCCGAGTAGCTGGTCCAGCTGACATGAGCTACCGAGTAACCGCTCCAGCTGGTTAGCTCGTCATTCCAGCTCAAAATACTTCGACTTCTCCGAGCTGATGGGCAGCTCCTTTTTAGACTTATCCGAGATTTCTACTTCTTTCTCGGACTAAGTATTATCCGACGATCCTATTGAAGATCGCGGACACTACAAGATCTATTATAATTAGAGATTTTTAACTATTATGCCTTCTTCTCAGTTTTAATTTTACGCAATGACATTTAAAAACCTTGTAATGGGAAAGGCCATTTCTCCAACACAAAAATACCAAAACACCCTTGTTTTATGCTGCAGAGATCGACGATGATTTGATTTGACTCTCTATTGCACATTCAGTCCACACCAACTCTTTCTTGAAACCCAACCAAATTCAAATTAAAGGCAAAATCTTTTAATATTTGAAAATAAAAATATATAACTAAAATCTCTTTTTTAACTTAATTTCTTTCTCACCCTCGCCGTTTGTCTTATTATTTCTCCACTTTCAACTTTTCATCCGCAATCTAAAGAAAGAAGAAGAAAGTAACTTTTGAAGAATGCGTTGATGGACATCCGTTATATTATATTGATTCTACAACCTTACTTTCACACTAATTGTCCACAGATTTATGTTCACCTTTGTTATCCCAACCATGCATTTTCCTTTATTGTCCACAGATTTAGGTTCGCCTTTAGTTTTGTGACTGCTGCCATTTATGTCCACATATTGCTGCTAATTTTGTTGTCCACATCCTCTTCTTTTCCATATTTGTCCACCACCCTTGGTCCACGAGCTCTGATCCAACCACCGACACCGTTTTTTCGACCAGATTTTCCAGTTCCGATAAACCGGTAGCTTTTTTTTCTCGTCGGAAGACAAGCTAAACAAGAAAATTATAAGTTTTGTTCTTCTCACTAAAACTTTTTTATTATATTATACTCCCTCCGTTTCATAATATAAGTAGTTTTGGAGAAAAATTTTTGTTTCACAATATAAGTCGTTTTCAAATTCCTATGCAAACTATCTACTCCCTCCGTTTCATAATATAAGGCGTTTTGGACTAAATGTTTTGTTTCACAATATAAGTCGTTTTCGAGTTTCGATGCATATTATATATTATTTTAATAGTTTATGATCATTTATATTATGCAGTCTCTTTTATGATTGGTTGAATTTTTTAAAAGTAGATCTTCTTAATCGGTGTGCTTTTACCTAAAACGACTTATATTTTGAAACGGAGGGAGTATTATTTTAATATTTGATCATTATTTATATTATGCAGTCTCTTTTATGATTGGTTGAACTTTTAAAAAGCAGATCTTCTTAATCTGCGTGCTTAAAACTAAAACGACTTATATTATGAAACGGAGGAAGTATAATAAATATGTTTTGTCCACAACTAATGCATTGTACTTTCTACTTTTAAACCATTAATTTATTGTTTGTCCAACAAAAAATGTCAGACACGTCACTCAGTCTTTTGTTGATACCTCAAACAAGAGAAATGACTTTTTAGCTTCTTCTTAGATATGTCAGACATAGCACATATTATTCGTTTTCTTCGATGCTGTCTACAAGGGCAAAAATGTCTTTTGCATGTGCAACAAACAAGGAAAATGACCTATTTATGAAAGGAGTTTTTGTAAATGGCAATTCGAAAAATCAAAACTCAAAACAGGCCATTATTATGAAAATTCCCTTATAATTATAATCACAAATCAAGAATGAGTTGAAAAAAATGCTTGGGAGTGATCAACCAAGTAATCTTATAAAAAATTCAATATGTAAAATACATTTTAATGATCATTATTTTACTCACGAGACCACTCACAGAGAATAAATGTCCCTAATTATTCTATGTGTATTGGTGATCTTGATTTGATTTTTTATAAAATTTATGGCAATGTTATGATAATATGTCAAATTAACATGGAAAGAAAAAGATAAAAAGGAAATAAAATGTTGCTTTAAAATCAATCCAAAGGTAGCTTCCTCATCGCTGATAACAGTTCTATGTTATAGTATTTAAAACGTTTTTCATTATTTAAAAGAGCTACAATTCAAGGCACAAACTCTATGTAACTTATAATTTTTACTCAAGCACAATCTTCATTAGCATTAAACCAAAGACCAGCATCATTATTTCGATGCCAGCACAAGAAATAAACAGTCCTAAATCGCTTTGGTAAAAAAGATGGCGACGGCTACTGAGGGCGAAACTAGGGTTTTGCAAGTGGGGGAGGAGGATGCAACCATGATGGATATTGGGGAGAGAGTCAGGCCGCCGGGTGATCCTCCTGATGTTCCAGGCTCATGGGTGAAGAAAGTAACGGGAGGAAGTGGGGGAGGG
This sequence comes from Arabidopsis thaliana x Arabidopsis arenosa, assembly GCA_019202795.1. Taxonomy (NCBI): domain Eukaryota; kingdom Viridiplantae; phylum Streptophyta; class Magnoliopsida; order Brassicales; family Brassicaceae; genus Arabidopsis; species Arabidopsis thaliana x Arabidopsis arenosa. Next base: position 12,529,304 of record CM032920.1, on the reverse strand, counting down.
ATGTTGACCCCGGAGGATGTGTTGGATGAGGCGTTTGTGATGGAAAGGTTACGGTTGGAATTCCCTAATGGGGAGGAGGGTGAGCCAGTGATAACGATTGGGGAGGAGGTGTTAACCGCGATGAATGGGTTATGGAAGAGATGCATGATTGTGAAAGTCTTAGGGCGGCATGTGTCAGTCTCTGTGTTGAGCAGAAGGTTGAGGGAGATGTGGAAGCCGACGAAAGCGATGTACATCATGGATCTGCCCCGTCAATTTTTTATGATCCGATTTGAATCGGATGAGGAGTACATGGCTGCGTTGACTGGAGGTCCCTGGAGGGTGTTTGGGAGCTACCTTCTAGTCCAAGCCTGGTCGCCTGATTTTGATCCGCTGCGGGATGAGATCGCTACAACACCAGTGTGGGTTCGCATATCAAACATCCCTGTGAACTTTTATCATCGTTCGATTCTGATGGGTATTGCAAAGAGTTTGGGAAATCCGATTAAAGTTGATCTAACTACCCTAAACTTTGAAAGAGCTAGGTTTGCTCGGGTCTGTGTTGAGGTGAATCTGAAGAAACCATTGAAGGGATCATTGGTGATTAATGGGGAACGATATTATGTGTCGTATGAGGGTCTGACAAATATTTGTTCCGGGTGTGGTTTGTATGGTCACTTAATTCATGCATGTCCGAAGGTGGTGAATGTTAGTCCGCGGGTGGTTCAAGAGAATGTAATGGCAGTGACTGGTCCAAACAAGAAAACTGGAGAGAGTTTGAAGGGACCGAAAACCATGGAGGATGGGTTTACTCTTGTCAGATCGTCTGGACGGAAAGTTAATTCCACGGCGGAGAAGGTGGTGTTTTCGGCCGGATGTTCACAGAGTAATTCGGGAAAGAAGAATCAATCACTGTCTAGGACAAAAGATATGGAAATTATTGCTGTATCAAACAGTTTTGGTAACTTGGAGGTGGATATGGATCTGACTGAAGGTATGGAAAGAGGTGTTATGTCAGATGAGAATAAGGAAAATGAGGATACAACGAATCAATTAAGGAGGGAGAAGAGTGCTATGCAAGGCAGAGGTACGTTGGTGAAAGCGGGAGGACAAAAAACTAATGGGCCGGTAAAGGATGGGATTAAAGATAGAAAGGCTGGAAATAACAGAGCTCTGGAGACTAATGGGCCTCGGCCCAAACATGGGAAAATTCACAAGCCCATGAGAGGACTCGTTTTTGGCGCATCAGAGGACAAACTCGAGTTATCCTCAAGTGGAAAAAGGCTGCGTGTGGAGAAGGAGAATGTTGGTCGTGTAGGTGGAGCTTTTGCGAATAATGGTGAGGGGAGGTCAGATGCGGGTAATCGGAATCAGAGTGGGGTGGTTTCGATTGGGATTTCTGTGGTGGAGTCGGAGGGAACCATTGGAATCAGTGAAGCTGTGGGAGCGAAGAGTGGGTCGGATGGGAGTCCGGCGCAGGCCAGGTCGGAGGAAGGGGCGAAGTGACGGTTCTCCCCGGTTATTCCAGCTACTTATAACAGTTTTTTGATGGATTGCCTTTTATGGAATTGCCGGGGGGCGAACAAACCCAATTTTAGGAGATCGATTCGGTACCTTTTGAAGAAATTCAGAGTGGATGTGTTGGCAGTGTTCGAGACTCATGCGGGTGGAGATCGAGCTAGTAGAATCTGTCGTGGGTTAGGATTTGATAAGTCTTTTCGTGTTGATGCTGATGGACAAAGTGGTGGGCTGTGGTTGCTGTGGCGGTCGGAGATTGGGGAAGTAGAGATCGTCGACAACTCAGATCAGTTCATTTATGCAAAAATTACGAATGGAGTGGAGGTTTTGAACTTAATTGCTGTGTATGCGGCACCATCTGCTAGTCGGAGGAGTAGCTTATGGGGTCGGCTGGGGGATGTGATTAGAGGTGTGAATGGACCAGTTCTAGTAGGCGGGGATTTCAACACGATCTTAAGATTGGATGAGCGGTCTGGTGGTAATGGGAGATTGTCGCCGGATTCGTTAGCTTTTGGGGAGTGGATCAATGATCTCTCTCTGATTGATATGGGATTTAAGGGAAAGCAGTTCACTTGGAGGAGAGGAAAATCAGAGAGTACGACAGTATCAAAGCGGCTTGATAGGGTGTTTTTCTGTGCTCAGACTCGATTGAAGTGGCAAGAGGCTTCAGTGAGGCATCTACCTTTTCTGTCCTCAGACCACGCCCCTCTGTATGTTCAACTATCACCGGATTTAGCTTTGAACCCAAAAAGAAGACCGTTTCGCTTTGAGGCTGCGTGGTTGCAGCACACAGGCTTCAAAGAATTGCTGGCAACATCCTGGAGAAGTGACATAAGTACACCTGAAGCTTTGAATTCATTGAGGGAGACTTTGTGTAGATGGAACAGGGAAGTCTTTGGAGATGTGAATAAACGAAAAGAGAGTCTGATGAGGGAAATCACAGAAGTTCAAGATTTACTTGATTTAGCCACGACAGATGATCTACTAGCAAGAGAAGAAGCTCTTTTAAAAGATTTTGATGAAGTGTTGGAACAGGAAGAAGTCATTTGGGTCCAGAAATCTAGGGAGAAGTGGATCGTTTTGGGTGACAGGAATACTTCTTTTTTTCATACATCTACTGTGATTCGTCGGAGAAGGAATCGCATAGAGATGCTCAAAGGTGATGATGGGGTGTGGATCTCGGAGGTAAACGAGCTGGAAAAGGTTGCAGTTGACTACTACAAGAGACTGTACTCTTTGGAGGATGTGGATGAAGTAGTCGAGAAGCTTCCGCAGGAGGGTTTTGTGACACTGTCACGAGACGATAGAGCTGGTCTGGATAAGCCTTTCAGTGGGGATGATGTTGAAAGGGCAATAAGGTGTATGGGTAAGTTCAAGGCGCCAGGCCCAGATGGTTTCCAACCAGTTTTTTATCAACATAATTGGGATGTTGTAGGTGAGTCTGTGGTGCGATTTGTGTTGGAATTCTTTGCCACAGGATCTTTGCCGCCGGATACGAACGATGCTTTGGTAGTCCTTATAGCCAAAGTAACGAAGCCAGAAAGAATAACACAATTCAGGCCGATCAGTCTGTGTAACGTGTTATTCAAGACTATAACCAAGACTATGGTGGAGAGGTTGAAACCAGTGATGATTAAGCTGATCGGACCGGCTCAGGCAAGCTTTATACCGGGCAGGTTGAGTAATGATAATATTGTGATAGTTCAAGAAGCGGTCCACTCAATGCGACGTAAGAAAGGAAAAAAAGGTTGGATGTTGTTGAAGTTGGATTTGGAAAAGGCGTATGATCGGATTCGGTGGGATTTCTTGGAAGATACACTTATAGCCGCGGGTCTGTCTGGTGCTTGGGTAAATTGGATAATGAAGTGTGTATCGGGTCCAACTATGAATGTACTCTGGAATGGAGAGAGAACTGAGTCCTTTAAGCCTCTCAGGGGTCTTCGACAAGGTGATCCGTTGTCTCCCTATTTGTTTGTTCTGTGTATGGAGCGGTTGTGTCATTTGATAGAGAGATCAATTGAAAATAAGAAGTGGAAGCCGATAAGTCTGTCTCAGGGTGGGCCAAAGCTGTCTCATATATGCTTCGCAGACGATCTGATTTTATTTGCAGAGGCGTCGGTCAATCAAATCTGGGTTATTCGACAGATTTTGGAGAAATTCTGCGTTGCCTCGGGTCAGAAAGTTAGCTTGGAGAAGTCAAAAATCTTTTTCTCTAACAATGTATCACGGGAGTTAGAGACACAGATTAGTACTGAGAGTGGAATAAAGGCGACAAGGGAACTGGGCAAGTATTTGGGAATGCCGGTTCTGCAAAAGAGAATAAATAAAGAGACCTTCGGAGATATTTTGGAGAGGGTCTCATCGCGGTTAGCAGGTTGGAAGAGTCGGGTATTGAGTTTTGCTGGAAGATTAACTCTCACCAAGGCAGTCCTATCATCGATTCCTGTCCATTCGATGAGCACAATACTTTTACCAGCATCTACTTTGGCTAGTTTGGATAAAGTATCGCGGTCGTTCTTGTGGGGGAGCACACCAGAAAAAAAGAAGCAGCACTTAGTGGCTTGGAAGAGAGTTTGCTTGCCGAAACGTGAAGGAGGTTTAGGTATTCGGGGTGCAAAAAATATGAACAAAGCGCTAATTGCTAAAGTGGGTTGGCGGATGCTGCATGATAAAGAGAGTTTGTGGGCGCGAGTAGTACGCAGCAAGTATAAGGTGGGTGACATACATGACCAGAGTTGGCTGAAGGCTAAATGTAATTGGTCGTCGACATGGCGTAGTGTGGGGACTGGTTTGAGAGATGTTGTGTTGCCAGGGCTGCGGTGGGTAGTTGGCGATGGTAAACAGACACTGTTTTGGATGGATAAGTGGCTGTTGGATAAGCCACTGTTGGAACTAGTCCATGGGAACTTACCAGTTGATGCGGGAAGTTTAAAGGTGAGTGATATGTGGAGAAATGACAGAGGCTGGGTATTGGATAAGATTCTGCCTTATGTTCCTGCTAGTACTCGGCTGGAGTTGGCAGCAGTTGTGCTAGACAATGTTACGGGGGCGCGAGATAGACTTTCGTGGGGTGGCAGTTCAGATGGTAAGTTCACTGTTAGTTCAGCGTATGGTCTCGTGGCGCGGTCTGAGCTATTATGCCCGAATATGGAAAGCTTCTTTCATCGCGTGTGGCGGGTGGTTGCGCCTGAGAGGGTGAAAGTCTTTTTCTGGCTGCTAGGACATCAAGCAATTATGACAAATGTCGAGAGGTTTCGGAGGCACCTTTGTGATTCGGATATCTGTCAAGTTTGTAAGGGAGGAGCAGAGTCGGGTATCCACATAGTTCGAGACTGCCCTGCGATGTTGGGAATATGGACAAGAATCGTTCCACGACGTAAGAGACGTGAGTTTTTTGATAAGTCTTTACTGGAGTGGATTTATGGAAATTTAGGAGATGATGGGTTGGTTGAGAATGTCCCTTGGTCTACTATGTTTGCAATGGCGGTTTGGTGGGGTTGGAAATGGAGATGTGGGAATATTTTTGGTGAGAATGCGAAGTGTAGGGACAGGGTTCGTTTTGTTAAGGACCTTGCAAAAGAAGTGGCGTTGGCAAACAGCACCATTACGGGCCATGGTACAAAACGGGACAGAATTGAAAGATTGATTGGTTGGGAAGTCCCAATGGTTGGCTGGTTGAAGTTGAACACGGATGGGGCTTCAAGAGGTAATCCGGGTTTAGCTACGGCGGGCGGAGCCCTACGGGATGGAGATGGTAATTGGTGCGGGGGTTTTGCTGTGAATATAGGGAAGTGTTCGGCACCGCTGGCAGAGTTGTGGGGGGTCTATTATGGGCTCTACATTGCTTGGGAGAAGAGAGTGTCGAGAGTCGAGCTGGAGGTGGATTCTGAAATGGTGGTCGGTTTTCTTAAAACAGGGATTAATGATTCTCATCCCCTGTCGTTCCTGGTGCGTCTGTGCCATGGCTTCATCGCAAAGGACTGGATTGTCCGGATTGTTCACGTGTATAGGGAGGCCAATCGCCTAGCGGATGGATTGGCTAACTATGCTTTTACACTACCTTTAGGTTTTCATTCTTTTGTTACAGTTCCTGCGGAACTTGTTTCGATTGTTCAGGAGGATAAGCTTGGGTCAACACGACCAAGACGAGTCCCGGTTTGATTTTGTATTTTTCATTTTTTAAATAAATCTGGGAGACATTGTCTCCCGGTTACTCACCAAAAAAAAAACCAAAGACCAGCATTTTAGCTGCCTAAAAACACCAATTGGCTAAAACGTATTTTTTTCTACTCGATTTTTTTATTTTTGACAATCTTTACCACAATGTACTTAGTAGCTCAAACACTACAAAGTAATTTGCTTTGTTGCAAGTATATAGAGAGGGGAACATCCGCAAGTCGCAATGCTGACTCTAACTTCAACCAGATGAGTTTCCTGTCATCTTCTTAGCAAAGCTGCTTATGTCAAATGTATCATTGCCATTCTTTGTTATGACCCCCTGCATATACAAACACGTTGAGAGATTCAGATAAATGAGCATCAAAATCTTCCGGTTTTAGTCAATAATCCTCAGTATAAACCAGAATGAACCTTCTCGGTTATGATTCCTGCAATCAGCTCTGCTGGAGTCACATCAAAAGCTGGGTTCCAAACTGAGATCCCTGGTGCTGCAATACGTTCACCAAGTCCTCCATGTGTGTGCAGCAACTCCTTTGGAGATCTTTCCTCTATCACGATTTCTTTCCCGGAAGAAAGTGACAGATCAACTGAGGTAAGAGGTGCAGCAACATAAAATGGGATACCGTGATGTTTTGCACACAAAGCGAGACTGTAAGTCCCAATCTTGTTAGCAGTATCACCTGGAATGTATGAATGAATTGGTTTAGAAGTAATTCAGTCATAAGGAATCAGAATTACAGAGAAAAACGAATTATTTAACGTGTTTGAACGCACCATTTGAAGCCACGCGATCTGCTCCAACGATGACACCATCTACACGACCATCTTTCATCAGTGCAGCTGCAGCTGAGTCTGCAATGAGAGTTGCAGGGATTTTCTCATGCACTAACTCAAACGCTGTTAGCCTCGATCCCTGTCAATTCTCATTTTTAGTAATTCAAAAGACTTTCAACAATTCAACAGAGATATGGAAACTCTATAAAGCAATGGATCCAGGGAGCAACCACAAGAAGTATCTGTCCTACTTTCCTTCATGGTTTTGAAGCTTTTACCACCGTTTTGATGAACACATATGTCAATATACAGGTAATTATCGTCCCTAACAACTTAAGGTATTCTAGGGATTCTTGTTCTTACTATATTTAAAAAGACAAAGTATTAATATAGGAGTTTTACTTGATTGAATGGACGAGTTTCTGTGCAGTATGCTCTTTCTAAGATTCCTTGAGTGTGGAGTGCACGGATGACACCGAGGGCAGTACCATATCCGGCGGTAGCAAGGCTACAGAGACAATAGAACTCGTAGTTAATGCCTTACTAGTAATCTACCACATAAACATAAAACCAAAAATCATTACATAACTCTATTGGTTGAAACTGCAGACATATATGTAGTAACATGCCTCAACTTGAGTGAGTTTTGCAGAACATATACAAATGTCTGTGTATCAATGCAATTCAGAATCTATCTAAAGCAATACCTTCCAGTGTTGCAATGGGTCAGAACAGAAAGCTTATCAGCATTCTTGGCTTGCTGCCTCAACAAGCTTGAACCAAAGGTTCCTATAGCTTTGTTTGAAGCAACATCATCTTCAAGCATATCCTCAGCCGCTTCAATATATGCCTGAAGAACAATAACCACAGAGAATGAACTAAACTTACAAAAGCAAAAGGCACATCTTTCTACAGGTAAATGATACAGAAACAAAAAACCTTTGGCTACTACGAAACGTCGCATTACCTTAAAAATAGATTTGGGTTCAGTGGCAATAGCCAAGGCCTTTGCTATAACATGTTTAAGTTTCAATGCAGCATCTGCAAGATTAACTGCTGTTGGCCGGCTAAAGAAGCCATATAGAGAGCAAAGACTTTAGAATCACAGAAATAAGCACCAAGATGCAAATTTTATCTAATAAACCAATCCAAATTCAGTACCTTGACACTAAATAATCCAACTTCTTCTCAAGAAAAGCAACAGCATCTGAAGATGATCCATCAAAACCATTAAAGTTGAAAACTTCAACAGCCAAAGAAAGAGCAGCAGCAATAGCTATAGCAGGAGCACCACGAACAACCATTTCCTGAATAGCACTCCTACCAAAAACATCAAAATTATGAAACTTTCTAACCACAATTTCCCATAAAATCTATAAAGGTAAAGACTTTACCATCCATCTGAAGCATCACGAATCTCTAAGTAAATAGTCTCTAAAGGAAGCTTCCTCTGTTCCAATTCAGACAGAGTAAACAGATTGAGAAAAAGTATAAAGTTGAAAACTTTATAGACGTGAAAGAGAGAACCTGATCGAGTAATTGAAGAGAGCCAGGCTTGTAGCATATAGCTTTGAGGGTCGTGTCTCCTTCACTAGACATGGATGGACTTGTGGAGTGATCTTGAAGAGGAATAAGTTCTCTTTCACAGATTGGTTTAAAAGAAAGAAGAACAAAAGGAAAAAGATTTGGGTCAGTGACAGTGAGAATCAGATGCCTAGAGCACCAAGCCGGCGTGAAACGCACCAACCGACGTCGTTTTCGCTGGAATAATGGGCGTGAAACAAACCGGTTTTAAGATTTTGGTTCGATGTAATTGAATTTTTTGTTTAATATTTTTGATAATTGAATATTATTTTGTAGAAACATAGTTAAAGAATATTTTACTTTTGGATTCGACTTGATATTAATAGAATTTTGACAATTTATAAGAACAAAGAGTTGTATCCTTCCAAATCATATTTTATGATTGTTAAAAACGATTATAAGTGAATATACTAAGCAAAAATCATTATGAACAAACAAAGTATTCAACATTAAACAATTCTGTTGTATTATTCTACTTGATTACTTATAAAACTTTGTGAGTTGAAAAAAATACACTAAGTAACAGGATGAAATACATTAAAACAGACCCAAATCGAAACCTAGTAAAACTTTTTAGTTGTTATTCTAACATTTGTGGTCAAGTCCGTTTTTTAGTTAAAGTGTGTAAAATTGGTGTTTTAGAGCATCTCCAACCCACCTCTATATTTGCCTCTAAACTCTATTTTAAAGGCAAATTTACTCCAACCCACCTCTATTCTCACCTCTAAAATAGAGATCTCTATTTTTTTCTCTATATATAGAGGTGAGAATAGAGAATCTCTATTTTTTTCCCTATAAATAGAGTTAAACTTTTTAGAAGAAAAAATAGAGAAACACATTGGAGTAAAAATAGAGAAAACTTACCTCTATTTCTATAATAGAGCTAAAAATAGGGAAATACATTGGAGATGGTCTTAGGCATTACATGTACAGTATTTTGTTTTTTTTTTGGCATCAGTTTTATGAAAATGCTTTTAGTGTAATGGTTAAGACAATGAGAAAATGTGTTTATAGTTTTTTAAGATGGCAAGTTCAAACCGAGTAATGGCAATAATATTATTTTTGATTGAATAAATATGTTTATTTATGGACTTTTGCTTTAGGAAACAAAACATTATGGGCTGGTACTGCTTGTGGCAAACAAATAGATAATCTCCTTTAACGTAACATCTCTTTACCATCATCGAAATTCACACAACAAACACAATCAACACTCCAAGCTTAATAAAGAACAATCCTCAAGTGGTTTCATATCAATTCTAACTAAAAACTAAGAGAGGAAAGTCTATATAGATCATTGAACGATACAAATTCTCTTAATGACTCTATAAAACCGAGAGATTACCTAAGAGATGGCAACGAGATCAACATCGGCATGTGAAGAGAGAATTATAAATCGTTATGTTTTTAAGAAATAATAAAAAATAGATAATGACATCCGAGAATTTGTCACTAGAATCAATTATCGCTCGAAAACCACCGTGGGTTTCAGTTGAAAGATGCTCTCGGGAATAAGGAGAAGAAAGAACTCTTGACTTCTCTCGTCTAACTAAACTCTCTTTTTCTTCACTCTTACTTATCTTGTATTACTAATCGAAATCTAACCTTTGAGGTGACTTAATTTGACTTATATGTTCACCAAAACTCAAGTTTCATATGCATATTTTCTAATAAAAAAAAAAAAGGTAAAACAAAATTCAGTTTCACCAAATTTTGACTGGTTTTCTTGTAAACCTTTACACGAACATGTAATTAATATTTAACCATTTAAAAAATTAATAATAAAATGTTGTTTAAATATGGAGAACAATTTATTTTATGCAACAGTTATCAAATTTTAATGATACAAAGGTAAATAAAAGCATAAAAATATATTATTTCATGTTTATCTATATTAACAAAAAACATTTTGTAGGTATATCCCATATCAGTTAGTTCAAATTTTTGTTTTTTTTATAATTTGCATTGACGTGTCATTTATAGTTTTGCACCTCTACCATGTTGACGTATCGATTCGAAAGTGATTATCGGAGAAAGTTTTGGAAAAAATAATATAGAAAGAGATTTAATTACTAGAGTAATTAGGATGTATTCCATTGAATAACAATTATTTTGGATGGTTAAGAATCATATATATAAAAGTTGGCTAACTCTCTCCATATGAGTGCCACATCATCACATAAGAAAATGACATGTGTCATTCTATATTATTTAAATAAAAAAATTAGTAAAATTAATTGAGAGAAAATCAAACGTCTTTTGTTGTGTTATCTCACTTTTAATTGATGTTTTCAAAACTAAAAAAATAAAGTAAAAAATCAGACTAATGTATTAAATACTACTTTCATTCTACTCTTCTTATTTTATTAAAAAAATTTTATCAATGGTCATTATTCGATAATGGTTAAAAAATTACTTGTGTTATAGTCAGGGGCGGACCCACGTTGGTGGAAAGGGGTGCAGTTGCACCGGGTAATATAGAAATTGTTGTGATTTTGCATTAGATATATTGAAGCAATTGGTTCAGTGGTTATAAGATATACCCTACAACTATGAGGTTGAGGGTTCAATACCCCACAAGTGTATTTTTTTGCACTGGATAAAACTTTTGGCTGGGTCCGCTACTGGTTATAGTTTAGAAGTTTGCTACCTAACCTCATATTAATTTAGTAGTTTTACTTTGAATATTTTCTTATTGTTACATTTTCTGAATATGATTTATCATACGACATTATCTCTTTTCATTTTTGTGTGTTATTATAAGTTGGTAATATTGACATACAAATTTTTTCACTTAATGGTCTTTTGAAACGTTAGACATACCAAGAAATATAAAACACGAGACTCTCGGTTATATGAAAGGGAAGAGATCTAAAATGTTGACTTAAATTACTAGAATATCATGATGTGTTTGGCGTACTAGGTGACGAGAGAGTATATGAAACAAAAAATTGTTTGTTTAGAATTTAGTTAGGCAAGTTTCAAACCACATAAGTAGCATAACTACATATACTATTGTATCAATATATCATATATTGTTATTGTATGTATTCATGATAGTGAAAGATTAGGATTGTAGATATATAAATAATCAGATTTATACTTGAAAAACGTAGAATTGATATTTCAAGTCAAAGATGAATCTAATCATAAAAATTATAACTATAGAAGATATATATGAATTTATTAATTACATAATAACACACACAAAAAAATGAACATAAAAAGCAACAAAAACCATAATCATATTTTTTTCTGTAATTTTCAAAACAAAAACCCACGCGTAGCGTGGATATTCATCTAGTATTTCATAAAAGACAACTAACCATAAAATCTTTTAGTTTCTTTATCTCTCTTCTGATTTATCTTATATTTATATCATATCTTTATTTTTAATTATTACATTCTTCTTCTCTTATCTATACTAGTATATTTGTTAGCGGGTGGATAAATTATTATCCGACAAATTTGATATCCGACCCGATAAAAATTTTTCTTCATAAATCTTACACCGGATATTCCATATTTTTTTGGATTAAGTCAAAATATATCTTAAATTATGAATCGGATATTCCATATTTAAAAATATAGATATTTAGAAGACTTAAAAAATGTTCAAACAAAGATGATAGGAGAATTGTATTTTTAAATCTTAAATAACTTTTTTGAATAATCATATAATACATAAAGTAAAAAAAAAATCTTAATTTTTTTTCTACATATATTGGGATTCGAAATTTTTAAAACGGATATGTATTACCCAATTGATAAAAAAGGTGTGTGTTCAACGTCCCATATCGGCTAAAATGTTTAGATATTGATTCAGAATCATATTATAAATAAGATCAAAATGAATCCAAATCCGAATGAACAAGAAGCTCAAATTAATAATCATCCCAATTTAAAATTATATACAGTTTCATTCGGGGTTTTTAGTTTAACTGCTTAATTTTACCGGAAATGTTAAACTTTAAACTTTTAAAATGTTTTAAATAATATAATTCATATATTTAAAATCAATAAAATTTTTATAATATTATGAACATTTTAACGTAGAAAAAGAATTACAATAAAACGAGACGGGTTATATTGTTAGACGGGATTATATAACGGGAAGAGTTTTTAAGAAGTTTTAAATATTATAATTCATATATTTACAATCAATAAAAATTCATATATGAAGAGTTAAAATAGCATGGGACGGTTATATTGTAGGACGGGATTATATTGCAGGACGAGCTTATATTGCAGGATGAGGTTATATGAAGGGATGAGTTTGATCAAAAAAATTTAAAACATCATTAATCTGCTGCTTCAATACGGGTAAAATCTTCATTTTATTACTTTTTTAACACCACCAATATTTAACAAATCAAATGATCCTGATTAAAGTAAAATTATATAAAACAAAATTTGTTTTGTGGTATATCGTTACGTAATAAAAATTGTAAACTATAAAATATAAATGTCTTATAAAATAATACAATTTACAAATTTTATATATAATATATAATCATTAAATTTTAAAAACAAATCATCCCGCGGTGTACCGCGGATTAAAATCTAGTTTGTATAAGTAATTAATCATCACATAATTCATAAAGTTGAAAATGCTGATTTTCTGCACATGTTATGCTTCGAATTTAAAAAATCAAGCATAAAACATTCAATTTACAAAAAAATATAAGAACGTATATTAAAATTTTCGCAACGGCTATGAAAAAATGACAGTCCAGAAACATATTATTACAACACGAAAATTATATGAGAAACCATAGGAGTTGGAAATTGATGTTGGTTTAAAATTAAAACATGACCAAATCAAAAACTAGTTTTATCAGTTTATTTTTTTCAACCATTCCAGTTTATAACCAATCTCAGAATCTTTAAAATCAGTCTACAAGTTATTTTATTTGATTGAGAAACAATGAGACAAAAAAAAATTAACAAAACAAATGTTGATTAACTCCAACCATTGATTAAATGTCGAAGGAAACGTTGGACTGTTTTCATGGATTGGTCGCGACTGTTTTTGGAAATGTATTTTCTTGATGGATCGATCCATGTGGTGCTATTATCATAGCTATATACACTTGTTAACTAGTGTCGACCATCTACACTAAGATATATATTTTTATTTATATATCATTTTAGTGTTATGTCAAATCAAAACAATCGAGATTTTTTCTACATTTGTTTGTTTCATTGATTGAACAATCAACTCTTTGTGAAGTTTTACAAAGGTTGACATACCTAATATTACGACAAGGCGTGAATAACAATCAAACATGTAGATATTCTTAGTTACAGTCCCTTAATATGTATTAATGTCTGTACATTTAGTGTTGTTTACTTTGTCAAAGTTCGAATAGATATATTTATGTTACAATCATATATTAAAAACATATACATAACGAAAGCAAAAATCATTAACTACTTGCACATGATCATTGAACATTTTCATCACAAAACATTTATAGATCATGTGATTGTGAAACCTATAAAGAAAGATGAATTTGTACAAGATGTTCAAAGTAGAACTAACCATTAGATTATAAAATTGGTTAATCGAAAGAAAACGTTTGTGTATTGGTAGTTGGATATAGGTTTCAAAGAAAATTTTTCATTTAAGAAAGCTTATTTAATATATAAGAATTTGTTGGTAAAATAAAAAAACTTCAAAAACTGGAAGTTGTTTTGTTCATCTAGATTTCATATATAATCACCAGCCTCAACATTATATTATTCTACAATCCCTAACGGTTTATGAAGATTGTAAAAGTATATATTAATGTTTCAATCATATATTAAAAACTTTCTTAAGTATAATAATTTTTTTCGATGAAAACATATTACTAATTTCGCCATTCTTAATCTTGCTAATCTACATTTAATAATTCTATTGAACGTTTGTATTAACTATTGTGCGCAAGAAAGAAAAATTTGTATGTCTAAATTATATTTAAAAAATTCTCATTTATATAATTCTAAGGTGGATTGTTTAGCTCGATCTTCTAGACTTTTATTTTCTGAAGTTACATTTGTCAACTCTTCTCTTCCTATTGGGCAACCAATTATGGAGTTAATTTTTGATTGATGTGTGGTTGACAAAATAAAAAATTTAAAATTCAAAAAGTATTTATTTGTTATTCTTCAAGTTTAAGAATTAATAATAAAATTTATTCAAAGGATATTCATTCAATCCGACTTATCATTGAGATAACTTGAATTTTGGAAAATCGAAAGACAAGATAGGTATTCAAAATTCTAATGGTAAAAGAATATAAATGAATAATAAGTTTATTAATTCATGATAGAGTTTTTTTCACATGACGAAGTTATCTTGACCAGAAGCCGTAAATTGTTGTATGTCAACAAGCTCTACTATCCTAATAAGACAACCAAACCCAACGTCATTCACAAATTAACATTAGCATATGATGTACCCGGTTAAGTTGCAATTTTCTAAACACTTGTTTCTTATTCCTTGGATCCAATTTCTTTGTACACAGTTACATCCTTTGTATCCGGCACCTTTATTTTTATCGGCATGATAAACTTATCATCCTTGTTTTTTGTTACTTGACCATTAGACCCTACAACGTTCTAAGAATACTCTATGATTAATGCACTACAAAAAAAAGAGTTAGTTGCATCAATTAACTTGTGTCAAAAAATTAAATGATACTAATTTGAATCATTTATTTATAATCGATACGAAAATTATAATTTAACATCAGTTACAATAATTGATGCCATGTGGCATCGTTTCATCAAAACAGATGCAAATCTAGATCTATTTGCATCATTTTTATATTATTGATACAAACATATGAATTTGCATAATTTAGAAAATGATACAAAATTTCAATCAATGACAACCGATCTAATTAAAGATTAAGCATCAGTTGTAAAAAGCGATGTAATTGGTTACTTTTTTTCAAAGTCCGACAATGCTCCCACTGAAAAAAGAGGCTTCATAGGTTTCTTATATATAGTGACATTAGTTTTTATGGTGTCACCAAAGTGTAAAGCTTAATAAGAAACTATTATCCCAAATAAATATAATCATTTGCTTTTATATTAATTAATAAAATTAAATAAATTTTTTTTATCAAAAAATCATTTAATGTGATTATACAAATTTTAGCCTCAATTATTTATAACTGATATAAACACTTAACATCACTTATTATTACTGTAGCAAATATTAACGTCATTTTGGTAAATTGATGTTAATACTAATATCATTTATATTAATTGATGCAAAATTAACATCATTTTTTGCAACTGATGCATAGTAACATCGATTACAATAATCGGTACAAATAATTATTGGAACCGATGCAAATAATTTGCATCACCAATTCCAAAGTCACTTATATAAGTGATGTAAAACTCATTTGCATCAATTATAAGTGATTCAAATATACAAAATAAGTGATGCAAAACAGCTTTTTTGTTGTAGTGATGGTGGCTTCCTTCCCTAGCAGCCTATGTGGCATCACTCAAGCATCAATTATGTAAATGAACTCCTCACTTGATGATTTTATTTAGACTGGTTAAAGAATTGTTTTGTTCATCTCTCGATTTGGAATATAATCACCAGCGTCAACATTATGTTTTTCTACAATCCCAAACGATTTATGAAGATTGTAAATGTATATATGTTTGCTTGTTTTTTTTAAAAAAAACTTTCTTGTATTATTCGACATCTTTAACTTGAAACTTTGCTATTTGATTTTTTTTTCCTATTAAATTTTACATATTTTAAATAAAATTGATAAAACAAATTTTAATTTTGAATTTTAGTGAAGTATAATAATTTATTCAATGAAAAAATACTACAAGTTTCACAATTCTTAATCTTGCTAATATTTATTAAATAATTCTGTTGAATATATGTATTAACTATTGAGTGCTAAAAAGGAAAAACAATATGTCTAAATTATATTTTAAAATTCAAATGTATTTCTTTTTTTTCTTCGACTTTAAGTATTTCAAAGGGTATTCGTTCAATCTTTTTAGGGATATTTTTTTTGTTTAGATGACCCTTTTTAAAAACATTGTTATGAAACATATTTTAAAAGACATCTCAAACCGTTACTCTCATATGTTTCCACAAAAAGAAATAACCCTAAAAAGATCAAGCAATTTAATTTTTAAATATTAATATAAGAAAAGTTGTTGTCTTAATAAATAGTTTTATTTTTGAGCTTAAGTAAAGTTCAACAGATTATTCGGTGAATCTTAATGTTGCTCTACATCAACTGATTCAAGTGAACATTTGTATATGGAGTGCTAAAATCAAAAAATCATATGTGTAGATTAAATTGAAATTCAGAAAGTATTTGTTTTCTCCAAGTTTACGAATTAAGACTAAAATTGATTCAAATAATTTTATTTCTATTTTTATTCTGATATTTTATTTATTTGAGCGACTCTTTAAAAAAAATATAATATTGCGTATCTCAAAGGACATTTCCAACGGTTATCCTCATAGTTTTTCTTAAATATATTGAAGTAACAATAAATCGGTAAAGCAGTTCTTTTTCAAAATACTAATTAAAAAAGGTAAGATTTATTGTAAGAACTTATTCGGTGAAAAATACAACAAGTCTCGCAAACCTTAATCTTGCTTTACATCAAATAATTCGAGTGAATGGTTTCAAGCTGTTCTTCCAATTGCCCTTTTGATTGCTAATCTTCAAGGTGATTTATTTATAAACAAGTGATGGAGGTTACCTATCAAATAAATTTCTTACTTCTTAATTTTAGCATGTAATTAGTTGAACAAGTAGTTCCCCTATAAGTAATTATAACATTGATAATTATTTTAGAAATTCTAATATTTATTTAGAAAACTTTATATATCACTAAAATCATTATCTTTGAACCAAAAAAAAATCTATCATTTTAATGTTGTATTATATAAGAAGTTATGTAAGAGATTATTTTCTGAAGTTTCTTTTGTAGACACTTTTCCTCCTAATTGGGCAACCAATCAAAGAGTTCTTTATTAATTAATGTGAGGTTGGCAAAAAAAAAAAAAAAGTTGTATTATATAAAAAATCTCTTACATAACTTCTTATGTCTATTACAAACAATAAACATTTTATTCTTTGAAAGTTCACTATATATAATGAAATAGAACGTCTTAACTCTTTCAAAAATTTTAAAATATTCTCATATGTAAGTGTTGTATCAACTTATTTTTGTCACATTTATTGCAACAAATTATATACTTATATCCCTTGTTCTAAAAATCGGCCTAGGCGGCCGCCTAGGCGCTGATCGGGTGGGGACCGCGGCGATTTTGTCCAAATCGGTAAAAAAAATCGGTGATCCGATTTTTGTCCGCCTAGACGGCGCCTAGCCCAATTTTTTTTTTTTTTTTACATTTTTTTTTTCTTTTTTTGGATCTAAAATTCAAAACGTCCCACTTATATTCATAATTTTTTATAAAAATCATAAATTTGACCTTAAATTCTTGTTTTCATGTGTTTAATGTAATTTTAAAAACAAGATTATATAAAATTTCTTATTTATAATGGATTAATATATTTTAAAAACATTAAATAGCCCTAAAACTAATCCCCGATTAATCCCCGTGTAATCTCCGATTTTCTTGCTAGGCGCTAGGCGCACCCTCACCGCCCGACTAGCGCCTAGCGATTTTTTGAACACGGCTTATATCTATTGAAAAATATTATTAACCATAATTAACTTAGTTTCTATGCTTATGATACAACATAGCTAAAACTGAAAGGGGAGTGATAAGGTTGAGTTTAGTAACCGGAAATGGGGGAGAGAATCAGAGGAAGAGTCGAGATAAGGAGATAATTTAGGGAGAAAGAAACATTCATTTTAGTTGATCGTTCTTCGATAACACCATAAAACAAAGAGTTTAGACATTGTATACGAAGTAGCAAACTGAACAAAACTCTAAACATATTGGACATACGACTATTTATTAGATATGGCTTTTTCTAGTTCAACATCACAAATCATATATATATGTCTTCGAGTTATCATCGAGATAGCTTAAATTTTGGATAATCAAAAGTCAAGATAAGTATTAGAATTTCTAATGGTCAAAGAACATAAATGAATAGTAAGTTTGTAAATTCACAATAGAGTTTGTTTTCATATAAGATAAATATAGTTTGTTTATATACATGCATGTGTTTACCTTTTTGTCTTAATTTTGTAAAGAAATGTTTACCTTTTTGTCTCAATTTTTTTTAAATGATTGTAACAATGAAATTGTTTGTTGTAAGGTTAACAAGGTTTTAATTACTCATACTATCACTACAAGAAATAAGTTTGGTGACATCACTATTGTCACTTTAGAAGCTCATGTTAATCTAGAAATAAGAAGGTATTTGGGATCACTTATTAAACCGACTAAAGAAAGTGAAGTGAATCTAATCTTTTATATTATAAAGCACATGGCCAATAAAATTCTGACACATGAGTATTTACTTCACAATTTAAGTAATTAACAAAAAAAAAACGTGATACTATACCTGCTTTAAAAATTATTTTCTGTTTTTTTAATTTCAAAACAGATTTAAAAAAATCTTTATGCTATAAATTTCTAAATTCTCTAACCAGTAACCACACATCTCATAATTTTAATGAAAAAGTCCTAAAATTACTCTCAATGATTTTTAATTTGATGTGTTTCAACCGTATATTTTGAAAAAAAGAAAAAAAAAACATTTCCCCTATATATATTAAATGTATTAATAATTTTATTTTAGGTATTTTAAATGCTTTTATTATACTAAAAATCCAAAAAAATAAATTTACGTATATAGTACGGGTCTAATACTAGTTAATTGATAAGCCAAAGGTTTTCTTATTCTTTTTGCCAATGACCCTTGTTGGTTTATTAATGTTTTCATTTAAGTTAAAATGTCCATAAAAATATACAACAATAACTCCACATTAGGCCCAATAATTAGCCACATATTCACCTTCTGCATACAAAACTTTTTTTGGAAACAAAAATCTTCTCGACACTTCCGCAAAGAACGAAAAAATTTCTCAGTCAAATCAAAAATTTCGATTTGATTTTTGGTACTTTGCATCGAATCGAAGAAATTCGATCTGGATTTTCGTATATCAGTTGTTTGGTCAAATCGAAGAAGCTCGATCTCGATTTTTTTCTTCTCAACTTACATGTTGTGTTTTTATCGTTTTGAGTCTTTGTTTCTTTCCTAGATCATATCTTTTATAGAATCAAAGTGTTTTATTAGAGTTTTTTAGTCTTTGATCGATTCTTTACAGGTTTTAGGTTGCTTCAGAGAAAAACAAGCTGTTTTGGGATATAAACACATATTTGGAGATGTAGTTTTGTTTAGAAGTGTCAGACATTTGGCCTCAGATGAAAGACTTCTCACCGTTAGATCTTTCTGAATTTTTGATAAATGTTTGAAGAAGATGTTAGGTTGATTTTCCAAGTGATTTAAAGGATATCT
This sequence comes from Arabidopsis thaliana x Arabidopsis arenosa, assembly GCA_019202795.1. NCBI lineage: Eukaryota > Viridiplantae > Streptophyta > Magnoliopsida > Brassicales > Brassicaceae > Arabidopsis > Arabidopsis thaliana x Arabidopsis arenosa. The sequence goes on along the minus strand of CM032920.1, from coordinate 12,509,784 downwards.
TACGGTGCATTTAAGTGTTATACCTGAATTAGTGAAGACAGGTCATTCTGGCGAGCATTTAAAGCAGTTGCAGAGCTGGACACTAGAAGCTCCAGATCGATCAATCCATGTGTGGATTGATCGATCCACACCCTTTGGCGGACGAGAATCAGTTTCCAGTGATGCAGGATCGATCGGTCCATCCACGGGATCGTTCGATCCAACCCCAAACGTCCTGTTTGGTTTTCTTTAACTAGCTTTATTTCCTATTTTCTGTAATTGGCTATAAAAAACCTAGAGCCTTATTTTCTCATGGAAGCTTCTTTTTCTGCAACTTTTTGAGACTTTTGTTTTGTAAGCTACTATTGTGATTGGAGATCACGAGATCTGAAATTCATGCTTTAAACCAACGAAAATAGTAAACTGATGATTTAAATGACATTTTTCCCAATTATAATCCCTTTTCTTTTATATTATCATTTATCTACTATGTTTTCTTCATCTCTTTGTGTTGTTTTCTTTGCCATGAATGAGTAGTCATCTAGTTGGGTTTTAGGGATTTCATAAAAAGAATTGATGGATTGGTAAATTGAAGGATTAGTTATTGGGTAATCTTTGTTGGTTTCTTCATCTTGAATGCGTTTAATACTTGGATTAGATTGATCACCTGATTTGAGAACCTAGGTTGTTTTACGCACCAAAAGTATTTGATAAAATGCTTGAATCAATTTGAGATGAGCAACATTCTTCTAGCCAACGACATTTGATGTTAGAAAGTGTTGTGAACTTATTGGACTTGAGTTTAATGATAATTTAATTTCATGATTACAAATGAAAGTTTAGTAGTTGAGTAGTCGAGTTTAGTGGCTAATGTCTTGAAAGAGAGTTAGTCTAGAATTATTTTCATAGTTGATAATTGTTCTTCGTTTCTGAATTCCTTGTTTCATTTATCCCGCTAGTCATTGTCTTTTTAAATACCCTAATGTCCAATGCCTTTAATTCATAAGTTTAATCGTCTCTTTTATTTGCATTTTTATTTTCAATTAATCAATTCTGAAATCCAAACAAACAACCTCTTTAGTTTTAGCTAAGAACGAGTCTCGAAAATCCTTAGAGTATCTTTGGTCCTTGTAGATCAACGTCGAATATACTACCTAACGGTTAAGTGTATTGAGTTAATTACTTGAGCAATTGTCAATCTCTGAAGCTCGAAGGTTTGTATTGTTGTTTCTTAAATTTGTGTGGTGTCTATGACGAAATAGCTCGAATCTAACAATGATTTAATGATTATGGTGAATTTCGATGAAGGATGCAATGAATTCGTGAAGTAATTTAAGATAGATTTTCCAAGAGGCGTGAATCTCATATTTCAGAGATGTTCAAGATACGATTCTTTGATTATAGTCATTTTTAAGTGCTTTGTTCTCATCTTTCGTGAGAAAAAATTAGTTATTGTGAATGATGAATAGGTTTAGATCTCTGCCCTGATAGATGCATGATTGGTGAATGGATTATAGCCTTTGAATGATGTGTATACTTTGATGTCACTGCCTTGATAGATGCTTTGATCTTTATTAATTTGGTCTTACACCATTTTTTTCACTGCTTTGATCCCACCTTTCTTTTCTTCATGTTAAAAACATTGTATATGCCTTGAAACTGGTATACTGTATACAATTGGTTGGTTGCTCTAGATTGTGCTTACAAATAATTTTCAACATCGACTGTTCAACACTTGTGAAAAGAACTTCTAAAATTTTTGTGAAAAGTAAAATATCTTTGTTTTGGTTTCTGTTTTTTTTGTAAGGTTACTTATTCTTCTATAATCCTAATTGATCTTTACGTCTAAACATGAACAAAAAATATATTATCTACATTAAAATCAGTAGTTGATACGTTGACTCCATGAGTTATTTGAATATTTTTAAATGTTTAATGTTTGATATCCATTTCTATGGAAATCAAAGTGTTTTTATATGTCAAATATAGTCAATAACTAGTTAGTTTTAATTATAGACTGATTGTAAAATGGAAAAATCATGGATAAGAAAACATTATTTGTCTCAAGACTACAGAAGTGGAGTCGAAAGTTTTTTTGATATTTTCTTTGGTAATACTAAAAATACATGATAAAATGTCCTTGTCAGCATTTTTGTCTTGTTAAACACAAGCTTAGAATCGAGGTTGAAAGTGATTTAGTCTGTTATGGGTTTCTACCCACATATACAAATTGATATTTTTATGGTGAGGAACTATATTTTCAGGATCAAACAGTGAGAGTAGAACAAGAATCTGATGTGGAACATGTTGAAAACCCAACTATGAATATGCTTGTTGATGTTTTACCAAGTATGAGTACTAGTATTAATGAATCTTCTAGTATTCCTATAGAGGATCATTCGAAGCAAAATGAGGCAATTGATGATTTGTTATTAAACTGTCATTAAGCTTTGTATGAAGGGTGTCACTGTAATACCCCGGTTTCAGGAATATGGTGGTTCATGCGGAGAGGTTTAAAAGAATTGATTTAACCACCTATGTCACCAAAGTGCACTTATCTTTTCGGTCAACTGTCCTGAGAGAACTCCACAGTTAAGGGTGCTTGAGTTGGAGTAGTTTCAAGATGGGTGACCTTCCGGGAAGTGATTGTCGGAACTGTGTGAGTGAGGACAAAACACAGGAAAAGATCATGTAGTGATTTGTAGGGTCGGTAACAAGTCTTTAAAGCCTCCCGAATGTAGCGGACCGGCCGTCGGACAGGGGTGGGCCCATGGGCCCGAGAGAGGATGTGGGGCCCACTGGTAGGGACGGTCGGTGCGTTACAGTCACACGTTCAACAAGTTATCATTCATGTTTAAGTTGTATCACATAAAGTGCATATCAAGGATAAGTGACGAAGGGATGTCTATGATAATTAACCTCTTGAAAGAAGCATTTTGAGCATGCAAAGCTACAAGATTCGTTTAATGATATGAAGAAGATTATTCCTAAGTTAGGATTTAATTATGAGACTATTCATGTGTGTCCCAATGACTACATGTTGTATTGGGGAGATGATGCATTTAGATACACATGCAAAGTCTGTGAAAGTTCAAGATGGAAGACACAAGTGATATACCATGATTTTTTTAATGGTTTTTAACAATGGTAGAGGTATTGTTTTTAGAATTTTTTTTGTTATTTCTAGAGTCTTTTCTAATCCTTTTCAGGTCTTTACATGTTTGGGATGCATTTGAAGATAATGGAGCATTCTTGAGCAAAACTGAGAAGTTAAGCTAAAAAACGAACTCGGAGTCAAATCATGGGATGAGTTTAGACGTAAAAATCATGGTATACCTATACCTACAGGCAGGATGAGTTTTTTCTATTTTCAAATAAGTCCTTGCACGTTTTTAAGACCATATAAATAGATTTTTAAGGTCATTGTTTAGACCTAAGCTTTATTTTTACTTTGTTCTTGGGAGCTTGAACCCTTTGGGAGATCATTGGAAATAGCTCTTCCGGAGAAGATCTTTCTAAACTCTAATCTCTTCTTAATTTCTATCAAACTCTCTATTCAAACATGTTTTGTGCTTCCATAATCATGTCAAAGTAGTTTTCTAGTTGTGTTTAGAGATTCTCAATAGTGGTTTAGATTAATTGTTAGGTTGATTACCTTTAAGAATAATATCTATAGAGTTCTTCAATTTTGATTGTTCTTAATGTTAATTCTAGAGTAATTAACTATAATTTGATCTTAGGATAATAGGTTAGACACGAGAGTGCGCTTATTACCTGAACTATCTTAGGTGAGCAAAAGTAGCTATTCTCAGACGAGAGTTAGTTTAGATATTTTTGTGAACATATCGAACATGATAGTAAAAGTCTAAGTTACCAAATATTAGCTCGAATGTACAGAAAGAAGAATAAAAAGGTATCTATTTCTTATCGTTATGAGAGAGATCGGAGATCACCCCACGATTTGGATGCAAATTTTTTATTTTTTTATTAACAACTATATTAGATTGATTCAGATAAGTCAATGCTAAAAAATATTGTTTACATAGGTAGTAAGTTGCTGTTGGATACGAAAGTTCGTGCTAGTTTATCCGCTTTCACATTCATATTTCAAGAAACTAAATATAAATAAAATAAATCAAACTCTTCCTTGTCACTTTGAATCGCCTCTAAATATGTTACGAACGCTGGCCACTTTTGCGGGGAAGACACCATCTTCACCAGGTCGGAGTAGTCTGTAAAGAAAGCTACTTCTCTCTTGTCTTGGCCGATCATACATCTCATCGCCCAGATTAATGCTTCGACCTCTTCATGTAGTGAGGTTAAGATTCTTCTAAGATTTGCAGCTCTCATGTCTTGTGTTCCATCATTCGGATAAGAACAAAACTATCCTAATCCGGACAAACGATCGCTTTCCTTCCAAGAACCGTCTACGAAACATCGATATTCGGGTCTGTACTAACTTGTATTCTCAATTCTAGAATGAGAGTGAGTATTTGCCACCACCGAATCTAGATTGTCATCCGAGATCTCCACCTGAGCCAACTGTCAAGCTTGCTCTTCATTTTCTGCTAACCGCAAAATCTCAAGCGAACTTTTATCCACGTTATTATAAACCTTATAATTTCTGGCTTTCCACAAATACCAAATAATCCATGGAAACATAGATGTGTAGACATCTGATGGTGTTCGCCAAAATAAATCATCTATATTTGCATAGAGTAAGCCTGAAGAAAAAACTGCAGTGCCGTTGGGATCTGTGATAAAGCCCATGTTTGACGTTCAGGTGGACATTTAAAAAAGACATGATTAATTGTCTCTTCTGAATCCCCATATCTATCACATCTTATATCGCATTTAATACCTCGTCTACGAAGATTTGATGTAACCGAACTACACTCAGTTAAGCCTTACCACATAAAATGTCTTAATTTTGGGGGACATTTTATCTTCCACATAAAAGCTTGAACTGGGGTTTAATGTATGGCCCAAATCCACATGTTATAGAATACGTCGGACTATCAAACCGGGTCATGTGATACCCTGATTTAAGCGTATATTTACTAGATTTGGTAAAATGTCATCCCCTTTTCAAGATATCTTCACAATATATATCCAAAGTAATAGCTAACATTTAGGAAGACTTTCATCTATACATAAATAGTTATCAGTTTTATGAATATACGTACAAATAAAAATTAAGACAATGTTGAAATAAGTTTTGTGATTGCTCGAGTAATTACTCGATAAACTTAACTGCAATGTAGTAAATTCGAGGTCGATCCACAAGAACCAATGGTATGCTAAGGATTTCCGAGACTCGTTTTTAGGTAAAGCGGAAAAGTTGTTTGTTGGCTTTCAGATTTATAAATAAAAATGCCGAAATATTAAACGAGTTAACTTTCAAGATTTAAAGACATTGGACCATAGGGTATTTGAGAGATCAATGAATAATAGAAACATGAGTCAAGGAATTCAACAATGAATCATCGTTCTTGAACATGAACACAAGTTTAGACTAATTCTCTCTCTCGACATTAATCAATAAATTTGACTACTCGACTACTAAACTCTCGTTTGTAATTTTCTAATCAAATTCGCATTACCAAACAAGTTCACTAAGTCTACAATGCATTATAACATCAACTTTCGTTGGCTAGAAATATATTGCTCAATTGACATTTGTTCACGAATTCTATCAAACACTTTTGATGCATAGAAAAATCTAGAATCTAAAATAGGGGGATCAATCCTATTCTACCATTAAGAACATGTAAATCGAAGAACCTAAAGATAAAGAACTCTAAAAAATAATCAAACCATCAATTCATTGAATCTCCTACGTAGAACCCTAAAATCCAATAAGGAGACTACTCACACATATTGAAAAGAACAACACAAAGAGATGAAGAAAACATAATCGATTAATGAAATATAAAAGAAAATGAATTAGAAATCTTTTCCAAAGTGTCAAAGAAGATGGATTCTTGTCCCAAAGTTTCTTACAAACCAAAGAACAATGTTTAGAACTTAAAAGTATGAATGATAATGTGTAAAAAGTCGAGCATAGGGTTTTAAAACAATAGGAGATGAGCCGGGTCAAATCTTAAGTGATCATGTCAAATATGGGCCAAAAGTACGTCTAGGAAGGGACTCATCGATCCAGTGAGTGGACCGATCGGTCCAGCAGCCTCTGGAGTGATTCCTGTCCGTCAGGGAAAGTGGATCGATCGATCCAAAAATGGACCGATCGATCTGGGTGTTCTGGTATCAAACTCTGCAACTGCTTCAAATACTCACTAGAATGAGTTGTCTTCTCTAAATTGGGTATAACTCTTGAATGCACCTTTAGATTTCTTTCATATCACTTGTAAAATTAAGGTAACATCTTTATCAAGCTTGTGTCGAAAATTCTAAAAGATCTAACAGTGGTAAGTCCTCCATATGTGGCAAAACATCTGAAATTTTTCAAAGAATCTGCATCTCCAAATGTGTGTTTATATCCAAAAGCATCTCGTTTTTCTCCGAAGCAACCTAAAACCTGTAGAGACTCGATAAAGGACTAAAAGACTCTAAAAATACATTTTTACTCTATAAAAGATATGATATAGAAAAGAAAACAAAGACTCAAAACCGATAAAAACACAACATATCATTTTGCATAAGTCAGATTATCAACTTCACCAGCACTCGCAAAGGGCTAAACAAAGTCCTTAGCTTTTGAATTATACTAAAAAAAGCGTAACAATAATGTGGTTTGGGTAGCTTAGGACATTCTTCTTCTTGTATGATAACAATGTCGGTATCTAGAGAGACCCATTTGTCGACATAGATATCCATGAAAACCAAAAACATTTCCAAAGAAGAGCAGAAAATATTCAAAGTTCTCGTTTTGGAACCCAGCAAATTAGTGAAGGGACCAAGTTTTGTAAGTATTCTCAGATAAAAAGAGGTATGGTAAGAGAATCGGAAAAAAAAATTTATCTTAACACATAAAATAAAATATAAAGCAAAGAATAAAATATAAATAAACCAACAGAAGATTATCTTAACTCTATCTTTCTACTTAGTAGACTTTCATTGAGCCGGATTTGTGAAAATTCGACACCAATAATTTGCCCATAATGAATAAGAAGATAAAACTCATATAAGGTGAAGAAAAGTCTCATAAAACCCAAAGAATCACAAAAAGTATTATACAGTCCAAATAAATCAAGTTTGATGCATTGAAGTGAAAATCTATATATATAATGGGAGAGTTGTCTCTCCATCTAAGGTGTTCACATCATCATCAAAGTCATCCTATTTTAATTTTGTGTGGGCTCCACATACTTTATTTACTAAAATAAATATTAAAACTAAAATTAATTCACACACTAAATAAAAACAATAATTGACAAAAAATTAAATGAAATATTATGAGAAAACAGAAAAAAATAAAAATAAAAATAAAACTTAAACTATAAAAATTTTGAATCGAGATTGGATAAATATAAATTAGATAATTATATAATTATATTTCAACATATGAGTGAATATTTTAAAATAGTTAGATATAGGAAAAAATAAACTTATCTATATTTTAATGGTACAATAATTATTTTTAAGAGTTACAATTATTTAGTAGAGTAAAGAAAATAAGAGTTAAAAAATACCAAATTTAAAAGTTTTTACTTAAAATAAAAAGCAATTCATTTATGAAAATAGACATTTGAAATGTGAGTACCAATTAAAAAATAAGAAGGATTTAGGACATATTATTATTTATAATTATAAGATAATATAAATAGTTATTTTTCTATATTAGTAATTTTTTCTAAATTAAAAAGTGGTGCTTTGTTTTTTATAAAAATGAATACCTAAATATGAAATATTAATCAGTGTTTAGGAAATTAACATAGATTTAAAAAAACTAAAGTGATTTGAAAAAATACAAAAAAAACTATCCTAGACATCACAAATACAAATAAAATAATCTTCATAGAATTATAAAACTGTGTAATAATAATATATGAGAATGCTATTTGGAAATTAGAATAGTAATGGTAGATTGAAGAGTTTTTCATTAGAAATAATAAGGATTTTGTTTATTCAAAAAAATAAATGTATTTTATATTAGAATAATTTTTAGAGAAGTCAACATTAAGAATACTATCTGAAAATCATAATATACGTTAAGTTATATATGTAGAAGGAGAATTTTGTTTTTTTTCAAATGGCTAAGATAAAGTGCAAAATTTTATGTTGAAATTCTATGTTTGTAAGTACGAATGAGTCCATATATGAGATTAGTTTTCTATAAAGCAATTTTAGATGCACCAAAATATGGTCAAGAAATCTTATAACAAACATCTCCCCAAATTTCTGTTTCCGATATTCATTTTAATAAAAGGATCATGAAACTTATAAAGAAATTGAATAGTGAAAGATATGAAGAAGAAAATAGATACGATCTAAGGAGAAAAGAGAGTATATGCCGGGAGACGACGAGTGAATCATAGAAGATAACGAGAAAAAATATAGTAAAAAGTGTGAAAAAAATTATACTACTTTAAAAAGATAATGCACATGAGTAAAGTAAAATATTTTAAAATTTAATTGATTATATTTATATTTAAAGAATAAATTTTTTATATTAAATCCCGCGCAACGCGCGGAGGTACATAATCTAGTATAAATAAATGACAAAATTAACAGAGTTTGGACTTTGGAGTGTTACAATTCAGACAATTATAAAGGATTAAGACTATAAAAAAAAAGGAAGATGGCTACAAAATGAAACTGAATATTATCTCCATTTTACTCTCATTGTATTTTTTTTTAATTCAGCCATAAATTAAAACCTATATAAACTAATATTCGATAAAATTAACACCACAATAAATCAATACATTATTAATTTATAAAGATTTTACCGTAGATCAATTCTCCATAAATCCTATTTATTTTTTACAATTCTTAATATATAGACCAGATTTTGACATGAACAATATCGGTTTTCATTCAATCATCCAAAATTTCAAAATAAATAGTTTTTTTTCCTCAATAAATAGTTAAAATTTGAGAACTATACTATATACACGTTCTTAAAACATTCAGTTTGTTATATAGACCTTGTTATATTCGTGTGTGTTCCGTGTATTACGCCAGTTTGACTCGTTCACCGCTGTAAAAAAATTCGTTAAAGACTGACAACAAATTATGGCATCAAGAGAAATAGATTTGTCATCAAAGTACACAACTACGCATCACCAAAAAGTAAAATAGACAAAACAGAGCTTGTCCTCACGCCTCTCTCTTTTCCCGGCAACAATTAACAACACTTTACCTTTCTCTCTAAGGCAAAACCCTTCTCTTCTCTTCTCTTATGTGACCACTCCTCCATGCATCACTCCTCCGCCGCCGTCTCCGGCGAACTCACAAAACCACCAACTGCTCCACTCCAACCACTTCTTGACTTAATCACAAACGTCCTCTCCCTCCTCCTCCTCTCTTCCCTCACCGTCCGTTCCTTCATCGGCCGTTGGCAAATCCTCCGATCCAAACTCTTCTCACTAAACTCATCACTCTCTTCCTTATCAGAATCACCTCACTGGTCACAAAATCCTCTCCTCCACACTCTCCTCCCTTCTCTCCTCTCAAATCTCCAACGCCTCACTTCACTCTCCGACCAATGCTCCTCCGCTTCATTCTCCGGTGGTAAACTTCTCATGCAAAGCGACCTCGATATCGCTTCCTCTTCACTCTCTACTCACATAAGTGACCTTGACCTCCTCCTCAGATCTGGTGTCCTCCACCAACAAAACGCTATCGTTTTATCACTCCCACCTCCAACTTCTGATAAAGATGACATTGCTTTCTTCATCAGAGATCTCTTCACTCGTCTCCAAATCGGTGGAGCTGAATTCAAGAAGAAATCTTTAGAATCTCTTCTTCAACTTCTCACCGATAACGAAAAATCCGCAAGAATCATAGCTAAAGAAGGTAATGTTGGTTACTTAGTCACTCTTCTTGATCTCCATCACCATCCTCTGATCCGTGAGCATGCACTCGCCGCCGTCTCGTTATTAACTTCATCAAGCGTCGATTCGAGAAAGACGGTGTTCGAACAAGGCGGATTAGGTCCATTACTAAGATTACTCGAAACCGGATCTCCGCCGTTGAAAACACGAGCAGCGGTGGCGATTGAAGCTATAACCGCTGATCCAGAAACCGCTTGGGCTATCTCAGCTTACGGCGGCGTCACCGTATTAATCGAAGCTTGTAGATCAGGATCTAAAGAAGTACAAGAACACATCGCCGGTGCTATAAGCAATATCTCCACCGTGGAAGAAATCAGAACAACACTAGCTGAAGAAGGAGCTGTACCGGTTCTTCTCCCTCTCTTAATCTCCGGTTCATCGTCGGTTAAAGAAAAGACGGCGAATTTCATCTCCTTAATCTCATCTTCCGGTGAGTATTTCAGAGATTTGATTGTTAGAGAAAGAGGATTACAGATTCTGATTCATTTAGTTCAAGAATCATCAAATCCCGATACGATCGAACACTCTTTGCTTGCTCTCACTCAAATCTCCGCCATGGAAACAGTTTCTAGGGTTTTATCATCATCAACAACATTCATAATCCGATTAGGTGAATTAATAAAGCACGGAAACGTGATCCTTCAACAGATCTCATCTTCTCTTTTATCGAATTTAACAATCAGCGACGGTAACAAACGAGCCGTGGCTGATTGTTTAAGCTCGTTGATTCGGTTAATGGAATCGCCGAAACCGGCGGGGTTGCAAGAAGCGGCGACGGAGGCTGCGAAGTCGTTGTTGACCGTTAGATCGAATCGGAAAGAGCTGATGAGAGACGAGAAGAGTGTGATTCGATTAGTGCAAATGTTAGATCCGAGGAATGAGAGAATGGCGAATAAAGAGCTTCCGGTGATGATTGTGACGGTGATTTTATCCGGTGGAAGTTACGCGGCGAGGACGAAGTTGATTGGTTTAGGAGCTGATCGTTATCTTCAATCTCTGGAGGAAATGGAAGTTTCCGGTGCTAAGAAAGCGGTTCAGAGACTCGCCGCCGGTAATCGGTTAAAGAGTATCTTCACCAGAGCTTGGAAAGATCACTAAGGTACGTGGCATTTTCGTAATTTTCGATATTTCTGAATCAAAGGATTAAAAGACTAAATTGCCCCTCTGATTCTAATGGGACCAGAATTTTTATGTTTTTCACATAAAATAAATTTAATTGATTAGGAAATACAGATGGGAAGATATTACATAATTTATGAAATTTATTATTGTTGCATTAACGTTGATATAGACTTAACATGACTAATTGAGCTGTCACCGACATGCATTGTTTATTCGTTTAATCTTGCTAATTACTATGGATTTGGAGAATTGGACTGATCTTAGACTTATTCAATTATTAATTATGATTACGGTTCTTATAATGTGGTTCAATGTAAATTTTGTTAGTGGAAGTGTAATAAATGTCTAAATTTACAGGTGTGAAGGATTCAATTTGTGGAAGGCGAAGATTTCGATTACTCATACTCTATACAACACATTCACATCAACAAACAATTGTTTTTGTTTTTTTTTTCTAAATATGAAAATCCTAATATTTATTTTTAACTATTATCGAAAGTCATGGATGCAGGTTTTATAGTATCCTTGTTTTTTATTTATTTATATAAAGTTTGTCATTGAAGATGATCTCACGTCTAAGGTTCTAAGTGGAGAGTTTTTTTGTTTTTGTTTCCACATGTATTATTTGTGTGATTATATATGTAAATGACTCTTGAGTTTTGATCTGTAGGAGTACTAAATATTGTAACTGTCTATTTTATGTGATTGTAAGCGTGTCATTTTTTCTCAGTCTTTATATTTTTGCTTACCTTATTTATCAATGCCTTGAAAAGAAAATTATGTGAAGTTTTTAGGTCACACTATTTTGTTACTGAATTTTGTAAGTGATGATCGTGTATATGCAACCTCTATTGTATCTCCACCTCTTCTTCGGATTCACGTTAAACAACAAACAAATTATTCATCGTACTTAGATGATAAGTAATGGAAGGAAAGCATTATAAGTGATTATTGCTTGCATCAGTGAATGATTCAATGTTCACATGTTCAACATGATTCATCTTCATCAAATGGTAGTCACAAGAACATGCTTTAAACATTAAACTATATAGCTCACGTAAGTTGGTTGTAGACACAACGTCAAACCATTCTAACATCCCCCAAATCTCCCTGTTTTGGCGTTTTTCAATTGCAATTTCCGCACACTAATACTTTTTCTGTTTATGGTTTATGACAAACACAAACTCTTCCCAAAAACCTCTCATGCTCTAACCAAGTACGTAGTATACATATGTGTATGTTTGGTAGATGTATTCCCATGTGTTGATTTCTTTTTTTCATCTTAGTGAATAAGAGTTCTAAGATGGTGTCTTTTGTCCCCTTGTTCTTTATGTCATTTACTTGAAACCTCTTTATTTTACTAGTTTATGGTTCTTGTTTCAGTTGTGTTGGCCTTAGTCATGACGTGACTCAACAGTTCTTCATGAAGTGTCTTCACTCAAAAATCTTTTGTTTCATGTAGCCTATCGACGAGAGTGCTAATAGAAACAATTGTTCAGATCAAAGTTTTATGTGTTCTGCTTTTGATGAGGAGGCGAAATAGATAGAGGAAAAGAAATTGAAGAGATCGAAGTTTGTCTCTCTCCTTATGATCTTAGTTTTATTTTGTTAAAGACTCATGATGTTAGTATAAGACTTGGTATGATGTTATGTAAGACTTGTTTGGCTAACTGGTTAATGTAATATTACTTGTTGATGATTTATAAAATATAAAAGTTATATATATATGTCCAATTAAGTAAATTTTACAAATTTGGGTTCCAATATAAATTTATTTTATAAAATAAATTAAATTTATATAACGAAAAAAATGTTACGACATTATATAAAACATCACTAAATGTGTGTTATAATAAAGTATATTATAGCATCCTATAAATGCTATAACATAAAAAAGCTATCGTATGTAGAGGTCTACCATAACAGGGACATAAAATAAACGCTATTGATGATATATAATAATTATTCTCTCTTGCTAATAATGTAGATATTTCTTGTATTCGAGATCGAGTTTGAGTAACATCCAGCCTTTCCGACCTTTCTTCTTTCTCATGGAATGCACTGCCTCTTGCACATTCACATTCACATCAGCAAGCAATTGTTTTTTTTCCTCTCTGAATATGAAAATCCTAATATTTGTCATAGTCTTGGATGCAGGTTTTATCGAGTATCCTACTTTTGTTTTAGGTTTTTTTTTTCCATGTATTTGTGTGATTATATATGTAAATGACCCTTGAGTATTTGATCTGTAGGAGTACTAAATATTGTAACTGGGATTCGGTTGTGTGTTTCTCGACATGTTTTATCCCAAATTTTATCTCCAAACGCTTAAGGTTACGAGTTACATGTTCTTGAATACCTTACTTGTACGGGGCGTGTCATGGAAAAGACAAAAGCTTTTTTACCTTCACAATCTTAAGCGTTTTTCCAAACACTCGTAAGCATTACCACTAAGCCATAGCTTTACAGGATCGATCACTAATGGCGATGGAGCTCTCTGAAAATTCCATAAATTCTAGTGTTTTACCATATAACAAGAGCTTGATAGCTGTATATTGTAATAATATCTACTGACTCGTGGTTACATATAAAAAAAATAACTTACCCGCAAAACGACTAGTAACCATATCGAAGGTGAGAGATTCCAGTTCCGGACAGCTATTGAGAAATATACTAATTCCCACGAAGTCATTTCTGTGCATATTTGTTTTCATCACCAAATGTCTAGTTTTCATCGGATCGTGTAAAGCCATAGGTTGGTCACAATCTTGGAGCATCTTCTTCCCAGAGAAAAAGAAAGTCAATTGACGCACCAAAACAAAACGTGTGCATATATACAATGTTCTAACAGTAATGAAATGAATATAGTCCCCTTAAAGTTTGTAGATTAAATCATCGAAAATTCCAGACTATATCTCTCCCAATCAATTGGTTTTGAGGGAAATAATTGTTTTTGAGGGAAATACTTGTCTCACTAAATTTGCCGTCTCTCAACAAGTCAAAAACTCTTTTTTATGCAATAAAATATTAAAATCACTATAGAAAAATTATACGTGTAATTATTGTAAATTAAGAAGTGATTTTATATTTAATTACCTATGTCAAAAATTAGAAAAATATATGATGAGAGTTAAAATAATTTTAATAGTTGTGATATATTTCATAAATTAACAAATTTTATAATAGAAAAAGATTGACAAAAGAGGAAACATATATTAATCATATTTACATACAAGAATATTTTCATGGGTTGTCTAATGATAACAAGAGTATGTATTGGGAAAAATCATGTAATATCAAGTACTGCATATACATATCCTTAGACCAAAAATGATAAAATATATAACATATTTCAACTTTCAAGTACATAAAACGATTTTTGTTTTATTACATATAGAACAAATAAGTTGTTACAAGTCCTTATTATTCTATATATAAGAACATTGTTATGTTCATATATTTTACCAAGGAAAAATTAGTCTATGAAGCTAATTTTTTTTTTTTAATGAAATGTTAAATTGATTGATCAAATAAAATTATTTACAAAAAAGTTTCAGCTAAGCTTAAGAAACTATGCTTAAAATGTTTGTTCCTAAACTTAAACAACAAAACCAGAACTTGAGTTTCCCTCACGTCATCTGGTTTTGGTGTTGTTAAACTTAAACATTAAAACAAGAAACTATCGTTGAAGAAAATTTCTAAGTCGCGGCTTCGAGGCATAATCCATATGAAGCTAATTTAGCTAGATCATATAAATCTTGTAACACCCTGGTTTTAAGAATATGGTGGTGCATGCGGAGAGGTTTAAAAGAATTGAGCCACCTATATCACCAAAGTGCACTTATCTTTTCGATCAACTGTTCCTGAGAGAACTCCACAGTTAAGCGTGTTTGAGCCCGAAAAGTTACAAGATGGGTGACCTTCCGAGAAGCGATTGTCGAACTGTGTGAGTAAGTACAAAACACATGGAAAGATCGTGTGATGATTTTTAGGGTCGGTAAACAAGTCTGTAAAGCCGGATGTAGCGGACCGGCGGTCAGACACGGGTGGGCCCATGGGCCGAGAGAGGATGTGGACCCATTAAAAGAGATGGCGGTCGGGGCGTTACAAGTGGTATCAGAGCCAAACCTAGACGAGTGTGGAGTCAAGAGGGCTCACACCGTCGGGAGTGACGGTCTTGGTGCGCAACGAGGACGTTGCTATCTGTTAGCGAGGGTGAATTGTAACACCCTTGTTTCAGTAATATGGTGGTGCATGCAGAGAGGTTTAAAAGAATTGATTTGGCCACCTATATCACCAAAGTGCACTTATCTTTTCGGTCAACTATCCTGTGAGAACTCCACAGTTAAGCGTGCTTGAGTTGGAAAAGTTTCATGATGGATGACCTTCCAAGAAGTGATTGTCGGAATTGTGAGTGAGAACAAAACACAGGAAAAGATCATGTGGTGATTTGTAGGGTCGGTAAACAAGTCTTTAAAACTTCTCAGATGTAGCAGACCGGCCGTTAGACACGGTTTGGCCCATGGGCTGAGAAAGGATATAAGGCCCATTAAGAGAGATGGCGGTCGAGGCTTTACAAATCTAGTTGCTAAAATGCTTTCTTACACAATTTCTAGAAATACTCAGAAATCAAGTATTTCCAACAGGTCCATACGCGTGTATATCCATATATGAGACCATATCTTCACCATTAATTCTCAAGATTTATTTCCTTGTTAGCAAGTTGACTACTTAAGACCAATGGAAGTCTCCCCTTGTTCTAGTTTATAAAAGCACTCCCCTTCCTTTGTTCTCCTCACATAATTCCTAAGTACTAAAAAGTTCAAGTCGTTTGCTTCCATAATTCGAGTCTTCCATTATTCTTTTGAGTCAATATATTTGTTTGGCTTCCCTTATTGGCTATTTATGATACTATGCAATTTGTGCGACCCGAGTCGTCTCGTGAATCTTGTATTTTTGTGTGGTGTTTCCTTAGATGAAGTCTCATTAACCGGTTATTTATAATCACATCATCTCCACAAAATCAACACTTGTGCATCTCCACATCTACCTCCCTCTTAGCATCTCCTTGAGGCGTGTATCATTGATTTGATGGGAGGCAGCAAGTTCGGTGAGAAACATGATATTTCCCCAAAACACAAAGGTTAGGAAAGTAAATTTCAAACAATTTTGATGACTTACCAGTAAATATTGAGATCTATTCTTGTTGGTTCTATGGTTTCTCTATTGAAAACAGATAGTGTCATGAACTCGGATTCTTTGAAAACGAGGCTTGTCGTTTCACGGTACAGGTATCTCCATCGTTTGAAAAGAACACTCGTTTGTAATGATTCTTTGAAAGGCAACATAGATATGATCAAAACCAAAAAGTGATCATGTAAGTTCGATAGTAAATCTGATTTATTTGTTGAATCAAGACTTTCAAAAGAAAAAAAAAAGAAAAAAAAAAATCAGATTTGTTATCGAATTTATATGATTGCCTTATTGTCTTGAACTTTTTTATCTTGCCTTTCAAATAATCTTTATGAATGAGTGTTTTTTCTAAATGATGGAAAAATCTTTATCGTGAAACAACAAACTTCGCTTTCAAAAAATCCATGTTCATGAAACTATATGTTTTCGATTAAGAAATCATAAAAATCCACAAAACTTGATAGGGTTTTATTTTCGTTCTATTCGTCAATGGATCTTAAAGTTTATAGGTTAAATCATCGAAAATTCCAGACTATATCTCTCCCAATCAATTGGTTTTGAAGGAGATATTTCTCTCACTAAATTTGCCGCCACTCAACAAACCAGAACTCTTTCTTATGCAATAAAATATTAAAATCACTATCTAAAAATTCTATATGTGTAATTATTTTAAATTGAAAAGTGATTTTATATTAAATTACATATGTACAAAATTAGAAAAATATATGATGAGAGTTAAAATAATTTTAATAGTTGTGATTTATTTCATAAATTAAAAGATTTTATAATAGAAAAAGATTAGTGGAAGCCCCCTTGGCCCATTGGTTGACTAAGGGTTGATTAATGCTTCTACACCAAGAGGTCTGGGGTTCGAGTCCCAGATATTGCGATTTATTAACAAATTTGCAGATTAATGGAGGCAGGTGTGCAGGAGATCTCCAGCGATGTACAATTATAGCCGTTCGCCAGGATTCTACGCAGAGAAGGAAGTGTCGCCAGGTCGTGGATCATTGAAGGTATTCATCAAGATCATGAAGAAGGAAGTGTAGTTTGTCGTGGATCTAGTAAGGGTCGGAAGGAATTGTCAGTTGTAGAATCGTCTATGTAACAGTTCTCATAATTTGCAATTAATAATAAATCTAGACGACAAAAAAAAAAAAAAAAAAAGATTGACAAAAGAGGAAACATATATTAATCATATTTACATACAATAATATTTTCATGGGTTGTTAAATGATAACAAAATATACATTATAATCAATATATATATATATATATATGGTAATATTATATTATTTTATTTTTGGAAATATTAATTTAAACTAAAATTGTCTAACTACTTGAACAAATGTAAAGATAGATCTAAAAACAAGTGTATGCATGTATTGGAAAAATCATGTAATATCAAGTACTGCATATACATATATCCTTAGACCAAAAAAGATAAATATATAACATATTTCAACTATCAAGTATATAAAACGATTTTTGTTTTATTACATATATAAAACAATTAAGTTGTTACAATTCCTTATTATTCTATATGAACATTGTTATGTTCATATATTTTATCAAGTAAAAATTATTCTATGAAGCTATTTTTTTTTTATGAAATATTTAATTGATTGATCAAATAAGATTATTTACAAAAAAGTTTCAGCTGAGCTTAAGAAACTATGCTTAAAATGTTTGTTCCTAAACTTAAACGACAAAACCAGAACTTGAGTTTCCCTCACGTTATCTGTTTTTTGGTTCCTGAACTTAAACATTAAAACCAAAAATCATCGTTGAAGAAGATTTCTAAGTCGCGGCTTCAAGGCATAATCCATATGAAGCTAATTTAGGTAGATCATATCAATCTAGTTGCTAAAATGCTGTCTTACACAATTTCTAGAAATACTCAGAAATTAAGCATTTTCCAATATGATTTTATAAATTCATAATCCCAAAATATTCTACAACCTTTTGAATAGGTTCGTATTACCACTCTGGAATTATTATTTTTTTATAATCTTCAGTACGCAAGTTCTATAAAATTAATGAAAATGACGATTTTGCATCAAATGGCATAATGGTTTAAAATGTAAAATTAGATTTAAAAATAGAAGATAGCAAATTAAGTTTTTTTTCTGGTTTTTAATTAAAAGAAAAATTTTGATTTTAGGCTATGTGAACGTAGGGATTGTTTTAACTTTTTTTCTTAAAATTTCAGGGTGTAGTTATATGATATGGTATTTTTAATGTTCTTAATTGGTAGAGGTGAGGATTTCCTTACTCATTTTTCTTTAAAGTAGTAAAAATAAGTTTTTCTCTTTTTTTCCTTAAGAGGTAAAACCCAAGACACCAATATATATGGTATTAGAGTTTCCACGTTCATGTGACCTGGAAATAGAATATGCACATAGAAGCACAAAGTCAGGAAACAAAGAGATGTAGAACACAAAATCAAGTCCTGTATTAATTAAAAAGAGAAAGCGGTGTAATATGCAAAAATGTATCAGAGATGTGCTTTTATTTCCAGGATTAGACAAATATTAACACTTGCTAAGTGTACATCAGATGATAAGGAATGGATCTCACGTTTTGTTTGTAGTAAACAAGTGCATAAACACAGTCTCCACTTTGTTTATCAACATATATTTTGATGCTTTTTCTTTGATTCAGTAATTATTTTGTATCCCTATACCATTTAACCTTTTTGCTAGTGTATGCTTCGACACCCTTATTCTCATATTCTTCATAGAACAATGTTGACAAACATCCAATGCCGCTGCAATACTACACTTTGCAGTCAACATGTTGCTTTGTCAGCTGAGAGGCGATTGCACCACCATTTCAAAAAATCGACTAAGCGTGTGATATAGTTAATTTTTTGGTCAATTATATTTTTAATATTCGCTTATTTGTTGCTCATATTTTACTTATATTTTGCTCTTTATGTAAATTTTTTCTTATTTTAAAAATTTATACTAATTATAATGTATTAATGGAGTTGTAATGTAAAAAAAAAATTTAAGTTGCCATTAAATTCATTAAAGTTTTAATTTGATCTCTTAGAAATTATTTGATACATTATATTGATTTTGCAGAATAAATATGAATAGGATTTAAATTGAAAAGTAAAGACTAAAAAATCGTAATCTCAATAATCTCGTTGTGTAAAACATCTTTTCACATTTTTGTAATTTTTTCTTGCTATTTTCATACTGTATCATTCAGCGTCTTGTAGTCTGGTTGCAATCTGTAGACAACCACCATTTTAGCAACACCTAAAGGCACTATAGTTACATTATTAAAAACATAATAAATTTGATAAACCAGTTGAAATTAATGCCAAGAAAAAAAATCTTTACAAGAAACCTATTTAATAAGAACACACATCTTAACATAAATAAAATCTTATATATGGTCCATATCAAAGTATTTTACAAAGGTTACTAACTAACTATATATAAATTGTAGAAGTGTGTTTAATTAGCTCCAAATATAAGAAAAATGTTTTTAGTACATATGACATGTTCGAATGTATAATAAAAATCCATAATTTTTGTTCAATAAGCTTTAATATAAGAAAAACAAATTTGCTTTTCTGATTTTAAAAGCACCATCTTGACAGCAGTTAGTTAACCAAGACAGCAAGCGATCAATAATCATCAGAAAAATGGCCATAAAGATAGCTAGAGCCACTCTAGCCCTAGAAACTAATTCATCCATTTGTGGGTCAGGCCGACGTTTAGTGACACCACATATGTCGTCTATGCACAAGACGTAGCGGGTAAGAACACTGTTGAGCTAAATGTGGATGTTTGAATAAGATTATTGTGAATTGTGAATAGCAAGAGAAAATACAGCAACTTTGGAACACAATTATCAATTCACAATTCGATTTATTTTACTTAGTCCATCTATATATAGATCTTCATTCTCCCTCATAACAACTGAGCGAGATCTAGCATTGTTCAAAACGTTCATAACAATCTCAAGCTTCCATGCGGATTACTCGAATCCAACAGGTCAAGACATATCCTCTATTAAATAACGAATACATCATGATCATATTTGTGGCTAAAATGTTAAAGTTAGAAGCATTCATTTTTGAATTAAATCTGAAAAGAGATAATTTGTATTCTAGAAACTTTTAAGTTTAATGAAAAGGCTATGATATTTTTTCCCGAAGTTAATTTTGCCTCAAAGAAAGACTTTCTAAATAGTATATACTACAATAAAAAGTGAATATTGTTACGATTATTGTCGTCACAATATATAAATATTTAGTCACAATAATTCTATTGTGACGAAACTGACAAGAATTCTAGAATGTCACAATAAAATCGTCACAAATCCATGTATGTCTCAAAAATGTCACAAATGTATGTGACGATTAACAACGGTAACAATTCGTCACTGATTGTGACGACAATTATATAGTGGCAAAAAAGCCACAATTTGTGATGGACGATACTGTCACAAATATGCCACAACTAGTGACTACAAAATCGTAACATAAGTGTCATAAATTATTACCATATTTAAGTCACTGACCCGTTACATTTTGCGACCAAAATATTATCACAAATCCGACACAATTAGTAGTGACTCGATTATAGTCACACAAACGTCACAATTTGTGTTTCAGTTGTGACCTTTTGTCTTACTAAACTCGTATCAATTTGTTACAAAACTAAGAATGTAAACAACACATAGACGTTTAGTCACAATATTACCAAACTTTTTTTTTTTACGAGTGCAGTCACCATTTTAAAAAATATATATGTATAATTATACAATATAACATCAAAAAAAAAAAATAGGAAACGAACAAGATTTATAGAAATCTTAAAGACAATAGATTAACATCCAAACAAACTTACTAAACGACTAGCATCCAAATAAAGTAACACAACTTAAAGAAAATTCAAACAAAACAATACTTAGGCTAATAGAAACCAGAATATATACGTAACTAGATTAGCTGGAAGGTCTTGATGGTGGACTCGGATCTAGACATTTTGACGTGCAAGAGACTCAACAAGTTTTTCCATAGCTTCAAGTCTTTTCTGAGTTTGCAGATTCTCTTCAAAGCTCTTTTTAAGATCAGTTTCCATCTCTTGTAGCCGATGCGTTATCGTCTCTACTTCTTCAGAAGTTTGTGGTGCACTTGAAGAAACACCAACAGATGGTAGAGCCTCAATTAGTACTCCAAGTCCAAATATATGGCCATGTTTAGATGATCCAGCAGCCTAGAAAAAAGACTAAATGATAGTTTAGACTACACACATCACAAGAACAAATGAATGTAAAATCAGAGACTAACCAGCCTAGAGTGAATGTAAAACCAGAAAGCCTAAAGTGAATGTAAAACCAACCTAATGTTTAGAACTATTACCTTGATATAAATTTCATTTTTCTCATGTTCGTCAAGAGTTTCAGCTGTCAGATTCTCTTCCCCAAAAGATTCAAGTTGACCCCCAAGTGTTCTTGTATATGCTTTTCATAAGTTTCTGCAACCTACCGTACTCGTTGATCATCGTACGTTCCATCAGGCTTCTAATGTGTTTTCTTCATCACAACAATAAAAGAGCAGTCTTCATTGTTTGCTTCCTATAAAAGAAAAAATAAACAAAGTGAAACAACAGAAAAATCATCACAATTAGATATTAACAATAAAAGAAATATATAATTACCAGTACATCTTTAACTCTAACAAACGAGTGAGAACCCGCTCGGTGGGAATTTGGGCCTAAACCATTGCGATCAGACATTCGAGAAGCACGGGCCTTTTCACTAGTCGCTTTCGCTTTTTTAGTTGTCCAATGCGCTTGCTTATATAATGGTCCAATATTCAGATAAAATCCATTCTGGGTTTTCTCCTCCATTCTTAGCATGGCTTATCATTCCTTTGAGGAGATAGGCAGCAAGCTTATTAAAAAAAAATTCCACTTGATAGTCGATAGAAGCATTCCAGTTAAACCTTTTCTGAAAAACGAAGTATATTACACATGATGAGTAACATTGGAAATTATTTATGAAAATAGTCTCATGAAATATAACACAAATAATATCTTAAACAGAGAAAACCGTGATCGTTTGTAGAAAGGTGGCACTCTTTTCCAAGAGTATCATGGCCCGTTAAAACAACTTTGAATGGTCTTTCTTACACCAGTTGATACATGAGTGTAGTGTTTAAACCTGTTCCATTGAAATAAATTAGTTAATGAGTTAAAACTCTGCAAAAATAATCAGTGGTATTCAGGAAAAAATCCAAACTAACTATTTAGCACCATTTAACCGCGAAGGATGCAGCACATGTAAACTTGAACAATCCACATATGGCTCTTCCATATGTACACTATAAACACATAAAAATTCAGAAGTTATCAATCTAGAAATATATATAAAACGATTAACAGATGTAATTTTTAAAAATACAGAAAAGCCAGAGAGAGATTTGAAAGACTAATGGAGAACATAGATTATCAGTTTAACATCTAGACTAGAAGTTTAAAAATCCAGAGAAGCCACAAAGATATTTGAATGACCAATGGAGATGGAAAGCAGAGATTAGCAGTTTAACATTTAAATGATTAAGCTTCTTTTCAAAGGTAATTAAGGATTTTTGTAAATTGATCTCATGACCTAAAGCTTTACCGCATTTCCGTAGATATTGGGGAAATTTCGATCATTTTTTTTTTTGCTCGACATAAAAACAGTCTATCATCAACAAAAAGTAAGTGTTGGACTGACGAGCAGATTGGAGTACGTCCCATTCTGGAGATTCTCCTTTCTTATACCGATTATAATTCCAAATAATATTTTTGAGTAATACATATTATTATGATGATTCTAATGATTCTAAGATACGCTAATCGAACCAATCCAAATCTTGTGAGATTGTATAAGAACCAAATCATTGAAATTGAAAGCTATAAAATTGAACCAATACGTATTATTAAAGAAAAAAAACTAGACTAGTGAAATTGTGTTCTGCTTGGGACCAAACCGATGGCCATAGAAAAAGACATCTTCTGCATAAATCTTTAAAATTCTTTAAGAAAATATTCTAAAGACCTAATGGTGAAATATGTAAAATTCAAAAACCATATTTATCTATCAAAAACCATATAATAATTACTCAAATTTAAATTTTGATGTATTAAAACTACAACTTTATTTCAAATAAGCAGAAAAAATGTCATATCACTATATAAAAATTTAGTTTTAAGTGTATTTTCAAATTATAAAATATAAATGAGGCATTTTTTCAAAAAAAGATATCATCCTTAAAACTTTGTCAACCAATAGCCTTCCCTAAGGTACAAGTGAATCTTTAAGGTTATGGGGCCTCAACAATTTCTTGGCCCAACACCAACACACAAAACTGAGCTAGAGTCCCACAAATAGATACTTTTATTTTCACTAAAAATATCTTCAACCAATTCTAGGAAAAAAAAAAAGCTGTCATACACTTTACTTCTGTTCTTTTCTGAATTGGAATCCAGCTATACACACTTACGCAGTTTCGCTTATACACTTTTACTCGAATTTAATACGACAACAATATGAATATGAACGCACATTTCTCGACTTCTGCAACTTAACCAACATTATAATTTCATTACCTAAATATTAAATCATGATTAAAAATGACCTACCAGAAAAAAAGTTACCCTAATTGACGAAAACCTCTCTAAAAAACAGCCGCCTCCGCTCAAAATTTCTGATCTTCGTTTGCCCTCTCCGGTGGCCAGCGCTCCTCGCCGCTGCCGTGAGAGGGTCTTTTAGCTTCTTCTTCGTTGTTGCAGTTAGTTCTTTCGATCGTTTAGCTCATGGATTTCTATGGAGAAAGGCTTTCCTTTGGCTGTGACGGTGAATCTTCTTGGCGAGGCTTGTTGGCTTCGTCGGTGGTCAGCTTCTCCTCTGAGAGTTGTTGTTGGGTGTCCGAGATCTGTCGATCTGGCGGGTGCTCGTTTCTGGTAAGTTTGGGCGAGGTTTTTCGCGAATCAATGGCCATGGTTTCGTCCGTTTATCTTGTCCGGTTAGCCAGCCTTCTAGTTCCGTGGGTTAGATGGAATCGTTTTAGGTGTTTTCTTTTAGGTCTTGTTGTGGTTTGTGAGGCTTGAATTTTTGGAGGTGGCTCTGTTTGTGGTTCTTGAAATTGGATCTTTGCTCTACCTCTCCTTCGAGTCCTCTTGCTGGTCAGGGGTTGCGATTTGCTCTAGGTTCGTTCTTGGTGTGAGCCATTTTGATGGTATTTTGTTGCTGAGTCACCTACTAGCCTCTCTTTGAGTTTCCTTTGGAAGTTTTGGAGTTAGGTTCTAGTCGAAGCAGTGGATTCGTTCTCTAGTTCTTCTCTTGCGAGGACGTCGTCAGTTTTATGTCTGTAGGTGGCTGAAGCTGTTTCGACGAGTGTCCGCGTGTAAGAATTGTTGAGCTTTCATGGTTTGTCTCCAGTCGATTTCAAGGTTTTGCCTTGACCCTAGTGTTTCTTGCTCTCTCTGATTGACTGGTGAGGTGTGTTGGTGGTTGTATTTGTGTCTCTGGTCGCGTTAGATTCTTGCTTTCCTCCCTGCCAGTTTGCTTCTGGTTTGTCTTCGGTGTGAGGTATATCCGGTCTTATTGGTGCTTCTGGCGTTTACAGGTTCTATAGGGAAGCTTTGTGAGTGTCTCTCGTGCCTTTGTTCAATTATAGTGCTTAGATTGCTCTTTCTCCATGACGTTTGTTTCCTCTTTAGATTTTTGTTTCTATGTTTGGTTTTAATCAGTTTCCCTGTACTTTAGGGCTTTGTTTCCCTCTTTTGGGCAAATGTTTCTGGGGACATTCATGTCGTCCGCCGGCTTATGTATTCCATCTTGTAACTCTCTTGGTTTATTAATAAAACTTCAGACGAAAAAAAAAAAAAAAAAAAATATTAAATATCAAGAACATCGTCTCAGTTGATATTAACAACATAACATAAAAAAGTCAGAAGTTACAAAAATTAACTAAAAACGTCCGACCAAACAAAATACATTAAGATACGAATATATAGCAGAAATTAATCTAAAACATAAAGCTTCTTCTTCCTTAATATCCTGTCGGAAACTCGCATCTTCCATACTCTGCATATTCAAACCAATCAGCTTCTTTAGTATATAGATTACATTCATAAAACAAACTTTAGAATATCTAATAAAACCCAAAAATATATCATAGGATTCTCTTTAACACCAAGATGACGTATACCCACGTCACATTAAACACTAGTGATCTATGTTCACGTGGGAACATTTGACCACTGTCGTCCACAAATAATCTAACCACATCTACACTACCCTAAAAATACGCTAACCTAATAGGCGTAGGTTAGCATGAAAGCCCCACACCTACTCTTAACATGCGCCACAAAAAAAAGATTAAATAAAAATACTCACTCGGTGGTTGGCTAACGACGTAAGCGGCGCCGCCGAAGTAACAACTCCCACCGGCACGACCCTTCTTCTGATAATAACTATTGAAAGCAAACGAAGCGTGAGCCTCAAGTGTATCGGGACTATAACAGTTAGCACCAGGTTGAATCGAACTGCAATCAGCACCACCTTCACCACAAGCATAATCTAAACCACTTTGTAACTTTTCTTCACCAGCATCACCATTAGCTACACACCAAGAATGACCATTTAAACTCTTAGACACGCCTCCGCTCATCGGAGGCTTCGTGGTGGTCTGATCTCCTCCGGTGACCGGAGTATGACCACCGTCACGGTAATGTTTAAGCCCTTCTGTTGTGAAAGGAATGTCGTAGACTTTTTTCTCATCAGGGAAGAAGAGACCGTAGTTTCTCTCCGACGTTGGACCTAACTTCTTGTTCTCGTTGAACAGAGCAAAAAGATAAACGGTCAGATCTGCTTTAGGACGTAACGGTGTACCTCCACGTGTCAAGATCCGACGGATTAAGTTTCCATTGTAAGAAGCTGCGTTAGCTAAAGTAGCTCCGACTTCATTCTCATCTCCTTTCGACGGCCAACCAGTTTCCGTCACAATGATTTCGATATCATCGTATTTTAAAGCCGACATTGCTGCGAAAACGGCGTCGATTTGAGCGTCAAAGAGATTAAAGTACCTTAAACCATTACCTGAATCAACCATTCCTGGATTCTCTCTAAGCAAAGCATAGTCTAAAGGAATGACGTCGGAGTTTCCTTCGTAAGCAAAGAAAGGATACACATTGATCATAAGTCTTGAACCAGTTTCACGTAAGAAGTCAAGCATCGGTTTGATAACAGAGTCAACGAGTTCTGGTCGGAAAGAACCGGAGGAAGAAGGGTAAGAGTTTTGAAGAGCGCTTAAAGCAAGAGGAGAAGAGATTTTAATGTCGGAATGGAGATTGAAACTCATAAGAGCTTTGTGAATGTTTCTCATTGCAGGGATCAAGAAGCTTGTAGTGTTGTGTGTATCAACAAAGACTTCGTTACCAACAGCGATTGATTCGATTTGTGTTGAAGGATGATAAGCAGCTACATTACGTTTGACCCAAGAGACGGCGAAAGAAGTTCTTTTGGCGGCGGAGAAGAGTAACTCGTTGGGGAGATCTACGGTGACTTTGATTCCAGATCCAGATAAAGCTTTGAGAACTGATGGGTCTGCGTCGAAGATTTTGACTCTGTTGATTCCTTGGGATTTTAGGAGTTGGACTACTTTGAATGCTGATGGTAGTTCGTCTGAGATTCGACCGTAGTTTACTCCGATGGAACCAGCATCTGTAAGAAAAGAAAAAAAGACAGAACATAAGAACAGAGTAATGAGAATGTGGTTTTGTAATGTAATGTTGTTGTTACCTGAGAGAGGAATTGGTGAGAGGAGGATGAGGAAGATGAGTGGTGTGAGGAGATCCATACTCAGCTTCTGGTGAGAAGAGAGTTGGAGAGAGAGAGATGAAGATTTTTAAGGAGACACAGAGAAGAGAGAGTGGTGTTGTGGAGAGTGGTGGTAAATGGTAAAGAAGACTGGGTCAATTAATAAGTGAATAAATGATTAGGTTCTTACAAAATGTTTATTATTTTTGTATTGAGATTTATTTTCACATGTGACATGTCAAATAATTTGCATCATCTTCACCACTATCCCATATTTTCACATGTTATTGCAGTTTGTATATGCTTAGAGTTTACAGGTAATCATGAGTGGAATTGATGGGGGTGTTATGGATCTGAATCATTTTGTTTTTTTTTTTGTGTGTTTTTAGTTATTCGAACTAATTGATAGATAGATTGTTTGTATACTTGTTTTTGTTTAGAGAGAATGATATTGTTTATACGTAAAGTTAAATTCTGATTATTTTATACAGTTGGGTAGCTGTGTAGAGTTAGATAATAGTGTGACAGTCATGAAATTTCTTATAGATTCTTTAAGTTTTATTCATTTGTTCATAGATATGACTATGGTTGATGCAAAAAACAAAAAAAAAACTCTCGAGAACCCCCTCAACCCTAGCCGCCGTTTATTTTTTCAGATCTCCGTTTGCCCTCTCCGGTGGGCGGCGCTCCTCGCCGTAGCCGTGAGAGGGCCCATGCTGCTTCCCTTTCTTTGTTGTTTGTCTTTGTTTCCTCCTTGGCTAGCTCCGGTGTTTCGATTGTGAAATCTGTTCGCTTGACGTAGTTGACGGGTCTTCACGGCAAGGATTTCTCGGCTTTATTGTCTCCTGCGAGCGTCCTTCTCCATACCCAGCGGTGTTCGAAGAGGGATGATCTGCGTTCGTCAGATTTGGCAAGGGCTAAGGTTTAGTTGCTTGTTCCTCTCCGTTCGTTTTTGGCATGGGTTTTGTGTCTTTTGGTCGGGTAAGATTCCTCATGGTCGTTCTCCTTTCTACGAGCTGTTAGGGTGAGTTTGTTTAGTCTCGATTGCAGAATTTTTGACCTTCGTTTGGGGAATCGTTTGGTTTGAGTTGTGTGGAGATTTGATGTGGCGGATGCGGTCGGATCTGCTAGTTTTGTGGGGTTTGTGGTTGCAAATTTGTTGGATCCGGATCTGTTTATGATCTACGGTACGGATCTTTGAATAATGCCAATGATTTTGCTAGTTTTGGTCCTCGCTTCTCTAGCTGTTCTTTCGCATATCATTTCTAAGCCGCCTGTGTTGAGTGGTTGTTGGGTTTTAGTCTTTTTCTCCACAGCTTGTGCTCTCTCTTCCGCTCATCGTCTCCTCGTCTCAGCCTTGATTTCCTTTGGGATCGCTCCTTTTCTATGCAGAGGTGCTGTTATGTTTGATTGTTGTGATTTTCTTCTAAGTTTGCAGATGTTTCTTCTCCTTGGTGTGGTTCGCTGTGTTTGATAACTGCCTCGTTCCTTCATCGTGCCCGTGTGGGTTTGGTGATTTTCGAGGGGTTGGGCCTCTCTCCTTGTCGTTGCTTTCCTGATCTGTTTAGATAGGATCGCGTTTTGAAGGATTCTATCTAGACGTTAATTGACGCATCCGTCGTCATCGTCGCATCCGGAAGCGTGTTTCGAGGTTCCTTTAGTGTCTTGCTTGCTGGGTTATGAAGTCCTTGGTTCTTGGTCTCGAGAGATCAGCTCTCATCATGATAGGAGGTGGCAGATGTTATCTTTGGATTGGCCGAGGGCATCCTTGATAAATCTCGTTTGCAGGTGCTTTTGAGGAAGAAGTTTCTTTGCTTCCTTTGGTCTATTGCTTCCCTTAGGTTTTATGCCTTTTTGCCTATGTTCTTAGTTTAGGGTGTAGTCCTCTTTCGATCTTGGTTTTAATTTTCTGTTTTGTATTGCGTCTTTGGTTTCCCTTTTATAGGGCTTAGTTTCCGGGGAAATTTCGTCTTCCGCCGGCTTTAGTTTCCGGGGACTTTTCTGTTGTCCGCCGGCTTTAGTTTCTCTTGTTTGGGCGTTTGTATTTCTCCTTGATTCCACCACAAGTTTAATTAATCAAATTTCAGATGACAAAAAAAAAATGACTATGGTTGATGAAAAAAAAAAAAATAGATATGACTATGGTCTATGAATAAGTTAAAAACTAAATAAGTAAAACAATAATAGAGGTAACATTGCACGCCGACCCCACCATGTTTGGTAAAAATCTATATTTGCTGGCTTTTCTCTAACTGTAGAAAATACCAAAACCAAACTTAAAAAAAAAAACATATAACTTTAATTTTTAATCGGTAAATTGCGAGTTGAAATAAAATAAAGTGAGACAATCACTTGAATTCATTTCAAAATTTAGTGTCAATTATCACATTTTATTTTTATTTTTATTTGAAAACATATATACAAGTAAAAGATAAAAATTAAAACTATGAAACAACATGTTTTTTAATTTTTTGTAGACTTTTTGGTTAAGAAGACAAAGTTACTTGTGTAAATGTCCAAAGATTCCTGACGAGCTAGCTACAACGTTTAACAAAAATGATATAGACTTTGAATTTGCTAAATTTTGAAGGGATCGATAAAGTGGGCAAAAAGAGTGGCACCCACATGAGAGAAACTGAGCCGTTTGCGGACCACGATGCCTCGTGCCTTGGACTCACGTAGTCTCACTGTTCATGCAGGACCCATTAACCTCATTGTTCTTGTCTCCTTCCACACGTGTGTGCTCGTGTCTGAACTGTTAGTGTGAATGAAGCCTAATTAATAAATTTGTTGTTCACTATTTCTAGTTCTGGTTTAGTAGCTGGTATGAATTGCAACAAAAATGTTTGGTACGGTTTTTGAAAGTGAATTTCTACTTGGATCTCGTTTATATTGGTTGGGTATGACTTTTCATTTAGTTTTTGGCTTTTAAACATCAAAACGTTTTCCCTTTCAATTAAGAATTAATTGTCTTAAAAATCACTCTTTCAGTTCCTAATTAATCCAAATTTCAAAAAAAAAATTATTTCAAAAAATAAAACTTTAAGCTTTTAATACATTTTTTATCTAATAATATTATTATGTGAGAAAGACATTTATGAACGTCTCCTTAAAATTTTATAATATTTACGATATAATGTCTTTGGTATAAGAATTTTCAAAGATGATATATTATGATTTTTACGGCTTTGTAACCATGATATAAATCTTATTTATAGAGTATTTTTTAATATTTATAGAGTCTTTTCGTGTCTTTTCAGGTTTAGGTACGTTCGAGATTTATTTGGAGATTATGAGCATTTTGGAGCAAACCAAGAACAGGTGATGAAGAATCAACTCATAAGCATATTTGGTGTGGGTGTCGTTCGACACCACTCATGGGTGTCGTTCGACAGCAGTCGTGGACAGAAACTTCAGACGAGTTTTTGAAGTTTTGAAAAATTGCAAAACTGCCCTAGAGTTTTTCTCTATTTGCAGTTAAGTTCTTATTCGTGTTATTAGTCATAAATAGATTTTTACGATCATTGTTTAGACCTAAGCTTTATTCTATATTGTATTTTGGAGCTTGAATCTTTTGGGAGATAATTGGAGAGAGCTTTGGAGAGATAAATCTGAGAAGATTTCTAAACTCTTTTTTTCTTTTATTGACTTCTTCATACAATTCTAGTCAACCATGTTGTTTTTTTCAATCATCATGTCTGAGCTCTACTATTATTCGGCGATCTTCTTCCAAATCTTCAACCCGGAGCTTCTAGTGAGTTATTCGTCGTAGTTGATACTAAATCGCTCAGTTTTCTTGCTTTTTGTTTCGATTCATGGTTTGCATCGGACTTTGTGAGCCTTTTCCTGCAAAATTGTCTCATTTTATTTACATGAAAATACCTAACTCGATCTTTGTCCCATTTTGTTTTCTCAAATCGTAGCTCAACTATTTTTTGGGGTTCTTCATACAGTTCTTGTTCTCGCACTTCAATCCTGGAGCTTTTGGTACGTAATTCGTCGCTATTGATTATATTGCTCTGTTTTTGTTCCATTCATGGATTTGTATCAGAATCCGTGAAACTTTGCTTGCGATCTTTCTCCTGTTTCGTTTACATGGAGTTATCTTAGTCGATCTCTGCCTTATTTCTTTTTCTCTCAGTTTTCTCCGATCATTGCTCGATTTTTCTAGTTTTTGTTTCTTATCATGGTTTTGTATCAGATTCTTCAAAGTGATCTTTTTCCTGTTTTGTTTAAATGGATATATCTTTCTCGATTTGTAAATCTGATATTGTTTAATTACTACGTAATTTTTTTTGTATTTACATAATCGAAAAGCATTTGTTTATTGTTTTGCTTGAGATTTTTGGATCACTATGACTAATCTCCATAATTACTGATCTCCATAATAGGAAATCATTTAAGTGTTCTTTGGGTAAATAATAATTCATATTGTAGTTAACTCTGCTTTTTCCATTTTCAGTTTTTGTTCATTGTTATTGCTAGAATAGGTTTTTGCTTGTTAGCTAATGTGTTGTGTATTCATGATTTAGAATCTGCCATACATAGCAAACATTTTGTGCAGATGGTCAAAATGTTAGATCCAATAAATGAAGGGACTCTCCCGAATGACATTGTCAATATGCCAGAATCTAGCTTTGCTTCGCCAATATCTGTTATATATCACTCTCCAGAAAATAAAAAAGTCAACCTGGATCACCTAATGGCTATCTCCAACCTTGGATAGACTATGGTGTTGAAGTTAACCGTCGTGTTGGAAGATATCGTTAATAAACTAAACGAGGATGAGAAGCATGCATATGATTGATCTGCTTTTGCTGCTGCTGCTGTTATTCAGAGTGAATACGTATGGAATTAGATAGACCAACAAAAGCATATTGGCCTGTAGCTGGAAACTGTAGACCTTTCTGAACTTGCAGATTCTGAATTTTTAAAATCTTCAAAAGGTAAATAACTTTTTTTGAGAATTTTTTTTTTTCTCTTATGTCTTTTAAATCATTCCTAATAAATACAAAATTGAAAATAAATTTATGACATGATATGCAAGTGTGAGAAATATTAATTTATATATGTAACAATAATAATATATTCAAAAAATGCATTTGTTACCTACATAACTCTAGGAATGATACTCTATATATCTTTGTTTTGTGGTTTTATCTACTTCTATTTTGTTGACTCTTAATGAAATTGTTCTATTTGATTGTTTACTCACATCATATGAACATGGAGAAAGTAAGTTTGGTTGTCAAGTAATCAACATTCACCAAACAAGATAGTTTAAAGAATTTAAGGCTTTGTGATTACTTTTGTAAATACAACTTTAAAATTTTATGCCCAAACTAAGGTATAAATGGGCCGATTTAAAATGAAATTAAAAGAAAGTTAATTTTGAATAAATAACTATTTATGACTTAGTTTATTGGCCTAAATTTTCATTTTATCCCCAACATATATATTTCATTACTATAAGTTAGTAAGAACTGTTGGAAATCTTTATAATCATAGAAAACATATGTAATTTCCAAATTTTGAAAACAAAATAAAAATATGATAATATGAATCATTTAAAATCTACACTTCCTATACGTATACTTAATTAGCGTCTTGAATAATTATACCATTGTAAACTAGATTTTAACCCGCGGTACACCGCGGGATGATTTATTTTTAAAATTTAGTATATATAAAATTTTGTAAATTGTATCTCCTTATGAAATATAAATATTTTATAATTTACAATTGTTATTTAGTAACGGTATACCACGAGTTCACGAGACAATTGTTAATAAACTGAAGATTTAACCCGAATTAAAACGGCATGTTATTTTAAAACTTTTTAAATATTGATTTAAACCTGTCCACCATATAAACCCGTTTTGAAATATAACCCGTCCCGTAATTTCATAACACGTCCCGTGATTTGTTTTCTAAAAGTAGTGATTTTAAAATTTAATGATTATTTATTATATATAAAAGTTTACAAATTGTATAATTTTCTAAGACATTTATATTTTAATAAACTGAAGATTTAGTCTGTATTAAAGCGGCATGTTAATGATATTTTAAAATTTTATAAATATTGATTCAAACTCGTCCATCATATAACCTCGTTCCGAAATATAACCCGTCATATAATTTTTTGACCCGTCCCGTGATTTGTTTTCTAAAAGTAGTAATTTTAAAAATTTAACGATTATTTATTATATATAAAAGTTTACAAATTTTATCATTCTCTAAGACATTTATATTTTATAATTTACAATTGTTATTAAGTAATATTATACCACGTGAAAATTTTTAGTTTTATACAATCTTTTCTAAATGAAACTGATTTGATATGTCTAATATTAGTGGTATTTTAAAAAATTAAGGATTTAGTTGATGTGGAGCGTTGAACACACATTTTTCGTCAATTGGATAATATATGTCCGTTTTAAAAATTTCGAATCACAGTATATGCAGAAAAATAATTGATTTTTATTTTATTTTATGTATTATATGATGATTCAAAACAGTTAAAAACAAATCAAATAAAAATGATAGGAGAATCATAATTAAAAATCTTAATCAAATCTTCTGAATATCTAAATTATTAAATATGGAATATCCGGTGGATGAGTTGGGTTAAATATAACCCGATCCAAGTAATTTTTTGTGAAGGAATTTAAAAAACGGGTCGAATATCCGATTAACCCAGAAGCATTTTTACCCACCCGTCACCAAAGTGTTGCAAAAATACTAGTATAGATTTACGTTTGTAATATATACCATGTACTAATATTGATCATAAGAATATTTAGATTAGCTTATCATGAAAGGTTAGAATATTAAATAGTTACAATATAAGAAAATACAAATATAATAAATATATTTTTAGATAATATGCAAATCATCAAATTTTATTTCCTTTCTAAATAAACTATCAAATCGTGTAGAATCAGATTTTGAAATATTCAAAAGCTGAACAAATTTTTCTTGAGAACAAAAAAGTATTTGCTTATGTCTTTCAAAACAATCATCTATATATACATTTTTGGTGAAGATTTGGCCTCAAAAATCCTTTTACAATTTCAATATTGTACATTTAGTCCCTACAAATAAAATCTGGAAAAAATATATGTCTTAATCAAATTTACAAAACAATAAATAAAGTCCACAAACAATTCCTATTTTTATGATTACGAGATTTGAGATCTTAACATATGGAATTCAAATATTCAAAATTAAAACTATTAATTATCATAATCTCGGTCATATCTACTAAATATTAACTACTAACCAAAACCTAATCGTAATCAAATCTTAATTACCATTGTTTGATAATGCTATTAAACATATATTAAGAATATCTACCAAATGGAAACTAATAAAACAATAAAATCGTTTAGGCATCTAAATATACATAACTAACCCTAATATATGAATATTTGATATGTTTTACATTTTTTAAAATTAAAATATTCGTAAACACGAAAAATAAGAAAACCTAAAAAAAAATGGATCGATTGTAATTTACGTACCACTTTAGAAGCAGTTCATCGTACCTCAACATGTTCTTCATCACATGTAAAATTTTTAATATAGATACTGGACTTGAAAACCTAAAATATAACATATAGCAAAAGAGAATTGACAATTTAATGATAGAACATCACCTTTTGATCGAATCTGACATGATGGAAAGTCGACTCTTAATATCTTGCCCATGCCAAGTCTTCTAACCATCATATTGAATTATTGATGTTATCCTGCATCATACAGTTCGAGCTAATAAAAGAGGGTGTTCTTTAAAATTACCTTGGATTAATCTGATTGGATCATGCACGAGTAATGAATATAGACTCGATGAAAGTGTATTAATCTCTAATAAATTATTATTTTTAATATTTTATGACGATAATGACGGTGAATCTAAACAATGTTAAATATAGTAGTAAATCTAAAATTATTGAATAAGATAATTTTAAAATATTAATTGTTATGATAAAGATTCGCTTCTTAAAAAATATATAAATCTTCCTTTTTTGTTGTAGATATTACACCGCCCTCTTAATTTCATATAAATACCTTGCTTGGTAGTCACTTTTAGATCACAACTAACCCCTGTTTTTTTTTCTTCTGTAATTTATTTATGGCTCGATTTTTATAAAAATATTAATGTTGTTTACATTTACGTATGATTGCAGGATGGATTTGCATACACACAAGCATGTTTGTAGAAAGAAAGACGTGAAGTATTACGGTTCACAATCGGTCTGATTTCAAAGTCGACCACTCAGGTACGGTGGCACCGGCGATGATGGTTTGCGGTCAGATTTATTACTTGGATGGACCGCCCTAGAAATCGAGACCAGCATCAACGGTAACGTTAATGGCGCTCTTTCTCTTCTTTTTAATGTGGCGTTTGTAGCTTGGATGTATAACAAAACTAAGCACTAAGAATTGATTGGTATCTTTGTTTTTTGGATTTTAAATATTTGTCTTCTTCTTCTTTTTTTGTAGACGAAAAAATTTGTATAGGTTCTTGCTTTATTCTTATTGATCGGAGATACTAAACACTTTTGAAAAAATTGATTTGGAATTGGTGTAATCTTTTTATTGTTCCATAGAAACGGGCTGAATTTTTGGTTTGTGAATTATTTTACAAATACTTTTTTTACTTTAATAAAAAGTTCAAAAAATCAAAAGAAAAAAAAAGATGTATAATTTTCAGTTAAAACAAAGATCCCGTATCCATGAAAATGGGCTGAATTTTTGGTTTGTGAATAATTTTACAAATCCTTTTATTTACTTTAAGAAATATTTTGTCATACATATGAATATAAATAATACTACATTTAACTATAAGAGCTAAAATTATCAAAAACCATACACCACCAATCAGTTTTATATACTATGAAAATCATAAATTTATGAAGAACAAAATTAAAAAGTCAAAATTGTCCCACGGGTCAATATCTAAATGTGTAATTGAGTTACTAAAATACATATGTTTTATGGATTAAATCTAAAAATCCAAAAATGTAATCATACATCTTTAATACGAAATAATATTTTTTTGTTAATGTTATATATACAAATTCAAAATATTATAAATATTTAAAATTTATTAAAATTTAAATATTGTAATTATGTAAGATTTTTAAAAAGTTAAACTTTATAAAACATTTTAAATATTTATAATATTAAATTTTGTATGAAGTTTCAAATATTTGAACTTTATATGAATTTATAAGAAGTTTAAACATTATAAATATTTATAAAAAGATATTAATACGGGACAGTATACTACGGATGAAATCCTAGATATAACAATCAAAATACAATTATGAAGTTTGGATCGATAAAATATTATATATATTGGAACTTTATAAGAAAATGACAAAATAATGTTTAATTTCACGGGACGGGGTTATATGTTGGGATGGGTTATGGTCAATATTAATACGGGATGGTATACTGCGGGTGAAATCTTATAATTAACAATCAAAATACACTTATACAATCTTAAATACTAAACAAAACAAATAATATTAACAAAACAAATACAACTTAAAATTTCATTTTTTGTTATAAAATATCGTCCCGCGGTGTACCGCGGGTCAATCACTAGTAATAGATACAAATTTGGAAAAAAAATATATGACAAGATATGCATGCATTAAAAACCCTGTGAAATATTTAAATTAAATTTCTAAAATCTTCTTACAAAACCTTTTTGTTATGAAACATAATCTATTGTCGAAGAAGTTATATATCCTTTAGTTGTGTTGATAACTTCTTTCTCTCTTTCATCTTCTTCACTCCAAAAAATAATGAGAAGAGAAGAAAGAAGAGGAGTGTGGAAATGAATTTCTTGGCTTTCGAACGAGATTGAAAGGTTTATGTGAAGATCTTAAGCCTTTGTAAACTACTACCTTATGAATTTCCTAGGATGTCTTTCATGATTCTCAGCGATGAAATGGTAAATCTTTAATGTTTGTGGTTTTTTCAAAATATTTGGTACCGGATCTTCCCCATATTTTATTAACAAGAAATATTTTTTTTTAAGGGAATAAGGATTGATGCATCCATGCCTCCGATCCAATATGAGAAAGACTTCAAAATAATTTTGCCGAAAGACAATGATATTTTTTGGAGAACATATATGTTATCCCTCTACCATACCAGACTAGGAACTCCGATCATATGTACCAAATCAAGTGTTATCAAGAAACAAAAATGATCCGTGTTAGCTGTATGTCTTCTTCAAATTTCTTTAACTACATCTTTCCTCAACATTAAAAACAATATCATTAACAAACATGTTTGTCATGGTAAGTGTTATTTAAATTTTTCTGTATTCTTATGATAAATTATAGTAACTTGATTTGATTTTCATAAATTTTATATTTATGGATTTGTAGATGCTTTTGGTGTTGTGGTGTTCAAAGATTGGTTTCAATGAAAACTTCCCAGAAACTAAAAAATGGCTCATTATATAAAAATTCATCAACTTTTTAATAATTACCTTAATTGTTTTAAAATAAATTTAAAATATACTAAATGCATTTTTTTACTAATAGGTTTAACTTCATGAAAAGCATTCAAAATGCTGATGTTGGTGAGGTCATTGATGAGAACTAGAGGTCGCGGAGAATGCAGTTCTTAATTCTCTATGTTTCTTTTAAAAACTCTGCTTGAAGTTTGTAATATTTAGTTATGTTTTGTTCAATAATTTGAAAAACTTGAATGTTGCTATGTTTTCTTAAATGTTTAACTATCTCAATAGAACATATCATGTTCTTAATGCTCAATATCCAATTAAATATTATTGTTTTATAATGAATTAGGTTAAT
This sequence comes from Arabidopsis thaliana x Arabidopsis arenosa, assembly GCA_019202795.1. Lineage (NCBI taxonomy): Eukaryota > Viridiplantae > Streptophyta > Magnoliopsida > Brassicales > Brassicaceae > Arabidopsis > Arabidopsis thaliana x Arabidopsis arenosa. The sequence goes on along the minus strand of CM032920.1, from coordinate 12,471,797 downwards.
TAAATACTCTCCTGAGAGGTAGGCATATGAGAAAGTATTAGAAAATCTCCTCTTAAGAATACTGTTGATAGAAAGAAAATGTGTAAATTAGTAAACCTCGTGTTTTCTAGCTATCTCTAAGACTCTAATGTTTACTAAAAATAGTTGACTATCTTATAACATAGTCAACTACTTTTAGTAAACATTTTTTTAAGAAACTAACTAATTTATTTTAAAAAAAAAACATGTACTAAACCTAAATCTAAAAACTTTTATGTCTTAACCTCCATTATATCTATAAATATTTGTAATCAATAAAATAATATATAGAAAAAAAATCTAAAAACAAAATAAATTATAGCCAACTATAAAATTTGGCGAAACTTTTTATGATTGTTTCAATCAATAATGTGCCAACCAAACATTTTTTTGAAGAAGTTATTCAGGCATTAAGTGGCTTTATTAGGAAACACTATATATGAGGTGAATGTTTTTTTACTCAAATTTCATAAGCCTTATCTGATCTCTAGAGCATCTATTTGTCTAAACCAAAGTTTGTTAAGCAAAATGTACCCATACTAGGATATGACCCGCGGTACACCGCGGGTTAATTATTTATTTTTTTAATCTTTTTATAAAATGATGAATTTTTTATGTATAATAATTTTTGTTGTACACCGCGGATCACATGCGTTGTAACTAAAAAAATAAAAAATTAAGTTATATTTGTTTGTTTACTGTTTAAGATTGTATAATTATATTTTGATTTGTTTATTCTAGAATTTCACCCGTGGTATATTGTCCCGTATTAATATCGACCCAAACCCGTCCACCATATAATCCTATGAAATTAAAAATCATTTTGTTGTTTTTTTAATAACACTTTTATTTAAAATACATATAATTCGAGTCAATGTAAAAGTTTCCTTTCAAATGGTTTCCATAATATATATAAATTAGTGTGTGTTTTTGGACCAATCCGTAAAAACAATTTATAATTGTATCGCAAAATACTAAATAATTGTATTTTGATTTATTAAATTTAGGATTTCACCCGTGGTATACTATTCCATTTTAAATAATTGAAAAAATTAAGGAAATACCTGAATGGCTCAATTTTGGGTCAGAATAATGCTGAGCGTATAAACAAAAGAAATAATTTTAATTTATAGATTTAGATATAAAAAGTTTAATATTTGTCCAAATATAACCATGGATATAGATTAGTTTAATATTTATCCGAATATGGTGAAGCTACATTTGTTTACGAAACTAATATAAAGTCAAAGATTAAGTTTATTTAATTGAAAGGGATTAAAAGTGTATTCCGTAGTTAAACTTAGCATAGTATTAACTAAAAATAACTTGTCAATATGTATTAAATATTACAATTTATATCTCTAAGTTTTGTATCTCTCCGTAGTTAAACTTAGCATATTGCTAATATTAATTCAAAGTTTTGTAAATGGATACTTGCATCTAATATATAGTTATGATAATAATAATAATAATATAGATTGTATATTTGGGTTAAAAATATTTGATTTTTGATGCATCATTTGGTATTAAATAAAACAAACAAACAAAGTTTAAAACAATGGAAGCCCAATAAACAAAACCGAAGCCCATATATGCCAAGACAGCAAAACCCAATTTGATTAAAGTTTTTATTATAATAATATATTGTAAAAAAAATTAAAAGGAAATGACATACTTGGAAATTGGAATAGACAAACAAAAAAGATCAACGTTTACCAGAGAAAAAAAAATCACCGGCTCGTATAGCAAATCGTGAACATGCTCCGATTTCTCTCTGAGCCAATTCAAGATGGATTCAGTTGATCAATTTTGATTTGATTTTCCGATCATGTAATCGAATCTCTATGATGGCCGGTGAACATGCTCCGATTTGAAACATGTTTCTTCTAAATCCCTAGGTAAGATCTTCTCCTTTGTTTCTTATCTTTTGTAGATATAGATTTCTTCGATTTTGAAATCAAAATTAACTGTATCTAGAGCTAGATTGATTTAGGCAATCAAGAAAGAACACGTTGCATCTCTTAATATCGAGTTATGGTTCGGATTGTGAAACCATGGATCAAGTTTGGTGATACAGAACATAAACATAAACTTATAGATTCTTTAAATCTGCAAACGGTGCAATAATCCGAAACAATGAGGTTTTGCTAACTGAAAAGTTTTGCTTTATAGATCTCATACAAATGTTAATTGTGTTAAGAACCCAAGATCAATATTTTCTCACATATCATAGCTTCTACTCTTAATGACAATATAGATCTTCTCGGATCCTAGTGTAGATGTTCTGCCTTTGGAAAGGTTACATTCCTTAAGCTGTAACAAATAAACAAAAAAATATACGTGTCAATATGGTGATTAGAATCTCATAAAAACCATTTTAATTTTGTATTTGCAAGAAGCCTAAAAACAATAATCCTCACATTTGAATTGTCTTAACCCAAACTTCGGTATAGTAATACACATATATAAAGCATTTGAAGGAATTAGATAAACTCACATTTTTTTTTTGTCACATATGAGGTTAGCAGTGTATTGCTTACATTCGCAATCCCTCAAGTAAGCAAATGATGTGGTCAGGTTTTTGAGCTTTTGCTATAGATCGAAATGGTGGTGTTTTGTGTGTTTAGAGGTTGAGTATTTATAGTGTTTTGTTAGGTTATTATGGTTTGGGTTAGAGAATATTAAAAATCTTGAAGAGCAAGTATTTGATATCTTTGGAAATCTTTAAATCGTCACAAACTAAGAATATGCTAAGTAGATGCTAATCAAATATGGATAAAATCTTTTAGTTATGAGAAATTTCCTATTCAATTAGTTGGATTGAATATTGAATTAATATGGTTCAATTTTGTTAGGAAACAAATGCTAAATGCATTAAAATCTCTAGCATTATAATAGGAAACAATTTGTTGTGCAAAAATCTGTCAAATTAGGTAGGATCCGACTGAAAAAAATCCAGGTCAAAAACTCCAATTAGGTAAGATCCGATTGTCTCCAAGTCGGGTCGAAATAAATGATTTCCGGGTCAAAATTTTGACCCGATTAGGGACCCCAAAAACTGTTGCAAAAATGTTAAGTAGATCATCAAATATAAACTGAAATTACAAGCAAAATAAAAAATATCAGTTTAATTTCGGCAATTATTTTTTATGTGAACAGAGTCAAACTTTTCCAAAACAAAACGAATCAAACCTTACTACTTAACTAATTCAACTCAGTACAATTTCCTCCAACTCAGAACAATTTTCTTGCACCACTACTTTAATCAATTTTTCAGAACTAAAATAAGAACTAAATTATTTTCCAATCATTATGGTTATCAAAATGTACCCAAATCATCAATTTTTTTTATGTGAATGCTAATGTTTGATCGTAGCATTCATAGAATTATTATACTTTTCTTCTGTGTAAGTTTGATTATTTTCTTTGCCTGTTTAGTTACTTGCTACCCGGTCGTTTATATGCAGCTCTTCGATTCAAAATTAATGTTTGTTTATTAGCCTCATGTAAACTAAGAAACTCACTCCATCTAAAAGTATCGTTTTGTTTATCCTTTTCTTGCGTGCACCAACTACTGAACTTCCTCAAAATAATGAGAATTACCTTGCTATTGATTGCATTCAGGAATGCATATCAATACTCGCCTTTATACATTTTTGTACGTAAAATTTGTAACTTTAAATCACTGTAGCTACACCATCTCGAAATTCCCTTCTTGGCCACAACTAACATTTGTAGTCATTAAGACTTTAACATGAGTGCAACTGTAGCATTGATCTATTATACTCATCAAAATCGATTGTTATCTCCCTTTCCTATTTTATTGGCCCAAATTTCCTTTTCCAGCCATAAAGGTTAACTACAAAAGTACAAAACATTGGTAAAGAGAGAGTGAAGATAGAGGTTGACCTTATTATTGCTTAATCCGATAATTTTTCACTCACCACCTTTTACTTGTTCTCTCTATTCTTCAGGTAAAGCTCCAGTCCTAGAAATCGTGTGTATTCTCAGACCCATCCAGTAAAAAAATTCATATGATTGTTCCCCATGCCTTCCTTGATCACATATGGATGGTGAACTGCAACAATTGATGCAAATGATGACATGAATACTAAAACCAAACAACATATATAAATGTCTGTACATTTGAATGTGGGTCTGCCAAAGAATTTGCACATGAAAAGACTCAGCTAATTCAATAATCGATCCAATTGCATGGACTTTTACACTGCATTTGTTCTAGAATTTGAATATTAGGGTCAACAAAAACAATTTACCTTGAACTTTCATGTTTAACTAACAAATATATATATATATATATATATATATAAGTATATAACAAAGATTAACGAGGAAATACTTACATAAGATCTTTTTATAGAATGGCTTTATCACCTCTCATCCCTTTTTCCCTAGTCAAACCCACATAGTGACGAAAGTTTACTTTTTAGATTCCAACATCTGATTCCTGCGGAGAAGTCTATAAACAATTTCTATAGTTTGCATGGGATATTTGATGAACTGGAAATACATAGCAAAGCTTGAAGATGAAGACTCTCCATATTGTTGCAGTTACTAAAATATCGAAGAGGGCAAGGGAAAGTTAATCTTCGACGGAGAAACGTGAAAACCTAATTTCGTTTGATGTGAATAAATTGGGTGGAGTGAAGATTTGATAACTGTGGCATATTCGGTTTTTTGAAGAAAACTGAATCGATTCCAGCGGCGATGGCCTCCGGTGTGAACAAGTTGGCCGGATTCTTTTTTTAGTAGATGCATTCTGGATTGTTTTTTAATGTCGTCAATACTAATTAATATTTAATGTCGTTCCAAGTATAAAATCTTTCACCAAAAATCTTATACTCCAATATTTAGTGACATTTGAATGTTAATAAGCCCACTTTTCTCAAACCATAAGCCCAAGATAATGAGATAGTTTTAACAAGAAAAAATGACATGGAAAAGAGAAGAATTAGTATTGGCTGGAAAATCTGAGCTGTATTAAACGAAATGTTTTCATTGGATGACGATTTTAATGAGGTGTCAACCTGAGAATAGCCCAAAATGCTGAGGTGTCAGGCCTGGAGAGATCCTTAGTGTTTTTATTGTATTGATTATTGATTATATTAAATTGTTTATAACAAAACAATGTTATCTATACTATTAATTGGGAATCACTCAAAATTAAATAACCTTATAAAAGATAAAATATTACATATGATGCCATTGAGATTTTTTAATTTGAAAAAAGAGAAAAAAAAATAGCAACCATATTAGTGACATTAATAACAATTATTATAATTCCAAGATTTTGCAAATATTGCAACCATAAATTTCGTATTAATAAACTCATATCCAATCATTAAAGAAACAACCATTCATAGAAATTACGAATCATCATCGTTAAAAAATCAAAAATTGTTTTTATATGAATCTAATAATAATTTATATATAAAATCCTATATTATTAGAATTCATATAAAATAAACTATGCAAATCATACCATAAAATTACCTAATAAATATCACTAAAAGTTTTCAATCTTTCCAAATCTTACTACAATAAATAACAAAAACTATATATATGACCTGAAAATATATAAAATCTGAAAATCTAATCTATTGCCTAAAAATCAGGATTTAGGGGAAACATAAGTTACTAATAGTTTGAGAAAATCTTAGAAGTTCAAACTTAATCGGCAAGATAATTAATTCAAAGTGATTTAATTAGTTTGAATTAATTGAATTAATTTAAGAAAAACATATTATTGGATTCTTTATTTTCAAAATTCTTTAAGAGCATTGTTTAAAATTTAACAAAAGTCATATTCTATATTCTATTAATATGATTTTAATGCTAAAATTGATTTCTTAATATATCTTTAAACCAATATATTGATGATAGAAAAAAAAAATATAAATATGTTGTCACTAATTTCAAAGATACAAAATATTTAAACAAGAATATTTAAACAAGAGATTTGACTTAAAATTTGAAATAAGAATAAATAATCAATGAAGATATTGAATTATTTTTTAAAATTCAAAGTAGGTAAACCTAATTTTTCTCATTAGCTTCATCTCTCCCTATAAATATCTAAAATTAGACTCACAAATATTCATTAGCCCACCATTCCAAATGTAAGTCGTAACTAATTAATTTTTGTTCTCTGTTTATAAATTTGACTTTTGGATACATTTCTTTTAATTGTGTGATGATAATTACAAATAGAACATTATACTCTCATTTCCGTTATGTTTTTACAACTTATAAATTAACTACATAGGTTTGTCGAGCCATGGCTTAGCTTGTATTGAGTTGGGTCAAAAGACAGTCACACTCAGTTTATGCAAACGAAATACTAAAAAAGTGATAAAAATAGTTCATATGTCGAAGTTTGAACTTATTAATAGATAATCCAAACAGAAAATATCATGTTACTACAGTTTGAAAAGAGATAATTAAAACAAATAGAATAATAGTTGGATTAGTATTTGATGTTTTTATTATTTTCTGTGTTTGAGTCTTTACAACCATGAACCTTTTTTCAACTAGAGAAAACAAAACAATTTTTATAGACCGCGGGTGAATAAAGTTTTTATGTAGTATTCTATGAATATGAATTAGAAAATTTCTTTCGTGGGATTGTCTAATTATGAATATTATACCAAATAAATAAGTGTTCAAATATATTCCGCACCAGCGTTTTAAACAATTAGAGAATGTTTAACAAAAAAAATTGAATAGATTCTATTTATTTGGTAAAAATTAAATCCCGAAAGAAAAAATACGGAAAATACGGGTATTCCATCTAAATCTCTTACCCATTCTCTTTTCTATTGAACTAAATTAAACATTCTCATATTGGTAACTATTTTAAAGGAAACAGTTATGTGACGAGAAATTTTAAGATAGGCAACGAGACAGGACGGGACGGGACGGGACTACTTTCTCTCATTGTCTTATCTAAATGTGTATAGATATACATATAAAACAACAAAATAATCTACATTGAATTAAATTTTATTAAAAAATATTTTTTAAAATATGAAATCCCGCACGTACGTGCGGGTCAGGATCTAGTATGGGTATAAATGGGTTTAAATGGGTAAAGAAAATTTAAATGGGTTTAAATGGGGTGGGTCTAAATAGGATGGGTTTTAAATGAGGTGGATCTAAATGGGGTAGGTTACTGGGTTAGCCTATATTAACATCTCTATATATAAGTGTATTGATTCCCCATAACAAATAGGCTAGCTCTATCTTTCAATTGCCTATCCTGTGCTCGAGAAGGTCTCCTAGTTCCTCGGCAGACAACAAAAAGTATCGTTACTTTGCTCTTCTCAACAGAATTATGGGATTACTTCACTATTTACTCCCAATTCAAAATCAACACTTATAAATTTGCATGATTTGTTAACAGTTTTTGTTAATATTTTAATAGGAATGGATATTTTCACACCCAATTCAAAAGAAAATAGTAACTACTATGCCAATAGTTCAAAAAATTATGGTGCAAATGATTCACGTTTTACTACACGAAGTAGAAATTCTGGTACAATTCATTTTTACTCATATGAGCATCTTTATATAATTGACCTGTCTTTGTATTTATTATACTTTCGAACATATGATATAAAGAAAAAAATTCGAGACTCGCACCAATTCCAATGGTTCTCGATGATAATACAAACCAAATAAAAGTATGGCTGGAACATGAGCCATTAATAATACATATTACAGTTAGTATTTTTATTAATACAGATTAAATATTTTAATTTTAATATTTGTTTATCTAAATTAAATTAGTTTTTCAATATAATTAGGATCACCTACTTTTTTTTTTTTAATATAATTAGGCCATCTGCATTGGGGGATCCTGGGCCCTGTGCTTAGTAATATTAAAATTGAGGAAAAATGAATAGTGGGCTTGGATCAGAGGGAAGTGATCTAGCCCGAGATCTGTTTTAAGCCTTGTTCCTGTCTACGTGTCAGCCCGTGATTGGTTCCGTTTTTTTGCAAAGGAGAAAAAATTTTCATTTCTCCAAAAATCGAAATCGCGGTTTCCTTCTTCCTCTCCAAAGCGGCGATAGCTTCCTCTCCGATTAAGGTGTGTTTTCCGGCCATTAAAACACCAAAATCGAGATCTCTTCCATGTAGAAATCGATCTGTACATAGTTTTGTGAATTTCATCAGCTAAAAATGGATTCTTTGTCGATTCATAGGTCCGGCGATTTGAAGTCGAAGTCGAAATCCTTTCCTTACGCCTTTGTATCCTCGTCTCCTCTGTCTCCCAAATCTCATCTCCGGCGAAATAGACAAGGTAGTCCCCTCGTGTCCTCTCTCAGTTATGTTTCATCGATTTTGGGTCTTGAAATCTGTGAATTAGGTTTGGGTTTAGTATAAATGTTATAGGGGTTCATATAATTCCTGTCCTAGTCACAGTCTACGATGTTAGTTTTTTATTTCTACTCTAATTTTTACATTCTCCTACTTGCAATCTTTGTATCTGATTTAAATTCTCAACTAGAGAAGAATAAATTTGCCATCACAAGATGGGGTTTTGTATAGAGAGCCGCTTTTGAATAAGTGATTTGTAAAGATTCATATATAGTTTCTTGTTTTGTTGTTTCATGGAGTTACTTATATGTGTTTGTTTCAGGATCAGAGCTTCACTTTTATCCTCAAGACCCCTCCTGCTTCGTTTTTGTTGCTTAAGGCTGCAGGTATTTCTTCTTTTGTCCAACCCTAGTTGATGAGTACCATGAGTCCATGACCCAATGAATATGTATTTAATTTAATAATAGAAATTATCAGCTGCATGCATATAGTTTGAGTTTTGCTAGATCATTCCCCTTGTAAAACTATATGTATTAAGCGTGGAACAAAAACAATTGACAAGAAAATCATGTGTGTTTTGTGATGTAGTTTTCTCAATATATATGAAAATCATGTGTTCTATCTACAATATATAGTTCCTTTCACTTCTTTGGAGTTTTGTGATGTTTGACATTTATATTGACTTGTGGAAATAGGTGTTAAGAAAGGATCTAAAGATCCAAAGCAAAATAAAGTAGGGATGATAACAATAGAACAACTCCGCAAAATTGCAGAAGAAAAGCTGCCTGAGATGAATTGCACAACAATTGTATCCGCTATGAGAACCATTGCAGGAACTGCGGGTAACATGGGGATAGACATTGACCCTCCTCTTCTTGAACCTAAAAAGAAAGTAGCTTTGTTGTAATAGCATAATATGGGGTTGTTTCCCTTTGATAACATGATTATGAAAAATGTAATACAATTGTTTTTTAAGATGAGTAACTTATTTTGATTATGACATTCGTAGTTTGATTTCTCTAATTTTAGTTGCTAATTTTAAATTTACTTATGTAACTCAGAAATGTTTTTGTGCTTTTATTAAGTAATATGTTTGTTTGTTTATTGTTATTTATATTTTTAATGTTTTTTTCATAAATATTTAGTATTGTATTTTCACTTTTATTTTCACTTTTAAATGTTTTAATAATTGTAAAATCTTAATTTAATTTAGATTATTATATTATTAAATCTTAAGATCTTACACATGTTTTCCCACTAATCAACTTCTAAACAAAAGATCTAAACACATGATCTTACATTATTTTAACATTATATTCTCTCTAAGAACACCCTCACATGATCCCCCATTGATGATGCCCTTAGGCTTCCCCAATCACGGAAACATCAACAAGTACTGTACTTCGTTGTCAACTCCAATAACTCGTTATGTTTGATTTTTTTACAGGTCCAATCTTTTTTTTGTTCAGCCCATACATATATATGGGCTATTAATGGGCCAGATGTTAACTCAATCAAAACGCTTAGGGTTTACGAGAAGGAGATTAGGGTTTTAAGTTATGCCGCCTCATACCATCTATATAAATTCAGATTCTCTTCCCTCTCTCATATCATCACCCACTTTTCTATCTTATTCGACCTAATTTTCTCACAAATCCTCTTAGTTTTCCGATTCTCAGTTTCTTTAAAATCGTTTTGTGTCTTTTTTGATTTTTTTTTGTTAATTCCCGATGAAGAAGCAATCCCATAGATAGGAAGTGCCGTATGACACTTTACACAACAACGGACTGAACGACGATGCATCCGGTGAAATTTCCCATCCCCCGATCAGTCTTACCCGACTCGTACCCAGATCCATACCCGGATCCGTTTACGGTCGGGTACTGACTCCTCGGCCGGGTCTTCACCGTACTTCCCACCGTTCTGTGTCCGTTGTGTGGTTGATTTGACAAGGGTTCGCTGAGGGTTATTGTTTTTTTTATTATTATTATGAAAAAAAATTGTCCGATGCCACGTCGACGGTAGCTTAAGGGCAATGATCCTCGATGCTACATTGGACATAAACAAATGTACGTGTTTCGCTTACTGATAGGAACCTGTGGATCTTGATTTTATACGATCTACGGAGCCATTTCGGCGATTACATTACTTTCATAATTGTTTTTAATATTTGATTATTGGGAAGATTACCGATGATGATTATTGCTAAACTATGGAATTACCGTCTGAGTTTTTTCTTTGACGAGAAAAACGCTGGCTTCCTGAGGTTTCCCAAATCACTAAGTCAAATTTGTTCAATTTCAGTTCTTATAATCACGTTTTTAAAATTAATATATCTACCAAGATTAGAGATATGTTTTGAACCAATGAATATATAGCAAAACTGTTAATTACTGTAATAATTAAGACAGATGTTGGAACACAATGAAGACCTTGTAATGACTGGAACGATCAAGATTAATAACATTCATAATCAAGATTTGCCCTTACAATAACAGAAATTTATTGACAAAGACTAAAAATTATTAATGTAATGTGATCTTTATTGAATCTACAGAAAAAAAGAAGAAGATGAAATTGATTGTTGAAGTAAAAAACTACTTCCAACGAGGGTCATAAATTAGAGACCACTAACAAAAAAATGAATAATCATAAATCAATAAAAGTGTATTAATTAAGGTTGCTACGTAGGAGGGAAGAATCTGTTGAGGTTAAAAGGCAAAGTGTAGAACTCTTCATTACGATTATCTCCTCTGAAAGTTCTAAACTTGACCCACCAAGGCATGCCTCTGTCTTTCTTTGATCTCTCTACTTCCATAGTGTTGTCCATGAATACTGCAATGATTAGACCAACTGTTGCTGGTGACATGAATATTGTGTTCAAGAAAGCGTTGAACCATCCTGCGTTTGTGTGTACTAGCCCGTAATGTCTAGCGTCCCAGTACTGAACGAAGAACTGAGGTATGGAGATTCCGAGAAAGAGCGAAAGACCGGTGATCATTAAGTTTCTCATTGAGTTCATGTTTGTGAACTGAAGAAATGAGAGACCAACCGCAGCTGCAAGAACGATTACAGAATTGTAATGAAATGTTTTTCATGATGATATTGTTGTCTATGTATCTTGTGATGGTTTGTCTTACCAACAAGGCCGAAGAGGATGCAGTGCAATGCTGCGTATATCGGGACTGGTATCGATGCAAAAACAGCTCCGAATTTGCCTGATCAAAACAAAAAACCAAACTTTAAGAATCACAGGAGGTGATAAAACAACAAAATGGTCAAGCCTAGAAGTATTGAGTTATGTTAAATATATATACCAAATATTGAGAATAAAATCATGAAGCCTGCAGATACTTGAACAACACGACGACTACCAACTCTTGTTAACCCAAGAAGTCCTACATTTTCACTGCAAACACATTTAACACCTTCATTAGAGTATGTAAATATGTGAAAACATAGAACAGTAGGGTCCAAGAAGTTAAATTTACTTACACCAAAACAGTAGAACCTGTGCCTGTTCCGAATAGACCATCAAGCAACACACCAATGCCCTGAATTTATAAGAAGAAACATAGCAGAACAGATAAAAGATACATAAGAAGGTGTGATATGTATTTGAATGTCTTTTCATTAAACTATTGAATCACACCTGCCATCCAATGCCTCTACTCAATACATAAGCAGGAGGCGGTGTAGCTATGGCTAATCTTGAAGCCGCCATGTAAGCTCCAGTAGACTGCACAACCCATTTAACCATTTCATTTCATCCCCTAACAGAATTAAATTTAAGTTACTTGCAATGAATCTAACGACGCTGCTTCTTTACCTCGATCATGGATACAAGAACCGCAGACATCATAGCAAACGAATGGCCTACTGAAAATGTTGGAGGTCCCCATTGGAGTGGGTATGGAAACTTGACCCTGATGACACATTATAAGCGCAATGAGATATAGACAATGTAACTAACTACAATACACGAGGATACTGAGCTATTAAAATACCATGGAGCTGTAGATATAAGATTTGCTTTGTCTGTTCGACAACTATGCTGTGTAAGTGATGGTTTGCCTCTATAAGCTCCACTCGCGGTCAGAATTACGGCGTAGATCCAAACAATGGCTACACAGATCAATATCGGAAATCTTTCAAAGATTGGGACATCTTTAAATGGTCTGACATGTTTTAGATACTGCCAAGAAGAAAAAGTAACATAAGTAAGAGAGAAAACAACTTGAAGAGCAAGCAAATAAAGTCTAAACAACACAAAGCTTTTACTTGGGTTAGTCCGATGACAAGCAATAGCATCGGTAGTCCAATCTCAATGCAGTTCCCGAGCTGCAAATCAAGAGAATCAAAGTTTTAAAGAGATAATTTGTTGATGTTAAAGCAACTCCAATGGTGTAGTGGGGCTTTGTATATGAGTTACCTGAGGAAATCCTCGCTGAAACATCCCGAGACCAACCAATCCGACAACTGGAGCCATACCTAGAGGACTGAAAAACCTGAAAATTGGAAACCATAATTAAGACAATGAATGTGTCTTCAAAAACAAAACAAAGAAAGTATAATATACCTTGAGAAAAGACCCCAAACTTGGCTATATCCAAGAATAATCTGTATGCTTGATGCTACGATCAACGCCCCTTGTATAGCTCGCATCGTATGAATAAATCTCTACAAAAACATACTACATTGTTGATATACATACAAAAACAAAACGATATTGTCACATAGCATCTCATTAGTCTTTTTTACCTCATGATCATTAGAAATCTTTTGCAAGGAAGAATCATTGATAATGTAAGCAATAGGGACAACATAAGCAAAAGATCCTCCAACAACAGCAGGCAACCTCGTACCAAAAAGAGCTTGGAGAAGAGTCTTGATACCCGCTACAAAGAGTAAAGTCTGTATAACCCGCGCTCTGTCCCCCTTTTTCGACACAAAGGTTACACACATTCAAACATGGAAACCCTCAAAGACAATGCAACTGAGTAAAAGAGTGAGACATATATAATAGGCTTACATCAGAGCCACCCATAGCAGGGACTAGCAATGCGGGTATAAAAGCACTTGATCCAACCATTAGAATGTAGTTTTGGAATGCTAGTAACACCGTTTCAGCTGCAAACAAACAAATTAGTTAATTCATTCATTCAAATTGGCATCACCAAGAGGCTCAATTATATCCATATATACTCAAAAAATAGACAAAAATCACCCAAAACAAAAAAAAAATTTAAAGAAAACAAATCAAACTCCATGAAAAGGCCCACAAAAAACTTAATTAGGAATAAATTAATGGGTTCATGTGGTCATTAGTAACATAAACAAACATATATTATATTTCACTGCACAAAACTATATAGTTGAAACGTCGTATATATATAACGATATAGAGAGAGTGAGAGAGGAGAAGAGTACGCCAAGGAGGATTAGAGTCGATGCAATATTCAAGGTCTTGAAGTTGTTCCATTGGAGGATGACTAATCTCCGCCATTGGAGAACAAAACAAAATCTCCTTTTCCGATGAACAAACACAGAGGAAGAAGACGAAGAGGAAGAAGAGGAAGAAGAAGAAGAACAAAAAAAAAAAAGTAAAAGTAGAGAGATATAAAGTAGTGAGAAAAAAGAAAAAAAGGAAAAAAAATGTAAAAAAAAAAAAAGGAATATTGAAAGAAAATGTCACTCTGCGAATTTAAAAGCTTCTCTGAAACTTCTTCTCTCTCTTCTTCTTCCTTCTGGCGTGGCGTTGATGAGTTTCTTTCTCTTTCCTTATTTTTTTTGAATTAATTGTTGGGGTATTTTACGGATTTGCCCCTGATTCGTTCGTCTATCTACCAATTAAATCTTTTGAAGGTGGGGTCCATCTAAACGGAGTCAATTAGTTCTCAGGTTTTTTCTCTTTTTTTTTGAAAATTTTGTTGTTGCATGAGAGATCTTTAAATGCAAAATCAGAATCTTCTCCAACTTGTTTTCATCTTTATTGTAAATTTTTGGACTTATTTATTACTGTTTTACATTCTTTTTAAGTTTCAGATTTTATTTACATTTACTCATTTTATTCCTTTGAGTAGAAATACCTTTTTGTTTTACGGCAAGTAGAAATACTATTATTTTTTTAATATACATTTATTTTTGTAAAATAAAAAAATAGTCTCTTAAACAAAATAGAATAATAAAATATATTTGATCGTGAAGTAGATAGTTAAATTTTGTCTTTTATCCGATTATGAAATTGTATTAAAGTCGATAAGAACTAAAGATGGTGGAAAACCTTCGACAATTGTGACTATAGAAAATGTTGTTGATTTTAGTCTCGTAGAGAAGAACGATAAACCTGTTGATATTTGGTTGGACTTTGAAAACGGAACAAATCCTTTTGGATTTCTCGCAGACGAGATATTTCTTCGTTTTTTGAAAAAACTAACGGAATAAGATTTTACCGGGCTAGTAAATGTGACTGCGGTGGTAGGCTATCTGGACTCCTTTGTTCCATCTAGTCTTGACCCGAAGATCAAAGTCAAGATTGTGCGAAAGTTCAACAGACCGCCAGATTCTCGCGAAGATCAAGCTGCTGATGTACTCATCGACCGTGAAGTTGAAAAATGGCTTGTCAAAATGGATTTTACCGAGCCAGTAAATTTGTAATAGTTTTTACGTTAATGTAATTTATTGAAGTATTGAAAACTGATACAACAGTCTAAACCTATGTGCGCCACTGTTGCACATCGGTGGTGAAAACATGGATTTGCTAATGTAATATTGTTGGTAGATTAACGCATAATCATCGATAAACTACATCATTATCAAAAGAATTAACCTGACTGAAACATTTTCACTAACCACTCGAGTAACTGTGGAGTCCATGGTTCTAAACAAATCTTGTACAAGCTAAAAATGATTTAGCCGAAATATATGGTCCTTCGGTATAACGTAGTTGCTCGTTTAAAAGCCAGCGAATATTATTTTTACGACAATGGAAAAATAGGCCAATCCTTTAACCACAATCGGTAATAAACCTCCTAAAAGGATCCAAGACACATATGTGATTGATTCAGATGTAGATGAACTTATTTATCTTGTTTTTTTTTTCCATGAGTATATAGTTAACTAATATATAACTTTATCAAGCATATGAGTAGGGTTTGGTGTCACACTGAAAATTTGTACACCAAGTCAAAGTAGAAGTATGTAGAAACGCCCGGCCACGATTCTTCACTAGGAGTTCCGCAGAGTTTGTAAATTTTCTCGATCTGATCATGCTTGTTCTCCCCGAGCAAGATTCTTCTTCCTTGATTTAAGAGTTGACCAAATATGCAACCCGCAGACCATATGTTGATCTCAGGAGCATAATTGGTTGATCCAAGTAAAATCCCGGGAGCCCTAAAATGATGATATAATATGTTTAGTATTTTAGATTCATTTAATCTAATGAACTGAATTAATTGAAAATGTAAATTCAGTTAATCTAATAAATGTAAATTCTAAATTTTATTTTACACAAAATCTACCACATTTTTTAAAGTGATATTACTTCAAAATATTTTATTATAATTTCTATATTATTCTGAAATAATTGAACGTATTATCTGGTTATTCACATGCACTAAAATGACTAGTCTAGAAATTAGGTTAATTGGTTAATCATATGTAATACACACTTAAGACTCTTCGTTATAAAAAAAAAAATTCTTACTTACGAAAAAATTTATCGTATACTTCTTTTGTTCATATCCTTTTACTAATCACATCGATACATTTCAGATGCTTTCGGAGTAAATCCTAATAATTTTTTTTTATCATAATCGAATTTTCTTTTTATCATAATCGAATTTTAACAGAATGAAAGTTAATTAAACAAGTGGATGATGACCAAATGGTCTTGAGTGTAAATGTTCAATGCACTAGTTCAATTTTATTTGCAAAAACTAATTTATGTTTTAAATGTGGTGTTATCAACGGTTGGCTTTGAAAAGTAAACACATTATAAAGCAAATGCCCGAGACTTTTATAATTTATCAAACCAAGGAAAAAAAAGCATACGAGTTAATTAATGTCAAAGATTGCATGAAAATCTACTCTTCAGTCTTAAAGCATGCTTTTCGATATCTATATTTTTGGTTAAATATCTCACTCTCTCTTTATAGTAAAAAGAGCCATAATTAAATAGTTGAAATTCGCAACCATTGGACAAACATAAATATCATTCGGCATGCATATGGTTTTTCTGTCTTTTGTGTGGGAGCACGTGTTATCTTCCTTAATTGTGATAAGCGATACGATAAATTTATCTACCAGAAAACATAACAAGAATAAAGAATGCATTTAATGTTGTCCCAAAACCTCTCCGGGAGAAAGAGACTGCGTTTGTTTTCTTGTTTTCGGTAATTTAAAATAGAGAGTAGTTTGAATAAAACTACTATGATTATGAATATTGTAAATCCTTTATTTTTTTTTTGTGAACAAACAATTAAGTCTACAAAGGTTTTCTTAAATAATTACGAAGAAGTAGAATCAAACTCTTATGCTCAATTTTTTGACAAAAAAAAAACTCTCATCCTCAATAACATGCAGATAATACAATGCCACTTCACATAGAAAAAATTTGTAAATTCTTCTTTAATAAATAATAATCGATTTTTGGCAGATTAGAGCATTTGTTTAAAATCCTTAACAAAAAAAAAAAATTAAAAAAATTCGATTTAATATCTTGCACCATACAAACTCAAAAACCAATTACACAATTTGTACCATTTTAGAAATTTCAAATTCTAATTGGCATTTAGTCAAAAACTCAACACATAAACATATTGACTTAATTACGGCATTTACGTCAATACAATTTTGCTTGATTTTATTAGTTAATTAATATAGGTACCAGCTTCTATATTGTAGTCGTAAGGTTTAGTAACTTTAGTTAGCTACTCTTAATTAATTAATTTCTTCACGTTGGCAATAGTTTGTGAAAGAATAGACCATTTTCCCTCTGTGTAATACATTTGTAAACATCATTAACAAACGAAAAGCATGTTCAACACAAATAAGAAAAGTATTATCATACATTAAACTTTCACGTGAATTGTAAGAAACAAACAAAGAGTGAAGAACAATGCTTAGGGTGAAATAGATTCACAACTTCGGCCATACGACGAAGCAAACTTGAGCAGACAATTTCATAATTAGTTTCTCTTTAAACTTTCATCAGCCTTATTTATAAATATGTATAATCAAAATATAATATTAGGGAAGCATAAAAACTTTTTATTCCAGCCCCTTTTTGCGGCCACCGACTGTTTTTGCATTGAAAAGATTCCAACAAATGTTTTCTTTTAGAGGGAATAGATGCTTCCAATTTTCATATTTTATTGAAAACCACTAAGAACTAAGAAATGTGTTTAATTCATTATTTTTTGGTACAAGTAACATGGAATCTGAACCACATGTAAAATTTATCAACAAGAAAAGAGGGTTTATGTAGCTAATATTTTTAGTTAGCAACATAAACTATACTACATTATGACCAAAACTATTCAACACAACAAACAAAGTGCTGTCATACTTTGGTTTGGCAAACGAAAATCAATGAAATTTTATATTCAAAATCTGGAATTGGGGAGTGTGGGGGTTTGCATTGCTTCAAACAAGAAGTGTAGTCAAAAATGCCAAATCCAATGAAAAAAGAATGGGATTACACTTCTACGGTATTTGTGACTCGGTATCTTTGGCAGGTCCCATATAAACTGTATAGCTTACCGATATGAAAATGAGCAAACACCCAACAAGCCGGCTAAACAAACCTGGCGATCCTGCTTTTCCCGTGCTGACTATCCATAACTGCGATAACACAACCTGATACGGGAAAGACACTAGTTAAAACAAAGTCGTTCTGCGATCATTACTATGCTCTAATCCTGTTAAACGCATCTTTTATCTAAACCAAACCCAAACCAAAAAATCAATAAAATAAATGAACCTACTAAAAGATAAACAGATTTTATTGCATATCCAAACCGTAAAAAAAGAAATAAACCGATAAAAAGTGTCTACTATGGAAGTGGAAGTCTACCTCGATGTACAATACGTTTGCCGCTTTGCTGATTTTCTCAAGCTGGAGACCACGTGCCAAAAGTACCTTAAGACAATGGAAAATTATTCTCAGTGGTCTAACTATGCGAGTTGCCTACACAAATGTGCAGAAACAGAACTTTATTGAATGCCTCACCTCTGCGCAGAACGCCAGCAACCCTAGCACAATCATGCTAATAAGCGTTTGAAACGCTGGCAGCACAAAGCTCTGTATGAGAAAATTCAAGATTATGGATCATGAGTATGAGTAATGATCAAACAACAGATCAGTGACTGCATTCTACATTGGTGCAGATGAATATACACAAAGCATACCTCGAAGGAAAACATGCAAATTGCTGCAGCGGGGCAAGCTACCAAACCAAACGAGAAGACAGTAATCCTGAGAAAATGCACATCATTTTTTTATTCTTCCTAACAACAGAATTTTCGCTAAAGAAGTAAAACATGTGGGTTGATGACACATCTGAATTTTAAATCTCACACTGGCTGTTCCGATGCTTTAGCAGCTGCCTTTATGAGACAATAGGTGATTCCTCCAGTGATTGATGAAAATAAACCCAACAAGAACGCATAAATATGATGGTTTCCTTTAGGATTTTCATTCGTTCCTTCTGATCCAACTGCCAAGAAAAGATGAATGAATCAACATGACATCTTCGTTTCCTCATGCATAAAGGACAGCCAGGAGAAATTTTATTACGAAAATTAATAGAGAACTATTTTGTTAACTCACTTCTGTACCTTGGACAGTAAGTGTTGGGCCAAAAATAAAAAGCACGCCAAAGAAACTGCAAGCAAGACCTGGACCATAGCGCAATAAAAGAGAAGTCATATATAGACTTGCTTTGTATGCATATAAAGTCATAAATAGTTAAGGCTAAGGGGAAAAGCTCTGAACCTCCAATATCAGTTATTTTCAACTTCTCATGCATAACAACACGTGCTGCAATGGAAGCCATAATTGGATTCAAGAAGCTTAGTACAATAGCTTGGGACAACGGTAACATTTGAATGCTGTGGTTCACAATGTCAATAACAGTGAAAAGAAGTGTTAGAAGTCTTATTTTGCTACAAATGACAATTCGAGTAGTAGGGAATAGACATTGTTTCTAATAGAAATTTTCAGTTCAAATAATATACCGGTTTTCAATATAAATTTAACATAATAATTGCTTCCTGAGAAGTTCTACCTAGTTACTGAAAGTAGGTTATCAGTACACACAGAGCAGAGTGTGAGGTGTCATTACCTAAAGATGAAACTAAACAATGAAAGATAACCCACAAGGGCTCTTGAAACCAAAAGCTTCCTGGCATGCGCAGGTCCAAAAATTGGTTGTCCAATTCTTTTCAACCAAAGGTATGACAATATCAAGATAATTGTGCATCTCATGAACGCGGTCTCAAACAAAGGAATTGGCTGAACTGTCATATAAACAAAGGAAATTAGAAAGAAAATCTATCAATATACTAATACACATGTCAGCCCAAGGCAACACTAAAACGCTGATTGAGGTAAGCACTTGCACTCATCTAAGCAGAGATTCCATTACAACTATAAAAGACAAGTTCTTAAATAAGTCCACTGTTTCAGAAACTAAAAATCCAATATAGATTCTCCCACCATGTGAAAAAAGGACAAAGCACAAATAATTTCAACATTTTCTAGCCTTCCCATAAAGCCATGAAACTGAACACAAGGACGAAATCACAAGAAACCATAAGAGAGCTAAAGAAGTACTGACCAGAAAAAGTATCTGAAACTAACTCCATGATGAGATACAGTGTCGATGACAACACCATACACAGTAAGCCAGAGTAACGAGAACCACTCCAAATCCATGAAGAAAACTGAGTTACAGGTGATATCTCCGTTTCTGTTACTTTAATCACTTGCTCCTACACACATTACATACATCACAATTCAAAAGCAAATCAAAATCATTCTTACTAAAATCTGATCCCAGTTCTACTTCCTGTCAATTACCTAATTCTACAAATCTAGCAACATAATTAGCAGAAATTGAAGCCACTCGCAATCGAATCATACTCGCGAATTATCGAATTTCACTCGATTATCAACATACTATACACAATTAGCAGAGATTGAAGCCATTAGCTAATCCGATTAACACAATCACTATTCCAATCGCAAACATTTTCGAACTGAATCATACTCACGAATTATCGAAATTCAGCTGAATTGTTCATGAATCATAGCTATTGAAACCAGAGGAGTTGTTCTTACTCTTGGTTTGCGTCGAGTGTAGGAAGCGGAGAAGATATTGATTCTAGGTCTTTGGTTTTGATTCAGGAGAGGGATGATTTCGTCGGAAGATGATTCAGGGGCGGAGGAGGCGTCGTCTAACGCCGGAGATTCTAGATCGCGAACGGTAAGCTCAAGGGTGAGGTGTTCGTCGGTGATTCTGGTCTCCGGAGAGGAAGAAGCCATGGCTACGAAAACAGCATCTAACAGACAAAACGGAAAGATAACGAAGAGTCAAAAGAGGACGCTCCAAAATAGTTTGTTTTTGACGTTTGCCGTTAAACGTGACGTTAACGGCAATGACTCTTCAATTTGGGTAAATAATATTAGGCTGGATTATTAACATTAATTAATTATGGACCTATACTTAAGTTCAAAATGTTACCAATCATGGTTTATTTTGATTTTATGAAAAGTAGGTAATCATTCGCGCTACATCGCAGGTTTTTTTTTTTTTTTTAAATTTATTTTTTGATAAATTTAATGTTTAATTATATAATCATTCACTCATGTTAGATCTAGGCATCAAGATCCAAAATATCTGATCCAAACTTTAAAAATACCCGAATGGGTTTTAGATGCCTGAATTTAATTTGGTACCCAAAAAAACTTGAACCGCACCGAACAGATTTTTAAAGTACTAGAAAAAAAGTACTTTAAATAGTTTGGGTAGTTCTATTATCAATACTTTTGGTTAATTCATATACTTTTAAATAGTTTGAGTCTTTTCAACACCAAGGTTTTCGAATAATTCGCATAATTTTGAATAGTTTTAGATACATTAAGTAATTTTAACCGAACCCGAAATACAATTATAAATCCAAAAAATTCAATTGTTTTTATATCAAAATACCTAAAATACCCCAAAACAACTCTAATATCCAAAAAAAATTAATTATGTTTATCAACATTTAACAAAAAAAAATTCCAAATTGAACATATTTTTTAGATTTATGCGATATTTCGGATAACTAAACCCAAACCGAAATAACTCAAACCCCACCCGAACATATAAAGTAGTAATGGGTCCTAGAAGTTTAAACCCGAAAATCATGAACCCAACCTGAGCGAATACCCGAGCGCCCAGACCTAACTCATGCAATCATCAACTACCATTAGTATTAAAGTACTTTTTTCTAGTAACATTCTCAACAATGCATCACTTAAACAATCTTCAAACAATCTTCGTTCTAAACCAATTTTATAGATAGTAATGTTGGGATTATAGAAATTTCACGAATTTTATGATGGAGCTCTTTACGTACTTTTCACCCTCTGTGATATATTATATAGATAAAAAATTTAAGAGAATAATCTACTCAATCCATTAGCTAATCTACTATACTACTATTTACTCATATTTTGAGTTAAAATTACAAAAAAAATAGCGAGAAACCCCAAGTACAAGAAAACGAATAAAATAATTTCATTGAAAAATTACATATAATAATAAAATAAAGTTACTATTAATACAAAGAAATATGTTCAATTAAATAATAAATGTATTATTAACCTATGAGACTAAAAATTTAAAGCTTACATTAACTATTTAATGAACACATGGCAAATGAAGTGATGATATGTCACTCATATGGAGAGAGTTAGCCAACTTTCATATCTTATATAACTAGATGAATGTAGCCACGCTACGCGTGACTTGTTACATTTTTATTATAAAAACGAAAAAAAAATTGAAATGAAAACTAAAAGATATGTTTTAATTAATCAGATATATTCTTCTATGATTACAGTGCACAATTTTTTAACATTACTTATTTTTTAGTATTGTAAGAATCAAGTGGTACGACTCGAAATATTTTATAAATTATTTGTATATCGTAATAAAAAAATATATATAAAAAATAGTATATTTTCTAGATAGATCTAACACCTACTTACATTTTTTATTAACTCTAAGTTCTAATATCTTCAATTTTAAGAAATTTAACTTATTTAGATACAATCATAATTTTTGTGTACTTGATGCAAAAGAAAAACAGTTTTTTTAAAAACATTAATAGCATACATTTTTCATTAAACATACTCTTTCTCACATCTTTTTTACTAACATGATATTTAAACATTTGCTATTGATTATCTAACTGTTTTTATTAAATTAATTTTGTTGGAAAAAAGTAATCTTGACCACAAACCTTGGAAAAATACTATAATGATATTCATATCACTACATGTTGAACATATATTTGTGAAATGCTTTAAAAAATTTTAATTTCAAAATGTTTAAATATCGAATAATATTTTTTGTTTGAATAAATAGATAAAGAGAATAATCATACATCGATAGTGTAAAACGAAGATAGATCATTTCAATTTGATTGACTTGTGTGAATATTAGAATAGTTAGCTTTTGAACTTCCATAGATAAATCGGGAAACATAAAAATATTATACTAAGAATTTTGAAAATTAAAATGAAAGAAATATATTCTTTTAATGCGGTAGAAACAAAATAAAATTGAATACAATATAAACTACATATATACCATATAATCTCTTAAAATAAAATAAACGAAATAAAAATTGAAAACAATGTAAACTACATATCATATAATCCTTAAAAATAAATGTTACAATCAAACTCTTACTATCAATATGACACAATTATTTTTAACTCATGCAAGAACATAAAAATAAAGTAAATTTACAGATTTGAAAATATGGTGGAGAATGTTAAGAGAATTGATATTTATAGATGAGAAGTGGTGAAACTCTTATAATTATTGAGTAAGAGTTACGAATTATTATTTATTGGTAGAAGTTACAATTGAGTTTAAATGTAGAGTTTAAATTATAGTTAATGTATTTTAGTGGAGGAGTTACAAATGAATTTAAATGTGGAGTTACACATGAGTTTTAAAGTGAGTTAATTAGAGATTAATATATTATAGGTAATTTTAAGAAAATATAAAAAGAAATGCCAAGTGGACCAATAAAAATAGAGTGAAACCTTACTTTTATATGTATGATTAAGTTAGGTTCCTCTTAATTCCTATACACTAGCTTTGATAAGCTGACATGTGACACTTCTCTTCTCGACATGTGTTGTCTACATATCAAATCTCTTTAAATTTATTAGTTCTAAATATAAGTATACATTATCATCTTTAATTATATATATATATATATATATATATTTAACATGTGATTTCCAAAAGTAATTTCACGACTTTAGAACACATGCATACAAATTTTATTCATAAAAGAGAAAAAAATAATGGATTAAATTATATAATATTAAAAATAACGATGATCAAGGCTCGTTTTATCCGAATATAAAAATACGAACTGCATCCAAACCAAAAAAATCGGTTTCGGATGGGAACCGAATCCGACAAAATAATAGATCCGATCCAATTCGATTTCTGATAATTACCCGAACACATGCGAAATATAAGTATATACTCAAAATATTATTTATTTGTAGATTTGATATAACCTAATTATCCAAAATTATACTTACAAATCTGAAAATATCAGTTATTTTTAAGATCGAAATAACTAGAATACCCAAAATATATAATATATAAGAAAATTTATAGTTATATTTTTCAAATCACACCAATTTTTTTTTTTCAAATTTAACCAATTTTTTGTTTTTTTCCCAATATTTCGGATATCCGAAACCAAACTGAATCCGAAAAAAACCGAACTGAATCTGAAACGAAATTTTAGAATATCCAAATGGATATAATAATCAATTTCCAAAAAATCCTAACCAAATCCGATCCAAAATCCGAACGCCTATGCCTACTTAAGATTATACTAGATCAGGACCCGCACGTACGTGCGGGGTTTTATATTTTAAGAAATATGTTGTAATAAATTTTTAGTAAATATAGATTATTTTGTTGTTTTGGTGATATATATTGTAGAATATAAATTATAATGTACCCAAAAAAATATAGAATGTTTTTAATGGTGTTTATGACGCAATAGCTAATGTTGTGAACCATATGTCAAATTTTGGAGTTTGAAACTGAAGAGTAGATTAGAAAAAATCGTAGATTGAAATATAATATAGGTTAGATTGATGTAAACAAATATATTTTATATAGTATTTATAATCCAAACTCATATCAGTTGGGTATTTAGTTTAATTTTCACTTTGAATTTAATCTGGCTTATTAATATTTGAATATTTAAAATAATAATGGTTTCAGCAGTATTTTAAAATTCGTAACAACTTAGCGGTCGGACCGGGATCAAATTAAAACAGAGTAATGGTTAATTAGATTTTTATTAAATTTGTGAACTATCAAACAGTTAAAAATGATTAAACAAATACAAATATTTAGAAGTAGGCGTAGTTCCGTTTGGTCTCGCCTTGTTCCATTATATCCTATACCCGTTCCCCAATTCATTTGGCATAAGAGAATGCATTTATAATATGAAACAAATTTATTAAATATAAATATTTTAAATTTATTTGATAAACTTGCTCCATAAATTTTAAAAACTAAGCTTAACAAAATCTTAAAAAGAAGAGAAGGTTTAATGTGAATAAATTTTAGATAATCATTTTGAATTAATTGTAATTAATGTGTAAATCTTTTAATAGCTTGTAATTAATGTGTAAATCTTTTAATCTTTAAATTAGTCATTTTGGATGTATGCATAAATGCATAATATTTATATACACAAATTATAGGAAATAGATTTGTACACAAAATTAGGTTTTAATTTGTGGATTCAATCTTTACCAAAAAAAACTAATCTTAATTGCATATTATAAATTTATGATGACGAAAATATTAAAAAAAAAATCTAAAATTTTCTATGATCTCAACGATTCTGGTATTTTTCCATTAAACTTATACTTATGCAATTTTTCAAAAATGGTAATTGTGATTGTTCAAATACAATTAATGAGCTGTTAAAAAAATCTTATAAATGTTTCTTTCCAAAAAAGAAGCTATTCAAATTTAAAAGAAAAAAAGAATATTGGTGTGAATAATATTTTCTCATTTTGAAATATTTGCACTGAAAATTTAAAACATTGGTACTTAGATTATATTTTAATGTTTTGATGAAAAATAAAATAATCAAATTTTGAAGAATGTATATTCCAAAAGTGTGTAACAATTTGATACGAAATAAAATAATTTATTTCATATGAAATATATTTATTTATTTGGCTCTAAATAAAATAATTTGGAGATACATCATACGTTTTAAAAATATATTTTATTTTATATAATTCAAATTTAGTTTTGTGATATATATTTAAAATAATGAAAACGACCCGTTTAAAAAAAAGATATTTTAATATTTATATTACTTAAATTCTAATTAAAATGTAAAATATTTGTTGGATATGCTATATTTTAAAGGATGGAAGTATTTAATTTAGATTATATATGACAAATATACTAAATGTTTTTTCATATTTGGAAAATCAAATTTTAAATTCGTTTTTCTTTGTGTACTAATCAAAATTAATTAGCATAGTTTTATTAAGGAAATGTTTTAAAATCTAAACTATCCGTTTTTATAAAATATATTTCAAAATATATATCATTTAAATTCTAATTAAAATGTAAATTATTTTAATCTTTCTTTAAATTTTAAAAAACCAATGGCATCCTATGTAATATTCTACAACTTAAAAGTTTTTTATTATCTAGTGATTCCCAATTAATAGTATAGATGAAAGCCTAGAAGGCTACAATAGTAGAAACGATATATCATCAATGCTTTTATAGAAATAGAAAAATAGGACCAATATATGTGGCAAGATTGTTATGACTCTACAATAAAATGAAACGGGAGAAATTTGGGGTTGGATTTTGGCAAAAATTTGACATTTCCATTGCATTTCTTCCAAAGCTCATCGTGTATCGATTGTAAAGGTTTGAAATTATTTACAGAAAGATCGACAAAGACTAACTCACACTCTCGACCAAGATTTTATTTTCTACATCACATTAAATATACAGAACATAGGCATCTATTTGGACTAAACTGGTAAGAAATGCATCTAAGACTGATTGTTCGAACAAAACCAAAACTCTCTCTATATCAGAAAGAACGATTTTTTGAGGTTTTATTCCTTTATCAGAAAGACTGCTGTTTTGTACTATATATTTAATGTTTTTTTATTTATTTTAAAGATCAAGTAATTAATTAATGTATTTATTTATCTTAACTATAAATAAATAATATTGATAAACTCAGAAAATCAATTAACAGGAAGAAAAACGATATGCAACAAAATAAAGATAAATTATAATAGCAATAATATTCAGAATTTAGAACTTAAGTTTAGCTTGATCATATAAATTAAAATTAAAAAAGTCTGGCAACTCAAATTTAAAATATTAAAACCATATAATAATGAAAAGTACTTAAACTCGAGAGGTTCTAATTTGAATCTTCTTCGGAATTTATTGGTTGGGGAGGAATAACCTTTGGCTCGCAGATACCACCATAATGAAACACACAATATTCTCTAAGCATGAGGGTCATGTCTGCCCGTTTGTCAAACTCAAACTTGACCCAATCTTTGGGATGAGTTTCCAAGCACTGCATACCCCACTCCATGTCTTGTATCATACCGACGAGCTCGGCATGATGGCTTTTATACGCTTTATGCTGTTTTTTGATCTGCAAAATTAAAAAGATCCAAAATTGTAACATCAAAATATCCTGATTGATAATATGCATTCAGAATCTAGGATATAAACTCACGGATCCTGACTACACATACAT
Organism: Arabidopsis thaliana x Arabidopsis arenosa; assembly: GCA_019202795.1. NCBI lineage: Eukaryota > Viridiplantae > Streptophyta > Magnoliopsida > Brassicales > Brassicaceae > Arabidopsis > Arabidopsis thaliana x Arabidopsis arenosa. The sequence goes on along the minus strand of CM032920.1, from coordinate 12,444,350 downwards.
AAATCATGTTAATATAATTTAAATTCTTGAATTATACAATAAAAACCCCCTAGATAATTCCACCCCAAGATTATGAAACATTGAGAATGTATTTTTAAATTAAAAACATATATTATATAAATTTACAAATGAGGGTAAGGTTGTTTTTTAAAAATGCTTCTCAATTAATATATAAGGGATATATAAAAAAAATTAAATTACTATAAAATTATGATCATTTAGCAGAAAATAATTGAAAAGGGTATTATTGTAATCATTTACAAGAAAAATTACATTAAAAAGTCTAATTGTGACTAGAAACAACGTATAAATACGAAGTCTTATGTCTTTAATTAATTAATATAGATTTTAATTAGAAAAGGCATAGTCCCAATCTTCTTCAGTCAGGCTTGAGAACGAACAAAATTTCGATGGATCGATGTTTGTTCTGTAGTTAAAAAGAGTCTCCACGTCGTGACCCGAACACTCCACTTTGCAGACGACATGGATCCTCTGCCAAAACAATGAAAATAAACAAAAACTGGGAAAAGATTGAATCATTTCGTCGTCTATTCGGTGTCGTATTGCTAAAAGGTTTCAAATGATTAAATTTTATGTTTTTGTCATATTTTGAGCACAACTTAAGCATATTTTAAGTAAATTTTAAACACATTTTCACTGTTTCTTCTCCAATCTAGCCTAGTATGATATGAAGTTGAGTTATTTTTGGAATTTTTGAGAAATACTTTTTTTTTATAAAATCTATTAAAAAAAAATTCTATCAAAAAAACCATTTTTATAAAAAAAACATTAAAATCTTTATAAATTTTTTAAAATATGTGTGGAAAATAAGAATTAGATTTTATAATTATCTACAAAAAAAAAAGATTTTATGGTGTTTGTCTGGACAAATTTCCATACTCTCAAAATAGCTTTTGGTTTCAAAAACATAATGATGATGTTAGAATCTGCGAATATTGAGATTCGAACCTCCTAATTTCAATACTTAGAGATCATTTGGGATGGCAGATTCAAGGAGAGTTTCAAAAATTTGTGAAAGGCGGGGCATAACACTATGTTGTTGTATCGTGAAATCAAGAAGAGGTCTAATTTCTTTTTTGTTTTTATATTGTAGCTACAAGCGTTGTTCTATCATATCTGATCAGATGACCCCAGCCAACATCTCGCTTGTACAGTTGCTATCAAGAATTTCCTTGATTCAGATGTTACTCAATTGAACCAAGTAGTCCAACCCGGTGCCACATCCTTGCGCTTAAGGTAATATTGCAGCATTTTCTATAAGATTTGTGTGTTTTTGGTTTGTGTTTGACGACTTGCTTTTGTTTGTTTTCTTTTTTTTTTTTAAGTTCGAAGCTGCTTTATATCTTTGTGTTTTCTCTACAATAGACGACATCCTCCTCATACCTATGTTGATCTAATACCCTACAAAGATAATCAAATTTAAGATAAAAACTCATTTTTCGGATCTGTTTATATCCCAAACCAAGTATGCTGAACAGATTTTGAACAATGAAGGGATGCTCAATTTGAAGGAAATTATTCGATCAGCTGTACCCGTGAATTAGGAGACAAGTTGTTGAAGAGGTTAGATAGTTTGGTAATTATAAGCAATTGACATAGGGGATACCATTTATTATAAAATTTTTGACTCGGTTTTGCAGCTTAGAGCAAATAAGGCTAGGTACATTGCACATGTTGAAGATGATAACGACCCATTTGTGACGGATATGGCAAGGTATCTTAACTTCATAATTTTTCAAAATAGGTGTAAAAATAAGAATTGGATTTTATAATTATCTATATATATAAAAAAAATTAATCTTAAAGGTGTCTGTTTGGACAAATTTTCATACTCTCAAAAATAGCTTTTGGTTTCAAAAACATAATGATGATGTTAGAATGTGCAATACATTGAGGTTCCAATCTCCTATTTTCATTTGCTTAGATATTTCTAAATCTTCTCTCTAAAGGAAGCCATTGACTCGATTGGATTCATTTTGTTTATGATTTGGATTCCAATCCAAATTTTTTTTTAAATAACATAAATAAATATATTTTTGGCAGCAATACCATAAATATATATCTGTATATAAAAATATATATATATATATTAATTTTTGTTATATGCTTAAAGCTTTTTATTATATAAATAAAAATACAATCAAATCAAGAATTACTATTTTAATTAGTTACTAGATCATAACCCTAAACCCTAAACCCTAAACCCGTGCTGGAACAGCACGGATGAAATTTTAATTTTTAAATATTTATATAAAGTTGGATTATTGTTTGTTTTATAGTACAATTTTAATAATTCTTTACATAATACAATGACATATAAGGATTTTTTATTTTATTTCATTTTGTTTGATGAGAAAATATTAGGGGTGGGGTACGGTTTTTCGGTTTAGTATCGTTTTTTTCGTTTTGTAGAAAGTGAAACCATATAGAAACCGTATGTAATTCGGTTTAGTTACAGTTCGATTTTTACGGTTTTTTTTACGTTTTTTTGGTTAAAAATAAAACGTATGTATTTGATATGTGCTAGTAGTAAGTGAAAAAATTGCGTATATAATAAACATATTTTGGTATATAATAAGATTAAATTCAACATGTGCGTACCTATATTTTTATTTTAGAATCCCAATGAAAAAATTGTGTGCACAATCCATCATTCATTATTTTCATATATACTTATAGAATCAAAATTTTAAATATTTAGAAGTGTCAAACCTTATTTAACTCATCTCATCATATAATCTTAACATGGTTTCGGTTATAAAGATCATAACTCTTTTTATCATATAATACATTACATTTAACCTGTTGTTTGCTATAAATATTTTAAATATTTATGCTTTGAAAAATGAAATTAGAGTATTTATAACTTTTATTTTTTGATTTATTAAATATTTATGATATTCTTTCAAATATTATATTAAACTATTTTTAAAATTTTCCAAATTAAAATATTTTTTTATTTTTTATTGTAGAATATAAAATTAAGAATTTTTAAAAAATAATTGTATGAACTTAAATATAAATATTCAAATAGTTATAAAGATCATAACTCATTCCATCATATAATACATTATATTTAACCCACCGTCTATCATAAATATTTTTTAAATATATTTGTTTTAAGAAAACCAAATTAGTGTATGTAAAATTTTTTATTTTTTATTTATTAAGTATTGATGATATTTGTTTTTAAATATCAAGTAAAACTATTTTTTAACATTCTAAATTAAAATATTTAAAATTTTATCGAAGTATATAAAATTATATATTTTAAAAATATATATGAAATTGAATATAATTACTCAAATTCTGACCCGTTATTCAGGTGACCCGTACATATAATAAATGTTGTGATATAAAAAAAATATTGACCCGTACATATAATAAATGTTGAATTTATTTTTGTTTAAAAGAAATATATTATCCAAATCTAAATTTTTGACTCGTTAAATTTTTTTTCTTTCATAAATTGAATAGTTTATATTTGTTTTTAAAAATTTAAATCATAGCATATGCGGAAAAAAATCTATTTTTTATTATTATATGGATGATATGATGATTTATTTGTTTCACAATAATAGAATCATATAAAGATGAGAGGTGAAATATAATGATTAATAACAAATTAATAAGGTAAGTTAGATATCAAATCTTATATATTCATTTTGATTGGTCATTTAAAAATAATAATAATGTATTTTTCGTTTTTATAATTAAATTAAATTAATTAAATTGTATAAATTGACTTGTTTATCCTTAATGAGATGAATTAATTTACTCTTTAAAATTTTATCTCTAATGGCATTCTTAGGTAATTTTTTACAAAAGAGAAGGTTAGTTAAGGGTATCTTATAAAGTGTACTCCCCAAATAATAGTATAGGATGCTGGGTTTTATTACACTAAATTTTGATTTTGATTTTTAAAATTGAAAAATACAAAAATAAATTCGCTTATAAATAAATTTGGATTTGATTATGGTTTAAACACTTCGCTTTGATTTTGTAATTTTTTTTTAATTTACGTTTGATTTGTTCCTACCTTTAATTGGCAAAGTTTGCAAGTTTACATAAGATTAGTAGAAAAACAAATTTGATTATTTAAGCAACAATCAACTTCATACAATAACATAGAGTACGAACAAAAACCTGAAGTTTAAGCTAACCTTATACTAACTTTTCTCGCACAAATATAAAAAAAGAAACTAGAGCTCTATGTCCATTGTTTCTCTCCCTTTGTCTTCATCATTCCCACTGCTTGTCCAAAGCTTGATGGTGCGGTCATGCGAAACACTTGCGATACACGAGCTATCTGGAGCGATATCTAGAGATGCGACTTTGGACTCATGTCCTACTAAGCTTTTAACAAGCGAGAAATCTCTACCTGACCATATATTAACTTTCATGTCGTATGAGGCAGTAGCCAAGAAATAGCCTTCTTGTGGTTCATACTTTACTTGAGAAACAAGGTTCACATGAGCTGGTATAATGTACAAGGACTTTCTCATTCGTAGATCCCAAATACGGCATTGATTATCTTCACCACCAGATGCCAAATGGTAACCATTAGGAGAAAAATCCACTGAGAGAACCGGTTTGATATGTCCTTGGAAGACAAGAATACTCCTACCAGTACGAAGATCCCAAACTCGTGCAAGTGAATCAAAACCCGAAGAAGCTACTAATGCTCCATCTTGTTGAAATGCAATTCCGTAGACACTACGACTATGACCTTGTTGCGAAAGAATCTCAATTCCTGTATTTATATCCCACAATCTCCATGTTTTGTCAAAACTCGTTGTCCCTAGGTATTTCCCCGATGGATGGAATGCAATGCGTGCAAGCCGATCCAAATGACCTTTAAAAGTTTGTAAGAGTGTTCCATCAATATTCCACAACTTCGCAGTTCGATCAGTCGAAGCAGTTGCTAGACAATCATAATCCACAGGCGAGAACACTACATCAGTTGCATGTTCTTTGTGATCTTTCAAGACATCAATCTTGTTTGTAACTTGAGGCATCTCCCACAATTTAGTAACCCCACTAAGAGAACATGTGGCGAGTATTTTTCCATCTCGTGACAAGGAGCAACCAGTAAGAGGACGATCATCCCCAAATTTACTTACATCAAGAACCATGTCTTTCACATGCTTTAAAGCCCGCTTAGTCTCAGCATTCGTATCTTCATCTGGATCATCCCTTTGCCGCTTTTCACGCTGAATCCTTAGCGCAGCTCTCTTGATAGAATATTTGGCAATTTCTATTCTAGTCTCTCTAAGCTCCGTTTGACACATTTTGTTAAACTTGTGACACAGGATCTCTAGAAGAAGCTGGTGACAAGACCGGTTCTTGGCTTAGACGAGGATCGACTGGCGGCTAAGACAATGAGGTTTTGGCTTACCAAAGCTCTAGAAACAACTTATTTATAACGAAGCAAAGAGATCGATCTAATCTTCGTAAACCTAGTCGGTTATGGATTTTACCATTATCCTAATAAAAAGGAAAACTAATGATAATGTAAATAAAACAGTAACTTGATTAACAAGTAAAAAGCCCAAACCTTACTCTGCATCAGAAACAAAGAGAAGCTAAATCAGAGAGAGGTTTTCGAAACAAAGTTCTTCATAATCATACATCTCCAGAGGCAGAAGCTAAACGGATTAGAAGCGAAAGAATTCCCAAACAGAAATATACTTTAAACGCCTAAGAGCATGATTATTGGTAGTTTCTTAGTTTTGATCTTATGATTTGTTTTAATATTAATTTTGAAAAATTTATAGTTAAGAGGTTGTGTAATGGTTTTAAGTTTTTTGTATGTCCAATGGTAGACTCTTAAATTATGGTTCTTAGAATCAAAAAATTAATTAGCAACACCTCAATGATTTTCACTCTGGATTTTAATTTTGCTCTATGCAGTGTTGTTGTATAATCTCGGTTTTATGTGTTCTCATGTTGACCAACTATGATTTAGGAAGATATGGCTGAAAACTGTGAGCTAATTTTGCCTTGCAGCAATGATCATCACTCATATTTTAGCCAGCTTGTATAAGTTAGTCTTACTACAATTTTTTGTACGCTTAGAATTAATTAGTGTACAGATTTCTGATATTCAAGCCATAGAGTTTGAAGAGATACTTGAATCAGCCGATTGGTACACCATATCAATAGTCATGTCCCATTGCTCTAATTCCTTTTACTGGAACACCATACAATATGTTTAATGCTTTTCCATACAGCAGAACATTCTCAGTCTTAGGCTACCATTCGTTTTATTTGAAAAGAAACTTTGTTCTATCTCATCTAACAAAGATTTTGAACTTTGTAACCCTTTTGACTACCTTGGCCCAGCAAGGTCTTTTAGCAAATTCACATACAAATAATGTCAGCAGCATGAGCTTGGATGAAGTGGATTCTGACCCTATGCAGACAATTGTACAACTGTAGTTTTTTAGGCCATGTGAAAGTCCTTGGAGCTGTTTCATTTTCAGAAACCTCTATGGTGCCACTGTAGTTTGTCACAGCCCTGGAAAGATATAACCTAGGGGCGTTTCTCGTTGAGTGCCAACGAGAAGAGAGATTGAATCCAGAAGTTCTTGAAGCTAAAGAAGCTTTACTAGTCAGTCTCTTTGCCCCATCTGAAACACATTGAGTGAGAGTAAACACCAAAAGTTTCAAACTTCCATCTCTAGAATATCACTAGCATCAAAGCAGCAATGTTCAGTCCTCCGAATCAAACAACGAGTAGAATTTTAAGGTGAAGTAATAAGCAAAGGAATCGAAACGGTTTTCTCAAAAAGACTATCTTTTACTGGATACACAAAAGACAAAAATTGAATCATGTTGACACTAATCAAGCTTTCAAAAGTATCACACAAGAATCGACTAGAACAATAAAACCAAACTGGATAATGGAGAAGAATGACGTACAAGAGAAGGGTATGAGAGAAGGGCAAAAGATTGATTCAATCGGGAGGCTACCCAACGAGGTAAACACAGAAGGCGGCGACGCCGATTCCATGTCCAGGAAGAGCGTGTCTCATTTGATTCGAAAGCATCGGATGCTTCATCCATTCATCTCTTCGCCGGAAAAATTCGCCGGTAGTTCCCAAAGTCGCCGTGGAAAACCTGTGTCGGTGGAGATGGACTGCCGGAGGTCATAAAATCGGTGACTCCGACGATTGGTTCCGATTTAACTCGAATGGCCTCCGATGTCGCCAATGTCGCCAAACGCTGAGAGAGAGAGTGGAAGAAGAAAGAAGCTACACGTATCGTCTCTTAAGGTTGAAAAAAACTCTTAACTAAGGAACGTTCTTAGTTATATAGTTGATTAATGATTTAATTTAAATCACTTTAAAGCTAAGATATACTCTAAGAGCTTACCGATAATGATGCTCTAAGGTTTAAAACCTAAAAACTCAGACAGCTAAACAGAGCATTCTATTTTTAATTGGGCTTCAAAAGACATAACAGGCCCAATCACTCAATTAAGCCCAATGAAGATGATGCGTGAAAAGATAACTCGACGGCTCTTCTCCGATACAATTCCGGTGAGAGGCGAGTAGGTTCTGTCTGCTTAAGCTCCTCATGAACTCAATTTCTTCATTTCTGATTCTATAAAACATCCTTAAAAACATGTCTACCACATTGTTCAGAACATTTCAGCCAAACCAGTTCTCACTTCTTGGAACTAGCTTGTTAAGAAGGAGAAGGAGTAACAACTTCTCCGTGAGGTCTTGTGGAAGCCAAACAACGACGACCCATGAAGCTAAACAGTCTTCTCCAACAAGGGTCGCACCAAAAAACCACAAAAGCAACAAACTTGATGAGATTCTGAGAGATTACGAAGCAGTGATTGGGATAGAGACTCATGTTCAGCTTTCTACATTGACAAAAGCGTTTTGTAGTTGCTCTAACAATTACGGGTCGTATCCAAACATAAGTATTTGTCCTGTCTGTATGGGTTTGCCTGGTGCTTTGCCTGTTTTGAATTCAAAAGTTGTTGAATTTGGTGTTAGATTGGGTTTAGCTTTGAATTGTGATTTGTCTCTTAAGTCTAAATTCGATAGGAAGCAGTATTTTTATCCAGATCTTCCTAAAGGTTATCAGATTTCTCAGTTTGATATTCCTATTGCTTCTGGTGGTTATGTGGATTTGGATATTCCACTTGAGTTTGGTGGTGGACATAGGAGATTTGGTATCACTAGGGTTCATATGGAAGAAGATGCTGGCAAGTTACTTCATTCAGACACTGGAGATTACTCTCAGGCATGGAATTTATGTAGTTTTCAGTTTGGTTTTTGGTTTCAGGTGCAAGATGTTTCTGTTTCTTATGTGTTTGTTGGTTACTCTTATGGTGCAGGTAGATTTGAATAGAGCAGGGGTTCCTTTACTTGAGATTGTTTCTGAACCTGATATGAGAAGTGGTATAGAAGCTGCTGAATACGCTTGTGAAATGCAACGGATTGCGAGGTATTTGGGAGTTAGTAATGGGAATATGCAGGAAGGCTCTCTTCGCTGCGATGTCAATATATCAATCCGTCCTATTGGGCAAGCTGAGTTTGGCACCAAGGTTATGAAGTTTCTTTCTCTCGTCATCATTTGTAGATTCTTAGTTTAAACCAGTCAAGGGATGATCAACTCATTAATCTCGTTGTTGATTCGAGTTACAGGTGGAAATAAAGAATTTGAACGCGTTTTCAGCAATAAGTAGAGCAATTGACTTTGAGATATCAAGACAGGCACTTCTCTACAATCAGGGCAAAGCCGACGAGATTGTAACGGAGACTCGGCTATGGGAAGAAGGCGCTCAGGTTCTAAGCTAAAAATCTTTCATTAGGTTGCAATATTTATATCCACCAGCACTAACTTGAGTAGATGTTCAGAAAACAGTAACAATGAGGAAAAAAGAAGGGCTTGCTGATTACCGGTACTTTCCAGAACCAGATCTTCCAGAAGTTATCCTCACCAAAGAATATGTTGATAGCATTCGTGCTTCTTTACCGGAACTTCCTGAAGCAAAGCGCAGGAGATATGAGGCGATGGGTCTAGGGATGCAAGATGTGCTTTTCCTCGCGAATGACGTCAGTGTAAGTCCTATTCGCTCGATGTTGCTAGTATTTTAGTTTCATAATAAACCTACCCATCTTATCTTCGCAAGAAGACAATGCTGAGAGCAAAAGAGTAGACTTTCTGATCAATTTGGTGAGTATATTGATTTTTTTTTGTATAACAGCAAGACGAGTAAACTGTTGTTTAATGAATGGCGTAGGTTGCAGAATATTTCGATGCAGTCATTGGTAAGGGCGCTGAAGTGAAGTTGGCAGCAAATTGGATAATGAGTGATATTGCTGCTTACTTGAAAAATGAGAAACTTTCTATCAATGATATTAAACTCACTCCGCATGAGTTGGCTGAACTGATAGCTGCAATCAAAGATGGAACCATTAGCGGAAAGATTGGAAAAGAGGTCAGTTCACTTCCATTTAACAATGAATCATCTTTCGTTTGGATCAATGCAACTTTTTCCATTTTTGCAGATACTGTTTGAGCTATTGGCCAAAGGTGGAACCGTCAAAGGAATGATAAAAGCAAAAGACTTGGTTCAGGCAAGTCAATGTTATATCCAGAGAATGACATCTTTCACTTTCCAACATGCCATATTTAATTGAAGAAATGACTTTTGCTTCTGTGTGACACACGCTGCAGATAACCGATCCTGTGGAGATCGAGAAAATGGTTATTCAAGTGGTCTCTGAGAACCCAAAGCAGCTTGAGCAGTACCGCAGTGGGAAAACCAAGCTTCAAGGCTATTTTGCTGGCCAGGTATGGCAGATACGATCTGCATTTTCTTGAAAACTTGTACCTCGTGAAACGGTTTGAACTCATATATACTTTGTTCAGGTTATGAAAATGTCGAAAGGCAAGGCAAACCCAGGTTTACTGAACAAGATCCTCCTGGAGAAGCTCAATGCCAAAGACTGATGGAAGCTTCATCATTGACAGAGTTATTGCGCTCTTGAAATGGTACAGAGTGATTGTTTTGCTCGTTGGTTAATGCTCTTGAACTAGAATGTTCTTGTACAAATCTTTTTCTTCATTTGCGATTTTAAAATTGATTGATCAACTGTGGTAATAGTCAAATATTCTATTTAATCTTGATACAAGGATTTGTAAGCTTCAGAGTTCATCGTTCATGCATTGTTGTTGAAGAACATTAACACAGTAGCCAGCTGTTGCAGCTTCCAAACTCCGATGCGCTTTGAAACAACGTAAACAACAACACAAAAGAAGAGGGAAAATCCAACAATGAGGATTAACATGTTGATATATAGTGCCAAAAACAAGAGATTTGGTGTTATTATTATTCACAGTTATTGGTTAAACAGAGTCTGTTCTTTTCAAATACCTATCAATTACATCTTGATGCTGCATTATCCAAAGTAGATTCCGGGTCTTCGACAAATGAGACCCATGCTCGTCGTACTCACTCTCGGCTTTTTAATGTATTCCAGAAGATTCATCTGTGAAGACTTAAACCATGAGTCTTACCTCTTCTTGAGCAGCTTTCCTCATCTTATCATATGCTTGCAAATTAGCACTTCTCAGGTTTTTATCCTCAAAAACCATCCAAATTCAATTTACTTCTGTGAAACAATACATTTCATACCATGCATCTCATAAATGATTGACAGAGTTATAGGATACACAAAACTCAAACTTTACTTCTGTGAACAATACTATTTACCTAAACTCATGCTTTAACTCTCTCATATTACCAGAATTCTTCTACCTTAAAGATCAAAACTCAAGTGCAAAAGGCGATACTTTAAAACATTCATGTAGCATTGATCGAGATCCCAAACTACTCCATCGATGACTCGTTGTGGATATATATATTCATCTGAAGAGTAGTTGAAGCAAAGAGATGATGATATAGTTCTCACATTCTCAATATGTTCAAGCGTTCGTCTATAGGCCATGGATACATTTGCTAAGCAAAGGTAATCTCTAAAGCAAAGCAGAAACTTTTTATTCAAGTTGTAGCTAGGGAAATAAAACCAAAACCAAAGCAAATATTAGATCATATAATCTTTTTGTAACCACACAAAGAGATGAAGTTATACCCACATTTTCTTCTGTTTCTTTGAAGATGAAGTTATCCCAACATAATCTCTAGGCTCTTCATTTTTCTCAGAGCTGGACTTGGTTGTAGTAGAAATAGTATTTAGCTTACACAAAATCTCACTATTCAAATCAGTCACTAACTTGCCAAAATTCTTGAACTGTACATCGTAATCCCTCTCTTCTCTAGACTCATCAGTATAATTCCCAACTCTGTAATAAGAAAATAAACAAGAAAGTTTCAGTACCTTGAGATTCAAGCAAATATAAAGAGGCAAAGAGAAACCATGACATACTCTATTTGGAGATGGGCAAATTCTTTTCCATCCTCAGCTATTGCATCAACAAGAAGTTTACCATTCATCTCCAAGCACTTAACCAAAAATTTCTTCACTGTATTCTTCTTCGATCCCTTCACCGGACTTTTATAAACAAACGCATACTCCTCATCGAATTCGTTCCACCCGGCAATCCCAACCAAACCTAAAAATCGAAATCGAAAATCGAACAAATCAGAATCCTAAGCCCTAGGAAAAAAATAGTATACAAAAAAAAAAAAAAAAAACCTAACACACTAACTCTCAGTGGTCGATGACGACAGAGCGTCAAAGGCAAAGGCAGGACGCCCAGTTGCAGTGAGGATGAAACCGGAAACGACGAAAGAAGCGTGAACTACGAAAGCGACTTTGTCGTTGTTATTGCGAAAAGCAGGCATAACTGACCTGATCACACCCATCACTGCATGAGTAGTCGCCATTGATTCTGTTTGAAGAGTTCTCGTCAAGTTCAAATGTTTTCCTTCCCTTTAAAGTTTTCTTGCTTTCCAAGTAAAGAGTAATATCAAAGTTGTATTGTATTCCTCCATAAAGGTCGGGATATTGTTATGTACAACGAATTGTATACACGAAAAGAAATAAAATCATTGGCATAATTATCTCCATAACACGAAAGTAATCTTCCTCATTATTTTATTTTGCTATTTTTTCGGATTAGTAACAGTATAATCTCCCTATTAATTCCACCACAAATTAATGTCCACAAAAAAAAAAAAAACATTCACCACAAAGAAGATGGTTAAAGAGTGTAAAGCCTTGAGGCAGTTCATCGTTATCATATAGTCCTATTCAAAACCTAAATTAAAAAGTGAGACCAATTTTATATGTTATATAAATAATTCCAGACATTTAAAGAACAAGGTTTTCTAAGAGCATATAGTATTATATCAAAATAAAACTTTACATAACAAAAGTAACAATGAACGACACCAATTTAGTGAATTTTTTTTTAAGTTTCGCGTAAGGTATTTACCAGTTGAGCTAACAACACTTGTTCAATTTAGTGAATTTTATAGAGTTCAAAACATTAGAATGATGCAAAAAAAGCTAAAGAGAGATTAACAGTCGCTGCGTTACGGCTTAGATCAACAGTATCCCTTCTTCTCAATTGGGTCTGCCATTGGTTGAGCGAATGAATGGCCAGGAGGCTCAACAACAGCAAAATCACCGTGAATGAGATTTGACATGGAATAAGGAAATTGCCTTTTTCCAAAAGCTAGTTAAATATTTTCTATACTTTTGTATTGAACTTGTGTTATTGTTGCAAGGACTTACGGTAAAATGACTTGTTATAATCGACAAGTGACCGCAATGTAGTTTAAATCTTAACACTGCATTGGTTATATCCGACATTTTATCCTCAATTTGAAGGCTTGTTAAAAGAGATCCGCTTTTATTCCTTTCCAAAAAGGATAACATTCAGCGGTTGCAACTTGCAAAACTTGCAAAACGTGTAATAACCACTGAAACTGTAGAAAAGAAAACTCATATTGCACGAGATCACTCACCTTTTAACCTAATCCTAGACAGACTTATCTGCCTTTTAAAAATGACATATTTAAACAGAAAAAATCTCTTTTATTTTGCTCCATAAATTGTGTTGGTTCCTTCACTATTGCTTTCTCAAGTTTCTGATAACATATGGAAGTATGCCTCCATGGTTGAAGTATGCCAATTCCACCTGCACGTTTATTTTACCATTATTAGTTCGATTCACATTGAAATGTATTGACGATAGGATCGTATCTCCGATAGTATCTACGTCATATATTTCTAGTCATATTGTGATAAAGTTTATGAGTCGACATTTTAGGGATCTATGTTTATCTCATGTCATACTCCTCTTGTATAAATACCAATGTCACGATCATCAATAAACCAAGTCAGTTCAATACCTTATTCTACAAAATGCTTTTTTTTCTCCACCAAACATTTTGAAGATTGGAGTATTTAGTTACCTCTGTGTCGAAGCGGACTGTGCAAGTGAAAGATTTTCCGTTGTCGGTAGTGACAGTAACATCTTGGCCAGGTCTTATCTCTGAGATATCAGTTGGGAGATTGATTGTGTAGTGTTCGTGACCAGTCAAGGACTTAAAGCACAACGGGATGATTCCCATTCCCACCAAGTTGCTTCGGTGAATCCTCTCAAAACTCTTTGCAATCACCGCTTTAACACCCTGAAAATCCCAACGATTATAGGCTCTGGAGTTTGCAGCTGCAGAAGAAACGTGACAGAACATCAAACTCCAAGAACAAAATCAAAAGACCAAACAGAAAAAAAGATTGAAGAGAACATATTTGGAAAATAAACTAAGACAACCGTACTTTGTGTTTTAGTAACAAATCTAAGAGCGGCTTCCTTGATTAACTATGATGAACCAGAATCACAAAATCACCTGAATAATTAGAACAATGAGTATATATTTCCAAACTCTAATTAGCACAAAATAAAAAAGAAACACATAGTTCAGCTTTGATATAATCACCATTAATATTTTTTTGTTTCTTTTGTCTTGGTTGCAGGAAAAACTCACCACTTTTAAATTCTTCATTGAGAACTAACTTGATCAGACTCCATTCGAAAAAGCATATTCTCCAAGCTGATCTTCCCATATAGTTCCACGCCCACCAAGAATAATTTCTAGAAGCTTCATTATCAACTAACCTAAGGTTCCAGAAAACACAAGAGATTATGAAAAGTAGACAGATAATCCTGAAAATCATATTGAAATGGTGGAGCAAAGTAAAAATTGAAAATCAAATTTAGTGTGTTTACGGAGGTACATGAAATGGTGGACAAAAAATCACAACCAATTTGATGAAAAATAAACAAAATTATAAAATGTTTACCGAGGTAGAGAAGAAGAGCTTCTTCTTCTTCTTCTTCAAAGGCAAAGAAGACCCCAAACAATATGTAAAATCAGAAAAGTAAAGCAAAAGAATCAGAACAAGAACCAAACCGGAAACACAGTGATGCAGAACAAAATCTAAACCAAACACAGAGCATCACAAGATTCACAACACCACTCTATCTTTGATTGCCATCCACAAAATATCTTAAGCCATAAACAAATATTCCAATCGTTATCTCCCTCTTCACTTGAAAGAGTATCTTCATCCTCCGTTTTTAGTGATGTATCTCCCGGTTCAAGGTTAGCAGAAGATTAAATGTTACTGGACATATGGAATAACACATTTTGCTTAGTAAAAACCTACCAACAATTTATCAACTTGCAAAAAGAGTCTTGAGAAACCAAATTTTTCATCTAGAGGAGAGGAACTCACTGTTCGACATTCTGATCAGGAAGATTAGACATTCTCGTTGAAGTTCTCTGTTACACCATGACAGAGATGCATTCTTACAACTGAGTAATCAAAAAGTCAGGGAAGCAAACACATAATTTAGACCTAGTGGATTGCAGTCTTGCAATTAAGATCAAGTTCTCTCCAAATGATTCAAAAAGCGATGACCGTTTTAAGGGAACCATTGAAAGCACGCGGGAAAAAGACAGATCCGCTTTATTTTGGACATATGGAGGAAAAGGGAGAAGAGGCTCTGTTTATTCAAAGCCAAAGCTGCCGTACATAAGGGGAATAAGTTCCTATTTATAAAGCTCCAACTACTAAACCTAATAAGATCAAAAGAATAACCAAACAAATTACAAGGAATCAATGTACTTCAAATCTTAAGCAAAGCAAACTTCTACAAGAGTTGATACATCAAATTGGCAGGCTTGATGAGGAACCGAAAAGATTCCAGTCATTGACTTTGAAGGTGGAGAGTGATTGTTTAATGACATCACACATTGGCATAATTCCAGATTGTGAAGCTGAGACGGCTAAACCAGATCCCACAGCATCCGCACTTTCGCTCAGAGGGCTGCACAATACGCAAACACATTAGACAAAAAAGACATGTGAAACAGCAACAATCTTTTAATATTCCAGTTCTGTATCAAAATGATGCATATCTATCTATATTCAATTGTTTGCAATAATACTGAGTGACTCAAAATTTCAAGTTTGTGGGACTTACTTTATCAGAATAGGTTCATACGCAGTCACTAAGACATCTGTATCAACTCCCTTAAGACGAAGATTTGCCACATATACCTGCAGAATAAACCATCATATAAGACCAGCTGTGTCTCAACTCTCAAGTAACAAACTTATGAAAAAAGTGACAGAACTAGGAAGAACTTTATTACCCTAACTAAGTTTTGTGCTTCTCTTGCCTGTCTTCCTTTTGATATAGCCTGTAATGATTGTTGTTAGGGAAAACGAGTAGAAAGGAAACTTATGGGCAAACAATCCAAAACATCATGTGTATGGACATTACCATCTCTCCAATAGCAGTTGTCGCAACGGCAGGGATGTTTTTGTACGATAATCCAGGCGCCTCAACGACCTCTGATTGCTCTATCAACTTAATATAACACAAGCAACATCACTAGATTGTCTTCATAATAGATATCAATCTTAGTAAAAGACTAAACAAAAACTACATCAATATTATTTCTATTTCAACTAGTTTCAGAAACTGAATTGACGACAACAAAATCCCTCCAACTAGTTATAAAAACAGTTGTCCATTAAACAACCTCACTATTGTTATCTCAGAAAACAAAAGGGTCTAACTTTGAGAAATCTATACATGTTAAGCTCTGTGTTTGAACAATTTGTAGTCTTTCGATCTTGAAATCGCAAGAAACTAGATCTACTCTAGAGAAATAATACTAGTTCTTAAAGTTGGTTAGTCTACCAAAAAATAACATAAGAAGAGTTCTAGTGTAGTGTGTTAACCTGAAATCCTTCAGCATCTTGCTCACGAGCAAGATCGTTAAGGAACCAAGAAGCACTTCCATTGTCACCAACATCAGTCTTGAAATCCAACAACTCAAAAGTCAAACTCTCATCTCTTGACGGATCCACAAACACTTCCTACAATAATCAAACAACAACAATTAAAGATTCTTTCTACAAATCTTAATTAGAAACTATGCAAAATCCTTGAACAAAGAAAGAACCAAACCTGATGATCAGGAACTTGTCTGATATCACTCACATCCTAAAGATTTTTACGTTAAATAAATCAGGAAACTGTGAATTTAATTAGCAGCGGCAAAAAAAGAAAAGGGTTATTGACAGAACCTGAAATCTTTGAGGGAAGACGGTGGAAATAGCGCCATCAAATAAAGGTCTCACCGAACACAACTCAACAGACATGTTTTGCTACATTCAATAACAAAATCCTCGAAAAGATTACAACTTGAAAAAAACTTAAGTTTGCCAAAAAACGGTAACAAACATAAATAAAAATCCTAGAATTTGGGATTAAAGAGAGAAGGGTACCGTATTAAAACGGGCTACCCGGCCCGTTTAGGCCCATATTTTGAAGCTCGTTTAGTCTCCTACCTGTTTAAGCCTGATCACGTTTAAGCCCGTCAAATTTCTAAAAGCCCATTTAGGCCCGTCGAAGATCAACATGAAATCAACAGTGACAACTCAAACATGCTTCTACGGCTCTCTATGTTCCCTAAAAGTAAACAACAGAGACTACAGCAGCAGTTACCATCTTGGTAAGCAATAAACTATTAAACCAGTGACAACATTCCAAATGGAGGCATCAATATAGCAAATGATCATAATCCAGAACTAAAAGTCATAACAATTATCCAAATTCATTATAGAACTAAACAAAAAATAGATAGATAGTTGTAAAATTCGAGAAAGATAAAATCTCAAAGGTTCTTCAGAACCTGAGCTTAGTAAAGAACCACCTGTTCTTCCCAGTCTTGAAACGTTCCTTAAGCTTAGCCTTAGCTTTACTCTTAAGAGCTTAAAGAGTCGCAACTTCCTTCAGATCTACATTGAGCGTGTAACGTGTATGCATAAGAAGCCAAAATCCAAAACAGAGCCTTTGATAGGGAAAAATTCAATCTCTAAATCGAAAAGAGTTGGTCTTTCAACAACAAAATCAATTCTAAAACTGATTCAATCACCATTAACGTTACAAACATATATGAACAACAAAATAGGAGCTTACCATTATTAAGTGTTGCGTTGCGACGATCAAATGAATATCAATGACTCTTGTTGAGATCTCTCTCCGACACGACCAAATGCCCTAAGCCATTAAACAACAGATATAATCTCAAGTTTTGCCCCAAAAGAGGAGAAATACATATAAAAAGGAGGACTAGGCATTAATCAGTAAGCGTTGCGAGAAAGCAAAACCCAGTAAAAGAGCTTACGTGAGTGTTCCGACGAACCCAGAAGAAAGTCGTGAATTTGGGAGAAGGGTAACAACAATTGAAGAAAATTGAGAAGAAGCTATGGGAGCTGTTTCGATTTCAGATAATCAAAAACACACAAAATCACGATGACTCTCGTTGAGATCTCGGAGAGAGACGACCAAATGTAACCCTAAACTAAAACGACGAAGCTTCGTTTAGTGGATCTGTCCGTTGTGCTCAATAGATGAAAAAATATAGTTACTTGTTATTGTTGAAGTCACTTGAAAGTTTGACGCCTAGATAGGGAGTTTTCTACACAAGTCTACAAGTTTAAATAATTAAATCTAACACTGCATTTGGTTATATCCGCGACATTTTTTCCTCTATTTGAAGATTTAAAGGTCTGTCAAAAGAGATCGGCTCTTATTCCATTCCAAAAACAATAATATTCAACTCTTGCAAGTTGCGAAACTTGGGAGCCCAAACTCATATTGCATGAGATCACTCGCCTTTTTAACCTATCCTAGACAGACTTATCTGCCTTTTAAAAATGACATTTTAAACAGAAAAAATCTCTTTTATTTTGCTCCATAGTTCCTTCACTATTGCTTGCTCAAGTTTCTGATAACATATGGAAGTATGCCTCCATGGTTGAAGTATGCCAATTCCACCTGCACATTTATTTACCATTATTAGTTCGTTCACATTGAAATGTGTTTTTTCTTCTTTTTATCTTTCACCAAACATTTTGAAGACTGGAGTATTTTATTTACCTCTGTGTCGAAGCGGACTGTGCAAGTGAAAGATTTTCCGTTGTCGGTAGTGACGTTAACATCTTGGCCGGGTCTTATCTCTGAGATATCAGTTGGGAGATGGATCGTGTAGCGTTCGTGACCAGTCAATCCAAGAGTATCTGCGTCTTCACCAGACTTAAAGCACAACGGGATGATTCCCATTCCCACCAAGTTGCTTCGGTGAATCCTCTCAAAACTTTTTGCAATCACCGCTTTAACGCCCTGACAATCCCAATTTTTTTTTGTTTCAGATAAAACAGTACAATGGGTTTATGCGAAAAACAAACGAGAGAAGCGGTTCTAAACCTGTAGCATGGGTCCCTTGGCAGCCCAATCACGAGAGCTACCACTTCCGTACTCAGCTCCAGCAAGAATAATTGTGTCTTCACCAGATGACTTGTACCTCTGATACATTTGACATTATGATAAGGAGACATTCAACATGATCAACGTACAGTCAGTAGTACAAATTTTAGTTAGATAAAACAAACCATGGCTGCGTCAAAGACTGAGAGCTTCTCTCCAGATGGAATGTGAACTGTCTTAGGGCCAACCTCACCATTCATGAGCTTGTTAACGATACGAATATTAGCAAAAGTGCCTCTGGCCATTATTTCATCATTCCCACGGCGACTTCCATATGAGTTGAAGTCCTTACGGTCAACGCCACGCTCGATGAGAAACTTTGCAGCAGGACTGTCCTTTTGGATGTTCCCAGCTGGTGAGATGTGATCAGTGGTGATACTGTCCCCAAAATTGAGTAAACAGAAAGCATCCTTCACATTGTGCGGCCCTGGAGGATCCATGGTCATGTCCTTGAAGTATGGAGGCTCGTGAATGTAAGTTGAGTTGGGATCCCATGAGTAGAGGGTATTCTCAGGAACAGACAGCTTATTCCACATGGGGTTACCCTTGGTGATTGACTCGTATGTTGCTCGGAACATGTCAGGCAAAACACTGGATTGAACAACCTGATCCATATGTCAAAATAATTTAATACTTGTGTACTAGAAAGAAGTTATTGTTCTATGGTTAAGTCGTATATACCTCAGCAATTTCTTCTGTGGTTGGCCAGATATCTCTTAGGAAGACGTCCTTGCCATTCTTTCCAGTGCCAATAGGCTCCGTTTCAAAGTCAATGTTAACCTGGAAAATAAGAAGAAGAATGTTAAATTACCAATATGATAATCAGTCATGTGTCATTATCTCATACAAAATGTAAGTTGAACTTTGACAAGTTCTCAAGATTTATTACCGTGCCAGCAAGAGCATATGCAACCACCAACGGAGGAGATGCAAGGTAGTTGGCTCTTGTTAGTGGATGAACACGCCCCTCAAAGTTCCTGTTCCCAGAAAGTACAGCAGCCGCCACAATGTCTAACAACAAGCACAACAAATTTTGAAAACAATTAGCCACTTATATATATCAGTAATATAAAGGATGAAGGTCCAAAGTAAGTTTAGTTGTGAATCTCAATAATACCATTTTCAGTAATAGCAGCTCCCACTGATTCATTAATTTCTCCAGAATTCCCGATGCAGGTAGTGCAACCGTAGCCGACAATATTGAAACCCTGTTCATTCAGATATTCTTGCAGTCCACTGCATGAAGCAAAATGTTAGACTTATATTTTCCCCCACAAAAGATAGAATTAGCCTTCAACAACAAAGAGCTTGATAACAACAATACGACATACCTCTTTAATAAGTATTTTGTAACAACTCCTGAGCCTGGCGCAAGACTTGTCTTTATCCAAGGCTTAACCTGGAGAGGCAATTTTTGATAAAAGATCAGAAAACGTCAAGGCATCAGATAAATTTCTAGTTTGATCTCGTGAAACAAACCTGTAGGCCAAGGTCACAAGCCTTTTTCGCAACAAGACCAGCACCGAGCATGACGCTGGGATTTGATGTATTAGTACAGCTTGTGATTGCAGCAATCACCACACTTCCATGTTTAAGCGCTGCTGGTTCTCCATTGAACGAAAAATTCACCACTTTTTCTTGTGCCTCTTTAGGTATAGCAAAACCCTGTGGAGAATGTATAGCAATATTCAAAAATAAACATTGGTATCCAAAATGTGCACCAACAGCCCAGTCTATAGATCGAGCAAATGTTTAAAAAAATAGACCTCCACAAAACAAAACATCTAGTTACATACCTTGAACCCAACTTTACTGTCGAGACATGAATGCCAGTCAGCTTTCATTTCCTTCAAAGTAACACGATCATGTGGCCTGCAAAGAAGATATCAATAACATGGTCATGAACAAATTAATCAGACAATAACTTCGTGATTACAAAAACCAACAGAACCCATACCGCTTTGGTCCAGAAATGCAAGGTTCAACATTATCCAGATTCAGTTCTAGATATGACGAGTAAACCCTGTCTTGCTGAGGCTGAAATTTATTCACCAAGCGAAGTCAAATAAAAACCTGAAAGGAGATGAAATACTTAAAACCCAAAAATATGAAGGATAAGGCTGATTTACCTCATTGTAATCAACAAACATATTGTTTGCCCGAAGATATGCTTCAATCATGGCCACCTGCCATGAAAGTATTGTATCAGACCAGATATCTGAATATATATATATATATATATAGAAGGAAGATTAAAGCCCAACACTCACCGTCTCATCGCTTCTTCCAGTCAATTTGAGATACTGTAGTGTAACATGATCCACAGGGAAGAAGCCCATGGTTGCACCATACTCGGGAGACATGTTGGCAATGGTAGCCCTGTCAGCTAGGGACAGCCCACTCATACCACCACCTAAGAAAAAGAAAAGTAGCATTTAGAGTGCTCCAACAAACACATATCTATCAATAAGGAGCAAAACACTTAAGAGCTCACAGAGATATATATTACCATAAAACTCAACAAACTTTCCAACAACGCCATGCTTCCTTAGCATTTGAGTCACTGTTAGAACCAAATCAGTAGCTGTTACACCATTACGCATTTTTCCGGACAGTTTGAATCCAACAACACCAGGCAATACCATACTCATGGGCTGTCAAAGATAAAAGAGTTACCAGTATAAGAAAGATTCACAAACCTCACTAAATTGGAGCAGACGAGTCGTAACTATAGTGATCTAATCTATATTCAGTAATGTTAGTAATCAAAATAATTTACCTGGCCAAGCATTGTTGCCTCAGCTTCAATGCCTCCAACTCCCCATCCAGCAACTCCCAAACCATCAATCATAGTTGTATGTGAATCAGTTCCAACCACGCTGTCTGGGTAGAGAAGGCCTTTGGTATTGAACACAACTCTTCCAAGATATTCCAAATTGACCTGAATTTTTGATGGGGTTAAATCGAGACAAAATCGATGCAGAATGCCAATAAAAACTCCAAGACAGACAAAAGAAGATAATAAGTGAAAGCAACATTTCAATACACTGGAAACATGAGGTTGAAAAGGGTATACATCAATTGCAGAACTCAGAACAAGTTAAGACACAACTTCTTGCACACTGCAAGAGAATTACCTGATGCACAATACCAGAGCCAGGAGGCACAACTAGCATGTTCTGGAACGCAGTAGAACCCCACTTAAGGAAAGCAAACCTCTCCTTGTTCCTCTGGAACTCAAGCTCCATGTTTGCTTGCACTGCATTCTCAGATCGAGCAACATCAACTTGAACAGAGTGATCAATCACAAGATCCACCGGAACCTGAGAGACACAGTATACATAAGAATCCTAAGCTAAACAAATAGCATCGATCTGTGCAAAATAAAAACATACCAAAGGATTGATTTTGTTGGAATCACTGCCCAGCTTATTCATCGCATCACGCATACAAGCAAGGTCAACAACAGCTGGGACTCCAGTAAAGTCCTGCGGCAGAAAACAAAAGACGATACAATGATTCGGAACATGAAAACAAATAAGACATTTTCTAAATTGACACCAAATGATATACCTGAAGAAGAACACGAGCCGGTTTAAACGGAATCTCGACTTGTTTAGGAGATGTCTTTTCCCAGTCAATAATCTTCTCAACATCTTCCTTAGTAACTTGGAAGTTATCACAATTACGAATCGCAGATTCAAGAAGAATCCTAATAGAGTAAGGAAGTTTATCTGCAAATAGATCACTCCTCTTAGATTCAGGTCCTTCATAAACTCATTCATAGAGATACATTCAAAAATACATACCAATTCGTGGATCATTAAGAGCAGGTAAGCTATAGAACTTTCCGAATTCACCACCACCAGGCTTAGGAAGAGTAGTGAAGATCCCTTTAAACGGATGCTCTGACGCTGAAACAATAATAATCGCAAAAAAACTGTTACTAAATCAACAGAGATCGGAAAATTCAAGCACTAAGATCACATCAGATCGAAAAACTTACCCATGGAAGAGAAGGTTCTCTCGAGACGATCTAAGACTGGAGAAACAGCTCTGATCTGAGTGGTTAAGCGAAACGGAGATGGTTTTGAGTGAAAGCAATGGCTCCAACGAGGAAATGAACGAAAAGCAGGTGAAATGGTACCGAAAGATCTACGACCGAGAAGTGACGACGGTGAAGTAGATGAAACGGACGGAGATAAAAACGATCGGAAGGAGAAGAGTGAAGAAGAGCGAGAAGAAGCAGCTCGAAGGATTGAAGAAGAAGCGGAAGATGAAGCAGTTATATACATGATGATGAAATCACGCTTCCAGATGCAGATTCAGATACTGACAGAGAGGAAGAAGAAGATAAGGTTTTTGATTGATCAATTGGGAACGATCATGGAGGTTGATGATGATGAATCTGACGTTGGAGGCGTGTGGCGACGAAACGAAAATGCCTAGGTCTGCGTGCCAATAAGTCAATCTTGCCTCTCTCTGCAAGGGAATATTTTTGTTTTTTTTTTTCGTTTTTTTTTTCCGACAAGTAAGGGTAAAACCGGGATTTAAAATTATGAAAAATTTGTTTATATTTTTAGAGAATTAGGAAAAAGTTGTTGATTTGTTATGATCTGATTTTGCCAATTGTGTATTTTTAACTAGGAAAATTCACTTAAACATCAAAAAAGTATAGAAGAATCTGTAGTAAATTTGATTTTATATTTTTAAATCATTCATTTAGATTTTAGAAGATTTTTAAAATTTTCATATGTGAATACATAGATTTTTTATTATTTTATTTTAATAAAAATTATTCTAAATCGTTTGAATACATTCTTTTCAGATCCTATGATTAAAACAATAGCAGTAATGTCCACGCGGAAACGCTACATCTAGACACTGACAGTAAGGAAAATCTTTTTTTCCAAGGCTATCTTTGCATAATGGAGCATCAGCACAATATCCATCAAAAAATGCTACAATGCTATCTTTCTTTCTTCTGTTCTCAACTGTATCAATCAAAAAAATGTTGAATTATTGATAAAACATGTTAGATAAATAATTGATGATGTAAAAAATTACGGAATTTTTTTTGCTATTAGTTACAATCAATATTTTGTATTATGCGAGAAACTATCAAAATCAAAAGAAGAAGAATATATTACCTTCAGCATGAGTTATAACAAAGAA
This sequence comes from Arabidopsis thaliana x Arabidopsis arenosa, assembly GCA_019202795.1. NCBI lineage: Eukaryota > Viridiplantae > Streptophyta > Magnoliopsida > Brassicales > Brassicaceae > Arabidopsis > Arabidopsis thaliana x Arabidopsis arenosa. Next base: position 12,420,305 of record CM032920.1, on the reverse strand, counting down.
CATGAGAACAAATAAAACCACCAACGAAGTAGCATATTTCATGATTTAAAAAATTTGAGAAAATATTTTCTACGTTTTTTCGTAAATTTCTTATCTTTTCTTGATCTTGTAATGAATATCTAGGAATGTATTCAACTATATAGTTTGAATTATTTTTGGGTAAAATTAGGAATGTTGCTATGATTTGTTATAATATCCTCCCAAATTCCTTTAGAGCATGATATTTATATTTTTATCTATATATACTACCTTAAAAGTCAATAAAAATCTAATTCTTAAATGAGTGATTGGTTGGATTGTAGCTGTAGATTTTTTTTTTTGTAGTGTTTTTGCTATATTTGTGCTGGCTGTAGCTGTAAGTTTTTTATGTAGCTATGTTAATAGTACAAAATGCCTAGTAAAATTAGTTCAATATTGTCGATTTAAATTTAAGCATTAGAATTTTAATAATTTGTAATATATTACGATATGATAATAAATGAAACATATAATAAATAGTACATTATACAATTTTTGGTAAAAAAATATATATTATAAACAAAACTTATAACAATTAAAGTGATATATGTATATATATATATATATATATATATATATATATATTTATAATTTATATAATTTCTGTCATTTATTATATATGTTATTTACATTAGAAAAAATATTGTAAATAGATTATTTTATCTTATGTTTATAGTAACATGTACAAATATGTAATAAGGAAGTAAAATAATTAAATGATTCGTTAAATTTTATTATATAATTTTTATGTCTAGGAAAAAGGTATATTAAAATTTCGAGCGTGAGGAAAAAATTGTTTATCACTCTTAAAGTACAAAAACATGTTATGTAGAAATTTTAAGAGTTACATAAAAAAAAATATTTTTTTAAAAAAGAGTTGTTTTAGACTCTGAGTTTTTTTAGGAGAGCTAAAGCTTGATTGGTTTAATATTGGAGATTTAAGTTTTCTTGGAGTTGTGTCATTAAGATACAGTCCAACCAATGGCTCTCTAAAATATTTCCAGTAACATTGAGGTAATTTTTTTAAATTACTATCTCAATAATACTAGATTTCAAAAGCATTTCAAAATCCTGATTGAATAATTCACACGACAACACATATCATTTAAAATTCTTAGTAAAATACAATAGTTTAAATTTAACAAAATCTTAAGTTTTCAATGGGTACAAATTCTTACTATATGAGATTTCGAACATATAACCTTTTGCATTTAATGTAGCATTCCAAGCCATTTTGTCAATGTACTTTTTTGTCATTTGATGCTAAAATATCAGTTACTAGATGATTATCCGTGCTATGCTGCGGGTTTTACGAATTATTCTTTTGTTTTAATTAACTGTAACTCCCTGACCGCCATCTCTCTTAATGGACCCCACGTCCTCTCTCGGTCTGTGGGCCCACCATCTTCCGACGGCCGGTCCGCTACGTCTGGGAAGCTTTAAAGACTTGTTACTGACCCTACAAATCACCACATGATGTTTCCCTGTGTTTTGTCCTCATTCTCACAATTCCGACAATCACTTCCCGGAAGGTCACCCATCCTGAAATTGTTCCAGCTCAAACACGCTTAACAGTGGAGTTCTATCAGGATAGTTGACTGAAAAGATAAGTGTACTTTGGTGAAATATGTGGCCAAATTAATTCTTTTAAACCTCTCTGCATGCACCACCATATTCCTGAAACCGGGGTGTTACATTAATGTCATGTTTTGATAAATATAATTCATAGTTTTCTAATCATTTATTCATGCAATTGAACTTAACGTACCAACAACTACTTTCATTGTCGAAATTCTTTTTCTAGCAACATTCTCAACAATGTATCACTCATACAATCTTGAAACAATTTTCGTCCTAAACCAATTTTAAGGTAGTAATGGTGAGACTATAAAAACCTCAAGAATTTGATGAAACCTCAAAAATACGTTGAATTCCTCACCCTATATGATATACGTTGAATTCCTCACCCAATATAGATAGAGAGTAAAGAAAATAACCTACTAAAACCATTAGCTAACCGATTATACTATTATTTGCTCATATTTTGAATTAAGACTACAACAAATTAGTGAAAAACCTCCAAACATGTATGAAAACATAAAAAAAATTATTGAAAAAAAAATTTAATAATAAAATAATGATACTATTAAATATAGACAATAATAAATGTACTTTAATAATTGGAATGAAATTAATTTGTTAATTATTTTTAGTGGACACGTGGCACTCTCTCCGTTGCTGACGTGTCACCCATATGGAGATAATTCTTCTTCTTTCATATATAAGTGAAAGTTATCATGAAACGTTTCTAATCCAATTAGTGAAATCTTATAGTTGTCATGAAACATATCCTATAATCGGCATAAATAAATTGATATACGTTATATATCAAAAATATTAGAATAAAAGTCAATAAATTGTTATTAATGGTGGGTAAGTGATATATGAGTAAAGATCAATCATGACTTATTTAATAGTAAATAATAAATAATTTGTGTTACCCCAAAAGAAGAATCGAATGAGGTGTAAATAATTTATACAATCAATATTCAAATTAGTTATATATATATGTAAATATATATTTGTGGATTTTGATTGAGAAGTTCATAAATATTTTAGAAGTGCATAAAAATATACATGAATTAGTATTGTTGTATTTATTTAGTCAATGTCAATTGGGGCATTTGCACCTAGTTCTATGTCTTTTTTAAAACATACCCTCTTCTATTGTCTATTTTCAAAAATAGCCCCTTCTATGTACAAAATGACTATTTTATATTTATTTTAGTGAGAGCAAATAATGAGAAGGTGATTGGTTATATATATATATTTACAAAAAAAAAAGGCCAATCGTTCCCTGTAGCATTTCTCTCTCTGCTCTCGAAAGTTTTTTCTTTCTCAGATCTGCGTTTCCGTTAGATAGTTCTTCATTTCTTGGTCTTGGTTTTGCAAATCGGAAGCAGAGGTGAGCCTGGCCTTCTCTCCGTCGACGGCGGTGTGGTTTTTATTTCTCATTCGATGCAATTGAATCTCCGGGTTGGCGGAAGAGATGAATCGTAGTAGAACCCATGGTTGAGGACGCTGTAGGGTTCGAATCGGTTTCATCTCGGCTCAACCGTCAATTCGGAGAAGTGGTTGCGGCGGAAGTCGATGGGAATAAGGTGGGATGCGTCGATTTGACTTGGTGGTTAACTGTAGCTCCTTAGGGATCTTAGATGGCTCTCGTGGGTTCAGGTAAATGGGTGGTTGCTTTGAGCCTTCAACCTCCGTTTTTCCGCCGCGTTGTTGCGTCCACCAGTCCGGATTGAGAGGGTTTTTGCTCGGCGGTCTTGGAAATCGCCAGATATGGAAGGAGGAGGGATAGATCTTAGCTTGAGGGATTGCTAGGTAGGGGATCTGTCAACGGCGGACCCGGAGTGTCGGAGAACGGAGCTTCTGGGAGATTTGTAGCGGAGATGGTGGTTCGTCGGAGAGGGATTGGCGGCGGAAACCGAACACTTCTACCAATGATTCCGATCTGAGGACTCTGCCGCGATGTCGTGAATCTTGTGTTCACCAAAGCTACTGCTCGTGCTCTCTGCCTCCGAATTTCCACCAGGGTCCGATCTACTCCTCTGTTGACGGCTAGGTTTCCGATGTACCCCATTTTGTATCTGTTGTCGGATTGTAAAAGCCCATGGCTTATTTTGGGCTTTGGCCCGTAATGAAATATAATCTATAATTAAAAAAAAATAAAAAAATAAATAAAAATAAAAAATAATAATGAGAAGGTGAAATTTTCCGGCCAAAATTTTTCTGCTTTTTTTTGGTCATCTGGTAGATATATGTTGAAAAGGCCATGAAAACGGCTACGAACTGTTACAACATGTGAGGATAAAAACTAGAGGAGAAAAGAGCACTCCCAACCCAATACCTCCTACACTAAACCACCAACAACACAGCTTGGGGTTCTATACAAAAAATGCAGATTCACAAAAGAATTAGTAACCATGGACAGAAACTGCATTAGCAAACAGAGGGCAAATCCTTTCAGATTCGAAAACACTAGAAAGCCAAACAGGAAATCTCACCGCAATATAAGATTGTAACCTGGGATCCCTAGTCACACTTTGAGCAATAAGATTTGCTCCCCTGTTTGTAGCCTTTGTTTCTAGAAACATCTTCCACTCCGGAATGGAACGCAAAAACTCTTTATAGCTCCCGATTGAGCTTTAAAAGAAGGCCAGGCCATTGACCTAATGACTGCCTCAACAAGACATTTATCTTGACAAGCAAAAACAACTCTCACCATTTTGTGACTGGCCATGCTTTCGATTGCCTAAAGCAAAACTCTTAGCTTTGCATCCTTAGTACTTCTTATACCGGAGAAAACCCTGCGACTATGAAAAAGAACCACTCCCAGCTCATCTGTTAAAATCCAAGCACCACCTGCAATCTGATTTCTTTTGCACCAATTACACTGAGGTTTTTCCCAACCTTTCACCACCACTTGTGCACCTCTCTGTACAACCCTAAGAGAGGGTTGATTAAGCACTGAACCACCATCAGGATCAACACATTGTGCCTCAAACCATTCAACAACATCATCTCTGATTTTTTTCACCGATTCCAATGCTGTGAAGTTCCTCCCTTCATAAATGAGACCGTTTTTGTTCTTCCATATCCTCCAAATAATCCAAGGAAAACTTAATCTCAACTCTATTGGCCAATCCTTGTTATTTATGTTGCTTAAAAGGTGGAAAACATTGGAGAAAACAGAGCTATTTGAGAACCCTAGGTGAGGAGACGAATAATCCTATAAAGCCCATACATGTCTAGTGTGAGAGCACAAAAACAGAGAGTGGTTTATTGAATCCCCTTCCTCTCCACAGACCTGACAGCTATCTTCCACACTCATTCCTCTGCAGTTTAGAGCTTGAGCCACTGGCCAAACTTTTTCTGCTATTCATTAAAAACCCTTATAAATCTTTCAAAAACTCTTGTAAATCCTTTAAAAACCCTTGTAAATATTTTTAAAATATTAGTGCTCTTATGGTTCTTACTTTGGGTAAGCATTAGCTCTGCAATAGATATTACAAGGCGCTTTGATATTAACCGGTCGTTGGTAAGGTTTGCTAGGGTGATGGAAGAGTACAATAAAGATGGGAAGCCAACGTCTCTCTTGATAATTTATCTATTGGCGGGTTTCGACGACTCAACTAATCCTCACCACATTTAACCGCTTAAGATGGTGATGCAAGACAAATAGAGGGTTGTAAGTAGGGTAATGAGACTGTATGCTGAAATTGGATGTGTGGAGGTTGACGAAACCATCTTTCTCAATGACCAAAGGAAAGGAACCACGATCTACAAATCGATAAATTTTATCTACTCCAAGAGCGTTCCAGAGAAGACAAGGGTATTGTTTAAAGAGATGGTTAAAACCACTGTCGTTAGCCCCACCAGTGTGACGTTATGGGCATTGTTGCCGTACTTAGTCATATCGGTCAACTTGAAGAGGCGCTTGAAATTCTTTATTCAATAAAAAGAATACGGATTTGACCCGAACATTTTTCACTTTGGTACTATTGTTGATGCATATGCAATTAAAGATGCAGGCTCTTTTTCATATCCATGAGGCTATTAGCATCGTAAAAGGTATGCCGATTTTTCGTGACCATCATATAGTGCACATCATATTGAGTAGGCTTTTTCGACCCTTTCCAAGGAAGATTTGACCAATTTTGGAGATCTAATTTCAATTGCGCAAGGCTTTGTCAATTTCTTAGATGAACAGAAATTCATGTACAAAGTCATCCACAAAATATATTATAGATTTCAAAAGGCTGGACTTAAATGGCCCGAGAGTGTGATCATGGTGTAGTAGGACGAAGAGGAGAATAAAAGGTAACAATCATTTTTTCAGATTTTCATCTTTTTTTTTCGGTTTCGGATCAACCAACTTTTTCCTTTTGTGTGTTTGGACACGTGGAAGGAAGGAGAACATTTTGTTTTTTTTTCATATTTTTAATTGTACAAACTAATTGTTTACAAGCTATAGAAAATAGTTGCAATGACTATGAAAAAAATAAAATACTATATGAATGAAATTAGTGTAATAAAATAAACGACTAGTAAAATCATTAAACACTTATAATATGACAAAATATATTTTTATTGTATATTAAACTATATTGCATTTATAATATAATATAATAAGAAATAAAAAGCAAGAGATATAATGTTTGATGGAAAAAATTTTGTCGCGAAACTTTTTTGCGGGAAAAATTCACTTTTTCATTTTGTTGACTTAAATATTTTTCGCATAGAGGTAAAATGGTCAATAAAAATTAAAGGGGACAAAAACTATAATACCCAAAAAGGGAGTATTTTTTAAAAGATATCTTAAAAAATGCATTTCTAACAATTCTTCAAGTAAATTTGAAAAGTACTACGTAACAACTTACAACAAAAAAGCTTACGTGAACAAAGAAAAAAAAGCTATAAAAGCTTATGAGTTGGTTCTTGTTTTTTTGAAGAACATACAAACGATTTAAAATTGACATAAGTTCCCACCAATGAAGCCGGAGAATCGAAGATTAAAGCTTTTTGTATAAGTTCATTTCTCAAAAAGACATCAAATATATGTAATTTTGGTTTAGTCTTCATAACAGATGTCTCTCAGCTAATTTATTTCCCCAATTTTACTTCTGCGCTAATTCCCTCTTTATTTTAAAACATAATTTGGACCAATTTTCTGATTCTAGCATCTAGACTTTGATATGTAACATGCCCTTTTATCATGAAAAATTTATTTTCGTATACATAGCCAGCAACATTCATGACTCCAATTCATCATAATTTTTTCATGTATCACAGCAAACACACACCTCCTAATCTCCAATACCAACACTACATCCATCCAAATAGCCTAGAAAGGGACTATTTATGCAATCCATTTTAGATGCCTTGTTTTGTAAAACATAAATTGTGATTACCTCATAGCACGCACGAGCTTCTTCAAGTTTTCGCTGCACAAGATAGAGTTGTCCAAGGTTGTGTAGAGTAGCACCAACACTGCATTGTTAAGAATAAGGTTGAATGAATGAAGGAACATACATAAGGACCCGTCACCGAAAAAGTATAATACAATTCCTGATATTTCTAGGTGTCACATGACTTTCAATCTAGCCCGTGGGATTCATAAAGAACACTAAACACAAAATAAACGTAAAGACTTAGAAATTTTAAATGGTCATGTCAGGGAGAGGTATAAAGGGAAAAGTAAGCAATCTAACATGGGCATATAACTAAAATGTACTAGAAAACTCAGCCAGTTTCTAGAAATGTGATGGGTTCTCACTAAACTATAAGAGTGATCATAAAGATATGAAGTTGTAGAACAATATTATTAGTCAGGTAGCATAAAAACTCAAAAGTAAGACTTCAATATGTGTGGTGATGTTCATGCGAAAGGCAATCATTTAATTAAGTATCAACTCAAAAGATAATGATGACTTCTCACCGCACATCTTCAGGACCATAGAGATCCTCCAAGACACTAACAGCTTCCAGGTATAAGGGCTTTGCTTTGTCGAATTCTTTCTCAACTCTATATAACTATGCCTTACATAGAGGAAGGAAAATATATAGTAAATAGTCTAAGAAAACAAGATATAACAAGTGTTGAAAAGCAGAGAACTTTAAGAATGAAAATTTTAGGAAGAGATGCCTTCCCAAATAAGAATGGAACTTCTCAGAAAGAATGAAACCATTGTGCTGAAATATATATATATATATATATATCAACATACAGAGAAATTGTAAATTAATGAGGATATGTCTATATTCCTCAGCCAGAAAATAGTTAAACACTTACCCTTAGAGGACCATACTCAAGAGTCAAGATGCTAATATGAAATGAACAAGCAAAAAGCATTACAATCCAAAGAACTAAACATAGAAACTATAAAAGCTGAATAAAGCCCCAGAGACCAACCAGATTGTTGCATGCAGATGCAACATGTGGATCTTTTTCTCCAAAACCTTCCTTAGCTCCTTGTATTGCTGAACCAAAAAGCCTCTCAGTCGGCTCTAGTTTCCCCTATAAGATAGAGCAAATTATCTAGCAAGACAAAATTTAGCTTATTCAAATAAAAAGAAAAAAAAAACACATATTGAGCTTCATTTTTTCAAACATCAACCTTAAAGAAATAATCTCTTCCACTATCAGTAAACACCCTCCACTTAGATGTGTGAATATTATATACAACCGAACCGTCCTCAATTTTTTCTAACCCACTATTGCCAGATTTTGACTTATTAGACTCATCCACTACCAATACAGTGTTCCCACAAAACCCAATTGGATTGCTAAAAAGGAGGAACCATATCAAATACAAAACAAGAGTGAGAAATAAGAACCATAACGTCACAAAGACATAAACATTGAGCATACATATACGCACCATCTTGTCCAGAAAAGATCATTCAAAGCCGAGGATCCAAGAGATGTAAATTCATTCTATGAAATCCATAATCATTCTGAAACGAAATCCTAGGTTTAAATCCAAAACGATGGAACTCATTTTCGATTTCTTTGGTTTCAACAAAGAGGAGACTCTGCAAAGCAAAAGAGAGATACTGATTAACGCACACCAAATGTTTGCGAATATGTTTTCAAGAACAATGGAATATCGTTTTCTTAAGAGAAAAGAAAAGAAAATGATGTAAAAAAAAGGAAGAATTCTTCTTGGCTGAAAATCTGAGTTGTATTAATTGAAATGTTTCCATTCGATGACAATTTTATTGAGGTGTCATCTTGAGAACAACCCAAAATGCTGAGGTGTCAGGTCTGGAGAGATCCTTATTTTTATAATTGTATTGATTATGTCGGTTTGTATGATTCTATGAGAGGACTTTTTTTTTTTTGTCAACAACTTTATTAGATTGACTCATATAAGTCAATGCTGAGGAATATCGTTTACATAGATAATAATTTGCGGTTGGGAACGAACATTTCATGCCAAGTGATCCGCTTTAACATTTGCACTTCGGGAAATTAAAGATAAAAAAAAATAATCAAACTCCTCTTTATTTTCTTGAATCGCCTCTATATGAAAATTTTAGTTTATTTAGAAAACAACTTCCAACAATTAACCTAATTATCAAAAGAATTTTTTTTGGATTCACTCCTGCTTTTTTTAACCAACTAGAATCTAACATCTAAGAAAATAAACAATATAAAAATTAATTTTATCCATATAATAAAAGTTAACGTAAGTCATCAAATTAAATTATATAACTATATACATTGGTGTTAGAGTTTATATGTGGGTTTGGGTTTATAAGAAAGGGATTAAGGTTTAATGTTATAATTATAAAGGAAGTTATATATCGAATTGAGTTTATAATGGAGGAGTATGGTTTAAATTTTACAATTAAACGAGGTTAAATGTCGGTTTAAGTTAATAGAAAAGAGTTCGGGTTTAGATTTTACAACTAAACAAGGTTATATATCGGTCTGGATTTATAAGAGACGGTTAGAGTTTATAGTTTACAATTAAACGAGGTTACATATCGGTTTGGGTTTATAAAGAAGGATCAAAGTTTAGATTTTATAATTAGCGAGATCATATATCGGTTTGAGTTTATAAAAAATGGTTAGAATTTAGATTTTACAATTAAATGTGGCTAAATGATTATTTAAGTTTGATCAAAGAGTTATTCAAAATTTGATTTTACAACTAAATGGGTAATTGTTTTTATATTGGGTGGTATATTCTGATTAGTAAGAAAAAATGGAAGTGAACTCATTATAGACTCAAAATTTGTTCATTTTTTAGAGACTTTTGATGTTTTATAAATTTTTATACCGTTTAGAAAAAAGCTTCCTACTCTTAAAAATGATCTTTTTTTATACCATTTTATACCATTTTTTCTACAAATGATCATTTTTTTAAAGTAAATTTTTTAATGTGTGTTTTAAACTTAAAAATCCTATATTTCAATACTTCCTACTCTTAACTCTTAAGTTAATATCCTACCAAAAAAAAAAAAAACTCTTAAGTTAAGTATAGTTAATTATACAAAGATTTTTTGCCAAGCATATACCCTTTATAAAACATTTCAACTAATTATCTACTTTTGATTACCCCAATTCGTCGTTTAACACAAACCCTTTTGCTTCTCTTCTCTGTTTCTCTCTCGCAGCGTAATCATGGCGATTAGCTCCTTCAAGCATGAACATCCTCTCGGTTCGTTTTCGATTTAACCCTAATCGATCAATCTTGTTGATCCTTCTGTATCTCTCTCTCATCGTAGGTTTTTTCTAAGCGAGTAGGTTTACAAATTTCTCAAAATCTGGTTTCGTCTATTTCAATTGCTTTTAAATTGATGCTTGATTCTGAAATCCGAAGATTTCAAATTTGATTTCGTACCAATTCCAAGAATCCGCAAAATTAGATGTTGATGATGATTTGATTCACTTGATTTGATCGCCGAGTCTGTGTATAGTTTCTTTGAGTCGTGTGCATAATCTTTGATTGAAACATGTTTTGTTTTTCGTGTAGCTTTTGTTTTGATGATGCAAATACATTATAATCTTTGTTCCAAGTGAAGAAGAATATTTATTTTTTTTTTGGTAAAAGAGTGAAGAAGAATATTGATGTTGAAGTTACTAAGTTTCACTTGTCTCTCTTGATTTTGTGGTCTGAGTCTGCGTTGTTCACGGGGCGTCGAATCGCTATTTTGTTCTGCTTTATATCAGTCTCTGTTCAAGTGGTGGAGAATCCTAACATTCACTCGTCGCTCTTGATATTGTCGCCGAGTCTGTATTGTTTTACGTGGCTTAGGGATAGAAACATGTTCTGTTTTCGTTTTGCTGTGGATGAAAATACATTAAAGAAGAATTTTGATGTGTTGGAAGTAATGGACTGTGTTTTTTTTTTTTTTTGTGTATGTTACAGAAAAGAGGCAAGCTGAAGCAGCTCGTATCAGGGAGAAGTATCCAGACAGAATACCGGTATGAATTTTCGCTATTTTCATTTAAGAAAATTGCATAGCTTTGCCTTATTTTGTCTTTGATTGTGCAGGTCATAGTCGAAAGAGCCGAGAAGAGTGATGTCCCTGATATTGATAAGAAAAAGTATGTCCTTGATTCTCTTGAGGATTGCCATATCTGCTTGTATATAGAAGAGTTGGATATAATCTTTATGTCGTCACTGGATTAGCTTCAAGCCCTTCTAATGGCTGAGACCCCTACACTTTCTCAGATGAATTAGTTAATTGGATAGAAAGAAGTTTTTATTGAAAGATATGGAGGGGTTTCTAGTTTTCGTGGTTTATTGCTTAGGGATATAAATGTTCTTCATGCCTTCTTGAGATAACGAATTGGCTGACTTATTGTACAAACGTCAGGTATTTGGTCCCAGCTGATTTGACTGTTGGCCAGTTTGTTTATGTTGTACGGAAGCGGATCAAGCTCAGTCCCGAGAAAGCTATCTTCATTTTTGTCAAGAACATTCTACCACCAACTGGTTAGATACAAATGCTTTTCCTAATCATCTACTTTTCCAGTTCAAGGAAATCATATCTTTTTGTCAATTTGGAGCTAATAGTAGTAGTGTTATCCTTTTATTGTAGTGGCCATAATGTCTGCGATTTATGAAGAGCACAAAGATGAAGACGGGTTTCTATACATGAGTTACAGCGGCGAGAACACATTTGGGATCTTCTTCTAATTCGCTTGGAACGTGTGGATGCATCAGATTATCAATGTACAGTCTGTCTATTTCTCTGCATGTCTCTAGTTTTCATGACATTGGACTAAACTTTTGAAAATTGCATATAACTTGCATGCTATGTTATGAACATGATATGCTCTTCCATTCATGTTGCTACTTTGCCTTTATGCTACGATTAATTTCATTCGTAGTCGCTACAACCGTTACATAAGTCACTTGGTTTAGTCATTGACTAATGATTTAGTTAGATTTGTGCACACTTGGTGTCCTCCTGGAATCGAATCCTTTGCTAAAATATTGGCCGGCGGCCTATTTACTAGTCGTTGATGCCTTACAATTTCTATCTTCTCAAATTTAGCTCGACAGTGTCCAATCGCTTGTATCCGCGAAATCCACGCTTTTACCATTGCTCAATTCTACTAAGTTCTTGCAATCACTTTCACAAAATAATCGTTCGATGACCTCTATAAGGCTTGAACTCTTGGTTCAGTCAGTAACTAAAGATCATCATTTAGACCATCCTCAATGCAGCAACTTTTACACTGATCTTGGGTATAAAAAAATAGAAAAAATTCAAATAGTAGAGGAACATGGGGAGAAACGGTCTTGAGCAAGATCTGGTCTTGAGCATTGATCTTGACTTATATATATATTTTTCTCTCTTTCTCTCTCTTATCTCATTATAATATTATTACTTCATTTGTTTATTATTATAATTATTTTAAGATCAGTTGTGCGATTGATGATGCCCTAAGGTAAATACTTCAATATGATTGTTCCCATTGAAAGAAAAATACAGAAATAAAATAAATTAGAATGAGAACAGAAAAATAAATGATCGGACGGTGGAGAAAGGTTTGATGTAGTAAAACGTGATACAGAGGATCAAAACCCAAAACATGAGAAACGTAATAAACCAAGTAAAAAAAATGAAAAAAGCCTAAAGACCAGAATCATATTTGTGGCTCTGGTTTCTCCATCCAAACCAAAACAACACCCAAACCTTGTCCACACCAAAATGCTAAACTCAAAATCCAACCACACACACTCAATTTCTCTTCCTCTCTACCATTAACATCGATCAGAGAGAGAAAGAGAGAGAGGAAGAAGCTGATTGATATGGCTGCTACTTCGATTTCTGCAACTGGATGTAATCAAACTTTGCTCAGAACTTCCTTCTATGGAGGTTGGGGAAGTTCCATCTCCGGAGAAGATTACCAAACCATGCTCTCCAAGACAGTTTCACCACCGCAACAAGCTAGAGTCTCACGTAAAGCAATCAGAGCAGTACCTATGATGAAGAATGTTAATGAAGGCAAAGGCTTATTTGCACCACTTGTTGTTGTCACACGCAACATAGTAGGCAAGAAGAGGTTTAATCAGCTCAGAGGAAAAGCCATTGCCTTACACTCTCAGGTTTGTCTTTAACCATTCTCTTGAGAACGAACTAGTCAAAGAAGCAAAGTCCATGAGTTTTGTGGAAATGGTTTTTTTTTTGTTCTTTCAGGTGATCACTGAGTTTTGCAAATCGATTGGAGCTGATGCTAAACAGAGACAAGGGCTTATCAGGCTTGCTAAGAAGAATGGAGAGAGGCTTGGCTTCCTTGCTTAGGTTTTAAAAAGAACAAATCTTTCTCTCTGCTTTTGTCTGTATACACTCACTCTCCTCTTGTTGTTGTTGTCTAGATGTATTTTGTCCAAACCTATAATCTTGATTTTTGTTATATTGCCTTTGAGGGTTACTCAACACACATAACTGCTTCCATTCTCATCTGAAAGTTGTGTCATGTGTGTACCACTCTGATACTATTCTTAAAGCATCATGAATCTGATAACAAATGTTCAATAAGGTCTCAGCTGAATTAGTTTTCTCTTTAACACAGATACAATTATACAAACATGAGATATTGACACTCAGATTAAAGCATCAAAAACTGTCTTAAGATTAATCATAACTCTGAAACAATTAACGGGTTGAAAAAAGACGGTAAGCTTTGCTTTCTATTGAGATATCTTGATTCTCGACAAAGAACGGAATCTCTAAGGTCAGGAGAGGTATTGAGATGCAGGTGCAAATCTCCCGAGCTGCAGATTTAACAACATGAACTTACACGGATTACTTCAAGATCCAAGTAAGATTGCATAATATGTCGTATAAAGTTTATCGCGGAAACTTGATATATATGCAGCTTTACCTCGACATTCTTTAACTCACTATGTTCTGCTGGCCAAACATTCGTTCCCAAAGATTTCAGAAGGTCCACTTGTTGCCAGATGCCTTGACCTTCTTCAGGTTGAAACTTTCGTTCGAGTACCAATCAAAACTATTAAAAGTGGGAATTTCTTCAAAATGAGATTGAGCCAGATTGTGCCTTAAGAGAAATATTCGTCTACACAAAGAGCGAAGTTTCCTCCACCTACGAACGCCAAAAACTCATTCATACACATCAAGTAATATCAGTCAGCGCTTGCACACAAATTCAGAAGAGATGTTTCCAACTACACATACTTTAGTTAACCGATTCCTTCGCCGGAAGCTTAATTAATTTATATGTTTAGGGGCACAATGTAGGGGTAAAATATACAAAACGGTCATCTAAAAACCAATTTCTACAAACTAAAACAATTTCTACAAACTAAAATATTTGTACCTTCTCATATTTATATGTTTAGGGGCACAATGTACCTTTTATTGATCAACACTTTCCAGCATCACAAAGTAAGGCACTCGAACTGATCATACAAGCAAACAAATCAAAGAACTAAAGAATAGAAGATTTCAAACACAAAACTCAACATAGACTAGAGATTAATAGACTCAAGATGCCGAGTCTATTAACAAAAAGTTTCTTAATCAAACATATACAACAAAAAGTTATAAGAAAGCACAAACAAAAATTTATTTGTCCTGCGGTGTACCGCGGATCATATCCTAGTACGAATAGATTTGTGTATAAGTTTTTCTTATAGTTAAAAAAAAAAAAAGATTTTCCGCTGCCGGGATTCGAACCCGGAATTCCAATTAGAGGGTAACTTGATTTCAAAGTTTAAGCAATGTGCTACAGCGGACTATTTGTTAATCAATAAATTTATATTATATATATATCTCATTATATATTTAGGTTTCATTACAAACTTAAGATTTTGATATAGGTTTTAGGCCTGATTTTTTTTTTTTATATATTATTTCAATAACTTATAAATAATTTGACACTTATAAAAAAATCTACTAGATGATAAAAGGATATTTTTGGATAAAAAAACTAATATAATTTACATTATATGCCGTTGTAAAAGTTTTGGAAATCCGATCTTAAGCATGACCTAAATTATTAAAGGCAATCATAACTAACCTAGTCCAATTATGTAGGGAGGCAGGGAGAAAAGGTTGTCTCATTGATGTAGCCTTCATAGAATGTTCGAGTAAAGCCATTATCATGTATTGTCTGAAATTCATTGTTTCCTTGTTCAATTCAGCAAAGCTGCAAAGTTAAACTCTCTTATATATGTAAACAAAAGTAGAAAGTGCATTTGAAATGAGAGATATACCTGAAGTTGGAGGAATGATGAGAGGCTTGGGAGAAACTGAAGGAGGTTGTTCTTTAGACAGTTTCCCATAGTAGCTTTTGGTTTCAAGTTTTTAACTAATCTTATTTGGTTTTTTTTTCTAAGAGGTTGTAAGTGAAGTCAAACGAAAGAAGCTTCAAAAACGGTTGGACTGACTCAAAATTCAACCCTTTGAAAAGTCACAAACGAAAAAAGAAACAACAGTATTTAGACAGAGCATCAAACCATAACAATCCCATGCAAACTAGAAATCAATACAAAAGTCGTAAACACATTGAAGTCATTAATCAAATAAGAACGTTATAATAAGATACAGCGATAACTTCGCTTGGCTTACAAGATACAGCATTAACGAAACTGCCTTTTATAAGACTAAGACGAATAAAAAGAACAAAAAAAATATTTTTCAATACCTGGAATTCCTTTGTGGAGGTTGGGGAAGTTCCATTTCCGGCGAAGATTACCAAAACATGCTCTCCAAGACGGTTGCGCCACCGCAACAAGAAAGAGTCTCTCGGAAAGCAATCAGAGCAGTGCCAATGGTGAAGAATGTCAATGAAGGCAAAGGCTTATTTGCACCTATAGTTGTTGTAACACGCAACAGAAGAGGCAAGAAGAGTTTTAATCAGCTCAGAGGAAAAGCCATTGCCTTGCACTCTCATAAAAGCAAAGTCCATGAGTTTTGTGGAAATGGGTTTTTGTTCTATCAGGTGATCAAAGAGTTTTGCAAATCGATTCGAGCTGATGCAAAATAGAGACAAAGGATTATTAGGCTTGCTAAGAAGAATGGCGAGCGGCTTGGCTTCCTTGCTTTGCTTTCAAAAATAACAAATCTTTCTCTCTACTTTTGTCTTTATACACTCACTCTCCTCTTGTTGTTGTTGTCTAGATGTATTTTGACGGTTACTCACAACACATAACTGCTGCCATTAACATCATATATATAGCAAACAAGTGCTCAATAAGGTCTTAGCTGAATTAGTTACAAACATGTAACACTATCACTCTTTCAACAGACTAAAGCCTGAAAAAAACTGTCTTAAGCCAAATCATAACTCTGAAACAATCAACTGACTAGAAAAGGACGGTAAGCTTTGCTTTCCATCGATGTATCATGATTCTCAACAAAGAAAAGGTTCTCAAAGGTAAGCAGTTCAAGATCCAAGTAAAATTTAACAACACGAACATACATTGATTACTCCAGGATCCAACAAAGATTGCATAATATGTTGAATAAAGTTGTCATCGAAGAACATATATGAGATGAAGTAATATTGGTCTGCGCCTGCACACAAATTCATAAGAGATGTTTCCAACTACACATGAGTTAACTGATTCCGTCGACGGGAGCTTAATCTATATGTTTAGGGGCACAATGTAGGCAAAAGTGGTCGTATATAAAACCTATTAATTACCAACAAATTGTGCAAAACTCATGTGTGGAGTCTTTGCACCCAATTTATTATACAATCCATATATAAGAGTCAAAATATATAATTAAAGACTTTGAAATCAATTTAGCGTTATGGCGTTTTCAGTAAAAACAAATTTAAACAAAAAGGTTTTCCGCTGCCGGACTTTGAAGCCGGAATTCAAAGCTAGATGTAAAGAGACCTAGAAGTTGAGTTTAAACCAAAGTGCTCCAACGGATCATTTGTTGTTATTTGAATTTAGAATTTATACATTTAGATGTATGTGAATATTTTATTTCAAATTTAAGATTTTGTTACAGATTTTAGGCTTATATACAAAATCATCTATATATTAACATCTAATCGATAAATTTGATACGTGTCTCAATTATGCGAGTTGCTAACTTTGAAAACCAAGCTTTATATAATAAGATATATGATGATAAGAAAAATCTTGGATTCTCGCAAGCTCTCGTTGCACATTCAGCATCTCTAAACGTGACAAAACCATAGCCCTCTCATCGTCATGTTGCTCTTATCTCATATGAACATCGATGTTCGAAGAAGCTTCTCAAATCTTCGTTTCTTGTTTTCCAAGGCAAACCTCCAACTTTATGTATTTGACTCAAGCTGTCACGTCGAAGTCCCATATTTTGAATCCCAGCCTCTCAAGAACATATATAAACTTCCCAATTTTGGTCATTGAAAAACTAATGGAGGCACCTTCTCGATATTCTCTAGCACATAATTCATCGAAT
This sequence comes from Arabidopsis thaliana x Arabidopsis arenosa, assembly GCA_019202795.1. Classification (NCBI taxonomy): domain Eukaryota; kingdom Viridiplantae; phylum Streptophyta; class Magnoliopsida; order Brassicales; family Brassicaceae; genus Arabidopsis; species Arabidopsis thaliana x Arabidopsis arenosa. The sequence goes on along the minus strand of CM032920.1, from coordinate 12,402,827 downwards.
AAAGCAATTTACCACAGTTTGTGGAAGCCTGTTTCAATGAAGCGTAATAAAACAGGCATAAAAAAAGCATTTAAAATTTTTCAATGAAATTAATAATTTTCCGAACCCGGAATTTTTTCTAGGTGCGTGATCAACTAGATTTAGCCAGTCAGTTTATGGGCAGCTTCCTTGTGACATCTCTTGGTAAACACAAAACGGATTTAAAGGAACTTCTTTGACCAGTATGAGATGTCTTGGCATATACTCACGATTGATATTTCAGTGGTCAAGTAATTCGTTATGTTGATGAGTACTTTACAGTTTCCTTCGAAAATAACCAAAGTAAAGCCCTGTAACCAAACTTGTTGGATTGGTGCGAGTAATGATTATATTTCAGCTTCTAATGGGGAACTAGCCTTATATCGATCCCCAAGCTTGGATTGACTTATGATGATCCATGATGAAGCATCAGAATTGCATTTGACAAGAAAACGAGGAGGAGGAGTCCATCCGGTTGACAAAGGCCGTGATTGTCTTTTATTTGGATCCGGTGTTGTTTGGTGATGGAAAATTCACACAAAAAGAACATTGAATTTAATTATACAAAAAATTTCAAGTTTCAAAAGATTCATAGAAATTTGGAAAGCGAGAGAAACCTTAATTAGGTACGTACGTTCTGGATTCGAGAAACTAGTTTTGTCTTACTTAATGAAACTCAAACAAAGAAGCTTTAAGAGCTTGCGAACAATCTCTAAAAAATTTGTAAAATTTGTAGAGTTAAGGTAGACTTACATAAGATAATTTGAGTTTAATGTAAGATAATTTGTAGAGTATCTCTCCTAAGATGAAAACATAAGATTTCTCTGACAAGATTCCTCCCACTGCATATTCAGGTGTAACATAAAGTTAGAAAATATTCCGACGTTGTCCCGTCAAGTGCCTATGCGTCATCTTCATTCCCTGGAAAAATCATGTCCAACTTTGAACTAAAAAGTTCCTCAAAACCTTGTCCCAATGCTCACGACAGTCTCTTCACAAAAAATCTCTTACCCTTAATTCTTATATCCCAACAGATATGGATTAAACAGAAATTCTTGTTGCGAAACACTTTAAGAGTCATACACTTACTTTGTCCGAGCTTATTTGTGAGAGAGAAATTCTTGTTGCCACACACTTTAAGAGCCAGTGATACAAATTGTGTTTTGATAGATACTTTGTTGCAACTGATATTGACAAAAAAATTAAATTGATGTTTTTGTTTCTGTAGATTCGTGACCTGAACAAGCAAGCTATCTAAAACTAGGGCAAAGGACGGAGACGTACGAACTAATTATACGCATCAATTAATGTCGAGTTTCTCGTAGCCACACTCCAATCTCTCCGGATCACGGATCCTCTATAATCCATGTGGAAGTATCGCAATGTTGAATCATTGGCATATGACATGGTGACAGATCCATTGGTGTACTCATCGCCTATAACTATGAACCTATTACTTTTTCGCTGCCAGGCTTTGAACCCGGGATAAGAAAGATCAGAGAGATCATAATAGCATTTAGCATGTGTGCTCCAACGGATTGTTAGTTATTTAATGAATTTATATTATACAAATAGATTTGCGTAAAGGTTAATAAAAAAAGATTTTCCGCTGCCGGGATTTGAACCCGGAATTCCAGTTTGAGTTCCAGTTTGAGAGAAAGTGGATTTGAAAGTTTAAGCAATGTGCTACAGCGGACTGTTTGTTACTCAATGAATTTTTATTATATATATATAGGTTTCATGACAAACTTAAGATTTTGTTATAGGTTTTAGGCCTGAAAAAAAAAATTAATATATTATTTCAAAAACTTCTAAATAATTTGAAACTTATAGAAAAATTTACTATATAATAAAAGGATATTTTTTGGATAAAAACTTTCAATATAACTAGGGAAAAATCCGGGGTACGCCCGGTATATCTCTAACATTTGACAATTGCAAAATGAGACTATGTATTTATTAAAAACTTATTGGACATCCATGGATTAATCTATTGATTGCTAATCAAATGCTTATATAGCAATATAGCTACACCATATCGAAATTCCTTCTTGACCACAACTCCCATCTGCAGTCATGAAGACTTTAGCATTGATATATTGTACTCAAAATCTATTTTTATTGATTTCCTATTTTATTACCCAATTTTGTTATTCAGGCCATAAAGGACAATGCAAGGCACTGGTAAAGTGAGAGGGAAGCTAGATGCTGACATTATTGATACTTCATTACACTCATATATTATTTAATTTACTTACCCTTCCTTTAATTTTCTTTTATTCCGATAAGTTGTCACTCACCACACCACCTTTTGATGTTCCTCTCCATTCTTCAGGCCAAGATCCAGTCCTAGAAGTTGTGTGTATTTCAGACCCATCTGGTAAAAGAATTCACATACTTGTTCTCTGGCTATGTCTTTACCCATGCCTTGATCATATATAGATAGTGCACAACAACATTGATGCAAATGATGGCATGAATACTAAAAGAAAACAACATCTATAAATGTCTATAAATTTGAATGGGTCTGCCAAGTGCCAAAGAAATTGCACATCAAAAGAGTCAGCCACTACAATAAACGATCTAATTGCATGGACGTTTACTCTGTATTTGTTCTACAGTCAACAAAAACTATTTACCTTGAACTTTCACATATTAGATTAACAAATAATTATTCTTAGACTTTAGAAGAATATATATATATATATATATATAGGGTTTAGGGTTTATATATATATTTACGTTACTTATGATAGATTAAAAAAGATTAGAAAGGGAAATACTTACGATAGATCTTTTGAACTCTATCCCCTCTAATAGCCCTTTTCTCTGGTCAAACCCACACAACGACCGAAGTCCACTTTTTAGATTCAAACATCTGATTCGTGCGGAGAGGCCTATCAACAAATTCTATAGTTTGTAGGAATATTAGATGAACTGGAAATATATGGAAGCTTTGAAGATGACGACTCTCCATATTGCTGCAGTCTTGTTTACTTATCAAAACAAGTAACTAAAGAATAGAAGATAACAAAGACAAAACTCAACAGAGACCAAAGAGAACAAGTAGCTAGAGGCCTATGAACAAATTCTATAGTTTGTAGGAATATTAGAAGACGTAGCTAGAGAACAAGTAAACAAGTAAGGCACTCGAACTGATCATACAAGTAAACAAACCAAAGAGTTAATAATAAAACTTATCAAAAAACTAAAGAATAGAAGATAACAAAGACAAAACTCAACAGAGACCAAAGAGATTAATAGACAAAAGTGGTCGTATATAAAACCTAATAATTACCAACAAATTGTGCAAGACTCAAGTCTGGAGTTTTTGCAACCAATTTATTATACCATCCATATATAAGAGTAAAGTCGGATCAAAATATGATTGAAAAAGGAGAACAAAGTCAATATATATAATTAAAGACTTTGATATCAAATTAGCGTTACCGCGTTTTCAATAAAAACAAATTTAACCAAAAAAGTTTTCCGCTGCCGGGCTTTGAACCCGGAATTCAAAGCTAGATGAAGAGACCTAGATGTTGAGTTTAAACCAAAGTGCTACAGCGGATCTTTTGTTGTTATTTGAATTTAGAATGTATTAATTTAGATGAATGTGAATATTTTATTTCCAATTTAAGATTTTGTTACACATTTTAGGCTTACATAGAAATTTTTTTTATATATTATTAACATCTAATCGATAGATTTGATACGTGTCTCAATTATGCGAGTTGCTAACTTTGAAAACCAACCTTTATATAATAAGATATATAATTAGGTGCAACATTATGACCTAGCAACCCGATTCACTCGGCGGTAACCCCTCTATAATCGCTTAAAGAAAATATCAAACGAAAAGTCATAATGAATTATAACAATTTATAAATTTTTTTAATAATAAATCAGTATATATTTTACGAAAATTATGATAATGAAAACCTTCACAAGCATTTATTAAGTATATTAGTATGAGAAAAACATTAATTTGTAACTAAAAAATTATTCTCATGTGCAAAAGACATCAAATAAACCAAATGTTACAACGGTTTGATAATTAAGCCAAAATATTCATTAGTTCGACTAATAAACCAAATGCTACTATGTTAACGGTAGAAACAATTCATTTTAATATATTTTAGTAATTGAATATTTTTTTCTAAAAATGACAAACTTTAACCGAGAGACTCGACCATATATATCAAATATATCCAAAGTTGCAATGGTTCATCAGATATACTAAAGATTACAACGGTTCCTAAATCAAAACCAAAAGTTGCAATGATTCGTCAAATAAACCAAATGTTGCAACAATTCAATTAAATGGTTACATTTTAGTAATTTAAAATTTAGAATTAAAAATAATAATTTATGAAAAGTTACACCGACGATAGATGATTAAATGTTATAACGATTTATAAAATAAACTTAAGGTTGCAATTGTTTGTGAAATACACTAAATATTGCAATGGTTCAACAAAACAGTTGCAACCATTTTATGAAGATTATGATAAAAAGATACAACTTTATAAAATATTTACTCGGATTGCAACTTTCTCAATAAACATAACGTAAAATATATTTTTTAATTTAATAAAAAAATAAACAAAATGTTGTGAAATACCAAATTTGCAACGGTTCATCAAATAAACTAAAGTATACAACGTTTCGTAAAACAAAACCAAAAGTTGCAATGATTACAATCTCATTTAAATACATTTTGGTAATTAAAAATTAAAAATTAAAAATAATAGTTTATGATAAGTTATACCGAAAGACGCAACGGTAGATAATTAGATGTTATAGCAATTTATAAAATAAACCAAAGGTTGCAATTGTTCATGAAATAAACTCAATATATAAACCAAAGGTTTCAATTGTTCGTGCAATAAACTAAATATTGCAATGATTCGAATAAGCGGTTGCAACTGTTTATGAAGAGTAACAATAAAAAGACGCAACCGTAGAAGATATTTAGATTGCAATTTTCTAAAAAACATAACCGTAAAATATATATTTTAGGTTTTTTAAAAAAATTAATAAAAAATTGTGATTAAAAGACACAACCGTTCACAAGTGCAAAAGGCATTTATTGAGATTGCTATATATATATATATTTATAATATACATATAGATTTGTGTAAAGATTTTTCTTATAGTTAAAAAAAAAAAAAGATTTTCCGCTGCCGGGATTCGAACCCGGAATTCCAGTTAGAGGGTAACTTGATTTCAAAGTTTAAGCAAGATGCTACAGCGGACCGTTTGTTAGTCATTGAATTTAGATTATATATATTTAGTTAGGTTTCATTACAAACTTAAGATTTTGTTATAGGTTTAAGGCCGGAATAGAAAAAATTAAATAAATTATTTCAAAAACTTATAAATAATTTGACACTAATAAAAAATCTACGACATAATAAAAGGATATTTTTTGGAAAAAAAACTTTGATATAATTTACATTATATGCCTTGTAAAATTTATGGAAATCCGATCCTAAGCATGATGTAAATTATTAAAGGCAATTCTAACTAAACTAGTCCAATTCTCGATGGAGCAAAGGTTGTCCCATACTCCCATTGATGTAGCCTTCGTAGAATGTTCGAGTAAAGCCATTATCATGTATTGTCTGAAATTCATTGTTTCCTTGTTCAATTCCGCAAAGCTGCAAAGTTGAACTCTCTTATATGTAAACAAAAGTTGAAAGTGCATTTGAAATGAGAGATGTACCTGAAGTTGGAGGAATGATGAGATGCTTGGGAGAAATTGAAGGACATTGCTCTTTAGACGGTTTCTTATAGTCGTCAGAGATGATAGATTTTGGTTTCAAGGTTTTCACAAATCTTATTTTTTTTTTTGGTTAAAAAAGATTATCCAATCAGAGAGTGCCACATGTACGGTTCTCTGAATTACTCAAACCTCTCTTCAGAGAGTCGATTCTCTGCTTTAATATCTGTTTTGATTTATTTTTTTTCTAAGTGAAGTCAAACGAAGGCTCATGTTCAAAGGGTGGGAAATTAGAAGCCGTGTTTCGTCGAAGGGGTATTTAAGTAAATTATCACACTAACTAACGGGTAGAAAGTAAGGAGCCTTTACATTCGATTTCGAAATTATTAATGCCTCTCACATGACCACGAAACCCTCTAAATTCTTCAACCTCTCTCTTTCTCACATAACCACGAAACCCTCTAAATTTTTCAACCTCTCTCTGTTTCAAATTTCAAATTCAACGTAATCGGAGTCTCTTCCATTGATCGGATTCGGGAATTCAATCGTCAGATACCTTTTTGCTCCGACGATGATGTAATTTTTGATCGGTACGGTACGGTAAGGTGGTTTATCTGATAGATTAGAGAAAATGGTTTGATTGAACCAGATGGTGATTGTCGCCGTCGCATGGTTGAATTTTTACTCCGACGAAACACACGCAAATAGATCATCGGAGTAACACAATAGCTTTTTCCGATCAGGTATTCAATTCTCAACCTCTTATGATTATCGTTTTTAGGGTTTAGTTTGAAACAATTAGCAAATTAAGGTGATGATCGATCATGTTCGATTTTGAATTATAAGTGTATATGTAGAAACTGTTTTTATTTAGTTCTTATAGTCTTTTAAGGCATATTGCTTAGTAAATCTCTATTTCAGAGAGCATTAAGAGTCAAAAAGTATTGAATTTTGTATTAGGAGAATCTTGTGAAAGCCAAACGTTTTCTTTGTTTCCAGGTGATTATGTTTCAGTGGAATGTTCTTTTTTGGCTTACCCTATTTTTACTTATATTTTATAGATTTTTGGAGGTTTTGGGAGATCGTTTTCATACTTTTGAGGCTAGCAAACATGCAGACTTTGTACGATGACTGGTAAATTTCTTTTTTATCTGTAATTTTTTTTTTTGTTTTAGTTCAAATATTTGTGCTGATTAGGTTTCTTGCTAATTAGGTTTCAAGGGAATGGATTCTTATGCCTCCAAAGAGTAATGCTGTGGAGACAATCTAAATAAAATAATGCATAAGCGATGCATAAACCCAACGACCATACATTCTATTTGCTGTGAGATTTTACTTTTCAGGTCTTTGTTTTTGTAAGATTGTTTCTCGACAATCAAGTATCTTATTGAACAAGCGACTACTTCCAAAATGGTTTCGTGTACACAGAAAGAGGTAATTATTCTGTATCATTTTTGTCTTATATCTACGATATTTGGTATGTTCGTTCATAAGTTCCAGAGAAAAATGACTGGATCAGGTGATGTAATTTTCTTTTTCTGTTCTATCTCCTTTCTTCATTACTTTCTGTTTAACTAGTGGTTGACTAATGTTGTGTAAGTGATTTCATGATATTGATGTTCAAGCTTAACTGTTCAGTTTATGATTAATGCTTATTGTTCCCACTATGATTAGGATGTCTCGGAGTTTTGATATATATGTTTTGTCTTATGGAGGTTGCTAGGTATGTATAATTCAACTTGATCCATTAGTCATTTTTTTCGGTTCTTGAGAACATCAATGGAGCTATTGCTATTAATCATGTGGTTATTGTTCTGCCCTTAAGGAATTTGTAGCTAGTAAGAATCTGACCTCGGATGAACAAGAGGAACTCAAGGTTTCTATTGAAGTCTTCTAGTTATTCTTTAAGATGGTGATTACGCATAACTTTAAACAGGTTCCATAATCAAATTTCAGCATCAAATATCCTTTAGAGTGTATATGAGTATTTCTTGTCCTTTGTTGTTGTTAGTGTTGAGTGGGCGTCTGTTTTCTCACTTTATATTGCGTGCCTATATGTGTATTGTAGGCTGGTCTCATTCCAGCATTGCATCACATACAATAGGACGCTAGCTGCACTCGCTCTTACACGGTGAACTAATTTGCACAACCATACGCTCTTCTCTACACTATAATCTTAGCCTCTCTATGATAGGTTCAAGAGTGGGCTAGTGTGAATATAGACTCTGACAAATTGAAGGATTTCATGTAAGTCGAGGTAAACTTTGTTTGTTAATGTCTTTTCTTATCTTGTTTTAAAATCTTTTCTCACATGCATAATAATTTTTTTAATATGTTAATCGTTTAGTTACGTATTTATTTTTGATGGTTGAACATACTTTTAGATTGAGACAGGTATATTCATAAGTTCCAGAGGCGTTTATTAGCCAAGAGCAAATGGCAATCATGTGACGCGTTAACGTGAGCTTGCTGCTGGGTCTATCGTCTCCAAAATTTTTGATCATAACTCTCACAAAGGTAAACTTAGGTCACAAGTAAGTTTAAAACGGACACAGTGTTGCCCAAATATTATAAATAATTATATTTAATGGCTAAGTGATTATTTATTGGTAAAAAAATTTGTATCTCATTCTTTAAATTTCAGAGCTATAACATGCAAGGGATCAATTTGAGGTATGGAATTGTATATTCCGAGAGTTTTTGTCCACTTGGGATGAGAGCCAAAAGTTTTCTCAATACTACTTCAGTTTAAGGTAAGTGGTGCATCATGTTTCTTTGTCATATAACTCATAAGGAGTCAAGTAAAGTAACTATATTTCTTGTCTCATGCATATGCACAGGTCTTGAGTTGCAAAAGATATGAAGGCAACCCAATGGTACAGAACAAATAAAGGGTCAGGTAAAAAAACTCTTTGTGTCTCTTCTCATGTTAAAACATCTCCACCACACAAAAACTTTTAAAAAAGAAAACTTCACAAACACAACACAATCACAAAAAACAAACACAACACAAACAATAAACATAACAAAATCACGAAAAACAAACACAACATAATCACATAAAACAACAACAAAAAAACACTCCAAACAAACACTTGTCACTAAATTAACAACACAAATCTCCTCACTCAAAACAAAAAGTTCACATGCCAAGAAATTCGACACAAAGCTCGACAAATTCAAAACAAGAACTCTCATGGGTACTTTTCTTTCTAAACCAACTTCTTCTTTTTTTGGTCATCCGAAACTACTTAGAGCTCAAAAGAGTTATTCCTGGGGAATGTTGTTTACATATGTGATATGAAGCGGTTCTGTACGAACTTTTTGTGCCAGATTATCCGCTTTAACATTAACTACGAGAAATTAAAGATAAAGAGAATGTTGAGAACTCTTCATTGTCTCACTGAAATTCCTCCAAATACACTGAAAACGCCGGCCATTCGGTTGGAAAAGACACCATCTTTACCAGATCAAAATAGTCTGTAAAGAACGCCACCTCTTGATTATCTGCACAAAATTTGAGAATCTAAGACCATTTCTAATAATTAAGAACCCATTTGTTCTTAGCCTTGGCTAGACATGTTAATTAGGGCCAAAGTCCGCGGGCTAACTCGGCCCAGTCCTGAAAAAAAAGCAGGTTCCGACTTTAAAATATATATCCAGAAAAAATCGGATCTTTTGGACTAAATGTTTTTTGGGCTTAGCTCGGACGGGCTAGCCCGAAAAGCCTTTTAAAAAATATTTTGACCGTTTTTTGGTTAATATTTTCGTTTAATTGAAATATTTATTTTTTAAAAAAAGATTTGATAGCGTTGGAAGCCCTAAACTTACTTTTTAAATTGTGTCTTACTGTAAATTTAAAAAGAAAATATTGGCTCTACTACCTAATTTGAAGTATTTTAATTTTATATTTTATTTGGTATGAGTTTAAACAATTTATTTGAATTATCTATTTAATTTTAAACTTTTTAAACAAAATCAGCGTTAATGGTTATTTAAATTTCGATTGACTCGTTTCATACACATATTCTTTTTTTAAGAGATATTATAAATTATAAGTTTGTTTTTTGGTTGTCGGAAGAAAAGCCCAAAAAAGCCCGGAATAGCTCTGTAGCCCTAGTAGGGCTATGGGCCTGGCTTTAAAATATAGGTTCAGAATTTTTACGGGCCGGGCCGGACTAGCCTGATTGACATGCCTAACCTTGGCTCTTGGCATTATTTAAATTTTTTTTTTTTTTTTTTTGTAAGTTAGGAATACAAAGAGAGTATCTTAACAAAATTGTCCTCCAATAGTTAAGAACCAATAAATCCATTGGCTCTTAATGAAAAAAATTGAAAATATTGAAAAACAATGTCTTTCTATACAAGCATTCATACAATGACCTATTGCTAAGCATTCATACACACATTTATAGAATGACCTATTGCTAAGTAGAGAACAAAGATGATCTACACGTCGCATGGCCAAACCAAACATGCAAAGCAAAGATGAAACTCATGTCATTCTCTCCAAACCCTAAACATAAATGAAACTCATTCAACTAACCAAACCAAAAGACATGAAATTTATGAAACCAAACCAACTGACCAAACCAAAATTAAACAAACACAAGTTCATACAAAAAAAATACTTAACTTATGAGATTTATCGAAATTAAACAGACACTGATTCATTCATTAGATAACTGAAAGTTCACACAAAAGATATACTTAACTTATGACATTGAAATGAAAGACTAAACTAGAAATGAACCAGAAAGACTAAGATTGAAATTATGAGTTTGACAACATGTCAGTTATTAGTCTATTGTTCAGATCTACTTCTATATTAGAAAGTGGTTCTGTTATGGCGAGGAGACTGACCAACAACTTGTTCTTAGATAACCTCTCTTTCATTTCTAAATCCGTCTTCTTTATCTCCCACATAGATTGAAACTCCAAGAGAGCCTTCCCTTCGTCTTTCACAGATGTTGGCTTGCTCACAGTCTTTTTTGCCTTCGCCTTTGCAGCCTTAACACCAATAGGACGAGACATTGGCTCCTCTACTCCATGGGAAAGTGGAAGCGAGCTTGAAGACTGTGCAGACTACTCACACATTCTTCTTTTAGACATTCCACTGCCTTTAGTAGAAGGAGCCGAAAACCATTTATGATCATGGCGAAGCTCTCTCCAAGCATGCTCAAGAGTGAACTTTTGCATCATAGTCGTTGCTGAAGATTTGGTGATCAGCCAGTTTCATCACATCATTCTCATTCTGGCCACTTGATTTCTCTCTTAATGCCGCCTCATAGCTCCCTACAAACCTTCATACTCCCTCATTGATCTTTGAGCTTAAGTGACCTGGCTCTCTCTTTTCCAGACCTTTGAGCTTTGGACTTGCGGCATAATAGTCAGCAATACGTAACCAAAAGGCATAACCCTTTTGTTCATTGTCTATTATTTGCATCCACTTGTGTTGAGCCAAGCACTGATGAGCACCACATCTTCTGTGGCAGACCATTTCCTTCTCTCTCTTTTCACCTTAGGTGTGTGTTCATCTGTTAATTATGTATCGAAATTAGGGTTTTCAAAATTGGGAATTGGTTGAAGCAAAGTTAGCTAACTCAGAGAATGAAGGTAACGACGGATCAAACAAAAAATTCTGACTAATTACTACTCTCAATTCGACGGATCAAAACGCGTCGGAGAGATTTCGTCGTCGGCGTTTCGAGAGAGAGATGAAATTGCAGACAGAAGAAAAACACTCGATATTTTTTTTTCTCCTTTTGTTCATTTTTTTACCACTCAGCATTCGAGACATATGCACATCTTAGCTTCTCTTAAACATCTTAGTTAAGATCCAAATCTTAGCAATTGTTTGTTGTTTTGATTAATTTTAATTATTTTTAGTGCTAAGATTTTCTTAAGATACACATTTTTACTACCATTGTAGCTGCTCTAAGACCATTTTTACACGGGCATGCATTTTGATATTCAGTGCAACATACCTTTTAATTCATTTTTTCTTTTCATATCTTTCTCAATTTCTTGCATCGTGTATACAAAACTATCGTGTAAATGAGATCATTTGTAGTCTCTTATGCATTAATTATGTATTGTAAGTTAATTTTTAATACAAATAGTTTTTTTTTTCTTCTACATTGAACATAAAATTTCACATTTTTACGAGTTTTTTCTCCATGAGATTATAACTTTGTTCTTGTGTGATTCTAAACAAGAAAGGCATCAAAATCAGATTCCAGCTTGTAATCGGAGATATCCAAGCATTTAATCAAATATTTCGGTTCGATTAATATAGATGTTTATCCTTCAACATAAGGAACCTTAAAAAAAAAAAAAGCAAAAAAAACCTGTCTTAATTTGAAAAATTTAGAATTGATTAAATTTATCTTTCACTTTACAATGTTTAATTTTTTTCCTGAATTTATCACATATATATTAGCAACCTTATAAAATTGCTTACAAGAATGACGAACGTATGTCATTTGGTCGATAATGAGCTGCATAAGAGCTCTACAGATGTGCAGTTTTCCGCCAACTTTGCAACCTTTTCAATGCTCTTTAACGTTTTTTTCATTACTTGTAAATATGGTTTGTCTAATTTCTCTCAGAACTTCTCATTTCATAGTTTTGGTCGTAACCACATCGCCAAATTTTGATCCCTCTTCTCCCGTTATTTTATCAACTGCTTTTTTTTTTCTTGTGATCATCTCTAGTAATATCACTCCAAATGCATAAACGTCCACTTTTTTGGTTACCCTCTTGTTATCTACAAAAAGATAAACTATCAAAACTCTTACCATACACAATTAAGTATTACACTAAAAAGTCCTAGAGAAAGTTGTTTGAATGAATCTCAATGTTACTTCACTTCTATTAATATGTTATAGTTATTGAAATAGTTTAAATAATCAAAAGAAAACAAATTAAACAAAATGAAGAAAAAATAAGAAAAAATAAAGAAAAATCTGAGCAAAACATAAGTTAAATATGAAAAATTCAAAAATTACATATTTGGATATTAACAAGTTGAAAGAAGGGTTGTTTCTAAAGTTTTACGGATGTGTAATGTCAAAATCCAGATTATTTTTGTTTGATAAACCATAATCACATAATTGTTCAAAGTGAGATTTGAACATGTGACCTTGAGAACAAACCAAATAACACACAACCAATTGCGCGGCAACGGTTTCTAAATATCCACAAATTTGAATTTAAGATTTCACAGATATTGAAATACAACCCGAAAAAGGATTTCCATGTTGAATTTGTTAACCCGAAAAAGTTATTAATCTATTACCTTTTTAATAATCTAAAACTAAAATCCATACTACTTGCCTGAATTATAATTTAAAACAGCAAAAGAAAGGCTGTTTATGTTTGTGTATATATATTCTACATTTCTCTATTTAGTCTGTTTATGTAATTAAACTTCATAAAAGTGAAAATCTATATGAACGTTATTCCACTTTTAATTTTTCTCCTCTACACTACAACAATGAATCTCTCTTTCAGACCCTATCATTCATTAGTCACCTCTGTCCCGGATATACTAACTGGTCGATTCAAGCAAAGGTTCTTAGTGTTTGGTTTGATAGAAAAAGGAATTTTGGATGCAAGGAGATGATTATCGTGGATCAGGAGGTAACCTACATTAAATTTTATTTTTTTCTTGATTATATTTTCCATAAAGTTAATAACATATTAATTTTTGAAATCTATTAACAACCACATATTGATTACTCGAATCTTTTCTTCATCTTTTCAATTTACAAAATCTATTTTTTATAGGGTATGTGATAAAAAAATAGGGTATTTTTATAGGAGAAGCCATAGCCTTCTCCGCCACCGTGAGCCCGCTCCCGCCGCCTTCCGCAGCCCGCTCCCGCCGCCTTCCGCAGCCTTCCCCGTCGTTAGCTCTCTGCTGTCGACATCCACCATCTTCTCTTCTTTTCCCTTTGTTTGATCTTCTTCTTAAAACCCTAGCTCTGATACCATGCCAAAGGGATAAGAGAATAAAGAGAATGTTGTGTCTTATTCATCTCAAAGAAAGAGTATATATACATGTTACAAGAAACCCTAAACATACTTAAGGATATTAACATAAAACTCTAGAAATTATACTATATTTACATATAACTCCCTAATATTGATCCACACTTGCTTAACTTACTTGAAACTGTTGCTATAAACCACCTTAGCAGTTGGATCTATGTGTATGAATAAGTTTGAGTACTTTTGTGCTTGTTGCTATAACTTCAAGATTCTTCTTTTTTTCACTATTCTTGGAAATAACACAACTGATCACTGAGTGGTTTGGTGTCGTGCTTGGCAAGATTTGTGGTGCTTATTCTAATCAAAACAGTCTGCTACTTCTTCCTCGAGCAATAACTTGTAGCCGTTGATACAATTTATGTGTTCTGATTGCAAAAGAGATTGACGTAAAAAAAAAGTTTTTGATTTTCTTATGAAGATTCGTGACTTGAAACAAGCAAGCTATCTAAACATTGTAGTGGAAAGTTTCAAAAGCTCATCGAATATCTTTAAGAGTCACAGTTTGTGGAAGCCAGTTTAGTGCAGCGTTAGAGAAAAAAATAAACAAAAAATATTTTCGCTGCCGGGCTTTGAACCCGGAATATGAGCTGGAGGATCAAAGAGATCATTAAAGCATTTAACATGTGTGCTACAGCGGATCTTTTGAGTAAATATCAATTTATACTATACATATAGATGTGAAGGTTTAGTTGAAGATTTTTGTGGTTTTTGTGAACTATATATACTCTACATATAGATTTATGTGAAAATTTTTGTTTAATAAATTTTATACACTACAAAAAAACAAGTAAAATTTTGACCAAATTTCTGAGCAGAAAAAATGATCAAACCTTTTATGGACAAAATTTCGCCCAAATTACGATGAACATTTACAATGATCAGTAATTGGTCAAAAAAATTTGACTAATATAATTAGTAGATAACTGTTCAAAACATTCTGACGAATTTTTTGATTTTTTCTTAAATCTATTATATTATTCGCATATAGGTTTTGATAAAAAAGCTCGTACAAAAACTTTAAATATCATTAGTGAACAAACCTAATTACAAATCATATTGTTCTATTATTAAAAAAAAAACTATTTGATAATCACCCATTTATGAAAAGAAAACGATTGCAATAATTTTGTTAGTTTATAATTGAGTTTAGTAATATGATATTTGATTATTATGTAAGTTTCTATGTTATAGCAAAAGATGCTTGTAAGAGTGGTGTTGTTAAGTTGGACAGTTTATCTTAGTTTCAAGATCTCATACATGAAGAAGGCAGAGTTTTAGGCTCTTCTTTCAACCGCAAAATAAGTCACGCAGGAGTCATGCAATCACAAACTAACAGAATATATATGTACCTTCCTTCAGTTATGAATGTATTAACTGTGATCGGTTTATAGACTTGTGGAATTAACAGGGCTGAAGAAACCGAACCTAAAGGTGTGAAAACTGGAGACTATTGTCTCAGTCAGAATCATTGAGCTTGTTGGAAAAGAAAGATCTTTATTGAGCCAGAGAGACACTTAGGAAGAAGCAAGAACAAGAACAAAAGGACTCCTGATCAAGCTCTCAAAACTATTAAAATTGTAATTTTCAAAATAAGATGGAGCCAGAATGTGACTTAGAAATCTTCATCTAAACATAGAGTGATTTCAACTCTCCAGATCACACGGATCCTCTATAATCCATGTGGAATACTTGAATTATTAGCATATGACATAGTGACAGATCCCTTGGTGTCATCGTTAACTATGAATCTATAAAGAAATACGCCCACACAAACATCTGGTAAACCGTTTGACATCACAGTTTGTACAGGATTGTTGTTATACCATATACCGACATATCGACTTTTTGAATTTACAGGGCTGAAGAAAGCGAAACCTAAACGTGCGACAGCTGGAGACTTAAATAGTTTTACGCGAATAATCTATCGGATAAATAGGTTTCATCTTGATTATTGACCTTTTTGTTGTAGAGTTATTAACAACATCCACGTCTCAGACTAGAGTAACTTTTATAATCCAAATAAAAATTATGAGAAACAATTCGTATTTTCAAATTGAAATCAAGAAAAGAAAAAAGTTTAGGTTGACTCTGATCAAATAGTAGATATTTTGTGAACCTCAATTTTACTTAACGTGTCTTTTAACATTTATCAAGTATCCCATATCTTTTTGTGTTTATAGAAATACCCCAGATCTTTTGGTATTGACCAAAGTACCCCATATCTTTTGGTATTTACCAAAGTACACCTTCTCTTTTAGTATTTACAAAATTACCTCAGATCTTTCGGTATTTATCCGATTACCCCTAATCTTTTGGTATTTTCAAACTACCCTAAATGTTTTGGTATTTACCAAAGTATCCCAAATCTTTTGGTAATTACCGATTACCACAACTGTTTCGATATTTACACGATTACCCCAAATCTTTCGATATTTATCAAATAATCCCAAATCTTGGTATTTACCCCAGATCTTTCCATATTTACCAATTTGACCCATTACCCCATTTGTTTGTTATTTTTTTTTGGTATGGTACGCAATAATCCAAAATCCTGGAGAGTTTTGGACAAAAAAAACTCCTAACTAATCTTTTGAAATTTGCTAAAGGGGTTCACCATGTCTGTTATTATTTTTATTAAAAGTACCCCAGATCTAATTTTTTAGAAACATTAAAACATTTACTCTTTATTAATCAAATAAATATCTGTATTACAACATTTACAAAAATTTCGAACAAAAAAACAACAAATGTAAAAATAATATACATATTAAAAAGAACAACAATCATAAACAACAAGTCTCGAAAAGGTTAAAGATTTTAAACATAAAATCATAGAGCGATGTAACGTGGGAGATAGGAAAAGCAGGCAAATTGTGAGAAGAATGAGATGACGCAAGGGAGAAGTCAATTCTAGAGTTATCCACGATTGAGAAAATCAGACTTAATTTATCATGAGTGTTATTGTGGGGTTTTTTTCGCACTCCGTTTGCGTGTACGTGAATTTCTTAGTTGTGTGGTTTTCGGAGTGTTGATTTTTTTTTTGGGTGATCGTCTATGCTTTCGTGATTTTTTTTGGTTATAGTGTATTTCGTGAAGTTTTTTTTGTCACGAAGGTATACTAGTTTTTGTTTTGTTTTTGGGTGTCGAGTATTTAGTGTTTTTGCGGTATTTTAATGTTTTGTTTTGTGAAGAGAAAAAGAAAGAATAACTTGACCTTACTCGTGACTTGATCTTGGCAATCTTCAGATTCTTTGCGGCTTAAAAATGGATACCTTCCTAAAAAACCTAAACATCTTGTTAGGTAAAAAACTTGAACAGAGTAAAACATATCACAAACTAGAAAGTTGCCCACGCGATGCGTGGGGTATGCATTCATTTATTTTGTATACAGATCGAAGTTTACATAAAATAATATATGGAAAGTACATTTGTATTGTTATTATGTTTTGAAAATAATTTAAATATATTCAATTTTTGAAGTATTTTTGTGAATAACTAATAAAATAAAATTTATTCTTTTTTCTTTAAAACATTACATAATAAAAAAAAAATTAATATATACCACAATTTTTTTTTGTGATAATACATCTATTACCAATTGTCTCGAAATAATAGATCAAATTCTACTGTTCATTGATAAAAATAATAACCTACACACTTAGTTTGTTTGGATTAAGTGTTGTTGATATATTTTTTTCTACATAAGTTTTATATTAAATGTTGAAAAATTAGTAGATAAATTCCATGCAAGCACTTAAAACATATGAAATTTTGATATTATTTACCATTTTTTTTGTCAACAGCTTAAATTAAAGCTCAAAAGAACCATTCCTGGGAATGTTGTTTAAATATGTGATATGAAGCGGTTCGGTACGAACTTGTCGAGCCAATTTATCTGCTTTTACATTTGAGCTATGAGGAATTAAAGATAGAGAAAAGGTTGAAAATTCTTTCCTGTCACTCTGAAAGTCCTCCAGATACACTGAAAAAGCCGCCATTCGGTTGGAAAAGACACCATCTTCACCAAATCTGAACAGTCTGTAAAGAAAGCTACATCTTGGTTGTCAGCACCAATCATATACTTCATCGCCCAAAGAAGAGCTTCGACTTCTGTATGTAGAGGAGATAGACTTCTACGGATGTTGGCAACTCCCATGGTTGACATCTCTCCATTTGATGATGTACAATACCATCCTGTTCCTGAAAAAGTATCGGTTCCTTTCCATGATCCATCTATGAAACAACGATATCCTGAATAAACAGTGATATTTCCCTCACTCGGTTTCGATTTTCATTATCTAAAAAACCATGGTTATAAGTATGAAGCTCATTTTGAGCTAGCTGCCACGATTGTGCCTCTTTCTCCGCTAAATGTAAGACCTCTAATGGATCTTTATCCACATTGTCAAAGATCTTTTCATTCCTTGCTTTCCAAATGTACCAAATTATCCATGGATAAGAAGATGATTCTACCTCTGAAGGTATTCTCCAAAATAGGTGATCCAAGTTCTCGTAAATAGAAGCCGCAGAGAAAATCCCCGGGACCGAAGGAATTTGAGAAAGAGCCAAAATTTGTCTCGCTGGATGGCATTCAAAAAGTATATGGTTAACTGTTTCCTCTATGGTACCACATTTAACACATCCGGTATCACAATTTATACTTCTCTTTCGCAGATTCTCCGTAACCAGTACACAACCTGATAAAATTTGCCACAAAAAATACCGTAGCTTAGGTGGACACTGCACCTTCCAAGCATATGCTTTTAGAGGTTTTATATTCGGGCCAAAAGATTATGAACAGACATCCAAATCCTCTATCCGAGTCGTATGGTAACCAGATTTAACCGTATATTTTACAGATTTAGTGTAATGCCAACCAAGGGTATCCTCTTTGGTTGACGCACCCAAAGGCAAGACACTAATCAGCGCGACATCTTCAGGATCAAAGAGCTCCCTCAAGAGATCCATGTTCCAAAAATTTGACCGGGTGTCGACAAGGCTATTAACTTTCAAAGATGGGTTAATAATTGAACCATTACTTTTTGCTGGTCTTGGGAATTGAGCTGGTATCTATGGATCCTCCCAAACTGAGATGGACGCCCCAGAACCGACTCTTTTAATAACCAGAGATCTAACTGACAATATACTTCTCCAACCATAAGAAAGAGAGTATGATTTTATATTATCCAATGGATTGGATTTCCAAAAATACCGTCCTTTAAAAACCTTTGCAAAAAGTGAATCAGGAACCGTAATCAAACGCCATAATTGTTTTGTTAGTAACGCCGAGTTAAAATCATCTACATTCCGAAATCCTACACCACCTTCCGATTTACTACTACACAGCTTATTCCAAGTCATCCAGTGCATTTCTTTCGACTCGCCATTAGAACTCCACCAAAACTTAGCAACCGCACTTAGGAGATCAAAGTTCAAACATCATCAAATTGTATTGTTTTCCTAATTTAAATCTATATATACTGTTAAAATATAATAGAAAAATATATCCATTATATAACCTTCTATTTACAAAGTAGTCTGATCCTTCAATTTTAATATGTCATTATTTTATATCTAAACAAAATTATATAATGTGAAAGGATTGGTTCTTTTAACACATTATAACACGTGTAAAACAAAAAAGTTCATGGAGGCAAGTTGAAAAGCACCATAAAGAAGAAAATAAAAAGTAGGTTAAGTGTCTCAGAATTTGTCTCCGAAAGATTTTGAATTTTGATTTTGGTTTTGTTTTACTTATAGCCAAAAAAAATATGATAACATAAATTGAATAGATATATTCTTATGTTATTATAATAAATTATATATGTTTATTTAAGAAGCCTACATATTTTATTGTTATCTTTTAATTTCTGAAAGTGTATTTTACAATAACCAAAAAAATAGAAAATATAAAACGGCTAAATTTCATATATCATGTAAACTTAGATCAAGTTTTTCTTGTCGCTATGTCTCAACGATTTAGTAATTTATGTCATATTTGACTAATTTAATTTCTATTAACAAAATATCCTTTTGAAAATTAAAATAAATTATTGAGTTTTTTCATATTTAATTAATTAATAATATAATGTTAATCAGGAACTGTGGTACAAATTAATTATTTAAACTATTTTTTATTGAAACATACATAAACCAATAGATATATAGAAAATATAGGTGATTCAATACAATTTTTTTTTCTTTTAAATATAAATATAATCATTTGAATTTTTAAAGATTTTACTTTACTCATGTGCATTATCTTTCAAAGTAGTAAAACATTTCTCACTTTTTTTATTACAACTTTTTTTTTTATCTTCTATGATTCACTCATCGTCTCCCACCATCTATTCTCTTTTTACCTTATATTGGCTTATATATAATATACTCGAATATAGATTAGTTTTCAAGATAGTTTATATCTATTTTCTCCTTCATATCTTTCAATTCTCAATCTTTTTTATATGTTGCATTATCTTTTTATTAAAGTGAACATTAGATCATAAGGTTTCTTTGACCATGTTTTGACCATCTTTTTTATATGTAGCACTTTGGCTTAAGCATTTATCTAGATTGTCTGGATTTGATTTCCGGGTTCGAAGCCCGGCAGCGGAATATATACTTTTTATAGAAAGAGAAAGAAGTTGACTTGGAGTTCCATAGTGATGAGAGATTGGCTATAGCTTATGGTCTAATCGACAATAAAAGTCCAATAAGGGCTGTGATGAATGCTATTCTGTAACTAAATTAAGTGTCTCGTATCTATGGACGAGAAATTATTATGAGAGACAACAGTAGATTCCATCACTTCAGATACGGATCTTGTTCTTGCATCAAGTTAAATGCTATATATAAACTTGTATAAAGTCATAGAAAAAGACCCGTTGTAGTACATTGGTTAAACAATTGTTATTTAAAATGTAGGCAAGTTAAATATCATTAAAAGATAATTTATACAATGTATACTCGGAGTGTGAATCCGCAAATCTCAGCGACAAAAAATTGTGAATCCGCAAATTTCCCGCCAAAAACCTAAACTTGTAACTTTTTTGCTAAAAATGTAAATCCGTGATTTTCCCACCAAATGATGATGAATATTGTTGTTTTTATATTGATTATTAATTAATTTATTATTTTAATGGGTCAACTATTAACTCATTTAACTGTAAACTCATTAGATAATGAGTTGAGTTAGGGGCTAGGTTACCCATTTTGACACCCCTATATACGCATTAATCTGTTTTTAGCAATATGTGCCATATTGTCTTATATTGTTTTATTTTTGCACTTTAAAATAAATATTTAACATCATTCCTTGAACAAAACCACCCTAGCCCTGAAAATCGATCACTCTCTTTCCAAGACCCATCTATATAATACCGTAGTCCATGACGGGATTGCCTTGGTTCATCCCATCTGTTGTGTGAGTGGGTATTCCCAACCACTGATTCGGAAATACCCTCCTGGATTTCCACCTGAGCTAGCTGTAAATTAGTATTTAAATGTAACATTAGAAAATGCATAAATTATTAATTATAATTATGGGAGTTACATGCATTGAATGGAGAAAATATATCATACAATTTATATTATTTATGTTACAATTTAGTATTAAAGGGTTGATTAATGTATATGATTAAATGGGTTATATTTGTTGTTTGATTAGGGATAAATAAAGCCAATTTTATTAAATAGCATAAGAATTACAGTTATATTTTAAGGAATTAAATATGATAATATACAATTAGAATTTAATGATAGTTTTGTAAAAATATAATTTTAATACTATTAATATTTATGTTTGAAAAAAAAACATTTATGTTTGAAAAACTATATGCCATGTCGTTCTCTCTTGAACGATCTCCAAACCAATTGTTGGGTTGGGTTGTTCGTGAATAGACTCAAGATTTGAACCACCCATCTATACAATAATTGTCACACTGTAAAAAAAATAAAACTATATTATTTTTAACTATACTTCATATCCATTGTCAAACTATCTATTTTTGAATTAGACTCTTTTCATTCCCATTTTTTTTTGTGCAATAAATTTTTCATTAATAACTATAAACGAAAGATAGATAATCAAATTTTTGTGCGTTGGAAACAATATAAAAATAAACAAACACAAACTAAACCTGGAAAGAATGACATCTTACCTCGAATATTTTAACTGACTTTAAGATAGTCACCACCTTAACATATGACTTTCGAAAATATTAAAAAATATCCAGATCTAGCTACAAACATAACATAAGAAAGAACTGACAAAAAAAAAAGAATACGCAAAAAAGAAGAAAAGAAGATTAGAAACTATTAAGTGAATAGAAAAATGTTACAAAATTTGTGGGGCTTGAAATATGATGGTTAGTATTGAATATGTCGTACTATTTATAAGAAAATTATATTGTCAAAACAATAATAAATTGCTTTTAATATTATATATGTGAATAAAATTAATTGTAGTTTTAGCATCATGAGCTACGTTACATTTGTAGAATTAAATGTGTTATACAGTAATAGCATTTACCTTTGTATGTAGTCTACCTACATGCTAACAACAATGAAAGGTATTTGATTGAATATTAACTGTAGTTTTCAATTAGACATAAAATTAAGTATCACACGTTACAGCTTTGTCATTTTTGGGCTAACTTTTTTTTTGGTGTAATTTAAAGTGAGTTGTGTATTCTTTCTGAGTGATATATCAAAAATAATCTAAGGACACTTAATAATCTTTCTTAGCAGTTACATGTGTATTAATGTCATGGGAGTTTTTTTGTGTGTTTTTGCCTTTTTGGTCAAATATATGATGGGAGTTATGGTTACATTTTAAGGAATTAATATGCCAATAATTGGAATTAATGTTTAAACAAAACACATTTTCTTTCATGCATTTAAATAAACATATATAATTGATTATGTGATTAACATTATTTTATTTGGTAAATTTTGAATAATTTCTTGTTTATGAGATTTCAATTCTTGAATTATTTTTTTTCTTACACATGTTCTTTAAATTTTGAATATCTTAGTATAAACTAATTCTAAAATAGATTAGCTGTTGTAGTAATTATTTTTTAGACCATTGATATAATAGAAATTATTATTAGACGATCCCAAAAGAATAGAATAGAATATATTATTGTGAAATAATTTAATGTTTTATTTATTATTATTATGATGATAAAATATAAACAAATATATATGAAGCCAAAAAAATAATCTAAGGAACAAATATATAAAATTATAGGAAAATATGGTATATGAAGCCAAAAAATATATAAATGATTTACACTAATATGGCATAAAGTTGGTCTTTACATATACACTGTAGATAATAAATTGTATAAAAGAAAAAATTCTAAGATTTTAGTGTAGATAATAAATTGTATGAAAGAACAAATTCTATGATTCCAATATTTTTAATTATTTTTGCATTTAAACTTTTTATATATTTTAATTGGTGTATATATATATATATATATATAAATGTAGGGATATTAAAGAAGTGGTATGAAAGAAAATTTTCCCTATTAAATGTCATAATAAAAAAAAATATGTGCCACATGTCGTAAGAAGAAAGTGACAAATGTCGTGATAATAGAGCTCCTTACAGAAAAACCTTGTCATATTATATAAGATATATGATATTAGACAAGACCATAAACTAAATATATACAAAATAATTACAGCCTAGAAAGAAAACTTACTGGTATGAAGAGTGTATTCCTAAGCAAAATTCTAACCTGGACTCTCTCGGTAATGCAAAGTCTCCACTTGTTAAATAGTTAACTTCACTTCAATCGAAAAGGGGAAAAATGTCATTAAAATCCCCGATTTATTCAAACCGTTGATTTAAATCCTCAACTCATGACGAAACGAAATAAATATCAAACTTATGTTGACTTTCCAAATAAATATTAAACTTATGTTGACTTTCCAAATAAACACCAAACTTTCATTGACTTGGCCATTAGACATGACTTAAGTGGATTAACAGACCATGTTAACAGGATTAATTTTCTGTTAACAGACCCGCTAATTGAAAATGACTAGAGTAGCTCAGATAACTAGTCATATATCTATGGTTTCATTATTAGAGTATGTCATGTCCAAAAATTGCTTTTGTGTATCAAATCAAATGTATTGTGGCATATGTTTGTGTTACTAAATTTGAATACTACTGGAATAGGAAGAAGAGACAGAGAGGGCAGAGAAATGGAAAAACTTTCTTGACCGACAAGAAAACAGAGCCGCTGAATCTTATTCCTCAGAAGAGGAGTTTCAGGATTCATTCCAGGCTGATGGTTTGGAATCTGGAGAGGAGAGTGATTCAGAGGAGAGTGATTCAAGAAACGGGAAACATGAAGATTGTGAACTTAGTGGTACAAGAGTACTGCAGCATCTTGAACAAGATAGGACTGAAACAGCTGGTGATGTTTCAAAAGAGAAAGAAGCAGCCGAGGAGGCGCAGGTTCTTGACGAGCACCAATATTTGAGGGAGAAGAGTCTTAGAAGAGACACAGAACCTGTAAAAGATGAGGAGGAAGAGAAATTTGAATCTGACAAGGATAAAGAATCATCAGTCGAAAGTGAATCTGATAAAGAACAACAATCTCAAGCAGTAAAAGAACCTGTGGATCATGTACACATTCAACAAGAAGAAAAGCTTGTGGCAGAAGAAGATAAATGTGAATCGGGACATGAAAGAGCAGAAAAAGAAACCAAGGCTCTTTCAGTTATAGAATGGGCTCATATTAGACCTTGTCTAGGGTCCATAGAGGATATGATGTGCGCTCGTGTTAAGAACGTAAAGTATATGAAAAATAATCAGAAGACTATAGTAGGTGACCATATTTCACCGAGAAAAGAATCGCTGCCTTCCATTGAAGAATCTGAACAAAACTGTGGAGAAAATGACCGTGACAGTGAGACTTCCACGAGTAGATCCCATTCGATGAAGGAAGACAAGGGTAGTGTTTCTCCAGAGCCATTTTTCCCTTGGTATGAAGAACTTGAGGTACTTGTTCGTTTGGGAGTGCCAAAGGATCTCAGAGGGGAGGTAAAGTTTACACTATCAGGATTGTTGGCCCAAAGAAGTTTACTTTGCTTGCCTAACTTTTGCATTCACAGGTTTGGCAAGCCTTTGTAGGTGTAAAGGCAAGAAGAGTTGAGAGATACTATCAGGATTTGTTGGCTCAGATAAAATGGGTTTACGTTTAAATCTTCCGGATCGGATAAACAAAGACAATGGCTGATTAGGCTTGCATAGAAGACTGGAGAGAGGCTTGGCTGTTCTTTTCTGTATGAGAACGTGTTTTATATCAAACATTACAACAACATTCCCCAAGCTTAGTGATCATCAAACCATAACAATCCTATGCAACAAGACATAAACTAGCTATCATGAAGAACTAACTATCTTCACTTGGCTTACAAGATACAGAGATAGCAAAGCTTTCCGTATACCTCTGATCTCTTGCACATTCTATAGCAAAGCTTTATATACTTGGCGAATCAAAATAATTGTTTTATCCGATCCGACACACGACCCAACCGAGACATTAATAAAAAATAACAAAAAAAGAATTTTCCGCTGCCGGGCTTCGAACCCGGAATTCTGATCCAGTATTAAACTAGAATGTTTGCTTAAGCCAATGTGCTACAGCGGATCTTTAGTTAGTTGATAAAGTTATACAATATATATAGTTTTATGTAAAGGTGTTGTTGAAGAGAGTATTGAATTGCTTCCTTTTCTCTCATTCATTTCCTTTTCGGTTTTTGTTTCTTGAAAATAACATGCATGATTCACCTGATTTAGAAGATGAAGTCTGGTCTAGAATTCCTCTCTTTCAGATCATGTAGGACGGATGTTTGGAATATCAATTTACACATTATATTGGGATTTGAGTTTGATGAAGCTGATCTTATAACCCGATTCACAACAAGGTGAAAAGAAGATGGAGGAGAAAGAGTGGTGTAAGTGAAGAAGGAACTCCAAACCTCAACGACAAGAGGACAGTCAAAGAAGAGGTATGATATAGTTTCAAAGACCGCGGAACAGAGAAAACTTGGATGTCACATTTATTCCTCACCCCTTGGTCGGTCTCTTGTTGTAAATTTATCATGAAAAGTAACCCAAAGTATAAAGGCATGTTTGGAGATTATTTGCTTGAACTAGACTGATTTAAACCAAGGAACATAAGCTCACCGAGGATGCAAGCTGTCCCAAAAATTTTGCAGTTGAGAAGATTGCAAAAGGTTCATTAGAAGAAGAAATCAGAGGCAGTGAGAGATAGAACTGGCAGCTGAAAGGGTAAACAAGCCCTAAGAATAACCAATAATGGGTGCCTTCCACGCGGTAAAAGCCAAAAGCCATTACCAATATCTTGAGAAAAAATACCAGTAGTCATGGGACCATTTGAGCATGTCAGGTTAATAAACGGACCTAAACCAATCCAGTCATCGTGCCAGAAGTGGGCAGAGGAACCAAATTGAAGTTGACAAGAGATATAAGGACGAGCTAGGGAGCGCAGCTTGACTAGTCTGCCCCTAATGACAACTTTCTGAATCCAAGAAACCCATAAGAATCCTGCACCAGCAAATAGTAGCCATATAAGCTTGAGACCGAAGACAGTGCTTGAATCCTGAAGTCTTCTGAGACCGATTCCCAATAAATTTTAGCCCCTCTTACAGAATTAGGAGCGCCACTCCAAGAAAGGCTACATATTTGTTCAACCTTTTCCAAACAACCCTTTGGAAGAAGAAAAACCGCAGCCCACAAACTGAAGAGGACGTTCACTAAACAATTTGCTCTTTTTTTGGGTTTTTAGACCTCAAATTTCCTTTTCCCGACCATTTTCAAAAACCGCAACCCTTCCGGTCATATCCTTCTCAAACACCTGCTTTCTCACTCTCTAATTCACTTCAGAAATCTCTCTAATACATGTAAAAGGTAAAGCAACCAAATATATGACAATGATGTACAATACATGTAAACAAAATATAGAATTTCAGATCTCACAGTTTGAAAACAACAAATCAAGTAGATTGCAAACTTTCATCCGCATCTGAGACATCTCTTTAAACAAGATGAATCTGATATAGATAATAAACAATAGCACTATCTAAGAGTTACAGTCAAATAAAAAAATTCATAAAGGTCTCAGGTGAATTAGTATTCTCAGTAACACAGATACAAACATGTTATATTGGCACTCTTTCAACAGATTAAAGCCTTAAAAAACTGTCCTTAAGCCTAATCATAACTTTGAAAACAATTAACGGATTGAAAAACGAATGTAAGCTTTTCTTTCTACTGAGGTATCTCGATTTTTGACAAAGAAAGGGACCTCCAAGATCAAGAGGAGAGGTATTGAGATGCATGCGCAAACCCCCAGAGCTGCAGATTTAACAACATGAACTTGCACTGATTACTTCAAGTAAGATTGCATAATATGTTGAAAACTTGAACGAGGTGGAAACTTGATATTAGCACACACATACTGCATATATTTATATAGCTATACCTCGACATTCTTTAACTCAAACTCCGTGCTGCTAGCCAAACATTCGTTCCCAAATGTTTCAGAAGGTCCACTTGTTGCCTTCAACCTTGTTTAAGTAGAAACGTTCGGTTTGAGTATCCTCAAAATGATTAAAAGTGAAAATTTTCAAAATGAGATTGAGCCAAATTGTGCCTTACAAATCTTCGTCTAAACATAGTGCAAAGTTTCCTCCACCTCCAAATGCCAAAAACTCATTCATACACATCAGGTAATATCGGTTGGCGCCTGCACACAAATTCATAAGAGAGGTAACCTGATTTAAGTACACATACTAGAGGGGTTTGCTTTATAGTTTTAGGGCCTGAATCACTATGTAGGGACAAAAGATTAAAGACAGTCATCCAAAAAACAGTAAAGGTGCATCCTTCTGGAACTTCTCCTAAACAAGTTACTCTTCTTTCACTGGATGGTTTATGTCAACAATTCAACTAACTAAAAGAAGTGTGGATCAAGTCTTGCTGACAAGAACCAAGAAGAATTCTGATAAAAATCAGTTGGAACCAAATATTCTCAAGATCTGATTTTGAAGAGACTTCTTAAGCATTCTCTTCAAATTTACTTTTCAATTTTCTCTATATTCTTCCTCCCACAAATCTATTTGCTACCTATGCGATTTATTGAGATGGAAAAGAAAAAAGAGGCAGTCCAAAAGGTTACCGGTAGGTCTAAATATGCGTGGTTCACCATATATAGTTGTGAACAAGAATGTCTGGCTTGTACCCTATCATCAATAAACTTGTGAAGAGAATCAGCAATAAGGAAACTTCTTATTCTTCTAGAGAGAATATATTGTAAGAGTTAGTTAGCTCGCCTGATATTTCCTCTTAGGAGTAGGTTGCAGTGGACATTCCAGCAGAGCGCCAAAAACCGCACCTTTTTTGTCTCCAGCAACCTGCACCATACCAAATCATCACACACTAAGATCTGCCCCATTCATCTTTGTCAAAACCTTACCAAAGAGCATAGAGATCAACAAACAAACCAGTAAACAAGGACCAGGAAGCTCTCCGCTTCTTCGAAGCAGCGTACGAAGTGATATGCCATGTTTCAACGTACTGCCCTTCATCCGATAAAAAGTTAACACCAAAAACCACAATTCTAAAACCTCCAAACAAAAAATGAAAATAAACTTCCTTACCTATACAACAAGATCCATTTGCATCCTCTCACAATATTCGGAAGACTCGCATGCAAGAATTCACACAAGTTAGCAGTAATAAAAACAGAGCCTTCTGTTAATTCCCTCATCTGCTTCACCCCTAGAAAGTAATCATTACCGCTTTCTTCGACTTTCGCAGAAACACGCAACTCACAATCCTTATCTGATTCCTTAAAGGTCTCAGCTTGATCATGCCCATTACCAGATTTGCAATTCTCTATAGACTCATAGCTTTCTGTTCTAATGGGTAGAGGTGGGCATGGTTCGGAATCATCATCATTTCCAGATTGAGGAACAACAAATGAGAAATACGAAGACAACGATTTGCCTACACTTGAATTCAACCTAGCCTACACATATATCAACCAAAAGAGATTCAAATCAAGACCCATCTCAGGAAAATAGGTAACAACAATTAGGGACATAAAAAGATGAAGCTTTTAGGGTTCTTAATTCGAAAAGAACATACCTTTGGAGAATCGGAATTGGAATAGCGAGGAGAAGCTGATTGGCTTGGGGAATCGGCAAAGAGATTAGAAAGTTTTTGAGAGACTTTGTCCTTGAGAGCATGCATTGTGATCAGAAAGAGGGAGTTTTTGATCGGAGAGGAATGATGTGAATAGAATTGTCGGTGGGGAAAGAGAAGAGAAAGATGCTGCCACAGAGAAGACAGAGAAGCCAGATGCTCGGAGATGGAGAAATCTGAGAATAATTTTTGGGCAACTCTAAAAATCAAAGACTAGTCAAAATTGTTAATGAATTATAGGCAAAAATGTGTTATTAATTTAACACAAAAAACTTGGAATACGTGACACGTCATGATTATGAGTTTCTCATCGACAAGATAAGAAGAGGTCGGCTGCTTTCTTGTTCTAGCAAATCTCTCTCCTACGCAAGTCGTGTACAACTGATAAAGTCGATTTTATGAGTATATACAATTTTTGGCTTTCGGTGTTCAGGCTCCCGCAAAGGTGTCTTGAGTCTTGACGAGATAGAAAGTCTTTTCAATGCATTTTTATGGTCGGGTTCCCCTAACATTCATAGTAAAGCAAAGGTCTCATGGGAAGAAGTATATCTTCCGCAAGAGGAAGGCGGATTAGGCATTCACAGGTTTTCTCATTAAGCCTGTTATAGCGTCTTCTAACAAGTTTTGGGTCTCTTTAGGTTGCTTGGACCCGAGAACATCTTCTGAATCATCGCTCTTTTTGGGAGGTCAAAGGTAGTGCAAAAGGTTTATGGATTTGGCGCAAACTTCTAAAACTAAGAGACCAAGCAGATGCGTTTTTCAAATGGAAAATTCACGATGGTAAAAGTGTAAACTTCTGGTGGGACAAATGGTTAAGTTCAGGTCGGCTTTACTCTATCATGGGCGATTCTGGCCCGATGGTGCTTAGAGTCCCAAGGAACACCATGGTTGCAGACGCGGTTCAGGGGAATCAATGGGGTATCAGACGCTGTCGCAGCCAAGTCTTGTGTGCTTTAGTCTCCTCGCTGCAATTGATACCAACTCCACGGCCTGAGAATGGACCCGATCTCCCACTATGGCGACAAGGTCTAGATGAGTATAAGCACTCCTTCTCGTCAAGGCATACATGGGATCATATTCGACCCAGAAAGAATAAAGTATTGTGGCACAAAACGGTATGGTTCCCTCAGAATGTCCCGCGCTTCTCTTTCATTGATTGGCTTGCGAAAAAGGGTCGTCTTACAACGGGTACAAAAATGTGCGCTTGGGGTGCTGTTCAGCCTTGTTGCTTATGTGGGGAGCGGGATGAGTCAAGAACTGACACATTTACAGTTTGGTCTGAACTGACAAGTTGTATCCTCCGGCGTAAGCTCAATCCAGATTGGTCCAGTACTTTAGCATTTCTCCGGTCTTCCCATTTTTCCAACCAAGACAAGACATTGCTTTGTATGACTTTCCAAACCACTCTTTACATGATATGGCGAGAGAGGAATGGTCGAAATTAGGCCTGGGCACAAGTACTCGTTATTCGGTTGATACTCGCTACTCGGCTCGTACTCGCCTTGAAAAAACAAGTACCCGGTGTTGTCAAGGCAAGTACCAAGTAGTATAATTCTATTACTTGCAAGTAAGGGTCAAGTATCAAGTATCATAATTTTTTTTGATACTTGGCTCGTTACTCGCCCCGTTTCGATACTCGCCCCGTTACTCGCTCCGTTACTCGCTCCGCTACTCGTCCCGTTTTGTATTACAAGATATAAAGACCATTAAACATTTAAACCCAATCACTAAAAGTCTAAAATTATAAAACCCTAACAACAGAATTTGTAACTTGGCCTAACAACAGAATTTGTAACTTCAAATACTTATGGAAATTTGGTGCAAGGAGTGGGTTTAGCTTTGGAGGAAGAATGAAAGGTATGGATACTTCATGATTTTCAAGTTTTGTTTTAAAGCGTAATACACTAATAGTAACATTTGTTATGTTGGTTTTATTTATATGAAAAAAAAAAGAATCAAGAAGACAAGAACTCAAGAAAGAAGACAGAGACAAGATTTCAATTTGAACCAAGTTGTTTTAAAATGCTTATCTTTTGGAACTTTCAATGTGTTGTGATTCTAGGATGTTTTGCGATTTTATGATGTTTAAAATTCTGAATGTTTTATAATATGTATGAGATTGGTTTTTTATTTAAATTAAATGTTCAAGACTTCAAGATTTAAGTAACAAGTACTTGCAAGTAACAAGCCAAGTCAAGTTACCTTGCAAGTAACAAGCCGGGTCAAGTTACTTGCAAGTAACAAAATTTTGGACGAGTACTTGTTATAGCAAGTACTTGCTCAAACGAGTCAAGTATCAAGCCGAACTTTCAATTACTTGAAAAATAGCAAGTACTTGCCTTGTGCCCAGGCCTAGTCGAAATCATTATTAAGGCTCGAACGCAGCACCGGTTTTGGTCAAACTGATTGATAAAGCTATACCGAATCGGTTATCCTCAATGCAAACGTCGACGATTTCGGTGGGAAATACTCTGCAGTACCTAAAGTACTCATCCACTGTTTAAAAAAAAAAACTCTGTTCTAGCATCTTTTGAAACTTCTTTTCTAATTTTGTTTGTAGAGCCATTACCCATTACTAATAAATTTCACATTTAAGCAAAAAAAAAAAAAAGTCATTTTATTGCATGGTATGTATATAATATTATTTTAATTTTAACATATTTTACCGCATTTACAAAATTTAGTTTGCATCTCGGGATTTGATATAAAAACTTTGAGTTTTTGTTTAAATCGTTCTATATTAAAATTTATTCGTGCATGGCATGGGTTTTTATCTAGTAGTTTTATTAAACGAGCTTTGCCCAAAAAGGTTTCCTGAAATGGATCTTGGGCTTACACAAAAAGAAAAACAGTAGCAAAAAAGAGAAAAAAGAAGGTCATCCTTCACTGGAGAAGAAGATCGGAGCCTGGTGAAACACCGGCGGCAGAGTAACCGGAGTAGTAGCACTGTCGGATACAACATCCAGGGCTTTGCATCTTCAGAGGATCGGAGTCTTCGACGAAAGCATCCGGATTCCATCTCTGAATCACCACTAACGAACCACCTCACCGCTACAAAAATCTCGGCCTGCTCATCTCCGACTCGCCGGCTCGTCGTCGTCAAATGCCACTCCTAGCAACCCGACAAACTCAGCTATAACCCCTCTCCTTCCAGATATGAAAATCCCCAAGATC
The DNA here is from genome assembly GCA_019202795.1 of Arabidopsis thaliana x Arabidopsis arenosa. Taxonomy (NCBI): domain Eukaryota; kingdom Viridiplantae; phylum Streptophyta; class Magnoliopsida; order Brassicales; family Brassicaceae; genus Arabidopsis; species Arabidopsis thaliana x Arabidopsis arenosa. The sequence goes on along the minus strand of CM032920.1, from coordinate 12,370,599 downwards.
TTCGAGCAAGAACAACCTCAATCTGGTCCGGTGGAAGCATCATCATGGCGGTTTACGAGGTTGGTGGCTCAATCCATACCCCTAAACCAGAATTCCACGAGAGCCATCTACATTCCAAACGGATTGACATTTAACCACCGTGACAATTCGACAAGACCCACCACCCTCCAATTGACTTCTGTCGTAGCTGTAGCGGCCACTTTGACGGTTGAGCCGAAGAAGAATCTACAACATTACATCGGAGTCCTCAAACCAAGACGGACACGACCGCAGACCTTCCCTGTCGTCAAAACCAGAGCCACAACTACCTCTGATGGTAAAGACACCACTCCGCCATCGACAAAGAGGTTCTCGAACTCACCGCTGCTTTTCCTTTGTGAAACCAAGATCTAACAGTGAAGATCTAAAGAAACCAAGATCTCAGATCTAGAAAGAGAAAAATCAAGAAAGAGATAAAATTTTGCTACAGGGAACAATTGTCCTTTGTTTTCGTAGAAATTACCATAACCTATTAACATTAATCAAAACTTTATATGATTTTCGTGATATTCATTTTCACTTTGATTTCTTTGTCTTTTTTGGTAAAAAGTTAAGTTTTGTAATATTTTTATTTGTAGTAGAGGATTACAGAGACGAAGAAGTAGCAGAAAAAGACCAAAAAACTATAAAGTAAGAACGAAAAGGAACAACAAGCACAAGCGAACACCAAGTCGAAAAAAGTAAGGAAGAATGCTAAGACTAAAAAACACCACCACCGAGAAAGAAAAATGCAGAACGCAACATGAAATCAAAATTACCGCTAGTGTTTGCGACCAAAATGAGTCCACAAACCTCAGACCAGCAGAATTACTACTCTTTCGATCACGAAAACGCTGGAAAACTGTGGTTTAAACCACAGACCGGAACCACCGTTGAACAAACCTGCGTCACCACTAGCGGTTTGAGAATTGCTCATGAGAATCCAATGTCGCTGCTAGAAAGAGAGATGGATAAGGCGGCTCCATCTTGCTCACAACATCAGGCTCCCTTACACAATATCCCCAACAGAGACACGAGCTAAAACCAAAGTGACCGAACAGTCCGTCCTTCACGATTCCAACCACAATGTCCCAATCCTCCAACACGCTTTTCCGACATTCGTATGAGCTGCAAGCAAACAAGAACATAACAAGACAGCACCTCGAGCGAGACTTCAGAGGACATCACGTGGTTGAAGATATTCTGGAGAGGAGGCAGCTGTAGCACCCGCCCACACATTGGATCTCTGAAATCCATTGAGCCACTAAGCCAAGGAGGAACACAAGCAAGCCACTGGAGCAACCTCAAATCACATGTGAAACCATCAGCCACAAGAACCAAGCAACGCCTGGGAAACCATTTGCGTCACTCATCTTTTTTTCCTTTCTTCTTATCATCGGAAAGGAAATCTTCACTGGAGAAAGGAAAAAAAGCGGTATAAGAAATGAGCATAAAATAGTAACGGACAAGAAGAGATCAATCACAAACCTTCTTTGCAATTTTCAGGTGAAACCAGGCCGGACGTAACGCTAAAGATGATTTTAACTGGCCAACTTTTGTTACGCTTCTAGCAATATCTCGTACCAAAAATATATTACCTCCAACTAAAAGTAAAGATAATTTTTTTTTAAGAGCACACAAGTTATATGGTGGGGCAGATTACAGTAGATATTAGTACGATTACGATTTTTTTTATGGGCTAACCCATCAAAACGTGCAAAATATCTTTGTCTGATGTATGATAGATTAAATAGAGCATGTTATGTTGGATTTGAGTTCTTAATCTTTCCTTTGTATTCGAGATTTGGTATTAGAGCGCTTTGTGAGATCGTGAACCAAGTAAGAATGAGAAGGAGACATGGGAAACATTATTCCCGCGACGGGAAAAAACGAAAGAAGGAGGAGGATCGGCCTCAATTCAAAGCCCTATGCTAAACGCAACCAATTACACGGTATGGGTCATAAGAATGAAGATAGCACTCAAAGTTCATAAAGCTTGGGATGCTATAGAGACTAAAACAAACCGGACTCATGCGGAGAAAAACGATATAACCACTGCCCTATTTTTCCAATCAATCCATGAAGCTCTAGTATTACAAATCGGAGAACTCGACACAACCAAGAAAGTGTGGGATTCGATCAAGGCTAGACATGTGGGAGCAGAGAGAGTTAAGGATGCTAGGTTACAAACTCTCATGGCCGAATTTGACCGCCTCAAGATGAAAGACTCCGAGAAAATTGATAACTTTGCTGGCAAGCTATCCGAGATATCATCAAAATCAGTTGTCCTAGGTGTAAACATTGAAGAATCAAGACTGGTTAAGAAATTCTTAAAGAGTATTCCTCGAAAAAAATACATTCATATAGTTGCCTCTTTGGAACAAGTATTAGATCCTAATACTACAACTTTCGAAGATATAGTCGGACGTTTGAAAGTCTATGAGGAACGTGTCTGTGAAGAAGAAGAATCACATGAAGATCAAAGCAAACTTATGTATGCTAATACGAATTCTCAAGCTGGATACTCAAACCGAGAATACAACAATGAATACAGGGGCAGAGGATGTGGAACACGCGGTTACTATCGAGGAAGATGTCGAGGTCGTTTTAATAAAGGAAATGACACATCAAAAATAACATGTTTCCGGTGTGACAAGTCACTACGCCACTACATATCCGGATCGATTACTCAAGCTGCAAGAAGCTCAAGAACAGAACAACGATGACACACAAGAAGTGGATGAACTCATGATGCATGAGGTGGTATACTTAAATGAAAAAATTGCATCATTCTTGAGTATGAGACAAACATCGGAGAAGAGAACATATGGTATCTTGACAATGGAGCAAGCAACCACATGACTGGAGACCAGAGATATTTTTCAAAGCTTTCTATATATTACGGGTAAAGTGAGATTTGGAGATGATTCATGCATAGACATCAAGGGGAAAGGATCAATCTTGTTTATTGATAGGAATGGAGAACAAAGAAAGATGTATGATGTCTATATTATTCCAGACTTAATGAGCAATATCATTAGCCTAGGACAAGCTACAGAGTCAAGGTGCGATATAAGGATGAGAGATGATCACCTAACTATGGATGATCGTGGTGGGAAATTACTTGTCAAAGCAAGTAGATCAAAAACTCGTCTCTACAAGGTTCGGATGGGAATAAGAGACACCACGCAGTTACACTTAACAAAAATAAGTGAGGCTAGTAGATGGCATGTACGTCTTGGACATGTAATCTCGAAACAATCAAGAACATGATGCAAAATGAGCTTGTTCAAGGAATTCCACATGTCAGTTTTGAAAAAAAAATCTGCGGATTGTGCTTGCTTGGAAAACAAGCAAGACAAGTATTTCCCAAAGCTACCTTATTCAGAGCCACCAAGATACTTGAGCTTGTACATGGTGATATTTGTGGCCCCATAATGCCGAGTACAACCGCCGGAAATAGGTATGTCTTTGTTCTTATTGATGATCACTCTAGATACATGTGGACAATTCTGTTAAAAGAAAAGAGTGAACCTTTTGACAAGTTTAAAAAGTTCAAGAGTTTGGTGGAACAAGAGTCAGGAGCAAGTATAAAGAATTTCAGAACTGATAGAGAACGAGAGTTTGTGTCAGAAGAATTGAATAGCTTCTGCGAAGAATCAGGCATTAAACGACATCTCACTGCTCCATATACTCCCCAGCAAAACGGTGTTGTTGAGAGAAGAAACAGAACTTTGATGGAAATGGCAAGAAGCATCATGAAACACATGCGTATACCAAATTACTTATGGGGAGAGGCGATCCGACACTCTACATATTTGCTTAACAGGATAGCTACAAGATCGGTTAAGGATAAAACTCCTTATGAAGCTTTCCATATGAAGAAACCAAGCATTAAGCATCTCAGGATATTCGGTTGCATCGGTTATGAAAAAAATAGAGACACCACATCTAAGGAAACTAGAGGATAGATCAAGAATGCTGGTTCACTTAGGCACAGAACCAGGGTCAAAGGCTTATCGCCTGCTCAGTCCAACAAATCAAAAGGTTGTGGTGAATCGGGATGTTGTGTTTGATGAAACAAAAGGTTGGAATTGGAATTGTAATGATTCGGAACACAACAATGATGGAAGTTTCAGATTCACTTTCGGAGAGTTTGGAAATCGTGGCATTCAAATAGATGGGAATTACATCATCTCGATGTCAAGACGGCATTTCTTCACGGAGAGCTAAAAGAGACCGTTTATATGATGCAACCGGAAGGATTCAAAGAAAAGGGAAGTGAGGATAAAGTCTATAAACTCAACAAGGCATTTTATGGATCACGACAAGCACCGAGAGCATGGAACAATAAACTAAAACAAATTCTCAAGGAGCTTCAGTTTGTAAAATTTTCAAAAGAACCATCAGTTTACCGCAAAACGATGGGTGAGAATCTTACTCTCTCGTGGCAGTATATGTGGATGATTTATTTGTCACAGGGACAAGTGTAAAGATCATCGATAGGTTCAAAGATGAGATGGCTTCTAAGTTTGAGATGAGTGACCTCGGGAAGTTAACTTACTATCTCGGGATTGAGGTATGTCAACATGAAGAAGGAATAACACTAACTCAACACTGTTATACTAAACGGATCTTGGAAGAGTTAGGGATGAAAGAATGCAATCTAGTTCACACACCAATGGAGTCCAGACTCCATCTGTCTAAAGCTTAAGAAGAAAAAGAGATCGATGCAACGAGTTTTAGGAAAAATGTAGGATGTCTTCGCTATTTGCTTCATACAAGACCAGACTTAAACTTTTGTGTGGGAGTTCTTAGTCGTTACATGCAGAATCCGAAGGAATCACATGGAACAGCAATGAAGCAGTGTCTAAGATATGTAAAAGGCACCAGTACTCTTGGTTTAACATATCGGCGTTCTGTTTCAAATATTCCAAAGCTGGTGGGGTTTAGTGACAGTAGTCACAATGTTGATCCTAATGATGGAAGAAGCACAACTGGTCATATATTTTACTTAGGAGAGAGCTCAAGTCCAATCTCTTGGTGTTCACAGAAACAAGATACGGTGGCGTTATCATCTTGTGAAGCAGAATTCATGGCAGAAACTGAGGAAGCGAGACAAGCTATTTGGCTTCAAGATTTGTTTTATGAGGTCACTGGAGTGCCGTGTGAAAGGGCACTTATTCGGATAGACAACAAGTCGGCTATTGCTCTCACGAAGAACCCGGTGTTTCACGGACGTAGTAAGCACATACATCGAAAGTACCACTTCATAAGAGTGCGTTGAGAATGGGCTTGTAGAAGTGGAGTACGTTCCCGGTGAGGAGCAAAAAGCGGACATTCTAACAAATGCACTAGGGAGAGTTAAGTTCAAGGAAATGAGAGAGCTTATTGGAGTGCAAAATGTGGTGAAAGAAGATTTCAAGCTTTAGAGGGAGAATATTGGATAAGCTTAACAATTACTTGAGATATAAGTTAGTTGTGAAAGAGATATCAAAACGGCCTAACATCTCGAATGCAAAGGAAATAAAGAGATATTCCTTTTTTTTTGCATTCGAGATGTTAGGCGGTTTTGATATCTCTTAATGTGCATTTACATTCATATAAAAATACTCAAAAATTCAATTATGAAATCTTCTTTATTATAGTTGTGACGTATTACCCTTCTTTTAAGTCGGTTTTCCTAGTTATATTAGGCAAATATTTTATCTTAATTTATGTTATAAAAACAAATTGCATCTTACCATTTCATCAGACAATGATTATATAAATTAATATGATTCAGTTACACTATTTATTTTTAGTCTTAATAAATTGTAGAATAACATAATACTATTTGTGAACTAACTAGGGAATTTGTTTCTGCCAAAACAAGTAAGTTGGCAGATGTTTTATCCCACCATATAACCTAATAAGAGACTAAGATAGTTCAACACACACACACATATGTATGTTCTTTCTACGGATCAACAATATACTACAAGAACATTGTCATGCATTTGCAAATATATATATATATATATATATATATATATATATATATATATATATATATATATATATATATATTACATACACGAACGATAAGTTGGTCTAGTGGTTAAGCCCTTGAATTACCGAAAACGTAAACACCTTGTAGATCACGGGTTTGATCCGCATTACAAAGGATCTACTCTCCAACGAAAAGTTAAATTACATGGAATGGACCCTACCTTAAAGATGTACGAATCCATGACCATTAACCTCCTAGCCATGTAATATACTTCCACAAGTTATGTTATGTGAGAGTTATCTCTGCACAACTCCATGCACCAGTAAGTTCGCTCTATTTGTGTTACTTTAGTTATTAGGAACCCTATAAATGAGCTGATGATGATCTTCAAGCTTCTTCAAAGTCTAGGTCGTGACTTATATGAAGCCAACCTACGTGACTATGAGATATTTTTATCTCAAAAGTTTTGTATTTTTGCTTCTTCTCAATTATGTTTTCAGCTGAGACAACAATTCTTTGGTAGAAAACCCTTGGTGAGGCCGAATAACTTACTGGCCAAAAGCTTTCCTCGAAGTTGAGCAAGTTCGTCTATATTTCCACTCTCCACAAACATTTTAAATTCTTTCGTTTATTTTAGAACTATTAAAAATAGTAAGAAATTTTTTTTGTTGCAATAAAGTTGAACGTTACAAATATATCTATATATATAGTTCCTCATTCGTTGCTCCACCCGAAATTCCCTCACTATTGGTCTGAAATCTGACGAACTCACGTTCTATTTGCTATCAAGTTCAGCTTTATGTATCTTTGGAACAATTCCCTTTGCTTTGCTCCAATTCTTGGACATCCTTTGATGCCTTTCATTAATTTGCATTGTATACTCTTTCAATTGTTTCTTTGGCATTTGACCATCATTGGTTTCTTTGGTTGTTGTATTCTTTTTCTTAAAATCATATTAAGCCCCGACAGATTAATAACGGATAATATTGTGATATTACGTTGAGAGAAACATAAAACTTTCATGACGACAGCGAAGGCTATAAACATTCGACGAAGTGGTGTGATACATACGCTTACATACAACTTTATTGTAGTTTAATATACGCAAACACTTGGGATTTAAAAATAAAATTTGCTAGTATAGGCAGAGATATCCTACATCCCACCGTCTCCTCCTCCACCTCCTCCTCGGCCGCTTCCGCCACCACCTCCACGACCTCCGCCTCCTCTGCCGCCTCCGCCAACATAACCACCTCTACCTCCACCACCTTTGTGTCCTCCTTGGCCACCACCTCCACCTTTGTGTCCACCACCACCGCCGCCTTGTCCACCACCTCCGCCGCCCTTCTGTCCTCCTTGGCCACCACCACCGCCGCCCTTCTGTCCTCCTTGGCCACCGCCGCCGCCGCCCTTCTGTCCTCCTTGGCCACCGCCGCCGCCGCCCTTCTGTCCTCCTTGGCCACCGCCGCCGCCGCCCTTCTGTCCTCCTTGGCCACCTCCGCCGCCGCCCTTCTGTCCTCCTTGGCCACCTCCGCCACCCTTCTGTCCTCCTTGGCCGCCGCCGCCGCCCTTCTGTCCTCCTTGGCCGCCGCCGCCCTTTTGTCCTCCCTGGCCGCCACCGCCCTTTTGTCCTCCCTGGCCGCCACCGCCCTTTTGTCCTCCCTGGCCACCGCCGCCCTTTTGTCCTCCTTGGCCACCGCCGCCCTTATATCCTCCTTGGCCACGGCCACCACCTTTGTGTCCAACTTGGTCAGATTTGGATTCTTCTTCTCCACCATGGACTTCATCTACTTCTACAAAAGGAACCTCTCCATCATGTGCACAATTTCCGTACTTGCATGTCGACTTTGACTCCTCCACTTGGTTTTCACCAACTTTAAAATATAAAAAACAAAAAAAACAAACCGTTAAAACATATGATAGAGATCATGCAAAATGAAGTACAGGATCTGACTATAACCTTGTTTTGTGTCATCGACGGAGGCAACAACCGTGATGGCGAAAACTGCCGACAACAATAGAAACCACACTATTAAAGCTCGCGAATTCATCTTCATTTTCTTTGCAACATGCAAAATTTATTGACGACCTACACACCCGTTTTGTTTTGTTATTTATAATTGCACCTTACTCTCAAAGAGCATGCAAGCAATTAAGAAATGATATATCTTAAAGAAAAACCAAGTGGTGAAGGATCTTGAGGGCACATCATGAGCGAAAACATCTTAGTTGGCAGGAAATATGTCTGCAAACTTCGTTCAGTCTCTGGAGGCAACACGTAGGATTCCGAGTCGCCACGTACCAAGGTTTTGCGGGACTACTTTTAATCACTACAGTATTTTTTTATGGCAAAATACGAACACTAACTTTTCAACCATGTATCTTCCATTTGCATGTGTTCGTGTTGACATGTATATTGTGATGTTCGTTAGAGTTGTGCATGTGGACTCTGGACATAGCTTTACCTTGTGACGGTGGCATCAAACACTGACCTTGTCCATGCATATGGACGTAAAATTACACCTGGTACAAGAACTTTAAAAAAACGAAACTTTTAATGAATAGCAGAAATAAACGAAAATGAGATTGAACTATATATCTACTGTACACACAAATAACATATGCTCAATACGACTTGGACCATATTAAAACAAGAATGCAGGGTGCATCGGGTTTTGTATTAAATCAGGAATCTGTAAGAAGAAAATTAGAAACATACAATATTTATAAAAGAACCACTAATTCGTCTCCATTGATTCTTTTACATAAATTGTTACAGTATAAAGTCACAAGAAACAACTGTCAAACGCTTTTAAGTTAGAGGTAAGAAAAAATAACATAACAAATTTATGAAAAAAATTTATGAAAAAAAAAAACAAGAGTACACAAAACAAAACATAAATGAAAACTAACAAAAAAAAATAACTTGGGATAAGAGCGTTTAAATTTATACCAAAAAAAATAATATAACAAAACGAAGATGCAATAATGTCGAAATGCAATAGCGATGTATAACTTTTCACAGTATTTGTTTTGGTGCTCAAGCGCTTTTCCCAAAACAGGTCGTCGTTAAATTTTTTGCTACATAAAAAAAAACAAGTTAAAAACAATTTTTTCGTTACATCGTGCTTCCTTGATCAGCAAGGACGAGATGAACCCTTGTTTAGACTCCGGTTTGTATCTCTGTCGGCAATACGCATCCGTGGGATTCTCTACGATGGATCAGGTTGTTTCGGTTACACGTTTCCTAGTGGTGGAGTCAGAATAATTAGTTATGGGGTCAAAAAAAAAAACATATGCATAAATAGTATTAAGACCAAAAATCAAATAGTATAGTAGTTAATGCATTTCATTGAGCTCGAAGTACAACAGTTTAACCATTCGAAAGACATATTCGTAGGTTTCCATGCCTCGGTTTTGATTGATGTACTTTGCAAATAAATCCCATAACAAATAAGTATCAAATTCAAAAAGAGATGAACCAATGGTCTGGAAAACAGAAATGGAAAGTAAACATTTTTTTGGATGTTCTAGTCCTATACTATTATTTGGGGAGTACACTTTATAAGATACCCTTAACTAACCTTCCATTTTGTAAGAATTTACTTAAGAATGCCATTACAAAAATCTTCTTTTAGAACAAATTTTATTCAATTTATTAAGAATAAACAAGTAAAATACTAATTTATGTCATTTAATTAATTTAATTAAATTATAAAACGAAAATCTGTTATTATTTTTTTTTTTAAATGACCAATCAAAATGAACATATAAGATTTGATATCTAACTTACCATATTAATTTGTTATTAATCATTAAACTTCACCTCTCATCTTAATATGATTATATTAATATGAAACAAATAAATCATCATATCATCTACATAATAAAAAAATAATAATTTTTTTTCGCATATGCCAAGATTTGAATTTTTAAAAACGCATATAAATAGTTCAATCTATAAAGGAAATAATTAAACGGGTCAAAAATTCAGACTTGAGTAATATATTTCTTTTACACAAAAATAAAGTCAACAAAAATTTCGACTGAGCAACGGGTCAGAATTTGAATATTTATATTCGATTTCATACATTTATTTTTTTGAAATGTATAATTTTATATACTACAATAAAAATTTAAATATTTTAATTTGCAACATTTAAAATAAGTTTTACTTGATATTTTTAGAGAATATCATCAATACTTAATAGTTCAAAAAGTTAAAAATTATAAATACTCTAATTTGATTATTTTTACAGATATTTATAATAGGTAGCGGGTTAAATATAATATATTATATGATGAAATGAGTTTTGGTCCTTATAACTATTTGATTAGTTATATTTAATTTCATATAATTTGTTTTTTGAAATTCATAATTTTATAAACTACAAAACAAATTTAAAGATTTTAATTTGGTATATTTAAAAATACAATAGTGTAGAACATTTAAATATGGTTTGACACTTCTAAATATTTGAAAATTTGATTCCGCAAACAATTTTAGAATTAACGAATAATAGATTGTGCACGCAATATTTTAAAATGAAATATTGAGATTCTAAAATAAAAATATAGACTCCACGCACAGGTTGATTTTGGTATTATTATATACTAAATGTATGTTTATAACATATTCGATTATGCGAATAATTGGTAAATTCCGTAATTATAAATCTCAAACAAATTATGTAATTAGATTAACTCAAACAAATCTCTATTTCAACAACCAAAGAATTATAAATTGAAAAAGAATTTTCAAAATTAATTAAAAATAATAGCTAATTTTCTTAATTAATTTAAAATAATATATGTTTTATATGCGATTCATTTATGATATTTTAATTTTTGATCTAACTGAAATATATGCAATCCTATTAGAGAAATTGTTAAAAATGCCCCTTTTTCAATACCCCTTTTCAAAAATGCCCCCTTTGAGAGTTCATTTTTAAGTTTGCCCTCTTTTAATTTTTAATGACCATTTTACCCTTATTTGAAACAAAATTAGGTCCACAAAATACAAAATATTTTTTGGCGGGAAAAGTGATCCCGCAATTTTCCCGCCAAAACACTTGTAAAAACCTTTAAAATACCTTATAAAATTTTCCCGTAAAAATTTTTCCCGCCAAAAAAGAAAAGTGATTCCGCAATTTTTTTGGCGGGAAAATTTTGGCGGGAAATTCAATTTAGAACGGGTGATGATATATATATATATTGGCGGGAAAATTTTTGGCGGGAAATTCAATATATATATATATATATTATATAAATTTTGTAATAAATAAAATTCAATTTAGTACGGGTGATGATCTAGTTTGAACTTTTAAAATTATAGGAATAAACCGAAACAAGTTTTTTTTTTTTTTGTCATTTGTTACATCATCATTAGAAATATTTGATCTAATCCTATGATGATGTAGACTACCTGGAATATATTCGATTACGGAAATTTTCTTTTAAGTATCTTTTATGTAAAAAAAGTTTAGAAACAAGAAATTAAATTTATTTTCTTTGGTTTTTATGAAACAACAGAACCGAAAATCTAAGAAGTAAGAATTAAGCAAAACAAAGCTTGGTTTTCAATTTTATTGAAAGGAGATAAACAACATAAACTAAGTAATGAAATTTTATAGGTTTTCTTTTGTTTACGAAATTCAACAATAAGCAATTCATTACAAGGTTTTACAAAAAAAAAAAAAAAAAAAATTACTACAAGAAAACTTAGCGATTTCCGACGTCTTTTCTACAAAACTTTCTCGATACGGATCCCACATATTGGCGGAAACTCGTCAGAACTTTTTGACAAAACATTTCGTCAGAAAAAGTTGTTAGAACTTTGTCGCGAGAGTTTCCTACAAATTTTCGACGATTTTTTCCAACTAATACTGATTTCCGACCAGCCATTCTCGACGAAATATTTGCTTCGTAAATTCGTTGGAAAAGTTTGTTTTCCCATAAATGTCTTATGCTTTCTGTCGGAAATCGCTATGTTTTCTTGTCATGAAATAATTTTTTGTTATGGTTTTCAAAATTTCATGAAAAAAATAAAACAAGAATACACATAAAATAACATATAAATGGCAACTAACAAAAAAAAAAATGAGATAAGAGCGTTTGAATTCTGATTCCAAATGATATAAACTGGGAAATTACAAGTTAGGTCATCTACAATGGAGCAACTGATCTTAAAGTTATTATAATAATATTATATATATATAATGATATTATATGAGGAGCTAAGAGAGAGACAGAGAGAAATGCTCAAGATCAGCTCAAGATCAGATCCAGCTCAAGATGAGATCTTGCTCAAAGGCTCTACTGTTGGAGTTATTTCTATTTTTTTATTACTCAAGATCACCCCAACAGTTGTGCCACTGCAGATGGCCTTATGGTTCACATGGTTTCAAGAGTCTATAGCTTTGAATGCGGAATAGGATAAAGATTTGATAGTTGAAGACACAACTCTGATGGTGATGCAAAGGTACCTAAATAAACGGATATCTTCTATAAAAGTAGATACTCTCGAGTTATACGAGTAGTCTGGTATTCTTTTTTCCGAGGTCGGTAACTGGTTAGTGCAAGCCAAATAAAGAAGACATGGTCTCCTAATAAATTATTTGAACAACGGAATGATCTTGGTGGTCAGTGAAGATCTTACTTGAAATATAGTGTATAATGGTTCCGTCTTTTAAAAATATTAGATTATTGAAGAATTCGTTTTTTTTCAATGTAATGTTAAATTATATTCAAAAAAAGAATTCGTTTACTTATGTGATATAGTCTAGTAAGACGGAAAGGACCGATCGATCTCAATTGATCACTTGTTCCTCATGACTCTTCTATGATGTAGATAATGAGCAAAATGTAAGTATGTAGCTACCATGTAGTCATATATTGTACATATTATTATACATGCATATATTAAACTTTAAATCCAAACATACTTTTATCACATGAACAGAGATTATCACAACACAAACTTAAAAATAAAACACAAGCAATACACAAAGCAATCTTTTATCTTTGTACTGACTTTTCCAACCATGGTAATTATGCATCATTTTTAGACTTTTAGTGACCAGGCTCAGTACTCTGTTGCTGAGTTTGAACAGCCTGACCAGCATAAGAACAACACCTGGAGCAGCCACCATAGTAGCCTCTGTAGCAGCAGCCGTAGCGACAATATCCTCCTCCTCGGTTTCCATATCCACCACCGCGGTTTCCATATCCTCCACCACGGTTTCCATATCCACCACCGCGGTTTCCATATCCTCCTCCACGGTTTCCATATCCACCGCGGTTTCCATACCCTCCACCAGGGTTTCCTCCATACCCTCCTCCTGGGAACCCTCCATACCCTCCTCCCGGGAACCCTCCAAATTGCTCAGTTTGCTTTACTTCGTCTCCCCCTGTTAGTCAAAATGGATATATGTTCGTAATTTTTCTTAATGATATATTCAAAAAAATAAACGTTGTTACAACTAGTACAACTAGTACTCATTAGTATGAGTTTTTGTAATTAAAGCAGACAAAAATTATTTGAAGGTTTGTGAATAAGGATTAGGTCTTTTCACGATAAAAGAAAATTTTCTGCATAGTAGAGATAAGAAGATGAGATAGTCATGACCAATAAACAAACTTTAAAGTGATCTATCGAATAATATATAGGTTTCAACTTTCAAGAATACTCAAATGGCGTTGCATGCTTTCACGGTCGTTATGTTACTACAAATATACAATGATTTTTGAGTATTATATAACTTTATATGAACAATAATCAAACTAGTCTGAATTTATTACGTACCATTGTTTTTATACTCTGCCGATTTTTCAGGGAGGTCTCTGGCTACCACCTCAGACGCGATGAGAAGAACAACAATGAGACTTAAAAAAACCAAAGCTTTTGAAGCCATTGTAGGCGACGATCTCTTAAAAACACTACTTTTGTTAATTGTTATATATAAGGTATTCGAAAATATTGCTAAGAAAGAACTGGTGAGTATAGTGTCCCATGCAAAACATCTATTTATAGATCGCGAGGTAGAGTGTACGTGCAAGTAAATGCTACTTGCGATAATTTGCAAAAACGAGTGGATAAGTGCAAATAGGTCATCGTGAGGGCCCTTGTACGGTTGGTTGTTGGATTGGTTGTAAATTTCTGCACCATGATAATTAAAGTTCTTGCTGATTTTTATGACTTTTTCCTATTAATGTAGTACTAACTTCATTTAGTTCTTGCTTATTTTATGTTCTTGCTTATTTTGCTTTTTTTTTTTCTTTAGTTCGCGGATGTAGTACTTTTTAGTTTATTTTGGGAGAATTGTTAAAGATGACTCTATTAGAGGATCCAAAAGCAGCCCAAAAACTATGTCTCAAGAGAAGCTCATTAGTCTATGGAATTATGTCTAAGCAAGTAGATTCATATATATAGTTTTGTAATGACATCAAATTAAAGTTGTTAACTTTGAGAGTTGCCACTTAGCTTGGAGCAACCCTTCTTCTAAACCCTTTTTTGATATATCGTCAATCAAAGATTTACTAAGGTTGATGTTCTTCAATTAAGCTTTCTATATATCCTTTTAGTTTCTTTGCACAATAAAGCTCTTCATGAGCTATCTAATTTCATAGCTTATTATGTATCTTTAAAAAGTTTGAATCTTTCTTATTTTAGATTGCTTTCAGACTCAATATGCAAAAATAACCATTACGAAAATATTTTAGCAAAAGTAACTTTAACCAAAAACCAAAAACAAAAAGAGCGATTAAATGGTTGTAGGAATTACAAAAACATTCTTTTGATGACTAATAAAAATATATAGGTCAATAATAGTATAACCTAAATCTATGAGTAAATGCATGCCATACTAATTCTGCCATTCTTTTATTATTTCCGACGTCTTGATTCTGCATCTTTTATTTCACTTTATCCATTTGTTTTTTTTTTTGGTAATTAAAATCTGTATTGTATAGAGTTTCGCAGGAGACACACCTCTTCTTGTAAACTGAGAACAATCTTGCTGGTACTGGAACTCGAATACTAAAAAGAACAGAACAGTTTTGCTTCTCTTATTAGTATTGGATTCATTGGACTTGTCTCTGCTGTTGTGTATTCTTACATGAGATAATGATAGTTATTCATCAGGAAAGTAAAATACAAAATGACATTTAATCGTCATTTATAAAAATAATAACTTTAGGATAAGTTTTCCTTTTGAACTAAGGAATATAATTGCGAAGAAAAAAAAAATCTAAGGAATAAAATAATCATCTAAATTAAAAATAACACACTCGCAGAAGTATGCTTTTTTTTCTTTTATTATTGCATTCCAGATTGACTTCCATGTCCTGATATATGCAATTACTACGTAGACTGTTGGGTGGATCCTCGAGCATTTATTGACATCACTTGGGATGTCGACATTTTCATATAATTTTCATAAATAAAATTGTTTGAGGATATGATACAGCAATAGTATTGATACAAACCATTATAACACATATCATGGTCAACTACATATCAAATTGTTTATCAAAAAAAAATGGAAGATGGAAAATCCCACTAAAATATATCAAGTATTTTCAATTTTTATTGAAGTACATAACTTTATTGATTCCACATTAGTACACCAACTAATATTTTCTTCCATTTTGGTTTTATTCTAATTGAAGAAAATATTAGTTGGTATATTAAAATGCGAGTTGATAAAATTCATGTATTTTAATGGGAAAAAATATTTAGTGTAGTATTATAAATTTTATTTTTTATACAATTTTCTGAAACTATTGTGACAAATATTTTTTAAATCTATACATTTAGCTGCTGCTATATTTAAATTCATATTTATTAATATTATATAACTAAATCATAAATATAATAAACAGAAGATCATGTATGAAAATATTTATCAAATATAATGGCATTGGAAAAAATGTCCTTCAAATGAAATATACCATTTTCGATATTTTGTCCAAAATTTTAAAATAATCTTGAAAATGAAAAACATTTATGAGTGAGAAGGCTAAAAAATTAGTAATACTACATAATAGCCAAATTTTCAGTCAAAATTAAGTAAATAACCATTCACAGTTTAAATAAGCACTATATGACGGCAAAATAAAAGATCAAAATATAGTGTACCTACAAATTGAAGCAAGAGCAAGATTTTGCAAAGAAAGAATAATAGATTCGAGCGATTTTAACAAATTGAGTGGAACATGTTAAAATAACATGGAATTTATTATAAAGGATACATTTTACAAAACAAACATGTTCTATAAAAAAATATCACTTCATTTAAAAGATGTCATGCGAAACAAGAAAAAATAACATGATATATATTATAATAGCGTGTCAAACAAAAAATATTGTTTAATATAAAAAATAACATGAAATTTCACAGAAACTATTCATTCTTAAATGTGGATTACCATCATAACCACGGCCAAAATATGGAAAGTGTGGTGGACGAGACCCTAAGGGTTGTGGTTACTGCAAAAACAGTGGTGATGTTGGTTATCCCAATGACGATCATTAAGAAGAGATGGAATTCGTATAGAGAATGTTAGATATGACGAAAAAAAGTTTTATCATTATAGCTAGGAAAGTTGATATACTACATTAAAGTTTGAAAGGTAAATGTAAGAAAAAAAATCTACAACATAAGAAAAAATATATGTGGAAAGGTAAATGTCAAGTATTGAAGAGAGCATGCCCAAGCATCCAGTATAAAGAATGTTTGTAGCATCTATAGTTGCGTTGTTAGTCATGCAAAGAAAAAATCAACACTCAGAGACAGGGTTTCCATTCTCTGGGAAGGTCACAGAGTCAGAGAGATATGTCATCATTAAGCCAACAATAACAAGAAAAAAGAGTCTAAGATCTTTATGAACTTTAAAAATCTAAAGAAATCAGATTTTAATGAAGGGGTCATCACGTAAAAGAAATTTTTGATCCATGAGGAGGTCGATTGATATATCATAGATTTTACTGTTTTTAGCCATGATATATGTATCGGTTTTAGAGTCTTTTTGTTATTCTAAAATCTTTTCTAGTCCTTTTCAGGTTTTTACACGTTCGGATTACATTTGGAGATAAAGAAGCATTCTGGAGCTAAACCAGTGAATAAGCACTGAAGAAACGAATTCCTTGTCAGGCCAAGGCAGGAGTGTCGACCGACACCCCTTGGTGTCGATCAACACCGTATGCGGCTAACAAAAGTCTTGACGGTTTAAGAGTTTTGAAGCCTACAGAATCGGCCCAGAAGACTTCTCTATTTACAATTTTAGTCCCTGCACGTTTTTGAGACATTATAAATATATTTTAGGGTTTTTATTATTGAGAGAGAACAACTTTGCAATCTTCTTTTTTACTTTGTATTTTTCTGAACTTGAACCCTTTGCAATACAATTGGAGATAGCTACTTTTAGAGATTTCAAACCCTTGTAGAGAGAAAATCTTTTCTAACTCCATTCTTCTTTTAATTTCATTATTGCAATCTTATTCAAATATGTTTTCTGTTTCATCAATCATGTCTGAGTAATTCTCCTGTTAGGTTTAGGGATTCTCCTTAGGGATTTAGATGAATTAATAGATCGATAACTTGTTAGGATTAATCTATAGAGTTCTTCACTTTTGATTGTTCTTAATGCTAGTTCTAAAGTAGCTAACTAGAACTTGATCTTAGGATAATAGGTTAGACATGAGAGTGTGCCTGTTACTGCAACTATCTTAGGTGGGCAAAAATTACTAGATTCAGACGAGAGTTGGTCTACGAATCTCTGTGAACATATCAAACCGGATTTTAATGTAGTCTAATTTTAGGAGTTTACAGACAAGAGTTGGAACTTCCTACTATTAGGTTTAGTTAGTCAATTCAGGCGAGAGTTGGTTGGCTATAGCTTAGTGATTTGAGTTCTAGAACGGTTCGATAATAATCCTATTTAATTGCTAGATCTACTATTTGTTTTTTTTTTTTTTTGGACTAAAGCTTGTTTTCATTCCATTAAGGTAGAACCCAAGTACAAAGATAAAAGGAATCTGAGATCCCAAAGTTTAAATTACAACAGAGAGGGCCTTTCCCCAAAGCCAACATAAAGTAGATAAAAAGATAGATAAGGTTAATCGATAATAACTTCTTGAGAGCTTTGAGCCAAAAGCTATGAAGCTTTTTGGTACATGTGAGATCAAAAATAATCGATGAGTCTTCCAAGAGCGAGTCAACGGAGGACAAATAAGCCACTGTGAAGAGACGAAGTGGCGTTGGTGAATGGGCCAAAGTCGAGATTCTCGCCGGCACGAGAAGAATTACCCGAGGTAGTGCTTTGACAAGGTTTCGAGCGAGGATGAAGGTGCTATGGTGCTTGAGGTTGTTTGCTAAAGATGTCACGGAGTGAGAGTTGAGCTTAGACAAACCATAGCAAGTGGGACAGGTGTGGAGAGCGTGTGGCTTGAAATTGTCATAAACGCATGAAGGAGAGTGATCATTGGACAAGTTCAAGAACCTAAAAGAAGCTTTAACAACCAGGATTCGCAATTGATAGGTGCAAGACCGTAACATAACAGGTGGGTCCTCTCTCACATGAAGTCCTTGGCGGCCATGGAGATTAAGGAATTCCACACAAAGTTTGTAGTCGGTTTGCCACAAGAAGTAAAAAAATCCAGACATGAGTATCAAGCTTTTAAATGGATGAAAGTCTTCCCTAAAGTAGCTAATCTGCACATGAATGGTTTCGGAAAATAGGGGGAGTGGATAAATGGGGCTGAAGAAGCTTCGGTAATCACCGCTCCTTGGATGCGGGATCATAATGTCGTTCTTCTTCAAACAATTCAATACATGAGAAGTAATCCTAGATGATTCTAAAGGCAAGGTTCTCAAATAACTTGGAGTTGGGCACATAAAACCTTTCTTAGTGAAATATAAATTCTCATGGTCAACAATCCTAGGTGAAGCTAGAGGCAGGGAATTCTTGTACGAACATAGCAATAAAGGTGCGTTACGTTCCAATTGACGTCCTCGATCAAAGGATTCCGTAAAACGACATCTAAATTGGCTAAGGGTGGACAAAGAAAAGATTACAAACCTGGGCTTTAGTAAAAAACAGTTTGGGTCACCATTTAACGGATTGGACTTCAGAAAGCTTAACGGGCCGAACATGAATAAGCCCACAAGTTGGAAACCTAGTTTCCTTTTGGCTGGTGAGAAAAGGCTTGACGTGCGGCGGCCGTCGCCCAGAGATGGAGGCGAAATTATCGGTGCGGCAAACATCTCCGGTGGAGGTAGTGGCTGTGTTTGATGGTTCAGCCGGAGAAACGAGGCATGGAAGGAGAACCAGAGGTTAATCGAAGCCTCAGATCTAGAGTTTGGTGGTTCCATCAAAGGTGATTTCGGTAAAGATGATGCATGAAGAGGGTGAAGGATGGAGATCGCCGGACACCATCTTCCTCCTTTATTGTTGATTGTTGAAGCTCTCATCAAAAGCCTTGGATTAGGTAGGGTTCGAAAAGGATTCACTACAACAAAAGTGTGCATTGATAGCACATTACGATAGCACGAATTTTGCAATTGCTATTAAAGATGGTATTTAGAAATTTGTAACTATATTATAGCATTCAAAAAACGCTAAGCCCTATAATAGCAACGTGGAAACCTAAAATCACTTATAACTGCGAAAACTTACCAAATATTTCACAAAAACCGCTCAACACTTGGCGAAAATTAAAAAAAAAAACCTTTTATGAACAGACAACCCTAATTTCTATCTTCTTCTCCTTTGGCGTTAAAAAAAGATTGACAAAAGAGAAAATCCAAGAAAACTAGCAAGCTAGATGAAGAGTCGAGAGAGCAACAAAAAGCTCCCGACGCCGGTGAGACGGAGCTCCACCGGCGTCGGAGATCGTTGTCAGGATGAGGGCTTCGGTAATAGTGCCTGGGAGCTTTCACGGGTGTTTTTATTACTATTTGTTTATTTCCTAAAAAATTCTCTAAACATGACGCTTTAATCTATCTGAACTTTCATCAATTTAATTGCTTTTCTTTATTTCAATTTTTCATATTTTATTTAGCTTAATTTCGAAATTGCTAGTTTTCTGTGTGAATTAAAGAATTTTGTGGAATTCGACCCTTAAATAATACAATGATCTCTTATTTAAAAGAGTAAACTTGAGGTCTAATTTGATCCATATCATCGATCGATCCATGATGGAGACCGACGATCCAGTTCTCCTTTTACTTGGTCATAGCTTGTGGGACTGATTAGTCCCTTGTGTGGACCAATCGGTCTGAGTTGCTTTTTTTTCTTAAACCGAAACACCGAATCATTACAAAGAGGGTCAAATTTCTGAAACTCAAGTAAACCCGACAAAATAAGTTTCTAATATCTTTTGGCGCATCAAATATTCTGAGATTATTTATGGTACTTTCGTATATATTTTAGTTGACTTTGGAAATGTTGCTGTATGCAAAATCGCGGTAGAGTGTCTAGGGTTTGTTTGCATCAATTTGTTTTTCTTCGACCTCAAGAGTATGAATAATGAAATAAAAACTTACACAAAAACTTGAGATAATAGTAAAACCACAGAAGAGATTTTATTACGCAAACATGGCAGATTACAACTCAAAACACATAAACATTACATTATTAAACTTTATTCCCATTACTCTTCTTAAGGTACTTCATTACAAACGCACCATCATTAAGTTACCTATAGTCATATGCACATAAGTGTATATTTAGATGCCATAATGCATGGTGGTCAACTTATTATACTGTTTAGTGACCAGGCTGAGTCTGAACAGCTTCTCCGGCATAAGAACAACACCTTGAACAGCCACGGTAACCTCTGTAGCAGCAGCCATAGCGGCAGTAACCACGTCCGTGTCCTCCACGGCCTCCTCCATTGTAACCTCCTCCTCTGTTGTAGCCTCCTCCGTTGTGTCCTCCTCCATTGTAACCTCCTCCTCCGTTATAGCCTCCTCCTCCGTTGTAGCCTCCACGACCGCCATGGTCACCACCATATTGATCAGTTTTCACGGTTTCCTCACTCTCTGACTTCACTGTACCTATCCAAAACAACACATAATTTCAAAAGATATTACTCTTCCAAATTTCAAAACTATTTTTGCTCTTAAACAATATTAACAACATAAAAAATAGTCTGAGATGGTCTGATACATGTAATAAGGTTTCAACATTATATTTACGTACCGGATGCAGCGGCGACTTCTGACACGACGAGAAGAACTGCAAATAGACCCAACAGAACTAAAGCCTTGGAAGCCATTTTCTTACAAGTACTCTTTACAACACTCTTTTTATGGAAAACACAAGTGAATATATGAAGTGATGGATAAAATGTTACTCTTGTATGCTCTCTATATATAGAAAATGTGGGAGGAGAGACTGAAAGAAAGTCAAATAAACTAATCAATAGTCCAATAGAGTGTTGGGAATTTTTTAGTCACAAGAAATACAAAGTGGTAAAGGAGATAAGTATCAAAGTATATGCACACGTCGATTAACTCGGTGCTCTTATGGTTGGTTGTTGTTGGATTCACGGTAAATAAATTTTGAAACCCCATTAATGATATAACTCCACTAGTCTTTATATATAACTCTATTAACTTCTTAAACTCAGCGCATTCACACACATATAGACACCTAGATTCGTTGGCCAAAAGAAAAAAAAAACTTAAGAAAGATATCTAGAATTCTATAATTGGACTGGAACATTGCAATTAACATAGCCGATAAATAAAATATCTAATTTTAATACTATTTTAACAGAATTTGTATTTGATAACTGTAATTAAATCTATTTTATACAGATTAAATACTTTTTTTTGTATCAAAATTTTATAAATAATTTCATACAAATATATAATAATACTAGAGAATGTCCCACGCGATGCGTGGGTTATGAATTCAATTATTTTTTATATTGAATAAAGTTTACATCAAATTATATATAAAATGCACATGTAGTTGTTAACATATGTTATGAGAAAAATTTAAAAGATATTCATTTATATGTTTTAAAATTATGAAGTATTAAAAAGACACATTACTTTAATACAGTTTATGAAGATATTCATTTCAATGCAGTTTAAAAATTTAGAAGTACTTTTGTGAATTATAAAGATAAACTTCATATTCTTTCTAGGGGTTTTAGTAATAAAATCCCTCAACTAAAGATGGATCGTAAACAAACCTCTCAACTATATATTTAATGAGAAAACCCCTCAACTTAAAATCTAGTAATACAAATCCTCCTCCGTCTACATTGTCGTGAAAATGGGAAGGATTACAATTAAATTGAAATTGAAAAACGACATACATACACTTAAACAAAACATGAATTGTAAACAAAAACAACAAAATGTTCTTCTATTCAATTATAAATCTCCAAACCTTAGCTCTAAATTTCTCAAATTGAAAAATCTAAATTGATGAACCCTAATTTATTGTAGTGAGATTCTCTGAAGTTTGTGTGGTGTCGAAGTCGATTAGTAGAGATTCTGAAAAAGGTTACGTTTTAATTTGAACTATAATCCGTCCAATTTTCACGATACTGTAGACGGAGAAATATTTGAAGTTCATGTGTTTTTTCTCTAAATATATTTTAGAGGGGTTGTCTTACGATTTATCTTTTAGTTGAAGGATTTTATTAATAAATTATTATTGCACACAACATTTTCATGTGCAAATGCATCTTAGATGCTAAATGTGTAATATATTAATAATTTTCTCGAAACCATAGATTAACCTCTACAATTCAGTTTGTTTGGTGTATGTGTTGTGGATTTAATTTTAATCCATGCATAAGTTTATATTAAAGTTTTGGAAACTATTATTTAAAAACTAAAGATGTAGTAAATATGTTTTAAAAAATTTTTAGAAGACATGATTTTATTAAGAAAAATATATCTATATTGCTAATTATTGAAATGTAATACTTGGTCAATGTGATTTTAAATGATATTAAAAACGTGATTTTGTTTATGCGTTTTTCTTTTTTCTGTTTAAACAACTAAGAAAGAGTATTAGACGAAGAAAAACACGAGTGAGTTTCCTGACTCGATATGTCGATTTTTTACTTATTTCCAAGCCCGGTGTATAGATTTTAAATTTTAAATTCTTAGAAATTTAAGCATTGTCACATTTTATTGTCAAGAGTCTCAAACCTTGTAGATGTCTCTCAAGGCTTTTATTTGTAGCAAAAAATTTCTCGTAATTTAGATGACCACGATTCTGTGTAGTGCTCTAATTCATGTTTATGGCTTTTAACTATTGATTTTTTTTTTACGTCTTACTTTTGTTGTGTCAAGTATTCGTGTGGATTTTGGATTCGTTCTATCATTTTTCTAAAAGGATGGTATGTTTCATATTTGTAATTATTTTAAGTATAAATATCAAAATTATAGCAGAAAAAAATCAAAATTATATTTATTTTTTGTAATATATAAATTAGTTTTCTAAGAATTTTAGTGTCTCCATTGGAAAAACATAAAATTAGTGATTTGTTAGTTATGTTTTAAGTACATTCTAAAGAATTTTTCCATACAAATTTAAAATTTACAAAATTATGTATTTTTTTTGGAAAAAGCATGCTTTATTTGAGTGTACTCATTCTCAAAAAATATGGGAACTATCTGATATACCTACGGCATTAGGTAGTTTTCCTCTAACCTCGGAATTCTCAAATCTAGATTATCTTTATTGGAGGTTACCATCTAATCTAGATGGGGGAGAGAAAACATTCAGTTATGCTTGGATTTTGTGGTTTATATGGAAAGATAAGAATAAAAAAGTTTTCAAGGGATTACAATCTGAACCCACAGATGTTTTAAATCATGCTTTAAGTGAAAAATTAATGTGGGAAGAAGCTCAGTTGGATCCGATTGAAACAAATTCTATTACGGAAACTTTGGAACGACCAGATCAATCTATAAGATGTCGGTTTGATGGCTCTTGGAAAACCCAGATCCAAGTATGGGTATAGGATGGTGGTGTTTTCAAGGTAATGATCAAACGATACTGCTCGGTGCAAAGTTTCTTTGAAGAGGTCCCTCTCCTCTTCACTCGGAGATGGAAGCTTTAATTTGGGCTATGAAGATAATCCTTTCAAGAAGGATTGACTGTCAAGCGTTTGAAACAGACTGTTCGGAGTTAGTCTCGATGATACAGTCACCTGATGAATGGCCCGCTTTCGCCAATCTGCTAGACGAGTTTGGTCTCCTCCGTGTCTCTTTTCCCTTTTTCTCGATTTCTCTTATTTCTCGCTTATGTAATGTTAAAGCGGACTGCTTAGCCCGTTCTGCTAGAATTTTATTTTCTGAAGTTACGTTTGTAAACTCTATTCCTCCTAATTGGGCAACCAATCAAGGAATTATTTTTTAATTAATGTGTGGTTGACAAAAAAAAAAAGATCAATTATTATCTAAATAAAAATTAGTCATCCAATGACAAAAAATATTTTAAAGATAAATGATTTCGGGTACTTTTTCGGTGAGGACCAAACACATGGAAATATGTATGCAAGACTTTTTTTTTTGTGGCTACATACTCTTGAGAAACGGATATGTGAAAAAGAATTAATTATATTCTTGAACCATTTTACTTTTATATTTTCCCATTTAAAATATTTTATTATATTACTTTAGGACACACCATTCATGTCCTTAATTTTCAAATGAATGCATACAAGTGAGTTTTAATGATTCTGACAGTTACAATATTAATTGCTATCACATTAAACACCAATTAACCATATAGTTTTGTTTATTCATGTAAAATTAGATGTTAGTTATTTTACAATCAAAACCCAAATAATTTTGTAAATGAAAAACTAAATGTATTTTCTATAAACCATTTAAATTACACTCCCATAACCCTAATTTTAACAATAATCCCAAAGACAACATATTTTTTTTTTCTTATATTCCACACAATTTAAGTTCTAGTGTTAATCTTCATTCTAATAACATCACTTTTATTAAATTCACATTGGTAAAAAAAGAACAATAACTTAAACCAAAAAATTTGAATAGAATAAATATTACAGTTATATTTATATGATTACATGTTTGTTCACATAGCACCAAATGTAATTATGTGTATAGTACAAAATATACAGAGAAAAAGTAAAGAAAAACATATATTAATTTTTATTCTAATAACATTACTTTTATTAAAAATGTATTAAGTTTTTTTTTATCTCTCTCACATTTTGCATAATTTAAATAGAATAGAAAATACATAAATATGTAAGAAAATAATCAATGATCTATAAAAAAAAATAGAATTTTATAGACATGAAATCCTCATTGAGTGATAATACATATATATATATATATATATATATATAATTTAATAAAAGTAAAGATAGAAGCAGTATCGTTTTAGAAACAAATAAAAACTAAGAAAATATGGTCTATATATACCATTCTGTCTCTATAAATAAATTAAAAATCAATCTCTTACTATCATTATGTCTTAATTTATTTTACAACCCATTGAAGAAAATAAGAAACAAAGTAAAGTTAAAGATTTGAAGTATTGTAATGGAAAATGAGAGAATGATTATTTTAAAAATAAATAAACTAAAGTAGTTGTAATTTTGGTAAAAGATGCATTCATCTCAAAACCTTCTCTTTCTTCCTTTACATAACAAAACAATAACCAAAAGCATGACTTGTGTTTTATTTGTTGAAGTTTAAACTAATTTTGTTATACCTTATACTTTGCTTCAAGCTTCTCAAACACAATTAGCTTATGTGAATTTGCAAAGTGAAACAACAGCTTAAGAGTGGCATAAATTTGTGTGTTAATGTGTGATAGAAAATATATATGTGCTATTTATATCGAAAGAGTTGATTAATATTATTAGGGTATATATGAAAAAACGTTACATGAGTAATTGAGTAGACTATAAAATTTCCGTATTGAAAATCAGCCAATTCTACGTTACTGAGATCATAATGAGATTTAATTACATGATGTTTAATCCCAATTTTCTTTCTCCCATGACTATCATCAGGCCTGGCCCATAGCTAAAGCTCATGAAGCTGGTGCTTTAGACATCACAAAAATATATCTAAAAGTTAAGGGCATCATTATTGAAGTTAGCTTGTGGTGTAGTGGTTAACGTGTGTTTTATTCACCTCGAGATGTATAGTCCGATACTCAGTGATGCCATTTTTTGGGATTTTTCTTCCAGATTTGTTTCTTAGTGGGCTCAAATTTTTTTGTTGCTTTAGGCATAAAAAAAGTTTTGGCCGGCCCTGACTATCATACGTTAACAAAATTGTTGTCATTGGGCTCTTTTTTTCATTCAATTTTACATTTACTGCCCTGTCATTTGAATATTTTTTTACTGATGGAAAAGAAAAAAAATATTTAGAATTTAAAATAATGATGTCAATTAAGTGGCCTAATAGATTGCGAGTGAAACTCTTTATATATATATATATAAGATTCGTTACAGAATCATATTTTAAAATCATATGAATTATTTAAATATTGATAAATGATACATCATTAAGGAAAAATATGTAATCATTAAAACGACATTGTAAAATAGTTTAACAATAAATTTTGAAAATCTAATAATTTTAAAAATATATGTCGAATATACCAATAGGATAAGAGAATTATGGAATTAAATGTTAGACATGAAAAATGAAAAGAGACAAAGTTAAAATGAAAGAGGACAAGTGTCATCAAAAGAGAGTGCCAAATGTCGCAATGTTAGGTAAAGTTAGAAAAAACCTTCTCATATTATATAAGATATATTTGTTTCGTACACACTTTCGAGAAACACATCAATAAACACATTTTGACGCTTTCGTTCCTCCAACTATAATCTGAACTCATGTTGTTTCAAAGAAGATTTTAACCCCTAATTCTATCACTAAGAGTCTAAGATTTAAAAATCACCGCACTAGATTTGACATCCACAACTTCGTAGTTCGTACAACGTGGGTGCCTCATCTGGCAGTGATGGCATGATAAAACACACAAAAAAAAAAAAAAAAAAAAATTAAAGTGTCAGCAAATTAAGATGTATTTATATAAAGTATTGTAAGCTTATTTTTTTGTGCGTTTTAAGAAAAATATAACGAGCCATTGACAAATCTCGTTTTATCACTTCCAAGAGGTTCCACAACGTTTTCTGAAATTAATTTGACGACATTTTGATAGCTGTTGTACGTGGCCTGAACGTAGGCATTGTCAATGACGTGATTTTGATCGTTTTCGTATTCGTGAAAGTGATCGTGGAAAATGACGTAACTATAACGTTTTAAGGATCTCTTTCATACACACATTCATGTTTACGTCAATGTCCATGCAACTGATTATTATCAAACTATGTTTAGTCCTTTTTTCCGTATTATTACCAAACTATTTAAAAATTAATCAAGTGCTCGTGGTATAGTGTTTATGTTGAATCATGTTTTGGTTAACGAGATTTATTTGTTGATTTCTCCGGATTTTGTGTTAATCTCTGATTTTCTTATGGATTACAAGATTCTTCTTTGGATCAAATTTATTTACTTTTTGAAAGAAAGAAAAAATCAATAAAGTCTCCAATTAGTAAAGAGTCTTGTTTTGCCAGTCTTCAACTTTTGATTTTGTTATTATAAGATAACCAAGAGATTATATTTTCATTTATGAAAAGTCTTTATCATATCAATATTGGCCGGTGGGGTATGCGGCGTGCCGGGTAAAAACCGGTGCCAAGTTGACGACTAGTCTAGATGCTTTACATGAAGACCGGTGAAACTACTGATACTATGAGTTTTAATATCTTTGGGCACATCAAATATTCTAAGATATTTTTTTTGGTACTTTCATATATTTAGTGAAGTTTGAAATGTTGGTGACAAATCCTCAATAGAGTCTCTAGGTGTCTGGTCTTTTCATTAATGAAAAGTAATTGCTCGGCCAGAGACATGTTTACATCTAGTTTTCTCTCCCACCCTGAGAGTGTGAATAATGATATAACACTATATATTTCAAAAAAAACGAAAGAGATTAACATAAACTACACACGATTTTATTATGCAAACAGCAGGAATTAAAACTCAAACCACATAAAACATTACATCATCAAACTTTATTCCCATAGTTCTCTTCTTAATCTATATTGCCTCAAAAACTTGAGGCACTTCATTACAAACACACCATGGTTTACTTAAAATCACACACACATAATGCAATCATGCATGGTGGTTACTGGTGAATATATTGTTTTAGTGACCGGGCTGAGTCTGAACAGCTTCTCCGGCATACGAGCAGCACCTTGAGCAGCCACGGTAACCTCTGTAGCAGCAGCCGTGGCGGCAGTAACCTCCTCCTCCTCCGTGTCGCCCACCGCCTCCTCCTTGGTATCCTCCTCCTCCGTGGCCACCACGGCCTCCTCCTCCTTGGTATCCTCCTCCTCCTTGGTAACCTCCTCCTCCTTGGTAACCTCCTCCATTGTTTCCTCCTCCTCCTTGGTAACCTCCTCCGTTATTGTAATTTCCTCCATTGCCACCGTAGCCACGTTGATCAGGTTTCACAGTTTCCTTACTCTCCGAGTTCACCGTGCCTGTCCAAAACAACACATTATTTCAAACATAATGTTTAGTTCGTGTAAACGTACATGCCTCTCCACGGTCCGGATCTATTGTTTTTTTAAAATATTATAACATCATATATTGAAGATTATTAATATATTCGCACAAAGCATTTGAATATTTTGAGATGGTCTGATAGGTACGGTGTAATGAAGATTAGACATCGTACTTAAGTGTTTTGACTTTAGTGACTCCAAATAATTGAGCGTTGTTGAAACCAACAGCCCGGACTTAGAACGGACAAATCGTAGGATAAAATCATCAAATGGTACGTTAGTTCTAGTTCGATTAGCCTCACTAACATATCTCTCTTCTTTAATAGCATCAAAAGGAAGAAATATATAGACTTAAATATATATAATTATTTTAAGTACCGGATGATGCCGCGGCCATTTCTGAGACGACGAGAAGAACAGCAAAGAGACCCAACAGAACCAAAGCCTTGGAAGCCATTTTTTTTTCAAATGCTTAAAATCTCTTATTATGGAAAGACAAGTGATGGATAAAATGTTACCCTGCATGGCCTCTATTTAAAGAAAACGAGGAGGAGGGAATGAGAAAAGTCAAATAACTTATCCGTAATCCAATATAAAAAAAAAAAACGAATTTATCACAATTAAAACAAAGTAGAAAAGTCTAAGTATACATGAGTTTAATTGCGTCGGTCCCCTTATGGTTGGATGTTGGATGCATTGTAGATACTTTTGATACTCCATAAATGGCAACCCCACTAGTCTTTTGGATATTTCGATAACCTTTTTAAACCCAGCGCATTCACATACATATTGATATGCAAAAACTTCATTATTGGATTATCATTGTTAATTTGTTTTTGGACAGAAAAGTCGTCCACTATTGGTACTTGTTATGGATCCGATTCTCTTTCCAATCTTAGTCGACATATTTTAAGTAAGTAGAGCATAGAAGGGCTACTTACGGCCGACTTTAAAAGGGTGCAAAGTTTTGCTTAGCTAAACCCTAATTTTCACTTATGTCGACTGAGATCATTTTCTCCAACTCACTTAAGCGACTGAGATCTTATTAAAGGTCACTGAGTTTATGCATGTAAATTATGTGATTAATATTTGGATACATCTTGAGATGAGTTGGTTTTGTTTTTTTAGTAAATGTGGAGACTTTTCCATTCATAAAAATAATTCCAAAATATATTCAAATCAAATTTTTTAATAACCACCATTTTTCTAGTATTTTAAATAACTTTTTGTACACATCATTTAAAGATTATATAAATTCCTAAAATTATTTATTTAACTTTGGATTTTTGGAATCCTTATAAAAATGTAAGGCTTTAGGTAGAGGTGTCAAAATGGGTAATCCGACCCGACACAAACCCACATGGGTTCGAGATTTTAATGGACGGGTTTGACCTGACCCATTTATTTATATGGGTTGAATTTACCTACCCAAACTCAAAACCGTAAACCCAATTGGCTTAATGGGTTATATGGATACCCATATATAGATAAGATAAAATAATTGTAAAACCAACAAAAGTTTTCAAGTAACAAATTAAAAATATCTAGATATTAAAATAGAAAAAGCATCTTAAAATCCTAAAACCACAAATCCAAAAAACCATAAAAAAAAAAAAAGAAAAAAAAAACTCTTAATTTAAA
Source organism: Arabidopsis thaliana x Arabidopsis arenosa (assembly GCA_019202795.1). Lineage (NCBI taxonomy): Eukaryota > Viridiplantae > Streptophyta > Magnoliopsida > Brassicales > Brassicaceae > Arabidopsis > Arabidopsis thaliana x Arabidopsis arenosa. The sequence continues at coordinate 12,340,336 of CM032920.1, read as the reverse complement.
AACCATTTGAATCTTCTTTAGATTTATTTTACATATTTAGCTGCAAAAAAAAAAGATATTTCACATATCTATATATATATATATATATATATATTACTTTTTAGTTTTAGCATTAAACCCATGGGTAACCCATGATTTTAATGGGTTTTACCTAGCTATGACCTAACGGGTTTTACCCATTAAACCCATTTATTTATATGAGTAAACAATTCCAACTCTAACCCACTAAAATCATAGGTGGATTCTGGTAATCCATGGGTATTGACCCATTTTGACACCCCTAGCTTTAGCCACTTTTAATTATATCCTTTGTAATTCTAATTTAGTATCCTTTAAATAGTTATATAGAAACTTAACTATTGTTATTATGTAGCATTATATATTGAATATTACTTTCTTACATTATTTATAAGCATTGATACAAAACTATATATAAAATATTATAATAGCGAAAAGTTTTGCCTGCGTATGCTTCAGCTAAAGATGGTTAGAATAAAATTCTTTCGAGGTAATGGAAAATGTTAAGTATTTGAAAGAGAATTTTAGAAAGTAAAACTTTTTTTACATTGTTTTTAAGTTGAAGACAACTTCGCAAGAACATTACAAATGAGAGGGAGAGGAAGTATTTATAGCCTTGAAACTACAAAATATCTAAAATATTTTAATCCTAAATCTAAAGAGTTCTTACATAATATCAAAATTATAATATTATAATTATCTATATTATTCTATAAAGGTATATAGATTTTTATGTTTAAGGAGGTGGAAGATGTTTCTAGAGAATTTTGATTTGGCCAACTGAATAATTATTTGTTATTGGCCCAATAATTAAACTTGATTCAAAACCAAATGTAACTTTCAACACCCCCTCTTAAACTTGATTTTGCTACTCCAACCAAACTCTCCATCTTGATAAAGTCTTTGTCTTTGAGAGACTTGGTGAATATATTGGCTACTTGATCATGTGTCTTCACATACTCTAATTGCAAATCCTTGTTAACACATTCTCTAATGTAGTGATAGCGTGTGTCAATGTGCTTACTTCTATCATGCAAGACCGGGTTCTTCGCCAAAGCTATTTCCGACTTTTTATCCACAAATATCTTTGTTGGTTCATCTTGCAGCAAGTTTAACTTCTTTAAAAGGTTTCTTAACCAAATAGCATGGCGTACACATGACGTAGCCGCTACATAGTCTGCTTGACAAGTGGAAAGAGTGACAATTGGTTGCTTCTTCGACATCCATGTGAAAGCCGCATCTCCAATAAAAAACACGAAACCACTTGTGCTCTTTCGGTCATCTACGTCTCCACCCCAATCACTATCGCTATATCCAACAAGCTTGTAATCACTAGTAGTAGAATAGTGTAAGCCAAAGTTTATGGTATCTTTGATATATATAGCGAAGAATTCTCTTTGCCGCTTTGAAATGAGTTTTTGTTAAATGCTCCATGTAACGACTGACAACTCCGACCACATATAATATATCGCGCCTTGTGCATGTTAAGTATCGCAAGCTTCCAACCAAGCTCTTAAGTTGTTAGATCCACTCCTTCCCCTTTTTCGTTCTTTGATAATTTGATTCTGTATTCCATTGGTGTGCTCCATCTTAAACTTTTTAAGTATTTCCTTAGCATAGTCTTCTTGAGTAATGATTATTTCATTATCTTCTTGTTTTACTTCAATTTCAAGGTAGTAAGACATCAATCTAATATCCATCATCCTGAAATCCTTCGTCATCTCTTCTAACATGCTTGGATTGTTACCCATGAACATCAAGTAATCTACATATAAGCATGCGATCAATATATTGTCTTTTTGGATTTTGATATAGAGTGCATGCATATTGACACTTACTTGATGAAGTCTTTCTCCTTGAAGTACTTGTCAATTCAAGTATTTCAAGCTCTTGAGGCTTGTTTTAATCCGTAAAGCGCTTTCTTTAGCCTCAAGACTTTATCCTTCTCCTTTGACCATGTAACCTTGTGGTTGCTCAGTGTAAATTTTTGCTTCAAGATCTCCATTTAAGAAGGCCGACTTGACATCCATTTGATGTATCTTCCACTTGTTTTGAGCCGCTAGTGAAATGATTAGTCTAACCATTTCTAGACGAGCAACGAGAGAAAATACCTCGTCATAGTCGATTCCGGCTCTTTGACTATAACTTTTTGCCACCAATCTTGCTTTGCATCTTTATACTTTTCTTTTAGAAATTTTTTTTCTTTATACACCCACTTTACGCTTATCGCCTTGTGGCCATTTGGAAGTGAAGCTAGCTCCCATGTATCGTTCTTTTCTATCGCCTTTATCGCTTCATCGACGACATGTCTCCAAGTCTTCTTTTCAATGACTTCTAGGAAGTCTATTAGTGCGCACTCGGCAAATAAACAAAATAAGGTGAGGTTATCTTGATTTTTGGTTACTTCATAGAACTCTTGTAAACTTCTAAAGTTTGGAGTCCTTTTGCTCGAACTTTTTTCTCCTTGAGAACTTGTTGTTGAGGTTGATGGTGTAGTAGGATCCTCTCTTAGTGGCTCATCTCTAGTTGGCTCCGGGTCATCTTCTTCTAAATGTGGAAAAGAAGTTATAAAATTCATCATTTGATTTTTAATCCCACTCTTCTTCTTTATTGAACACGATATTTCGACTAATAATTGTCTTCTTTGTATCGGGATTATAGAGCTTGTAGCTTTTGGAGTTTTTTTTTTCTTCATCAACACCATTTATATTAAGTTATCGGAAAAAGACTCTCCGCTCGGAAGAGCCAATCAGGAACCGACGTGCTTACATGGGAAAAAGCTATTTCGAGCCCAAGCTTTTTTGGCTAAACAATCAGCCCAACCATTAAATTTTTGAGGAATAAATCTAATACTGAACGAGGGGAAAAAACAAATAAAGGACCGAAAAAGGCCAATTCTGCTGCAAAGGTTGGCCAATCATCTTGGTTATCAAGGAGGGATATCAAGTCAGAACAATCGGAGGTAAAAGCGCCAGAGGAATCGCCAATCGAGATCATGCATTCCATTGCTTATAGTAAGGAGTCGACTTCCGCATAGAGCGGGAATAGTTTCTTCGAGCACTCCATAGCCCTAGATGATAGATTTTGTCTTTTCCAACTAAGACCCATTCGTGCCCGCTTAGATTATCTTCTAAAGGACATGAAGCATCAAACTGACATTCAAAGGTCATTAGGGGAGGATGTTGTGCAGGTACTGGGAGGGAGGCGGGCTCTTCGGAATTCTTTCTTTTAGATTTTCTTGTTTCCAAACATTCGCCTCTTGAATTTCCAAAGGTAAAGTCTCCTGGGGAGGTTCTTTGAAATTTCAAGCAAGAATCGTTTACAACTTTTCCAGATATACCATAATATCCATGGAAAGAGTTCAAAAACATCCTCTCCTATTTCAAATTCTTTCCACCGCCAGAAAAGAAAATTGAAATTGTAAAAGAGAGAATTTCTAGGGAAAATGTGCCCTGAAGAGAAAATAAGCAACAAGGCCCAAATCTGTCTTGAGGGCGGGCAATCAGAGAGTAGAGGATTTATAGATTCTTCTGCCCATCCCCAACAAGAACATCCGTTTTTAGTGCCAATATGTCGGTAGGGTAGTCTTTGACAAGTGGCTAGGCATCCCGAGTTACATTGCCACGCGAAATGCATAAGCTTATTTATAGTTTTAAGCTTCAATGTGCCTGGAGTGCCAAAACACGTGGTCCCTAAAAAGAGGGGGTCAAAGTAGGACGAGATAAGTCTCGTACTGCCCATTATCTTGAATTAACAGTATAATTTATGGACTTGGTATGAGACCAACTAAAACCATCACTGAAGTAGATACAGCTTGGACGAATCTCTAAAATGAGTAGAATATCAGCGGGTTCAATCAAAGGTTGAATGTGATCCAGTTTCCACGTCTTTGTGGTTTGGTCAATTAGGTCGTTGACATAGAGAAGAGGATCTCTTATGGCAAGAATACTCCAAGGATCTTTCCATACTCAAGTTAGCATTCTGGAACCTATGGTCCTCCGGAGTCTCGAGGTAAGGAGTGGTTTAGCAGCCATGATGTTTTTTCATCCGAAAGAAAGACGATTAGAAGTTTCTATATGTAAAGGATCACTAAAGCGAAAGTATCGACCCCTCAGGACCCTACTCAAAAGAGAGTTTGGGAATCTGATAAGGCGCCAAAGTTGTTTAGCTAATAAAGGTAGATTAAATTCTTCAAGCTTTCTAAAGCCAAGGCCCCCATCATAGTATAGAGTGCAGAGCTTATCACATGCTATCCAATGGATACCATTACTTTTTCATTGATTTTCCACCAGAAATTTGCAATAGTACTACAGTAAAACCTCTATAAATTAATAATGTTGGGACCATGAATTTTTATTAATTTATAGTGATATTAATTTATAAAAATAGTTAGGCAAAATATACTATATTCACTACATAATCAAATTGACAACTTTCTTTTTTAATTTAGGTTATTTCTAGGATTTTTCTTTATTTAAATTTCCTTATGCTTTGTTGTTTGCATATTCAATTATGTTAAATTTTCATTTTTTTTTTTACTTCCTTAATTTATTTTCCTGCAAGAAATTATGTCCTTATATCTACAACGTAAACGTGAACGTAAGGTTTACATCCAATTTTTCTTCACAAAAATTTAGCAATGGCTTCTCATCTAAAGGGTATTACGAAATCAACCATGACGGATCAAATACGCAAAGAGTTATGTGAGTACAAAAGAGATCATACCAATTGTACTAAAAAAGAGTTGCAATCGTGGCTTGAACAAAAGTTCCAGTTAAAAATTAGTCAAGGTACAATCTCAAACACACTCAAACGATCAGCTGAATTTCTTTCCACCAATCTGGAATCCGGAAAAGATATCAAGCGTCATAAACCAGTAAAATATCCAGAGATGGAGAAAGTTGTTTATGAGTGGTTTCTTCAATATCAAGATCGTGTGAATATGTCTGGAGAACTAATTTTGGAGAAGGCAAAAGAGACAATGAAACTTTTGTATCCTGAACAAGATTCTGAACACCAACTTTCTCAAGGTTGGCTTGAAAAATTCAAATTACGACATGGTATCAAGTCGTTTCGGAGAAAGCGGTTCAGTTGATGTGCAAGACATGGAGAAGAAGTTGGAAGCTATAAGAGAAAAAATAAATAAGTTTTCTATGAAAGATGTTTTTAATATGGATGAAACCGGTTTGTTTTATAGGTTACAAGCTGATCATTCTCTTGCTACAAAACAACTTGAAGGCAAAAAACAAGACAAAGAAAGGTTAACGGTTGTTATATGCTGCAACGAGGATGGGTCTGAAAAAATTCCCTTATGGATTATTGGAAAATATGCAAAGCCCCGCTGTTTCAAGAATGTCAACATGGATAGCTTGAGTTGTCACTATCGTTCCAACAAAAGAGCTTGGATGACAAGTGTAATTTTTGAAGAATATGTCCGCTAGTTTGATCAGAGAATGCATGGCAGAAGAGTTTTGTTTGTGGTAGATAATTGCCCAGCACATCCAAAAAATATTGAAGGATTACATAATGTTGAGCTGTTTTTCTTGCCACCAAACATGACATCGAAAATTCAACCTTGTGATGCTGGAATAAGAAGAGCTTTTAAGATGCATTATCGAAGGAGATTTTACCGTCAGATTTTAGAAGGGTATGAGTTGGGACAATCTGATCCAGCTAAGATCAATGTTTTGGATGCTATCAACTTTGCAGTCTCGGCGTGGACAGTTAATGTTAGTCAAGAAACAATAGCAAATTGTTTTCGACATTGCAAAATCCGTTCCGAAGATGTCGTATCAAGGAATTCAGAAGATAAATCAGATTCTGAAAACGACATTCGTGAACTTGAAGTTGTGATTAATAATCTTGGTTATCGGAACAGAATGGATGTCAATAGCCTACTCGATTATCCGGGTGAAAATGATGCATGCTCAGAAGTTCAGAGTTTAGAAGAGATTGTGGCTTTTGTCCGTAATGTTGGTGAAGAACTTGAAGAGGATAATGTGGAACCTTTGTAGGTAGTGACACGTAAGGAAGCAATTATCGCATCTAGAACTCTTCAAAACTTTTGGATGCAGATTGAGAAGAGAACACTAGGAGTTTTGGATGCAATAAGGAAAATTAGAGATGAACTTCAACGAGATTCGAACTTTAAGAAAAGACAAACAACACTAGATTCATATTATACTAGATTATCTTAGAATGTATGCTTAAGATTCCTAATTAATTAATTTATGATATTATTGGGACCATATTTTATTATAGGGATTTCAAAAAAATTATTATCTTATTATCTTATCGAATTTAGTTAATTTTTACATTGGCCCGACTTGGGACCGGCAAAATTTATTAATTTATCGTGGTTATTAATTTATCTAGTATTAATTTATAGAGGTTCTACTGTACTTACTTTTTATGAAATAGCCTTCGGGAGGAGAAATCACGACATAACATATGTCGGAAGGGTCTGTGCTACAGACTTTATAAAGACCTCTTTGCCGCCTTTGGACAAGAATTTTGCTGACCATGTATTAAGCTTTTTTGAAGTCTATCTCTCACAAAAGAAAAACCTTGTACTTTAGAGCCATGAATTTTTCAGGTAAACCTAAGTAGGATCCCATGCCCCCGTCTTTATGGATTCTTAATGTTGACTTAATGATATTTCAAGTTGTATTGTCCACATCATGACCAAACATTACCGAGGACTTAGCAGCTTTTAACTTTTGTTCCAAAATCTCGCCATATATGCAGAGAATATTGATGATTTCTTGACCTTGGGTTGGATCTGCTTTACACAAGAAAAAGCTATCGTCTGCAAACACGAGGTGTGAGGTGGATGGGCTTGCACGGGATATTTGAAGACCGTGAATACGGTCATTCCATTCCGCATCTATAAGTTTTGCCACCAAGGCTTCCGTGCACAAAATAAAAAGGAATGGAGAAATAGGATCACCTTGACGGATTCTTCTAGGCGGTTTAATGGAACCCCTCGGTGATCCATTTAAGAGGACTTTATACGAGAACAAGGAAATGTAGGAAAGTATCAATTCCACATATTTCTGTGTGAATCCCATCTGCAGCACTAGAGCTCTTAGAAAGGACATTTCCACACGGTTGTAAGTTTTACTCATATCCGTCTTTATAGCCATGAAATTGTTTTTTGCAAGCCGGGTTAATCCGGAGAACATGAAATTTTTTTGTGCTATAAAAATGTTATCCCAGCCACAAGGCGGATTGTGTCTCGGATATTAGCTACGGAAGTAGTTTTGTAAGAAGAAAACTGAAAACTTTTGAGATAACTTTGTAACTAACATTACACAAGCTGATTGGTCGAAACAACGCCATTTTTCTCGGTCTATCTATTTTTGGAATCAAACAGATATTAGTCTCATTCAGACGCTCATCAAAAATTTCTTAAGAAAGGAGGTTTTGGACTAATTTTATTAGATATGGCCAAGTCAAATCCCAAAACTGCTGGTAAAAAAGAGTCGTCATCTCATCCCCCGCAGCTTTATCCAGATTGAGAGAGAAGAGAGCTCGTTGAACTTCCTCCGGGGAGATCTCTTTAGTGAGTTTCTGATTCGTATCTCCCGCGATCATAACCGGCACATCCCGAAAAATGGAATGGAAATCTTATAAGTCAAAAGTGGTAAACAAATCTTTAAATTAATCCACCGCTAAATTCTCAAAGCCCACCTCCTTGTCCACCCACATACCATCTTTGTTCAATAATCCAGTAATGTTGTTCCTTGCTCTTTTTTTGCTTGGTAATAGCATGGAAGAATTTAGTATTCTTATCACCAACTTGAAAAACTGTTTCTCTACTTTTCATCCTCCAAAATATCTCCATTCTCTATATGCGTCGCAGAGCTTCCACTTTAGGGCTAGTAGAGCTTTTGAGGAGATGGACTCATTTTTCTGAGCAAGATCAATTTGATTTTGTAACTCCATAATCAAATTTTTTGAGTTTGTATAATTTGATTTCTTCCAAATATAAATGGATCTCCTGCGCTTTTTAACATTTTGTGAAAAAAGAACTCCTAGCAAAGGGAAAATCCAGTCTTTATGGACCGATTCTTTAAATCCAAGTTTATCAAGCCATCTTTATATCAAAGATGAAATGTTTAAAGACCTGGGGTGGGCTGTCCTGGATTGATGCTAGGAGGGGTTTATGGTCAGATCCTCATAATTTTAAATACTCCACATTTGGGGGAAAAAATGGCAAGCCATTCTTTATTTGCCAAAACTCTATCTAAACTGGTTTTGATAAGACGACGAACCCTCCGTCCCGTAACTCTGCAGCTACGTTGCCCCATCCATGAGAATAAATTACCTAGAGATGGAACCTCAATCATTCCACAATTTTTGATCATACAACGAAAGGGGAGGAAAGAGGATTCAGACCTGTTCTCGTGGTTTTCGGAAATCTCGTTAAAGTCACAAGTCATAAACCCTGGATCAAAGCGAATAATACAAATACGAGTCAAACGCTCCCAAACTAATTCTCGGTATTGAACTACCGAATCTCCATAGACAAAGGTAATAAAAACTCGATTCCATCAATAATAGTTTTAATATCAAGAAGCCGATCACTAATAAAAGAGCAAGACCACCACTGTTGCCAATTGGATCAACAGTTTGAAGGGAGTCAAAACCTATAGACACTTGCATATTGTGAAGATGCAAAAGATCATTTTTAGTTTCCCATAAAAAAAGAAAACCTGGAGAATACATACGACTCATTTCCTCAGTCGGCAAGTAGTGAGTGTGTGTCTGCCCCTTGAAAATTCCATGGTAGGATCCTCATGTGTTAATTTCCGGAGGGGGGGAGTGGGAAGGGGGGGGGGGGGGTTTGGGAGCCCCACCGAGCTAACAATCGACACCGAAGACTCTTTGAAGATGGGAACACTTCATTTTTTGGGACCAAGGTAGCTCGCCTAGGGTTTCTCGGCTTTGAAAAGCCGGACAGACGGATCAGTTGGAGCGATTAGAGATTCTCTTGCTAAGAGACCGGTCTTTGATGTTTTGGATCTTTTATGAAGCTGAATTGATCAAGATAGCTGGACTTGTCTGAACTTTATAGGCTTGGGCTCCTTCCTTCTTCTTGGACTCTTTTTTTTTTTAATTTAGGGTTAGAAAAGCCTAGATCCACTAAAAGAAGAGTGATGGCAGTCGCCTGGTTTCTTGAAGCCTCAATCGAGCTAACAATCGACATCGAAGACTCTTTGAAGACGGGAACACTTCATTTTTTGGGACCAAGGTAGCTCGCCTAGGGTTTCTTGGCTTTGAAAATCCAGACGGACGGATCGATTGGAGCGATTAGAGATTCTCTTGCTAAGAGACCGGTCTTTAATGTTTTGGATCTTTTATGAAGCTGAATTTATCAAGATAGCTGGACTGGTCTGAACTTTACAGGTTTGGGCCCCTTCCTTCTTCTTGGACTCTTTCTTTTTTTATTTAGGGTTAGAAAAGCCTAGATCCACTAAAAGAAGAGTGATGGCAGTCGCGTAGTTTTCGAAGCCTTAATCGAAGTCTTCTCCACACCCGACGAGATCCTTTCCATATGAGATCCGATCCCTGTCTCAAATTGTAGCTCTGATTCATCTTATAAGCTTTCCTGAAGTTCTTCATCACCCATTAGATCATCATCATCCAAATAATTTGCTTCGTTGGGGAGGGGAGGTTCAAGAGCATGGTAAGCTTTTTCATCCTTCGCCATCTAATCGAGGTTGAGAGCCTCCGACACCGAGTGGTGGTTACCACCCAAAGAAACCTCAATGTCATGAATCCCAAGTGCCGACACATGAGTCACAGGACCATTAACATGACTAGTAAAGTTTATCGATTTGGAGAACTTTACCGCCAACAAATGTGCGGGCTTAGATTCATGATTCGCTTCTGGATTATCTTCATCCTCATCCTGCTCCTCCTCTTCTTCCAAGGTCATCTCGTACCAGCTCTTTTTTTTTCTCCGATTGAGATTTTAGAGACACATATCCTAGTGAAATCAACTGGAGAGGATCAACCAGACACGGGTTAAGGCTGTCAAAATTCAAGGACTTCTTCGCAGAGCTTCCTATTTCTGACGAGCCTTCTGGGATTTGATGTGGAAGATCTACCTCTTTATCTTTTTCTTTGTCTAAGCTGTAGCTTTTTAAAAAAGGTTTAAACGGAATGGTTTTTCCCTCATGTGAGCTGGGGTAGAATTGCCTTGTTTAGCTCTAACTGAGGCTAGAAGAGGTTCCGAGATTGTAAGTTGAGAGTCAGAAATGTGAGAGATGATCGAATCCAGTCTTCGCTTCTCTCCGAAGCGGTGGCAAGATGAGTGTTCTTTGCGGGAAAAGCCCAAACATTCTTTACTTGAGGGTTCACCACTTTTATAATGAGAGAAAGAATCATCATAGCATCGTTTTTAACCATCATCAACTGTATTTCCTTTAGAGTGATTAGGGAAAGAGGGGCGCCCTTGAACCATTTGAAGACCGATTAAACTTTGTATCTTTGGGAGTTTGATAGCGGTTAGGAGGAAGAGAAGACTTCTGGTGATAATATCTACTATCACCATTACGAGTAGCTGGGATAGAGGTTTCATGTTTGTTCCTAAAGGTTCTTGAATCTCCTTATAGAGCCAAAGATCTCCTAGAATAATTCCCATTTGACAGCATTAAAGCCTTCCTATCTTGGATCTTGCGGGGAATGTCCTTATAGTGATGAGTTAACTGATGAGAATAACTGTCATTATTGTGGGAGAGACGCGCTCCTCTCTGGTCGTCATTGGCAGCCAACAACACTCGTTGGTTATCATCTAGCAACAGGCAAGAGTCCACTTTGTGACAAATGCGTCTGTAGTACGAGTACCAGCGGAGGAGTTTTTCATAAAAGATCTTGACTTTCACAACTTCTCCAGTTGGAATCTAAGCATTCTTGTTGAAGCAAAGTGGAGCATCTGCTTTAACAAAGACTTGTATTCTTCCTTTGTTAGGATCCACTCTGCGAACCACACCAAAGGAGTTTCCAAAATTTGTAAAGATTTGCTCTTCCCAAAGTTCTGGCGGAATGCCTTCAGTTCTAACCCAAAAGATCATTGAGTCTGGGAAAGCAGTTCTAGTGTAAGGTTCCCACCTTTCAAGGGCAAAGGATTATTTCTTGAAATGTCAGGGACGTTTGTTAAGAATTTTTTGTAGATCCGCTTCAGATTCGAAAAAAATTGGAAGCGTGAGTCGCCAAGAGAAACCCCACGAACTCTTCCTTCAACATCCTAGATATGCTCCTTGGGGAGAAGAGAGTCAAGAGCTTCAATGATGTGTCCTTCTTGGTGGAATATTCGCCCTACTAAGCTGAGATGGAGGCGAGCTAACAAAGCCGAGTTGTCCACTCGAGGGAGTACCACCATATCATTATCATCCTCAGGCTCAAAAGAAAAATGAGCTTCTTTTGGAGGAGATTCTCTATACCAACTTGGTTTTACTCTCTTTGCCAAAGAGAAGCTTGAGTATAGCAAAGGATTAACCAAAAAGATCTTAGCTTAGAGCTAGAGAAGACTCAAGGGGGAGATATGGCTCTGTCTTCACTTTAAAAGACAGGAAACAAAGATGTAACCAGAGAGGCTTGAGAGAACAGACTGGAGCTTTTGCAGTCCAGTTTAAGAACATAGTCATCTTTTTAACATAGGAAGAGAGATTTTTGGGAACCAAGAAGAGAAACATAGCAGACGCTGAGGATGAGAACAAGACTGGGAAGGAGAAAGGGAGGAGGAGACTCATGCAAGGTCGGAAGCACGACAGGAGAGCATCATTGTGGAAACAGACTTGCCTTATTTGGTAAAAGAAAGTAGGTAAGATCCACTCTTTCAAACCAAGCTAACTACTTTGATGTTTCTTGGGTTTTGTGCCTGGGAGAGACTAATAAAGTGGGGGTTTTATATAGCTTTTGGAGTTGTTATCATAATCAATGAAGATGCACTCCTCACTTTTGTCATCTAGTTTGCTTCGCTTCTCATCCAGTAGTACATGAGCATGAGAAATGCTTCCAAAAACTCTTAAATGAGAAACACCAGGCTTCCTTCCGCTCCAAGCTTCTTGTGCTGTTTTTCCCGAGATACTTTTTGTTGGAAATCAGATTACTAGATAAACCTTACACACGATCGCTTCCGCCCACAAATATTTTGGTAGTCTCTTAATTTTGAGCATGCTTTTCGCCATCACAAGAATTGTTCTATTATTTACATCTACTACACCATTTTGTTGAGGGGATATTGGCACCGTTAATTGTCTTTGAATGTTGTTATCTTCACAATACATTAGAAATTCCTTGGATGTAAACTCTCCTCCACGGTTTTCATCACAAGACCACTTTCCTTCTCAACATGGACTTTATACTTTAAAGTTTTTGAACACCTCGGTTTTTTTTTCTAAAAGTAAACCCATGTTTTTCTTGAAAATCATCAATAAAGAGAAGGAAGTAATTACTTTTACCAAGTGATTTCGACTTGATTGGACCACACACATCAGTGTGTATTAGCTCCAACGGTTTTTGAGCTCTTGAACTTGACTTTCATTTTGAATTGTTTTTTAAGTAGACATCCTTCACAAATTTGATTTGGATGATTGATGCAAGGTAGTCTTCTCACCATTTCTTTATTCGAAAGCAACTCTAATCCTTCTAAATTTAGATGTCTGAATCAAAGATGCCAAAGCTAAGACTCCTCCTTGTAGCACATCTTGAGATATTGTGCGATGTCTTTTCGAATGTTAAGGACAAACATTCTATTTTTTGGCATTGGCCCCTTGGTAATGAGAATGCTTTTTTGGACTCTTATAGAAAAGTTATTATCTTTTAATCTAATATCGTAACTTTTTTTTTAAGAGTTGTCCAATGCTCAAGATGTTGGTCTTCATGCTTGAAATATAGTAGACGTTAGAAATAAACTGATGATTTCCATTCTTCAATCAGATGATAATGTTTTTTTTACCTTTTACCTCTATCTTCGATTCATCTCCTAAAGCCACATTTTCTTTCACCGATACATCAAGCTCCGCGAACATACTTTTTCTCCCGCACATGTGATTACTTGCACCAATATTGAGGTACCACTTATGATTCTCTTCACGTTCATCTTTCTTGTAACTAGCCATTAATAACACGTCTTCTTCTTGGATTTTTTCTTCAATATAGTGTGCCTTCTCCTCGACTTTTTTGTTGCTAGGAGCTTTGCATTCAGAAGCATAACGTCCAAACTTCCCACAGTTGACACTTGACTTATCATATCTTGATTTTGGGCTTCCTCTTCCACGATATCTTGATGAGTTTTCTTCTTTGGTTTGTGTTGTCTTCATACGACCTCCAACCTCATCCATTTCCATATCCATGACCTTGTCCTCGTACTTGACCGCTGATATAACACGGATTTTACTGGTTTTAACCGTGATTTGCGTGTTAGTTTTAGAGTCTTTTTGTTGTTTCTAGTGTCTATTTTGAGTCTTTTCAGGTTTTTACATATTCAGGACGAAATTGGAGAAAAGGAATCATTCTGGAGCTAAACCGGAGATTTGGAGCTGAAGAGACAAAATCGGATTCGAACCAAGGCATTGGTGTCGACCGACAACCTTGGTGTCGCTCGACAACATACGCGGCCCAGCAAGAAATCTCGACGGTTTAGAGTTTTAAAGCCCGTAGAATTTACCCAGAAGACTTCTCTATTTGCAATTTTAGTCCATGCACGTTTTTGGAGACTTTATAAATAGTTTTTAGGGTTTTTCAGTTTCTGTACCCGACAACTTTTGTCTTTTGCTTATGTAAGTCTCTGTGCTCGAACCCTTTGGAATATAATTGGAGAGAGCAACTTTTCAGAGATTCATTACCTTGTTAGAGAGAAGATTTCTTCTAAACCCTTTTCTTCTTTTGATTTCTTATTTTGCAATCTATTCAACATTTTTTCTGTTTCATTAATCATGTCTAAGTAATCTCCCTGTTAGGTTTAGGGATTCTCATTAGGGATTTAGATGAACTTGTAAATCAATTACCTATTAGGATTAATCCATAGAGTTCTTCATCTAGGTTGTTATTAATGTTTGTTCTAGAGTAGCTAACTAGAACCTGATCTTAGGATAATAGGTATTTGATCCGAGAGGGCACCTGTTACTGGAACAAACTTAGATGAGCCTGGTTTATAGGTGTATAATACGAATCGGCCTATCTACTAAGGTGAACATATCAAACCTGAATTTAATGCTAGTCTAGATCTAGGAATTCGCATCGAGAGGTGGAATTACTGATATTAGACTTGTTAGTTAGCGCATCGAGAGGTGGTTAGTTATTCATTAGTGATTTGAGTTCAAGAACGGTTCATTAAATAATCCTAATTAATTTGCTAGATTTACTAATAATTTATTTTCTGAGAATTTCCCTAAACCTGACGCTTTAATCCATTTATCTTTTCACCTGATAATATCGCTTGCTCGTGTTTCATTTTAATATTAATTATTTTGTTTAGCCTAATTTCGAGACTTATAACTTATTGTGTGAACAAAAGAACTTTGTGGAATTCGACCCTTAAGTACTGCAATAGATCTCTTATTTGAGAGAGTAGGCTTTAGGAGTTAATTTGAACCTTATCAAATTTGGTGCCGTTGCCGAAGTTCTTGGGAATCACCATTAAATTATGTTTAGAAATTTTGTCTAGATTTTTCTTTTCTTTTGATAGTCACGCGTTTCTTTCTTTTCTTTTTCTTGAGTTTCAGGTGCATGCCTAATCGCATAACCCGGAGCAGCAAAGAGAAGAACCTCGTCAATTTGTCTACACTCGACTTGGGAAAGTTAGAACGCACCAACCGCAAAGCTCGCAAAACATCAACAATGGTTCGTGGAGAAATCAGAGCTGATGAAGAAGGGGTTTTGAGAGATGATGATGGACAAGCCTACAATGAGGCTGGACAGAGATTGGACGATCAAGGGATTGTCATACCTGAGGATCTGATTGTGGATGATCCTAATATCCACAATCCTGCCGTTCCACCAAACGCAGTGGCAGCTCACGTCGATGGTGTCGCTCGACACCACCAAGGTGTCGCTTGACACCAACTCCCTGCGGACGTGTAGATCCGAGTTGGCCAGCAGGGCCAACAACAGCCGCCTGTCGCAGCGGCACGTCAGTTGACTCTTGGGGATTACAACAGGCCAGACCTGTTCTATGCTAATCGATCAGCGATCGTACCTCCCCCATTCCAGAGACATGACTTCGAGTTGAAACCCGCATACTTCACTCTTGTGGGTCAACATCCTTTCCATGGCTTCTCCAATGAACAGCCTATGGATCATATCGAGTGATTTGAGGACTTAGTATCTAGCATCAAGGCTAATGGAGTTTCAGATGACTACCTTCTCTGCAAGCTATTCCCATACTCACTTGCTGGGGAAGCAGCTTCTTGGTTAAAGCAGTTGAAGCCAGGATCTTTGACTAACTGGCAGAGTATCAAGATAGCTTTTCTCAACAATTTCTATGGTGATGGCAAGTTTGAGGAGCTGCGCAACAAGTTATCTACATTCACTCAGGGACCAGCAGAAGCATTCAAAGCTGCTTGGGTTCGATTTAAGGAGTACCAACGAGATTGCCCTCATCACGGTTTCAGTGAAGTTCAGCTTATCGGTACGTTCTTCAGAGGAATAGATTGGAGATACCAGATGGCTCTTGACGCTGCGAGCAATGGTAACTTCAACACCAGGTACCCCATAGATGCTGTAGCTCTCATTGAGAATCTTGCTTGTAGCAACAGCACGAAGAACGCGGACTTCGAGAGAAAGAAGATTGCAGGCGCAATTACTGGTACTCAGTTCGCTAAGGTTAATGCCAAGTTGGATTCGGTCCACAGCCTCCTCACGGGAAAGAAAGCTGTTCACTTTGCTGCAGAGGTTGAGACTATTGAACCAGAGGAAGAATCTGAAGAAGGAGTGTTCTACATTGATGGACAAGGCAACTTCAGTGGCAACTTCAGTGGTCAGCGTTTCACAGGGAATCAGTCCAACTCCGGCTTTAACAACAGGTCAACATTTCAAAAGACATATCCGCATACTAGTAGCTTCAAGAGGACCTACGGGAACACGATATACCAGAATCCACCTGCGCCCACTCCCGAGAGTAAGATGGAGACAATGCTTGAGCAGATTTTGGAGGGGCAAACTAAGCTTACAGTGGAGTTCAAGGGGAAGTTTGATGCCATCTACACTGATTTGAATGGCTAGATTGACACTTTGAACACTCATATGAAGAAGCTCGATGTTCAAGTTGCTCAAACTTTTGACGCTGTTAAGCGACAAGATGGTGTTCTTCCTGGTATGCCTGATGCTAATCCCAAGAGAACATGTAATGCGATTCTGATTCGTGATGGAGATGATGTTTAGGAAGAGTTGGATACGGAAGACGAGCTCGAGCTCGCAGCAGCAGAGCCGGTGTCGAGCGCCACTCGTTGGTGTCGCTCGACACCCGTCCGTTACCCGTGGAGAACGACGTTCGAAGAAGACATGTCGATCGACACAGCCTCCAACAGCTAGACTCAAATCCACAGTGTCGACCGACACCACCAGGGTGTCGTTCGACACCATCAATCCCTCCAGGAAATTTCGACGTTTGACGGAGAGTTATCGACCGCTACAGTTTCTCCAACCTCGACACCGAGTACCAGTGTCGACCGACACTCACCTAGTGTCGATCGACACTGGGTCAGAACAGCTCCTTATGCTCTTGTTTTTCCACCGACCAAGCCTGTTTACACGCCTCTGGTTCCTTTTCCTAGGAAGCGTCGCTCTAAGCAAGAGATTCAGGATGCTCGCTGCAAGGCCATCATGGAGAAGATCTTGACTTCTATTCCTAAAGTCAATCCCGAGACATCTTCTCCAACACTTGATCGATATGTCAAGCGTTTGGTAAACAACGGTATCTGTGCTGAGGAAGCTGTTTTGCTCACCAAGGATATCAGTTTGATTATGCTGCAGGAAGCTAAGAAAGAGCGGAAGAAGAGAGTGGTTGTGTCTGAACACGTTAGCTCGATTATCCAGACTCGAATGCCTGAGAAGTTACCTGATCCAGAAAGCTTTGTACTTGATTGTTCCATCTCTACAAGCCGGTTCAAGAAATCGTTATGTGACCTCGGCTCTAGCATTAATCTTATGCCACATTCAGTTGCTGTCCGCCTTGGTATGATATCTTACAGGCCGACAAGAATCACTTTGCTTCTCGCGGATCGTTCTAAGCGTATTCCCGAAGGAATCTTGGAGGATGTTCCTGTGAAGATTGGTGAATGCCTCATCCCTGCTGATTTCGTAGTGCTGGACTACGATGTTCAACCCAAGGATCCTCTTATCTTGGGTAGAGCTTTCTTGGCCACAGCTGGTGCGACGATTGATGTGAAGAAGGGACAGATTTTGTTGGATGTTTGTGATGTGAAGATGAATTTCTACATAAAAGGACCACGTACACCTCCGATTCTCAGTAAATAAGTCCTTTTCTGTTGAATCTACAAAAGAATCTGCGCAGGAATCACAGTCTACTACGCCAAAGGAGCCCGACAATGCTCAGCTCGCCATACAGCCTTCTGCAGACGGACCGGTGTCGACCGACACCATTTGTGTCGATCAACACCCTTGACGACCAGAGACAACGCCTTCAGCAAGCATTGCTCTTGGGACTGCAAACACTGCCACAAGTTCGAGAGCTGTTCCTGAGCCATACAGAGCACCTCGCCCACGCTTTCCACGCCTTGATCAATAAAGGTATTGCTCATCTCCTCCTCCTACTTTACCTTCTTCCATTAATCATTCCATATCTTCGAAGAAGGCTTCACAGGTAAACGAGCCACGAGATTCTCGCGTGCTTGTTTCTTCTGTTGTTGATGCAGGACATGGAACTACGGATGTTGCAGCTTCTACAAGTTTCCTTGGACATGAGCACACCTCCACCACTTACACTCCACCATGGCTAGCAAGGCGTCGCGCTTCTGAGAAGTCTTCAAACACTTCTCCTGCTCCACCTCATTCCTGAATCCCGACATAGTCAAGCTAATGACTGAAAATAAGCGCTTAGTGGGAGGCAACCCACTGGTATGTTTTTCTTTCTTTTTCTTTTACTTTTATTTTATTTTATTTTTCTTTTTTTTTTGCTAACTCTGGATTTGAATGCCACTGGGGACAGTGTCATTTAAGTCTGGGGGAGGCAGTTACTAATTATGTTTTTCTTTCTTTTTGAGTCTTATTTTTCTTTTTCTTTTGAGTCGTTTTATTGAGTCAAAATTTTGTTGGAAAATATGATCTTTTTCTCTAGATTATTGCCTGGTTAGTTTAATGCTGCATATTCAAATCAGTCCGACTAATGGAAAATCCAGAGAGTTAATCGATAGACCAGAGGATATCCACGTTTCCAACATAATCCGCTAAAGCCTGAGCAAAGTTTATGCTCTTCACCTTGTCTGTAAGGTTAGTATTCGTAGAACTTGACTCCTCGTTCATACCTGATAAATGAGACCAATGTGGAAAAAGAATGGTGCTCGTCTCCCTTATTCTAAAAAAGAAAAAAAAAAAAAAAAAAAAAAAAAAAAAGAAGATTGAGATGATTTTCTTTTGGAGTAAAGAGATAGGAAAATTTCCCGTGATCTCATTATTTTACTTCAAGAGGGATGATCACACGAAGGTTGGAAGCGAGGTTAGGAAAATTTCCGATGATACCATTATTCGCCTACACCTTTGAAGGTAAAAAAAAAATGGTTTGAAAAAGAATAAGTTTGGGGGAGAGAAAGAGTACCTAAATATGTTGTAATGGTTGATTTATCATGGTATAGTATGGGAATGAGTCTAGAAGGTCTTGAGTACTGATTTTATTGATGAGATTTATGCGATGAGGGCTATTGGATATAGTTGTGCAATTTGGTTTGGAATTTGGAATGTTGAGAATGCTTGCGGAGAATTACATGGTGGTTAGGATTTGATGCAATCTGCTAGGCAATTGGATTTGTTTTGAATAATCAAGGTAATAGGCTAGAGAAATTGGGAGTTTCTATGTTTTCAAACTTCTTCCACGGGTTCGGTTTTTGTGTTTTTCTTGAGGGCAAGCAAAAGCTAAGTCTGGGGGAGTTGATATAACACGGATTTTACTGGTTTTAACCGTGATTTGCGTGTGTTAGTTTTAGAGTCTTTTTGTTGTTTCTAGTGTTTTTTTGAGTCTTTTCAGGTTTTTACATATTCGGGACGAAATTGGAGAAAATGAATCATTCTGGAGCTAAACCGGAGATTTGGAGCTGAAGAGACAAAATCGGATTCGAACCAAGGCATTGGTGTCGACCGACACCCTTGGTGTCGCTCGACACCATATGTGGCCCAGCAAGGAATCTCGACGGTTTAGAGTTTTAAAGCCCGTAGAATTTACCCAGAAGACTTCCCTATTTGCAATTTTAGTCCCTGCACGTTTTTGGAGACTTTATAAATAGTTTTTAGGGTTTTTCAGTTTCTGTACCCGGCAACTTTTGTCTTTTGCTTCTGTAAGTCTCTGTGCTCGAACCCTTTGGAATATAATTTCTTCTAAACCCTTTTCTTCTTTTGATTTCTTATTTTGCAATCTATTCAACATGTTTTCTGTTTCATTAATCATGTCTGAGTAATCTCCCTGTTAGGTTTAGGGATTCTCATTAGGGATTTAGATGAACTAGTAAATCAATTACCTGTTAGGATTAATCCATAGAGTTCTTCATCTAGGTTGTTCTTAATGCTTGTTCTAGAGTAGCTAACTAGAACCTGATCTTAGGATAATAGGTATTTGATCCGAGAGGGCACCTGTTACTGGAACAAACTTAGATGAGCCTGGTTTATAGGTGTGTAATAAGAATCGGCCTATCTACTAAGGTGAACATATCAAACCTGAATTTAATGCTAGTCTAGATCTAGGAATTCGCATCGAGAGGTGGAATTACTGATATTAGACTTGTTAGTTAGCGCATCGAGAGGTGGAATTACTGATATTAGACTTGTTAGTTAGCGCATCGAGAGGTGGTTAGTTTTTCATTAGTGATTTGAGTTCAAGAACGGTTCATTAAATAATCCTAATTAATTTGCTAGATTTACTAATAATTTATTTCCTGAGAATTTCCCTAAACCTGACGCTTTAATCCATTGGTCTTTTCACCTGATAATATCGCTTGCTCGTGTTTCATTTTAATTTTAATTATTTTGTTTAGCCTAATTTCGAGACTTATAACTTATTGTGTGAACAAAAGAACTTTGTGGAATTCGACCCTTAAGTACTGCAATAGATCTCTTATTTGAGAGAGTAGGCTTTAGGAGTTAATTTGAACCTTATCAACCGCCACCTCGTATTTGGTAACTTTGGCCATTTTCTTTTTTAGTAATCCGCATCTTGAAGACTTGTTCAACGATATCTTTTTTCTTATTCTTTTCTTCATAAGCTTGTCAAATGAACCCAAGAAGTTGCTCCATTGTCATACCTTCTAATTCTTTTGTTCCTTCAATGATGGTGACAATATGCTCAAATTTTGGATCTAACGATTTAAAAACTGTCTCCATTATTCTTGATATACTCTATATTTACCGCTTTATCATGGTTGTTAAGATCCATTTTATTGTGTTTTATTAGTATTTTCATTTTGTTTTGTTGCATTTAGTGTCCAAGTGAGTCTTCTTACATTTTTGAAGTTCTATAGTGTATTTGTGTGTTTTTTGGTGTGTTTTGTGTGTCTTTTGAGCTATTTCAGGTTAAAATAATGGAGGAGACACATTTGGATGCAAAAAAAGATAATTGATCATTCAGATTCAGTCCAAAAGTCTCTCAAAGATCGACTCGGATGAAGATCTTTCATTGAGATTTAGCTTTGGACCTCTTACACATTTGCCAACGCGTGATTGATTAAGAAACTAGGGCATTTCTGTTCTATCTTCTTGTGTCCCTTGTTCCAATGGGACTAAGAATCACAACCATCTCTTTTTTTAGTGTCAGTTTTCTGCTATAGTTTGGCATGCTTTTGCTTCTCAAATTATGCCAAATCCCTCATTGCATTCTCTCATCTCAGCCGAGACCACGATCTCTAGCTGCCATCATCATCAAGATGCTCCTTCAAGCTACTGCGTACTTGCTATAGAGGGAAAATAATAAGGATCTTCACTTCAGTTACTGCAACTATCGACGCATGTTGAGAGACTGATTTATTTCGCTTCCCCGGTGAAAAATTTGCGCTCTCCATCTCTTTTTATTTTTTAATTAGGTTGTATCTCTTCTTCTTTGTAATCCTTTTGTCTCTCTTCCTCGAGTTTCTGTTTTGTTATAAGTTTATTGTATTGGGTATATTTTGAAAATAAAAAGTCGTAAATATGTAATGTGTTTATAGGGTAAGATATAATATAGTTCTTAATTACATATTAAATATCATTTCAAAAATTTGTATACAAAACAGAAAAATATTTTACTGTTCTAATCCTAGTCTCTAAAAAATATACTCCCTCTGTTTCATATTATTAGTTGTTTTGCCTGAATGCACACATATTAAGATTTCTTTTGCTTTTTGTATTCTCTATAAAAACTCATTATTTTGTCTAAGCAATTAATTAAAGAAAAATTGATTAAAAAAAAAAAAAAAACAAATGAAGGGAATGTGAAGAATCACACGGTGGATTTAACGTCACTTTTACCAAATTTATTTTGGAGCCAACATCTTTAAAATCAGTTTAAACCAAAAATTCAATATTTAACAATGGAGCCAAAACAAAAAAATTTTAAAGTCTCTAATGTCTATATAAGCTTCAAAATAGAAATACTGTAATCATCAACTTTTTCCATGGCTTTTAATTTTGATTTAAATGTTTAAGTTCTAAATTGTGAGAATGAGGTTTTATTTGATTTAAATGAAATTCCATCAGAAGAAAATCATGGCAATTAATGGAGATTTTCCAATTAATTCAGGTAACGGTTTTTTTATTTTTTTTTCTTAACAATTTGCAGAATTCTTTACTAGCTTACAACATGATTAAATTATGTGAATTGTCTATTAGGAATCTGATCCAATTTTCGAGTGAAATCTGATCGTGTTTCGTAGATCCTTCTCACATCTCTTGAATAGCTTTTTTCTTCCTCCACTTTCTTTTTTTGATCCATTTTAGTTTTGTAGACAACGTTGGTTTGATAAGAAACTCAGAACACAAATTTACGTTGCTTTTTTTTTTTTTTTTAATCAATCCCAAAAAGGGCTTTTTGGCTAATGGGCCAACAGAATTACATGGGTTACAAAATAAAGAAGCCCAAATCGAAACCCCAGGGAAACAAGATCTGAAGAAGGCAGTACACCGGAGACGCAGCCTCATCTTCCATATCCGATGCTAATAAGGACTGCTCTTTTGCAGACAAGACCTCAACAAACAAACCTTTGGCTGGAGTTAGCAAATCCCGCCGCAAACCGTCGCCGAGAAACAAGCCTAACCTAGAACTTTCCTTTCGGGAAAGGAGAGCACCACCACAACCGAGACCCAAAACCTCTTCTCCCCAACCAAGCAAGAAGAAGGACATCGAAACTAACCCTTATTTCCCCGAAGCTCTCCCTTGAACCCCTCCAAAAGCCATCACAACTTCAAATCCGGCAAAGAAGAAACCAATCACGGCGGTAGTTGATGGTTGTCGGCTCAAACAAACAATCAAGCACCAAGATCCGGCCAAAGATCACCCGAAATTAGCCATCTAGGATCCGGCCAAGGATCCACCGCTAACCTCTTTGCAAAGTGGCGAACCCACCAATCCAAGGTCCAACTTCCGCCGCTCGCCGGAGCTACAACTCACAAACCGCTGAGCCGAGAGAAAAGATCCAATCCACCAGCGTCCTTAAACCAGCAGAGTGCATGAACCGTTTCTCCGCCGCCGTGAAAGAGAGCCGCCGTCAAGCATCGGACCATGAACCAAACCACCCCTCACACCACCGGAGAAGAAAGATGCTCACCACCCACTTCATCCTCTGACTCATCAACCTGCTTTGAAGACCTTTAATCGGAGCAAAAAGAAAAAAAAAACAGAATAGATCTAAGATCTGGTTTTTTTGGAGAGAGAAGAGAGGTTTTTGTTTGGGAACGATTGTCCCTCTTTTGTTACGTTGCTTTTATATAGTGATATATGGAAACAAGCTTCTTTGGAAAGAGAATAATGCAGTAAATATAGTTTGGTACGTTGGTGGACTTCATAAAAGACAATACTATTTCATTGACTTTTTTTTCTTGGTAATACGTGATTCAAAGCTTTGGAAGCTTTCAATAATAAAGTGAATACTAGTAATAAAGTGAATCTAAAAGTAAAAACTTTTTGTCTTCGTTTTGAAAAACAACTTACATTTTGAAACAAAAAAACCTCTAAAACAACTAATAATTTGAAACAGAGGGAGTACTATTTTATTGACTTTTTTTTCTTGGTAATACGTGATTCAAAGCTTTGGAAGCTTTCAATAATAAAGTGAATACTAGTAATAAAGTGAATCTAAAAGTAAAAACTTTTTGTCTTGGTTTTGAAAAACAACTTACATTTTGAAACAAAAAAAAACCTCTAAAACAACTAATAATTTGAAACAGAGGGAGTATATAAATAAAATTATAGAAATACTATTTGATACAAGAGACCTGTGATACATTAATAAATAGAAAGCACAATAAACTAGTGATGTTAAGTCAATTGTTCATCTAATTTGTAAACCATTAATACATGTCCAAATTTACATAACGGATTGTTCGATATAGAGAAGATAGGGTCCGGTTATGAACTTCTTAATCATTAAAAAATGCATAATTTAAAGTTAGAGACTGGTAATACGTAAGCTCATAGTCATAACTAACAAAATCATAAACAAGAGTTAGAAACCGGACCAAGAGTGAGCAAGAAATTTTAAGGGTGAATTAGCGCAGAGACATTATTGGGAGAGGAAATTAGCTAAAAGACATTAGTAGAAATTCGTTTGAGACAAGACCCAAAAAAGAATATAATTGGGCTTGAAGTTCCAGTTAATAACGAGAAAACCAGAGGTGCGTTTGGCCATGCATGTGGTTAAAGATTGTGTCTCTTAAGGGAACCGAAGGAACAACCTCCTATATAATAAATGCTGCCAGGTGAACTGACATTGCCGCGTTGACAAAAGGAACGAAGTAATCGTTAATAAATGCAACAGATCTTAACTTGAGCTAACTCAAATTTGAATATAGACAACTAACATAGTTGCATGGACACTCAATAAATAGTTTTTTGAATTTTTTAAACAACTAACCTAGTTGCATTGACACCTAATGAATATTTTACACGATTATGACATTTGTATACAGATAAACATATACATAGAGCGTTAGAAATAATTATTGTGTTAAATAGTGTGGTCTAAGTGTACATGTAAATATATATATAGATCGTTATTAGCATTTATATATATGTAAATACGTACATGGAGCGTTATTAACATTTGTATACATGTAACCACAAATATTTATTAGATATTCAATCTAATCGACGGGGGAGACAACATGCAAGATATATACATAGATTTACAAAATGTTTTGGACATCCACAACAAACAACAATTCACTTGTCTCACGCAATGGACTGATTCAAAGTCTAAATATCAGAAGCGAGTGGGGTTAAAATTAGACAAAAAAGGGGCTAAAATTATCGTCGTTCTGAGCCTTGTGTCAGATTACTAAAAAACTAAATAACTTCCCCAATAACGTCTCTCACCCAATTATCTCAAATTTTAAACTGCATAAAAAAAAGTAGTGCTAATAAAGGAAGATCACCACTAATAAACTCTCCGCATAAGGGAGTGTCTTGTAACGTCAGATTCATGCTGAGTATTCGATCAGTGATAATTTTGGACCATCTTGTTCTTCATATCTCCGGCTCATGTACATTGTCTCGAAGCATTTTCTTTGTTCTGTTTCGTTGTTGAAGCTCATTCATTTTTATGTTCTCACCGATTATTCATCTTCTTCTTTTATATTAGATCGGTTGTTTTGCCACTTTTTTTTGTTTTTGGCTATTCCACTAATTTATGTTCGATTTCACGGTCAATTCTTCTTGTCAAACTGTTTTAATAGTGTATGTTTGCAATATTCCACGTCTTGCTCTCGAAAAACGGTTTTCTAATTTTCTTCTCACTAATAATTTTTGAATGTAATAACATAACAATTAGAAAAAATTCACTTAGCGCGATTTTTTATTTACTATAAAAAAAAAAAAATTATTATATGCCACCGTCCAAACGAACTCAATTAGAAAATAATTATATATTGCAAAACGAACTCAATTAGAAGATAATTATTCTCTAATTGAGTTTGTTTGGACAGCGGCATAAAGTGATTTTTTCTAATTGTTATGTCATTACATTCAAAAATTATTAGTGAGAATAAAATTAGAAAAATGTTTTTCGAGAGCATATATATTTTTTGTTTTTGCAATCTATTATTATTTTTGTTTAAGTAATTTCAAACCGACTTTATTAGTGACAACAATGATTTTTCTATAATATATATATATATATTATATATACCTTTTAAAAAATTTTGTTAAAAGATGTTCAAATTTTTCTCTTTTTAACTTATGATAAGGACAGATTATCAATGCTAGTAGATATGTGAAGTCTCAGGTTTGTTTATCACAACACGTGTAGGTTGGGATAATTTGGTTAGAAACGAAAATGTGCATTAACATTTAATGCTAATGGTGAGATATCTCGTGGTCGTGGCTATTGATGAATCATTATAATCAATGATGATTATAGACACACCTAAGATCTCCTGAAACGTAGACCATGCAAGTGTTAGAGTCTCACTCGTTCAAACAATTGATTTGTCCGTTTTGATCCAAAATTCAAAGGAAACAAGTCAATAACGATGGCTGAATGATACCGACACATAGTGTAAAAAGAAAGATACAAAAATGGGAACTTAAACGAACCATATCATATGCAAGCCCGTGGTCGGCAATAATTCCGGTCTTTCATATTTATACAAGACTAAACATCATCCTTTTTTTTGGCTAAAGGACTAAAAATCATCCTTTTTTTTTGGCTAAAGGACTAAAAATCATCCTTCACATATTAGAAGAGAATTTTTAGTATTTACGTGTCAAATCCATAACTATTAATTTTCTTTTTTATTTATTTAATTCTATTATCTATCTTACCCATCATTTTAAATTTCAGATATTACTTATTTTTATTAACTAAACTTATCAAAATTTAATATCTCGAATTTTTAAATAAGAAAACTTCTATAGAAAGATTTTTTATATTAAATATATTATATTTTTCAGTTGAAAATTAAACAATATAATCATATAGTATATGCATATTAACATAAACAATTTTTTTTATATTATAAAAATTTAAACTAAAACAGAAAATCTATAAATCTAAATTTACGAATAATGTAAATGCTATTTTTTTGTATATATAGATCACTAAAATATTAATATCTTGTGAAAGAATCAGCAAAATATTGTACCCACCTCCGAGTAATGAATTACGAAAAGAAAATATTTTTTATCTTCATCTATGTGAAAGAGACAGTGAGACTTGCAGATTTGATCTAGTGAACTGCAAATCAATTCTTATACTAAGATTCTCTATGGAATTTTTGTATGTTTAATGAACTTTATAAGTGTTGGTGTATGCAAAACTCGATAGTCTCTAGGTTTTTGGTAGTATTTTCTTAAAACAAATCCCTAGCCAGTTTATACCATCTTCTTCTTTCCCCAACCCTAGGAATATGAATAAGGAAACCAACAAACCATTTTATAAGGCAAACAGCGCAGATTATAATTCAAACTGAGAGACATTATATTAATATTATGAAACATTATTCCACACATTTCTGAAGAATGCATTACATAGTCACCATGGTTTATTTATAGGCACACACATAATCCATAAGTGTATATATAGATGCAATCATGCATGGTGGTGAATATATGATATAGTTTTAAACACCCGGCTGAGTCTGAACAGGTTCGTCGTTAAGCCCGTGGCCTCCTCCTCCGTGGTGTCCTCCACCTCCGTAGTGTCCGTGGCCTCCTCCACCTCCGTAGTGTCCGTGGCCTCCTCCTCCTCCGTAGTGTCCGTGGCCTCCTCCTCCTCCGTAGTGTCCACCTCCGTATCCGTCAAGTCCGTGGCCCCCTCCTCCGTTGTGTCCACCATGTCCTCCGTGACCACCATGTCCTCCGTGACCACCATGTCCTCCGTGGCCACCGCCATAGCCTTCAGGTTGCACAGTTTCCTCACTCTCTGGCTTCACCATGCCTGCCCAAAAAAAAACACGTTATTTAATTTCAATTACATTTTTAAGAACATCAAATATGAATTCCTCTTCCTGATTTCAATTTTGTTTCCCAGCTTAAATTTTTTTCTTAAATAGGTACATAAACTCGAAACTTTAGTTTTTATATATACGTTCGAAACACAATTTACACAAAACTTACTAGGGCTTCCACATCACTTAGGTGATGTGTGTTCTGATAAATAGTTGGATAAATTTATCAAATATGGTACGTTAGTTAGAGTTTGATTAGCCTCACGAACATATATCTTGTTTATTTATATATATAAATATCTTGTTTATTTTAGTAAACTGAAATGTATTGAATAATATGACGTACCCGACTGCCTTGCGGCAGACACTTCGGAGACGACGAGAAGAACTGCGAAGAGCCCTAACAGAATCAAAGCCTTGGAAGCCATTTTTTTTCAAGTTCTAATAACTCTCTTAGTATGTTAAGTGATGAGTAAAATGTTACGCTGCATGCCCTCTATTTATAGAAATTGAAGAGGATAGGGAATGAGAAAAGTCAAAAAATTACTCCGTAGTAGAATAAAAAGAAGGCAATTAATATTTTATCAAAAGTAAAGTTAAAGGAAATTTATCATAATAGAAACAAAGTAGTAAGAAGATAAGTATCAGTGTTTTATTATACGTGTTGCGTCGGGCCCCTTATGGTCCGTTGTTGGATTCATTGTAACTAAACACAGCGCATTCATAAACTTCTAGATATTTAGAATTCCTTAACTGAAACATTATCTTCATATCAGATTGTTATTTTTATTTTTTTTTCGTTAAAGTATTTAGATTGTTATGTATATATGTTGTTATTATTATTTGGACAGAAAAGTCGTCCACTATTGATACTTGTTAAGGATCCTTCTTCTATTAATCTCTGCCGACAGAGGGATAAAGACAAAACTATACACTGAACAAGAGTAAGTAGAATAAAGGAGTACTACGTAGAAACTACTGACAACTTATTTTACACCCAGGGTGCAAACGTGTTGCTTGGCTATCGTGAATACTATAATATTATCCATGTCACTGGGTGTAGACATGTATCTACCACTTGCTACTTGCATTTGACTCAATAGTGATTTTCTTAGCACTTTTTTGGGGCTAATTTGTTACATCATTGTTTATTCTCTCTATGTAAAGAAATTACTATGTGAGATTAAGACAAGCGACTTGTGATTTTAAAAAACAAACAAACTGGTAATGGTAACACTATACATATACCGATATACGAGTTCGAGTACACGCCACTACTATTCACATAGCTTTCTTTTTTTTTTTTTTGGGTAAAAACTATTCACATAGCTGATTGCATGAACTCCTAAAGTGATACGCGGACCAAGTCCAAGAGAGAGTGTTGATCCTCAAAATCACACAAGTACGTATTCGGAGTCTGAAGGGTGAAAGAAGAATCTCTTATTTAAAGAACGATCCGACGATTACAAAAATAGACGAGCTAAAAACTTAGAGTACGAGCCGAGCCGCAAAGTGCTCTGACGGTTGCACGATATTCTCTGTCAAAGCGGTTATTTCGGGATCCCCCGTCCAATCACTCTTCTTCCCTTATTTATAATGTGCAGAGGTAGGGTACCCTACCCGTGCTGAATGTCTTCTTTGCCCTTTGGTCGGTGGAGAGAGGTTCACTGGGCTTTTCCCTGGCTTCTGTATCCCAGGTTTTTTGGGCCCGAGAAAATGACGGGCTGGCTAAGGTTTTTGGGCCCGAGCCCAAAATCTACCATCAACAGTAGCCCCCCGACCCTAGTGCGTAGTGATGACGCGGCTAGGGTTGCAATCATTTCGCCGTTCTCGACTTCGACTTCCTTCGTGCATTCCCGAGGCGCGTGTGGAAACGCTTCTTCCTGATTCGTCCGCTGCTGTTCTCGAGACCTCGAGAAGCGGATCGTTCGCGTGTTGCAGGCGTCGAAGGTATGATGATTACGCCGTTTTTCGAGACGCAATGATGACGCGCTTTCCTTCGACAGACCCTCTCTATAAATACTTCACTTCCTCCTCATTTCTCTCATTCTTCCTCCGCACCAATTCAAGGTATTCTCTCCGTTCTCTCTCCTCTTTTCTCGGTTCGTCGTTTCTTATCTCCGATTATGTCTTCGAGCATTGGTTCCTTTGATTCTGTTTCCGATCTCCGTCGGTCTCGTACTTCCGACGATTCGTACGTTCGATCCGTCGACAATTTTCTCAACAGGTCGGTCAGTAATTCCCGGGGTCGGAGGTCTCGAACTTCTTCCGCCTCGTCGGTTTCTTCTGTTGCTAGAGTTTCTCGAGACACCGCGGAATTGCAACGCCGTGAGCTTTTGTGCCGAACAGGAGCAGCCGGAACGAGCGCTGATCCTCAGCCCGTTATGACGATGCGCCTTCGTGATGAGGATAGCGACGCGGCATCCATAGACGAGGATGACGTACCGCTCATCAGACGCAAATCTGCTTCTTCTAGAGCAACTCGTGCCGCTGCTCCGTCGTCTGATATTCTTGATCGTTTGGACAACGTTCCGCTGATAGGACGGGTGCCTGCTCCGGTTGGGTTTATTCAGCCTGGTGGCCCGGTGCCGGGAATACCGGATTACCTTCGACCGACGACGTCAACGATCGAAACGATTGGGCTCTCCCTTCGTTTTTGCAATGCCCCGGCTACGCTAGATACGCTCGTCCCAAACCCCTGGGATCGGCCCTGGACTGCCCCGCCTGGTTACCTTTGCATATATGAGAAACATATTACCGACTGCGGGCTGACTTTCCCGATTCCGGCGTTTCTGCTTCAATACGCTTCGCGGCGGCAAATGGCGTTTGCGCAGCTCTCTCCGGCTGCTATTCGGAATGCCTACGGCCTAATCCGCATGGCTGCGCGGTGCGGCGTTGAACCTCGTTGTTCTTTATACGAGGAACTGACGACGAAGAAGAACTTTGGTAAATCCAAGCCGGGCTTGGTGTATACTCAGTCTTCGCGAACCCCGAAGTTGGTCGTCGGCGCGAAGAGCAAAACCAACGATTGGCTTCGTTGGTATTTCTTTGTCAGAGTTAACAACGAGTCCGCCGGGGACGTGACGGTTACGAATTACCACGGGTGGACTGTTTCACCCGGTAGCTTGCTTATCTCTCCGAGGTCGATCGCCTACTGCCTGGTTACTTGTCTGACTTGTTTTTCTTGTTTCTTTCTTTTGTAGTTAATTGTCCCAAGATTTTCGATCCCTACCCCGAAAGACTGCATAACGACGTTCAGAAGATTTTAGCTTTGTGCCCGTACACTTGGCCGGGTGAAGAAGATCCTGTCCGTCGCCCTTCGTTTAAATCAAAAGGAACGAGCCGCAAGAAGGTTTCCTCGAAATCGAAGAAAACTTCGAAGAACCCAGGTGGGCCTCGGTCCTGTTTTCTAGCCCCTTTTTTGTCTTTTTTCGGGAATCGGCGCGTATTAATACATTGTTGTCTTTTTTAGCACCTCTTGCTATCATGGGTAAGTTGAACGTTGACGCGGTTGGAAATTACTCGTCGCGGTACAAGAAGAAATCGTCGGTGACGCCGACGAAGAAGATGACTCGGGAGGAGGAGGAGGCCACGGCTTTGGCCAAGCGTCTGTCTCTCGAGGAGTATGAAGCGAAGGAAGCGAAGGGGCGAGCTGAAACTCGTCAAAGGAAAGAGTCCGGGGATGATTGTCGTGACCGACGTGGTCATGATTCCAGGGAGAAGCGGGATAGGGAGGTGGCCGAGGCGAGGTCGGCTAAGCTGCCTGTCATCGAGACTTCTCGGGGCGTTCCCTCAGGCGGCAGGGAGGTCGTCCTGTACGACGATTATCAGACCGATCCTACTCGGAAACGGGCTGCAGATGATAACGAGACGACGCGCTCGGACTCGGCGAAGAAGCAAAGAACGGCCTGGACCTCTGACTACCGATGGCGGTACGACTACGATGGACGTGACGTTCATATTTCGACCGACCCTACGTCTTGTGCGGAGCTGTTCCGCAAGATCCACGTCGGTCCGTCTCCTTTTTTCGAACTACAAGATATGTACGAGAGGACGGCGTTTACCGATGCCGCGAAGAAAACCGTTGCGGTAACGTTTTGGGAAATTTTTGCTTTGCTCTGTTATTAAGTTTTTCGTCATTTGATCGAGCTCTTATTTGTAGGCCGTTACCGCGATTGATCGGATGGCGTATATGTACGAACGGCGCCTCCGTGTTGTGGCCGAGCAGAACACGGCCTCGAAGGAGCATCAGAGGGCCTTAGCGGCCGAGCAAAAAAGGGCCGACCAGGCGTTAAAAGGTTTGGAGAGTGCTAACTCCGAGGTGGGGCTTCTTCGCGAGGAGGTCGCGAAACTGAAGGAAGAACGAGATAACGCTCTCTTAGAACGAGAGCGCTGTCTCGAAGAGTTGTCAAAGTCCCGAGTCGACTTTAAAAACTACGCCGAGCAGTCACAGGCCGAGGAGGCGAGGCTTCGGGAGCGGCGCGCCGAGTATGGTCGTATTCAGGTGACTAAGGCTCTTAAGGAGGCTGCCGAAGAGTTCCAGAAACGCCTTGACGGGATCCAGAGGCACTTCACCACTAGGGACGCGGCGAATCCCAAATTTCTTGATTACAATCAAGCTGTTGGGAGCGTTAATTTGCTGAAGACGCTGGCCGAGTCTGGGGAGATCGTCCTAAATTCCAAGGACGTGATCGAGAGACTTGAGGCCGATGTCGAGGACCTTAAGAACGAGGTGAACGCGTTCGAAATCGCCGACCTTGAAGAAGGTTGGGCTGATGTTCGAACTTTCTTCAAGGGTCCTCTTATCGTCGAAGAATTTGCTCCCTCCGTTGTCGAAGCTGATGAGGGGACTGCTGTTGACGTGGACGTCGTGGACCAGGTCGTTGCGGATCCTGCTACTGAAGGCGGAGGTGTTCGGGTTGAAGATCCTCCTGAAGATGAGGCCGCGTCTTGAGACTTTATGTCGTTGTTTTTGTCGCTGTTTTTTTTTTTTGTCTGCCGCGTAGTCGGCCTTCTGTAAGACTTTTTGCCACTTCTGTTGGCTTTTTATCGAATATTTTAACGTTTTATTCTTGTGCGTAATCTGTCGGGCCCAAGACACATGACGACGCGTCCATCGGGGTCGCGCCGCACAAGTTACTGAGGACGACCTCGATAACTTGGTCGATTATCGGGTTTGGGTCGTTCCCAAGATGTTTGGTGATATGACCTTCGAGGTCGTATTTCGCATGTTATCGAGGACGACCTCGATAACTTGGTCGATAATCGTATGTTTGGGACGGTTCCAAGACATTTATAGGTGCGACCTCCGGGATCGGCTTATCCTGTTCGAATGATTAAAACGGGCACAAAAGTGCGAGTTCGACCTCGGCTTACGTAATCGGCCGTTTTAATTTTGCGAGTGCGGAGCTCGGCTTCTCGTTCGATCAGACACCGGGCCAGGGTGCTGATGTGTTTTCGTTTCGTGTCATACTTGGGAAAAGATAAATTTTATTTAATATTTGCAGCTGTGCCTCGTAAACGAGGCTGCCTACGTACCCTCTGATCGGAGGGATCAAGCCGCTCGTAGTTCACAGTACATAGTGAGGCATCGGTGAGGCCGAGCTACCCTTTTTTTTTTTTTTTTTTTTTTTTTTTTTTTTTTTTTTTTTTTTTAGTAGTAGTACCGCTTCAGGTGCATTGAATTCCATGTGCGAGGGACTTCGAGGCCGGACATCGTGAGGAGCTCGTAGTCTCCGGGACGGACGATCTTCGATATTTGATAGGGACCTTCCCAACTTGCGCCGAGCTTCCCGGCATTGAGTTCGGCCGTATTCTCGAACACTTTTCTGAGGACGAGGTCGCCTTCACTAAAATGCCGATTGTGGACTTTCTTGTTGTAGTACTTGGCCGCGGCTTGCTGATAATTCTGGATTCGGCAGAGTGCGGTGTTACGTTTTTCCTCTAGGTCGTCGAGACAGTGATACATCATCTCATTGTTGAGGTCGTCGTCCTGGATCATCATGGAGCGACGAAGGCTCGTGCATCCGACTTCGGCTGGGGCCATGGCCTCTATTCCGTAGGCCAGGGAGAACGGGGATTGGTCTGTGGCGCTGCGCGGAGTCGTTCGGTATGACCAGAGGACGCCGTCGAGTTCGTCCGCCCAGACTCCTTTTTTGGCTTCGAGCCGTTTCTTGAGGCCGGCGAGTATAGTTTTATTTGTCGCCTCGGCTTGCCCGTTGCCCTGAGGGTAGCGCGGTGTAGACTTGTTCAAGCGAATTCTCCAATTGGCACAAAAATCTTCGAACTGAGTTGAAATGAACTGCGAGCCGTTGTCCGTGACGATTTCATATGGGAGGCCGTGCCGACAGATTATGTATTTCCAGACGAAATTCTGCACGTCCTTAGCTCTTATCGTTGCGTAGGACTCGGCCTCGACCCACTTAGTGAAGTAATCAGTTAGAACGAGGATGAAACGTTTTTGTCGCGAAGCCGGGAGCGGCCCGACGATGTCCATTGCCCACCTCATGAATGGGTACGGCGCAACTCCGGCTTTCATCAGCTCGCTTGGTTGATGGATGACAGGCGCGTGGCGTTGGCATTGCTCGCACTTGAGCACGAAGTCTTTGCAATCTGAAATCATCGTCGGCCAGTAGTAGCCGAGTTTTTTAATTTTAAGAGCTAGAGATCGGCCGCCGGAGTGATTCCCGCCGGCTCCCTCGTGGGTTTCTTTCATGACATCGATCGCGTCGGCTTTGTGAAGGCAGCTTAAGACGACCCCGGAGGCGCTGTATCGGAGCAAGTGTTCTCGCCACAGAGTGTATTTCGACGCTTTCGCACGGAGCCGCCGAGCTTCCCACTTGTCCGGTGGGACTATCCCGTCGGAGAGGAAGTCACGTATTACTAGGCGCCAATCGTCTGGATCGTCAATTGGATCGGGCGCGGCGCGTTGGCACACGAAATTGACGGACTCTATCCCTTCGATACTGGGGTGGTCGATGCTTTCGACTGGTATGACGCGGCGAAGGTCTGGGTCGGACGTTGAGGCTAGTGCGGCCAGTGCGTCTGCAGGAGCGTTATCCCCGCGCGGGATCTTAGTTAATTCGAACTCCGCGAATTGCTTTGATAGGCCTTGAACGACCTTGAGGTAGGCTTCCATTCTGTCATTCTTCGCCTCGTAGTCACCGCTGTATTGACTTGCTACGAGTTGTGAATCAATCATGGCTCGTAGTCGTGGGACGTTCATCCCGATTGCGAGCCGAAGTCCGGCGATGAGTGCTTCATATTCGGCGACGTTGTTAGTAGCCGTGAAACGGAGCCGGAAAGACTGTTCCAACATTTCTCCGGTTGGCGAGACAAGCCGGATTCCGACGCCTGAACCATGAGATGATGACGAACCGTCCGAGTAGAGGGTCCAAGTTCCGTTTCTTGAATCGGTGTTTAGCGCGGTATCATCCGAATCTGCTGCTGGCAGTTCGACGATGAAATCGGCGAGGACTTGAGATTTCATGGCTGGCCGAGCCCGGAAGTCGATGTCGTATTCGCTGAGTTCGACGGCCCACTTAGTCATTCTTCCGGACAGACTAGGACTATGCAATGCGGCTTTGATGGGCTGATTTGTGAGCACGGCTACGGTGTGGGACTGGAAATAGGGACGCAATTTTCTCGCCGACGTTACGACTGCTAGCGCGGCTTTTTCCATTGTAGGGTATCGGACCTCGGCGTCGATTAACGACTTGCTTACATAGAAGATTGGCCTCTGTTCGCCGCGGTCGTCTCGTACTAATACCCCACTGACGGCCCAACTGGATACAGCTATGTATAAGAACAAGGTTTCACCGTTCTCAGGTTTTGCAAGTACCGGCGGCGTCGTCAGATACGTCTTAAGCTCGGCGAATGCCTTCTCACTTGCGTCGTCCCAAGTAAACTTATCTCTCCGCTTTAAGAGGTTGTAGAATGGCAAGCACTTGTCCGTCGACCTCGAGATGAATCGATTGAGGGCGGCGATCCGTCCGGTTAACCGTTGTACCTCTTTAGCGTTTCTGGGGGAAGGTAGCTCCAGTATAGCGCGAATTTGTTTTGGGTTGGCTTCTATCCCCCTTTTGGTGACGACGTAGCCCAAGAATTCGCCGGATGTAACCGCGAACGTACATTTGGCTGGGTTCAACTTCATCTGGTATTTGTTTAGGACGTCGAAGCATTGTCGGAGGTTCTGAACGTGGTCATCCGCCTTCGGAGATTTAACGAGCATGTCGTCGATGTAGACTTCGACAGTTCGGCCGAGCTGTTCGGCGAACATTTTGTTGACGAGGCGTTGATACGTTGCCCCGGCGTTTTTGAGACCAAAAGGCATCACCTTGTAGCAGTACGTTCCACGGTCAGTGATGAAGGACGTCTTTTCCTGGTCGTCTTTATGCATGAGGATTTGGTTGTACCCGGAGAAGGCGTCCATGAACGATAGGAGCTCGTTTCCTGCCGTGGCCTCAACGAGCCGATCGATATGTGGCAGAGGGTAGCAATCCTTTGGACATGCCTTGTTCAGATCGGTGAAGTCGACGCACACCCGCCATTTACCGTTCTTCTTTTTTACCACGACGGGGTTTGCCAACCACTCCGGATATCGGACTTCAACGATGGAACCGGCGCCCAATAGCTTTTCGACCTCGTCGTTTACTGCTTTGGCTCGTTCCGGACCCAATTTGCGTCTTTTCTGCTTTACAGGCTTGAAGGTTGGATCCACGCCGAGCTCGTGGGATGTTATCGAGGGGTCGATACCCGGCATGTCTTCGACACTCCAAGCGAAGGTCGACGAATTCCCAGTGAGTAGGGCCACGAGGGCCGCTCTGATTTCTGAACTAATTTCCGCTCCAATATTTACACATCGTAGTGGGTCTGACGCGTCGATATTCACGAGTTCTGTTCGGCTCAGCTCCGATTCCTCATAGGATTTGCCCGGCGCCTTTACTGTTGCGGAGCTGGGCGCGGGCTCCTGCTTCTTTGGTTGCTATAACTTCTTCTCGGCGCGGTTCTTGTGTTCGATCAGAAAACACGTCCGCGCTACTTGCTGATTTCCTCTGAGGGTGAAGACTCCTTGATGAGTGGGAAACTTGACGCACTGGTGGTAGGTAGACGCTATGGCCTGCATTTGATGAAGCCACGGCGTCCCTAAGATTACGTTGTATATCGCCGGCTTGTCAATAACAACGAACTTAACCCAGGCGATCGTGCCACCGACGAACGTGGGCAGCTTGATGGTGCCTAGGGACACGATGAAGTCGCCATCGAAACCTGCCAACGGTCGAGAGCGCGGCTTTATTCGTCGGTTGGCGACATTCATCGCGGTGAGAGTATCTTTAAAAATCAGGTCGACTGAGCTGCCTGTATCAATCATGACGCGTGTGACGCGGCTGTCGCTGACGATGAGCTCGACGACGAGGGGATCGTTGTGGGGGAGATCGACTCCGACGAGGTCGTCTTTTGTGAATGAGATGGGTTCGATCTCCTCGAGAGGTTGGCTCGATGTTACCGGCCAAGTCTTCATCATCTCGGCCTTCTTTCGGTATTGCTTAATTGAACGGACTGAATCGTTGCAATTTTGGAGGCCGCCCATGATCATATGAATTTGTCGGACAACTTTGGGAGCGTCGGCGATAGCTTTGCCTTGGCGTTGTCTTTTGGCCGGGTCGTTCGCTTGATCGTCGTCGCCGGCGACTTCTTCGGCAAGACCCTCGAGGAACTGCCGAGCAGCTGTTTCAGTACGTCTTTGATTTTTGTTGCTCCCTTGGGGGCGGTCGCATTCAATGGCGATGCCGCCGCTTTTGTACTTAGCCATGAGGAGTCCTTGCAGGTAACGGCAATCCTCCGTTGCGTGGGCTTTGCTCTTATGATATGCACAATATACCGGCCCCGTGGCATCGGCATCGGTGTCTCTTGACCATTTGTTCCAAGGTTTGTGCGCCGTGTTTTCGCTATTTATGGCGAACGTGGCCGGCTTTCTTCCATGGCTCGTATTGCGGTCTAGGTGTTGTTTTGGCTCCGCAGACTTCACTATGGGAGCTTCCTTCGGCGCCGGCGCCTTCGTCACACCGTGCTTTCGTGAGAGGACGAGCCGCTCCTCCTCTAGCTCGATGTATCTCGTCGCTCTGTGAAGCGCGTCCTCGAGTGTGTTTGGGACGTGGAGCGTGATATCATCTCTAAATCTGGAGTCGTACCACACCGCGTTGCGTAGGGCCACGATCGCGGCTTCGTCTGGTATAACGATTCGGGTGATGACGTCTTTGAAACGGTCGATAAACAATCGGAGGGACTCCGTAGGTCCTTGTGAGAGGGACCAGAGGTCGGCATTAGTTGTTTGGTTCTGTATGAGTGGCGAGTAGTGTTTGAGGAACGTTACGGACAGTTGCCGGTAACTGCTAATCGAATTCGGCTTAAGCCTCGAGAACCAATTGAGGGCGGCGCCGGTTAGATGTTCGGTAAAAATCTGACACTGCCCTGCCTCGAAGTTTTCGTCAGTTAGTTCGGCTCGGTTGATCGCTATGCTGAACGATGTTAAGAATTCCTTCGGATCGCCCTTTCCGTTGTAGGGCTCGAGCTTAATCTTCTGACGTCCTCGAAGTGAAACACTGGTTATCCTCCGAGTGAAGGGTGTTTGCTGCGTTTCGTCGAGGACGCGGTCGAGTTCCGGTGCGGCGCTTATGGCCTTGTGAACCTTCGTGTTCATGTCCAGGACAATGCGTCGCAGTTCTGCAAGTTCGAGGTCCCGGGCACTCTCGCTTGATGAAGTTACAGGATGGATTTGCCGAGCTGGCACTAGGTTTCCTTGAGCAGGTCGTACACCTTGCGTTTGACTTGCGTTTAGGCGATTGATTTCCTCCTGGGCGCAAGCCTGGGCTGCTGCCAGAGATTCGAGTCGCACGTTCGTCCTGGCCTCTTGCTGGCTCAGGTGCGTGAGGATGTTTTGAAGCAGGTCGTTCGGTTCGCTGCGGTCCTGACTCCTTTGGTTCGTCGCATTACGTCCATTTGAGGGAGTTATCTGAGCGTCAGGATGTGGTGCAGGGTGCGGTTCGGTATCTGCCGCGGTAGGTCCTTCCGGCGTCAGGGGTAGCGAAGGCGGTGCGGCTGCGGGCGTGCATGCTTCTCCTCCCGAGCTGGAGGCACTTGCGCCGAGTGCGTTGTGGAATGCGTCTGTCATCTTTGCTGTTTCGTCGGTTCGTAGTTTTGAGAGAAATCTTCGAGCTTCCCCCTACCTGGCGCGCCAACTGTTGATCCTCAAAATCACACAAGTACGTATTCGGAGTCTGAAGGGTGAAAGAAGAATCTCTTATTTAAAGAACGATCCGACGATTACAAAAATAGACGAGCTAAAAACTTAGAGTACGAGCCGAGCCGCAAAGTGCTCTGACGGTTGCACGATATTCTCTGTCAAAGCGGTTATTTCGGGATCCCCCGTCCAATCACTCTTCTTCCCTTATTTATAATGTGCAGAGGTAGGGTACCCTACCCGTGCTGAATGTCTTCTTTGCCCTTTGGTCGGTGGAGAGAGGTTCACTGGGCTTTTCCCTGGCTTCTGTATCCCAGGTTTTTTGGGCCCGAGAAAATGACGGGCTGGCTAAGGTTTTTGGGCCCGAGCCCAAAATCTACCATCAACAGAGAGCATGAAATTTAAAATTACAAGAAAATAATAAAATAGTGATGATAAAGTATCACCCATGAAGTGAAGCGATCTATCACTTTCACGGCCCAAAGGCTTTTTTTCTTTGACAGAGTCAATTTCTTGTTGTTATATCCTTTCATGCTTATTGTAAATATTATCTAGAAGGTTAGGTGGTAAACAAAATTTTGGAGTAAGATTTTTCCATTAATTTATGAGAAGGACGAAAAGAAAAAAAATGTTATATACATACTGTTTTTTGTAACTTTAAGCGCGTGTAACTCACGCGCAGCTGAGATTTTCTCCCAATTTTTTTCGCAAACCTACTTTCCCGATCTGCGCTCCTCTCGCCTCTCCGGTATCCGGCTCCGACCGGTGCCGTGAGAGGGCTCTAGTTACTGTGTCCGGTTCGATCTGTGCACTTGAAGAAACTGGAGACTTTTGATTCGGCCTTGCTTCTCACGGCGAGTGTTGAAGGTCCGTCGTGCGTGGCGGCCGTTTTTCGGTGGTCGGATTCGCGTGCTCTCTGCCTCTATAGCTTGTAGACAGCGATAGACCAAGGTGGAGGCTTGATTTCCTTCCCTAGCGCCTCGCTTCTCAAACGGTGGAGCAAACTTTGTTTGTAGATCTACTTGCAGATCTCCTTCTTCCTGGTGTTTTCGGCGGCGGTTCAGGCTTCTCGCGGTGTTGCCGTGGTGTCGCTTCTCCGCCTTGCTAGAACTCGCATTTTCCAAGACTTTGCTTGGACTAACCGTCGCGCTTCGACTCGTGTCTGCCGGAGGTTATGGGCTTCTCTATAACGGGATGTTTCGCTTGAGGACGGCTTTTATATCCCAGATGTTAGTTGCTTCTGTCCACTCCGTGCGTGTCGATTTGTGTGTTGGAGATTTGTTTCGAGTGGTTTACATCGGCTCTGTCGTTACTCTTCGACTTTGTGAGTCTTTGTTGCCTCAACCTCTCTTTCGTTTCTCCTTCACATAGGTATCAAGGCATGGCCACTGTTTGGTTCCTATTTGAGTTTCTTGCTTGGCTGCAAGCCTTGACGTTTGGGAGAAACACTTCTCTGTTGGCATCTTCTGCTCGTGGACAGTGGCAGGATTATTAGGAGAGTGTTTCCTCGTGGCAGGTCAAGTTCTTTCGTCATCTCAGTTGCTCTTTTGTTCTTTCGTGTGGCTGCCGTACTATTTGATTTGATGACGTTTTAGAGTTATCGGTGGTAACTAGCTTTCGTCGCCAATTGAGAACGTTCTGGTATATCAAGACTTTTGGTTTGGTTCAAGGCTTGTTTTTGTTGTGGCTTCTTTTTGTTGTTGCCTCAAGGTAGAAGTTTGCTATGCTTTGCGTTCTCGCCTCTTGATTGCTATTAGATTGTGCTTTAGAGGTCGTAGTAAGGCTAATGGCTAACGATGTGGTGGTGTTTTGTTTCTAATCTTGCTCTGCGCTGGCCGACTTCGGGTAATGAACTTGGTAGAGGGAGCACACATCGTTGGCTTAATTTGGCTTGTGAAGTTCTGTTCAAGGAAAAGCTCATGGACATGATCTAAGAACCGCTCTCACATGTCGCAGGGAGAGAATGTGATTGAGGGTTTGGCGTTCTACACCGTTGACAGCTTGTCTCAGACCTCATGTGAAAGACTTCTAGTGCTAAATGTCTCTCGCATCTTGGCGTTTATAATTCGCAGTCGCCCTTCTCTTTTTGCACCTCATCCGGGAAGAACAACAAGATCGTCATCGCTTCATTTAACTCCCGTAGTATCATCGCTATGGTTGAGTGGATGGACCGAAAGAGGGGTTATTGTTTTATGCTTCCATGTTTTTATCTTTTTTGCCGTGGAACCATTTGTCTAGGTTAATAATCTTCGATTGTAAACCTAAACTGTTTTCATTTCTATGAAATATTTACATTCTTAGCAAAAAAAAAAAAAAAATGTTATGCGAAGAGCAATCTTTTCTTTTTATATAAGTGGATGTCAGAATTTAGACGTTCACATAACCATTAATGTGTTTTGAATTAGGTAAAAGTTAAATGGAACGAAAATATGGAACTAACACTATTTTGATGTTATGTGATTTGAGAGAAATATGACACATAGATATCAAGAACCTAAATTCTCTTAAAATTATCATTATTTGCAATTGTATACAAGAAAAAAAGTTGTGAGGTTTCTAGGAAATTCTTAAGTATCACTACAAAAAAAGTCCACATTGATAGGATAATGTCATAGCACGGATTACTCAACTGCTATTGAAAATTAGTTGTAATTTTGGTTTTTATATAATAGCATTTTATTAACGCTAAGACCGAAAATAACTAAGCGGGAAACTAAAATCACTTAGTCTGCCAAACACTTAGCCAAAATTTAGTCTTTTTGCCTTCAGTCTTTTTTTCCCCTCTTTCTCGAAAAACCCTAAGACATAACCATCTCTGCTAAAACTCTCTCAATCCGACGAATCGATTCCCGTAGCCACCAATTAAACTCGTCGCCGCCGTCGTTGAAGGTAGCCGCGAGACTGAACCTGTTGCCGGCCCTAATTCCGCCCATCTCTCTCTCTCTCTCTCTATCGTGTTGAGCTAAAATCGAAGGTATGTCTCTCTAAATCCGTTGATTTATTATTTTATTTTTTTAATCTAGTTTGTTTTCTTTTAGATGTCGTGAATCTCGACAACAATTTTATGTGATTATGATTTCTTAAAGTTTGGATTTATGGGTTTTCTTTGATTCGATACTTCAAAGTTTTTCTCTTTTGCATGCCCGTGTTTTTTGCGAAGTTAAAACAATTTGTTTGTGTGGTTTGGTTTAGGTGTAGCTGGAGAAATAGGATGAACAATTTTGCTTTCAAGATTGAGTTTTTTTTTGGTACGTTCTCTGAAATTTGTGACATTTAGAACTTTTATTTGACATTATATTACTGCTCCTGTTATTGTCGGATACAATTGGTTGGTTTAGTAAGTTCTGACTTTTTGTATTGAGATGTTCTCTGAATCTTTAGATCTTTTAAGTGCTTGTCAAACACATTCTTGCATAACCAAACACATGAAACTAGATATACTCATTCTCTAATTTTGTTTTGCAAGTGTTGCTGTGTGAAGTAATGCGAATTTGAAGTTTATCTTTGGCTCTTATCACAAGACAGGTTAGACCATCTTTTCTTTTGTCTTGTACATAACTGTCTGTGTTGTTTGGTAATATATATTTGAGTTTGATTTGTTTTAAATATGGTGATATGTGTTTGACATATTGCATTGATCTGGTATGAGATTGAATTATATAGATTGTTAGATTGAGTTAATGTATGAGTTTGATTTATTTGTTAATTGATCTCAATATTAAGTGATTTTGTGATGTGTCCAAACTCTTTCATTAAATCTGAAATAGTTCTTATGTTACTAAAGGTTTAAATTATGGTTACAATATATAATGGTGGACAAGGATTGGATTTGAATCATATTTATGTGAAATGATTTTTATTTCTATATGTTCTTTTGTTTATCGTATGTAATATTACATGATTAAAGTATATAGCTCCCTGAAAACACATATAATAATAGCAAAATAAAAAACAGTTCGA
Organism: Arabidopsis thaliana x Arabidopsis arenosa; assembly: GCA_019202795.1. Classification (NCBI taxonomy): domain Eukaryota; kingdom Viridiplantae; phylum Streptophyta; class Magnoliopsida; order Brassicales; family Brassicaceae; genus Arabidopsis; species Arabidopsis thaliana x Arabidopsis arenosa. Next base: position 12,297,813 of record CM032920.1, on the reverse strand, counting down.
TACTTAAATCATAGCGTCAAAATATTTATTTTGAAAGAGTGTATTATAGCATATATAAATGCCATAACTAAATTATATATATATATATCAATTCTTAAGAGCTATTGTATAAGCATATATTATAGCACTATGACGCTACACAAATATATGTAAATGCGGTATAGAATTGCTATTGTAGAATGACCTATGATAACAAAAAATCAGGTGCTATATAAGATGCAGTTATTAGAAAACTAACTTCATCCATGCAAACTCTTTTGTTTCATTTTACAGTTTGAAGTTACTTGTAATAGTTTACCAAATAAACTAAATGTTGATTAGAAAACGCATTACTATGATTACCCGAAATATTTTGGCTTAGAAAATTGATGGTATCTTCATTAAAATTTTATATTTAAGGTTGATTAAAGTTTCTACATTTTTATAATCATTCCAAAAATATTTAGTTAGATCAAGAATTACAGGAATTTTTTTAAATTTTAAATGATGTATGTTTAGAAATAGTTTAAAGAGTAAAGAATTTTGAGTGGTTTTGCATATCAAATTATTTGGATTTATCATTAAAAAAAAATAATTTTAGTGAAAAACAATAATTTGATAACTAACTCCTAAGATGCCAAATATATAGAGTTTAAAAGTCATGAATATTTAATAGATCACAACTATAAGAACGTTAAATTGTGACAGAAAATGTGATGCAATGTACATAATGAAGAGACATAACTTTGAATGAGTAGATGCAACTATAAAGACACAACCGTAAAATGAAAATGTTTATTTGATGAACCGTTGCAACATTTGAACAAATGCAACTTTCTAAAAACAAACCATAAAATTTCTATTATATAGTTAAAATTGAACAGATGCAACTTTTTTAAAAAACATAACCATAAATTCTATTTTATAGTTATTAAAAAATGAATTGTTACAACTTTTGAACAAATGCAACTTTCTAAAAACAAAAGCATAAAATTTATATTGTATAGTTAAAAACAGATGCAACTTTTCACAACCGTAAAATGAAAAAGTTTATTTGACGAATCGTTGCAACATTTAAACATATACAATTTTTTAAAAAACAAAACCATAAAATTTATATTTTATAGTTAAAAATTGAATAGATGAAGCTTTTCAAAAAAAAACATAACCATAAATTGTATTTTATAGTTATTAAAAAAAGCTTAACGAAAGATTGCGACGAAAAAACACAACTGTTCAGATTTTGTATCGTTAAAAATGGAACAGATGCAATTTTTTTTTTTAAAACACAATCACAAATTATATTTTATAGTTATTAAAAAAAAATTTAACGAAAGTTTGCGACGAAAATACACAACTGTTCAGATTTGTAAAATGCATTTATTGAGATTGTTATTATTATTAGATTTTGTTTAAGTAATTTCAAACCGGCATTATTAGTGACGACAATAATTTTTATATTCTTTTTTTATTTTAATTTTTTGTTAAAAGGTGTTTAAATTTTTATCTTTTTTGACTTGTGATAAGGACATATTGTCAATGCTAGTAGATATGTGGAGTCTCGGGCTTGTTGATCACAACAACACGTGAACGTTGGGATAATTTGGATAGAAACGAAAATGTGCATTAACATTTATTGCTAATGGTGAGATATCTCGTGGCTCTTAGTACATGGTGGTTCTGTACATCATCAAATGGAGAGCTGTCAACCATGGGAGCTGCCAACTTCCGTAGAAGTCTATCTCCACTACATACAGAAGTCGAGGCCCTTCTCTGGGCGATGAAGTGTATGATTGGTGCAGATAATCAAGAGGTGGCGTTCTTTACAGACTGTTCTGATCTGGTGAAGATGGTGTCTTCCCCAACTGAATGGCCGACGTTTTCAGTGTATTTGGAGGAATTTCAGAGCGACAAGGAGGAGTTCTCAACCTTCTCTTTATCTTTAATTTCTCGTAGTGCTAATGTTAAAGCGGATACTCTGGCACGAAAAGTTCGTACAGAACCGCTTCATATCACATATGTAAACAACATTCTCCAGGAATGACTCTTTTGAACTCTAAGTAATTTCGGATGACAAAAAAAAAAGACAAACGAAGTAGGGTCGTTTAATAAAAACGAAGTCCAAATTTCTCTTATTCAGTGTCGATAAAGGCGAAAGAAAAATAATGAATGATCCACAACCACAAGATTAAAAAAATAAAACTATTACAGTGTTATAATTCATTTTTCTAATACCATTAGTTAAAGTGGTTATCTCAAACATCCTTTAAAAAGTGATAGTCCTATAAAGTATATATTTAGACAACATATGGAATTATTTATATATTTTCGTATGAAACATATATTATAGTTTTTTTTTCCGTTTCCGATATATATATATATATATATATATCTTTTATTAGTATTTTTGTTTAAGTAATTTCAAACCGACTTTCTTAGTGACAAAAATAATTTTTATATATATACTGTTTTTTAAAAACAATTTTGTTAAAAAGTGTTCAAATTTTTCTCTTTTTAACTTGTGATTGTCAATGCTAAAGGTTGATAAGGACATATGTGGAGTCTCGGCTTTGTTGATCACAACAACACGTAAAGGTTGGGATAAATTGGTTAGATACGAAAATGTGCATTAACATTTAACGCTAATGGTGAGATGTCTCATGGCTATTGATGATTATAGACACACCTAAGATCTCCTGAAACGTAGACCATGCAAGTGTTAGAGTCTCACTCGTTCAATGATTTAATTTTTTAGTTTCGATCCAAAATTCAAAGGCAAAATTCAGCTAATGATGGCTGAATGATGCTGACACATAGTGTAAAAAGAAAGATATGAAAAATGGGAACTTCAACGAACCATATGGTTAAGTCCACTTGACTCCGCCTTCCCCACCGGAGTTCGACTCCACTAAGTCGCGTTACTTCGGGCTTTGTCGATGCAAAGATGTCAAAAAAAAAAAAACGAACCATATGCAATCCCGTGCTCGGCAATAATTACGGTCTTTCATATTTTATACAAGACTAAAAATCATCTTTCATATATTAAAAGATAATTTTTAGTGTTTGTGCGTCAAATCTATTATTAATTTTTGTTATCTTTTTTTAATTTTTATTTAATTTAATTTTATAATCTATCTTGTCAACCATTTTAAATTTTATATACTATTTATTCTTATTAACTAAATTTACCAAAATTAAATATCTCGAATTGTTTAAATAATAAAACTTCTATATAAAGATTGTTTTTATATTAAATCTATTGTATTTTTCAGTTGAAAATTAAACTATATAAACATATAGTATATGCATTTTAACATTAACAAATACTTTGTTATTATACAAATTTAAACTAAAACCGCAAATCTATAAGTCTAAATATATGAATAATGTAAATGCAATTTTATTTATATATATATAAATCATAATAATATTTAAAATTTAATTTGGAAGTTTATTTATAAACTAAAAGATTAAGTTATTGTATAATATTTATATATATCATTGTTTTAATTTAAAATATTTTAGCACAATTTGAAAATTTACTTTTGACATCTCAGATATAAAATTTCTGAGTTTTTTAAATCGTTCTTTTATAACATTAAATAACATAAGATTTATTCGTGCATAACACGGATTTTTACCTAGTATTTAATTATATATTAGTGTTCAAATTTATTAAAAACAATCATTAGTTGATTTTTAAGCAATATAGCCTCGTTTTTTTTTTTCCTTTTTGAAGTGACCCTAGTTTGATTTATCTAACATAGATGGTATTAGAGTGAAAGAATATTAAAAAATTTAGTTGGATTACTCTGAACCTAACATAATGAGCTGAAAACCTTTTTGTCATCACATCTTTTATTTTTTTTCCCGTTAATATTTATCTTACATAAAACTGGAGTAAAAGTTTACGCTAGTATAATAAGCCCTTCTAATATATTTTTTTTCTTTATTACTGTGCTAACTAGGATATGACCCGCAGTACACCGCGGGTTAATTATTTGATTTTTTTTTATGTTTTAAATTTTTTATAAACTGATGAATGTGTTGTGTATAATATTTTTTTTGTTGTACACCGCGGGTCACATGCGTTATATATAAAAAAAATAAAAATTTATGTTGTATTTGTTTTGTGTACTGTTTAAGATTGTATAATTAAATTTTGATTTGTTAATTCTAGAATTTCACCCGTGATATATTGTCCCGTATTAATATCAACCCAAACCCGTCCCACCATATACTCCTGTCCTGTAGAATTAAACATCATTTTGTTATTTTTTTAATAACACTTTTATTTAAAAGACATATAATTCGAGTCAATTTAAATTAAGAACTGTTTTGTTATTTTCAAATGGTTTTCACAATATATATATATATTTAAATTAGTATGTGTTTTTGGACCAACCCGTAAAAACAATTTATAATTGTATCTTAAAATACTAAATAATTATGTTTTTTTGTTAATTTTAGGATCTCACCCGTGGTATATTGTCCCGTTTTAGATACTGTAATTGTAGAAATTAAGAAAAGATCTAAATGACTCAATTTCGGGTCAGAATAAAAAAAACGACATGATTAAATGTGCAATTTGTTCTTAAAAAATGTTAATATAGATTACACACATAGTTTTTTTCTTCATCGATTGAGTAATATATGTCTGTTTAAAAAAAATTAAATCATAACATATGAAGAAAAAAACTAAAATTTATTAACTATAAATATTTTATAATAATTCAAAATAATATAAATATAAGATCAAATAAAAGTGAAATGAGAATCATATATTTATGTTTAGATTAGGTAGAGAGGTTTTAGGAAATTATCTCAAATTTGTTATATTAGCATTAAATTATCATATTTGATTTCCTAATCTATGAAAATTGTAAAGAATATACCATAAATAAAGAGTTTAGATATAGTAATTAGTTGAGAAAATATATATATTTTAGATTTTATTAGGTATTTTCTTTTTTAAATTTTGCCATAATTTAAGGAAAGATCCGATTGAAGATTTCCGGGTCAAAATAAGAAAAAAAACCCGACCCGATTGGAGGAGCAAATTTGTACTTCAAAAATGTTAAGTAGATCTATTTACTAATCAGATCCGATGTGTTATTTTTGAAGTTTTACTATTCAGGTAGAAACACCGAAGCAATAATTCTAGTCTTTCAAATTTATAGAAAAGTAAAAATTCATCTTTAACATTTTTTAATGTGAAAATTTACTAAAACAATTTCCCTTTTCTAAAAAGATAGTCTCCTATTAAATCCTTTGTTTTTAGTGACTATAGTCTGATTTATTATAGTATAGACGTGCTTTTTTATAGAGCAACCGCGATGATGTTAAAAAAAATACATAAACAAAAATGACATGTAATTTATAAATATAAAAAATGCAACGACTAAAAATCTTAAAAGTGAAAGGGACTTCAACAATTGTTATTTTACACGACGTATGTAATTCTAAATTCTAGTTGCACTTGCACATTTCAATCTATATTCTATCTTACAGTTTTGCTTATATTTTCCATTTAAACCAAAGACCATATTATTTAAGTAGGGCTGAATATTCAGTTATTTGTGCTTTTCAGATTTTGGATTTTGGAATATGGATCCCAAATAGAACAAGTTTTATCTCGGTTCACTTCGTTTCGGTGTAAAAATTTTCAATTTAGTTATTTGGTTGTGAACAAAAAATTATATTATGACAAATGTAACTGATTTTTAATTAATATTTAATATTTTCAGGATATTACATTTATTATCAATGTTTAATTAAAACACTAATTTTTAATAAAATTTGATCAGTTTGGTTATTTTTGAAAAATTCAGATTTGGTTTGGGTAATTCGGCATAGAAATTTCTATACCGTTCATGTTATTAAAGTTTTGCCCGGGTCTAAAATAAGAATTCTATTCTGATTCGGTGTGATTTGTTCATCCCTAATGTTAAGGGTTAATTACATTTAGATAAGAGAGTTATTAGACCCAAATCAATTTTTGGCTTTTGTTTGCAAAACATAAAAAATCAACTAAAAATAGATAAAGTTGTGCCAAAGTTAAACATAAAAGTAAATATTGGGCTTGCATGGTATGCAAATTTTTCACATTTTCACATTTTGAAAACATGATTCACACAAACATGTGTTGAATGATTAAATGAAAAAATAATTATCCAACACGTTTTAGATTATACCTAAATTAAAGAAATTTATTCATCTAGTAAATAGTAATCGTTTGGCTTTAAAATAAACGCATTTAATTTTTAATTTAAGAGTATTTTCATTCTATTGGTTCTATCATTTCATAATTTAGTTATTTCGTTATTCAACTGTTAATCTGACATACTAGTTAGAATTAACGTTTATATATTACAATGCATGTATTTGTTTCTAAACTAAGTGCATTATATTTTACAATATGGGTAACAAGATTATATATCAATAGCAATGGTTTATGTTATGACATATTTTTCTAGTACTCCAACCATTACTTCCAAGCAAACTTTTGGTGGAGTTCAAATGATTATAAAAAATGTTTACAATGGTTAGTTAGGAAGAAAATGTCTCATTAAATAGAGTGTCTATTCTCCATCTTAATTTGATGGTGAAATAATTAATCTAGAGACCAAAACTTTGATTTTGGATATGCTTAATGCTCTTGTGGATCCATCGGATGTATTTATTAGTTAAAAGTATTATAGTTTGTATAAGGTCTAAAATAGGATGTCAATTTACTAAATCGATTACATATACAGTTAATTCCAGATATTGGACAAGAAAGATTTCTTTTTCTGCAATGTGACGGCAATTTACAACATAAAAATTTGAGAATAGTTATCCACAATATAGTCAAACTTTGTCCGATCCTGTCAAGAATATTTGTGGCGATTATCCAATTTTTTTTGAGAAAAAAACACAATTTATTTTGATATTTTCTCCGTGTCATAGATAGAATATACATAACTGTATATGTTTTTTCTATACATAACTGAGCAAAATACAATAACAATGACTTCTCATAAAAGAAATAGGGTAATTTCCAGTTTTTCACTCATGATTCATTGTTGTAAAATATTTTTTTTGTTGAGTTATAAATTTTAATAAAAAGATTAGGAAATATCAAAACAATTCCTAATTTTTTATTGATTTTATATTTTAATCACCAATTTTTTTTGACTCAACCAAATATAATTAGTCTCGTTGTTAATTGGGTTGACGGGACATTTTTCTTCTTTTATAATATATATCCTCCCACGCCGCATCTAATTGAACCACTCTCAACCAATATTGAAGAAAGCGCTAGACGGTAAGTCGGCAGTGGTCCAACACCTAGCGCTTAGAATGCTTAATCATGGTCTATTTGATTTTAGGCGATTTACGCGTATATAACATAAAATATTATATATATGATATTATAGATAAAAATATATAAAATAATATATTAGAAAATAAAAATATTAAATTGTAAAAAAATTAGACAAAAATATTCTTTAATTTATATCAAATAACATATAAACATTTATAATCATGTATATGAATGTTAAACTTATAGATCTAAACCCACATAGTTGGAAAAAAAGCTCGTCCTCCCTTAGTCCCTCTCAATCTGACTTTTCTCTTATATATTTGATCGAGGCATTAATGTAAGTTCTTGGTGTCACTGTAAGAAAAGTGAAGGTCCACTGATTTAAGGGATTTCTGGATATGAAGAATTCAAAATCATCTTAACATCTTGTGAGAGAATCAGCAAAATATCGTACCCACCTGGCCACCTCCGAGTACGAATATATGTTTTATCGTCACCTATGTGAAAGAGACAGTGAGGCTTGCAGATTTGATTTAGTGAACTGTGCGCTACAAGAAAACATAGCCATTTCCGAGGAAAATTTCCGACGAAATGTTTGGTCGGAAATTTTCCGACAGGTTTCCGACGAGTTTCTGACAAGATTCCGAGGAAAAAAAATTTGTCGGAAAATCGTCGAAAAAAGAGAAAAATTTCCGACGACCACAAATTCGTCGGAACTTTGTCGGAATGATTCATCGGAAAACATGGAAAATTCCGACTATTTAATTTTGCCGGAAATTGGTCGGAAACTTGTCGGAAAACTCGTCGTAAATATTAGGTGACACACATGTTTATTCACTGCACATTTCCCGACAAAATTCCGACGCTTTGGTCAGAAATATTAGTCGGAAAAATCGTCAGAAATTATGAGTTTCAACCTTTAATATTTCCGACGAATTTCCGACGAACCTTAAGTCGGAAAGTCTTGTTAGTCGGAAATTTGTCGGAAAGTTTTGTCGGGAATTCGTCGGAAATTATTTATTTAATCATTTTTATTTTAAAAAACGAAAAAAATAAATAATTTATAATAAATAATTAATTAATTTTGTCGGAAAGTCGTCAAAAATATTATTTTGACATTTTTTTGAAAAAATTAAATAATTTATAATTAAGGAAATAATTAATTAATAATTAATTTCGTCGGAAATTCGTCAGAAATTTCTACGTTCGTCGGAATTTCGTCGGAAAATTTATGATTTTTCATGTTCCCGCCTATATATACCAAATGAGTTTTATCCATTCCACAATTCCAAACACCACAATCTCAATCTCTATTAACATCTTCTTCTCTCTACTTCAAACATCATTCCTTTTTTTTTAAAGTCCAACATTTTCATTCTCTTGTTCAATTAATAGAGACATTTTTATGTATTTATATATTTATTCATTTTAATTAATTTAATTTTAATTCTCATTTGTTGATAATGAAAATTGGTTATGTGACAATTAATCTATTTTTGTAGATATTCAATAATTATTTTAATTTTAACTATAATACTCTTATTTGTTTTTTTTGTTTTTTTTTAAAAAAAATTGAAAAGTCGTCGGAATTTTGTCGGAACTAATTTCGGTATATATTTATTTTTATTTTAAAAGTGGTTGGAAATTTCCGACGAATTTCCGACCACTATATGAATAGTCGTCGGAAATTTGTCGGAAATTTCCGACAAAATTCCGACAAATATTTCCGACAAAATTTCCGACGAATAGTTTTCGTCGATAATTTCCGACGAATTTCCGACGACTTATGGTTTCCAACCAGAGAATTCCGACGAATTTGATTTTGTCGGAAATGTGTCGGAAATGTGTCGGAATATGCTGTATATTTCCGACGAATTTCCGACCAATACCGTCGTTGCAAATCAATTCTTATACTAAGATTCTCCATGGAATTTTCGTATGTTTTATGAACTTTGTAAGTATTGGTGTATGCAAAACGTCGATAGTCTCTAGGTTTTTGGTAGTATCTTCTTAAAAAAAGTCCCTAGCCAGTTTACCATCCAACCCGAAGAATATGAATCAAGAAACCTACAAACCATTTTATAATGCAAACAGCGCAGATTATAATTCAAACTGAGAGACATTATATTAATATTATGAAACATTATTCCACACATTTCTGAAGGAACTGCATTACAAAGTCACCATGGTTTATTTATAGGCATACACATAATACATAAGTGTATATATAGATGCAATCATGCATGTTGGTGAATATATGATATAGTTTTAAACACCCGGCTGAGTCTGAACAGGTTCGTCGTTAAGCCCGTGGCCTCCTCCTCCGTGGTGTCCTCCACCTCCGTAGTGTCCGTGGCCTCCTCCTCCTCCGTAGTGTCCGTGGCCTCCTCCTCCTCCGTAGTGTCCGTGGCCTCCTCCTCCGTAGTGTCCACCTCCGTATCCGTCAAGTCCGTGGCCCCCTCCTCCGTGGTGTCCTCCATGTCCGTGGCCTCCTCCGTGACCACCATGTCCTTCAGGTTGCACAGTTTCCTCACTCTCTGGCTTCACCATGCCTGCCCAAAAAAAAACACGTTATTTAATTTCAAATACATTTTTAAGAATATCAAATATGAATTCCTCTTCCTGATTTCAATTTTGTTTCCCAGCTTAAATTTTTTTCTTAAATAGGTACATAAACTCGAAACTTTAGTTTTTATATATACGTTCGAAACACAATTTACACAAAACTTACTAGGGCTTCCACATCACTTAGGTGAAGTATGTTCTGATAAATAGTTGGATAAATTTATCAAATGGTACGTTAGTTAAATTTTTTTTTTTTTACGTTAGTTAAAGTTTGATATGCCTCACGAACATATATCTTGTTTATTTTAAGACTGAAATATATTAAATAAGTTTACGTACCCGACTGCCTTGCGGCAGACACTTCGGAGACGACGAGAAGAACTGCGAAGAGCCCTAACAGAATCAAAGCCTTGGAAGCCATTTTTTTTCAAGTTCTAATAACTCTCTTAGTATGTTAAGTAAGTGATGAGTAAAATGTTACGCTGCATGCCCTCTATTTATAGAAACCGAAGAGGATAGGGAATGAGAAAAGTCAAAAAATTACTCCGTAGTAGAATAAAAAGAAGGCAATATTTTATCAAAAGTAAAGTTAAAGGAAATTTATCATAATAGAAACAAAGTAGTAAGAAGATAAGTATCAGAGTTTTATTATAATACGTGTTGTTAGATTCATTGTAACCAAATATGAATCAATCAAGTACATGGCAACAGCGCATATAAACTTCTAGATATTTAGAATTCCTTTACTGAAACATTATTATCATATCAGATTATTGTGTCTTTTTTTGTTTTGTGTTTTTTTTGTTATGTATATATGTTGTCATTATTATTTGGACAGAAAAGTCGTCCACTATTGATACTTGTTAAGGATCCTTCTTCTATTCTCTGCCGACAGAGGGATAAAGACAAAACTATACACTGAACAAGAGTAAGTAGCATAAAGGAGTATTACGTAGAAACTACTGACAACTTACTTTAGACCCAGGGTGCAAACGTGTTGCTTGGCCATATATAATATTATCCAAGTCACTGGGTGTAGTCATGTATCTACCACTTCCTACTTGCATTTGGCTCAATAGTGATTTTCTAAGCACTTTTTTGGGGCTAATTTGTTACATCATTGTTTATTCTATCTATGTATAGAAATTACTATGTGAGATTAAGACAAGTGACTTGTGATTTAAAAAAAACAAACAAACTGGTAATGGTAACACTATGCATATACCGATATAGGAGTTCGAGTTCTACTCGCCACTACTATTCAGTATTCACATAGCTGATTGCATGATATAGAGACTAGAGAGACTAGGGTCCAAATGGGTATGAACTCGTAAAGTGATTAGCGGACCAAGTCCAAGAGAGAGCATGCAATTTAAAATTACAAGAAAATACTAAAATTGTGATGATAAAGTATCACCCATGAAGTGAAGCGATCTAGTGATGATAAGAAAATACTAAAATAGTGATGATAAGTTTCACATTCACGGTTCAAAGGCCCTTTTCCCACATTTTCAGACGTGGCCAAGAAACCTTGCTTTTTTTCTTTGACCCAGTCAATTTTTGTTATATCCTTTCATGCTTATTGTAAATATTATATATCTAGAAGGTTAGGTGGGATAACAAAATTTTGGAGAAAGATTTTTCCATGCATATATTATTAATTTATGAGAAGGGCGAAAAGACAAAAAAAATGTTATGCATATAAGTGGATGTCAGAATTTAGACGTTCACGTAACCATTAATGTGTTTTGAATTAGGTAAAAGTTAGATGGAACGAAAATATGGAACTAACACTATTTTGATGTGATGTGTTTTGAGAGAAATATGACACATAGATATCAAGAACCTAAATTCGCTTGAAATTATCATCATTTGCAATTGTATACAAGAAAAAAAAGTTGTGAGGTTTCTAGGAAATTCTTAAGTATATTTTAGTCTCTATATATTTAAATATGTCAAGTTATGATTTAACATCGTTAAATGATTATGTAACACCAGTTAACGGCTGTTAAATTACGGGTTCCCATCCACAAATAATTTAAATAATGTGTTTAGACCAATAATATTTAAATGAGGTATTTTATTCCAACCAAAAATATTAGGTATTAAACATCTAAATTAAAAATATTTGGGGTTTTTTTTTGAAATTTCCCCTTTAAAATTAAATTACTAACTAAATTAGAGTAACTTTATTCATCTAGCAAATAATCATTTTTTGGTGTTTAATAAAAAGTCATTTCTATTGGTTCTACGATTTCATAGATATATAGAGACTAATACAATGCAAGTAATTGTTTGTAATCAACTGAATCATATTTTAAAATATCACTAACAAGATTATATCAATAGCCAATAGGAACGGCTTATGTTATGTCATAATTTAAAAGCTCTAGGGTAACAACAACATTATCCCCTTTTAGTTTAAAAGCTTTTACAATACCATTTTTCAAATATATCCCCTATCAACAATATTTTCAAAAATATTTATTTTCAAAAATGCTCTTGAAGTTTTAGGTGGCGCATATGGTGGCAGACCTCCAAATAATTTTTTTCGTGTTCTCCTTGATTGATAATCAGAAGGATTTTTTTTTTTTTTTTTTTTTTTTGTGTGCAAATGATAATCAGAAGGATTTAAGGTACAATAAACTAAGCTGAAAGAAAATGAAGAAATCTCCTCAACCTAAAGCCCAAAATAGAGAAATATAATCCCAAAAAAAATTAAAAAAAATCTTTGGAAGGTAACGCCCAAAAGAAGGAAATAAGGAAAACAAAGAAATTGGAGCAAAATTAAAAATTAAAGGTAAAGATGATAGATCAAAGCATTAAAACTGATATACTGAAACGAACATCATAACTCAAACTTTTCTATAGAATTCGGTAAAGCCAAAGCTGCAACAAAAGAAAAAAGACGGAGAGCCCAGAACTAGGAAGCTTCTGGGAGGTGAGGGAACCCGAACGACGGTAGAACTCAAACTCATAGCTAGAACAACAAAGGAAGAAAAAAAGGCGTGACAACAACGTTCTATCATCGAGAAAATACAATAAATACGAGCCATTTATTCTAGGTATGTACTTATGTATACCAACCATTTATTCTTGATATCATATATATAAATCTCATACTAATTTTTTATATGTGTAACTTATGTATACAACCTCTCAAGCAGATCAAGTTTGTTATATTCCATATCCATATACAAAGAAACCGAAGCAAATTTGGCTCAATGTTCTAAAAGTGAATCCAAGAGGAAACATTTCAGAAGAATATAAACCCAATGATCCGACTCTTTTGCAAACAGAAAATGATGATGCTGTTTTGAGGACTACAATTGAAGATCTTGTACTAGACAATCCGGTAGAGAGATCAAACCCAATACTCCTCGATTACGATGTCTGCGATGCTGAACCAGAAGATGAATTCCGGTGCAATTTATCGTCTTCTGATGAAGAAGAACCAGAAACCGGTGAACCTTACTAAATATTTTCTATATGTTCGTACTTGTTTTTTTTTTGTATGATATTATTTGATACTAGGACTTAGACCCCCGCGATGTCGCGGGGGAAAAGATTTCAAAAAGTTTTAAAGAAAAAAATATCAAACGAAATGTCATAATGAATTGAGATAATAAGTTCAAAAAAAAACAATTTAACAATAAATAAAGATATATTTTACAAAAAAAATATAATAAAGAGATGTAAATCCTCAAAAATATTTTTTAAGATTTGTATTATTATTAAAAAATATTATGGGGAAAAGATGCGATCATAAATAAAAAATATTAAAGAAAAAGTTATAATAAGTAGATGCAATTTTTCAATTTTCTAAACTATTATAAATATAACTATATAAATATGTTCATCAAAATATTACGATAAAAAGACGCAATAATTTAAATTGTATTATGTTAAAAAGAGATAATCTTCGAAAAAATTTAACAAATAACTAAAATAGTTAATTATTTAGGAAAAAATAATAAAAAAAATATAGATAACAAAGTATATACATGAATGCTAAATAGCAAAATATGTAACTTTCTATGAAAAATATCAAACAAAAGGAAAAAGACACAATTATTAGAACCAAGCGTTTGTAATGAAAAACACGAATAAAACATGGCAACAAGATAATACTTTGAATGAAGAGATATAAATTCAGTTAATGCTCTCAAAAATATATTACAAAAGACAAAAGGCAATGTTGCAACAGTTCATCAAATATATCTAAAGTTGTAATAATTCATCATATAAACTAAAATTGCAATGATTCATCAAATATATCAAATCTTTTAAGGGTTCATCAAATAAACCAAAAGTTACAATGGATCATCAGATAAGCCAAAATGTTCATTGGTTCGTCAAATAAACCAAATGTTAATGTGTTCTATTAAACGGTAGCAACATATTCATTTATATAATAATTAGAATTAAATTTTGAACCAAATGTTGCAACGGTTCAATTAAACAGCTACAATTTTATTTAAAATACATTTTAGTAACTAAAATTGAAATAATAGTTTATAAAAAGTTACACCAAAACACGTGACTATAGATAATTAAATGTTATATCGGTTTATAAAATAAACCAAGAGTTGCATTTGTTCGTAGAATAAACTAAATGTTGCAATGGTTCAACTAAATGGTTGCAACCGTTTACGAAAAGTTACGATAAAAAAATGCAACCGTAGAAGACATTTATTCGGATCGCAACTTTCTAAAAAAATTCAACCGTAATATATATATTTTTAGTTTTTTAAAATTAGAAGTTTTAGTAATTTATAAAATAAATCAAAAATTACAATTATTCGTTAAATAAAGTAAATGTTGCAATGGTTCAACTAAACAATCGTAATTGTTTATGAGGTGTTACGATAAAAAGATGCAACCGTAGAATATATTTATCAGATTGCAACTTTTTGAAAACAACAACCGTAAAATATATATTTTAGGTAAAAAACCATAATTTAAATCTATATAATATGAGGCGTAACTTTAAATGAATAGATGCAACTATGAAGACACAACCGTAAACTAAAAAGATACGACTGTAATTGTACAAATATAACTGTAAAAAACCGTAAATAAGTTAACGAAGAGATGCGATAAAAAAACACAACCATAAAAAAATAACCGTAAATATTTTAACGAAAAGATGCGATAAAAATACACAACCGAAAAAAATAACTGTAAATATTTAATTGAAAGCTTGCGATAAAAAGACGCAACCGTTCAGATGTGCAAAAGGCATTTATTAGATTGCTATTATATATAGATTAATTAAGTTACTTCAAACTATATGTATGACTTAGTTTAATGCTTATTTTGGTTATATGTTAAGTTTGTTTAATTATGGTTATATGTTAAGGTTATCTACTTATGGTTATTATGTTTTAAATAAACAATGCGACATTTTACCATCTTTTTAACGACTATATCACATTATGCGACTAATTGCCGTCTAAATAACGACTATAACAAATTTGTTAGCCCAAGCCCAATAACACACAACCGAGATTATATATTTTAACTATGCGACTAATTGCCGTCTAAATAACAACTACAAGAAATTTTATGGGCCAATTACTCGCCCAAGCCCAATAATAGACGGAACCGAGAACACATATTCGTAACCCTAACCCTAATTCCCTCATTTCTCCGATTTCGATCTTCTTCTTCTTCCCCAATTCTCTCTGAAAACCCTAACTCTTCTTATCTTATTCTTCCCCAAATCGATCGACTTCTTAGTTTTATTCATCTCCTCTTCTCAATCTCTCGATCTATATCTTCTCTCTTCATCTGCTTCAATCGAATCGATTGAAGTTTTATCGAGTTTCTTCGATTTCTCATCTTCTTCTCAAAGTTCTCAGTGAAATCGATCGATTTCTCCGTCTATCGATCGATCTCTTAATCTCTCGATCTCTCAAACTCTCAATCTCTCGATCTCTCGATCTCTCAAACTCTCAGTCTCTTGATAGATCTCTCAGTCTCTCGATCTGTCAGTCTCTCTAACTCTCAGTCTTTAGATCTTTCATTTTCTCGATATCTCAGATCTCTCAGATGGCTGGCCGAGGACGAAGGAGAAGAAACGTACCTAACGTTTCTCAGAGAGTCGTAGGGTCAACGCCTAGTCTACGACCTAACAGTCTACCCAGTCAGTACAACTTCACTCCGGCGGTCCAAGTGCCTCCGACGCAGTCTCCTCAAGTACCACCTGCCGTTTTACCAGGTCGGTCAACGACAGTCCGGGACTATCCACCGCCTCAGCAACTGTTCCAGAACTCCGGAACTCACACACGTGGAGTTGATGCTACTCAATCAGAAGAAGTGGAGAACAACCCACAGCCTCAAGCGACTCCTCAGCAAGAGGCTCCAACCTCACCAATTGTTCAGGATTCTCCGGCTCATAGTCAGGCTCATCCCCACACGACTTCTTCGCAAGGCAACAACTTCCAGGACGATATTCCTCACGAGTTGTCGGAGCTGCAGGCGGACTCACTGTGGGCATTGAATGCGTTGCTTAGTGTGCCTGGAAGGGAAAATTGGACCACCGTGCTCTCTCCGTTACCCATGGAAGACACCACATGGTATGATTCTTGCTTGCTTCTTATTCTGCCTTTATTTAATGTTTTATGGAGTTGTTGTTTCTTGTTCTCTGATGGCTAATGTACTTGAATTATTCGTCAGACTTGTTGCATAGTTAAATTGTGTGTGGACTTGCTGTTTCTTGTTCTCTGATGGCTAATTTACTTGAATTATTCGTTAGACCTGTTGCATAGTTAAATTGTGTGTCGACTAGTTGTTTCTTTTTCTCTGATGGGTAATAATCTTGAATAATGTCGACTTGTTGCAGACTTGTGTGTGGACTTGTTGTATCTTGTTCCCTGGTGGGTGATGAACTTGAAAAATATGGACTTGTTGCATAGTTGTGTGTGGACTAGTTTTTACTCGGTAGTTAGTAGAATAGTTTGGACTTGTTTTGTCTTGTTCTTTTATCCGAAACCCATGATGTGTTCGGTGCTCACTTGTTGTTTCAAGATGTTGTACACTAATGTGACTGTATGTGATGGTTTATGTGACTGTTTTAAGCTTAAGTCTCTGTTGATTTGTTTAAGTTTAGGTATCTGATGTTGGTTTTTTTTTAGAGTGTGAATCCACTCTCTCTGGTTTGGTTTGTCTTATCTCCTTGTTTATTTTTTAGAGTGTTAACCTCTTTTCTTCTTTGACTGTTTCATGTTTATGGAGGTTTACTCGCGACAAAGGAAATGCACTAGTTCGGAAGATTACTAAAGTTTGGACAAACAAATTTGATGCTCCCTTCTATAGCTTTACTTTGGTGCCTGTGGACAGAAGAGAGAGATACTTTCTCGAATTCGCGGTACTGTTTTCTTTCTCTGTCTTTATCCTTCTAATATAGAGTACTTTTCTTGTTTTCAATATCACTTACAATTCTTTTTTTTTGTAGAAAACACACCATTGGGATCCCTTGATACTAGGCACAGTGCAATATTATTTTGAGGATATATGTCAGCGCCGGATGAAAGATATGGTTAGCACCGTGAGGACAAGTCGAGAGCGACCTGAATGGATTCGCGACACTCTCTGGTAAATAATGTGCAACTACTGGGACACTGAAGAAGCGATGCAGAGGAGTGCAACCTGAAGATGTAGCTGCAGTCTGATGAAGTTGTTGAATGAGTCAAGAAGTAATACAAGATTTTGTCTGATGGAGTTGCTGAATGATTCAAGAAGTAAGTCAAGATGCGACTGTTTTTGTGTAAGTGTCGGTTTCTAGAAGGTTTGAGAAGATGTGTTTGGAACGTGTTTAGAGGATGAATCACAAAGGAAAAAGGACTTAAAGAGATTTGGAAGAGTTGATGAAAGTGGTGTTTGATGAGAAAAAGGAAAAGTATAAAAGGAAATTTACTTTTTCTTATGGAAATTGGAAATCTTCTCCTATGGTGATTAGGAAATCGTTTTGGCTATATAAGGAGGAGCTGAGGACGTCTTTGAGAAGGAAGAGAGCTGAGGCATAGAGTCAAATCATTGAGAGCTTTCTGAGGGTGTGTGCGACATAGTTTCGCGGTTTTGTGCGACATAGTTTCGCGGTTTGATGCTTGTGTGATCAAGCTTATTTGTCTGTTGGTGTAACGTTCGTGCGTGACGGTTGGTCCAGAGACTTGATGAATTGAAGTCTAGACTCAGGGGGAGTTTAGCTCAGGGTTAGGTTATCCTGATTAAATCTAGACTCAAGGGGAGTTTAGTTAAGGGTAGAGATTATCCTTAAGGTTTTACGTTATAGAAGGGAGCGGTAAATCAAGAGGGTTGGGCTTGTTTTACGCGTTTGCGAATTGGTTGTAATTTGCTTTCTTGTTCTAGTGAAATCGAAATCTGGACTTGGTCCCGGGGAGTAGGAAAAACCGAACCTCGTTAACAAATTTCTTGTCTCGTTTACTTTCTGCAATTTATCTTACCTTATCCGCACTTACAATTGGTATCAGAGCGGGTTCTCGATAGAGATTTAGTCTTGTTTCGGGTAGATCAAGGGTGAGGTCAGGAAATCGTTCAGGAGATCATTCAGGAAGTAAGACAGAGTTTCATATCAAGATTGATGGAGATACTGAGTTTGCCATTCAAGAAGCGGTTTTCATGGAATGAGGAAAACAGATCTCTTCACGGGCTTAGGGTTAATGGAAAAAGAGAAGAGTTGGGCACTTCATCAAAGGACATACAATGTTTTGAGTGCAAAGGTTTTGGACATATGCGTTTGGAATGTGCGAATTTGCTGAAGCCAAAGAAGAAGAAAATTATTATGAATAACTCTGAAACTGATTCAGATGATGGGGAAGAGTTGAAGAGCTTTGTGGCGTTTACAACCTTTGAGTCAACTTCTGTAGTAGGAGGTGTATCAGCATCTGTGTCAAGGTCTGCATCAGCGTCTGCAACGGGAGCTGTAATTGAAAGAGACAATGATCAAAGTGATGACGATGCTGCAAGTATCAGTGATGAAGAGTTTCATGAGAATTACAAAGCCTTATATGAATATTGGCTTAAAATGGTTGAGGAGAATTCAGTGTTAACTAAGGAGAAACTCAAGTTAGAGGCTAAAGTCATTGAAGCACAGAAATATGCTGCAGAAAAAGAAGAAGAAGCATCACAAGCTAAAGTACAACTTGAAGAAACTCAAAAGAATTTGAGGATGCTTAATAATGGCACAAAAAAGTTGGATCATATTCTGAATATAGGCAAAACAGATAAGTGTGGCCTTGGATTTAAAGGAAGTCTTTCCAAATCGGATCCGATGTTCGTTTATGGTGGTAAAATCACGTCTGCTTCAGGAACTGACACAGAAACTGCAGCAGGGAGTGCAATTAATGCAAAGACTGTATCTGATACGAGAACTGATACAGAGTTTGATTCAGGAAAAGTTAAAGAACTACAGAGTGCACCTCGACGAGTTTTTTGACCTGTTTGCCATCATTGTGGTGTTGTTGGGCATATTAGGCCAAGGTGTTTCAGATTGTTGAGGGAGAGAAATCGAATGGAGAATGCTTATGATGTGAGATTTCATGGTCCTACATGTTATCATTGTGGAGTTCAAGGGCACATTAAGAGGAATTGTTTCAGATTCATTCGAGAATCCAGTCATGAAGGCTTAAGGCGCAGGAAGATTTGGGTTAGGAAAGATGATTTCTATGGAGATTGTGTACTAGGCTATCAACCTCGTATTGCAAAGCGGGGAGAATTTTCTAAGTAGTTTTGACCATGTTGTGACTCATTCAGGGGGAGAATGATGATGTGTTTCTTGATGTTGTTTTGGAGTTAGAAACAGATGAGTTCACAAACATAGTCAAAAAGGGGGAGAATGAAGATGTAGCTGCAGTCTGATGAAGTTGTTGAATGAGTCAAGAAGTAATACAAGATTTTGTCTGATGGAGTTGCTGAATGATTCAAGAAGTAAGTCAAGATGCGACTGTTTTTGTGTAAGTGTCGGTTTCTAGAAGGTTTGAGAAGATGTGTTTGGAACGTGTTTAGAGGATGAATCACAAAGGAAAAAGGACTTAAAGAGATTTGGAAGAGTTGATGAAAGTGGTGTTTGATGAGAAAAAGGAAAAGTATAAAAGGAAATTTACTTTTTCTTATGGAAATTGGAAATCTTCTCCTATGGTGATTAGGAAATCGTTTTGGCTATATAAGGAGGAGCTGAGGACGTCTTTGAGAAGGAAGAGAGCTGAGGCATAGAGTCAAATCATTGAGAGCTTTCTGAGGGTGTGTGCGACATAGTTTCGCGGTTTTGTGCGACATAGTTTCGCGGTTTGATGCTTGTGTGATCAAGCTTATTTGTCTGTTGGTGTAACGTTCGTGCGTGACGGTTGGTCCAGAGACTTGATGAATTGAAATCTAGACTCAGGGGGAGTTTAGCTCAGGGTTAGGTTATCCTGATTAAATCTAGACTCAAGGGGAGTTTAGTTAAGGGTAGAGATTATCCTTAAGGTTTCACGTTATAGAAGGGAGCGGTAAATCAAGAGGGTTGGGCTTGTTTTACGCGTTTGCGAATTGGTTGTAATTTGCTTTCTTGTTCTAGTGAAATCGAAATCTGGACTTGGTCCCGGGGAGTAGGAAAAACCGAACCTCGTTAACAAATTTCTTGTCTCGTTTACTTTCTGCAATTTATCTTACCTCATCCGCACTTACACAACCTATTCAAAAGCTCGCATGTCTGACCGTGGCGGACTTGGTCCTCACATTCATTTCTCAGGCCCTAAGTCGTTTCAACAAATCAAAGATGAAATGGTCAGTCACTTCATATATCTGTTATTTATTGTTCTTTTAATTATGACTGGTTAACACATGTTATTTGGTTACAATGCAGGAAGAGCTACTGGGAAGAGCGGTCAGTCATGGTGAGGTTTCCATCAAGACCCATACTAGGCCAGATGGTATGTATGTTGATCAGAAGGCTGAGAAAATTGCAACAACTTACCAGCAGAATGTGGAACTGAGGTTGTCTGAGTTAGAAGCAGATGCTTCGCCTGTTTCAGATGGCGAGTCACGTCCTCGGGAGCTCACAACAGAGGACTACACCACAATCTTTCTGCAGGTTAAGTTTCATTTTTCCAAATTACATTTATATAATCTGGAGTTTAATTGTCATGCTCTAATCTCTGCTTTTCTCTTACTTTTTACAGTCCACTGAGATGGATTCTAGAGGAAATCCGTATGGAATTGGAAGCATCAAGGAGACTCTTGGCAAGCGCAAGCGCTATGGACAGTCTTCATCTTCATCTTCATCCTTTTTGGATCTGCAAGAACAGCTGAAGGAAGCTCAACGCAAGATAGAAGAGCAGGCTGCATATAATGAAAGGAGAGATTCTGAGGATGCTGCCCGTAAAGCTGAGCAAACCCGAGCGGCGGCTGAGCAAAAGGACAAGCTCAAGCACTTGTCTTTGTTAGAGAAGTATCTGCGGCAAACCGATCCGCACTTCCTGGACTTCATGGCCACTCATTCAGCTCCTCAAGACACCACAAACCCTCTCTCGCCTCTTCCTCAAAATGATCCATAGGTTTCTCCATTTTATCTCTCTTTTCTCATGAACAAAAACTTTATCACTCTCTCAGTTTTTGATAACTGTCTTCGATTGTGAATGATGTACTTTGATGTGTATGTGTATTTGGCTTTTATTTGATTTGGAGTTTTTATTTGATTTGGTTTTGGATTAATGTTGTTTTGGTTATGGAATCAAACTCAGATATGAAACAAAATCGGAAACCAAATAATTTCAAACGAGATCATGCCAAATTCTTATTCCGACAACAACAATAGTCGCTAATTAGTCTTTAAAAAAATCGCATATTAGTCGCATTATGGTCACTTATATTAACGACTACGTAATGACTGTTTTGCAATAATCGTTTTTTAGTCGTAAAATAGACACCATTTAGTCACTATAATTTAACGACTATGTTTACGACTGCACTAAACAGACCTTATATGACTGTTGATTAATCGTAACATAGTCGCTAAATAGTCATCAAAGGTTACGACTAATGAGTGACTAATATATGACTCATATTTATTAGTCGTATTTTTGTCGTTAAAAGGCGACTAAAGTTACGACTATTGAATTTAGCGACTAAATATTTACGACTATGGTTATTAGTCGTAACCTGGTCGTAATATCTATTTTTACGACTAATTAGTTACTAATGTCGTAGTCGTAAAACGACTGTTTTCTTGTAGTAGAAGACTCTTGATTACAAATCACCCTGCTGTGTTTTAATTGATCCCATATCTCGTATCACTTCCATATGTTTAATTAACTTCGTAAGTGTTGGTGTATGCAAAACCTCGATAGTCTCTAGGTTTTTGGTAATCTTTTCTTTTAAGAAAAAAATTCCTAGCCAGTTTACCATCTTTTTTTTCACTATACCCTAAACGAAATCTTCTATTGTTTTTAAACGAAATCTTCTATCAAACTTCCTATATGTAAGGTAACAAATAGTAATACTTCCCTTATATATATCACCATGCATATTTTATTTCCTTAAATACAGATTTAAAATTAATTTCAAAAAGAATAACTGGAAAAAAACATGTGACCAAACATGTGACACGTGGCAGGCTCTCTCAAACAAAATAAGCTCGTCTCTCTCATTTATTTTTAGTTTAGAATTATTATTTGACAATTTTAACTAGAGAACCCCCACTTTTTCTTGAGAGAACTCCCCATTGGAGTTGCTCTAAGAATATGAATAAGGAAATAAAACAGTTACAAAGAAAAACTGAAAGAGCGTAACATGACCTACAAACGATTTTATTATGTAAACAGCGCAGATTATAATTCAAACTAAGAGACATTATATTAATGGAACTTTATTCCAAACATTTCCGAAGGCATTGTGTTACAAACTCACCATGGTTTATTTATAGGCATACACATAATACATAAGTGTATATATAGATGCAATCATGCATGGTGGTGAATATATGATATAGTTTTAAACACCCGGCTGAGTCTGAACAGGTTCGTTAAGCCCGTGGCCTCCTCCTCCGTGGTGTCCTCCACCACCTCCTCCGTAGTGTCCTGAACCACCTCCTCCGTAGTGTCCTCCACCTCCGTGGCCTCCTCCACCACCTCCTCCGTAGTGTCCTCCACCTCCGTGGCTTCCTCCACCTCCGTAACCACCATTTCCTCCTCCGTATCCGTCAAGTCCGTGGCCCCCTCCTCCGTTGTGTCCTCCATGTCCGTGGCCTCCTCCCCCTCCGTAACCACCATGTCCTCCGTGGCCACCTCCATAACCTTCAGGTTGCACAGTTTCCTCACTCTCTGGCTTCACCATGCCTGCCCAAAAAAAAAAACACGTTATTTCAAAGACATTTTTAATCACGTGCAAATGTGAATTCCTCTTCCTGACTTCAATTTTGTTTCCCACCTTAATTTTTTTTTAAATATACGCTCTAAACATATTTACACAAAACTTACTAGGATTCCACATCACTTAGGTGAAGTGTGTTCTGACTTTACTAAGTCCAAAATTGGAACTGACGAAATAGTTGTATAAATTTATCAAATGGTACGTTAGTTCAAGTTCGAATAGCCTCACGAACATATCTGGTTACTTTTTGTAAGCAGAGTGAAATGTATAAAATAATTTACGTACCCGATGTCCTTGCGGCAGACACTTCCGAGACGACGAGAAGAACTGCGAAGAGACCCAACAGAATCAAAGCCTTGGAAGCCATTTTTTTTCAAGTTCTAATAACTCTCTTAGTATGTTAAGTAAGTGATGAGTAAATTGTTACGCTGCATGCCCTCTATTTATAGAAACCGAAGAGGATAGGGAATGAGAAAAGTCAAAAAATTACTCCGTAGTAGAATAAAAAGAAGGCATTATTTTATCAAAAGTAAAAGTTAAAAGGAAATTTATCATAAGGGTAATACTAACAAAGTGGTAATTAAGAAGATATAAGTATCAGTGTATTGTTATACGTGTTGCGTCGGGCCCCTCATGGCCCGTTGTTGGATTCATTGTAACTAAATATGAATCAACGTAGATGGTAACTCCACTAGTTTTTTTGGTTAAAGTATGTTATTATTTGGACAGAAAAGTCGTGCACTAGTGATACTTGTTAAGGATCTTTCTTGAAATCTGCCGACATAGGGATATATAGAGACAAATCTATATGCACTAAACAAGAGTGAGTATAACATAAAGGAACAATGCGTAGAAACTACTGAGGACTTACATTTTAGAGGGTGCAAAAGTTTTCCTTGGCTAACGTGAATACAAATATTCTAAATTTCTAATGGAACTTTTGACTGAAAAATCGATTGGCTATCGAAATATCTATCCATGCAATTTATCTAAGCATTATCCAAGTCACTGTGTGTAGTCATGTTATCATGTAGGTACCATCCTTTCTAACTTGCATTTGACTCAATAGTGAATTTCTTAGCATTTTTGTTTGGCTAATTTGGTACTTTATTACATCTATCTATATATCTATACAAATTACTATTTGAGATTTAAAAAATAAACAAACTAGTGGTAATTGTAACACTAATACATATACGAATTCGAGTTCTTCTTGCCGCTACAAATTCACATAGCTGTGCGGCCACTACAAATTCACATAGCTGATTACATGATATAGAGAGACTAGAGTCCAAATGGGTACGAACTTCGTAATTATCAAAAATACATAAATTTAAATGAAATGGAATCATTAGCGGACCAAGTCCAAGAGAGAGCATGAAATTTAAAACTACAAAAAGAAAAAAAAATACTAAAATAGTGATGATAAAATATCACTAATGAAGTGAAGCGATCTGGTTACCGACAAGATCTCTATGTTTCACTGTCACGGCCCAAAGTCCTTTTTCCGCATTTTCATACGTACGTGGCCAAAGTCATTTTTTTGTCATTTTCTTTCACGTTGATTGTAAAGATTATCTAGAAGGTTGTACTACCATCTAAATAATGAATTATTAAGTGGGATTACAAAATTTTGGAGTAAAACTAAGTACAAAGAAATGTTGCGACTTAGTTTTAGGATAATTTTGCTATGCATTTAAATGTTATGCAAAGAGAGCAAGCTTTTTTGTAACATTAATTTTTATTTTTGAAACATATTAATTCTTTTAACATTATGAATTGTTTACATATATTCATTCTTTAGACGTTCACATAACCATTAATGTGTTTTGAATTAGAATAACATGTCTCATGAAAAAATCACGTTTTCCGTAAAACTTAAATGGAACGAAATATGGAACTAACATTTATTTTGATGTGATTTGAGAGGAATATGTCTCATCCATATCAAGAACCTAAATTCTCTTAAAATTATCATCATTAGGCAATTCTCTACAAGAAAAAAAAAGTTGTGAGGTTTCTTAGAAATTCTCAAGTATTAGTCTCCAAGATATATCGCTAGGAATTTTTTCTTACGTATCGATCACACTAGTAATATATAAAACCCACATATATACCTTAATTAACGGAGTTATTACGGAAATGGGCATTTCTTGGGCCAAAAATTTCAGATAAGGCATTTTTTGCATGGGCTTGCAGATTTGGGTATTTGTGGAGAGCGAAAAAGACCATTATACCCCTGTCTTCTTTACCTTTCTGAAACCAATCTCACCGACGTGTTCTCGCTTCCGACCACAACAACCTAGCTTCTCCGATTACAACCATCGGTTCTCACCGTTGTGCTTGCTCCGGCTCCGCCATATATTGCCGCCGTCACTTTCACCTCCATTAACACTATCTCCTTCGGCGACTTACAAAACGTCTCAGCCACCAACACCATCTCTTCTCTTCCAATGAATCTATGGATTCAACTAACTATGTCTTGATTAAAGGAACTAAACCCTATGGGGATGATGTAGAGTAAACCCAAGGGGATCAATGTTAGACATTGATCGAATCAAGTAAGATTTTAATTTTCTCACAAACTAATTAGCTCAAATTTTTGATGTTCATGCTTTCACATAAAATTAGAATCTACAATTCATCTTCAAGTCTAAACCAATCATCTTAATTTCCAATTCATCTTCTATGCTCTTTGGTCTCTTGTCGCTTTTGCTTAATCGAGTTGGAATCGATTTGTTTCAGGGTTGAAACTGATTGAGAAGCTTCTCCCCTTTGCTTCCGCGAGGAAGAAGAGACAATCATAGATAAGGGTAAATGCGACAATTTGGTACCAGGGAAAATGCTTAAACCAGCAATGCTTAATAAACGGACCTAAACTGATAATATTCCCTGGAATAAGTGCCGATCCGGTATTTGATTCCTTAATTAATTCACTATAGAACTTCAAGTTAGATGTTCGATTCATGTGAAATTTCGTCCAAACGATGTTAAAGAATTATGATCTGCGATACGGGTTGCGTGGTTCTATTTAACAGATGAATTTTCACAAGTAACACAAAAGTAAACGGTATGCAAGAAAAAACAAACACAAAAGTAAACCTGGTAAAGCATTCAGACGATTAAGGATAGCGCTGGTTCAATATGATTAGAGACCAATATGAGTAGTAAAGGTGAAGTGTCAAAATTGGCCCATTGTCAAGCCCAGCTGATGAATGGTGATCAGTCTCAAGCCCAATAAAAGAATGGCCCAATCGAAATAAAGCTCAGTCAACTGAATCAGAAGAAGACAAGTTGACTGTACCTGCAAACCACAAAACAGAGACGCTCCTCAATAACAAGTTTTATCCTCTTCAAGATAAAGATGATGACTAATAAACCTACAGCTATCAAAGATGACCTAGATTCTAGATTGTGCTGTATGTCTCTATAAAAGCACATTGTATCTCTTTGAGAACGTTAATCGAGTCTAAGAAATAAAGAAGCAAAGTTTCAAGTTCCTCAAATAATCTTCAAGTAGAACCCTACCATATGTCCAAGCAACACCTTTAGATCAATGGGTACACGACAAAATTCTCATCACGAATATCTTGACATGAAGCCTTCATGTGAAGGCAAAAGGATTATGTATCCACAAGCAAATCATACTCTCCTTTTCATAATTGTTCCTACAAATCTCTTTGAGTGTGATGCTTGTAGAAGATGAAGCAATTGTGGATGGTGAGATAATTTCTTTGGAAACGCATATTACCGACGAAATCTAGCCGAGACTATATTCTTCAAGTGGTCGTTGATATCTATTCTCTAACGTATCATTTTGGAGTGTTCGCGAAGGAACCATAGGCTCATATATTTGGAGAAAACTCCTAAAGCTGAGGTCATTGGCTGCTTCTCATGGTGAATCATCAATGTTTTGGTGGGATAATTGGACAGGAGCAGATCGCCTCATTGTTGATATTGGATACATAAGACCACAACATCTTGGTCTTCAATGTCAGGCCTTTGTTTTTGAGGCTATTAAAGATTATATCTCTCCGGTTTAATGTTGAATATAGTGCGGTTATCTTCGGTTATCTATCATGTGTATAGTTGGTTATCTCTCTTAGTATTTAAGCTTTCTCTCTACCACACTTTACATTTAATGAAGGTTTCACTATTATTGATATGGTGTAGACCTAATCAACCCAATCACTCCCTCAACTCTATCTGCGGGTCAAGACAGTGTTATGTGGATGCACAAGCGGGGCAGTATTGGTCATCATTCTCTTCTATATGAACTTTGGATATCATCCGCGACATCTAATTGGAGGTATCATGGTCAAATTTAATTTGGTTTCCTCAAGAGGTCCCGAGATTCTCTTTTATTGCTTGGCTCTCCATCAAAGACTTATTATCAACAGGACAAAAGATATGACCCTAGGGGCAAGTACTGCCTTGTCCTCTCTGTGCTGAACGTGACGAGACGAGGGACCACCTTTTCTTTGCTTATCCATATGTGTTCTCTATCAGGTCTACTTTGTGCACCCCTCTCCTGAGAAGACACACAACTCAAGGTCTGCCCTTGGCAACAAATGTTGAACAAAATCAATCAATTTTCTTTTTTGTTTCTCTTTCTGTCTCTACACATTTGAGAAATGCAATTTGTTACCATTTTTTACATCAAAATCATAGCTAAAAAAAAAAAACAAGACAAAACTATATAACTAGAGCTGACAAACTTCTTCGATACTTGTACAATGATTCGTAAGCTCTCTCTTTTACCATAGAGTGATAAAGAATATTAGATTGTACCAATACATAACCGGGTTGTTATAACCGGTTTAGCTTATTTCTTATACTTGTATATAAACATACTTTGTACAGCTTTTGTTAATTAATGAGAAATACAGTTTATTTTAGCTCAATCTTAATATGGTATCAGAGCCTCTAACAGAATTTCTCATTCCTTCATCACTTTCTTCGATTCCGCCATTGTTGTTCTCTTTTTGAGCTCGATTATAGCTCGTTTCTTGTTCTTTTGATCTCCTTTTTGTTCGCGATGAGCTCGATTTTAGCTCCGTTGAACTTGATTTCTTTTTAAAATCACTGTGTTCGATCTTCTTCCGCATCCACATCTATCACTTTCTTCTTCTTCATTTCTTTTCATTTTGACCTTGATTTGTTGCTGGTTCTCTTCGCAAACATCAATCCAGCACAATCTTCTATCGATTGACTTCCGATTTCACAAGAAATGGGAGCAATTCCGCCAAATCGCACAGTGATTCCTCAATCAAAGTATGAGAATCCGTTCTTTCTTCATTCGTCGGACCACGCAGGGTTGGTTCTAGTTTCCGATCGTCTTGCTTCTGGATCTGATTTCCATTCTTGGCGTCGCTCTGTTCGTATGGCGCTCAATGTCAGAAACAAGCTCGGATTCATTGATGGTCATAGACTATACCAGAAGCCTACTCAGTCAACACAGTCTTATCAGCCTCGTGGATCTCAATCAACACGTCCTGTTTTTCCTCAGCAAGGCCAATTTCAGCAATCTCAATTCTCAAGACCAGGAGTAGTGGCAAATGCAGTGACAACTACTGTACCTTACATGCCACCTCCTGCTATGACTGCTTCAAGCCTTGATCTTAGCAGTTTTTCTCCTGATCAGATTCAGTCTCTTCTTCATCAACTCAATGCACATTCCAGAATTCAAGAGCAGCCCTTTCCATTTCCTTCAGCTACGATAACTGAGCATGGTGCCATGGCTGCTACATCAACCTCTGGTAATGGTTCAATTGAGTTTCCTTTTCCTTCCTCTAGTCTTAGATATGAAAATCAAATTTTTACTTTCCAACATCACTGTCTTTCTTCTCTTTATTCTGTTTTACCTAATGGTGCATGGATAATTGACAGTGGAGCAACTAGTCATGTTTGTTCTGACTTGGCAATGTTTAGTGAAACCTTTCCTGTAACAGGTGTAACAGTCTCACTTCCAAATGGCACTAGAGTACCTATTAGTCACACAGGCACAGTGCATATTTCTACATCTTTGATATTGCATGATGTTCTTTATGTTTCTACATTCAAGTTTAACCTGTTGAGTGTTAGTTCATTGCTCAAACATGACAATTGTTCTGCTCATTTCTATACTGATTCTTGCTATATTCAGGACCATACTCGGGACTTGATGATTGGTAAAGGCATCCTCATACATAGTCTTTACATATTGGAATCTGCCAGCATTTCAAGTCAGTCTCAGTCTTCTTCTTTATTCTGTGGATCCTTGCAAGTGGATGGACACCTCTGGCATCAACGCCTAGGCCATCCATCCTCAAACAAGTTACAGCATATGTCGGGTATTTTAAATTTGTCTTCTAAGCTTTCTCATTCTCATTGTGATGTTTGTCCTTTAGCTAAACAGAAAAAATTACCATATGTTTCAAATAATCATTTGTCTGAATCACCATTTGATCTAATTCATTTAGACATCTGGGGTCCTTTTTCAGTAGAATCTATAGAGGGATACAAGTATTTTCTTACTATTGTAGACGATTGTACTAGAATCACATGGATTTACATGTTGAAAAATAAAAATGATGTTCTTCTTATATTTCCAGCCTTTGTTAAACATGTTGAAACTCAATATAAATCTGTCATCAAAGCTATTCGCAGTGATAATGCACCTGAACTCTCCTTTGCAAAACTTGTTAAAGATAATGGTATGTTGCATCATTTTTCATGTCCTTATACACCACAACAAAACTCAGTGGTGGAAAGGAAGCATCAACATTTATTGAATGTTGCACGTGCATTATTGTTTCAGTCAAATGTTCCATTGGCATATTGGAGTGATTGTGTGCATACTGCTGTTTTTCTTATTAATAGGACTCCTTCTCTGGTTTTGGACAAAATTTCACCTTATGAAAAGCTTTTTAAAAAGGTTCCTGATTATAATTTTCTCAAATCCTTTGGTTGTTTATGCTATGTTTCAACTCTGAATAAAGATAGGAATAAGTTTTCACCAAGAGCTGAACCATGCATATTCTTAGGTTATCCATCAGGTTACAAAGGATACAAAGTATTGAATCTTGAAACAAATTCAATTTCTATTACTAGGAATGTTATTTTTCATGAATCTATTTTTCCTTTTAAAAATGTTTCACAAAATATGCCATCTGATGATTTGTTTTCAAAGTCTATATTACCTGCATCTATTCCTGTAGAAATTGATCTTGTTGATAACGTTCCTGTGCATTCACATACTGTTTCACAACCTGCATCATCTCCTGAACATAATCATGCATCTGCATCACGCTCTAGTGCCACACCAATATCACAGGAGACTGTTGCAGCTGATCAAGGAGGAGTTTCCCTACCTATTGCCAGGCCAAAACGACAAGCTAAAGCTCCAGGTTACTTATCTGAATACCATTGCAATCTTTTACAAGTCTCAAATTCTTCTTTACCAATACAAAATTCACAAATTTCTTCTTCTTCTTCTTTACCTCTACAAAACTCACAAAAATCTTCTTTACTTTTATCTGTTTCACAAAACTCTCTTACTTCCATACCTGATACTCAAAAACACACAAAAACACTTTACCCACTTTCATCAGTTCTTACTTACTCCAAACTAAATCCATCCTATCAGTCTTTTGTTCTATCCTGCTCAATTGAATCAGAACCGCAAAACTTCCATCAAGCTATGGCTCATCCTCATTTTCCCAAGGCCATGGATTTGGAAATCTCTGCCCTTGAACAGAATGGAACTTGGAGCATTGAAACTTTGCCTCCTGGTAAGACTGTCATAGGATGTAAATGGGTTTACACTATCAAATATAACCCGGATGGAACAATAGAGAGATATAAGGCTAGGTTGGTAGCCAAAGGATATACACAGCAAGAAGGCATAGACTATATAGATACCTTTTCTCCTGTTGCTAAGCTTGCTAGTGTGAAACTTGTGTTAGGTTTAGCCTCAATACATGGTTGGACCTTAACTCAAATGGATGTGACCAATGCTTTTTTGCATGGTACACTTGATGAGGAGATTTTTATGAGCCTTCCTCAGGGCTATACTCCTGCAAATGGTGTTCTACCTCCTAATCCAGTGTGCAGGTTACACAAGTCCTTGTATGGACTGAAGCAGGCTTCACGCCAATGGTACCACTGCTTCTCCAATGTGGTTTTACAAGCAGGTTTTATCCAATCTCCAGGGGATAACACTTTGTTTGTAAAACAAAGAGGAACTGTTTTCATTGCATTGTTAGTATACGTTGATGACATCATGATTGCTTCAAATAGTGACAGTGAGTTGCAGGCACTCAAAGATGCATTACATGCTGCCTTCAAAATAAAAGATATGGGAGCTCCAAAGTTCTTCTTGGGTCTTGAAATCGCCAGAAATGCAACAGGTATCTCTGTATGTCAAAGAAAGTATGCATTGGATATCTTGGCATCTACTGGAATGTTAGCTTGTCAGCCATGTCGTGTTCCTATGGATCCTACAATTACTCTGACCAAGGAAACAGGGACTTTATTGGATAATGGTACCTCTTATAGAGAGTTGGTTGGCAGGTTGTTATATCTCACTATCACAAGGCCAGATATAACCTTTGCTGTTCACAAGCTGAGTCAGTTTCTCTCTTGCCCAACGGATATACATATGCAAGCAGCACATAGAGTATTAAGATACTTGAAAGGGAATCCAGGTCAGGGATTGTTTTATGCTGCTGATTCAGAGATCTGTCTTAATGCTTTTGCTGATGCAGACTGGGGAACGTGTCAAGATACACGACGCTCTGTTTCAGGATATTGTGTATATCTTGGTAAATCATTGATTAGTTGGAAATCTAAGAAACAACAGACAGTTAGTCGGAGTAGCACTGAGGCTGAGTATCGGAGCATGGCTAATGCTACTTGTGAGCTGCTCTGGTTGAGTCAACTACTAAGGGATTTAAAGGTTCAAGTTCGTACTCCTGCTAAATTGTTTTGTGATAACAAGTCAGCAATTCATATTGCAACAAATCCAGTATTCCATGAAAGGACAAAGCACATAGAAATCGATTGCCACATCACTAGGGATCAGGTGAAGAATGGTTTTCTGCGATTGTTTCATGTGTCTACAGAGAATCAACACGCAGACATTTTGACAAAAGCCTTGCATCCAGGTCCTTTTCACTCTCTCTTAAGCAGAATGTCTATGTCAAACCTCTTCTCTCCAAATTCGGTTTGAGGGGGGTGTATTAGATTGTACCAATACATAACCGGGTTGTTATAACCGGTTTAGCTTATTTCTTATACTTGTATATAAACATACTTTGTACAGCTTTTGTTAATTAATGAGAAATACAGTTTATTTTAGCTCAATCTTAATAAAGAAAACCCTTAAACCAAATGGAAAATTTCTCAAACAATGAAAGCATGAAAAGCAATAGACTTTTCATCTTTGTGTTTACGAGTATTTGGTTCACAAGAATCACATGCTACTTCCTTCAAATAAAAAAGTCGTAATAATATCCAAGTTCTTCGGATTTTGCCTCAAGCTGCTCCTTCTTCATTTTGTCTTCAAGGACACCAACTCATCCATCTTTTCTAATGTTGAACCTGAAGAATATTATTTTACTTTTTTAAAAGACAAAAACTTTATATATTGTTTTCCTAGAAACAAAATCAGACTTAATTTAATGATTACCTGTGATCAGCAAATCCAAAAACCGTTTATGTTCACGGTTTCATCAATATCGTCATAATGTGAAGTAGTAGGATAAGAAAGTGTTGATTTACTCTCTACTATCTTCGACATTGGTACGACCAAGCCTTCTAGGAAACAAACTGCAGAGCATGAAATAGAAACTAAACTACTTATTTGAGATTTAGTCTCCTGTACTATTACGAAGCTGTGTTGCATTTTTTAAATGTGCTGATCCAAAATAAGATGATATAAGCAGATAATTCACAATGAAATCTGTTAAAATTAAGCTACAAATGAAATCTACATATTAAAAAGTCAAGGTATAAAACTATTTCTGTGATTGTGGATAAATTTTCATAATGGCGGAATATACTACAAATTTTCAAAACTATTACTAATCAAAAATATTATAATGAATTTCAATACTATATTTAAATTATATTAAAATTTATTAGAAAGTTATGACATATTTTAGATATAATTCGAAAATGACATATCTTGCATTGTAAGAAAATAATATCTTTATTTTTTCATTAGGTATAATTATTTCTTATCGATTAAACTACTAAATACCCACTTATCTGGTTAATGAATTATTTACTTCTACTTTTTAATCAAAAACGTAAATCTTGAAATCATACGTTTTGCCTTTTAAAAAAAGGTTTTGATTAGTATAACACTTGTAGAATCACGATATAAAACATCATTCTACGTGTTACATATAATTAAAGCCAATGCAAATACAAATTAACTAAACAGAAAAATGGGTAGTTTGTAGTTTATTTCATTTCTCGATTTTCCACTTTGCAGATTATTTTTTTGTATGATTCAGTTTGATTTATTCTTAATTTTATTCAATTTTAACGCAGTATTACCAGTTGTAGCCGGATTAGAGAAAAGAAAATAATCAAATTGATATATTTCGTTCACCATTTTACACACAGAGAGTTTTCTGTTCACAGAAATTTTGCCTCATCGCCAAAGTAATCAAACTTTTATAATTTTTTAACCTCTTTTATCAAGATCCAAGATCTAAAATAGAAAAAGAAAATATGTGTATAAAGGCATGACAATACAACTAGATTTCAGAAACTTCTTCGATACTTATATGATATGTAAGCCCTCTCTTTATAGAAGTTGAGAGAAAAAGAAAACCCTTTAAGCTAATGGAATCTTCTGAAACAAGTAAGGCTTAAAAGCAATAAACTCTTTGCCTTTGTGTTTACAAGTTTATTTGGCAATTGGTTCACATGACTTCATTCAAACAAGTGAGTCTAAATGATATTCAGGTTTGTCACACATAGCCTCAAACTGCTCCTTCTTCATTTCTTCTTGAAGGACCGACAACTCCTCCATATGCTTCTGGATCTTTCGGTCTAGTTCTCTCATCCGAGCCGTGCGGTCCTTCACTTTCTTCTTAGTAGCACGAATCTCTTCAAGGTTCCTTTTCAACCAATCCAATTTGAAACCGGCGGCTTCAAGGTCCAAAATTGTGTTTTGTGCTTCTTTTAGTTCGGCTTCGAAGAGAGATTGTTGAGGTAACATGTTCATCTTGCTCTTGCTTCTTTTTCACGTAAACCTTCACAAGCTTCATCTTTAATCAATATCCAACTAAAACCCTCCCAAGATTCGTCTTTAATCTTTCAGATCAAAAAAGCGTATTAAGAGTCAAGCTACCTAGAGATCCCTCAACTACAAAACGTTTCCAAATTAAGAGTACTCATTTCAAAATCAAGACGCAAGCAAACAAATAAAAACGCGCAAAGCAGAACCTAAATATCAAAAAAAAACACAAACAAATAAGAACTCTCAAGTCAATATCAGACAACATTGTCTTCATTCGAGGAGAGAGGAGCTCGAGCTGCCAACAACTCTGCCTTCTCCTTATCTATCTGAGCTTCTAGATCTAAGTACTTCCGCTTCAACGGTGTAAGCTGTTCCTCCATTTCTTGCAGCCGTTTCAAAGAAGCGTCTTCTTTCTTCTTCTTTTCCTTTACTTCACCAAGTTTCTTCTCCAACCAATCCAACTTAAACCCTGCTTCTCTCAAATATGTTAGTGCAGCGCCTGCACCAGACATATCCTCATTGGAGAGATCTTGAGGCGATTGGCACAACGTCTTGGTTAAGCTTAGGAGGACATTCATGTACGCCGTCTTCATATATGGATTCTTTATACGAAATTTGGATGCAATATCTAGGTATTTTTTAAACAAACGATTCACTGATTCTACCTGCGAGTGGAAAGGATGTATAAAGCATATCTGAAACTAGTATATTTGAAGAAACTGAACTATATACTGAGAGACTAATTACTTGTTTTTTTCATACTTTTTGTACTTATAAGTATTTTTCATATTCGTTAGAATACATGGGATTTCTACTACATAACAAGTGATTTACAATTATTCATAAATTATTACCAGTGAAGGAAGAACTTGAAACCCATTGACATCTACGGTTTCCACTACTGATGACGATTCCTGTGAAACATCTAATTTTCCTACAACTTCAAGAACCTCTATCTTGGCAACAACAATGAGTTCTCCATTCATCAGAAATTCCTCTTTGGCATGAAGTTCAGAGAGGGGAATCATGTCTGGAAACCCCCAGCTAGTAGAGTTCTGATCAAACCAGTGTTGTGATTCTGCAAAATCACAAAAAAGAAAAAAAATCATCTCATTAGTTACATTTTTAAGTTAAAAACAAACAAATTGTCAAAAAGACAGGAGGTACACTCCCGTGGATTTAATATTAATGTTCACAACTTACACAGAAGCATAAAAGTAAGATAAACTATTAAGCTCCATAAGCAAGCTCCATTAAAAATTGGGAGAGTTTATAACACTTCTTAAGTAGCAAGCGAAAACAATAACAGTTTAGTTGGGAGAGTTGGTCCGAAAATTGATTTACTAAAGTTAGAGAAATTTTTTAATATCAATGTTTACAACTACATAAACCATAAAATAGCAAGCATAGAGAACAATAACCTCTTAGTATGGAGAGATTTTCTGATTTTTGATTTACTAAAGTAAGAGAAAATTTTGCGTGTCTTCTCCATCCAATAGGGAAAGATTCACTATTAGGAACGGTTAAATACAGAGCCAAATTATTAGCCCTATCAGCAAAATTAGTAGCATTTTCATTTCCCTTGGGATAGGCCCGAAGACACCTGCAAACAAAATGCAAAGAAAAAACAATCAGCTAAACCTAAACTCTACGGAAAACATTAGAAAACTCTAGAATCCTTAAGAATCTCAAGAACACAATGTTTAAGAATTGCTCTCTTATTAGCTTTGGAAAATTCCTCAAAACCAAAACCCTACAATGTTCTCTCAAAACTTACAAGACATATCATCTCTCAATATGACTTTATATACACATACATTTAACCGACATACATCTAAACCCTAATCACAACTCAATTAGGATATACAAGAATCTATCTTTAGATTTGCTCCTAAAGATATCTCATTAATAAACCAATGCCTTGTGGTTAAAGGTAGCCTCCGGTTAAGCTTCTGGTTAAGCCTTATTCAAGCTTAAACCAACAATCTCCCCTTTAAGCTTGAAGCTTCCTTTCACCACCTCTTGCACACCGATAAACTCCCTCATTTCACTGAACTTGACTCTTCCTAAGGCTTTTGTTAAGATGTCAGCCTTCTGTTCTTCTCCCGGGACATGCTTTACCTCAATCTGACCACTCTCCACACATTCTCGTATGAAGTGGTAACGCCTATGGATGTGTTTACTCCGACCATGGAAAACAGGGTTCTTTGTAAGTGCGATAGCCGATTGATTGTCAATAAGAATGGTAACTTTCTCACTAGGTGTTCCAGAGATCTCACTGAGCAAGTCCTGAAGCCAAATAGCCTGTTTCGCAGCCTCTGTTCCTGCCATAAATTCGGCCTCACAAGATGATAGCGCCACAACACTCTGTTTTTGTGAGCACCATGATATTGGACTCTTCCCTAGATAAAAAATATGGCCCATTGTGCTCTTACCATCATCTGGATCGACATTGTGACTACTGTCACTGTAACCTATTAACTTTGGCACTTCCTTACTTCGACTGAAGCTTATTCCAAGAGCAGTTGTTCCTTTCAAGTATCGTAAAACCTGTTTCATTGCTATGGCGTGTGATTCTCGTGGATTTTGCATGTACCTGCTCAACACTCCTACACAATATGATAAATCAGGTCTTGTGTGTAGAAGATATCTGAGACATCCAACGTTCTTCCTATACATTGTTGCATCAACTTCCTTCTCATGTTCAGATTTTGATGCTTTAAAACTAGGGTCCATAGGAGTACGAACAGGATTGCAATTTTTCATACCAGCTTCTTCTAAAATCTTGAGAGCATACCGATTCTGATTCAGCACTATTCCTTCATTGCTCTGAGTAACTTCGATTCCAAGGTAATATGTCAATTTCCCAAGGTCACTCATCTCAAAGTTAGATGACATCTCCTTTTTAAATTCCTTGATGATTTCAAGACTTGTTCCTGTAACAAATAAATCATCAACGTATACTGCAATGATGAGAAGATGTTCCTTGACTTCTTTGCGATAGACTGATGGCTCTTTTGAACATTTCTTGAATTTTAGTTCACAGAGAATATGATTCAGCTTGTTATTCCATGCTCTTGGTGCTTGTCTCAGGCCATAAAGGGCTTTATTGAGTTTATAAACCTTTTCTTCATATCCTTTCTTTTCAAATCCTTCTGGCTGACTAACAAAGACAGTTTCCTTGAGTTCACCATGTAGAAAGGCAGTTTTCACGTCAAGGTGGTGTATCTCCCATCCGTGTGATGCTGCAAGATCAATGAGAAGCCTTATTGTTTCAAGACGTGCTACTGGAGCAAACACTTCCTCAAAGTCAACTCCATACTGTTGCACATATCCCTTTGCAACAAGTCGAGCTTTGTGCTTGTTGATGCTCCCATCAGAATTTCTTTTAAGTTTGAAGACCCATTTTAAACCAATTGGTTTGGCTCCAATTGGTAAATCCACAAGGTTCCATGTTTTGAGCTTTTCAATAGAGTTAATCTCAACTTCACAAGCATGAACCCATTCTTTTATTTCCTTTGCCTCATAATAGCTTCTTGGTTCATCATTCAGACATAGGAGTAGGAATTCACCTTCTTCTTCAGCCATTAGCACGTAATCTTCAAGATACTTTGGTTTATTAATTTGTCTTTCTGTTCTTCTTAACACTGGTGGAGAGGGATTATTAGGTACTATGTTCTCATGTTCTCCTTCTTTATTTGTCTCATCCTCTATTTCAGAACCATTGTCACTGTTAGTCTGTTCCTCATTCTGTGATTCATGATCTGTTTCAATGTTTTCTTGCATTTCATGATCTGTTTCAGTCCTTTCTGTTTCAGTGTTTTCTTTTTCACGATTTCTTTCACTATCTTCATCTTCTCGAAGGCCATGATTCCCATAATCATGAAAAGTGATATAGAAACTTCCATCTCCATCCTTTACTGTGTTGTCATGCTTCCAGTTCCATCCTTTTGATTCATCAAATACTACATCTCGGCTTACCACTATTTTTCGTGTTTGTGGATCAAGAAGACGGTAAGCTTTAGATCCTGGTTCTGTTCCCAAATGAACCAGTATCTTAGACCTGTCATCAAGTTTTTTCAAATGTGGTTTGTCTATTTTTGCATAAGCAATACAACCAAAGATCCTGATATGCTCAACTGTTGGCTTTTTGTCTCGAAAGCATTCATAGGGAGTCATGTTCTTTAGAGCTCTTGTAGTGATTCTATTCAAAAGATAAGTTGAATGTCTGGTAGCCTCTCCCCACAAGTAATTTGGTATATGCATGTGTTTTAAAACACTTCTTGTCATCTCCATTAAGGTCCTGTTGCGTCTCTCTACAACTCCATTCTGTTGTGGAGTGTATGGAGCAGTGAGATGCCTCTTGATGCCTGTTTCTTCACAAAAAGAGTTAAATTCTGAAGATACAAACTCTCCACCTCTATCTGTTCTGAAAGTTTGTATTTTTGACTCGGATTCCTTTTCTACCAAACTTTTAAAGTTTTTGAACTTCTGAAATGCATCTCCTTTTTCCTTGAGCAAGATGGTCCACATATAACGGGAAAAGTCATCAATGAGCACAAATATATACCTGTTTCCAGCATTTGTGCTTGGTGTAATAGGCCCGCAAAGATCTCCATGGATTAGCTCTAGTTTCTTGGTTGCTCTGTAGTTTGCTTCTTGTGGAAACATTTGTCTAGTTTGCTTACCAAGTAAACAAGAACTACAGACTTCTTTTTCAACTGTAATTGATGGAGCTCCTTGAACAAGTTCTTTGTTGAACATGTTTTTTAAAGTTGCAAAGTTTATGTGTCCCATTCTTGCATGCCATCGATCAGACTCACTTATGGTTGTTAGGTACAAACTTGCTCTGTTTTTCAATCCCATTCTTACTTTGTATAGCCTGTTCTTGGACCTTTCTGCCTTTACTAGTAGTTTTCCTTCTTGATCAAACATTGTTAGATATCCTCCTTTCATCCTTATATCGCAACCTGATTCAGTGGCTTGACCCAAGCTTATAATATTGCTCTTTAAGTCTGGTATAAAGTACACATCAGTCATTACTCTTGATTTTCCATTTGCATCTGTAAAAGCTATTGTACCTTTGCCTTTGATATCAATTCTAGAGTCATCTCCAAATCTCACTTTCCCTGTAATGGTTTTGTCTAACTGATCAAAATATCTTTTATCTCCAGTCATATGGTTACTAGCACCGTTGTCTAGATACCAACATTCTTCTCCATTGATGTTAGTTTCAAAACTGCTAGGTACACAGTGTTTTTCGTTTAGGTAAACAACCTCATGCATCATAAGCTCATCTGCATTCTGTGTATCTTTGGCTTCATTCTCCTGAGCTTCTTGTAGTTTTAGCAATCTATCTGGACACTGTGATGCAAAATGTCCTTTGTTATCACACCTAAAACATGTTATTTGTGAGAGATCTCTCCCACCATTTCTGCCACGTCCTCTACCCCTGTAGAATCCTCTTCCTCCTCGTCCTCTGTTTCTGTAATCTCCTTGGTAAGTTGGTTCTGTGTTTGTATACATCAATTTGCTTTGATCTTCTTGAACCTCTTCTTCATCATCAATACGTTCTTCATATGTTTTAAGGCGTCCTACGATATCCTCAAAAGTTGTATTTTTCAGATCTAAGACTTGTTCAAGAGTAGCCACGATGTGAATATACTTCTTTCGTGGGAGGCTTTTAAGAAACTTTTTAACGAGTTTAGTTGATTCAATATTTTCTCCTAACGCAGCTGATTTTGAAGCTATCTCAGATAACTTTTCGGAGAAGGCATCAATAGTTTCTGTATCCTTCATCTTAAGGCGATCAAACTCCGCCATCAAGGTCTGTAATCTTGCTTCTTTTACTCTATCTGCACCAAGATGTTTAGATTTTATTGCTTCCCATAACTTCTTTGCAGTATCTAACTCTCCGATTTGTAACACAAGTGCCTCGGGTATTGATTGAACCAGAAGGGCTATTGCTATATCATTCTTATCATCATCCACAGCATCAGTTGCAATAACATCCCATACCTTGTGTGCACGAAGGGCGATCCTCATCTTCATAGCCCATACAGTGTAGTTTGTGGAGGTTAGCATTGGACACTTTATCGAAGAAGGTATTTGATCCTTTCCTGTGGTGTTAGCCACGGCGAGGACATCATCATCAGCCATGACTCGGCTATACCTAATGATCTTCACGTTTTCGTAAGGATCGAGTAATCCTTAAAGCTCTGATACCAAATCTAGAATCCTTAAGAATCTCAAGAACACAATGTTTAAGAATTGCTCTCTTATTAGCTTTGGAAAATTCCTCAAAACCAAAACCCTACAATGTTCTCTCAAAACTTACAAGACATATCATCTCTCAATATGACTTTATATACACATACATTTAACCGACATACATCTAAACCCTAATCACAACTCAATTAGGATATACAAGAATCTATCTTTAGATTTGCTCCTAAAGATATCTCATTAATAAACCAATGCCTTGTGGTTAAAGGTAGCCTCCGGTTAAGCTTCTGGTTAAGCCTTATTCAAGCTTAAACCAACAAAAACAATTTATTTTCTTACCATTTGCAACCACCAACAACGAATTGATCAGAGTGAATTGATGCAGATGGCAAAAAGGAAAATTTTTTAATCACCCAAGTAATCGTCTTCTTATCAACTTGCTTCCCCATTGATTTTGATGATGACTTCTACACACCAAGACTTTCATAAATCGAATAAAATCAAATAACAATCAAGAGAAACCAAACCAATATAAGTATTAAGATTCCACTGTGAATACGAACATAGTCAAGAGAATAAAGAAGACGAACTATCAAAATAGTTTAACAATTTACTTACCTCTCAGAGAGTGCGAAAGAGACGGCCACAATTTTAAAAGCTTCCAAGTTTTAGACTAGAGGAATGCCAAACGCTCGGTCTCCTCATATCGCATAGGGTTAATAACACTTGACTTTTAAGTCTAGACATATTTTTGCAAGGAGAACATTTAACTTTCCCTAAATTATTTTTTTAAACGGTGAATTTAACGAAATAACAAAAAAGAACCTAGTAGTCATTCAGATTGTTGAAAGAAGGATATTTGATTTTCACAAAATAACAAAAAAGACCCTATAATTTAAGAACTTTAATTTGACGACCTAATAATGAAACACAACGTTTCATTGTTTCTTCATTCCCAAGAACAAGTGATGAACGATTCATTTCTGAATATCTCTCTGTCTATGTATTATTTTTCCTCAGATTTCGGCCTTTTTTATCTTCACTAATGCTGATAAAAAGATTATCTATTTCTCAGCTCACATGTTTAAAGTTAATGACCAAAAAACTGAAAAAGAATAATATTACCAAATGTTAATGAAATACAATGTTAGTCTATTGACTGTTGTACGCTATTTTAATAGTTTCAAACTGAACAATGTTTATTTTTCTACTTAATTTCGTTTGTTAATTTCTACTTTGCTTGTCGAGCAAGTAATCTATCTTCAACATATTGCTTTTGCTTTCCCTTCCCCTTTATCTTTCACAAAGACTGTCATTCTAGAGTTTTAATTTTATTTCACAAAAAATATCATTTTACATTTTCATTGTGATTTTTACACTAAATTTCCTGATTTATCATTAACCTAAAGCTATTTTTCATTGAAATTAAACCATTAATTACTTAATAAATAAGGGCCTATATGTATAATACAATATCTTTTTAATTTGAATGAAATGTGTCAAAATGAAACTCATTGTGAAACGGAAGAAGTATTGTTTACTGTTTAGTCCATTTTTTCTTTCTTCATCGTGGATTTCTCGTGTTGGATCTTTGAAGATTTACGAAAACGATGGCAGCGATTTACAGTCTTTATATAATTAAAAAAAATCTGGTGGTTTGATACTCTACAAGGTACGATTTTTCCCTTGTTCCCGATCTTGCAGCTGCATAGAAGCTTCCGACATTCCATGTCTGGACAATGACGACCTAGTTAATGTTTTTTTTTTTATAGCTCAGGTGATCCTAAAGGCTTTCTAGGTCCAAAGACTAATCCTGGGGCCCGGAGAGACCTAGTTAATGTTAATTTCACCTGATTCATCGATTTTGTCAGTGTGAGGGAAGGACCTAATAATTTTTGGAGTAGACTACACAAGCTTCTTTTTCACGTAAACCTTCACAAGCTTCACCCTTAATCCCTCCAACTTAAACCCTACATTGTGTAGAAGAAAAAGTTCTTAGTTGAGGAGAGTAGACGTACAGCGTAAATAGTATATACTTAGAAAATGCTTGTTAGGCCAACGCAAACAGCTTTGAGGTATATTTCCTTTACATGATTAGGAATTAGTAAATGATAAGACCAATGGAATAAGAGTGACGACAAAATCAAGCTAAATAGCCCTCAACTATAAAGCACTTATATAAAAACATCCTATATCAAGACGTTTCAACATTAAGAGAGCTCTCATTTCGAAATTGAAACATC
This sequence comes from Arabidopsis thaliana x Arabidopsis arenosa, assembly GCA_019202795.1. NCBI lineage: Eukaryota > Viridiplantae > Streptophyta > Magnoliopsida > Brassicales > Brassicaceae > Arabidopsis > Arabidopsis thaliana x Arabidopsis arenosa. Next base: position 12,254,888 of record CM032920.1, on the reverse strand, counting down.
AAATCGCAAGCAAAGAACACCTAGCAAAACCGAAATCCAAGTGCTCAAGAACTCTCAAATCATCAGACAACATTGTCATCATACTAGGGGAGAGGAGCTCTAGCTGCTAACAACTCTTCCTTCTCCTTATCTATTAGAGCTTCAAGGTCTAAGCACTTCTTCTTAAATGGCTGAAGTTGTTCGTCCATTTCGTTAAGCCGGGCCAAACAAGCCTCTTCTTTCTTCTTCTTTTCCTTTACTTCACCAAGTTTCTTCTCCAACCAATCCAACTTAAACCCTGCTTCTCTCAAATATGACAGTGCAGCGCCCGCATCAAAGAGACCATCATTGGAGATTTCTTGAGGCGATCGGCATAGCGTTTGGGTTAAGCTCAAGAGAACATTCATGTATGCCGTCTTCATATATGGATTATTTAGACGAAATTTTGATGCAAAATCTTGGTGACTTTCAAACAAAAGCTTCACTGATTCTACCTGCGTGTGGAAAGGATATATAAAGTAAAACCACATCATATATGAAGCTTGTACATATATCAACTTATCAAGAAACTGAACTATACATAAGTTTTGTTCATCTTGTGGTTGGAATTTCTACAAAACAACAAGACAACAAAAAGAGTTATATTTTTCATAATTGTTTACCTGTGAAGGAAGAACTTGAAACCCATTGACATCTACCGTTTCCACTACTGATGAAGATTCCTCTGATCCATCTAATTTCCCTACAACTTCAAGAACATCTATCTTGGCAACAATTGTGAGTTCTCCATTCACCACCAATCCCGCTTTGGCATGAAGTTCAGTGAGGGTAATCATTTCTTGAAACCCCCAGTTAGGAGCCTTCTGATCAAACCAGTGCTGAGTCTCTGCAAAATTATAAACCATAACTCAACGCGGAAGCATACAACTACCATAAACCATAATTGTAAAGCATATATAGATAACAATAACCTCTTAGTTTGGAGAGATTTTGTGAATATTGATTTACTAAAGTTAGAGAAAATTTAGCGTGTATTCTCCATCCAATAGGCAAAGATTCAATATCCGGAACATGTAGATACAGAGACAAACAATTAGCCTTATTATATCCCTTGGGATAGAACCGAAGATGCCTGCAAACAAAAACCAAACAAAAACCAATCATCTAACCTAAATTGGGCAAAAAAAAACATTAGAAAACAATTAATGTTCTTACCATTTGCAGCCATCGACAACAAATCTATCAGAATAAATCGATGCGTCTTGCAAAGAAAAGGAATCTCTTATCACCCACGTAATCGTCGTATCAACTTTTGTCGCCATTGATCTCGATGATGACTTCTACACACCATGTTTTCATTACAAGTTACCAAAATAAATTCGTGAATTAATAACAAAACAAAACCAAATAAAGATTAAGATTCCACTATATAGTTCTAAACAGTTTTTTCTTTACAAGTTACCACGTTTGAGAAACTGAACATAGTCAAGGAACAATTAAGCCACAACTTTACCTCTTAGAGTGAGGTCGAAAGAAAGAGACAGGGACGATATACTGAAACAATTAAGCCACGACTTTAAAGGCTTCCAAGCTTAGATTAGGAACAGAAACACTTCCGTTCCTCATATCTAGGGTTAGTAAGATTTGACTTTTCCCAAATTATTTTTAAAACATTGACCTTCACAAAATAACAAAAATGACCCATAATCTAGTCGTTATATAAGGACGTTTATTTGACCTAATATGTTTCTTCACTCTCAACAAGTGTTTTTCATTAATCCTCAATTTATTATAGGAAAAGAATGTGTTGTTAGGTCAGCAAAGAACACCTACCAAAAATATAGAAACATCCTATATCAAAACGTTTCCACATCAAGATAGATAAAACATCAAAACGCAAGCAAAGAACACCTACCAAAACCTTAATCTAAGTGCCCAAGAACTCTCAAGTCATCAGACAATATTGTCAATGTCATCGTACAAAGAGAGAGGTTCTCTAGCTGCTAACAACTCTTGTTTCTCCTTACTTATCTGATCTTCAATGTCTAAGCACCTCTTCTTAAATGTCTGAAGCTGTTCGTCCATTTCTCTCAGCCGGACTAAACACGCCTCTTCTTTCTTCTTCTTTTCCTTTACTTCACCAAGTTTCTTCTCCAACCAATCCAACTTAAGCCCTGTTTCTATCAAATATTCCAGTGCAACACCTGCATCCGAGAGACCATCATTGGAGAGTTCTTGAGGCGATTGACACAACGTTTGGATCAAACTCAGGAGGACATTCATGCACGCCGTCTTCAAATATGGATTCTTTAGACGAAACTTTGATACAATATCTAGGTGTTTTCCAAACAAACGTTTCACATATTCTACCTGCATGTGAAAAGGATATATAAAGTAAAACCACACATATATATCTGAAGCTTGTACATATATCAAGAAACTGAACTATATAGTGAAACTCTTACTGTTTTGTTCTTTTCATATTATATTCTATTTGTGTAAGAGAATTTTTTTTGTCATATACTTATTTCAAACCACAAGATAAGTCATCTAGTAGAACCCATGATGGCTTCTCTTGTGGTTAATATTTCTTCAAAACAATAGTCTTACCTGTAAAGGAAGAACTTGAAACCCATTGACATCTACGGTTTCCACTACCGATGACGATTCCTGTGAAACATCTAATTTTCCTACAACTTCAAGAACCTCTATCTTGGCAACAACTTTGAGTTCTCCATTCACCAGAAATCCCTTGTTGGCATGCAGTTCAGTGAGAGGAATCATAGCCGGAAACCCCCAGCTAGATAAATTCTCATTAAACCACTGCTGTCTCACTGCAAAATCACAAAACATATTTCATCTGATCAGTTACTTTAGTGGATTAATATCATCAATGTTTACAAATTGACACAAACATAAACCATAAACAAAAAAAATAACCTTGTAGTTGAGAGAGTTTTTCAGAAAATTGATTTACTAAAGTTAGAGAAAGTTTAGCGTGTCTTCTCCATCCAATAGGTAAAGATTCTTTATGAGGAACGTCTACAAACAGAGAAATAGTTTCAGTGTTATAATATCTATTGGGGAAGGCCTTAATACGCCTGCAAGCAAAAACAAAACAATAGAAAAACAATCAAATAAGATTATCGTGGAAACCCTAAATTGGACGAAAAGAATTAGAAAACAATTTATCATCTTACCACTTGCAGCCACCAACAATGAATATATCAGAATAAATTGGTGCAGATTGCAAAGAAGAGAAGTTTTTTATCACCCAAGTAATCGTCGTATCAAGTTTTGTCTCCATTGATCTCAATGAATATGACTCCTACACACAATTTTTGTAAATCGAAAAGTCAAAGAACAATCTCAAGAAACAAAACCAAAAGTGCAGCCACAACTTTTAAGCTTTCAAGTTATAGATTAAGAATAGGAAGACTCATGTCTAGGGTTAATAAGATTTGGCTTAAAGTCTAAAAGAAAATTTGCAAGAAAAGCATTTGGCTTTCCCTAAATTTTTTTTAAGACAATGACCTTCAAAAAATAGCAAAACTGACCCTAATCATTATCTATATATACATTTTTGGAGTACACTTAGCAAATAAATCCTAGAGTTGCTAAGTATTTACAAAGAATGCCATTGACATTAATTCTAAAAAATTAAAAATAATTAAAGATATTAAAAAACGAAATTCTTCCTATAATCTCGCTTAAATCCTATGTATATCCTACTTTCCTTAAATTTCGAAATCCCTTAATAATATATTTGAATAAATTTTGTCCTACAAAAATGGTAAGCTAATTTCGAATTTTAATAGCAATTGGAAATTCTTGATAATATACATTCACACTCATAAAAACAAGAGCAAATTTCGGTTTCAATAATACGAATTCCTTTAAAGTAGGATTTTCTTGGTAAGGTTAACATATAAGTTTAATTAATGCTTAGATCACCATGAAATCGAAACAACATCTATATTCTCTATAATTGTGAAATATAGAATCGCGAAAAATAAGCAAATGGAAACTAATAACAACAAGCAAAGTGTGAATCTATGGCATATTCCTTACTTTTGTATTAAATCCTTTGCATTAAATAGTAAATTTTATATTTTTGCGATTTTGTACTTTCTCACCAAGATATTTTCTATTACGAATCACACATAAACCCTACTAGGCTACTACTGTATTTACGAGTAATTCTATAAATTACCTCTCAATAGATCCAGGAATAGCACTCAATCAAAAGAAACTTTACCTCTCTTACCGGCGGAAAATAACTTACATATTATAATGGCTGCTACATTATAACTTTGTAAGGGACTTCGGACTTACGTCCTTACAAAAACCTTTTGGCAAGTGGAGGTTAAGATCTACCACATGTGCACGAATACAAACTCAATACTTGAGAGACTGTTGAATTGGTGTTGGCCGATGAAAAAGTAAGTTCTTAATAATTGATATATGTTTAGTCATAAACACATTAGTGACTTTCTTAAATTTGTAACTCCGATGTTCCTTTCTTTTATATTTTAGGGGGTTAAGATACAAAGATTTGGTACATCACGGGTAATGATTCTCAAGGCTAAATCTATGTCTAAAATTCCTGCTCAATTTTTTTCTAGGCTTCCACTATCCAGATCAGCCATAATTCTTACCGTTAAGGTGATTCTATGCATTTCTGTTTTTCTTTTTTTTATAAGTTATTTTTAAGTATTTGTACGTTTTATACGTAGCATTGAACAATTCTGTCTATGAATGAACTTTTATATTTTTATAGCAATTTTCATTAATTTTGATAAATAGTGTATACAATTCAAGTTATTAACTTTGCTTAATATATTTTCAGGTCAAAGAGGAACTTATTCTACAGTTTCAGATTAATTATCATCTTACACTTCCTACTATATATTAAGACAAAACACTTAGTGAATTAAATTCAATTGTAATATTCTCAAACTTTTTACCTTTCAGTTTTAGCCGACGATCTTCTTCTTTGATATTTTTGAGATAGTTAAGAAAACAATAAACCATGTTATCAAGAAGATGATAGGTAATAAATCGAAAGTAAATTATTAGTGTTGGAGTTTTTCTTAGTATGAAAATAACACCACATCGATTAGTTTACTACTAATAAGAACATCACATAATGTTTTGAGTGATTAATAACAAGCATTGATCTATAAGAGAGAGATCCATAAATAGATCCGAGAGAGAAATAATATAACAGAGACCATTTTCAAGCATAAAATTCGAGAACTATTAACAAAGATTTGCTTTTCAATTCATTTCTATTTTTTAATTCTTTATTATTAACTTGAAATGCATAGAATATTTTAGAAGTGTATATTTTAGAATATCTTGAATTGCTATTCATGTTTGTTCAATACAATATCACTTTTCTTGAGAAGATCGAAACTGATTTTATTTTATGTTGAATCACTTTTTGCATAGAATATAATCTTCCTCTTATAGTAGCTTCATATGTAGAAGCCATTCATTACAGTTAAAAACAAAAACCTGCACACTTCTTTAATATTTCTTTTTATTCAGGCTTTCTATTTTTTTTGTTTCTATACTTTTTTTCCGATTTGCAATTGTACAAAACAATTATAACTCCCTAAAACTTTCTTTTCCTGATTTTTTTTTTTTAAAATTTTCTTTTTCTTTTGTGGCAAAATGTACATGTATCAAGTTGATATTGCTTATTCAAATAATGAAAACAAAAATGCCCAAATTTAGGCTATTAAAAGAAAAAACAGTTAGTCAAAAATACAAGTATATCAATCCCAAATTATGATTAAACTAAATTTTGGAAAGATTTAATTTAAATCTATAGTAAAGATTTTATACGATCTTCTAAAACGTAATGAATATTAAACAACATCAACCAAGAAATATGGAACACCGTTTTCAGTATATTTTTGAAGTACATATATGAAATAAATCATGGAGTTCTACCTTATTTACGAGTTCATGCCATTGACATTTATTATTTAGTTTTACAAAATTTAAATAAAAGATATTAACCAAACGATATCTTGCCTAATTTGTTTCTAAAAATCTCTACACAATCTTTCCATATATCTTCAAAAAAACAATTCCATGAATTTTACTCCACAAAATATGCATAAAACCGATTTATAGCAAATATTTATATTAACATTTTGCATAGCAATAAAAATAACAATTTATAATAATCAAAATATTCACATAGAAAAATCATATACACATACAGGGAAAAGAATTATATCTATCATCATTTAAGCCGTTGTTTTATTTAAATAAAATAAAAAACACAAAAACTAAAAATCATATACTTTATATGATAAATTTAAAATATATATTAGTAGTATAAATTTAAAATTATTCAAGGAACGATATACCACGGGTGAGATCCTAAAATTATTGGATTTTATAACAATAATAATTTATTTTTCTTGGATTTTATAACACTGATAATTTAGCTAACGGGTTTATATGGGATGACGGGTTTGGGTCGATATTAATAAAGAACGGTATATCAAAATACAATTATACAACCTTAAACACAAAACAAAACATACAATATTAACAAAACAAATACAACTTAAAATTTAAAATTTTTAGTTATAAAAAAATCTACCCACGGTATACCGCGGAGTAAAATATTCAAAATTTTAAAATCCACCATACATCGTTACTTAAAAAATATATATTTTCGTATTTATACTTCAAAAATTGAAACCTAAACAATAGTAATCATATAGTAAATAATACATAGATAGATATCTACATTTAAAAATACAAATTAATATGATATATCTTCAGTTAATCTTTAAAAAAATAACTTTACATTTTTTAAAAAAATATAGCCCCGCGGTGGTACCGCGGGTTAAATTCTAGTATAAGAACGTTTATATGACCGAATTTTTAAACATAACCTTTCTTTGTTTCTTCATTCTCTATAACAAGTGATTTCCACTAATCCTCAATTTATTAAAGGAGAAGAATGTGTGCTGATAGGTCGGCACCACAATTTTATAGGAAAAAATATAATAACATCCTAAATCAAGACATTTCCACATCAAGAGAGATAAAACATCATAATACAAGCAAAATAAAAATCCAAGTGCCCAAGAACTCAAAAGTCATCAGACAACATTTTCATCGTACAAGGAGAGAGGAGCTCTAGCTGCTAACAACTCTTCTTTCTCCTTATCTATCTGAGCTTCAAGGTCTAAGTACGTCTTCTTAAATGGCTGAAGCTGTTCGTCGATTTCTTGTATCCGGGCCAAACAAGCCTCTTCTTTCTTTATCTTTTCCTTGACTTCATCAAGTTTCTTCTCCAACCAATCCAACTCAAACCCTGCTTCTCTCAAATATGCCAATGCAGCGCCAGCATCAGAGAGATCATCATTGGAGAGTTCTTGAGGAGATTGACATATCGTTTGGGTTAAACTCAAGAGGACATTCATGTACGCAGTCTTCAGGTATGGATTCTTTGGACGAAAATTTGATGCAATATCTAGATGTCTTTCAAATAAAGACTTCACAGATTCTACCTGCGAGTAGAAAAGATGCATAAAGTTTAACCACAGCATATCTAAAGATTGTATATATTATAAAGAAACTGAACTATACAATGAAAAGCTCTTAAGTTTTGATTCTTTTCATATTCTTTTGTATTTAAATGTATTTTTCATAAGTTCTTACCTGTGAAGGAAGAACTTGAAACCCATTGACAACTATGGTTACTGGTGAAGATTCCTCTGATACATCTAATTTTCCTACAACTTCAAGAACCTCTACTTTGGCAGCAACTATAAGTTCTCCATTCACCAGAAATCCCTCTTTGGCATGAAGTTGGGTGAGGGAAATCATTTCTTGAAATCCCCAGTCAGGAGCCTTCTGATCAAACCATTCCTGACCCTCTGCAAAATCACAAAACATATTTCTGAATAAACCAAACAATATGACATGTGGTATAAACTCCAGTGGATTTAATTTTAATGTTCACAACTAGCACAGAAGCATAAAATTAACATAAACCATAAAGTAGCAAGCCTACAAAATCATAAACTAACCTTTTAGTTGAGAGAGTTTTTCAGAAATTTTATTTACTAAAGTAAGAGAAAATTTAGCGTGTCTTCTCCATCCAGTAGGTAAAGATTCTTTATTTGGAACGTCTAGATACAGAGAAAATATATCAGCCTTCTTATTTCCCTTGGGGAAGGCCTTAAAACGCCTGCAAGCAAAAACAATCAAAGAAGAATATCCTGACATCCTGTAAACCCTAAAATGGACGAAAAACACTAGAAAACAACATATTTTTCTTACCATTTGCAGCCACCAACAACGAATTTATCAGAATAAATTGGTGCTGATTGCAAACTAGAGAAATTTTTCATCACCCAAGTAATCGTCGTATCAACTTTTGTCTCCATTGATCTTAATGGTGACTCCTACACAGTTTTTGTAATTCAAAAAGTCAAAGAACAATCTCGAGAAACAAAACCAAGAAAAAAAAGATTAATTTTCCACTATGGAACATCATTCTAAACAGCCTTTTTATATATAGGTTACCATGTTTGAGAAACTGAACATAGTCAAGGAAATGAAAATTAGAACGATTAAACATACTGTTTAAGAAAGAAAAAAAAAAAAAAAAAAACCTTATGTACCTCTCTGAGTGAGGTCGAAAGAAAGAGACAGGCACGATGTGGTGAAAACAGTGCAACCACAACTTTTAAAGGCTTCCAAGTTTGGATTAGGAAGTCTAGAGACTAGAGGAATGCGAAACGCTTCGGCTCCTCATATCACAGAGGATTAATAACATTTGACTTAAGTCTAAATAGTTTTGGGAAGTACATTTGATTTTCCCTAAACTATTTTTAAACAGTGACCTTCAGTCACAAAATAACAAAAAAGACCGTATTCATTAACCCCATTTATTTGACTTAATACTGAAACACAACGATTCATTGTTATCTTCTTTCCCGAGAAGAAGTGGTGTCAGATGTGGGTTATGAATACGTGAATATTTCCTTCAGTATCGGATAAAATGATCACGTGTTTAAAGATAATGGACCATACAAACTTGAAAAAAAATATACAAAGGTGAAAGGTTAATGAAACGTTAGGTTATTGTTTTTTTTTTTTTTAACACAAAACGTTAGAACATATGCAATGGGTAGGCCTGGGCACGAACCGGATATCCGGAAATTTTGTGATATTTGATATTTGATTCGTCTTAACCAAATACTCGATTTTGTGATTTGCTTTGATTCGGAAATTTCCGGATATCCGGAAATTCGAATATCCGGATTTTTTTGTGATATTTGCGAATATTCGGAAATTCGAATATCCGGATTTTTTTGTGATATTTACGGATATCCGCTATACATCTAAATATTTTTAAAAAAACGTAAACTATATAAAATAACAAAATATCATATATCAAAATTCTTGTTTGATATGCTTTCAAAATATGTTCTAAAAAAACAAACGTAACCATTGTTGATATCACTGATCAAGAACATATCACTGATCAAGAACATGCCATCAAACTAATTCCCAAGCCCAAAAGATACAAATACACAAAGTCACAAACTATATTATGATATATATATATATATATACATAATTATATATTCTAATATATATAGAAAAATACGGATCGAACCGGATATCCAACTTTTTAAAAAACAGTATTTGGTATTTGCTTCGATTTTCACGAATATTATATTTTTCTATTTGCTTTGCTTCAAAATCTTACGGATATTCGGATTTTTCGAATCAAATCAAATCGAATACCGAATCGAAGCGGATCGAACGAATATTTTGCCCTGGCCTAGCAATGGGAGTCTCTCACCCAAGTCTCAAAAAAATGATGAGAGTCTCTCATAAAAATAGAAAAAGTCTTTCAAGTGAGAGACTCTCACCACTTTTTTTTAGAGACTTTCATCATTAAATAATACTTCTTATTATTTTATTATTTTTTTTTACATGAGAGACATGGATGAAAACTCTTATTGCACATGCTCTTAAGTTATTATATTAATAGGCGATTTTTTGGTTTAATTGTTGTTCAAATTGAACAAATGATAATTTTCTACTTTATTTCATTTTGTTAATATCTAATTTGCTTGCTGAGAAAGTAATATAGCTTCAATAGATATTGCTTTGCTTTTCCTTTTTCTCTATTGCACAAAGGCCCAAAAATATCAAGAAGCAAGACATTACTTTTCATTAAGAAACTCATCAGTACTTCAAAGTTACTTAGAGAATCCTCAACTAAAAAACATATCTTTACAAAACATTTTAAGAGGACTTTCACTTCTAGACCAAAACACCAAGCAGAATTAAAAGTAAACCTAAAAACTCAAGTGATCAAACATCTTTTCCTTCGAATAGGAATCACAAAAACCCTATGCAAAAAGCATTATCATTATCTCTAATCATCTATTAATCAATCATGGGCATAAATTTAAGTTAGTTTTACGGTCTTTGCATACTAACTACAACAGTTTAGACTTAAGACACTGAGACATTTTAATGTTACTTTTCCATCACGCAACAAAGTGCAATAAATAGAATATAACAAAACCTCAACAACAAAACAAGTCTCTTAATCTCCTCAAGTTTGGACTCTGTTTCAAAACTAATAAGAAAAACAAAAACAAAACAGATAAGAATACCGATCAGATCCAAACTCTGATGAACTGCCTAATCATCAAACAACATTATTGTAAAAACTCCACCAGAGCTTCCATGTCTGCACACTTCTGTTTCAAACCGTTCAAGTCGTCCTCAATTTCTTGCAGCCTCGGCTTACCAGCCTCTTTGAGTTTCTCCTCCAACCAGTTCAACTTAAAACCCGCTTTCGTCACATATCGCAGTGCAGTATATGCGTCGGACAGATCGCCAATGGAGAGTTTTTGAGGGGACTTGCACAAAATCTCAGTCAGACTTAGTAGGACATTCATGTATGTTGTTCTCAGATGTGGGTTCGTGGTGCGGAATTTTGATGCAATGTCTGGGTAATCTTTAAATAGATTGCTCACAGATTCTACCTGCAAGTGAAAATGAATGTATCAGAAAACTGACCCATAAAAACAAAAAATGCAGCTAATTGTGTATTTAGAAGTAGAAATATAAATCTTACCAGTGGAGGAAGTACTTGAAACCCATTGACATCTATGAGTTCCAATACTGGTATAGATTCCTGTGGAACATCTAATTTTCCTACAACTTCAAGAACATCGATCTTGGCAACAACTTTGAGTTCTCCATTCACCAGAAATCCCTTTTTGGCTTGAAGTTCACTGAGAGGAATCATACCCGGAAACCCCCAGCTAGATGACTTCTGATCAAACCAATGCTGAGTCTCTGCAAAATCACAAAACATATTTCATCTCATTAGTTACATTTCTGAACAAACCAGACAATAAGGCAGAGCCTCAGCAATGGTTTAGTCAATACTCACAAGCAAACATAAACTATAAAGTACCAAGCATAGAAAAAAATAACCTCCTAGTTGTGAGAGTGTTTCTGAATGATTTACTATAGTTAGAGAAACTTTAGTGTGTCTTCTCCATCCAATAGGCAAAGATTCTTTATCAGGAACGTCTAGATACAGAGACAGATAATCAGCCTTATTATTTCCCTTGGGATAGACCAGAAGACGCCTGCACGAAAACCAAATAACAACAGTCATTTTTTTAGATTGAGAGTTAAACCTAAATTGGACGAAAAACAGTAGAAAACAATTTATCTTTATACCATTTGCACCCATCAACAACGAACTTATCAGAATAAATCCATGTAGATTGCAAAGAAGAGAAATCTTTAATCACCCAAGTAATCGTCGTATCAACTTTTGTCTCCATTGATCTCAATCTACACACAATATTTGTAAATCGAAAAGTCAAAACCTCAAACCAAAAAAAGAAAAGATTAATATTCCACTATGGAACATCATTCTAAACAGCTTCTATCTATTTATAGGCTACCATGTTTGAGAAAATGAAGTTACTGAACATAGTCAAGGAACTAAAAAAGTAGAACGATCAAAATAGTTAAACTATTTTACCTAGTTAAACTATTTTACCTCTAAGAGTGAGGTCGAAGGAAAGAGACAAGGACGAAGTACTGAGACAATGCAGCCACAAATTTAAAGGCTTCCAAGTTTGGATTAGGAAGTCTAGAGGAATGCGAAACGCTTCGGCTTCTCATATCACATAGGGTTAATAAAATTTGACTTTAAGTCTAAACTAATAAATAGCTTAGGGAAGAACATTTGATTTTCCCAAAACTATTTTTAAAACAGTGACCTTCACAAAAAAAAAAACAAAAAGACCTACCCAGTCATTAACACCGTTTATTTGACCTAATAATGAAACACGACGATTCATTGCTGTCTTCATTTCCGAGAACAAGTGGTGTCAAATGTGGGTTCTGAATACGTGAATCGGTGACTATTTCTCTGTATCTCTTTTTTTTTTCCTCAGATTTTGGCTTTTATTCGGATAAATTGATAACGTGTTTAAAGTTAATCACCAACAAACTGGAGAAATAAAATCTACAAAGATGAATGAAATGATTATTTTTCTACTTTTCTTCGTTTGTTAATAGTAGTAACTTAATATCTACTTTGCTTGCTTAGCAAGTAATCTATCTACTACACATTGCTTTTGCTTTTTGTTCCTTTGTTTTTTTTTCTCTCTATCGCAAAAAAATGGAGAAGTCGATCAAAAAAATTAAATTTTTAAAAAAGCACTAGCAAAACGCCCAAAAATATCAAGAATGAAGATATTACTTTTGCATTAAAAGAAATTCAGTTCTTCAAAGTCACATAGAGAATCCTCAACTAAAAAACACAATCTTTACAATACGTTTTAAGAGGACTTTCATTTCGAGACCAAAACACCAAGCAGAACTAAAAGTAAACCTAAGAACTCAAGTGATCAAACATCTATTCCTTCGAATAAGAATCACAAAAATCCTATGCAAAAAGCAGTATCACTTTCTCTAATCATCTTCTTCTCAATCATGGGCATGAATTTAAGTTAGTTTTACGGTCTTTGAATACTAACTACAACATTTTAGACTTAAGACACCGAGACATTTTAATGTTACTTTTCCATCGCGAAACAAAGATCAATAAATGTAACATAGCAAAACCTCAACAACAAAACAAGTCGTCCTCAATTTCTTGTAAAAACTGCCTAATCATCAAACAACATCATCTTAAAAACTCAACCAGCGCTTCCATGTCTGCACACTTCTGTTTCAAACCCTTCAAGTCTTCCTCAATTTCTTGAAGCCGCGTCTTACCAGCCTCTTTGAGTTTCTCCTCCAACCAGTTCAACTTAAACCCCGCTTTCGTCACATACCGCAGTGCAGAATATGCGTCAGCCAGATCACCAATGGAGAGTTTCTCATGGGACTGGCACAGAATATCAGTCAGACTTACAAGGATATTCATACATGATGTTCTCAGATGTGGGTTCGTGGGGCAGAATTTTGATTCAATGTCTGGGTAATCTTTAAATAAACTGCTCACAGTCACAGATTCTACCTGGAAGTGAAAATGAATGTATCAGAAAACAGACCCACAAAAATAAAAAAAACAAATGCAGCTAATTGTGTATTTTCGTTTGGGTTCTGTGTATTTAGTTAGAAGTAGAAATATTAATCTTACCAGCTGTGAAGGAATGACTTGTAACCCATTGACGTCCGTGCTTTCTCTAACAAATGAAATTTCCTCTAACACATCTGATTTGCCAGTAACTTCAAGAACATCAACCTCGGCAACAATCTTGACATCTCCATTCACAAGAAACCCACCATTTTTGTTAAGAAGTTTGGTAAGTAGAATCATTTCTCTGGAGCCCGAGTTTGGAGTCTTATGATCAAACCACATTTGTACTTCTATAAAATCATGAAACATAGAAGTCTAGTCAAAACACATAAATAGAAAAGAAATTTTCAGAAAAGGGACAGTTTTAAATATTTGTCTCACCAATTGACAAAGTGGGGAAAGACTTTCACGGTTTGACAATTAGCCACATTTCTGACGAAAATGTCCCTCAACTAGAAACTTAACTACAAACTGTTCTCGTTCAGTTACGTTTGTGTTTTTTTTTTTTTTTCCTCACAATGTGTGAAAACAAATTATTGAAGAAAACAGAAGAAGAAGGAGAAAACGAAATCGAAAATCTCAACTTTTTAATCTTCGAAAATCTCAGTGATAATCGTTTTCTTAAGATCTGAATAATCTCTCATTCATCTTCGATTGAGAGTTTTTAAGACGAGTAAGTGGAAACAAATTACATATTCCCTCAACAAGCAAAATAAAACAAATTTCTGGAGATTTTCAAACTTAAAATATGCTAGGTTTACAAGATTTATATGTACGTAAAAAGCATTCAAATCGTAAAGAGAATAAGATTATGAGATAATTGTTAACGACAGCTGCAAAATTAGGGTTGCAGAAGAGGATACTCTACTCAGGTTGAAGATGACTGGAAAATTACAATTATACCCTTCATCGAATTTCTTCGGTGTACGTATATGCAATTTACTGTGTACGCAACATTGATTATGTGTACGTGTAAATATGTTATATTGTAAAGGCGCTGTAGGCAATATTTATTGTTTTTGTACATTAGAAACTTTTGGTTATTTTGATTAACATTTCACAACATAGCTTACCAAAATTAGAAGTATGGACCCGATATGAGAGGATAATGTTGTTCTATGATCAAATGTTTATCGGTTAGATTTTTTCTTTGAATTTTTAAATTTGAACTACATATTTATTTACCAATATTGTTTTCTGAATATTTAAATTATGTTAAGTAGGATTTTCTCTAGTTAAATTGCAAAATTTATATATGTTAAATTCTGACAATTCAGTACATATCAATAATAAAATTTACAGTGTACATACATGAAAAAATTAACAATTAAATGATATGACTCCAAAATCTATCAAGTTATTTTGTTACTTATTCATATATCTCAATAAAATCTACGAATATATAATAATTAAATAAAAATATATGGTCAAAGAATATTTGTTCCTCATACTTCTGCAAAAAATTTATGTACTTACATGTGTAATAATGTACGTACATCTTTATTGGTGAGTTAAAGTTGTTGAGATAAATTTATTGATACAATAATAAACCAAAATTGTCCATGGTGGGATGTATTCTACGACGCTCCTACTGGAGTTGAAGCCATTGTTATTTGTTTTTTTTCTTCTAAATACACTCTCAACAAACAATGTCTCTCTTATCGTATTAATTTATATTTTTGTCTCATCAACTCGGGCATTGACTTAATCATCGAAGACTAGAGCAAAAATCCACACAATTTCCAAAATTCATGTCTTAGCTCCTGGTTATGATTGACAAATGGTTGAATGTCACCATTCTCTCTAAAATGATAGATGCCTTTTCAATTATGTATACATTAATTAGTATATGTAGACGTTTCTAATAATCAACTGAATTTTCATGTAGCCCCACAGTAAGGCGAGTCTCACAAACATTTCCTACATGTCCTATCTTATATTTCTCAACAACAAACTTTGCCACTACCTTTACTACAGTTTATAGTCGTTATCTTCATCGTCCTCTTACTCATGTTCTTTCTCCTTTTCGTCGTCCTCATCCTCTTTCTCTTCATCCTCTTTATCGCCCTCCACTTCTTCTTCCTCATATACTTCCTCATTGTTTTTACCTCCGACCCATAGTTAGTTTCATCAGCAAGGTCCTCCATCATGCATACACTATTCACACTTTTCTTAACGGGTTGAACAAAACGACACAAACATATTTACACTTGGATCCCTATTATGAATAAAAAGGATGTTTCACTTGTTTGTGATAGTTTTACTTATCTTCTCGCAAGACCTCACACATGGGATAATGACACCATTCTCTCCGGCATGATCACTACCTCGTCCCTCACGTACACAGTATTACGTACATAGTCTCTAATGGATGTACTTGTGTACGTTAACTTCCCTAATATGCATGTGTATGCACACCTATATATGTACGCTAGTACATTGTCTCAACAATGATATTTGTGTTGTTCTTCACATACATACTCATCATGATAGTTCGTACTAGTCCTAAACATTCAGATATTCGGTTTGGTTTCCAGTCCCCTATTGCACTATTTTACTTATGTCTTATTAGTCAGACATTGGTTAAATTGTCTCAGAATGGAGCAAACTCATTCACAATCAGTATGGTGTACTTTGATTCAAGTAAAACCCCCTATAATGATCATCCAATACCAAACTCCACACCATTACCATTCACTTCACATCTACCATGCCCATCTGTATTCGTGTACGTCAAACATTCACCTTTACATACTTCATTGTGTACATAGTTAGTAGTGTACGTACATTCTTCCAAAAATCATGTCTTACCTCCCGGCTAGGAGTCACAAATGGTTGAATGTCGCAATTCTTTCCAAAATGATCGATGTTTTTTCCATCACGCACACGTTCATTAGTATAAGTACATATTTCTATTAATAAACCGAATTTTTATGTTGATCTCACAGTCGGTTGAGTGTCACGAACATCCCCGACATGTCCCTTGTTGTAATGAAACCTTCGCCAGTACCTTTACTTCCGTTTATAGTCGGTTACAGGACATTCCCTTACTTGACTCATCGTCATCTTCATCGTCTTCTTCCTCATCCTCTCTTTCCTCTTCGTCGTCTCCATCCTTTCCTCTTCGTCGTCCTCATCCTCTTTCTCTTTATCCTCTTTATTGTCATCTACTTCTTGTTCCTCATATACTTTCTCATTGTTTTCATCCACATTTAGAGACTCCAATATGGTCTTTGTTGCGTTTTCACCCCGAACCATGTTAGTTTCATCAGCCAAATCCTCCATCATGCACACACTATTCACACCACCCTTTGTGGATTGGACAAAATGACACAAACATGTTTACACTTGGACTTTCACTATGATACAATTTTCTCTTTCATGATCACTACCTCGTCTCTTACGTACACAATACTACATTTTTACGTACATAATCACCAATTACGTATACCGTTTAGATATTTTATCAGTTCCGGGTTCAGTTCTTATTTTTCGAATAGGTTCGGTTTGATTCTTTGTTTTAATATTTTTTCCAGGTGTAGTTCATACATGGTTTGAATGTTTTGTTTTTATGTTCAAAAAATATTTTAAACTTAAATATACAAATTATTTATATATTTATGTACATATATGTACACAAATTACTACCGTGTACGTACACATGAGTACATGATATTGTTAATCTCGAATTGTTTTCAACAACACGATTAAATTAAGAAATAAATTACTATTCAAAGTTAAAAAAAATATATGAAAATGGGTCTTAAAAGATAGAAAAAAATGAATTTTAATTAAAAGTACAAAAATAATAAATCTATATAAAATTGAAAAGAAAGAAAAATGTGAAAACAAAAGAAGGTGAATAATAATAATAATAATAATCTTATTTTAATTTATTTTTCTAGTTTTAATTTTTAATTTTTGTTTTTTACATTGTAGCTAACGAAAATGTACTGTATGTATATAAAGTGTGTACTGTAGCTAACAAGATACTGTGTACGTAACCAACGCGCCTAACTAATTAGTTCGCTGTTGCTGTACACCGGTTTTGCTGGAAGGGCAATTTCGTCCGAAAATGACATAATTGTCAAAACTTGAAAGCTCTCCCCCACTTTGTCAAAACGTGAAAGAAAAACATGGTCAATGGGCCTGGCCTGTAATTAACCCTAAATAGAATCTCATAGCAAGACAAGACTACAAGTCCCATGACAAGTACAAACATAAAACATGAACTTTTCCTTCATAAAGTAGCTAGGGCAGATATAATCACCATGAACTATGGAGCTGTATTCCCTAAATTGATTTACAAGAGTTAGGCGAAATTTTGTGTGCCTTCTCCATCCAGAAGGCAAAGTTTCGGAATCATCAACGTCCAGATACAGAGACAAATAGTCAATATATCTTTCTCCCTTCGGATAGACCCGAATACGCCTGCAAGCAAACAAACAAAGCCAAAGAAAGCAAAGGACAATATAATTAACGTAAATATTGGAAAACAAATTTTCTTACTTTTTGTAAACAAAGAAAAAAGTTCTTACCATTTGCAGCCACCAACAACAAAATGATCAGAATTAATTTCCTCAGATTGCAAAGAGGAAAAATTCTTAATCGTCCACGTGATCTTCTTTTCATATTGATTTCCCATTGAATCTTGATGAAGACTCTTCAACAATAAAACTACCAGAAAATGAATAGAGGTTAAACCCTAGAGCCCTAGTGGCACATAACCAGATTTTTTGTTAATCGAAAAATCAAACAACACTTCCAAGATGCAAAACTAGAATAGAATTTACGATTACTCTATGAACTCGATGCTTTTAAGAGTTCGAACAACAAAAATATTTACTAACCACGTACGAGAAGACGAACAGAATCGAGGACATGAATCAAAATAGTTAAGGTATACTCCAATGTTTAGTGTTTAGTGTTTACTCTATTCTCCAACAGTGAAGCCACCGCTTTAATACTATTTCGAATCGTGTTGATTACTAGCATTAGAGGAATATGAAACGTTTCCGCTCCTCCTAACTCCTAAGCTCATTGGTGGGTGATATGGCTAATTATTGAAAGGGGCCCCATATATTTGATCATATGGCGATCAGAAAATAAATAAATAGTTACTATATTCAAGATATATAATCAGGTATTTAGTATTTACATAGAAAACAAGTAAAAAATCCAAAGAAAGTTTTTGCAAAAAAGAACAATTAACTTGCCTAAATCATTTTTAAAATGCCCACTTTTACAAAAATAACAAGAAAACCACTAACACTGTTTATATGACTCATAAAAAAATGCTCACCAAAAAAAAAATGACTCATAAAAAAATTATTTGACTATTATCTCGCACTAACCGGAATAAAATAAGTTTTAGGAAAATAGGAAATTTTTTATATTGTGTTTAAATATTTGTATATTCTTATTTTAACAGTTGTTCAAAATTTCATTAGATACATAATTTCTGTGGTGACAGAAAAAATAAACCATATTTCTCATATGGTAAAATTTTTGCCAAAGAAATAAAATTAGTAAGCGAATCAAATAGGTAAAATATGCAAAATGAAATATCGTGGAATGAAATAACTAAACAAAATTGTGAAATGGGTTAAATTATGCAGAACTGCAAAAAACAGGGCAAAGTTAATCTATATATAATAGCAATCTAATAAATACCATTTGCAAATCTAAACGGTTGCGTCTTTTTTTCGCAGCCTTTCGTTTAAATCGGTTATTTTTTACGGTTATTTCAGTTGTGTATTTTTATTGCAACTTTTCATTAAAATATTGACGGTTACTTTTTTGTTAACGGTTATTTTTCGGTTATATGTTTTTATCGCAACTTTCCGATAAAAATTGGCGGTTATTTTTTGCGTTTGTGTTTTTTTATCGCAACTCTTCGTTAAAATTATGACGGTTATTTTTTTCAGTTGTGTCTTTTTATCGCAACTCTTTGTTGAAATATTGACGGTTACTTTTTCATTGACGGATATTTTTTCGGTTGTGTATTTTTATCGTAACTTTGCGTTAAAATATTGACGGTTACTTTTTCGTTTGTATCTTTTTATCGCAAATTTCCGTTAAAATATTGACGATTATTTTTTCGGTTGTGTTTTGTTATTGTAACTTTTCTTTAAAATATTGACGGTTATTTTTGGTTGTGTCTTTTTATCGTAACTTTACGATAAAATATTGACGGTTACTGTTTATATTTGTGTCTTTTTTATCGCAATTCTCCTTTAAAATATTGACATATTTTTTTCGGTTGTGTTTTTTATCGCAATTTTTTGTTTAAATATTGACGGTTATTTTTTCTCGGTTGTGTCTTTTTATCGCAATTCGCAACTTTCTGTTAAAAAATTGACGGTTACTTTTTTCGTTTGTGTCTTCTTATCGCAACTCTTCATTAAAATATTAACGGTTACTTTTTTCGTTGACGGTTATTTTTCGGTTGTGTCTTTTTATCGTAACTTTTCGTTAAAATATTGACGGTTACTATTTTTTGTTTTGTCTTTTTATCGCAACTTTCCGTTAAAATATTGATGGTTATTTTCTCCCGGCTGTGTCTTTTTATCGCAACTCTTCGTTAAAATATTAACGGTTACTTCTTTTGTTGACGGTTATTTTTTCGGTTATGTCTTTTTATCACAACTTTCTGTTAAAATATTCACGGTTACTTTTTTCGTTTGTATATTTTTATCACTACTTTCCATTTAAATATTGACGGTTATTTTTTCTAAATTGTGTCTTTTTCTCGCATCTTTTCATTAAAATATTGACAGTTATATTTTGGGACAGTTCTATTTGTTCAATTATAGTTGTATTTTTTCAGTTTACCTTTGTGTCTTTATAGTTGCATCTATTCATCTAAATACGTCTTTTCACTATATTTCATTACATTTTTCCGTCACAACTTTTTGGATGAATAGTTGTCTATTTAAATATTCATGACTTCTGAACTCTATATATCTGTCCTTCTTTCTAAGTAGTTCTCAAATTTTTGTTCTTTAACCTTAGATTATTTGTTTCATGATAAATCCAAAAAAAAATAATGTGTAAAATGGGTCCAAATTCTTTATTCTCTAAGCTATTTCTAAACATACATTATTTTAATATTAAAGAATTCTTCTTATTCTTGATCTAACCAAAGTTTTTTGGAATGATTATAAAAATGGAGAAGTTTTAAACAACTTTACATATAAAATTCTAATAAAGGTACCAACAATTTTTTTTCTTAGAATTGGACAGATTATATAGTGAATCTTTTTATTTAACTATTTTATATGGTAACAATGATGGTTTCTATCTTAAGGTAATATATATGGGTTGTATACAAGGCAATATTGTTGTTGCGTTAACATTATTACAAAGTCCAAATATGAGAAGACATCTTCATGTAACGCTTGTGATGATTGGGTGTTTTAAATGTGGTAAGAGTCAAATGAACAATGATTCCAATTCGTCACATGAATATTTAAGGAAGAAGTTTTTTTACTCAGTTAATTTATCAATATATATATAAATTTATGAGATCTTGTAAATATTTATTTTTTATTATAAATGTAATTTACGTTATCAAATTTTATATTTTTTTCGAATATATATAATAAAATAAATTTTAATTTTAATTTAAAAAAACAGTGGACAAACAAAAAAAAACACCAATTCTCGGGCAAAGTTTTTCGTCACCCGCAAGTCATTCTAAGTACCGACTCCATCCAATTTTTTGAGTTTTGACCCGCTAGAATTTCTCATCTCTATATTATAACTCTTCATTAGGTATTTTGTCACTTATAAATAATAAAGATTCATAAAAAAATGTTCCAAAAGTGTTTTTAATCATAATTCTTTTTTTTTATATTTTTTTCGTAAATTGTTTTAACATTTTTGGAAAATGTTTACTATATAACTTTAAAACATAGTTAATTATACATATATTTGAATATATCATCATAATAATTTAATACATAAACACAATCAAATATATTTATTGAAAATGAGTTCCCCCGCGATATCGCGGGGGTTCATAACCTAGTAGTACTAATTTAAAAACTTATATTTAAGAAGTAAATGGTTTTTTTTTTGTATGAATTTTATAAATAATTTAATATTGTTTGATTTAATAAATAAAAAAATAGAAACCGGTGACATAACTTTCATTGCAAGCAATTCTTTCTCTATTTTTCAATACATTCATAACAACTAAAAGTCTAATAATATGTTAAGCCCATATCATTGATGTAAATGTCACTCCTCAAAATTTGCATGAATTGACCAGTATTTCTTTCTTCCATGCACTTGCATTTTGTGTGTCCACACGTATCACAAAGTGAGAGGAGACCTCCTAAATCTCTTGGACCATTTTGGTCGACGACCTTGATAAGAGGACCTAAAGAGAACCACCTATCATGCCAAAAACATTGCAAACTAAACATTAACCAAAAAGCAAAAAAATAAAATGTTTCCCGAAGGAGGGTAAAAGTTCATGAGAGTTTTTTTTTTAATTCGACAATAACCATTATCTCACTCACAGCTAAGAAACTTACCTCCTCGAAGCGATTTTACGTTCTTTTTGTGGAGAATAGTGGTAATTAATACTAACTGGAGATACAACGTTTTGTTCCATATAGTGAAGCTTTTTGACCCCAAACTTCCTACGTTTTTAGAGAAACATACTGCGTTCAAAGATACTTTTGTCCCTGAAAATCAGAAAATGCCACTTGACGGTGTCGTATAATGAGATACGTAATATTCTTTCCAACGATCAAATTTATGCATGGCTTTAGGTGAAATATGCTTCAAGGCTTGGTGCCAAGATAACGTTCTTCAACATGTTTTATCTCCACCAATATAATAGGACCAGTTGAGACTTGTACGTGGTTGTGGTTGGGACTTGGGAGGCATTCATTGCCAGCTTAAGAGACAAAAAGCGGTGAAACTCTCTAAACCTCCAAAGTAATTCTGAAAAAAACCTACACAATGTGATTTAATAGTTTTTGTATAGCTTTCATATCACATTTTTTCTTACAGTTTTGCACTATTTCGTAAAAGTTTACCGCTAAAAAACTTGTACAGTTTTTTGTTACCAATCGACCATATAGCTTTTGGAGTAATAAATCTTGTGAGAGATTCGTTATGGTAGTTTCGTATAATTAGTGAACTTTGTAACTGTTGTGCATGTGAAAACTCGATATAGTCTCTTATATAAAATGTTTTGGTCCCTGGCCTGAGGGGATGTACGGGCCTAGGCCATTAAAACATCTTAGTTACTTAAAGAAAAATATATATTTTTTCTTCTAAGAAAAAGCATATTCCTTGCCTGTTTAAATCTTTTATTTTTTCTTAGCCCAAGAGTACGAATAATGAATTACCAATGTCACATAAAACCAAAAGAGAATTATTTAAACGAGAAACAATTTTATTATGCAAACAGCGGAGATCACAACTTAAACACAAAGGTATTACATTATGGAACTTTCTTCCCATAGTTTCTTTTCTTAAACTTAAGGCACTTCATTACAAACGCACCATGGTTTACTTATAGTCATACATACACGTAAGTGTATATATAGATGCAATCATACATGGTGGTTGATACATTATGTAGATTTAGTGACCAGGCTGAGTCTGAACAGCTTCTCCCGCATATGAACAACACCTTGAGCAGCCACGGTAACCTTTGTAGCAGCAGCCGTGGCGGCAGTAACCTCCCCCTCCTCCGCGTCGCCCACCCCCTCCTCCTCCTTGGTATCCTCCTCCACCATGGCCACCGTGGCCTCCTCCCCCTCCGCTGTAGCCTCCATTGTCACCGTAGCGACCACCATGTTGATCAGGTTGCACAGTTTCCTCACTCTCTGACTTCACCGTGCCTGTCCAAAACACCACATTATTTCAAAGATATTCTTTCGCTCGTGCAATTGTGCACTACTTAATATCTATTTTAAAATAAACATATAAAAATTCGGAGCTTTTAAATGATTTAAAACATTAGATATAAGTTATACATGTAAAATTCGTACAGAACATAAAGAATGGATATTGTTTGATACATATGAGCATTGCAACAAGGATTCAACATCATACTTAAGTGTCTTTTCTTACGAGTGTTTTGACTTAGTAAAGTCCTAATAACTGACCGTCGTTCAAATCACTTTCCAGATTTAAACTGTTGAGAGATCAACCGAAATGAATCAAGATATTTGTTTATATTATTAGAATAAGAAACTTAATTACTTCTATTTGTATTTATTATAGTTTGAGATATATAGGTATATTTCTACTTCTGTATTTATTATAATTCGTAACACCTATTGACGAAATAGTTGGAAAAATATCTAATATCGGTACGTTATTTTTGGTTTAATTAGCCTCATATATATATGAACTTTTTCTTAGAATGTATGAAGTAGACTGAAATATATATATATACCACGTACCCGCTGCGGCCATTTCTGAGACGATGAAAAGAAATGCAAAGAGACCCAAAAGAAGCAAAGTCTTGGAAGCCATTTTCTTACAAATACTGCTTAAAACACACTCTTTTTAATGGAAGAACAAGTGATGAATAATATGTCACCATGCATGCTCTCTATTTATAAAGAAAATGAGGAGGAGGGAATGAGAAAAGTCAAATAAACTAATCCACAGTCCAATAGAAAGAATCGTATTTTAGTGATAAAAAAAATAAAGATGATAAAGGGAATAATGTATCACGATAAAAAAACAAAGTGGTAAGGAGATAAGTATCAAAGTATGTACATACGGTGTCTGGTCCCATATGGTTGGTTGTTGGATTTACTGTGAATAAGTTTGAAACTCCATAAATAACAAAACCCCACAAGTGTTTTAGATCTTTTCTTATCAGCGTCATCACATACGTATAGAGAAATATTATTGGATGATCAAGTAATTATATATTCTTTAAATGTTTTTGTAGTAATTTTCTCTTATTATTATTTGGAAGTCGTTCACTATTTATACTTTTTACTTTCAAGGATTCTGTCAAAAATCTCAGCCGACAGATTTTAAACAGCCGGATAAAGCAAAATTTATATACAGTGAAAGGACTAACTTTAAAAGGAGAATGTTTTTGCTTGGCTAGTTTCAACGTTTATATGAATGTCCTAATTGATTTTTTAAATTGAAAAGTTGCTTGGCTATAGTTAACTCAAGCCGGCTGTGATCAAAGTATCCATCTACGTCACCTAAGCTAAAATTAGGCTTGAGTATATGTGTATTTGCCAATAGCCCAATAGACATGTGAATTCGTGGTATACGAACATATTTACTAGTTATATCATCTGCAATCACCTGAGAGTGGGACTTTGCCCCTCGTTACCTAGCTAACAAACTTCTTACAGTCGATTAACAGCTGGTAATAGACCGGCCTTTGGGCCAAGCCTATCAAACATATGCTTGTGGTCCTAAATATTATCATTAATTTCGGGCTGATTTTTTAAAAAAATGTTTATTTAGTTTAGTAGTTCAACTAAGTTTGGTTGAGACTCATTTCTGAGTTCGATCCACGACGTTGTTTGCATTTATACTTTTTAAAAACAAAACATTATTATATTCTTATTAAAATTATTAAAAAACAATTAAACAAATATTTAAAATGGATTAAAAGAAAAAAAACAATAGGTCGTTCCTCATCTTCTTCCTCCTTTATCGGCCACTTTTTTTTCTTTGCTTGCGGCCTTGATAAACTTAGAGCCGGCTCTAGCTGGTATAATACATTAATGGATTGTTGATGTCATGAAATGAAGTATTACTCGAAGTATATTCGTAAAAGATAAGGCAAGAGTGATTAATTGGAGTAATTAGGTAAAGTAAATATAGATTGGGTACCTGAAATTACTATCTAACTAACGGCATAGCTGGAAATATATCGAGTAAAGTTCAGGTTCGGTTCGGATGATTTGGTTGATACAGATAAATTTAGGATTTACTTCTTTAAAATTTTCCACAGAGGGTTTGTCAACTAAAATTTTGATTTAAAGCAATACATGATTGATAGATATAAGTGAAATGAATAGTGAGGCAACAATCTTTAACTCAACAAATTATGACGGATGAAATGGTTACAGTTATTCGAGTGATGCTCATTTTGGCATCTTATCGGCTGATTTTGAGTACTTAAATGCACGATAAGATGTACTTAAATGCATCTTATCGGCTAACAAAAAAGGTTTTGTTACGGCTGATCTAAAACATTTTGGCATCTTATCGGCAAAAAAGGCAAGGACACGAGGTTTTTTATTCTCCCATGTAAGCACATCGGCTCCGGATTGGCTCTCTCTAGAGGAAAGTCTCCGTCCGATAACTTAATAAAATGGGTTTTGACGAAAAAAAAAAAAAAAATGCACGTTACGTTTATTTGATATTATATTTAAACTATTTCAAACTATTATAAAATATATATTGTTAATAAAATTTTAGATTTTTTTCTTGATGTGATTCATAATTTAAAAAACGGACATATATTACTCAATCGATGAAGAAAAAAATATGTGTACAATGTCCTATATTGCCTAAAAATTGGGCAAAGAGTTATGAGTCATACAATAAAAAGAACCAAAATGATTCTGAATAAGAATGAACATGAAGTTTCATTTATCATATATCAAAAACTAAAAGTGTTATCCGGTTTACTCCAGTTCTTTATTGTAAAGAATTGAAACTTTTAAAAAATGGGAGACTCACAAAAATGCCCCTTTTTCAATACACCTTTTCAAAAATGCCCCATTTGGCTGTCCATTTTTAAAAATACCCCTTTTTATGTACAAAATGACTAAATTACCCTTCTTTTAATAAAAGATATCACAAATATATAAGAAAAAATAAAACAAAATTAGATCCACAAAATACAAAATATTTTTTGGCGGGAAAAGTGATCCCGCAATTTTTCCCGCCAAAACACTTGTAAAAACTTGTAAAACCTTTAAAATACCTTGTAAAATTTTCCCGCCAAAAAAAGTTTTTTGCGGGAAAAGTGATTCCGCAATTTTTTTGGCGGGAAAAATTTACAAGGTATTTTAAAGGTTTTTTACAAGGTATTTATAAGGTTTTACAATGTATTTTAAAAGGTTTTACAACGTATTTATAAGGTATTTATAAGATATTATAAGATTTTACAAGCTATTTTATAAGGTTTTACAAGTTATAAGGTTTTACAAGTTTTTTATAAGGTTTTACAAGACATAAATACCTTATAAAACCTTTTAAAATACATTGTAAAACTTTACAAAACACTTGTAAATACTCTGTAAAACCTTTAAAATACCTTGTAAATTTTTCCCGCCAAAAAAATTGCGGAATCACTTTTCCCGCAAAAAAAAATTTTTGGCGGGAAAAATTTTTACGGGAAAATTTTACAAGGTATTTTAAAGGTTTTTACAAGTGTTTTGGCGGGAAAATTGCGGGATCACTTTTCCCGCCAAAAAATATTTTGTATTTTGTGGACCTAATTTTGTTTCAAATAAGGGTAAAATGGTCATTAAAAATTAAAAGAGGGCAAACTTAAAAATGGACTCTCAAAGGGGGCATTTTTGAAAAGGGGTATTGAAAAAGGGGCATTTTTAACAATTTCTCTTAAAAAATTTCAAAATATTATAATATTTAAACTTTTTAAAAGTTAATTATTATAATTATTTAAAATTTATTAAAAGTGAAACTTTATACGTTTAAAATATTTCTAATATTAAAACTTTTATGAAATTTCAAATATTATAAATACTTGAACTTAATAAGAATTTAAACATTATCAATATTAAAACTTTATAAGAAGTTAAACATTAAATATATTTAAACTTTATAAAACTTTTCAAGTATTTATAATATTTAAATTCTATAAAAAAGTTGATGATATTAATAATATGTGAACTCTATAAAAATTAAAAATATAGATATTATGGGAATAATTTAAAGCAACCTTCAAATTGATTCGAATTATATGTCTTTTAAATAAAAATATTATTAAAAAGAAAAATAACAAAATGATGTTTAATTTCACGAGACGAGGTTATATGGTGATATGAGTTTGTGTCGATATTATTACAGGACGATATACCACATGTTAGAATTAGCAATCAAAATATAATTATACAATCTTAAATGCTAAACAAAAAAAATAATATTAACAAAACAAATACAACTTAAAATTTAAAATTTTTAGTTATAAATAAACCGAGATCTAGTTTTTTTGTAATTTCGGTTATTTTTTGATTATTTTGGGTATTTTTGATATTCTTGGTATTTTCGGTTTGGTTACTTAAAGATATTTTTGGGTATTTCGTGTATTTGAGTTTTTTTGGGTACTTCGAGTATTAATGTATTTTCGATTATTTGGGTATATTTCGTTTATTCGGTCTAAAAAACTAATACTTTTATGTATATAATTGTATTTCGGATATTCCAGATACCCTGAAATATTTTGGTTCGGTACTATTTCCGGTTCTTTCAGTTCTTAAGTTTAAGATCGATTCGGGTATTTTTCGGTTCCGGTTCAGTTTGGTTCCTCTTTTTTTTTATTCGATTCCGGTTTGGTACTTTTGCTTTAAGCATTTTGCTCAGGGCTAGGACTCGCGATTCAAGAGAACAGACGAAGGCTATCTTTACTGAGGGTGAACTGTCGTGTGCATGAGAAACTGAAGAGATGTATGAGGCAATGACCATGCCTTCACTTGATCAAACTTCGATGATTTGTGTGTCTTGCGTGTATATATTAATCATTTACAACTGATCAATCAACCTAACTAGGCATTATAAGATATTATGTTTAAGGGTAGATCATGTGAACAACGTAGACAAAAAACACGAGTTGGAAAAAGCCGTGAGTGTCATGCTTAAGAAGTTTGAAGAATAATATATAAATTTGCTTTTTAAGATTATCCGATTATTTTACCACTAATAAATTTTGTAGTCACATGGAGTATTCAAAATATTTTCATTTTATAAGGTTTTTTATAATAATCTTCTAGTTTATCCCCGTATTTGTTTTCTTATAGAAATACGGTGTAACGGTGGTGGCTCTTTACAAGGAAAACGGTGTTGACATGTGCAGAGAATTCCAAACGGTGTTGTCTTCAAGTCACTACAATCACAAATAGGAACGTCATATATATGCCCTTTGATAAGGTGGTCTACGCATGTCTTGTTTCCATCAGCACCACATTTAACATCGTACCATGTGATAACTTTACAATATGGCACCGGTTCCACCTCTATAATTTATATCAACCACAAAAATTGTTAAAACTATATATTGATAAAACGATTAAGATAAATAAATTAATGATGAAAGAAGATTAGCATTTTTCTTTTACCGCAACAACAATGCTTGCGATTTAAATTTTATCAAGAAAAAAAAAGAAAATAGTTGCGATTTGTAACAATGGATATCTTTGTATTGCGCGAGTAAAAAAATCAAATTCAAAAGGAGAATAATTGCTTACCTTTACCTTTGACATGGCTTATCAGGAGGAACATGAATATACAAGAAACCACAAACAAACTAGCAAATCTCATTCTCATGATTCAACAAAATGTTAATTAAAAGTTTGCAATTTTCTTTAGTCTCGTAATGAATGTAGTTTTTATATCAACACAAACAAACATAGGGATTTATATTAAATCAGACAAAAAAGGGAAAACAGAATATGTGTGGGGGCAAATGGAAAACAATGAGATAACAAAGCTTAATGGCGTATTTCTATATATGAAAATTTCTTAGTAAAACTAGATTATTTACTATTTGAGTTGATTTTTTATTTATTTCCTTTGAACTAAATAGGGATATCTTAAGATTTTAGGGAAAGAAATCTATCTATATATACTAATATATCTCCCTAATTAGAGAAAAAAAAATCACAAACAATTGAAAATTTTACCAAGAATCTTCAACAATTACTACAAGAATCACTACAACCTTTCTCACATAAATATTAATACATGGAGAACTTGCAAGATCAAGTCTAGCCTCGCTTTCAAAAGCCCATGAAAACAATTTCAACATAGCCCATTTTCATAATTCATTTCGCTAAGTTTACTATAAATGGTTGCCTTTTAATGATAACCAAGGAGGATTCCTGCAAAAACCAGAATTAACCTCAAACTACCAACCGGCTTACCAAACATCTTATGCGCATCAACGTCAAGAGAGAAAGCTAGAGCTCATGATGAAACAATTCTTGAAGGGTAGAGTAATAGTGCAATAAATTGAGCAAAAAAATAAATGAAATTTACAACAAAGTGAACGAAGTTCATAAACAAGGTCAATGAAAGCTTGGCCTCTCAATCAAGTCCCTATCCAAAAACTCTAAAAAATATATACTATAGCCAAAAAAAAAACTACATTTACAACTACTACCAACATATTTACTGTCAATAAATCTAAATATACAGTCCAATCAATCACCCACTAAGTATTGTCTCATGTTGTAGGTATGAATAATGGTATAAGCTAGTTTTATTCACTTGTTCGAAAATTCCCAAAGTAAAATGGCAATTTTTGGAGGAAACTTTTGAAATATCGAACACTAGCAAGAAGGTTGATATACGAAATGGAGAAACAACTTCGTTGTGGTTTGATACATGGCCTCATTGGGGATTTTTAATGGACAAATGATAACATTATATTTTTCGCCCTCTTTTACTACTCCCTCCGTTTCAGTTTAGTTGTCGTTTTAGGATTAAAATTTTGTTTCATAATAGTTGTCGTTTTAGGTTTTCAATGCAAATGTTTGGTGAAAATTCATGTTTTGTCATTAATGTTTTAATGTTTTGACCAATGAAAAAATTATAAAATATATTAATAAAGGGTAAAACAAAAAATTTAATGATTTTCTTAATTTGTGTGCGAAAACCTTAAACGACAACTAAAACGAAACGGAGGGAGTACTATATTTGATGTGTCTTCTCCATTTCCAAAGTCTTGAAAATTGGAAGCAGATGGGAAAAATAAAACGTCATTTTGACCGTGTCATTATCATCTCTATATATTCCACCATCCTTTACAACGTCAAATATACTTTATATTATTGATATGGCAACACAAACCAACAAAGACCATTTCTCTGGTGGACTTGCAAAGATCTTGGCAGAAAAATGGCAAGTTGACTTAAGGCTCAAGGCAGTGAATAGTGATGAGGGTTCAGTTATCTCTGCCCACAAAGTTATTCTGGTCTCTTCTTCTTTCATCTTCTCTTTATTTAATTTATATCATCATCTTATTCAAGAATCAATTACTTCTAGAAATGCTACTTTTTAGTGAGTGTCCCTTTTATAGGAAGTCTTTATTTTGGTTGGTGTGGTTATTGTAATAATTCTCTCAACAAGTATGTTTGGAATTTGAATAGGCATCAAGATCGGAGGTTTTTAAAAAGATGCTAGAATCAGACGAGTTCAAGACTTCAGCTAACCAAACAATCACTCTCTCAGAGATGAAACAAGAAGAGTTAGAAGCTTTTGTTGAGTTTATATATAGTGATGGTTCTATGCTTTCGCCTTTCTGCGAAAGTGAAGCAACACGCAAGGGCACTCTATCGTGCGGCTGGCAAATACGAGATTCTCCAACTACGTGACCTATGCAGAACCGAGCTTATATCTTCTCTGAATTCGATGAATTCTCTTGACTTCCTTGAGCTCGCCCAAATCCCTTTTGACAAAGTCCTCAACGATGCAGCCCTTGGTTATATTAAAACAAATGAATTTATGATTCCTAGCTTTGATAAGTTCAAGCTGTTCGTTGATAATTTCCCAAATCTTGCCGTGGAGATAATGACGGCTTCTCTTACTCCTAGTAGAAGCTGTTCTAAGTGTGGTCTCAAAACCTATCATAATCAGACTGGTACAAGCTGCTGTAATTGTGGTTTTGACTATCCTCGTTGCATCTAGATGAATCACAATGTATCACTCCATTTTTTTCGTGTTAAGTTTCCAAAACTTAGCAAATCTCGTAAAAAAATTTCGGTTTATATATATATATATATATTTGTCTATTATTATCTCTTTCCTATGCATGCAAAAATTAGACAAATATTGAGAAAATATATAGATTGTAAACCAAGAAATTGTTCATCTTAAAGATATTAGACTATGGGTAGGCGCTTTTGGACTAGAAAGCGTTTAGTGGTGGAATGTGTTGATTGCTTTGCAAAGAAAGAATTGGTTCATATAGACAACTTAAATGTAGACACGCTCCGAAAACATCCACCGATGTTTTTTCCGGCTTTCATGTATTTGTTATTTTTTCTTAGAGATTTGCTCTTACCTAGCTAGACCAATTCAATGGATTCTCCCCTAAACGATTTCGATTATTAAAAAAATTTAGTAAAGAAAAATATAAGAAGTTTACTTTCGTTTATAGACATTTCAACATGATTTATGGTAAAGTTGAATATGTATGTATATCTTTTCACACTTTCCCCTCAGTAGAAGGCGTGGGACTTAATATCCGGAATCCGGTATCCAATCCAGGATCCGCTCAGATCCGCTCCGGAAAACTGGATATCCGGGACAACCGGATCCGGATCTGGATAGCAACAATGTGGATCCGGTAAATAACTTAAAAAGGTTGTCCTCTTCTCTTTCAGGAAATATGGGCTTGCCAACATTAATGGGCTAAATAAATATATGTGCTATTAAAATATCTGTTTTGATTTCAACAATTTAATGGACTGCCATAATTGGAGGAGGCCCAAAATAAATTTTTAATAGAAATTTTACCGGATCCGGATATCCGCGGGTATCCAAGATTTTTTTTCGGATATCCGTGAACATGATATCCGGGATTAACGGATCCAGATATTAAAACTATGAATCCGGCGGATCTGGATCCGGATCCGGATACACCCAAAAACCCCGGATATCCATTACAGGGCTACAAGTCACTAGTACATTAAAAAAAAAAAACAGAACCAGCTTAATCCTTATTCTCTAACTTAATGTTGAGTTTCGGAGCATAGTCACTCATAATTTTAGCTTTTGTGTGAGTTATATAGCAAAAGGTCTTTGTGGGTTTAGTTTGGGCCCAACTCTTACCATCTATACCAAAGCACATACACAGATTTACCTGAGATTTCAAGTTCCTTTAACTGGACCTTCTATCACCATCCGGCTAAAACACAGAGCTTTTGCAGACCTAAATCAATTTGGTATAGACCAGCTTAAATACCAAATCTGAAATCCCTGCACTGCCTTAAGATTTCATTACTTTGAAGCTATTTTGCAATAAGTAAAAAAGGAGACAGAAGCTTGTATTGAAAGTGATATACTTCAGGTGATACAAACAAAGGCATACCAATCAAAAATACAACAAGACCCGAGGCCAATCGAGTCACAAAGCACATTAAAAGAAAGCAATCCCTCAAAAAGTTACTGATTATATTACCAAATTTACTTGGAAGTCTCTAAAGATTCATGGAGATGCACTGCTACTGCTGGAACGGTACATAGTGGCAAAATCCAAACATAAATGTCGGTCCCTTTCATCGCCCCAACCTCCCCAACCTTTAAACCCAGCTTTATAACCCGCTTGATGCTTATACACCCGAACTCCCCATCCTTCTTTTATGTTCACAACTTTATCTGTTTCCTTGACTTCGATGTTTACAACCCCATTATCGATGCAATCACCCTCATCTCCTCTACCTTGATGCAACCCACATTTTCCAAAGTGGACCGCACTGGTCCTAGGCCCTCGCAATGTGTAAACAGGGGAACCAAACGAGGGGAAAACCGTTGCCCACATCGTTATATCCCAGTTGTAATCATCAAAGAAACAAAACTCTCTTGCCTTCTGGTGTATATTTTCCCACACACTTCTATTAAAAGAATACCCGACATTTCCCATTCTCTCTGCAACCAAACTTTCAAGCCCTTCTCCTCTTGACTTCACATCAGACGGCGCTAAATTAGCAGCAAAACAGTCAGGACATTTTGCGGGTTTCAGCCTTGTAAGAGTCTGTATATTACGATAGGCATTAGGAAAAAGAAAATGATCTTCTTCGATGAAAAGAATATGACCCTCATGTCCTTTAGTCTCTTCCAACCCATCCCATACCGTGTTCATCATCCACCACCAGTGATGCTTCAAAGATACAATCTTTGGAGACCGATGATTCCCATACTGATCCGGATTGCCTTCACAATGCGTCTTTACCTCATCACCCTTGTTCTTACAATCACTCGGGGTCACACCGGGGAAACTAGTCCGAAATATATGAGGCGAATACGGCGAAAATATCTGTTTCACCTGACAAAACTTAATCCCATCCACAATCTTATTCATCTCTTCAAAGTAACCATCATGACTAACAATCAACAATGTCTCACTTATTCCTTTAACCTTTGACAAACTTTCCACAGTTACTCGAAAATACTGAGCCCGATTATGCACATACAAGACGATAACCACACGATCTTTCGCCAAATCCGGGTACAGATCCAAATTCCTCGGCGAAAAATGGTTCCTTCTATGCAAACTAAGCGACATTCTATTACCTCTAGCTACACTTAGCAAAGAAGCATTAAGCTTAGCTTCCAAATCTTTATCCAAACCATCCAAATCATCGTCAATAGAAGAACCATTCAAAGCAGTTCTAGGTACAGACACCAACATCAGAACTATAGAGACAGTAACTGCAAATAGAATCCCTAAACGACATAAACCCGTATCTCTCAATTTCTGCTTCTTCCAAAGATTTGCCATTGACAAAATTACTAAAACTGAACCAAAACTCAAAATTCTACACTAAACAACACAAACTTTCAAAACCCACTTAACCTCTGCAAAAAAGGAGCTTCCTTTACAATCTTCAAATCAGCTGCAACACGAATTGAAGCAAAATCAACAACAAAGACAAAGACTCGACCTTTGACTTCAGATCGTCAATATTATTTCCAGATGATCGAAAAAAGCAGATTCTTAGAAGAAATCACGAAATGGGTACTCGGAAAAACACGAGATTTTATCAGGAAAAGAGAAGAAAATTTGGAGTCATTGAAGAATCTCTCAGCCAAAAGTGCTGAGTCTTAACGTGACTTTGGGTTTCGCATTTTTCTAGTCACCGATCAATTGTTACTTAAATTTACTATTATGCCATCCAATTGTTGACTGCTGTATTTTTTCTTAAAACGAAAAAATATTCCTTAAATAACGATGGAATTAAGTTAATTTGATTTAAATACAAATTTGTAATCAAACTTTTTGCGAATAGTTCGTTAGAATATTGATTAAGAGGTGACTTCTCTTTAAAGATTTAATCATTCATATACCTTACTTCATTTACACACATACTTACAAACTTTTTAGGCATTTGTATTTAGTATAGTGTTCCATAAATGGAATTTTCGTTAACCTCAATTATAATATAAGATTAATAGATTAGAGTCTTTTTTAGAAAGAAAAAAGCATCAATTTGAGGTCTACATGGAAAACTGTATCATCCCAAATTTAATATTAAAATTATGGTATCTTACAAATCATGTTTTGATAACTATATCCGTTACTTCCAAAAATGAGTGAAGTGTATTCAATCAAACATTTGAAATGATTTGTGTTGAAATGACCATCATATAAAACCGAGTGTTATATGAACTAGTGATTTTAAATAGACTTCCAAATCTATTGTTATTGGAAATATTTGATGCATGGGATATTAATGACTTTAAAAAGTTTAGAGTATTTTCTTAGTTAAAAATACCAATATTTAAATCTCCAAGTTTTAAATGAAATTTGAAGATATTTTACAACAAATCATAATTTCTTTGTAAACAACATTCCTCAGGAATGACTCTTTTAATTTTTAATTAATTTCTGATGACAAAAAAAAAATCATAATTTCTTAAATTCACCAAAATCATCTAAAAACTCACTAAAATTCAAATCATCCAAAGTATATGGTTGCTTGTTTATATCCACATGTTCTACTAATAGTTTCGAAATGCCTTTCCAAAAAAAAAAAATCGAAATGCCTTTCCAAATTATATTATTGAACTTAAATTTTACTTCAAATAATTTGAAGTAATTCACATTCAATTGTTATTTAATCAATGAATTATAAAAGTCATATGAAATCTTATATATTTCACATTTAACAATTATTTTTTAGAGATTTCATAACATTTTCAGTTCAAAATACGGGTCAAATAACTCACATGTTTACCTTTAACCATGAAACTTGAAGGGGTTTTAGGCATATCGAAGAGAACTTTATTTACACAAAATAAGGTTTCAAAACAGTCAACGTTAATGTTTACGTTTCTTATTTAACTTTGACTTATTATTAAACTTAAATTTGTGTAGTCAACTAAAATTTGGAAAATTAATATTAAATGTGAAAGTTGGGGAATAATTTTGTGAAAATGTAAAAGTTGAGAATTTAAGGGTCATTTTTCAGAACCTTTTGGTAACCAAAATAACATAGGTTTTAGGACTAAGTAATTAAGCTAATTATGGCATTCACAATGTTATATATGTATTAACCTGCGTAAATTAGTTTCTTGGGTCTAACATTCGAAAAAAGTATATATTGTGTCATGTAGAAAAGACAACCAATTGTACATCTATAAAAGTTTTAGAAGTCACTGGTAGAAAAAAAAATATCACAAAATACGGTAGCATTCAAGCCAGAAATGGTGAATTTCGACGAGTTTTACCTTACGAGAAAACAAACATGAGAAGAGAAGAGTTTTACCTGAGTATAGGAGATGGGATTGAAATCGTGAGAAGATTTGCGGTGCAATAGGAAATATAGATGATACGAAATCGATGCTAGAACTCTTGAGAATGAAAATAAAAATCTTTTGTTAGTTTTAGATAAGATATGTATGTAATGTTAAAACTTTGTTTAGCTAAACTATATTTTTGTAGTTTAGCTTAAATCTAATGTAGAGATGTCAATTATAATCAAACTTCGTTCAATAGAAAAGGTTAATCGGACCTAAACCCAACCGAGTTTAGAGTCTTTGGACTATTTCTAAAAACACAAATAAATATTTTTCAATCCAAAATTAATTATTTTGACACACCTAATGTAATGGATTAATTTAATTGCAAAATATATAGGCTGATTTTTTATTTTGTATAGTGCATTAAATTAATCAAATGTTCCACAGCAAATGGAGTGTCTAATCTAATATATAAAACATCAGAACACAAAGAGGTAAGAAGAGGATAAGATTTTAGTCTCCAAGTTTGCCAAATGTCACCACAAATGCCACATATATCTCCAACTAATATATAACGTAAAAAATGAAAAACCATATTCAACGAATACAAAAACAAAACGTATAGTTGTTGGAAATGGCAGCCAAATTCTGCATTTCCTCTTCTTCGTTTAGCCAAAGGGCTAATGATTCCACAACCTCATCATCTTCTTCATATTCATCATTGCTTGCTTTGCCTCAATTCCTCTGTCCACAATCACCATTAGGATTCCCACAGTTCAAGCTTCACGCCAAATTAGGTACTCTTTATCTCTTTTATTTATTTGTTTATGAAATTTTGTTAATCTTTGGTTCTTGCTTAAGGTGGAGGAGATGGAGAAGCGAAGCCCAAGGATAAGAAGAAGTTCATAACCAAAGAGGAAGAACCAGAACAGTTAGTTAATCTTAATTTTCAGTTTCCCATTACGAGATATTGTAGAAAATAAACAGAAATCTATGGAATAGAATGTAATTTTGCAAAATCAAAGAAAAACAAATTCTAGGAAACTGATGAAATAATGAAAAATTTACGAAACGATTCGGTAGTTTACCAATTAGATGTAAGATTTTAGTCTCCATTGCGGAATTTAGATAGTTTTTTTTTTCGTTGAATATTTATAGGTCCATGCATCCTCTCAGGCTATGAACCAGAACATTTTATATGGTTACCTCCCAAATGTCACTCTCGATATCCGGCCTCAAACCCGCATAATGCATGTTGTTAGCAGAAAACTAAATAATGGTAGTTTGTAAGTGATAGAGAGTCCATTACCCGAACCATTAATCGTGACAATGTTTGATCGAAAATATTTGGTTTTTGTAATTTAGTAGAAAGAACTTAAACTCTTGCATGCACATTTTTCATAAACATGCAATTGTGATTGAAGAAATGGGTATGGATGAGATTTGCATTGCAATTTTGTAGGTATTGGCAAAGCGTTGGAGAAAGAGAAGGAGAGAATCCGATGAAGACGCCTCTTCCTTACATTATTATCTTCGGTATGTCAACGCCATTCGTCATCTTAGCCATTGCTTTCGCCAATGGTTGGATCAAAGTTCCCATTCGTGGAGCCTTTCTTTTTTGCTTCTTCTTCACTTGTTTAAGGCTGAATCTTAAACATGTTTCTTATACTCTTCTTCTTCAGCTGTAATTAATGAACAAAATAATAGAATGCTATCATTATATTATATGGTGCTCTGCTATATATTTTGTTTTCTCCATTCACATTTTCTCTAATTTAACTATGAATATGTTACTTCCTCTTAATTCAATAATCCAGATGTTATATAAAAAATGTCTTGAGTACTAGAAGGATGAGAATTGGAGACAACACAAAGTAGTGACATAGAGCCTAGTTGGCACATTAAGTAGAGACTTGGAATCATCTAGGACTAAAAGGTTTACCCTTGAGAAGCTAAGAGGAGTATAACGAGTCATCGGAGAATTATACGATGGACTATGCTTAATGTTGATGAGTGAAGAAGACGATATGAGTCTCTCTGGATTATATATATGATCGATATGAGATGATGATCCGAATCTTGAGGTTGAGTTCTCCATGAGAGCTTGATCTGAGATTTTATCGTTACCGGCTTATCTTCCTTGTAATCGGTGTGCTTGTGTATTCATCGTTTACATTATCAATAAAGAGAAGTTATAGAGGTTAGGATCTATAAACGTAATAAACTAATACTACTCATATTAAACTTTGTCTCCACACAAAAAAGTTTACAGAGGTTAGGATCTATAAACTTAAGATATGAAACTCAAAGCCAAAACCAACCATGAAACTGCAAACCGTATTCACTTCGTCTTTACATAAAACCACGATACCTCACAATGTTCTCTCTGCTCTTTACCAATCAGAGGATGACGATTTCACAATCGGTAGAGCCTCTTGGGATCTTGAGGAGTTGCTTGACAAAGTCATCTTTTGTTAAATGAGACCTCAAACGTAGAGTGAGTTTCTTGAGGATGGGAGAATTCTCTAGGAAGTACCATACTAGCTTCATTTCTGGAGCAAGTCCCCAAATTGGGGCTTTGAATTCAACAAACTCGAGCGTTGTTAGCAAACACTCAGGCACAGATGAAATACTACCTCGTACCTTCGCCTTGGGAGACAGTTGATGGGAACAACCAATCCGTTCCTGTTGAAGGAAATGAGAGGGGAAAAACACTATGAAACATTATACAGATAAAACTTCATAGGGATGATAAAATCATAAGGTTTATAGAAAGATCATCACCAAGATGAGGGACTTCAGATTCGGGCAACTCCTAAGAAAGATTGGAAACAATTTCAAATCTGATGCATTGAGAGTAACATATAGACTGGACATGTAACCAAATCGAGGTAGCGGTTCGAATTCTGAGTAATGATGGATGAGCTGGAACAAGAGAAATAAGAATGTGGGTTAGAAACTTTCACTGTGCATGTCCAAAAACTTGCATTGACATATATAAATATATACCTTGAAAGTGTGTGCACATATCTTCATATCTCTGACCCTCGAAATCCAAGCGAGAAACATGCGGATGTTACTTCTCTTTGCTTCGTCAAAACCCCAAAAAGGAAGGCGGAGAGAAATATCTAACTTGGCATTAGACTCCAGATCGGTTACTATAAAGTTTTCCGATACACTATCATCGATTATCAAACAGCATAGCAGAGGAGTATCAATCACAACTCCCGGAACAGGATCAAACCGGAGAGAAGAGCTTCGTCGAAAACAGAACCTCTTCAGTGACCGAGAATGCACCCGATAGACATTCCCATCATTCCATACTACATCAATCTTTAACTCCTCCAAGACAGGACATGACGAAACAAGTCTCTCAAAAGTAGCCTCATTGTGAAACACAATATCTTTTAAACGCAAGATCTTTAGACAAGGTAAAGAAACAAACTCAGCATCAACCAAAGTCAGCCTAAAGAGTTTTAGAGATACCAATGACTCACAAACATAGAGGCTTAGTGGCATCTCATGAGAATAACCGCCTAGAGTACGGCGAACATAAAGACGTTGGATCTTACGCTTAACTAAAGCATCAATCCATGGTTTGAGATAGGAAGCATCATTTCCGTCTATATATAACTTGAGATTGTCTATGCATGAAACCCTAACGGAATCGAAAAACAAGTTACCAAAACTCAAAAAGGCATTGAAACTTGGGAATTTCGTAAATGATAATTCCAAATTAGGAACCCAAAGCCAGAGAGTTCTCCATCTGGTAGATAAAACGCTTGTCTTAACAGCTTCCTCTGTGGTAAGAAGATTAAGTATCTGAGTTAACAAAGGATCTGGTAATTGGCTTATTCTATCTTCCTTCAACCTCTGACCCAATCCTTTGGAACAAGCCATTTGTGTTCTTGTTCAAGACAACGAAATCTGTAAGAAATGATAAATATTTCAGAGAGAAAAGGTACTTGCATGCAAACATAAATTGCAACCAACACTAATCAAAGGATTCAAAATTATTTTTCAGTATATATATTCAGTGAGGAAGATGAAGAAGAGAAACTAAAACTAAAACCATATTGAGACTAAAAGTCAGGCTAGGGTTTCTCAAAATTTTATGAAGATAATTCTACAACAAAAATATGTATAATAATAAGAAGAAGAAGAAGTAGTAGAAGAAGAACCTACGATGTTTTGATCGAACGGAATGGAATAACTTGCCGGAACTGTAAATCGTGATTTCGCCGGCTGGGAACTGAAACACTCGCTTGCAGGAACCTTTTAGTTCTCACATGTGTATTATATAAATGAGTTTCTGATACACAAAAGCCCAACAAGCCAACAAAGCCCACTAAATCTGTGATATAATTGATATATTTTATACGTTACCATAACAAAAGATCTGAAATCTTTTTTTTTTTTTTGAAATATGTAATTATTTGTTTTAATATATGTATATACTATATTGTAGTATCTGTAAATTCATACTATAACAAAAGATCTGAAATCCTTCATTTTTTTGAAACATGTAATTATTTGTTTCAATATATGTATATACTATATTTTATAAAGTCATACCATAACAAAAGATCTGAAATCCTTCTTCTTTTTTGAAATATGTAACTATTTGTTTCAATACTAGATTTTAACCCGCGGTACACCGCGGGACTATATTTTAAACAAAAATTTGAAACTTTTTTTTTTGAATATTATCTATAGATATAATCTATTATTTTATTTGATTAAATGTATTTATATATAAATATTATTATATTACCCCGCAATTCACCTCGGGTCAATTTTTTATAACTAAAATTTTAAATTTTAAATTGTATTTGTTTTGTTAATATTATATGTTTTATTTAGTGTTTAAGATTATATAATTGTATTTGATAGTTAATTCTAGGATTTCACCCGTCGTATACCGTTCCGTATTAATATCGACCAAAACTCGTCCCACCATATAACCCCGTCCCGTGAAATTAAACATCATTTTGTTATATTTATTTTTGATAATATTTTTATTTTAAAAACATATACAATTTGCTAGATATTCTGGATTTTATTTTGTAAATAAGGATTATTTGTAAATTTATTATTTTTCTAAATGGAAACAAATTAGAGAATCT
This sequence comes from Arabidopsis thaliana x Arabidopsis arenosa, assembly GCA_019202795.1. Classification (NCBI taxonomy): domain Eukaryota; kingdom Viridiplantae; phylum Streptophyta; class Magnoliopsida; order Brassicales; family Brassicaceae; genus Arabidopsis; species Arabidopsis thaliana x Arabidopsis arenosa. Next base: position 12,213,494 of record CM032920.1, on the reverse strand, counting down.
GAAAAAATCTTTCCAACAAAAGATTTGTTGGTGTTAAAGCCGAATTTCATTAATTAATTAATCTTTTAACATTAAAAAATTACATTAATTATATATACATTTGGATAGTATTTATTATATATGTATATATGTGTATACTATTAAATCGGTACTAAAACAGAAATGTAGTATACTATTTAGATTTTTTTTATATTTATTATATATGTATATACTATTAAATCAGTACTAAAACGGAAATGTAGGATACTATTTAGATTTTTTTATAGAAATTTATTAAACTAATTAGATTCCTTAAAATCATAACAAAAAATATGATATTATAGGAACGTAGCTTTAAAATCGTTAACAAAAAGAAAAAGGAAACATCATATTTAAGCAAGATTTTAGGATCAAAAATCGTTTATTAATATCTTTTATTTAATTTTGCAAATCTTAAGAATTAACTTCAGTGGCATTCCATTGTAAATAGTAGTGAAAGCCAGGATTTATTTGCTAAATGTACTCCAAAAATGTATATATAGATGTATATAGTATAAATTTATACTATAACAGATCTGTTGTAAAATCAACAAAATCGAGAGATAATATCATATACTACTGAGGCGCATGTGAAAAACTGATTTGATTCATTTTCTTGGACTGGATTTCCCCAAAATCATCATAGCATATCTGACGATATAAGAGAAGATTAAAACGCAACCGAAAGATACACGGAATCTTAATTTAGGATGTTCCTTATTTTTATGGCTCAATTTGTCTTGATATAAGTTCTATAACATTTGAGATGATATAAGATCATTAGCTGCTATGTAAATTCAAAAAGCAAGAAAAAATAATAACAACGCTAATAAAAATCATTGTTAAAAAAAAAACAGTAATAAATATATATATATATATATATATATATATCAATCATCGTTAACGCCAAAACAAACCATGAAAGTGAATCTCATGGGGGTCCTTGTAATCATCAGAATTGGTACGACTTACAATTAGCTTTGCGTCTGAGATCAAATTAACAAGTTCTTCATTACAAGAAATACAGCGTTTTCCTACGGTCAAAATCATAGGAGATTGGTAGGAAATAGACGTTTCCTACCAATTTTCTACGAAAAATATTTGTAAGGAATCGCCCGTAGGAAATACAATTTGGTAGGAAATTGGTTGGAAATTTCCTACGAAACTTGTTCGTAGGAAATCGCGTAGGAAATTGGAAGGGCCTTTTTCACCATTATCCTACCAAATTTTCGTAGAAAATTTATTCCTTCAACTTTCCTACGAAATATTTCTCATCAATTACCTACCAAAATTATCTTACCAGTTTCCTACGATACGCCTACTACCAAATTCCTACCAATTATTTCTCATAACTTTACTTCGCATTTCCTACGCGGTTTCCTACGAAGATTTGTTCGTAGGAAACTGGAAGGATATATACCTTCGAATTTCCCTACAATTTTTTCCTTCGCCTTTCCTTCGATTTTCTTACGAAATTTCCTACGATATTTGTTTTCGTAAGATTTTCGAAGGCAATTTCCTACAAACTTCTTCCGAATTTTATCGTAGGAAATTTCATTCGAATTTCCTACGAAATATATATTTCGTAGGAAATGCGTAGGAATTTGGTAGTAATATTTCCTACCAAATATTTTATAGAAAATTTGGTAGGAAAAGCTTATGTTTTCTTGTAGTATAATTCTACTTCCACTGCGTTGGTCACTCCCATTGCATCTATCAACAAACCTTCGTTGCATCGCCGTTCGCCCCACCATTCAGGCTTCATACACAAACTGTTCCACTGTTCCCTAGTGTTCGAAGAACCTAATGTACCCTGATCATAGATGGTCCCCTGGAGAACAACTATATGAAGAGAACAACCTCCCACATTGAAAGTACTTTTATGATCTTCAAATTTTTCTCATGTTTTAATCAGTAGCTTAAATAGAGAGAAGATTATGATACTTCAGTTCAGCTTACCAGTAAAGAAGAACAAAAAAAACAACCAACAACAATTGGTGTAAAATCACATTTGAATCCAAGAAACAAAAGAAGAGATCAATGCACGTACATGAGGATCATAAAAATGGTATTAGCTATGACTAAGTGCTTGATTTCTTACCTTGAAGAATGAGCTCAGATCAATAGGGTCATCATCTATTTTTCATTGAAGACGGTTCGTCATATGCTCAAGATTTAGTAGGTCGAAGATTATGTGGTGACTCATTTCCATAATCTTGGCAAACTTGGGTATGAGACCTTCATCCGAAAGAGCAAACAGATCGTGTGTTAGGACCACAACGCTAGATTTCAAGATCCTAATATAACTTTCGAAAGCTACCTTGTCGAGGCCATTATTGGAGATGGTGTGAACATGGCGGGCTCTAAGTTTAACAAGGCTACAAGCAAGGAAAAAAATGGCCGAAAGGTCTCGAACCCTTGAACTGATCATGAGCATCCACTATAACGAACCATTAGAATAAGATATGTTTTTAAATAAAAGCCGAAATTAAAAGATATTATTATCATCCCGCAAGCCTCTGCCTTACCCAAGGGCCAGTTGTGGGTGTGAACACCCAGGGGCGAATCCAATGAGAAGAGAGGCGGATCACCTGATCCAGGTAAAATAGTGAAATAAATTTTCGTTCATCTTAGTTTAGAAAGTTCCAACAGCACTGTTGGTAATTCCCTGGGAGTCAGACTCACCCAAACTCGGGTTCAAACATCTAGTATGACACTTTTAGTATTTTTTTCCCATTTCAATTTTATAGACATGTTTTTTGTTTTATATATTTCTTTATTCTTTAAAAAATAAAATCGATTTATATTATTTTTTTCATTTTCTTATGAAAATGAAATTTTTAGTGTTTATATAAGATTAGTATAAAATTAATAAAAAATTTGACCCGGATAAAATTTATCATTGGGTCTGCCACTGTGAATATCATAAGGGACATTAGTCTGAATAACAAGAGGCATATCCCTCTCTTTTTTGCATTTGTAGACCAAAGATTTTAAAGCGAGGATGTTAGCCACGACTAGCTGAAAGACGAGGCCACAGATCTCCCTCAGCATCACAGATGCGGCGAATTCATGTGGACTCAGGTCACCCTTCAAAAAAACATAAAGAAACGTGAGTGATCGCCATGAGTCAACACCGTGTGAACATCCTCAGTTCTACCATTCTTAACATTTACCATAGTAGATTTCTTGAGCTGATAAACGTAAATTAAACCATGATCATGATCAAGACGAGTGCTCCTCCTATTATGATTGCAATGATCTCCTCACTTGTGTATGAGCAACTTATTTATGGGTTTGTAAATGACATTTACGTGTTTTGGAAGCGTCGGTATTTCGTTCTTATTCCTTCTTTTTCTTCTTCTTACCTTTGCGGTTTAATGATAAAAACTACTAAAATATAAAATAGACATGCATTGTCAAAATCTAACGAATTTAACATCAAGATCTTTTTTCGGTTTGTATTTCAAAAACTTTGAAATCATAAATTCAAATTTGTGGATTAAAACGTTACACATACGTAACATTTTACAAACACATCTATAGTTTTTGTATTTTATCATATTTTTCTTATGTTTTGCTCTATATTTTCTTAAGTTTTGCTAAATTTTTATCATTTAAAAAAAAAAATTATTTCTATGACTATAACATATGGATAGATAGAAGTGTAGTCACATTTAAGTTCATTCAAACAAGTTAATTCGGTGTTTAGGATATATGTGATATAACTTTATTGAATTAATCAATTTAATATATCAGTAAATGTTTAATTGAAAAATGAAAAGAAGAAATTTAGTTTCAATTTTTGTTCTAATACACATTAAAATCAAGAAAAGGATGGAGCTAGAGATTTAGAGTGATCTTACTAGAAATGATCACAAGGAAATAAGCAGTTGATAAAACATTGGGAGAAGAGGGATCCAATTTAGCAATGTGGTTACGCCCAAAGTTAAGCAATGGAAAATTCTAGGAGTAATTAGACGAAACCATTGTTACAGATAATGAAGAAACGATGAAGAGCATTGAATATGTTGCAAAGTCGGCAGAAAATTGCATATCTATAGAGCTCAAAAGAAGATCAATTATAGGTCAAGTGATGACCTTATTGGTTTCTCTTGTGGAGGATTGGACTCCATCATCTCCCCTAAGATGATAACAGTTTAGAGAAGGATAGTGTGAGTCTTTTAGAATTTGTGCGAAGATGGCAACTTGAAGATGAAGGACCGTTTACGGGGTTTTGTTTAGTACGCTAAAAAACGTTCACCTGAAATCAAAGTTACTCTAAAGATGAAAGAGTACAATCACATCCTTCTACAAGTACTGAACTCCAGGAAATTCAAACGGCAAGTCTTTCAGAAAGTGAATAAGTTAGTATGGATTTCCACAAAAAGATTTTAGTGATAATTCTGTAAAATATTTGTATCTTATATAGTTGCACTTTCACATGGTTGTATTATCAATTTTTCTGGTAACAAATATGATTCCTTAAAACAATGTTCTTATTGAATATGAGCTTAAAGATTGTCAAAGCCAATCAAACTACCAACAATGATATTTACTTAAATATTATCTATGGCATGTCTCAAGTTATCCTCTATATATGAAACATGTTTAATTTTTCTCATGCAGCTCTTATCGAATACATGAACGTTAACATTAGACCCATAGTTTTCTTGTTGTCTGAGTGAGTAAAACACAGCTTTATCTCTACTAAAGTGATAAATTAAATTCTCTTACAAGAACTCTTAAGATGAGAGATTGTTCTGCAAAAATTACAAGAACTCTTTAGTTACTCCATGGACATCAATTAGTGCTGCAAAAATATAAAGATTGGTAAAATGTATTGTCTATGCAAAGGTATTACAAAAGCTCTCATACAATATTATGACATCAAAATAGTGCTACAAAGGTTTTCTTAAATTTTCTCACGCTTGATCTTATTGTGAAAGTAAATATCATTAATACAAACAAACTATTACATAGTTTAACGAATCATTTTCTTAATTTGTCAACAAACAAATGTTTGAACAAACCAAATCTTAGTAATGAGAAAAAAGGAAAAGAATGAGAGCTATTTGTACATGTAAATGTGGGAAACCAAATCTTGGTCATCTCTCCACCATTGGTGTATTCCATGAGCATCCTTGTAATCTTCGGAATTCGTCTTGTTTACTATAAGATTTGCAGATGGGATGACATGAACCGGCTCTTCTACTGCCACTGCATTGCTCACTCCCATAGCATCCATTAGCAAACCTCCCAAGGAATGCTGCATCGCCATCCGCTCCACAATTCCGGCTCCATACCCGATCTGTTCCATTGTTCCTCGGTGCTCGAAAAATCCGATATACTCTGAACATAAATGGTCCCCTGGATTTACATGTACGTTAGGGAGCCACGAAGATAGTGCCTCTAGCGGATCTTCAGTCAAGTTTTGTAGTTGCAGTTGCTGTTGCTGCGGCTGCTGTGTTTGTTTAAGAGTTCTAGAGAGAGCGAGTCCTGCAGTAATCAGACTCCCCGCGAATCTAATCCCGTGCCTAACCCGTTCGTTTGCTATCCTCTCGATCGGGGGAGACACATATGGAGGGTTAAACAACAAAGATTTGATATAAATTCCAGTCTTTGCCATTGTTTTGCCAGTGAGGAGCGCCATCGCTGCACCTAGAGAATGCCCCGTTAGCCAAAAACTTGAAGCCCCCACAGAATCAGCCATACTTCTCACAGCTTGCATCGCGATCTCAAAACGGGATGTTCGGTGAAGCCCATTCCGGATAATATGGATATCCAACTCGATATCACGAGTTATCGAATCCGCTTTAGTCAAAGTCCCTCTAAACGCTATAACATACCGCGGAACTCCAGAGTCCACAACATCTGGTTGTAACGATTTGTATTCAAAAATACCGCCAAAGATGGAGAAATCAGCATCGTCTTTAAGGTGCCGGATCAATTTAAAGTTGAAGGATTCCCACCATGGAGGTGCAAGAGCTTCAGAGCCTTCACGGTTAAGCTGACGATCACGCTCTACTATATATATTCCTTGAACCAAACAAGCTGCTACACAACGTTGGTGATCTTCATTTGCCCTGAAAAAAAAAAACAACGACAAATTTTAAGAACCCATTTGATAAGCCTAACCACAGGTTTGGTTACCAGACTAGTCTCACCTTCATATTAAAATTCTACATATTAACCACAAGATTCAAATGCTATAACCACAACACTTTAAACGTCGATTTCAACAGGAATTAATCAAACACGCATCATCTGCCACAAGATGAATCAAAAACCTCATACCATAAAACTATCACTCTACTTTCTTGTGAAAGAAACGACAATTTCTACGACCAACCGAACTTAAACCGCATACTAAATGAAATCAGACAATGTATTACCGCAGAAAACAAAAACGTAAAGAGTGTTCACAAGGGCTATTTTACAATCGAAAATTCACGGATCAAACATGAAAACAAATAATGAATGGTAAGATCAAATCCTAAACCAAATGGTTAACAGTCCAAACATACCAATCAACAGTTGTGAGATGTGAAGGTCCACACAAGTTAAACTCTTCTCTATCAGAAGCCATTTCTCTGTCTCTTTCCAACCTGGTTTTCAGTAATTTCCTCCTCTAACTGCAATGTCACAGAAATTCACAAATTCAATAATCAGACTTTCAATTTTCGTATCTGAATAGAAGGAAAGTGTCAAAATTTGGGATTAAATTTTATATTAACCTTCAAAAATTACTGCTTTATCTGTGTAATTTATGTGATTTCTAACAAGAAAAGTCAACGTATTGGATCATCTAAACAGAAACTCCTAAAGAGATCTTCTTTGGTTCCCAAATCGAAGTATCACGAAGACATTGCTGCAAAAACCCTAGCTTACTAAACTCGATTGAAGATAGAAGAACCAATTCATCGGAAAATGCAGGGGAAATTGGGATTAGAGATTGAAGGAATTGAGCAGACAGATTGGAAGAAGAAATTAATACCTAAAACCGTAGTTGAAGCAACATGAATGTTCTCGTCTATAAATGTCTCTGCAAAATTTTGTCCGTGATCGGTCTTCCTTGTAATGAAGAAACAGCGAATAAATATGTTAGAGAATCATTCTGTCGGATTGTTCTAGAAAACGTTGTCGTTTTGTCCTAATCAAAACATTTCGTAAAAGCGTTTTTTTTTTTGTCGGCAAGCGCTTAGCATTTTATGTGCTGAGTTTGGGTTTTTGGGAAAAGAAGAGGAAGAGTTTTACAGACAATCCCAAACTTTTTTTTTTTTTTTTTTTTTTTTTTTTTTTTTTTTTTTTTTTTTTTGACAATCCCAAACTTATTTAGCAAAAATTGGATCAAACTATTTTATCTCCGTTGTTAGTCGATGATTTTAACTCGTTATTACTGATTAACGAAACTAAAATGACTTGATAAACGCAAAAAATTGAAGAATTAGAGTTTTCTAATGGAATAGATGAAGATATTTTTGGCCCAAAACAGGTAAATTATAGATTTTTATGACATTTAATTTCTTACAAAATGATATGAGCGAGATGTTAAAAGTCAAAATTTTCCTCCAAATAAAATCCTCTAATCGTTAAGATATGAATATGTGTTTCAAAGATTGGTTTTACTCCTTATGGCAATTGTTGCGTGTTTGTAGATGTCTTTGCTTTTATTTCTTAAGACAATATTACAGTTTGTTTGATGTCGAGGGTGAATGACCAAATTTGATTTTTGTGGGTTACTTAATAAGTTATCTTATCTATATATTTTTATAAGTTTCTTTTTTATATATGCTTTTTTTTTTAATTGTGGGAATTCTGAGTCTCTATCCCATAATCTTCTCCGGTGTCTTGAGCCAATTGTTAATAATACCACTTTTAAAAACGCAAATCATTCTTTCAAAGTGGGGTTCAACTAGTGACCTTGAGTTATTACTCTCAAGTCTCAATCTCTCAAAGCCACTTAACCACCTTACATTTGGTAAATAATACTTTTGTAGTCACGAAAACAACTCCAATCTAGTTTCTGAATTTCTACTTCATTTTTTTAATCCTATTTGGAGCTTTGGAGGCGGATTTAGTCATGGGGTCAAGCGGGCCAAGCATTGTGGTCTCTTAAAAATTATCTATTTTCGGCCGTAAATTTACCAAAACATCTGTTTAGTATAAGTTGTTATGGCTTGTAAAAGGGAAAATGATAGAAGTGGTTTGACTACCATGTTAAACAAATTCTTCTTTTATCTTGTAACCACGCTATTAGTGCCAATATATGTTTTTGGGCTTGTGGCTTTCATTTGTTAGGGTCGGCTCTGTTGGAGGTACACAATTGATTATAAACCTAAAACATGTATGTCATCAAGTGTATAAATGGTTTCATGTACTTGCATAATGAAAGAAATGTTACATAAGCAAGTTTAACGATTACTATAGCAACCTTTGATTTACTTCATGAGCTTATGTTTTTTGAAGTTTTGAAACTATTGTGTTTCATTATGGATGTTTTAGCTAGGTTGATATTTAGTTTCAAAATGTCGATTTATAAGGCAGACCATATAGCTCATTGGGTCTCGACCATTGCATTCACGTCATAAGTATAGTACATAGTGGCTTAAAATGCTAATTTGAGTAGCAAAAATCTAGAGCACTGAAATGATTATGAAGGTTGAAGGATATGGTGTAGAGTGTCGGTCTACTCATGAGAATTTTTTATCCAAGAAATATGTACAAAGCTCATCTCCAAACCGTGAAAGAGTATAGACAAGTGAAGAAAAATGGATCTCTTATTCGCTTAATTCTCCATATAGTGTACATTTTTGGATCTAACCCAAACCTTTGTTCTTTCATCGGTCGAAAGTTTGTTATAAACAGTTAGTCGTCATGTAATGCATGCAAATCGTGGAACGTAAGCCAAACGATACAACCCGAGACATCTTTTTCTGACCTGTTCCCATGTTTTGGAGAAGAGGAAATGAGGTCTAAAGACATCTTAGTATCTTGGTTGTGTCGCCAAAATAAGATGTTTCGACTTGCAGTTAGTTTCGGAATAGGCGCACCACGAACTATGTGCCAGTGCCACCAGAACCCATAACAATTAATATACTTATTGACAAAAACAACCAACCATAACTTGTTACGATCACACATCCTTCACAACCGTGACATAAAGAAATTGTTATTAGTTTATAATTACTGGGAACTGAGGAAAAGCAATAGATGTATAATTATTAGAAATTAGAAAAAACAAGCTAAGTACTAAATTTTTTTTAATAGGTGTGAAAATTCTTAAATGAATCTTCATGAGTCATATGGAGTTCTATTAGCTGGATGGTGTTTATATATATTATAGTTTTGTTTATCAATTATTAAAGTTGAATTTTTCTATACCTTTATGAAACTATTATTTTAACCCATAGTTATATTATTCATATAATTTAAAACATTCATATATGTAACTTTGAGACTCAAACTTTTAGATAACTCTACATTCAAAATAAATAACTGGTTGTGGTTGTTTTAAAAGTTTAATTATTAAATAATGACAAAAGGGCTAAATGCCAACTTGCATCAAATTATCACATTAAAACATTTTAACAAATTTTTTTATAAAAAAAATTAAATAAATATGCGCATTCCTCATTACGGTGCACGATAGCATAGATCAGAGTCGAGAGAGCCACTATTAACAAATTAGCACCGTTTACTTTCACTCGAAAATATTTTACTTAAAAACCAAAAAAAAAAAAAAACCAAATTTTTATTTATCCTTCATTTTTCCGAAATTCTCGATCGCCGATTCGACGGTGTTTTCCGGCGATTCATTCTCGATGCGAGAATCGCCGATTACCTGAAAAAAAAAACTTTCACTGAAACCATAAACCCTAAAGTTTACTGTAGTTATTAGCTCTTCTTGATTCCAAATCTTGCTTAAAGATTCGTGCTTTTTCGCTACTTCGATTGGATCTGCTTAATTTCTGGAGGAAGAAGTTTCAGAGATCTATTTCGAAGCTTTGTTTGTAATTTTCCCCAATTTATCAGTAAGATCGCTAACTCTATTCTCTGTCTTTTTCTCATTTCGTGAATTTTTAGGTTTTAGAAAAATTAAGCTACTTTTTTAACTTCACATATACTTAATTATCCAAATCTTGTTGAGTAATTGTGTAATTCTCTTTGTTTAGTGATATAAAGATGTAAAGTTTGTAACTTTGTTAAAAAAAACGGAACTTGGAGATTCTAGATCTTGAATTTAAGGATTGTTGTAGTAAGTTAGTAAGTTCGGTTTTGTTTGAGTAAAAGCTGGTCTGAAAATGTTGTATGTGTGGTTGGTTAGGTATTGGTTTTGATTAATGTTATTCTTGTGAATGTTGTTTTGCAGATAATGATGATCTTTTGGTTCTTGAATATGGAATGTGTTTCGGGTTTTAGCTTGCGAGAGCGGTGTTAGTTTCCGTTTGTAGAGCTGCTGCGTTGTTGTTATATATTGGGTTGGTTACATGGAAGCTTACAGAGAGGAAGCTCTCAGAGTGAAACAAATCGCTGAGAGGAGATTTGCGGAGAAAGATTTCACGAGCGCTAGGAGTTATGCGTTGAAAGCAAAGTCTTTGTTTCCTGATTTGGAAGGTGTGTCTCAGATGGTTGCTACGTTTGAAGTTTATTTAGCTTCTCAGACTAGAAGTGGTGGTCAGATTGATTATTACGCGGTACTTGGACTGAAACCGTCGGCTGGGAAAAGAGAAGTGAAGAAGCAGTACAAGAAGATGGCTGTATTGCTTCATCCTGATAAGAACAAATGCATTGGAGCTGATGGTGCATTTCATCTCATATCTGAAGCCTGGAGTTTCTTGTCTAATGAGTTTAATAAAAGCACTTTTTATTACAAAAGAAAGAAGCATATCGACTCCACAGTGGTTCAGAAGCACAGCACAGAGTATATGCCTGGGACGGGGACTGCGGTATATGATCGGTTTCCACCATCTTCGGAAAGGCTTGATACTTTCTGGACTGTATGCACATCTTGCAAAGTTCAGTATGAGTACTTGAGGAAGTATGTGAATAAGAGGCTTTCGTGTAAGAACTGTCGTGGAGCATTTATTGCTGTAGAAACTGGTCCAGCTCCTGTTAGTGCACCATTTCATTACACGCCTCCATCTCATGCGCCTCCGTCTCATGCACCTCCATCTCATGCGCCTCCGAGTAATGGCTATGGCGCACATGGTTATGATGCTATGTCACGCATGCCCACCAATTCCACGTATTTCTTAGGGCACTATCCTGGGCAAGGACATGGATATGATTATGGTACGAATGGTTCATATGAATGGAGCTCGTACGCTGGAACAACCTCCCCTGGGAATCTGGATTTGAAGCGTGTGTCCTCAGTGTCCAATGGGTATCCTTATAAGCACAGCAACTCAGTAGTCAGCGCGGGAATAAATAAAGTCAAAGATGGTTCTAATGGGACATGCTCGAAGAAAAGCACACATGGAGGTCTGATATATCCTACTCCGCCCAGCATGTCTGCCAACGCGACTGTTAAGGTCGGCAGACCTGGGAAGAAAAGCAAAATTTTTATGGAAGCTGCTGCTAATGGATTTGTTGAGAACCCTCTGAAATCTGTTTCAGTATCAAAGACAACGAATGTGGATGCCAAAATGGAACAGGATTACAAACTTCATCTCCAAAGTTCAACTAGACGTTGGTCTGCTGCATCAGTAATGGATACACGGACACCTTTAATTCAAAAGGCCAGAACAGATATCAAGCAAAGATTGGAGATCATGAGATTGGCTTCAGAGGCAGCAGCGGCTGCAGAGGATGCGACACCACTTGATGAAAAAACTGTTATCTCCTGTAAGTTGGGAGATGTTACGGGACGCAAAACTAACGGGCCAATAACAGTTCCAGACTCTGATTTCCATGACTTTGATAAAAACAGATCGGAGGAATCCTTTGAGCCAAGGCAAATATGGGCAATTTATGATGAAGATGATGGCATGCCACGCCTATATTGTGTGGTTAGGGAAGTACTCTCGGTTCAACCCTTTAAGATCGACATTGCCTACTTAAGCTCCAAAACCGACATCGAGTTTGGGTCAATGAAATGGGTACAATACGGGTTTACAAAGTCGTGTGGACATTTTAGGATACGGAACTCTGACATAGTTGATCAAGTTAACATCTTTTCGCATCTTTTGAAAGGGAAGAAGACAGGGAGAGGTGGTTGTGTTCGAATCTTCCCCACAACTGGGGAGATTTGGGCTGTCTACAAGAACTGGTCACTGAACTGGGATGGATCAACACCGGACGAAGTGAGGCACCAATATGAAATGGTGGAGATTCTTGATGAGTATACTGAACAGTATGGTGTGTGTGTTGCCCCACTTGTTAAACTAGAGGGCTACAAAACCGTATATCACAGGAGCACGAGGGAGGACAGTAAGAAGTGGATACCAAGATGCGAGATGTTGCGGTTCTCGCATCAAGTGCCGTCTTGGTTTCTTAAAGATGCAACCAGCGGCTTTCCCGGAAACTGTTGGGACTTAGATCCAGCTGCGATCCCCGAGGAGCTGCTTCACATCGGAGCAGGAACCAATTGATTTCAGTGACCCTGTAAGAAAAAGAGGGTTTCAGATTAAGACCAAGTGTAAGAGTTGTTGTATCAGCGAAGATTATGGAGTTTTATGAAAGACTGTTAACACGCAAAACCATTGTGTTTGGTCACTGAAGCTGTTGTATTAGGCAATGTTCAACGAGGAAGCAAAGCATAGATTGACTTTTGTTTGCTCTGTTTTTTCTTTTCTTTCTTTTTTTCGATTCTGCATTCGTTTCTTTGTTGACCTTAGTGATGACAGAATTTTTACAAGTAGAGTTATAAATGTAGCAATTATCTTTCTACTTTTTACCGCTTTTTGTTTAGTTATGGAATTTGCAATTTAGTGAAACATACCACAGGTCGAAACCATTTTAAAACTTTGAACAAAGTATGGTAGTACCTCAATGCATGGAAATGTATATTGTCTTATGCGACATTTATGTAAAAGTTCGAAAAGGGAAAATGTATTTGCTGCCCGTGACGCTGAGCCACACAGTGCTTACTGCTGGATCAGCAGCCCGGTCAATAGTAGCCAAGGGATCTGAGGATTCGAGAAGTAGTGAAGAGAATAATAGCAGCTTTCAGATGATGAAAATCATAAGAATGATAGAGTTTCGAGTTCGGAACACAGAAGCATCAGACAATGTAGAATCTTTGGTAGTAGCTCCAAAATCGTCACCTTAAATAGCTGTAAATGAATCCTCTGAGATTTGAACACTCTGGACTCTATAGTTGTGGCTGTGGACATAGGCCCTCTCATGGGTGCAAATAAAACCTTGAGAACTAAGACTGAGAAGGAGACATGAGAAACCGCAAAAGAAAGCTTTGGGCAACCAACCGAGGAAGAAATGTAGTGATTACAATTTGCGAGGTAACGGGGTTCTTCATCCATAGTTGGTTACAAGTTTGATATTTTTTGTATTAAGTTGTTGGATTTGGTTTATATCATGAAGATGTTTTTTTGGTTACAAGTTCTTAATGAAATAAAACAACACAACTACCATACTTAAGTCAGCAACATCCAACATTCTTAACATGATCTAAGTCCTAATACTAAACTATTTAGTTTTTTAACAATTATAAATGCTTAGTTAAGTAGTCTAGTACCAAAGATTCTGTATAATCTGGTATTCCACGGGTCAGCTTTGTTAGTATAGTAGGAGAGGATGCAACACTCTATCCATGGTGGATTTCTTGGAGCCACGAAGTTCGAGCTTTCCCTTATTCCGAGCAACCAATTCCGCTTCTTCCTCAATGTCTCTGTGTCCTGAAACCCTAAACCCCAAAAGTACTCCTGCCAGTGAATTAACTTTAGATTAGTGTATCAGAGACATATCTGTTTATAGTTTAGATGCATATAGAACAAATGGGGTACTTACAGCATCTTTATCGCATAAGAAAGCCTCTAAAGTTGCTGTTGGATCCTCCAGAGTCAACAAAACTCGGTGAAGGCGATTCTCATTTGAACAAAAATCATCTACTTGCCAAGGATATGCACTTACAACCCGAACAATGCATCGGTACTTGCATGTAACCTGTAATAACAGCGTAGGCGAGCACAGAAAAGTATTATTTAAATCTTTTCAGGGAATACAGAAAATAGACTCATAAATGGTACCTTGGGGAATGTTATGATGTCCATCAGTGTAACAAATGGGGCACAATTCTCATCTGTCTCTGCAAGACACCGAGAATGTTAAAGAAGTCTGTTTAATGATCAAGAAAGCAAAAAGAAGTGTTGAGATTAAATTCTGCTTCTTAAGGAGAAGTTTTCTTTTAAAAGAGTGATAAGAGTATTGCAACCTGTTAATCCAGGAGGTGACGGAAAACACCAGAACGGAATGTGTCCCAATTTTGATGATATTCTCTTATCATATAGCCTAGTTTTGGGAACATAAGATAAAAAAGAAAACAAAAGAGTAAGAGATTCTCGTGGTAAGCAGAATCGGAAGTAATTAGCGAAAGAAACCTCAAGAAGTACTAACCTCATGATCTTTTCAACTAAACGATCATCTTGAGCGAGATGACGAACCTTTGTAGAGTTGGTAACTTTGATTACCCAAGATCCCTTATCAACTTCACAGAGTAACTGGTAAAGTTCTACCCAATCACCAGGTTTAACCCGATGAAATAGATGACTGCTTAGAGAAACTCTCAAGATCGTTCCAACAGTTGGGAAGCTGAGCAATATATCTCTTGACAGTAAAGTATGAACAGAGAGACTGCTAAATGCCTTGTCTTCTTCACTTCTCCTGTCGATAGCCAACATTGTACACCAAATAGAAAAAGAGTAAGCATGCAGTGCAGTGCTAATCGATAATCCGAGAATTTCAAAAAACTTTTCCTTGAAATACTCACTTTGCCAGAATAGATGCTGGGGGTGCATCAGTTCCATCCCAAACAAAAACGGCGCTCATATCTTCATCGACATGGAGAATCTCCATTACAAGAAACAGCAGAAAACAGGCTAGGATCAGTCATCAAAAGATAAAAAGTCTATAATTTAACCAAAAAGATGAGTAACCACCAAGTGCAATATTAAGAGAGTTACAAAGTCTCATGTTAGTTGAGAGTATATTACCCTGCACACCAAATCAAAGCGTTTTCCTATCTTGATCTCTCTCAAGAATGAAAAAGTTTCTACAGAGCAGGGTTCTGTCCTGTAAGATATACTCTGCAAAGCTAAAGAACCAAAAAAATAAAAATAAAAAGCTTATGAGAATCATTCAAAGTTCTTCATTCAGTATCGATCTTAACCTATCTAAAGCCATTGAAGAGTTCTTGCGCATCATTACACTGCGGCAGACTCTAATATAATATGCAAAGTTGAAAGCAAAACAAGCTCACATTGTTACCTCTAACATCTTCGCTACAAGTGGCAAAAAATTTGCGTAGATCAGCCATGGCACTCTTGTAAAGTGCTTCTTCTTCATGAAAATTCGAAGTACATTGGTAACAAACAAAATCCTCACCTTCGAACAACGCAAACGAAGAAACCCTTTTATTACAAGCAGCACTTACTCTTTTTCCACTATCAAAAGTTTGCATCTACAAAAAAAAATCCAAACTTTACCTCCACAAAATCAAAGCACAAGGAAGAAAATGAAGAGCAGAGTCTTTATACCTTGATGCGAGTAAACAGAATCATGTCGTCGTGGTTCTTGATTTGAGGAAGTTGTTCAAGAGTGTTACTAAATACATTCACAGTAAATCCAGGACTTGGATACGTATCATCAATTATCCGTAGCGTACAAATCCAATCTAAAATGTCAAAAAAGTTTCAACCTTTCAGATTTTCGAAGCAATCCCACACAAAAGTAAAGACTTTTAGGGTTTTCACAACAAACCCACTTAGATTCAATAATTGATAAGTGACAACAATAGATTATAGATTCAAGCAAAATTCTCTGTATTTGATTGACGAAGACACGACAATTTGTGAGGAAAGGAAAAAAAGAAGAGGAAGAAATTTTGGGTTTGGATTACCATTGGTGCGACATTGTTTTGGTTCTCTTTGTTCAAGAACGATACCAATGAGACTAACTTGTTGGTTGATGAGATTAATGGCGTCTTTGATTTTGATAAGCTTGGGACTGTCTCTCTTCTTCGCCATCTTCTTCCCCTAATAAAACATCTCCCGCTGTTTTACAACGTTTTTAGTTATATACTGATGTTAAAAAATTAGAGTGGTTCTATGGGAAAATGACCATTTAATTTCTTAACCTTTTCAATTTGGTTAGTTCCAGTACCTTGTCTAGTGCGTGGCCGTTCGGGTATTCGGATTGGTTCCAGTTCGGTTTTGGTTCTAGGATCTAGGATCGATTCGGATATTTTAAATTTTTGGTTCAGTTTCGTTCTTTAGGTTTGAAAATTAAGCATTCATTCAGTTATTTTGTTTCGGATCGTTTGGTTATTTTCGGATATTTTTGGTAATTATATATATTTCTCGGATATTATTTATTATTCGGTCTAAAAAGAACTAATTTGTTTCGAAAGATTATTGTATTTCGGATATTTTTGGGTACCTGAAATACTTTGGTTCGGTATTGGTTTGGTTCCGGTTTTTCGGTTTTAGAAATATAGGATCCATTTGGATATTTCAAATTTTGGTTATGTTTTGGTTCGGTTCTTTTTTGCTTCCGTTCCGAATCGATACTTTCGGTTCGATTAAGTTTCCCAAGCCTCATATTGTCTATTCTCCGATACAAGACAACTTTGATAACAGTCACAAAGACCATTGGTAAAAGAACCAAAATTTTAGAATGTTCTTATGTATTAGTATTAAAACGACACATTTGTAATGGGTGAAGAAACAAAGGTGAAATAGTACTGATATACAAAGTTTCTTGAAAATACTAAGATTTTGTGTAAAATAAAGAAAAATAATAACTTATATAGGCTAGATATAATGCATTAATGCCTCAGATTTCTTGCATATGAATATCACACTTTCAAATATAACAAATTAAAAGTTTGAAAATGTAATCGAACGTCTTTGAAGATATATCGAACAGAAGAAAGCAGCCTTATGAGTGTTTTCGATATGAGTGTCAAGAACTTGGTATATGGAGATTAGAAGTAAGATTAATAAAAAGGTTGGCTTCGAGGAACTGGTGTGCACTTAAGCGGATAAACCATGCTTAGGTTCATTCCTTCAAAAGTCTCTTCCATGTTGACCTTATCTCCTTCGGTTTTCCAGTCAAAGCACTGGACCATCACTCCAATTGCGGTTCCTACAAATATAGAAGCTAGATTACCTCCAGGTAGGGGTGGGCACGGAGCGGATATCCGGGTTTTTGGTGGTATTTGTTATTCGATTCGTTTTTTCCGAATACTAAGTTTTCCGATTCGTATTTGCTTCGTTAGTGACCGGATATCCGGCTGTTCGAATATCCGTTAAAATCCAAACTATTTGCCGGATATTCGATCCGTTATGTATTTGTTTAAAAATAAACAAAAAAAAATAAATAAAAAATCTAATCCAAAAATTGTAAAATTTTATTAAAAATAGTAATATTTTATCATAAATATATATATTTCTCCTTTAATTGTTCAAACTAGTAGTTCAAATAATTAATTCGGAGATTAAAAATTATAAAATGCTTACAAGAATAATAAAATTATAATTTATATATGTAATAATCTTTTTATATGTATGTATTCCGGAGCGAAGCGGATATCCGCCAATTTGAATTATAGTATTTGATATTTGCTCCGTTTTTTACGAATACCTATTTTTAATATTTGATTTGCTTCGAAAAGTTACGGATATCCGGATTTTTCAAATCGAATCGAATCGAATAACGGATCGAAGCGAATCTAACGGATATTTTGCCCAGCCCTACCTCCAGGACATCCTCTCCTTCCGCCGCCAAAAGGAAGGTACTTAAACGCTTGCTCCTTCTCATCATCTTTCCCACTTGGAGAACTTAGAAACCTCTCCGGCTTAAACTCGTCAGGATCTTCCCAAGAATCAGGATCTCTCATCACAGCATAAGCATTAATAACGAGTGTTGTCTTCTCCGGTATGTAAAACCCTTTGATCTCGCATCTTTCTTGGAATGTCCTTACCAAGAGAGGGCCCGGTGGATGCAATCTTAGCCCTTCTTTGACTACCGCTTGCAAGTAAGGGAGGTTCGGTAGATCCGTTTCTTGAATCAACCTTGTTTTCCCTACAACGGAATCAATTTCTTCTGTTACTCTCTCAAGAACGTTAGGATTGTTAATGATCTCTGCCATTGTCCATTGTGTTGTTTGCACCGAGCTATCAGTGCCTCCAACAAAAAGCTCCTGCAGTGAAAAGACACAAAACATTTATAAGTTTCATATGGATAATGGATCCTCAAATGATAACGACATAACGCGGAACATTTACCACGAAAAACGACTTGATATGATTCCTAGTGATCTTATACTCTGCGTTTTCATCTCCATAAGCTGCAACCAACACATCCATCATATCCATACCTTGATGCTCCTCATGTAGTTTCTCTTTGTGTTCCACAAGAATTCTCTCTAGCAGCTCATCGAATCTGTCTGAAACACCCATTATTTCCTTCTCGAATAGTGAGATCCCAAACTTCTTGAGCGGCTTACGCAATAAAGCTGCGAGGAACATCTTCTTGGTCAATGCATAAGATTCATCCACCAATCCCCTGACTTTCTCTGCCTCACCGTTTTCCTCTGAAAAACTTCTTCCCATACTCATCCTGCACAAGGTGTTGTTCACAAGCTTCATTGCTTCCTTACTGATCTCAACGCTCTCAGTCATCCCCGCCTTATCGAGAAGCCTGTTGTAAAACCGCATTAGCTCTTCACCACGGATACCTCGTGACCTCTCGAGCGACTGTGGTCGGAGCAGCTTAGTGGCGATAATCTTCTTCATGAACTTCCAGTAATCTCCATAAGGAGTGTTGATGATGCCAGATAATCCAAACAGGAGGGACTCATCGATTGCAGCAACACCGCGAGAGGAGACGTTCACGTCATGGACCTTAAAGATCTCGTAAGCCACTGAGGCTGAAGAGACGAGAATGATTGGGACACTAAAGATCCGTAGATGGAGGAGAGGTCCATACTTGGAGGAGAGTTTTTGAAGAGACTTGTGGGTTAGAGTAGATAGGAGAAGATGAAGATGACCAATGATTGGAAGAGAAGGAGGGCTTGGAGGAAGATCACAGCCTCGCGAGTCCTTTGGTTTCTTGAAGAAGATAGAGTAACACAAGAGTGAGAAGAGGCATAGGAGGATGAATATGAAACAGTTCTGAAAGTCAACGCTGATAATTGCTGCCATTGTTGCTCAATGCATGTGAATGAGAGCTGAAATATAATCAAGAATTAGTTAAATATATTTAGTAATGTATCAAGACCAAACTGATTTTGGATACGAATCATCAATTATCCGTAGCGTACAAATCCAATCTAAAATGTCAAAAAAATTCCAACTTTCAGATTTTTGATTCAAAAATCAAGTTTTTAAATTAATCAATGTTAGGTATTCACAAAACAAACCCATTTAGATTCTATATTTGATGAGTAACAGATTTCAAGCAAAATTTGGGGAAAAAAAGAGAGAGAAAATTTGGGTTTTGGATTACCATTATTGCGACATCGTTTTGGTTCTCTTTGTTCAAGAACGATAACAATGAGACTAACTTGGTGGTTGATGAGAGTTATTAGTAATGGGCCTAACTCAACACCCAAAAGCTAGCTTAAGGGAGGAGGTTTACCTCATACTATATATATTGCCCAAGGATTTTATTTCTTTCCGATGTGGGACTCTAACACACCCCCCTCACGCTCAGGACTGGACATCTGAAGCGTAAAGTTTGTGGGACTGGACATCCACGGATGGTAGCCCACTTTCGAGAAAGTTGAACCTTTGCTCTGATACCATATTAGTAATGGGCCTAACTCAACACCCAAAAGCTAGCTCAAGGGAGGAGGTTTGCCTCATACTATATATATTGCCCAAGGATTTTATTTCTTTCCGATGTGGGACTCTAACAAGAGTAATGGCCTCTTCTTCGCCATCTTCTTTCCCCCAAAAAACACATCTCCTGCTTAATTATATACTGACGTCACAAAATTAAGAGAGTGGTTTTTTTTTTGCCATCTGGATTTATTATTTATTGCAAATTATGAGAACTGTTACAAAGACGATTCTACAATGGACAATTCCTTCCGACCCTTATTAGATCCACGACCTCCTTCACCTCGTTCTTCATGCTCACCTCCTTCACCTCCTTCTTCATGGTTTTGATGGACATTTCCTTCTCTGTGTAGAATCCTGGCGAACGGCTATAATTGTACATCGCTGGAGATCTCCTGCACACTTGCCTCCAATAATCTGCAAATTTATTAATAAATCGCAGTATCTGGGACTCGAACCCCAGACCTCTGGGTGTAGAAGCATTAATGAACCCTTGGTCAACCAATGGGCCAAGGGAGCTTCCACAATTAAGAGAGTGGTTATATGGTGAAAATGACAATTTATTTAATTTCTTTAACTTTTCCAATTTCGTAAGTTCCAGTACTAAACTTTTGCTATCATTAGTTCCAGTACCTTGGATATCCGAACATGATTGGTTTGGTTCTTTTGGGTTTTGGCCCTTCTGGGTACATTAGGATAGAGGCGTCTAGACCCATTCGGGTATTTCAAAAATTCGGTTTGGTTTTAGTTTGGATATTTTAGTTAAGAACCGAAAATACTCAAAATGTTTTCGGATTCCGATTTTTTACCCAAATCTATCCAAAATATCGGATTATCCGAAAATACATTAGTTGTTTTTTTCCCTAATATAACCAAATGTACCCAAAAATATCAAAATTACCCTAAAAAAACTAAAACATTTACTTTTTATTCAAATATACTTAAGTGTATCCAAATTACTCAAAAATTGTTGTTTAAAGAATATAGTTGTGGAAGCCGAAACTTGCACAATCGAAATTTGTCTAGCATTTTTTTTTAGAGATACAATATGCGAGAATCTCAAAGAACAACAGAAAAACTTAGTAACCAAAGATGGTGTTCTTGATATTATTGATGAAAAGATTAGGTTTCGATCGTACAAAGAATTAGATCTGGAAAAGAAAAGTGTTTGTTTTTGCGGTGATTGCCTTCGAATTCAGAGCTCTTGCGTTGTCTGAAGTCGAGAGCGTTTTCGGAAGATTTGCGAAGTCCTTGACTCGCATTATATAGAGATGGTAAACCGCCTCTCCAGCGATATATTCAGAAGATTTCCATTTTTCTTGGAGTCGGCTTAGAATATCTCGGATAAGGATATTTTCCTTATTTTTTGGGCTCCTCGGATAGTGTCTCCTCGGGCTCCTCGATAAGGATTCAGAGGAGCCCGAGCAAAGACGAGAAGTACATTGATCACTTCTTCTTCCTGGCCCTCGATAAGGATTCCGTCCCCGAGGACTTCCTCGAGAAAGTTGTGACGAAATGGGGAAAACTTGGTAGTTTATCTGTAGTCTGTGATTGCTGTGTTTTAATTTGACCAATTTGACTAACTCTTGATTTTGCGCTTGTAGTTTATCTGTAGTCTGATATGCAGCCCTGTCTCTCTTGTATGCCTTCTGTTTAAACTTGAATTTCCATGCCTTGCGAAACTTCTGTTTCTTGAAACTGTGCAAGGCACTTGTCGACTGGTCCTCCCTTGTTCTGTGCGTAAGCCTGTGACACCTCTCAAAAACACATCTAGCACACCCACTGGAATACAGCCCCATCATCCCACCCTTTAGAGTCATCCAAGTAAGTAGTCTCATGTGCAAATGTTGGAGACCCAATAGACTATCCTAGATTGTTGTACTCTAATAGACTGTGAAGAGAGTGATGTTGCTGCTGCATCAATAATAAAGGCACCATTAGCTGCAACTAAAGATGCATTAACTAATCCCAAGAAGCCGATCCCTTCGCCGGACCGAGAATGGACAAAACCCCACATCATTAGTTCTGAAAATGGTTGTAACTTCCCAGCTTTGTTCTTGCAACGGTACCAAACTTGGAATCTTGCAATCCCAAGATGTGTCAGGTCCCTGGAATCTTGTCGAAACCTCCATTTAGACAGCAACAGTGACATATGTGTCTACGTCATCCTCTTCTGAACAGTTGCTGTCAACACACAAACAATAAAGAGCCAATTCACACTTGTCTGTTCCAAAATAGAACCAAGCAAACGTCTTAATTTTTCCCATTGCTTGGAACGCCGACTACTATGCTTAAATTTCATGTAACACTCTGTGATGTGAAGTTGTAATACATCCAAAATTGCTCGTACGTGCTTAGATTTCCATTTGTGCCATAATCCCACCTGAATATGTATGGCATTGGTTGCACAGTAATCATTGTTCCATGAATCCCTTGTAAATGAATGCAGTCTCTTAGATCGCCATTTGTGCTTCATGTAGAGTTTCATATCCTCATCACGCTCTCTCGGTCCCAACTGATTTTGATGTTGTTGTATTCCTTCTTACTCATGTTTGTATGTAAATTTCCAAGAGTTTGAACTTCTTTCCTTCAGCCTCCTAAGTGATGATTCAATATTGCTCAACACATACACAACATAACTATCTTGGAGTCGTTGAAGCTCTATCTCTTCAAGACCAACTTGTAGTATAGGTGTAACAAAACTATCTCGAAAACTTTCTCTTGATTCCCTTGCAGAAAGGAACATAAGCTTCATATCACCATGAATTTCCAGTCCCGATCTTGTCCAAAAACACACTGGAAAACTCTGAAGAAACATAAACATCTCATTTCCTAAACATGTGGCAGCCTCCCCATTACTTCCCCCGTTGAAAACAAGCTTGCCCTCAAGCTTGGAAAGAGTAAACGGATGTGCTTGGATTGCTATCCTACACAAAATGGGATGCTTCTTGTTAGTCCCAACAATCTGTTTGTGTCTTTGGATGTATCCGTTTTTTGATACTTCTTGTGCAATACTAGTCTCATCCCCTGATTCCACTTTACACAAGAACTTAGGTTTCATATCACCATGTATAAGCTGTTTCATGCCTCCTGGATCATGAAACATCCTCAATTTACATAGAACCTTGACATATGAGCTTGCTTCTTTAGTCTCAAGCTCTGAAATGTTTTATTCTTCCTCAGTCCTCACCAATCTAACTTGAGCAAACGAACAATAATCCTTGAGCTGTTGAATTCTTGACTTTGTTTTGAACTTAAATCGCCAAGCCTTAGGATATTTTCGCAGCTTACATTGTTGCTTCCTTCTTCCGTCTCCCATAAGCATTTTATCAAACAGTTGGAGTGCACACTGTGTGGTCTTAACACTTGTAGACATCTCTGAAATCTCAACCATTTCTAAAGCATCGACAACTTGTGATTGCTCAAAGAACACATATGAGAAAGCATCCATGACATCCAATGACTCATTGCTAAATTTAAAGCTAGGTTCCAATGGTGATATCGATACCTTCAGTTGTGAAACACCATCAATCTCCATATTTGATTCCTTTGCCTCTGATTCAAGCTCTGAAATCGAAGCATTTCCTCCTACTGATTCTTGTGCACTAATCGCTTCTGCTTCTTGAATCGAAGTATCTGTTGCAATCTGTTCTTGTGCACAATTTGATGCTACCACCTGAATCTTTGGAGATTCTCGTTGTTCCTTCCATAGACGATCGTTTTGAAGAATCGCTAAGAATTTCTGCAATTCCTTGTCGTTCTCTGTGCTTACTTTGATCCTCTCCGGATCGTCAATGCGTCCAAACTTCAACAACAGATTCTGCTTACACTCGTCCCAGGATTGGAACACCATCACCTTCTGTCTCTGATGATACCAAGATAAAGCTTCTCCTTCGATGAATCCATAAGCCATTGCCTGTTTCTGCAAATCTGTGAAATCATCATAGCGAGCAAAGTATTGCTCCATCCAATCAATCCATGGCCGCAAATCATCACCAGTAAACACCGGAACCTCAACACAACTCATCGTTGCGTTTATCGATCCACTGGTTTTTGAAATTTGCGACGCCGATTCACCCAATTTCTTCATAGCTTTAGATTCGAACTCTGGTTGGTCATGTTGTCTTTTTCGCGATGAAAGATGAATCTCCATCTGCTTTGTGCCACCGGAAAACGATCGTGATTCCAATCCCTCCAAGTCAGAAACCATCGTCTGCAACATATTGTCCATGGATTGCACCTTCGATCGAGTCGTCTCCATCGAATCAAGCTTTCGTTTCAAATCCCCCAAACTCAAAATCGCGTGAGATCCGAACCAGTTTCACCGCACCATTGTTAAGGTTTGAGATAACTTAATACTCTCTGTAAACTCTTGATCAAAATGATAGAAGTGATTACAAGGATTGTAACACAAAGAGAAGATAAGAATCGCTATACTTAGATCAGCATAGATCTAAGCAACCGATTACAAAGAGATCAACATTGATCTCTTCCTCAAGCACATCGCTTGGCCAAGTCTCTCTCGAGAAATCTCACAACATAAAAGCCTAAACTCTCTGTAGCAATCAAGTCTCTATTTAAAGAAGAAGAGTTTCAACGGCAAAGCCCCTGATAGTAAAAGAGTCTTTGCCCTCATTTGCCAAGTCAACTTAGTCAACACTTGTGATGACTTTCTCTTCTTCTTCTTCTTCTTCCTTAAATCGTATCAGTTCGCCTCGTCAGATTTGCAGACTGAATCTATGTGAGCTACTACTTGTAAGCTTTTTAAAGAAGCATGAAACTTTACTGCTTCGAGTTTCCCAGAGGATCTTAACCGAATCCAAGTAAACCCGAAATATTGATCTGATGACCCAGGCGGAAAGTACTTGCTTTAAACGCCAAAACCAAGAACATGTACTCTCTTTTTCTGCCAATAGATCCACTTGGGAAGATACTCCTGCATCCTCACTTCTCTAATTAGACAATCTCCGCAAAGACAGTTTCCAGCCGATAAAGTAGATTATGTGGAAGCTCCCATACATACAAAGAAGAAGTATCATTCACAACAGAAGGAGAAGGTCCATAACAGAACATTCCAAGATTTTGAACATTCCAAAACGACTCGATTATAAAACAGGGACGTAGTTGATTCATCTGTCCTAAACCCGAGATCAGACAAGCTATACATATCCAGAAAGCAAGGCTTCTCAACATCATTCTGCCATTGCAACAAAAGGCACTCCTGATCTCAGATCACAAAAAAAAAAATAGACAGGTCCGGGAAGGAAGAAAAAAGTGGAAACTGTCTCTACCCGCTTTTGAAAACCCAATATACTCATCAGTTCTAGCCATGCTTAGACTCTAGTCTAAACTTCCAATAAATATTTCAAGGGAAAGATAAACCATTGGAAACTCTGATCACAGCTAGAACAGAGTCAAAGGAGAAAAACGAACCGTTAATTCGGAATCGGAGAGTGGAGATGCCTGTGTTCGATGGGAGCAACACCAACAGCTGAGTCTTAAAAATCGCCTTGTATTAACTCCGACAGCTGAGTAATACGATTTGCTCAGTATTTTGAGTCTGGAGGTTTCTCGGAAGCAGAAAAATTGGAAGCTGTCAGACATATGCATGCTTTGATAGATATTTATAGTTTTGAGTGTCGCATAATGATCCTGAGACAGAATTTGAGCAAGTATATAGAAATTGCTTAAAAGGGCAAGTCGTTTACCAGAACGAATGCAAAGCAAACACAACAACATAATTTACTGTAAACATTTTCCTTTAAGTTTATGGAGTTCCAAAGATAACCAAAACATACAGAAAAAACTTTATAACTTATTGATATATATGCATCTCCTCCTGATTCATGGCACAGAATCTCAGAAATGCATACAAGAAGAAGCATTGACCCTGTCCCAAACTTCACTAGCAACTCACTCTTACACAATATCTCCGCCGATAAAGTAGATTCAAAGGATACCTCACATTCACATATACACAGATGCCAAAAAGTTTAGGTCGGCCTCACTTGCGTTTAAGATGTTTAAGCCGCCTTCACTGAACAGAGAGATCACTAAATGAGAAAATATATCTCCCAAGTTATTGTTGTTTTGTAATTAGATGTTCTCATTTGACTTTGCTACATCAAAGTAAAGAAGGGATATTTTCTGAGTTAATGGCAATGAGTTCAGTGGTTACCCTCAGGCGTGACGAGAATTAAGATGTTGCATCACTAGTTTTGCTGATGATTCCTTTCCCAAAGTACTCTGCAATCACAGAAAACCCGTCTTTCGAGCTTTTCACTTGCTGGAAGAACAGATCTTGGTCTTTCGAGTTCTGCTCCAAACTTCTCTTCATTTCCATCAGAGATCTGTACTCGGGAGCACACTCAGGGCATTCTTTTTCGTTGTCACCAAGGCAGCGTTGATGGAATGAGTGCATACACATGAAATGGACGGCTGGGATATCCAATGTAAAAGTGCAAGTAGTGCACTTGCTAAGTTGAAATATTCTGGCATTCGTCCTGAGGTCTTCAATCTCTTTTCTCATGTTTTTTGTCGTTTCCTGCACCGTTCAAAAACCTGATTAGGAATTTACACTGGGAGAGGATTGTGATACACAAACGGCTTTTTGGATAAGAAGTAAAGTCTGCATAACGAGGAAAAGTTTTCTAGTTGACTTGAAAAATCAGGCTAGATGAACAAATAAAAAATGTATTGATGATGAAACTACCAACCTGATACTTCTCTACTGCTCGCCGGTCCTCTTCAATTATCTTTGATTCTTGTTCAAGTTTCCGGGCTATATAGTCTTTGATGACAGAGAGTGTGAGGCATGGATTCTTTGCAAGGGTCTGAAGAACAATGATTGGAGGTAAAATATCATCCCGTTCAATATAAGTAAGAACCTCCTTCACTTCTTTGGAGCAGTCCTCTCCAATTTCACCAAAATACTTGAGAAGATCTGCCCAAAGAGACGGATCCCCTCCCTTGCCAGAATCACCTAATCTTTTGCAGCACGCAATCAGTCCCTCGTGATCATGATTCTGCATGTAGCAAGCAATAACCTCCTTGTAAAGTTTCATCTTTTCATACAGATACAGAAGTCCCTCCTTGAACGAATTCATCTCGCAAAGAATTATAGCAAGGTCAACATCATAGAGGGGTTGCTCTAGGTCTGACGGCCATGCCATTTTAAGCAACTCCAGTCCCTTCTGTTGTCTTTCGGTACAATCCTTCTCCATTGCATCCTTCGAATCAGTATTTGTCCTCTTTTCAGGATCAGCTTTAGACACCGCAGGTGCTACTGAATGATCTGTTAAGTCCTGATCTAGACCATTTTCTGATAGAGAGATTGATGGAAAATTCAAGTCCCTGGACAAGTATAACTCCAAGAGTGTGTTATTGATTTCTGCTTGAGCAGGTGAATCCTTCACTATTTCAGCATATCTCTCGAGAAAATGCATTAATGAATGTGGATGCTGAACAAACACATTGATGAAGTCCACAGGTGATGGCAACATGGACAGGTACACACCATTAGGAGTCCCTTGCTCAGTGCAAAGTCGCATGAGTATATCAATAGTCTCTTTCGGCTTGTGCTCTATAAGAATCTTACCATACTCTTTTATTGTTACCCCAGCTTGACTGGGTTCAAGACTTGAAACATATTGCAGAGCTTCATCATAGTTTCCAAGATCTTCAAGCAAAATTTTCAAATACCACTCATGTTTTCCTGCCTTTTTTGCAACGTACATTGCATGCTCATGGTAATTAGCTGCACGACAGACCCTAATGGCTGTTTCCACATCAAACTTGAGCTCACCGATGCCATCTTCTTTTCTAATGAAAGTGTTCAGCTTTTCTACATCCTTCAACTTAGTGTAACAGTTTAGCAAAAGAGTTGTGTGGTCTTTTGATGCTAGACCCTTCTCATGCAACTTCTCCAGGTAATTAGTAAGATTGTAGATCCTCTGTGCATCCAGAAACTTTTGTATCACAAATGATGGTTCAAGATAACCAATTGTGTTGATGTACTGAGACATAGCTTCGTCAAAGTCCTGTTTGCCATACAAATGATCTCCATACTTCCTCATCACATTGGCGGTAGCAGCAGCATCGGCATGCTGACTCTGGACAAGATTAATCGCTACTGTGTACAGGTTTTTCTTGAACAGCATATCTAACTTGCTTTCCATATCCTTCTCGGTGATGCACAATAATGATTTGTCAGCCGTTATAAGTATTATGTTTCCCCATTCACAGAGCATGTTGGAGACTTTACCAACGACTATACTATATGCTATAAGCCGATTCCTGAGGTCGTAGACATTAAAAACAGTGTTCCCGGTTTTAGAGTCAGCAATAACACATAAAAGGTAGCCACGGAACCACCCCATGAATTTTTTCTCTCCTTCAAAAGCCCAGCAAGGACCACGTCCATCAACTTCATAGAAATAAACAGCCTCAGGTCGACCAACTATTAATTCCTGTAGAACACAACATATTTCAACTGGCTAGAAGAAAGAAGAAGATAACTCTATAATCAACAAAAGACGACAAAATTTGGTCACAAGTAGAGAAGTATATACCGAGCGGTCACTCATTGTAACAGTATCCACACTGCCCCCAATATGATCCAAAGTCTGCAATTTAGGTGGTTGCGCCTGCATACTAAACAAGTTGACTGAGTCTGGAGTTACAGCAAACAACAGAAGCGCTTGACCATCCATCCTAAACCCCAAGCCTGTAATCGTAGATCGTCCATCCACTTGAAGCTTAAACCGAGTGATACGCTCTCGTGCAATGTCTCCTTTGACACAATAAATGCAACCATTATCTAAGCCAATAGCTATAAGCAATATGGGTGGAACTTCCTCCAAGACTAGAAAAGAAGTAATCTGCAATTGCACATGATATTCCATCAACAAACCTAATAAAGACTCGTTAGAATGAAGAAGAGATTGTTAGTATTTAGTACCTTAGCTTCAGGAAACTGATTAGTGAACATTCTTAGAATACCAATGCATTCAGGAGCCGAAGAACTAGTGCCTTCCTCCTGAACTTTATCAAGGTCAAATACCTTGAGACACATCCCTGACTGCTGCGGCGATATTTGTTCATCTTCTCCAACGGTGACGAGGAAGTTCCTTTGCTATTGTATTATCCCAAAAGAACAACGATAAGCAAAATCAACAGGAATCGATAAACATGGTTGATTTTGTTACTTGACCTTAGAATTTGATCATCAACAACAAACACAATCTCGATTTGAAGCTAAATCAACAAGAATTGTAAAATTGATGAATGAATGGATCAATATACCTTGAGATGCTGAAGGAAGAGGACGGAGGAAGAGTGAGCTTGGAAACCGGAATCGAATTTGATACCACGATCGAGGAAGCTGACGGATCCGTCGTTAGAGCCGATGACGACTTTACCACGGCCACTGGAACAACATTGTATATCTCCGGTCACATCATCAGGGATCTTACCTCCGTATTTCTCCTCGAAGAAGTCGAATTTTCTCCACTGATACATTGAATCAAATCGAGAATTCGAATCCGGAGGAGTTTCTAGGGTTTTCTTCTGTTTTTCCGATCAGATCAAAGCTAATTTGGTCGCAATCCGTAGACGACCGAAACGGTCATTTGCATGGAACAAATTCTCAGGGGCTCCTCCAGCTCCTGATTTTTTCTCAAATGCTCTCGTTATAACATTTATTTTAATTTTGATTTTTTAAAAATCGAAAAAGGAGACAAAGACATACGGGACCTTGATA
This sequence comes from Arabidopsis thaliana x Arabidopsis arenosa, assembly GCA_019202795.1. Classification (NCBI taxonomy): domain Eukaryota; kingdom Viridiplantae; phylum Streptophyta; class Magnoliopsida; order Brassicales; family Brassicaceae; genus Arabidopsis; species Arabidopsis thaliana x Arabidopsis arenosa. Next base: position 12,183,695 of record CM032920.1, on the reverse strand, counting down.
TTTTGATTTTATTACGTACCCAACCAACCTAAATGGGTTAAAATAACCCAACTTCTCTTCAAACCGGATCGAAACTCCAAAACCCTAAATTCCTCTTCCCCCTTTTCCTTTGTCGACATATCAAACCCGACAAAAAAAAAAATTCTTATCCTTCATCCTCTTCTATCCATCCTCTACACCACAAAACCAAAGATTAACATCTGGGATTCTTCTTTCTCCTTTCATTCCGACATCTTCGTCATCCTCTGTAAGTGGAATTAGTCTTTTGCTTCAAATTCTTTGGAATTCAAAAGAAATTTCGGATTAGAATTTGAGATTACTTATGTCTATAATCTGAGATTACTTATGTCTAGAATCTTGAATCTGAGAGTACTTATATCTGAATGTTGGGGTTTTGTTTTTAGATTCGAAAGAGGTCCAATTCCAAAATGGCTCGGACCAAGAACGCAACGGTTGTTCCAACCGAGCATGAAGCAGACCCAGTACTAGGCGAAGAAGAAGAAGATTTGCCTAGAGAAGATCCCGGTAAAGAGCCAGAAGATTATGAAGAAGCGGAGCAAAATTCAATGGTATATGTTTGTGTAAAAATTCAATTTAAATTTGATAAATCTGTTGCTTTTGTAAGTTTTGTAAGATGAGTGTGTAACTTCATTTGGATTGTAGGATTCGGAAGATGAAACTGAACCATTACGACCATTGAAGATGTACTTTAGCCCCTCCGATTATGTGAAGCCATTCAAGCTATCATCTAAGTGTTATATTCATCAAGCGGTGAAGCTTTTGCGGGGGCATCTTTCAGTTGGTGAGTTGAAATGGTTTTTGGAGCATCCACAGTTCAAGCACTTCTTCCATATGCATACGGGTTCAAATCACAAGTTGATGGGAATGTGGATGCTTCTTCTACGCACTGCTTGTCTTGATAAGAAGAAGGAATGTTGGTTTGTTGTCAACGGTGTACCAATCCGCTATTCTATCCAAGAATTTGCACTCAGTTCTGGTTTGTTCTGTCATTCTTATCCAAAAAATTATGAAGCAATTGGCAGCGATATGTTCTCTGGAAAACATTTTGGTGCAACCGGAACAGTTACATATGCGAGAGTGAAGGACAAATTACTCTCGATGAAGAGATCTAACCCTGACCGTTTGAAGATGGCTGTCCTATATCTCTTATGTAGTGTGATCGTCGGGAAGAGAAAAACTGGACCACTAGCAGATCCTGTGGAAGACTTGTTTCTTAGAGCCGTGGAAGATCTAGAATGGTGTAAAACGTTCCCATGGGGCCGATTTGCATTTGAACATAATATGAAAGATATTTTTCATCTCCTGGACCACTTTGATGGAGGATTGGGCGCACAATGGGTGTTTCCTAGCTTCGTGATGCCTTTGGAGGTATGTAATTTTAATATGGATTTTCTTATTATGACTGGGTACAACTGGAAAACTTGGTATAACTATAGTTTGAATGTATTGGTGTTGTTTGTAGATTCTAGCATTTGAGGCCATCCCAAATCTAATGAACCAATTCAGAGAACATGTTGTATCAGCAGATCCTGAGTGCCCTAGGATGTGTAAGATGAAGTTCAAACCTAGTAGTATGAAAGGTTTTCCTATGTCGGAGTTGTATGATTCTCTTGGTACAACTATGTACGTTTGTTCAACTTGGTATTTTTATTAATTATGTACAACTGCATCATATTTGTTAAACTAGGTAAAACTATGTACGTTTGTTCAACTTGGTATTTTTAATAACTATGTACAACTGCATCATTTTTGTTAAACTAGGTACAACTATGCAGCTATTTAGGTTTTATTTTTGCAACATTACCAAAATTTAAATACAAATAGATAGGAATTAGAAGACAATGACTAGGAGAAATAGGTTTAATCGGACTTACAATACTAGAATTCGCCAAATACATATTTTTGAGACAAGTCCAAAAGAACTACAAAGTTGTACTTAGAAATACCAAGTTACAAGAACAACTGTGAGAAGACAACCAACGAAAAAAGAAATGGGGGGAATTTCAGAAAAAACGAAGTATTGAATATTTTAAAGAGAAATTAGATATTTTGGGCAAATAACACGTGATCCACATTGCGCCGTCATTTGTACACGTGGCGCCGTCATTTGTACACGTGGCGCCGTCATTTGTACACAGGTTTTCCAAGTTTCCAAGTTGTACTTGTATACAAACAGTTGTACATTTTGGGGTTTTACTGTATAATTAGTTATTCTTTGATTAATATTAATTTTTATTAGTTGTACACATGATTTTATGTATATGAGGTAAATTTCAAACATATTCATTCAAAAAAATGTGTAAAATGTTAATTTTCCAGACTTTTGACATTCAACATGGGGATTCAAAAGAAAGACATCTTAAAAGTATAAGGACTTTCATGTAGAGAACTAACATGTGTTAGGATTTTCATATAAATTTTATTTATCAAATGTTGATTACAAACCTTGAATTTGATTATGTAACACTAAGTTGTCTATTTCTTTACAAAATTTGAATATGTAACACTAATTTGATTAGAGAGTGCATAAAAATACGATATCAGAGACATACATAGTTGTACCATTACGAAACCAAGTTTATCCAAGTTTTACAAAACCAGAGAGTACATAAAAACACGAGATCAGAGACATACATAGCTGTACCATTACGAAACCAAGTTTATCCAAGTTTTACAAAACCAGAGAGTACATAACAACACGAGATCAGAGACATACATAGTTGTACCATTACGAAACCAAGTTTATCCAAGTTTTACCAAACCAGAAAGTACATTAAAACACGAAATCAGAAACATAAATAAAAATACTGAGTACATTAATCTTGGCCACCTTCCTGGTTCCCACCTTCCCGGTCTGGAAACCAGCTCTCCAAATTTCTGCCTTCCACACGCTTACTCTTTCGGCGTCGTTCCCCAACAGATGGATATCTAGTTTCTTGAATTCTACCCTTTCTTACAACATGAACCGGAGGGAATGCGTACAATTCTTGGATTTCACTTGGAATAACCCACTCAGACCTATGCGGCACTGGGAAAATCGTTCTAACATATGCCATAACCCAAAGCTCAACAAAGTAATATTTCGTGCACAAATCATATAAACTACGTACCTCCGATGTTATATTGCACATCATTCTTGCTTTCAAATTCTTGACCTATTACTAGATCAAGACCATCGGAAATCTGCTAGTGGCTCGTTTGCGTAAAGAGTTACGGCATCAACATTAGCTCTATCATTATCTATACCATCGGAAATCTGCTCAGCAAAATTCACACCAACTGAACTTCTTCTATGTACTCTCGACTCTTGCTCGTTTAACAGAACTATTTCCAACTCATTATTGACTTCTACATGCAAGACACTTCTTTTCTCTTTATCCAACGTTGTTAGATAAACATATACATCATCATCATTCCAAATATACGAATATGTAGGAGGTTGAACTCCCGATGGAATGTAACTCAATTTCACCTTTGTTGTAGATTCATCTATCCTCATCTTCATGCATATCTTATCTACTAACCGCGAATAAGTAATCTCCTCCATTGATGATGTCCTAAACGATAGACCGTACAAGCCAGGTACCCTTGGATTCCATTGATATGCATCTCCGGTTTTTGAATAATATCCATCATAATCAAAATGTATGTTAATTGGAAGGTTGCTCATTCTCCTGGAAAAAAAAAATACATTAACAGTTATACCAATATTACCAGTTATACCACTTCTAACAGTTACCTCAGAAATACCAGATATACTACTTCTAATAGTTATACCACGTTTCTTAGTTATACCCAGGTTTTCTCAAAAATACCAGATATACTACTTCAAATAGTTATACCACGTGTCTTAGTTATACCCAGATTTTCTCAAAAAATACCAGAGATACTACTTCAAACAGTTATACCACGTTTTTAAGTTATACCCAAGTTTTCTCAAAAATATTAAATATACTAATTCAAACAGTTATACCACGTTTTTCAGTTATACCCAGGTTTACATGTTCTACTCTATTTGCAAATCGATTCTCGGACCAAAAACACTAATCTACCTACTGTTAACAACGAATCAACCACTACAGTCCATTAAAGTGTCTTAATCGACCCATAATACATAGTTACCAACACAATGTCCATTAATTACCAACACCAATTGAAAACCCTAACAAATCTAATAGAAATCTCCAAATTTCAAACAGTTATACCAAAATAAACTAAAGACTCGATGTTAGAAGTGGAAGAAGAGAATAGGAACTGACCTAGAGATTAAAGCTTCACTTTCAATGGTGGAAGAACGACGACGAGGTGAAGACGACGACGACGTGGTGATTTTGAGTTTTGATTGATTTTGTCCCGATGAATACATGAGCTGGTTTGTGATTGGTCTGAAATCTCTTAGTTTTGATTGGTTAAAAATGTTTCTGTTTTGATTGGTCGAAAATCTCTCACTTTTGATTGGTCCGTTTATTAAGGGCAAACATGGGTTTTAAACTTTCATTAAGAGTATAAGAGTATGACAGAATTTTGGAGAGTAGATAGATCATTAAGTCAAGCTTGAGGAGCTCCAGAGATTAGTCTTTTGATGAAAACAAATACAAAAATAAATGTTTTTTTTCTATATTAATAATGTGAAATTTTAGTGTGTATAAATTTTCGCTTATACAAAATACAAAGGAATTTATAAACAAGTATTAAATTTAAAAATTTTAATTTTACATAAATACAAAGGAATTTATAAACAAGTATTAAATTTAAAAATTTTTATTTTACATAGAACCTGAGATTTTATAAAGTTAATGGTACAAAAAAAAAAACTGGGTTTAGGGCATATTTTAGTGTTTTGATTAATATATTTTTGAACCATAAGCATTAGATGTGATAGGCAAATGCTAATGGAAGCATTTTAGCTTGATCTTCGTTGGTAAGATGATAAAGACATGATCAAATGAAGCTAAGACATTCTTCCATGGATTTCAGTTCCTACCACCTATACTTCACCGGAGGAATATTGATAGGATCACGAATTGGGGCTCGTGGGCTTCGTATATGGCTTATTGTTTAAGCCTGTTTTCCTTAGTTTTATCTTCTATTTAACCTTACTTTTTCGTTTCTGAATCAAAAGGATCACAACAAATGAATTAAACTCTTTCTTTTCTCTTTGTTCTTCACCTTTCTCCTTTCATTTCTTCTGATCTTCTTTCTCTAGTTCTTCATAAATTCTCATATCTTCACTCTTTCACTTCTTTCTCTAATTCAATACCTCCCATGTTAAGTATGTACTTAACAAAAAAACATGTTTACTTTGGTTTTAATACAACTTGCACAAATAAATTATTAGTTTTGCTTCGAATAATTATGTGCGTTGCATATCCCATCACATATCATGCAATCTACAACATTATATTCTCTTGGGTCAAAAGTTAGTGTATAATCATTTAATCACTTTGTAAATAAGTGATAATGTTTATTTGTAAAAAAATTCACAAGACTTTATTACAAAGCAAAAATAAATAATTGAAAGACACATTTGAGACATAGATTCCTAGACCCATGCATTGTTTTTGGGTAATATTAGAAACTAGCCAAATTCTACACATAAATTAAGAAACTAACCATGTGTCAGATTTTTTAGGTAAATGACTCTTTTTGTGGTGGGGTAGGGGTGAGAAAAAGACCTATTAACCTTGTAAACTTATAATTTTTACAATAATACATTTGTTTGTGGTGGTGGAAACTCCGGGGTTAGGTTCAGTGAGAAAAAGAAAAAAATACGGCGGTGAAAGTCATACGGTGGCCATGATCACCGTGATATTATTACAGAGAAAGTGGTGGTAGAAAATATTCAGAAGGAAGACATCCGGTAATAAACAGAGATCGAGAGGGCGAGAGTAAGAGAAAGAGAGAGATAGATCCGGCAAATTCTAGATACAAAGATGGCATTGGTCGGATGCGAAAGACAAAATAGAGATTATGGATCTAGGATTGGTGGTCGCCGTGAAGAAGGTGGTTACGGTGGCGGAAACTGTAGATACAGAGATGTCGAAAACAAAGATCCGTAGATAATGAGAGAGAAGGTTTATGTGATTTTTAAAAAGAACATGAATTATTGTAAAAAAGCAGGTCATCTATAAGAAATACAATGTTATTTCAAAAAATACAATGTTTTATAAAAAAAACATGTTAACCATACCAACATCATCGTATCTGGAATGAAAACTTGACATTAGAACAAAACCCATGAATTTTGAAAACAATACATGTCCACCCACCACCATGAACAAGGTTCAATTAAGAGGAAGCGAGAGTGGAGGAGGCCGTAGCAGTTATTACTTTAGTAGTAGTGGTGGTGGATAACAAAAATGGATGTGGTAGGGCAAAAGACATAACCAAGATTACATATCTTGTAGAATCGCTGTGAGGAGGTCGTTACATGGGTGGTGACTGGGAAACATAGCTGGTGGTAATGGAATTGAAAGGTATAATGGAGATTCCAGATCTGGTGATGGAGGTCGTTGTGAGGAAAGTGATTATGGTGGCAATAACGGTGGATACAGAGATGACAATATTCTTAAGAAATCATAGAATTTTAAGAGATGGCATGAATCAAATAAAAATAACGAAAGAAACAACTTGAAATTTGGACAAATCTCATGTATTTTGTAAAATAACATGTAGAAAGAAATAATAGCGTGACATATCGAAAGATTACGTGTTAAACGGAAAGATATTCGTGCACAAAAATAAATCACATAAAATCCAGAAAAGTAAAACTTGTAAACAATGGAGATATCTCTGACGATGGAGTTTCAAGGGAGAAAATGAGATCCGGTTAGCGCAAAGATCCGACGAGAGGGGAAATAATCAATGAGAAGGATCTTCAGCTATTGGAGGGAGGGAGAGAATTTGATAAATTCTATTTTTGGATGAGAGAGAACTGAGAGTTAGAAGATAAGTAAAAAAGGATTTTTAAGTAATTTTACATACACATCCGACAGGATACTGTAGTCCATGGTTAGTTTCTTTATTCTTTTTGAATCCATGGTTAGTTTGTATATATTCTCTTGTTTTTTTCACCTTTTCCATTGATTTTATCGTTTTAGATGCGTTATTCTTAAGCTCACACTAAATTAATTCTTCTTACCTCAGCTGCCCTATATTGTTGTGACACAAGCAATTAAGTTATGCATCATTTTGATAAGAAATTGAAACACTTATTGTTAATTTAAACCTACCTAAACTGTTGATAGGCATAATAGAGCAATCCGATAGCTAGGTGACTATCTGCTTCCGCAAAAGTTTTGATTAACTTTTCATCTTTTTTCTTTTTGGGTTGTAAAATCATGTGTCGTTCATCGAAATAACACCAAAAGCAAGCAGTACATACCTTGAATCCTTGATGATTTATGCATTTGTAAGTTAATTATGGTTTTTTTGAATATATATGTTTTGATTCGTGATTGATTATGGCATCATGTCTTATACATTTATGGAAAGTTATGAATGGATGGTGAAATCGTAAATATAGTTAAGTGACCTGATTTAAATTAATAGAATGAACTGGTTCCTGATAATGATTGTGAATGACTGAATGTGATAAGTGAAAAGGTTGGACTCAAGGATTATTATGACGACCAAGATATGTTATACCTATTTGATGGTCGAAATGTGCCAAATTCGAGTTCGAGGGTCATGATGGTGAGATGTATCTAACATATATTTACGTGGACGTACACAATGCTAGGCATGACCACGGTTACGGTTTATTAACCCCCGGTTACGGTTATAAAATTTCTCTAACCGTAACCTTAACCGTTATATATACGGTTAAAACGGTTACGATTAAATACGGTTACAACGGTTACGGTTAAATATGGTTACAGTTATTTAATTATTACGATACGGTTAATATCAAAGACAAAAGCTTATGTATTTTTAACCTTTAAAATAAAAAATTTAATGATGATATATCATATAATATTTATTTTACAATATATAATATATGTGATTATGTACTTTAATATTTATAGTTAATTAGCTATTTTGTTATGTTAAGTAAACTAACGAATAACTAAATCAGTGGTAATAATTATAATGATTGAGTTATTGTTTTATTGACAATACGTATTCCAAACAATATTATAGAAAGGAAGTTATGAGAACTAAGAAATGATTACAGAAGTAGAAATAATAACTTGTAAATTATTTATGATTTGATATTTTGATTTGTGGAAAATGAGTAGTGGACGAGTGGAGTGCTTTAAATTTAGTAGTGGGCGCATTGAACCATTTAAGGTACTGTTTTAGTGAAATAATTATATATTTTAGGTTTTAACTGCACGGTTAATTATGCGATTAACCGTACGGTTAACTAACGGTTTTGATATATTTACGGTTAATTTACGGTTACGGTTAGCTTTTAGTCATGCCTACACAATGCTACAGAAAGTTTTTTAAGCTTTATATTAATTTTTTAATCTTAATAACATATATTTACATGGACGCACATGTTATATTATATTTAAATTAATGAATTTTTTCTGTTTTAAATTTAAATTATTTTTAATTATTACTAAATTTTAATGAAGTTATTTTAGTAATTTTATATATTAAAACTTAGGTTTTAAACAAAAAAAAAGATAGAGTATTTTTCAAATAAAAACTCATAAACTTTTTAAAATTTACTCTTTTTATTAAACGGTCACAGTTGTCTGCATTATCCTTATCCAAACACAACAACATGGCCGCCACGTGGACAATAAAAACAGTACATTCTCAACCTTGAAATCTAAACCGTCCATTAAATCAAAAGGAATAACAAAAGTCAAAACCACCAAAAGTCTTCTCGATCCTACGGCTAAAATATTAACTCACGTATCGTGATTAATATTAACTTAATTAATTAATTTATTAAATTCTCCAGGTTTATTCTAACCAAGTCCCGATATTCGCTGTAACAATATTGAATAGAACGAGTTGTCAAACCAAAAATTAATTTTAAAAAAACGAACAATATTCTTCGCAACAAGAAACTATTTGTTTTAAATTAATATTTTAACCTAGGACTTATCGTTTTTCTTCTCCACCATCCAAGATTCTCTGAGATCTTATCTGTGTTACAGTTACTAAAACTCTGCAAAAATAGATAAAAAATTTGCACGATCTCTTAAAGTTTTTTTAATCATTTTCTCAGTCTCTGCCTCTTCTCTTTCGTTTGTGGTTCTCACGCTCTTTGGTTTAATTTATTCAACAATGAAACTATCAATGTGAGTTGTTTTTTCTCAGTTCTCTATCTCCATGATTTATCTCATTGCATTCTTGTTTACGGTTTTTGTTTTTGTTTTTTTCAGAAAAACTGCTAAGTTTGAAGAATTCTCTTGCATGTTTTACGATTGTCGTCAACGCCACTGAGAGATAATTCGGTTTATAATCTCTGAAAGTTTATTCAAAGATCTAATATTTTGGATTAACAGAGATTATGGCTATTAATCCTTCTCGGAAATTCATTTGCTGACAGATTATTTTTCACCAAGGTAAATTTTTCATAGATCCTCTCTCTAATCATTGGTGAATGTTTTGTTTCCATGTGAAAATTTACTCTTTATAACCAAAAACAAAAAAAAAAACATTTCTTCATCAAGACAAATGTTAGTTCATCATGTTCGGTTTTTCAATATATTTATGTTGTTTTCACATGTTGAAAGATTATTAACTTTGTTTGGATTTGTCTCAATCGTATATAAATGGTTATTTTTTTGTTTTTTGGGGTCAAACTGATGTTTTTGATTGTGTATAATCGTGACTCAGATCTTGCTCATTGTTCTTCGTATCCATAAACATTGCAGATTTTGTTTTCTTTGTTTGACTTACAATGCAATTTTTTTTTTTTGGTGTAAATTATGAACATGTGGGTTCATGAGTGAGTCTCACTCTTCTACCTCTTTCGGTATCAACTTGTAGTTAATGTAACTTTTGATTCATATCCATATAAGAGTTTTGACTAAATCTTTTGGAATTAATAATAATGAAACTTTGAATGATTTTGCTTTGCAGAGAAGTTTTTGAGATAAGAAGTTTGTAGAGATGAATTTCACAGAATCAATGAACGTTGTGCACAACAGAATCCAGCAACTTGAACCAGAGAATGCATCAAAGATCATTGGTTATCTCTTGTTGATGCAAGACAATGGCGATCGCGACATGATCCGTCTCGCGTTCTGTCCTGATTCTGTGATGCGTTCTGTCATCAATTGCGTTAAATACGAGTTAGCTAAGAATGCTCATCATTACCACAGCCCTCCTTCTGATCACATTTCTACTCACAAATTTGGATCATTCACGGGATCATCGCCTCTTTCGGTTTCTGTTTCTCCTCCCGTGAAAACTGGTTTCTGGGAGAATTCAACCGAGATGGATACCTTGCAGAACAATCTTCAGTTCTTGAATTTTGAGGATTCATTGACCAGCCCTGAATTCTCTAACGGTTTCTTTTCTCAAGACCGTCAATGTTTGCCTTTGCGAACGAGCAGGAGGTCCCCGAGTTTACCCGAGTTCCCGGTCAAAATCTGTCATTACTTCAACAAAGGATTCTGCAAACACGGCAACAACTGTAGGTACTTCCACGGGCAGATTATACCGGAGAGGGAGAGTTTTGCTCAGATGTTTAATCCAAACAACAACCTAAGTGAAGAAGAGCATGTTGTTTCCCCTGTATCTCTTGAAAAGCTAGAAGGAGAGATCATCGAATTGCTCAAAGCAAGAAGAGGCGCTCCAATCTCCATAGCTTCATTGCCGATGATGTACAGTGAAACATACGGTAGGACTCTTCAAGCTGAAGGATATTTGACAGAGTCACAACGACATGGCAAAGCTGGCTATAGCCTCACCAAGCTTCTTGCTCGCTTGAAGAACACCATCCGCCTCATCGACAGGTTTGTTAGTTATAATACTACTATTTCTATTTCAATTTTAAGTATTGTTTTTTTATGGTGTTTGAATTTTGTAGGCCTCATGGGCAGCATTCAGTTATATTAGCAGAAGATGCATCAAAGTTTGTGGAATACACCGGAGAGAGAAACGAACACGGAGCGATCCTTGCTGGTTCTAGACAGATTTACTTAACATTTCCGGCAGAGAGTAGTTTCACTGAACATGATGTCTCAAACTACTTTACCACATTCGGACATGTGGAAGATGTGAGGATTCCTTGTCAGCAGAAAAGAATGTTTGGATTTGTAACATTTGCTTGCACAGAAACCGTTACACTCATTCTTGCAAAAGGCAATCCTCATTTCATTTGTGGTGCACGTGTTCTCGTCAAGCCTTACCGGGAAAAATCACGCTCGAGTCGGTACCTTGACAATAACAAGCCTCTACACGGCATGCGTTATGGCTCTCAATTTATTGATAGAGACTTAGAGATGAACGCATGTAAGTAATTAGCAAAATCAATTTATGTATATGTTAATCTTTCATTTAACGGGTTTTTCTTTTTTTGTTGTTTTTAGTGCCACCGCGGGGTAGTGAGAGCTCAAGACTATTGAGGAAGCCATTTCTTAGTGAGCCTGAACAATCTGTTTCTAAGTCCTTACCTACTAATTACTCCTACCTCGGCTTCTCCTCGGATGACTTCAAGCTAACATCAAACGGTAATTACACCTTTAACTTAAACCAGATAATCGTAGTTTCAGATATTAATTGCTTGACTTTGTTAATTTGTAGCGGAGCAAGAGGATCAAGCGGAACGGTTGAGCTACCTGCTGGACTATTTGAACACCGAAGATAATGTCATGAACATAACCACTAACTACAGAGACAATGATCGGTATGTTTTGATCTTTACCAAACACATTTTTGAGATTTTATCTTGATTTAACCAAATTAAATGATGTTTTTCATTCAGGAGAACTCATTGTGAATCGTTGGACAGTCAAGTCCTGAATCTACCCGAGAGTCCGTTTTCTTCCCTTTCGGGGAAGGAGATTTCAACGGTTACATAGAGAGAAAGACTGATACCTAACCAAAAGGAGAGAAGAACATAGGAGCATAAAGGTTAGAGGGAATCCCCAAAGATCTAATCAATCGGCAAAAAAGAGATTTGTTTTTTCATTATCTTCTTTCGGTTTTAGACTGATGGATGGCATGGAGACTTTTAGGTTCTTTAGCAATAACACAGCAAAAGAAAAGGAAATAAAAAGTGACAGAAACACACAAAGAAGAGCTGTTAGCTTCAGGTTTAAAATAAGAGCCGAGCAGTTTGAGAGACAATAACAAAGGGGTATAATAATTATAACAATTGGAATGTTTATGAAGGGTTAATTTTATATTTGTTCTTTTTCTTTTCAATTTTTTCTTTATGCTGCTTCGTCATATCTCATTGTATCATATGAAAATCCTTTTAGTTTTAAGAAAAAAAGGTTTCTTGTATATACTATGTATAATAGTATTAATAATCATAATTGAAACATTTATAAGGTGGTTTCCGCAAGTTTTAGAAATTATTGCCATCAACGAATGTACAACAATGATATGTTGGGCGGATCCGTAAAGAATCTTGCGGGTGTAAAACAAATTCTTGCATTAGTTATTACATGGTGTCATTTTTCCCTCGAATTTGGTTGGATAGTGATACAATCAAACAATGCAAAAGTTATAATGTGCTTAAAGCCTTAAACGAACCAGATTTATATAGTTATAGCTTTTTGTTCATCATTGATTTTGAATTCAACCATCATGTCTTTTCAATCAATAATATGCTTAACATACTATAAGATTTTCAACTCGTTACTAAATACAAAATACGCAAAGTTTCATTCGACAAAATAATTTAAAAGAGGAGTATTAAAACAAAACAAAAACTTGTTGAAATAAAAAAAAATCACCTAAGTGTTGTTAGCTCAACTGGTAAAGATCCTAGCTGAAGCTTAGAGGTCGCCGGTTCGAGCGACGTTTGGGACAAAACTTTATATGTTGTGGTTTCGGCACCTGGAGGGATTACGGTCTTTATCCCAAAATCTCAAATACAACTCTTATGATTTCACTTCGGACTGATCCTTTGGGATACTATTATCACAGTGTCTTTGAAGAAAATGACTTACTGGTTTTGCTATTAGATGAAACAGAAGCTCCTTTGCTTTAATTTGATTTTTCAATAACGAAATATAGACCTCTCTTTCTCATACATATATATGTACACTAGGTATTCGAAAAGAAAATGCATTCTTTTTCTTTTTTTTGATAATGATTAGATATGCATTTTTATAATTATACATGGTGATTAAATTATTTCGATTGAAAAAGGTCCATAAATTTTCTAATATTAAAGCGGATAATCTGGCACAAAAAGTTCGTACAGAGCCGTCTCACATCACATATGTAAACAACATTCCCCATTAATGGCTTTTTTGAGTTATATTTAATATTTAATTTCGGATGACAAAAAAAAAAAAAAAAAAAAACAGCTCATAAAAAAAAAGTAAAACACAGCAAAAAGCCCAAAAAGCCCAAAAGGGCCGACCAAAAAAAAAACCGTATGTCCCTTAATAAACATGAGCCAGCAGCACTACAAAGATTGGTCCAAGGACAACAAACGTGATGAAAAACTTAAAACCCTAATTTCTCTGGTTAAAATCGTTTTCTCTTCTTCTTTCTTTAGAGAAACAACGATGATCTCGGATCTCCCGGCGGATTTAGTAGAGGAAATACTCTATAGAGTCCCAGCCACATCTCACAAACAGCTAAGATCTACTTGCAAACTATGGAACGTTTTAATAAAGAAAAACCGAAGATTCACCGAAAAGCACTTTCACGAAGCTTCAAAGCAGTCAGTGGTTCTCATGTTGGATGATCATAAGGTTCGTTCAATGAACGTTAATCTCAACGTTTCTGCTCCATCTATAGAGTTTAAGAGTGCACTTAGCCTAAAGGATTCGCATTCTAATATAGAACAAGTTAATATAGCTAGAGTTTTTCATTGCGATGGTTTGTTGTTATGCACCACCAAGGAAAATAAAGTCGTGGTTTGGAATCCGTATTTAGGGGAAACCAAGTGGATCCAACTCAAAACTGACTATAAGAGAGACTTTACGTATGCTCTAGGATACGTAGATAACAAATCTTGTCGTACCTACAAAATCTTGAGGGTGTATATTGACGGCGAGGATAGTTTTGGGTTAGAAATCTACGAGTTTAGTTCTGATTCATGGAGGGTTCCTCTTAGTAATGTCGATTTATGGTACACCTGCTTCGATCCAGATACAGGTGTGTCTTTGAAGGGAAATACTTACTGGCTTACTTATCACAAAGAAGATTTATTACTCCCTTTTGATTTTAAAACGGAGAGATTTAAATGTTTGCCTCCGCCAAAATCGAGGGATGATATGGTAGTTCTATCAGTTGTTAGAGAAGAACAACTCTCACTGTTATATCAAAACTATACAACATCAAAGATGGAGATATGGATTACCACTAATATTGATACTGAAGCCGAGGTGTTGTGGAGCAAATCTTTTATAGTGGATTCAGAAATTCAAGATCCTTATACTTTTCAGATTTGCTCGAGTTCTTTGATTGATGAGGAGAAGAAAGTGGTTGTGTGTTGTATTGTAAGTTCTGATCATTTCAATAGGATTAATAGGATGTATACGGTAAACATTATTGGTGAGGACGATGAGTATTATACAGAATTTCCTAATGAAGAATTCCTTAGTGCTGAGGATGATAAATATTTGTCTCGTCGGTGGCCAATCATCTTCAGTTATGTTCCAAGTTTGGTTCAAATATAGCAAGGTAGAGGCAAAACAAGAGAAGGGAACTAATCGATAAAAAAAAAGTGAATATGTTTCCTTTGGTTATGTTTTTGTATCAATAAATGGTCGTTTATTTTAGCTTTTCTGTACATCACTTGTTATTTTATTGATTCCTTTATTTTCTTGCGTAACATATAAATATTTTTAAATAAAACAAGATCCAGTTTATAATGTTTCATAGACCAGCATGATTGGAAGTACAAGTGTTGATAAAATGTACGTAGTTTCATGATTTGCGGTTAGGAAGGCAGGATCTTGCCAAAGACGCTGTTAGTTTGTTTTTCCAGATAATGAGAAACGGGTGAGAAGGTATTTGCTATTCTCGTCAATGATCTTTCTGTTGTTAGAGAAGATAAAACTTTGGGTGCTCGAAATCACATAAACGACTAGCTAAAAATTACAAATAAGATGTCGAAAAGACCAATGTGGTCCTAATATGGATCTTTGTTGCATTGTGGATAAAGAATGTCAGGCTAGCTAGAAATTGAGTAAATCTTAACCACCGAGTTCAACGCCAACTAAGGGCGTGTTCTTTTATGTGTCGTGCGATCGACTTCAGCGACAACAAAATTCATTGTTTTTTCTGAACTTTATCTCCTTTACTGTTGCCGGCATAAGAAGTCGAGGGTACAGAGACTAAAATTCTCAAAGAAAGTTGGTGTCGCCGTTGCCGCTGAAAAAAGCAGCGACACCTGTCTTCTCTTTATTGGCCTTGTTCAGCGACTGATTTCGTGAAATCTGGAATTTGGTGGAGTTAATTTCCTTTGTATATATTGTAGTCGCTGACTACTAATCGCACGACACGTAAAAGAACACGCCCTAAGTCATAATTAAACACCAAGTCAATCGTGTTCTCAACAGCATAAGAATAAGAAGAAAAGAAGAAGAAGGAATAATGTGGAATGAAGAAGCAGAATCGCTGAAAATTATGTTCGTTAAACAGATTGCTACCAAAAGAAAATGCATTCTTATATAAGCTTTGTTCTTGTCTTTTTCCTTTTTTTTTTTTGGTCGGCTGCTTCTTTTCTCTTTTTAAAGTAAATTGGAATGAAAAAAAAAAAAAAATCAAAACCCTAATTTATAAGATCACAAGACAAGATGGTTATCGGAGTAAACGTGAAAAAAAAACTCAAAACCCTAATTTATACTTACATGAGTCGCTTTCTTCTTTCACAAGAGAAACAATGATGATGTCCGATCTTCCCGCGGATTTGGTAGAGGAAATACTCTCAAGGGTCCCGGCTACATCTCTGAAACGGTTACGATCTACTTGCAAGCAATGGAACGCTTTATTTAAAAACAGAGGATTCAGTAATTCACCAAGAAGCACATTCGTAAAGCTCCAAAGCAGTCTCTTGTTCTCTTATGGAAGGATTATAGGGTTCGTTCAATAAGCGTCAATCTCAACGTTGCTCCATCTATTGAGTTTAAGGGTGCACTTAGCATAAAGGATTTCCATTATAATTCTAAACAAGTCAACATAGCCCGAGTTTTTCACTGCGATGGTTTGTTGTTATGCACCACCAAGGATGATAGACTCGTGGTTTGGAACCCGTGTTTGGGAGAAAACAGGTGGATCCCACTCAGAACTGATTACAAGGGAATAACTATGTTTGCTCTAGGATACCAAAATAACAAATCTTGTCATAGCTACAAAATCTTGAGGTGGTGGAATTGTTATGAACCAACCCACCATGTTGTTGGGTTAGAAATCTACGAGTTTAGCTCTGATTCATGGAGAGTTCTTGATAAAGTCAATCTCGACTTCTATTTACAAACAAATTCTTGTGTGTCTTTGAAGGGAAATACTTACTGGCTTACTTTAGATCTTAGTGAAAAGTTCTTCCACAGTTTTGATTTTACAAGGGAGAGATTTAAACGTTTGTGTCTTCCGCCAAATCCGAAATCGTGTTATACGGTTCTATCAGTTGTTAGAGAAGAACAGCTCTCAGTGTTACATCAGAACTTTGATACATCAGAGATTGATATTTGGATGACCAGTAGAACTGATAGTGAAGCCGACTTGTTGTGGAGAAAATCATTTACAATGGATTTGAAAATTTGCAGTCCTTATTCTTATCCGATTTGCATGAGTTATTTGATCCTCGAGGAGAAGAAAGTGGCTGCGTTTTGTGCTGTACGAAAATGTTCTTATGAGGCCATGCATTACATAATAACCATAGTTGGAGAGGACGATGAATATCACATAGAAATCCCTCATGAAGACCCTACATTTTGGTCGGGGTCATTTATTTTCAATTACACTCCAAGTTTGGTTCAAATCGAGCGGGAACATAGTATCCATTATTAGAGAGGATGATGGATGTTACAAAGAATTCCCTTTTGTAGAATCTACCAATTGGTGGTTTTGGCCAATTATTAGTTTTTTTTTTTGGACTATTGTTACTCTTTATGATTTCTTTTTTCTTTGCATTACATTCAAGTTTTTTTTTAACTATAACAACAACCAGTTTGTAAAGTTTTTGAACTCTAAAACTAAAACACATATTGATATAATATGAGACAAAGCACATGAAATGTAGTTTCATGGACCAGCAGATTTGCGGTTAAGCAAGGCGGGCCAAAGACGCTATTGAGAACTCACAATGGTGCTTGAGAAGATACTTAAAAATCAGAGAATCTGTTTATCCTTTACAACAGAGAACCAGAGACTGAAATAGTTTTGTCCTCCAAGCTTCTTCAGCTCTGGTTGCTTTTCTCCATCGGCAATAAGTAGAGTCTCTGATCTGGTCCCCTCATCTTTTCTATACTTAATTTTTTTTTTTGGAGTTAAAATTTATGGTTTTATATAACTTTAACGATTACATAGAATATAGTTTAAGGTGCCACAATGACAAACGAACTCCGGGATGAACAAGCCCGGTACAAGAACAGTAAAAGAAAGCAAAAGAACAAAAGAATTAGAGAGAGGTGCTCCGAAAAACAAAGTTTGAGCAGGTCTTGAAACTTCGGGATGAGTCTTCTAGCAGAGCAAGTGTTTCGGATACTTCTATCAAGTAGAGGGAATAGACTTTCAACAAGAGTACGGATCCCAGTATAGATTCGAGCATTTCTTTCATGCCATAATGTGTAGATCACTGCATGAGCCGCAATAAGCCTTAAAGCGTCCAAGGGAGCTTCATTAGTTGGTGATTTGAGCCAGCCAAGAAAACGATCCCAAGTGCTAAATCCCGAGAATATATACTTCAGCTTGGCCATGCACCATCTCCATAGGTCATAACTGTATGACCATCTTAGGAAGAGATGATCTCTTGTTTCAAAGTAAATTTCACACACAAGTAACAAGTATCATCCTCCACAATTCCCCAGTTTCTTAGCCTAGATAAAGTTGGCATTCTATCAAGGCAACATAGCCACATGGTGAGAGTGTTTGGGGATCGAACGTGTAAACCATACTTGCCTGTGCCAAGGAACCTCTTGTTGTGGTGGCATGTATAGTTTCCAAGAATCCAAGTCTCTGAGAAGATAAACTGCTCTTGGGGAACCTTACACTATTGGTTAAATACAAATTAATGATTAAACAATCAATTTCTTCGATATACAGTATCGATATCTTCACTATTCACATGGGCCGACAACAACAGAGCCCAAAGAATAAAAATTTCTATTACCCAACAAAATCGTAAACCAAACCGATCGTGAAATCTCAAAACCCGATTTTGGCTAAACCAAATTGACATCATCGCCGAATCTTTCACCTTCTCCGATTCAAAAAATTTCTCGTACTCACTTTCTTCATCTTCTTCACATAAACCCTAAACCCCTCTTTTCTCTCTCTCTTCCTGGGTTAAAATGTTCTCTCCATTGACGAAGAGAGCTAAGCAAAGCTCACGCAATGACAAAACTCCACGCAATCGAGTTGCTCCGCCGGATTCTCCAGTAACTCCGGCAACTCAAAATCGGAACAATTTCATCTCAGATCGTCCCGCCACTGGAACTCCTGCTCCTTGGGCTCCTCGTTTATCTGTTCTCGCTAGGTATTGTATTCTCTCTGTGACGAATTTCGCTTACATTTCTACCTTTGAGTCATTCGATTTGGTGTATTGATTTATCTGTTCATGGTTGTTAGAGTTTCTCCTGGGAACAATGGTGAAAAAGGAGATGATTCAGATCAATTAAAGCCTGTATTCGTTGGAGAGTTTCCTCAATTGTTGCGAGATGAACAAAGTTATCCTGGTTAGTATTCTTTAGATTAGATAGAACTATAGAAGTAGAAGAGTTTCTTTGAGAGATTTACTTAGTTTTTGCTTATTATTCTTCTCCAGGTGATGCTTGTGTATCTGGTGGAATGGATAAAGAAACCTGTCTTTCTTGGTTTGTTACTGGAAGTAAACTTTTTGTATGGAGTCATTTGACGACGTTACCGTCGAGAAAATGTGTTGTTCTTGAACTTCCTATTGGTGTTTTGGTTAATGAAGAGTCTGTTGGTGGTTTACAAGATGGGAAAAGTTGGTTGATTAGTGTTGTGTCTTGGGATACTTCTGCTGGTGCAGCTACAAGAGCTGCTCGGTCTCGTAGTCCTGTTGGTGTTGTTATGTGTAATAGAAAAACTCGAGCTGTTGTGTATTGGTCAGATATCTTTTCTGGTCAGGAAGCTGCCCCTGTTACTAGTCTTGGATCTTCTGATGAAAGTGTTGTTTATAGTTTACCTATAGGTAGAAAAAGCTCGTCATTCAACAAGCGACAAAGCAATGGGATTAGAAGCGGTAGAGCAGAATATAGCGATCTCAATTCTTTGATTACTACTGCAGTAGCTGCAGCAGAGCGCCTTTGTATTGCTATCGCTTGCAGTTCTAATGGTGAGCTATGGCAATTTACCTGTAGCCCTACAGGCGTCAAAAGTAATCAAGTGCAGTTGAACATCAGCTCTTCCTCTGTAAGTGAGGGGTATCCAAGGTCCTTGATCTGGCGTTTTTCACAAGGATTGGCAAGAGAGTCGTGTTGGGAATTTTTTATGTTGACAGATTGTGACATACATTGTTTTACTATCGAACCTTATCCTGATCTGACTGTTTCAAAAGTCTGGCAACATGAGATTGTTGGCACTGATGGTGACTCTGGTATCAAGAAAGATATAGCAAGTCAAAAGCAGATTTGGCCTTTAGATTTGCAGGTGGATGATCAGGGTAAAGTGATTACAGTTCTTGTTGCCACTATCTGCATGGACCGTGCCAGCAGTTCTAGCTATACACAATATTCGCTTTTAACCTTGCAACAGAAATCTGAGATGAGATTTGCTGATGGGAGAGATGAAAAGGTTCTGGAGAAACAAGCTCCAATCCAAGTCATAATCCCGAAAGCAAGAGTGGAAGATAAAGACTTCTTATTCTCTATGAAACTCAGAGTTGGTGGTAGGCCCCCAGGGTCAGCTATAATTCTTTCAGGTGATGGAACAGCCACAGTTTGCTACTGTCATGGAAGTTCTACACGGCTCTATAAGTTTGATTTACCTTATGATGCTGGCAAGGTCTTGGATGCTTCAGTTCTTTCCTCAACTGATGAACATGAATATGGTGCATGGACTGTGCTAACTGAGAAAGCAGGAGTGTGGGCAATACCAGAGAAAGCAGTTGTGCTTGGTGGAGTCGAACCTCCAGAGAGAAGTCTGTCACGCAAAAATAGCTCCAATGAGAGGTCTACACGAGATGAGACAAGGATAACACCATATGGCATTGATAGAACTGCCGGGAAGGAGAATTCTGACATACAGAATAGTGGAGACAAAGGAAACCCTAAAATGGGATTCACTCGTCAAACAGCCCGTGAGGAGGAATCAGAAGCTTTGCTTGGCCAGCTCTTTGAGGGTTTTCTGTTATCTGGGAAAGTTGATGGATCCTTGGAGAAGCTTAGTCAATCTGGTGCATTTGATAGAGATGGAGAAACCAATGTTTTTGCTCGCAAAAGCAAATCTATAGTCGACACATTAGCTAAGCATTGGACAACAACTAGAGGGGCTGAGATAGTAGCTATGACTGTTATATCTTCACAATTGGTTGAGAAACAACAGAAGCATGAGAATTTTCTACACTTTCTTGCTCTATCGAAATGCCATGAGGAGCTGTGTTCTAAACAGAGTATTCACTTTTATCTCTCACTGGTTTTTTCTTCTTACTGTAGCATGATTCTACTACATTATTGCATACATAATCAAAACCAGAATTTTACTGCTTGAAGATGAATCTCTAATTCATAAGTAATTTCTCCTCCATCTGGATAGTAGTTTATAAAAAGGACTTTATGAATTGTTAAATTATTCTGGTTGGCATAAAAATTGACCTCTGAGCTAATGCATCTCTTTTATGGCAGGACATTCTTTGCAAATAATTCTGGAAAATGGTGAAAAACTTGCTGCCATGATTCAACTCCGGGAACTGCAGAATATGATTAACCAGAACCGCTCAGCTAGATTTGGCTCGCCGCAGGCTGGCTCAGAGGATCAAGTTTCATGTGCCCTTTGGGATCTTATTCAATTTGTAGGGGAGAGAGCCCGGCGAAATACAGTTCTTTTGATGGACAGAGATAATGCTGAAGTTTTCTACAGCAAGGTATCTGAACTTGAGGAAGTGTTTTATTGTCTGAACAGGCAACTAGAATACATAATCAGAGCTGACCAACCACTGGGAACTCAAGTGCAGAGAGCCTGCGAACTCTCAAATGCATGTGTTACAATTCTTCAGACTGCCTTAGATTACAAAAATGAGCATCAAATGTGGTATCCACCACTTGAAGGTTTAGTACCTTGGCACTCTCAGCCTGTTGTATGTAATGGACTGTGGTGCATTGCGTCCTTTATGCTTCATCTGTTAACTGAGGCATCTAGAGTTGATATCTCTGCTAAATCAGATATATACATGCATCTCGAAGTGCTTACTGAAGTTTTACTTGAGGCTTGTGCCGGTTCTACCTTTGCAAAATTGGAGAGGGAAGAAGAGCACAAGGGTTTGCTTAATGAGTACTGGACTCGGCGGGATACTATTTTTGACTCTCTGTATCAACAAGCGAAAGAGTTTATGGAAGCAGAAATCCAGGTTAGCACTTCTTTGCATGTGGTGCACTGCATATCATTTTTGTGTTAAATCACACCATGATTTGGTTTTGTATCTGTAGGGCATCAGAGAAAGAACTGAAACGACAGATGAAGATATCTTCAGAAACCGTTGTTCAAATTTGATTTCCATTGCAAAGCGACATGCAGGCTATAAAATTATGTGGAAGATATGTTATGATCTTAATGATACAGGACTGCTCAGAAACTTAATGGTATGAGCTCGGGTTTTTTCTTTTCCTGTTCCTCTAGTAAATCTCAGACGCGTTAGATTTCTTGTGGTTGTTTTGCTTAAATTACCTAGGTTTCAAATATACTTATGAGATTGCAGAGCAGAGAATTTGTTGTATGACTTTTGTGTTTGGCAGCTTTTGGACATCTTTCACTCTTGTTTAGCGATAGAATCAATCATCTCTCCCTTTACCCTTTCTTACTTCTTTTCTGTGTTCCTGCTTAGTTAATACCCATAAATTTATGTGCAGCACGAGGGTGTGGGACCACAAGGAGGGTTCAGTTACTTTGTGTTCCAGCAACTCTATGATATGAAACAGTTCTCGAAGCTTCTACGGCTTGGAGAAGAATTCCAGGACGAGCTATTGATATTTCTAAAGCGCCATTCTGATCTGCTGTGGCTTCATCAGGTGTTTCTTCATCAGTTCTCATCTGCTTCTGACACTCTTCATACATTGGCTCTAGCACAAGATGAAGAGTCTATGACAACTAATGAAGAAAGAACCATACCAGACCCTGAAGATGCACAACCAACATTCGCAGACCGCAAACGGTTTCTGAACCTTTCAAAGATAGCCTATGTGGCAGGTATAATAGTTGATTTTCCTTGGTTTTTTGTCATTCTTTCTGAAATTCATGATAATTATCGCATTGCAGACAAGGATGCTGATTCCGAATCGAAAGTGAAGCGCATTGAAGCTGATCTCAACTTACTGAAGCTGCAGGTAGATTCTCAGCTGTGTTAATATTTATCCTGTATAGCATGATGGTAAAATCAGCTATGTAAATACTCTCTATAACCGGTGAAACCGTAATACCTTGCAGGAAGAAATAACAAAAGCTTTGCCAAATGGAGAAGCTAGAAACCGGCTGTTCCGACCAGAGGAGCTCATTGAAATTTGTCTCAATATCCAGGGTCGATGGACAGCTATAAAGGCTTTCGAGGTGTTTGCATGGACAAGCTGTTCATTCCGTGAGAATCATAAGAGTCTTTTAGAAGAATGCTGGAGAAATGCCGCAGATCAAGACGACTGGGACAGGCTCCATCAAGCCTCTACTAATGAAGGTTGGAGCGAGAAAGAAACGTTACAGAATCTAAGGAACACAGCCCTTTTCCAGGCTTCCAAAAGGTGTTACGGACCAACCCGAGTCAACTCTTTTGATGGAGATTTTGCACAAGTCCTTCCCCTGAGACGAGAGAACCCCGAGGATTCAACTTCTTCCGTAGAGGACGTGTTGATGAGCCACAAAGATTTCGCTGAGGCGGGGAAACTTATGCTAACTGCAATCATGCTGGGTTGTGTAGAAGAAGAGGGTATTGTAGCAGAAGAGTTCTCATCTCCAATGGAGTAGTTAAATTTTCTTTTTTGAGTAAAAGTGACAATGTAAATGATTTTGTGTTGAAGATGATTGCATTGAACCTTGTTTTATGAGTTACTTATTGGACTGAGATGTTTGTATGATTTTGAGTTTCCCTCTTTATGATATGTCGAATCCACCAAAATGAACATGTCCTCAGACAATGTTTCATAAACCTGAACTTTGACCATTCGGCCAAACCAGTCCAACCACAGCACAGAACCATGTCCGGTCTAGGTTATTTTAAAACCAATTTGTACCAAACCAAAAGATAACCGTTAACTGTCTCAATTCTCAAAACCAGTTGAACGATTTGGAGGCTTTAGAAAGTTTTGGAGTTATTAATTTGGCAATTGACAATGAAAATGATTTTAATCAAGAAAATGAAAAATGTAAGAGTTGTGATTAGGACATAACAAAAGGGTACTGTAAAAAATATTGGTTATAACCTCTTTCTTTTAATGACTAAAACCCCAATTCGGTCTGAAACTGTACCAAGTCAATCCATAATACACTATATCAACTTTTGTTTCATAATTTTTATTTTCCTTTAAATACTGTAGACCCAAAATTTGCTGAAAGAAACAATTAGACCCAAAAATTGAATAACCGAACCAAACATAAATTATGTAAAAACCAGTACTAACCACGGTTTAAAATAAAAGATAAAAGAAACACAATCCAAGCAAGATATGAGATATCATCATCACAAAGAATCCAATAAAAAATCAGTGTCTCTCATTTGAAACCACAAGATCTTCAACTGCCAGATGGCACCACCACAGCCACTACCAATCTTCTCTTAGGACCAAGGAAATCTCAGAAATCTCAGAAATCTCAATGAAACTCTCTCAACCAATCAGAACTCACTGACGTGTACATTTGCTAATCCCCTAACATGAACACCATCTCTGTTATAAAACACTATTGGTTTCACCATCTCATCATAACTCAACACTCTCTCTTATCTCTATTCCTTTCATTGTAAGTTAAGAAAAGTTTACGATAATGGCCACATCAGCTATCCAGCAATCCTCCTTCGCCGGCCAAACGGCCCTCAAGCCCTCCAACGACCTCCTCCGCAAGGTTGGTGTCTCCGGTGGTGGCCGTGTGACCATGCGTCGTACCGTCAAGTCTACTCCTCAGAGCATCTGGTACCAAATCTAATCTCTTTCACTCTTACCTAATCTATCCTTAATTTTTCAGATCTGTCCTAATCACCAACATCATGTTGTAATAGGTATGGACCAGACCGTCCCAAGTACTTGGGTCCATTCTCAGAGAACACACCGTCGTACTTAACCGGAGAATACCCCGGAGACTACGGCTGGGACACCGCTGGACTCTCGGCTGACCCGGAGACATTCGCTAAGAACCGTGAGCTTGAAGTAATCCACAGCAGATGGGCTATGTTGGGTGCTCTCGGATGCACATTCCCTGAGATTCTCTCCAAGAACGGTGTTAAATTCGGAGAAGCCGTGTGGTTCAAGGCGGGTTCTCAGATCTTCTCAGAAGGAGGTCTTGATTACCTCGGAAACCCTAACTTGATCCACGCGCAAAGCATCTTAGCCATCTGGGCTGTTCAAGTTGTGCTCATGGGTTTCATTGAAGGTTACAGAATCGGAGGTGGACCACTCGGAGAAGGGCTTGACCCGCTTTACCCCGGAGGTGCGTTCGACCCATTGAACTTGGCAGAGGATCCAGAGGCCTTCTCTGAGCTGAAGGTGAAGGAGCTCAAGAACGGTCGTCTTGCCATGTTCTCGATGTTTGGATTCTTTGTCCAAGCCATTGTCACTGGTAAAGGTCCCATTGAGAACTTGTTTGATCACTTGGCTGATCCCGTGGCTAACAACGCCTGGTCTTACGCTACTAACTTTGTCCCCGGAAAGTAATTATCATCTCTCTGCTTTGTAACATCGTGAATGTGTAATATATTGTTGTTTTATGTGAATTTGGCACTTAATGATATTTCTTGGGACTTGTTTTTTTTTTATTCATTGGCAAGTGCCAAAATCACAGGACAGGTTCATATAAGCCGAATATCTAGTAGAATTACCAGGACCATACATAACCAATGTTAATTAATGAGTGGTTGACAAAATTTTGTGTAAAATAAATATAGCTAAAATGGATTAAATACAATTGCAAGCTCAACATTTCGAACCATGAACAATTGCATCTTTTATATGAAGTTAGCCAAAAGCATTTTGCAGAGAATATAAATATTTCATTAAAAAATTTGAGCAAAGAATGTAAGCATTTTGAGCTTCGGATATGGATATTGTATAGTTGAGACTTGAATTCTTCTATTTCTTTTTTTTGGTAAACGGCAAAATCAAAGCCTAAGGCATGTATGTCTTCGTGAGCCGGTTAGAAGTACAATATCCAGAGCGGGTTAATAGCCCTCCTTTAGAGGTACAATATAAAGAAAAAATAACTCGAAAAACATAAATTCTCAAAGCAAAAATCAAAAATACATATACCATACCAAGACCTTCAGGTTAAATTAAAGAATAACAGTATTAATCAAGAGCAAAATTAGGTCTCTTGCAAGACTCATCGACTTTTCAATTCCACGAGTCTATCCACCACTAATACACCTAAGTTGCGAAAGCCTGTGCTCAATTTTCTCCAACTCTAGTGCTATATCATTAGAATTCTCATTCTTCATCACGAGAGGCTCTATGATCTTATTAACATCTCCACGCAAGAAGCAATGCCTCAACAATGTGAAAGCGTTTTTTCTCTTGTCAGTCTCCGCCGCAAAACAACTCATCACAAAGAGTTTTGCATCACAAGGAATATCTTTCGGAATCAATGGCATGTGACCTTTCTTAAGATCTTCCAAGTCATAGTTTTTATCCCACCATGGTCTCTTTCCAGTGTACATCTCCAACACCACACATCCTAACGACCATAAATCCAAACCTCTCCTTGTCTCGCCAGTAGAAATGGATTCCGGCGACATATATATCGGTGTTCCCGCAAAAGGATGACTAGGAAGCCACCACTTACTATCTCCCTCTCTTTTAGACAACCCGAAATCAGAAATCTTCAACTCGAAACTCGGGAAAACGAGGATGTTTTCGGGTTTGAGATCGCAGTGAACATAACCGTGTCCATGAATAACTGCTAAACCCTCAAGAATCATACGCGTAAACCTTCTAATCAAAGGATCAGGCAGTTTCATGTCCTTGAATCTGCTCATAAAATTTCTCAAGCTTCCTCCAGATGCGTACTCCATGTGAATCTTGAACTCTACGTCACCGTCGTCGGTGATTCTCTCTTGTACTTTGGTCCCATAGCATTGGACGATTCTTGAACATCCTTTGAATTCGGACAAGATCTGAAACTCTTTGTAGAGAGAGTCGGCGTGAATGATGTTGGAGGTTTTCACGGCGGCGTAAAGCGTTTCGCCATCGCGGCGTCCATTGTACTTGATGAGACTCACCGAACCGGACGAACCTTTTCCGAGAACCTTGTTGAGTTCTAACTCTGCCCTCAACTTTGGAACAGACAGATCAATTCTCATAATTACTTCGGCACCAAGCTTAGCAAAACCCTAGGTGAAAATGAAATCTAAGAATATGGGGAAGTCTTAGCTAATATATTAAATTAATGGAATAATTAGATTGTATGCCCTAAATTTTGTTAGAAATTTGAAATGTATACTAAAAGTTTTTAAAATTTGATATGTATCTTATTCATTTTTCAAAAAGACATTTTTATCCTTAATTAATAATTGAAAATTCCAAAACCGAAAATAAAATAATTTGATTAGTTAATTTTTACAAATATTATTCAAAATTCAAAATTAAACTGTTCATATTAAAAAGTTATATATTCAAAATTTTTATTATTCTTTTGTGAAAATCTTAGATAATGATGAAACTAAAACTAATAATCATGATATAAATTATGACTTTTAATTATATAATAAATTATCAATATTGGGTTGATGTAGTAAATATTTTGGATAATGTTTGGTTTAACATTAACTATGAATTTTAATTATATATAATTCAAAAATATATTTTTAGATTTTTGATAGTTAATATTTTTGAGATATATATATATATATATATGCACTATATTTATTTCAAATTTATTTCGAATATAAATTATATAATTTAAATTTAATTATTCTAAAATAAATTACTAATTTAAATATTATAACTAAAAATAAATATCTTTATGGATAAGAAAAAAAAATCAACAATTCATAAAATCGACAATGTAAAGAATCAATTAACCAAAAGACAAGTCAGCTGTTTTAATATAAGTCAATAGAGAAGAAAATTAAGTCGACAAAAAATAAAATATAAGTCAACAGTTCAACAAATCAACCTTATCAATAAATCGATGTAAAATTAAATAAGTCAATAGTTTTAAAAAGTCGACTATGTCAAATATCAATCAACCAAAATATAAGTCGACAAAAATAAAATATAAGTTAACAGTTCAACAAATCAACCTTATCAATAAATCGATGTAAAATTAAATAAGTTAATAGTTTTAAAAAGTCGACTATGTCAAATATCAATCAACCAAAATATAAGTCGACTGTTTTAAAATAAATCGATAAAAAATAAATTTAATCGACGAAATGAAATATAAGTCGAAAGTTCAAAAAATCGATCTTATTAGTAAGTCAACATAGAATGAATTAAGTCTACATTGAATAAACATGTCGACAACAAAAATTATAAAAAAGTACGCATTATTTTGCCAAGAAGGATACGTCATTGCTCCCACCATCCAGTGGATCCTAACCGTTGGGCCAAATATCTCAATGATGTGGCAGCTCGAGATGTCTTGAAAAAACAACTTGCTGTAGCCATCTATCTCATTGATAGATTGGCTTTTAGAGCTGGATACGAAAAGGTAAGGATTTGTACTTAGATGTTTTGTAAATGAAATCTCATGTTGAATTCTTATTGACAGGATGGTGATGAGGCTCAAACCGTTTGCTGCTGCAAACATAGAGTAGAAGATGTGCAATGTCTCTCTGAAAACAAGTTAAAGGTAACCAATCAATCTGGAATGTGAAATAAGTGTGTTTATACTAAGTGAAACTTTCTTGTCTTTTATGTTCTCAGATTGTCCTTTTCGGTGAAGATTCTACCTGTTTTCAATACACAACTGATGTTGATGTTTCTGTTGGCAAGGCAATCAGACAACTTCATTCTGTTAAGATGTTACTTAATCTTGTATTTCTCTATTATTTTTTTCTGTTGACTGAAACAATTTGATTCGATTTTTTTCTGGTCTAGGAAAATCAAAAACTGATAAAGGTATTTGAAGCGTTTGAAGCGTTTTTGTGTCTAAAACTATGCAACCAAGACCTTTTTTTGTTAATAAGTGTATTTTGCTGTTAAGAATGATATTTTGACCCATAAAGGTTCATCGAATAGAATCTTTTAAACTTATAATTTAATATATTTGATTTTTATCGGATTTGTACTTTAGATGTACAAGAGCTTTGACGAAGATTTGCTTTCTTTGTATCATTATCTTTTGAACATATATGATTTTATGTGTTTGAGTGTAGATCATACATGCATCATCGTCTAAAACATATGATTTAGAGACAAAAGATAGGGAATTTTTTATTTTTAGAGGTTTTTGGGTTCTTCAAATTTTCATATGCCGATAATCTTTTTTATTGGATTGAAATACAATATTAAAGTCATTAGACATAAGCACTTATTAATTTCTTCTTTATACAATTGTTCCATAACTTTCGGTAATTACACAATTATTCTAGAACTTTATATAATTACAAAATTATCCAGAACTTTCTTAAATTACAAAGCTGACAAAAACTAATTCAGAAATGCAGTGGGGACCCAGTAATTTATTTTACCAGTGTCAACATATTAAATACAATTTAATTAATTAAAAAGTATTATTATTATTAAAAAAATTACACAAGTTATTAGATTTTTACATTTTAATAGTCTTGATAGAATAGTTTATTTTTCATTTATTTATATAAAAAATAAAATTAAAAGTAAAGTAAAATACATGTAGCAAAACAATGAAAAAGATGGAAAACAAATATTATGGGACAAAAATATTAACCAATTAAGCTGCATATTATTTTTGCAATGTTTTTGCAAATCCAGATTTAAATATTTAAGGCGGGTCGGGTGACACCCCTTCTCCTAATGTGGGTTCGCCGTTGCAGGAGTGTATACATTTTCCCTCATGTATGTTTCAACAGGAATTCCTCTCCCATTGTTGTAAACACTATTTTGTCCACTCTCTTGATCGATGTTAAACTTTAACCAAGTGCATAGAAGGATCAATCTGTTTCTTATCAACTAGATTCATTATTAGCTCGTCAAATATCTTCAAGAACCCAGAAGAGTAAGATACAGAGCACTTCTTCATTAGCTCATCCTCGTAAATCCAAAGCCCCTCACAAATTTCTTTGTTAACTGATCTAATGTATGATTCTGGCCAGAGTAGGATGTGATCTCCCTCACACTTCTTCTGGTATGATGCATCTTTTTAGGTTCTCGCCAATATTGAAATACATGAGAAGAAGAGAGAGATTGAAAAATTGGAGACAAATCGCCTAACATATTCTAAAAACAAATTTATAAAGCTGTCCATAACTTTTGTTAATTATGAAATTGTCTCAGATAATATTGTAACTTCAAAATTTCCCATAAAATTTCGGTAATTACAAAATTGCCTAACATATGTAGGTAATTACAAAATTGCCCTTTTAGCACCAAAACAAAAAAAAAAAAAAGCAAAAACTTCGGCTCCCACAGGGGAACAAAGCGACCGTTTTTGCTCATCATTATTTGTAGCCGCCGGCGAATTGACCGGTAAAAAAATATATTCCGACGTTTCTACAGAGTTCCGAGTCATGCTCTGCCTCTCTAGACGCTCACTCTCTTCTCTTCTCCGATCCGGTTTCAATCTCCGCGGCGATCTTGCGGCGGCAGCTGTCTCATGTTCCTCTACCTTCTTTGACTCAGTACGTATTCACTCGCACCCAAAATTTCAAATTTCTCATCCAAATTGATTCAACAATCGATTCTCTTGTAATGCCATGGATAAAAGATTCGAGTTTGCTTTCATCAGATAGAGATTGATTAGGGTTGTGTTTTTTTTTTCCTGAATCGTAATTTGAGTTTATGCAGCTTCTTGTTGTTGAATTGGATTAAGTGATGTGTGGTGTTTTACACAGGACCGTGGGATTAAGAAGTTGCATTCTCGAGCTGGAAATGCAATCTTATGGAGAAATAGTCCACTATGTAGTTCTCAAGGAAGCTTTTTTGGACGAGAACAAGTCTCAAGTTCTGTGTTTCGATGTTTCTGCGGTGGCAGTGATAATTCTCCTAGCTTGGATCGGAAGTTTTTGGCTCAGCTATGGGTTGCAGATAAGAAAAAGCTAAAGGCTATGGAAAAGCGATATCGGAAAGCTTCTAAGCATAGGAATTACACTGAGAGTAATGGATTTGATGTCCATAGTGAGATTGTTGAGCCTACAGTGCATCAACCACCGGTTAGCCAGTCTATGTCTGGTCTTCTGAAGCCGAAAACTTCTGATGAGGTGACTCATTATCTTTCCTTTGGCTAATAAACCATAACATAATAAAAAATGCTTTCTTTTTAGTTTTTGCTTGTGATAATCTTCACATATGTATGAATTGTGCCTGTGCCTTGCTTTTTTTAGTTATTAGTTTAAGAATGTAAAAGCATCGCCAAGTATCTTTTTTTTAGTTTCTAGTTTTTGTTTTGTTTAGTAGGTTGGGAATTTAGCTCATTGTACTCTTGTTATACCCGAGTTTCTTGAAATGTAGGAGGTTGGAAATCATAATCTTATTCCCTTTCTTTTTAGGCCAAAATTGCAACTCTGCTTGCACGATCAAATTTGCTGATTACAAGAGACATTGAATGGGCAAATCTGGTTCTTGGTTTTGAACAGGTAATTTTTTCTGCCAGTTCTCATGTTCCACATTTGACTATGTAATACCGTTGCTTGTTTCTGATGAATTAACTTTACCATGTTTGTAACTCTTACATATCAAATGTGCCTTCAATTCCTACCTTTTCATCTCTTTTCTCTCCACATGTAGCTGATACCACTTGTGTAATCTCCGTTTCTTTCTGCAGGAAAATCGCTATATTGTAGTAGATGTTTGCTATCCTCAGGCAGTAAGTGATATTCTCAACGCATAGATTCTGGGCTTTCATTTTAGGAAGTTTTGAGTGTGGAGGGCACTACTGATACCTAAGAACTTGAGTTCATATCAAATTTTCCAAATTTCAAACCTCTCTTTTCTCACTTTCTTGACAGCCTGTGGGGTCTATCCGAGAACAAAGCAATTTAATTGCGCGGCAGGTTACATTCTCACTCTGAAAATTTCTATCTCCATACCTCAACTATTATCATTATTTGTTAATACGTTAAATTGGTTGTCACCGATGAGCAGTGTTTTAAGTTTTGACATGTTACAACACAATTCATTGCTATTCCTAACTAGTTGTGAGTATCTTTGGTTAGCATGTCTGCTCTAATTCCATATATGAACATATGAATGGGCAAGCTTGAACTTTCTTTGAATAATTGATTGTCTAGGCTTAACTTTGATTGTCGTCTGTCGAGGCTTTACTTTTTCTCACGCATTAGATTCTCCCACATAATTTTTTGATTTGTTGTTTGAACATCCTTCTCTCAGGAAGGTGCATAATGTGATTTTTCTCCTCATTGAAAATATCGTTGCTAGCTATCAATTTTTCCTGATTGCATCTGCTATGTCGTTTTTCTAATCTAGCCTTTTGTTTCCTATTTTTATGTTTGGACGAAGTGCGCTGAAATTTGCAACTTTATAAGTTCGCTTAAAAAACCATGGCCTTGTTGAGTCTTCATAACAGAAAATGTAACATGACTCACTAACAGCTTGTGTCACCTCTATCAGTTATCCCTAGGCACTAAGACTAGATCTGTTTCTATTCTCTTGTTAGCTCAGAGATGTTGTATTCCATCAATTACATATTGTGATGGCAGTGATTTTCATGTGTCGATTGTTGACCAAATTAATAAAAACCATTCCCATATGATATTAAATAAAGATATTTTCAGCTGCTTCGTACCCGGCGCCCATTTGTTGCTTCCATAACTGATGCTTTGGGTAATGAGCTTTTCCGGGTGAGGTTTCTTGAATTCTGCTGTTTGAAAGTTTGCGGCAAGAGAATTCTTGAATTTTTTTGAGCTGAATAATTCCTCGACATCGTTTAGGTTCGTAGACCTTTCTGGTGGATCACAAGTTCAATTTATGCTGAGATTGATGGAGAGGTACACTTGTGTAGGATTTCAAGCCCTACAGAACAGTAATTAATTGTTAACTGTTCAATTTGGGCTCATTCTCGTGTCTGGTACTGGTGTAGGAAATTGGTGTTGTTCACCAACGATGGCATCTATGGAGAAGAATTTATGATTTATACCTGGGGTAAACTTCATTTCTATGCACTATTTTTTTAATTGGCTTTCTTTAATGCTTCATTGACCAATCAGATATCCTTTTCTTTGTTATTTGGGAGAAATGACCATGTATGTTTGTCTCGTATAACTATGAAGAACCAACTTTGGACAAACAAAATTTGTGACATTTGATGTTTGCAGGAACAACCAGTTTGCAGTGGTAGAAAATCCTGGCTTTTGGAATTGGACATTTACAGTGAAGGATGCGGATGGGGAAGTATTAGCCCAAATAGATCGTGATTGGAGAGGTTTTGGCTTTGAGGTTTGTGTTCTGTGACTAAAGGTTATATACTAAAAGATCAGTCAAATGAAGAATCTCTTACAGGAAAACTGAATACGTAGTTGATTGTTGCCACCAATAAGCCTTGAAGTTTTTGAAATATCTTCAGTGCAATCTATGTAAGACTAGAAGACACATTGTAGATATAAAGATCTAAATGGCTCCTTATATGTGATACAGATATTCACAGATGCTGGGCAGTACGTGATCCGATTTGGAGAAGCTGATGCTGCAGCCAAAACCGGCCCTGCGACAGTGGTGGGTTTACTCCTGTGTCGTGGACTCTTGTATTTTTAATATTGGTTGTTTACTTTATAAGTAGACATTTGATTGAGCTTTTCTTATGCAACTCATGACAGATAGAAGAGTTAGAAGTGAAACGGCCATTGACTTTGTCAGAAAGAGCTGTTGTCCTTACGCTTGCTATTTCACTAGATAATGATTACTTTTCAAGACATGGTGGCTGGTAAGTTTTCCTTATAACTCTCGCTCTTGTATGAAATTTTTGGCTTATTCATGTCTCTTAATAACTACAACAATGAGACAATGGACTTTTATCTGAAATCATGGTGCTTGTTGTTGTTGGCAGGGGAATACCATTCATGGCGGTGGGTGAGTAGTAGGTAGGATTCAGTTTTTCACAATCTGTTTCGGGAAATGTCTCGTATGGCTATCCGAAAACTTGAGCCTTCTGTTGTGTTTCTCTCTATCTCGTTTCATCTCTTACGAATATGCAGAGTAAATGTAACTTTAAATCATTCGACCTAACTCGGTTTATATAATGATGATTATTGTGGATGATCACCAATGTGTCAACGAGATCTGTCTCTAAAGTGATGGAACCCGCTTGGCCATGGAAACTGCTGCCACACGTTAGGGCTGAGTAACGGTGATGACCCCGAACGTTGTGTAACCATGCCGATCAAGTATCTGAGAGGCTGATTACTCTTCCCAGAATCAGGTTCTCCAATTACAGCTACCACTGGATTCTTCTCTACTGTTTCCACGATCTTCTCTTCAAATTGAGGATCGGAAGATTCACCATATTACAGAGATAATAAACTCACAGAACCTATCAATTTCAGCAATCGACAAAAATCAAACTATATCTCCTATTTCTTCTTAGCTAACTAAAATTGTAGTCGATTAGCAGAAAATTAACAAAGAGTTCCCAGAAAAAGGAAACGCAATATTGGTAAATTGCTAGAACAAAGTTGGTCAGATTTAGAGAATCTACAATTCCATAATTTTGTAACGATCTTTCTATACTAGAGATCACTGCATGTCAATCGGGCTAGCCTGGCCCGAAATCCGCAAAACACGCATATATTTGAATCTTGTCCGGCCTGACTCGTAAAAATTCTTATCCTATATTTTAAAATCAAGATATAATCCAAATAAATTGTTCAAACTCATAGTAAATAAAATGTAAAATAAGAAGACTTTAAACTAGGGTTTTAGATTTATAGTAAGACACAATTGAAAAACTACGTTTAGGGTTTTCAACTCTAGTAAAAGAATCTTTAAACGAAAATATTAACAAAAAAGTCAAAACATCTTTTTAAGGGCTTTTTGAGACAGTCCGAGCCCGGCCGCCAAACTTTTTTAGCCCGAACAGGCTTATCTCGGAAGTTTTTTTCTAGACATACATATATTTTTACCTTTTAATTAGGGTTGGGGCAGGCCAGCTCGCGGGCTTTGACCCTAATTGACATGCGTTCCCTTTAAACCTCAAATTGAATTCTCTCTCTCGTCAAACTAGGGTTTCTGATCAAACTAGGGTTTTCTATCGATCAGAACAAAAAATCATGTTCGTCACCACTTCTAGTAGTTGTTGTGGTCACTGGTACGTTTTTCATGGAGTCTGCATCGGCTGCAAATCAATAGTGCACAAAAGCCAATGGCGAGCATTCGATTATATTTTCGACGGTTTACAGCTAAGCCACGAAGCTGTGGCATTAACCAAGTCCCTCACAACAAATAACTCTTGTCTCAACGAGAAGAAACTTCACCTTGTCCTTGACTTGGACCACACGCTTCTCCACACTAAAACGGTTCCATCTCTCTCCCGAGCAGAGATATATCTAATCCAAGAAGCATGTTCAATCACAAGGGAAGATATATGGAAAGTAAGACTCATAGGAGATCACAGGGATCGCTTGATAAAGCTACGACCCTTTGTTCGCGACTTCTTGAAAGAAGCCAACGAGATGTTCACAATGTATGTTTACACAAAGGGCAATCGCAAATATGCTAAAGCTGTCTTGGAACTGATTGATCCGAATAAACTGTATTTTGGTGATAGAGTGATTACAAAAGACGAGAGTCCTCATCAAAAGACGCTTGATTTGGTTTTGGCTGAGGAGCGTGGGGTGGTGATTGTTGATGATAGGCGTGATATTTGGCCCCATCACAAGAGTAACCTAATAGAGATTAGCAAGTACAAGTATTTCAGACTCAGTGGCCAAGGTTCAAATTCTTACTCTGAGAAGAAGACAGACGAGGGTGAAAACGACGGTGGATTGGCGAATGTTTTAAAATTACTCAAACAAGTTCACTGTAGATTCTTCATGGTCGAGGAGGAGAAGCTGGAGTCAATGGACGTCAGGTCGCTGCTAAAAGAATTATATTTAGACTTTGATACCAACGAAGAATCTGTAGAATGATGATGTTTTTCTCTGTCTTTTAAGTTCTTTAGAAACTTCAGAATCCTTTTGAGAAATCTTTTATGTGTTTTGAGATCAGTGACTCACTGACCATACTTTGGTTAGACTCTCAAGAAATATGTTATCTGGCATTTATATTTATTTCTACTCTGGTGTTTTCCAGGTTTGAGAATATGCTAATGCATTTATGTTTTCGGCTGATTCCCACACAAACCTAAAGAACCTTCTAAAGCCTTATCTAACACGATTTAGGGTTTGTGTTTCAATTCGGGGATTTTAGGTTTAACATCGAGGAGAAGAAGACAAACAAACAGACTGTTAACGTTGAACTAATAGTTAAGAAATATAAAAGTACATGTTCAAAAGAAGACACACTAAAAGACTTTTAAGAGTCTTCTTCACATGTTTCTGATGCATGCAAAATCATGGATCTGCATATGCCTGAAATGTATGTGTAAGTCTTGTTACTTGGTTGTTGTGGATATCCTAAATGTGCATATAATCTCCTAAACATTCATGGCCTTAGTGGGTGTGTGTATAATTTTTTTATATCTTATACACCTCTAAAGGCTTCAAAAAGGATTATTGCACAATGATTTTGATATAAACTTTCATTTTTAGTACTGCTTCGTTGAAATGGCTTGTGTTCTTCGTTGCTGTTTCCCTTATTTAATTTCCACAACCAATTTCTGAGTTATTACTTCTTGTAGTGGTAAGACTTTTAAGAGATGGTTCTGGTGTGAGAAAACATAAATGTGTGAGAGGAAATATCAAGGAACATGTATTCAGAGAAAATTCTAAATGGTGGAACCGACATGATAGCTAAGGTTGTGGCTCACATATTTTCCATGAAAAAATAAAATTTCATTTCCAATCAATAATAGATTCAACGTTCTACGCATTATAGCTATACAAAGTCTCTTTGCTTATACTCACATAGCTAATAGCTTTGTTTTTGGATCTGTGATCTTAAAGCTATTCTCTAAGTTATAGTAATGGTTTCCTCTTCTTCTTCGTCTCAAAACTGAGATCACAATGTCTTTCTCCGAGCTTCCACGGGCCGGACGTACGCAAAGGCCTTCCCAGTCACCTTCTAGAAAAGTTTAAAATCAAAGGAATCCAATCATTCATCGATAACGAGATCAGGAGAGGAGAATCTATTGGTCCTGAACTCAAACGGGCAATCAAAGGATCTAAGATTGCGCTCGTCTTGCTCTCCAAAAACTACGCTTCTTCGTCGTGGTGTCTTGATGAATTGGTGGAGATCATGAACAAAGAGTTGGGTCAAACTGTAATGACCATTTTCTATGATGTTTATCCAACTGAAGTTTAGAAGCAGACCGGAGTTTTTGGGAAGGTCTTTGGAGAAACTTGTAAGGGAAAAACAGAGGAGAAGATTGATACATGGAGAAATGCTTTGGAGGGTGTAGCCACAATCGCTGGTTACCATTTAAGCAACTGGTTGGTCTCTTGATTTTCACTTGTTCTTAATCTTTCTGAACATATTATAATTATCTTCATAGCATTTAAGTAATATACCGCCAAGAGAAAGTCATAACTTTTGAGACTTGCTAGATGTATGAATAGATTTCTTTATTTTATAGGGATACTGAAGCAGCCATGATTGAAAACATAGCCACTGATATTTCGAACATGTTGAATCTTGCTACACGATCACATGATTTCGACGATTTAATTGGGATGGGAGCTCATATGGAAAGGATGGAACCATTGCTACGCCTAGATTTGAATGAAGTGAGGATGATTGGGATTTGTGGTCCTCCTGGGATTGGTAAGACAAACCATTGCCAGATTTCTGTTTGAGCAATATTCTAATAGTTTCCAGTTGAGAGCAACCATAGTCAATATTAAAGAAATCTATCGACAACTAGGTCTCGATGAGAAAAGTGCACAATTGAAACTACAAAGTCATATGTTGTCTGAGATGCTCAACCAAAAAGATATCAGGGTTCCTAACTTAGGAGTTGCAAAAGAAAGGTTGAAAGACAAGGAAGTATTTCTCGTTCTTGATGATGTTGATCGGCTAGAACAACTAGAAGCGTTGGCTAAAGAAACTCGGTGGTTTGGTCCTCGAAGTCGGATTATCATCACAACACAAGATCTAAGAGTTTTAGAGGCACATGGGATCAACCATATTTATAAAGTGGATTTTCCATCAACTCATGAGGCTTTTCAAATGGTCTGCATGTATGCTTTTGGTCAGAAGAACCCTGAATATGATTTCACAGAACTTGTTTGGGAAATTGCAAATCTTGCTTGTCAACTTCCTCTAGGACTTAAGGTTATGGGCTCCCACTTCAAGAGAAAATCCAAGCAAGAGTGGAAAAATGCTCTACCAAGTTTGAAGAATCGCCTTCACGCGGATATTGTGACTGTTTTAAAGGTCAGTTATGATGCCTTATGCGATGAGAATAAAAATTTATTCCTTCATATAGCTTGCTATTTCAATCACGAAGAACTTGAGAAAGTTGTAGCGTATCTTGCGAACTGTTTCGAGAATGTGAGGCACAGACTTGATGTCTTAGCTGAGAAATCTCTCATATCTATGGAGAATTCGAAAATAGGAATGCATAGTCTGCTAGTAAAACTCGGTAAAGATATTGTTCGTAAACAGTTTGATGAGCCTGGACAACGCCAATTTTTTGTCGATATTGGAGAAAATTGTGAAGTACTACTGGGTGATGAGGCAACAGTAAGTTTTGCCGTTATTATTTGATTGCATTGCTCATTACAAATTGAGTTTGTTTTTTTTTTTTGCTAAGAATGTAAATATTTCATTGAAAATGAAAAAGGTTTAGGAATACAATCAAAGATTATAAACCTATGCGATGGTCCCATGGCAAAAAAGATAAAAACATGGAAGCATAATTTGGAATATCACAAATTTCAGTCCATTAGCTCGACGTAAGCAATAAAGCATACGAGAACAATGAAGTGAAAACGACTCTGAAGTTCTTTCTCATGAGTAAAAGAAGATGACCAACGACTAAGCAGCAAGAAAAACGCCAAGAGACGCAAAACCAACAAGCACCGGAAGCCTTTCACCGGTGGCCTGAGACTGTGATGTCAACGGTGAAGCTCTCAATGCCCTCGATCACAAACTCCATGTGCGAACGACTCTTCGAACTTAATCCCATGACCACTCACCGAACAGAACCACACGGACCAACATTAGCGATGGGTGCGAGCTCACTCTACCAAGATCATTCCCCGATGTCGGCTAGCGCAGAGCCACATAAATCAAGACAAAACCACACCAATCGCCCATTAGCCTTACTAGCTCCTCCATAGCTTAATACGAGCGAAACCACAAGCGAGAACTCGATGCTACGCGATAACCTCAACTCACAAGAACCACAAAAGCAAGACACTAGCAGAGACAAGGCTTATTAGCAAACACAACAAACCGAAAAGTACCCACGATGAAAGCAAATTGAGACGTGAAAAGCCACCACCGGAAGCCTTAATATCACCAACGCAAACATCATTGAGGCCTCCGTTAAGACCAAAAGCATCAACCGAAAGGATTTCTCACACTTGACGCACCACAACAGTTACTCACCATCAGTCCCGCTGCTGTCCTCAGGCAGAAATGACTCGCCGGAGAAGAAACTATCCAAATCGCCAAGACGTACCGTGACGGAAGAAAGAGCTTAAGAGAACGAAACGGAGAGCAGTACCTGAACCCTATCCGACTAGTGGAAGCTTGACTGGCTGAGGATTCGATGGCCTGAGAAGCGAAGGAGAGCCTTGCCGCCGGAAGCTAGCGGAGGAGATCCGTCGCAACCACCAAAAATCCACTCAAGACACTCCACAAACTGTCGGACGAAAGAAGCTACACGGCGAAGACAGAAGGCGCTTTGAACTGAACTCACAGTGTCCTCAAGCTATGAGATCTGTTGGAGGCGCCCCACCACCGAAACCGTAGCTTCTTCTGCGGCGGATCTTCCAATCACCAAGGAAGAAAAGTGTGACCTTTGAAGGGAAGCAATGACACTAAAACGGCCGCAACACCATCGAGTGTGGGAGGCTCCTTCGCCGGAAAACACGAGGAGGAGGAGATCTTGACAGATCCACGCCGGTCGAAAGCGAGACGAAAGGCAAGTACTCAGCTCCGAGGAAAACTCATGCCGTCGACTAGCAGGAGATGCCATCTGAGGAGCACCAACACCACCACCAAAGATGGCCGTCGCGCACAGCGAATCTCCCTCCAAACGCCACGAGATCTCAGAACAACTTCAAGGGAAGCGGAGAGCCCAAGCGACGAACAGAACCTGCAGAAAATTTAAAAGGTGGGAGGCCGAAGCCGGTGCTAGAGAAGCCACCGCACTCCGGCCTCAGATCGAAGAAATCTAGTGGCGGCTGTCGAAGAAGAGTTTGGGAGAGAAGAATAAAAGCGCGTGCTGTGCACGCTCCCACTAGGTTTTATTTCATTGCATTGCTCATTACAAATTGAGTTTGTTTTTTTTTTTTTTTTGCTAAGAATGTCAAATTGAGTTTGTTTGTTAACTAACCATCTAATTTATTCTTCTTGGCCTTTTATTTTCCAGGGTAGTAGAGGTGTTATTGGTATAGATTGTAGATTTAATGGAAGAAAATTAAATATAAGTGGGAGAGCTTTTGAGAGAATGTCTAATCTCCAATTCTTAAGATTAAAAGGATTCTATTACGATGCATGGTATCTATCACATGGTCTAAGCTATCTCTCTCCGAAACTTCGAATACTAGATTGGAATTATTTTCCTGCGACACGTTTGCCTTCCAATTTCAACCTGAAGTTCCTCGTGGAATTAGACATGAGCAATAGCAACCTTGAGAAGTTGTGGGAAGGAATCAAAGTAAGTAATATATTTTATTTATTTTGTTTTCAGTTTTATTTTGAATCTATAAGATGTTTTCTTTTGTAGAGTTATTATTATTATTTGGTCAGATTTGTACATTTATTTAACGGAAAAATCACATTTTTAACCCTCATGAGTGGGTAACACTTTAAACCTCGAAAGAATTTCACTAACACTATAAACCACCAATATATTTTTACTAATACTTTAACCCTCCAAGCTAGCTTTTTTGGTTTGCGCCGCCAGAAAAATGACGGAACAATCAATTTCTGTTTGTTAAATATAAATATATTTAATTTCATTTTAATTTAAATTAATTTTATTATTTATTACAATTAATAGAAATCTTTAAAAAAAATTATCTTCTTCGTTTAGTCACCGTCCGACCATGACATTTTCTTATAAACCTCTAAAACTAGAGGCTAAAGCACAAGAGAAGTGTAAAATAGAAGAATATAAACCAAATAACATAGAACCTGAGATACAAGAGAAAAAAAACATGGTAAACATATAGAATGATTTGAATAAAAACCTGAAAATTTTATGGTCAGACGGTGAGTAGTCGAAGATGATGAAGTTTTTTTTTTAAACTTTTTTTTATTAATCGTAATAAATAATAACATTAATTAAAATTTAAATTAAATTAAATAAAGTTATATTAAACAAACATAAATTAATTGTTCCATCAATTTTTATTGCGATGCAAACAGAAAAGCTAGTTTGGAGGTTTAAAGTGTTAGTAAAATTATGTTGGTAGTTTATAGTGTTAGTGAAATTCTTTTAAGGTTTAAAGTGCTACTCAGTGACACTTTTAAGATTAAAAATATTTAATTTGAAGAAAATATTAGTTGACTGATCTTGTCACTCGCTCTTTAATTTGATTAAACACTCATAGCATGGAATGTGCTCTTTTTGTTCCATGCGTATTCTTTTTATGTGTTATAATGCTCAGTGTATAAATGTGATCTTGTTATTTGTCTGTACAGCCACTTGCAAATCTCAAGTGGATGAATTTGAGATCCTCTCATTATTTGAAGGAGCTTCCTGATCTCTCGACTGCCACAAATCTCCAAGAATTATATCTTAATGGTTGCATAAGTCTCGTGGAGCTCCCTTCCTCTATTGGGAATGCCATTTATCTTTAATGCATATATCCACAATGAAAGAGGTAAAGAACTATTACTTAGCATACTCCTAACCATATCCATTAATGTACGATTCCGCCTCTCAGCTACACCATTCTGCTGAGGAGTACCGGGCATTGTATATTGAGCACAAATGCCTCTACTTTCAAGTAGCTTTGCAAATGGACCTGGACATTGTCCACTTTCGGTGAATTTTCCATAAAACTCACCACCTCTATCAGATCTCACTACTTTTACTTTTCTATCTAATTGCCTTTCAACCTCATCAATGAACACCTCTAAGATATTCACCGATTTAGATTTTTCATGTAATAGATAAGTAAATCCATAACGTGAGTAATCATCGATAAAGGTGATAAAGTATTTTTCACCGCTCCAAGACGGAGCATCGAATGGGCCACATATATCGGTGTGTATTAACTCAAGAAGTTGAGTACTTCTTGTGGCTGGTTTCTTTACAATGTGTTTAGTCTGTTTTCCTTTAATACAGTCTATACACACATTTAGATCACTAAAATCCAACTGAGGAAGAATGTCATTATTTACCAACCTCATAATTCTTTCTTTGGAAATGTGACCTAATCTTTGATGCCACAAGAAAGCTGAACTTTCATTAGATGCACTACGCTTAATGCCTTGACTTTCAATATTAAACAAGGATTCAGAAAATTTTGCATCAAGATTAAACCGATAAAGTGAATCAAACAAAGTACCACTTCCATAAAGGTAATCATTTCGGTACAATGAGAAAACACCATGTCCAATCTTAAAAACAAAACCTAAATTGTCCAATCTACTTACGGAAACAAGATTTCTAGAACATTCAGGTACATAGAGACACCCTTCAAGATCTACATGACAACCAGTGTCCAAGATCAACCTATAAGTCCCAATGCCTTCGATTTTTGCCTTCATTCTGTTTCCCATGAACAAGTATTGATCAGCCCCTCTTATGGGCTGAATCGAACTGAATCCCTGTTCAATATGAGACACATGAGTAGTCGCACCAGAATCTAACCACCAAGTATTATTAGGCACTTCGATAAGATTCAATTCAGAGCAAACATAAATATGTTGCGTACCTTTCTTATCGAACCAAGCCTTTCTTTTCGGACAATCTTTCTTGAAGTGTCCCATTTTCTTGCAAAAGAAACACTTCCTTTCCTTATGGATTTGACTTTCAGGCCCTTTCACAA
This sequence comes from Arabidopsis thaliana x Arabidopsis arenosa, assembly GCA_019202795.1. Classification (NCBI taxonomy): domain Eukaryota; kingdom Viridiplantae; phylum Streptophyta; class Magnoliopsida; order Brassicales; family Brassicaceae; genus Arabidopsis; species Arabidopsis thaliana x Arabidopsis arenosa. The sequence goes on along the minus strand of CM032920.1, from coordinate 12,140,560 downwards.
AAGTCTTGTCCATCTTCTTATCCTTAATACTTGGTTTTCCCTTTCTGCTGCTGGCACTTCCAAGACCCACGAGATGAGCAACTTGATCCTTCATCTTCTTTAATCTCCCCTCCTCTTGAACCAACATAGCCTTTAACTCCTGATAGTTCCATTTATCCTTAATGGTGTTGTAGTTCACCTGGAACTGGCTAAACTCAAGAGGTAGAGAGTTCATGATAAATTGGACCAAGAAAAGCTCATTAACTTCCATTCCCAAGGTCGTTAACTTGGATGCCAAGTTAGACATGTGTGTCACATGATCATGGATTGGCTGAGACCAGTCAAACTTTTTCGTAGTAAGCTCACTCATGAGCCCTCCTACAATCGACTTGTCAGCCAAATCCGATTGTGAACACTCCTTAATTTTCTTAATGAATTCCCTCGCTTTCTCTGTCTTAGGCATAGATGGCTTAACACTTTCCGCCATCGTCATCCTCATGAGATTCAGACTCAACCTGTTAGATCGCTCCCAAGACTCATAGCGAGACTTTTCAGTTTCGGAGCTCTCTTCTGTAATGGCTGAGGGTTCCTCATCCGTGAGGATTGCGTGGTCCAATGTCATTACACCCAGTATGAACCGGATCTGTTCAGACCACTCCTCATAATTCAGCCCATTAAACTTCACGACAGAGTTAGCGGATGCAAACAAATTTGATGAAGCTGCAAACATTTCAACATGCTTCCCTATTAGTGCTTTGACACTTTTATACAGATTCTAAGGCCATAAAATTTCAAAGCATATATTCAAGCAACCTTTGGGCAATACTTAAATACTAGCACTGTTAGCGATGCTAAATTTTATACTTTTATAATTAATCAAATCACACATATAATCAAATAAACATGTTACCTTTGGATATACATATTATTGACTATATTGGAAATGATTAATTCTTTTCGTATTATTAACTATCTCCAATGATCCACCTTTGGGTTATCTCCAAGGATATAGATAATAAAATAATTGATCAATCAAAACTTTAATGTCATTTTTAGCATCTCTTTAATCATGATCAATTATAAATCATTAAATTTTATTTTAATGTCTATATGTAATATAACAAGGCCACTTTGGTGACTAACAAGTTATATACAATATAAACACTAAAATTCTAATGGGTATAACTATTTTATATTGTGTTAGTATTTCATAACACAATCACCCTTTAATAAAATGCAGCGGAAGCATTTTAGATACACGATATAACGTGTATATAATATAACATTATTATGCAATCAAACAATAATCCTTTCTACGGTACTGCATATTTTCAATATTTTACAATTGTGACTTTTCATATGCAGTAACCATCAACAAGACAAAATAGAGACTTTAACTTTTGAATATGGTTCTACGTGAATCATCATGCACACAGATCTCCTCATGCACACACATATCATATGTCAATCACTTAACCCAATAACGTGCATGAAAAGACCACTAACCATTATCTCCATAATTCCGTACGACACTTCATATTTACTATTAAATATGCATTAACCGTCAATACAAACAAACCAGAATTTATAACAATAAGCACCGGTTCATGCATTGATTTCAATTATTACCATCACGAATGCACAACAAAATTCCAGAATTTGTTATAAGCCTTTAAGCGTTCGTTCATGGTGCCGTACGATTAAACATGGTAAATTAAACAAATCTAGAACTGCTCTGATACCAAATATAAGTTAAACTTTTATGATTTCTATCATGAAATCTAATTCCCAAGATCATCTAGATTCAATTTAATTCAACCACACATTTTCTTGTAGAAGAAGAAAGGCTAACCTTGATCCATTGCTTGATTAGGCTTGTAATGGAATCAATTCACCAATTGCTTTTCTCCTCCCTTTGACCTCTCCCTTAATGATTCTTCTAATGGATGAAGAATCCAAATCACGTACACTTTTGTTTAATTGTCTCTTATAGTGATCGGTTTTTCTTATCTCACACGTTACCATAAGGTTTGTGTTCTTCTCTCTTTTATAATTGTGATTGTTCATCACAACGAGAAGCCACGTATCCAACAGACACGACCACTCACATATATATGTATATACACAACCAGTTATATTAAACAATAATAACCAGTGTATACGTGTATATATATATATATATGTGATACAATTAAACTAAGAGTTTGTACACAATAATAATTTTAGGTAAGGAAGGAGGGTTATCAATACACCCGAATTCTAATTCTTTAATCGAAACCGATCCATCACGGTATCGTCTTTAATATTAGAATCCTTAACATTAGTATAAACTTGAACTTTACGATTAAACCAAATAACACATAGGCCACATAGAATAAAATATTCTTACACTGCCTTCCTCTATTGGGAATTTCATAATGAATCAAGATGGTGGGAATATCTACTCTTTCAATACATGCACAAGTTTGTTGCAAATCCCTTCCTCTATTGGGAATGCCATTAAGCTTGAAAGTTTGAATTTTTATGGATGCTCAAGTCTTGTGGATGTCCCGGCCTCTATTGGAAACCTAATTAATCTCGACGTATTGGTTTTTAGTGAATTCTCAAGTCTTGTGGAAGTCCCGGCATGTATTGAAAATCTAATTAATCTCACTTATTTGGATTTTAATGGATGCTCAAGTCTTGTGGCTATCCCGGCCTCTATTGGAAACCTTCATAAACTGAGGATGTTGGCGATGAAAGGATGCTCCAAGTTAGAGATTCTTCCGGGCAACGTCAACTTGAAATCTCTCGATAGACTTGTTCTTAGTGGCTGCTCGTCGTTAAAATGTTTTCCGGAGATCTCCACAAACATAAGAGAACTCTATCTCAGTGGAACTGCGATAGAAGTGGTGCCTTTATTTATCTCGTCATGTTCGCGTCTTGAGACATTAGATATGTCATATTGCAGAAACCTCAAGGAATTCTTGCATACTCCTGACAGCGTCACCAGGCATGATTCAAAAAGACAAAAAGTTTCTCCATTCGCAGAAAATTGTGAGTCTTTAGAGAGACTATATTCCTCCTGCCACAATCCATATATCAGTCTCAACTTTGATAATTGCTTTAAACTAAATCAAGAAGCAAGAGATCTCATCATCCAGACATCGACTCAACTTACGGTCTTACCCGGTGGAGATATACCTACCTACTTCACCTATCGAGCTAGTGGAGGTTCTCTAGTAGTGAAGTTGAAGGAGAGGCCTTTCTGTTCAACCTTGATATTTAAGGTTTGCATTATTCTGGTTAGTAAGAAGAATGGTAAAGTTAAAGCTGGTAATAGAAAAAGAGTGTCTGTACATTGTGGGATCATGGACAAGCAGCATAGGCTCAACATTCTCCCTTTAACGGAGCATTTATACATATTTGAAATAGAATCAAGTGTGACTTCAAACGAGATTTTCTTTGAAATTGTGATCTCCAGTGACAAATGGGCTATAAAAGAATGTGGGGTGCATTATAAACGTTGTAACAAAGAAAACGACGCGGTATGATGCACAATGTGAAGCCGAATTCGAAGAATAAAATGGTGAGGCAGTTCCCTCTTGAATTGTATTCCTATTTGCACTATATATATATATATATATATATATATATATATATATATATATATATATATATATATATATATATCTATATCTATATATATTAACAATAAATGTGATTCATTAACTTTACAGCCTCATGAATCTATACATCAAAGAAGAGTAGATTGTCAGGTCATGGTCGTGTTATGACATGTTCGAACTGTAACGAAGAAGGGCATAACAAAGTGACATGTCCAAATAAGTCAAGAGTTGAAGAAGGATCAGGTTTACTGTGTTTAATTTGTTGTGTTCATTTGGTTTGATTTTGTAGACAATTGTTGTGTTTATATGGTTTACAGAAATTTGGTTTTATCATTTCATCACAGGGAAAATTTTAAGCAGAGGAAGCTTTGTAGAGTGCTTGGCAAAGAGCTTCGTATGGAGTTTGGCAAAGATCATCCTAGGCCGTTTCGCGGAGAACTTCGGACGGAGCTTCATAGAGACTTTCATAGAAGCTTATCGTCTTTCAAGAAACTTTTGTGTTGTGTTTCAGATCAGGAACCTTGTATTTTGCTTCAAACGCGTATTTTTAGCCTGAGTCCTAGAATTTTGCATATATTCTCCATCTAATTTATTGTTCCAGATCAGGAACCTTGTAATTGATAAGTTTCTTTAAATTATGTGCTTGATCTTCACAACAGAAACTGTAACAGTACTCACTAAATGCTTGTGTGGCTTCTCAGTTATTTCCAAGCACTAAGACTAGATCAATGTAGTACAACAAAGCTAATTGTTGTTGGCAGAGGAATACGCTGCCTTTTCATTTTCTTTTTATAGACAAAAAAGCTAATAGCTAACAAAAATATATTCCGCTACCGGGCTTGGAACCCGGATCTCATGTTCAATTGAACTAGATCAATTGTTTAACCAATGTGCTACAACGAGTCTTTTTCTATAACTGTATACAAGTTTATATATAGCATTTAACTTGTTGCAAGAACAGGATCCGTATCTGAAGTGATGGAATCTACTGTTGTCTCTCACAATCATTTCTCGTCCATAGATACGAGACACTTAATTTAGTTACAGAATAGCATTCATCACAACCCTTATTGGACTTTTGTTGTCGATTAGACCGTAAGCTATAGCCAATCTCTCATCACTATGGAACTCTAAGTCAACTTCTTTCTCTTTCTAAGTACAAATGACTAAATGAGCTTCCTTCACAAATCCAACGTGACTACTAGCTGAGTCTGCATTTTGAAGGTTTTGGGAGAATGCATTTTGAAGACAATACGCTGCCGTTTTTAGTTTCTTGCTAAAGACAAAAAAACTAAAGCGTAAAAAGAAAATATTCCGCTGCCGGGCTTCGAACACGGAAATCAAATCCAGACAATCTAGATAAATACTTAAGCCAAAGTGCTACAGCGGATCTTTTCAAAAAGTTGTATATAACCTTATTATATATAGTACTTAACTTGTTCTTCCTCTTCAAGCTTTGGTGGAGGGTTTAACATATCGACATAAATTTTTGCATATGCGTTACAACTTACAAGCTATAGCAAAGAGAATTCTACATTAATGTGTTCATCATGGTCTTTCCCTTCCAGCAGTTAAAAACTTGAATGTAATGGATAGAAGAAATGAATCATAAGTTAAATCAATTCACTAATTTAATCAAATGAAATTGTCTAGAAACATGAAACCGAAAAAACAAATAGGTTCTACAACACAAAACCTTACTTTTACCGACTAGTTCCATTCTTTTCTTTTGTCCACTACCTTGCTAACTTTGAACCAAACTTGGTACATAACTGAAGATAACCGGGCGCTGCCAATTTGTAGAATCTTCATCAAAGATTTCAGCGTAATATGAATCGTGCAGTCCAATAATGTTGACCATGTTCCTGGTGGTCTCATAAGAACCTATAGTACAACACAAGGCCTTTTCCTTCCCCTCATGGATCAAAAAACTCCAGCAAACCGGAAAACAATAATAAGTCGAGAGGTGTTTGTGTTGAAAGTTAAACTTGATTTTGAATCAAGTTTAATTATTGGGTTAATTACCCAATAATTATTTGATGGGCCAAATCCAAGTTCTAGAGGTTTCTCTAGAAATATCATCATCTCCACCTCCTTAAAAAGTTCTAGAAATTCTCTAGAATGATCTTCCATCACCTCCTTAAACATAATAATCTAGATATTCTTATAGAATAATCTAGATAATTGTATTATTATAATCTAGATATTATGATGGAATAATCTAGATTTAGAATTAAAATATTTTAGATATTTTGTAGTTTGGAGGCTATAAATACCACCTCCCTCTCTCATTTGTAGTAAGGTTATGAAGTTGTCTTCAAGTTAAAATCAAAGCAATAAAAGTTGTATTTTCTAAAACTCTCTCTCAAATACTTAAACACTTTCTCCATTACCTCTAAAAGAATTTTACTCTAACAAAGTGGTATCAGAGCTTGAAGATCCTAAAGATGGCGAGTAACAATGTTCCCTTCCAAGTTCCAATGCTCACAAAGAGCAACTACGATAATTGGAGTCTACGAATGAGGGCTATCCTAGGAGCACATGACGTGTGGGAGATAGTCGAGAAAGGTTTCATTGAACCGGAGAATGAAGGTAGTCTTTCTCAAACTCAAAAGGATGGTTTGAGAGACTCAAGAAAGAGAGACAATAAAGCTCTATGTCTAATCTATCAAGGATTAGATGAAGATACGTTCGAGAAGGTCGTTGAAGCTACGTCGGCCAAAGAAGCATGGGAGAAGCTTCGAACCTCTTACAAAGGTGCCGATCAAGTCAAGAAGGTACGTCTTCAAACTCTAAGAGGAGAATTTGAAGCATTGCAAATGAAGGAAGGTGAACTCGTCTCGGATTACTTCTCCAGAGTGTTGACGGTTACTAATAACCTTAAAAGAAACGGAGAGAAGCTAGATGACGTGAGAATCATGGAGAAAATTCTTAGATCGTTGGATCCAAAATTTGAGCATATTGTCACCGTCATTGAAGAAACAAAAGATTTAGAGGCTATGTCAATAGAGCAACTTTTTGGGTCATTACAAGCTTATGAAGAAAAGAAGAAGAAGAAAGAAGATATCGTCGAACAAGTCCTCAAAATGCGGATTACCAAAGAAGAAAATAGCCAAAATTACCAAAGACGAGGTGGCGGTTAAGTACGAGGACGAGGTCGCGGATATGGAAATGGACGAGGTTGGAGGCCATATGAAGACAACACAAACCAAAGAGGAGAAAACTTATCGAGAGGTCGTGGGAGAGGAAGCCCAAAATCAAGATATGATAAGTCAAGTGTCAAATGTTACAATTGTGGGAAGTTTGGACATTATGCTTCAGAATGTAAAGCTCCTAGCAACAAAAAAGTCGAGGAGAAGGCCAACTACGTTGAAGAACAAGTCCAAGAAGAAGACATGTTATTAATGGCTAGTTACAAGAAAGGTGAACATGAAGAGAATCATAAGTGGTACCTTGATAGTGGTGCAAGTAATCACATGTGCGGGAGCAAAAGTATGTTTGCGGAGCTTGATGAATCGGTGAGAGGAAATGTGGATTTAGGAGATGAATCGAAGATGGAGGTAAAAGGCAAAGGAAACATTCTCATCCGATTGAAGAATGGAGATCATCAATTTATTTCCAACGTTTACTATATTCCGAGCATGAAGACAAACATCTTGAGTCTTGGACAACTCTTAGAGAAAGGTTATGATATTCGACTAAAAGATAATAACCTTTCTATAAGAGACCAAGAAAGCAATCTCATTACCAAGGTGCCAATGTCGAAAAATAGAATGTTTGTCCTTAACATTCGAAATGACATCGCACAATGTCTCAAGATGTGCTACAAGGAGGAGTCTTGGCTTTGGCATCTTCGATTTGGGCATCTAAATTTTGGAGGATTGGAGTTGCTTTCGAAGAAAGAAATGGTGAGAGGACTACCTTGCATCAATCATCCAAATCAAGTGTGTGAAGGATGTCTACTTGGAAAGCAATTCAAAATGAGCTTTCCGAAAGAGTCAAGTACAAGAGCTCAAAAACCGTTGGAGCTAATACACACGGATGTGTGTGGTCCAATCAAGCCCAAATCACTTGGTAAAAGTAACTACTTCCTTCTCTTTATTGATGATTTTTCAAGAAAAACATGGGTTTACTTTTTGAAAGAAAAATCCGAGGTGTTTGAGAACTTCAAAAAGTTTAAAGCCCATGTTGAGAAGGAAAGTGGTCTTGCAATCAAAGCCATGAGATCCGACCGTGGAGGAGAGTTTACATCGAAGGAGTTTTTAAAGTATTGTGAAGATAACGGCATTCGAAGACAACTAACGGTGCCAAGATCCCCTCATCAAAACGGTGTAACGGAAAGAAAGAATAGAACAATTCTTGAGATGGCAAGGAGCATGCTCAAAAGTAAGAGACTACCAAAAGAGTTGTGGGCGGAAGCGGTCGCATGTGCGGTTTATCTATTAAACCGATCTCCAACAAAAAGTGTTTCGGGAAAAACACCACAAGAAGCATGGAGCGGAAGGAAGCCCGGTGTTTCTCATTTAAGAGTCTTTGGAAGCATTGCTCATGCTCATGTACCGGATGAGAAGCGGAGTAAACTAGATGACAAAAGTGAGAAGTATATCTTTATTGGTTATGATAACAACTCCAAAGGCTACAAGCTCTATAATCCCGATACGAAGAAGACAATAATTAGTCGAAATGTCGTTTTCGATGAAGAAGGAGAATGGGATTGGAAATCAAATGAAGAAGACTATAACTTCTTTCCACACTTTGAAGAAGATGACTCGGAGCTAACAAGAGAAGAGCCACCAAGAGAAGAACCTACTACACCACCAACTTCACCAACAAGCTCTCAAGGAGAAGAAAGCTCAAGCGAGAGGACTCCTCATTTTAGAAGTCTACAAGAGCTCTACGAGGTAACCGAAAATCAAGACAATCTTACTTTATTTTGTCTATTTGCGGAGTGCGAACCCATGGACTTCCAAGAAGCCATTGAAAAGAAGACTTGGAGAAATGCCATGGATGAAGAGATAAAGGCGATAAAAAGGAATGATACATGGGAGCTAGCTTCACTTCCAAATGGGCACAAGGCGATAGGTGTGAAGTGGGTGTATAAAGCAAAGAAAAATTCTAAAGGAGAAGTTGAAAGATACAAAGCAAGATTGGTGGCAAAAGGTTATAATCAAAGAGCCGGAATCGACTATGACGAGGTATTTGCTCCCGTTGCTCGTCTAGAAACGGTTAGACTAATCATTTCACTAGCGGCTCAAAACAAGTGGAAGATATATCAAATGGATGTCAAGTCGGCCTTCTTAAATGGAGACCTTGAAGAAGAAGTTTACATTGAGCAACCACAAGGCTACATAGTCAAAGGAGAAGAAGACAAAGTCTTGAGGCTAAAGAAGGCCCTTTACGGATTAAAACAAGCCCCAAGAGCTTGGAATACTCGAATTGATAAGTACTTCCAGGAGAAAGACTTCATCAAGTGTCCATATGAGCATGCACTCTATGTCAAAATTCAAATAGACGATATATTGATCGCATGCTTATATGTAGATGACTTGATATTCACGGGTAACAATCCAAGCATGTTCGAAGAATTCAAGAAAGAGATGACAAAGGAGTTCGAGATGACGGATATTGGATTGATGTCTTACTACCTCGGAATTGAAGTAAAACAAGAAGACAATGGAATCTTCATTACTCAAGAAAGCTATGCTAAGGAGGTACTTAAAAAGTTTAAGATGGATGACTCGAACCCGGTGACCACACCAATGGAATGCGGAATCAAATTATCAAAGAATGAAGAAGGGGAAGGAGTGGATCCAACAACCTTTAAGAGCTTGGTTGGAAGCTTGAGATACTTAACATGCACAAGGCCCGATATTTTATATGCAGTCGGAGTTGTTAGTCGTTACATGGAGCATCCAACAACAACTCATTTCAAGGCGGCCAAGAGGATTCTTCGCTATATCAAAGGTACCATAAACTATGGCTTACACTATTCTACTTCTAATGACTACAAGCTTGTTGGATATAGCGATAGCGATTGGGGTGGAGACGTAGATGACCGAAAGAGCACAAGTGGTTTCGTGTTTTATATTGGAGATACGGCTTTCACATGGATGTCGAAGAAGCAACCAATTGTCACTCTATCCACTTGTGAAGCGGAGTATGTAGCGGCTACTTCATGTGTGTGCCATGCTATTTGGTTAAGAAATCTTTTAAAGGAGTTAAGCTTGCCACAAGATGAACCAACGAAGATATTTGTGGATAACAAGTCGGCAATAGCATTGGCGAAGAACCCGGTCTTCCATGATCGAAGTAAACACATTGACATACGCTATCACTACATTAGAGAGTGTGTTAACAAGAAAGACGTGCTATTGGAGTATGTGAAGACACATGACCAAGTAGCCGATATTTTCACCAAGCCTCTCAAGCGTGAAGATTTTATCAAGATGAGGAGTTTGCTTGGAGTAACAAAATCAAGTTTAAGAGGGGGTGTTGAAAGTTAAACTTGATTTTGAATCAAGTTTAATTATTGGGTTAATTACCCAATAATTATTTGATGGGCCAAATCCAAGTTCTAGAGGTTTCTCTAGAAATATCATCATCTCCACCTCCTTAAAAAGTTCTAGAAATTCTCTAGAATGATCTTCCATCACCTCCTTAAACATAATAATCTAGATATTCTTATAGAATAATCTAGATAATTGTATTATTATAATCTAGATATTATGATGGAATAATCTAGATTTAGAATTAAAATATTTTAGATATTTTGTAGTTTGGAGGCTATAAATAAATACCACCTCCCTCTCTCATTTGTAGTAAGGTTATGAAGTTGTCTTCAAGTTAAAATCAAAGCAATAAAAGTTGTATTTTTTAAAACTATCTCTCAAATACTTAAACACTTTCTCCATTACCTCTAAAAGAATTTTACTTTAACAAAATTGAATTCCATATTTGGTCGAGTTTAAGATGCACATCTTTAAGCTCTGAAACTTGCCTCTTGGAAGATGAAATCTTTTTTGATAAGATCCCGCCTTGCCTAACCGCAAATCATCCCGGTCCAAGAAACTTAAGAAACTTTCATGTGCTTTGTATCATAAATAACCGAACGGCACTTCCGAATTTAAACCAAAAGGATAATATAAAACAAGCTAAATATATACTAGTATTTTTGAAGTACATTTTTAGTGGGTGGGTTAAATTGTTATCCAACAAATTTGGTACCCGACTCGATAAAAAATTTTCTTCATAAATCTTACACCGGATAGTTCATAACTTTTTTGGATCGGGTCAAAACATATCCCAAATTATGAACCGGATATTCCATATTTAAAAAATATAGATATTTAGAATATTTGGAAAAGATTTAGAAATACAATTCTCCTATCATCTTTATTTGAATATTTTTTAACTGTTTTGAATCGTCATATAATACATAAAGTTTTAAAAAAAAATCTCAATATTTTTTCTGCATATATTGGGATTTGAAAATTTTAAAACGGATATATATTACCAAATTGATGAAAAAGGTGTGTGTTCAATGTACCAAATCGGCTAAAATGTTTAGATATTGATTCGGAATCATATTATAAATAAAATCAAAATGAATCCAAATCCGAATAAACAAGAAGCTCAACTTGATAAGCATCAAAATTTTAAATTATATACCGTTTCATTTGATTTTTTAGTTTAACTGCTTAATTTTACCGGAAATGTTAAATTTTAAATTTGTAAAAAGTTTTAAATAATATAATTCATATATTTAAAATCAATAAAAAGTTTATAATATTATGAACATTTGAACATATATAAAGAGTTACAATAAAACGAGACGAGTTATATTGGTAGACAAGGTTATATAGCGGAACGAGTTTTTAAGAAGTTTTAAATATTATAACTCATATATTTAAAATCAATAAAAAGTTTATAATATAAGAACATTTGAACATATATAAAGAGTTAAAATAACATGGGACGGTTATATTGCAGGACGGGGTTATCTTGCAGGTCGGGGTTATATGATGGGACGAGTTTGAATCAAAAAAATTTTAAACATCATTAACACGCTGCTTCAATACGTTAAATCTTCATTTTATTATTTTTTTAACACTACCAATATTAGACATATCGAATGATCTTGATTAAAGTAAATTGTATAAAACAAAAGTTGTCTTATGGTATACTGTTATTTAATAACAATTGTAAACTATAAAATATAAATGTGTTATAAAATTATACAATTTGCAAAAAAAAATTATATAATATATAACTATTAAATTTTAAAAATAAATCGATATACCGCGGGTTAAAATCTAGTATTGAAAATAAAACAGTAGTAGTATAGATAGCCGGTCAAATTTTTGGAATATTAATCTCTTGAAAAGTTTTTTGTTCTGGAAGATGTCCCGCTCATAAGTGCCCTGCTTTTGGATGCGTCAATAAAGGAGGATACCTTAGGTTGGCATTTCACAAAATCCGAAAAATAGACAATCAAATCAGGATATCATACGGCACGGTTAGAAAATTTGGATGTCAATTTACTTTTTGTTGTCCCAAATATCAAATCACTCAAAGAACATACTTGGAAGGTACAATGTCCGTTACGTCATTTTTTTGGTAAATATTATCAGGTTGTATGACGGTCATGGAAAATTTGCGGAAAAATGTAGAAATTGTGATACAAGATGCGGCAGATGTGCCACATTAGAGGAAAAAAATTAACCATACAATTAACCACCTAGGGAATTTTTCTTCGGGTCCTATTTATGCGAATTTGGATCACTTATTTTTGGATAACACCTTCATAGATAGACGCATCTTCATATCCATAGATAATTTGGTATATTTGGAAGGTAAAGAATAAAAAATTCTTTGAAAATGTGTATAAAGATCCATTAAAGATATTACGGTTAGCGGAAAATGAAACAAATCGTGGCAGTTAGCTCAAATGGAGTTTCAAGGTTTAGCTCAAAATAATATTTTTTAATGTTGTTAACACCTAATATATATCGTTATATCTCCCTCGTATCTTTTCTATAGATGTCAACGTTTCATTTCTTACACGGTGCTACAGTGTATCTTGACTAATTTAACACGAATAAATGAAGTGAGTGTTAATCATGTACAATTGATGAGGAAGGCCAAATGCATTATTGAAGATGCTAGCTTTTGTTTTCACTCTTTAATCAGTAACGTCGTCGTCAGGAAGTCATCGCTTTTAGACTTTTCATCAATGCATTATGCTTCACTTTCTTTGTTCTTGATTATGGCTAAGTCTTGGCCTCTTTCGTTTGTTTTGGTTTAAATACTATCGTGGGGTATGTTTGGACTTTGACTCAGTCAAATCACCGAAGCTACCCAATGAACACGCCAAAGACTCTCTTTAGTATACATATAGCACTAAGCTTATATATGGGTTTGATCCTATAAACCCTCACTCACTACCATTACCAAAAACCAATAGCCAAGAACTTTTGTTTTCCTTTGTGTTTTTGAAATCATGGATCGATTTCCGTTCTTGAATGTTGTAATGGAGGGATTGGGTATTCTACATGAAACCCGCAAATTGTTTCTCAAGAACAAAAAAATGTCGATGATGTTCTCAGTCTTGGTATTCCCCTTCTTACTCAATTGTTTAGTTTTCTTGTTTAACCAAACGTTTGTGGGTTTTTCATACATCTTCATGGCAGTATTCCCCATTATTAACCTCTATTCTGATCTAGTCACCGTTCACGCATCAGCTCTTACTCTGAAAAATGAAAACATCAAGATCAAATATTTTCCGGTTATGACCTTTAAATCTTGGAAGGGACCTCTTGTGACAAAATTCTATATTGCTCTTTTCATTCTTGGCTATGGGTTCCTATACGCTATAATTTTTTGTCCTCTCTTAGTGTTTTCTTCAAAACTTTTTTTCTTGGTAGCCAAGTCTGTCCCTTTATTGATTCTATTGGAAGTCTATGAGTCCTATTTAGCTATCGTTTGGAACTTATCTATGGTCATATCGATACTAGAGGAAACTTATGGGGTCAAAGCTTTAAGGAAAGCTGCAAAGATTGCTAAAGGGATGAAGCCAAAAATATTTCTCTTGAATCTTTCCTTCCATTTATTGACATTCGGATTAGGTCAAATCTTGCAGCTGATAAATTGGAGAAGATCTTTCTCGGTTACCTTAGCCACTGGTTTAGTCTTTGTGTGTTTGGACTTTGCGCTGAGGATGTTTCAGCTTGTGACTTACACCGTTGTCTATTTCCAATGTAAGAGCCTCCAAAGCAAAGATGTTGAGTCGCTCGGGGATGTGGAATATACGAAATTGTCCTCCAATACTGTCATGGGATGATTGGCATGATATTTCAAGAGAAGGGGCCTAGATGATATTTAATCGGTGGATTTGTTTGAAGTTGACCATTGACTTGGAAAATTATTTTAAACAATCAAAAGTCATTTTTTTTTTTGTCAAAGTTGAATAATCAAAGATTTGGTTGAAAATATTGTTTAAAGATTTTGTATTACACATGTGTGTAGAGAAAACTGAGAATAACAGTTGCTTTTAAAAGAAACAAATTAACACAAGAATTTGATAACCGAGTCCACGGCTAACCCCTACGTCTCGGAGGATCGGACTCTTGCTTCAAAGCTTCACTATATCACTAACTTGTGATGTCTTTGTTTTTTTTTCACCAGGTTTTACACATAAGAAAAACAAAAATTCCAAAACAATAAAGAGGAAGAAGAAAGATCTTGAAAACCATCGTTTCTCACTTTCTATATATGGAGCTCTTTTTTGCTTGTCTTTTCTCAACTACCACCACCACTATCATCGTTCTGGTAAATATATAAAAGTGTAACATTTGGGCCAAAGTCATTTGCATGCCCTTATTCTTCTTGTTTCTTGTTTGATTTTGTCTAGCCTATTAAGTAAGGTTCACCATGAGTGTGAATTCGTCAACCCCAATAATGTATTAGTATTACGCCCTGCTATGGAGGGGCACATTATTTTATTAGCTACATAGATTATTTTTCATTTAGTTTTGTGAAACGAAAAATACAAGGAATGGAAAAATTTAAGGAGTTATATTTAGTCTCAAGAAAACATGAGGTGATTGCAACCTCAGGTTAAGTCAAATGATAAAGTATTATGCAACTTCTAGATTCTGTGTTAAACAAATATTGTTGTATTAACTTTTAAAAGGTAATAAACGATAGCACCAAGTGACTTGAATGAAACAAGTAAGAAGAAGAACAATGAACCAAAGATATTAGTACTATTAGTAGCAAAAAGAACGAAGATAGAATTTGCACTATACGTGAAAGTGAAACAATGTCTATCAATCCAAACTTACAGTCTAATAGAGATCTTATGATATTATTTTGTTTCATTATAAATACTAAAGATGTAAGGATTCTTTATTTTTTTAAAAAAGTTAAAAATGTAAAATTAGAAACAGATGTTATTAAGTAATATATCTAGAGGTAACAAAATTAGATATTTGGAGATTTTCTATTTTTGTTTATATAAAAACGAGATATAACTCTAACTTAGTGAACAATCGACTTGAAGGGAAAAGGGGATTTTCATACCCGTACTATTTGCACCGTGGATTTTCATACCTGGACAATTTTGTAGGGTATTTTACAACCTAAACTTCAATAAAATTTGAATCTCATACCTATACTTGATACAACGTGCAAAAATCAGAGTCAATCTAACGGGTGTTAGTCAACTCCGTTACGGTGCTGAGTCATCGTACACGTGTACGCTGACGTGTATCAAAACGACGTCGTTTTCATACCCGTACTGTCTGCGCCGTGGATTTTCATACCTGGACAATTTTGTAGAGTATTTTACAACCTAAACTTCAATAAAATTTGAATCTCATACCCTATACTTGATACAACATGCAAATATCGGAGTCAATCTAACGGGTGTTAGTCAACTCCGTTACGGTGTGTATCGAAATGACGTCGTTTTGATATGTGTTCTCAAAGTTTTAAGTTTTTTTGCAAAATTGGGGACTCGAACCCGCGAGTCGTAGTCACATGGGAAGCACCGAATACCAACTGGTCGCACAATGTTCATCGAGTATTCCTCAATCTTTTTAACTTATAAACCCAAAAATTTGTGTGTTTGGAAATAATTAAAATGACGTCGTTTTAATTTTCTTCCTTGGGTAAGCATGACATACAATTTTCCCCCAATTTAAAACGACATCGTTTTAATTATTTCCAAACATACAACATTTTGGGTTTATAAGTTAAAAAGATTGAGGAATACTCGATGAAAGTTGTGGGATCAGTTGGTATTCGGTGCTTCCCATGCGACTACGGCTCGCGGGTTCGAGTCCCCAATTTTGCAAAAAAATTTAAAACTTTGAGAACACATATCGTTTTGATACACGTCAGCGTACACGTGTACGATGACTCAGCACCGTAACGGAGTTGACTAACACCCGTTAGATTGACTCCGATTTTTGCACGTTGTATCAAGTATAGGTATGAGATTCAAATTTTATTGAAGTTTAGGTTGTAAAATACCTTATAAAATTGTCCAGGTATGAAAATCCACGGTACAAATAGTACGGGTATGAAAATCCCCTTTTTCCTCGACTTGAAACCCTAATTGGGATAACTTAAATGGCGCATGAGGAGAAGCTTCCATGGGAGTTGACTGAAGAGATACTTTCTCGTGTACCACCAAACACTCTTGTTCCCTTAAGAACCGTTTCTAAACAATGGAACGCTCTTTTCGACGACAAGACGTTCATCAAAAACCATAAGGCAACGAATCGATTCATCTTAACAACCAAATCCAAGATTTATTCGGTAAGTATCGATCCAAAGATAGAGGTGTGTGAGCAGTGGCGGAGCCAAAAATTTTGTTTACCGGGGGCATTTATAATTTTTTTTAATTATATATATATATATATATTAATATTAAATAATCCTATACTATTATTTGGGGAGTACAATTTATGGATTACCCTTAATTAACCTTCTCCTTTGTAAGAATTTACTTAAGAATGCCATTAGAAATAAAATTTTATAGAGTAAATTAATTCAACTCATTAAGGTTAAACAAGTCAAATACTATTTTATGCAATTTAATTATAAAAACGAAAATCTATTATTAATTTCTTTAAAAAGAATGACCAATCAAAATGATCATATAAGATTTGATATCTAACTTACCATATTAATTTGTTATTAATCATTATACTTCACCTCTCATCTTTATATGATTCTATTTCTATAAATAAATAAATCATTATATCATCTATATAATAAAAAAAAAAGTAATTTTTTTTCCGCATATACCAAAATTTGAATTTTTAAAAACGAATATAAATTATTCAATGTATGAAAGAACAAATTTAACGGGTCAAAAATTCATATTTGAGTAATATATTCCTTTTTTTTTTAATATCATCAATACTTAATAGATCAAAAATTTATGAAGTATAAATACTCTAATTTGATTTTTTGAAACAAATATTTATAATAGGCGGCGGGTTGAATATAATATATTATATGATGAAATGAGTTATGATCCTTATAACTATTTGAATATTTATATTTAATTTCGTATAATTTTTTTAAAATTCATAATTATACATAATACAATAAATTTTTTAAAAGATTTTAATTTGGAACATTTTAAAATATTTTAATTTAATATATTAAAGAATATCATAAATATTTAATAGATTAAAAAGATAAAAAAAATTATAAATACAATAATTTGTTTTTCTAAAAAGATATGTTTAAAATATTTATAGTAGGCGGCGGGTTAAATGTACTGTATTATATGGTAGAAAATTATGATCCTTATAACAGACGGCATTTTAAGATTTTATGATGAGATGAGTTAAATAAAGTTTGACACTTCTAAATATTTGAAAATTTGATTCTGCAAGCAATTTTGAAAATAATAAATAATAGATTGTACCGCAATATTTTCATACGGATTGTAAAATGAAAATATAGACTCCACACACAGATTGAATTTGATATTATTATATACCAAATATATGTTCATAACATATTTGATTATGTGAATAATTGGTAAATTCCGTAATTAGCTCAAACAAATATTTATTTCAACAACCAATGAATCAGAATTTGAAAAAATAATTTCCTAAATTAATTCAAAATAATAGCTAATTTTCTTAAGTAATTCAAAATAATCTACGTTTTAGATGCGATTCATTTATGATATTTTGATTTTTGATCTAACTAAATTATATGCACTCTCATTTTGTGGTTGTTAACATAAATTAACTCATTGTTCAAACAATATTAATTTTTTTTTAATAATCTTATTTTCCGTTTTCATATCTTAAAAAAAAATATCCATAATTGAATACTATAGAAAAATGAAAATATATTCATTCTAATATTATACATAGGGACTGACAAAAAAATATTAGTTTTTCACTTACTATTATAATATATCACAACTTTATTCTAAAACATAAATTTTATAAATTTTGTAATAAATGAAATTCAACCCGTACTGTAGTACGGGTGATGATCTAGTAGTATGTTTAAATGATAAAATGTTGCTTAAATGATCTAGAGAATAGTTAAATTTCTTTACGCAAAAAGAAAATAAATGTTCTTTTAATATAATTTATATACAGTATTTAAAATGCTTCATTTTTAAAATAAAAGATACCCGTAGTTTACTTTTTTTCTTGTATTAAGTACTTTTTATTCTCAAAATTAAATGGTATGTAGATATATTAGTTGTTGTGTTTATCTTGATTTATGACTTTTTAAGGAAATATATGCTAACAATTTAAAGATTTATAGCTATTTCTAAGGATTTTGATTTTAAAAAGCTATTTCTAAGGAAAACAAAAAACAAAAATAGAAAGAGAATTCATGGTAAATGAAATAATAAAGATGTATGGGGTCAAATAAAGAAATCAGTTCCATGGCATAGGGGTCATAATATAAACTCTATATAAAAATATCCAGAAATCATTAGAAAACTTACCTTATAAAATAAAAATTACAAATGTTATGGGGGTCAGCTGACCCCCCTCCCACTACACTGCCTCCGCCCCTGTGTGTGAGTTAACCTTTGATATTCCCGGTTTAGAATCCCAGATACCTAAATACTTGATTGATTGCGATAAGTTGTTGCTATGTGGCATGGAGAAAGGAATTGTTGTTTGGAACCCTTGCTTGAGACAGAGTAGATGGATCGGGCAAGATTTAAACCAAACTCGAATGAAAGCCTATGGCATAGGATACAATAATAAGGGGAGTTACAAGATCGTTGGTACTTGTCATCGGAAGGAACATCCCACCAAGGTCATGTGGACAATCCATGACTTTGCCTCAAATGTGTGGAAAGACCTCCTCGAGTTAAAGTCTTGTAATAGTAAGGAAGGAAAACGGCCTACATTACACACCACAAGTGGTGTATCGTTAAATGGAAATTTGTATTGGATTTCTTTTGTTGGCAAGATTAATCCCGTGTACGAGGTAACTGATTTCGTGCATGGCCTAACTAAATTCAACTTCTCGAGCGAAAAGTTCTTCAGATTTTGTGATCTACCATGTGGAATGACCAACTGTTATAAAGATGCTCTTGTCCTCAAGGTTATTGAGGGAGATCGATTTTCATTGTTAAAGCAATGCCATGCAACAAAGAAGATTGAGGTTTGGGTGAGCAAGTACAAGATTAATAATAATTTGGATAGTGAAGATGTGGAATGGATAAAGTTCATGGAAGTGTCAAGTCCTAACTTGCCGGATTTAGTAGACCCTAGATACTCTCAGCCAAGTTACTTCATCGAAAATAAAAGGCTAGTGGTGTGCTCTTGCGATGAAACTGGTCAGGCTTGGATCTATGTTTTCGGGGAAAATAAGTTGATCAGTAAAACTCATATAGATTATGTGGTTGATCCTTGGCCTTCGCACTCTACATTTATTCCGAGTTTGGTACCTGTTCCTCGAGGTCAAAGAGAAGAACTAGCAGAACTAAAAGTTTAATTTTCTTACGTTTTTGGCTTCTTGGTTGGTGAGGAATCTAAATTTGATTTGGATTTTAGTTTTTTTATTCACAAACCATGTTATTTGTTGCAACTAGAGAATTTTGCTAATTTTGCTTCTTCTTTTTTTTTTGCAAAATGAATTCTTAATTTCCTACGCATTTGTTACGAAATATATTTTTCGTAGGAAATTCGAATGAAATTTCATACTCCAAGACTCGTGAGATGTTCGAAGGAAATTTCCAACGAAATTCCTACGAGAAAAAATATCGTAGGCAATTTCGTAGGAAAATGGAATGAAAAACGAAAGAAAATATTGGTAGGAAATTCGAAGGTATATTTCCTTCCCATTTCCTACGAACATACCTTCCCATTTCTTACAATCTTACCTTTTTGCTGATGAATGTGTGTTTTTTTTGTTTCTTGTCCTGCCTTTAAACTTTTTATTGATTAGTCTAAGGTTTACATAAGTCTTGATCTTGATTTGGGTCTTTACATAACTTATGTCTTGAGTGGCTTAATGTTCTTATAGCTTGCTTTTGGACAGCCGTCTGGTACGTAGCAGCCCATTTGCGTCCCAATCTTTATTTGGTCAGACCAGAAATTCAAGTACTGTCAAGCGAATTGGCCTTATGAATGAGCTTTTAGCTGCAATGGATACAAGTTCTTATGCCCATGTTTGAGAAGGATCTTCAAATCAAATATCTTATGGAATGCAACAAGCTCCTCCTCCAACAGTTTGTACAAATTCAACCACCGAGTTATCCGCCAATCCAGAATGAGACGACGAACACGTCGAACACGAGCGTAGATGACGATGCGACGAGATTCAAGAGTAGATCGATTAGGATTTGAATCTTTAATTACCTTTATGTGGCTTGTACAATGAATATGGTTTGGTATGAATTTTAATTGGTATGAAGCTATCATGTTTCTTTTGAATTTTAAATTTAATTTATTCAAAAAACAAAAATTTGTAACAAAGAAATATAATTAATTTTATTAAAATTGTCTTTGAAATTTCGAAGAATAATGGTAGGAATTTAGTAGGAGGTGTATCGTAGGAAACTGGTAAGATAATTTTGGTAGGTAATTAGTGAGAAATATTTCGTAGGAAAGTTGAAGAAATAATTAAATTTCCTACGATAATTTGGAAGGATAATGGTGAAAAGGGCCCTACCAATTTCCTACGAAATTTCCTACGCGCTTTCCTACGAACCGGTTTCTATTTCCTACGGGCGATTCCCTTCAAATATTTTTCGTAGGAAATTGGTAGGAAACGTCTATTTCCTACCACTTTCCTACGATTTTGGTCGTAGGAAAACGCTGCATTTCTTGTAGTGAGAACAAACTACAATGCATGGCTTTGACTCTCGTAGTCCTGGCTTTGATCCGGAAGTAACATTATATTCTTTCGAAAAATTTGTTAGCTTTCACTTCTTGTTGGGTCAAATATTACTAAGCTTGTTTAATAGTTTTAAGATGTTTTTGTTTAGGTCTTTGCAACAAATTAAAGAGTTTTTCACTGCTGTTCCACATGTTATCATCTGTTCCTAATTTTGAGGAACTATATTGTTTTAATATGAATTACCAACATATATCAAAGAAACACCATCTTCTTTCAATGATGAAATATCAACCATGTTCCTGATGAGTGTTCTATATTTTCCACCAAAGCATTGCCTCCGACACTAAATTTTCCCTTGCATCTGTTATAAGGTATGAGTTGTATTTATTTACCTTATACATTGGTGAGTCTCGTAATTCAATATTCCAATATTAATAATAAGATAAACCCAGTTTTTCAAAACCATGTAAAGTTCATGCAAACCGGAGGCATCAAGCTTAACCGAGAATCACAATTGGTTAAAGATATATGGTTTCAGTTGAGAGATGGTCAGCCTTCAAGAAACTTGAGTTCATATGTAGGATAAGCGTGACCAAAAATCAATAACGTTAGCATTCACTCAAAAACACATATACATAGTGTATAGCGTCGTATTCATTAACCTAAACACTTTCCTCCATGATCTACGCTCTCTTTACTGTAAAATTCTTGCATTTTTTTTGTCGTTAATGTTACATGTTATCTCTAGGACCCGACGGTCAACTATCTTTAGGTACAGAGATATACAAATTTGTGCGCAACACGGGCTCGGAGAAAGCACCAGGATCCGACAGTCTCACAGCACGCTTCTACCAAAATTACTGGGAGATAGTAAGTGCATATGTCATTAAAGAGGTTAAGTTGTTCTTTAACAAACCTACAATGCAACCATGTATTAATCATACCAATATATGTATGAACAATCTCCTCTTCAATACCAGTACGAGACATTGAATTGGCAAATGTTGAAGTAAACGAATGGAGCTAACAATAAAAAGAAAAAAAGGAGTTACTGTGAAAAGTTGTTTTTTCTTATAGAAGGGACATCAAAATATTTAAATGTTTTCAAATAAAATGTTAAAACTATTGTACAATACTAGGTTTAAACGACTACATGCATATATATTGTACATGATGGTATTACGATCAACAAGTACCAATAAATGTAAAATTTCTCTTTTTGCCTAGTTAATGTTCCTTAATGACTCAATGTAAAATTTCCATTTTTTTCAAGTTAATATTCTTTAACAAAATGTAAAACTTACAAATTTTCCCGATGTTTACATATAATATAATATTTTGTGTTGACGATATATGTATATAAATATAATTTTTAACCGGAAAAAGAAGAAGACGTACGAGAGAAAAAAAAAGTAAGAAAGAAAACATTTGTCTCTGTGGTGAAAATACAATATGGACTATGATCTCATCAAAGTTATCGCAATCTTGGGCGTTCCAGCAGTCATCATCATCATTTTGATCTTGGTTTATGCATGGTTTGTCAGTCGCGGTCGAGCAAAGATTGAACCCAATGTGATATGGAGCTGAGCTTAATATGTAATCCGTAGCTATTTTATCTTACGAGTTTTTGTTTTTCTTAATTGATCTTACAATTTATCGACTTTTTCTCATTCGTTTTTATTTTATTTTTATATATGAATTATTCTATGATGAAATCGTTAGATTAACATCATATAGAATAGCATATCGATAATGCAACGCTGCAATGTTTATTTATAAATTAAGGATTGGTTTTTGTTGGTTCAATGATATTTTAAGTTTGTAACCTTATTTTACATATAATGATATTTCAGTGATGCTCTGATATCTGTAAATTTGAGAAATGTTAGGCATGAAAAGAATAACAGTAAGGATTCGGAGGTTGATTAAAATGACGAGTCAGTCTCTATAAAACCATTTATTTAATAATTAGAAAGGTGTAAGATGTAGTTAAGTGTAATATCTACTTATAAACAATGGTCCTTTCGTTCATTCTTCTAAAAAAAAAAATTGTACGGGCCAATTGGTTGAAATGAATTCTAATTATGTTGCCCAAACACAAGACCAACATTCTTTAAGACATTGTTTGGTTGATTATAAGAAAATCTATAGTACTTTATAATCACAATTTGTTCAAACAATTTATTTAGTCGATTTTAAAATACATACGCTCATCAATATTTACAGTTAGAAGTAATAAAATGAGTTATTAGCTCATGAATCAACTAGTTCAACTCGATTTATAAGTTCCAATTATGTTTTATAGATTTGTTTAATAAAAAATTTTAAGTGATCAAGTTAAATTGAGGTGGTGTATTATATGAGTAAACTGTAATAGTAATATAGGTTCAAACTTTTTTTTGAGAATGAAAATAATATAGATTTATGCTGTAAATATATAGACACAAATATACCTACTAAAGCATACGTTCTTTATCTAGTTTAATCAAAACAAAAAATATAAAAAATTATTTACCCTTACTTGGAAACTTGATTTTTTTCCAACTTAGAGATGAAGGGGAACTGAGGAAGAATATCATTGCTATATCATCCCAAGACTCTAAATATATAGTAAATTTAACAACCATTTTAAATGATCGTTGCATGATTTTGGATTTGTATACTTTATTGTTGTTACACATTATTTTTTGTTTAGTATTTGACAAAAACCTTAGTTGGATTATATTTTAAATTATTGACCAAAAAAACTCTGAAGGTTGATTTCTTGGATACTTTTTTATTTATTTTGGCTGAACAAAAAATTATTCATACTATTTTCTATATCACTATACATGGCGTGGATGCATAAAAGTATATATATATCTCCACACATTCCATTTGAATACAAAATACGATTACACGGCCCAATACGTACGTAACAATTTAGTTTACATTGTTTGAAACCAATACAATTCAAGCATCATTTAGCAAGTAACAAACCAAACATTGTCGAGTTCTGTCAATATACAACTACGAAGTGAAGAAAAAAACAAAAAAAAAAACAAAAAGAGCAAAGAAAGGCTGAAATAGAAACAAAGAAAAATTGATTCTAGTTTAAAGCGGCATGCTCAGGTCCTTCCTAAGAAAAACTCGTGTTGCTAAATTTCTTGACGTTGTAGTGGGCGGGGTTCATCGCTCCTACTATGAGCTCGCAGACATGAAATTATGGTTGTTAACCACGATATCTAGGTCACGCATATAAGCGGTTTTGGGGATGCTTAGAAAGTATCCAGATCCCATCTGAGTAGTCGTCTGCTGACCAGAACATTTTTGTTTACTATTTCACTGCCACACTATACCTTTTGTGCGTCGTCAATGACCCTATGCACACAAAATAATGTGAAAGGCCAAAAGTGGCAACTTCCCGCTATCCCTTGATTTGTTTAATGGATTATACCCTTAAATATAGTTTTTACTTTAAGAAAAATTTAAGAAAACTCTAATGTTTAAGAAATATAGTTTCTTAAATATAGTTTTTCTTAAACAAACAAACTTAAATATAGTTTTTACTTCTAATGTCTAAATTTAAATCTATAATTTCTACTTTAATCATGATTCGGTTAAATCTATAATTTCTACTTTAATCATGATTCGGTTTTTAAAAAAAATTATTATTATATTTTGCTTATGTTTTGCTTAAGTTTTGTTTCTTTTTTAATTTCTTCCAATTTTTTTTCTTTTTGTTTTGCTTATTCAAAAAATTAAATGTCTATATATCCATTTAAAATAGCCACTACCGCATAATAAAACTAGATAAATGTTCCAAGGCTAATCTAAAAATGTCTACCTCTATTCTTTCTGGCATTTTAGAAACTAGATTTACTCGTCCGTGCGTTGTGCGAGATTTAAAATTGAAACTAGCCACAATACAAAATATTAAAAATAATCATAATCATTTGAATTTCAAAACTAAATATATATAAATACTTGTTTTACAAAACAGTACACAACATAGAAATTATCAAAAATATTTGGTATGTACAACCACGAAATAACAAAAGTAATATAAGATGAATCGGTCTCGGTAGCCATTCATGGACTTTTATCAAAAAGAGATTTATTCCATAAACAGATCTTGTAAGTATATCTCGAGGTTTTGACCTAATCTTACCCCATTCTAAAATTAAATTTGCTGAATTTTAAAATCAATTTATGAAAATGTATAAACGTAATATTCATGCCGCTTCAATAGGTTTGGAAAGCACAATTTACCTATTGAAGCAAGACAATCATGCATTAAGAAAAGTTTTAACCAAAACATGAATGTCCTTATCTTATCTTTTCTATCCTACAACGCTTTATTACATGCCTCAACGGTTTAACCTAATGTTGAATATGATAGTCTGGTTTACTAAATCAAACTATATGATAGTGCATACATATATCCGATGAATTTACTTTAGTCATGTGCATACATATATCCGATGCTTCAAGCATTAGTCAATTTCTCTTCAAATATTTTTTTCTCTGTCATTTTCTCGTCATCTTCTATGATGCACTTGTACGCCTCCCAATATCTATCTTCTTTTATCTTCTATGCTCACTTACATATAATAAAACTTTGAATGCATTCTTGACTTCAAATTATTTTCTCATTTTCATCTTCTTAGTCTATTTTCTCTTATTAACAATATGATTTTCATGCTTGAGGGTAATATATTTTTACGGAAGATATATATTTATGAAAATTGTCTCTACACTTATTTAGATTTTTACCTATATTTAAATATTTTAACCTTTTTTATTTAGAAAGCATACAATATATAGATATAATTGTTATATTTTACTATAATAAAATACTAAGATACAGTCAATCTTATTATTTTTTTTGTCAATGTGAATTTATACTTTTGTTTTTTGAAATATAATTTCCAATTTTAAAAATGAATTATTTCTTATATCTTAAAAAACTTATACATTATAAATTTATTATAACATTTAACCATTTATTTTTAATCTAAAACATAATATTATTTTAAATAGATTTCTTCCACTTCATTATCATCTCTTTAAGTTAATGTTTCCAGAAAATACGAATATCTTCTTATTATTAAAAAAAAACTATTATATCCTTCCATTTCAATTATTTTTTCATCCTAAATTATATTTGAGGTTTCCTTATTATTCTTGAAAATGATAGTTTTAAAACCTTTTTGTTTTTGTAAGTTATTATTTTTTGTAATTGTATAATAAATTTCATTAAGAATCATTTTGCCCATCTTAAATAACATTGGTATTTCTATGAAATTTTCATTATTATTTTTATTTCTTAATTATATATTTAGGGATTATGTTCATTTTAAGTTATATGTTAGCAAAAATTTAATTTGAAGTATTTTATATGTATATATGTTACCGATTGTATAGTGGCTATTCGGAGATAGGGACTCATGCAGAACAGTTCTTCACTAATATTTACACGTCTTCGGGTCACCAAGTCTCACCAATGGACTTTGCTGATTTTTTACCAACAGTGACCAATGAAGTAAATGACGACCTGACCCGAGACTTTACCAATGAAGAGATTTATACTGCACTATCTCAAATCGGAGATGATAGGGCACCGGGTCCGGATGGCTTAACGGCACGTTTCTATAAGGAATGCTGGGACGTTGTTGGCAATGATGTAACGAAAGAGGTACATGCTTTTTTTAGCACATCGATTATGAAACCAGGCATTAATCATACCAACATATGTATGATTCCAAAAATAAATGATCCTATCACTCTTTCAGATTACAGACCAATTGGGTTATGTAATGTACTTTATAAGATCATATCGAAATGTTTGGTTATGAGATTAAAAAAGCACTTGAACTCAATAGTATCGGACTCGCAAGCGGCTTTTATTCCCGGCCGTTTGATAACCGATAATGTCATGATCGCTCATGAGATAATGCATTCTTTAAAATCCCGGAAACGAGTGTCCCAAACGTACATGGCCGTAAAGACGGATGTTAGCAAAGCTTATGATCGTGTTGAATGGAATTTCTTGGAAACAACTATGCGCTTGTTTGGTTTCTCTGAAAAATGGATAGCATGGATTATGGCTACTGTTCGCACTGTCCATTACTCTGTTTTGATTAATGGTTCTCCTTTTGGATCAATTACTCCACAACGCGGTATTCGTCAGGGAGATCCTTTGTCCCCGTATCTGTTTATTCTTTGCGCCGACATCTTGAGTCATTTAATTCGATCAAAGGCTAATAGTGGTGATATAAGAGGTGTGCGTATTGGTAATGGAGTCCCGGCTATTACACACTTACAATTTGCGGATGATTCGTTATTTTTTTGCCAAGCAAACAAGAGAAATTGTGTTGCTTTAAAAGAGGCCTTCGAAGTCTATGAATTTTATTCGGGACAAAAAATAAATACTTCTAAATCCATGATTACATTCGGTTCGAGGGTTTTTGGTTACAAACAAGACATGTTAAAAACAATCCTCGCAATTCCAAATCATGGAGGTGGGGGCAAATATTTAGGACTCCCTGAGCAGTTTGGCCGAAAAAAGAGAGAGATGTTTGATAACATAATTGAAAGAGTTAAGAGAAGAACTACAAGTTGGAGTGCAAAATTCCTTTCACCAGCCGGAAAGGAAATTTTGATAAAGTCAGTGGCACTAGCTATGCCGGTCTACTCCATGTCGTGTTTTAAATTACCGATAGGAGTCACCTCTGAAATTGAATCTTTACTTATGCGCTTTTGGTGGGAAAAAACGGTCCAACACAAAGGCATACCATGGGTAGCTTGGGAGAAACTTCAGCTTTCGAAAAAAGAAGGAGGACTAGGCTTTCGTGATCTTGCCAAGTTTAATGATGCTCTTTTGGCCAAACAAGCGTGGCGGATTATTCGTTATCCTGAGTCTATGTTTGCTCGTCTAATGAAGGCTCGATATTTTAAAGATGAATCAATCATGGAAGCCACACCGAAGAAGTACCAATCATATGGTTGGTCGTCGATTTTAAAAGGACTGGAGGTTATTAAAAAAGGTAATCGGTACCAAGTAGGGGATGGGAAATCTATAAATATCATGAGAACAAACTTGGTTCCGACTCACCCTCCTCGTCCTTTAAACATTGTTACTCCAGATCCGGATCTACATCTTTGCGATTTTATATCCTCGAATGGCACATATCGGCATTGGAACAATGCTATGGTTGATAAGGTGGACGCTGAGGATCGCCATGTCTTACTTCAAACACATTTACCACGGAGGATTACTCAGGACAGGATCATTTGGCATTACCACAAATCTGGAGAGTACACTGTTCGTTCGGGATATTGGTTTCTCACTCACGATCCGACTCAACTTCAACCAAACCCGATACCTCCTCATGGCTCGATCTCTATGAAAAATGCTATTTGGAAATTACCACTTATCCCGAAAATTAAACATTTCCTTTGGCGTGTTCTATCACGAGCCCTGAGTACTATGACTCGCTTAAACACTAGAGGTATGAATTTAGACCCTCGTTGTCAACAGTGTGGCCGGTCCGACGAAACAATCAACCATTGTCTCTTTAAGTGTCCTTTTGCTATTTTAACTTGGAAATTATCGAACATCCCCATATCACCATCGCACCTTTCGTCTGCGAATGTTGAAGATAATCTTTCAAATATTTTGCACCTCCAACAAGTCACTGGAATTTCAACGGAGAACAAACTATTACCTTTTTGGCTACTTTGGCAAATTTGGCGAGCAAGAAATAACCTTGTATTTAATAAAGTAAGAATCAGCCCATCTACGGTTACGTTGCGAGCAAAAGCAGATGTAAGGGAATGGATCACTTCGAATGAAATTAGACTTTCTCCTACCAACAACTCACACTTAACGGCAGAGACTGTTTCATCTTGGACTAAACCTCCGATTGAGTTCGTAAAATGCAATTTTGATGCTACTTTTGATGTCAATACTAATCAAACAAACGGAGGTTGGATAATTCGGGACCATGATGGCACAGCAAAGGCGTGGGGATCATCACGTCTAAAGGCAACAGGATCTTCCTTGGAAGCAGAAGCACAAGCGTTACTTTCTTCTATGCAACAAACATGGATTCGTGGATTCACTAAGGTGTTTTTTGAAGGTGATTGCAAAACTTTGATTGACAGTATCAATAATACGGAGTTAGATGCATCTATTCATGGAATCTGTGAAGATATCAAGCTTTGGGCGTCAAAATTTAAAGAACTTTTCTTTATCTTTAGAAATCGATCTTGTAATCAAGTAGCTCATAGTCTCGCGCAACATGGATGCACTCGCTTAAATTTTTATTCTGCAAGTTTAGATCCTCCTCCATGGCTTGTAAACAGTTTGTATGCTGATTGTTCAAATTAATATAATTATTTCGACGAAAAAAAAAAAAAAAGTTAACCTCACCCGAGCTATTCACCCGACCAGAGGTAGGGCGAGTTAAAACATCTGCTGATTAATGAGGACGATGACTAAAGTAATGGCGGGACAATCACGCAAAAAATAAAAGTACAAGGATTCTTCTATAACTTTGTGTAACATTAGTTTGGGCCCTATAATTTTATATAGGTCAGGTCGATTGGATGGATCAGTAGATGTATTGACTCGCCCTACCTCTGGTTGGGTGAATAGGTCAGGTCAACTAGTATGAACGTATTTTCATACTCTTTAAGCCGGTTTCAATGCTTTTTGCTCCAAACTTCATCCATCTCTATTGTAGCACCTGAAATGACTCAAAACGACTCGACAGACTCTAAAAACATCTAAAAGACGCTTAGACTCGACAAAAGACTCAAAAGTGGTAAAAACGCAACACATCAACTCCCCCAACTTAAATCTTTTCTTATCCTCAAGGAAAACAAAAAACCTAAATAATAGAAGAGGTTTGAAAACATGAGAACTCACATTTTCTTCGGGATTATGCTCTTATCATTCCTGCAAATTACTATCACAAGATTCATATCAAACCATATTGAACTGTACTTCGCCATAACCGTAGCAACAAGATTAAGTCCTGAGATTTAAAACTTTCATGTCTGAACATAACTACAAAAAACATGGCATGTTCCATTGTGGTTTATGTGTGTAGGCTATTTTAAGTATTTTAGTGTTATTAGTTTGTGATTTAAATAGAGTTTAATTGTCTTTAAATGTTATGTAGAATCTGCTGTTCTTCAATCAACATTTTTTAAAAGTTCGTTAAAGTTTAGTGTTATTAATTAAATATTTGTAAAAAGTAATCTCAAATCTTCAAAAATCTGGAGTTATTGGATTCAAACTTTTATAAAGTCATTAAAAGTTGGCGATGGAATCTGGGACGGAGGACTCTTATTCAATTAAAGCAAAAGAATCGATGATTGTTAATGAATTAAATTATTATGTTATTGGTTTATGACGTTTTACACTTTTCTTCACAAAATAAAGTCATGAAAGTATCATCAAAATAGAGAGATTGTTTGGAAAACTTTATAAGCTTATAAAAAAAACTAATGAAAAAAATTATAGAAAACTCTCTAGTAATAGTTTAGAATCTTTCATTAATTTAGTTTATATCATTTTATTAAAGTCATCAAAATTCCTTGTAAATTAGGAACCAATAACACCCCCAAGATTAATTAAGAAATATTTGGATACCTTTTATAAGACGTCTAATGTGATATTTCAAGGGATTCCTTTAGTTGGATATAAATATTCTTAATACACTAGTATTTCAAAAAAAAAAAAATAAAGACTTCAAGAGTAAAAAACAAAATGTACATATATGGTAAAATATTTAATTTGTTTTTTCTTTTAATTTGTATGGTCAACATTTAGTTCCCAAAATAATTGTCAAACACTATGAATAAATATGATTCACAATAACAAAAATAATATAGTCAATATAATTTGTAGCATAAAATAATGAATTAAAAGTATATTGACTATGATCACAAATATGGACAGAAATGCAATAGTGATATACAAATAGTATAATTAATTCCATGTAATAACATAACCACCATAGAGATTTTAACATGTTGGTGGTTTAATCTTCCTTTAGTATTGGTCTACTAATTTGGTTTTAAAAGAATAATCAATGTAAAACCAAACCAAATCTAATATATTTAAGTAGAATTTTCATTTAGCTTTTAAGAACTTATGCAAATTCTATTACTCTTTTAGGAAAATAAGTTAAGTTTATAACCATTTTATTTTGGTAAAAAATCGGTTAAGGTATATTTGGTATTTGGAAAATAACTATTCAAACTATATCAAAGGAAATAATTAGTTTTTGAATTGATATTTCAACTTTGTTTGGATCGAAAAGTTTTGGTTCAACTTAAAAGCCACAATAAACATTCAACACTTTTTAGTAAGTAGTAATTAATTTTACATCTTTTCTTTTGACTAGTATCGAAAAGTTTTGGTTTAACTTAAAAGCCACAATAAACATTCAACACTTTTTAGTAAGTAGTAATTAATTTTACATCTTTTCTTTTGACTAGTATCGGTATCCGAAATCTTATCTCTTTGTTTGAACTCTCTATTTATATGGATTCCCACGTTATTCTTTTTTCATATACCCAACAACATTTCACTTTTAAAAGGAGTAAAACTAAAATCAAGAAGTAACCATGACAGGAAAAAAAGTAAATCTTGCATGGATAGAGAATGACTACTCCAGATCAATGACATTGAAAAGAAGGAGGGCAGGGTTAGTGAAAAAGGTGAATGAACTAAGCATATTGTGCGATGTAAGGGCTTGCACGATCATTTTTAGTCCTAATGAGGCTGAACCAGTGGTGTGGCCATCTGCTGAGAAAACTCATGGCCTCCTAGACGAGTTTTTTTCCTTTCCAGAGTTCAAGCAGAACAAAAAACAGACGAGTGTCGAGTCATACCTAAATGACAAGACGAAGAAGATTCATGAGGAACTGATGAAGATCGATAAGCAGAAAAAGGAGTATGTTACTAATGAGTTGATGATTCAACTACAAAGCGGTAGTAGAATTGGTGATCTTACCTTGAGTGAGATCTACACCTTGATATCTTTCTCAAAGGATAATATCATATGTTGTAGGAAGAAGCTAGATTCCATGCAGTTTACTCCTCTTCGTGATCCACCTATATTTCCATTTGAAGTACAAGTCGAGGCAATTAAGACCACCACAAATGATATTTTTCATAATTTGGTTGAGTCAGTCTCTCAACCTTTCCAGCATCATAACATGAACTACAATCCAATAATGACTACGAATCAACAAAGGCCACACCTTTTTGATTTCATGAGCCGTGATCTAGAAGTAAGCAAGGAAGGAAGCGACATTAACAACTCACAAATTTACAGGAGAATAGCGACCAACGATGGTTTCTATCAAGAGCCAGCTCCTAATGGAACAACCGCCGGAGAAGGTAATGCTGATATGACATCGTTTGATATCAATAGGATTTTGCCGGGATTTAAGAAGGATCATATCTAAACTTTTTGTTGGTTTATGTTCTAAGTTTAGTATGCATTTATTTTAAAACTATGTTTGTTTATCTCTTTATGGACCATTAAAACATTTTATCTTTGTTATTTTGAAATATTGTTTGTCTCTTTGTTTCTTTCTTTTGAAACTATGGATCTCTAAATCATTTTATTTTGTCAATTTGGTTTCTTTTTTTTTGAACAAAGTCAATTTGGTTTCTATGATGTCCAACTAGTTCCTAATTTCGAAAAACTTAAATATGATTTAATTTGATTTAGAAACTTTCATAAGAAAAACGATAAAAATATATCAAAATATATCTGGAAATTAATCAACTTTTAACTATATATCCAATGTTTAAAATATTTCTTTAATCGTACTGTAAAAAAATATCGAATTTTTAGTCAATTAATCGGAGATTAAAAGAAGAATATTCTGAGATATTTTTTTGTATTCTTTCATTTTTATAGATAAATTACATAAATTAAATATATAATGCTAAAGATTCAATTTTAGATATCTCTTTTCTTTCAAAAAACTGATTAATCGGGAGCGTATACCAAAAACATGATCTCGTGTTATTTGGGCGCTTAAGCGAGCAATTTTTAGAACATGGAATATATTGGAGTATTCCAACTATTTAGGAGTGTATCAGAGTATTCCATCTATCTAACGTATGAAAAAAAAATGTTACACCCCAATTGATAAAATACAGTATATAGCATAATTTATATGAAAGAAATAAACTAAAACAAACGAAGTAGTGAGATCTTTCTGAATTGGTTGGTTAGTGAGTTCTTAAGATTTGAATAGAGGCCATAAAGAGAGCTAGTACTGCTTCAGATATGCAACCTCATACCACGAACTCAACGCAGTGTAGTGCTTATCCGTGCCTAAAAACGCCAATTGGATTTGGATCCCCAAGCTACAATCTACTTTTGCTCCTTGGTTCTTGCAGTGTTGCATCTTGATTGCACATTCTTCTTTGTTAAAGCACACGAACATTTGTATCTCGATCATCTGTCTTTATCAAGAACATATTCTGAACTTTGTCATGATGTTATAGTTGTTATCAGCTATAATTAGGACATATCTTGCAACGTATTGTGCACCAGTAAATGCTGCTATATAGTAATCCCTTTGAAGCATCCTCGAATCACAAAGTATCATGACAAACCAATAATTTGATGGGATATGCTAACACATTCAAGACCTCTACTTACGAGGATAAACAATCGTATAGTATTAATTTTAACAAGATATATGGTATCAAAGTTACATCGATTTGGTAATTTACATTTTCCCTTCAGCAACAAAGTGCACACAAGTAAAGAAAGAAGCGTTTTGATTGTATTAAGCTATCTCTTAGGGAGGCTTGATTACAATTTGACCATATATATTTGTACTTGTCTACATTCTATATATATATATATATATATATATATATATATATATATATATATATATATATATATATATATATATATGTTTTATTTCCTTACTGCAAGAAATCATTTCCTTACTTTCCAAGACTAGTTTTATTCTTCTATTTTGTCTCAACATTGCTGGATTTGAACCAAACTTGGAACATAATTGAAAATATATGGACTACATGAACAATTTGTAGATTCCACAGGGATTTCTGTATAATACGCATTGTCCTCTCCAATAATGCTTACCATGTTCTTATCCCTTACAATAGTAGTCGAAGTACACACGACCACTTTCTTCTCCTTATGGATCAAAAAACTATTGCAAAACGAAAAATAATGACAAGTACTAAGGATTTTAAACTCTATAGAAAACGATTTTTTCCAGGACAAGGCGGCTTCATTATCAATTATATTGGTCATCCAAATATCCATCTTTGATGTACGAAATTTCTGATGTGACACTGAGAGTTTTTCTTCTCTAAAAACCGATAAAACCATCATATCCAAATCCTCAGTTGAGGGAAGACAAAAACGGTTAAATCTCTCCGTTGTAAAATCAAAACCGAGTAAGAAACTTGTTTCATCATCTAAAGCAAACCAGTAAGTATTTCCCTTCAAAGACACACTATTCTCTGATTCTAAGAGGAAGTAGTTGAGAGCGACTTTATCAAGAAGAACCCTCCATGAATCAGAAGTTAACTCATAGATTTTAGACACCACATCCATATGGTTTGGTGTCAAATAAGATTTCGAGAACCTCAAGATTTTGTAGCAACGGCAAGATTTGTTATTTTGGTATCCTAGAGCAAACCTAGTGTGTTTCTCGTAATCAGCTTCGAGTTGGATCCACCTTGTTTCCCCTAAACACGGGTTCCAAAGTACGAGTCTACCATCCTTGGTGGTGCATAACAACAAACCATCGCAGTGAAGAACTTTGGCTATATCGATATGTTCTGAATTATTATGTGAATTCTTTAGGCTAAGAACACTCTTAAACTCTATAGACGGAGCAGCAACGTTGAGATTGATTCTCATTGGACAAACCCTAAAATCCTTCCATAAGAGAGCATGAGACTGCTTTGGAGCTTCACGAAGGTGCTTCTCGGTGAATCTTCGGATATTTAATAAAGCGTTCCATTTTTTGCAAGTAGATCGTAACCGTTTAAGAGATGTGGCCGGGACACGAGAGAGTATTTCTTCTACCAAATCTAGTGGAAGATCTGACATCGTTTCTCTTGTGAAAGAAGAAAGTGACTCAAAGGCTCTTTAGTAGAAATTAGGGTTTTGAGTTTTTTTTTTTCACGTTTTGCCCCTTAAACCAATCTTTGTCTTATATACAAACAAGAAATTAATTAGGGTGTTAATTTATTTATTATAATTAATGATAAGATAGACTTGTATACAAAATTATAAATGTTACCAGAAATTCTTTTAATCACCATAGATATTCAAAAAAGTTAGATAGAAACAATAATTATTTTTCTTTATTAAAAACAATTGTAAGAAATATTTGAAATTTATTGGCAAAGTTTTTTTTTTTTTTAGAAAAAGAAATTTACTCCCAAAGTTTTTATATCAAAGATGAAAAATGGAAAATGTATAATGACTTAAGTTTATATAGTATTTAAGAAAAGTGGTAAATATTGTATTAAGTGATCCCATAGGATTTATATCCTAAATGACGCAAATTTAATAATTACTTTTTAACTTCTGCTTATTCACCTAAGAATTTTTGCAATATATAAGAAATGTACATCAATTACAAGATCGTGTATTAATTCTAAACAGATATTTTCTAATGATAAAATACTCAACTTCGCACCATCGCTAAGTTCTCAAACTTGCCTTTATTGTCAAGGATAACAATTGCTCTGTTTTTCATATTAGTAATGTTTTCACAAAATTCAGGTAAAAAACATTATTGTAAGGTCCATATTGCATACACGCAGTTCACAAGTATATATGTGTATTTCTTTTCATAATAGAAGTGGAGATTGAACAATGGTACGCATAGCCAATAAAATGGCACAAGATGATCTATTACAAGCAGGAGCAGCCATAGACTAGGCTTGTCAAGCCGGTAGAGTAGACTGCAGTAAGTTGATCCACCTGGTTTGCCCCAAACACGGATTCCAAACTACGAGTCTACCATCATCGGTGGTGCATAACAATAAACCGTCGCAGTGAGAAACTTTGGATATATAGACAGGTTCTGAGTCCTTAATACTAAGTACACTCTTAAACTCTATAGATGGAGGAGCAACGTTGAGATTGATGCTCATTGGACAAACCCTACGATCGTTCCATAACAGAGCATGAGACTGCTTTGGAGCTTCACGAAAGTGCTTCTCGGTGAATCTTCGGTTCTTGAATAAAGAGTTCCATTGTTTGCAAGTGGATCGTAATCGTTTCAGAGATGTGGCTGGGATCCTTGAGAGTATTTCTTCTACCAAATCCGGTGGAAGATCGGACATCGTTTCTCTTGTGAAAGAAGAAAGCGACTCAAAGGCTCTTTAGTAGAAGAAATTAGGGGTTTGAGTTTTTCACGTTCTGCCCCTTTCTTTGTCTTATATACAAACAAGAAATTAGGGTGTAAATTTATTTATTAATTAATGATAAAATAGACTTGTATAAAAATTATATATGTTACCATAAATTTTTTACATAACCATAAATGTTCTAAAATTGTTAGGTAGATAACATAATTATTTTTCTTTATTAAAAAAAGAAATTATAAGAAACCTTAGAAATTTATTGCCAAACTTTTATATCAAAGATGACAAATGTAAAATGTATAATGAGTACTTAAGTTTACAGTATTTAAGAAAAGTGGTAAATATTGTAAAGATGAGATGTTTCACTTTTCTCTTCTTCTCCAGCTAAGGAAACAGATATTATGTTCTAATGTAGAATTTTAATAAGATATATGGAATTCAAATTACATCAATTTGGTAATTGACATTATCCCTTCAGAAACAAACAGGGGACTACATTGGTTGGCCTGGGAAAAGATCAGTATCCCATTTTCAGATGGAGGTTTGGGTTTCCGAGATTTAAAGGAGTTCAACTTAGCCCTTCTAGCTAAACAAGTATGGCGTCTACTCAGATATCCAGATTCTCTTCTTTGCCGCGTCTTGAAAGGTCGGTATTTTCGGTACTCAAATCCTTTAGAGGCAAAGAAAACGAATTCCCCATCGTATGGGTGGAAAAGTATGATGGCAGCAAAGCCCTTACTACAAGATGGCCTCCGGAAAAATGTTCTTTCTGGCTTCAGTACAAAGGTATGGTGTGATAACTGGATCCCTACTATTCCAGCAAGGTCGGCAAATGACAATGGAGTATACCGAGACCCGAACCTATATGTCAACCATCTTATAGACTTTAATACAAAAGAGTGGAAATTGGATCTGATTAATGAGCTCATTGAGCCGAGTGATATACCTTTGATCACAGGTCTAAAACCGAGCAGAACTTTCAAGGTGGATGATTACATTTGGGTTCACACGAAGAATGGTCAATACATAGTAAAATCCGGCTATGCCTTAGCGAAACAGGCCCTCCAAAGCAGTGTTGAAGTCCTCGAGCCGAGTACTACAAAACTTAAAAGCCAAGTCTGGAAACTAAAGGCTCCTAGAAAGATCAAGCACTTCCTCTGGCAAGCGTTAGCGGGCTGCGTGGCTACTAGCAGCCGTCTTGCAGACAGGCACTGCGACTCAGATAGATCATGTTCAAGATGTGGTGCGATTGAGGAATCGATTAACCATGTGCTTTTTGAGTGTCCTCCGGCTCTACAAGTATGGGCTCTATCGCCTGTTCCGACCTCTCCGGGGCTGTTCCCGTGTAGTTCCCTATTCTCCAACTTCGACTACCTCTTTTGGCAGGCAAAGAAGCAAGGAGTAACAGCGGAACAATTAGAATCTTTCTCTTGGATTGTTTGGTACATCTGGAAGGCTAGGAACGACAAGGTTTTCTCTAACAAAGATAACCAACCTCCAGAGACGCTTGCTTTAGCCCTGTCAGAGACAAAAAGCTGGTAATTGGCGCAAGTTATGGAAACTCATGAAGAGTCTGAAGACGAAGATACGGAAGAGATGGAGGCTACTCAAAATCCGAGAGGAGAGATAACTTGTCAGCTGGATGCGTCGTGGGAAGGTAATGATCCACTTTCTGGATTTGGCTTCGTTATAAATAGCCCCATCAAGCTCTTTGGACTAAGAGGTATAAACCGGTACCGGAATGCTCTACATGCTGAATTTGGTGCACTCCTTTGGGCGATGGAAGGTGCCCTTCTCAATGGGTTGGTTTCAGTCCATTTTGAGACTGACTGCTTGGGGATCATTAGTGTCCTTGAGGAACCAGAAGATTGGCCAGTGTTTTCTTCGGAGTTAGATATTTTTAAAGGTTTTAGAGCCCGATTTGTTCTGTTTTCGATTTCTCATATCTCTAGAAACAATAATGTCCGTTCCGATCGCCTTGCAAAGAGCGCTCGAGTACGAGGTCTAGTTTTTTCCCATGTAAGCTCCCAAGTTCCGGAGTGGTTGGCTCACGAGGCTAACATTTTTGAACTAGCTTAATAATAATGGTGTTTTGGTGTCAAAAAAAACAAAAAAAGTAAAGAAAGAAGCTTTATGATTGATTATCTTAAGCAAATCTCATAGGGAAAAACAGTGAGTTCATATGTAGGATAAGCTTGACCACATTCCATATAAGATAATTTGACCATATATATTTGTATCAAATTCATAGTCAACAATTTGGCAGTTGATAAGAATCTTATATAATATGACAAGGTTTCCTCAAAACAAGTTCTAAGAATCTGACATTTGGCGCTCTATTCTTCTAACACATGTCATTTTTATTGCAAATATAATATGACAAGGTTTCCTCAAAACAAGTTCTAAGTATCTGACATTTGGCGCTCTATTCTTCTGACACATGTCATTTTTTTATTGCAATAAGTCTATTCTATTGAATTTGAGAACAATAACCACAATATTAAAAGTTATATTTGAACAAAAAGATATTTTTCCACATTTTATCTTTGTTTTCTTCACCTAATTTATAGTAAAATTAAAGATAAAATTATTTGACGATAACATAATTTACGGATATACGATATAAGATATTTGATTTATTTTTTATTTTTTTCTCTTACATACATCATATTGTCCTATGGTTATTTTCTGTTTT
This sequence comes from Arabidopsis thaliana x Arabidopsis arenosa, assembly GCA_019202795.1. NCBI lineage: Eukaryota > Viridiplantae > Streptophyta > Magnoliopsida > Brassicales > Brassicaceae > Arabidopsis > Arabidopsis thaliana x Arabidopsis arenosa. Next base: position 12,101,541 of record CM032920.1, on the reverse strand, counting down.
ATTTATTCACTTTAATATAAATTATTCACATGACATGATTGTTACATTTTTTTGAAATGTCATTCTAATTAGAATAAAGTGAATAAATGTTCTCCTATTAATATATAGTTTATCAATATTTAAAGTACTACTAATCTCATGAGAATTGGATTTTCTAAAATAAAAAAAAGAATGAGTATATTAATAAATTAACTTTATTTATTTCTAATTAAATAACAGATATACACATATAATCATATACATTAATCTATCTTTTAATAATAAATTGTAACCTAAATCATATAAATTGTATATTAATTACTTTTTCTATTCAATGTCATTCAACACAGTATTAACTATTATTTGTACTCCCATAGCCTAATTAATGTATTTTCTTATGGTGGAGGTAATTACATTTAAATACTAATTTACTACTCCCTCCGTTTTAGTTTTTTTTTTTTTTTTTTTTTTTTTTTTTTTTTTGTTGCGAAAACTCCCTCCGTTTTAGTTTCGTTGTCGTTTTAGCACTTAAATTTTGTTTTATAATAGTTGTCGTTTTAGATTTTTAATGCAGATGTTTGGTAAAAAAATTATTTTTTACTTCACTGTTTTAATGTCTTGACCAATAAAAAAATTAGAAAAATATTTTGAGTAAGGGTAAAGTAGAAAATTTAATTGTTTTCCTAATTTTTGTGCAAAAACCTTAAACGGCAAGTAATATAAAACAGAGAGAGTATCATTTATTTATCATCATAAGAATAACACAATACCGTACACAACGGGAAAAAAAACAATAATACCACACACCAATCTCAAATCTCAACATGACTATATAATGATGCTCTCTTTCTTTTAATTTGATCTTTGAATTTGGTTTTATGGGTTACCTTAATCGAATTATGCTTAGTACCTCTTACCACTACTTACTTAATAGTGAACTAAATTGACATCAAATTCTTTTTGTGGTTTCTTATGTTTTTGTATTTATTTCTTATAGAGTTTTTTAAAGTTCAAATTGTTTCAATTTTGTGTGAAACCATTACATTTTGTGGTTTCTTATGATTTTGTATTTATCTTCTTATAGAGTTTTTTATATTCAATTTGTCTCAAGTTTGAACCTTCATGTGTGAGGTCATTATATTTTTGTGGTTATCAACATTTTTTATTTGTTGATGAATTTCAAGAAGAACGCTAACCTATATTATAAGAAGTCACCAACTTTATAAGGTAAATTACCTACGATTAAAGTTTCGTATAACATCAATTGTATATTCTATGACATCATTTATTAATATAATTAATGGTTTTTTCTATCTTTTTTGTTTCTTTTAAAAAAAAAAATACTTTTTTTAATGTCATTTTTCTAAGTTTGGAAGCAAAAGTAGATTTCAATCCATAATGTTATATGTTTAAAGTTTATGATGGTAAGATATGTTGTATATATTTTAATTCTATTTTTTTCTATGATAAAATAAATAAGTTTATCGTTTTGTTTCCAAATATATATAAATGTTTTGTGTATGCTAACTATATTGTTAAAAATATTTATATTTATATCTGATTATGAATTGATTTTAGCTCAAAATTCTAAATAGGTGACCAGTTTTTCATAATCACTAAATACAATTTCATATCTTATATAGAAACATTTTTAAAAGATATTCTACACATATATAAAAGTAGCTCTTTTTTTTTTGCTGATTTGTGCCATATTTGTTTTTCTATTTTTTTCTTTTTTCTTTAAAATAAATTATTTTGATAACTTTATTTTCTGATTGATGCAGTAGAAATTGAAGAAAATGTATTTAATGATGTTTGAGTTAACAATTTTCAATAATTACTACGACATCTTATATATATCATTCTTTTTACTATCTTTTTAAAGTCGATAATTGACAATATAATATGTTCTTATATATTTGTTTTAGCGATATGTGCCTTATTATCTTATTTTTCTTTTTTCACTTTAAATAAATATTTTACATTGATAAATAATTTTTGGATTGATAGAGTATAAATTGCATAAATTATCTGTCGCTATGCCGACAAAAAAAATTGCATAAATTATTTTAAATAACTACTTCGAAATTTTATATAGTTGCCTTGCCTAAAATTTCAATTATTTTAGAGTAAATAAATAACATCAAAATATAGGAAAAAAAATTGAATGTCTTAGCAAATTCGATTTTTCTAAACAACGCTAATTATGAATACTACCGTTTATAATTATGACTACAGATGCTAATAATTTCCTTTCTAATTCAAAAGACTAATAGTTACGTGAACTAACTACTACATGAATAATTTATAAATCATATTCATCAAATTATTACTTGGGATTTAAAATATGTTCTCATATTGGAATTAAACTAAATCCTCAATATAATATATAAATCTTATGGTAAGTGAAGTTTTCAAATTATCATCTACTTTGTTATATGCTAATTTTACTAATTAATTAATCAAGAAAAATAGATAATTTGTGGAATAGATGAAGACCTTTGATATCTTCCGTTTATTTACTCTGGCTTAGAAAGATCAAAATCGATTTGATTATAAGAAATTTATATAATTTTATTTACTGTCTAATTCTCCTAAATTTCTGACACAAATATTTCAGGTTCAGTCACGTGAAAATCAAAGTTTCTTATACTCCAATAGTTCAACCATGAAAATTTATATTACCATATATACTACAAATCTACAACCATGTTAGTTAATTTGGAATGTCAAGCATTTTTATTAAACTGAGTGATGATAGTTTTCTAACATTGTGCCCATAGATTATAGCACATCGGACAGTTACCGTCCATCTTTTGTCTAAAAACCTAATTTAAGCAACATGTTTTCTATAAACCGATGAAACCGGGGAACCGTTAAATAATTTGCTGATAACTCAGCCCAAGTCAATGTTTAGTAGTTTTCCTAGCTTTGAATTTTGTTTACAATGAACATGATTGGAAAATTCATGTAATGCATTATAGTTTTAGTTTGTTGTTTATTTTACTTGCATCTATAGTTTTAGTTTACGAATGAAGATGCTAAGTGTTAAAGTATGTTAGATATATGTTTTGATAATATATATTCAAATTATTCCCACGCATCGCGTGGGTCATTTTCTAGTTACACATAAGTTTAAGATCTTGTATAATTCATTATTCTTTATTTTGTTGGTCAAAGTATAATTCATTCTAAACACAGAATACTAGCACTATAAATACCAGAGTTATGACCATTTTTAAGCTCTCAAACCTTTCAACTTGCCTCTTGTGAAGATGAAAACTCTTTGGTTAAAGATAGCAATTGCTCTACTTTTCATAACAGTAACGTTTACAGGTACAACATTATTGTAACATCTACTCTCATACACATAATCTCAAAGATATAATCTGTGTATCTTATTTTTATAGCGAAAGCGGAATTCGGACAATGGTGTGTAGCTGATCCACAAATACCAGATAATGTGATACAAGCAGCCTTAGACTGGGCCTGTCAAATAGGCGGAGCAGATTGCAGTAAGATTCAGCCTGACCAGCCTTGCTTCTTGCCCAACACTGTTAAGGACCATGCCTCTGTTGTCTTCAATGATTATTATCAGCGTTACAAGCACAAGGGCGGTACCTGTGACTTCCACAGCGCTGCAGTAATCACGCAGCGCGACCCTAGTAAGCAACTTTATATAAACCCTTTTGTTAACAGTTATTTAAGCTCTTTGATCAATCAAGATCTTGAACCATTTGTGACTGATTATCTCATGATTTGATAGGTAACGGTTCGTGCCATTTTGAGTATATCCAGTGATTCAAAGGAAAGGGCCAAGGTGACATGAAAAGATGATGAATAGAGTGAATGTTTTCATAGTTACTACTGTTGCACAATATAAACTAAATCCAATCTTTGTTGGAACTTGGAAGTTTCTCTAATGTAGAATTTTGATAATTTGTATGGTAATAAGATTACATTAATCTGGTCATTTACATAATCCGTTTAGCAACAAAGTGAACAAGTACAGGAGGATGATTTATGTTTGTCGACACGGTATTGTATTAAGCAATCTCTTAGGGAAAAAACAGTGAGTTCATATGTAGGATAAGCTTGACCACAACTTGACCTTATAGATGGTTTTGAGATTGTTTAGAAAAGTAAAGTTGCCCATGCAGCAATGAACGCAAAGCCTCCGAATGGTGCCAAGGTAGAAAACTTTCTGTCCTCACGCAGCGCTACCATATAGCACCTGCAGCATTTTGACAAACATGAAACTTCTCACATATTCATACCCGGACTGATCCAAAACATTAGAGTTACCTAGTAAGCATCTGAAATTTAGTTCTTTCGCAAAAGACCATAATTTCAAATATCGAATTCGAAGGAAATACAAGGGGACAACTACTATTTCGTAAAAAAGCATCATTAACTCAAATACAAACACCTATGCTATTAATAAGTGATGCAATGCTTTTCAAATGATTCAGAGTTAGACACATGTCGAAATCGATAAAATCTCCCTAGCAACTGAGAATTGTGGCAAGTATTGCTAGTTCCAGAGCTTAGAGTCTATACTGGAAACTCCAATTCATATCGAAATCGCTCAAATAACCATGATGCACTACTATAATCTCACTTACAATACATCCAAACAAACATGAAGCACAAAAACTCTACCAACACATCCATTCAAGAGCTTAAACTGAGGAATCTGAGAAACAAAAAGATAACAACTTACGTGCCGGAAAAGGCTACAATCCCAGCAGTCAACAAGCCACCAAACTGAGCAATAAAATGATATTTCAGCTCCATCAACTATCAAAGAACACAAACTAGAGAAACAGAGAAAGAAGAGAAAGCTTACAATGTTGGGATATTTGGTACTAGGAGCAGAAACAAGAGCAGCAGTGTGAACCAAATGGTAAAGAGAAGCCGTTTGCCACACCTGAACAAACAAAAACCTAAACTTTCTCAGACAAATCAAACAACAAATGCAAAAGCAATCGAATTTTCTAACAATTTCAAGAATCTAAACCTGTTTGTAAGAAGGGTTTTCTGGTTTAAAGACATGAGCGCCATAAGTTCCCAAACCAAGAGCAGCCATACCTAAACGAATTCTTACGAATCAGTACCTTGCCTTTACAAGATCAAATCAAAGATCATTACTTTATCTTAAATCTCACCGGAAATAGCTGCGACTTTGTGCCATATCCGAGGATCCATCGATCGTCTTCCTCTGATGTCTCTAAGATTGCTTCTTACACAATTTCCCATTTGACCAGAGACTTTAAGAGAGATGTGTCAAGTGGGTGGTTTAAGCTTAAAACGGCGTCGTATGAGGTGTGTTATTTTCTTTACTACAGCAACTAAAAAAGATTCTTCCTTTGCTTCAACTTCGAGCTTTGTGTGGATCTCTCACTTGCATAAGCAAATCTCTTATCGATTTCGATCGAAAGATCACTTCTTAACCTACACAAGGTTGGTTTTTACCATAAAAATCCAACCTTTATTCTCTTTTCTGGAGGATTTTGATGCTCTGCTTCTTCTTATCCACAAAACTTTTAAAAAAGTCTCTTCCTTGTTTACAATTTTACATTTAAAACGTAGTTATTGTTAAGTTTGATGTTGGTTTGTTGTAAATGATTGCTCTTTATCTCAAGTTTTACTCTAAACTCTGAAGAGAAATTTGTCAAATTAGTTAGTTTAGGATTGGAACTCTTTTATGCCTTGTTTATTGATGAAGTAGTAGTTCATAGTTGATGTAGATTCATAGACTCATGAGTTGCTTTCAATGATACTAGAGTCCTTGTTAGAGTTTTGATCTCCATGGATATTATTGTTCAATTTGATATCTAATTCAATCTGATTAAAACCTTTGTCTATGAATTCTCCAGGTGTGCTGAGGATAATGGTTGATGCTCTAAGTTTCTTAGTTACTTATTTGTGATGGACAATGTTAGAGGTTCGAGACACAATCTGAAAAAAGTGGAAACAATGATGTTGAAGCCATTGCCAGAGATAGCTGAGAGTATCGATGATGCTATCTGTCATAAACTCTCCATGTGGCCTGAAGAGGCTAATGATTTGTTGTTGATAGTGGAGGCAATATCAAGGGGAGACTTGAAATTGGTACTGGTTGCTTGTGCAAAAGCTGTTTCTGAGAATAATCTTCTGATGGCACGATGGTGTATGGGCGAGTTACGCGGTATGGTTTCGATTTCTGGTGAGCCAATCCAGAGGTTGGGAGCTTATATGTTAGAAGGGCTTGTGGCAAGGCTTGCTGCCTCTGGTAGTTCGATATATAAGTCTCTTCAATCTAGAGAACCGGAGAGTTATAAATTTTTATCTTATGTGTATGTTTTGCATGAGGTTTGCCCATATTTTAAGTTTGGATACATATCAGCGAATGGTGCGATTGCAGAAGCAATGAAGGATGAAGAGAGGATCCACATTATTGACTTCCAAATTGGGCAAGGGAGCCAGTGGATTTCACTGATTCAGGCTTTTGCAGCTAGGCCTGGTGGGGCTCCAAATATTCGAATTACCGGAGTTGGTGATGTATCTGTCTTGGTTACAGTCAAGAAAAGACTAGAGAAACTTGCAAAGAAGTTTGATGTCCCATTCAGGTTCAATGCGGTTTCAAGGCCAAGTTGTGAAGTTGAAGTGGAAAATCTTGATGTCCGAGAAGGCGAAGCCCTTGGAGTGAACTTTGCTTACATGCTGCACCATTTGCCAGATGAGAGTGTAAGCATGGAAAACCACAGGGACCGGTTGCTGAGGATGGTGAAGAGTCTATCACCTAAAGTAGTCACTCTTGTGGAACAAGAATGCAACACGAACACTTCCCCTTTCCTTCCTAGGTTCCTTGAGACATTAAGTTATTACACGGCAATGTTTGAATCTATCGATGTGATGCTTCCGAGAAACCACAAGGAAAGGATCAATATCGAGCAGCACTGCTTGGCAAGGGATGTCGTCAACATCATAGCTTGTGAAGGAGCTGAGAGGATCGAAAGGCACGAGCTTCTCGGGAAATGGAAGTCAAGGTTTTCCATGGCGGGTTTTGAGCCATACCCCTTGAGCTCAATCATTTCAGCCACCATTACAGCCCTCTTGAGAGATTACAGCTACGGGTATGCGATTGAAGAAAGAGATGGTGCTCTGTACCTTGGTTGGATGGGCAGAATCTTGGTCTCATCTTGTGCATGGAAGTGAGAGAATAAATGTCTCCGAGAATGTAATGCAAAAGACAGAACTGGACGTAATAGATAGTTTTGTTTCAATACCATTAATAAGGTTGAATCAAATCATATACATCCCAATGCTACAACTATTCCACTGGCTCCATCAACAAAGAAAGACTCTTGTTGTGTTACCTTCTCTTCCTGTAACTCTTATTTGAACCAAATGGAAGTGGTTACATAAAGGTATTAAAGCATACTATTCCATTAAACACTAATCTAAATTTGGTCCCGCCTGAACAACAACTGTACAGTCTATAATCATATCGCCTGTACTAATCTATGTTAAACAGCCATATAAATTACCACTCGATACAACACCGAATGCTTAGCTTCGGGCAGGCTCTGTCTTGGGTTTCTGTTCCTCCTTCTCCAGGGTTACCACTGCCTTCTCATGACAAGCAGTGGTTTTATCATCTGACTTTGTCTCCGGCTTGGCGTGATTGGCTGCTTGATCTTTGTTCACATCTGATCTCTCTTTTATTTTCTCCTTCAGCTTCTCATCCAAAACTGGACCTTGATCAAGACTTTTCTCAAAGCCATTAGTCTTCGTTTTCTTTCTTGGGTGTTCTTCGACATGCTGGTCTTTTGTAATAGATTGAAGAGCTGAGCTCTGTGCAGTCTTGTTGGCATCTCCTTCTTTATCATCAACTTCGGAGTCCAGCATGTTATTATGAGTAACAACTCTTCCTGGAGGCATATCATGATCGTGTTTTCCCTCGTAAGTCGTTATAAGCAACTTTGTGTCATGAGATGACCTTTCTACGTGTTTCTTCACGGGGCATCCAGAGCTTGAACATCTATAGTAGCTCCTAATACATAAAACATCAAATGAAGAAAGACCGTAAGCAGAGAAGAATGAAACCAAAAGTTCGAAATCACATTTTTAACATGTAATCAATCACTACCTTGGATATGGGCTGCCTTTAACTGATTTCTGACCATATTTACGCCATCGGTACCCATCATTCACAATATCAAACAGAGTCTGAGTGTGAACCACAATGCGCGAATCATTGGTTGACCTCTCCACTGGACTCAGCTCGATGTTCCCTCCTTTCTTCCTGATTTAAGATAAAGAAAACCAATGGTGAAGCCTTCCACCAGAATCACCCCAAAAAAAACGGAAATATCGATCATCAATACCTTCGCTTTGAGGTAGGACTATTATAATCCTTGTGACTGTTGTCGCCTTTTATCCTACTTGATTGTGAAATATCAGTTTTCACATCTTCAGCTGGTGGAATAACTGTAACATGTAATCCTCCATGGATCTTTGGTGGTTCGGTTTGACGAAGTGTCTGAACACTGGATCCAGATGTTTTCTCTACAAACATGATACCATAAGAAAAAGTGCACAGCTTATAAAAAAAAAAAAAAAACTATATCTGTTCTTTTTTCACCTTTACTAACAGCTGTGAAGATATCACTTCGTTTATCCTGATTGATAAGAACAGCACCAGTAAGAGGCTTTGGATGATCATGTTCACCAAAGTAAACGGTGTCCACGACTTGTCCACCAGACGACCGTTCCAACTGCTTTTTCGCTTTGCAGTTTGGGTGTGTGCACCTGTAATAGCTCCTTACAAACTCATTTCCTTTAACAAGTTTCTGCCCATATTTCCGCCAGTTGTATCCGTCTTCCATAACTTTCTCCCGAATAAACGGGCTATTCCCTTCCGAACCAGATTGCAAAGATAACGCAGTGCTACTTTCCGAAATCTTCGGTGCTTTCTCGGATGTCGGGGAAGCCACATCTACTTCTGACAGTGAAGCTACGGTATGGGGAACAAGTTGTTGTAGCTCCTTGTCATCTGTAGATTTCGAACTTTCAGTTATAGTTACAGTCACTGGTGTGACCTCCGCTTTATCCGTGGCGGCAACATCATCAGCTGCTTTAGTCTCGCTTGAGTGGTCTAGTTCCATGTCACTAGCCAGAACTTTTCCCACCTCAGCCATAACTAACAAACTCAAGTCAGCTCAAAACCAGAGAGACTCAAGCTTAACACCAAATATATTTACTTCCCAAAGCCTGAAGGAGAAATCAAACAAACAAAAACCAAATCATTTCAGTGAATTCACACTAAACTCCAATGAAACAACAATTAGGAACAAAATTTTGCAAAATAACCACTAAAAGTCTCCACTTTTGGAAATTTCTATGTCAATTACAATCTTCGTAAAGACTCAAAATTGATTTGTCCTATGCTCGACCAACGATCTTTAGACTCAAGTATTTACCAATAGACATCTTTGAAACAAACAAAACCCCAAAATTAAAGCATTTGCTAAAATCTTTTAACCAAATTATAAAAAGTCGGCAAATTGGTTCCATTTTCTACGGAGTTAGAGACGACCCAGTATCAAGATTCGTATAAAGATTAAGCATTTAATACTAATTACTAAACTAAATTAAAGGATTTAATACAACTTCAAAAAATAAAAAAAATAAAAGAATTTACCTAGCACAGACATCGAGAAGATCATCACCCGACCAAATAAGAGAATCCCAAAAAACTGAAGCAGCTTAGTTCTTGTAATAAGATCAAGAATCTCGTAGATCGAATCGAACTACCTCAAATTGGGTTTCAGAGAGAGAAGAACAAAAGGTCTTGTCCAAAAATCAGATGGTTGGACTTAGAAATGACTAATGAAGAAAGAAAAAAAAAAAAAGCTTCGAGAGAAGAAGAAAGTGGGAAGGAGAGGTTATGATTGGGTGTGATGTGGTGTACAATAATATATGTGGACGTCGTTGATCTAACGGTTAGATGATACGTTTCTCATGACATATATTCTCCACCCACAAAACGCAAGCCGACAAAAGCAGAAGCAGTGGGACCCAGAGAACCCAGTGCATAATAATCTCGTGTGTCTCATTAGTATTGTTGTTTCTTGGTTACAAAGTGAGAGTAATGTTAAAGTTTAGGGATCGGGTTTGCAAATATATATAAATTAGTTACTACGAGGTACAAAAGAAAGTATTGATTCTTACACAAGTGGATGGATATCTTCTTTAGGACTACTTTTGTTTAAATGAAATAAAAAGCTTATACTTCGTCGTGTTATGTCAAAATAATTAAATTATAAATAGGGTGAATTTGTGCAGAAGGAAAAATGGGAACGTAAATTAGGAATTCGACATTATGGTTGTCTTGTCCCTAACAAGAGAATAATAATTGGTGAAAATGGGTCTGATTTACATACTTATTACAGAAAAATCAGAGCTCGTGAAATATATGCGCGTGGGCGGTACCAACACGGCTTTACGAGTAAGTGAAATAACATTCTGACAATTCATAAATGTCAACCAGTTGAACTAATAAATGATCCTTACGTGGCCCACCACCGAACTTCATCTTTGCATGTCCAATAGAAAATGTATTTAGACACCTACATTTGAATCTATAACAAAAACTTATGGACGCAAATTAGAAAATTTAAACCACTAACCTAATAACGTAGATATGTATTAATAAATGTAGCACTTATAGTTCGATATATGACTCTATGAAAGTATATGAACATATATCTAAATTTATAGATAAATTAATTCATTAACTAATAGAGAATATTTTATGAAATTCGAATTTTTTTTCCAGGAAAAAAGTATGTTTTGATTGATTTCATGCATAGGCTATGCTCCATCGTCTTCTTCCTTTTCACTCTAAAATTTCTTGTTTTGGTATTATAGTGTATTTCTCTAAATCTTGACCCATTTCCACAAACATCCTTAGATCTGCATCTATACTTTGTAGATATATTTGTGAAGATCCAAAAAATGTTTTACATCCTTATTTGTATCATGAAAGTTATCTTTTTCCGATGAATAAACAATGGCGATGTGAATCGAGCAATTTCCCAAAACACGGCCGAATCAATTCAAGCTTCGTCGGTTGTAAAGTCTTCAGGACAGCTTTAATCATGTGTAGCTTGAAGTACTGGTTAACACGCTAACCCACATGTTCTTCTCGATCGGCGAATAATCCAGTATTTCACACTTAAGTAAAGGTGTGAGTAGTTTATCATTCAAAAATTCACACATATAAATTTTTGTCATTCAAAAATCGACTTATATTATGAAATAGAGAGAGTATTATTTGACGAAGATGTGAATAGTTTGAGTAACTAATGTTATTTTATGAAATCTGACAAATAATATAGAATATAATAGTTTAGTAAGTTGTGTTTAATACTAAAAACAAGATATATATATATATATATATATATATATATACCGACAACCTTAACATAATGATAACACTAACATAATTTAAATTTTTCTAAACACAAAAGTAAATATGCTAAGACAATATATACCAAGAACTAGACAATTTTTCTTTCAGATTCATGGGATTCATTTTATAGATGGGTTTTTATAGTCCAATATAATTAGGTCTTTGGTTCGTAAAATATGCATTTCGCTTACCAAGTTATCTCCGATATAATGTTTTAAAATATATTAGATGAAGATGTAAATAAATAAAATACTATTTGTTAGGGTTACAATATGAAATATGAATCATTTTCGTTCAAAAATATATTATCTCAAATTTCAATCGGGAAGGTTTTGAATACCAAGAAAATAAACATGGCAATGTCCCTAATTAATATTAACCAAAAAAAAAAAATGTCCCTAATTAATACATAGGTGCATGCATTAGATAATGTCATGTACTGTATTTTTTTTTCCCCTATAAAATGGGCAGTAGTCACGTTATTTTCAATTCCCCAGATTAGACGTGATTTAGTTTTCTAACTAACCGGAATGCAATATAAGTTCTTTGGAATGGATAATTTATAAGTTCTTATTTCAAACACATAGTTCAAAATATAAATTATAAGAAAACTATATGAAATATGATGATACTATTGAACCACAAACAAAGTACCAAAGTGGTTCTTTATCTGATTTTCACATCCCCACATCATAATTTCTCCCCCTCTTCGAGGAAAACGAAGCAAAAGAAAAAGCACTAACAAAAGTGCGAAAATGACCAATTCATAATTGATATAGTGATCAGTTGACTTACTTGAATAAAATGTTACTGTATCTCCTTGGTCTAAATTTTCAATAATTTAGCTAAATAAACTAATTTTGAAATTGTAATTTGTGAAGCTTCAGACAAAGTTAGAAACCATCAAACTCAAAAGGAATTTCCTATCCAAAACTTCAGTAAAGTCAACTATGCCATTGACTAATAGAGAGATAAAAGTGACAAATTTGAAATTCTCAAAAGTCTCTCAACAATTGAAAAGAGACAAAAACAAAAACAAAAACTCAACTTGTGTTTTATTCTACATTTCTCCTGTTTTGTCTTTTCATGTTTTATTCTTCTTCTATCTAAATCTGAAAGTGAAACTTTTACAGATGAATTCCAATCTCAACTTAGTTGTAATAGTTGAAAATAATCTAAACCCATCATCAAATGATAGATTCTGAATCCATAAACATGTTTTAGGGTCTCACAGTTTATGTGAAATCGTTTGGCTTCCCAACATTGATACTCTCTTCAGCCAAAAACTCTGTAATGGCCTTCTTTTGCCATCCTTTGAAGCTCCTGCAATAAAGAAAAACAAACCCCGTTACTCGTTATCCAATGCGAGGATCAAGAAAGCAAACAATATCAAGAGAGGAAGGAAGTTATAGAGTTTACTTGTGGTCAAGATGAGCCAATATTTCGCCTCCTGGGAATGCTGCTTTAGTAGCTTCAAATGCTGCCTTAATAGACTGTCTCCAATTTCCACCAATGTAATTCTCTACAGGCGTTGTTTTGGTTTGAGTTGGATCTTCCATCGGTAATGAGTATCCAGAAAGTAAATGGCCTACCCAAATATCGTCTTTCCTGATGATTGCAGAATCAAAACAATGAGCAAAAGAACAGATTCAATGTTGTGCTCGCACAAAGCAGAGTTCTTGACAACTTACAAAACTATATCCATGTGACGAGGAGCATAGTGTCCACCTCCAATCCCTAAGAGAACTTTCCTCTTTCCGGTTTCACTGTCCACCAAAAACGATCCACATTAATTTAGATCGATACTACTTTTCTTCTTTATGTTGTGGTAATGGTCAAGCTACCATAAATATACCTGTTCCAGTTCCCCACGGCTTCACCGCCTCCTAGCCCAAGTCCTTCCCACATTAACTGAAATCACAAAACACAAATGCATTTTGCTAAATGGAAGCAAAATTATAGATATTGTCAAGCAATTTTACGTTAATTCATGAAGCATTGATATAGACTAAACGCTACTGGCCAGTCATGAGCCGCAAAATTGTTGTTAATCAGTCTTTAAACCCACAGGAAGCAACAAGAAACAAGAACAACGACCTTCTTCTACCTCCTGAAAGAAACCAATGAAAGTAACAAACTTTTTTTACTTACAAGAGCCATGACTTGAGCCGCATCATCTCTCTTCCAGTATTCCTCTGTACTACCTACATATACACAATAAGCAACGGTTAACTAGAGCTCAGAATTGTCGACACACACACGATAAACATTCTTAGAGATCAATGATGACTATAAATTCATATAACCATCAAAATTTAATACCAACAAAATGGCAATTTCGAGAACGCAGAGAGCTAATCAATTCAGATAAAAGGAACAAAGAAAGAAACTCACCAATCTCCAAAAACATCGTTGGCTTGTTAGTTATTGGTCCATGATGAGTAGCTTCCAATGTTATCTACATCCACACAAAGCAATTTACATTCTCACCTTACTTAAAACCAAATTTCAATTCCAACGAAAACCAAAACTCATGAGAGAGAGACTAAACAACAAATACCTCAAACTCAGGAACTAAACCATGAGCTTCAGCCATTTTCTTCAAAAGACGAAACCATGGACCAATTCTAGGGTTTGGCAACGCCGCCCATCCTGGCTTTCCTCCTTGCGGCGGTGATTCTCCATCCTTTAGATGAAGCACTCCTACACTTATCAACCAAAACATCATCCTTCAGAAACTCATAAAACAAACAAAACCCAAATCAAAAGTTTGGATTTTTATGCATTACCAATCGGATGAACAGTTAAAGCAGGACGATTTGAGACGGCGGTGTGACGGCTGAGGAAGATGACTTCATCAATAACTTCACCGGTAGCTTCTTCCCAACGTAAATCAAGATCGTCTTCTTTAACTATAGATCTATCGTGTTGAATCACTCTCGTTTGCTTGTTACTGAAACTCTTTATGTCCTGAAAAGAATCGTAGCCGGAAAGTGTTAGTCAAAGATTGAAACTTTACATGCGGAGAAAGATTGAGAAACTTTACCGGCGGTAAGATAGGTCCGACGATCCAACCGGGCATGGCGAGAAGCGCCGCTGCAGGATTGATCGACGCTGGATCGGAGGTGGTGGCTACGATCAGTGTCACCATTTTTCGAGTTGTTACTGTAACGCGAAAATCGGCGTTTTAAAGCGATTTGATAGGAGTTGCGTTTGCTTTGAATCTATTGGTGTGCGTGTGGAGGAAGCGTATAGCGTTTCGGCTGTTTATTTTCAAAATCATGAATACTTTTTAGCTTTGAACTTTTGGGAAAGAGTTTTAAAAAAGATTTTATTTTGTTTGGTCGACAAGCTAAGCTATTTACTGAGTTCGAATGGTAATCAAGTTTAAATAGTACTAGATCATGACCCGCACATACGTGCGGGGTTTCATATTTTAAAATTTTTTTAACAAAATTTAATTCAATATAGATTATTTTGTTGTTTTATGATATATATTTTAGTGTATTAGATCTGGATCCACGTACGTGTAGAAATATTTTTATAGAAATTGTTATATAGATTTTAAAAATATAAAATATTTTGTTGTATTAGTGAACTTCGTAATAATATAAATATTATAAAGTTAGAGTAATGAACAATAAATTCAGTTGCGTTAACGCATAATTATATTTTCAGATCCGGACTAATTTAGTTGCAAAAGTTAAATGGTGTTACATTTTTATTTTCTTAACTAATCAAAACTGTTCTAACAGTTTGATTACATATGTTAAATAGGATATGAATTCGATTTTAGTTTGGGTTATTTCATGTATATTAGCAAGACGTAACTATTTTGGAACAGGAAACATATCCCGTCCGGTATCTGTCATAAATTCTTTGTCCCATAACCTGTCACGTACACATAAAATAAAAATATTACGGTCCCATATCTGTCATAAATAGAGTATGTGTAACTGAAAACGTATGTACATAGTTATGTGTATAAACAAATTTATTTTATATAGTGTCCATAACCCGAACTCATACCACTTGGGTATTTAGTTTGATTTTTAATATATGTTATCCTTCCATCTCTTCTCGTAATTTAAAAAAGATTTTATTTTGTTTGGTCGACAAGCTAAGCTATTTACTGAGTTCGAATGGTAATCAAGTTTAAATAGTATGACTAATTTTTTTAGCGGTTATAAAAACCCAATATTCGATCATATTAAATTTGTAACATTTGCACAAAAAAAAAAAAAAAAAAAAAAAATTAAATTTGTAACATTAATTCGATCATCTTGTGTAGGGATATACTGAATCAAATTGAATGCAATGAATATGAAGGAGCTAGAGGACTATGACCATATATGTACCTTTTTTATTTGGTAGGCAGTATGACCATATACCTTGTTGAAATGATACATATAATGTTTATTCATCCCTTTTTCACATGAACATTTTAGAAAATAAATTATTCTATATTATTTATTACCTTATTATAAATTTTGTTTTACATATTGAAAGAAAAAATAAAGATTATTATATCATGAAAACTTTACAAATTAATTGATGATGCTACCGTTCGACCATTCAATTTTTTAACGCAATGTGAAGTGCCGATCATATCTTTACATTTGCAGTCACCTTTAAATCGCCAGTGGACAAGCAATCATCATATTCAAACCAACAAACAAAGCAGCAATTATCTTAACTGATCGAACAACATAATTTGATGCATTTTAGGTGAATTGATGGTGAAATCAGTGATATAGAAACCAAAGTAAAAACATATATGTCTAAAGCACAACTTTTTTATTTTGTATAAAAGACAACCATATATAGTTTAATGTTTGCTTGCTTAATAGACTTAGCTTTTGATTGTTTATGAGATTCGTAAGATTTAGTATAAATTAGGAACAAAATTTTGCAGAATAACCACTAAAAGTCTCCACTTTTGGAAATTTCTATGTCAATTACAATCTTCATAAAGATCTAAAGATCTTTAGACTCAAGTATTACCAATAGACATCTTTGAAACAAACAAAATACCCATTTTTGTAGGGATTTAAACCCCAAAATTATAGCAATTGCTAAAATCTTTTAACCAAATTATAAAAAGTCGGCAAATTGGTTCGATATTCTACGGAGTTAGAGACGACCCAGTATCAAGATTCGCATAAAGATTAAGCATTTAATACTAATTACTAAACTAAATTAAAGAATTTAATACAACTTCAAAAATAAAAAAGAATTTACCTAGCACAGACATCGAGAAGATCATCACCCGACCAAATAAAAACTGAAGCCGCTTAAGTTCTTGTAATAAGATCAAGAATCTCGTAGATCGAATCGAACAACCTCAAATTGGGTTTCAGAGAGAGAAGAACAAAAGGTCTTGTCCAAAAATCAGATGGTTGGACTTAGAAATGACTAATGAAGAAAGAAAGCTTCGAGAGAAGAAGAAAGTGGGAAGGAGAGGTTATAATTGGATGTGATGCGGTGTACAATAATATATGTGGACGTCGTTGATCTAACGGTTAGATGATACGTTTCTCATGACTAGGGGTGTCAAAATGGGTCAAGATTCATGGATCAACCAAAACTCAACTCAATCCATGAACCCTAATGAGTTGAAAATTTTGACTCAAATGAGTTGATGGATCAAATGAGTTATTGAGTCAAATGGGTTGATGGATCAAATGAGTTGGGTTATAATGGGTCAGTGGTTTCAATGGTTTACCCATTTAACCCATCAATTTATGTTAAATTGAATCAAACCAATTCAAATCTCTAAACCGATTTCAATTTGAGTCTAACCAAAACTTCTAAACCGATTGAATATAGTCCTTAATTTTCCCGCCAAAAATGTAAATACACAATTTTTCCATCAAAATATAAATTCGTGATTTTCCCGCCAAAAACGTAAATCCGCAATTTTCCCGCCAAAAACGTAAATCCACAATTTTCCCGCCAAAATTTTTTATAATTTTTAACCAAAAACGAAAATATGTAATTTTCCCGCCAAAAACGTAAATCCGCAATTTTCCCGCCAAAAACGTAAATCCACAATTTTCCCGCCAAATTTTTTTATAATTTTTAACCAAAAACGAAAATACGTAATTTTCCCGCCAAAAACGTAAATCCGTGATTTTCCCGCCAAAATTTTTTATAATTTTAAGCCAAAAATGAGAATGTAAAATTTTCCCGCCAAAAACGTAAATCCGTAATTTTCCCGCTAAAAACGTAAATTCGTGATTTTCCCGCCAAAATTTTTTTATAATTTTAAGCTAAAAATGAGAATGTAAAATTTTCCCGCCAAAAACGTAAATCCGTGATTTTCCCGCCAAATAATAGTGACGTTGATTATTATTATTATTATTATTATTATTATTATTATTATTATTATTATTATTATTATTATTATTATTATTATTATTATTATTATTATTATTATTATTGTATTTTAATTATTAATTTATTTATTACATTAATAGATTAATGAGTCAACCCATTTAATCTTCTAACCCATCAAATTAAATGAGTTCATGGGTTGACTCAACTCATTTGGTTAAATGAGTTGAGTCAACCCATGAACTCATTTAACTCTAAACTCATTGGGTAATGAGTTGAGTTGAGTTGACTTAACCATTTTGACACCCCTACTCATGACATATATTCTCCACCCACAAAACGCAAGCCGACAAAAGCAGGAGCAGTGGGACCCAGAGAACCCAGTGCATAATAATCTCGTGTGTCTCATTAGTATTGTTGTTTCTTGGTTACAAAGTGAGAGTAATGTTAAAGTTTAGGGATCGGTTTTGCAAATATATATAAATTAGTTACTACGAGTCTACGAGGAACAATACAAAGTATTGATTCTTACACAAGTGGATGGTTATCTTTTTTTAGGACTACTTTTGTTTAAGAACTAGAGTACTTTTGTAAGAAAATGTTTAATATAAAGGAGAATTTTCAATGTCAATTTGTTGAACCACCGCTGATCTATCTCTAAACACTTACGAATTTTGGTAATAATTTTGTTAAATTCCAAAATTTACAAAAGAACAAATGTGAAATGTTAAAGATTAATACTACATTCTTTACCAAATTAGATGAGTAAAAAAAGAGAGAAATTGAAAAAAAAAAAATCATTTTTATCAGGTACATTCTTATGAAAATATTTAATAAAAAGGGCCAGGGGATGTATTAGATAATGTATTTGGAATGATTTGAGTTTTAATGAGTTTTGAGGTGATTTTTGTAAACTTTAGAGAATTAGAAAATTTGTTATTAAAATTCTCTCAAATCTCACCTAAAACCATGAGATTTGGATCTTTATATTTGTAACTAAGAAATTCCTAGAAATCTCACTTAAAGTCACTTAAATCACTTCAAATCCACTACTTAAATTGATTCCAATAATAGTGGATTTGATTGTCCATTTTAAAATTACTAATCCAATAACACTTAATTTTTAAAAACTTTTTAAAATTCATATTTGAATAACATACGATTTGTCATTTTACAGGCCCTTTTATGTAAAACAATTTTAATACCAATCACTCCAAATCCTTTATTCAATATATTTCAAAAAAAATTGTTTTACATAAAAGGGCCTGTAAATATTTAAAAAATTTTAAAATAATTCAACAGTTATTTATTCGGTTTTTCGGTTTCGGTTTTTATGCCCAGGGCTAACTAAAACTTCAAAAAAAAACTCAAAAAAAAATAATAATAATGAAAGGTCCAAATTTTTTTTGCACAAGGGTCAATATTTTAAGTTGGGCCGGGGCTGTCCGAAGATAGTCTCCATCTCTTATGAAATTTCTTCCTAGTTTGTATAATGAGAGAGTCATATAATTTGACTGTAATGTATCACTATTCGACAACTTCATATCTGGCAAAAGAACTATCTTTCTTCTGTTACCTCTTCTACAAACAATTTAACATAATCTTGAAAAAGGCAGTACTTAAAGACTACAAGTTAAGAAAAAAAAAAAACACAACAGAAAAACTAAACTCAACTTCTTCTCCAGCTTTTCTTCATCAATCTTGATTTGCCTTGATGTATAGTATAACTCTCATGGAATCTGACAGTTCCATTAACTCGAGAGAAAGAAGAGGCAGAAATTCACATTGGTTAAACAGATGAGAAGAAAACCAACTGGTTTCAAGCCAACACAGTGTTCTCTCCTCTTCTTTCAAGAGAAGACGAGTCTGCAACACTTTCTCCCATCTCTGTTCCATCTTCTTCCTCTCTGTTCGCGTTTTCTTCACCGCTCACATCACTAAAGCCCTTTGTTGCATCATCATCTTCAGCCTTTGATTCTTTATCTTCTTTCTTCACATCATAGCTCTCAGTTGGCTCCTCGCCACTCAGAACATTAGTTGTACCAATCTCTTCTTGTAACTTACTGTGCTCAATAGACTTGTCTGTGTCGTCTAGCAATGACCCTTCAATCTTGTGGATGTCTTGAGTCTCGGGCAGTTGAGGGATGGTGTCACAAAGCTCCATGTCATCAACTTTGGTGACTGCATCGTACATATGTGTTCCATCGTAAACCGAATTTGTATGACTAAGCGGTAAATGCATCTGACCAACCTCAACCAAAGGTCCAAACTGAGATTCATCTTCACTACCTCCATAGTCTTCCATTGGATCGATACCTTTTCTTCTCTTTCCCATCCCCTTCCTTCTCACCCTCTCTTTACCGCGCATTCTTTTCCCAAGTTCGATCTGCTGCTGGCTTTCTGTTGTAGCCGTTACTCCAACTTGATCTCTCAGGCAATCTTGCGCAAGGCCTATAATCCGTGAAATCATGTTGCCTCTTTCAAGGTCCAAATCATGTATTTGAAAATTCTCAGCCAACTCCAATATATCCCTCACATTTGAAATCTGAAATAACAAGGAGGATAAAGTATTAAGGTCATACATAGAAACCTAATGTCAATACGACTGAGTGTCAAGAAACTTGTGCTTAGCTATTACCGTTCTTTGAAACTCGCTTGAGAGAGAGATGGGCCTTCCCACAATTTTTCGGGTAATTCCCAGATACCACCTCATGTAGTCTGCTTCATCAACACCTAGAACATCATCAGGCACAATGTTTTCCCACCGCATTTCCCATTCACTCAACTCTGATTCCATTTTAACCGACAGGTCTACCCCTCCATCAACTCCCCGGGACTTTCTTACCCACCTTTGCACATCTTCTGGGATGCCTTGAAACAAGCCAAATTGTTTGAGACAGCGATCAGGCAGATGTCTCTCCGCCTTGTCAAAAGAAATCAGCATTGTTTTCGATCTACCCAACTGCAGAGAGTTTCTAATATGATCCGGTATGAATCTACCATCCATATTTTCATACGGAAGCCACTCCACCTAATTCCCAAGGTATATCAGCAACATTAGACCAATAGAATTTTACACAAAGAAGAGTAGCTGGTGAATGTGAGAGATAAACAAGCTTACCTCACATGGCTTCAAGACGTCCAACGCTTTCCGGTAAAAGACCACATCACGGTTTGCTGTTGGACCATTTTGCTTCCCCTTCCACCTAAGCACAAATGGGAAATGATCATGGATGGGCTCGCGATTCAGCTTTGGCCGGCCAATGTTTAAGTGATAGTAACTCCAACACTACAGAAAACAAAAGATAAGGAAAGAAGATTAAATCAATGTCTTCGATTTCGTAAGTATTCAAACTGCTGAAACTAGAAGAAACATTCTGGATAGGCTCGGTAATAATATCCTCTTGGATCAACAGTTTAAGAACAAGAAATGAAAAATTAAGTACCTGTAATAGCGTCAAGCAACCACATATCGTGCTTTGGGATTTAACAGAAGCATTGCCAAGTGCTCTATACAAGAAAGCCAAAGCAGCTGCACCCCAAGCAAATGTTCCCGCATCATCAAAATCCTCAAACAGCGGAAGATACATAACAGGCACCTTGTTCCCAGTGGTTGTAGAGAAGATGGTACTCCCTACTAAGTACAAGAGGTAAGCCCGTGTACAGCGCTCAACTTTTTCAAAAGATGCGTCAACTTCACATTCAGAGAACTTCTCTTTCAACCAGCTAAGCTTAACCATCCCACCACTAGCGTAATTAGATGCTGGTGCCTCCCCTAAGTACCTCTCACATATCGCAGAACAAGTTGTATACGTTACTCCAATGACAGGTTTACCATCAATCCCCAATCCCAGTAACAAGGCAATGTCCTCAAGAGTCACAGTCATTTCCCCAATAGTGAAGTGAAAAGTGTTGGTTTCTCTCCTCCATCGCTCGACCAACGCAGAGATAAGAGGGTTATCAAGACTAATAGCAGGGATCCGTCTCAGAAACCCAAAACCAGCTCTCTCCACCAATTCTATCTGCTTCGGTTTAAGCTTCCACTCACCCAACTTTGAAGTATGCTCATGACACCTCAACGCACCTCGCTCCTAAACCACATTATTGCAAATACATAAACAACAATATTAAGCAAAATCATCCAATTCATGTCACAACTTCCACAAATCGATTTTAGTATAGAGAAGAACCATAAGAGTTTAAACCTGGCCATCCCAAACAGCAGAGGAAACATGTTTCTCTTGATCATAAAGCACAATGTCCTTAAGTGGACCTGGATTCGCTAAGACATCCATTGAAATCAACACTCACCTACACAAAACCAAATAAATCTTCAAACTTTAATCAAAAATACTCCAAAGCTTCAAACTTTACCAGAAAAAAACAATAATTTTGATGTGCCCTGAAGCAAATTATTGATTCAAATCCATCAAATCGAAGAAACCCTAAAACAAAATCCAATCTTTCAAATGTAAAAGACAGAGATTTCCTCAACACTAGGAATTCAATAAACAGAGAAAAAGGTTGATTTTTATTATCATTGTTCGGTTACAGAGAAGAAACGATATGGAATCAGAGAGATAGAGACGTTAAACACGAAACGACGCCGGAGAAGGGAGGACTAACCAGAAAACAGCGCGGAACAGAGGACGAAGAACTTTGAATGAATCAAAACGACGACGGAGTGAGATTAAAAAAGGAGACAAGAAGGGAAGATCTCAGGATTTGTACGAACCCTCAAAACGACGGCTTCCTCGTCGTAAGGGATAATGCTTTTCTCTTCTCTCTTTTTTTTTTTTTTTTCGTTAGAAACTATTTTAAGAGGCAAAAATAAATATCTGTGACAACGTGTAAATATGGGCCTTACTGGCCCAGGAGCTGAATTGCTTAACTTTGTAAAGATCCACACAAGTCCATCAAACTTTAATTAGGGGTGGGCTTTTCGGTTTAACTTCGGGTTCGGTTTAGGTTTGGTTCGGTTCAGTTTATTTGGGTCTCGTAAAACTCTAACCAAACTCATCCGAAATTAGTTTGGTTTAGTTTGTGTTTGGGTCAGCTTATGTTCGGTTCAGTTTGGTTTTAGTTCGGTTCGTTTTTAAGTTCGGTTCAAAAATCAATTAATATAACAAAACATAATTCTTTAGTTCATTGTCGTTTCAACTTTGAACATTGAACTTAATAATATTTAAAATAATTAAACAAAAAATTCAAGTTATAGGTTTAAATTGAATAATTCACCATAAAAATAATAATTCAAATGAACAATTACATATTTAGGTTTTAACCGAACCGAACCGACCCATTTGGGTTGAGAAGAAACATACCCGAATGGTTTGAGTCTAAGCTTGGATTTGGTTTGGGTCGGTTCGGTTCGGTTCGGTTAAAAATGCCCACCCTAACTTTAATAAACTAAATTTATAAATTTGTTCAAATTATATACAAATTATTACTCCCTCTGTTTCACAAAGAGTGTTATTCTACCATTTTTCACGCAAATTAAGAAAAGTAAACAAATGTCATTTTTACCCTTTATTAATACACTAAATAATACCCTCTCTCTAATTAATAAGCTGAAATAGTAGGGATAAAAAAGAGAATTAGTCTTTAAAACTGCATTGAAAACACAAAACGACACTCTTTGTGAAACGAGATTAAAACCTTAAAACGACACTCTTTGTGAAACGGAGGGAATATTATTGTTAATATATATATGTATTACTTCTGAGTTTATGTTGAACAAAATATGTTTTTGTAGAGAAAGAACAAACTATGGTGTATAGTTTTTCGCGCAAATTTTTTGAATGTAGCTCCATCCAAGGATAACCTACATATAATATATCTATAGAGAATCTACGATACTCTCATATCTTTTTTTTGTTTCGTGTGGTAAATAAAATATGTTTTTAGATTTTCTAATCTACTATCAATTTTTTTTGTTTTTTTCTTTGTATATATATATATATATATATATATATATATATATATATTTTTATGTTTATTTTATGTTATAAATATTTGTTTGTATATCTTTAATTTGACTATTAATCTCGTTTGCATTATTTTGCGTTTTTTGTAAACCTAGTAGTCTTTTCCGTATATGTACATATCAAAGCCCATCTATTTAAAGTTAACCAAGGCAAGATTACACTCTCACTTATAACATAGGCATAATAATTTCATGTAAGTCTTCTTCATCTCTCTCTCTCCTTCTAGCCAAGCGGAGTTTGGGTTCTTCGTGGGTTTGTTTTCGTTGGATCGAGATTGTGGGTGGTTCTCTGAATTGGATTGATATGTGGATGGAGATTAGTCCTTGGATCGATCTGTCTGAATCTGAAGTAAAAATGAAGAGGTAAGAATCTAAAGTAAAAATGAAGAGGTAAGAGTTTAATCATTCAAGTTAGAAACGTCCAAGTTGCGTAGATTTTTTTTTTCTTTTTTCTTCATTTTCCATGGCGCCAAATTCTTTCCTATTTCTCGCTCAACATTTTTTTTGGCTCCTAAATTTTGGTTTTTTCGCCCACTAATCAAATATGGTTTTTTAGCTCCTAAAATTTGAATAAATCATGTTGTAAAATCAAATATGTATTGTATTTAATTTTTTTATGTATAACATAGGCATTTGGTTTTCTTCATCTATATAGGAATCTAAATAATTTTCTTCATCTATATAGGCATTTGGTTTTCTTCATCTATATAATTTCTTCAGCAAATGTTACAATCAAAAGTTCAAACACCTATATAGGAATCTACTAGAACAACAAATATCAACATCAACATACTTTTTATGATGGTAAACCCGCTTTACCAGGATTAGCCACATTGTTAAAAATCTTTTACACCTTCATTATATGAGATAGAATTATCCTACAAGAGGAAAAACATTAGCAATAAGAAAAATTGTAACTTTAGAAATTTTTATATCAAATCAAAGACATATTTGTTGCACACTGTATGCACACTGCAATATTGTATTTTTCTAATATAATACTATTAACTGAGAAAGTACATTTATAAACATCTCCTTGAAGTTTTAAAGTATTTACGATATGATGCCCTTGATAAAAAAAATTCGAAGACATAAAAAATTCTGTTTAAAAACATGCAGATATAATCAAACCCGGTTGGATTTATTTCGGATCTTATGTTTAATCGTGACTGTTTATTACAAAAAATCATGATCGTTTATTTTGTTTTAAAGATTTCTTTCCGATATCCTCTTGCATATTATGCCAAGATTTGGATAAATTAAAACGGAACTTTGATTTGGAAAAAATCATTAAGATATAAATCTAAATTTTGGCCAAAAATAGAAAATTTATTAAATGATGAAATATCTAGTTTCTATGGACACAATTGCTGTTCTGTTTTCGAGAATAATTCCATTAATAATCCGAATTAATGATTAAAATTCACAAATGCAATATTATTTGTTTCTGTAATAATAATACATATATATTAATACGTTTTGTTTCCATAAATATTTACAAGTTGAATTTAGTTTGATATTTCGAAAAAACATCTTACAAAAAGAAGACTCAAAATAAATAAATAGACAATTCAATTAATTTATTAAAAAAAAATAATTAGATTATCCTTGAAATGGCAATGAGTCTTCAACAAGCTTAATAATATAGGATGTAAAGATTCTCAAAAATTATATTTTGCAAAACCTAAAACTATGTTGACTAATCACAATCCTATACTATTATTTGGGGAGTACAATTTATAATTACCCTTTAATAACATTTCCATTTGTAAGTTATTACATTAGAATGCCATTAGAGATAAAAAATATAAAGAGTAAATTAATTTAGCTCATTAAGGATAAACAAGTCAAATTTTAATAATGAAATTTAATTAATTTAATTATTAAAAACGAAAATATATTATTAACTTAAAAAAAAAAGAATGACCAAGCAAAATGAACATATAAGATTTGATATCTAACTTACCATATTAATTTGTTATTAATCATTATACTTCACCTCTCATCTTTATATGATTTTATTTTTATGAAACAAATAAATCATCATATCATCCATATAACAATAAAAAGTAAAAAAATTCTGCATATGCCAAGATTTGAATTTTTAAAAACGAATATAAATTGTTAAATCTATGAAGAAAAAAATTTAACGGGTCAAAAATTCACATTTGAGTAATATGTTTCTTTTAACCAAAACTTTCGACTGAGTAACGGGTCAGAATTTGAATATTTATATTCAATTTCATACATTTATTTTTTGAAATGTATTATTTTATATATTACAATAAGATTTTTTAATGTTTTAATTTGCAACATATAAAATTAGTTTTACTTGATATTTTTCAAGAATATCATCAATATTTAAAGAATATCATCAATAAATACTCTAATTTGATTTTTTTAAAACAAATATTTATAATAGGCAGTGGGTTAAATATAATATATTATATTAACAAATGAGTTATGATCCTTTTAACTGTTTGAATATTTCTATTTAATTTCATATAATTCTTTTTTGAAATTCATAATTTTACTACAAGAAATATTTTTAAAGATTTTAATTTGGAATATTTAAAAATAGATTAATTTTATATTTTAATGAATATCATAAATATTTAATAGATTAAAAAGATAAAAAAAAATTATAAATACTTTAATTTGATTTTCTAAAAAGATATATTTAAAATAGTTATAGTAGGCTGAGGGTTAAATGTAATATATTATATGATATAAAATTATGATCCTTATAATAGACGGCATGTTAAGATTATATGATCAGATAGATTAAATAAGGTTGACACCACAAAATATTTGAAAATTTGATTGTGTATGCAATTTTGGAAATAACGAATACTAGATTGTGCACGCAATATTTTCATTAGGATTCTAAAATAAAAATAGACTCCACGTACGGGTTGAATTTGGTATATTATATACTAAATATATGTTCATAACATATTCGATTACGCGAATAATTGGTAAATTCCGTAGTTACCTCAAACAAATCTCTATTTCAACAACCAAAGAATTAGAAATTGAAATAAAAATTTCCTAAATTAATTCCAAATAATAGCTAACTTTCTTAATTAATTAAAAATAATCTACGTTTTAGAAGCGATTCATTTATAATATTTTGATTTTTGATCTAACTGAATTATATGCAATCTCATTTTGTGGTTGTTAATATAAATTAACTCATTGTTCAGACCATATTAATTTATTAAAATAATTTTATTTTCCGTTTTCATATCTTAAAAAAAATAAATCCATAATTGAGTATAATTAAAAAAAGAAAATATATTCATTCTAATATTATATATAGGGACCGACAAAAATCTAATTATATTTTGGGAAATTGTTAAAAATACCCCTTTTGGTGTGCCCCTTTTAGATGTCCATTTTCAAAAATGCCCCTTTTTAAATCTGAAAATTTTATAAAGTTTTATTAGGTTTATAAGGTACTTATGGATTGTAACTACTACTTGAAGACTCGATCCAAGTATTTATAAGGTTTTATAAGGTGTTTTTAAAGGTTTTACAAGTTATTTTAAAGGATTTTTTAAGGTTTTTCAAAGGTTTTACAAGATATTTTAAAGGTTTTTAAAGGTATTTAAAATGCATTTATAAGGTATTTATAAAGTATTTATAAGATTTTAGATACATAGAAATGTAGTTTGTGTATGTTTTAATAATATTACATACATATTTGGGTAAATCTTATATTTTTAAGAGCATTTTTTATAAGGTTTTAAAAAAGGGGTATTTTTGAAAAGTGGCATTGAAAAAGTGGCATTTTTGCAAAAGCCCCTTATATTTTTTCAATTACTATTATAATATATCACAACTTTATTCTAAAATATATAATATATAAATTTTGTAATAAATAAAATTTAACTCGTACTGTAGTACGGGTGATGATCTAGTTTCCTATATAAACAACATAATTGTTTATTATCAATACATCTTAAACCATTCTACTTTTGTAAATATTCATCATAATTTACTATGCGATGAAGGTGGAATCCTTAGAACATAGATGGTATTTTGGGACGATTAACATATATTTTTCTAGTTTAGTGATTGAATTTTAAAACAATTTCAAAATCTGTTTGTATTCTGAATGAGTAATTCTGATTGAATTTTGATTTTGGATTTTGTCTTTCTCCTCTCATTTTGCAGCAATCCGGTGAGGAGCAAAATGTGAGCCAAGTCATAAACATGTCAGTAGGTTTGGTAATAAAAATGTTTTGAATGTTTATTTCATTGGTTTCTTATAATGAGAAAAAGTTTGGTTAGCATTTTTGTTTTATTATGATATATACAATCTAATCATTCAAATTTGATCAAATGATTTATGCATAGTTAAATGGTTTTGGATTTGAAAAACAGAGATTTGTAGAAAGAAAGAAAATATGGCGGCATGAAGAGAGGAGAAGATAATTGGCGACTGTGAGGGTAAGGCCGATAAACGAGTAATTGAATATGAGGAATGATAGATGTGATTCGGAATGCATCAACGACATAACAAGCATCAATAAATTTCATAATTTGCTTGACTGGTTTTCCTATACATGTAGAGATCTGCTTATTGTAGGAGCTTCCGATCAAGTTTTGTCCCAAATGCTTATTAAACATGTTTGATTTGATATATATTTGATATATTTTGAAATTTATGTCTTGTGGTACGAGAGATATATAAGCTATGAAGATCGTGTTATGAATATGATTATGGCTTAAATTATAGGTACAAAGTGGCATTGAGTTGAAGAATTATTGGCTTTGTCCCAAATGCAAGGGCAATGGCAAATTTAGTTTCTACATGTAAGTTAAATAATCAATTAAACTAAATAAATTCACAAAAAATATATGTTTTAAAATTTATTTTGTTAGTTTTTAAACTGTTTTCTTATTGTTTAGATTGTTGTCACTGATTTGTGTGAATTGTTTGCAAGACTCTTGAAAATTATGAAACTGTCATTTCTACTTTAGAACTTCAGCAGAATTCTTGCTCCTTCAACTGAAATTTCTTAAATGTGTAATGATGGTTTGCATTGAGACTCTTTGAATTTTATCTTGCCGTTGTGGGTTTTGATCCCTGTTTATTGTTTAAACCACTGTTATAGATTAACAACCGGGCAATACAAGACATGCATATATTTGTGGATCTTATGCGGCTTCCTTTTGTCGTAATTGAACCCGTTTGGAATGCACCAAAGGTATACTTTCAATGAGAATTCGTTAGACATGTTGATATAATCGATTCCAACTTATTTAATGGGCATGAGTCATGACGACGAGAGTGGGACAAGAAATTAAAGTAGAATACACTTCTTAGTCCAGTTTTGGTATTTATCACTTTCTCTTGCTTATTCGTTGCAAATAGTTTGATGGAACCCTACAAAGAGTATTTTACATACATATCTAACGCTTTCAGATCCACATTTGGGTCATTAATACAGTTCAAATTCCTTATTTACGTAGTTTACAAATTTTGACCTCTTTGATTATTTATAGCATGATCACATGTTTAGAGGCTTATTATTGTATCATTTTTTTTGGCATAGAGTGAAAGATATGTGATCGATGCTTTTGGAACCAAGCCGATCGAATTAGATGAAAATGGTCTTAATTATACTCTCTGTCTCTGCAGATTGAAGTCATACAACAACGATACGAACCACACATTTTGCTTCAAGATATGAAAAGTGTATGAAGTATAAAACTCTTCGTTTGCCTTGACAAAGAGTAAAGTAATTTTAATCATTTTCCTATGTTTATGTAATTTAAAAAGCTGGAATGAAGTATATCCTCATGAAAATTAGTTTGTGTTTAGCTCTGAGCAGAAACCAAAGATAATTAAGTACATCTCTTTCATAAAGTAAATCATTTTATCTCTCTCTAAGCTTTTTAGTTAGATGTTAAAATTGTTTGATTGATCTCAAATTACATCTATATACAAACCTAAATAATTAAAACCGAGTTAGCTAAAAAAAAAAAAAAATGTACGGAGTCGTAAAAGAAAAACTTAACAAGAACACTTAAGTTTCATCGTCAACTTGAGATACAAGTCCAAATAATTCCGACACAACGAAATAAAGATAGAGGAGACAGAACAGAGAGTAGTATGCGCATTACCAAACCCATAACTCTCAATAGAGACCTTTCTTACTTCCATTCTCTACTAAAATCTTGTATTCATGGTCAAATCTCTTCTTCTTCTTCTTCTTCTTCTTCTTCTTCTTCTTCTTCTTCTCCAATCACTATCTTCCGTGACTTACTCCGTTCCTCTCTTATACCAAATCATTTCACTATGTCTATCTTTCTTCAGTCCACTACTACCTCTCTCAATTCCTTCAAGTTACAAGTCGAACAAGTCCAAACCCATCTCACAAAATCAGGGCTTGATCGGTTCGTTTACGTGAAAACATCTCTTCTTGATCTCTACTTGAAGAAGGGTTGTGTAACTACTGCACAAATGTTGTTCGATGAAATGCCTGAGAGAGATACCGTTGTTTGGAATGCATTGATTTGTGGGTATTCACGAAATGGTTATGAATCTGATGCGTGGAAGCTTTTTATCGTAATGCTTCAGCAAGGATTTTCTCCTTCTGCAACTACACTTGTAAATTTGTTACCTTTTTGTGGACAATGTGGATTTGTTTCCCAAGGGAGGTCTGTTCATGGTGTTGCCACAAAGTCTGGCCTTGAAATGGATTCTCAGGTGAAGAATGCGTTGATTTCGTTTTACTCAAAGTGCGCGGAGTTGGATTCAGCGGAAGTCTTGTTTAGAGAAATGAAAGACAAAAGCACAGTTTCTTGGAATACAATGATTGGTGCGTATAGCCAGAGTGGTCTCATGGAAGAGGCCATCACTGTTTTTAAGAATATGTTTGAGAAGAGCGTCGAAATTAGTCCGGTCACTATCATCAATCTTCTTTCGGCTCATGTTAGTCACGAGCCACTACATTGTCTTGTTGTTAAAAGTGGAATGGTGAATGATATATCTGTGGTTACATCTTTGGTTTGTGCATATTCAAGGAGTGGGTATTTGGATTCAGCAGAGCGTCTTTATACGTCTGCTAAACAAGATAGTATTGTTGGCTTAACTTCGATTGTTTCAAGCTATGCCGAGAAAGGAGATATGGATATAGCGGTTGTGTATTTTTCTAAAATGCGTCAGCTGTGTATGAAAATTGATGCTGTAGCTTTGGTTGGAATTCTCCATGGATGTAAAAACTCTTCCCATATCGACATAGGAATGTCGTTACATGGTTATGCGATCAAAAGCGGATTGTGCCGAAAAACGCTGGTTGTGAATGGACTAATAACGATGTACTCCAAGTTTGATGATGTGGAGACTGTTCTGTTTTTATTTCAGCAATTGCAGGAGACTCCTCTAATTAGCTGGAACTCAGTGATATCCGGGTGTGTACAGTCTGGAAGGGCAAGCACAGCCTTTGAGGTCTTCCATCAGATGAAGTTAAGTGGTGGACTTATGCCGGATGCCATTACGATAGCAAGTTTGCTTGCTGGCTGCTCCCAGCTCTGTTGCTTGAATTTGGGGAAGGAACTTCATGGTTATACTCTTAGGAACAATTTTGAAAATGAGAACTTTGTTTGCACTGCTCTGATTGATATGTATGCCAAATGTGGAAACGAAGTACAAGCGGAAAGTGTATTCAAGAGTATAAAAGCTCCGTGTACAGCAACATGGAACTCAATGATATCAGGATACAGCTTATCGGGGTTACAAAATCGAGCTCTTTCTTGTTACTTGGAAATGCGAGAGAAGGGGTTGAAACCTGACAAGATCACGTTTTTGGGGGTTCTGTCTGCATGTACCCATGGAGGTTTTGTCGATGAAGGAAAAATATGTTTCAGAGCAATGATCAAAGAGTTTGGAATATCGCCAAGTTTACAGCATTATGCACTTATGGTTGGTTTGTTGGGAAGAGCATGTTTGTTTACTGAGGCATTGTATTTAATTTGGAAGATGGATATAAAGCCGGATTCTGCAGTATGGGGTGCTCTGCTTAGCGCATGCATTGTGCACAGAGAGATGAAGGTTGGGGAATATATAGCTAAGAAAATGTTTATGTTGGATTACAAGAATGGAGGGCTATATGTATTGATGTCAAACCTATATGCAACAGAAGCAATGTGGGACGACGTTGTCAGAGTCAGGAAGATGATGAAAGATAATGGATATGATGGTTACTTGGGAGTTAGCCAAATATAATAATTTCAATCTGAGAAACAACAGAACAGGTTGCTTATACGTTCTGTTAATACCTCAGTATTCTCGCCTGATAGTGTGGCGATGGTGAGGAGAAATAAGTAACTGGACAGCTCGAACAGAATATTTGTTGCTCAAGCTTCATTGATGAAGGTTTCTCGGAATCCTTGATAAAGCCTTGAAGAATTTATTATAGATCATCGACCATATCTCTATCCAGCTGAAAACGACAAAAGAAACTAGTTGTGGTTGATTTGTAGATGACTTCTTGTGGGAGCTGCAAATACATAGAACATGGAGGGCTTCTCAGAGCTATTTCTTGGAATTGATGACCAATGACGCTCCAGTTAGTTTCCTTAAGCATAAGGTGAGCATTCAAACCATCCTCTTGATGTATAGAACAGAGCTATTCATAAAGTATGTTCTAATCTTATCTTCGAAGCTTGAACTGTATGTATTCTAAGACCTCGCCTTTCAAGAAATTAGAATGATTTTTCATGTTGTAGTTTTGTTTTCTGGCTTGCAAAGACCTCGTTGCAACTCGTGAAGAATTCTTTCAGCATATGCAGACTGAAATGTTGCATTTGCATATCTGTTGGGTTTAACTCACGAAATTTGATGGCTAGGTACATAGGTGATAGGTCATTTTCAGAATGTTGCATTCGTGTTTAGTTTTATGGCTGCCATATATCTGAAATCAGTCTCTCTATTGTGACACTAATGGGCTTGGAGTTTCTTGAGTTTTCATGAATTTATCAATCTTTAAGGTAAGTAGTAGGTAACATTCATATTCTGCATTAGTACATGTTTTTGAGTGCTTGTTCTGAATCCAGATGATCTTTCTCAAATTCGAACAATATTTATGCTGATTTTCTTGATATTTTTTTTTGTTGTCTTAAAGGTGTGCATGTAATATCTTTCGAATTGCCATATCAAAGTGGATGGTTCTGTGTAATAATTGGCTGATATCTCCTTCATCTGAGCTCTCCGTATGATGCAACCGATGGATCCAAAGCTTTAGGTAAGTCAACTTTGAACCCGATCCCACTGCATAATTATGATAAAACGAAAATCTGATCTTTTAGCATATTGAAATATTACAAAATCAAGATCTAAATCTTCTATAAACAGTGATGAAAACTCCTCAACAATGTACATTGTACATGAGATCTTTTTTTGGGTACTAAGCAAAGATATATAAATGATATTGTGTCTTTTTCTCTTTGTCTTATAATTAGGACCCAAGACCTAACTATGACTCCCACTGCATCTATCGTCACTGGTCAAACCATCTCTCTTCATCTTCTCCTCTTTAGCCTTTCGACAAAACACAACCCACGAGTTAACTTCCATGGCCACACAGACACCAACCAGCGTCGACAGACATAGACAGTAACCAAGCTTCGCATATGACCTTCCTTCCCTTAAAACCTCAAACCCTTGGAACACATTCACCACACCCATCACCACACACGCATACCCGACAAAATGATGGTAAGACTTCCAGTACCTCCGGAACTTATTGGTCGTCTTTGGTCTGAACAGCAAAGCCAGTGTTTGCAGCGCCGCTGCTGTGAATGTAGCTATCCCCAGGCTTCGATGTAACCCGTAGGTCACTCCAGGGGAATTATGGCCAAGCACGATTCCAATGGAGAAGCCAATGGTTCCTAGGAGGAAACCGGTTAGCTGTATCGCTGCGTGAATGTAGAACCAAGTGGGTCCTATTGATTGCATTTGGCGGAGGTATCGAGCTGTTACTGCTCCTGCCGGGAGGAGAAAACCCCATGCCACCGCGTTGATTACTCCGTGAGTCACTTTTAAAGCTCTGGAACCGCTGTTTCGATTAACCGTTGCAAATCCTATAGAAACAAACAGTATAAGATCAAACTTGATCTACACTATATGATACATGTTGAGAAAGAATTTGGATACCTGAAGTGACATCGAATGTGGAGAAGGAGGAGAGATCGGTGGAAGTAGTGGGATGAATAGTAGGAGAGTAACCTTGGACATAAAGACCTCTGTTCCAAACATGGTGGATCTTGGTATTGTTCGACGAGAGCTTAACAGAGGCATAAATCTGAACGGAAGCGCCATTACGGATAGTGGCCATTTTACCGCCATAGAGGGAAGCAGAGGAGGAAGAAAGACGGACAAGGTCAAGCGGGCGGGAAAGCAGAGGACCTTTCTGAAGCTTGACTGAAGAGTCAAGAACGTAAGGAAGGAGAATAAGCTGACCAGAATTCGGATCCGGAAAGGCGATGAGGACACGAGAACCAGTCATCTGCGCCGGAGAATCCGGGTTAATCCCCCATCCAACCCACCCGGAAGGTGAGATGAAAGTTCCAAAGAAACAAAGGTCGAGAGTACCGTTGTGTGGATGGTATGTCCATGCGATTGACGCTTGTTGAGTCGGAAGAGAGATGCATTTCTCGAAACTTTTCGTCGCCGTCGTGGTGGTGCAGTGCCCCGCGAGAGAGCTGGGAAGCTTTGTTGCTAGAAGAAGCAAGAATGTTAGAATCAAAGTCGCCATTGTTTGATCATCTCTGTTTTTTTCTGTTAATAGAGTCAAGACTTTTTATATGTGTAGTGAAACTTAAGAAATATGATTGTTACCAGAAAATCAATGACGCCTTTTTTATATTTTATACTTTTTATGATTGTTCCATGGAAGTCTTTGCTTTGAAGCTAAGTGAACTCATCATCACTCACCACAACACAGTTGGTTGGTTGTGTAATATTTAGACATCTTTTTATGATATTTATTATGATAAAATCTGACGTGGATAAAAAATGCCAGCTCGGATAACACTAAACGACGACGTTTTGTAATTTCTGATTATTCTCTCCAAAGAAGAGGAAGAGAAGAAGAAGAAGAATGGTGACAACAATGGCGATGAAGGTGACTTTGGAAGGGAAGAGAGTGGTTTTGGTTCCGTACATGGCGGAGCATGTTCCAAAGTACCATCAATGGATGCAAGATTCGGCGCTTCTTGAAGCTACGGGATCTGAGCCGTTGAGTCTTGAGCAAGAGTATGAGATGCAGCTTTCTTGGACTCAAGATCCCAATAGTATAAAAAACTCTAAACCCTCTCTTAAATCTTGCATCTTCTTCATCTTGATTTGATCAATTTCAGTTTTATTCATTTAGGGTTTAGGGTTTTCTTTTAGACTACCCCAGAATTGATTGTTTCTGGTTTAAGTTTGTTGATCTTTAGTCTACCTCAAAGTTCTTGGATATTTAGCTATATAGTGTCTTATGAGGTTCATTGATTTCGTCTCTTAACCAATTGGCAATGATTGGAGCAGAGATTCATGATCTAATATATTTGTTTAGGTCTGTCTTCTTTTCAAATTGTAGGATTCCTAATGCTTATCTTTATTGTTTCAGAGAGGACTTTCATTGTGTTGGACAAGGATTTCATAAAGGGAGAGCTGATTCATGGCGAACCGCACGTAGAAGGTTTGTTTCTTGAGTTTCTTGAGTTACTTAAGGAATTGATGTATAAAGGAGATTACTTTAGAATGCATCAGTATTGAATCTTCTATCTAGCTACTGTGACAATGCAACAATCTCATCCTTAAGTTAATCATATAGTGGAATTGTTCTTACCGCGAAGTCTGTATAGTCACTGGAAATGAGAACATATCAACAAGACTGCTTCTTTGTTAGTTGTTTAGAAGATTGGTGACTAGGTTGTCTTTATGAGTTCTTCCTTCTTGTTTTTGTTCGTTAGAAAGAAGTCTATTTACATGAGCTTGGATGTTCTGTTATGTTTTATTTTTTCTGTGGATATTGATTTCACGTTGAGTCATTGTAAATAAGTAACCGAAGCTTTTGTGCAGCCATGACTGGGGATGTGAATATATACATGA
Organism: Arabidopsis thaliana x Arabidopsis arenosa; assembly: GCA_019202795.1. NCBI lineage: Eukaryota > Viridiplantae > Streptophyta > Magnoliopsida > Brassicales > Brassicaceae > Arabidopsis > Arabidopsis thaliana x Arabidopsis arenosa. The sequence continues at coordinate 12,065,667 of CM032920.1, read as the reverse complement.
ATGATGTTGATGATCCAAAAGTTGCGGAGGTTGAAATAATGATAGCTGAGCCCAGAAGGTAACTTTCTTCTTCCCAATTCGAGTCCTATACACCGAGAATACACTTTAGCTGATGTTACTTGTGTGGACTTGATTCTTATTTATTGTTACAACCTTTGGTAGAGTAGCCGTGGTAAAGGACTAGGAAATGAATCTGTGTTGATGATGATGGCTTATGGTGTCAAGAACTTGGAGATTCACAAGTTTACAGCCAAAATTGGGGAATCAAACACAGCTTCCCTCAGCTTATTCCGCAAACTGGTACAATAACTCACTCTCTTGTCTCAAATGTATGTACTCTATGCCTGAATTGACCAAGAAAAATGGCTAAACACACTTTGTTGTTTGTTGTAGGGTTTTGAGGACTCTTCTTACAGCTGTATATTCAAAGAGGTAAAGTAGTTTACTACTTCATACACTCCAACAAAGGATGTTCCTTTTGGCATAAACTAGATTGACTTTCTTTAACCTGACAGGTTACGCTCGAGTATATGGTGACTAATCTCCGTCGAGCAGAGCTCTTGAAGTTATTGGATGAAGTCATTACGCACACTCATTCAACGAACAACCCATCAGACTCGCTGCTATCAGGAGAAGCTATTGCATAAAGCATTTTGTTCAATGTTTATTGTTAGTTTTCTCTTCAACTAAAAAACTCGTTATTCACCATTCTGCATTATCCCAACGGTAGAAGCCTGAACAATGATGGTAACACAGTAATTTAATATATGGATTTTATGCAGAATTGCAGACTGATAGTTTTAACAAAACCATAGTAAATGAGCGCCATGAGCGGTTAAATCAAATTAATCAAATGTTTGTCAATTTAGATTTTATATTGTTATTTTTTTTATGTTTAGAATAATTACAAAATGATGAGTTTAAAAATATTAATTATGTCTCGATAAAATTTGGAATCTTATCATTTTAGCATGTATGAGTTTATAAATTATGATTACTGAACAAGGAGCTCAAGAAGCATGCATATATGCTGCAACTATAATCATCACAAAAGCAATTACCACGGATTTGATATTTGTGAGTTTCTCTCTCGACTGTGTGAACTTCTGAAGAACTTAGAGTCTTAGACTATACTTGCAATAGTTTTCTTTTGTAGTTACCACTTACCAATAAGGCGATAACTTGGAGATTTGTTCAGTTCTTTGGTCTTCACCTCAAGCTTGATTATGATGTTGTTTAGGTTCTCATCATAATGGTTGTGATAGATTATAAAACGCTTGCGTAAATTGATCCTAAGGATAGCAAACTGATATTTTCTCATGATCAAGATTAATTTTGACACTGGAAATCCATTATTACTAATATACATGGTCCATTGTTTCAAAGTTGAGTCCTACTATTTGTTAAGCCTATTTAGGGATTAAGATAATTAGCGGGCATACTAACCACTGCAAGAAACACCAAACAATTTTTGCATACTAGAGAAGTGAACCGACATCCACTAGACCTGAACCCGAACAAGTTACCCATATATCCAGGCCTAATAAAAATGAATGATCATGATGATCTTAGTTAAAAAGTTGATTGGTGTATTTGTAGTAAAATGATCCAATAAGGAGATGAAAACACTTTCTAATAGAATTTTCCTAACGTAACTATAAAATCCTAGAAAACTGAAGAAAACGCAATTTATCATGATTGTAAACAAAACGCAAACGTGGTTTTATATTGTCCTCCTCCACTTCAATCCACTCATAAGAGAAACTTCCACCACAGATTCTTCCATAACCTCAAAAATCTCTGCGAATTCTCGCAGTAATGGCTTCTTCTCATTCTCTTCTCTTTTCTTCTTCCTTCCTCTCCAAACCCTCTTCCTTCACTTCTTCTCTTAAACAATTTGTTTACCTTCCCTCTCGCCGATTCTGGCCAAGGCAGCGACATGGGTTCTCCACAGTCTTCGCCGTCGCCACCGAGCCAGCTATCTCCAACACCGGGCCTAAGAAGACAGAGCCATCAACTGTCGTACTTCCTAGTAATGAATCATCCGATAAGCTGCTCAAAATTCGTCACACGGTACACTTATTTGGGCTCTGTTTCTGTTATGGGATTTAAGAGAATTATGAAATTTGATTCAAGTTCTTAACTTTTATGCTGTTACTGAATTTGGGTTTTGCAAAAGTTTGGATTTTGATTTCAATCTTATGAGAAATGTTTGGAATTTTTTGGTATGTGGTTTTGGGATAAAGGTTGATGTTTTATGCAGAGCTCTGTTTCTGTTTATGTGGAATTTAGGAGAGTTATGTAATTTTATGCTGTAAGTGAAGTATGGTTTTGCACAAGTTTGGATTTTTGATTCAATTTCATGAGAAAGTTTTGGAATTTTGGTATAAATGTTGAGTTTTTATGCTTATGGGATGAATTTCTACTTGTTGAGCTGAGTAGAGTGGTTTATGTGGATTCAGTGTGCGCATGTAATGGCAATGGCAGTTCAGAAACTCTTCCCGGATGCGAAAGTGACGATAGGTCCTTGGATTGATAATGGTTTCTATTATGATTTTGATATGGAGCCTTTAACAGATAAAGACCTCAAGAGGATCAAGAAAGAGATGGTGAGTTTTCAAATAAGTCTTTGAGGGGTTAATATTTTTGATATTTGAGGGAGGAATTCAGAATAGTTAGTATTCATTGTTTCTTGGGCCGTTATCTGGTAGGATCGTATTATTAGTCGGAATTTACCACTTTTAAGAGAGGAAGTTTCTAGAGAAGAAGCGAAGAAAAGGATCATGGCGATAAATGAGCCTTATAAGATGGAGATTTTGGAGGGTATCAAGGAAGAACCTATAACAGTTTATCATATCGGTACACACTGTTGCTTCTTGCTTGCTTCCGTTAAAGTGTCTTGTCTCTAATTAGTTCGTATTAGTTTGGTAATAGCTTGTCTCCATCTTATGCCAGTTCGAATGCCCATCTAGGTAATGAATGGTGGGATCTTTGTGCGGGTCCTCATGTCGAGACTACAGGGAAGATAAACAAGAAAGCAGTGGAACTAGAATCTGTTGCTGGTGCGTACTGGAGAGGAGATGAAAAGAGGCAAATGCTTCAGAGAATATATGGAACAGCTTGGGAGAGCGAAGAACAACTAAAAGCATATCTTCATTTTAAAGAAGAAGCTAAACGCAGGGATCACAGACGGATTGGCCAAGACCTCGACTTGTTTTCCATCCAGGTATAGCCACTTTTCCATTTCAAAATGATATTTACTTTTGGAAAAACGTTGCATAAACTTTCAACTGCAGGATGAAGCTGGAGGAGGGTTAGTCTTTTGGCATCCAAAAGGTGCAATTGTTAGAAACATAATTGAAGAATCGTGGAAGAAGATGCATGTCGAACATGGTTATGATTTGATCTATACCCCTCATGTTGCCAAAGCTGACCTGTGGAAGATCAGTGGTCACTTGGACTTCTACAGAGAGAATATGTATGATCAAATGGAGATCGAGGACGAGCTTTATCAACTCCGACCCATGAATTGCCCTTACCACATCTTGCTTTACCAAAGAAAGCGTCAATCATATCGAGATTTGCCCATAAGAGTTGCAGAGCTCGGTACAGTTTACAGATATGAGTTGTCTGGTAGCTTGCACGGCCTCTTCCGTGTCAGAGGGTTCACACAGGTTAACTCAGACGTCTTTAATCTAACCGCTATCCCTGATCTTATTAAGTACTAGGATTAACTTAGTTGACATTTGGTCTTCCAGGACGATGCACACATATTTTGTTTAGAGGATCAGATCAAAGATGAGATTAGAGGTGTCCTAGATCTCACAGAAGAGATATTGTCGAGGTTTGGATTCAACAAGTATGAGGTTAACTTATCAACTAGACCTGAAAAATCAGTTGGAGGTGATGATATATGGGAGAAGGCGACATGTGCCCTTAGAGATGCTTTAGATGATAAGGGATGGAGCTATGAGGTTGACGAAGGAGGTGGCGCCTTTTACGGCCCAAAGATTGACCTTAAGATCGAAGATGCATTGGGAAGAAATTGGCAGTGCTCAACTATACAGGTAAGAAAGCTTCATTTACTCTTATAAATCCTGAGCTACTTCTCTATTAATGGGGTTCTTGTTGGCACGCAGGTCGACTTCAATCTTCCTCAGCGATTTGACATTACTTATGTAGATACAAACTCAGATAAGAAACGTCCTATAATGATCCACAGAGCTGTTTTGGGATCATTAGAAAGGTTTTTCGGGGTTCTCATAGAACACTACGCAGGGGATTTCCCGTTGTGGCTCTCTCCTATTCAAGTCCGGGTCTTACCCGTCACAGACAATCAGGTTTAACTTGTGCTGACTCTAGAGTCTTTTCTCTTAACTTCTTATTGGGGAAACCAATGTCTGACTGAATGAGGGAAAATGCAGTTGGAGTTCTGCAAGGAAGTGAGTAAGAAACTGAGAGCTTGTGGAGTGAGGGCTGAGTTGTGCCATGGGGAGAGATTGCCAAAGCTCATAAGGAACGCAGAGACGCAGAAGATCCCGTTAATGGCGGTTGTTGGACCCAAAGAAGTCGAGACTGGAACTGTTACCGTTAGATCGAGGTTTGGAGGAGAGCTTGGAACCATTCATGTTGATGACTTCATCAACAAAATCAACATTGCAGTTGAAACCAGAACTGCTCTGTAACTTCCATGTAAGATTAGGACCACAGATCTCTGTTAAGAATTTATCTATTTATCTTTGGTAATTCACATTCTTCATTCAACTTTTCTATTAGATTATTTTTAAATGACATTATGTTGAATAACACTAACATTTACTCAAATCAAAACTGAACTAAACAAGAATTAAAGAAAAGTCTTATGATATACATAAATGAGTAATACCTAATAAGAAACTCCACGAACAAACCACTGGGTTTCATTTATAGAACAATAGATTTTCTTAGGCCATACGATCTTACTTGTGGTAATATCGAAGACACCGCAATTCGAAACACGATGATCATGATCTTGATGATCAGGCCAAACGTCTTTGTCGATAAAATAGATTGAATCACTCTTGATTCCATCACCAAGATCTTTAAGAGCAGTAGCTATTGTAACACCTTGACCAAAAACCAACATCTCATCTCCAATAGAATAAACTCTTTCCCACTTGCAACCCTCAAGATTCATCTTAAAGATGTAAAACAGAAGTTTCTCTTCTTCACAAAACACTTGTTTAAGGCTCAAGATGATCAAAACCTGACCTGATGATTTCTGAATCGCTATTTTCCTCTTCCAAACGTATTCCCACGGTTCCTCATCCACGTTAAACGGATATTTCCAATACGGGTTTTCGGTTTTCTTTTCCATGGGAAAAACTCCAGAGAAATCAAAAATCCTTATGTGATGATTAGCTGTGTAAAGATAAAGCTTATTGTTCTCACAAGCCATATCAAACAAAACCAACCTTTTCCCATTGTGATTCAGATTACACCAAGAATTATCTCCTTTCTTGTATGAGAACAAGTAATGTTGTACGAAAGTCCAAGCAACGACATAATCCCCTGTTGTCTCGTTTATCCATAGAACAGCTACCGAGTTTTTCCATTCGACGGAATCAAATTCATACGAGACATTATCATTACGATAAGACCCGAAGAAGCATCCAGAATCATCGGACCATTCTCTTTCAGGTTTAAAGGTTACTTGTCCTCCACGTATTAGTGACTCCATTGATGGAAGATTGATCCTTCTCCCCGTCAAAAGGTTCAAAATATAGAATTTGAGACGACGATCAACCATCAGGAGATTGTTTCCGGAGCTAGCCATACAATAGCTTGTTTTTGAGAGTAAGGGGAGTTTTCTTGTGAGTTTTTCTACGGTAGGAGAATCACCTTGGTGTATGATTCGCCATGGATATGGAGGCTTGTTCGTGCATGTTTTCCAAACTGAATACCAATTCGAGCAAACGGTTTTTGCTCGGTGAGAATCAATAGGGCTCTTTAAGCTTTCGAAAATCTTGAGCAAAACATCAGGGGGAAGCTTAGACCAATCGCGATTTCTAGACACTTTTGGTCTCTTCTTCTTCTTGTTGTTCTTCTTCTTCTTCTTCTTTCTCATCAAGCCGTTCCCCATTTCTTCGACTACTTTACCGGTCACACTAAGGTTTTTTGGTTCTTTAGGACACTAGGGTTTTCCATTTTATAAAAGCGTGAGAGATCGATACACTAGGGTTTTTCATTTTCATTTTTTTTTTTTGTAATCGATATTTTTTATTTTTACTATGGGCCATAACGAAACATATAAACTGAAGTTAGCGAGCCATTAATTTTATTTTACTTTATGGCCATAACAACAAAACATCAAATATACAAGAAAAATCTCTTACCGTACATAGTTTTTTTTTTGTATAACATTCAGAAGCTACAAATTCAAATACATGGACCATGGCACCGATGGCAACATCTCTCTATACATTATTTAAAACTTGTAAGTTTTAAACAATTACTGAAATTGACATTGAAAGAGAAAAAGCTGTTTAAAAAACTGACATTAAATGTTGCATAAGCTTAGAATTGCTGGAGGAGGAATAGTGTTTTGGCGTCCAAAAAGGGGGAAATTGTTAACAAACTTAATTGAAGAAACGATGCGCATTGAGCATGGTTATCGTTGTAAGGAAATAGAAGTTCACTTTTACCTTGTTTCAAGAACCAAACTTCTATGTGAGATCTCTTTCACCTTCATGGGTCTATAAAGAAAACCCATGAAGATTGTTACTAATGGATATATATTCTTGCATCATCGGTAGACATGGGATGTCCCGATGTGCGATGCTGCCCAACATAGGTTCGTCTGTTCCACTTTCCGCATAACTAGCAAACGGTATTAGAGTTAGAAGAAGATTTAGTTTTGAGTGTTACTACTTTCAGTATATATACTTCCACTATTGAGTTTTTTTTTTATTCTGCTTTCTTTCTTTTGTTGAAGAAAATTATTTTTTTAACATTTAAATATATATATATACTAGAAAAAGACCCACGCGATGCGTGGGAATAGTTTGAATATATTTTATCGTAAGAAAACTAAATTAGTTTAACCTAAAAACATATTAGAACCTATACATATTAATTATAAAGAAAGTATTAACAAAAAAATCTTTCAGATTATTCATTAAAAGTATAAGCAAAAAAATCTTCCAATTTATTTCTTCTCTACAATGACTTAAAAAGTTGTAATTTACATGTTTAAATAAATCATATGATTTGGCAAAATATTATCAATATATTTGAAAGGCTTGTGAATTAACATTTCCAGGGATGTTGGAAAAATAATGAGAGATCTTTGTGTTAAAAAAAAAAAAAAAAAAGAGGACGGTGGACAAGAGGTGAAAAAATTAGAGAGTTGAGATTATATTTTGTTATCTTAAAAGTCAAATACTTGTTGATTATTACAATATTACCATCACAAATAGAATTTATACAAAAATTATAGAAAACAAAATAGTACTCTTAAATCCTAGTAACTAAATAAATTTAATAAAATAATTTATTATCACTTGAGTTTCACATTTTTGCCAAATTTGTAATAAATTGTAAATTAATGTAGTGAAATATTTTGTAACTTATGTGTATCTATAGAGGGTAACAAAACTTTGAATTAAAGTACCACAAAATAATGTTGGACTACCTTTATAAAGCTAAGAAAATGTAAAGACAATACATTAATTATAAACTTTAATAGAAATCTAATGATGTAAGATACTATAAAAAATATTTAATCTATATTTTACAAAAATTTTCAAGTAGTATAAAATATTAAATAATAAAAATAGACGTTAAAAGAAATAAAAACATAGAATATTTTATATCTATATCTAAATCAGGGATCACTTTTCCCGCCAAAAAATATTTTGTATTTTGTGGACCTAATTTTGTTTCAAATAAGGGTAAAATGGTCATTAAAAATTAAAAGAGGGCAAACTTAAAAATGGACTCTCAAAGGGGGCATTTTTGAAAAGGGGTATTGAAAAAGGGGCATTTTTAACAATTTCTCTTTTATTATTTCTTCAACTCCAAAGTCTGCTCCAATTTCAAAGTTAACGTATATTACGACTTAACATTGGTAGAATGATGTAATATACATGTATCATTGATTAAATCAACATACGGCTTATAGCTCTAACATAATATTAATGATAGAGTATTTAAAAAACAACTAAACATAATATTTCTAGACAAATAGGGCATTTATCAAAAATAACTAAACCAATCAAGCCCTTAATTAACAACTATTTAAAAAACAACTAAACCAATCAAGCCCTTAATTAACATAATATTTAAATCAAAAATAGGGCATTTATCCAAATTTAACCAAAAGAAATTTAAAAAAAACAACTAAACATTCGTTTATTCTCTTCTCTAAGCATATCTTTCTAGACATTATAATTAAGGGCTTGATTGGTTCTCCTGCTACCACCCGCAAACGCTGCGTTTGCGGGCGGTTGCGGTTGCTAGCGTTTAAAACCAATCATAAAAAACGTTTTATACCGCTCCGAACCGCTCTAGACCGCTCCGAACCGCCGAATTCAAAAGCTCCTTCCCGCAAGCGTTTGCGGTTGCGGGCGGTAGCGGTTGGCAAATTTTTTTTTTTTTTAATTCAAATCCTATATATATATATATATATATTAAAAAAATACATAAATAACAAATAAATTTTTAAAAAAAAATTATCAAACCCTATATATATTAACGTTAATTCTCAAAACCTTAATTTTTTTCTATTTACCAAAATTATGGCGTCAATCTAAACTCAAGAATGACAAAATACAAACTAAGTATTGTAATAAAATTATTAATCCAGAGGATCTAAGAATTCGAAACATCTATTTTTTTAGTTTGTCATATTTTTTTTTTGTAATTTGTTATATTACTTGATGCTGTTTTTTTATGAACCAAATGCATGAAGTAATAAACACTTAACTATGAAATATATTATTTTGAATAATTGTGTACTAATTTTATATATTTTATTATTATTAATTATATATAAATTGTTTTGTATTTTATCATAATAATATAAATATTTGGTGTTTTTATACTTTATTATATAATTATAAATTATATTTCTTTTGATAATTTTCGATTTAACCGTTGTCGCATCAGCTGGTTAACCAGTCATACAACTCCCGCAAACGCACCAATTTTTAACCGCTTAACCAGTCGTTCAAAATGCATCATAACGCTTGAAACCGCAACCGCCCGCTTCCGCAAACTCCCGCAGACGCAACCGCAGCCGCTGCGTTTAAACCAGTCAGGCCCTAAGTGTCCCTTTTTACCTTACGTTACTCTATCTAATAAATGAAAACTGTAACATTATATTTCTTTACGTTACGTTTCTTCTTCACATTACGTTTTCATGTTACAAATCTCTTATTTAATCAATTCCATAAAATCGAAACACTTGGTGTGTTGTTCTTTTAACGGCTGGAACATTCTTCAATGCTCTACAAGAAGCTCTCTACTTCAGCTCAAGCAATGATTATGTTTCTAAATTAAATTCTTTTTTTTATTTAGTTATTTGAAATTTACATTTTCTTCTCTCTCACTCATCTTCATTTTAGTATGTGTCTTATCTTCATTCTAGCCAACAATTGTGTTGTAGAACATAAACGACACTACTGAATTTGAGGTTGGATCGTCAAGAAATTATGCGCTTGGATATGTATGTTCTCATTTAAGTATTGTTTACTTTTAAATATTTTTAAAATATGATCCAGCAAAAAGTAACATTATATCCAATTGGTACAATGCATTTCTTAGTTTCGTGTTGATTAGCTAAAACATGATTTATTTTCGTAGATTGGTGTTAGTGACTACTAATACTTATTTTGTGCATTTGTTTTGTTCATGTTGTCATAATATGAATAGTAAAAAATGACATATTGATTCGTTAAAATTTATTGAGCCGGGTTTGGTAAGACATAAAATAAATTCCTCAAAGCTGTGATATTTACTTTTTATCTATTTTATCGTGGGAAAATCACAAATACCAAATGAATTAGGATTTATCCCGCCGTACACCGCGGAGCAAAATTGTAGTATATGTATTTTATATAATAATTTATAATTTATTAGATTTTTAAATTCATACTATAAAATCATTATTTCTCATTTACTTATTTATATTATAATTGATATAGTTGAAATATATGAATATTGTTTTTGAGTTGTTGTATTTGTTTACCTAAATGTGTTAATTTGTAATGATGCACTTAGAAGATTTGTAGGTGTAGAAGTGATGTAGTGTTAATATTGACAACCATTTATAATCATGGACTATTATAATAATTTGATATTATTTTGTATCTAAAAGTTTTACCCCGCGGTATATTGCGGACTGATTTTTTGAAACTAAAAAATTAAATTTTAAGTTATATTTTTTTGAAGTTATATATATATATATATATATATATATAAGATGTCAGAGTAATTATTGAAAATTGCTAAGTTGAAGATTGTTAAATTTTTTTTTTTTCAATTTATACCGCATTAATCAGAAAATTAATTTTTCATAATAATTTATTTTAAAGGAAGAAGAAAAAATATGGCTCATGTTGGCAAAAAAAAGAACAACTTATATATATATATGTGTAGAATAACTTTTAAGACTATTTTTATATGAGATTTGAAATTGTATTTAGTGATTTTGAAAACTTGTCACCTATTAGAATTGTTAGCTAAACAAAATTCATCACCATATAGAAATATTTTTAACAATATAGTCTACATACACAAAACATATATATATATATTAGGAAATATTTTCTTTATTTTCTGATCAAAAATAATAGAATTCAAATATACACAACATATCTTACCATTATAAACGTAATACCATATGACATTATGGACTGAAATATACTTAGAAAAATAACATAAAAACAAAAGAAAATAACATATGAAGGAAAAAGGATTAGAAACCAATAAAATTAAATTTAAAGCATCAAATTAAAAGAAGAGATAGCACTTAAAAACCAAATCTACGCTCAAAACCTCATGTATTTTGGTTTTTGATGGATGTTGGGTCTCTCATGTTGAGATTTGAGATTGGTATGTCGTATTGTGCTATTCTTATAATGATGAAATAAATTATAGGAAATTAATACTTAAATGTAACCTCCACCATGAGAAAATACATTCATTTTTTAAAAAATTAAATTATGGAGTTACAATAATAGTTAATAGTGTGTTTGAATGCCATTGAATAGAGAAAAAAGTTAATACACAATTTATATGATTTAGGTTACAATTTAGTATTAAAAGGTGGATTAATGTGTATGATTAAAGAATTAAATGTATTATGTTTGTGGTTTAATAAAATATAGATAAAGTCAATTTTATTAATATATTCATTATCTTTTTATAAAAAATTCAATTATCATGAGATTAGTAAGATATACAACATAGTTTAAACATAGGGCAATATGCTATATGTAAGAAATAAAATTAAATTAGAAATATAACATATTATCGCATATACTTAAACTATTTTATCGCCTAATAATTTGATCTTTATTTTTTACTATAAATTATTTGAAAATATAAAATGTAGGAAAATATCTCTTTATAATATACTTAAATTATTTTATCATCAAATAATTTTAATTTTATTCTATAATTTGATTTAAGGACTATTGTGGTTATTGTTCTCAAAAATGCAATATACAGATTTATTGCACTCAAATTAAAAAATAAACTGAAAATGACATGTGTCAAAAGAGTAGAACGCCAAATGTCACATTCTTAGAGCTTGTTTTGAAGAAAAACCTTGTCATATACTTTAAATTATTTTATCATCAAATAATTTTGATTTTATTTTATAATTTGATTTGAGGACTATTGTGGTTATTGTTCTCAAAAATCAAATAAACAGATTTATTGCACTCAAATTAAAAATAAACTGAAAATAACATGTGTCAAAAAAGTAGAACGCCAAATGTCACATTCTTAAGGCTTGTTTTGAACTAAATTAAAAGATACAAAGTTAAAATAAAAGAGGACAAGTGTCATCAAAAGAGAGTGCCAAATGTCGCAATGTTAGGAAAAGTTAAAAAAAAACCTTCTCATATTATATAAGATATATATAAACAAGAATCAGTACAGAGAGAAAATTATTTCTTAAGATAAAATCTGTTGCATATTTCCACATTCAAATTCAATGTACTTATATAGTTCTTTGCTGAAAAATAAACAATGTCATTTTCCTACCGTCGGTACATTATAGATACTAATGTTATCTATTCCTCTACCAAGTTATGTGGATCCTTTGTTAGTAGATGGACATTTCTGACATAAACACTACGTACATCCATCTTTTGCCAAGGTATAGCATTTAATAGAATTCAAGTTATCAATAAACCGAATAACATTAGAATTTAGAAGAATAAATAGAGTTCAAACATCATTGAACAAAACTAGATTTTAAAAAGAGTATGAAATACATATTGAATAACACTGGAAACTTGGTTAAAATTCTACTAAATCCCTACATTCAGTAACCCCCTAATAAGCAACTCCCCGAACAAACCACTGATTTTTAGTAAAGGAAAAATAGATCTTCTTAGGCCATTTGATCTTACTTGTGGCAATATCGAAGACACCGCAATTTGAAACATGATCTTTATGATCTGGCCAAACATCTTCGTCGACGAAATAGATTGAATCACTCTTGATTCCGTGACCAAGATCTTTAAGAGCGAGAGGTACTGTAATCCCACGACCAAAAATCAGCATCTCATCTCCAATAGAGTAAACTCTTTCCCACTTGCAACTCTCAAGATTCATCTTAAAGATGTAAAACAAAAGTTTCTCTTTATTTTTCACTTTTTCTTTTAAGCTCAAGACTATAAGTACCTCTCCTGATCTCCGAATCGCTATTTTCCTCCCCCAAACGGATTCCCAAGGCTCTCCAACAAAGTTAAACGGATGATTCGAATACGGGTTTTCTTCCTCTATAGGGAAACCTCCATAGAAATAAAAACTCTTGATGTGATAATCACTTGTGAAGAGATAAAGTTTACTCTTCTCACAAGCCATATCCAAAACATCCAAACCTTTTCCATTGAGATTCATATTACACCAAAAACCAGTTCCTTTCTTGTGTGAGAACAAGTACTTTTGTTTGAATGTCCAAGCAACAACATAATCTCTTGTTGTCTCGTTTATCCACAAAACAGCTAATGAGTTTTTCAAATAATATTCTGGCTCATCATAAAACACGTAATCCTTACCAGAAGGTCCGACCATATATCCATACTCTGAACTTTTGTCTCCTCCTTTGAAGCTTACTTTATCGCCACGTATCTTCAACTCCATTGATGTAAGATTGATCCTTTCCTTCGTCAACAAGTTATGAATATAGAATTTGAGACGACGATCAACCATCAAAACCCAATTTCCGGAGCTAGCCATACAATAGCTTGTCTTTGAGAATCCGACGACTTTTCTTTTGCTTTGTTTGGTCGTAGAATCACCTTGGTGTATGATCCACGATGGACATCGAGGCTTGTTCGAGCATGTTTTCCAAACGGAATACCAATTTGAGCAAACGGTTTTTGCTCGGTGAGAATCAACAGGGCTCTTCAAGATTTTGAAGATCTTGCGCAAAAGATCGGGACAAAGCTTGGACCAATCGCCATTTCTAGTTGTGTCCATCGCTATCGTATTAGAGTATATAACTTAATACTTGTATATAGCTTAAATTGTAATTACAGCTCATAGTTTACAGAGTATATATACTCTATTGTACACACATTAATCATTTAATGAGAAATAATCCTTCCTTTATCTCTTTATCTGATATGGTATCAGAGCACGTTTTTCTCCCTTCCGCAACACGATTTCTCATTCAGATCTTCATCATCGAGCTTCGATCTCCATGATCTGAGCTCATTTTTCTTCTTCTTGACCTTCGTTTATCATAGATCGGGCTTCGTTTCATCTTTTTTGAGCTCCGATTTCTCTTTTTCATCTTCTTTTGCTCGCGTGCTTCTGGTTTCGTTTCAATGGCGGCTCCGACTCGCGATTCTTATGACAATCCTTATTATCTCACTAATAATGATCATTCCGGTTTAGTTCTGGTCTCAGATCGTCTTACCGGAGCTGGAGATTTCGGATCGTGGCATCAATCTATGCTCATGGCGTTGAATGGAAGAAACAAGCTGGGTTTCGTTGATGGCAGTCTTCCGAAGCCTGATGATGGTCATAGAGATGCAGCGACGTGGTCTCGTGTTAACGATGTGGTACGTTCTTGGTTGATTAACTCTGTTTCGAAAACGATTGGCCAAAGTGTGCTCTATGTGAAAACAGCTCATGGTATTTGGCAAAAACTGTTACAACGTTTCAAGCAAAATAATGTTCCTCGATTATATCGTATCGAACAAAAGCTTGCTGGTCTTCGTCAGGGATCTTTGGATGTTAACACTTTTTACACGAAGTTGGTCACCATCTGGGAAGAGGTTAAGAGTGCTCAGGACTTCCCAGTTTGTCAATGTGGTGGCTGTGATTGTGAAGTTAATCGGAAATGGATGGATCTCTTTGAAAGAAACTTTGTCATTAAATTCCTCTTTGGTTTGAATGATTCATATGAGAATGTCCGTGAATCTATTATTATGCTTGATCCTTTGCCTGATTTGGAAAAGACTCTCAACATGGTTATTCAGAAAGAACATACACAGGAAATCAAGCAAGTTCCTCAATCTGGTTCAGTGGTTTTCCAGATGAGTTCTCAGCATGCTCCGTCTCCTCAGTTTGATCAGAATTTTTCTTCATCATCTATCACTGATGATTACTCTGGACAAAGTGATTTTGTGGGTGCTGTTTCAGGAGGTTACAAGCCTAGACAACGCCCCGTCTGTACTTATTGTGGTCTGCAGGGTCATCTTGTCACTAAATGCTACAAGCTCCACGGCTATCCTCTTGGATACAAATCCTCTAATCCGTCATATGGGAATACACAGAATACTCCCTCTACTCAGCCTTTTGCTCCTAAGCAGTTTTCACCTCGTCCTCCTATGTCCTCTCAGCAACAATACAATCCACAGTTCAACAATTCTTCAAGGATGCAAGGTCAGGGTCAGAGAGGACAGAGAGATAATGTGGTTGGCAATGTCATCACCAACTCCCCTGCAGTTCATGATCATTTTCACCAAGTCTCCAATGCTTTGGCTCAGTTGTCTCCAGACCAAATTGAGCAGTTGGCTTCTCAGTTAAACTCCAAAGCTACCTGTCAGACACCTAGTATCAATGAAGCGCATGGTGTCAATTATGCATCCACTTCTGCAGGTTACTTTGTTTGCTCCACTATCCTGGAATCATGCCTTAATTTTACTGCCTGGATCATTGACTCTGGAGCAACAACACATGTTTGTTGCAACTTGAGTCTCTTTGATGACATTAATAGTATATCTGAAACCACTGTTAAACTTCCCAATAGTACTCAGATTGCTATCAATCAATCTGGTACTGTTAAGTTGTCAGATAAACTTCTTCTTCGTAATGTCCTTTTCATCCCTTCTTTCCATATGAATCTTATCAGTGTAAGCTCCTTGCTTCAAGACTGTGCATACTCAGTGAATTTCTTTCCTTCCTTTTGCACAATTCAGGAGTTTACTCGGGGCTTGATGATTGGTAAAGGTCGTTTGGAAAACAAACTCTACTTTCTGGATTTAGAGTCTCCATCATCACAGTCTCCTTCTTCTACTTCTCTTGTTTGCAATCTCAATGTTTCTGAGTCTAGTTCTCTTTGGCACTCAAGGCTGGGTCATCCTTCTTTCCCTAAGCTCCAAGCTCTTTCTGAAGATCTTTCAATCTCCAAATCCAAGCTCAAGGATTGGTCCCATTGCAAGACTTGTCATTTAGCTAAACAAAAACGTTTATCTTTTCCTTCTCTTAATAATATTTCAAAACAGCCTTTTGATCTTGTTCATATGGATGTTTGGGGACCTTTTTCAGTTGTTTCTCATGAGGTTTTTAAATACTTTCTTACTCTTGTTGATGATTGCACAAGAGTAACTTGGATTTATCTTTTAAAAGCTAAAAGTGATGTTCATCAAATTTTTCCAGCTTTTCTTAATTCTGTTGAAACTCAATATAATAACAAAGTTAAAGCCATTCGTTCTGATAATGCTCCAGAATTATCTTTTACTTCTCTTCTTCAATCTAAAGGAATTTTCCATTTTTTCTCATGTGTGGATACTCCACAACAAAATTCTGTTGTTGAAAGAAAACATCAACATATCCTTAATGTAGCAAGAGCTCTAT
The DNA here is from genome assembly GCA_019202795.1 of Arabidopsis thaliana x Arabidopsis arenosa. Taxonomy (NCBI): domain Eukaryota; kingdom Viridiplantae; phylum Streptophyta; class Magnoliopsida; order Brassicales; family Brassicaceae; genus Arabidopsis; species Arabidopsis thaliana x Arabidopsis arenosa. The sequence goes on along the minus strand of CM032920.1, from coordinate 12,049,362 downwards.
TATTCCAATCTAATATTCCCATTCAATATTGGAGTGATTGCATCAGAACTTCTGTTTATCTTATCAACAGAACCCCTTCTCCTCTTCTTAATAACAAAACTCCTTTTGAACTTCTTATGAACAAAAAACCAAAATACTCTCATTTAAAATCTTTTGGATGTCTATGCTATGTGTCTACTTATCCAAAAGATAGACATAAATTCACACCAAGAGCTGAAGCTTCTGTTTTTCTTGGTTATCCCTCTGGTTACAAAGGCTACAAAGTCCTAAATTTGGAAACACATTCCATTTCCATATCTAGAAATGTCATATTTCATGAAGACATTTTTCCTTTTCACTCTTCTGATCTTGCTCCTTCTACTTTAGATCTTTTTAACTCCAACATTCTTCCTCTTCCACTTCCAGACACCACTTCCTCTTCTATTCCTGTTCAACATCCTTTTCCTACGAATAATGATGTTTTATCTGATAACAGTGGTTCTTCAGTGGATTCGGATAATACTATTCCTGTTACTACAAACAGACCCAAGCGCAACATACGTGCCCCTTCATATCTTGCGGATTATCACTGCAACTTGGTACATGATCTCCCTACTGTCAGTGGTAATACTGCACATCCTCTGTCATCAGTTCTTGATTACACAAAGTTGAATCCTCATTACCAACAGTTCATCTTGAATATTTCTGCTGAATCTGAACCCAAGACTTTTCTAGAGGCAGTGAGATCTGAGAAATGGCATGGTCCTATGAATGAGGAACTTCAAACTTGTGTTGATACAGGGACTTTTTCAGTTGTATCTTTACCTGCGGGCAAACAACCAATTGGTTGTCGTTGGGTCTATAAAATCAAACACAATGCTGATGGAACCATTGACAGATATAGAGCCCGACTAGTGGCTAAAGGATATACTCAACAGGAGGGTGTGGACTACATTGATACTTTTTCTCCAGTGGCAAAGCTTGTTACAGTGAAACTTTTGTTGGATCTTTCTGCTAAACAAGGTTGGTCTCTTACTCAGATGGATGTAACCAATGCTTTTCTACATGGCGATTTAGAAGAAGAGATTTATATGGATCTTCCACCAGGATATACTCCTCCTCCAGGTGAAACATTACCCCCTAATGCAGTTTGGAGATTACATAAGTCCTTGTATGGTCTTAAACAAGCATCAAGGCAGTGGAATAAAAAGTTTTCTGATGTGTTATTGGCAGCTGGTTTCACACAATCTGAATCTGATCACACATTATTTGTGAAGCATGTTAACAATATTTTCATTGCTTTACTTGTATATGTGGATGATATTCTCATTGCCAGCAACAGTGATGCAGCAGTTAGTGATCTCAAGTCAGTTTTGGCTGCCTCTTTTAAGCTCAAAGATTTAGGCCAAGCTAAATACTTTCTTGGATTGGAAATAGCACGCAATAAATCAGGGATCTCAGTTTCTCAACGCAAATATGCTCTGGATTTACTAGAGAGTGTTGGTCTTCTTGGATGCAAACCAGTCTCTACTCCAATGGATTCAACAGTTCAACTTACAACTGAAAGTGGTGATCTCTTACCTGATGCAACAGTGTATCGTGCTCTAATTGGAAAGCTACTCTATCTCACCATCACACGGGCTGATATTACTTTTGCAGTGCACAAGTTAAGTCAGTTTCTCTCACAGCCGCGAACTCTTCATCTTGAGGCTGCTCACAGGATTATCAGATATCTCAAAGGTGATCCAGGCCGTGGACTCTTTTATTCTGCTCAATCTGACCTAAGACTGCAGGCCTTCTCTGATGCTGATTGGGGTACCTGTCAGGATACCAGAAGATCCACAACAGGCTTTTGTGTTTTTCTTGGCACATCCTTACTCTCCTGGAAGTCAAAGAAACAACCTACTGCTTCCAGGAGTAGTGCTGAGTCTGAATACAGGGCATTGGCTGATACTACCTGTGAGTTACTTTGGTTAAGCAAATTATTGAAAGATCTCCATGTTCAGGTTCCTGGTCCTATCAATTTATATTGTGACAGTACAGCAGCAATACAAATTGCTTCCAATTCTGTATTTCATGAAAGGACCAAGCACATTGAGATCGATTGCCACATTGTTCGTGACAAAGTGAGAGCTGGTTTCTTGAAGCTGATGCATGTTTCCACAGAGAATCAACTAGGTGATTTATTTACCAAGGCTCTTCCTCCAAAGACCTTCAAGATATTGATGTCTCGTTATGCATTTTCAAGTCTCTTTCTTCCCGCTTGAAGAATTCGACTTGAGGGGGGGATATTAGAGTATATAACTTAATACTTGTATATAGCTTAAATTGTAATTACAGCTCATAGTTTACAGAGTATATATACTCTATTGTACACACATTAATCATTTAATGAGAAATAATCCTTCCTTTATCTCTTTATCTGATAGCTACCTACTGATCACACTTGGGTTTTCAATTATATAGGCATGAAATGAGAACAAAGATACACTAGGGGTTTTTTATTGTACCAAGTATACCCTCGTCCAAGTTTGGAACGTAAACAAAATATGCATTTTTAAATTTAATTTAATTTGTAAAATGTCAAAAAGATAACAAGCTATTCCAAAGTACTAAAATTAGCCAACATAACTAGATTTTGAACCCACTTGGTGTTCTATATAATTTGGAAAAGTTATATATGATTAATGATAGTTATTAAAATATTATCTTTTCTATATTTGTGTTTGTAATAATGTAATATGTAACAATTTATAGTAGTTCAGTTTTTAAATTATTATTGAGACAAATACTTTTTCATTTATACAATTAGGAAAGTTATAGCATAAATCTAAATTCTGTATTGACTATTTTTAATGTGCAATATTAATTAATATTTTTTGTTGGTCATATGTAGTCAGATTATTGACTGAAAGTATCTATTTATATTTTTAAGAAATATGTTATTTGATGATTATTGTACTTATTTTCATTTTTCTGAAAAGATTATAGAAAACACACCTAACTCCATACATCTTAAGAATTGGTTTTTCTAAATGCATAAATACCGTAATAATGTTTAGATTCTTATTGTCGACAATAAAACCAAAACAGAATTGCACAACACCAAAAGATTTTGGAATATGATTATGGAAATCTATATATAATAGCAATCTAATAAATACCATTTGCACATCTGAACGGTTGCGTCTTTTTATCGCAACTTTTCGTTAATGTTTTTATTAATTAAAATATATATTTTACGGTTATGTTTTTTTTATAAATTGCATTCTGAATGTTTTCTACGGTTGCGTTTTTTATTGTAACTCTTCATAAACAGTTGAAACCGCTTATTCGAATCATTGCAATATTTAGTTTACTTTACGAATAATTGCAACCTTTGGTTTATATATTTAGTTTATTTCACGAACAATTGCAATTTTTGGTTTATTTTATAAATAGCTATAACATTTAATTATCTACCGCCGCGTCTCTCGGTGTAAGTTTTCATAAATTATTATTTTAATTCTTAATTTTTAATTACTAAAATGTATTTAAATGAGATTATAACTATTTAATTGAACTGTTTCAACATTTAGATTATTTGACGAATTATTGCAACTTTAGGTTTTGTGTTACGAACCATTGTTATCTTTAGTATATTTGATGAACTATTGCAACATTTGGTATAATTGACGAACCGTTGCAGTTTTTGGAATATTTGATATCTACGGTTGCGTTTCTCGGATAAGTTCGTCATATTTTTAAAAAATATTTAAATACTAAAATATATTTAAATGAATTGTTGTTACCGTTTAATTTAACACAATAGCATTTGGTTTATTTGACGTTGAACGTTTTGGCTTATTTATCAAACCATTGTAATATTTGGTTTATTAGTTTATGCTTTTTGAACTTGGGAATAGTTTTTTAGTTACAAATTATTGTTTTTCTAATATTAATATACTAGATAAATGCTTGTGAGGGTTTTCTTCATTATAATTTTTAGTAAAATATATATTGATTTGTTATTAAAAAAATTCAAAATTATTACAATTCAGTATGATTTTTTCGTTTGATATTTTTTTAAATGATTTTTGAAATATATTCCCCCGCGACATCGCGGGGGTCCTGAGTCCTAGTTAATATAAATTTAATTATATTTATAAGATCATCTTTTTACTTTATAGTAAACAATAGTATCTAACAAGAATTAAGATGAACTCAAACATAAGATTAAAACACTAGATGATACTTATTTGATCTTTGAAGGTAAATCACAATGGCCTAACTATTTTCATTGTCTTCTTCTCAATCCAACTGGTGCTACTCAAAAAAATCTAGAAACTCTTATATGCTAGCTGTAAAACATGACTCCAAACATTGAGTGTCTCAATAGGCGTAGAGTGTTTGTTGAAGACATTTGTTACAGAAAACGGCTTCATAGTCCAAACATCCAATGGCCTATGTGTGTATGGAAAGAGAAGTTCACTTTTACCTTGTTTTAAGAACCTAAGATCACAAGTAACTGTTATTTTTGAGATGTTTTTTACATTCATGGGTCTCAAAAAAAACCCATCATGGATTTTAAAGAGTTGCTAATTGTGGCTAAAGGATGCTTGGTGTCGATGAGCCCGGAACCATTCATGTTGAAGTCTTCATCCACAAAATCCACATTGCAGGACCACAAAGATCTCTGTTAATTATTTATTTACTTAGCTTCAAATTCTTTTCTAAATTAAACTATGTAAGACTAATGAAAACCCTCTCCAAAGATAGGAAGGGTCATGTAACATCTTGGGTTCTTCACACTTTTAGTTGAACGTTCTAATAAATTAACTATTTTCAAATGACATTACCATCAAAACCATACAATAATAGAATTCAAAATATCAATAAACTGATGAACAACATTCAAATTTAGAAGAATAAATAGAGTTCAAAAACCATTGAATAACACTAGAAGTGAAAAAGAATCTATGAAAATAAATATTGAATAACACTGGAAATTTGATTAAACTTATATTAGTTTCCTACATTCAATAACTCCTAGTAAGCTACTCCCCGAACAAACCAGTGAGTTTTATTAAAGAAACAATAGATCTTCTCAGGCCATTCGATCTTACTTGTGGCAATATCGAAGACACCGCAATTTGAAACACGGTGATCATGATCTTTATGATCTGGCCAAACGTCTTCGTCAACGAAATAGATTGAATCACTCTTGATTCCATCACCAAGATCTTTAAGAGCAAGAGGTACTGTAACCCCACGACCAAAACTCAACATCTCATCTCCAATAGAATAAACTCTTTCCCACTTGAAACTCTCAAGATTCATCTTAAAGATGTAAAACAAAAGTTTCTCTTCCTTTTTCACTTTGTGTTTCAAGCTTAAGACTATCAGTACCTCTCCTGATCTCCGAATCGCTAGTTTCCTCTTCCAAATATATTCCCACGGTTGCGCAACGAAGTTAAACGGACAACCCAAATACCGGTTTTCTTCTCCTATGAAAAAATCTCCAGAGATATAGAAAATCTTGATGCGATGATCATTTGTCAACAGATAAAGCATACTGTTCTCACAAGCCATATCAAACAAAACCAAACTTTTTCCATTAGAATTCAAATCTCGCCAAAAACCATCTCCTTTCTTGTATGAGAACAAGTAACGCTGCATAAAAGTCCAAGCAACGACATAATCCCCTGTTGTCTCGTTTACCCACAGAACAGCTAACGATTTCTCCCATTCAACGGCTTCATAGTCATACGGCACTTTATCCCTACGAGAAGGCCCGACCAAGTATCCATGGAAATAATCTCTTTCAGGTTTGAACCTTACTTGCCCGCCAAGTATTTGCGACTCCATCGATGGAAGATCGATCCTTTCTTTAGTCAACAAGTTATAAATATAGAATTTCAGACGAAGCTCAACCATCAGAAGCCAGTTTCCGGAGCTAGCCATACAATAGCTTCTGTGCTGGAAGAGTCCGACGAGTTTTCTGTTGCCTTTTCCTAAGGTGGGAGAATCACCTTGGTGTATTATCCTCCATGGACATGGAGGCCTCTTCGCGCATGTTTTCCAAACGGAATACCAATCCGAGCAAACGATTTTTGCGCGGTGAGAATCAACAGGGCTACTTAAGGTTTCGAATATCTTCCGCAAAACATCGGGACAAAGCTTGGACCAATCGCCATTTTTAGGCACTTTTTGTCTCTTCTTCTTATTCATCTTCTTCTTTCTCGTGAAGCCGTTCTAAGTCTTCAGACTACTTTACCGATCATATTAGGGTTTTTCTGTTGTTTATATACTAGGGTTTTGTATGAGATACACAAGGGTTTTTGGTTTTCTCCCTTTTTTTTTTCTTTTGTAAATGATATGTTTTTATTTTGGTACAATATACAAAAGCTCTTAATGGAAATTAGCGAGGCATTAATTTTATTTTACTATATATATAACAAAACATCAAAATATACAAAAGCTCTTAGTGGTTTTTTTTTTTCTTTTCCTAATAACATCTATATTATTAATTGAGGAATACATTTTGAATAACAATTTTTAATTGGGTTCTGTTTAATATGACCAATAAAAATTGATTTGTTTGATAACCAATGAATATGTTGAACTGACTTTTTGTTTTTCCTTTTTGTATGCTCAAAACTCTATTTCTATTATTGAGTTATGTTTAATTCCGCTTTCTTTCTTCTTTTGTGAAAAAAAAAAAGAAAAGAAATGTCGCCAAACCTGTTTGGCAAGAAGGGCTTGTTTAAAGCAATGGAGATCACGAAACCTGATTCCACACAATTCCTTAGGCTATAAAAATTGAAAGTTTTATTGTAGTAAAACTCCTTGAACAAAAGATAACGTTGTAATTTTCTTCATCATGATTAAGTTCGCCATTAGCGACCCTGATGTGAGGTATACATATATTATCCTGTGCTATGCATGTCTAATCATAATCTACACGAATATAATGGTTTTAACTTTAATAATCAATCATGAAACATTAGCAAATAAAAACGTCTTGGTTAATTAATAGAAAATTGGACACCAAAGCATCCAGCACAATCTAGATTCTAGACTGTTGTAAATTCACCAATCATTTTAAGAGAAAAAATTAACAAACGTCAATCGCAATGATGGGATAATTCATAGAGTGAACCGCACTGAGAACATCCAAATCCAAATTTTATTAGTCGACATAACACAAAATTATTTTGTATAAAATTAAATTGGCAATGATTATTAAAAAAAGGTCGGTTCATGCTGTGTCGCACTAAACGTGGACATGAGTATTTCCACATTGTCGTCATCTTCTTGGTACTCTCCGCGTTAGCTAAACTCATATTTGACCATTCTTCATTCATTTATTATTTATTTTAATTCACTGATTTCTTTGTATCTCCATTCTCCATTTGGACCAAGTTCTTTCTAGGTTCAATAGTTAATAAATCAGGTTATATCGGGTCTGACTGGTTGACATACATAGTAGAAAAGAAATTAGAAGAAAACAAATTCTTCTCAAGTGTACTATAAAATAACCAGTCAAGAAAAAAGTGGAATAAAAGTAATTCTTCTGTATTCCTCAAAAAGTAGATAAATCATTCAACTCAAAATTAGAAGTTAGAAAATTTTCATCTCGTTTCTTCTAACAGTAGCTTTTCCTCTGCTTTATTTTTTTCTTTTCAATTCTTCCCATTTCTTCTAAAATTAAACCAGTCAGACCCATCAATTCTTTAATCGTCTACATCATATATATGCACGCTTTTGAATTAATATATGGGTTGTGAGTCTTGTGACACAACACTGGTTTGGTATTATAACAAAATACTAGACATAAATCTCGGTCAGTCATATTACATCGATTTTATTATATCATATCATGTTAAGTTCTAAGAGTAATTAGGCAACCGTAATTGTTAAATCGTTTAATATTAACCTGAGTATTAGTGAAACTTTTATCATTTACATAGTTCTGTTAAATTACGTAATATACTAAGCCATAAGTAAAAGTAGTTTATCCCAACTCTTTTTCTTGTTAATGGATATATCGTAACGTTTGTTGTGTATAATTGTATATAATTCGTTTCTTTGTCAAAATTAATCACTATCATTTATTTGGTGGATGAGATTGCCCTAATATTATGTGGTCATAAATCATCTAATTACTCATCAATCATTATCAAATTCAAGAATCTCCAAGTTATGTAAACAAAATATGTATGTGGGTAGGTTTCTCAGCACCTAGCATAACAGTTAAAAGATCAAAAAGTAGATGAGTAAAAGAAAAAAAGTGAAATATTCCTAACTAAGACATCTTCTTTAATAAACACAAACCTCATGGACACAAAAGAAAAAAAGTGAACAGCCTTTGTATATCTCACTAGATTCCCTAATATAAAGCCATCAACACAAAAGAAATGTGTATTACTAGCTAAATTAAGTCGAGATATATATAATTACATTAAGAGAGCGTATCTCATGCCATCATAAACCATGAGATGGTTAACCTCCGAGACCCTTCCATAATCTCCCGACACCCAAACACCATCTGTCCTGCTAACACGTGGAACAGCAAAACAAGACATGATCGATAACGGAAACTTCATCATTCCACCGTTACTCCCGTGATCTCCGTTAACCGTCGTGGAAGGCAACGCGCTTTCGTCTGCCACACGCGGGCTTTTTCGAAGATTTTGAAGGTTTTTCCTTAATATAGACAAAATCTTTAGCATCTTTAGTCTTGCCTCTTTTGAAACCTTTTTTTTTTTTGGTTTTGGTGTTTGGAGAGAGCAAATGAGTTTTTGAGGAGGAAGAAGAGAGGTTACTTAGAGGTATATATTGGGTAAAAAGTGCAAGTGGCCAATTTGGAAAATATTATTTTTTGTTTATTTGTTATCTAGTCGTAGTGCTTGTGTTGATCATGGATATATATTTTTGGTTTTAATTTTCAACAAAAAGGTTTTAGGAAAGAAAAAAGGGAAATAGTGGAGGAAACTTGAGGCTTCGCTTTAGGAACTGGCCCCATGATTAACAGAGTTGGTGGGGTCTTATTTTACTTGGGTATTATCTTAAAAGAATTTTGTTTTGACAAGAAACAAAACTGAGTGGGATATGTATTTTAGGTTTTGAAAGGTGGTTTTACACATAGAATGATAGAACTAAAGAGTGCTCGTCCGGTGGTCCCGTGTTCGAGTGGTGATGATTTATCTAATGGTTTGAATCCGAGATTTTATCTGATCCGAAAAATAGAACTTCGGAATTTGGAAAAATGGGTAGAAAAACCCTCACCTTCCTTAAAAACATAGAAAAAACCTTTTGTGGGTTTTTAAACTCCCACCTTTTCATAAATGGTAATACTAGGGTTTATTTTACCATTTATGAAAAGGTGATATTATTTACCCATTTTTAACATTTGTTTTATAAATTATAAATTATATTCAGGTTTAGATTCACTTTCATATATACATATGAATAGTTATCACAAAAGAATTATTTGGAAAAATGTGTAGTTTTTCTAAGAGTTCACATACTGTATATTCTCTCCGTTTTATAATTTAAAATATTTTGGATAAATTTTTTTGTTTTACAATATTAAATGTTTTCAAATTTCTAGGTAAATTATAGATACATTTAATATTTTATGGTTATTTATATTATGTAATTTTTCCATGATTTGTTAAACTTTTAAAAAATGAATATTACGCTGTTAAAAAAATAAGATATTACTTAATTTACGTATTTTAGCTAAAACGTTTTATATATTGAAATGGAGAGAGTATATGTTAATTTTTATTATATACAGTATGTAGACTAGAGTGTGCTGGCTATATGAGTTCGTCTTTCAATATTTGCTCTTTTTTCAATCTATTGGTCGGTGCAGATTGGAAAAGATATTCATTTTGGTTTTTCTAATTAATATTTTTGATAAATCACAGGGAAAAAAAAATCAAAAACCAAATCATACCGAATCGGCGAATCCCTTATGGTTTTTAAATAGTTTTTTTTTAATATAACCAATAAAAGATACCAGAAACCAAAGATAACTGAGCAAACCAAACAAATTACATACATTTAATCAAACTGATAAACCGAAAACCAAAAAAGAACCAAAATCAGAAGGCTCAAACTTAAAACTACTATGTTTTGAATTCCATCACTTAAGCTCTTTTTTTTTTTTTGTCGTCTGAATTTTATTATTAAACCAAGAACGGATACAAGTTGAAATTACATATGCCGGCGGACAACAGAAATGTCCCCAGAGTCATTAGCCCAAAAGAGGGAAGCAAAGCCCCAAAGTACAGGGAAACTGATTATAACCAAGTAGAGAAATAAAATTCTAAAGAAGAGCAAACGTCATGGAGAAAAAGCAACCTAAGCACTATAATTGAACAAAGGCACGAGAGACTCCCACAAAGCTTCCCTATAGAACCTTTGAAACGCCGGAAGCACCAATAAGACCGGATAGACCTCACACCGAAGACAAACCAGTAGCAAAACCGACAGGGAGGAAAGCAGGAAACCAACGCGACCAAAGACACAAATACAACTACCATCAAACCTCACCAGCCAAATGAATGGAGCAAAAACACTAGGAACAAGGTAGAACACCTTGAAAATCGACTGGAGAAAAGCCAAAGAAGATCAGCAACTCTTACACGCGGACACTCGTCGAACCAGTTTCAGCCACTTACAGACATAAAACTGTGACCTCCTCGCAAGAGAAGAGCTAAAGATCGATTCCACTGCTTTGCCTGAAACCAAACTCTAAAACAAGAACTTCAAAGAAAGGCTAGTAAGTGGCTCAGCAACAAAATACCATCGGAGAGGCCAACACCAAGAACGAACCTAGTCCACAGCTCACCAACGAACAAGCAAGAGGACCAAACAGAGAGGTAGAGCAAAGATCCAATTTTACAATCCAAGAACAAGGCCACAACCATCGAATCAAGATACACGAGCAACAACTACAACTAGTAGACTAAAACAGAACCATCTAACCTTAGTAAAGCGGAGAAAAAACCAGACCCGACGGTCTTCTTACCGGACTGAAACACAAATGAAACCACAGCCGTAGATCTGCGACCCAACAAGCTCCAGTGCCCCACCGAGGGTGACAGCGCAACCCATTACTCATTATTGAACCTTCGCCAGATTGTACAAACACTGAGCATCCGATAGCACCACAAAAGTCGGAGACCCAAAAACAACTCTCACCGGAGAAGCTAGCTGCCGAACAAGCCGTGAAGACTCGCCGAGAAGTTCCATCGTCACATCCAAGCAAGATCTTCACCACCAACACCGGATCTAGACAGATCGAGAACAAAACCAACAAGACAACAAAAGAAAAACATTTGGACCCTCTCACGACAGCAACGGCGAGAAGCGCCGGCCACCGGAGAGGTCAATCGGAAAAAAAGTTTTGAGGGTGGCGGCTAGGTTTGAGAGGTTTTGGGGGAGACGAGATGCCATCACTTAAGCTCATTTGTATTATTTTCCAGTTTGGAGTAAGATAATATCTATAATGTGTTCATTTGCTCTTCTTGTTTTTTGCTTAAAACTTTTTATTAGTTAGTTAAAAGAATAGAGTACTATTATAAAGATAGACAAAACCCGCAAAATAATACTAAAATGAATACAGAGTTTCAACTACTAACTATTACAAATCTTAGTATACAAGTGAACATTGGTTACATCTATTATTAAGGTGGTGGATATTAACATTAGCTTCTTGGAAGTCGCTCCAAGATTTGTATTTCTCCGGTCAGATGTTGGACAAGTTCTGCGTTCCAAAGATTAAAAACAAAAGCAAAACCAAAGAGACTTAGAAACAAATAAAAACCAAAGTCTTCTTGATTAAAGCTTCTAACATGTACCATTAGTATAGTTTCGGCAATCATGAACTCCAACTCTAAGATCAGTCCCCCATGAGTTGTTAAAATCAATTGCCATTTCCATAGCATTCCCTTTACATGAACCAACCAACCAACATCTTTGTCTTGGAACCTTCTTCAACCTTCTTTCAAGAACTACACCTGTAACCAAAAGTTTGGTCAGAATCTTGACTACATTTTCAAGATTCCTTCCTACTTTATCATTTTTTAAGTTTATCTACAATAACTCCTCCATGATCAAAAAGATTCGTTGAAAATCAGAGAAAAATTGTCTGAATCACAGATTACATTCGATATCATTGTCTGGGAATCAGAACCTGGAATCAAATTTCCTGACAAAACTGAGATTGCTGCTTCTATACTTTCTGGATTACGTGGCTGAAAATCAAACACAATTACCTAAAGATTCCACAAAATGGATTAGTTTCAAGAATATAACTCATTAAGGCATGTTAAGTGAAGTTATAAAGACAGAGAAACCTCTTGATGAGTTAGAGAAGAAGGTTTGATGAGCACCATGAAATGTTGTAAATACGAGAGATTAAGTGAGTAAGCCATTGACATAATAAGTTGTGGTGGACCGGCCGCGGCTTTAAGTGGCACCGCCGCTACATAGACGGCGTCTCCGCCAGCACTAGTGGTGGTTGGTGATGGTGTGAAGAGAGAGGCCATTGTGTTCCTCTGTTTCAAGTAGATTCAAAAGTTTATCTTCTTTATGGACCATAGATTTTTTTTTTAATTATCCTAAATGTGAGGTCATAATTTAGTGATTTAAAATTATAGAAGAAATTAAACCTCTCATAAGATGGATTACATTAGCTTGGATATGAACCAAAATCAACTAAAGAGAAGCAAATGGAGGAACTATCTCAATTTACAAGAGTGAGAATGATAATCTACATAATAATAACAATCTCAGTAAATATAAATTTGTCTTTTTTTTTTTTAATCATAACTTATAGTAAAAGCATTTTTAAATTTACATTTTTGTAATCTCAAATTCTCAATAAATAATTTTTAAGAAATTACAAAAAAGTTTTATTCATTCTTCCAAAATTTGGCGGGTTCAAAACGAGCCAAGGCTCGTCAAAGACAGAGCTTTAGACGGACTGGACTGGGCCGAAAAAAAAACCCTATTATTCCGAGTCCGGAAAAAGTATTCCGGGGGAGGTGAATAATATTTCCGCCTCAAAAATGGTTTAGCTGACAAAAACATAACATTCACTATGACAAAATCAGAACTAACTCACATTATGATGAACAAATCCCAAACAGCATATTGGTAATTTTAATTCCCGAGACAGTCACACGAAACAAGTCTGCAAGAAAGTTACTGTCATTGAGTGCTTACATAAGTGAAACAACTTCTGCATATAACACATTTATGTAAACCATATATTTTCTTAATTATTCCAATATGTATGACATTATAATTTAGTGACTTGTATTAAAATTATATCAAACAGAATGAACTTTAAACCTCTTGTTATCATCTTAACTTGCAAATGAAGCAAAAGCAACTAAAGAAAAGCAAAATGGAGGAACAATCTCAATTCACAACAATGGTAATGACAACAATAATAATGATAAAAATGTATAATAAAAAATGGGTTTCAAAAATCAAAAGATAATTGGAATGATGTAATACAATCTTTCACATTGTAACTTAGAACATACTCAATCTGCAAAACCATTTGATCACAAGAACAATGCCACCAAACCGGAAAGAACCATGGCGATTGGAGCAAGTGGCAGCTTCTGTCCTGAGTTCTTGTGTGAGGACTTTGGTGAAGTAGAATTGGCTCCATCAGAATCAGCAGAAGGAGAATCGGAAGGAGCACTAACGACAGGAGCAGGAGCTGGAGCCGGCATTGGAGGGACATCAGTACCAAAGATTGCTTCGGGTAGAAGCACGCGGTTCACTTGGTAAACAGCAACAGGGTCAGTGGAGAAAACACTGCTGCTGACTTTAGTCCTGGTCCATAAAGAATCAATCCGAACTGTGCCAGAAACATCTGTGAATTTCAAGGAGTATTGACCACCAGCAAAGGTACTCACTGGACCAGATTGGCTCAAGTTCTTGAATTCCGAAAGCGAATAGTAATGAGGAAGAGCATGGAAGAGAACAAGCTGCTTGAGCTGATCCTTTGTCAGATTTGACAAAGAAGGATTCTTCTGAGCCTTGAAAGCATCATCCTTGGGGACAAAGATTGTGATACCTTCCTCAGTGTTATTAGCTTGGTTTTGGAATGTCTCAATGACTCCAGTTGAGAGAAGGTAGTCAAGGAATGTGTGGAACGGACCAGCTACACTTAAAAGCGCAGTGAGATTCACATTTTCCGGGGCTGGTGCTGGAGCTGGTGTCGGCGGCAGCACTGGAGCCGGAGGGCTTGCGGTTTTAGCAGATGCAGAGCAGACGAGAAGCGCAACGACAGCGATAAAGATTGATAATTGCATCTTTGCCATCGTTTCTTGAACTCTCCCACTACATTTCAAGAAACCAAATCAGTATTCAAATTGAACAAAGATCGAATCTCTATTAAGAACCCATGAACAATATCTCAGATCCGGATCTGTTTTCAACAACAAATGATCTTTGAGTTCTTTAACAGGATCAAAGATTCTTTAGCTAACAAACTAAACCAGTGTTAGTTAGTTAAGTCAGATCTTGAACTAAGTTCTTCAACATTACTGGAAAAAGAAAAACAAACCGACACAACAACAAACATAAAGACAGTAAGAAGCTAAAGTTCACAAGACCCAAGACATAAAATGTGAGAAGAAACTAGATCTGGATCAGACAAAACAGAACTTAAGACAACAAGTGTAAAGAAGACACATTCATGGAACTAGTAGTTCAATGGCATTGTTAATTCAACTGTACCATAAAGTAGAAGAGAGAGGAGAGAGGGAAGAGGGAAAAGCTGACCTGAGCAGAGAAGAAGAAATAATGGTAAAATGTGAAGTCGTCTTTGTTTCTTAGAAGATGAAGAGAAGCAGAGGAAGAAGAAGAGAGATGGTATTTAAAGAAAGATTTATTATTAAAAAGGAAAGTTTTTTTTAAAGACAGGCTGTTGTATTTTGCTGTAACTTATGCGGTGTAGGTGTTGTTGTTGTTGTTGCGGCACCTTCTGGTGGTGGCTTGTGTCTTGTTTATGCCGTTATACAACAACAACATAACCTTGTTTTTATTTGATCATTTGTGTTTTGTTTAACCCTAAATACTCATCTTGATTTTGTTTCTTTTACCTATGTATATGATTAGTGGGGGGTTTTGATGTCTTTCTCAATCATTAATTCTTGTTTTATTATTTTCTTTGTTTATCATTTATTGTTGCATTATTATTTGTTTAAATATATAAATACATTTTTTCAACAATTTCAATGAATTTCAATTATTATCTTTTCTATATATTATTTAAAGTCTAATGGTTATATCATTTATGACGGTATTTCCGTCATCTAGGTTCGAATCTACAAGTCCATATAAAATTCGGTTGTTGTAGACGCAATGGATGCATTTTAAATGTTACTAAGCAATTTCTACGATTGATATATCGGTTAAAAATGATTACGGATGAGACATTTTCTGAGTGGTTGACTATGGATAGCGTAATGGTTAAATGTATATTATGTGAGTTTGAATCCGGATGGTGATCACACTAATGATAATAGTACAAAGCTATGATCTACCAACAATTAATTCTAATTTCAAAATTTTGATTTTTGATTTATTTAGTGTACTTATTCATTTAATGAAAGCTGTTATATTTTATTTTTGATCTACTGGTAACATTATATTATCTTCACAAGGTGCGCATGAACATCCCCATTCTTTAACTTGTATTGTAATATAAACAATTACTTGGAGATACTTTAAAGGAATTATTACGTTAAGTTGAAAATTGGTTTAAGAAAGAATAAAGAGAATTCGTTTTATCCTTAATCCCGGATCTCATAGAACTTTTATCTTGATCGGTAAGGGTCAAGCTATTAAACCACTAAAACACAATCTGAATACTTTTACAAGTTTGACTATACATATTCACAATTCATATTTTCACTAAAGGTTTAAATATCAATCCAACATAAACCAAATGCCACCAATAATCTAGATCTCTCCACTTCTTTTCAATTTTTAACTAGTTTTGACATTGAATTGATTTAGAGAACACAACACGGTGTTCTATGAATTTAACAAAGGGATAGAAAGAAATAAGATTTACACTCCTGAAGAGGAGGAAATGGACAATGCCTCAAGGGCTGATTTAGCTAAGGAGTCGGCTATAACATTTGTCACCCTAGGAGTAAAAGCAAAAGAGCTAGAAGTGAGGGAAAGGCCTAGGAAAGCTATGTCATGGAGGATCCCTTTTAGCAAAACGCATGTAGCAAATACAAATAATTTCTCATAACTCGTGAATTGTAAGTTAAACTAAAATAGATATTGAAGAAACTTAGAAAGCAAATCGGAGTATGGTGAGCTTTCGTAATCACCCTTCAACACAATTTTCTACTTCTTTAATTTTGACTCATCACCAACCTTATGGTATACGCTTCATATAGATATACTCTTTATAACTCCTTTTCGTGACAAACCTTATGGTATACGCTTAGCAAAGCTATTTTGACTTCTTGAAACTCGAATACAGGAGGATAACTTCGGGCCTATTTTTGAGTCCACATTCCCTGGATGGCAGTGTCTTCATAATTATAAGTATAATAGGTTGGGGAGAATTTGGGTCCGTTGATCGGCAGAAGTTGATTTACATCTTATTCATATGTGTAAAAAAAACCCTCAAAGTCATCAATTTTTGCAATTTTATCCTATATCTCCAAAAAATGCAGAATAATCCTATGAAGTTGACAATAATACGCAATATAGCCATTTTCGCTATCATCAAAATTTTAAAATTATGAGAAATAATATCAAATCGAAGCCCTCGAGACGAGGACTTCAACTCTACCTTTAGAAATTTTCAAATAAAATGTATGTGACGGTGAAAACGTTTACAATATATGTATAAAAGTTATATTGCGTATTCTTTTTTACTTCATAAGATTATTCTGCATTTTTTAGAGGTAGAAGGTAAAGTTGCAAAAATTGGTGATGTTGAGGGGTTTTTGCACAAAACCCAAGATAAAACTGATCCTAAACCAAACCTATTCAACTTATCACTTTATACACTATTAATTTGTTTGAAAATACAGTTCATTGCTTTTTTCTTTGTCTAAAATTAATTTTAGTTCAAAGCTATTCCATTACTTGATAGGTGATACCAAACTGTATAAATAATGAACTTACCATATATTTTGTCTTCATCAAACTGAACCACCACCATATCCAAATATATAATCACTATTCTGACAATCTAACAAACCTTAATTACAGAAGCTTATTAATTCACAACGACCGACTATTTTGTCACTATTTATAGATTATTGGTGATATTTCAAATCCATGCAAATAACTTAACATGCGTGTGTATATATAACATAAATTAAATTAGGTAAACAGCAACATAGAAGACTTTTCTTAAGTAAATGATAATTGCAGAAGTTTCTATTAGAAAATAGCAAAATATACCGACAAATGATTGTATGAAATTTTGTCCAGTAAAAAAAAAATAGTGTATGAAATTCTTTTTTTGGCCAAAATGGTGTATACAAAAAAAAAACCCGTTTTATGCAAGAATAAATTTATTTAAGACACTCATTTCAGATATTTTAGATATCTATTTAAAAAATATGTTACAATAAAAAAATAAGGCATATTATAACAATTAAATCACATATAAAATCATCCAGAATAAATGAAATTTGGATTGGTTTAGCGTGAATCAAAAATGAGTTTTGCTATTTTATTAAATATCGATTTCTATTTGTTAGATATGATATATTGATATCGATTGAACATCTCTTTATATCTGAAATTTTGGTTCTCATGACCGACAAAAATGACAAGCAATTTCAAGATATATTATAGTTGTTTGAATATAATATTACGATATAATTGACCTATAAGGAAAGTGTATTCAGGTATAATAAGCCAACACAGAAATAGAATTCAGTTAAAATAAATTCATAATTGAACGTAAAGTCGAAAACCTTATTCGTTATTATCATCCACATGTTAATGTTGGATCTAAACTCTTCCAATATCCATCTATTTGACAATTTACTTTCTTAGTGTTTTTCCCTAAGTTACCTTTTCCATTGCTGGTTGTATCAAAAGGATATGACCTTCCTTTCAAGCCTTATATATACATATTCACTATGTTTTTTTTTTTTGATCAAATATATTCACTAATTAAGGCTTGGTTGATAATGTCGATCGTGTGATTTCCGTTAGCCGCTCTATTAGATTTTCTTATGTCTAATTTTTCAGATAAACCACAGAATCCATGAAAAAACTTCATGGTCACAACTTATGTTATGGTGATTTGAACATCTCTATTTTAAAAAAAAAAATCAATGAAACTACATTTCTTTGAAAATCAATCCTCGAGATAATATATAGTCATGATTTGATATGATTCCTTTATTAAACGCATTTTATATGCTAATAAGTTTATGCAATTTATCACAAGTTTTCCTACAAAATGCAATTAACTTAGCTTTAGTCTTAGAACACTGATAATTTCATTGACCAATAATTTTAATGAAGGTCGATTATAGGATCATATAATTTTTTCATGACAGTACCAAAAATTAAAAATGCAGGATATTAATTGTCAAATTATAATCGCAACAATCTTTTTGAAAAAGAGTTACTACTTTCTAACGTACGTTATATTCTTATATTAACCAAAAAGAAAGAAATGAAAATACTTTGATGTCGGGATTTAGATAATGAAAGTATAGACCCGGTATAAAGATTCATGCATTGCCATGAAGACATAAACATTATCATGTCTATATCTAACCGTCCAAGATATGTGAACACAGCTTGAGCTTGTTGTTATAGATAATGTTGTTTTTGGCCGGACAAGCTAAGACTATTTTTCAGTGGAAGTTGTTGAAGGTGACCACGTAGATAAAATCATCCAACCCTCAAACAC
Organism: Arabidopsis thaliana x Arabidopsis arenosa; assembly: GCA_019202795.1. Taxonomy (NCBI): domain Eukaryota; kingdom Viridiplantae; phylum Streptophyta; class Magnoliopsida; order Brassicales; family Brassicaceae; genus Arabidopsis; species Arabidopsis thaliana x Arabidopsis arenosa. The sequence goes on along the minus strand of CM032920.1, from coordinate 12,030,452 downwards.
CACTTTTAATCATTAACCCATACTTCCTCCTGAGACAAGACAGCTAATTATGCATCATTAAACGGCATCGTATCTTTCCACAGCCGCCTATAATCCCCCACCATGTAGGCCAGTCGTCCTAATTAGGTGTGGGCAAAACATCGTTTATTAATATCATTACCCTTATAAGGTAGTTTCTCTTCTTTAGTGGAAGCTAAAACTACAAGAATGTTATAAATTACATAATTTGCAATGGACTTTTGTACTAACAAAAAAAAGAATTTTTATACAGCTGTTTTGCATTTCTATTGACCCAATCTATTTCCCATCATTTTTTTTTTCTTCTGAAATATTCATACATGTATTACAAAAGAAAGTGGTACATGCATTACAACAATACGCATGATGCAAAAGCGCATTACAAATAATTTATTAATGATTTTTGACTTGTGGAGTTTGGATTTCCATCTATGAACCTCTTCTCCCAAATCTTGATGTAACTCTACATTTTTCATTGGCCTAACTTTGTCAAAGTAAAATTTCAAAAAAAAAAAAACTTTGTTGAAGTTCACACTAACATAATCAGTGATGCGGACATCCAAATCAAACCAAACCGGGAGTATACCAAACCAACCGGTACATGTATCAAACTGGTTGATATGGAGCATTTTGGAGGATTCTTGCCCAAATGGAGTCATAATCAAGCACAAGGCCTAGGGTTAATTATTCACCAGCAAATTAATCCTAAGAAGACAAACGATAGTTCAGGAGGAATCAAAGACCAGCGAGCCGAATCACCATGTTGGGGAAATTTGACCGTTGCACTCTTTTTCCCTTATCTAGGGTTTGTCCCAATGGGTTTACCTAGAAAGGTTTTTAACGAGGCAACATCAAGTTATCAAGGAATCATTTACCAAGAAATTGATTCGAAGATGTTACAAGTACATATAGCTGATGTACTTGCTGACAGACCGGCTGCACTACTTGCTGAACTACTCGCTGAACTACTTCCTGAAGTACCGCACCAAATGAAGCCAAATAAGGAAATCTTCCTTATTTTATACTTGGACGTGCCTCAAAGCTTTATTTGGCGACCTGGAGAGTATCTAGATCACTTAGAGGCTTTACTACACGCTCTAAGATACACCACACCACATTTGATCAAGCGGATCAATTCTGAGCTCTACTTACCATATTTGGACCCGACTGTCATCAATGTCCCATGGATCTTTCCCCTTTTGTTTGAGCGTCCACTTAAGATATTCCAGAGCATCAAGAAGCTTCCAAGACGTCACAACTTCCTCCCCAAGTTGACAAGATATAAGGCACACCTCACTTGCCTTATTTGGACCAACGACCATATTTTCTTTTAATGTTGCGATTTGTTTCTTTGTTTAGCTTTTAGAACGTTTGTACTCAGCCTATATAAGCTGATCATTAGTCTCATTGTAAAGCACCCTTGATCATACTAAAGTAATAGAAACGTTTTCTTCTTGTCAAAGTTTGAGTCTTTGTCATTGTTCTGTAGTTCTTTGTGAGTGAGTCACTAAGTACTTCAGGATTCTGCGGATTAAGTTTGTTGAGTGATTCAACATCCTTCATTCGTTCATTGATCGAGTGAGTCGATTACCCCACTGATTGAGCGAGTCAATCACCCTTCTATCCATCAATTCCCCTTGAATCGATCCCACACGAGAGAAGCGACCGCCATCGTGTCAGATCACCACCTTCATTATCCCACCTTCCGCGTAAAAAGCTTGGAATCTCTTGATCATCAAGTGATCTAAAGTTGGAGTGATTCCAATCTTGCATCATCTGGTATCAGAGCTTTAAAAGCTCCTATCCCCAAGGTTGTATCTCTTCAACCTATATCTTTTTTTTGATTTTTAAAGTTTTATTATTTAATTTTTATAAATTTGAAAACCAAATAAAAATTTTGTTTCTTGCTTTGTTATTGTTTATTTGCTTCAGTACTTTCATTAAAAAAAAAAAAAATTATTTGCTTCAGTTTATTATTTATTTTATAATTATTATAAGAAAAATCCATAAAAAATCATATTTTTTATTAGTTTTCAGAATTTTATTTTTATAAAATCAGAAAAGAGAAATAAAAATTGTTTTTCCTTTATATTTTCGATTTTGATTCAAAAAAAGAAAAGAAAAGCAAAATAAAATATTTATTTCCTTATTTTTTGTTTATAATTATTGTTCTTGCCATATTTGCTGAACTAGTGTTTGACACACTTTTCCTTTTTATGTGTCTGTGAGGTACGGTTCTTAAAATTTAGAACGAATATGGAGTCCATTGAGTTCTATTCGGATGAAGAAATCCAAGGAGAAGAGCCTTACCAAGTCATGTCGGATGAGGGAGACAATTATGGAAGCATCTCTTGGCATCACAATGATCATTCAGATTCTGAATCAAGAGATGAACCAGGCCGTGAAGCACCAGAACCAGAACCGCCTGACTCATACAACACCAATACAGGCTATTCTAAACCATGGATTAAATTTAATGATGATTTTTGCAGCCATGGTTCAAAATCTCCATTAACTCGAGCTACGTCTTTTTCAGAAAAAAAGAATTACCTTAAATGGGAAGATGACATGGAGTATAAAGGGGCAACGGCGAAGGAATACAATTGCCAACGTCTTCCAAGGCATGAAGAGAAGCTTGACCATCACACCTTGTTATACCGAGGGCCTACAGCCTCACGTCAAGCAAAACCGAGACACAAGTTCTTTCACACAAATACACGAGTAGTACAGGAAGTGACTCAAGAAGTGACTCAGAGATCATCAATGTGGCGTAAACCATATCCCCGTGGTAGGCGTGACTACCTAGCTGAGAGAGACTCAGGGATCACTAATCTAAGAGGAGGCGAGCTGAAACGTGGCACTCGTCGAGACCCACTACTATCCAATCCCACCCGAACCTACCAAACAAAACTCAGGTTATCTCTAGATAATGGTTATGAGTATTTTGGACCTGAATCTTTTGAGTTTGCAGGACGTGAGAGAGATTATCTGCAATGGGAACTCAACATGGATAAGTACTTTAGATACTATTCCATTCCCAAAGAAGAGAGGCTCAACTATTGTCTTGAACAACTCATGGGAAGCGCGAAACGTTGGTGGGACCGAGAAGAAAAAGATATACGATGGTTCAAGGAGCCAGCACTCAAAACGTGGGGACAACTAAAGATACTTATGAGGGAGAGATATGCACCTCACAGTCTTCCCCAACTTGGTCAACACACTTACCATCCAAAGGAACCTAGCCGAGAGAACACTACACATCAACGTGTTAGTTCCAATCAAATTGCGGATCAAGATCCCGCTAAGAAGAATGAGAAAGGTACATGTGCAAAAGGAGAACCGAGCTCCATACCGGTACTTGAACCACATGCTGAACCACATGTTGAACCACATGCTGAACTAAAGCAAGGTATGTCCTATGATTCATTAAAATCAAATGAACCAACATGTTATAGATGTCATAAGAAGGGACATTTTGCTGCAACTTGCTATAAAAGACAAGTAGAGGATGTCATATCACTAGAGCTGAAAGTGGATGCATCTAACTTCAATGATTGTCTAGTGAATTCAAGTTTAGAAATTCCCAATTCTAGATTAATGCGCTTGTCTTTGCCAAAGGTTATTGATGCAGGTATATGTCATAGCATGGATGACACATCTAAAGAAGTAGACCACAACGTAGCAACTCTAAAGGAAGTTGAGAATATCATAAGTTTTGAGGAACAACTTTCGGAAACAACAACATCAACGCAAGTTTGCCGAAATAAGACGTATGATCAAGCAGCCCTCAAAGGACGTGTGATAATACAGCCTTGTTCAACACCAGCTGATCTTGCTTCTAAGATCATCCACATCAAGGTTGCATTGATACCGAACACCTTACATGGTACACAAGTAAGCGAAACTTATTATCTTGTTCGATATTGGCATTATCTTATATTCGGAAGGACTTTCAAGAACCCTATCCATATCATTTCAATTTCAAGTATAATGCACTTGATCTTGTCTTTGAGTGCCAGTGAAAGTACAGGTACCATGAAGATTTTCGAAGATCAAAGAGAAGCCACAACAATGTTACGGTTACTCTCGGATCAAAGCAAACAAGAAGTTGATTCTGGTCTAACACATGAAAAGGTTCAAAGTAACTTATTTCATTATGTTCATGAACGTCCCTTGACTGCCTTAATACACTTGTCTTGTGCCAAAAGTGTTGAGACACATGTAGGTAATAAGGAGACACATGTGGATCCAAAAGAGGGATCAACAACGAATGATGTTGTGCAGCAATATCAAGAGCTTTTGATATGCGAATCTGTCACTAAAGAGAATGAAATTGTTACCAACAACATCCTGCCGCAAGAAGAACCACCGGACCAACCATCAAATCAACAAACCAAGTTGATTTCGAAAGATACACTCACCGAGGATCTAAGTCAGGTAAGTAAACTATTACTTCTAATTGTTTCTAGCGATTCGAATGATGTGATAATAAACTTGTTAATCCTTAAAGAGTGTGAGAAAATAGTAGATCTTTTAAATAAATCTATGGAACTAATTTCTTGTCTTAGGACATATCAAGTAGCTGATCTACTTTGTGACATACTTTCTGAATCACTTTGTGGAAAAGAAATGGTTCAATCCAAAATTGGTTTACTTGTTTATATTGATCCCATGACTGTTTTAATGCACTTGTTTCTTGCCCAAAGTGTTGATGAACTTGCAGGTACCAACAAAGAACACATGGAACATAAAGGTGATTCACCGGAAGTGAGGAAGGTCAACGACCAAATTCAAAACCAAAGTGAACCAGCACCATTGATGCTAACACCCTCTATCATGGAGACTAGAAGAGTTTCAAACTCTTGCTTAATCAAAGAGGAACCGCCGGATTTTAAAGCTCAAGCCCAAACCCGAGAAGGATTTAAGCAAGCAACACGACAACTCAAAGCACCGAATCAAAACAGAGGAGTGATCCTATCTTTCTTGCTCAAAGGAGAGCCACCTGATGCACCATGCACCATCAAACCGCCACCCTACCAAGGTAAGACCCTAGCCTCCCAAAATCGAATGAAAGCTAACTTGCTTTCTCTTGGTGCAGATTGTATAGTTTCGAGGTCGAAACTTTTTCAAGGGAGAGGGTATGATGCGGACATCCAAATCAAACCAAACCGGGAGTATACCAAACCAACCGGTACATGTATCAAACTGGTTGATATGGAGCATTTTGGAGGATTCTTGCCCAAATGGAGTCATAATCAAGCACAAGGCCTAGGGTTAATTATTCACCAGCAAATTAATCCTAAGAAGACAAACGATAGTTCAGGAGGAATCAAAGACCAGCGAGCCGAATCACCATGTTGGGGAAATTTGACCGTTGCACTCTTTTTCCCTTATCTAGGGTTTGTCCCAATGGGTTTACCTAGAAAGGTTTTTAACGAGGCAACATCAAGTTATCAAGGAATCATTTACCAAGAAATTGATTCGAAGATGTTACAAGTACATATAGCTGATGTACTTGCTGACAGACCGGCTGCACTACTTGCTGAACTACTCGCTGAACTACTTCCTGAAGTACCGCACCAAATGAAGCCAAATAAGGAAATCTTCCTTATTTTATACTTGGACGTGCCTCAAAGCTTTATTTGGCGACCTGGAGAGTATCTAGATCACTTAGAGGCTTTACTACACGCTCTAAGATACACCACACCACATTTGATCAAGCGGATCAATTCTGAGCTCTACTTACCATATTTGGACCCGACTGTCATCAATGTCCCATGGATCTTTCCCCTTTTGTTTGAGCGTCCACTTAAGATATTCCAGAGCATCAAGAAGCTTCCAAGACGTCACAACTTCCTCCCCAAGTTGACAAGATATAAGGCACACCTCACTTGCCTTATTTGGACCAACGACCATATTTTCTTTTAATGTTGCGATTTGTTTCTTTGTTTAGCTTTTAGAACGTTTGTACTCAGCCTATATAAGCTGATCATTAGTCTCATTGTAAAGCACCCTTGATCATACTAAAGTAATAGAAACGTTTTCTTCTTGTCAAAGTTTGAGTCTTTGTCATTGTTCTGTAGTTCTTTGTGAGTGAGTCACTAAGTACTTCAGGATTCTGCGGATTAAGTTTGTTGAGTGATTCAACATCCTTCATTCGTTCATTGATCGAGTGAGTCGATTACCCCACTGATTGAGCGAGTCAATCACCCTTCTATCCATCAATTCCCCTTGAATCGATCCCACACGAGAGAAGCGACCGCCATCGTGTCAGATCACCACCTTCATTATCCCACCTTCCGCGTAAAAAGCGTGGAATCTCTTGATCATCAAGTGATCTAAAGTTGGAGTGATTCCAATCTTGCATCAATCAGAATTCTGGCTCATCATCTCGCTATTGATTGCGATCGATTAAAGGACGTTTACATACCGTAATTAACATAATCTATAAATTCTAAAGTCAGCCCCACTATTTTTTTTTTCGTGTTAAACTTTTATAGTTCCGGATCTTTGGTCCATAAATTCATCCGGTTTCCGGGACCAGCCTCCATTGTCCGGCTTTCCATAGTAACTTTTTGGGCCCTTATTAAATATGCACTAAAATTTCATTAGATTTTAGGCCTTGTTAATACTTGAAATTAAATAGTTTGGGTTCTGATCTAATTTCATTTCTTAAGAAGAGGTTTTGATTGAAACTAAATGATAATTTTCATGGCTATGTTCTAAATTTCTTTTACAAAATGGACTCTTGTACATAAGATCTTTTTTTAAAAATCGTGATGGGCCTTTAGGCCGGCCACTCTTCAGTCGTACCCACTTGGACCGGATATGCTTACGCTTAATGCTGATTGAGAGTTTTGAAATTGATAAATGAGGAAAATGTATATTCGGAAAACCTCAATATATTTGAGGTTCATGTTTCGTGTGGTGATTGAATAATGCCTAATAAGTACTTCATATCCTACAACACATTGCATGTAAATAAATAGTTAAATACTTTGTATCTAAAAAATTTAACCAAATTATCCATTGCATTGCATGTGATGATAACCAATTTTTTCTTGATAACGTGTATGATTAAATATTGAGAAATTCTCTAAATTACCATTATAAAAAAATTATGTTTGAAGAGTTTTTGGGTGGTTTAAGAAGGGTTCATAATTAGGAAGGGTATCAAACACAAGTTTATGGCAATGTTGGATGTTTGCTGTAATTTTTGAGGAAAGAAAAAACATTACAAAAGGTACTTTTGAAAATCACTTTTAATTAATATTTGTCAAGTTCTAATAAAATCTACAGAAATTGATAGAAATATGCATTATTTAGATAAAAATATATTAAATCATTAAATCTTTATATATTTACAATCTTACAGAAATAATCTTCTATAAAAAGCCTTTGGAATCACTAATGTAATAACTTCTTTATCTTTTAAAAAGTTAAAATTGTCAGGTGTAAGAGTCACCACAGTTAAGTCACCATTTCAGATAAAAAAAAAAAACCATTTATAAAAAGAAAATAAAAATACTAAGCAAAAATATCCTCCCGCCTCTGTTTTATTTCAATCCAAGTAGAAAGAAATATAAAATATCGATATTTCTCTAATAAACAAGATTTGAGCAAGATTCAAGAGATGTCTAGTTACGTTGGTGTTCTTGTCTCTGATCCATGGCTACAGAGCCAATTCACTCAAGTGGAGTTACGCACTCTTAAATCCAAGGTCTGTCTCTTTATTTATCACTTCACACTTTGTAGTATTCAACAAATTGATCTTTTGGGTTTTTTTTCGCAGTTTTATTCGACAAAAACTCGATTTGGTCGTGTTTCTGTGAAACATTTACCACCAGTGTTAGCAAAATTGAAAGATTTCAGTGGCAAGTTTGATGAAAATGAGATCAAAACTATATTGGATGAGTCTTATCCCAATCGCGCTAAGGAAGTTGAGTTCGAGACCTTTCTACGGGTGAGTTTGATAATGATCTATAAATAATTGGCAATAAGTGGATTGGTCCATGTCGGGGTCCTAAAAATATCGTAAACTGTGTCTATTATATGATTTGTGATAGGCCTTTTTAAGTGTGCAATCCCGAGGATCAAAAGGCGCTTCATCGTTTCTCAAGACAGGAGCTACAACGTTCCATCACGCCATCAATGAGTCCGAGAAAGCTTCCTATGTGTCACATATCAATAACTATCTGAGAGAAGATCCTTTCTTGAAGAGCTATCTTCCAATCAATCCTACTACAAATGCTTTGTTTGATCTTGTTAAAGATGGTGTTCTTTTGTGGTATTTTGCAATTAATCCATAAAATATATATACTATTGAATGTTTGAGTGATTGTGTGTAACTACTTCTTGTTCCTTTTGGTTGCACAGTAAGCTTATAAACATAGCTGTGCCCGGGACGATAGACGAAAGAGCGATAAACACGAAGAAAGAACTTAATCCATGGGAGAGAACTGAAAATCTTTCACTCTGTCTCAACTCTGCTAAGGCGATAGGCTGCACTGTCGTCAACATTGGAACTCAGGACATTGCTGAAGGAACAGTAAGTATTTTAAATTCTTTGTTTTTCAGTTTCATCTTATGTTTTCTAATTCTTTCTTCCTGCTCTGTCTTTGTAGCCACATCTTGTACTTGGGTTGATCTTTCAGATTATAAAGGTAGTCACTTAACATTACTTTACTTAAAATGATATTGAGACATGGTTACTAATGTTTGTGTTTATGTTTTAGATCCAATTGTTGGCTGATCTCAATCTTAAGAAAACTCCACAACTTGTTGAGTTGGTGGAAGAAAACCAGGTAAAGTATACATTTTGAACATTTGCTAAAAACTTTGAGTCTGAAGCTAAACTTAAATCTTTTTTTTGAATGGTTTTGCAGGATGTGGAGGAGCTTATGGGACTAGCTCCTGAAAAACTTTTGCTAAAATGGATGAATTTTCATCTTAAGAAAGCTGGTTATGAGAAACAAGTAACCAATTTCTCTTCTGATGTTAAGGTACTACTTGTCCCTGCTATGCTTTTTTCGTTTCTTTTCGTGTATTCGATTCGTTAGTATTCCTTTTGTGTTTGGCAGGATGGAGAGGCATATGCATACCTGCTCAATTCTCTAGCACCAGAACACAGTACACATGTGACATTAGAGATCAAAGACCCTTCAGAAAGAGCGAGGAAGGTTCTTGAGCAAGCAGAGAAGCTAGATTGTAAAAGATTCCTTTCTCCTAAAGATATAGTTGAAGGATCTGCAAATCTTAATCTTGCATTTGTGGCACAACTGTTTCACCACAGGTCACTAACTAATAAAGAGCGAGTTTACTAGTGTTTTTTATTAACTAATATGTAATAACTCTGTTTTAGGAATGGGTTGTCTGATGAGAGTTCAAAGGAGGTGCCTGAATCTGTTACTGAGATGGTCACAGAAGATGAAGAAACTTCTCGAGAAGAAAGATGCTTTCGCCATTGGATGAACAGTCTTGGTGCTGTGACTTATGTCGATAATGTTTTCGAGGATGTTAGAAATGGGTGAGCATTGCTGTCTTTGCTTCATTGGTTTTAATATGGATAGAGAAGCTTTAACTCTCCTAATCATGACATATGTCAGATGGGTTCTTCTTGAAGTTCTTGACAAAGTATCGCCAGGCTCGGTCAACTGGAAGCATGCGAATAAACCTCCCATTAAAATGCCATTCAAGAAGGTTGAGAATTGTAACCAAGTTATCAAGATTGGGAAAGAATTGAACTTCTCGCTTGTCAATGTAGCTGGTCATGACATTGTGCAAGGAAACAAGAAGCTACTTCTCGGTCAGCTCTCCTTTCAGAAAAAAGTGTGTTTAATATTGTAGTCCAGTCAAAACTTGATCACAATCTTGTCTCTCTGCAGCATTTTTGTGGCAGTTGATGAGATACACAATGCTACAAATCCTGAACAACTTGAGATCTCACTGGCAAGGTAAAGATATCACAGAGGCAGATATTCTAAACTGGGCAAATAGGAAAGTCAAGAAAACGGGTCGAACCTCTCAAGCCGTGAGCTTCAAGGTAAAGCAAAGGGTCAAAACCATGTAGACTAACCCTAACCCATCTTTATTAAACCTAACAATTTTGATGGTTACTTTTATAGGACAAGAATCTGTCAAATGGAATCTTCTTTTTGGAGCTTCTGAGTAGTGTACAGCCAAGAGTTGTAAATTGGAGTCTTGTATCCAAAGGAGAAACAGGTAATAACAAGACTATCTTGTTACTTTGTATTGTCTCTTTTTGTTGTTATCAGCATTATAGGGTTGGCTTGTATTTTGCATTTTAAGCAGAAGAGGAAAAGAATTTGAATGCAACATACATCATAAGTGTTGCAAGGAAGCTCGGATGCTCAATCTTCTTGTTGCCTGAAGATATTTTAGAGGTAGATATAATAGCTTCATATGCACTGTGCAATCTTAGTTTCTGTTCGCGCTTTCGGGCTAATCTTTTCGTAAATCAAATGATAAACAGGTAAATCAGAAAATGATGCTTATATTAGCTGCTAGCATCATGAACTGGAGCCTTCAGCAACAATCAGACACCGAGTCTACTGTCTCGGATGATACTGATGTTAGCTCTGTGACAGAAGAGATCTCTAATTTGTCCACAGACGATGGATCTTCAGATGTCTAAAATGATAAAAGATGTAAAACAAGTTTGAAATTTCTTATAAGCAAATGCTGCATGTACTAAAACAAGAGATTGAAATTTTATCATCAATATCTACAACATGTTTGAAATAATCGTATGTATAAAAGCGCTTATCAAAACTTGTCTTAAGGAAAAACCAATAATCATGCGCTGGTGTCTTTATAGTCCTCAGCTTCTGATTCGGATTTCTCTCGCTCTGCCATTTCCACGAGCATAGCAAGGCGCTTATCAAAAATCAAAGCACTCTCGTCTCTCATGTCAAGCTCTAAAGCTTCTGCTTCAAGCCACTTCTCTCTCAGATCATCAAGGAGATTCCCTTGGTCAGTGGTCATCATGGCACCTGGTGCACTTGGAACTGTGGTTCGAAGTGAAGAGTCTCCTGATGGTGGAGGCAATGTTAATAGCATTGCCCTGAACTCGCGGGTTTCAACAAATGCCTCGAAATTACAAGCAACCAAGTCTAGGCAGTACTCTCTTATCTTCAACACGCCGTACCTATGCCATTCAAGTTTAAAACTAGATTAGCTTATATATCATCCATCCATGTGTTACTAACAGAAACAGAAACGTTCTTTGCACCGCATTCTCAAATTCACCGGAATCAAAGTCATCAATTAGAAAATGGGTTTAGATAAGTAGAAAAGCATACATATCTGACAAAACCAGCCATTGACAGAGTTCTGCAGGTGTGGCAGATTCCAAGTGAGGTAACAAGGCGTCAGCTACAGCACGTTTAAGCGGAAACAGCAAGTAGCGAGATGCAACATCAAAGATCTCCTCAGCCTGCAAAATTAGTAAAATGATCAGAAGGTGAAAGACAGAAATTTCTAAATGACAAACAAGTTTTTACCTGATGCGGACTGATCTCCTTCAAGCCATCAGTGTACCTGATCATGCTTATCGAGTTAGCAAAAGTACCTTTTCAACAAACTTTTTCGGGTTTTTAACAATCACAAATGCTTACATATACTCAATCATCTTCTCGAAAGCCTCTGCGCTCAAATCATGTTCTTCGAGATATGGAAGAGTATCACCCAGCAACCCATTTTTTCCCTCATGGAAATCATTTACTCGGGATAATCGTGCTCTAAAGTACTCTGATCTCGCAGCTAGAATAACTTGATGACAATAGAAAGTTCTTTTATCAACTTTAACACAAACATCAGCAAGACTATCTACAGAATCACCAACTCTCATATCCCCAACAGATGAATCAATAGTATCACCAGTAAACGATTTCGCAAGGGAAACTCGAAGAATCCTATGCAAAGAAGCAGGAAGCCTGTCTTCTTCTGGAAGAGATATCCCCTGTAAGATGAACCGTTTCATGGAGTTATCAAGATCTCTATGAGTCTTATACTCAGCATATCTCTGGTGAATCAATTCCTTCTCAATGATTTTCTGCAATGATTCACATTTACAAACTTTACAGATCCTAACAAGGTCTTCCATATCATCCACCGATATCTCCAACCTATCTGAGTAAAAGAAGTGAATAAGGCTACAGAGAGCAGGATACGAAAGCTTCTCTTTCGAAAACCGAACTTCTCTCCGGTCTTTCCATTCATTCTCAAACTTCTGCTTGAAAAACGGAGATCGGGCACTTAAGATAACCCTGTGTGCTTCAATTGGTCTACCTTGCACAAAGAACATCACATCCGGTGGGAAGTAATTCGAACTACCAAACTCACTCAGAGTATCTACAGAAATCGAGAATGCAAACATTAAGCCTCTCACGCATATACAAAGCAACACGCACAAGAACGATTCAAGAACTCAACTTTCCTAAATAATTGAACTGTGAGATAAAAAAATAAAGCCAAATTATCTCAGTAAACATCTCTAGACATCGAAACGATTCAAGAACTCAACTTTCTTAAAAATTGGATTCAAAGAACTCAACTTTCTTAAAAATTGGATTAAAGTACTCAACTTTCTTAAAAACTGGATTCAAAGAACTCAACTTTCATAACAATTGTATTCAAAGAACTTAACTTTCATAATTATTGGATTGCGAGTGAATTGGTATATCCAAATTATCTCAGTAAACATCTCTACACATTGGAACGATTCAAGAACTCAAATTTCCTCAAAATTGGACTGTGAGTGAAATAGTAAAACCCAAATTAAGTCCCTAGCTTAAATATTGAGAATTGATGAGTTCTTGAAAACATACCAGAAACATCAAGATTAGCATCAAAAGCTTCTTGTTTCAAATAATCTCGATTATGACAACATCCCAAAAACGTATCTCTAAGAGAAGCTTGCAAAGGACCAAGAGGAGGAGGACGAGCTTCAAAAGCCTTAAGAAGCTTCCTAATCCTTAAATTAAGAGAAGCATAATGACAACGATCACCATCAAAAGTATGTTCAGAACAAATCGCACCATTCTCTAAAAGCAATCGAGCAGCATCAATATGACCAGCGAGACAAGCGTAGTAAAGAGCAACAGAGTCCCACCGGTCACGTGCGTTGACGTTAACTCCGGTTTCAAGAAGGTACCGGAGTCTATCGACGTCACCGGCGCGTGAAGCTTCGAAAATGTCTCCGTTTGGTACTTTCTTTAATGGTACAGATGGTTTGTAATCTTGGAGGTCAAGGTCTAGATCTTCGAGGTCGGATTCGAGTGTCCAAGATGAGGAATTGTCAATTGGAGACATTTTAGAGCATAAACCCTAAAGGAAGTGGTGACTATTGTTTTTGTTTCCATGGCGGATTTGAGCTTAACGATTTAACGATTTAACGATTTTTTTTCCTGATAAAAGGAGAGCTTCTGGCTGAGTCCAAAGGTCTTACGTCATTGTGCTAACTTGTTGTCTTTGATTTTTTTTTTTTTTTTTTAATACTTTTTGTCTTTGATGTTGAATAACTAAGGGGGTGTTATTGGTTTGTGATTGAAATGGAGTTTTGATGACTTTAATAAAATCATAGAAAGTGAAAAAGTGAAAGATTTAGAAGAATTGTTAGAGAGTTTTCAATAGTCTTGTTGATTAGTTTTCTATAATCTTGTAAAGTCTCCCAAACAATCTCAATATTTCAATCATACTTTCCATGACTTTATTTTGTAAATCATAGATTGTTTTGTTTTAGTTGAATAACACAAAATTTTTAATGACTTTATAAAACTCTTAATCCAATAACACCATATTCATTAGGATTTTAAATGATTTTTTACAAGTCACAAACTAATAACACCAAATTTTAAGAGAGTTTAACAAAATCTTGATCGAATAACAACAGATTCTACATAACAATTAAAGTCATTAAAACTCTATTTAAATCACAAACCAATAACACCCCCTAAGTTAATGTCGGAAATAAAGAACAAGAAAGTGAAACTAATATGATAAAAACCAGATTTAGATCCAAATTGGAAAAAAAGATACCGTTTAAAATTTAAATTGTTAACATGAAATTGTTGAATATTTTTCACATCCATTTCCTCCTTCATATCTTTCTCAAGAAAATTCATGATTTTTAAAGAAAAAAATAAGAAAAACTTTTGGTGGAAGAGAAAAATATCAATCGTTACATTCACCTTATGATAGTGGTGGAAATTTATAATAGACAGTGGTGGAGTAATTAATTAAGTTATTGAATGTATTAAATGATAATTGCTTGGATGCATGTATATCTCGTAGAACACTTTGAGTTTAGAGCTTTTGCCTGAAAATTGTCTCAATAATATAAGGGCAAAACAGTCAAATTGATGCTAATTTTTACATAGATTTCTGAAAACATCATCTATATATGAACAAAAACAAAAGCCTAAAACATCACTTATTTAAGAACAGAGAGAGTAGTTTTTTTCTGAAAATTGAAAAATACAATATTTGACTAAAATCCAAATTCAAAACGAAGTAATAGTTAAAACAATATCAACTAGTATAAACCAAATCAAATAAGATACGAACTAAACTGACAAAATATAGGCAAAACCAGTTTGCTTGTTGTTGGAGTCAAATGGGTCCAAGTCCGCGGTACATTCGATCAAAGAACCATGCTCGAGTTCTGTTCTTTATAAGTGTTTGAATCGCGTCCTTGTCAACATGCGACAAACACCTTATATTCTCTTTCTTTCATCGAAGCGATCATTGTTGAGCCGTCTTTATCCGCAATTATGATCAAGTATGTTACATTTTCTCCTTTAGCATCAATCGAAATTAATCTCATACACATTCTCAAGGATATACGAGGTAGATCAGTTTTTGCAGTGCTACTTGATCTTGACGTGGAACTTCTAGTCTAACCGATTATGGTTTATATAGACAAACTTATTATGGTATTTTCTACATTCATGCACTCATTTCATCTGATGATAAACCTGAAAATCTATGTCTTTCACAAGAACCTTGAACTGACTGTATCAACAAAAGCATCTGACATTGCAAAAGTATCCAAAAAAACCTTTAAAAATTTGAGGTTCCAACATAATACATATGAAAAGCCAACTTATTCAACAAAACAAATAAAAAGTTATCTATTTTTATCGAAGAAATTGTTTTTTTTTAATATATATAATGTAATGATGTTAAATTTTAAATCGAAACAAAATAAAATTATTTTATCACTTAATTAAACAACGGGGTTTTCAGTTTCAACTTATAACATCTTAACATTGAAAACGATTTTCATTGAGCATTTGATTCCAAATCCAAATTTTGTTTTAGATATTATAACTATAATATTGGGTTCCATAAGCATCAACAAAACATTTTGAAACAAACATTTCAAATTGACGGTGTGGTATCATCATTTATATATATATATATATATATATATATAGTTTTCAAAATTTCTTAAATTCAAATTTATGATATCCCATGCAAATTAAGTACAGTAGTTTACTTCAAAGAACAAAATGATACCAAAATTTAATTACATCTCTAGCATGTTATGTCGGAAGACAAAAAGAGTACTATCATCCGTACTCATAAGTATAGAGTCCAACTAACGATAAAAGTAACTTACATTACACACTCGCAATTGTAAACAAGTAAAAGATTCTGAATATGATAATCATAATAATCTAATCAGATACTCATAATAGTAAAGCAAGAGCACCAGTTTTGAAGAAACTTAACGAGGAAGCGCGTCAGTTCTGCGGGAATGCGAATGGGTTGTTGTTTAGTCGGTGTTCTCGAGTTGAAAAGTTCACAAAATCAAAGCTCCATGCAAAAGTTAAACTTGGGGACATTGTTGGTGTCACTGGATTGTCAACTATCTCAGGATGAGACACCTGTTATGAATGTGAGTGTTGGTGGAGGAGTTGTCCTACCATATTATGTATATCATAAGGATAAGAATACAAAGATGTATTTGCGAATAGCACCAGAAATGTATCTGAACGAACTTGTAGTAGGTGGATTTGGCCGTGTATATAGGAAAGCAATTTAGAAATGATAGTGAAAACAAAACCATGCACGTATTATCTCAACAATTTGATGGTGAAAGATGAATCCAATGAAGCATTCACGATATAATCAGGAAGAGAGAATGTGTGAGAATCCATTGTACTATCTCGTTTGTTAATTTGGGTTTCTAAATTCAAATTAATATCTTCTTTATATTTTGTTTATATTTCTGTGCAAAAGGATATTTTGTTTTCATATAATATCTTTTACTATATTGAACTTATGCTATATCCGGATATAAGAAGGACAATTATTGTGTCTTTGTAATATTAAATTTCTATTCTATTAAGTCATTGTGGGTGGCTAATACTCTTAAGCATCAAAACTACAAAACCCCTCAAACAAATAACCAAATTGATATAGTCAGTGAATAAATATTTGTCGAATTCTCACAACAAACTTTGTAAACAATATGGGCTAACACAACATTTGACCCACCAAATATATTTTGTGAAAATTAAAATAAAAATAAATCGTCCCAAATTAAATTACTAGATTATGTACCCACGCGTTGCGCGGGATTTTAGTTTAAATTTTTTATCAATGCGAATCTTTGGGTATAAATCTAATCATTTGAATTTTAATAATTTTTACTTTATTCATGTGCATTATCTTTCTAAAGTAGTAAAAAATTTCTCACATTTTTCACTACAATTTCGCTTGTTAGCTTCTATGATTCACTCGACACTTTTCACTACAGTTTTATAATGATTCACTCGTTGTTTCCCGACATCTAATCTCTTTTCACCTTATATTGACTCACATATACTAGACCCGATTGTGAATTAGTTCTCGAGATATATCGTATATCATTTTTCCTTCCTATCTTTGAGTACTCAATTCCTTTTTTATAAGTTGCATTTTTTTTTTTATTAAAGTGAACATCTAGAAAATTTGAGAAAATGTTTTGTCATAAGGTTTATTTGACCATGTTTTGGTAGATGTAAATTTTTTTCTATTCAACAAATATCATGTATAAACTCATTTCTATTCACAAACATCGGATTTTGACGTCAAATTTTTCACTATATCTTCACTCTTTTTTAAAAAAAAAATTCTTTTTTCACATATATAATTTGACGTATATTGTTCTAGACAGTATTCTTAGTGTTGATTTTTCTAAAATATGTAAATTACAATATCATAAAAGTTATTCTAATTTTAAAACAAGTTTATTTTTTTTAAACAAAATCATTCTTATTTCTAATTAAAAAACTCTTCAATATACCATTACTATTTTAATTTCCAAATAGCATTCTCAAATATTATTACTATACAGTTTTATTATTCGATTAGATTATTTTATTTTTATGTGTGATGTTTAGGATACGTTTTTTTTTTAATTTTAAACCACTTTAATTTTTTTCAATCTATGATAGTTTCCTAAACACTGATTAATATTTAGCTTTTCTTCTTAGGTATTCATTTTTTTTAAAACCCACCACTTTTTAATTTAGAAAATATTAGTAGTTATAGAGAAAATTTTTAATTGAAATATATATATTATATTATATTTAGAAATAATAATAATATGTACTCAATCCCTCTTATTTTTAATCGGTATCATGAATTGATACTTTAATATTAATAAATATATTGTCAAATTTTAGAAGTGTATTTTTTAGAAATAAATTACCTTTTGTTTTAAGTAAAATCCTTTAATTTTGGTATTTTGTTTAACTCTTATTTTTCTAGTCTACTAAATATTTGTAATTAGTAAAAATAATTGTTGTACCATAATAATATATGGTAAGTTTATTTTTCCTTCTCTAACCATTAAATATATTTACTCATTATATGTTAAGATAGAATTATCTAATTTTATTTTTATCCAATCTCTATTCAATTTTTTTTGTTATATATTAAATTTTACGTTTTTAAAATATATATATATATTATATATATTTTATAAATGATTGTTTTTCTTTAATGAAACATAATAATAGAGAGTGTTTGAATTAATTTTATTTTTAATGTTTTGTTGTAATACATAAGATATGTGGAACCTACATGAAAATGTATGGTGACATGGATGCTGATGTGGACACATTAAGAGGAGAGAAAACTCTCTCATTATATAAATAGATTTATTTATAAATTCTTGGACCTCTATAATTTTTAAATCTATACTAAGAAAGATACTAAATTTGAAATACTAAAGTTAAACATATAAAAAATCGGAAAAACGGTCTATTTCCCCATGAGAAGTATGCTTATCACGCCAGATAGAGCCCGTTCTTTGACCTCGGTCTATATGTCCATGAAAAGAAAGTTAAATACTTATTTCCCCACGAAATGGAAGTTCAATAGCTTAATCTCCCCGAATCTGAAAGTTCGAGATCTATAACCCCATCGTGCTGGGTTTACTCGGTTTACTATTTTCTTAACCAACTAACGAAGATACTTAACCGGATAAAACCTAATCTAAACCAATTACAACCCAATTACAACTAATTACCCGACCCAAGAAAAACACCCCACCCAACTTTCTTCCTCACCCGATTAGTTCTTCGTTTTCTTCTCTCAGTTTTTTTCTTGTTTTGTACTACCTTTTTTTTTTTTGTTAAAATCTTGTTTTGTACTACCTTCATTTAATTCTAAATCAAATGATCATAAGATTAAATATGGTAAAACCAATTTTTTTTTAAAAAGCCTACCACCTAATCTTCTTCTTCCTCCACCGTATCACAAAAACCAGTTAACACAAATCCACTAAGAAATTGTTTTCCTCAAAAGTCATCACTCCTGAACCTCCGAGTAGAACCACCAGAGAGGAAGAAGAGACAGACAAAGGATTTGTCACCACCACCTTCACCGGAGACGAAATTGCCCTAAATTGCTTAGCCACAATCTCAAGATCGTACTACTCAACACTCTCAATCGTTTCCAAGAGCTTCGGCTCAATTTTCTCTTCCACCGAGCTCTACGCAGCCAGACCTCACCTCGGAATTACCAAACAGTGTCTTTATGTCTATCTATGGGATCGCAACTATCAGTTTCTCCAATGGTTTACACTGGTCTAACGCTAATTGAACCGTACCCGACTCCATGATTAAGAAGAGGAGGAAGAAGAAGACAATTGGACAGTTGTTGGTTCCAAAATTTTCCTTCTCTATCAAAAGCTACCGTTGTTGTTGGACACCGAAATTGCAGGATGTGTTGTATACTGGTTTTTAATGTGAAATTTGATTGATTTTGCACTTTTTAAGATCAAAATCCTCATAAAATGAATTTCTTCACCTCTTTGTTTGTATGTTTTTTTGGGTAGCTTCATCGTTTCACTGTACACGGAACAAAAGTTTGAACATCTGAATTGTGTAGTTATTGACATCTTTTCGTTTGAAAATATATTTATTTGGATTTGGAAGGAGAAGCAAGAACGATGATGAACATGGAGGATTTTAGGGTTCTTAAATTTGAGAATTTGGGGATTTTTAAGGGAATTTGGGGATTTAGATTGGGTCGGGTTTAAAATGTTAGTCGGGTTTTAAATTTGGTTTCATATCAGGTTTAAGTGGTTTAATATCGGTTATAATAAGGAATCAAATTTTTTTGGTTTGGTTACGACCCAATACATGGTTTCGTCTCAGGTTTACGCACCAAACCGACGTAACCACGATTCGGGGAGATTAAGCTATTGAACTTCCATTTCGTGGGGAAATAAGTATTTAACTTTCGTTTCATGGACATATAGACCGAGGTCAAAGAACGGGCTCTATCTGGCGTGATAAGCATACTTCTCATGGGGAAATAGACCGTTTTTCCTAAAAAATCACATGTTTAAGATGGATTATCACATATTTTTAATATTATCTATTATTATCTATTGAATAAAATACATCGTTTTTTTTTGTTTACCAAATATAAACCCTCCAAAACTCAACTATTGTTTAATACATTCTTTACGCACATACATCTTTTAGGTACCACTTAGATTGGTTTACCATACCATATTATTCTGTCATGCCATTTCTCAAATATAATCACTTTTACATAGTCATACCAAATTTTGTTTCCCAAACAAACACATAAAACCTAAATAACATGAATTTTTAATTGATAAAATAGTTGGTTGACAAAACCATAGACGTACTTCCGAGTTCGGATCTAGTTAGGTGTAAAGTTTAATACAAACCCAATCTCTTTGGGATTAGTAAACTTTATTCCCTTTTCAATAAGGAATTATTTATTTGTTTAGTGGGAACATAAAAATCATCATCTTTTGTGCTTTAACTCAGAGATAAAATTAGGGTAGTGAATTGCTAAAAGACAATAGTCTAGGATAAGGGATAAATTACATTATAATTGGGTCTGAAGTTCAAAAAAATTACACAAAAACCAGTCTAGGATTTTGTCATGCACGTGAACATAAGAAAGTATTACACAAAGCATTTAATTCTGACATATATTTAATGCAAGTGGACATTTAATATCAGAGAGACTGGTATAAACCGTTGTTTTCTTAAACTGGAGAAAGTTTTAGCACGTTACAAACATATATTACACGTCTTTAACATTTGTATACATGTTAACACATATATAGAACGTTAAAAGGAGTTATAATGTTAAGTTATTCGATCTATATATACATGTAAATTTATATATAGATTTTTATTAACATTGACATACATGTAAACATGTACATAGAGGATTAAAATTATTTATATACATATAAACATATACATAAGCGTTATTAACATTTATAAATATTAAACACATATAGAGAGCGTTATTTAGACACCAAAATATCATTGGAATCATAAGTTTTGTCAGATTTTTAAAAGATTTCCGTCTGTTTTTGACAAATTGTCACCGAATTGTCAAGGAAAGATGAAATAAAGTTCTTCCTGTTGAGAACTCTCTATTAAAAATTCTTCCTTCTTGGTTTTGTTTGAGGAAATGGATTCTTTATGTTGAGAACTATCTACTACACAATCTTCTTGATGCTTTTGCCTTAACCGTTGTTGGATGATGTCATTACACTTGGAAAACTTAGCTTATACATTAACTATTGTCTATATCCATTCCAGAGACCACCAATGATCTATCCAGATATGTGTTGGGCTGTTTATGCTCTTTACTTTTCTTCCTTATGAATTTATGGTGCTTCATCCATCCGAACGCTTAAATAATTTCTCTCCATTCTCTATATGTTTTTGAAAGGGAAACAAAATTCAACCTTAAGGCTTATAAAGTTCTTACACCAGCTTAAAAGTCTTTCATTTGATAGATATTCGTCTATGACTAATATTCATGCCCAAAGAAGTGACACTCTAGTTAGAATTTTTCAATTGTCATGGAAAGTTAAATTGCACTCTCAGTTGGCAAGCCAATAACATCACGATGATCGCATATGTGAAGCTGTTTTAACTTTCCTGCTTTACTGCAAGCATTCTAATTATTTTGTTAGTTAGTTAGACATTTTGAATCCATATGGATATAATTTTTTGGAGGATTTTGCTTATTTACTCTTATGTCTCATCAGTAAGGCAATAGGTCATTAGACGGTGAGGCTGCACGAGTCTACATAATAGTTATTGAGATCCCGTGTTGACAACAAAACCAAAATCTGTTTCGTATATATCAGATAATAGATGGAATTGTAACTTACATGGAATCAAAACGGTATAAGATCGGTCTTTGTTTTTGGTCTCGGATATTTCAACATGCGAACATTTTCATGAACAAGAGGAACACTCTAACAAAACTAAATCAAGAGAGATCATTATCATGAAAGATCTTCCTAAGGGGATTTATACTTTTATCACTATGTATTCTATTTCATCAAATTTCTTGACACCTAAAAGTTACCATTTTTAACTTCTATAGGTCTCCCGCAAAACGAAGATGGAAGCAAATAAAGGATTTTCTCGGATGGCCATCGATCATGGATACACAAGTATTCAACACCACATAACCTCTTGTAATTTGAAAGAAATATTTTTAATATATATGTTTGTGTGGTAGTTTTAATTTGGACCAGATAGATGGATCACACCTTATTCTCAAACTGAAGGCTTTTCTGATTGGATTTCAGTTATACCTTTACTAAATCCAAACTATCCAACCCACCAAAAATAAACCAAACCCTAAAATTGGCATATCAATGTATCTAAATATTGTTCATCAGACTTGACAGCCGTAGTCTCTTCTTCATTCTTTAGTTATTGAGTTTATTGTTGTAAGAGAGTGAGAGAGAGAGAGAAAGATCTTGTAGAGAGAGAATCAAGTTCGAGATTTAGTGCATTCCGGAGATAACCCTCCAAGGGATTAGTGGGTTTGGTCATTGGTGGTTCACATAACGTTAAACTACTCTAGCGTGTATGTGATTCTAACCAAAAATCTCAAAAGGGAGCAACAAATTTTGTAAATTCAGGGTCATAATCGTAAATTCAGATGCTGATAGTTTCGAAAAAAATCACATAAATAGCTGTGGCCTCTCTCTGCTCTATTTCGCAACGTTAACTCTTCTCCTCCCACAAATAACGGTCAGCGAGACTTGAAATTTCAAAATTCAATTCTTCAAAAGAAAAAAACGAGTTAGGGTTTTACAGAATCGCATCGAGAAGCGATTTTGTTTTTCTATCTTCTTCTGATTCTTTTCTCCGATCAATTGAATTACGTCTTCAATGGCGTCTTCGATTCGTTGGGTCAATTCAAATCGGGAACCAGGGGTTTTTGAGTTTTGGTCGATGATAAGTCTGACGATTGATAGTTACGAGGATTAAGACTTATCTATTGGTTTGAATCAGGATCATGTGATAGTCCTACCAAATCGAAGAAGGTACGCAATGTATCGATCTCTCTCTCTCTCTTCTTTGTTAATTTGGGAATTTAGGGTTTTGGATGTGGAATTTGCTTTCCTTGATTTCTGTTGTAATTTATTGGTTTGATGGTTCTGAGATCTTGCAATTAGGGTGATTGCGAACTTGTTCAATGGGTCAAGATTTTACAGTAAAAATGATTAGTAAGCAGTCAGATGTTGGCTCTGTAAGACTCTTACCAAGTTTTTTTTCTTGGCATTGGTTTTGTGGTTTCATTTATTGTTGTACTTTCAGGTGGTTCAGTAAGCAAAAGCAAATGAGGGGTCGTGTCTCCTGCTTCATGGTCCAGAGATCAAAAATTTCGAAGGTGATTTTGTAGTCAAGAGCATATGAGAGGTCAGATATCTCTCCCTTGATTCTCATGTCTATTGTGTCATGCATAGATTCTCTGAGTCATCTATTGTGTCTTGGCTTGTTTGGGTTGCTCACACAGTCACACTATCTAGAAACACACACGTTCACAGACACAACAAACACAATGCACTAACTCAAAACAAAACTCAAACATAACATACACAAAACTTAAAACATAACACAAAGAAAAAGTTCACATCACACGCAACAAAACTCTAAACACACGCAAACACAACATAACACAAGAAATAGAATACAGCACAACATAAAACTAGACACAAGAAAGAGAGAAAACAACAATAACTTCACGATTAATATCTTTTTTTTTATTGGTAACTAAGAACTTTGAGATTCTGTTGCTAAGTCAATTTCAGGTGAAGTATCTTTCTCTTCTCATTTTCTTTCCTTTCTTGGTCTCTAACAACTATTAATTATCTTCTTGGCCACATTGAAGTTTAGTGTGTTTTGTTAGCAGTTTCGTACTTTGATGATATTCCAAAAGAGAAATTCAAAGCCACTACAAGCAAAAGCGGTGTCCTGCATACGAAATTTATTTAGATATCAGATATGTTTCTTCCATGCTTCCATTTGAAGGGAATCTCCGTGACTTTTCAGGTGAAATCTCTCTTATTTTTCTCATTTACATTGCTTTAGACAAATTTCTTATCAATACATACTTCACAAAGGACAAAACCAATCGCAAAAACTGATTTTTATCATAATTTATAAATATGTTCAATATTATAGCTGTGGACATTGTTTCCTTGTCAAGATTAACAGAAACAACAGGTGCTATCAAAGCAGTCGAATCCCGACTTGGATCAGACTTCAAAAGACCATTTCCAGTAAGTTTCTTCATAAGCATTATTTTTGTTGTTTAATTTTATAGTCTTATGTACTTAGTAGCTGCTACGAGAATGGTTTTGTATCAAGATGGAGGATCCTTAAGCTGGAAATAACCAAACTTAGAAGAGTGATTCAGTTGCCTCGGGAAAAGAAAGGATCAGGTAGATAAACTATCTTCATCTCTTCTCAGAGTTTTTGTAGTTTTTTTATGGTCTTGTGTATACTGCTAACATAATGGTTTTGTACCAAGATGGAAGATTCTTAACCACAAAAGAACCAAATTTAATAAAGCCATTCAGTCTCCCCGAAAGAAGAAGGGTCAGGTAGATAAACACATTGATACAATGTTTAAGTGATCTATAACTTGCAGGAACTAAAAAAGCATATCATAGTTCTCTACTAGATCTCGATTTCCAAGGTACAGTACTAACGAAGTCAGGGATTGTATTTTAGTTGTTTTAGAGTCTTTTGCATATGAGATGACCAAATATATTCTTCAGTCATAAGGTGACTAAATTGCTTCATCTCCTCATACACAACATGACATTCTCTTGTTGTCATGTATATTATTTCAGGCTAGCTACATCCATCTTTTACTCCTTGATGTTCTTACATAGTTTCATATTGTTTTACTGGTCTCTAACGTGTTATTTCTTAGTGCCATTAGTAACAAGAAGCCAGTTACGAAGTCTACAGCGACAAAATATGTAAGGCTAAGCTTGATTTTATTGTGAGTGAATCCATTGTTATTTATTTCTAATTGCATTTATTTATTTTCTTGCTTCCAAACTTTTGTTTACATCTTCATCTTGTCATTTCGTTTTGATTAGGTTTTGAAACACTGTTAAATCATATATCTGCCAAGATGATGGTTGGATTCTCTTTTCGACATCTTAATGCGTTTTACAATTTATATTCCTCTAGAGTGAGATTGTTTTCCTAAGTCGAAGAGTTATGTTTTTCAGTTAGGGGTTCTTCGTTATTCAGCATGGTCTATCAAGATTAAAAGTATAAAAATTTTGCAAGCAGTTAGATTTTGGCTCTGTAAGACTCTTACCAAGTTTTTTTTTTTTTTATCTTGGCATTGATTATGTGGTTTCATTTTATTGTTTGTTTATTGTACTTTCAGCTAAAATTTTGGTTCAGTAGGCAAGAGCAAATGACGGTCATGTCTCTTGCTTCATGTACATATCTTTGAGGTCCAGAGAACAAAAATTTCGTAAGGTGATTTTGTAGCCAGGAGCATGAGAGGTCAGATATCTCTCCCTCTATTCTCATATCTATTTTGTCATGCGTAGGTTTCTGGGTCATCTCAACAGGTTATTTTCATTCGAGTAGCCGAGCTGTCTTAGCTTGTTTTGATTACTCACACTATCTGAAAATACACACGTTCACAGACACGAAAAACACACAAATACAATGCACTCAAATTCAAAACACACCAAATACAACAAAACTCAAACACTACAAAAAAAATCACATCACACGCAACAAAACTCAAAACACGCTCAAACACAACATAACACAAGAAATAAAATACAACACACCACAAAACTAGACACAAGAAAGAAAGAAGACAATAAATAACTTACTATTAATATCTTTTTCTTTTTTTTGGTAAGAACTCTGAGATTATGTTGCCAAGTCAATTTCAGGTGAAGTATCTTTCTCTTCCCATTTTTCTTTCTTTTCTTAGTCTTTTACAATTTTTAATCATATTGTTGGTCACATTGAATCTAATTACTTTTTATGCTGCTCTAAAAGTGAGATTCAAGCGAGTACAAGCGAAAACAGTGTCCTGCATACAAAAGTAAAGAGGTAATCAATATATTTACTTAGATATGTTTCGTACTGTGATTTTTTGTGAAGGGATACTAAGAGTTTTAAGGTGATGATTCAAAATCCAAGAAAAACACTAAGAGGTTTAAGGTGAAGTTTCTCGATTTCTTCTCATCTACTTTTGCTTCATACACAATTATCAAAATGTTCAATATTTCAGCTGTTAACATTGTTTCCTTGCTAAGATTAACAGAAACAACAGGAGCAACGCAGTCGAATCTCGGCTTGGATCATACTTAGTAAGTTTCTTCATTAGCATTAATTTTGTGGTTTTATTTTATAGTCATATGTATTTAGTAACTGCTACTTTGTATCAAGATGGAGGACTCTTAAGCTCAAAATAACTAAACTTAGGAAAGTGATTCAATTGCCTCGGAAAAAGGAAGGATTAGGTAGATAAACTGTCTTGATCCCTTGTTGTAGTTTTTTTTTTGTGGTCTTGTGTATATAGTATACTGCTAGCATAATGGTTTTGTACCAAGGTAAAGGATTCTTAAGAGGAAAAATAACCCAGTTTAAGAAAACCATTCAGTCTCCCTGAAAGAAGAAGGGTCAGGTAGATAAACACACACTGATCCAATGTTTTTCTGGAATTTTCTAACGTGTTTAAGTAATCTATAACTTGCAAGAACTAATAAAACATTTCATATTTCTCATCTAGATCTCGATTTCCAAGGTACAATACAAATTGAGAGTCTTTTGCAAATGAGACAACCAAATACATTCTTCAGTGCTAAGGTGACTAAATTTCACCATCTCCTCTTACACAACTTGGTACTCTCTTTTGTGTTTATATTTTTTCTAACTTGAATGGTTATGTCTTTTATTCGGTTTCTTCGTTATACAGCATGATCCGTCAAGATTAAATAACAAAATTGAGAAACCAGTCAGGCTCTGTAAGATTTTTAGCATATTTTTATTGTTTGTATGTGTGTTAGCGTCCTGTTTGCTAACAATATGCTTTGAATACCAGAGAGTGGATCCTTATTCTACAAAGAACAAAGTTCTTGCCAGCGATTTTGGTAGCCAAAAGTATATGAGAGAGGTCAGGTAAAGTAGATATTTCCCTCTATTCATTCTCATGTGTATTTTCTCATGCATTCGTCCTTACAGGTTATTTGCATTTGATGAGCCTATGTGGCTTGGCTTGTTTAGGTTACTCAAACTATCTAGAAACACAGAACTTCACGAACACAAAGACACTCAAACACAATCACGTAAACTCAAAACACACCAAAAGACAACAAAATTCAAATATGAACATATAAACCGCAGACATGATACATACTCACGCAAATAAATTTAAAACACCTTTAAACAGAAGAAATAAAATTCAACACAACACAATACTAGACATAAGAAAGAAAAAACAATAACTTCACGATTAATATCTTTCTTTATTGGCAAGAACTTTGCCATTCTGTTGCTACGTCAAATTCCAGGTGAAGTATCTTTCCTTTTCCATTGCTGTTTTTTTTTTAGTCTTTTACAATTATCAATCATTTTGTTGGTCATATTGATGTTCGTTTTGTTTTCTTAACACTTCCGTAATTTTTTATGCTACCCTGAAAGAGAAATTCAAGTCACTACAAGCGAAAATTATGTCCTGCATACAAAAAACAAAGAGGTAATCAATATAGATATGTTTTGCTTTGTCAATTTTTTCGTCTTGTTCATGTCAAGGGAAACTCGGTGATGATTCAAAATCCAAGAAAAAAACCAAGAATTTCAAAGTGAACTTTCTCATTTACTTTTGCTTTATACAAAATGCTTATAAATACGTACATTTTTCGAAAAGGAGAAAATTAGCACAATAATAACTGGTTTTGATCATACTTTGTAAACCTTTTCAGAATCACTCTATGAAGATGAGCAATTGTTTTGGTTTGCAGCTATGGACAAGCAGTCAAATCTAGGCTTGTATCAGATTCAGTAAGATTTCAGTAAGTACCTTGGCGTTAATTTTGTACTTTTTCTTATGGTCTTGTGTCTTTACTCATAGTTTACTGGTGTTTCTTGCTTCATGCATATGTTTTGAGCAACAACAAAAAAGCAAAACTTCAGGAGAAAATTCAGTCACCAAGAAGGCAAGAACAAATGACGGGCCAGGTAAAAACACAAACTCTCTTGTCTCCTTCTCGTGCATTTTACCTTATGCATAGGTCTCTGAGCTACAAAGGGTAAGGTAAATATAACTTGTTTGGGTTTTTCACACTCGAGCTCAATTAAGATCAACCTCAAGGACAAAAACTGCGCTTCAACAAAACAAAGGCGATGAAGAGAGGACACGGAGAGACGAGACCTCACCATCGTCGACACGACGAGTTCTTTGTGGTGGAGATACTCAAAAAACTTCCCGTGAAATCTCTTTTGAGGTTCCTATGCGTTTCGAAGCTATGATCATCAATTATAAGTAGACGCATAGACTTCATAAACTCGATCGTGACTCGTTCTTTGACTCAGCCTCCAGGTGATGCCTATTTCATCTTCGGCCACACTTCAAACAACTACATGGAATGTTTCTTAGCCTTCTCGTCTACTCGCCCTCGAAATATTGATATAGAATCAATATTAATCCCTGAAGGATTAAGTCATTACGTCCGTGGCTTGATTTTTTGTTGGTCAGACTCTCGTCATGAGGGAGCTATATATAACCCTACGACGAGGCAGTCCTTTAACTTACCAAAAAAGAAATCCATTCATATGGGGACTTGCTTCTTCGGATACGACCCTCTCAAGAATCAATACGAAGTATTGTTCATACCAATATACTATATGGAGAATTCTTGTCAAGTTTTCACACTGAGAGATCCCAAGGCAAAGCATTGGAGGAAGATCCAAGGCGTTGGATCTCACATTCCATTGAAAGGTGCAGTTTGCATCAATGGGGCTATCTATTACCAAGCAGAGACTATATATGACACTACTTCTCGATATAAATTGATAAGTTTTGATGTTAGGTCTGAGAAATTCTATCATATTGACGCTCCAAAAACACTAATGGATCACTGTTCGTATCTGATAAACTACCAAGGGAAGTTAGGATTTGTGTGTTGCAACCAGAGCATGGAAATTTGGGTCATGGAGACACAAGGATGGTCCAAGATCTTTTTTTTATGAGATGGAGGGTTCAATAAAATGGCGCATCTTGGATGCTACTCATGGTGGTGAGATCGTTTTGGTCAGGTGAGGGTACCTCTCGTATGACAGGTTATCTGTTTTATATTATGATCTGAAGCGAAACACTAAGAGATATGTTGACTTTGAAGGCATTTTTCCAAAAGAACAAAGACGTAGCAATAATATTTCAATCAGGATTGTTCCGGATTATGTTGAGAACACAATGCGTTTGTATTAGATGAGAATTTTCCAATAGAGCTTGGGGTTCCTTTCAGGATTATGGTGGGTTTTTTTCTTTTTTGGTTAAGATTAAATTTTGTCCAAAAAATAGTATGCGTCTTTTTTTTTTTAATGATAATTTGGGTGATCCGGTTCAACGGACACTATAAACTCTGAAACATGTCGTGGAAACTTTTATTTCTACATGGTTCTCGGGTCAACGGGCATGAGATCCGACTAATCCCGGGATCAAGGAGAACCATGTGAAAACCTCATGGCCCCGGGATTAGTCAAACATGAGGTAACTCATTACAATCTTCCCTTGTTTCACTACCACTAGACCACTCCCGTATGAGCTATACGTCTTATTTGGTTTTATGTTAGTTTAGAACATCTACATTGGTTTAGAACCTCTCGTGAATATCTTAGCATTAAGATATGAGTATAGTGTATTTATATAATTTAATTATGTATATTTAAATTTTAATTTCAAAACAAAACATGATCCAATGACAAATGTTAAGAAAGGGTTCTTAATAAGAGTTCATTGTATCTTCCTTAACTCCTCTCTCCTTCTTTCTCACTTTTTTTCCAATTTTTTTTTTAACATATGTTATTTGGTACTATCTTTCTACTTAAAATCGTTTCATATAATTATATGTGAGATTTCTTACTTGTTTACTTTTTAAATCCCTTTGATTTGATTTCAAATCCACTTTTTCTTTATTTTAAAATCAGTAAATTCTACATACAGTAGATTTTTAAATCCTACAAGGATTCCAAATCTACTAAAATCTATAAGCCTTTAAATATAATCTCTATTAGTGAGAGTTCTTTAAGATCATTAATATTTTTTTCAAAACATATGAAATTACATCTTAAATATATTCAATTGTACTAATTAGTTATTTAAATATTAAAAAGCCAAATAGATTCTGAAGTCCAAAATTGGCCTAGTTTCGTTAGTGAGTTTTCAATTTTATATGTATATATATAGCTTCTACTTCAAGAAAAGAAAAATATCATTGTTGCAATTTAAGACAATGATGATCACAAATCTCCCAAGCGTTTTATTAGAGGAGATTTTCTCCAGACTTCCTTTGAACTCTATGAGAGCAGTGCGATTAACTTGCAAAACCTTTTATACTTTATCTAAAGGTAAGAGCTTTGCGAAGCTACTCATTGGTAAAGAAGCAGCAACAACAAGGGAAGGGGAGTCTCGGATGATCTTGTTGATGGATTACAATCTTTATTTGATTAGCATCGTTGCCGGTGGAGATCCATATATAGAGTCTAAAGGTAAACTTACTTGGTTAAACGATTCAGAACAAGTAAAGATATCTCAAGTCATTCATTTTGAGGGTTTAGTGTTGTGCATATTAAAAAAAGATACTAGGCTTGTGGTTTGGAATCCGTATTGGGGACAAACAAGGTGGATCGAACCTAGATATTCTCACCACCTAATCGGATGTGAAAGGTTCAGTTACGCTCTTGGATACGTGGATAATAAGTCTTGTCGTAGCCACAAATTATTGAGGTTTATAGATGATTACTTCTATGGACCTGAGTTTGAATGGTATGAAATCTACGATTTCGAGTCTGGTTTATGGGCGACTCTTGATGTCACTCCACACTGGTGTATATCGCTTGGTAGTCATGGAATTTCTCTTAAGGGAAACACTTATTGGAGTGCTATTACAAGAAACGCACGCCACGGATTGACCATATCTGATCATGACCACATAATCTGTTTTGATTTTACAAGAGAGAGATTTGGACCGCTTCTGCCTCTACCGTTAAGCGTTGAGTATTATGGTTATGTGACTTTGTTTTGTGTTAGAGAAGAGAAGCTTGCGGCTTTACAACAAAACAACCGTTGGAATCCATATAAGTTTAATATATGGATTACAACTAATATTGAGCCTGAACAGGTGTCGTGGAGCAAATTCTTGACAGTAGATATGGGAACTGAAACTCCATCTACAAATGAGAGTTTTTTCATTGATGAGGAAAAAAAAATTGCCATGCTTTTTGGTAACAAAATTAGCATTTTTGGAGAGGCTGGATACTTTAGACAAGTGAATCTCGAGCAACCTGCCAACAAATGGTCTAGGTCACATGTGTGCACTTATGTTCCGAGTTTAGTGCAAATCAAGCAACTTCCTCTTATTCAAGTTGAAAACATGTTTCATCATCAAAAAATACAAAGGAAAAACAAAAACAACTTAGAAAAGCGTCGATACTCGATATGATGAAAACATGTTAATTGGACTTGCCGCCTAATGATCATTTCTTTCATTTACTCTTATTCTCTTTGAGCAAGATTACATTGTTTCATCATCTTCTATATTGTTAGTTTGTTTCTTCTTATTCAACATGATGATGAAGATTTGCTAAATATACAAAATAGAATAAATGAACAACAATGAAATGTATTTCTTTTCTCATATAGTCTATCTGACTATGAACCCGAAAGCTATTTAGTGAATACTAATGATCATGATGATGAGAAATCTTTCCCTTAGCTCTTCCTTCTTATTAAGTCGAAACAAAGAATTTTAAAAAGGTTACTCTTCTTAGGAACTATTTAGAACGGAGGTTATTTAGTTTGGTTTGACGTTTGTTTTTAGTTTGGTTGGTTTGATTGAATGATATCATATAAGTACCGGTTAGCCTGGGCAAAAAACCGCTAACCAAAAAACCGACCAGACCGAACCGAAAAAAACAGAATCGTTACCGAACCGAAATTTTTAAAATAACCGAAATGGTTAGTAAAATCTCCTATCCAAAGTATTCCAAACTAATCGAAACTGAACCAAACCGATATCAAAAGGTTAACCGAAATATCCAAAAACCTAGAAGATACCTAAAAATAATATCCAAAACTAGGTCTGGGCATTCAAATTTCGGATCGGATTTGGATCAGATATATTTGGATTCAGATAATTTAGGTAGGAGAGTTTATTATCTATCCGGATTCAACAATATTCCTAAGTATTCGTGGAATTGCTCTCGATTCACCATTTTTTCGCTTATGGCAAGTTACTACCTTGTTCTTATCTCCGATATATGGATTTTCCGTCGAACTATTGCATCTATTTTCTCTACCAATCTTTCGTAAGAGTGCTAGTAGTTATCTTTGATGTACCCAACTATGATGTTTAAACTTTGTACTTGTTGGATATGAAATGAAATTAAGTATGTTTGCACAAAAAGAAACACCTTAAATTTAATTAACATATTTAGAAAATAATTATTCACTATTTTATTTTCTTTAAATAATTAATAGTATTATTTTAGAAAACCATAAGTCTAAATATTTTTCAAAGTATTATATAAAGGATAGAATCTTCGATGACCTATGTATTCCAATTGATCAACCATGTCATACGACTATCTGTTCAAATACATAATCATCGGAGACACAGGTCGACTATACCTTCTTCTCCAAGTTTTTTATATTCTAGGTTTAACCAATTTCGTGGTTCAGGTGTGGGAAAAACGTGCCTGCTTCTACAATTTACTGACAAGAGATTCCAACCAGTCCACGATCTAACCATTGGTGCCGGGTTCGGTGATCGAATGGTCACCGTCGATGGTCGGTCTATAAAACTTCAAATTTGGGACACCGTACGTATACCGCTCTCGCCTTTATCTTCTCTTTGCGATGTCGAACTACTCTATAAGTTTTGGATACTATTGATTATATAAAGCAACCTTAGGTTTTATTATATTAGTTAAGAGTTGCTGTTATGTTCTTTTAGGCTGGACAAGAGACATTTAGATCCATCACCAGATCATTTTATAGAGGAGCCGCCGGAGCGTTACTGGTTTACGACATCAGTAGGTTCAAAATTTGTCATGATATTCATTATTCTTTTATACACTGTAGCCTCAACATTTACATAATATGTCTAATGTCTTATACTTTTGTGTTTTCTTTCCTTGCTTGCTTATTTGATTGAATTGGTTCGTCTTGAGGAATTTTGGTATACATACCTGTTTTACGAAATCTGTCCAAAGCCGATAAATCGTTTGTTTGAATTCGGTTGGAAATTGGCATGTTTTCTTGTAGTTGGGGAGTTACTTGGTATAAGAATAAACTCTTTAACTTCACTTGCTACGATATTGTCATTGTTCTTTTGGAGAAATGTGGGTCATATATACACTTTGATATGACTATCAAATTGATGGTATCAATAGACGAAACTCAAATCTTACATGAATGACTTGTAGGAGAGAGACGTTTAACCATGTGGCGAGTTGGTTGGAGGATGTTCGGCATTATGCCAGTACTCATAACATGAGTATCATTCTTATCGGAAACAAATGCGATCTTGTTCGCAAGAGAGCTATTAGTAAAGAGGAAGGAGAAGAGTTTGCCAAACAACATGGACTTTTGTTTTTGGAAACGTCTGCAAGAACATCTCAAAACGTTGAGGAGGTTATTAGTTACTTCCTTACATAATATTTTTGAAATATCTTGACAAATTATATCTTTCTTTGCTTAATTAGTATGGTCTATATACCAACAGGCTTTCGTAAAGAATGCTGCAAATATTCTCGAAAAGATTGAGAACGGCGTCTTTGATGTATCCAACGAGGTCTTTTATTTTGTTGTTTTCTTCTTGGTTATATCACACTAAGCCAGCCAATGTCATTTACAATTCATTTGATCTCGATCTCTTACAGTCACCCGGGATCAAGGTTGGATATTCACGTCCTCAAGGTGAAGCTGGAGGAAGATATGGTACCATCTCCCAGGGTAGTGGCTGTTGTGGTTGAAGTCCCAAAATGTATATTCTTTTTTTTTACTAGAAGTTGGTAAATTTTGTGCCATCCACGGCGGCTCGGCATGAACCATTGCGCGCTAGTTTATCCGCTTTGACATTTGCATTACGAAATACTAAGGGTAAAAGAAAAGGTAGAGAATTCCTCCTTTATCACTCCAAATTTTCTCCAAATAAGCTGAAAAAGCTAGCCATTCTATAAGGGAATACACCATTTTCACCAAGTTGGAACAGTCTTAAAAAAAGCTTAGAATTTTGTGAACGCTCTTCGGATTCGTCATTAAAAAAAGACTAATCAGACTCTTGAGGGAGGCGGGCATTCAAAAGATGAGGAGGAGGCTGCCACTCACGGCCCCTATGTGTTTTTTAGCAGAGTACCAAAAGTATATAGTGTTAAAAAATTTGGACCTAACGAAAAACTGTTTTAGTAGAGTACCAAAGTGTTTCGAAAGATCTTAAACCTTCGTAAGTGAAAGCCAGACACGTTTTAGCATGCACCAAGAGACTACTCTGCTCATTCATCATATAACATATACGATTTCATTGATTCTTTTCACCTTGGTTCAATTAACTGTCGATGACCACATCATACAATTAACTACTCACCAAGGTAAGAAGAAAGAAGATGAAAATAGTTAAAATTTATGCAGAGACTTCATATGTAGAACAGAGACTCCAAGCCAATCCAGCTTTTATGAAGAAACTACAAGCCAAGATCATAAGGTCTAAAGAATCAGATGCCATCAACGCCTGAAAAACTTTTCCCGGTTCGCGCCTTTCTTCTTGTCTCACCAAATAATCCGTAGGATAGTCCCTTTTTGGCAATCAATTGATCCGGTACGGCCATGAAGAATCTTTGATGGTTACTCCTATTTTAGTTTGGTTTGCTTCTTGCATCTCATGAAGACATGAAAATTGGTCGTGCTGTTGGTGCTTATTTAGGGCCATGAGACTAGTCAACACTTTCTTAGGATTATCAATCTCTCCTTAAGTTAAGGAAGCGAAACATTTAGCTCCTTTTAGCAAATACATACACTTATTGAAGATTTCGTGTAAAGTTGGATCCTTTTATATAGCTTATAATCGTTTTGCAAACAAAAGATCATACTAAAGTATATTTTCTTAAGAGTGAAAGAGTTGTACAGAAGAACGAAGAAGATGCTCAGGTATCAATGTACAAGACTGCATTTGGGGCGAGACATATTAATCTTTTGACCTAACGAACAGAAGCGATGAACATCGAAGAACCAGTTCTCTCACATGTTAGCTGTGGTTTCTTTTATTTCATCCGATGTAATCGTCTGCAAGAAACAAAGAAGAAAAAGTATTAGACATCCTTATACCATAGGAACCCAGTACTAATAAGTTGCTTCAAAGTTCAAACCATTAATCGTATGCTTAAAATGTTAACAGAACCTCAAGCTTGTAATTAGGGAACATATCAGAATTCAGAAACAGATAAGTCTTTTTTTGATTTGGGATTTACCTGATCCTTTCCAGCGAAATCATTATCAGGAGTTAAGAAAAGCATACAATGGCACTCCTTCCTGATGAACAAATGATAAAACTTTAGTACAAGGTGTAAAACACAAGTATTATTATCAGAATAAACCGTCACCAGATGCAAAATTGATCGAACTCTATTACCTAAAAAATAAGTCCTATTACAACACTAAGGATCTTAACTCTGCTATGTGCCAGAGTTTGGTCAAAAGAGCCACATATGCCAAGAGTTTACAAGAGAGTTTATGTTTTTTGGTTTGGCAGTTGTTGCTAACTATGGAGTAAATCAACTTTCATTTGCCTGGCAATCTACGCATATATCCTCTGCATCAATCTCTTGATACAATTAGGAGCATCGGTAACATGCGTATGCTACTATATATTATCCAAAGTACAACAAAGTTGAAGGCATTCCATAGCTGATAACATATAACCAGTGTTTCAAAAAAGGACCTTGATCAAACTCTATTACCTAAACTAAGTCCTATTACAACACTAAGGATCTTAACTTTGCTGTGTGCCAGAATTTGGTTAAAAGAGCCACATAGGCAAGAGTTTACAGGAGAGCTTAAGTTTTTTTGTTCGGCAGTTGTTTCTAACTATGGTGAATTCAAATTCTACTTGCCTAGCAATCAGTGAATACATTCTCTGCATCAATCTTAATACAACCAATACGGAGCATCGGCTACCTCTATGAATACTATCCAACTAATAACCACAACGAAGTTGAACTTTATATTCTTAGTTCTAAGTTCTAACTATATAGCAACCACAATGTTTATGCAGCCACATGAAGATAATTCTTACCTCTCTCTCATTGGAACACACGGACAATTCCAAAACCCTTGTCCAACCTCAGCAGCTTTATCATCATAGTGTCTACATCAACAACAAAGGATCAAACTTTACGAATCCATAGCATTGTTTCAGTACAACCATTTCAAAAGTACTTAAAATAACAATTGCCCAGAAGAAGCAAAGCTCACCTGCAAGGACAAAGCGGTGCACCATACGAATCTTTATGCTCAGCCAAACCCTTCTCACAAAAAAGATCACACAACAATTAAGCATTATATCTCAAGAACTCAATTTCTTCTTCAGACTCATTTTCTATAAGTAAAAGACTCAATCTTTATCAACACTTAGCTACGAATTCAAAAACCCATTAATTGATATACCTTAATAACGACTGAAGTAACTCCTTTATCAACACAGAAGTAAGTCCCAGAGCGACGAGCATATTGCTCAGAGAATTTCCTCATAATCTCTACTGATTTCTCCGAAGGTTCCGCTGCAAAAACAAGAACAAGATTCAAGATGAATCCAAATCCCATTCACAATCACTTCAAAGATCTAGGGATTGAAAATTTTACTTTTGGCTCGGATTACGAAGCGACGAAAGGAAGTTCTGGGAGTGACACCAAGTGGACTCGAAACGAATCCGAAACTACAAGAAACAGCTTGAAGATTCATGGAGTTTTTTTGGTATTTGTATTTGATGATAGAAGAAAGTTTCGATGACGTGAGATTTTTCTTCTCGTCTTGAATTTGGATTTGTATTAGCTTTTAGATCGAAAGTTTCAGATATTTTTTTGTGTTCAATTTCCAGAAACCAATGCTCGCCACTCACACAGAGAGAGAGACTCAAAGAATGATAAAGCTTATCTTCAAACCGGAAAGAACCGGAGTCGGTTAACACTTTGATTGAGTTTTTTTTTTTATGTTGGGTCAATTCTTTTTTTTTTTAAGTTTCGGTTAAATTCGGTTTAGATAACAAAATTTGATTTTTTTTTTGTCATCCGTAATTAAATAGTGCTCAAAAGAGCCATTCTTGTGGAATGTTGTTTACATAAGTGATATGAAGCGGTTCCGTACGAACTTTTCGTGCCAAATTATCCGCTTTTACATTTGCACAACGAGAAATTAAAGATAAAGAGAAGGTAGAGAACTCTTCCTTGTCGCTATGAAATTCCTCCAGATACACTGAGAAGGCCGGCCATTCGGTTGGGGAAGACACAATCTTCACCAGGTCAGAACAGTCTGTAAGGAATGCTACCTCTTGATTATCTGCACCAATCATACACTTCATCGCCCAAAGGAGGGCCTCGAATTCGGCATGTAGCGGAGATAGGCTTCTACGGAGGTTGGCTGCTCCCATTGTGGATGGCTCACCGTTTGATGGTGTACAAAACCACCCTATCCCGGAAAACTTGTCGCTGTCTTTCCAGGATCCATCCACAAAACAACGGTATCCTGTAAAGTCCGAATCTAGGGACACCCCCCTCGTTTGAGGCCGATTTGGAAATTCCACTGAAGCCTGAGTTTCAGTATGAAGCTCCACTTGAGCTGAGTGCCACAATTGTGCCTCTCTTTCCGCTAACCGTAAAACCTCTAACGGATCGTTATCCACATTTTCAAACAATTTTTCATTCCGTGCTTTCCAAATATACCAAATAATCCAAGGAAAAGCTATAGAATCAAACTCCGATGGTATTCTCCAAAATAAATGATCCAAGTTTGCAAAAATAGAATCTGTGGGAAAAGTCCCCATAACCGTAGGAATCTGAGAAAGTGCCCAAACCTGTCTTGCTGGATGGCACTGAAAGAGTGTGTGATTGACTGTTTCCTCCAGTGCACCACATCTGGCACAACCAGTGTCACAATCAATTCCTCTTTTTCGTAAGTTCTCTGTAACCGGTACACAACCCGTTAAGATTTGCCATAAAAAATGACGTATCCTAGGTGGACACTGTACTTTCCAAGTATGAGCCTTTAACTTATTGAAATCTGGCCCAATGAAAGATGAGTTGGTCTCCAACTTATCCAACCATGCGGTATGATACCCCGACTTAACTGAATATTTGCCGGATTTTGTAAAATGCCAACCCAAGGTGTCCTCCTTGGTTGGCGCACCCACCGGTAGAGCACTTATTAACTCGACATCTTCCTGGTCAAAGACCGCTTTGAGGAGATCAATGTCCCAAAAATTAGATCGACTATCTATGAGCATGTTAACTTTTAAAGATGGGTCATTAATAGATCCATTACTTTTTGCTGGTCTCGGGAATTGAGCTGGAATCCACGGATCCTCCCAAACTGAGATGGAATTCCCAGATCCGACTCTTTTAATAAGTCCTTTATTAACCAGAGATCTAGCTGAGCATATACTCCGCCACCCATACGATGGGGAATATGACTTTATATTTTCCAAAGGATTGGATTTCCTATAATACCGCCCTTTAAAAACCCTCGCAAAGAGAGAATCCGGAACCGTGATCAACCGCCACAACTGTTTTGCAAGTAAGGCCGAATTAAAATCATCGACGTTTCGAAATCCTATCCCTCCTTCCGATTTATTAATACATAATTTATCCCAAGCCATCCAATGCATACCTCTGGAGGCACCATTCGAGCTCCACCAGAAATTAGCAACCGCACTAGTGAGTTTAGAAGTGATTGTTTTCGGTAGTCTGAAGCACGACATAACATAAGTTGGTAATGCCGCAGCTACCGATTTAATCATCACTTCTTTCCCACCTTTTGATAAAAATTTTGCCGACCATCCGTTAATCTTTGTCTGTAACCTGTCTCTAACAAAAGAGAAAATTTTTGTTTTTGAACCACCGAGACTTTCTGGCAACCCAAGATATGAACCCATACCACCAATATTAGTGATACCTAAGGTAGATTTGATATCTTCCTTCACACCGTCATCTACCTTATGCCCAAACTGGATCGAAGATTTGGAATAATTTATTTGTTGTCCCGAGACCGCTTCATATTGCTTTAAGATCCCCAAGATTACCCCACACTGATCCTTGTTAGCCTTACAAAAAAATAGACTATCATCCGCAAAAAGCAGGTGAGAAACCGATGGGCTTGCAGTTGCCACCTTGATACCCGTAATTAATTTATCCCGTTCTGCTTTCCGTATGTTTGCAATTAATACTTCAGTACAAAGAATAAATAGATAAGGAGACAGCGGATCTCCTTGCCGTAAACCCCTCTCTGGTACTATTAGTCCTCGAGGTTGTCCATTAAGAAGAACCCTATACTGGACAGTACTGATACACCACATTATCCAACTAATCCATTTTTCACAAAACCCCAGTTTGGTTAAAACTTTTTCAACGAAAATCCATTCCACTCTATCATAAGCCTTACTCATGTCAGTTTTAATTGCCATGAATTTTCCTTTACATGATGGGTTAGTTCGTAACCCATGGAACATCTCTTGTGCAATAAGAATGTTATCCGAAATTAACCGTCCTTCTACAAAAGCTGATTGTGTTTCCGAGATCAGTTTTGGTAGTACTGTCCTTAGTCTTTGGCAAAGAATCTTTGATATAATCTTGTAACCAACATTGCAGAGACTAATAGGTCGTAGTTCCGTCATCCGAGTCGGTCTTTCCGTTTTTGGAATAAGACAAATATTTGTCGTATTTAACCGTTTGTCAAAATTCCCATCCTCTAAAAAAGAATTAACCAAACATAAAAGATCTACTTTAATGGTAGCCCATGCTTTCTGAAAAAACAAAGCCGTCATACCATCTGGCCCTGGTGCCTTCTCCGGGTGCATCATAAAAAGTGCTGCTCTCACTTCACCCTCTGTTGCCGGGGCTATTAAAAAATCATTAATCTGATCCGTGATCAGACTTTGTACTTCTTCCAACGCATCCTCAAAAACCTCAGGTTTTGTTGTAGTGAATAAAGTCTTAAAGTAGGAAACCGCTATATTTTGAACCTCTTTATCTTCCGTTGACCATGTCCCATTCTCATCATGTAAACCCGTGATTCGATTCCTCGCCCGTCTCTGCTTCGTTAAAGCGTGAAAATATTTTGAGTTATTGTCCCCTAATTGCATCAAAGAGCTTCTGCTTTTCTGGTGCCAGTACAATTCCTCGTCCCGATAGGCCTCTTTCAGCCGCAATGTTAATTTCGTAATTTCTTCCCGTGATCGCCTATCATCTCTTTGCGCCGCATATAGTTCCGATTTTAAATCTTCAATCGTTTGCCGACCATAGGGAGTCAACTCTCGTCGCCATTGCGAAATAGCTCGCCGGCAATTAGTCAACTTTTCCACAAATTTCCCGTCGCCTGGTTCAGAATCAAAATTCCAACCATCTGCAATTGTCTCCAGTAAACCTTCTTTCCCTATCCACCTTTTGTCAAACCTGAAACTATGTTTCCCGCGTGGCATCTTATCCGCAATCGTAGCTAAGACCGGTGAATGATCAGAAGCTACCATTTGTAAATATTCTACAAATGTGTTGCAGAATAATTCATGCCAATCTTCATTCGCTAGAGCCCGATCTAGACGACATCGTATTGGTTTTTTATCCCGCCACCCCCGCCAAGACAACCAATCGCCGATATAAGGAAATTCCAGAAGACCACAATTTTGAATCATTAGATTAAACGGAATAAAAGAAGACGCGTGTCTTAATTTACCCCCTCGCTTTTCATGATTTCCAGTTAATTCGTTAAAATCACCAATTAAAAACCACGGAGAATCCCGAGATAAACCGGTTCTAGTTAACCGCTCCCACACTTGTTCCCGCTTACTAGGAACCGGGTCTCCATAAACAAAAGTGAGATAAATTACTTTGCCCTTATAGTTTGCTTCAATATCGATCACACGATTACTTGCAAATAAAACCGAAACATGATAATCATTGTTAAAATAAAGAGCTAAACCGCCACTACAACCAATAGGATCCACCGTTTTTAAATTTTTATAACCAAAATGACCAACAAATTTTTCCATAAATAAAGAGGATTGTTTTGTTTCCGTAAGGAACAAAAAATCCGGCCGATGTTGCTTCCACAAATCCCGAAGATACCCGATAGTTGCCTTATTCCCGAGACCTTGACAATTCCAACTCAAAACTTTCATCTAATAAACTTTAATTTAGGTGGGTTGCGTCCACCTGTTAAAATCTTTACCGTGCCATGGTGCATCACATTATGACCTTCATTCCCTTGCTCTCCTCCCGTTGGTACATTCCGTTTGCGAGGTGACCTTAGCATTTTGACATTTCGCTTCTTAGAACAAATTCTCATAAGCAACAAAATTCCTTTCAAAATTCCTTTCTGTTTATGCTCCTTTTCCGTTTCTCCCTCCTTTCAAAATTTGATTAGAATCATAAATTTTTTATGAATTTGGTTTGTTTGATTTTTGATGAAAAACAGAATTTGGTTTCGGTTCGAGTTGATGGTATTAGTTTGGTTCGATTGCATTAAATTTCTGATATGGTTTTGAGTTTGACTCCAACTTGGTTCAATTGCATAAATTTCTAGTTTCATTTTTTTTAAAACTGTTGGATTCAATTCTTTTTTTTTTAAGTTTCGGTTCAATTCAATTTAGTTGGTTTATTAATGTAGTTGAAAAAATGAAAACCGATTTTGGTATCGATTGGAGTTGATGAATTTTGTTTGGTTCAATTGCATAATTTCCGGTTTGAGTCAATTTATTTGATGACATATTTTTACATATGAATTTCGGTTCCTTTTGGTTTTAAATAACAAATTATATAAATGTATACTCTGCAAATTTTTAATCCATTTGATATCTTGAAATTGCTTTGTGGTAATTTACAGGAGATTTTAAAATCTATTATGTCGAAAACAAAGAGTCATTTACAGAAACAGTTACACACATTTTATTGTGTATCCAATATACATTTTCTTGCTTCACCATTTGCTTGATTCGGATGAGTTATTATAAAAAGGAAGCGACTTTGATCCTGAAAACAATTTAAAAGATTTAAGAGATCAAATGCGAAGTAGCCTAAGATTCGAAATGTTTCATTGTTCGGTTTCTCAGAGATTACCGATGTTTTTAAAAGGGTTCACGCATTGTACTTACGACTTGGCATGAAGGTATTCATCTACAGTGATAGGTTTAGCTCCACCATACCAATTGATCAGAAATATATTGATGATCTCGAGTTTAAAGAAGCGGAAATCATGATCCTCAGGCCAATCTGCAATAGAAAAACCGATATAACCGTCACATAATAATACAATTTATCATGAATCTGTATCTTCGAGATGAGAGAAACATTTAATCACCTATCATCTCTGGATGCTTTGTGAATAAAGCTTTTTTGGCTACTTCTGCTTCCTCGGATCCTTTGTCCAATACCAGTAACTGAAACATCATAAGATAAAGACCAAAGCATTTTACAGTAAGTTTCTTTGTCATGTTGATAAGAAAAACTCGGGTTTTTGCAGTCATGTACCTTTCCGGTAAGAGTTAGTTTAGAGCAAGTAGGATTCATTGGATCTCTTTTACAAGTTCCAACGGGGGATTCACTAATTGCGAGTGAAGCTCTCTGGTCTTTTAGTGCGTTTCTTGCAGTTGGATCAAGAGTTGTTAAGTAAAAGTAAGGTATACCGCTGCCTTTCTCGGGTAAACCATCACTAAACGATACAACATTCCTGCAAAGAGAGACCATGATCTCAGAAACGTCAAGCTATACCGATGATTATAACAAAGAGCACATCAATTTTCTGCAATTTGAAATGTCAAATCACAAAGACCACGAAAACACATTGTGATATGATTCGTGAAAAACAAGATTACCCGAAGGGAGCGCCTTCATGATCGACGGATAGTGTGCTGCAAGAAGAATACAAGCACCGAAAAAGAATTAGTAATCCACCATTGTCACACTCACATTACATTGATGATAACAAGATGGCAACAATTCATCAACACATACATACTCTTGCAACAATCTCTTTCACTAATAAGATCTTTCGTAACTTATAGAGTGACCAAATGTTACTCCTTGTCTCAAATCTGAACTCCCAAATCAATTTCAATGTCAAAAGAATCAAACTTGACGAAGTAAACCTATACCAAATC
The DNA here is from genome assembly GCA_019202795.1 of Arabidopsis thaliana x Arabidopsis arenosa. Classification (NCBI taxonomy): domain Eukaryota; kingdom Viridiplantae; phylum Streptophyta; class Magnoliopsida; order Brassicales; family Brassicaceae; genus Arabidopsis; species Arabidopsis thaliana x Arabidopsis arenosa. The sequence goes on along the minus strand of CM032920.1, from coordinate 11,986,980 downwards.
TCAGGAACACAACAGTACTTGGCTTTTTGTCAAATCCCAAAGTCAATTTCAATAGTATCAAAGCATGATGAAGCAAATCCATAGCAAATCTCAAGAACCCAACAAAGTTCATCGATACTATCATCAATGATAGGATTCAATCTTCTAAAAAGCTACAAACTTTATGTAAGATATATCCCTAATCAATTTCAAATTCAAAAAGATTCAATCTTTTATCAATGATTGGATTCAATCTGCTAAAGATAGCCCTATAAAGGTCCTAATAATTGAGAGAGACACAAAATCTATCATCTAAACTTGAGAAGCAAGATAAGTAGAAAGAGACGAGATTGAGATACCTAAGAACACCCCAAGAATTCTGAGAGACAAGCCAACGAGCACTTGCGGCGTAGTCATGTCTATCAGGCTTAGAGATTGTAAGAATCCGAGCAGAAGAAGATTGTTGTAAACTTGTCAAAAGGAAGAAGAAGAAGATTGGACGAAGAAGAAGGACTTGAAGTTCCATACTTTTTTTTTTTTTGATCGAAACGAAATTGACAGAAGATGACTAATAGAAAATTTTAAGTCAAACGTCATATACCCAAACCGAGAGATGGGTTTTAAGCAGTGTTCTAAAAAGCGGTCTAGGCGGTCGCCTAGGCCCCGACTAGTCGCTAGGCTCTCATGCGACGCCTAGATAACCGTCTTGACCGCCTAAAATTATATAGATCTTGTTTAGTGTATTTTTTCAATTTCAATTAGAGTTTTACTTATATATATTGTTACAAATATTCATATATTGTTTAATATAAATATAAATCAATGTTTTATCTAGTTTTTGTTTATAATTTCATAATTTTTAGTTTTATATAGATATTTTATATAACTTTATATATAATATCATGTTTATAATGTTTTATGTTATAAACGTCTAAACCGCCTAAAAAATCGCCTAGGCCCCGATTAGGCGTTCTAGGCGCTAGGCACTGGGTCACCGCCCGCTTAGCGCCTAGCGCTTTCTTGAACACTGGTTTTAAGTAACTTTTTAATGTTTATTCTTATCTCTTTGGATCACTCTTATCTTCTTTTTTTTTTCTAAAATTTTATATGCAATTTTGTCTTCAAGTTCACTGGTGAGACTTTAGCGGATTGGGTTTTACTTATGGAAAATTTGCATCAATAACCAACAAAAAATCAATAATTCATTAACTAACCAAAACAAAAAAGTGGATGATATTCTATATATTTTCTATAATATTTGCCATTATACCCTTGTTTCTCACAATCACTCAACTCTTCTCTTTTACCATTCTATTTATCACCACCACCAAAACCCCGTCATCACTTTATCACCACCACCAAGAAACGGTCATCACCTCCACCATCATTGTGCCTTCACCACAACCGCAACGCCGTCACCACACCACCATCACCGCAACGCCATCACCACACCACCATCACCGCGCCTTCACTACCAACGCACCACCACCACCGCTGCAACCACTACCACACTGTCAGTCCGTCACCACCACTACAACCCCGGCATGAGCCTTTTGTCATCGTCGATCTTGCCGAAATCATAATCGTCACTACTTTTTATCCTATACCATTTCACTTCATTCTATACTATTTCATTTATTTGTTTTATTTAGATATACTATTCACTATCTTAAAGAATTTGTATCCAATTTTAAAAATTCAAATTATGTTAGATGTCAAAAAAAAGATAAGGTTTTTTAGTATAATGGTGAAAGATTGAATAAATTTTTACAAGAATGATTAAAGCAAATAAACTAATAATGGGGTAATTGTTTTTGCTCCACGTAAGAAAGGGAAACATTTGTTTTTCTCTCCCTCCTCTACGCTTCTTCTTTTTTACACACACATGCTTCCAACATTTAAACCCAAATTGGTCATTCCACAATCCTCTTGTGTTATTTTCTTCATTTTACAAATTATAGTGTTATATTTTTAAATAACTTATCAAATATGGTTATTCACCTAATTCACTCTTTACTTATTTGATTTATTTGATTAAACTTTGAACTAAATTTAAATTAAGAAAGAAAAAACAAGTAAATTATTTTTCAATTATTAGAAAGAACAAATCGAATCTCTCAGTTAACCCTCGTCCTTAAGAACTTCTGCAAGAGTCTCAACCACTAAAATCCTAGAGCTTGAAGGAAAGATTGAATGCTGGTTTAAATGTTGGTTCACTGTTTTGTTAACCAATCTAATTTGTGTATATATATAAGATTAATTGTTTTTTTATTTGGTTTAACGCTTGTAACAACATTTTATCAAGATTAATAAAGTTTGTTAGTCTTCTTCTTCATCTTCTCTCGATTTTCCGATTCACCGGAGTTCAATATTGACCAAAGACTTAGCCTCTCACAAGGCTGATTTTTACTTCTTGGAGCACAAATCTTTTTTTTTTTTTGATAAAAGATCTAAAGCTTTTGACTAGCTCGTATACCTCAAAAAATCTGATACTTTTGGACGAATTACTAGCTCGTTTGGTGATAGAAACAACTTTAAATTCAATCTCTACGTTCAAAGTATCATCTAGGTCCATGTATCGCAAACTGGCCATGGGGTAAACCCTCTGAGATAGGGGGCTGCTCTGTACGCCTGCCGAAGTTTAGCTAAAGATATGTATCGAGGAAAACCTCAACCTTTGCTCGTTTCCGTGTACAAGTTGTTGTATTTTTTTTTTGGTAAAACGTGTACAAATTGTTAACTACAAGAAAAAAGAACGTACATAATAGTAGTTAAAGACATAAAGGTAATGTCTTCAAGTTCACTGCTTCCTTCGAATTGGAAGCTTTTTCTTTCATTTATTCATGATACACTCGTCAAAATATGCAAATTCGATTTCAATATGTATGTGTCTCTCAATCTGTCTTGAGAAGAAATCACTTAGGGTTCTTAGCTTTTAATTTGGAGAAATTTTTAGGATTTTCTGAATTTATTAGGTTTTAATCGAGTCATTTACCATTTCTTTGATGTAAACGTTGACCAAATTTTTGGCCAAAACTGTTATGTCAATGACAAGTTTATGATTAAATTTGCGCACACGATAGTTGTGTTAATTGCTAATAATTGGGAAATAAAATGAGCATTTTCTCCTTTATGCAGTCAGCGAAAAAGAAAAAAGAGTTACTCATGAAGACTGGCCCAGTACCAGGCCCATCAAAGATCTAGTTATTTGATGTTTTGGGTTTTTTACTTGTTCCACCAAGATTGATGTTTTTACAAAACATCATCATTATTTTTGTCTGTGACGTATAGAGAAAGGAAAGAAGTAAAACTAATATTAGTAAACTACCAAAATAATAATAAAAAAATATAAGAGTTATTTTTCTTAAATTATGTGTAAAACTCAAAACATCATTCTTTTAGGAACAGAGGGAGTATTTGCTAAAGAGAAGCCAAACGGTCTGTTGAGTGACTGGTGACTGTGACCTATATATATATTAAATTCACCAGTCACTCAACAGACCGTTTGGCTTCTCTTTAGCAAATACTCCATATGAAACTAAGTAGGCTATTTATAAGAAAGCTCAAAATCATATATATGAAAGTTTGACAACTCTCTCCATATGAGTGCTACTTCATCACACAAGAAAATGACATGTGTCATTCTATATTATTTAAATAAAAAAATTAGCCAAATTAAATGAGGAAAATTTTAAAAGTTCTTCATTGCATTAAATCCTCCATCAATTCTACTCTTAACTTTTTCTTTAAAAAAAAAAAAGATTATAAAACTATGTTAATAAATTAAGCACTACTTTCATTCTACTTATCATATTTTACTAAAAAAATTTATCAATAGTCAATATTCGATAATGACCGAAAATTTATTTTTGTTGTAGTTTAGTTGTTTATTATCTAACCTCTTATTAGTTTAGTAATTTTACCTTGAGTCTTTTCTCATTATTACGTTTTGTGGTTCATACACGACTTTTCATATGGTTTTCTCTCTTTTAATTTTTGTGCCTCATGGTAACTTGGTTACATTGACATGCAAGTTTTTCAAGTAATGAGTCTTTGAGACGTTAGACATACCAAAAAAATCATGAAACAACCATTTGCAATGGCAGAAGATCTAAAAGTATTGACTTAAAATGACACTTTAGTTTTTGTTTTTTTTATTCTTTCTATATGAAAACTCTTGAGATATTGTTCAATTTATATCAATCAAATAATTAATTAAGAGCCTATCACGATGTGGCTAGAATACTAGATCATGAGAGTACATAAAACAAGGAATTTTTTAATTATGATCAAGTCAGGCAAGTTTCAAATCACACAAGTAACATAATTACATATAATTATATCAAAATATCCTATATTGTTGTTGTATGTATTCATGATACTAAAAAAAAATTTGGATCTTAGATATATAAATAATCAGATTTATACATGAAAATGTAATTGATATTTCGAGTCAAAATTGAATTTAACCATAACAATTATTACTACATAAGATTGATATAATTCTACAAACTATACAAGAAGAAACAAAAAAAAAACAAACATAAATTAGCAACAATTATGTTACAGAACGGTGTCGTTAAAGAAATGATTGTGGAGTGAGTCAAAGAAAAAGAAAAAGAAAGTAGTACTTGTTTATCACTTGAGAACAGTATGAGATTTCATTAAGAAAAGAAAAGGATCTTGATTCTTGATACAACAATAGACAAAACTAGTTCTAGTCTAACACATGGAAAGAGTTGTTCTACTTCTTTAGCAAATACATTCCATCTCTAAACTCTAGTTTCTCTTCAGAAACCAAACCAGAAAGAAAGCTCTGAAGCTGTTGCAGTGACTTGTCATAAGAAGGATCAGCCACACAAAACATCTACAACAAAAAATAAACAGAGCAATGATCAAGACAACAACGTTGTAAAATCAGTCAATGATCAATGATCAAGACAACAACGTTGTAAAATCAGTTAGGTTGATGTCAGATTGTTACCTTGAGAGTGTTATGGATTCGTTCTAGTGCCATGCTACCAAAATTTGTGAGCATTCCCATGATGAATTTCTGAAACATGGTTGATAATTGTTTAGATTTTATATTTCTGAAGAATGAAAAGTTTTCCTAAGCATTTTACATACCTCGTATATCGTCATTTCTTTGCGAAGCTGATCTTCCACAGAAGCAATCGATGTTTCACTCTCTTCTTCACCTGTTAGAAGCTCCTCCTCGCCTTCGTTCTTTCCAGAATCAGTTATGGATTCAACGAGCGTTAACACATTGGAATCTGAGTTTGCTCCTGTAGATTCTCTCAGAACTCCCTAAGTGCAAGAAACTTGCAAATAAGTTTTTCCTCAAAATGAACGGTTTAAAGCAGGAGACTACAATTACAGTATATACCTTGCTTATCCAGAAGTTTACTCGTCGGTTTAATGCGTCAATTGGTATCTCAGTGACTGCAGAAAGATCTTTATAGGTCCAACTGAAAGATTACATGATGTCAATGAACATTTGGAAGATGGAAATATCCATATTGACTGGTTCTTGCAATATTACCTTTTCTTTTCTTGAAATTGCATGATAATGGCTGCATGTGTGGGGGAGACAGTGAACTGTAAAGCTCTGTCTTCAAATTGCAACTCCAACTGAATCCATCAAAGCCATTTCAGAGAGATGCATACGTCAGTATCTGATTTACCCAATACTCAAAAACATGAATCGTTCACTTAAGTATCTACACTAGATGTACCTTGACAGTGCCAAGATTTTTCTTCCAAAGTAGTTTACGAGGGGTCTTGATTTCATGATATCGATTGGCATAATCTGATAGCAGCTTGTCGATAGGTCCAGGTAGCTCTAGAGGTTCATCCTGAAATTCCTCTTCTAATCAGTGAATGGAAGCAATCACAAGAATCTATATGCCTCAAATGTGTATATTTTACATATGACATAATGGATGCAAAATCAGAGGGAAGAACATATGATTACCTGAATTGGTGGCCAGAAGTTTGTTGAGAGTATCGTCGAGGTAAGAGTATCAACAGAAAGCTCATTCTCTCTTAACTCAGCGCCTAAACACAAGCAATGGACACAAATACTAAGTAAAATAGTCAGACAAGAACCTACCTTGCATGAGTAAAATTGAGAACAATTCAGAAATATAACCTATTTGAGATGCCTTTTTAATGTTAGTGTTCACTCTCTTAGAATCAATTAAGTCGTTCAGCATTATCTCACATCTTTGCATACTGGCTTCTCCAAAATGTATCTATTGACATAATAAGAGAAGGTAAAGTTAGATTCAACACTATAGAAACAATCCAATAGTTTGGCAAGTCAAACTTAAGAGGGACAAAATAGAGCTTGCCTTGAGAAGTTCAACAGTGCGTATCTCAGTGTCAATGTCATAATCAGTCTTGTTGAGAAGCTTTTCCGCAAGCATAACACGATATTCATTTACTAGTTGCTCTTTAGATCCAATTATATCAACAAGCATTCCAAGTATGTCTACCTTCCTCTGACTGAGGCTACCTTTTAAAGGATCAGCCTCGACAGGGTCCGGTTCCCAACTGAGGACAAAGCACATTAAAAAGGTGTCAGAAAAATTCAATGCGGTGCAAGATGATAACCAAAAATATATACAACAGAAGGATACCGGGAAGCATTGAGCCAGGCTTGCTTATCATCAGTGTGGAAATCATCGTCAAAACCTACATTCTCTTGATTTTCTTCATCCCTCATTAATTCTTCAAGAAGACTATCCCCAGGGTTTCCAGAACCATTTGCATTCCCTCCACTTCCATCTGTAAGCATAGTGACAATACATTTAATAGTGTCTTTCCGTCCCCGTAAATAGTCTCTAATTGGTTCACCCACTGCTTCGAGAAATACACCAGCTGGGTCTATTGCTCGAAGGGCTTTAATAGTCGACACATACTGATGTAATATATCATTGGTTGAGGCACCAGCAGTGAGCAAACGATATTTCAACGAAGTAATAAAAGATTCAACTAGCTTAGAATGCTGCCCCGTATATTCAAGACACTGTTTTAAATCTTCAATGGCAGGAGAACTGTTGCATCAAAAAAATTTCCATCAGAGAGTTGCAAGATATTTCGACTAAATGCAGTATTTGAATTGGGTCTCAGACTCTCAAGTGAGATATATGGAGAGGAAAAAACAGTACTATCAGAAAAGAAAATACCTCTCAGGATAGTCAACAATTATCTCAAAAAGTTTGGCTATCCTTAAATCTTGCAGTGTCTCATATGCAAAATATTCTAGCCGTAATTTCCACCTAACAATTCCTTCGGAAGGAGTCACCACTTTGGAAAAGCTTGGAGATGGGCAACAAGCCAGAGGGGACCTGAGGTCAGACGATGTGGTACCATAACTTACGGAATCACCAAGATAAGAAAGAAGTGCATTAAGAAACTGTAGAGGGACTGTCTGAAAAGAGAAATTAAGATGTCAGGAATCTCCAAATTACCAAACTAATCTGATGGTGCAGTGAGAATCTCATCAGCAAAAACTACCTGAATCCATTCTTTGATTGATTCCAAAACAGAAGTCCTGTAATCATCACCAGCCAGATCATGGACTTTCGCCTGCAGTATAACATTGCCAAACAGGGTACAAGTTATATGTGTACTGACTACAGATACCATGTTATAACTCTAAGTGAGGCAGATCTGATGCATAAAAATTACCTTAAGAAGTAAAAAGATGGCAGAAGCATAAGCATTTTCGGCCATAGATGTAAATCCAATGCTTCTAAGGTCACTGACCACCTTCCCAATGTTCTTCACCAACTTGTCATGTCCCAAACGTTTTCTTTGGGAATAGCCTTCATCAACATCCATTTCTCCGTTTTTATATCTCAGCTTCTCGTCAAAATCCATGCAATCATCCTCTTGTTCTTCAATACCATCTCCATCCATGATTGCACTTAACTCCTCCAGCCTTTCCTTAAAATACCAGTGGAGTATTTCTAAGAACATAATAAAGAAAGGAACAATATGAGGGTAATGAACTAATGATTGAACAAACCTCCAAGCAATCAAACCAGAAAAATAACATTGATAATTACGAAGGAACACACTACTGCCCCATTGGTCATTTAAATCAAACGACATCGCAAATCAACAAAAGAACAAGCTATCAAAGATGGGTATATACCAGGAAAATGCTGAGGAAGAGTAGTCATTAGAGTTGAAGACAGCATTGACTGGAACCTCGAAAAAAGACGAACTCTTTCTATATCTGAGTTCTGTCTATCCTCTGACGACTGTTCTTTGAACGACTGCAAAGCATGAACCACTATGGACAGACACTTCTCATGATACTGTTTTTGAATAGAAATTTCTTCCAAAGCCTTGCATAACACTATCTGAATCTCCTCTCCATAATTCTGCCCAAAAGCATCCATTATTAGTCGACAAAAAAGAAGCCAACTTCAGAATATTCTATAGCAAACAAAGCAGCAACCAAGCGTGTTACTTCTTACAGTAAGTTTCTTCTCACTGTAAGCATCAAAATGTTGCCAGAAACTCGATGCACCTCCCTTCTCAAAAGCTAGCTGAAACAAACAAATGTATCATAAGAGAACAAACATACTTCTTCCACTTTTACTCTACACCAGTCTATCTCCCAACAGAGCAGTGGTACAAGCTAAACAGTTACGAAATCAGGAAGCTCCAAGACTCAAACTTTAATCTAAAAGAAAGAACATTTAATGTAGAGTACCTCGAGTGACCTGAGAAAGTGATCACGAACAAGAGAATCAAGTCCATACTTGCAGAGACAATACACATGAGACACAAACTCATCTTCAACAAAGGAATCTCCAGTACCAGCGATGAGAGACTCAACAGAACTGAAAAATCCGTCGTAGCTTTCAGTAATCTCCTGAATCGCATCGTCTGATAGAGTTTCTAAAATCTCTAAATTGCAATCAGATGAACCTAAAACTTCCATCTTTTACACTCTCTAGTAAGTTACAAAACCTCCAAAAACCCTAATTTCTTGCCCAGCAAAATCCTCACTTGGCAATTACTAGGGTTTCACTGACAAGAAGATAAATCAGAAACCACATTTCACTGAAGAATAAAATCAAAGGAACCCATTAAGAAGAAAGGATTGAAATTTACATTGATGAAGTTCACTAGTTCAGAGAGAGACAAGTGGACTCGAGACGAATCTGAAGCTATAGAAGAAATTGCTTCAAGATTCATAAAGTTTGGTCATTTCACTAATTTCCTCTGTTTTTTTTTTACTCTTTTTCGATTCTTTCAGACGCAACCTCGATTATGTGCTATACACAAACGCAATTATAAAACGCTAACAAACGCAAGAATAAAAAAGACGTCTGCTTTTTGACTATCAAACTCAAAAACAAGTTTTTTTTTAGGCTCCATTCTCATTTCTCTGTTTTTCAACTTTAGTTCAAAAAACTTGGGAATATCCGACTACAAGTCTACAAAGATACCACCTTTTAATACAAAATCAGATCATCGTCGTGTTTTACGAATCTAGGCTTTTTTGAATTGACATGTCGGAGGAGAAAGTCGTCGCCGTGATCATGGTTGGTGGTCCGACCAAAGGTTAACATTCTCTTTTGGATCTCGAATTCTATTTTCAAAACATGAATTTTGGTTTTGGTTTTGGTTTTTTGCTAATGTGGATTGATTTAGGAACTCGATTTCGCCCATTATCGTTCAATACACCGAAACCACTGATTCCTTTGGCTGGTCAACCTATGATTCATCATCCTATTTCTGCTTGTAAAAAGGTTTGTTCTTTTGCAATTTCTTGTTTTGATCCTTGAGAAAATTAAAAATGGGTTTGTTCCAATTTAGTACTTGTATTGTATGATTCGAGTTTTGAACTTTTTACTCAAGAAAGGTATGAAAGTTGTCAACTTTGAAATGTGGATTGCTTATAACAAGTTTTGATTTGACTTGGATTGTTTGTCTTAATCTAGGTTTGTTCCAATTTAGTACTAGTCTTAACTTTGTTATTGGAATTTGAGACAAAAGCTCTACACTTTGGAAAAGTTTCTTGTTGTTGTATGATTTTGTAGTTTCAAAGTTTTGAACTTTTGTTTGTTTCTTAAGGCTGAAAGAAAACTTGGGAAAGTTCTCAACTTTGTAATGTTTGATTGCTCATATCAGTTTATTTATTTATTTGACATGGACAGATATCAAATCTGGCTCAGATTTTTTTGATTGGATTTTACGAGGAACGAGAATTCGCTTTGTATGTCTCTTCAATATCTAACGAGCTGAAAATTCCAGTCCGGTAAGTTGTAGCACTTGTGTTTTTGGTTTTTGGTGTCTAATGTGAAACCTTCTCATGTGTGTTCTTGTTATGTAGATACTTGAAAGAAGATAAACCCCATGGTTCGGCTGGTGCTCTTTATTACTTTCGTGATAGAATTATGGAAGAAAAACCGGTTTGATTTCTGATGAAAAGCCCAACTTTAGTTTTATGCTTCATCAGTCATTTGTTTAATTGTTTTCCTGATTCATCTGCTAACTTTTTTCTCTCATATTGAACAGTCACATGTTTTCCTCCTGAACTGTGATGTTTGCTGTTCTTTCCCTCTTCAAGGCATACTTGGTAACTCGCTTTTAAATCTTAATTCTGCATCACCGTTTTCATTTTCTTACTTTGATGTAACTTCACTACTTTTCGTAGACGCACATCGAAGATATGGTGGTATTGGAACTATGCTAGTAATCAAGGTTTGCTGTCCTGATCGGTTATTTTAGATGTCACTAAGGGAACAAACATAAAGGTCAAGGATTCATGAATATCGCTTTTTCACTTCAGGTTTCTGCAGAAGCAGCCAGCCAATTTGGAGAATTGATAGCTGATCCTGATACTAAAGAACTCCTGCATTATACAGAGAAGCCCGAGACTTTCGTAATTATCTGCTAAACTATCGTGCTTTCTTATTTCCTTCACTGGCTCTGAAATTTGATTAGCTTATAAAATTTCCTTGTTATCTACTCAATGCAGGTCAGTGACTTGATAAACTGTGGTGTCTATGTGTTTACCTCAGATATCTTCAATGCCATTGAAGAAGTATATAGCCAAATAAGAGACGCCTGTGAGTATTCATTATTGGCCTCTCTCAGAGAGTTACATTATTATCAATTAGAGATCTGCTTCATCATTTACATGATTCTTTTGGTCTTTTCATAAATTGGCAGCTAGCAACTACCAATCTGCTACAAGGTCTGTTCCTGCGGATTTTGTGAGATTAGATCAAGATATATTGTCACCTCTTGCTGGAAAGAAGCAACTATACACATATGAGAATAAGGATTTCTGGGAACAGATTAAGACTCCGGGGTAAGTTGGTGGTAATAATTGTTTCAGACGTTCTTGGATTACTCCTAGTGCTAAGAAATTGCTTAAAACAGGAAATCTTTGAAATGCTCGGCTTTATATCTTTCCCAATTCCGCCAAACATCGCCTCATATTTTAGCTTCAGGAGATGGTACTAATAGGAAACCGAATATAATTGGTGATGTTTATATTCACCCATCCGTAAAACTGCATCCAACCGCAAAGGTAAATTTCTTTGTTTTATCTCATGAATTCTAGTTAAACTTCTCATATAATTTGCAAATGACCCACTTAAATTCCTTGAAACAAGATCGGTCCAAATGTGTCGATCTCAGCAAACGTTCGTGTTGGACCTGGTGTAAGGCTTATTAGCTGCATAATCTTAGACGATGTTGAAATCAAGGTAATTTGAATCGGTGTTTATAATGTTCTTCTTGTAATGAATCCAAAAGATTTTTTGTTTAATGTTCTACTCTGGTTAAATGCAGGACAATGCCGTTGTTATAAACTCAATTATTGGATGGAAATCTTCTATAGGTAGATGGTCAAGAGTTCAAGCTAGTGGAGATTATAATGAGAGGCTTGGGATTACCATTCTTGGTAACTTCATTTTTTTCCTCAAAGCTTTTTGTTCAACAAATTATTCGTTATTTTTTTCTGATTAATTTCTTTCTGCAGGTGAGGCTGTAACTGTAGAAGATGAAGTTGCAGTCATAGGAAGCATTGTTCTCCAGAATAAGACTCTTAATGTTAGTGTTCAAGATGATATAATCTTGTGATTTATCACCATGATTATCGTTCGGATTTTTTTCTTTTTAATTGAAACAGAAAAAGAATTACAGAATTGTGTCTTACATGAATTTAGTTCACAGGATTAGATTTCGAGTTAGTGGAACTATGGAAGATTTGTAAACTCTCATTGTACTTTGTTTTTATATACTAAAAAGATTTTAGAAGAGAGAGTTTTAAAAGTTCTAAGATAACAAGGAATCAAAGAAGTTCTGCTTCTTAGTTTGTATTTGAAGGTATTATCGAGCCATTCTTGTATTTTGGTGGGCATTCGGTAAGTCGGGGGTTGTTCTATATATTTTTATACGAGATATGGTGTTTGCTCAGTAGAGAGCTCGGTTTTCGCTTTTCGAGTTTGGTGAATGAAATCACCTGACCGAACTATGGTGAAATTATGCAGAGGCAAGTAAAAGATACAGAAAAACGGGTTTGGAAGCTTTTAAAGCTCAGAAAAAAAACTGAGGTCATCGCTGAGAAGTTGCAGAACCTAATCTTGTGATGGATTTTGAACCTAACCTTGCACTTCCGTCCTACCTATGTGAGCCGGGGCTAGACATGGCATGATATCTTATAAGCTGCGTACATACATGGAAACAATGGGAAAAAAAAACATTAGTCTTTTAATGCGTCGGCCTTTACCATGAACATCACGAGGAAGATCGCTGCTACGAAACCGGCACTGTTAAACATTCAAAGTGGTGAGTATTTGGATGTTTTCATCACTCAATAAGCTTCTTCTTCCGTATAAGCTAGGCAGAGTTGTGTGATCAAACGTTTGTTTGGGATTGTTTTTAACTTTTTCATTAGAAAAAAACATCGTGGGCTTTAAATTGGGCTTGAATTTAAATGGTCCGAAATACGGTTTATTAAGCCCGAATAAGTAAACCGGAAATAGAAATTTCATTATCAGTTGTCAATTTCACAGATTCACGTCATTCGGTAATTTGCATCGATCGTTAGGGTTTATCGAGAGCTAAGAGCGATTTCTCAAATCGACTTTAATGGCTGACGAAGATTACAACGAAGTCGATGACTTGGGGTATTCCCTCTCTGTTTCCTATGTTTGTATCATCTTGTGATCGATTTCAATGGATTCTATCTTCTTCTCGACGAATCGTAAACGATTTTGAGCAATTGGATCAATTATTGTCTAGATTGAGATTCTATCAACAAGATTCTTCGCTGAAATTTTGCTTCAATTGACATAAATTGTTGTTTCGGCATCGTAGTATTGATTCCAAGCAATTTTTATGTAGAAAACCCTAATTTCATGGTCTATAGATTGAGAAATAGCTATTTTTTGGACTTCATTTGAATCTTTTTCGTTGGTGATTCTAATTGTTGATGTTATGTGGTGATTCAATTGCAGATATGAGGATGAGCCAGTAGAGCCTGAGATCGAAGTAAGCTACAATTTCAGTTTTTGTAGAAGATGCATTGATGTTGCTTTTTACTACGTTCTGTTTTTGATTAGAATTTGGTGTGAGTAGGAAGGAGTAGAGGAAGATGCTGATATCAAGGAGAACGATGATGTTAATGGTGAGCCTATGGAAACAGAAGATAAGGTTGAAACAGAACCTGTGCAACGTCCACGTAAAACGTCCAAGTTTATGACCAAGTATGAACGTGCACGTATCCTCGGCACTCGCGCTTTGCAGATTAGGTCTGTTTCTATCCCCTTTAAGTATATATCCTCATCTACTGAGAAATTATCAACATGTTTAATAAAAAACTCTATGAGAACAATCTTTGTTCATTAACGGTTAAGTTGGCTCGGAATGTTTGATTCTATGTACTGTTTTTGGCTGATACAGCATGAATGCTCCTGTCATGGTTGAGCTGGAGGGTGAGACTGATCCACTTGAGGTGTGTTGCCTTCTTCTTGTTGTTTTTTCGACTTGTTCGATTTGTCAGTAAACTTAGATATATGTATATGAACATTTGAGCTAATTTAATTTATGACTTGGCTTAAGATTGCGATGAAAGAGCTTAGGCAAAGGAAGATTCCATTTACCATTAGACGATATCTACCTGATGGGAGGTGAGATTGCATTAGTTATTAGCTCTTCTTTCATTTTGATATTTTCTTTTCTTGACTTGCGTATGATTCTGAATCAGTTTCGAAGAATGGGGAGTCGATGAACTGATCGTGGAAGACTCGTGGAAACGTCAAGTTGGTGGTGATTGATAATCTGGCAAGAGACAAAATCTATGTACTTTGCAAGCTTTCTGCTCTCGTATGGATAATGAACTTATGATACTTTTGTAGAACTGCGAAATAGTTAAACAGACTTATGTATAATATCGGTCTAGTCTTTTGTTTTATATTCGAACATTTGCAAAACCAGAAGCCCAAAGCTGGGGGTTTTGTGGTTCCTAACTCTCAAGAGTAAACCAAACAATCTTTTTTCCCGCCTAATCGGATTTATCTCTCAATAAGAAAAAAATCATGTAAGTTGTTAATGGGTTAATGTTAGCTATCGAACCCTTGATGATGTAACAGTTTTTTTGATGAATAAATTTTACATTCATTTAACAAAACAAAAAATAATTTAAACCATTACAATCTAACCAATATTACCAATAAATCATTTAATCCATTGAATCATTATGATCCAAATAATATTAAGGTTGATGAGTTGGATCTACGGCTACCCATAATATAATGACTTTACAGGGAAAAGGGGATTTTCATACCCGTACTGTCTGCACCGTGGATTTTCATACCTGGACAATTTTGTAGGGTATTTTGCACCTAAACTTCAATAAAATTTGAATCTCATACCTATATTTGATACAACGTGCAAAAATCAGAGTCAATCTAACGGGTGTTAGTCAACTCCGTTACGGTGCTGAGTCATCGTACACGTGTACGCTGACGTGTATCGAAACGACGTCGTTTTGATATGTGTTCTCAAAGTTTTAAATTTTTTTGCAAAATTGGGGACTCGAACCCGCGAGCTGTAGTCACATGGGAAGCACCGAATACCAACTGATATAGTCGCATGTAGAACTTCCTCTTTTGTCCTATTCTCCAACAGTACTATAAGAGTTTAAAAGCCAGGGACTCCAAAAATGCATGAACTGTTATAAAAGTCGTGAAAAGGAGGAATCGTAAAGTCGCAAAAAGATGCGCACATGGGTTAAACGTTTCGTTGTTTATTAATTTATGTGGAGCCCACCGTCACTATGCACGCATAGTAATTTACTTTTTTACGCCTATATAAACGAACGAATTCGTTTGATGTAAAATTACAATTCATACTTCAACAATAAAGTTATAAGAAATCTCTCTCCTTCTCTCGTCTCTTTATTTTCAGTATCCCGATCCTTCTGCGGATATAAATTCTTTCTCCATTATTTATATTTATATACACCATAAAATAAAGTAATCATTTATAACACGTTATCAGCACGATCACTCTATGTTCGCTGAAAAAAAATACGGTATTATACCGGGCGGTATGTCGCCTCGTTAAGAAAAAAAAAAAAAAAAAAAAAAAAAAAAAAAAAAAAAAAAAAAAGAGAAAAAAAATATGAGTAAAAGAAAAAGAAAAAAAATAAAAGAAAAGAAAAGAAAAGAAAAAAAAAATTTATATAGATATATGTATATTATTTTCTAGTGGTTGTTCGGACACCGTTATTTACTCGTTACTATAGTGGGAGGAATGTCGCCCCTATAAGTAATCGTTATAATGGATGTTTTATACACCATAGCAATGGACGGCTAAGCCGCCTATAACGTGGATGACTCTGTCACCACAATATTGCCGTTAAAATTTATTTCTGTTATACTTATATTTTGGTTAATATATAAGGAGGCTCGGCCACCTGTATAAAAACCTATTATCTGAATTTGGTAAATTTAACTGATTGGCTATTAAAATTTACACATTGATTTTCTGTTTAATTCTTTTCACCAACGGTCATGAAGAAAAAAATTTAAAAATTTATCACTTTTCAAACGGCTATGAACAGTAATTTTCAATCTATAAATACACTCATTTTCACTCATTCATTCACTCAAAAATCATATCTCTCCTCATATATTTTTCTAAAAAATTTGTTTAAGTTTTCATTTTGGAAAATGACTCATCCGTTTTTAGTTTTTGTAATAGGCTTTATAATTATTGCAATTTACGGTTTACTCTTTGGAGAATTTTCTCCCGAAGAAATTTTGATGGTTATTATTTTACTTTTTTATGTAATTGTATTTCTTGTAATCGCATTACTTATATAAGCACATCCCATGCTCTAAAATGAAATAAATTAAGTTTCTAATAAAGTTCTTTGTGATTTTATTTTAGATAACAAATGGCAAACATTGAGAAGCTTAAATTTCCGGCTCTCAAAATTACTGGCGCAAACTACATAGCATGGACCACTGATGTGGAACTATATTTTGAGTCGCAAGAATTATCCGAGACCTTAAAATTGGAAAATTTATCGCCTCCAAAAGATAAGGCAAAAGCGATAATATTTTTAAGAAAGCATCTCGATGAAAATGTGACGCATGACTATGCTCACATAAAAGACCCAGCAGAGCTGTGGCAAGCTTTAAAAGCACGGTTTCACAACCAGAGAGAAATAACTCTCCCTCATGCGTTAGAGGACTGGAAAAACTTGAGGTTCCAGGACTTTGAGAAAGTGGAGGAATATAATTCCGCTATGCTGAGGATAGTATCACAATTAAAGTATTGTGGTAAGCCTATTACTGAAGCTGAAATGCTCGAGAAGACTTACCTTACTTTTCATAAAGAACACTGTGTCCTGCAAGAGATGTATAGAAATTGCGGATACAAAAGGTTCTCTGAGTTAATTGTGACTCTCATACTGGCGGAGAAGAATAATGAACTTCTTCTTAAGAACCACAACTCTCGGCCTACGGGGGCCAAAGCATTTCATGAGGTCAATGCAACGGATGTAAAAAATCCGGAGAGAGGAAGTCAAACCTATCGAGGTCGTGGCCGTCGATTCAATCGTGGACGTGGAAGATCCTTTAACCCACAAAGCAGAAAGTCTTATACATGGGTTCGGCCTGATCAAAGTTCAAAAGGAAAAGAATCCCAAGGACGTAACGCTCAAAAGCGTGAAAGCATCTGTTACAGATGTGGATCAAAAGGGCATTGGGCTCATGTATGTCGAACCCCTGAACATCTTTGTAAGTTGTACAAAGAGTCCCAAAAGGGAAAAGGGAAGGAAGTAAATCTTACTGAGCACTTTGAGGGTACATCGTACCTCGAAGCTTCCGACTTTATAAACGATGTCGACGAGACCGCTCATGCGGATAACTGAAATGCTTGTAGTGAGACTACTAGTCTCCAGTAATGCTATTGTATAATTATTATGCATTTCAGTTGTTTTAAAATAATGTTGTTTCTGAAAAATGAACTAATGTATAATTATTATATGTTTTCAATATCAATAATATTCACTTATATATATGCTTATGTTAATTACGGAGAAATGGATCAAGATTCAAACAAAACAATAGCAAGGGAAAATATCAAAGAAATTTGTATACCAGATAGTGGAACAACGCACACTATTCTGAGACATCAGAGATTTTTCTCTGAATTAAAACCGACAAAAATTATTGTCAATACAATATCGGGTCCTACGAACTTGATTGAAGGAAGTGGCAAGGCAAATTTTAAATTGCCAAATGGAACAAAGTTTTCCATAAATAATGCCTTATATTCTCCGAATTCTAAGAGAAATTTGTTGAGTTTCAAAGACATATACCTTCAAGGATATGAAACTCAGTCTGCAACTGAGAATGGAAAGAAGTATATGTATATAACTTCTAATAAATCTGGAAAAAGATATGTCTTGGAAAGATTTCCGAAACTTCCTTCTGGTTTACATCATACCTATATAGATGCCATAGAATCACACCTTGTGATCAAAAGAAATCCAGAAGATTTTGTACTATGGCATGATCGCCTTGGTCACCCAGACACCACAATGATGCGAAAAATCATAGAGAGCTCACATGGTCACTCATTGAAAAATCATGAGTTGAATCATGGAAATAAAATGACATGTGCAGTGTGTTCTCTTGGAAAATTGATCATAAGGCCATCACCAACCAAAATTGATAAAGAATCACCAAAGTTCCTTGAACGTATTCAAGGCGATATTTGTGGACCGATACATCCACCATGGGGACCATTCCACTATTTTATGGTAATGATTGACGCATCTAGCAGAGCTGTTTCCGGGATCCGAAAGAGAGTACTTGGGTTCTCCCAATAACTGGTCACATGTTTGTCTATTGTCATCTCGAAATTTGGCATTTGCGAGATTTATAACTCAGATAATCAAATTAAGAGCTCAGTTCTCTGATTATTCCGTTAAGAGAGTTAGACTAGACAACGCTGGTGAATTCACATCTCAAGCATTCAATGATTATTGTATGGTAACAGGAATTGAAGTTGAACATCCTGTAGCTCATGTTCATACACAAAATGGCTTGGCGGAATCATTAATTAAATGTCTGCAATTGATTGCAAGACCATTGATCATGAGATCAAAACTTCCAATCTCTGTATGGGGACATGCCATTTTGCATGCAGAAGCACTCATTCGGATAAGACCAAGTGCATACCATAAATACTCCCCACTACAATTAGCATTTGGTCGAGAACCAAATATATCCCATCTAAGAATTTTTGGTTGTGCGGTGTATGTGCCTATAGCACCCCCACAACGTACAAAAATGGGACCACAAAGAAGGTTGGGAATATATATTGGCTGTGATTCTCCATCAATTATAAGATACCTAGAACCGCAGACTGGTGATGTCTTTACGGCACGATTTGCCGATTGTCACTTTGATGAGAAAGTATTCCCGGTTCTAGGAGGAGAAAATAAGCAAGTAGGAAAAGAAATTAAATGGTGTGTACCATCCATGTTACACCTTGATCTTCCTACAAAACAGTCAGAAATAGAAGTTCGACGAATTATGCATTTGCAAAGTATAGCAAATCAACTTCCCGATGCTTTTGCAGATACCAAAACGGTAACTAAATAATATATACCAGCTGCAAATGTTCCTGCTCGTATTGAAATACCACAAGAACGTGGAGGAGCAGATGATACACGTGAGTCTAAGACACGTTTGAAACGTGGTAGACCAGTTGGTGCTAAGGATAAAAATCCTAGAAAACGAAAGGAAGTTGAAAAGCATGATATTCCCAAAATAGCAGAAAGCATTTTGGAAGAAACGAATCATGAGTCTAATGACAATGATGAGCATCATGAGACTGAAGGAAATCATGAGATTTCTATCAACTATATCCATAATGGAAAGATCTGGGATCGAAATAAAATGGATGATGTTAATGACGTTTTCTCATACCTTTTGTCAAAGGAAATTGATGAGGAAAACGAGGATCCAGAACCAAAGTCTGTATATGAATGTCAAAAGAGACATGACTGGATGAAATGTATTCGGACCTATTGTACTCACACCTGAAGATGTGAGACCAGTTGGAATGAAAAAAATGAAATTACGAGATACAAGGCTCGTCTCGTAGCTCAAGGATTTTCTCAAAGACCCGGGATTGATTATGAGGAAACATATTCCCCTGTTATGGATGCTATAACGTTTAGATTTTTGATGAGTCTAGCAGCTGGCGAAAATCTCGAGATGCGTCTCATGGATGTCGTTACAGCATATTTATATGGATCATTAGATACAGATATCTATATGAGAGTTCCTGATGGGTTTAATATGCCAGAAGCATTAAAATCTAAACCCAAAGAGTTATGTGCAATAAAGTTGCAAAGATCATTATATGGGTTAAAGCAATCTGGGCGAATATGGTATAATCGTCTCAGTGATCACTTAACGAAAGAAGGATATGTGAATGATCCTATATGCCCATGTGTTTTCATAAAGAAAACAAATTCTGGATTTGTGATAATCGCGGTATATGTTGATGATCTAAACATAATCGGGACTCAAGCTGAAATACAGAAAGCAACAAACTATTTAAAAGGGGAATTTGAGATGAAAGATCTCGGACAAACAAAATTTTGTCTTGGCCTACAAATTGAAAATACTCAAAAGGGTATATTTGTACATCAATCCACATACACCAAAAGAGTGTTAAAACGTTTTAATATGGATAAGGCAACTCCTCTCAGTACTCCAATGGTCGTTAGATCACTTAATGTTGAGAGTGATCCATTCAGACCACCTGAAGAGAATGAAGAGATACTCGGTCCTGAAGTACCGTATTTAAGTGCAATTGGAGCCCTTATGTATCTTGCAAATTGCACTCGACCTGATATATCATTTTCAGTCAATCTTTTGGCTAGATTTAGTTCATCCCCTACACGAAGACATTGGAACGGAATTAAACATGTCTTTCGTTATCTTCAAGGGAGTATTGATTTAGGGTTATTTTATACTAAAATATAAATGGTCAAATGATTGGTTTTGCAGATGCAGGATATTTATCAGATCCACACAAAGCTAGATCCCAAACAGGATACGTATTCACGATTGGAGGTACTACTATATCATGGCGTTCTCAGAAGCAGACGCTTGTGGCTACTTCTTCAAATCATGCTGAAATCATCGCACTCCATGAAGCGAGTAGAGAATGCGTGTGGCTACGATCAATAAGTCGACATATTCAAACCAGTAGTGGAATTCGTCTAAATACGGAACCAACTATCTTATATGAAGACAATGCTGCATGTGTTGCTCAGACAAAAGAAGGATATATCAAAAGCGATAGAACCAAACATATCCCTCCGAAGTTCTTTTCATACACCCAAGAGCTCGTGAAGAATAAAGACATTGAAGTAAGATATGTCCGATCATCCGAGAATTCTGCGGATCTCTTCACGAAATCATTACCCACCTCTATATTCAGGAAACATGTCCATAACATTGGAATGCGTCGTCAACAAGACATTTAAGATATGATCCTGATCATTCGAGGGGGAGCTTGCGCGGTTGTACTCTTTTTACCTACTATGGTTTTTCCCACCGGGTTTTCCTAGAAAGGTTTTTAACGAGGCAACAAAAGACATTACGCAAGAGACATAGTGACACTGGTCTCCAAGGGGGAGTGTTATAAAAGTCGTGAAAAGGAGGAATCGTAAAGTCGCAAAAAGATGCGCACATGGGTTAAACGTTTCGTTGTTTATTAATTTATGTGGAGCCCACCGTCACTATGTACGCATAGTAATTTACTTTTTTACGCCTATATAAACGAACGAATTCGTTCGATGTAAAATTACAATTCATACTTCAACAATAAGAAGTTATAAGAAATCTCTCTCCTTCTCTCGTCTCTTTATTTTCAGTATCCCGATCCTTCTGCGGGTATAAATTCTTTCTCCATTATTTATATTTATATACACCATAAAATAAAGTAATCATTTATAACATGAACAATAAATTTTTGTCCCTGCTGTTTTTTGGACATAGGTTTCGACAACTTTTTGGGATTATTTGCTCAATCTTAAGCATGCATGTACATTATACAAAGATGTAAAATCCTTCTTATTGATGTAAGCAGGGCCGGCTCAAAAAATTATTGGACCCTTTGCTATGCTGCAATTGTTTTTACATAATGGTCTAAATATTTAACATTTTAAAAACTAGACCTTTAATTGCAATTATTTGAAAAATTTGGACCCTAAAATACAAAGAAAAAAAAAAGAAAAAAAAAGTGGGACCCGGTGCACTAGCACACCCGGTAAAACCCAAGAGTCGGGCCTGGATGTAAGCAAATCCAAAGCAAGAAGATTTATGCTCTTAAAGATAGTAAAACAAAACATGAAATAAAATAGCTCATTAAGGAGCTTTATTGTGCAAAGAAACTAAAAGAGGAAAGATTATTTTGTTGCTCCAAATGGCAACTCTAGGTTAATCACATTGTTCTCATTACATGACTATATATAAGAGAGACTACTTGCTTAGATAACAAAGGCTTTTTTTTTTTGAATGTAATGTTAAATTATATTCAAAGAAAAAATATCGTTTTTACAACAAGTGCAACATTTGATTGAAGTAAACTATGGCTGAAAATCTAAAGATAACAAAGACGATTAACTTCTCGATGCGAACCACATTTGCATCCCTTTGTCATAGCGCCTATCTCCCATATGTTTGATAGATGAAAGCGCGTTCCGAACTTGCTTATCGATCCACCTAATCAGTTGGGCTGCTGTGTTAGAAGGTTCGCCATGTCTCCGTCCATTTCGCTCCCTCTACACCGTGTAAACCAAAATTTGTAGAACATATCGAGCCAAAAAACTCTCGACCCAAAAAACTCTCGACCCGATTGTGTTGCATTTCAGAGATATAGGTAATGAGTATGTGCCAATCTGTGGAAAATCTTGCTTTGTAGATGTTGGTTGGTAAGGCTGCCCATACTTCTGAAGCAAAAGCACATGAGAAAAATAGATGGTCCCGGGTTTCCAAGGCGTGGTTACAGAATATACAAGCCACTGGTGCCTGTGCGTTCCATTTCACAATCCTTTCTCCTGTTGACAACCTATCCTTGACTGCAAGCCAAACACAAAAGGAGTATTTAGGGGTCCCATGAGCGAACCATACCCCTTTGTGCCAAGCTACCTTGTTTGATATTTTCCGGATATGGTTCCACGTCTCTCTCGTGGAGAAGCTTGGTGTGAAAGAGTTAATTTTCCCTTGCCATAGCACTACATCCGATGCTTCTGTTCTGTTCTGCTGTGCGGTTTCTAGTGCTCTTTCAATCTGGTTTAGAATTCTAGTACGGTGTCTTCTCCGACGCCGAGACGACCACGCCTCAGCTACGATGTGGCTGCGGTTGATTCCCAAATCTATAACCCCTCGATCCCCTGTTTTTTCCACAATTCTCTCCAGGTCCGACCAGTCATCATACCAAAAGGAGGTCGTTTTGCCATTATGTACCGCCACCTTACACAACCTTTGTGCCACTGCTCTATAGTTAAGCAGTTTTTGCCATATCCATGATCCCAAACCAGAATTGCTTTTTATAGACCAGAAAGATTGATGCTTAAGTAGATTCGTTTCAGTCCACTTGGCCCATAAAGAGTTGCTGCGTGAAGCAATTCTCCAAATCAACTTCAAACAACATACCTCATTTGCTTCTGTTAGTGAACGTAACCCCAACCCTCCTTCATTTTTTGGTTTACAAATCACATCCCACGAGACTTTAGCTTTCTTTGAACTCAGCTCTATACCCGACCAGAGGAAAGCTGAACAACTCTTGTCGATTTCTCTTATACAAGCACGAGGAAGTCTAAAAGCGGCAAGCCAAAAATTGCATATACTCCACA
Source organism: Arabidopsis thaliana x Arabidopsis arenosa (assembly GCA_019202795.1). Classification (NCBI taxonomy): domain Eukaryota; kingdom Viridiplantae; phylum Streptophyta; class Magnoliopsida; order Brassicales; family Brassicaceae; genus Arabidopsis; species Arabidopsis thaliana x Arabidopsis arenosa. The sequence goes on along the minus strand of CM032920.1, from coordinate 11,963,561 downwards.
AAACTGAACTAATCAAATTTAATCTTCCGGCAAAAGAAAGGAAACGTGACGTCCAAGATTCTATTTTCCTTTTAATCTGTTCAAGTAAGGGAAGATAGTCTGATTGATATAAGAACGAGCGTGGTGATTGATGGAGAAGCTGTTGCTGGACTAAGGTCACTCTCAACAGATTCGAATGGAAGGGAAGATGAAGATAGAAGTGAATAGATGGTGAAACTGTCGCTGGACTAAGGTCACTCTCAACAGATTCGATAGAGATGGAGATGGATAGTTGGATGGATCGAAGTTCGCCACACAAAGTTATGGAATGACTTTGTGATAAGAACACAAATCAATATCTATGTGAATCGCACACAAAGATAGAGATTCAACTTGCTTTCTAAAGGAATCACACACAATAGAAAAGACAAGCAAACAAAGCCTAAGCTTTTAAAAGTGAGAAACTCTCTCTTTATTTTTTCCAAAAAATCTATATATTTACAATGAAGGGAAACATGAGCTTATATAGGCTCAATTTACAAATCAATAACATAAGTACAAAATAAATCAAATTAATTACATGAATCAATCAAGAATAAATTTGAGAGATTTTATCAATCATCATTGATGGAGATGGGTTCTTTGTATCTAGACACTTTCTTGATATAGCCATGAATTGATTGTCTTCTAGAAACTTCTTTATAATTTGATCTTGATTTTCCTTGAACCAATCCTTGATGAGTCATGGATATTTCTAGGACTACATCACTCTCTCCTTCTTGAAAAGGTTTTGTCCTCAAAACTAAAACCAAAGTGTGCATTTTTTTTTTTTTTTGATATTGAAGAAAACAAAAACGAAATTAAAATAAAAGATTTTTTTTTAAAAAAAAAATTTCAAATAAAACTGAAATCCAACAAATCAAAACAAAGTTTTTTTTTTGTAGATATATTTTTTTTTAAAACGAACTAAATAAAACAGAAAACGATTTTTTTTTTTTCCAAATAAAATTGAAATGAAACAATAAGAGATAGGAGCTTTTAGCTCTGATACCAAATGATATAAGAACGAGCGTGGTGATTGATGGAGAAGCTGTTGCTGGACTAAGGTCACTCTCAACAGATTCGAATGGAAGGGAAGATGAAGATAGAAGTGAATAGATGGTGAAACTGTCGCTGGACTAAGGTCACTCTCAACAGATTCGATAGAGATGGAGATGGATAGTTGGATGGATCGAAGTTCGCCACACAAAGTTATGGAATGACTTTGTGATAAGAACACAAATCAATATCTATGTGAATCGCACACAAAGATAGAGATTCAACTTGCTTTCTAAAGGAATCACACACAATAGAAAAGACAAGCAAACAAAGCCTAAGCTTTTAAAAGTGAGAAACTCTCTCTTTATTTTTTCCAAAAAATCTATATATTTACAATGAAGGGAAACATGAGCTTATATAGGCTCAATTTACAAATCAATAACATAAGTACAAAATAAATCAAATTAATTACATGAATCAATCAAGAATAAATTTGAGAGATTTTATCAATCATCATTGATGGAGATGGGTTCTTTGTATCTAGACACTTTCTTGATATAGCCATGAATTGATTGTCTTCTAGAAACTTCTTTATAATTTGATCTTGATTTTCCTTGAACCAATCCTTGATGAGTCATGGATATTTCTAGGACTACATCACTGATGTAGTGAAACGCTTAGTAACAAGAGGTAGTCCCAAATATCTCACCGGCAACTGACCCACTTCAAAGGGAAATCTTTGCACTATAGCTTGTGTTGGGCTTTTCCAATGTCATAAACTCATATTCTTGGTTTTGTTACACAGAGCAAGTGCAACTCAATTGATAAACCTCTCAAACTTCCCAGCTTTTGTCGTCTCACTAAGCAACGCCAATACTTCATTCTTTTGTAAATTTTACTTCACACATTGTTCCGATTAGCAGGAATCAAAAAGCAAGATTAGAGAAGAATAATGCCTTTTGTTTAAAGAAGTTGAAATAGTAAGGTTAAGAAAAAAAGTTGAAATAGTAAAGTTAAAAACCAAAAAGCAAGATTAGAGAAGAATAGTGCACTAAGCTCAAACTCTTAAATAGACCTTGACACACTACAACAGAAGAATCGAAAACAAACTCAAACTAAACGTTTCCTAATTCCTACTAATATAGGGAGACTTATCAACTTGGACTTACTCAAATTTGACTCATTCTTCAAATACCGATGAGGAAACGGAACAGGAGAGTATTTATTTGAGGCTACAATTTTTTTTTAAAACGTTACTACGTCATAAAAAAAACGTCAAAAAAACGCAGCAAGGAAATTTTAAATTTTAGAGAAATTATAGGAAACATAAAGCGTGATTGTTTAAAATATTGACTTTTATAACTGTAATTAATTTTTAAGTCTTTACCGCCGTAAAAGTCTATTCACCACTTACACACAAAATCTTATTAATATTCTACTCTTTTAAATGTTTTACAAACATCCTTGTAAATACATTTTCAAATGATAAATATGAAAAAAATAATTCCTAAAAGTATTTTTATCAAATCTTGGTGGATTTTTTTTATTCGACCAAGATATTTTGAAAAAAAAAAAATTTATTTGACCAGGGTATTTAAGAAAAATAAAGTAATATTTATTGGGTCCATTATACTTTTAGAAAAATGTATATTAGCAAATCTTGGTGGATTTTTTTTTTTGGTAGAAAATCTTGGTGGATTTTCTTACTAAGATAATCATTTTGATTAAATTATTTAAGGACACTAAAATGTATTTTAGCAAGATTTTTAATGGAGTTTTTGACCAAGATATTTTGAGAAAAAGGGATTATTATATCTTTGTGGTTTTTTGGTTATTTCCTATTATTTTTCAGGTTACTTAATTTAGCAAATAGTTCTTACTAAAATAATACCATTTCTCCGTTCTATAAAACCAATTTCACAATAGCTAAAACAACATCATACACCAATATTCAAAATATTTTTCACAATATACTCAAAAAAATGGAGAAAATATCAATGAAGTTTGCTTTCGTTGCCTTCTTTGTTGTTACATTCGGTAAAATATTATTTCATGTGTGAATAAAATTAAAAATCTCTACATGCAAATGTATGTTTTTTTTTCCCCAAATTTTATGTTTATAACAAGTTAGTTTGGTTTTGTAGTGATGTGTGTCATAACTGTACGAAATGTTGAGGCAAAGCGTGTATTATCGGAAGAAATTCCTCAGATTGCTTTGCATCATGAAGCTTCGCAGCAAGATACGAACCGATGGGGTCTTGGATGCCCAAAAGGATGTCATTTGATATGTTATGCTCCTGATCCAACTTTTCCTATATGTCGTTGTATATGCTAATTTTTATACATCCCCTCGTTTAATCAAATAAATAAAATATGTTTTCATTAATAAAATAAATTATTTGACATTTGTTATGTACGTCAACCACTACGTTCATGAAACATATACAAATATCTAAGAAACTATTTTTTTTTTTTTTTTTTGATAAACCCTATCAGCTGATCCGGTCGGCTTCGGTAGAAACACATCGAGTTGCTACAGAGTGGACTTTTCCCGATCCAGGTAGAAATGGGCCATCACACTGCCTGATCCGAGTTTGGAATACCTTCCGACTAATGTCAGGGGGTAGTCAGACCGTCTGCATTTCTGACTACCAGGTAAACCAATTGGGCCAAGGCCCAACTGACAGACTTCCCAAACAAATGTGTTTTTGTTTCCAGGGAGAATCGAACTCGGGTCTGAGAGTTTCACCCTTCACCAAAGCTTCCTCTGCCACTAGAAGGCTTGGACTCTAAGAAACTATCTTGTTATATAAAGTTTGGTTTCTCAAATTTACTAACTCAAATGATTGTAACACGTGTCAATTAAAATATTAGATGTTGTCATATGTCAAATCTAAATTTGTTAATCAATACAATAATAACACTAAGAATCTCTCCTGGCCTGACACATCAGCATTTTAGGCTATTCTCAGCTTGACACCTCATTAAAATCATCATCCAATTAAAACATTTCGATTAATACACATCAGCTCTCCAGCTTGCCACATCACCTTCTCAGCATGCCACATCAGCTTTTTATTATTATTAATAACACCTCATTTTAAAAAGACAACCAATCAAATTAAAACAAATAATACACACAATAATTTTAAAATATTTGATAATGATAAATGAATTTCTATTTATTTTAATAATTCAATATTTACAAAAAAATAAAAAATTCTCCTCTTTATTGTTGAAAAAATATGTCTGACATCAAGTGATTTTTAGAGAACAACATACATAAGGTGAATTTAACAAATAGTTTACGCCATGGGTAATTTTTGTAAATTAATTTTGTTTTAATATATGTATCTATAGTAAGAGTTTAAAAGGTTCTTTGGATTTTACATCGTATTTTAATTATTTTTATTTTATTATTTTATATATGCATACACGAATAAATAATTGTCTATCTTACTTTTACAAAAGAAATATAGTGTATAGTTAATCTTTGTATTTGTTTGTTGTTATTTTATGTTTTTGTATATTTTTTTATGCATGTTAGATATGTTTTTATATTGTGATATATGTAAATACTTTTCAGCGATTATTATACTTCAAAAAGCTTTGATTATTTATGTTAAAATCTACACAAGCATAATATGCCTTTCGTTTTTTTCAATAATTTTGTTACTATTAGCCAAGTAAAGTTTGCAATTGCAATTTGACTTATTTTGGTTTTATGCTCATTTTGTTGTTTGTAAATTTGGCGACAACGTCACAAATATTATTCATTAATTGGTTATTATTAGTAATCTATTTTATAAGAGTATAATTTAGCATAGCAAAAAGTTGAGAATAAACTTTGTATTTGTGGTTTATGTTTTGAGAAGGTGATCTCACGCCGACTCAAACACTTGATCTACTCTATTGCAAGAACATTAATGGTAAATATAAGTTTAGAGAAAGACAAGGAGAAAGATGGGATTCCAAGGTTCCCCTAAAGTGTTAAAAACCGTATGATCGTCATTCTGTAACTGTTTATCATTGAACATTCTAATTTTAAGTCGTGAACCAAGTTATATTAACCCATGTTTATGAATTATTTAGCCTATTCATTTTAAAACTCATAATGTAACAATGCATGGTCCATCTTTTCCGATTTCTATATTTTTATGGACTTTTGTAACTTGTGTTTAGTTAACTTTATCTAATAAGTTTCTCAAGAGAGATTGATGTCTCTTGTGGTCGACAGGCTGATTGATTCCAAATGTAAAGTCAAAGTAATAAATTTTCTTATTCTTGCATGTTCTTTATGTTATCTTATATCATGAATTTATGTGGATAACCTTGTTTGTATTTCTTATGGCAAAAAAAAGATGAAAGGTATGTCGTCAAGTTCTTAGACAAGTATACAGAATTGTAATTATATTGTTTACGGTAAACATATATTTTCTAGATGAAGGGTGTTTTTTTTTTAAATCTTTTTTTTGTTGTAATTATATTGCTTTAGTTTTGATTGTTCAAATAATTTTTTTTTTTTAAAAAATACCCCGCAGCGTAGCGCGGGTGTCGACCTAGTATATTTAAAAGTAAAATATAGATGTTTATAATCCTATCAAAAATAAAATTTATACATAAGTGAAAAATATATTTGTTTAAATATTTATAAATATGATATCGAAATCTATAGCTCCGAGACTAGGCCCAAAATCAAAAATCAATTCTAGGCCCAGTTTTAGTAATCGCATTCCAAAATTGACTTTTGATTTAAGAATATTACTCTGTTCCGGTTTAATTCGGTTCAACCAACAAATTTAGAATTCGTTAAAATATCGAATCAAATAAACAACCCACAAAATCACAAAAATCATGTCTTGACGAAAGTTTCCTCCGGCGACTCATCGGAAAAATCACAAAAGCTTCCGCATCAACAATGGCGGATCATCACCATCACCATCACCATCATCAACACCGACCGAATCGTCTTTCACTACCACAACCAACAATCGGAAGAACATACCCATCATTCCCTTACACTCCAACTCCAACCCCTTCCAAAACCCGTCTCTCTTCTTCTTCTGCCTCAAGATCGATCCATGGAAGCAACAACACAAAATCATCACTTTCATTTCTCTTTCTCATCCTCTTCTCTCTTAGATCTCTTTACTCTCTCTTACCTTTCCTTCGTTCTTCACCTTCTTTCTCTCTTTTCCCTTTCTCCTTCCTCGTCTCTCTTCTCTCTTTCCTCTTCTCACTTTCTTTCTCTATCATCTCTTCGTTCTCACCTTCAAAGAAAGACCCTTTTCTTCTCCGTCATCAAAATCGTTCCTTTTTCTCAATTTCATCTCTTTCTTCGACTCAAATCAAACTCTTACTCGCTAAGTCCTTCCTTCTTGCTTTCGTCTTCCTTCTTCGTTTTCAAGCTCTTCGTTACTGTGGTGCTGCTGCTATGATCTTAGCTGAACTCTCTGGTACTGTCTCAGCTAGAGTCTTGTCTGGTGATAATGGTGGAATTGGAGTTAGATCATCTAAGGTTCGTGGGTTTTGCGTTTTGTTTGCTGGGTTGTTGTTGTTATCTATCAGCTGGGATCGTGTTGATTGTTTCCCGTTTTCATCATCTGTTGAAAGTTGGGGTTTTTGGATTTACCCTAAAGAGAATTGCTTGAGGATTTGGCCTTTGTTGCTTCCGTTTCTATCTGGGTTCTTGGGTTGTTATGAGAAAGTTTCTATGAATTGGAATGAGATCAAACAGTTAGATCAGAAACGAGTTCGATTACTGTCTTTGTTTTTAACCACTGTGTTGTTGTTCCCACTAGCTATTTGGAGTTTCTTGTTCTCTGGTAGTGGTGATGATGGTGTCTCTTTTGAGAATTTAGGTTGGCCTTTAGCTAACACTGTTGTGTTTGGAGTATTGTTGAGTGAGAATTATAATGACGATAAGTTTTCGAGCTCGAAGAAGAAGGATTCAGTGAGGGAGTTTCTTGTAACGTTTCTATGTACTATTGTATTGGAACTCTTCTATTTTCCTGAGTTGTCTCTTTGGGGATTGTTGCTTTGTGGTTTGTTGCTTTATGTTGCTGTTAGAGAGTTGGACTCTGTGTATTCAGATTATCAAGAGATTGGGATGGAATCGCCTGAGTCGTTTTCAACTATGTTTATGAAGCCTCTACGTCACATTTTGAGCGAGAAGAAATCGAGGAAGATTGCGTTGTTTCTTTTGATCAATACGGCGTATATGGTTGTTGAGTTTGTGGCTGGGTTTATGAGTAACAGTCTTGGATTGATCTCAGACGCTTGTCATATGTTGTTTGATTGTGCTGCTTTGGCAATTGGGCTATATGCGTCTTATATCTCCCGTCTTCCTGCAAACCATCAGTATAACTATGGCCGAGGTAGATTTGAAGTGCTTTCTGGTTATGTTAACGCGGTGTTCCTTGTTCTTGTTGGAGCTTTGATTGTGCTTGAGTCGATTGAGAGAATCTTGGATCCTCAGGAGATTTCTACAAATAGTCTCTTGGTTGTTTCGGTTGGTGGGCTTCTCGTGAATATTGTCGGGTTAATCTTTTTCCACGAGGAACATCATCATGCTCATGGTGGATCTGGTTGCACACATTCTCATTCGCAACATTCCCATAGCCACAAACATGATGAGCATCATGAGCATGACCATCATCATCAGCATTCCCATAGCCATAAACATGAGGAGCATCATGAGCACGACCATCATCATCAGCATTCAGATAGCCATAAACATGAGGATCATCATGAGCATGACCATCATCAACATTCCCATAGCCAGAAACATGAGGGGTGCAACCACGACCATAGCCACAACCATGAGCACCATTCTGGTCACAAACCTGAAAAAAGTGAAAAGACAAAGCATCGCCACATTGACCACAACATGGAAGGAATCTTTCTTCATGTTTTAGCAGACACAATGGGGAGTGTTGGAGTTGTGATATCGACACTCTTGATCAAATACAAGGGCTGGTTAGTTGCAGATCCAGCCAGCTCAATCTTCATTTCCATCCTCATCATTGCTTCAGTCATTCCGTTGCTCCGAAACTCCGCAGAGATTCTACTGCAAAGAGTCCCTAGGGCTCACAGGCACGACCTGAAAGAAGCTATGAGGAACATACTTAAGACTAAAGGTGTTTGCAGTATCCAGAGACTCCATGTATGGAGTTTCACCAACTCAGACATCGTGGCTACTCTCCATCTCCTTGTATCAGCGGATTCAGACAAGACGGATACTAAGTTGCAAGTCTCACGATTGTTAGAAGATGCAGGAGTAAAGGATTTGACTTTGCAGGTGGATTCTGTTAACTCATAGCAATCAACATTGGTGACACATTAATTGTTCCTGCTGGTGCTTCTTGATCATTACTATCTTAGAAACTGAAATAAAATTTTCAGTTGTGTTATGAAAAAAGGAACTTATTATAAAGTTGTATGATTCACAGAACAAAACATTTCTTAAACAGAGAATCAGAAATAGAAATACATTATTGATTTTGATATTTGACATAATTATTTCCCAAATAACATCAAATATAAAACAAGCATGATACAATCACACTTTCTTTTATTTTGGTCCTAACTTCAACATAACATTTTTGAGTAAAGAGTCTTGTTTTCATCAAACTAAACCAAATCAGTCCACTGAAACTGGTTTCATTTCTGCTGCTTCTTTCCTCAGTTCATCAAACAGAACAGACGACAAATATCTCTCTCCAAAGCTTGGATGAATCGTCTGTCAATTCATGCCACAAATCAAAACAAAAACCCACCAAAAAAAATAAAATTATTCTCTCTTACCACAATGAGTTTGCCTTTATTTTCTGGCATTTTCGCTAGTCTTATTGCCGCCACGGTGTTAGCCCCCGACGATATCCCAACCTACAAGTTAGGTTTCCATTGTTAAGATCAAAAAACCAACAGAAAAAATTAATTATCGTATCTATATAAAAAACACTCACCATGAGACCTTCTTTAAATGCCAATTCTCTAGCCATTTTTACAGCATCCTCACTACTAACCTGTTCCGCTCGCGCGTATTCTCAAAACATAAGCATTTAAATTTTGATAGAATATTATGAAAAAGATGGAAGGTCTAGCCTTATACATTACCTCAAGAACTTTGTCCATAACATCCATATCCAAGATATCCGGTTTAAATCCAACCCCATTTCCCGTGATCTCATGTGGACCTAACTCAAAGTTCACAACTCTAACATTAGCAACCGCAAAAACTCGGATCTTCCACTGATTTAGACCATGAAGACTCAAATAGGATAAAAAAAATAAAGTGTTAAAGATTCAAAATGTTCACCTGGTTTGCCACCATTGAGTATGTTGCTTTCAGCAGGCTCCACTCCATATATCTACCATTTGCAACACATTAATGATCAAAATCAATCGCTTTTTTCGATAATCAGGGAATATCTTCAGAACTTAATCAATCACCTTAACATTGGGGTTTTTAGATTTAAGATATCTCCCAACACCAGTGACTGTACCTCCAGTGCCAATTCCCATCACGAATATATCGACATTCCCATGTGTATCTTCCCAAATCTCAGGACCAGTCGTATCATAATGAACCTACACCAATATTCCAAACATAACATTCATCTCTCAAATTAAATATGATGTGCAATTTTTAAAGGTAAAATAAAAAATGGATTGATTTCTCTAACTCTAAAGAACCTGAGTGTTTGCTGGATTATTAAACTGCTGCAACATAAAAGCATCAGGAGTTGTCTCAAGGATTTGATAAGCTTTCTTAACAGCTCCACCCATTCCTTTGGTTGGATCAGTGAGGACAAGCTCTGCACCAAATGATCTCATTGTCACCCGCCTCTCCAAACTTGTGTAAGAAGGCATTGTTATTATAATCTTGTATCCTTTCATTGCCGCCATGAAAGCCAAACTTATTCCCATGTTTCCTGAAGTTGGCTCTATCAATGTTGTCTGAAAAATAATACTCAATTCAATGAGTAAAAAAACTATATTGTCAAAACAAAACAAAAAACTAATTGATTTTATTTTATACGAGATAATTTGAGATTAAATATGGATAAAAAGCTAATTACTTTTCCAGGGGTGATTAAGTTTTTCTTCTCTGCATCCACAATCATGGCTAAAGCTGGTCTGATGACAACAAAAGTGTTATATTATAAACATGTGTTCTTTGATTTGAAGATTAAAGATTTTACAATCACCTGTCTTTGATGCTACAAGTAGGCTGGAAATGTTCTTGCTTGGCTGCAATATAAGCCTCACATCCTTGAGTCACTTTATTGAGAAACACAAGTGGAGTTCTTCCGATGAGCTACAACACATAAAATGATTTCATTAGACATGGAAATAAAGAAGAAGAAAGGCAAGAACTTTTCAAAAACCATGATCGAGTTTGAAAGTTTTTTATTTGTTTTGTTTACCATTGAGGCATCGCCTTTGGCTTTAGTGGATGGGAAAGCTTTGGGGTATTCAACAGTGGACAAGAGTGTACTCATGGTGTGGCTGATGCGGGTGACTAGACAGAGCAAACAAAATTCGAAGGGTGTGAAGAAAAATCTCAAACCACTTTGTTATATATAGGAATGTCCCTAAATGGCAAGTCATCAATTTGGTAAGAAAAATATTTTTGCTATTTGACTTGAATTTGAGATATTTTTCTTTATAGAAAATATCACAAAAAAAAAATTCTTTATATGAAGGGAATATATACATTGAATTTTAATTCATTTTCTATTTTTGTTGACTTCTTGAAGTGCACTCCAAGTTTATTTATTTTATCTACTTTGAATTTTGATAATATTATTTTCTTTATTTGTTCTATATATGAAAATAATAAACACATTGAATCAAATTTTAAATTTAAGTAAATCAATTTTTTTTTCCATTCACACATTAATTAAAACACTCCAAAGTATCAGCACTCAAAGTTTAAAAATGTTAAAAGACAAGACAGAAACACCAAAGTTGAGACAAACTAACTTATAAAATAAGAACCAGAGGATGAACTTGAGTTATCAAAAACCAAATTCAAACTTAAGAAAAAAAAAAAAAAAGACACCGAAGTTTAGACACTCAAAGTTTAAGAAGGTTAAAAGACAAGACAAAAACACCAAAGTTCAGCCAAGCTAGCTAACTCGACAAGGTTAAGACCTTCTCAATCCTGGATTGGGCTATCCAGTTGTTAAATCAGAGATGAGGCTTCATATGCCGAAGAATGCCTGTTTTTCGGTGACCGTGTTTTCTTCCTTGCCTTTCCAAGCCTTCAAAGTGCTATCGAGCATAATATTCCTGTAATAGAGCGAGACTTGCCACGCTTTGATACTCTGGATAGCAGTGAAAATAGAGAGGGTTTCCTGCTGGCTATGTCCGCTAGATAGAAATACTGCATGGACTTCTTCCAGGACACGTGACTTAAGTGTACTAAAGGTGTAGCCACATACTAGTCGAGGTGAAACATTGGCGTGAAGGGATGCTGATCTATGCGTGACTGGGTTAATGATGACGAGTCCCGCTAAGAAACACTTCATGGTCCATGAGAGTTTCATAGCAGAGTTAAAGAACCTTATTAGTCACAACAGAACACCTTTTTAGGCTATGAGGTACGTCAGACAAGGACATCAAGGTGAAGGATAGGAACAAGTCCGTTCCTTTTGACTCTAAGAGCATAGCCCGCCAATTGAGTAGCCTTCTCCTGGATGAAGTCATGGCTAGGATCATTTTCTTCTGCTCTAATCCTAAAGACAGCACGACAGGTGACAAAACGATCACTATATGTGTAGATTTGGTACATGAGATTGTTTCTGGAATTATCACTAAAATCAAATCAACTCTTGCAGTTAAGAGTAAAAACTGGGGAGGTATCAATCCGTATTTTTAGTCAAAAATATATTACTCTATAATTTATTGATTAATAGCAAAAACTTTTTACTAACAGATAAGAGAAATACAACTATGCCCAAACGTGTACATATTTTGGTAATTTAGTTTATAATATTTTATCAAAATATTTTTGTAATTGCTTTACTAATTAATAGCAAAATCTTTAATAATATAAACAAGTAAAAGAAAGTGACACATCATATTTGTAATATGTTTTATACCAAATTTTATCCTATAAACGTTTTTCTTTCTTATTGAAACAAACATTTAAATAACATAAATGATACTAATTAATAATATAAATAAAATAAAATTTGTGTTAAAAAGAATTAAAAAAAATGAACCATTATAGTATGTTTGCATTACTAATGTCAATCTATATCTAATTAAATGTTTACTAAGCCAAAACTATATTAAAACAATCGAGACTTTTCAAGATTTGCTTCATTGCTTACACTGTTACTACTACAAAAACCTAAGCTGACATTGCTGATGAGCCTAACATATATATATCCATGAGAGCCACTACTACTGGTTTTTTGCAGCTCTAAAATTTAGAAACTAGGCTCGAGTTAGCATTATTACAATTAGAGGAACAATCTTGTGAAGATTCAAGATTTAGAGTTTGTCTACTCAACACTGAAGAAGAAGATCGATATGTTAGAACTTAGAAGTGAGACGTTTCGTTATAAAGAATATGTGGGTTTTGTGTTGTGTTGTGATGGTCAAGATTTTGTCATATTGACTCGCGGTCAAAGAAAGAAAGAGATGGATAACTGAAAAATGAAAGCATTAATTAAGATTGTGAAGAAAAATATATATGGTTAAGTTATTATAGAAGCAAAGAACAATCCGCAACATCAACAAAAAAAAGTGACGCTTTCGGAATCAATGAAGTGATAAATGATTTTGAAATTTTCCTAGATGACAATAGAAAATTACACACTGTCAAACGGCGATTATTGAATCATTGATAATCAAGTGAATGTAAGCCTTTCACCGGTAGGCCATTTTATATATAAGTTTTCTTACAAATTTCACTATGTTGTGTCCAGGACCGGCCATGCCGTCACGGAATAGAACACAGAGCTTTCAATTAAGGACAACAATCACGTCAAGTGAAAGCGGCTTTATGAACTTTCACGAGCTCTTTTAGTACGGAACTACACAAACCAAAAGAAATTATAGCGCTAGCTCACTCTACCAATCTGTTTCTCTAATGTCGGTTAGCACATAGTAAAATCCAACAATACAAAACAAAGCGACACATTCGATAGGTCTTACTAACTCTTCCAAACCAATTCTACTCGATAAACCAAAGCACAAACCAACAAAAATCAAATCCTCATAGAGGCAACAAACATTTGAAACCATCAAAACCAGAACTAGGCAACACCAAAAAAAATCCTGCCTAATGTATTCTAAAACAATTTTTTTTCCTGCCTCTAATAATAAAATTTGTTTTTATTTGGCAGTGATTAGTCAATATCTATTAATGTATCTATTTAGATTTCTAACATCCGTTATAGATAGCAGATTTTAATGTCATTTTAGTAGGCACTATTTATCTACCAAAATTGACACCTCATTAAAGAAAAACTGAAATTTGCAAGAACGCAAGTTTTGTCTAGAAGTTCACACTGATGGTCGAACACGTAAGTCAAAGTTATTGTTTTCCTTCAATGATTTAATTAAACATCATGAAATAGACATTAAAATAATACCCATAATTCTATTTAGTGAACATGCGTGTGAGTTTTGTATATACATATAAAACAAACTCCAAACTAGGACAAGAGTTTTAAAGCTCCTCTCCTCTCTCTTTCTCTCAAACCAAAACGCAGAAAAAAAGAATTCTCCACAAGATGATGAAGACGAAGAGGAGACATGAAAGAGCACTTACATGTACGTACATATTGGCATATTTATACACACATAATCCTCTAGATATATACACTCTTACCGATAATGAATGCGAAGAGATGCATTAGAGGCTACTTCGGTGTTTCGCCGGGAAAATAAAAGTTATCATGAGTCGTCGGCGTACATGGGAAGGCCAGGCATTTTTGGTTTAATTTTTCTCACTTTTCTATCATATTATTATGTAATTCTTTTTATAAAGTTTTTATTATTGTTATTCAGATTACACTACAAGAAAACAATCGATTTGCTAGGGACGAATATGTAGCTAATCCCTCGCAAATCGACTTTAGCGAGCGATTTGCGAGGAACACCAGTTCCTCGCAAATCGTGTCTCGCAAATCGGTAAACGTAGCAATTCCCTCGCAATATTTGCTAGGAAATATATGCCCTCGCAAAACACGCGCAAATTGCGAGGCACGTATGCCCTCGCAAAACACGCGCAAATTGCGATGGATTTGCGAGGGACAATTAAAAAAAAATAAAAAAATCCGTATTAAATTTTGCGATGGATTTGCGAGGGACAATTAAAAAAAAATTAAAAAAAAAAAGAAAATAATAAAATGCATTTAAATTTTATCAATATATAGATATATATTGATAAATTTTAAATGCATAATATTATTTTCTATAATGAATAATAATATTCAAAATACAATAAGAAAGTTTTAAGTCAAATTTAAGAAAATCCTTAAAAGGTTTCTAAAATTAATAATCTTTAAAAATAATAACAATTTAAATTTGAAAATTAGTTATTAATATATAATCCCATACTAAAAAAATTCTAAAAATTAACAATTCAATTTCTAAATGAAACCTAAAATAATTTAAAATTCCAATCCTAATATAAAACTAAATTTCTAAATCCAAAACTAACAAATCCAATACCTTTCACAATAATCTAAATCTAGAAATCCTAATTTTCTAATTTTAAAACTAGCAAACTCTTAAATCTAAAACTATAATAATACAAATCTATACATAAATCTAACAATGAAATTAAAAAACATACCTTTGAAGAGATGTGAATGATAGGAATGAAGACTTTTTAAGTAAGAGGAAATGAGATGTGAATGAGTGAATGAGTGAAGAGATGTGAATATGCAATCACTTATATATATATTTATACGGTCGCAATTCCCTAGCAAATCCCTCGCAAAAGTTTTGAAAATTTTCGCTAAACTTTTTGAAGTTTCCGCCAAAACGTTGGAGCGCGAAAAACTGAAAACAATTTGCGAGGGAGTTGCGAGGGATACCTAGCAAATCCCTCACAAATTTTTTGAAATATTTGCCAAAAATTTTAAAATTTCCGCCAAAAAATTGAACCGCGAAAAAACTGAAATATTTGCGAGAGAATTGCGAGGCATCATAGCAAATCCCTCGCAAATGGTTTAGGGTATAGGGTTTAGGGATTCATAAGTGGTATCCACTTTTGCGAGGGAATTGCTATGGTCCCTCGCAATTCCCTCGCAAAACTCTTGATTTAGGGTTTAGTTTTGCGAGGGAATTACTAGTATCCCTCGCAAAACCCTCGCAAAACCCTCGCAAAATAGAATCAATTTGAAAAAACAACAAAACACTACTAAAAATCATTCGGATTCATTTTTTTGAATCATTAGGAAGTTAATTATCTACATTAGAATCTACTTTCTTATCATATACAGTACTTCGAATTCGTCCGAATGTGCATTTTCCTCAAATACATCAATGATGATCTTATGTTTTTATATAATATGAATCAATGTTTATAACATTTTCAAAATAAAATGTTAATATTGAAACCTATACAACATTTTTTTATTCTTCACCATATATTCAACTTGTCTGATTATATGGTCTCTTAGATTCATATTTATAAATAAAAATCAAAGATCGCAAAACACTTTTATGTATTTTAGGGTTTAGGGTAAAGATTTGCGAGGTATTTGCGGGAGATTTGCGACAGAGTATATTGTTCCTCGCAAAGTACTCGTACGTCCCTCGCAATTTTGCGAGGAAACTTTCCCTCGCAAAATTTGCGACGGAAGTGCGACGCGCGTCCTATTCGTAGCAAAGTACTCGTAATTCCCTCGCAATTTTGCGAGGAAACTTTCCCTCGCAAAATTTGCGACGGAAGTGCGACGCGCGTCCTTTTCGTAGCAAATTACTTGCAATTCCCTCGCAAATTTGCGAGGGATGGTTTCCCTCGCAAAGTTGCCTCGCAAAATAACTGTTTTCTTGTAGTGTTATATCGCAAACAAATTCGTATAATAAGATGAAACGAAATGCTTTTCTAGTTTCTGTGTGTTTTCATCTTCTTTCTACAACATTTACATTTCTTGTTGTAATGTGAATAAGAAGACTATTTATATATTACTATATTTATGAACAAATTATATATTTGTGTTTAATATATTGTCGTTGTTTGTTACGTAATTGGTTGGTTCAACGTCAAATCAATTGGCAAATTATAACATATGTCATTTTTTGTTTATTAAAAACTATAGTGTCGTAGCAGTTACGTGGCTTTCCTTGTTTCGAGCATTCACGCTACATATATCAATAATAAATATGTATATATATATACATATACTGTAGCTGTAGATTGACAAATATTCAGGTGCTGAAACGTGAAATAACAAGTATGTAGGTTAGTAGGTATAATGGAAAGTATGCCATCTACTAGAAATTTCTAAGAATTTAATACTTTCTTTAAATGATATGTGTGTCTTGAACTCAAATGTGTCTTGAATCTATTTAGACTGATATAAGATATATGTATCTAGTAGATATTTCAATTAAAAAAGACATTTGAAGTCTTTAAAAAGTGGAAACCTCTTTGGTCCATTGGTTGACCAAGAGTTAATTAATGCTTCTACACTGAGAGGTATGAGGTTCGAGTTCCAGATACTAAGGCAAGTGTACAAGAGATCTCTAATGATGTACAATTAGAGCCGTTCGTGATTCTACGCAGAGAAGAAAGTGTCGTCATTTCGTGGATCATTTGTCCAGCAACAACATGGAGAAAGAAGTGTTGTCTGTCGTGGATCTAATAAGGGTTGGAAGGAATTGTCTGTGGTAGATTCATTTATGTAACAGTTCTCATAATTCGCAATATATAATAAATCTAGACGTTAAAAAAAAATCTTTAAAAGAAAACCCAAAAAGAGCTAAAAAGTTAAATCGAAATGGTGTAAATTAAACAAAATTTCAGCCATCAATTTCTTTGATTCATAAATCATACTTTTTGTTTCATTGTTGAAAAGTAAAAAAATCAAATAAAGTGAACCAAATATTTTTTTTTCTTAAACATCAATTATTATGAAACGGAAGGAATACTATTTATGAATATATATAGTTTGGTTTAGTTAGCTAAAGAAGTTCGGCTGCTGTTTCTAACTAACTACTGTTGCTAAGCTCTACATGTAAACTGAAAACTAGGTAAAGGTAAATTCCAAAAACAAAGCTAAGATACTTTTTCTTGATATTTTGTCTAATACAAGTACAAGTAGGAGTATAGAATAAGAGCTTGACAAAAAAAAATACATACCACGAATAGTTTATCCAAATCTAAATCCTCAAATTGCAATATTGTAGTTATACTACAATACATACAAAAAAAAAATTATCTAAATATTTTGGGGTAATGAATATTTTTGGGAGGAGAGAAGAAGAGAAGGAATGGTAGAGAGGCAAATTGCCGGCAATTATCAAAACAAGACGGCACGCATTGCGCCCGAGGGGCTATTCATTGTTGACTTCACTTTCACACTCGTTTACTTTTCTTTGCTATTAAATGATTTCTTTATTTGTTTTCTTAATTTAGCATGCAAATACACCATTTTTAAAAAAAAAATTTCTTAAAAATGTATAAGATCAATGTGTTCTTTTTTACCAATGTGTCTTAATTCCATACGCAAGTATCAAATTTTGTTTTCTTTCACCTATTTCCAGTAATTTATGATAAGTATATTTTATAAATGAAAAAAGAATAGTGTGATTAAGTCTCAAGGTCAATGAAAATGGCTTTTAGAGAGAGAGAGAGAGAGAGAGCTTGAGATAATATAGTATTAATAGTTAAATTTTTGATTCTTTGTATATATAGATTGTAATTGTCCCAAGCTTGTATATGCTTTCCACATGCTTCTTAGCTATTTTTAAAAATTGGTCGATGAGTTAGTCCGTGGGAACAAGAGCGAATAATATAGTTTCTAGAGTTCATACCTCCTTCATATTTTGCATAGTCCCTTCAACTTTATAATTTTTATTTTTCAAGAGAACATGGTGGAGATGGCTTGATTTTATTTCTTTACACCTTTGAAAGAGACAAGGTTAATTAAAAGTTCACATGGTAGTATTTCCGTACGTTTCCCCGGGGCTGACCGGATCACCCGATCGGGTATATCAAAAAAATAATATTAAAAGTTCAAAAATATCACACTTGAGTTAAAAAGACTTATCTAGATTGGATCCTGATCAAGGACCATGCCATGTGGGCTTCTTACATACCAAAACAACCCGAAAACGCTACCGAATGATAAGAGTTCGAGTAGTAGGTGGTCTTATACCAATTAAGGTATTTCGGCCACCATAAAATCAAGCCCTAACATTACTAGCGCTGGCCCATAAACCCAAAAATTACATTAAACAATTAAGAGGTAACATATGGCGTTAAAAAATTCATCTAAACTAGAAGATGATATTTAACCCCAAAATTTTTGAATATTGTCCCATGCATAACGTAGAATATTACTAATATTCACATACATTTATAATATAGTTTGCATTTGCATTTATATTTTGTTTTGGTTAACCGGTTGAGTTCCAAAACCAAAACCTATACTAATCTCCCGAAATCCATAGAAACCGAGGTTTTTTGCTTCTAAAAACGTATAAGGGTGGTCAAAGATGATTGAAATCATAATAAAAGGCACAAACTCTTTAGTGAATCCATTAACTACTTTGTTAGTGAATTCTTCAATTACTTCACCACCACCACAATAAAAGGGCACAAACACACAAAAAAGGCATTCTTAGTGAATCCTTCAACTATTTGACTACCACCACTTTCACACTTTTATGTTTTTTGATGTTTAGCTTTCTGCATGTGAAATGGTTTTATTTTGTTTTGTCATATCATAATTACCATATACACCTCTCAATATAGTTTTTGAAGAGTATGGATTCCCGAATGTTTTTTGGCAAAAATACGGAACATAGCGGTGATAGAGCTAAGAACAAATAGATGTTGAACGTAAATCTATCACTGCACAAACTTTTGATTGAAATCTTTCTTTCAAAAAATGTCATTATTTAGTGCTTATACTAATTGATTGATTAGATGTTGAATTAGTAACATAGATAATGTCAGATATCCGTATGGGCCTATGGGCTATGACATACGAAACATGGCACCATTTTATGTCAGTATGGCACCATTTTCTTGTACGTTGTCAGTTGTCAACAAATAATTTCCAGATAGTTTTTTATATTATAAGATTGGGATCGTATTTCTCCTTTCTCAGGTTCACATTTATTCAACTACTAACATAAATGTGCTTCAAAATTTTGGGACCGATTGACTTTTGGGGTTTGATCTGATAAGTATATTACTTTGTTCATAGTTTCATAGGCCTTTATTGTCTGTTTTTTTTGTTTAAAGGTTTCATGATTTATGTAAATTTATTACAAATATTTTTCGACAATTCAGTTCCAATTGTCTGTTGATAAGAATATATAATGAAATTCAACCATACTAAGATTAATATACTTTTGACCGTAAACCAAATTGTTTTTTTTTTTGTTTTAATAACGGAGACCGTCGAAGAAGTGCCTTGATACGCCGCAGCCATTTGGTCTCGGTACACTCTGAAAAAAAATATAACCAAATCTCTTCAGAAGGATTTTCAAGCTAAAAACCAATTTTAATTGAAAGTTTTTATAGTTAACAAAAAAAAATCTAAAATATAAAAGTGAAGAACTTGAACTTAAACTTAACAAAAGTTGGATTGAAAATTGGGTCAATTAAATATAATCTATATACTCAGAAGAATGGAAAATAAAGAATCTAACCTTGAAGATTTTTTATTTACTTCTCTTTCATTTTACTCAATTTAATACCAAAAATATCCTTTGTCACATATCCGCGTTAACAACAAAATTAGCAGATAAAAGGGTTAGATAAAATAGTTTAAATTTAGCATAAAAAAAAACAAGATTTCGAGTGTAGCTCTGGTTAGCTCTCTAATGAAGATTCGATTACAATTTTAAATAGTTAATTATTTTATTAGCATAATATATATTATTGTATGTTGATACAACTTTTAATAACATGTTTTATAAAACATAGCAAGATAAAACAATGTTTATTTGATATCTAGAACACTACAACTCACCAGAAACAATAAAAGAGACATTGTTTTTAGTGGTTATTTGTTTGGTTAACACAAAAAAATCATATAATATCGCGATAAGTAAAAAGTTATGTGATAAACTTATATGTATTGTGTTAAATTATTTATTATATGACTGTTATCAGCTAATTTATGTATTAACTTGTTTATTTACTTTAATAATTTTATTATTACCGTAAACAATTACATTATCATGCTCATTTATCATGATAATATAATTGTTACGTTTAAGATATGTTGGTATTTTTATAAATATTGCTAACTAGATTGTTATCCCTATCGCAGAATCAAACCCAGAACTGAAGAGAAGGAGAGGAAGAAATGGGACCAATGGGACCAGACTTCAGATGGGACCAAAGGTGGTAGAGGAGACTAATTGCGAGCAGACTACGGTAGTCATTACTCGGCCCAAGAGAGATTCTATTCACTCTCCAGATCCTAATTTTCCCATTCCTCCGGGTTGGGCAGTTTTGTCTACCAAGGCGAAGAAAAAAGAATTAAAGAAATGGCACAACCGCATTCGTTCTGCGACGCCTGGAGTTCATGGTACTGTCCGAGGAGATGCCTCGACAAGTACCCTGCCTCATTGAAAGCATGGCTTTCACCTTCCCTTTTGTGTGAATATGAAGGTTTTTTGTTGGAACATTCGGGGCTTGAATAGCCGTAATCGTCAAAGTTTTGTTAGAAGCTGGATTGCTTCAAATAATCTCCTGGTAGGTTGTCTTTTGGAAACCCATGTGGCTGAGGAGAACGTCGGTTCTGTTCTAGCCTCTACCCTACCAGGATGGAAAATGGATAGCAACTATTGTTGCTCTGATCTTGGGAGGATCTGGATTGTTTGGGATCCTTCTGTTTCAGTTTTGGTTTTTAAGAAGACTGATCAACTCATCATCTGCAGTACTAAGCTGCCAAATCTCAACCAATCTTTTGCGGTTGCTTTTGTTTATGGGAGGAATACAGAAATTGAAAGGAGATTACTTTGGGAGGATATTACTACCTTAGCCAACTCTACTCCTCTCTCCGACACTCCTTGGCTTCTGGTAGGGGATTTCAACCAGATTGCTGCTACCAATGAACACTTCTCTATCATTCATACTTCCTTCTCTATGAGAGGTCTCGAGGATTTCCAGAGCTGCTTAAGGGATAATAATTTGACTGATCTTCCAAGCAGGGGGGTTTTCTATACGTGGTCTAATCACCAACAAGATAACCCTATTATCAGAAAGCTTGACAGAGCTATAGTAAACAGTGATTGGTTAGCTGCTTTTCCAAGTGCCTTGGCTGTCTTTGATCCCAGGGGATTCAGATCATGCTCCGTGTATCATTTCCATTGATAATATGCCGGGTAGATCAAAGAAGTGTTTTAAATACTTTTCCTTTCTTTCCTCTCATACTTCTTACCTGCCTTCTCTGTCTGAGGCTTGGAACGATGATATTGCTGTAGGCTCTCATATGTTCTCCTTGGGACAACGTTTAAAGGCAGCAAAGTCTTGTTGTCAGAGTTTCAACAGGCAAAGGTTTAGCAACATTCAGCAGAGGACTGATCAGGCTTTGTCCCAGTTAGAGGATCTGCAGATTTCCTTGCTAACTAGCCCTACTGACTCTTTATTTAGGGCTGAACATGTGGCAAGGAAAAAGTGGGATTTCTATGCTGCTGCTGCTTTGGAGTCTTTTTATAGGCAAAAATCGAGGTTTCGTTGGCTTCATGAGGGGGACGCAAATACTAGATTCTTTCATAGAGCTGTTATTGCTCATCATGCCAACAATCTCATTAAATTCCTAAGAGGTCCGGATGATGTAAGGGTTGAGAATGTGGATCAGATTAAGGGCATGGTAGTGGCTTACTACACTCATTTACTGGGCACACCTAGTGATATTATGTCTCCTTTTTCGGTGGATAGTATTCGTGGGCTGCATCCTTTCCGCTGTGATTCCTCTCTTGCTATCAAGTTGACTGCTATTCCTACTGAGGCGGAAATCACTCAGATTTTATTCTCCATGCCTAGAAACAAAGCTCCGGGGCCTGATGGATTCCCGGTTGAATTCTTTGTGGAGGCTTGGCCAGTTGTTAAGGATTGTACTGTCGCTGCTGTGAGGGAATTTTTCCTTACAGGACATCTGCTGAGGAGATTTAATGCGACTGCCATTACTCTTATTCCCAAGGTGGCAGGGGCTGATCAGTTAACACAATTCCGACCTATCGCGTGCTGCACTACAATATACAAGGTCATTACTCGGTTGATCTCCAAGCGGCTGAAGCTTTTTATTCACCAGGCGGTTCAGAATAATCAAGTGGGTTTTATTAAAGGACGTTTGTTGTGTGAAAATGTCCTTTTGGCTTCAGAATTGGTTGATAATTTTCAGGCTGAGGGTATCACTTCCAGAGGTTGTCTCCAGGTGGATCTCACTAAGGCATACGATAATGTAAACTGGGATTTTCTCATCAATGATTTTCTCATCAATATTCTTAAAGCCTTGGATCTTCCTCCTATGTTCATTAATTGGATTTGGATGTGTATTTCTACTCCCTCTTACAGCATTGCTTTTAATGGAGAACTTATTGGTTTTTTCGAAGGGAAGAAGGGGATTAGACAAGGAGATCCTATGTCTTCTCATCTCTTTGTGCTGGTAATGGACATTCTCGCCAAATCTTTGGATCGTGGAGCTGTAAATGGCCTCTTCTCTCTCCATCCCAAGTGCTTGGCTCCTATGATTACCCACTTGAGTTTCGCGGATGATGTGCTGATATTCTGTGATGGAGCTGAATCTTCCATCGCAGGGATTCTTAATATTTTGGAGTTCAGGAATGGTTCGGGGCTTGGTATTAATAGACAGAAGACAGCATTGCTTTTAGATGGTGGGGACTTTGAAAGGAGTCGTATATTAGCTGCTGGTTTTGGTGTCACTCACGGCTCTCTCCCGGTGAGATATTTGGGAGTTCCTCTTACGGCTCAAAAAATGAAAAAGCAGGACTACCAACCACTTCTCGACAACATCAACCTGAGGTTCACGGCCTGGACTGCTCGCCATCTCTCCTTTGCTGGGAGACTGCAGCTCTTGAAATCTGTCATCTATTCTACCATCAATTTCTGGGCATCTATATTCATCCTTCCTAACCAATGTTTACTTAAATTGGAACAGATGTGTAATGCATTCTTGTGGACTGGCGCACCAAACTCGGCTAGGGGAGCAAAGATCTCTTGGGATATTGTTTGTTCCTCTAAAGAATCGGGGGGTTTGGGGCTGCGCAGGTTATCCTCCTGGAATAAGGTGCTTGCTCTAAAGTTGTTATGGCTTTTGTTCACTGCTGCAGGGTCCTTATGGGTTTCGTGGGTCAGAGTGAATCTTATTGGTGGCAGAAACTTCTGGGATCTAAACTCCTCTTTGGCTGGCAGTTGGATTTGGCGAAATTTGTGTAAGCTTAGACCCATTGCGAGACCGTTTCTTTATTGTGAGATTGGTTCAGGTGTCACTGCTAGTTTTTGGCATGACAATTGGACTGGTCATGGCCCTCTTCTCGACTTAGCCGGCATCAATGGACCCCAACTTTCGGGTCTGCCTTATAATGCTGTGGTCAGAGATGCTCTCAGAGGTCGGGACTGGTGGATTGCTTCTAGTAGGAGCAGGAATCCGGTTATTGTGATGTTAAAAAGGTGCCTTCCCGATGCCTTGAACGTGTTTGAGTGTCAACATGATGATTCTTATCTTTGGAAGCTAGATAATCATGCTCCTTCAAACAAGTTCTCGACGGCTAACACGTGGCAGGCTCTCCATCCTTCTCCCATCTCGGTACCTTGGCACAAGGCTGTTTGGTTTAAAGATCGTGTTCCCAAACACGCCTTTATATGTTGGGTTGTAACTTGGAATCGTTTGCATACCAGAGATAGACTTGCGAGATGGGGTCTTCCTATTCCGAAGGTGTGTGTTCTCTGTAATGACTTGGCCGAATCTAGAGACCACCTCTTCTTTCAATGCCGGTTCAGTTCTGACATTTGGGGTTTCTTCACAGCCGCGGCTAGATTAAATCCTCCATCTCAGTTCATGAATTGCCTGACTTGGTTACTCTCGGCTTCGAGGGACAAAAATCTCTCACTCATCATCAAGCATATTTTCCAAGCTACCATTTACTTTATCTGGAAGGAGCGGAACTTACGCATTCACTCTGGAGTCGCTAGACATTGTAACCTCATCATTAAGGAAATCCAACTCATTGTCCGGGCTCGCCTAGACCCGCTGTCCCGGGCTCAGTCTTCATTGCAGCCTGGCTCCTCTTTATTGTGTTCTTGGTTTGGTCTGTTTCAGACTTCTCCTCCTCTCTTGTAATCTCGTTGTATCTGTTGTGTCTCTGTTTTGCAGGCTTTTGTTGTTTCTCTGCAGGTCTGTTTTTGGTTCTCTGGGCTGGAAGGCCTTTTTCCTGTTGGGCTTTTTGCCCTTGTTTTTTATTTTCCTTTTGCTTCCTTTATTGTTCTCGGCCTGCGTGTCTGTTGGGCCTACGGGCTGTGTAATCTTTTTATTTTAATGGAAATTTAAAATTAAAAAAAAAAAAAAAAAAAAAAGAAAAGAAAAGAAAAGAAAAGAAAAGAAAAGAAAAGAATCAAACCCAGTAAAATGCAACAGTGGTGGATGATACCCATTCTCCTCTCTTGATTCCAAACCCCTCGGCTTAATTCGTTTGATACATCAACCAATTTTATTGCCACCAACAAAACACACACAATCATAACTATTTATGATCGAAACAAATTCCAATTTCAAAGCCATCAATATGAAACCCTTTGGCTGACGTATTTTTTCCAACTGATGCCACCGCTGCTTGTAAAATCATCGATGTTGGTATCATTATCACCACCCCCACCTGTAAAATCATCACCGACGGTATTACTTTTGCCTCCTCACTCCTCTCAATCATCACCACCGTCGGTAATATTATCATCCACATCACCGTATTTTACTCCGCCATTGTCATCTCCCGCGATCTCCTCGCCATTGTTATCTCCGGCCATCTCCTCGCCATTGTTATCTCCAGTCATTTCCTCATCTCTTTTCACTTTTGTTATGTCTTTTTTTGTTTCCTACAAAGGCTATCCACAAAGCGAGAGAAAACATGTTGTATTTAATGTTAAGGGTATAAAAGACTTTTGCATATATACAGTACTCATCAAATAGTTTCTTTGTCATTGACTTAATTTTCAAGTCTTCTCAGTATATATTGTGCTAACCCTTGAAAATTTACATTTGTTCTAAGAGAATTGGTACCCATGACCAAAAGTGAAGTAATTAATCGTAAATAAACGTTAAATAATTTAATTAAAAAAATAAATAAGCTGTGATAAATTGTTTACCCAAAATTTAGAAAAAAAAATAATCAAAATGACTAATACAAAACAAAAATAGTAAAAGGATTACTTCATTAGGTTAATTGAATTGATGTCAATGGTTATAAACAACAAATATTGAATGTAAACTCGGATGCATTGTTTACTCAAAATTTACAAAATACTTTCAAATGGTTTTTAAAACAACATAAAGATTAATTCATCAAATTAATTCATTCGATGTAGTGTTGTCTTAAATAATGAAATATGGATGCAAAAATAGATATAGATTTTGAATATAAATTACTATGAGATACAAACATGGCTATAAATTAATAATCTTTTCAATCATCTACCGCTTGATGTACTAATCAAAGAAAATTTTGTGTGTACACGGTGGAGTCACGAGGTCAGTTTTGGTGGAACAAATTGCAAATATCTATAGGCTCACTTTTATGGTATTTAGACCCATGATTTATGTAGGAAAAAAGTTAATGCTTTTTAATCAAATAGATAGATTGTTTGAAATCATGGGCTTGTGATATTCCAAAAAGGCGGACTTTCGAGTACTTCCTATAAGTTACATCAAAACCAATCCTGCCGATTTCACAGTGTACACATAAAAATTTCTTCTCAATTAGAGCAAAAAGAAAAAAATAATGATTGGAAGATTATTAATCTTTAACTAAATTTACTTCGCTTACTGAAACTAAAACTTCAGAGCCGCTCTCTCTTAAAAACGAAAAGATGTATGGTTGCTTCCTCTGTTCCTCCTTATTTATAGATACGGTTTGAGAAAAGGATAAGAATGTTATATTACCATTGAATACCTCTAGATTTTATTCTATATACATTAAATTTTATTTTTAATGAAAACTTACATGCGTCAAACATGCACACTAACATCATTTAATATTTTTCAAACTTTGTTATAATAGAAAAACTGGTAAAAATTACTATGTAACTTTCTTGGAAAAGTATTAATTCTTTAACTTTTCAGAATGAGATCTTTAAAATATCAAATCTTCTAAATAAAGCACCATAAAATATTGAACATTTTTTGACTAACAAAGAGAAGGTGAAGGAAGGTGATCAAAGAGAAGAAAGAAGACATGGTTTTTCTTCGACTTCCTTGATTTGAGTTTCACATCATGCATGGAGCTTCTTCCATCAAAGTCAATTTTTAATAACAAAAGTAAAAATTATTGGAAAAAGGCCATGTTGAAATTAGCGTGTCATTTATACTCTAAAAACTCGAAGACATGAAGTACTTTCAATTGTAAAGCTATATAATACCAAAACAAAAGAGATTCATACAAACAGGAAAAAAAAAACAGAATAACATGGGAATACCTACGAGCAAATAACATTAACACTTTTAGTCGCCAAGATTAGAATTTTGTAGTGTAACCATGAGATTTCCAATTGATACAACGATGACCGTGGAAGGAGACCTGTAAAGAAACCAAAGAGTAGATGCAGCTCCAGTCCAAAGAAAATGAAGACCTTTGGGCAAAAAAATGTTTTTGGGCCTTTTAGCATTATGAATTTTTTTTTACTATTTTAAAATATTTTTTTGGTATTTATTATTATAAAAACAAATTATTTTCAAAATTTTGAGCTTTTTCATAGTTTTTTATGAGAAATCTGGGCATTTTATATCTGATTTTGGGTTATATTAATTTTGAAATAAATATGGGCCTTTTTGGAAGTATTTTTGAGTGAACAAAAAAAAGCTTTGGACCGTCGCACCCCTGCCCACCGCCTGTGAGCCGGGCCTGAGTAGATGTTAAGATTTCATAACCCTCAAAGGCTCAAGCTTTATCCCATATGCCATCGACACCACAATACAGAAACATATCAAGTGAAGTATGGAGAAGAAAAGGAAGATAAAACAGAGCAAGATGAAAGAAGAAGAGGAACACACAAAGGATTTGTTAACCCGGTTCACGGCATTAACCGCTACGTCCGGTTAGGATCGATAGATCCACAACTCCACTATGAAGAAGAAGGTGATTACAAACAAGAAGCTACAAGTGACCCGTCTAATACCCTTCACTAGTACTTAGACTCACTCTGTAACACTTCATGTATCACTCAGAAAACAACAATGACAAGCTTATACTAATACATGTTTTATCTCATCTCTACACCTTACTAACTCTTCTTCTTAGATCTACATTGTGCTATTGCTCTCTTTCTCTCTCTCTTCCCCCTTAGCCTCTCTCAATGAACATAAGCACCTATATATAGACATAGCTAACTAGGGCTTCCTTGAGGTAAAGCAAAACGTAACCCTTTTTGAACACAAACAGACAAAATGTCTTTATGGCTGAAATGAGGCTACTTCCAAGCAATTTCTTTCATAGCCGTTTCCCCATGACTGTGGTCCAAAAGTAAATCAACCAAGGTTTGATTTATATCACCTTTGGTTAGTCTTCAACGGTTGCGAGTTTTACACTTAAGATTGGCTTGTACTTCAAGCTATCATCCACCGTAGACATCAAATTTCGAGATATGACCCAGATAAAGAACTAGAAATGGAAGAGGATGTGGTTATGGCTTTGGAAGACGATTACCAGTAGAAAAGTTGGACGAACCTGAGTTTGCGGAAATTTTAGATCGCCTCAGCAATATATCTAGCCAAAAAATCCATAGTGGAAATGGAAGAGGGGACATCAACGTTGTTGTTAACCTCCCTAAAGTGATGTTTAAAAAACGGTACTTTTTCTTTGAAAAATCACAAACTATTTATGTTGAACAAAAAGAAAATAGTCACAAACTACTAATTTTGAGAAGCACATGTGTCTTCTCCTCGATTGTTGACGTGGTGGAGAAATGAAGAGAGTTAAATAACTTTCATATATATGATTAGTGATTTATTTATATATTTAAATTCTGTTACAAATTTATTAGAAATATGATTTATTTATATGTGCATACTTTTGTATTGCAAATAAATAAATTTATACACACTTGTATATTGTATAGATATTTGTGCTGGTATTTTGTAGTATACCAAAAATTTAGTGCAAAGTCATAAATGTTATTATTTTGAAATAATAACATACCACCCCAAAATTGTCATAATGGAATGAAACATAGATATATTGAGAATAACTAAAGAGAATAAAAATCACAGAATAAAATCACATAGGCACACCATAATCTAGAAAAGAAACATAGGTTTCGCTAACTAACACCAAAGCAAAATCTACTTAATACATACAGAGTGCATATCAAAAATATGGGAAGCAATCCCTAATAATAATATTACTCTTATATCTAGTTTCCACACACAAACATAAAAACCATTTAGAGGAAGTGAGGGAATGTGCTGTTCATGAGAGCATTGGCCATGA
This sequence comes from Arabidopsis thaliana x Arabidopsis arenosa, assembly GCA_019202795.1. Lineage (NCBI taxonomy): Eukaryota > Viridiplantae > Streptophyta > Magnoliopsida > Brassicales > Brassicaceae > Arabidopsis > Arabidopsis thaliana x Arabidopsis arenosa. Next base: position 11,934,665 of record CM032920.1, on the reverse strand, counting down.
TGTGATTAGTCTTCTGTGTTGGGTGAAATGAGTCCCAAAACACATACTTGTCTGCGTTTGTACATGTGAATGGGTTATTCCTTTGGCAACCATATCCCATCTCGAACATCCCTGTCGCGCAGCATGCCGCTCCCACCACCTCGAACCCTTCATTTTTTCACCATTCAAACATTATTATATAGTTATATTTTATACAAATTAATAGAGAAGATTATGAAGTTATTAATGGTGGAATTGTTAATTAGCTAGCTTACCAAAAGAGGAAGGGTTCTTGATGATCCGCATAAATGGTTCATAGGGATTTGAGAAAACGAGGTTGGAACCAGGAAGCTCTTTGCTCAGCTTCTCAACCATCTTATCAAGCTTGCTGTTGAACTGGACGGCTATGTCGTTGTACCGTCCAACGCACTCACCTCCTGTGCCAATGTTGGTGGCTCTCTCTAAAGGCATGCATCCCATTGGAGGCAATCCACCTAGTGAGATCTTCCTTGCACCAAGTCCATGCAACTTCTTCACAAAGTCTTTCGCGATTCCGGCTAGAAAATCTTGGTAAAGGCTGACCGAGTATTGCGAAGAACGGCCCGGAAATGCAAAGTAATTCTCGAGGAAATCGTTGGTCCCTATGCTTATGAGGTAGAGAGAGTTGTCTATAGTCTCTGTGGCTCTGTCTTTTCCTTGGTATGCTTTAAGTTTTGTTTGGTATTCTTTGTAGTATTCGAGTTGTTTCCATAGAGGTAGTACCGCCTGCAATCACAATCAGTGGACTATAATTACTACAGTATGATAATATCCCAAAACAACCTTTAGCCTTGAAATAATTAATATCGCGATTTTTGTTTAAAAATATTTATCAAAATTAACATTTACAAACAAAATTACATGAAAATATAGTTTTTTCGTATGTATTAAATTAAAATTTCGTTAAATAAATAAATAAGTGTAAACAAAGACTTCTTACGAATAAAATACAAAGATTTGTTACATTCTATAACCAAAACAACTATGATAGTTTTTTTCATAAATATTATACTATATTTTATTATATCTCATCAATCATAAATGTTTATAAAGACGTGTAGTTATGTATCATATCAAATAGTATATATGTAATAAATACAAGTGTAAGAAAAGTTCGTACCAGAACATCAGAAGTGGCGTTGTCATAGCCAGTGGCAGCGGAAGCAAAGGTGACACCTGTTGCAAAATCTGAAATGTTATAAGAAGGATCCAAGTATGCCGGAATTATTGGTTTAAGCCCTAAGGCTTCAGACATAAAATCCGTCGCAATCTTTCCGTTACAAAACCGTCCGGTCGGCTTTCCACCAACAAAGTCCCGTCCATATGGCTCAAAGTTGCTTCTCGCAACAGTTGGGATATAATTGTTGTTCCCAGCATCAACAGTAGAGTCGCCAAACACGATGATCGCCGGTATTTTACCGGCAAATGTTACGGCTGGCGACGACATAGCTATTAGGAAAAGAATTGTGAAGAGACTTTTGAGGTGTCCCATAGTTTTTATTTTGTGGTTATGATTGTGATAGTGTGATTCCATGAGCTGTAAAAGAATAGGCCTCTCTTTATAAGAAAACATGAGTGTTTGAAATGTGGTTTCATTGAATAAGGAGAGGTTTGTTGTGTGTTTCAATTAATGCTGAAAAATTCTGGTGAGACATTATTATTTTCAGCACGATTTGTTGTTTGGTCGTTTGCCGCTCCATCAATACTGCTATCTTTTACCGTTGGATTATTGACTTTGCTATGTGTGTACTCTCTAAATTTTTGTAGTTATATGATTAGGGATATGACCAAATTGGAAATATCTCAATATTTATATCTTAATTCTTCAGTTAGGTTTTTAGTTTATGAAAGGAATTATCTGTCGAGAGACTAAGTGATATGTGTAGTTGAGTAGGGTCTACATATCTTATCCCATCAATTCAAGTTGGTTCAATCGTTGAAAATACTTTCGAAATGATGATTTTGGTGTTAAACGAAATTGTTTCAAAACAATAGCCATATGCTAATTTTTTACTCCATTATAGATCTCGTTCCCCACATCATCTTTCTCCCTATCATGAAGATCCTTTTAAATTAAAAAAAAAAAAAAATTAGTGACAAAATAAATGTATCCTTTTACAATTCCTTGTAATAAACACAATTTAGAGTTTTTGTACATATCCAACGAAACTCGACCATGAGTAACCGACAAAAGATTCTACTACATGAATCGAAACGAAACCCAAACCGGTATCAGTAAACCGGTTTTTTACCTACTCGAATCAGTTTAATCATTTGTAGATAACCGAATAAACTGAAAAACAAGTACTAATAACCAAAACTAAAAAAACCCCGGCCATATATTTTCATAACCGGATGAACTGGATAAACCAAAATAACTAAAGCGGTGAGTGTGATTGGTTTGTTACCTGACCAAACAAGAGAACACCGAAAGCAGAGAGAGTCTGAAAGAGGCCGGGGTTGAAGAAAGCAATCCTCCAAGCCGTGAACTTGGTGGCTCCCATCTTCCGAAACAACGAGAACAAGATGGGCATGATCAGCTGCTTCGCACATCCTCCGGAAGTTACCCCACCCGGCCGCGATTCCTTTAGCCGACCCAACGACGGGTACAGAAAACATAGAGCTCATCCTAATGATACGTTAAAGGCTGGGTTTGCATCACGATTCACTCGTGGCAACATCAACGGTTTTCTCGTATCTTTTTCCGTCAGAACGTTCTAGCTCCTTTTGTAAATTTCTCTTTTGTGGTATTCTCCAATACTGTTGTTTGCTATATAGTTTTTAGTTTTATATTCTTTTTGTTTCCTTTCCGCTTTTGTAAAAAATCTTAAATCTGGTATAAATTTTTACATTTTACCAAAAAAAAAGAGAGTGTAATTCAATTTTAAGATTGAGCTATCCATTCAATAAATATTAGTTTGGGTGAATTTTTTTTTTTAATGTTTTGTTTATCTATTTTAAACAATCTAAATATTGATTTCAAACTCTTTTTTTTAATCATCTATTACCTTCTCTAACTCGATCATAATGACATTTTAAAGGTTGGACTCGAATCACGGTTCACCCGTGGCAACATCGACGGTTTCAGATTGCAGTTCCCTTGTGGCAACATCGATGGTTTTCTCGTGTCTTCTTCCATCTGAACATTCTAGCTCCTTTGGTTAATTTAATCTTTTGTGGCCTTCTCCAATACAGTTGTTTGCTGCATAGTTTTTAATTTTATTTTTCTCGTTGTTTTATTTTCATGTTTGTAAAAAATCTAAAATCTAGTATAAATTTTTACATCTTACCAAAACAAAAAAAAAGTTAAGAGTGTAATTCAATTTTAAGATCGAGAGATTTATTCCGTTAATGTCAGTTTGGGTGAACTTTTTTTGTTTTGTTTATCTATTTTAAACAGTCCAAAAAAAGATTTCAAACTTTCATTTTGTCATCATTTACCATCTCTAACTCGATCCTAATAGTATGTTAAAGGCTACGTTCTGATCGCAGTTCACTCGTGGCAACATCGACGGTTTTCTCGTGTCTTTTTCCATCCGAACGTTCTAGCTCTTTTGGTTAATTTCATCTTTTATGGCCTTCTCTAATACTGTTGTTTGCTGCTTAATTTTCAGTTTTACGTTTTTCTTTGTTTTATTTCGTTTTTGTAAAAAATCTAAAATCTAGTATAAATTTTTACATTTTACCATAACAAAAAAAGCTAAGAGTGTAATTCAATTTTAAGAACGAGATATCCATTCAATTAATATCAGTTAGGGTGAAATGTTTTGTTTTGTTTCTCTATTTTAAACAGTCCAAAAAAAGATTTCAAACTCTCTTTTTGTCATTTCTTACCTTCTCTAACTCGATACTAATGATATTTTAAAGGCTAGGTTCGGATCGCGGTTCACTCGTGGTAACATCAACGATTTTCTCATGTCTTCTTCCGTCAGAGCTTTCTAGCTCCGTTTGTTAATTTCATCTTTTATGGTCTTCCACAGTATTGTTGTTTGCTGCATAGTTTTTGGTTTTATGTTTCTCTTTGTTTAATTTCCGTTTTTGTATAAAATCTTAAATCTAGTATAAAGTTTTACATTTTACCAAAACAAAAAAAGTTAAGAGTGTAGTTAGTTTTTAAGATCGAGAGATCCATTCACCTAATGTCAGTTTGGGTGAACTTTTCTTTTTTGTTTATCTATTTTAACCCGTCCAAACATTGTTGTGAAACTCTCTTTTTGTCATCTTTTCCCTTCTCTAACTCGATCCTAATGATATGTTAAAGGCTGGGTTTGGATCGTGGTTCACTCATGGCAACATCGACGGTTTTCTCGTGTCTTCTTTTATCATAACGTTCTAGCTCCTTTCGTTAATTTCATCTTTTGTGGCCTTCTACAATACAGTTGTTTGCTGCCTAGTTTTATTTTTAAGTTTTATGTTTTTCTTTGTTTTATTTCCTTTTTTGTAAAAAATCTATGATATAATTTTTTACATCTTACCAAAATAAAAAAAAAGTTAAGATTATAATTCAAATTTAAGATCGAGATATCCATTCAAATAATATCAGTTTGGGAGAAATGTTTTGTTTCTCTATTTTAAACAGTCCAAAAAAAGATTTCAAACTCTCTTTTGTCATCTTTTACCTTCTCTAACTTGATCTTAATGATATTTTGATAGGCTAGGTTTAGATCGCGGGTCACTCGTGGCAACATCAACGGTTTTCTCTTCTCTTTCTCTGTCATAACGTTCTATCTATTTTCGTTAATTCCATATTTTGTGGCCTTCTGTAGTGCTGAATAGTTTTTAGATTTATGTTTCTCTTTTTATTTCCGTGTTCTTTTTTGGTGAGATTTTTATTTCCGTGTTTGTAGAAAGTCAAAAATCTATTATAAATTTTTACATTTTCCCAAAACAAAAAAATATTAAGAGATTAATTCAATTTTCAGATCGAGGGATTCATTCAATTAATATCAGTTTGGGTGAATTTTTTTTATTTTGTTTCTCTATTTAAATTCTCTTTGTTTTATTTCGTTTTTGTAAAAAATCTAAAATCTAGTATAAATTTTTACATTTTACCATAACAAAAAAAGCTAAGAGTGTAATTCAATTTTAAGATCGAGATATCCATTCAATTAATATCAGTTTGGGTGAAATGTTTTGTTTTGTTTCTCTATTTTAAACAGTCCTAAAAAAGATTTCAAACTCTCTTTTTGTCATTTCTTACCTTCTCTAACTCGATACTAATGATATTTTAAAGGCTAGGTTCGGATCGCGGTTCACTCGTGGTAACATCAACGATTTTCTCATGTCTTCTTCCGTCAGAGCTTTCTAGCTCCGTTTGTTAATTTCATCTTTTATGGTCTTCCACAGTATTGTTGTTTGCTGCATAGTTTTTGGTTTTATGTTTCTCTTTGTTTAATTTCCGTTTTTGAATAAAATCTTAAATCTAGTATAAAGTTTTACATTTTACCAAAACAAAAAAAGTTAAGAGTGTAGTTAGTTTTTAAGATCGAGAGATCCATTCACCTAATGTCAGTTTGGGTGAACTTTTCTTTTTTGTTTATCTATTTTAACCCGTCCAAACATTGATGTGAAACTCTCTTTTTGTCATCTTTTCCCTTCTCTAACTCGATCCTAATGATATGTTAAAGGCTGGGTTTGGATCGCGGTTCACTCATGGCTACATCGACGGTTTTCTCGTGTCTTCTTTTATCATAACGTTCTAGCTCCTTTCGTTAATTTCATCTTTTGTGGCCTTCTACAATACTGTTGTTTGCTGCCTAGTTTTTTTTTTAAGTTTTATGTTTTTCTTTGTTTTATTTCCTTTTTTGTAAAAAATCTATGATATAATTTTTTACATCTTACCAAAATAAAAAAAAGTTAAGATTATAATTCAAATTTAAGATCGAGATATCCATTCAAATAATATCAGTTTGGGAGAAATGTTTTGTTTCTCTATTTTAAACAGTCCAAAAAAAGATTTCAAACTCTCTTTTGTCATCTTTTACCTTCTCTAACTTGATCTTAATGATATTTTGATAGGCTAGGTTTAGATCGCGGGTCACTCGTGGCAACATCAACGGTTTTCTCTTCTCTTTCTCTGTCATAACGTTCTATCTATTTTCGTTAATTCCATATTTTGTGGCCTTCTGTAGAGCTGAATAGTTTTTAGATTTATGTTTCTCTTTTTATTTCCGTGTTCTTTTTTGGTGAGATTTTTATTTCCGTGTTTGTAGAAAGTCAAAAATCTATTATAAATTTTTACATTTTCCCAAAACAAAAAAATATTAAGAGATTAATTCAATTTTCAGATCGAGGGATTCATTCAATTAATATCAGTTTGGGTGAAATTTTTTTATTTTGTTTCTCAATTTAAATTCTCTTTGTTTTATTTCGTTTTTGTAAAAAATCTAAAATCTAGTATAAATTTTTACATTTTACCATAACAAAAAAAGCTAAGAGTGTAATTCAATTTTAAGATCGAGATATCCATTCAATTAATATCAGTTTGGGTGAAATGTTTTGTTTTGTTTCTCTATTTTAAACAGTCCTAAAAAAGATTTCAAACTCTCTTTTTGTCATTTCTTACCTTCTCTAACTCGATACTAATGATATTTTAAAGGCTAGGTTCGGATCGCGGTTCACTCGTGGTAACATCAACGATTTTCTCATGTCTTCTTCCGTCAGAGCTTTGTAGCTCCGTTTGTTAATTTCATCTTTTATGGTCTTCCACAGTATTGTTGTTTGCTGCATAGTTTTTGGTTTTATGTTTCTCTTTGTTTAATTTCCGTTTTTGAATAAAATCTTAAATCTAGTATAAAGTTTTACATTTTACCAAAACAAAAAAAGTTAAGAGTGTAGTTAGTTTTTAAGATCGAGAGATCCATTCACCTAATGTCAGTTTGGGTGAACTTTTCTTTTTTGTTTATCTATTTTAACCCGTCCAAACATTGATGTGAAACTCTCTTTTTGTCATCTTTTCCCTTCTCTAACTCGATCCTAATGATATGTTAAAGGCTGGGTTTGGATCGCGGTTCACTCATGGCTACATCGACGGTTTTCTCGTGTCTTCTTTTATCATAACGTTCTAGCTCCTTTCGTTAATTTCATCTTTTGTGGCCTTCTACAATACTGTTGTTTGCTGCCTAGTTTTTTTTTAAGTTTTATGTTTTTCTTTGTTTTATTTCCTTTTTTGTAAAAAATCTATGATATAATTTTTTACATCTTACCAAAATAAAAAAAGTTAAGATTATAATTCAAATTTAAGATCGAGATATCCATTCAAATAATATCAGTTTGGGAGAAATGTTTTGTTTCTCTATTTTAAACAGTCCAAAAAAAGATTTCAAACTCTCTTTTGTCATCTTTTACCTTCTCTAACTTGATCTTAATGATATTTGATAGGCTAGGTTTAGATCGCGGGTCACTCGTGGCAACATCAACGGTTTTCTCTTCTCTTTCTCTGTCATAACGTTCTATCTATTTTCGTTAATTCCATATTTTGTGGCCTTCTGTAGTGCTGAATAGTTTTTAGATTTATGTTTCTCTTTTTATTTCCGTGTTCTTTTTTGGTGAGATTTTTATTTCCTTGTTTGTAGAAAGTCAAAAATCTATTATAAATTTTTACATTTTCCCAAAACAAAAAAATATTAAGAGATTAATTCAATTTTCAGATCGAGGGATTCATTCAATTAATATCAGTTTGGGTGAAATTTTTTTATTTTGTTTCTCTATTTAAATTCTCTTTGTTTTATTTCGTTTTTGTAAAAAATCTAAAATCTAGTATAAATTTTTACATTTTACCATAACAAAAAAAGCTAAGAGTGTAATTCAATTTTAAGATCGAGATATCCATTCGATTAATATCAGTTTGGGTGAAATGTTTTGTTTTGTTTCTCTATTTTAAACAGTCCTAAAAAAGATTTCAAACTCTCTTTTTGTCATTTCTTACCTTCTCTAACTCGATACTAATGATATTTTAAAGGCTAGGTTCGGATCGCGGTTCACTCGTGGTAACATCAACGATTTTCTCATGTCTTCTTCCGTCAGAGCTTTGTAGCTCCGTTTGTTAATTTCATCTTTTATGGTCTTCCACAGTATTGTTGTTTGCTGCATAGTTTTTGGTTTTATGTTTCTCTTTGTTTAATTTCCGTTTTTGAATAAAATCTTAAATCTAGTATAAAGTTTTACATTTTACCAAAACAAAAAAAGTTAAGAGTGTAGTTAGTTTTTAAGATCGAGAGATCCATTCACCTAATGTCAGTTTGGGTGAACTTTTCTTTTTTGTTTATCTATTTTAACCCGTCCAAACATTGATGTGAAACTCTCTTTTTGTCATCTTTTCCCTTCTCTAACTCGATCCTAATGATATGTTAAAGGCTGGGTTTGGATCGTGGTTCACTCATGGCAACATCGACGGTTTTCTCGTGTCTTCTTTTATCATAACGTTCTAGCTCCTTTCGTTAATTTCATCTTTTGTGGCCTTCTACAATACTGTTGTTTGCTGCCTAGTTTTTTTTTAAGTTTTATGTTTTTCTTTGTTTTATTTCCTTTTTTGTAAAAAATCTATGATATAATTTTTTACATCTTACCAAAATAAAAAAAAAGTTAAGATTATAATTCAAATTTAAGATAGAGATATCCATTCAAATAATATCAGTTTGGGAGAAATGTTTTGTTTCTCTATTTTAAACAGTCCAAAAAAAGATTTCAAACTCTCTTTTGTCATCTTTTACCTTCTCTAACTTGATCTTAATGGTATTTTGATAGGCTAGGTTTAGATCGCGGGTCACTCGTGGCAACATCAACGGTTTTCTCTTCTCTTTCTCTGTCATAACGTTCTATCTATTTTCGTTAATTCCATATTTTGTGGCCTTCTGCAGTGCTGAATAGTTTTTAGATTTATGTTTCTCTTTTTATTTCCGTGTTTTTTTTTGGTGAGTTTTTTATTTCCGTGTTTGTAGAAAGTCAAAAATCTATTATAAATTTTTACATTTTCCCAAAACAAAAAAATATTAAGAGATTAATTCAATTTTAAGATCGAGGGATTCATTCAATTAATATCAGTTTGGGTGAAAATTTTTTATTTTGTTTCTCTATTTAAATTCTCTTTGTTTTATTTCGTGTTTGTAGAAAGTCAAAAATCTATTATAAATTTTTACATTTTCCCAAAACAAAAAAATATTAAGAGTGTAATTCAATTTTCAGATCGAGGGATTCATTCAATTAATATCAGTTTGGGTGAAATGTTTTGTTTTGTTTCTCTATTTTAAACAGTCCAAAAAAAGATTTCAAACTCTCTTTTTGTCATCTTTTACCTTCTCTAACTCGATACTAATGATATTTTAAAGGCTAGGTTCGGATCGAGGTTCACTCGTGGCAACATCAACGGTTTTCTCGTGTCTTCTTCCGTCAGAGCTTTCTAGCTCTTTTCATTAATTTCATCTTTTATGGTCTTCCACAGTATTGTTGTTTGCTGCATAGTTTTTGGTTTTATGTTTCTCTTTGTTTAATTTCCGTTTTTGTATTAAATCTTAAATCTAGTATAAAGTTTTACATTTTACCAAAACAAAAAAAGTTAAGAGTGTAGTTAGTTTTTAAGATCGAGAGATCCATTCACCTAATGTCAGTTTGGGTGAACTTTTCTTTTTTGTTTATCTATTTTAACCCGTCCAAACATTGATGTCAGACTCTCTTTTTGTCATCTTTTCCCTTCTCTAACTCGATCCTAATGATATGTTAAAGGCTGGGTTTGGATCGTGGTTCACTCGTGGCAACATTCACGGTTTTCTCGTGTCTTTTTTTATCATAACGTTCTAGCTCCTTTCGTTAATTTTATCTTTTTTGGCCTTCTGCAGTATTGTTGTTTGCTCCCTAATTTTTTTTAGTTTCATGTTTTTGTTTGTTTTATTTCCCTTTTTGTAAAAAATCTCTGATATAAATTTTTACATTTACCGAAATTATAAAAAAAAAGTCAAAATTGTAATTCAATTTTAAGATCGAGATATCCATTCAATTAATATCAGTTTGGGTGAAATGTTTTGTTTCTCTATTTTAAACAGTCTAAGAAAAGATTTCAAACTCTCTTTTGTCATCTTTTACCTTCTCTAACTTGATTTTAATGATATTTTGATAGGCTAGGTTTGGATCGCGGTTCACTCATGGCAACATCAACGGTTTTCTCTTCTCTTCTTCTATCATAACGTTCTAGCTATTTTCGTTGATTTCATATTTCGTTGCCTTCTGCAGTGATGCATAGTTATTAGATTTATATTTCTCTTTTTTTATTTCCGTGTTTGTAGAGTCAAAAATCTATTATAAATTTTTACATTTTACCAAAACAAAAAAAAAGTTAAGAGTGTAATTCAATTTTAAGATCGAGGGATTCATTCAATTAATATTAGTTTGGGTGAAATGGTTTATTTTGTTTCTCTATTTAAACAGTCCAAAAATGATTTCAAACGCTCTATTTGTCATCTTTTACCTTCTCTAACTCGATCCTAATGATAATTTAAAGGGTAGGTTCGGATCGAGGTTCACTCGTGGCAACATCAACGGTTTTCTCGTGTTATCTTCCATCAGAGTTTTCTAACTCTTAACGTTAATTTCATCTTTTATGGCCTTCTACAGTACTATTGTTTGCTGTATAGTTTTTGGTTTTATGTTTCTCTTTGTTTTATTTCCGTTTTTTGTATAAAATCTTCAATCTAGTGTAAATTTTTACATTTTACTAAAACAAAAAAGTTAAGAGTGTAATTCAATTTTAAGATCGAGAGATCCATTCAATTAATGTCAGTTTGGGTGAACTCTTCTTTTTTGTTTATCTATTTTAAACAGTTCAAACATTGATATCAAACTTTCTTTTTGTCATCTTTTACCTTCTCTAATTTGATCCTAATGATACGTTAAAGGCTACGATAGGATAGCAGTTCACTCGTGGCAACATCGACGATTTTCTCGTGTCTTCTTTCGTCAAAACATTCTAGCTCCTTTCGTTAACTTCATCGTTTGTGGCTTCTGCAGTACTGTTGTTTGCTGCATAGTTTTTAGTTTTATGTTTTCCTTTATTTTATTTTTATATTTGTAAAAAAATCTTAAATCTAGTATAAATTTTTACATTTTACCAAAACAAAAAGTTAATAGTGTAATTCAATTTTAAGATCTAGAGATCCATTCAATTAATATCAGTTTGGGTGAATTTTTTTGTTTTGTTTATCTATTTCAATCAGTCCCAAAATTGATTTCAAAATCTCTTTCTGTCATCTTTAACCTTCTCTAACTCGATCCTGATTATATGTTAAAGGTTGGGTTCGGATCGTGGTTCACTCGTGGCAACATCGATGGTTTTCTCGTGTCTTCTTCTGTCAGAACTCAAAACGTTCTAACTCCTTGTTAGTTTCACTTTTGTGGCCTTATGTAGTACTATTGTATGCTACATAGTTTTTATTTTTTATGTTTTTCTTTGTTTAATTACTGTTTTTGTAAAAAATCTATAATATAATTTTTACATTATGCCAAAACGAAAAAAAGTTAAGAGTGTAAATCAATTTTAAGATCGAGAGATCTATTCAATTATAATCAGTCTGAGTGAACTTTTTTGTTTTTTTTTTTTATCTATTTTAAAGAGTCCAAAAATTGATTTGAAACTCTCGTTTTGGTCATCTATTACTTTTTCTAACTCGATCCTAATGATATGTTTAGGCTGGGTTCAGATCGCGGTTCAGTCGTGGCAACATCGACGGTTTTCTCGTGTCTTCTTCCATTAGGTTGTTCTAGCTCCTTTCATTGATTTCATCTTTTGTTGCCTTTGCAGTGCTGCATAGTTTTTTAGTTTTTATGTTTCTCTCTGTTTTATTTTCCTGTTTGTACAAAACTAAAATCTAGCATAAATTTTTACATTTTACCAAAACAAAAAAAAAGTTAAGAAAGTAATTCAATTTTAAGGTCGAGAGATTCATTCAATTAATATCAGTTTTGTGGTTTTCTGTAGTACTGTTGGTTGCTGCATAGTTTGTAGGTTTATGTTTCTCTTTGTTTTATTTATTTGTTTGTAAAAATCTATATTCTAGCAAAATTTACCTTCCTAAACTCGTTTCTAAGCCCAAGTTAGTTAGAAGAGAGAAAGATATTGACAGTTTCTTAAATATCTACTTTTATTTGTTCTTATACTTCGATCACGAATAGTCAATCCCTAAAACCTAATAAATAGTAGTATATGTATGACCAGTATCAATTTTAGAAAAATATAAGCAAAATTTTCAATCAAAGAATGTAAATATAAATGTCCAAGAACGATCATGCTTCAGGGTAGCTTCTGGGAGTGCTCTACGAGAAGGCGTATGTGTACATCTTGAGATATTTGTTTAGGGCAAACGGTCACCGCCATATCTTGTATGAAAGGCTGGACTGTCACAATCAAACTCTCCGCTTGCATGGTCATCTCTATCAACCGTCTCGGCAAAAAAGAAATGAAATGTGTGCATTTAAATTTTGATATGAGTAACAATTGCATAGTTTTATCAAATTCCATTACCATATTTAACATTGTTAAATGCAAAGAACTTGGAGTGATGTGATATAGTTCCCCTTTTTGTATATTTTAATGATCATGAAGTATATATTTCAAAGCTATTATTTCTTTGGGACGATTTGCGCAGAGACAAAAATGGAGCTTCTAATTAGGAAATAGACAAAAGTCGATTTTGTCGGAGACGAAAAGAAAAACAGCGTTACAAAGGACCCTCAGTTCAAAAAGAATTACAGAAAAACCAGATGTATACGCACCCATGCGCGTGGGATTCTCGGCTTTGACTTTTTTGGCAAAAAGGAATGAAGCGACCGTTAATAAATGCTCTGCTACGAACTGACCTTGCTACAAACATTTAATAATAGATAGACTAACATTAATTCTTGTTTTTTTCAAACTGGGAAAATATTAGCACGCTACAAATATATATTAGACGATTTTGACATTTGTACACATGTAAACACATGTATAGAGCGCTAAAAATAATTCTAGTGTTAAGTTATTGGATCTATGTTTACATGTATAGAGCGTTATTCACATTTGTATACACGTAAACATGTACATGAATCATTATTGACATTTGTATGCATGTAAACACATGTATAGAGCGTTATTAACATTTGTATATATGTAAACACGTATATAGAGCGTTATTAATATTAGTATACTTGCATAAACGCTACAAACATAACGATAATCACTGTATCCCAAACCGTTGAAAGGAGCAAGTGAATAATACATTGTAATTGGACATTGAAATATGATTGGAGTCATAAATTTCATCAAATTTTCGATTGATTTTCACCGGTTTTTGTTGAGTTTTTACCGGATTTCTTCGAATTATCACCAGATTTCAACAAACTATCATTGCATTTTCATCAGTTTTTGTTAAATTGTCACCGTAACTTACAAAGATTCATCATAATAGCAACACTAATTGTGTTGAATTTAAAGTGTTGCTATTACAGTGCGGTGCTCTGTTTGATCATGGCTCAATATAAACGATGGCGGCACACGAGGAAGATAACATGTAAGAAATATACATAGATCTATAAAGATTTTTAGATATTCATGCACAACATATTGATGTCTCATGTATTAGATCATATCATGTTTAATGGAAACACGCGTGAGGCTATTTTTGGCAAAAAGAGGGGCTAAAATTTTCTTTGTTTTGGGTTCCAACAAAAAATTATGAAAAACTAAATAATGTCCAGATCTCTGTCTCTCACCCAATTATCTCTATTTCTTTTTATCATCTTTAAAAGGTAAGTAAAGTACATGAACATAGTTTTAGTCCGAAGGCAAAACAATATATATACAACAAATAAACTAGGACAAAAAATCTAAAAACACTTGATTACGAAGCCCATGACCGGCTCTAGCCCCCAATTTTTTCAGAGATTCTTCAGCAAAACTTATTAACAAAATGATCCTTATTATATTTATTCTTACGATAATTGGCCCCAATTTTTTAAACTTTTTAAAATAACTTTAAATTTTTTTTTTTTTTTTTTAATTAACTTTAAATTTTCTTGGAGCATTTGACCCCAAAATCTCAGGACCAATCCTGATGAAGCCACATTATCCCTCTAAATGTTAATTATGATTGGAAGTTTGGAACCCCCCCAATCTTGGCTATCGTCCTTACAATTAAATTAGCCGATGAAGAAATCAGAGAGGATTTCACAAATCTCAAAAAGGTTCCAAATCTTGCAAATAACTCTTCGTACGGACATCACTATTAGTATCACTGTCTACTTTAAAAATCAGTTAAATGAAAATAATCATCACTATCATTAATGGGCCTTAATAACATGCAAATAAGAAGTGGGCTTAAAAGGCCCATTAAAGTCCTCCCGAGAAACCTTGCTTTCATTTTCAACACTCACAACAGGGTCTTTGATTCTCTGTCTTCTCCAAAGAGATGTTTCAGATTTCAAAGACCAAACTTTGTTTCCCACTCTCAACATTCACCAAGAGATACTCCTCATTTAAAGCTACTCAGTCGGTGATCGACAAGGCTGCAAACGATGGGGAGCTTAGAGTTTTCATTGTCTCCGGCGAAGTTTCCGGCGATAACATCGGTTCTCGTCTTATGTCCTCGCTTAAAAAGCTCTCTCCTTTACCCCTTCGTTTCCATGGAGTTGGAGGGTAAGCACTTGGGTTTTCCCCAATTAGGAAGATTCTTATGAAAAGTTTTGATTCTCTATTGAAAAGTTCATAAATTTGGAACATTTGTATCTTACAAATTGATGTTTATATGGTAAGATAGATCCTTGATGTGCAAGCAAGGGTTGACTTCTTTGTTTCCAATGGAGGATTTAGCTGTAATGGGTATGTGGGAGCTTTTGCCACATTTGTATAAATTCCGTGTGAGTAATCTACTTAACCTTTTCAATGGTTTGATATAAAGCTACTCTAGATCATTTTGATTGAATACTTTAGTTTTGAGATTTCAGGTGAAGTTGAAGGAGACTATTGATGCTGCGGTTAAGTTTAAGCCACATGTTGTTGTGACTGTTGATTCAAAGGGCTTCTCTTTTCGTCTACTTAAGGAGTTACGAGGTAAACAACACAAAACTTGTAAGAGAGAGTCATTGAGCTTTAGTGAATATAATGCTTGCTAAACAATGTTGCTTAGCGATTAAGACATACTAAATTCAAACCTTCATTGCGGTTTTCAAAAAGCACAGTTTTGCTGAATTGTACCAAAGATATGTATGAAAACTTCTTCGCCAGTAGCAACTTGTTTATGCTTAATCTGACTTTAATGTCTAGGATGATGTCCTTGAAGTTTTTTTGGGAAGTAGAAATTGAAAAAGCAGAGAAATGGGAACTTGTAAATGGCTTTTCGGAGCCAAAAGTTCCTGAATGAAGTCACATATATCATGTAGGACAATGGAGGAATGCTTTTTGGCTTTGCAGCTAGATACAATCGGCAGCAGTTGGAAAATTGTCCTGTGCATTTTCACTATGTCGCACCGTCGTTCTGGGCTTGGAAAGGAGGAGAGTCAAGACTTGGAGGTCTGTCTGAATTCGTTGATCATCTTTTCTGCATTCTTCCGAACGAGGAAAGGGTTTGTAGGGAACATGGGGTTGAAGCAACCTTTGTTGGACATCCTGTTCTTGAGGATGCTTCTGAGTTCAACCTTGTAAGCGTTTTCTTCTTCTTCTTCTTGAATTACCTCAGTTTCTATGATACTCTCTCGGATTCCTTAGTGAAATGGTGCTCTTTGTTGCCACAGATGAGGACGTGCAAGCCTCAGGAACTGAAACTTGAAGGCTTGAGTTTTAGCGAACACTCAATACCTTCTGGTAATGTGAAGTTTATCTAAATGATTAACCTTTTTTACAGATTGAATATCTACTTTTGTTGATATCTCATTGTTCTTCTGCTGCATTGCATAAGTTTTCATGAAACAAGACTCCACTGTCATTTCGGTGCTACCGGGGAGCAGATTACAAGAAGTTGAAAGAATGCTACCCATATTTTGTAAAGCAATGAAGCTACTCAAAGACCCGTTTCCAAAACTAGTAACGCTCATCCATGTTGCATCCAATAGTCAAGTTGATCATTACATTGGAAAATCCCTCAGTGAGTGGCCAGTTCCAGCAATACTAGTCCCTAGTGGATCCACTCAGCTTAAATATGATGCCTTTGGCGTAAGTCTCCGAAACCTCGTTCTCAGTGTCTCTTCTGTTTTGCTCCTCTCATTTTGCGGTGTTCCATAATAACAGGTCAGTCAGGCTGCATTATGCACTTCAGGAACAGTTGCTGTTGAGTTGCAGCTTGCTCGTCTACCTTCTCTTGTTGCTTACCGAGCACATTTTCTAACAGAGCTATTAATCCGTTACAAAGCCAAGATACCTTATATTTCTCTTCCAAACATTCTCCTAGACTCCCCAATCATTCCTGAAGCTTTGTTTCAAGCTTGCAACCCTTCAAATCTCGCCTCGATAGTAAAGTATATCTTTTTCCTTTTACCACTTTTACTTTATATTATGTTATCCGGCAAATGAGAATGGGCATGATGATGATGATGATGTGAGATATTGTTTGAAATTGTAGGAGACTACTCTTGGATGAAAAGATGAGAGAAAGACAAGTTGTTGGTGCTGAGAAGTTGATACAGCTCTTGCATCCGTCAGAAAGCAGAATGGGCAACTCAATTCATTGCACTGGTTTGGAATCTCATCGATATACACCAAGCATGTTAGCAGCTTCGACTATTCTTAGTTATGTCAAGCGCTAAAAACTCTCGTAAATCAGATTCCTTGCTTGTAACACATTGTCATAACTCATAAGGACCCCCCTTGTTTGATACTAGAGTACACTGAGATTATTTTCTCAGCTACATTCTTGCAATAGGTTGGAATTTTTTCATAAGAGTTCTAACATAAGGTAAATTACAGTTAAAGGCGACTATGATCAGTGTCCATTAGATTGTCTCAGCTTATTTGGTTTGAAGTCTAAGACAAACAGACAACAAGGGCTTTGGAAAGCATAAAAGGATAAGTGAAAGTATTGACTGTCTAAGCTTATTTGCTTTGGAGGCTAAGACAAACAGCCACCTAGTGTGGCTTGTCATAACTGGTATAATAATGGTATTTCGCTGTAAAGATAGATACAGAATCATGGGAGAATGAAGAATAAACCAGACAAAGATGCTTTCCTTGAACATAGAGATAGATGCAAAAACACCAAAACAAGAAAGATTCATCTCATGTTCTCAAACCCCAAACTCTCTCAAGCAATGCACCAATCTCCATGTACAAAAAAAAAAGAAAAAGAAACATTCTCACAACAGTATATTTGTTGATGAAAATTCTTGCAAGAGTATGATTCTCTGGTTCTAAGAGCCATCCATGGCAATATCACCACCGGTTGTTGGCTTTGTTGGAGTAGCTCCAAAAGTGAACTCTTGAGGAGGGATACTTGAAGCAGGAGATGAAAATATAGAAGAAGTAGGAGCATTGTTGAACACAGGTGCTTGTGCTTGATTATCAATCTTAGGGAAACCAAACCCAAATGTTGGAGCATCGTTGATATTCATCGCCGACATCATCCCAGATCCGAATATCGACTGCTCAAACTCCTGCAGTTGTTGGTAAAACTCTGTGTACAAAAAGAAAAGCAATGAGCAACAAACAGTTTCAAGAACGATAAGTTTCTAATCCAAAGTCTAAGTACTTGCCTGGACTTATGTCTGTGCTTGGTCTCCGTTGTTTAACCCACTGATGACTCTCAGCGAGTCTCCACCCTTTACGTTTCATCAAGTACGCTATGACAACCGCTGGTGATCTGTCATGTAATCGAAACACAAGAGGGATTAAGACTCAAAACATATCACTGTATTAGTCTAAATAATTCATGGCAATCTTAAGAAAGCAGCTGCAAATTTAGATGATAATAAGAGAATGATAAATGTACTCACCTACTTTTCCCAGACATACAATGCACAAGAACACGTGCCTTGTCCTTCTCACATTGGTCTACACAGTAGAACACCAAAACATGGATTAAAAAACAAAAAAGATCAAATCCACTGTTGGAAAATAGGATTTAAGAAATAGAATCTCAAACCTAAAAACTTGATAGCATCATCAAACTGTAAAACTTTTTCATTATCAAGACCATGATAAGTGAATGAATTCCTGTAGAGATTCTGGCACATAGGAACCGTCTGAAACAGAGTAACAAAAACAGAGTCAATACCAAAAATAAAAACACATTCCTCTCAATTATCAATTACCATAACAGGAATTTTAACAGAAACCATAAGTCAACAAAAGTAATATTCATCTACAAAGCAAAATCCTAATTCAAAACAACAATTTCAAACTCTTTGCTAATATCAAGAACCAATTCAAGAATTACTTAAAGGTCTAATCTTTTTCTTATGGGTCATCAATGTTTAAAACAAAACCAATTCAAGAATTCAAATCAAACCAAAGAAACTCACATTAAGAACACGAGAAATCCCCTGAGTCTTAAGAAGCTCAGAGCGAGAAGCGTTGTCGTAACTACCGAGGTAAAGAAACTCCGGGAGAATCTCCGACGGAAAAGCACTGACGTGGACTTGTTGCGCCGCCACTGTATCGGAAGAAACAGGCATACAGTGACCACAGATTCCACATACTTCACCTTCCTCGTACTTATGGTAATGCCCACAAATCGAACAAGGGTTCTCTCTTTCTCTCTTCCTCATAATCAAATTCTTAGATCCGATTTCTGATCAAAACCCAGATCAGAGAAAACCCTTGATTTCACAGACGGAGAAAATTAGGGTTTGGGTTTGGAGAATTTTTTTGAACGGAAGAATTGGGAAGGAGAAGACTTGAGAGAGTTTTTTTGTGAGAGGAAAAAAAAAATATGAAGAATTGTTTTCTTCTTCGATGGGATTAATACGATTCGGATAGATACGTGCCACGTGGAGTTTAGATTTGTGTAAATCTTCTTTAAACACTTTGTGAGTTTCAGTTCTGTAAGATACGGGTAACTGAGTCAAAATTGTTAACTTAACATTTATTGCAAATTTACTTTTTATTTTTTTACTTTTATGGATTGGATTTTGTTAATTTTAATAAGGATTTTGTTTTATGCCACTTTCATTACTCATTAATGTTAACTAGGTTTTAGAGGTAAAAGTTAAGTAATAGAGTTGTAATTTTTCATAAATCTAGTTGGCTGACAAGAAATAGTTTATTTAGTAAATTAGTTGAATTATTATGGCAAACTTTATTAATTTATTTACTTAATTAATTTACTTTATATAACTTGTAGAAAATCAAAGTCATGATCATTTGACTCGAAAAGGGGTTGGCGGTCAGATATCCGTTCTAGTTCGGATTGGGCATTTCGGATTTTGGGTTTAGAGGTATAAAACCAATTCGGGTATTTCGGGTTCGGATTACCCGAAATTCCCCAAAATCAAAGTTGTTATAACCAAAATCTATCAAAAATACACGAAAAACGCAAAATATCTCAAAATTTTGAACATTTTTTACCCAAATTTAACTCAAAAGTAGATTAAATATCCAAATATCCAAATATTTTGGACACTTATGTATTACAAATATAAATATTCATAATATATTATAGGATATTATTATGGATTTAAATTGTAGGTATGTTTGGGTATCTATTTAGGTATTTGTTCGTGTTTGGATCAGATTCGAATTTAGGTTTTCGGGTTTAGAGGACTATATCTGTTTTGGATCTTTTAAATTTCGGGTTTGGATTTGAATCGGATTTTTTGGATCGGATTCTGATCGGATGCTCGGATTTGGATATTATGCCCACCTCTAAGAAAACCTCCTACAATGCACGATTTGATGATTAATCAGTCTGGTTAATGCAAGAATTAATAATTAATTTCCGGGTGAACCGATTGATTGGCTAAATCATTAGTTAACTAAACCGTTTTTTTTTTTTTTCTAGAGGAAAAAAAAATCTTAAATCCCTGATAATTCTCAAAGCTCCACTCTTTCGCCGTCGTATCCACCCATCATCGCCGTCGTCTCCGTCACGGTCGCTGTGAAATGGCGACCTCTTATCTCCGTAGACACTTGAGCTCAAGTTGTCTCCGCTTGACCCGCTTCATCACTACTTCTCATCCTTCACATCGCCGTGTTGTTGTCACTGGTCTCCTTCTCACTCCATTTCCATGTCTTCACATATACTTATATTTGTAATTTCTCTGATTAGACATTGTTCATGCAGGTCTAGGCATGGTGACTCCACTTGGACGAGGCGTTGAAACAACATGGAGGCGTTTAATTGATGGAGAATGTGGGATAAGAGGATTGACTCTTGATGATCTAAAGATGAAGTCTTTTGATGAAGAGACAAAGTTATATACTTTTGATCAGCTTTCTTCTAAAGTTGCTGCTTTTGTGCCTTATGGATCAAACCCTGGTGAATTTGATGAGGCCCTTTGGCTAAACTCTAAGGTATCTCTTTCTTCTTAAATAAACTGGCTTTGCAAGTTATTAGGACAGAATTACTAGGAATACAGTCAAATCTCATGTTGTATCATAAAGTTTTAGATTATGTTGTGGTGAATTTGGTTAGAAGCATTGCTTGTTGCTTGCTATCCACAACATTGCCTCACTGAGCAGCAATGTCTTTGTACTTTTTCATGGAGGAAACATTTTTTGGATTAGTGCTTCTCATTTTCTGTCCTTTGGAAGCTTGATATTGTTTGTCAGAGATATGTATAAAGTTAAGGTTTTGTTATTGTTCTTTTTGAATCCTGGAGGCAGTTGCGAATTTTATCGGATATGCTTTATGTGCTGCTGATGAAGCTTTGAGAGATGCAGAGTGGTTACCAACTGAGGAGGAAGAAAAAGAAAGAACAGTTAAGTAGTCCTCATCTGTTGTACATCATATGATGAGGAATTGTAATATTTTAGTTTGTTTTCTCTGATTTTGGAAATTTTGGAATACCAGGGAGTCTCTATTGGTGGTGGAATTGGAAGTATAAGTGATATTGTGGAGGCAGCGCAGCTGATTTGTGAAAAGGTTAGACCTTTATGTTGTCTTTGCATCATTTTCTCGGAAATTACAGATTTTTAAGGATTGTTTTATCTTAGTTTCCTTTAAGACTTAACGATTATGGTGATGCAGAGGCTACGGCGGCTTAGTCCGTTTTTCATTCCAAAAATATTGGTAAACATGGCATCTGGTCATGTGAGCATGAAGTATGGATTTCAGGTGTGTTGAATTTTTCAATTTTCTTTTATGCAAAATAGTATGAACAATTAAACATCTTAGGTTATACAATATTTTGTTAGCTTAGAGTTATGTACTTGGTGTTTTAGTTCTGCAACACTTCCTTTGGGTATTTTGGTACAAAAAAAGCTCCAAAATTGACAAGTTGTTAGGATAATGGGGGAATTTGGGATTTAAATAGGTGAAGAACATGAGCTAATATGGATTGGAAATGACTTTGATACCTTAATATGTTGAGATTCTCCATTGAATGCTTAATTATAAGGAGGTTTGTTAAAATAGTCCAAATATTGAGGACTATTCGTTTCTACTCCAGAACGTGTCTAGAATAGTCCTCTGATGTTCTTAAGTAGAAAACCGTTTGCATAGCATTGCCATGCTTTTGAATATAGGGGCCAAACCATGCTGCTGTGACAGCTTGCGCAACTGGTGCACACTCTATAGGGGATGCCACTAGGATGATTCAATTTGGAGATGCAGATGTTATGGTGGCAGGTGGAACTGAGTCCAGCATTGATGCTCTGTCCGTTGCTGGATTCTCTAGGTAACTAATGATCGGTCTCACACGCTTTTTGTGTATAAAAAAGCTCATTTCTTTCTTGGAAACAAGAGGCATATGGTCCAGTGTCAGCAGATTACTATCCACTGTTAGTGCGTTAATGCCTAAAAACTATGCTACGTCATCTTAGATAGGCACAGACACAACAAACACAAATGTTTAAATGAAATTTTGAACCTTTTTTCAGATCAAGGGCTTTGTCAACTAAATTCAATTCTTCTCCACAAGAAGCTTCACGGCCTTTTGATTGTGACCGGGATGGTTTTGTGTAAGTCACATTCTTCGTTGTTTATGTGAAAAAACCCTGTTTTGGCGATGTTGATTCCATCCTTTTTGATTTGGTTGCAGGATAGGGGAAGGTTCAGGGGTTATAGTATTAGAGGTAAAATTTTATGGAAGAAGATATGTCCTTTACCTAAACTCTGGAGTCTCGGATAGTCACCCCCTCAGCTGTTTTTTGATCCTAATATATAATCTTTGTTTTCATTTCTGGTTATAACAAAAGGAATATGAGCATGCAAAAAGACGCGGAGCAAAGATTTATGCTGAGCTTTGTGGATATGGGATGTCAGGTTAAGCTCATAGATACTAGTAAAACGAATTTTGCTTTAATAGATAATAATAATAAAAACACATTTTGGATTCATTAAGAATGAATCTTCTTGATAAGTAGGCGATGCACACCATATTACTCAACCTCCTGAAGATGGAAAGGGAGCTGTTTTGGCCATGACACGCGCCTTAAGACAGGTAAGCTCCATATTATTAATCATTGGCCATTGGTTAGCTGCAGTTTTGTAATTATGATACTCCTACAATGGTTTCTGTTGATGATCTTTTATGAATTTGGTTTTAGCAGTTTGAATTCTAATGATTTGGTTAAATGTCCATGGCTTTTCAGTCTGGTCTGTGCCCAAACCAAGTCGATTATATAAACGCACATGCAACATCAACCCCAATAGGTAAAAAGATTGAAACTTTGTGTTGGTTCGCTTTGGTTTTACAAAAACTGAACTGATGATTGTGTTATCAAATCCAATTTCTAGGCGATGCCGTGGAAGCAAGAGCTATCAAGACCGTTTTCTCTGAACATGCTACATCAGGCACCTTGGCATTCTCCTCCACCAAGGTAAAAATGCCTCATGTTTCTTACTCAGATTATGTTACCAAAGAGTTTACCCTACAGTCGTAAGTAGTAACTACGTGTCTGCAAATAAATAAGAGACTGGACTTGCTAAATTTTGTCTCAGACCGTTCTGAAATCATCTACAAACTCTTGTCGATAAATGGATTCTACTTCTTTTGACTGAAGGGGGCTACTGGTCATCTTCTTGGAGCAGCTGGAGCAGTGGAAGCTATTTTCAGTATCCTTGCTATACATCACGTAAGCACTCTCATTTCTTACTTCTGTGTTCTTGTTTGATGATTAAGGTTTTGTAACCTAACCAGAACCTGCAAAAAATTTGTAGGGGGTTGCTCCTCTGACGTTGAATGTCAAGAATCCAGATCCCATCTTTGACCAGAGTTTCATGCCTTTAACCACTTCGAAAAAGATGCGTGTTCGGACAGCAATGTCGAATTCGTTTGGCTTTGGAGGAACAAATGCATCTTTGCTCTTTGCCTCAATCTAAAGTTGTGTAAACGGCGTAGCAAAGGTTTTGAACTGATCTTTCTTTGATTGCATAGAAGATTACATTAGCGAGTTCCCTATGAAATTACAGATAAAGACCTTTTCTTGCAATATCCTTTTAAAGGAAGTTTTTAGCACTGATATCAAATGATTCAAATAAACACAAAGTTTGAAACTCTAAAATAAAATTGTTTAGCTCTCTATCAAAACGCTGAGGAAAACAAAGCAACAAGATGGGCTTATATAGTCTAGACCACAAACAGTCATTTGCACTGAGAATGATAATAGCTAAGATTGTTTATAAGGGGCAACTGTGGCAGCATACATACAGAGGTGAAGCTACACATAAGATCACTGGGCAGTGAAACATCTGATAATACACATCTTATTGAAATAAGAGTTCAAAGATTCAAAGAACATGACCAAGATAAATTATGTAGAGCTTGTTTAGTCACCTCTTTTCCTTTTACCTTGACCTTGCTTGATTTTGTCCAAACTTGGAACATAATTAAGAGCTGGCCAACATACTTGCACTTTATCAACTCCAAAATCCACTGTTGTGACTATATTATCCTCACCAACAATGTATATAATGTTTTTGGTATCGCCTTCATCTTCAACATCAATCAATGTGTCACAATACACCAAGACTTTCTTCTCCTCATACAGCAAGAAACTTGCATCACGCGAAATTTCAAATTCAGGGCTCAAATCCAATGCTAAGAGCTTGCTCCATGACACCACCACTTTGGCGGTCGTCTCATCAATCTTATTAGTTCACCCATATCTCAGTCTTGGTTCTTTCATCTCGCTGTAATAAAACCGCAAGCTTCTCTTCTCTAACAACAGAAAGACATGTAGCTTCAAATGTACTACAGTGATCATACGGAAGAGGCACAGGTACAGATTTCTCTGTTGAATAATCAATTTTGAGCAAGGATAGGCTGAAGGGAGTTTTTGTTTTATCTAAAGCAAACATGCAAGTATTTCCCTTCAAAGACACAGACAGATCAGAGTATCTCAACCACCAACCTGGACATATATCACCAAGACTCCTCCATGTATCAGAGTTAAACTCGTACATTTCAAAAACGTTGATATCAAGATAACAGCTCAACACTTTGTAGCTCTTATTATTGCTGTCTCCTTGGCAGTATCCGATATCTAAGATGCAGCAGCTTTGGCGAGGATTGCTGGTATTGATCCACCTTTTTCACCAGTTAATGGGTTATAGATGTGTCATTGTAGAAGGTGCATAACAAGACTCCGTCACAGTGAATGACTCTGTTTATATCGAATTGAACTGAATACTTAACACGAGGATCGGGTAAGCTTAGCTCACTTTTTACCTCTACAAATGGAATAGTTTTATTGAGATTGATGCTCAACGGAGCAATATTGAAGTTCTTTGTCAACATGAGATGCATAAACTGCTTTGGGGCTTTATTGAAGTGTTTTCTTGCGAATCTCCAATCATCGTTGAATAAACGGTTCCATCGTTTGCATGTAGATCTTAATCGTTTCAGATCTGAAGCCGGAACGTAACTGAGTATATCTTTAATCTTATCTTCATGTATCTATTTGACGACTTTCTTAATCTTTTATGATACTGCTATTGCTTGTTTAACAAGTATCCTTTCTCGAAATTGCCAGAAAATTTTTCATTTCACTCCATGTTAACTTACATTAGCGAGTTTTCTATGAAATTACAGACAAAGATGTTTCAAATACCTACTTTTGCTTGCAATATCCTTCGAGCTCTTTTAAGAATATCTTGACCTGAAACCTTCTGTAAGAGGAATGACTTTTGCTGATACTTTTGATTGCAACTTAAGCACAGCTTCGCGGATTTCCTGCCATTGCAACCACAAGTATAAGATAAAATACATCATGAGGGACTAAATTTTGTACTAAGAACATGAAGCCAAATTGAGACTTTCACCTCTACGTGGTAACGTGATGAGAAATGCGTCAATAATACAGTTTTGCTTCGGATCCACTTTGCATTCTCAACAATCTGCAATTTGTTCATGGAAAATTCGTCTTACATTGTACTTCTACAAGTGTGTTTGAACATAAATAGGATCGTACCTGAGATATATGAGTATGACCGAGTGCCTGCGCATGCTCAGTGCTAAAACTTTCATCCAAGAAAGTTGCCTGCCAGATCGGTTAAGCTCAGAAACTATAATATAATCCAGTGAAGTGTTAAAATGATATACAGTACCGCCAATAGAATTAAAATAAGTACCTCGGTTATAAGAACTTTTGCCCTCAGTGCATCAGCGTTACGAGGGTCAAGCATATACTCTGCAGTTGTATCTCCAGTGAAGGCTATCTCAGGGGATAATATGGTGTCTGTAATCTGTAATTAAGTTCAACATTGTGTGATTTATCAAACCTCAATATCAAAAACTTTCCCTTTTCAAATCACTTGTCAATACGGCTTATTATAAGCAACAAACCTCGACGCCAGACTTTTTAATCTTTTCTATCTGTTTGCCTTTGAGGTGAGCATACTGCTTCTGCAACTTCTTCCTGACGGAGTAGATGACATAACCCTAAAAGTAGCCATAATTCCAGAACTCAAGATCAGTAAAAACAGATGCTCTCATGCCAAATTCACGATATCTAGTACCTGACTCGGTATAACGTGGTGTGTTGCAAACGGTCTAACAACAATGTCATTCCGCAACTCGTATGTTTCACCTGCCACCAACAAAGAACTCAGATTTGCTATCTGAACAAGGTTGGTTATTAACTGTAAACATAAAAAACAGGTCAAGGCTTTTCACTATTTTCATACCTACATCGAGTGGAATAAGTTCTACATTCAGCTCTACTTGACCCATAGTCCTGTGAATCTCAAGAAGCTTCTCAACATCTTCTTTAATAGATGGTGGCACGAATATTTTCGGTGGCTCAAGATTGTATAAACCACGGCTCGCTACATACATCGGTAGCCCTCCCTGAAGGAAACACAAAAATTAGCCACAAGATTCATCCCAAAAAAAACCCATAATTCAATCAAAAGTCAGAAATATCAAACAATGGCTCGATTCATCGTCGATTCAACTCTAAGATTCATCATAAAACACGTAACTCAGTCAAAAAGCCGAAACTTTAAACCAAATCTAAAAAGAGGGTTCAAGAAAAACTAGTCCTTATCCTTCCAAATCATAGAACAATGGCTCAATTTTGAACTAAAATGTATCATCAATTCAACACTTAGATTCATCCCAAACCACATACTTCAATCAAAAGGCCGAAACTTTAAACCAAATCTAAAGAGGGTTCGAGGAAAAACTAATCCTTATCCATTCAAATCATTGAACAAAACAAAGACTCAATTTTGAACTCACAATATGATCAAGATGGGCATGAGTGATAAAAAGAAACTTCTGCTGAATAGCACGAGAAGGGCACCTCCCAATATCAAAGACACATTTAAGCTCAGGGACGATAACACAAGTCTCGTGCCCACCTACAGAAATCCCCTCAATCGCATAACTCTCCAATTCGACGCCTTTTCGGTTAACGGCGGCGCGTGCTTTCCGATACTCTTCTTCTTCCTCAATTGCTCGGCTAATCGATGAGAAATAGCCAGAGACTTTGACAGGACTCACGAAATTGCTACGGTGGGTCTGTATCTGTGCAGCGAGCTGGTGAATAATCACTGGAGGGCCATGGTACTTGGTGAAAGGGAAGATTTTGGAAGGTGAAATTGGAAACGAAGAAAGCTGCATCTTCTGGGTTTTACAGAGGTTTTTGGGGTTTGTTTCCTCCTTCACTCAGACATGAAACGATAGAAAATGCAAAGAACGGCCTTTCTTCGGATTGAGTGAGACCGAATTGAACCGATCTTAGTACATCTGTATAGCTCCGGTTTAATGCTGGTTATGTTAATTTAAGGATTCTTTTGGGTTAATTCTGATTGAGAAGTGGAAAAGCATTTTAACAAATCTTTTGGGGTTACGAATCGATGTCGAGGAAATTTGAGTCGTTTGATAGTCCGTTTGTCCTTAATTCTTCCGATCATCTAGGTTTATCGATAGTTGCTTATAAACTAGATGGAACTAATTACAATAGTTTTTTTTTTTTTGGTAAACAGGTGAAGATTTATTATACCAATTTTTGAATTTTTACAGAACACGAAGACTCAACAAAGAAAGCAGAAAACCAAAATCTACAAACAAACAACATTACAAAAGAACACTATAAAACAAGGGAAGAACAATGGAAATAGCATTCGTTGGAGGAGGAGGATTCCCAATTCAATCGGTTTTGCCACGAGTCCTCCGCACCCGAGAAACGTCCTCAAATCCTCTGACGATGCGGGCCTACAGCTTTTCCGAGCGCAAAGATCATCTTTCACCTGCATAGACAAGCCATATTGAAAGAATTTACACTAACAAGTGCCACCACCTCGGAGATACAAACTTCCAAAATGTAGAACCCCGACAGCAAAGAAAACTCGAGCTGCAACACTAGAGCCAAGGTCGATAGAGAACCAGCTTCGCTTCAGCCTATGCGCAAAGTAACTCCGAGCCACATCAGTCCCGCCACAACTATTACCACCGCAGCTTCGCTGGAAAAGCAAGGGGCTCTCGCCATTGGTCTCAGAACGAAGAACCCGTCCGAGCCACATCGGACCCGCCACAACGGAGATGTCGCAGCTTCGCCGGAAAACAAGGCACCGCCAGCCGCACCACCAGCCAACGTGGTTGACCATCAGACCACCAGAGCAATGCCGCGTCGAGCGATGGGAAAACAACACTGAGACATAGAAGTAAGAACCATCACCGGAAAAGCACATCCAAGCGGAAGGAGCCAAAAACGAAGTCGGAGAAGAGGCGAACACATGTTCACCAACGCCGGCAAATCTCTGAAATCCACCAGCCACCATCAGAGGAGATCGATCTCCGAACAAGCTAGAGAGGATCTAACCGCCACGAACCAAACCGAGCAGCACACCCAACGTGAGCAAGACCATCAAGGAGAGTCTTCACTCAAACATAATCACCGTCCTCAAGCAATCAGGGGAATGAGGAAGACAACTGAGAAGATGGAGTCGCTGTTGTAAGGAGGAGAGCCGCAGCAAACCACCGCCGATTTGGCCTCAAAAATAGCCTCCAACCCGAAGAAAAACAGCTCAGATCCATTGGAAGTACTTACAGAAAATTGCCGGAGATGGAATGAGCCGAACAGCGAAGACAACGGAGCCCTCTCACGGTACCGACGAGGAGCGCCGGTGACCGGAGAGGCAAACGAGAAAAGATCTAGGTTTCTGCAAGTCTCCTTTGATTTGAGAGAGAAAAGAGGGGCGCGTGACTTTCACGCAGTTTCTTTTAAAACTGTTAGGGTAAACTTTTTATAGTGACAGACCCCACCGCAAAGCGGCCCCATATCCAGGAAAAATTCCACCTCCAGCCTGGACCTACGGGTTAGTATACACCGCTTGCCCCTACTCGTATGGAGGAGTTTTTATTTGGAGAGGTTCAGTACCACCGTGGTGACAGAGAGACTCGAACTCGAGACCTCTGGCACTCATCTGTGAGAAGGAAATACCACTAGGATACCATCACTTCTCTAATTACAATAGTTGGTATATAGCAATGAGGTTAGTCTAGATGCAAAGAATAAGCTTAGCTTTATTGACGGATCTTTGCTGCGAGTCTGCGACCATGTGAGAGTGATTATAGTTTCAAGATCTCGAATATATGCAATAGTATGGTGAAATCGTGGATTCTTAATGTTATGGTCAAGAAGATATATGATAGCATTTTATATGAAAAAATACTTGGGTTCACTATTAGAGGTGAACCCTTTTATTTACTCCCTCTTTTTCTAACAAATCACAACTTATCAACTAAAATTAACAAAACAAAAATTTAATAATTTATATATCGATTTGGATTTATAAGGGAGGATTAAAGTTTATATTTTATAATTAAACGATGTTAAATATCGGTTTCAGTGTATAAAAAGGAGTTTGGATTTACATTTTACAATTAAACGAGATTATATATCGGTTTGGGTTTATAAAGGATGGTTAGGATTTATATTTTATAATTAAACGAGGTTATATGTCGGTTTAGATTTATAGAAAAGAATTAAGATGTAGATTTTATAATTAAACTGATAATTATTAATTTATCAATAAATTAATATTTTTATAAATTAATAAATAAGTTTCGTCCCGACATTATTAATTTATAGAGGTTTTCCTGTAGATTCTTTTAGATCCAAAATTGAGCTGATACTCAAACCGAACTAACTATTTTTCAATCGAACCAAATAGAAAATCAAAGTTACGAAAAATCAAAAATTAAACCAAACCAAATGTCGTATTGAATGAGTGGTAAGGTTCCGTAATAAAACCTAAAACTAAGGTCAATCAAAACACGTGTACTTTATTTTATAAACAGATTTCTGGAGATATCCAGAATATTTTCGCAGCCGCAAGCTACAAAACTTTTGATCCTAAATTCAACAAATTTCTGAATCTATCGCTTCCAAGAGTTCTTTAGCTTAATCTCAGATTCAAATCGTTCCTTAGTGGTGAGCTTCGTGTTCTATATTAATTCAATTCGTCTCTTACTCTTGATTCTCGATTTAGGGTTTTCAGTAATTGAGTCGGCGGCGAAGTTCTTTATCGCCGATCGATCTTCGTTATCAGAATATATTGATCACAAATTGTTGGGTTTTGTTGGATTCTTGTCAAGTTTTGATTTTTCGTCAATCCGAATTCAAAGTTACGATTTTTATTGAAAACCCTAGATTGGTATCTTCAATAACATAGCTTAATCGTTAGTCTTAGGTTCTTGTTTCATTTGCGACTTAAAGGTTCTTGTTTTGGTATTTGGTTTTAGTTTTAGAGTCTTGTGTAGTTTATAAGAGAGAAGAGTTTTGCTTTGCATGTTTAAAGTAATAATCTTGAACTGAAACTCTGTATGATTTGTAGATACCATGCCGAAGAACAAGGGAAAGGGAGGAAAGAACAGGAAGAGAGGAAAGAACGAAGCGGACGACGAGAAGCGTGAGCTTATATTCAAAGAAGATGGACAAGAATATGCTCAAGTTCTTCGTATGCTTGGTAATGGAAGATGTGAAG
The DNA here is from genome assembly GCA_019202795.1 of Arabidopsis thaliana x Arabidopsis arenosa. Lineage (NCBI taxonomy): Eukaryota > Viridiplantae > Streptophyta > Magnoliopsida > Brassicales > Brassicaceae > Arabidopsis > Arabidopsis thaliana x Arabidopsis arenosa. The sequence goes on along the minus strand of CM032920.1, from coordinate 11,904,105 downwards.
CTATGTGTATCGATGGAACCAAGCGTCTTTGCCATATCCGTGGTAAGATGCACAAGAAGGTTTGGATTGCAGCAGGTGATATTGTACTTGTTGGTTTGAGGGATTACCAAGATGACAAAGCGGATGTGATTCTCAAGTATATGTCTGATGAGGCTAGGCTTCTTAAGGCTTATGGTGAGCTTCCAGAGAATACTCGTCTTAATGAAGGAATTGTTGGTGATCTTGAAGATGATGATGATAATAATGGCGATGACTATGTTGAGTTTGAGGACGAAGATATCGATAGGATCTAAGGCTTTGTTTGTGTTTTTTTTCCGGCTTGTATTTTCAATTTGAGACGTATGACTTCTGTTGTTGCAAGATACTTACTATTTTGTATTTTGTTCTCCAATATCTCTATTGCTGGTTGGCTTGGTGTTCTTGTTGCATAATTTTGTTTTTCTTCAGATTCCATTCAAAAAGTAGTGTCACTGTTGCTTTAGAGCTCTTGAGTGTAGTTGAATTGAAATAATCATGCAAATGAATGCTGAAGCTGAAAGTGTAAATCAGTTTCAGCTAAGAGACTAAAACAGAGTAAGAGAAGCCTTTTATGCATCATGAATCATTCCAGCAAGAATAGAGCTGATTTCTTCTTCTTTGTCACATTTAGAGATCAAATGTGTTGACATACCATGACCAAATGACTTGCGTATGGAGAAAATGGTTCTCACTCTTCACTAAATCTCTTGTAACATCCATAGATGTGATTAGAAAGTGGATGGAAGCAGATACAGAACATTACACAAGTTTAAAGATGAAGGTGAATCACTGAGCTAAATCCAGTTGGTGTACCGTGAAGGTTTCGATCCAATCATTGACCTTATTCGTCTTTGATTCATGTTCCAGTGGTTCATAGATAAAGACATTTGATTTCCTAACTCATCATCCTTTCGAAATTGGTTGTTTTAGTGCTCTCTTATTTTCCTGTTTATAAAGTTTCCAGCTTGACATAGAAAGCATTATGTTGCATGGATTCATATGAAGGACATATGATTGAAATATAGGAATTGAAGGGAGAAAAACAAAGTGACCACATACATAAAAGTGGGCACCAAAAATACAGAATCCATTCGTCGTAAGAGAGAAAATTATATACTTCTACTAAAGATAGTTTAACTAAACTCTAAAAAGTCATTTATCCGGGACAAAGAAAATTATATGCTTCTCTTGCCGAATCGAATCTCTGCCTTCATCTTCCTAATGAAATCCTCACATTTCTTGTTTAAATCTTCGGAACTTAATAAACTATCGTTAGTCTCATCGTCTTCATGATAACTATCCATTCTAACGATAGCGAGGTCTTGTACTAATGTTCCTTCATCTTCCCTAACAACCAATGCAACTTTTTCTTCTTCTTCTCCTCTAAATAAAACAACTCTTCCTTCTTCTTCTTTAGAAACATTGTTTTCTTCAAGTAGTGCCACTACTTTCTTGACTTTTGTTTCCCTCATGTCTTTGACCCTTACTTCTTTCGTTTGTTCAACGATGTTAATAGCTTTACTGTGCGAAAAGGATTCAGAATTCCCACGGAAACTCCCCACGATAAAGCACACAATCCCATTGCATAACAAGAACATGTACTTCTTGTCCACAAGGTTGCTATACATGGAAAGCAAATGGATTTTTTGTTGAAGAGAAGAGATTAAGGAAGAGTAAGATATTATAAAAGAGAAAATGGATGCCAATGCTATGATCTTAGTGACTACTTTCATCTCCTTCACGCTTCTTTCTTGTTTTCGAAATTCCATCTCACTCTCAGGTTCAATTATGAAAAATGATGGTGAATGATAAGTAAAGAAAATGTTGGTTGAGAAAAATAAATTTGATGAATGAGAAGTTTGGGGAACCAATTTTCTTTTTATAGATTTTTGAGTGGATTGTGTTTGGTTTCATCATTTTAGTTATTTGTCGTTTGGTTAAAACAGTTTTATTTTTCTCTTTTGAACCATTCAAACCAAATTAATCTTTTACTTCTTCTTATTTGATTACTTATGTTTACTTCTAAAATTTAATCTTACTTAGCTTCTATTTATTAAGAAATATAACAAAAAAATTTCGATTATATAAGAGATAATTTTTTGAATAATATAACAGATGTAAAAAGAAAAAAAAATACTAATCAAAGAAAAATAACTTAGAGCGTTTAACTATCTAAGTCTATATCGTCTAATGTTCCATCTCATAGAATTTCTCTGCATTTTATCCCATATCTAATCTGAATTTCATTATCAACTATTTTTGGAAAGGGTCGTATAGCTTTCTAATTTCTAGATGCATAGTTTATTTCTACTTTAAATATATTAATATTTAGGTAACTGTCTCAAATTTATATTCTTATAAATCAAACATTATCTCTATTGTCAATTGAAAAATTTTGTTTATCGAAAATAGCATTTTTAATAAATAATTTTGGGAATGTGCCTTTAGTCAAGTGGTTAAGTCCATTTGACTCCGCATTCCTCACCGGAGTTTGACTCCGCTAAGTCCCGTTAACTACTTAACCGGCGCAGTAGGGATTGACTAAGTATCGGGCCTTGTCGATACAAAAATATAAAAAAGATAAAAAATAAAAAAATAAATCAATTCATAACAAAATGTACTTAGAACAACTTAACGGTCACAATTTAAGCTACTACCTTCGACGAAACTTCTCGACTTCTAGAATTTCCTTTTTGTCGGAAGCTTCTTTGAAAATGTCATTAAACACGCCAAAACTAAAAGACCATTGACTTGATGATATCTGTTTTGTCACAAAAGGCCATTGACTTGACTACAAGTCATTACTCGGAATCCAAAAATAATTAAAAAGGAATAAAAGTCATTATTCTATGGATATGCATGTCGATCAATGTCGCATTTTTTGTACAATTAGATTGGGCCATTATTGATGGACCATGAAAAGATGTAAATTGTGTCAATGTGTTAATTATAGTTTTCAAAGATTAAAGAAACTAAAATAAAAGATGGTTGTCGTCGGTGAGAAATTAAGAAGAAGACTATCAAATTCAACTTTTAGAGCTGAGAAGTAGGCATGCATAGACAAGAGGATATTGCACGTCTGCATGTCAATTATCTAACAAGGGTGTCCAAGTAATGCCGTGAGAAATGGGTTTATAATTAATAGGTCATAAGGTAAAGACAGAGTTACTAGCTCGTCAATGATATATTCTTTCTTAGTAGTTCTCTTGTGATTTGTGGCCGATAAGAATTTACATATAAAAATTTAGCATTACGAAGTCACTCTTCAAGATTCTTCCTCAAAGCTTTGGCTTTTCTAAAGATTTCTTTTTCAAGATTGATAATTGAGAAACATAGAGACAATCACAGGAACCATATCACGAAATCGTGAGAACATTACATATTATAGCATCAACATTCACAAAACACACCCAAGCCTATATGATATTGCGGCTGCTAACCCAATTCAGCACTTGTTCATCCGGTTCCGACAAAGATTTTACGGATATATGTAATGTAGGAATGGGGACATGAATTAATCCACAAACTTTCCCGAAGCCATAGATTCCGGGGATTATCCACAAATGAAATTTTTGTTTACTTTCAAACTGTGTTTTGTGGCACTAATCCTTTTAGTAGGTTGTGGGAAAAGTTAATTTTGGACAAAAACGAAAGATTTCGAGAAATATTACCTAACACATTATTTCGTGATAGGTCTAATGTCTCAACCATTGCTGGGATGTCGCAGAGTAGCCTTGTCATCACGATCCACTAAAAATATTATTTTTAATAAACACTTAATTTTAAACTCATTTCTCACGGCAATACTTGGAGAGACTCTATTTGTGTCTACAACTCCATTTCTCTTTTGTTTTTACGTTTCTTGCCATTGCTAAAGGTTTGGTTGATGTCCACTAAAACATTTATGTTATGAAATATGTGATTATTCATCACACAAACCTACCCACTCATCCCATTACACAAACCTACCCACTCATCCCATTAGCCACCCCTAATATTAGCCATTATTAGCTATTCCATTAAGGCATCATTATGTGTATATATAGATGCCATTGTGAATGTAATTCAAGTGAAAAATAAGAGAAGCAAATCTATTCTCTAAACTCTCTCTAAACTCTACTTCCTATCTCTCTCTTAAATCAAAAATAATATAACATTTATACACATATTTATCTTCATAATATCAAGTTATTCAACACGTTATCAGCACGAGTAAGCTCTCGTTTCTAAAAAACATCCGAATCTCTACACGATTAAATATTTAAGTTATCATGTCAAATTTGGCAAAACTCGAGATCACTGCCCTTGATATCTCTGGGAATAATTATATGAGATGGGCCGTTGCAGCAAAGAGGCATTTAAAAGGAAAAAGGCTCCTTGACACCATCGATAAATCAAAATCATCCCCTGAAGAGGATAAGGCAAATGCCATGATATTTTTAACCCACCATATCCATGATGGTTTAAAAGATGAATACATCACAAAGGAAGATCCTGCAGATCTTTGGCAAGCACTCGGAGATAGGTTTGATCACCAAAAATATGTGATCTTACCAAAAGCGAAACACGAGTGGCTGAACCTCCGGTTTCAGGATTTCAAAAGTGTTGCCGAATATAATTCCGCTTTGTTCGGAATTACTTCCAGGATAATGTTATGTGGAGAAAATATAAGTGATTATGATATGATTGAGAAAACTCTCCAAACATTTCATCCTGGAAATGTACTTCTGCAACAACAATACCGAGCAAAAGGGTACACGAAGTACTCTGAATTAATGCAAGTTCTGTTGGTTGCAGAACAAAATAATGAAATTGTGATGTTAAACCATCAATCCCGTCCGACTGGATCAGCTCCATTCCCGGAAGTGAATGTTACATCATCTAATTATAATAATTACGGACATAAACGCGGCCGAGGAAATGAACGTGGCCGTGGAAGAGGAGGATATGTACGTGGACGTGGACGTGGACGTGGAAGAAGTTTCCATCCTTATAATTCCAACAATGAAAGGAATAATAAAAGGTTCAAAAGGAACGAAGATGGTCGCGCGATTAAGCAACATGAAAATGCTTGTTATAGATGCGGCATGAAAGGACATTGGTCCCGTACCTGTCGTACGCCGAAACATTTGGCCGATCTGTACCAAAAATCACAAAAAGAAAAAGAAACCAATTTCGTTTATGGTGAACCAGGGCCTTCTTTCGATGGTTTAAACGATGATACATTTCTCGACATTGCCGATTTCATAGTTGATCCTGAAGCCATCAACGAGAAACAAAATGAATAAAACTTCCCGAAGAAGTTTGTGTGACATGATAGTTATGTTTATCTTCCTGAAGAAGAAAATAAAAGCTTAATGTTTGTTTTTGTGTGTTTTGTATTTTATCTCTATTGTAAAATAGTTTTATTGTAATATAAATCGTTTGTTATGATATATTAACATATTTTTTTATGAATATTTATAAATTCAGAAAATGTCCAAATTTGAGATGAAGGATGGAGATATATGTCTGGCAGACAGTGCTACAACGCACACAATCCTTAAAGATAAAAAGTATTTCTCCTCCCTAAAAATACAAAATTCCGCCGGAAGCGTTAATACTATATCTGGTAATGCAAATATTATTATGGGCTCCGGAAGAGCCAGTTTTTCAATGCCGAGGGGAACAAAAATTGAAATAAATAATGCATTATATTCCCCTAAATCATTTAGAAATTTGTTAAGTTTCAGTGATATCCGCATAAATGGATATCACATAGAAACTATGAATGAAAATGGCATTGAATATCTTTGCATCACAAAAGTTATTTCGAAGAGGAAATGCATATTAGAAAAGCTACCAGCTTTATCCTCCGGAATGTATTCCACAAAAATAAATATGATTGAATCATATATTACTGTAAACCCGAAGTTTACAAATACGTTCAAAATCTGGCATGAACGTTTAGGGCATCTAGGTTCAGTCATGATGCGTAAAATTGTGGAAAATTCAAATGGCCATCCATTGAAAAACCAGAAGATTTTTCAATCAAAAGAATTTTCATGTAATGCTTGTTCTCAAGGAAAGTTAATAACTCGGCCATCACCAGCAAAAATTGGGAATGAATCTCCAGCATTCTTAGAAAGAATACATGGTGATATATGTGGGCCTATTCACCCACAGTGCGGGCCATTTCGATATTTTATGGTATTAATTGACGCATCCAGCAGATGGTCACATGTGTGTTTATTAAGCACACGAAATTCGGCTTTCGCGAAATTCATTACCCAAATAATCAGGTTGAGAGCACAATTCCCTGATTATACAATAAAGAAAGTAAGACTTGATAATGCTGGTGAGTTTACTTCACAAGTTTTCAATGATTATTGCATGTCATTAGGAATTGATGTTGAACATCCGGTCCCTCATGTTCATACACAAAATGGCATGGCTGAGTCCTTAATTAAACGGCTACAACTTATTGCTAGACCGTTAATAATGAGAACAAGGCTCCCAATTTCGGTATGGGGTCATGCAATCTTGCATGCTGCTGCACTAATTCAAATACGGCCAAGTGCATATCATAAATACTCCCCATTACAATTAGGTTCTGGCCAGAAGCCAGATATATCCCATCTCCGTGTTTTTGGATGTGCGGTTTATGTACCTATAGCTCCACCGCAAAGAACAAAAATGGGACCACAAAGGAGATTGGGAATATATGTCGGGTTTACATCACCAAGTATAATTCGGTATCTTGAACCGCAAACTGGTGATATGTTTACGGCACGTTTTGCTGATTGCCATTTTAATGAGAGTGAATTCCCAGCATTAGGGGGAGGAATTAAAGAAATTCCAAAAGATATTACATGGTGCACACCATCTTTATTGCACCTTGATCCCCCTACGAAACAACGTGAACTGGAAGTTCAGAAAATTGTACATTTACAAAATTTGGCAAATCAACTACCAGATGCATTCACTGATACAAGAAGGGTGACAAAATCTTATATACCCGCTGCGAATGTTCCATCTAGAATTGATGTTCCCGAAGAACAAACTGATGGAAAAATAAATGAACCTAAAGTTCAGTTGAAAAGGGGGAGACCAATGGGCTCAAAAGATAAAAATCCCCGGAAGAAAAAGAAATTGGGAGAAGTAAAGATTCCTGAAGAGTTGGATACAGAGAAAAGTCCTGAAGACGGAAAAAGTCCTGAAGACGAAAATAATAAAGAAAACCATGAGATTTCCATCAACTATACCCAAAATAGAAAAATATGGGTTAGACATGAGATAGATGATGATGATGGAATTTTCTCATTCTATGTATCTAAAGAAATTGATCATGAAAGTGATGATCCAGATCCAAGGTCAATATTGGAATGCCAGAAAAGATCTGATTGGGAGAAGTGGAAAATGGCCATGGAAACTGAATTGAATTCTCTCAATAAAAGAAAAGTTTTTGGACCTATTGTCACAATACCGGAACATGTAAAACCCGTTGGATACAAATGGGTATTTGTTCGAAAAAGGAATGAGAAAAATGAGGTAACAAGATACAAAGCCCGACTTGTTGCCCAAGGATTTTCTCAGAGACCAGGAATTGATTATGAAGAAACATATTCTCCGGTTATGGATGCCATTACATTCAGATTTTTAATGGGCTTAGCGGCTTCCAAAAATCTGGAAATGTATTTAATGGATGTTGTGACAGCATATCTATATGGATCATTAGATAATGATATCTACATGAGAATCCCTGAAGGATTAAAAATGCCTGAAGCATTAAGATCAAAATCTAAAGAAATATGTGCGGTCAAATTACAGCGATCACTTTACGGATTAAAGCAATCCGGACGCATGTGGTATAATCGTTTAAGTGAATATTTATTGAGTAAAGGATATACCAACAATGCGATATGCCCTTGCGTATTTATTAAAAAATTTCCATCGGGATTTGTGATAATTGCTGTATATGTTGATGACCTAAATATAATTGGAACTCCAAAGGAGATTGATGATGCACGGACTCATATGAAAGAAGAGTTCGAAATGAAAGATCTTGGAAAGACAAAATTTTGTCTCGGGCTCCAAATTGAGCACTTTCAAGAAGGTATATTTGTGCATCAATCCAATTATACAAAAAGGATTTTAAAACGCTTTAATATGGATAAAGCGAATCCTTTAAGTACTCCAATGGTCAATAGATCTTTAAACGTTGAAAATGATCCATTTCGACCTTGTGAGGATAACGAAGAATTTCTTGGTCCCGAAGTACCTTATATGAGTGCTATCGGTGGACTTATGTATCTTGCAAATTGTACTAGACCAGATATTGCTTTTGCTACTAATTTGCTTGCAAGGTACAATTCATCCCCTACTCGAAGGCATTGGAATGGGATAAAACACATCTTCCGCTATCTTCAAGGTACAATTGATTTGGGATTATATTACCCTAGAAACTCCGAGTTTGGTCTAGTTGGTTTTGCAGATGCAGGGTATCTATCGGATCCTCATAAGTCTAGATCACAAACTGGATATGTTTTTACCATTGGAGGAACTGCAATCTCGTGGCGTTCTCAAAAGCAAACGATAGTAGCCACCTCATCAAATCACGCAGAGATCATTGCTCTTCATGAAGCGTGTAGAGAATGTGTATGGCTTAGATCTATGACTAACCATATTCAAGAAGCAAGTGGATTAGTCATCAAAAGAGAGCCAACAAGACTATATGAAGATAATGCTGCATGTGTTGCTCAAATCAAAGAAGGCTATATCAAGAGCGACAGAACAAAACATATTCCTCCAAGATTCTTCTCCTACACTCAAGAACTCGAGAAGAATAAGGAAGTCGACGTTCAGTACATTCGTTCAAGTGACAATGCAGCAGATCTATTCACAAAGGCGCTTCCAACTTCTACATTTAGAAAGCATGTTCAAAGTATTGGAATGCGTCATCTACGAGACCTATGAAGTCTTTTCCAGGGGGAGTATGTGTTACTGTACTCTTTTTCCCTTTTCATGGTTTTTATCCCAATGGGTTTTTCCATGATAAGGTTTTTAACGAGGCAGTACGTCATACATCTATGGTGATGAATACTCAAGGGGGAGTGTTATGAAATATGTGATTATTCATCACACAAACCTACCCACTCATCCCATTACACAAACCTACCCACTCATCCCATTAGCCACCCCTAATATTAGCCATTATTAGCTATTCCATTAAGGCATCATTATGTGTATATATAGATGCCATTGTGAATGTAATTCAAGTGAAAAATAAGAGAAGCAAATCTATTCTCTAAACTCTCTCTAAACTCTACTTCCTATCTCTCTCTTAAATCAAAAATAATATAACATTTATACACATATTTATCTTCATAATATCAAGTTATTCAACAATTTATTCATTATTTCAACCCTTTAGTTAATTTTCATTGAAATAATACATACGAAGACTTGCCGAGTCAAGTTCTTAACAGAGAAGTTTTTCTTTTCCTTTTGTCAACAGTATTGTATTAATTAAAGACTAAGAAAGACAAGCTTGAGAATATTATTTACATACATAAAATATTGCACGTAGACACGAACACTTTATGCTAACTTGCACACGAATATTGTGCAAGCGTTATCGGTATTTTCAGATCGTATCTATCTCATACAGTTTTTGCATCTTCCAATGACTCCATTATATAATCAGTTGGTCATTAACCAGACTCACTTGGCATAAACCACACTATCAATCCGCCTCAGTCATCTCATCGGCCTAAGGACCAAGCTAACTCATATGCTAAGTTGGGGTTGGTCCAAGAGGTCCAAAATCTTGAAATGGCCAAACCTATACATCATTATACATACCGAAGATTAGCCAAATAGACTACCAAAACAAATGCAAATAACACATTTGAAGTTCCGAAATCAGTTAATCCGACTATATTTGTATGTTAATGACAAAAAGCTTATACCCTCCAAAGCACTCTGCCTTGAATAAGACCATAAGGTACAGGACCAAAGTTTCTTGAGTCTCTCGAGTTATGAGTATAGTCACCTTGAACAAAGACATGTCCTTTAGGAACCTAAAACCAAAAGAACATCGAAAGATCAATTCGCCATTAATCCAACAAACTAAACAACTTATAATGTCGAATCAAAACTAAACAATCTAAAGGAAATTGTAATGTACACCAAAAACACTAACATTGCTAAAGATTCAAACTTTTTCATGATAACAACTTGTTTCAACTCTGATCACTCTAAATACTATATTCAAAATCTGATTCATAAGCAAAACCAAAGTGAAGTGAAGTCAACAAGGAAGGTCAAATAACAAAACATACCACAATGGTTTGATATTTATCACTCTTCACTGGATCAATCACAAAGCTTAAACAATCACCTTCAATACCAACAACTCTTTTAATCGGAGTCTTATTAGGGTTCTCTGGAGATCGTATCACAACTATATCTCCACGACTCGGTTTCTGATATCGCTTAGAGATTCTCTCAGCTAATAACACACTTCCTGAAGGATGAAGCGTCGGAGTCATGCTCGGACCATAAGCCTGCTCAAAAAAGACAACATCTTTATGGATAATTCTCAATGAAGATTTCGATTAACGAAAAAAGAAGAGAGATTTCGATTGACTCACATAAGCCATGAATCCGAGGTAGTTTGTTGTTACATGGAGGAAGCAGTAGAGTTTCGCGATAAACACGCCGCTTTTCATGGCTTCTTGAGAAGCTGTGGTCCAGAAAGACGAAGACTGAGACGCCATTTGCCTACCCAGTTCTATCGAAAACCCCTAAACCCTTAATTTGGAATCTCATCTCCATTTATGAGTCGGCTTCAACAACTCAGTGACGTCATTTTTGTTTCTTTCCTAGTAATTCAACAAAGTTTGAAACTTTAAGTCTCTGTAGCAACTCAAATTACATGGAAATTCTTAAAAGTCTACTCTTTAAGTCGTCCTCTTGGCTTCTTGTTATAAAACCTTGAGTTCGAATCATTCCATTACCACAAAGAAATCAATTTTTCTTCAAGGTATGTCTCCTCTTACTCACATTTGATTATGGGAACTTGGGTTTTCTTAGAATATGGATTGGTTCTTTATGTAGCATGGACAGTGAAGCTCAGGAGAGCCCTTTACTTCAATGGAAGCCAGATGATTACGGAGGTGTTAAGGTGAACTTGACAGAGCCAATGACTACTGAGGATTTTGTCCCAAAGCTAAGGGCTTCACTTATGGAATGGAGGAATCAGGTATTTCAATAACAGACCACTTTACATTAGAGTCTTAGAATGTTTCTTTTAAGTTTCTGTGGCAATGAGTTGATAATGGGATTTGCAGGGGAAGAAGGGAATATGGTTAAAGCTGGCTGATGGGCTTGAGAATATTATTGCACCTGCGAAAGCGGTAATTAAGAAGATGTTATGTTTTAACTATGGAATTGTGTTATGGATTGATTCTTGTTCTGTTTTGGTGATTGCATTATTTGTTTTATGATTCTTTAGGAAGGGTTTAAATACCACCATGCTGAGAGTGATTACTTGATGCTTGTATCTTGGCTCTCAGACTTGCACAACACTATTCCTGCTAATGCTTCTCATCGTATTGGGATCGCTGCTTTTGTCTTAAACAGTAACCGAGAGGTAACAAGAGAGTCTGTTTAGTTCTTCTGTAATGTATAGATAGATCTTCTGTTTGTTTTTTTTGTCTCAGTGATGTTTGTTTATTGCCAACGAGTGTTTTGACCTCTGGCATGACGACAACAGAACTGAACCTGGATGAGATATTTCTACGTGAAGGTGCTCGTTGTCCAGGAGATTGGCGGTCCTTTCGATGGTACAGGAGTGTGGAAACTGCCTACTGGTGTTATTAAAGAGGTGAGTTTGGCACATTTTTTAGTGTCATCTGATCTTAATTTCCCAAAGCCTTCAGGAATAGTTACAGTTACAACTACAAAATCTTATGTTTGTTTTGCATTTCCCTCTGATATTATATCTAAAGCTAACTGAAATTTACAAATCCACAGGGAGAGGGTGTTTGGGCTGGAGCAGAAAGGGAAGTGGAAGAAGAAACTGGTGTAAGTATCAGGCTTCAGTTCTTGTAAACATTTCTAGTTTCATGGTTTTGTAACGACTTGTGATATAAAATTTGTGCTTTCTATTTTCTTTTTCTGTTTCAGATTAAGACGACATTTAAAGAAGTCCTAGCTTTCAGGTTTTAACCACATCTCTTCATTTGTGGCTAAAAATGTTTTTAAATGTCTTGGCAACATATTTAAATCTTAGACTGGATTATCGTTCTTTCGCAGGGAAAGCCACAAATCATTCTCGGAAAAAAGAAAGACAGATATAATGTTCCTCTGTGAGTTGATCATGAAACCAGGCACTTTTGAAATCAAGAAAGAAAAGGCTGAGATCTATGCTGCTAAGGTAGACCTGTGACATATCTTGTGATGAACCTCTACCTATGAGGGTTTTTGTTACTACAGATCTTTTAACGGCTCAGCTATCTTGTTGTGGTTTCTCAGTGGATGCCCATTGAGGAATACGTAAACCAACCCTGGAACCAGGAGAAAGAGTTGTTCAGGTTCATGGCTAACAATCTAACATCTGCTTAAAGAGATCGCAGGAGATGGAATATGTGGGTTTCTCCACTGTCCGCACAACAACTTCAACTGGTAGGGAGAGCTATCTTTACTGCAACACTGATCATGCCAACCTCCTCAACGCAACGCGTGGCCCAGCCTCTACCTCCACTCCCACCTCTCGTTGAAAAACCACTCTTCAGAACGTGTTTTCTGTTTCTTTGTTTCACGTATATATATTGTTCAATAAGGCACCAGTCTTGTGTGTTTAAAGACTGGAGACTTGCCATATGTAATTTACCATATCTTCACTACAACATCATATGTAATATCTCTTTAGCCTGCAAAAAGAGTTATCTTTCCCTTTAGACGAATGCACTTCTTTATTGATTATACGAAAAACACTGATGTACTTAGGTGGGAAAGAAGACATGAGTTAGAGTGGCGTACTTGTGTTGAACTTGAGTGAACCCATAGATGCTGAGACTTTTGCCAAAACACTGAATGATTCACTTAAGGCATGGAAGGATCAGGTATTAATAGACCAGTTCAGATTCATAAAGCCTTCCAAAGTTTCTTTAATGGTGTCTTCTTTGGTTGGTGCAAATGATTTGAAAGCTGGACCAGCTGAACCTGAAGAAGTGGCAATAAAAATTATTCATAACAACGAGACCATAGATAAAGCTTGCAAGAGCAAGACTGCGTTCGTTTTCTTTCAAGCTTTAAGTACTGTAACCACCTTTGCTTGGTGTTTGGGTTGCTCCATATGAATCTTGGTGAGGTCTTGAAAAAGTTTGGTCGCAACATTGGTCTTCAACTCTCCGCGGTTAGGGCTTATTAAAAGCAGATATTAATTGCCCTTAAACATCTGAAGAATTGTGAGGTTCTTCATTGCGATATAAAACTTGAAAACATGCTAGTCAATGAGGGGAAAAACGTGTTAAAGCTTTGTTGCTTTGGTAATGCAATGTTTGCTGGTGAAAACGAAGTTACACCATATCTTCATGTTAGTCGCAGCTTCTACAGATCTCCTGAAATCATTCTGGGGCTTGCCTATGACCATCCGTTGGATATATGGTCCGTTGGCTGTTGTCAATATGAGCTTTATACTGGGAATGTTCTTTTCCCTGGCTGGCGCCACAAACAACGATGTTTTACAACTTCATATGAAGCCAAAAGATTTTGGTTCAATCATTAAAGGTTACCCTTGTGAGGATCTCAAGATGTTAGCTAATTTCAAGGATCTCTTGGACAAAATTTTCATCCTTGATCCTGAAAGGAGATTGACCGTCTCACAAGCATTAGCTCACCCATTCATCACTGGCAACTGAAACCACATTGCCATTTTCTCTTCGACTTTACTAGTTCTCTATTGTAGACAACTCGCTAATGACGGTTTCTTTCGTTTTATAGTGCTTGTGTAATCATTGGCTACTTTACTTTTGTTAGAGTTAAGAACCAATTCCAAAACCTAAAACCTTTATTAAGATTATAGAAAACAGAAAACAATAAGTAACAGAGCAAAACAAACTTTTTTGCGTATATATGCATTGATTCAAAAAGGAAAAAAAATCTATTACTATGCATAGTTATCGAAAAATAATTTGACATCACTTGCACGAGGTTCATGAAGACATGAACCAAAAGAAATGTAGAAAAAGGTTGAGTAATTCACTTTGTATACCAGTGGGGACCGAGAAAGAGTCAAATTTGTACGACCGTACGAAAGAGCTAGTAAGCATTTCCAGTGGAATGTAGCCAGTAGTAAAGAAGAACTTCATTGGTTCGGCCCGTCTCGTGTCTGTAGTTGTTGCTTGCTAGTGTTGGTTATTAAACTGATAGATTAAACCAGCCTAAACCAAGAGATCCTACGTGTAACTGATTCCATTAACTAATTATCTAAGTAAAGAAACACCGTAGAATAATTTAAATTGAGACTTATGATGGAGTTGGTTTAGTTGATTAAATCATAATATTTTGACCGGTTAATCTAAATTGTTGTAGATTGAGAATTGTTGTTGAACCAGATTCTCATCAGGAACACAATATATTCTGCGTTAGTGACAACACAGTTGTTTGATTCCTTTGTATAAACTACTTTCAATTCTACCAATTATTCACCATCACTAATTACATTTTAAACAGATCTTAAGGAAAATGTTGTTGTCTCAATCATCGATTTCAGATAAGCACAAACCTTTAGATTGCTCAGATTATGAATTGAACAATCGATTGAGTTGTCTCCTGTACTCCATTGCTTGATTACTCACTCGGTTGGTAGCAGTCACTTACATGCATCCACTGAATTATACAGATTCTATTCAATTGCAACATGGAGATTCTTCTCGCTGGAGGCTTTGATCTTCTACAATCCAATCGGAATTTGAGAGACCTTATTTGCAATCCCAAACAATAATCGACATCAATCCACATTGCCAAGACTTATTCAATTTTTACAAAATGGCAGAGGATGGTGAATTGAAGTTCTTTGATCGTCGGAATTGTTTTTTCCGTTATGTCACCGAGAGACTCTAATCCGTTAACGGTACCAATTTCTTCCCCTTTTTTTTTCTTTTTTTTTTCCGACCAAATACAATAATAGAGTTTTTATTATTGTATACTAACTTTATTAAACTATAAATCTTACTAACTATAGGTTAAAAATAAAAAAAAAAACTTACTAACTATTACTAATGACTTAAAATAAATCCAAAACACTTTATCTTCTAAATATACACTTTTAAAACTTTTATTTCCTTTTCACAAAATATATGTTCATAAATACTATAAATTGTATTTTTCCAAAACTCAATATATTCAATTTACATCAAATACATTATCTTATTTGTGTAACTTTATAAAATTGGAAATGGCATAATTTGAGTACAATTTAGTGATCTATTGGAAATTTTTATAAATCTATTTTAATTAAAATGAAATTGAAATTGACTAATTCAACCATATATAGATATATACAACTCTAAATTTCAATGTATACATATAAATTTATAAAAAAATCATATATGTCAAATAAAATATATAAATTACTAATGAAGAAAAAAATTAATAATATTTAGGCCTGCGGTGTACCGCGGGTTAACATCTAGTTATCTAAGTAAAGAAACACCGTAGAATAATTTCAATTGAGACTTATGATGGAGTTGGTTTAGTTGATTAAATAATAATATTTTGACCGGTTAACCTAAATTGTTGTAGATTGAGAATTGTTGTTGAACCGGATTCTCATCTTTTGCTAGTAATAAACGAGAACTCAACCTAAATTGCTAAAATGAGGACGAATTCGTGTTTTCTTTCGTATACTAATATATTTGGATAGTTAATTAGTTTAAGATTAAGCCGAATATACCTATATATTACATATTTCTTGAATAATGTGTATTTAGGTATTGATGTATATTTTACTTATACATATATACCACCACCAACACTCAAATATATGTTACGTAATCTTATATGTAATATATAAGTATGCTCGGATTAATTTTAAACTAAGTAACTGTCTAAATATATTTGTACATATTAAAAAAAAAGGATTATGAACTTGCCATCATAATAACAATTTGGGTTGATTTCTTGGCTTACAATTAACAAATATGGGAATTTGGTTCAACAAATTTCTTTATCTGCAACGGTTTAGAATAATAACCAGTTAAAAATTAAACCAATTAATGATCTACATTTAATCTACTAAACCAAACCAAATCCTAAATCTCGATTAAATTGATTTCGGTGTTTCCTCAATTAAATTAGTTAGACCCTGTTTAATAAATAAACAAAACCAAATCTATTAATTTAATAACAAAACAAAGCAAACATCACGACTCCACAATTCACTTCACGTAATTGAGTTTGGTTTAATGGACCTTAATTACACAAAAGATTTTTGGTTTAATTTGGTTTAGGCTCATGGTTCAATAATCACAAAATCAACACAACAAAAAACGACACGAGAGGTTAGCTTCGCAGTTTACCTTTGTCGGCACTGACTCTCGGCGGTTTGCTTGGCAACTCGAAGGTAACGGCTCGGTACGAGATGGATCTGCAGCGGTTCAAGCCCATGTTGGTTAGGTCCTCATAGACCAATAATCAAAAGCAAAACAAAGCAAAAGATCATAAGACAATGTTAGAAACTTCATGTGCAAGTTACAGAATAAGTCTAGGTTTCCTTACCCTTAGCGGTCTCGACGATGGCCTATGGCTGCTCCGGTGACAGCGGCTGACATCTGGTG
The DNA here is from genome assembly GCA_019202795.1 of Arabidopsis thaliana x Arabidopsis arenosa. Taxonomy (NCBI): domain Eukaryota; kingdom Viridiplantae; phylum Streptophyta; class Magnoliopsida; order Brassicales; family Brassicaceae; genus Arabidopsis; species Arabidopsis thaliana x Arabidopsis arenosa. The sequence continues at coordinate 11,887,261 of CM032920.1, read as the reverse complement.
ACTCCTGATGGCAAACACCAGTAACACACGGTGGCTGTGGTATGACAACGACATGCTTGTTTTGGTAGCTGCAACTTCTACTAGGGTTCGGGTGTGCTTGTGAGTCGTGATGCTTTTAAGCGGCGTTGGAGATGGGGATATATACACAGCACACAAAAACGATTAACCCTCGTCGTATTAACGATATAGATATTGGGCCTTAATGGGTTTTTTTCTGATATTGGGTTTTGGGATGTTACACTTTGATACAAAAGTTTGATCTGTATAATAAGAGTCTTTATGCTTTTTTCAAAGATTTTTGGTACCAATGCTGAGAATAATTGCGTAATGCTTGGATCTCTGATCCACCTAGCACTATTCCTTCAAATGCTTCTCATCGTGTAGCCCATCGTTGCTTTTGTCCTAAACAAGAGCAGAGAGGTAACACTTTGGATCTCAAAAGAACTGGATAAGCGATACGCATCCAAGGGACTAAGATTTGGAGCGTCTTTCACGTAGAGAAAAGGAAACACAAACTCAAAGTTCAAGTCTAACTAGGTTTTCTAGTTTACTTTTCAGTTTTTGTATAGTTTGAGTAGGTTTATAAACTGACCAGATCTAGGTCGTGTGTCTCTTGAAGTTTTAAAAAGAGCTAATAAGCACTTATAATTTTATACATGAGTCTCCTCCAAAACTTATTCATGTATGTGAATTGAGAGACCTCCAACACAATCCCCATGTGTTCATTTTTTGAGTTGTGACAAAAATTAAGGAGAATATATAATATTGTAGGAGTCTATGAGAGTTTCTATCCGACATTGTAAGTTGGTTATGGTAAATGGTAAGAGAGCCAAATCAACTTAGAAATGGTACATGGAAACACGATCTTTGTCTAAGACATAAAAATCGTGCATACCTTCTCCAAAAGTTCACCTTTTCTTTTGTTTGACTTTAAATTTTCTTATAATTTTTCCTTTAATTAATAAATAGAAAATATATATGAAAGGCTAAAAATTATCGTAACTGTAAACTCACCCATCTTCTTCCATAGAACATTATGAGCACAGGCTGATAATTCAGAGAAGAGGTAAACATCTCCTTTATGTTTTTTTTTTCCTTTAATTTTTTAGTTCTCTCATTCTCTGCTTGTTTATTGCTTTAATCTATCTTTTGTACTTTGTTTGGTGACTTCAATATGTTTTTTTTTTTTTTTAAATCTTTTGGTTTAATGGTAATACTTGAATCTTTGATTATCACGAAATCTTGCTCCGGGTACTTTAATCATTACATTTGAATTTGTAACGTGGTTCAGTAATTAAATGTAAAACAACATGTCGTTTTTGTTTATGAATACCATCGTATTTGATAGAATATAGTACTACATTGAAGGAGATTTAGTGCCTCACTTGAACGACTTGTCCATGGAATTTCTCGTTAATGGGTTTAGAACTTTTTTCCAGAAATAAATTGGTGATTTTTTTTTTTTTTTAATGATTCTTGACTCTTGTCTTTATGGTGGTGCAGGAGACTAGTTATGGTTGAGGCTTTTGTGTCATTTGGGTTACAAAAGCTGTGGGAACTGCTGGGTCGAGAATCTGAGCGATTGCAGGGAGTTGATGAGCAAGTCGATGAACTAAAACGTCAGTTGGGAGCCTTAGAGTCCTTGTTGGAAGATGCAGATGCCAAGAAATATGAAAGTAAAACGGTGAGAAACTTCTTGGAAGATGTCAAAGACATTGTCTATGATACTGAGGATATAATCGAAACTTTTCTTCTTAAAGAAGAAAGAGGAAACGAAAGAGGCATCCGTAAGAGTGTGAAAAGACTTGCTTGCTTCTTAGTGGAACGCCAAAAAATTGCTTCTGACATCGAAGGCTTAACTTTGAGAATCTCTGAAGTGATTGAGCGAATGCAGAGTTTTGGAATACAACAAATCATACATGGTGGTCATTCACTATCTTTGCAGGAAAGACAAAGAGAGCAAAGGGAGATCCGAAAAACATTTCCTAATAATTCTGAAAGCAATCTTGTTGCGGTGGAGCAGAGTGTTGAAGAATTGGTTGGTCATTTAGTTGATAATAACAACAATAACATTCAAGTGGTCTCTGTTACTGGGATGGGCGGTATTGGTAAAACCACTCTGGCGAGACAAGTTTTTCATCATGATATGGTGCGCCGTCATTTTGATGGACTCGCATGGTTATGTATTTCGCAAGAGTTTACACAAAAGCATGTTTGGCAAAGGATCTTGAAAGATCTTAGACCACATGATGGAGACATTTCACATATGGATGAGCATACACTACAGAGTATACTCTTTAAGCTATTGGAAACCAATAGATATTTGATTGTCCTCGATGATGTATGGAAAGAAGAAGACTGGGACCGGGTAAAGGCAGTGTTTCCACGGACAAAAGGTGAGCTCTTACGGTACAAACATAGAAAGCTTATTATTTAAGTTTCATTGGTGATTGTAAAAGAGATATGAAAGGAAACAAGATGCACATGTTGGTCATATATGCTACTTACTAGCGGATATGTTTTTCAGGTTGGAAGATACTACTTACTTCTCGCAATGAGAGCGTTGGTTTACATGCAGATCCAACATGTGTTACCTTTAGACCAAGAATCCTTACACCTGAACAAAGTTGGGAGCTATGTCAAAGCATAGTATTCCCTAGTGGAGACGAAACTGGTACGATTTCAAATATAAAATTAAGACCAAAAATCTTCTGAACTCCTTTTTCAAATATATATTACCTTGTGATGCTTTGCAGAATTTAGGATTGATGAAGAACGGAAAGCCATGTGTAAGAAAATGGTCACGCATTGTGGAGGACTACCATTAGCTGTTAAAGTGTTGGGAGGATTGTTAGCTACGAAACATACAGTTCCTGAGTGGAAAAGAGTATATGAAAATTTTGGAACTCAGATCGTAGGAGGCTCTGGATTTGATGACATTAATCTATGTTCGGTTTATCAAGTATTGTCTTTGAGCTATGAAGATTTGCCAATGCATTTAAAGCATTGCTTCCTTTACCTTGCCCATTTTCCCGAGGATCACAAGATATTATTGGAGAAATTGTACAATTACTGGGCTGCAGAAGGGATGATAAGGCTGTATAACAACGAATCAGCCATTCGAGACAGTGCAGAAGGGTTACTAGAAGAGCTAGTGAGAAGAAATATGGTTATTTCTGAAAGAAGATATGTGACTTCGAGAATAGAACATTGTAAGATGCATGACATGATGAGAGAACTATGTTTATCTAAAGCCAAAGAAGAGAACTTCCTGCAAATCGTCAAACTCCCTATATCCACCTCTACCATGAATGCTCAATCTCCTAGTAGATCTCGCAGACTTTCTGTGCATAGTCGTAATGCACTTCACATACTGAAACATGGAAAAACTAAAAAAATTAGATCTCTTTTCTTCTTTGGAGGCGAAGAAGACTCTCGGATACAATCAGTTCCAGGCTTGGGGAGTTTACCGTTGCTCAGAGTATTAGATCTAACTGGAGTAAAGTTCGAAGGAGCAAAGTTACCTTCCAGCATTGGAGAGCTCATCCACTTGAGACTCTTGAACTTATATGAGGCTTGGGTATGTCATCTACCTTCTTCTCTACGGAACCTAAAGCGCTTGCTCTATTTGAACTTATATGTTAATTATCCGGGGCCAGTTCATGTGCCAAATGTTTTAAAAGAGATGCTAGAGTTGAGGTATCTTTTCCTACCTCTTCCAATGGATGATACAACAAAGTTGGAATTGGGTGATCTAGTGAACTTGGATACTTTGCGTTTTTTCTCAACGAAACACTGTAGTGTGACAGATCTCCTCCCTTTGACTAAGCTTAGGAGTCTCCATGTATACTTCACTGGCAGCTGTACTTCTGAAACTATATCATCATCTCTTCGTGAAATGACATACCTCGAGACGTTTAGTTTATTAGATTGGAAAGAAATCCGTCTCGCCGATCATGGTGGAGAAGTAGTACTGGATTTTATCCATCTTAAGAACTTGATGTTGACCTGTAGTGTGCCAAGGTTATCCAATCAATATCGATTCCCTCCAAACCTTGCACACATATCTCTAGCTCATTGCAACATGAAGGAGGATCCAATGCCGGTTCTAGAAAAATTGCTTCATTTGAAGTCAGTTGTATTCAAAAGTGGCGCTTTCGTTGGGAGGAGAATGGTGTGTTCAAAAGGCGGATTCCCTCAACTTTGTGAGCTAGTATTAGCTAAACAAATGGAGTTGGAGGAGTGGAGAGTGGAGGAAGGGTCGATGCCATGTCTTCATACTTTGACTATAAATGATTGCAAAAAGTTAAAGCTTCCCTATGAGTTCAAGTATACAACTTCCTTAAAGGAACTGATAATCGAAGGAATGAAAAGGGAGTGGAAGGAGAAACTGGTAGCAGGTGGGGAAGATTACTACAAGGTCCAACACATTCCCTGTGTTCAATTTATCAAATGCGAGGACAAATAAGAAGGTAAACCATAAAGAAAATAATGGTTCGTGTGAAACAGTGATGGACACGCAAACTATTAATAATACATTTTGTAAATTTTGATTTTGGTGTTCTGGCAAAATGTATTCAGAATCATTACTTACTAGATCGATTGTGTGTGATGTGACAAACCCTTGATATTGTGTTATTTGTCGCATGTCTCTTTTTCTTCAACGTTATGTTTGAAATAAATTTGTAACCATCTTTTCTTTTATTTCTCCTTCGCTTATACAGATTTGAATCTGACCCAGTCTTCTATGACTTGCAATGGTTTCGTTATCGCGAGATAAAGAACCGTGGTGACTCTAGCCTATCTTCGGCCGAAAAGAAAGTTTTAGACTCACAAGAAACCATGGAATCATTAACATGCAAGCACGAAAACGTTGTAGATCGCGTGATCGGGTTGGAAATTAAAAATTTTCACACAGTTCATATATTTGCTCATTAGTCAACAATATGAAAATGTTATATCTTTAGTGTTTAGACGGATAATTTTATTGTAACTATGGATCTTTTTTGGTTGCTAGATATCTATAAAATGTAAATGAATATCTATGATTGGTAAATCACTAGCAAAAGAAAGTGTGGAGTAACCTGATGAAATTACTGAGTTACTCGTTGTTTTCAATATATACATTATAATAGTAATCCAACTAATCAATAACATGTTTTATGAATTCTGATTATATTGTAAGAAAACTGTTTCACATTAATAATTTCCAAAATTCTATTGCTCGCTATATATATTCGTAGCAAATTATTTTTACCTTTTTCTAAGCTTTAAACTCTTTATCTGTTTGGAACAAAACCATTGTGATAGAAAGTGGAAGTCTATTACAAAACCGGATTAACTCTGGACTGTCCAATCTTTAAACACGCAAGGGAAATTTTGAGCGTTGAGCAATTAATTACTTAGATTGAAAACTTGATAATATTTACATCTATAATGTATCGTATAGCGAAGTCCATCACGCGTATTATAATGGACTTCCTAACACAAATTAATCAATCTTATTACTGCTTAGTAAGTTTGGTGGAGACATTCTATTAGATTTACGTAGTAGAGATAATTATTATTATAACAAAGGCATAATTTTTTAACCAAATTAAACTAACAACATTATAGAAAACAGATAGAGCACAATGAAGTGCAAAAAGTACTAAAATTAATTTGCCATCTGAGTTTTATTCAGATAATAATTATACAAAATCCCCAAAATTGGGAAAAAAAAAAGGAAGACAGATTAGGTATACAATTGTTGATACAGATTAGGAAAACAGATCTTCTTTGCAAAGCACCGGATATTGTGCACAAAAAAAAGAAGAAGAAAAGCATTGGATATAAAAACATCAAGCTTTGATCTCAAACCTTGAATACTTAATGGATCCGATGGAGATATCGATTTCAATGAGATTATCTTCTTCGATAAAATCATTTAACTCGGTTAATAGGTCAAAGAGCGGGAACTCTTGAACCTTGTTGTGGAGACAGAGATTGTTCTTGTTACTAGTGTAGTGGTGACCAACATAGTGACCACTCGGTAAAGACAACTCTATGAGACTCTCATCATCGGGGATTGCGCCATCGTCATCCTCTTCATTGGTCGTCTCAAGGTTATCCTCCGGTTTCCCGGTAATATCTTCGGTGGCAATATAGTCTCGTTCTTGATCTTGATCTAGATCTTGTTTTGACGATTGGAGTGAAGAATGAGCAAGTGAGATTGGGAAGAAGAAAGAGGAGAAGAACAAAGCAGCAGAAGTGAGGAGGAGGTGTAAGAAACGAAGGCCAAAGATATGAAGAAGTGGAGGGGCGAGGAGTGAGACCCATGAAAAAGGTCTCTTCAACAAAATTGAAGCCAAACTCATCAAGAAGTACTCTTCTTCTATTTTCTTATCAAGATTCATTTCAACTCTCAAATATTATGATCAAACCCTAGAAAAAAAAGGAAGGAAAAAAACACTAAGAACTTAAGTACTAGTGTTTGGACTCTTAATTGGAAAGTGCTTTGTAACTCTATTTAGGAATATCATCAAAATAGAAAGGCTATTAATAGTAATACCACCCTAGGTAACTGACAGATTTCATTATATTAATGAAAATAGAAAACCAGAAACCAGTCCATTGTTTGTTTTAATTTGCTTCGAGATTTGAGGAGCAACAACAGCTCCAACCTGCACTCACTAATCCCGATTCTCCACTAATTATATAATTTAAAATAGTTTTACTCTATGTATTACGTGCATAGTTATTGAAGAGTAATGCATCAAATCTTAGAACATTCTTTAATGATATTTCCTAGAAAGAGTAATCTATACACCCTTTGTCAAACAACTTCACACTATTTGATAGCAATAAGTTACATCATCATCTTTTACTTAACTTCAATATTACATCATATTAACACAAAATTTATGCACCAAAACAACTAACATAATAAGAACCAGAAAATAATTTAAGCATCTAAAATTGATTCTCTCGGAGACTTAAAAGGCAAAAACCCTTGAGCTTTGCACTTTGTACACTCCCCAAGGCATAGAGAGTTGGTTAGCCATGTGCCACCATCGGGCGTCATCTTACTTACTTTAAGATTATACATGCAATTATAGAAAGTTTAAAAACCAAAGATAATGCGACAACAATACTTATTAATATCAGGGTGGTCAAATTATCCGTTGATTCGTTTTGTTTTGTTCAAACTTTTGAATTCTTTTATGTTTCGAAGCAATAAAAATATGGCAAAAATGTCATTTAAATCATCAGTTTACCATTTTTGTTGGTATAAATCATGAATTCTAGAACTAGTGATTTAAATCCTTAATTTTATGTTGATATTCATTTTAATCATGAATTCTTATTGACAAAGTCAATTGAGGCACATCGCTAACTGGTTAAACGGATTAATAAGACGATATCATCGCATTACTGGCACTTCGAAGCCATCACATAATTTTTCTTCAACACCTACATGATTTCCATCTTCTTCTTCGTCTGATTGCTCCGTTTAGCCAGTTAACGATGTGCCTCAATTGGTTTAGTCAACAAGAATTCGTGATTAAACTGAAAGTCAACATAAAATTGAGGATTTAAATCACTAGATCTACATAAAATTGAGGATTTAAATCACCAGATCCAGAGTTCATGGTTTAAACTAACGAAAATGGCAAACTGATAAATTAAATGACATTTTTCTCATATATAGTACAAAATATTATTTTCGAATATGAAACAAATTACAGACACTTGCCATAATCCATAAGTTTAATATGTATGTATACTTTACTAGATTATTAGAACGTCCATTTCCATTTTGTACATATATCAAAGTAAGAAGTAAATAAACAGGGCTTAGAGGAGTGGAAATGAACAGGGCAAGATGGCAGCTCCCTAGCTCCTTCAAATTGGGTCAAATGCAATTCTGATGGTGCTTGGTCAAGAGAAGGGAACCAATGTGGTACTTAGAAATCATGATGAGAAACAGAGAAAGTATAATGGATGGGCAACAGCAATGCCGAGGGTAAGTAACAACAGTGATTGAGAGAGACATAGAGGCACTGAGATGGGCCATGTTGATCATCTCTAGGTTTCAGTACGGGTCATATTTGAGACAGATTATAAGGAGCTTGTATCTATGATCACCAAGTGAGAAGATTGGCCATACCTTCCACCGCTCCTTCAAGACATCCATATCATGGCGAGTTCTTTTACGGAAGTTAAAGTAGTGTTTGTCTATCTAGGAGAAAATGAAATGGTTGATAGAATAGCAATTTGTATTCAAAGTTGCATTCGTGAATTGTGATTCCAAGTTGTATTTTATTGGGTAAAATCACATTTTTAACTTTCAAAGTGTCACCGGGTAACAATTTAAACCTTGAAAGAATTTCAACACTATAAACCACCAAGATAATTTTACTTAGACTTTAAACTTCCAAACTAGCTATTCTGTTTGCATCACCATTAAAAAAGACGGAACAGTTAATTTCTGTTTGTTTAATATAAATTTATTTAATTTAATTTAAATTTAAATTAATTTTATTATTTATTACAATTAATTAAAATCCAATAAAAAAAAAACTTCATCTTCTTCGTTTATTCACCGTCCGACCATGACATTTCCTGATAAACCTCTTAAACTAGAGACTGAAGCACAAGAAAAGTTTTCAGTAGAAGAATAGAAACCAAATATTGTAGAATATAAGGTACAAGAGAAGGTTAAAATAGAATAATAAAAACCAAAGAATGTCGAAAGTTAGCCGGAAAACAAAGCATTCTCCGTATCGGAGAAATCTATTGGGAGATTGTTCCAAAAGCGTTTTCACTCTCTCGAGTGTTTAGTTGGATAAGAATCCATGTGAATATATAAATTTGATGGTAATGAGATATTGTAGTTGAGCAAAAGAAAAAAAAAGGTGAAAAGAAAACGAAAAAAAAGTTGAAAAAACATAATTGAGAACATATAGCAAATAGTGCAATAGATAAAATGAAAAATTTATAAATTAGTAGTACTAGGCGTTTAGTGAAGTGTGCTTCTATTTTCGTTTCTACTAGTTTTTTTTTTTTTTTTTTTTTTTTACTTCTTAAAAAATCTACTACTTTTTCGAAGAAAAAAAGTTTTCTAAATTTCCATATATAGTTTGTGCTTCGTCTCTGTCTTTCTCTTAATTTAAATGTATATTTGGCTGATTTCTCACATCTTTTTCACTCATTTACAAGATATTATAAAAAAAAATCTGTTTTTGTTTCGTAAATCTATTTAGTTCTTTGGTTTAGGATGATTTTATAATTTTACTACCAATGTTTTCAATAAATATGTATGCCAAGCAGACCAAACCAGATATTCAGCATATATTCAAAAAAAATCTACATATCTATACTTGTATACAAATAGGTTCACAGAACTAGCTAGGTATCTAATGGCAGAGAAATAGATCATGGATATGAAATTATTTTATGATATATGTTTAATTTGTTTGGGATAAGTTTTTGGGATCCACTAGACGATTAATTTTGTGTGACTTGTTTATCACTTATCAGAGAACATCATCTTTGCAAGAGTTTTGGTGAATATATATGTAAATGACTTGATGTTAGAATAAACTTCCCATCATCTAAAAAAAAAAAAAAAAAAAAAAAAAAAAAAAAAAACTTCCCATCATCTTGTGACTTGCATGGACATTTCACATTAGAATAAACTTCCCATCTAACTACTAAACTACATGTAGTCCAGATGCAAATAAACACTATTGAGTGAAAAATACATAAAAAGGAACAAATCAATTTCTTATAAATAATTGTGATAAGCTTATGAAAATGAAAAATGAAATTCCTACAAAAAAGAGGGTGCCACATGTCGGCCAGATGCAAACCTATAGTAGGTTGCCTATTGTTTGCAATATAGGCTACAAAAAACCTTGAAATTATGAATCTGATTAATTATACTTATCCAACTAATTTTTTGATTAACCAACGCTTTTTTTATTTTTTATCAACCAAATTTTAGTTAATGGTCTCGAAAGGAATGTTGTTTACCTACGAATATGGCCCAATCTTAGAAGTTGGGGACCATGACCATCTTAAACATTTTTTTGGATATATTAAACCATTTTAAACTTACGAGTATTTTGAATATACTCAAATTCTTTTGTTAGCTTATCATTTTTAAATGTGAATATGCAGTCAGGTATAAATACTTTTTTGTACACATTATAGTGTCTGATATCAATTAATCCTCTATAATTTTATTTTATTTTAAAAAGTGTTTAATATCACTTGTATCAATAAGGTATTTGAATCACAAGTAAAAAATTTAACCGTCATAGAGATGAATTGATTAAAAATGAATACTCGTTTTAATTATTAAACTTTAAACTTTTTTAAGTGACATAATTATGTGTCACTAGTCACTACAAAACATCTACAATGTAAAGTCATTTAGCTAACGATAATTTAGAAAATGACGTAAACTTGTTTAAAAACAAGGGATTTAGAGTCGGTTACTAAACCAACACAAAAGTGTTTCACTGCTTCTGGGCCATTTTTATAACTTTAGAGTCGATTGGATACTTTCATCGATCTCATCGTTCATCAGTCTGAATTTCTAAGTAGATTTCAAGCGTTCATCAGTCTCAATAGATCCTGAATCGTTCATCGATCTGACTGCAAAACTCTGGTCGGTCTTGAAGACATTGGTTTGGTTTCGCTAGATTTTGTTTATGAACAACCAAATCTGAACCGGAAACATTTTGGTCGAATCTGATTTAGTTTCCAATTGGTTTGGTTTTCTGTCAAAAGAAAAATGTCCATAAGAAAAAATGATTAAGCATGTCGTCTATAAATCTATACAGTGTAAATGTGTAAATTTAATTAGCTTTGATTAATTCGGGTTTATATTATTAGTCTATTAAATCTATATGACTTCGATTATGAGACACTTATACCAAATTAGTGCTATAAAAAGATACAAAACTAAATTTACCAAATTTCAAAAGTAAATCTGCAATGTAAAATATACCAATCAATTCCTTACTTTCAATTTTTTTAATATTTTTTTTTATCAAAGCAAATAAAATTGTTAAAATCTTAATTAAGGTTGTTACATTTTAAAAAGGTAAAATAAAAATAACGTAAAGCATAATAAAAAAAATGTTTTTATTAGAATAAGTGAAAACAGAGAAACAGAAACACACGTTATGAAGAGTCTTATACAGGTTAGGTTACAAGTGACAAGGAGAAAGAGAATTAGGTTAAACAGAAACACTTTCTGAAGAGAGTTGTGAAGAGAGACGTAGAAGCATGGTCAAGCTTTCCGTTGAGGAAGTCGGCGTGGTCGGTGTTGCAGTAAAGATAGCTCTCCTTACCAGTTAAATTCTTAGTAAGGACAGTGGAGAAACCTAAGTACTCCTCCCGAGACCTCTTCAAGCAAATGTTAGCCATGTACCTGAAGTTCTCTCTGTTCTGGATAAAAGGTTGCTTTACGTATTCCTCAATCGGCATCCACTGAGAAAACAAACAACAAGAGAGTGTTCTGCAGTAACTAAAACCCTCCTTGGTGAGTTGGTTCAGGCTCATCACAAGTTATATAAAATGGTTACTTACCTTAGCATCCAGGATCTCAGAGTCTTGTTTCTTGATTTCAAATGTGCTTGGTTCTAACTCACATAGAAAATATATATCCGTTTTTCTTTCCAAGAATGATTGGTGACTTTCCCTGCGAAGGACGACAAGATTGCAGTCAAGACTAAACAGATTAGCAACTGGTGATGGGGCTAACTAATATGGAGATCTTGTTACCCGAAAGCCAAGACTTCTACAAATCTTGTCTCAATCTGAAAGCAAAAGACCAAAAGAAAACATGAACTTTTAATCTGCAATGTCAATATAAACCATAAAATTAGAAATGTCTTTCGAGGTTTGAAGCGTGATACTTACACCAGTTTCTTCTTTTACTTCCCTAACTGCTCCAGCCCAAATACCCTCACCCTGTGGATTTGTAAAATAAGATCAATGTGTGACTATATTCTCTATACCAAGCTGACATGCTCAAATAGCACAAAAATATGCCAAGATCACATAAAACTTACCTCTTGAATAACACTGGTAGGAAGCTTCCACAGTCCGGTACCTTTGAAAACACCATCAATCTCCTGAACCACAAGCACCTGCAAATGGAAATTTGTTCATCAAGGTTCAACCAAATGTATATTTCAATTTCAAGCTCTTGTTGTATCAAAGAAAGAGTCAGCTATATATAAACATCAAGTAGTGAAAAATACAACAGACTGATACACCAAATAGATAAGCCGGGAGAAATATGAAGTAATAATAATATTGTCACCTCTCTGTTCTTGTTTAGCACAAGAGCACCAATCCCAATACGATGAGAAGCATTGGCAGGAATAGTGCTAGGCAAGTCGGAGATCCAAGATGTAAGCATCACATATTCATTCTCGGCATGGTGGTATGTAAACCCTTTCTGAGAAATCACCAAACAGAATCCGATACGATCACTAAAGCTGAACAAGAATCAATCCAAAAACAAAACATAACATAACATCTTCTTAATTACCTTAATTGCAATGTCAACAAGACTTAAAAGCTCACAAGGCAGCTTTATCCAAATTCCCTTTTTCCCCTGCAAATCCATGTCCACAAAAGTCATGTTCAAGCATCACCAATGATTCAAAGAAGACCATATTAAAGGAACATTGAGAAGGATAAGATCTTTAATACCTGATCCTTCCATGCCTTAAGAGAAACGTCAAGCTTTGCATTAAAATCTTCAGCTGTCATGGGTTCAACTTCCATTAAGTTGACTTCAACACCGCCATATCTATCTTCTTTTCCATCAAGTAAAGCGATCGGTTGAGCTTCACCGTCCATGCTGCAGTATCTAAGTAAAACTCTCTTTATTAAAACTTAAAAGACAAGAACAACAAAACCAAATCCCAAAGAGAACAACTATGAATTTCTTGGATTGAGAGTCTAACGAAGAAGACTGCATCTGTTCTCCAAATAAAGAAAGTCTAGATAGTTTTCCAAATCACACTTTGATCTGTTCTTGATTTTTTATTTTCTTCTTTCTTTAGTAAACAACAATCAATGGTTTAGGGATTCTCTTTAGTCTTCAAATACAGATGAAAATAAAGTATCCAAGGAAAAAAATTCGTCATAAATGTCATTATAGGGAACTAAAAGTTACCAAAACAGAAATCAATCAAACCAAAAAACAAAGTCTTTCTCAATATAAGGAAGTAAAAAAACACCATGAGCATCCATCACTTTTGCATTGATTATTGTTCTCTTAGGAAAAAAAGTCAAAAGCTTTAACAAAAACCTTAACACCAAATTTGAAATTCACCATAAATGTCATTCACAGGGAACTAAAAGTTACCAAAACAGATTTCAATCAAACCAGAACAAAGTCTTTCTCGATATAAGGAAGTAAACAGATTTCAATCATCACATTTTTCACTATTTATTGTTCTCTTACGAAAAAGTTGGGAGCTTTCAAGCATTAGCAATCTTATGGCTCTAAAAAACTCTAACTTCAAAAACCCTGACAACAAAATCGGAGTGAAAGAATAGAAACAAACAAAGAAACGGCATTGAATGTAAGAAAGATCAAATGAGCAAGACCTTTGCGAGATTGACGATATGTTTCAGGAGATGATGCTGCTATAGTTACAGTCTTCGATTTTGTTGAGAAGACAGTAACGCAAGCAAATGTTCTTCGTCAGTTATAACTGGAAGCACACCAGAGAGACGGCCTAGTTTGCCACTAAACCAGGAAAATGAATTAGGCATGCCATTATGTGCGGAATAAAATGACAATTAAACAAGTGTACTGTAGTTTTAGTTACAAAAATTATTGTATTATTATCCAGAATCCAAAATCTCTTAGTGTATTATGAAACATGTTACAAAAAAACGTTTTATATTTCAATCATCAATTTTTCGTACCGAAATTCGTTTTACCCATAAAATAATTAAAGACGACAATTTCTTTTCTAACATAACTTAAATAACAAACACATATACATCTTTGTAAAAGAGTTGATGAAGATTTAAAAAATTTAGATTGCTGGAAAACTAAGAAGATGTGTGTTTAGTAAATTTGAGAAGATGAAGTTGATATTAGGGAATATATTTATAGAGAAATATTTTTGTAGGGTACCGTTTAATTTTTGAAATTTGGATTGCCTTCAAAATTTGAAAATTAATTTATTGTTGATATGATGATAGATTTAGTTTTGAGAATTAATTTTATAATTGTAGTTTGGATTTATGAACCTAGGAAAATTTGTAATTATAAAAGTTATTAAAATATATTCTGATATATTAATTTACATGAATTATACTCTTACATGTTTGAGTTGTTAAATATATATATATATATATATGTTAGTCTCGATTTAAAAATATGGACCTTAGATCAATTTAATATATATACATATACATGAATCCTTTATGTATAGATAGATATATGATGTTTGTATTACTGATGTTTAATGTTAATTAACGAAATAATTAGAATATCATGGTACATTTGTAACTAATCTAGTAATATTTGGGTAATTAATTGTATAAACCATAAATCACTGTGAACACGACACGTCAGCGTGGCAATCTTGTAAATCACATGGAGGGGCAAGATTTTTTATTAATAGTGCTTCTCAATTAATAATTAAGGGATTATTGTCACTAATGCCACTTTCTCATAAAAAGTAATCGTTTATGTCACTCTTATATTATATTTTATTTTTTCTTTTTCTTTTAATACAAAATCTGTAGTAAATGTCAGAAAACCCTTACCCTAATTCAGTATTTACGTACCCTTGCCATTGCCAACCTAACAACATAATTATTTATTCTTCTTCTTTGGAGAGAATAATATATGCGGTTTTAGTAGATAAAATCTGTAAGAATTTGCTATAGATAGAGCGATAAGGAAGCTGAAATTGAGTTACATGATATATAAAGCATGGAGAGAGTCTTATATTTTAGATGATGAGGGTTGTTTGTATATTCTTGCAAATGGTTGTCTTAAAATAAGAGGTTGAAAGAGTTGAATGATCATTCATCTCATTTTTTACCATTTGAGATGAATAAGTTAGAAAATTGATTCAACCCATTCAACCAAAAAAATTGAAAAAACGAACAAATTATAAAAGAAAATTGTTCAACCCTTTCATCTACTATTTTGCAGAGGAATGAGTTGAATGATGTTCAACTTTTTTTGTTCAACTTATAATTTTCCAATCATTCAAAATTTTGCAGAGGACTTACCAGTTTTGCATGTGGAATTATGTAGTTATCTTGAAAGTAACCAGAGGGAGCAACTTCCAAGAGTAGAGCGAAGAAGTTCATGTGGTTTGAATTATGGGGAAGTGGCTGCCAATGATGTAAAGATTGATGATGTAAAGACTGATGATGTAATTAATACCGGAATCCTGAGTGCGTTTAGATGGGGGAAACATTAGAACAAGATAAAGAGAGTGAGATAGTTAATGAATCTATTAATGAACAGATGATGATAGAGAATGGTGTTAATGAAGATTGTGAGAATGATGTTAGGCATGACTATGTTGAGCTTGCACCTCCGATACAACAAAGTGAAGATAAGTTAACGAATGAGAAGATAGTATGAGTTTGGAAAAAGATCATGAATTTCGTTCTAAGGAGGCAGTCTGGGATTTTGGTTAATACTGCTGCAAAGGCGAACTTGTTTGGTGTGAAAACTGTGAAATCGGACCCGGTGTGACTTATGATAAAATGCAGTCAAGCATCCATGGGTTGTGAATGATATTTAAGAGTTGCTAAAATTCAGAAATCAGATTTTTGTAGTGTCAAAGTACACAGAAAAATGCATACATGCTTTTGGTGTGAGGAGAGTACTAGATATAATAAACAAAAAGGCACACCACGATTAGTAGCAAGTGTTTTGCATGGTGATTTCCCAAGTCAATTTGAAACACCGTCTCCTAAAAACATCTTGAGTATTGTTAAAGGAAGACTTGGTTTGGATTGTTCCTACTCCACCGCCTTGAGAAGGAAAAAACAACATATTAGTGATGTGTGTGGGAGCTCTGAAACTAGCTACACGATGTTGTTTGTTTATCTGCACATGTTAAGGGAGGTGAATCCTGGGACAATAACGGAAGTGGAATTGGATGAAAAAGAAAGGTTCAAGTACTTATATATCGCTTTGGGTGCAAGCATTGAAGGGTTTGGGATAATGAGGAAAGTGATAGTGATCGATGCAACTTTTGTGAAAAATGTATATGGTGGGATGTTAGTTATTGCAACAGTTCAGGATCCTAATCATCACCATTACCTCATTACGTTTGGTGTAATTGATAGTGAGAATTATGCTAGTTGGAACTGGTTTTTCAGAATGTTGAAAACCGGTACACTACAATAAAAAGTGAATATTGTTACGATTATTGTCGTCACAATATATAAAGATTCGGTCACAATAATTCTATTGTGACGAAACTAACACCAATTCTAGAATGTCACAATAAAATCGTCACAAATCCATGTATGTCTCAAAAAGGTCACAAATAAATGTGACGATTAACAACGGTAACAATTCGTCACTGATTGTGACGACATTCATTTAGTCACAAAAAAGACACAGTTCGTGACGGACGATACTGTCACAAATAAGCCACAACTAGTGACAATATAATCGTAACATAAGTGTCACAAATTATTACCATATTTAAGTCACAGATCCGTTACATTTTGCGACCAACATATTATCACAAATCCGACACAATTAGTGACTCGATTATAGTCACACAAACGTTACCTTTTGCGACCAACATATTATCACAAATCCGACACAATTAGTGACTCCATTATAGTCACACAAACGTCACAATTTGTGTTTCGGTTGTGACCTTTTTTCTTACTAAACTCGTATCAATTTGTTACAAAATAGGAATGTAAACAACACGAAGACTTAGTCACAATCATATGATTCCCAAACATATGAGACGTAGAATTAGTCACAAACGTATTATTCTTTTTTACGATTTGCAGTCACGATTTTTTTTTAAAAAAATTAAATTAATTTTCTGACAGCAAAAAAGAAAAAACAATAGCAAACGAACAAGATTTATAGAAATTTTAAAGACAATAGACTAACATCCAAACAAACAAAGTAAACACAACTTAAAGACTAACATCCAAACAAACAAAGTAAACACAACTTAAAAGACTAGCATCCAAACAAAGTAACACAACTTAAAGAAAATGCAAACTAAACGATACTTAGGCTAATAGAAACCAGAATATATACATAACTAGATTAGCTGGAAGGTCTTGGTGGTGGATTCGGATCTAGACATTTTGACGTGCAAGAGACTCAACAAGTTTTTCCATAGCTTCAAGTCTTTTCTGAGTTTGCAGATTCTCTTCAAGGCTCTTCCTAAGATCAGTTTCCATCTCTTGTAGCCGATGCGTTATCGTCTCCACCTCTTCAGAAGTTTGTGGTGCACTTGAAGAAGCACCAACAGATGGTAGAGCCTCAATTAGTGCTCCAAGTCCAAATATATGGCCATGTTTAGATGATCCAGCAGCCTAGAAAGAAAGATTAAAATTATTAGCAAATGATAGTCTACTAACTTCTGTTGATATTAAAGAGGTCTCGTGTTGATATGGCATATACTTTCATATTAGAATGTACAACCAATATTATAGGCACAAGTGCACCGTACGCCTGAGCCATGTACTTTTGGTATACACTGAACCCAACTTTTGATTTAACTTACAAGATATATGAAATGACAGTCTACACATATCACAAGAACAAATGAATGTAAAATCAGAGACTAACCAACCTAGAATGAATGTAAAACCAGAGACTAACCAAAATGTAAAACCAGAGACTAACCAGCCTAAAGTGAATGTAAAACCAGCCTAATGTTTAGAACTATTACCTTGATATAAATTTCATTTTTCTCATGTTCATCAAGAGTTTCAGCTGTCAGATTCTCTTCCCCAGAAGATTCAAGTTGACCCAAGCGTTCTTGAATCTGCTTTTCATAAGTTTCTGCAACCAATCGTGCTCGTTGATCATCGTACGTTCCATCAGGCTTCTGATGTGTTTTCTTCATCACAGCAATAAAAGAGCAGTCTTCATTGTTTTCTTCCTATAAAAGAAAAAATAAACCAAAGTGAAACAAAGAAAAATCATCACGATTTGAAATTAACAATAAAAGAAAATTATAATTACCAGAATATCTTTAACTCTGACAAACGAGCGAGAACCCGCTCGATGGGAATGTGGGCCTAAACCATTACGATCGGACATTCGAGAAGCACGTGCCTTTTCACTAGTTGCTTTCGCTTTTTCGGTTGCCCAATGCGCTTGCATAATGGTCCAATTTTTTTTCGTAGTGGTATACCGGATGAAAGTGGTTTGGTTTTCATAAGCGACAGACATAAAACATCATCAAGGGAGTCATGGATGTGTTTCCAAACGCATCACATGGACATTGTATATGACATTTGTCCCAAAACCTTAGACCAAAGTTGACCGGTGACTAAGATGTAGGTGTTGACAAATTCAGGGAATGCGCTCATGTTTATACTAAAAGTGAGTTCAACATTTAGTACGGTGATTTTAGGAGAAGGTATCCTAAAGCTGTTACATATCTAGATATGCTGACTTAAATTCTTTTAATTTTAATTCTCGCATAAATGAGAATTCAAAAAGAGTAAATTTGGAAAATACCCTCTTTTTGTTTACACTTTTGAGAAATACCTTTTTCTTCATTTTTATTAAAAAAAATATTTTTAAATATGTAAAATTAAACTTAATTACGATTAATAATATCTATATTTCAAATATCAAATCAATTTATTTGTAATAATTAAATATTTAATTTTTATAAAGTCTTAATATAACTAAAAATACAAAAAATTTAATATCTTAAATATTTTTTTAAAAAAATAATGAATAACAACATTCTACCGATGTTAAGTTATGATTTTTGTTAAGTCATGTGTTATTGTTATGGTGCAGATTTTGATGATTCATTATTATTGAAACCACATAATATAGTTTACTTTGCAAAACAAATTCAAAGGGAATCATTGAATAGAAGCAAAGCTTGGAATGTTGGATATTATTTTATTTTATATAATATAAAAATAGTAAAGGATAGACTTTATAATATTTTTTGATATTATCTTGTTGAATTTTTTTTATATAAAACTAATAAATCAGCTTTGAGTTAAAAGTATATATATATTTAATATTATTTCAAATTTAGTTAATTTTTTTCTCTAAATTCGAGTTTAGTTTGGATTTACTAAAATATGGCTTTAAATTTAAATTAATACAAATTGTCATTTTACATATAAAAGCTAAGGTTATAGTTTTTATTAAAAATAGAAAAAGGGTATTTTTCAAAGCATACCTCAAAAACAAGGTATTTTTCAAAATGACCCACTCTAAGTTTTTTTTTTCTCATATAGTGGCTTTCTAGCCATTGTTCCAAACAAGAGAGACGATAGTAGCAAACCGGGTTTCGTGGAACTTTTTTACTTCAATTTATTTCGGTTTAGTTTCTCTTGTTGGACCAATAATATTATGTATTATTAGGAAATTGTAGTGAGGACATGGTGAATTACATATGGCAACATTGGCAAGTCTCCAGTCTTTGGACACACAAGACTGGTGATTTAATTGAACACAAGACGTGAGACAAAGAAGCAGAAACACATATTCTGACTAGTCAGAGAGATGTGGAGGCTTGGTCAGCTGTTTCGTTCAGGAGGTTGGCGTGATCGACACTACAGTAAAGGCTCTTTTTTGGTGAATCCGTAGTAAGAACGAAGCCAGTGTACTTGTCCCGCGACCTCTTTAAGCAGATGTTAGCTATTAACTTAAACATTTCGTTCCCTTTCTTGTTGTGAAAGGGTTGGTTTACGTATTCCTCAACCGGCATCCACTGAGAAACCCACAACAAGAGAGCTGAGCCGTTAAAAGATCTGCAGTAACTAAAACCCGGCTTATTGAGATTCATCACAAGATATGTAACAGGTTTACCTTAGCGGCATAGATTTCAGAGTCTTGTTTCTTGATTTCAAATGTGCTTGCTTCCAACTCGCAGACGAAAAATATATCTGTTTTCCTTTGCCAGACTGCTTGGTGGCTTTCCCTGTGAGACACCAACAATAGGATGTCAAGACTAAATCGACCAGCGAGTAACTTATAAAGAAGGGATGAAGAGATCTCTTGTTACATGAAAGCCAGGACTTCTACAAACTCTGCATCAATCTGAAGCAAAAAAGACCGAAAGAAAATACAGACTTTAGAATACAGTATCAATATAAAACCCAAAAGCTATAAATGTTTGTCAGGATTTGAAGCCGGATACGTACATCAGTTTCTTCTTTCACTTCCCTAACTGCTCCAGCCCAAATACTCTCACCCTGTGGATCAGATCATTTCAGTTAGTCCAGATATCAGAGGGAAGTGCAAAAACATATGCAAATCAAGGACTCTTGTAGTTGTTAAGTGCTAATAACTTGCGGTTGATACCATCAAGCCTCATTAATGGAATCAATGTGTGACTATATCTCTATATCAAGCTGACATGCTCAAATAGCCACATCTCTATGAAGTTTAGCATTCCTTAACTTGTATTCTACAAGAAATAGTAGTGACCTTATCGATAATATACAGACTTTGCTGAAAGTAATACTAAGCTTTAACTCTTCTTGTGATTGTAAATATAACATTAGGGCTTCAAAGATAAGATTACACATACATAAACAAAAAATGTGCCAGGATCCCAAAAACTCACCTCTTTAATAGTACCGGTAGGCACCTTCCACACATTTTTATCTCTGAAATATCCACTATTCTCCTGAACCACAAGCATCTAGAAATGGAAAATTGTTCATTAAGGTTCAACCAAATGTAAGTTTCAGCTCTTGTAGTACTAGAGACCAAAGCTAGAGTTGGCAATAAATACACATCATGTAGAGAAAATGCAAACTGATACACTAAATTTGTCGAATTACTACTGATCCGAACTTCTTAATATCTAAAGCCAAAAATGTTTTCTATTCTCTCCCTTTTTAGCAATTTGACTCTCTTTCAGTCCATTTACATACAAAGTTATTGGCTTACAGAAATATATACAAATATCGTGTTACCTCTCCGTTCTTGTTTAGGACAAAAGCACCGATCCCAATACGATGAGAAGCATTGCAAGGAAGAGTGCTAGGTGGCTCGGGAAGCCAAGATGTGAGCATCACGTATTCATTCTCGGCATGGTGGTATGTAAACCCTTTCTAACAAATCACCAAACAAAATTTGATCACCAAAGCTGAACAAGAATCAATCCAAAACATAACATAACATCTTCTAACCTTAATTGCAGTGTCAACAAGACTAGATAGCTCACGAGGCAACTTTATCCAAATCCCCTTCTTCCCCTACAAATCCAAGGCCAAAAAGTCAAGTCATTGGCAATACAAATTCAATGCCAACGGACCAAAACAAAAACCAATTAATATTTTGAATCAAACTTGGAATGTTCTGTCTAAATCAAGAGGTGCATAGCTTAGAAACGGTTAAAGCAACACCAATGATTCGAAGACGACCATATTAGAGAAACATTGGAAAGATTGAATCTTTAATACCTGATCCTTCCAAGCCTTAAGTGAAGCATCAAGCTTTGCATCAAAATCCTCAACAGTCATGGATTCCACTTCCATCAAGTTCACCACAATACCTCCGAATCTGTCTTCTACCCCATCAAGTAATGAAATTTGCTGACCTTCACCGTCCATGCTACAGTATCTGTTAGAGATAAAATCCAATTCAAAAAACAAAACCTTTATTATGATAGAACAATAAAGTAACAAGAGTATAAATAAACTCTTCCCCTCGGCCTAACCCGATAGAATCCTCCAAAGCTCTCAATTGCTTGGATAGGAGGTTTCAGGCACTGAGGCACAAAACCTAACCCTTATTTATAATAACCGTAAAGTATAAGACTTTAGGAAATCCTAAACTATTTTCCTAAATCATAAATTAGGAAGTATTCGTATCATTACCCAAGTAAAAGGATATATCTTTGACAACAAAACACCAAGAAAAGCAATGTTTTTGTCAAACCCATGTCACACAAACCCCAAAAGTAGAATGCTAGTAAGAGAGAAGAAGGACCTTGGAAGAAACTGAGTTATCTGTGGGAAAGAATGGAGAGGGACACTTAGGGTTTATACAAATCCAAAGAAGACGACTTTGATAGGATTCAAGAATTTCCAGGCAATGATTTGGTAATGGAATAACAAAAAAAGGATGAAGAAGACAATTTAGAAGCAAGTGCATATTGATGAATGTTCGATGAATGTTCCTTTGCTTACACTTTCGTGGAACGAAGAAATCACAAAGAAAGGGTTTTTCTATTGAGAATTGACGATTCGGTGGTTGGGCCATCTTGCTCCGTCAACGGAACAGTCGTTCTCTCAGACAAAAAGACGAGACGGTAACTTTGGAAATTGGAACCAAAGAGGACGACATTGGTTCGGTTTGCATTGATCTTGATTCTGATTTTTGTTAGAACCGAAATTGTTTGGTCTATTGTTTCCAATTTGATTTGGTTTTTATACCAAACCAAAATTCTGGTTTTATACCAAAGATTTTGTTTCCATTTGATTTGGTTGTATACCAAAAATCAAATCTGAATTTTGTTAGAACCGAAATTGTTTCGGTCTTTTGTTTCCCGTTTGATTTGGTTTTGTATCAATCATAAATTTTGACAAACACCACTTTTTTGTGATATCATATTTCAAAAATACTATAAAGAGAAAAGTTGTTCAAAAATCCTATGAAACCTTCTTTTTTTTTGTATGAACGTAAACCTATGAAACCTAATTAACACTTTATAAAACGTTTTAAAAATTGTTTATAACATTGTGCTAGAAAATTTTATAACTTTTTTGTAAATTCATATTTAGTGGTATTTTTTGAAAATGGACCAAAAACAGCATTATCATAAAAGTGCTGTTTTTGGAATTGTACTTTTTAAAATAAAATAAAACATAATACCAAAGGGGGAACACAAATAAATGATGAAACCATATGACTAAAATTATCATGTAAAAAAAACTATTAAAAAATATTTGCTATGGAAAACTCTTTATATATTATTTACAATATAATATGGAAGATATATTAATTAAAATATATATTATGGAAGATTCCTGATAAATTATTTAATATTATGGAAGATCTATTAAAGTAAGTTTGAATGGTTTGTATGATTTTAATTTATTCAATTCTAGTCAAAGCCATTAAAATAAATTATAGAAATATCATAAAGCCAAAAGGTAAATCATCAATATTTTGACCACAAAAAAAAGGTGAATATTTGCTATTGAAGAATACAAGATATGTTCCTCTTATTTCGAAATTTATTAACTGTATCACAGATTTTGAATTTTATTTTTCTAAGTTTTACTTTCTTGTGAAATCTAACGATATTTCCTGATACAAAATTGGTGTATTCTCTAGAAACATATCTAATGCCCATCAAAAAGTTTTCATCTCTTCTGTTACTTTGGTTGATGATGTTGACTTTCATCTTTATTCCCATGATTTCAGGTAAAATATTTATCTATTTATAACTAATTATCTCATATTATTCATAAATTATCTTAAGAAAATTGGATATTATTACCATTTGAGTCTAATTACTAGACGCAAAAAAACAAATCTGTGGAGGCAATATAAATCTTAAAATGTTCTATTGACCATTTTTACATTGTTGATATCTTTGTTCATGAATCAAACAGGGGAAATGATCAACAAGATAAGAGAAATCAAACAGTGTGGAATGAAATGTTATAGTACACATGAATGCAATGAAACATGCATAGATGAAGGGTACGAAGAAGGGAAATGTCTAGGATTAGGATACCGGAAAGGTGGAGTTGAATGTTGTTGTCTAGCCAGTTCTCGATATGGTTCTCCTATTTCTAATCCTTAATAATATTTCATGTCATATTTACCCTCAATATATGAATAAAAATATATTACATGATGATTGACAATATCGCATCCAAGTTCTACACTAATCAAATTGTATATCCATTATCATTACTTTTTCTCACTATAATCTCTATCAAATGTATTCTCTTTTGTGCCAAACATGCTCACCTTTCTTCTACCCAATTTAGACATAAATGACCATCACCAAATTTTCATTCTAAACCTTTAAACACTTCATCACTACTTCCCCCAAAATATTTTCTTTAGACCATATGCTTTCAAATTATTTTACTAGAAACATACTAACAAAAATCACTGAACATACTTGATTGGATACGCCTCTAAAGGAGGGGGTATTCGATGACTAATTAAAAAAAATATATATGAATAGAAAAATGAAAGAATTAAAGAATTTGAAAAATTATATCTAAATCACACCATAAAAGGTGAGATTTGTTTCTTCAAGTTTTTTTGCCTTTGATTTCTATTAAATTCTAATCAAATCACATTGGCATTAAAAACAATTTTAATATTGGATAACAGTAAAAATTTAAGAGAATTCTAAAACCAATAAATTGAATAACAGTAGAATTTAATTTAATAGAACTCTAAAACCAATAAATTTAATAACACTAGATTTAAATCATATATATAAAAGTTAGTCAACTCTCTCCATATAAGTGTCACATCATCACACAAGAAAATGACACGTGTCATTCTACATTATTTAAAAAACAATTAGCCAAATTAAATGAAAAAAAAATAAAAGTTATTTATTGCATTAAATCCTCTATCAATTATATTATTTAAGTGATTTATTCAAAACTAAAAAATAGAAACACAAAATTATGTTAATAGAAAACACTACTTTCATTATACTCTTATTTTACTAAAAAAATTTTTATCAATGGTCACCACTCGATAATGAATAAAACTTTACTTTTGTTGTAATTTAGTTGTTTGATACCTAAATTCTTATTACTTTAGTAATTTTACCTTCAGTCTTTCTCATTATTACGTTTTGTTGATCATATATGACTCATCATATGACTTTCTCTCTTTTTATTTTTGTGTCTTATGGTAAGTTGGTAACATTGATATGCAAGTTTTTTCAAGTGATGGGCCTTTGAGACGTTAGACATACCAAAAAATTCAAGACACGACTTTTCTCTTATATGGCTATATGCAATGGTAGAAGATTGCTAAAAGTGTTGACTTAAATGACATTTTTGTTTTTGCTTTCTTTTTCTTATTTTCATATGAAAACTCTTGAGATCTTGTTCAATTTATGTCTATCCAGTATCTAATAATGCATCTATCGCGATGTGATTGGAAGACTAGATCACGAGAGTACAGAGAACAAGAAATTGTATTTATAATCAAGTTAGGCGAGTTTCACATCACACAAATAACATAATTACATATAATTATATATAAATATCATATATTGTTGTTGTATGTATTCATGATGGTGAAAAAACACTAGGATCTTAGAACTATAAATAATTATATTTATATATGAACATAATTTGTTCTTAATAATTTTTAAAACAAACTCACGCGTAGCGTGGATATTCATCTAGTAGAATTCTAATTTTGGTCCGTCCAACAAGATTTTCAACAAGTAAATCCGTTAATTATAACTGGGCCAGCGATTTCAGATAAACCTCAACGAACCGGTCGGTTATTTTAGTTAACCGGTTATTTCGGATATTGGGATAAAAAAAATGAAAATAACCGAGTTTGGGATATAAAAAAACGGCGAGACGAGAGTGAGATAAAAGAATGTGGTTTAGAGCATTATTATAGGGGGGATGTTAGCTGAATCTTAGGTATTAAAGTGATTTAAATTAAATAGTTAATACCTTAATAAGCTAAGGAACGTTCTTTAGCTAAGGAACGTTCCTTAGCTAAGATTAATTTTGAGGGTTAAGAGGTGCCACGTGTCACGTTTTGATTGGGCGGATTTCACATATTCTACAGATACGCCTTCTAATTTCTTCGATAATAGAGCTCGAGTTCGTGATCGAGGTATGCATCAACAATTGAAGAATGATTTGGTCGAGCATATATGGACAGAATATAGAAGAAATTAAGTTTAAAATATTTGTGATTTATGTTATAAATTGTATCTCATGTATGTTTTAATTTTTTTAATTTGCAACAATTATTAAATTTTCTATAATTATAAATTTTATTTTTATATTAATATTTTTTTTCTAAGAACCACATGTTAAGAGCCTACTATTAATCACACAAAAATCTTAACTCAAAAATACTATCTCTTAACAATCACTTTTACAAATAAATTATTTAAATATTACTAAAATCTATCTCTAAGAAACTACCTATAATGATGCTCTTACTTCACTGTTGAAACGTTCAAATCAAAATAGGAAAAAAAAAAAAAAAAGACATAATGGGCCCATTAAGGCCCAAAATCCATGGCTCCTTCTTTTTCGCCTAATCCCCAAAAATTTCACCAAAAAAGATAAAACAAAAGTTGAAGGAAGAAACCAGAGGAAGAGACGACCACCACCACAACGCATCTCAGCTCTTCCTTAATCCTTAATCCATGGCAGTACGATCTCTCTCCCTCCCTCTCTTTTGTCTCCATATTGTTAAATCTATGAATCTTGACGTTTCTTGTTTCTTCTGTTTTTGGTCTCTTCATCTATTGATTTTGATGTTTATGTGATTTCTTGTTTTTTTTTTGTTAAAAGTTTGATGCTTTTTCTTCTGATTTTTCGTCTGGATTTGCTTTGAGATTTATCATTTCTTGTGGTCCTTTATTCTATTGGATTTATTCCTTTTTTGACTCTTGGATTCTGTAATAATGGTTTTTGCTTGTTGGAAATGGAGCTTTCTTGTCTTGATCTTACAAAAGTTTAATCTTTTGTATAGATTTGTAGTTACTGTTGGAAAAAATCAAAGCTTTGTTATCTCTGCAGTTTCTTCTTTTCTTTTAGTTTCAAGATTTTGGTGTTGAGATAGTATTGATTTGTTTATCTGTCATAATACCTCTGCTCTCATATAATTGGCTGATTCTAGATTAGTGAATAGACAAAGAGAAAGTCTTAGTAAGATCTTGAATAGTTGATAGGGCTAATGAGAAGAATGGTAGTTGTTGTCTATGCATATCATCTTCTGGATTTCAATACTTTGCATATAGCTTGCTTTTGCTGAAACTTTTTCCTACATATATGTTTGTTATGTGTTGTTGTGTTGGACATAGATGCTTTTATACTGTTAAATCATAGAATACAACCTTGAGTATTTTGGTTTGCAAAGAATCGATTTAAGTAGTAATGAAATTTTTTTTGAATGGATGTTTTGTGTGAGTGTTGTTGGCTTTTAGAACTCATCGTCTTGGATAATCGGGTGACTTAAAATGTTTGGACGTTTGGATTGTGTGTAGGACAAGGGCCGCCCGTTGCCAAAGTTTGGCGAATGGGATGTGAATGACCCTTCATCAGCTGAGGGATTTACTGTTATCTTCAACAAAGCTAGAAACGAGAAAAAGGGAGGTGGAAAATCTGACTCACCAGGGAAAGATGAACCTGGATATAATAAAAATGGGGAAGTTCTTGAGAAACCCGCCGTAAGCAGCAGCATCTCTTCTTCTTATCTTAATCATCGTAGTATAGATGTATTATTGATGTTGTTCTTGCATAATTTGCAGAAAAAATGGTTTTGCTGTATACGCGCAGAATAAGTGGAGAGGTGTTTGCCTTGGAAGGTCGTTTATCTATATCTAAAATCATACTGCATCAAGAAGACTGGAGCTTGTCTGAGAAGCCATGACAGTCACTTTTGGATTCTGGTCAGAAATGTTTTGAGTTGTGTGTTTAGTGACTCTGGTTGTTGTGCAAGGATGAATGTATTTAGATAACAACAATGTCGTCGTTTCTATGTATTGGTGTGATGGGTTGTATTCTTCACTTGTGAGTTAATGACAACTTAATATTGCTATCTCTCTGTTGATTTCGGTTCCATGGAAGCTCCCTTGAATCATATTCGATTCACTTTATTTGACGGTTTTTGAAAATGTCTGAAACATCAGAGTCAACAAGCCTTTCTAGTCTTTCCTCAATACTCACAAAACAAGATACAAACAAATGTACTAGGAAACATATTTGGAGATGTAAAATTAGGTGATACGGTTTTCTAAGTATGAGAAATGTTCCTGCCAAAAAGTCCAGCTATTCCTTTCTCAGGGTCGTTCTGCTTGACAATGGACTCACCAACCAAAACCTGTAAAATTAGAATAAGCTCATACATCAGCAATTCAGCGAATCGATTATCTGATGAATGCTTGCAGAGGTTTCAAGCAGCCAAATGTTTGGATGGATGGATGTGAAAGCTTACCGCTTTTACTCCGGCAGCTTGTACATAGGCAATGTCATCTGGTGTAAACAGACCAGATTCGCCAACCACCTTTAACCCACAAAACAGGATGATCATCATGGTCAGGACTCAGGATGATGTTCCAGCAATTGATAGACACCAATTGAAGAATGGAAAGTGGAAGTACTTACAATCATGTCTCTCTCACGGATTTGTCTACCATGCTCTTCTTCAAGAAGCTGCTTTGTGTTACTTATGTCTACTTCAAATGTTTCTGAAACACAAACATTTTAGATTCGTGAGACTCCTCAACTGAACTAAACTGTCCACAACAAAACTCACATTCCCATGAACTCATTCTACGACTAAAGATATCAGAACTAGCGATATGTACAAAAGCTTTCTTACCAAGACTTCGGTTATTGATGCCAACAAGCTCGATTCCTTCTATTCCAAGCACACGACCCATCTCTCTCTCATCATGTACCTAATTGAAAGTCAAGCATATTAAGAGTGAAACAAAAATAATACTAACTTTCAACGTGCATAATTTGTCACCCGATTAACAATAATCAAAGCAGGAAAAGAGACCTCAACAAGTGCAGCCAAACTAAGCTTCTTGCAGATCTTAAGCAAGTAGGCTATTTCTAGGTCAGTCAATACAGCAGCAATAAGCAATACTGCATCTGCACCTTTAGTCCGGGCATAGTAGATCTGCCATGGATCTACAACAAACTCTTTGCATAATAGTGGACACTGCAATAATTGAAATGCACGGCTTACACAAAGTTTTTTGAATATAAAGCTGCAAAAACACCCGTCTTTGCTAAGAAAATACCTTCACACCAGCGCTCCTAATTGCTTCCAAGTTTTCAAAGCCTCCCTGTTGAACAACATCAAGATAAGAACTACAAATGTTATAAACTTGTTGCAAATGTGGAAAAGATATCTGCAACGGAATACACAAGTGAACCTGGAAATACTTCTGGTCTGTCAAAACGCTGAGGCATGCTGCTCCGCCTTTTTCATAAGCTTGAGCAATCTCGACCTGAAAGACGACATGCATTAGCAACACAGCCGTAGCCCGTAGGAATCATGAAGACCTTGCAGGTCTAGATAAAAGAACAATAGCAAATCATATCGGGAACCGTTCACAAGAAAAAAGAAAAATGTTGATCTACTTCCCAAAGCCAAAGACTACAATGCTCAATGTTCCAATCTTTTATCCATTGAAGAATCAACCTTTACTCGCTTAATCAGAGTCCACTAACTCAATTCAAGAACACGATCTAATGTCATTACAAATAGAAACAGAAACCAGCATCACATACCGGGTCAAAATTTTCTTTTAAGATTCCTCTACTTGGAGAAGCCTTCTTAACCTCGGCGATCAACCCAGGGAACCCAGTTCTTTTATGAGCCATCCTAAGCGCCCCGACAAAATCCCTGGTTGGAGGAGCATCCTCTACAGCTTTCTTCAGCGCGTCAAGCGGATTTAGTTCCTTCATCTGAAGAACCAAAAGACAATCACCACTAAGAAAAACTCACAGAGCTTTGAAAAGAAAAAGCCTTGTAAAAAGAAAGTCTTTACCCGCGAAACTTCTTCGTCTTTGTACCATGTAATCTCCTCCAAGATATTACGAGGAGAATCAGCATCTTCATTATGCAATCTCAACTCAAATGGCCCAGAGTATCCCAAAGGAGCCTTACTCGGTGGTTTTCTCCTTATCCTAATACCTTGACTAATGGCTAATTCCTCCTGATACATCTCCACTTCCCATTCCTTGATTCTAAGAGCATTTCCTTTACCCTCTACTGATAAAGAAGACACAGCTAAGCTTTCCTTCAAATCCGACTATCCAAAACAAAAAAAGGTAAACACTTTCAGCAACAGATTGATAGAATTATAATCAGAAAACCCCAATCTGTTCCAGCTAGGGCTTTAGACTCAAGAAAATCACAAAGTTCAATCACACAGAATCAAACGAAAGACTCAAACTTTAATTAAGTGTGTTCTTAGAAATCATCAACCAAAGACAGAAGAATAAAAAATGGGAGAACTTTGGCCGTACCTGTTGAGCTCGGATCGAGAATTGCGACGGAGCCCTAAAGTTTATCTTCCTGTCCATGGCAAAACCTGAAATTGAACGTCTGATTGAGAGAGAATTGTTACACCGATACAGAGAAGGTGAAGCCACTCTAACCGGAAGTCTCTGTACCGGAACTAATCCCTCCATTGCTGGAAACAAAAAAGTTTAGAACTTGAAGGAGAAACCAAAACAATCACAAGAAAGAAAATTCAAATTGTTTTTGTAATTTATGGTCAAACTAAAGTTTTTATAGAAGCAAATCAAGACATTTGGATTATGAATATTTTTGGTAGTTGGTGTGATTAACACGTGGGTTAATAAGAACACAGACGGCGAATTTGTTTTCTGCAATGGTTGGTGAAAATACCGTTGAGCAGAGAGACTGGTCTAGTCTTTAGCTTTGATTAGTCCTAGACATTCGGCAGAAACCGGTTGAACCGAACCGAGTAAACCGAACGGCGGAATTAATTTAGATTTTTGGTTATTAATTCGGTTCGGCACGGCATAATCGATTGGTTTTAATTAAACCGAAATATATATAGAAATAAAATATCATTGACTCGAATCTCTTTTCATTTTACAATTTCATGTCATCAGATTAAATGTCCAAGAAAAGCAACGAGGACAACTAAATGTCCAAATGTACAAATAAAATAAGAATATAAACAAAACATAGATAATGTGAGAGAAAATTAACAACCTTCACCAAAAATTCAAGACTTGAATCAATGGAAATGATGCTAAGGTCTCAAACCAACGTCAAGACGATCAAACGTATAATAAAGAAATCGAAATCGAACAGTCACACAAAGAGTAAAGGGTTATACATACCAGAACATGGTTGATGGTTGTTCACAAAGCCTAGATGCCAAGATTGGTATAATGATGAAAACAGATGGCTAGCTCTTCAACAAAAAGTAGAAAACAATGACAAACAAATCGTAGGTATGTGGTAGGAAAAATTTCCAACCCAATGTTTCGTAGGAAAATTGGTAGGGATACAAAATGTTTTCTTGTAGTATATGCATTGCTTTATATTCAAGACTTATCGTATGATCTTTTGACTGCAAATATACTTAGGAGGCTAAGGACTCGTGAATACATCCAAAGTAGTCAAGTAACACCGTAATTGACAGACTTGTGGAAACAATTCCCAAGCTTGAATCTTACAAGATCCAAGTTCTGAAACTATGACAATTTCAAAGAGTTTATTGCTTAATTTATGAGGTCTCTTAAACATTCTACAACATCTCTTGATAAATTTAGAATAGTAGGGCATTGTATACCTGAAGAGTTAATCCATAGTTGGATAGTATTACAACATCTTTTTATTGTCATCTTTTATACTACTTAATATTTGATTCCAAAATAGTATTAAATTTTATTTTAACCAAAATTTTAGATGATATATAGTTTTTGCAATTTCAATTGTAACTATATAATAATAATATTATTATTATTTTTACAAAAAGTATATCAAAAATACAAGAATCAATTATTATTTTTCCACAATCATTGTCAATTTAGAACTTTTTTTTGTCCGGTCTTACCTTTTTGGACATTTTTAATGACGGAAAGACGAAATTGACCCTTTAACACAAAACGATTGATTCTGTCTTTCGTTCTAGCCGCTGTTGTCTCTCTCGCTTCAGCCAAAATCAAACAAAAATTTTAGATCTTGAGCTAATCCCTAAAGAAGATCTTTACTTCAACCTTCATAATTCACTACAAAATTCCAAAGCTCGGCAACTAATCCTTAACAAACACGTCTCCATTGCTCCAACCATTCCAATCAATGCTAGCTAATAATCTCTCTGTCAATCACTATCGGAGAAATCCTCCTTCATTAAAGCATTGACGAACGCCGTCCGAGCTCTCAAAGCCTCCCACGAGGGTAAATCGTAGTTCGACACAGCCACTGACCTCCTCAACAAATTGAAGCGTGAGAAATATATCGTCAAAAATCCTATATAGTTACGATAAATCTTGCTAATTCTCTAAAATGTCTTTTATATTTTCGATAATCCGTTTAGATTGTTTAGAAACACATAGTTATTTTTGTTTAGAGGATAAATTATTTATTGTTTGTAAAAATTCTATTGATCTTTTTTTTTAATAAAATTGACGGCTGACAATAAATTTTCATGCCTGGAACGATGATTTAACTATTTCTAAATAGCAAAAAAAGAACATTATATGCAGTCGCTCATCATAAGCAAGAATTCAAGCAGCCAAAATGTAGTCCAATTAGACAGAGGGCAAAACTTTCTTTTCTTATGAAAAAAATGCCTAAACATTGAAGGTTGTAAGTAGGCCTGGGCACAAATATGGATCTACATAGAACCGAACCGAACCGAAGCGAAATTGATGGGTTCGGTTCGGTTCCGGTTCTAGTGAAAATATCGATTGGATCTTGAATCAAAGATCCATGGGTATCGGTTCGGTTCGGGTAGGAACCGATATCCATTCGGGTACCCAAAAATTATAGCCCATTAACCTAAAGTCTCAAACCCATCTAGAGCTAAACCTAACTACTCAAACCCAACATCCTACCATATATCTCTCTTAGCCTCTTATATATTTCTCTGAAACCTAAAGAGAAACCCTAGTTTGTTCTCTCTTTCTCAAAGAAGGAGACGCCGTAGACAACAACTCTCTCTTTCGAACCATTGCAAATCGAAGACAAAGCTTCTTTTGGTGTCTTTAAAACTTGTGTTTTGTGGTATTTTTGAAACTTTGGGTGTCTTTTGACTTAATACTTTCCAAGTTTCAACTATTTTGTTGAATTTGTAATGGTATGATGACTAATATATGATGTTGCATTGCATACTTGCATAATTGCATTTGAATTTTGCATTATGATTTTATTGTTTTTTTTTGGTCAAACTGATTTTATTGTTTTTTCGGTTCTAAAAATACCCGAAACAATTTGGTTCCTATTCGGTTCCAAAATTTATTATCCGAACCGAACCGAACCAGAACCGAAACGATTTTAATTTGGTTCTAATATGGTTCCTAAATCTCAGAACCAAAATACTTGAAACCGAATGGTAACCGAACCGAATACCCGAACGTCCAGGCCTAGTTGTAAGTCTAGGAAATAAACTAAAACTAGCCATCGTGGCGAGAGCTAATCCCAAAATACAATTCCAATAAATCCGTTAAAGTCCTTTCCTTTCTCTTTCTTTTTTTTTTTTTGCTCTGAAACAAAAACAAAGAGAGAAGAAAAATGTTGGATAGCATTAACCTCATCTCCTGCAACTTCTCTCGTCTTCCTCTTCTTCTTCTTAAACCCTCGAGACCACACCAATCCTTAAGACAATCCCCAAAAAACCTCCTTCTTCTACAATCACGAGCTTCTTCTTCTTCAACTTTTCTAAAATCCGATAAAATTCTCCATCACAATCACCGTTTCTCGAGGAAAGACACATTCTTCCATATCTGCAAAAGCTCTTTAAACAACCCAGAAGAACCAGAGAAAACTCAAATTCAAGAAGAAGGAAGAGATTGGTCAAGCTCAATTTTGCTTTTTGCGTTATGGGGTGCGCTTTTGTACTATTGCTTCAATCTCGCTCCTGATCAAACACCAGTACGCATCTTCACATACTTAATTAGTCGAATCTCGTAAATGTACGATTTTGCAATCATAATCTTAGGTTTTTCATTGCAGACACAAGACTTGTACTTTTTGAAAAAGCTTTTGAATTTGAAAGGTGATGATGGTTTTAGAATGAATCAGATCCTTGTTGGGTTATGGTACATCATGGGTTTGTGGCCTTTGGTTTATGGCATGCTCTTGCTTCCCACTGGTCGAAGGTATCATTTCCATGGTCCTCTTTAGATTGTTTACCATATTAGAGTTTGTTCAAGTGAAGCTCTTTTAGGAACACTAATAGATGCCTTTGTTCGACAGTAAAACTCCGGCTTGGCCTTTTGTCGTGCTTTCGTTTTTCGGTGGTGTTTACGCTTTGTTACCTTATTTTGCACTGTGGAATCCTCCTTCTCCTCCTGTTTCAGAGACTGAACTGAGACAATGGCCTTTGAATGTTCTGGAATCAAAAGTCACTGCTGGGGTAAGAGATCTTTCTCACTCTCACTCTTTATAAATCTTTATGTGTTATCACTGAACTCGGAATAAAAAGCAATATGTCTCTCACCTTTTGGTTTTTGGTTGTTGGAGTTAACACAGTTTATGCATCAGGTAACTCTTGTTGCAGGACTGGGTATAATTCTTTATTCAGTAGTTGGTAATGCTGGGGATTGGACGGAGTTCTATCAGTACTTTCGAGAGAGCAAATTCGTAAGCTCGATATGCTCATGTTTTCAAGAAATGAAAATAATATTTCTGCTCATATTCGACATAACTGAACTAAACCTTTCTAAAATGCAGATTCATGTTACAAGTCTTGATTTCTGTTTACTGTCTGCATTCGCTCCGTTTTGGGTTTACAACGACATGACCACCCGAAAATGGTGAGTTCTATGTGAAACTATTTTGCGGTGTTTACTCAAACCTTTTCCATATCTCTAAACGCACCGCTTCTTTATCAGGTTTGACAAAGGCAGTTGGCTTTTACCTGTATCGGTGATTCCATTCTTGGGACCTTCTTTGTATCTTCTCCTACGACCAGCAGTGTCAGAGACGATAGCTCCCAAAGATTCTGCATCATCTGACCCAAATGCATAGCAACATCAACACTTGCTTTCGCTCGATGACAAGACGATTTTCATGGATTGTGCAGAATCCCAAGGAAGGTTTCTCAGAGACCATCAAATTTCTGATGCATGAATGCTGATGATGACATTATCAAACATGATAAACCACCAACGTCACAAACATAAGGAGGATTTCATTTGTACCTTTGTATACAGAGAATTTCATATGGTTAATAAAGAGAGAAGTTTTACCTAAACGAGGTTTTTCGATCCCTCGAAGCTAAAAAGACTCTACTTTTCGAGTAATCAACAAAACCGCGATAAAATTAGTCATTGCTTTGATTTGCTTCTACCAGAACAAACTACTTCAGCTCCTTACATACCACAATGATTTACTCTCTTCTATAGCTGATGGAAGTGGAATCATATAGATATTGAATTAACAAAAGGAGAAAAACTCCAAGTTTATTGTAGATAATAACAAAGTGTGGAAAGTCAAACTGAAGTATATGGAGTTTGTCACATGTCCAATAAAAGTTTTTAGGCATACAACTTGTTGAGATCATCTTTGAACTTGGACTTTATTTGTTCCCTCTTTATCTTAAGAGCAGCTGTGACTAATCCCGACTCTGGTGTCCACGGCTCCGGCAGCAACTTGATCTTTGCTGGAAGTTCAAATTTTTCGAGCTTTGCCGCCTTTCCGGCCTGAAATGATAACAGTTTTTGAAAACATATACCTACCAGAAGTAACTGAAAAACCTGAGAGCTATTGAAAATACAAACCTTGGTAAGAGATTGTTGAACCTCCTTGACTGCTTCACTGTTCTCGCATAGCTCGGCGAAGTCACTGTGTTTAACTCCGGCTTCGTCTGCCCATTTCTCTAACGCTCCTCGTGATGGAACAACAAGAGCTACACAGTAGCTATTCATTGGGTCCGCGTGAACCATGATGTTATCAACGTAATTGCTCGAACCCAAAGCTGCCTCCACCTGTGAATTGTGATCCAGACAATGCAAAAGCATGAAGATATTTTATCATATACCATCCTCTATGTGGAATTTAAGTTTTATGGGCAAACCTTTCCAAGGGATACGTATTCCCCATGTTGAAGTTTAACAATATCTTTCTTTCTGTCGATGACTTCGAGACATCCATCAGGGTGGAATCTCCCAATATCTCCGGTGTAAAACCACCTCGTGCCCTTCTCATCGACCTGAAATTGTCACATGGATCCTCAGAAATCTATATACCAAGCTGATCAACTAAGCTCCCTGAATGTGTGTTTACCTTGTAAACCTCATCGGTTTTTTCTTGATTGTTGAAGTAACCTGCTGTTACACTGTTACCACCAACCACAATCTCCCCTCTTGGCATTGGTTTGTCTGAAATTCTGTAGCCACCTTCTTCCCAAGAAACGAGCTGCGAGATAAAATTTGTTACTCATGATTACAACAAATTTATAAATTGTCAACACACTGTGTTGATTAAAATTGACCGCAAACCTTGACGTAGCCACATGGAAGTGGAGGTCCAACACGGCCAACAGCAGGGTCGTCCCACTCAGAAAACGTAGCTCCAGCACACGTTTCAGTCAATCCATATCCTTGGCCGATGGGAGACCTAACAGAAAACAATGCGCAATCACAATCAGAACACATTAAGCCCAAGCGTTGTGAAGTTGCAAAGAAGAATACAGACAAACACAAACCAGATGAGTTTCAGCAAGCAAAAGACAGCGGGTTCAAGTTCAAACATACCGAAACATCACTATAAGTAACACAGAATCGATTTGATTTTAATGGCGTTTGCCTGAGCCAAAATGGGACAAGAATCATATGAAAATGTCAGATGTGAGACCACATTACCCCATGCAGATATTAATGAAGCGTTGCGAATCGGGAGACAGAGGAGCCCCTCCACAGAGCATAAATCGGATGTGTCCACCAAGCACAGCGCGTATTTTCTTGAAGACAAGAGTATCCCAAAACATTTTCTCCAAACCCCAGGCACCAAACCAACTTCCATCCACAGCTGCTAACCGGCGCTTGTATGCAAAGTCAAAAAGGGTCTTCGCCATTCCTCCCTTTTCCTCAACCTAGATTATTACATACACAGATATAAGTGATCAAGTAAGTAAGTCCAAAAATACACACAACATTGTCGTCACTAAGATGGTACCTTTTTAAGAACTCCTTCTCGGACACGATCCAGAATAGCTGGAACCGCAGTCATTATAGTTGGCTTCAGAGCTGAAACATCTCCTTTGGTTCCTTTCTTAATTTTATTTGAAGTGTCAGTTAAAGTCATTGCTGAGCCGTAACCGATGGCGCTACCTGAGGTAAAGACCACAATCTGAAAAACCATGATTTGGTAAGAAAGGGTAAGACAATAAGGTAGCAGTTAAAATGAGAGAGACATAGAGAGGCAGAGAGAGCACAGCAACATACCTCAGCTTCCAGCTCAAACACATGAGCCAAAGGTAAGTATGCAATATATGTATCATTCTTATCCAGCTTCGGAACCACCTTCATAACTCCTGCAGCAGTCGCGACAAGATTTCCGTGGGTAATCATAACTCCCTGAGTGAATGCACACAATGTAAGGTACATCAATCAAGAATTCAGGTAAACAAAA
Organism: Arabidopsis thaliana x Arabidopsis arenosa; assembly: GCA_019202795.1. Taxonomy (NCBI): domain Eukaryota; kingdom Viridiplantae; phylum Streptophyta; class Magnoliopsida; order Brassicales; family Brassicaceae; genus Arabidopsis; species Arabidopsis thaliana x Arabidopsis arenosa. The sequence continues at coordinate 11,849,523 of CM032920.1, read as the reverse complement.
CACATAAAGAAGAGAGAAGACACAGTCCAACACATACCTTTGGTAGACCGGTACTACCACTGGTAAACATTATAACAGCAACTCCATTCTTCGAAGGTAAGATCGGTGGAACATGGTTCTTCTGCCCCAGTTTCTCAACTTCAGAGATCGACGAAACAGTGATGTCACCCATACTATTTAAGTCACTAGAATCAACATCTACTCCATCTTCTTCAATGTAAATAATGTTCTTCACAGTTTTCAAGCTTGATTTTATCGCAGACAACTTCTTAAGTTGTTTCGAGTCGCATATCAAGGTTGATACTCGAGTCTGTCAACAATAAGATACCAAGATTCAGAGGTCCAACAACCAAGTTTACTAATAAAAAACATACACATACAAAACTTCCCCTACCAACCTCATTGAGTGAGTAAATCAAAGCCTCTTCTCCTAAAGAAGCATAAATAGTAACAACGGTTATGCTCTGCCTGAAACATCCCTGGAAAATTTGCAACAACAAAACCCATTTCATCACACAAACTCAAACCAAACCCACAAAAACAAATTGCAACCATTATCTGAATAACAAACCTGAAAAGCGATAAACCACTCAGCTCGAGTATCCGAAAAGATAGCAACACGATCATCAACATTATGTCCAACATTAACTAACCCCGAAGCAAAGTTACAAACACGTTCAAAAACCTCAGCATAACTTTGCCACTTATACTCTCCTAAATGAAGCTTCTCAAACTTCCTCCCATCACTAGCAGCAACAAATTCCCTATCTATAAACTCTCTAGTCCCAAGTAACCGATCTTTCGAATACTTCTTACAAGACTGCTCAAACAAAGCAGGCATAGTAGTAGCTCCTTCCCAAGGTACATCAACCAAATCAGGAGCACGAGCATGACGCATCGTGTAACCTTCCTCGCCACCTACTTTGATCGGAACACCTCTCTTTTTACCCTTTTTGGTTCCATTCAACACCACAGAGAGTAACACTGGTACAAGTAAAGCCACGATTCCACCTCCTATGATTCCATAGACTCCAAATTCACTGCCTTTAGATGGTGAATCCATTGGATTCACTCCAGAATCTTCCATAAGAGCGAAAGCTACACAAAGGAAGGAACAATAACACTAATCACAGTGATCCGATGATCGATCGAGCAAAAGCAAAACCGGTAGATCACAACAGAATCCAAAGTTGATCGAAAAAAATGGTTTTGGAATTGGTTTACCTAGGAATGGATCGAGGGATCAGTGAAAGGAAGTGTCTTGATGATTTCTTCGAATCGGGTTCCAGGAATAGAAGAGAAAGTTTAAACCTTTTCGATGTTACTTGTGATTTGTGAACAATCCGAAGCTTGTGGACTCTGTCCTTTTTCGGGCAGCTGTGGTTAAGGAATGTTTCGTCGGTAATGGACACGTGGCATTTGGTAAGTGGAGGGACACGTGGCATTTGGTAAGTGGAGGGACACGTGTATGCTTCTCCGTTTGGCTTTTTCTTGCCACGTTTGCCAAAAAGTCTGGAGAAGCTGCTTCGTTGAAGTTCTAAAGATTCTCCAATTGAATATTGTGAAAACGACGATTTTTCAAATCAGAAGCAACCAGAAACGTCTATTTTTTCAAAACGCTAATGTAAATCAAAACGCTATATTTCAATCAACGAAACGGTAAGCGATACTAAAATACTTAAAAGGTAATGGACAAGAAATAGCGGTTCCAATTTTGCGATTGTTAAATACTAAACGGTACACCCTTAACCGATCGGTAAGGAGTCCGAGTTACCAATCAAACCCTTTGAAATGATTTTGATGAAAATGTGTGCGAGTTAAACACAGATGAATACACAAAGCAGTTCCAAAACAAAATAAAAATATTCATATCTCCATTTCCAAGATTTCTCCGTTACAAGACGGCTTGTGCTCTGATTCTCTAGTGTCCTAATGATGCCTATGTTCGCTTAGGAGAATGGCGGAGAGTGTTCTTGACTATTATTCGATTCTCAAGATATATATGTATATTAACTAGGAAGCTCCCATTGAATTGAGGAGAACTCATGAAAATCTAACTGGATCCGCGGCGAACACTTTCTTCGGTTCGTTCAAGCGCGTTTGTTAGCACGTCTATTGTCCAGTTCTTCAAGTCATCCTGATGAAAAAGGAAACAAGCAAAAAGTCTGATCATTGAATATATGATTTATCAAAACACAGCAAGGTTGATGATTGAATAGGTGCTTTTACCTTGCGCACAGGTTCTCCAGTTCTTATTTGTGCATTTGGGCGAGCAAGCTTGGACTCAAAAGGTGTTCTTGGCCTTACTTCTCTAAACTCATCCCACTCCTCACGCTCGATCATCCGCACCGTGCCTTGCCCCGGTGGTGCATTCTTTATCTTCCGTTCAATCATTTCTTGGGATTTCGAATCATCGATCTGGTAACAAACCAACAATGAAAATCAGCAATTTCCTCAGATTTTATTTTAATCTACATGTATTGCAAAAAAACATAAAGCAACGAGGGCACATCTGCTTAATAGCTACTAAAATCATTGACAATAAAGAGATGATATAAGGCTTACTTACCATCATTAACACCTTTGCAAACAATGCGATACCAACCACAGCGAGGAACATAGGCATCGTTGCAGTGTCCAAATACGATCTTGATTCTGGAACCTCAACTAGAAACTGGTTCTTTATTGGGTTCCTTCGCTTCTTACTCTTTTGCAAATCGGCTATCTTCTTTCTTAAGGTCTCCGTTGGGGCATCATTAGACGGTGAATGAAACCTTCTCTTAAGCAACGTAAATAACTGACTCTGCCGAGACATCATAACGAGAAACAGGGATCTTCTTTCTACACCAAAGATAAAGAAAAACACAGTTTAGCCAAACTGGAATCAATGAAATATCAGAACCATAAGCCCAACTCCAACACATACATCAAGCATCAAGTAGAAATTAACTTTCAGTGGCCATTTTTGTACTACCTTCAGTTCAATCAGAGAAACAAAGATGCGACAGATATAGGCTCATTTTCATTTGGGCGCAAAACTAAAAAAAAAATCCCTCTTTTTAGTTTAACCAGAAGACCTCTTACAAGAACACACTCATCCTGGACACGGTTGAGACTGTACCTCTCTCTCTCTCTCATAATGACCTCAACAAAAACACTTCAGAGACCATCACTAAAGCTTCATAATCCTAACAAGAAGCTGACCATACTAAAACTAATCTCGATATGCAAACCCAATTGCGACTTACTTACAGTGCTATACTTAGAATTTGGTAATGAACTATGCTACAAGAATTGAGTGACATGTTCAAAACAAAAAAACCACAAATTTTCAAGAAATAATCCACCTTAGGTAAGCAAGATAACACCGATCGCTAACTAACTCCACAGATGTACAAATAATAATCTAATCTGGAATGTTAATAACTTTCGTTGCGGCATTTTGACGAACACTTTGTGTGCACCTTTTCCTCAACATGAGCCATACAAAAAATTCGACATTTTTGCAACATGGGATTAAGTGAAATCGAGATGGGTACTCGGAAAAACTTTCCTTTGAGCTAGAAAGATCATTCTTTAAGCCAATCAATGACCAATTCAGAATTATTTTGTTCGATGATTGAATCTCTAATGGAAGATATGAAAATGGGTTAAAAGATGAAGAGATTGCAGATGTAAACTTACCAGATCAAGAGGGGATTGAGTAGACAAAAAGAGACTGCTTTGATAGCCAAAGTCTTCTTCTTCCTTTGATCAAAGGTCCAAAATCGCTAATGCTCAGAGATAAAAAAGAATTGGTTTCCTGCTGAAATAACTTTTTTTTTTTTCTTTTTACTGTTTCGCTTCTTAAATTTACGTTGGAAGTGAACAAAGTTTAGTTATTTTCGTCCAATTACACCAAATTTTACGATTTTGTTACGTTTTGAATTTTGATATATGTAAAAAAAAACTTAGATAATCATATTGGTCACTCTTGGACTTACGATAAACTCAGTTAAATCAGGGTATTATGCTTGGTTACACAAACTCAAAGACATAACCAAAAAAGAAAAGTCCGAATTTCTTCAAGCAAACCTAAATCCCAATTCCAAGAACTTTGGAAGATCAAACATCACCCAAGATTCTAAACTTCTTATAGAGAAGGTTGCCAAATTGTCTTGGGCTTCAAAATTAATATAGGTGGATTATCCTTTCAATTCTCAATTTATTTTTCACTGATTTATCCTAATGCTTCTTCTCGGAACTGGAGAGTTATTAGATGAAAGCAACACTACAATCTTTCAGTGGTGGACCCAGAAATTATTTTTACCGGGGTCAAATTTTTTTTTCCAATTATATCATATAATTTCTTGTTTTATATTATAACACAAACACTAAACAAATGTGATTTAAAAAAAAAAAAAACATTTCTATTTTGTCATGGTTAACTAAAAAAGGTGAACAAGTTCCAATAAATGCTTTGATATTTTTAAAAAATAAGAAAAAAAAGTAAATACAAAGCAGAAAACATGTATTGAAGATGTAAAAAAGAAAATTTTTTTACATAAAAGTGTCAAAGGATTGATTCAAACCTAAGATTAGGTGGGTCAATTGTGAAGGATTTACAACCTTTGCTACAAAGACTTTTAGATTTCTATTGCATTAGTATATATTTGAATATTTAAGGTGGGTTAGTTGACCCCCCTTTTCTCTTAGTAGGTCCGCCGTTGCAACCTTTTCTTTGTTTTTTTAGAGAATCTTGAACGCAAGAAATGTCTTATATTTCTCTGAAGAGAAGAATGACGATAAGGTATAGAAATGGCTGGATCATGAGAGATGAGTTAGGTATTGTGAAATGGTCTGCAACCAAGTCATACTCTCTCTCAGTCTCACCTAGTATTGAAACCGAAGTAGTTGCACTCACGTGAGCGAAGTTTTTGTGTGGACAATCTTGGTTATTCAAACGTTTGCTTCAGAAGTGTTTGTTTCATGTTGCCCATTTTTGCCTACAAAAGATGACAATGAATAGAAACAAAAAACAAAGAAGATGACAATGAAGTAGTTGAACAAAGATGTCGATACATACGTCCCATATCATCTTCTTTTTGTTGTGTATGATGCAATTATCAATTAGTTCTGCATGATTATTATTTGAGGTTTGTTAAGTTTAGAAAAAAAAAACATAGATTTCTTTTCATAAATTAATTTCAGTAGTCATAATAAGTAATCATCTAATTCGTTTGACACAAAAATATAGAAATTTAATATTTATATTTTTCTAATATATATATACATATGTAGTCTTCCTCTCCATCTAGCGTATCCATCTAAGCAATATTATTTATTTTACATTAAAATAAATTTAAGATATTCATTTAGTGCATATTTTTAAAAAAGTTAATAAACAAAAAAATAAATTATGTAAAATAATCTTCATCTAACCTATCCACCTAAGCAACAGAGAGATTCAAAAGAGTCATTCCGTAGTATTTTTTTTTGTCAACAACTTTATTTTAAATTCAAAAAGCTATTCTTCAGGAATGTTGTTTGCGGTTCGATACGAACTTTTTGTACCAAATTATCCGCTTTAAAATTTACACAACGAGAGACTAAATATAAAGATAAGCTTAAAAATTCTTTCTTGTCGTTCTGATAACGCACCGAGCTCGAATCAATAGGCGTGAGCATTGATGGTTTGTTGTGATTCTATAATCTCTAACATCGCGACAATTCTTTCCATATCAAAAGTTCCAGTAAATCCCATAAATCTTAATAAATCTATCAAACATAGCAGAAAATTCTCCACAACATAATTGAAAGGAAACTTGAGGGACTCCAAATCCCATAATCCATATAAGTATAACCGAGCCATTGGCTGAAAAAGATAATAATAAAAAAAAATATGATATGAGACTAGTTACGGTTCTCTTATTCGACAACTGCTTCTATTAATTTCAAAAGTACCGCTAAATCCCATAAATCTTAACAACTCGATTAGAATTGGAAGAAATTTCTTCACATCATAACCCTTGGGAAGCTTCACACTTTCGAAATCCCAAAGTCCATAGAGTTTAGCAATAATAAGCTCTGTTAAGGTAGGACAGTGAGGGGATGAGTAGAAATGAAAAAGAAACAAGAGGTATATAAAGATGGAACAAATAGGTAGCTAGAAGTAAATTTAGAATTATGTAAAAGTTTTAATGTGTTAATTAGTTTTAGAATGGAAGTAAATTTTAAACTCATTGTAGAATAAAACTAGATTTGTGTAATTCTTATGTAAATTTTTGAACAAAAAAATAAAATTTGATAGTAAAACATTAGTTTAATAGTTTCTAAGAACAATTTACTACATATTGTACTTTTATTTATTATTAAATTTTTTCTCAAAGAAAACTAAAAGATTGCTAAACTCAACTTAAATTTATAATTTAAGACGAAGATATTGTAAGAATCACATTTTATCTTGTGAAGTTGTAAAAAAAATCTTGACAAAATTTAAAACATTATCACCCATCTTTATTTCTACAACAAAATATCAAAAAATGATATGTAATCCGTTAAAAAAATGATATGTAATTTGTATAGCATATTCTTAAGTGGAACTACAACTTGATCAATAAGAAAAACAAATTTTATATTTCAGCAATTGAGTCAAATGCTTTTAATCCAAAAAATTTAGTATTGAAAGATAGTAATTAAGGAAAAAAATAGTTATGATATGTCTTGAAAATCAATTCACAATCCAATATATTATATGTGAGTCAACAAAAGGTGAAAAGAAAGTAGAGGTCAAGAGGCAACGATTGCATCATAGAAGATGACAAAAAAATTGGTAGTTAGAAGTGTTTGTAAATAAATTTCTAAAATTTAGAGAGATAATGCACATGACTAAAGTAAAATCTTTGAGATCTCATTCATTGTGTGAAACGAATAAGTTCTTAAAAAAATATATCAAACAGATTATTAGATTCAAAGTTGGACTTAACCGTTTGACCATATAATCATGGAAAGTGAGATAAGATAGGCATATTGATGACTTCGTTGAGAATTCTCTTGTGGCACGTTGCACTTGCTTCGATGGGTAAAACAAGTTCGCTAAAGCTGTTCTACCAACATGGTATTATAGATGTACCTTTACACTAAATAATGTTTATGAAATTCGGTATATTCGTATTTCATATGGAATGATGTTATGTTCATATCAACATTTAATCATAAATAATGTCTACGATTAAGGCAACAGTCGATAATTAACGTCAAACCTTTTAAAGGAATATCTTTATGGAATATAAATAAATAAAAAACTCTTTTAGAGATAAATGATCATTAGATGGTCTTCGACACTTTTTATTTTCCCCCAAATTTCTTAAGTGATTTTTGTTAACACGTGATATATCTCAAACCATTTATTTGTCAAAAAAAACATTATCGTCGATAATATATATGTTGTATATCGCTTCGTAAATTAAGTTTAGTGTTTATATAGATTTATCTTTTAAAATTTGAATTATTACATTTATGCTCAAATATGTTTAAATTTTTTGATGATCATATTTTAGAATGCTTAAAAAGTATATTAATAGAAGAGATTTTATATTAAAATTTCGGGCAACGCGCGTATACAAAATCTAGTATATGTAACTAACAAAATTAGTCTTGATTAGTACTAGTTCTTTAATTTATTTCACAATTTTTAAAATTTTCTTATAATTATTATTTTGTTTACAATAAATTATTTCGAAAATAAATGGAAATGGATAAGAATTAAGGTCTCACTTTAATTAAAGAGTTCTTATTTTTGTAATATCCTTTGGTTGTCATATCCTTCTCCATTCACAGCACCATGTTTAACTCTAGCTCAGCCAATGTATTTTGAAACAAAGAGAAAAATCCTTATCTTGGTTTATCTTTAAGAATCAAAATTGTCATAAAGAATTCCTCAGTTTGATTGACATCAAAGAGATATCCACACATGTAATAACAAGTTATTTGTTATTTATGATTATTATCTAACTTCGAATCATGAATCTTCTTAATGATCATAACTTTGATCTATTTAACACACATTGCAATAAACTCATTATGAATCATATGATTAAAGTAATGTACAAAGAATATGACATGGTAAAGAAAATCCTAATATTGGCTATGAATAGTGATTATTAGAAGTTGTTGAGTTAAAACAAAAGAAAGCCTATTTTCAGAATTAATTTTATTAGTCATAATTAGTTTTACATTATTTGGCACAAACTTTTAAAGTTTTAAATGGAAAAAAATAATTTTCTTATATTTACGATGATTATTTTCAACAACAACAAAAAAAAAGTTGTTGAGATTCAGTCTAATTAATATAGTGCTAATTTTGTATTAAATATATAAATTTGACATTAAAAACATATCAGTGAAAAATAGTAAAATCCATAAAGATTATTATGATCCAATCTGTGCCATTAAATTTGATCTGACAGATTCCGACTTGTTTCTCTGGTCAACTCTTTCTCCATCAAATTTTCTCAACAAACCAATTTCACTGTTTCAAATTAGATCTCACCTTTGCATGTGTGTAAGTTTACACCGATCTAAATTCGTCTCTCTACCGGATTCTACAATGTTGTTGTTGTTTGTTGATCATGAGATTTTGCATTTACCCAATTCGTTTCAGGAACTGATTTCGCGAGTTTGATGATAAAGTTTCAATTTTTCTTTGTGGGTTGATTTCAAATTGTGAGAAAGATTCAAGCTTTGTTGTCAATGATGCAGCAGCAAGATCGGATTGGTGAAGAAGTAGATGAAACAGATATTGAGTCTTTAACAAGTAGTGTTCCTCGTAGAGACGCTTCTCATAGGTTTAGTTCTCATCAATTCTCAGGAATGGTGAGACAAAGAGCTTATATATTTGATGGTGATGGTAAATACTATAACAAAGAATGGGATCTTGCTGAAGGAACAGGGAAAGAGTTTTGTTGGTATCATGTTGAATTACCTAAAGGAAATCAGAAGCTTTCTCAATCTGCTCAGCATTTGATTGATGCTTTATGTCCACCATTGAAGTTGCAAGATATTCTTTCTCTTGTTAGTAATGGACCCTTTTGTGGGCATGTTGATGGAGCGCTTGTGTTTAGAGTTAATTCTCCTGGTCCTGCTTCGAGTAGCTTTACGTTTAAGATTGCTGCTAGGATTACTGAGAATTCTGTGATTACTGTGTCTTTAGGACGAGTTCCTAGGTTAGGTTTCTCGCCTATGGGTCAATCGCTTCTCTCGGAAGTTCCTAGTGTGGATTCTCCTTCGTATTATCGTGGTGAGAGGAAGGAAAGAAATGGGATTGTGATTGAGGAGCATGTTCTTGAATTCTTGCTGACTATGAACCATTCTGAGGAAGCTGATAACCCTGTTCCAACTTCTGTATCGAATCTTGTTGTGCATATTATTGATACACATGTTGATCAGCTTCAAGATGTTGTTACTAAACTTGAGATCGAATTGGATGCCGTGGAACTCGAAATGGATAGAGGTTAGCTACCACTCTCTTCTTCAACAGCTAATTTTGTTACTAAACCCTGATATGACTCAAATGAGAAACATGCATATGCCATTTGTTTTGTGCACATTTGCAGATTTATTTCAGAAGGTTTTTGTATAGTTGTTTTTTGGTTTCATATGTATCATCAATTTTGACGATAGGTGGATTTGCTATGAAGAAGCAGATGTTGGATGATAGAAGGTTCCCGAAATTGCATCTCAACTTGCAGCGTCTATTGCAGGTAGAGCTATATATTACAAAGCCTTAAGATTTCTTCAGAACATTATTTTGTGCGATTTCATGTCTTTGCTGCAACTTTTTGTTCTTCTAAGAACATGATTTAAAAGGTTCTGGCTTTTCCTTTGTATCTACTCTTTTGCATCTCAAGGTGATTGCACATGGAGAACAAGTATTTCCAAGAGTGAAAGAAAAATGTTCCACGAAGCCTTGGTTTCTGGCAGAAGACATCAACTCACTGGAAGAGTTGATTGGGCGGTTAAGACGTTTAAAAGAGAATGTAGGGTTCATTGCGAACCGTGTGACTGCAATCCAAGCTGGTTTGGATAGCTGGCAAGCCGAACAAATCAACCGAAAGCTCTATTACCTCTCCTTTCTTTCCATCATATTCCTTCCTCTATCGATTATTACCGGAGGTAAACCAAACCACCCAAAACCCAATACTCTGTTTCCATTTCATCACAGAAGTACAATCTTAACCTGTTGTTGTTAATGTGACTAAATGGCCAGTTTTTGGGATGAATGTTGGAGGAGTACCTTGGACAGGACAAGACAAACCGGAGCTAGGAGACGGATTCAGAAATGTGATGTACATCTGTTTGATAATGCTGATTCTAGTGCTGTGCTGCTTCGGTTTTCCAGCGTTATATGGTCGGATAGCTTCTTGGTGGAGAATGAGAGATATGAAAAGAAGTTGGTCTCTTAACAGAAGATCGTTCCAGAAGAGACCAAACATAGTCCAAGAAAGAAGAGGCTACCTTAGGCTCTAAACCCTAAACACACTTCTTCTCTGAGTTCTTCATTTCCTTTCTTTTTACGTTTCTTCATTTCCAGACAAATATACTTCTTGTCTACTTGTAATTCTTATGAAAAAACTTTGGGTTCACAATGTTCTGCTGTTTAGATCTTGAGCAAGACTACATTGTACAGCTGTTATTCTTTTAATTCTTAATTTATTCTTAATTTTTAGATTGTCCTTACTTGTAGAATATTTGTTTCATCCAAAACAACTTATATATGTCATTGAATCATGGTACTGTATATACCAGAGAGACTATTGGGTTTTGGTCTCAAAATTTCAAGAATCGGTGTTTCTTATGTAGTTTGGCGCAAGTAACGTTTTCAATTTTACTTCTTTGAGGTTTTGTACTATTTACAAATTCCATAAAAAGTGTTGTAAAAATTGCTAAACGACATAACATTAATACCTTATCCAATGCAATAAGAATAAAACATTTAACGCAAGAGATGATTGGCTCCACAGGGAATAATAATACACTAAAAATCGTCTGAAATTACAATTCTGCCACTGAAATTATACACTACAAAATCACATCGAAATTACAATTCTGCCATTGTCGGTGGATCTTCGCCATCTCCACTTCACTCGACCTTCATCAACTTCCCCAGCAAACACAGTCCTACTCAGGTGGGTCTTCTTCTCATTCTCCATTCTCGGATCTGGATCTCTAGATCTCTCCTGGGTTTGGATCGAAAGAAGAAATGTTTGGTCGATCTACAATTCGTGGAGGATTCCGTCCTGAGAATCTAGGTCAAAACGCACTTACCTTAATAGGTAACATAGGCTTCTCACTCTTCGTCTTCGGAGTACTAATCTTCACCATTATCGCCGCCACTTACGAACCAGAAGATCCTCTCTTCCACCCATCTGACAAAATCACAACTTTCCTCACTTCCACTTCAAACGCTACTCTAAGATCCGATGACTCCGTTGTTAAAACCGGTGAAGATTTCATGGTAGCGAATCAAACCGCATTTGCAGAGTTTATTAACATAACTGATGTTGAAGCAACCAATACCAATGAGACTACTTCAGAGGGAGAGGCTAATCAGTTGGAATGTGATGTGAATACTCCTATTGATTGCAAAGATCAAGAAGTGTTTCATCTTATGATGAGAGCTACTATTGAGAAGTTTAAAGATATTCACTTTTATAAGTTTGGTAAGCCTGTGGTTGGTGAAGGTGTGAATTCTTGTGATATGGCGTGGCGGTATAGGCCTAAAGATGGGAAGAGTGCTGCTTTTTATAAGGATTATAGGAGGTTTGTGGTTGGTAAGTCTGAGAATTGTAGTTTGAGTGTTGTGGGGATTGGTGAGTATCATTCGGGTTTGAATGCGAGGAAACGGAAGAAGAATCAGAAAGCCGGGTTTGAGAAAACTGGTGGGAAGAAAGATGATTTCTCTTTGCCTGTTGTTGGTGAAACGGTGAATGATTCTCTTCCTTTGGTTGAGTCTGATAGTGTGTTTAAGAGTGGGAAGTATTTGGTTTATGTTGGTGGAGGAGATAGGTGTAAGAGTATGAATCATTTTCTGTGGAGTTTCTTGTGTGCACTTGGGGAAGCTCAGTATTTGAATAGGACTTTGGTGATGGATTTGACGTTGTGTTTGTCTTCTATCTACACGTCGTCTGGTCAGAACGAGGAAGGGAAGGACTTTCGGTTTTACTTTGATTTCGAGCATTTGAAGGAAGCTGCTTCTGTGTTGGATGAAGTTCAGTTTTGGGCTAAGTGGGGGAAGTTGCATAAGAAGAGAAGAAATAGATTGACACTTCATCTCGTGGAGGATTTTAGGGTCACGCCGATGAAGCTTGCGGCTGTAAAAGATACGTTGATAATGAGGAAGTTTGGGTCAGTAGAACCAGACAATTATTGGTACAGAGTTTGTGAAGGAGATACAGAATCTGTTGTTAAAAGGCCGTGGCATCTGTTATGGAAATCAAGAAGGTTGATGGAAATTGTCTCTGCGATTGCATCAAGGTTAAACTGGGATTACGATGCAGTACACATCGAGAGAGGAGATAAAGCAAGAAACAAGGAGCTGTGGCCTAATCTTGAAACGGATACTTCCCCGAGCGCTCTTTTGTCGACCTTGCAGGACAAAGTAGAAGAAGGAAGGCATCTCTACATTGCAACAAATGAAGAAGAATTATCCTTCTTCAACCCTTTGAAAGACAAGTATGCCACTCATTTTCTTTACGACTACAAAGATCTTTGGGACGAGAATAGTGAGTGGTATTCAGAGACTACAAAGCTTAATGGAGGCAACCCGGTCGAATTTGATGGTTACATGAGAGCATCTGTTGACACAGAAGTATTCTTGAGAGGGAAGAAGCAGATTGAAACATTCAACGATCTTACAAACGATTGCAAAGATGGAGTTGGGACCTGCAATGCTGCAACTTCTTGATCTCTCTTAGATTTCTTATTTGTTTGTTGTTTGAATCTTGTACCACTTGTTTCCAGTTTTGTCTTGTAGAATAGCTTTGTATTTTCCACTGCTGTTGTTTCGGCTCGTGACTTCTAGACTAATACAAGCCCTTCTAGTTTGGTTCTATTTATTTGAAATGCAAAATCTGACTGAAGAAGATGATATTGATACACAATAACTGATTCGGTACCGTGAAGAACGGTATTATTTGAGACAACTAACAAAAGTGATGCGAAATTAAGAAAAAAATGTTTCATCGTCTATGTTTACCACTGGTCTTTTCCTTCTTGGGAATAAGAGTGAGCTTCTTCTTGCCTGAGGAGTCTGCTATGGCGTCAGCTTTCTTGAGGAGTGAAATAGCAACTTGATGCTGTCTTTCGTTTACCGTCTTCTCATCCATGAACGGTTTAACCTCAAAGGTTCCTCTGGTGAAATGTCTAGCAACCTACAAAAGACATTTAGACACAGCCTCATCAATGCAAACTTCTGGGTAAAGCAAATCACACATCAAAGGAGGAAGAGTGTGCTGAAGGTACCTTTAAGAGAATCCATACTTTCAGGGAACTACTCAGGATTGCAAGCCTGGTCCTCTTCCCAGTAGTCAAGAAGCTTGACATATGACTGTCCACCCGCAATATGAATCTTGGCCAAGACTTGGGGTTTTCTAGGTCTCCTCTTTTCTCCATCTTTGCCTGAAAAAGTTAGATCGTCATGACATGGAACAAAACATCATCGAAGGATGGTCTAAAATTTTGTACAAAAATGGAGAAGATCAATAATAGGCACAGGTGTAGTCAAGATGTTGTTCATTTGGTTGGAAAGAGAAGTAACAGAAAAGAGGCGAGACTGTAACACTCACGAGCTGCCGACAAATCTCTTGTTCAATTTTTGAGAAGGAAGTCTCCAGTGCCTCCACTCTACCAGTTGCATGACAGCATGAACAAGGTTCACTGATCATGAATGTTACACTCGGTCGAACCTGTGAAAAAATAGATTCACTGCAGTAAGGATAAATCTACGGCTCAGAACTTTTAGGGAACGACCCACCTGTAACAGTGTATAGAAAGAGTAAAACATCCACAAGTTGGGACTATACCCTTTTTCTTGTAATTTCCATGAGTCCGTGTCTAGACAGCTCTGAGACTTTTACTAGTGACCTATCTCTCTCAACTGCTTTCTTAACCTCTTCATAAACGAGTCTCTTATTTGCTGAAACACACCAAAAAAAATAAAATATACAAGACATCCATCATTCAAGAAAGGGATTATCACATCTAGAATTTTTGAAAATGTGATTGCATGAATAACAATGACATTCTAACTCACATTCATCTGCCATGTCGATGAAATCTACCACAATGATACCACCAATATCTCTCAGCCGAATCTCCCTTGCAATCTGAACCATGATTAAATCGAGTATTACTTAATAAATGCTTTTCAAGATCAGCATATTGCAAAACTTGAGAGTAGACTTCAAGGAAAACCACACAAGATAAGCAGGCCTCACACAGTTACTCTTTCTCCCTGTTAAAATTTTCCTAAGGTATTCACTAATCATCAGATAATTCAAACACACATAAATATGCTCGTATCTGACCTCATGACACTCTATAGAATAATTACTAAGGCACTTTTCAGAGGCAGAATTTCTGCCGCAAAAGGTTGGCAAATGAATATGTAATCTAGCAGCCAAAATGTATAACATACTTGTCTGGCAGCAGCAAGATTAACTTCTAAAATAGCTTTCTCCTGTGAATTACCCTGACCAAACATTCCATGTCCTCCGTTCACATCAATAGAGACCAACGCCTCAGTTTGTTCAATCACTAAAGAACCTCCATTGGAAAGTGGAACTCTGCAAGAGGTAATAGATAATTTACATGAAGATATCTGGGAAGGAAAAGGTGGGTCATAACTCCAGACAGTGCAGCGTTAGCCACTTCTTACCTTTTACTGAGAATACCTTCAATTTCCTCCTCAATGTCGTATAAATCAAAAAGAGGTATACCCTTATCATGCAATTCCACTCGATTACAAAGATCAGGTGCCATATCCTGCAGGTAGTGTGTGACCTGTAAACTAATACCAGTTAGTGTTGGATACAGCATCTACTCTATTGGGTGAGTCGTTCTAGATGACAGTAAATGTTTAAATTATCTGCAAGTGCAAGAGTTGGTACAAAAAGAAAAGAAAATGACACATGTAACTGGAGCTTTTACTTGAACATTTGAAATAACATTCAAGATATGATGTAAATGAATATATGTATGAGGGTAATAAGATCATTGTTTATGACAGGGAAGGTCTCCTTCGACGCACTATTTATTTCTTATTATTGAAAATGGAATTGAGCATAATGGGGGCAATGTACCTCGTGGTATGTCCTAGGAGAGTCAACCACCATCTTCTCAACCTGGAAAAAACCAAGATATTACTGTCAATTGACATGTCAACACACAGAACCTAAAGGGGCCTCTGAAAAATATAGAAAATGGCCTAACTACCTTGTCATTGAAATAGTCCTGCACAACTGAGAGTGTTTGACCCATTGCTCTATGTAGCAGCGCTGGAATGGCTCCTTCTACACCTTCATCTGCAGCAAGAGCTGAAGATTTTGCTTCATCTGTAATGTTCTTCCACGTTAAAAGCAGACCTTCTAAGTCTTTCTGCAGTTCTTCTAGAGAATGGCCTGCAGCCACAGTCCTAACAGTCAGTCCAAAACCTTGAGGCTGCAATGTTTTTGCTATAACTTTTAACCGGGTTCTCTCAACTCCCGAAATTTTTTTCGACACTCCAATTCGTTTGCAACGAGTCAGTAATACCTATAAGGATAATGTTTATGTCAGACAATAGAATAATAAGAAACAAAAGAAAAAGAGTTACGGGACAAAACACATGACATACCCAGAATCTACTTCTCAGTTTCGGGTAAGCAGTAAGAGTTGGACCTTTCGTACCGAGGCCCTCTTTAACAACTTGCACAATTATCTTGGTGCCTTTCCGAACTTGAATCCACTTATTATCCTTAGACGGCATCGCCTTAGAAGTTTTTGAAACTGATGCATTAGAAACGAGGGAATCTACAGAGTGTTCTCTCTCCAGTGAATTAAGGCCATTCTCAGATCCAACTTCCACAGCGCCATGGTTCACTACAGTTCCATTAACTAATCCAACTAGAGCATCTGAGACATGATATTCATCATTTTCATGCTCATCGTCATCATCATGAAAAGATTCCCCAGGGTCATTTGAATCAATGTCTAATAAACTACTGGCTTCAAAGTCATAGGAAGCATGTTCAATTTCATGGGGAGCTGGAATGTCATTAACAGAGAGGATCGGAGAACCATCAGCTGCTTGCTTCTTCGATCCATCACAGAATGGAGGGAATATGAATGGTTCCCTGTTTGACTTAATGTCCATGAAAGAATGTCTAGCACTTCCGATATTCACAAATGCACCACCCATATGGGGCACAAACTTAGTGATTACGCCCAGGTAAACACTATCACACTGCACATTGGTCTTAACTGGTTCCAACAATAACTCGACCAGCTTTTCACCTTCCAATACAGCAATCCTTTGCACCGTACATATAGAAGAATTGATCAGTATCGTAGTAGAAATGGATTCTGGTTGGAAAAATCCACCATCGGGTAAGAGAGTCTCAGTCAGCTGGTGATTTTGTTCAGCAGTCTCTAAGTTGTTTTCATTTTCATCACAGCTTTCAACATCTTGTTCGCTGTCAGTCTGCATATTCCTTGCATGTTGCAAGGTAATAGAGTCTTGAATCAACCACGGTTCCTCGATAGGCTGATAGTTGTTAGAAAATAACGCACTTAAGTTTGAGTTCTCTGACGAAAAGGCCGCAAGCTCATCACAGAAGAAAGATTCATCTCCTACGTGCTTATCATTCAGAAGTGTTCTCGGGACTTCTATAGCACTATCAGCAGAAGTGCATTCATCTGCCAAACCACTGGAAGCATTTGAGTTTTAAAACATTTTGCAAAGGATGAAAAGAGACTGAAAGAGGAGGAACCACAGAGATTTTACCTTTGCTTTGAGCTGAGGTAACAGAATTTGGAAAAAGGTAAGCATCATCGATCCAAGACCCCCATACGTAGGATTCTTGTGATATTGAGGAAACACTCATCCATGAATCCCTTATAACTACTTTTCTCTCTCGATTGACAGAAGAAGGAACTGATAACGAAAATTGTGGCCCTGGTCTCCAGATGACATCAGATGAAGATCCGTATCCAGCTTTTAAAAAATAATTATACCTGAAATTTACACCAGAGGCAATCTGCCAAGCATATTAAGTTATAAGCAAACAACACATATGAACTCGTTTCCAAGAAAAGACTTTGGGTACTTTTTATGCTACGAGTGAACATTCAAAGGTCTTATGTAAATCAAGATACATCTCTACTTATGTTCACTACGGCTTAAGTGAAACAAATGAATAGATTACCTTGACTTTAGCTTCCCATTCATTATCATTTTCAGTAGGATACATTGAGATTGCGCAGTCTGGCTCCCAGCTACCTAAAGCAGAAGGATCTCCAGTAACGTAGAGATGTTCATTAGGTGCAAGATCAGCTTCCACAATCCAAACAACCTCGCATAATCCTCTACGCAGAGAAGCTGGCTGTTCTGAGAATGCAGAAAACCAAAATCTCAGTAATTGAAATTGCGACGAAGATATTTTGAATGTCAAGGCCTGACTCAACTGAATTTCCATAAGAAAAGCTTTGTACTCTCAATTACCTTGTTGTGCACTTACAATAGCAGACCTTGCACGAGAGACCCCAAAGCACAAGGTAAGCCTAAACGACTTTCCACGCTCAACATGAGAGAACATATATCTATTGAAGAACAGAGATTCCAAGTTAGTCCAAAGAATCATTTTTTATTCACCAATTTCAATTAGAGCAAATTAGAAGATAAGAACGGGCCATGGAAGAGCACAGACAAAGTGTATGATAAAATGCCGCAATGAAAGAACTTACGAAGAAACAGGAAACCCAGAAGTAACAAGCCACGAGGCGCGTGAAGAAACTGAAAATTGAGGAAGACGACGCCATAGAACTTCAGTAACATCCATGGTGGTGTTGAGTTGCTCTGGATTCACCAATACACGGAGCGGTGGGACGAAACTAGCGGAATTAGTAGAAGAGCCAGTTTTTAAGATGGTGCAAAGAGCTCAGCTTTCTGAGGAAAGGTTCGAAGAAATTGGGATTCCGGGGAGGTGGAGAAGATGACGATAACGGAAGGATAATGGTGTGGCTTTGGCGCCTTGCAGTGACACGTGCGGTATCACACGTGTGTAGTTTTCCGAAGCCCAACAAGAACTCATAATCAGATTTATGGTCTCCTTTCATTTAGACCCATTAATTCAGGTCTAAGCCCAACGGATGAATTTTCGAATTTGTTCAAAATGATGATATCAACTATCAAGTGTGATTTGCTAAGAAGATTATGACATTTAAGGGGTTTATAGGTCCAACCGATTTAAACGCAGCGGATGAGGATGCGAATACCATTATAAAGGTTATTAAGTGATTGGAACGACTTGTATATCAAATCTATATATAATAGCAATTTCAATAAATGCATTTTTCACTTCTGAACGGTTGTGTCTTTTATCGTAACTTTCTGTTAAAATATTGACGGTTATTTTTTCGGTTGTGTTTTTTATCGCAACTCTTCGTTAAAATATTGACGGTTACTTTTTGTTGACGGTTACTTTTCGGTTGATTCTTTTTATCGTAACTTTCCGTTAAACTATTGACAGATACTTACCAAAGAATTGTAGTGTATTCGTTGCGGTTTTGTTTGATACGATATTTTTTTTAATAAAACCTATGATATATGTGGTGCATGTAGAATACCATAATTCTTTGTAACGAATTAAGTATATCATCTTAATTTGGTCTTTTTATCAGAAACTGAAACATTATTCTTGATACGTTTTCTATGGGCAAATAATATTAGGGCAACTACAGAGAACTTTGTAGTTAGGATAATCAGTGCAATTGCAGAAGATGGGGCTATGCCTTACACTATTATCCCAACTACTTGCTAAAAGATTTAGACAAAGATGTGCTCCATCGTTTCCACAATGACCACCAAACACTTGTTTTTTCGACGGACACCACGGCCTCCTCGTAGGATCCATGCTTGATTTTTCACCTAATTATTCAACAACAATAAAAAGAGTTAAACCAAATTGGTTTATGTCAACCGAATTTCGATGAGCAAAATGGTAACTTTAGTAGAATGATTAGAAGACCTTGTGACAGGTGGCTTGGGAGAAGGGAGAATAAGACACAAGTAACCAAGAAGATTGCAGCAAACTTCATATTTTCTTGCAAGTTTCTTCGCTCTTTTGTTTTTCTTTGTTTATTGTGTTGTTATGAGATTGTGATTGTCTCCAAGAAAGAACTTATATTTTACATATATACACACAGCATATCCAACATATTAGAGGCCTAAGGAAAATTCATTAAAATGTGGCCCTTTATTTGAAAATATTTCATGATTTTTTTCTATTTTTTACAACATTTTCATTTTTTATATTAAATTATTATTGTTAAAAAATCCTAAATAGATTATAATATATATATATATATATATATATGGAAGTCTATCTTATTATATAAAGTATGGTTTTCAAAGTTAGTAACTCATGTGATCGTGACACGTGTCAAATCTATAGCTCTTAGATTTTGCCATGTGTCAAACAAATATATTTTTAATAATTAAAAAAAGGAAAAAGATAATTATAAATTGAAACAGTTTTAAATGTAAAAAGATAATTATAAAGATATTATATCTATGTTTCCATAAATTTAAACAGTTTTAAAATATAAAAAAATTATTATAAGAAAACTATACTTATATATAAAAAAATTACGTGTATATTTTCCATAAAAATCAAAATTGTAAAATTATTCTACACGTTTTATTTATAAGTTACTAACTATACAAGAAAAAGGATTTAAAAATAGGAAAAAAAAGATGAAGGAAATTATATAATTTATTAATCCTATAAAAAAAGATTGTAAATACTCACTTCTATTTAAACAAAGAGAAATTGTTAAAAATGCCCCTTTTTCAATATCCCTTTTCAAAAATGCCCCCTTTGAGAGTCCATTTTTAAGTTTGCCCTCTTTTAATTTTTAATGACCATTTTACCCTTATTTGAAACAAAATTAGGTCCACAAAATACAAAATATTTTTTGGCGGGAAAAATGATCCCGCAATTTTTCCGCCAAAACACTTGTAAAAACCTTTAAAATACCTTGTAAAATTTTTCCGTAAAAATTTTTCCCGCCAAAAATTTTTTTTTGCGGGAAAAGTGATTCCGCAATTTTTTTGGCGGGAAAATTTTTGGCGGGAAAAATTTACAAGGTCTTTTAAAGGTTTTACAGGTTTTACAGAGTATTTACAAGTGTTTTGTAAGGTTTTACAATGTATTTTAAAAGGTTTTATAAGGTACTTATAAGGTTTTATAAGGTATTTATAACTTGTAAAACCTTATAACTTGTAAAAGCTTATAAAATAGCTTGTAAAATCTTATAATATCTTATAAATACATTATAAATACGTTGTAAAACCTTTTAAAATACATTGTAAAACCTTATAAATACCCTGTAAAAAACCTTGAAAATACCTTGTAAAATTTTTCCGCCAAAAATTTAACGCCAAAAAAATTGCGGAATCACTTTTCCCGCAAAAATTTTTTTTTGGCGGGAAAAAATTTTACGGGAAAATTTTACAAGGTATTTTAAAGGTTTTTACAAGTGTTTTGGCGGTAAAAAATTGCGGGGTCACTTTTCCCGCCAAAAAATATTTTGTATTTTGTGGACCTAATTTTGTTATATTTCCTTATATATTTGTGATATCTTTTATTAAAAAAGGGTAATTTAGTCATTTTGTACATAAAAAGGGGTATTTTTAAAAATGGACAGCCAAAAGGGGCATTTTTGAAAAGGGGTATTGAAAAAGGGGCATTTTTGTGAGTCTCCCTTAAACAAATATATTGTCTCATATTTTCTCACGAAGCAAATTAATTTATTCGGAAACACCACCGTTTCTTTAACTTCATTCTATTAGTAAAGTTTTTCCTCTCTTTTTTTGGTCATAAAAATATTTTGAGGATAATGTTAGTAACTAAGCGTTGACTCAAAAATAATTAAAGAAACAGCCATGAGTCAAAAAAAATTTTAGAAACTAATGTTTTTAGTGATGAAATGATCCTCAAACAAAAGACAAAACATACATGTAATTAGGATTAAAAAATAAAATAAACACTAAGTGCTTGATTGGTTTAAACGCAGCGGTTGCGGTTGTGGCTATGGGAATTTGCAGAAGCGGACGGTTGCGGCTTTAACCGTTATTTAGCTTTTTAACTGATTAGTTTAGCGATTGAAAATGGATGCGTTTGCGGAAGATTTACGACTGATTGATCAGTGGGTACGATAACGGTTAAACTAAAATTTACCAAAATAAATGTAATATATAATTGTGAAACAGTATAAAAACACCAAAACTATATTTATGAAAAATTATAAATTTTTTAAACATGATTAATAATTAAAAACCATAAATAGTTACTTAATAATTATTCATATATTCAACAAATAAATTTTATAGTGAAACACAAATAATTATTAATATTAGAAACTAATGTTAGATAATGATTATTTTTTTAGAATTAACTTTGAATATATATATATATATATATATATATATATATATATATAGGAATTGATAATAGAGAAATTCCTAAAAATGGCCCTAAAACAAGTTTTATTGACAATAATAGCACACACTCCATAAACTTCCAAAAATAGCACTAGTTAACTTACTATTAGTGTTTTTGTTCTAAAAATTTTATCACTAGCTTTTTTTTTCAATAATACCACAACTTTTATATAAAATCTATTCAACAAAATAAATTAGAAATAAATTTAAAATATTATATTTGGGTTCTCTATTTCCAATTTAGGGTATATATTTCTACCATTTAAAAGAGATTTTGATTCATTTTAATATTAGTTTATGGTATTATATTTGGGTTTCCTATTTCCAATTTAGGGTATATATTTTCACCATTTAAAAGAGATTTTTATTTTAATATTAGTTTGTGGTATTATATTTGGGTTCCCTATTTCCAAATTAGGGTATATATTTCCACTATTTAAAACAATTTTGATTCAATTTAATATTAGATTAGTGTTTGCTCTCTTTTTTATTTTCTATCTTATATTTTCATTAAGTTTAATTGAAGTTTATGGTGTTATTTGTGGAATTTTTCAAATGAGGTGCTATTTTTGGAAAAAACAACTTTTTTGGGGCTATTTGTGTCAATATCCCTTGATAATATATATTTTAATTTGCTAAGTTTCTTTTTTTAGTTTCTTTCTTTTTTTAAGTCAACCGCAACCACTCGCAACCGCAAACGCTTGCGGGAAGAAGCTTTTGAAATCTGGCGATTTCGAGCGGTCCGAAACGGTACGGAGCGGTTTCTATGATTGGTACCAACCGCTAACAACCGCAAAAACCGCTAGTGATAGCGAGTGAACCAATCAATACCTAATAACACGAAATCTAAAAATAAAAAAATCAATACTGGAATTTTGACGACGAAAGAGAGACATCCACCATACGACTATTAAAACAAAAATTATGCATATTCAAAATTTAAAAACTTACAAATACGACTATTAACACTAAAACAAATTTACATGATTATTAATTAATGATATTATTGGGGCTATGTTTTTACTAGGGGTGTCAAAATGGTTAACCCAACTCAACCCAACTCATTACCCAATGAGTTTAGAGTTAAATGAGTTCATGGGTTGACTCAACTCATTTGGCTAAATGAGTTGAGTCAACCCATGAACTCATTTAATTTGATGGGTTAGAAGGTTAAATGGGTTAACCCATTAACCTATTAATGTAATAAATAAATTAATAATAATAATAATAATAAATTAATAATCATCATCAACATCACTATTATTTGGCAGAAAAATCATGGATTTACGTTTTTGGCGGGAAAATTACACATTCTCGTTTTTAGTTAAAAAAATTATAAATTTTTGGCGAAAAAATCACGGATTTACGTTTTTGGCGGAAAAATTACACATTCTCGTTTTTGGTTAAAAATTATAAATTTTTGGCGGAAAAATCACGGATTTACGTTTTTGGCGGGAAAATTACGGATTTACGTTTTGGCGGGAAAATTTTACATTCTCATTTTTGGTTAAAAATTATGAAAAAATTTGGCGTGAAAATCACGGATTTACGTTTTTGTTGGGAAAATCATGGATTTACGTTTTTGGCGGAAAAATTACGGATTTACGTTTTTAGCGGGAAAATTTTACATTCTCATTTTGATTTAAAAATTACAAAAACAAATTGACGGAAAAATCATGGATTTACGTTTTTGGCGGGAAAATTACGGATTTACTTTTTTGGCGGAAAAATTTTACATTCTCATTTTTGGTTAAAATTACAAAAAAAGATTTGGCGGAAAAATGCGGATTTACGTTTTTGGCGGGAAAATCACGAATTTATATGTTGATGGGAAATTGTGTATTCACATTTTTGGCGGAAAAATTAAGGACTATATTCAATCGGTTTAGAAGTTTTGGTTAGACTCAAATTGAAATCGGTTTAGAGATTTGGATTGGTTCGATTCAATTTAACAAAAATTGATAGGTTAAATGGGTAAACCATTGAAACCATTGACTCATTACAACCCAACTCATTTGATCCATCAACTCATTTGACTCAATAACTCATTTGATCCATCAACTCATTTGAGTCAAAATTTTCAACTCATTAGGGTTCATGGGTTGAGTTGAGTTGGGTTGACCCAAGAATCTTGACCTATTTTGACGTCCGACCCGCGGACCCGAATGCCCAGGCCTAGTTTTTACATAGGAATTTCAAAAAACTTATTTTCTTATTATCTTATCGAATTTGGTTAATTTTTACACTGGTCCGACTCGGGACCGGCAAAATTTATTAATTTATCGTGTTTATTAATTTATCGAGTATTAATTTTATAGAGGTTCTATTGTATCTATTTACTTAATTAAATTAGAACAATTGTTGGGTTCACCACTCATCCTCTTTAGTTTTAACCAATCATTGTGCCATGTCATACAACATTAACATAAAAATTAAAAATTAAAACTTAAACAAACAAATAATATAAACTAAGAAATAAAATCATTAACAAAAATATTGATTTACTGAAAGGTGTCGTCGTTTAATCTTTTTAGGGTTTTTGATTCCATTTATAGCATTAACTTCTTCACCCTCTTCTTTTGTATTAGAATCTTCATAATTTTGGAACTGTTATAGCTGCAACGTAGAAATTTCTCCTCTTCCCCTGAGTAATTTTGAACCCTAGATTAAGAAATTGTAAGCTAGTTTTCATTACTTAATCGATTTCAGTCAATCGAAAATTATTAAAATTGACCTTAAGAAAAAGGTGTTAATTGTTTTGGATTTAAGCTTGATGAGTTGATTTGGCTCTTAATTATGTGGATCATGCCCAAACGTATGTGGTCTAGTGGTAAGGGAGAACTGGAGATTGGTTGGAAGGAACTAACCCAAGTTCGATCCACCCTGGAAACAAAAATCACATATGTGTGGGAAGTCTGGGTTTGGGCCAAAGGCCCAAACAGTTTACATGGTAGTCAGTAACAGGCGATCTGGCTACCCCTGGCATTAGTCGGAAAGCATTCCAAACTCGGGACAGACAGTGTGGTGGCCCTTCGGGAAGAAATCCACTCTGAAGCACTTCGGTGCGTTTCTGCCGGGGCTGACCGGATCAGCCGATAGGGTTTATCAAAAAAAAAAAAAAAAATTATGTGGATCATTACTTGGTTTGGTTGTCTCGATCTCTTGTTAATCTAACTTGTTCAGTAAGTTCTTGAACATTAATATATCTAGGAAGATGATAACGTCACAACCCAAACCATGGAGGATCTCTTTTCTTTGTTAATTAGCTTATCGTTGGCGACCACGTAACGAACAGGGCCGTATGTATTATCATCTCAATCCATTTGCTTTACACTTAAGTTTTCAAAATGCACACTTTTCTTGATGGGACTTATTGAGAACGTTCTTGCTGAATAACGTAACTTACGTAACTAGTATACACACTCTCAAAACTATAATTCTGCATCATGCCGTGGCAATAACACAAGACATCTCAGATTCATCAAGATAGCTGGTTCACGAAGCATACGCATGGGGTACTGTTGTTTTGTTCGAGGCTTCTTGAGAAAGAATCAAAGTCATAGTGTTCTACTGTGAACGTAAAATTTTCAGTCGTAGCCTTTGTAGTAAAATAGATATAATTAGGAGACTCAGTCTCCTTTCATACACAACCAACATGTAGTTTCAGCAACAATTTGTAGTAAAACTGAAATATAAAGTTACTTCTAATTAAGTCTTGAAGATAATTAATAGCACCAAAGAGCTACTTATGGTTAAGCATCTTTTATACTTTAGTCTCAGCATCTTCAATCTCACCCTCTTCCTCAACTTTGGTATCTTCTTCCTTCTTCATCTTCTTGTTTTCGAGGAATTCGAGGAGACCTTTGAGCGCAATATCAGAGTTCTTACTCGCCATGAGCTGCTGCGCGATTTCAGCTGGCGTTACACTCACCTCAATGACAAGCTTCTCA
The DNA here is from genome assembly GCA_019202795.1 of Arabidopsis thaliana x Arabidopsis arenosa. Lineage (NCBI taxonomy): Eukaryota > Viridiplantae > Streptophyta > Magnoliopsida > Brassicales > Brassicaceae > Arabidopsis > Arabidopsis thaliana x Arabidopsis arenosa. Next base: position 11,823,834 of record CM032920.1, on the reverse strand, counting down.
ATGGGATCAAACAGGACATGGTCATCAATTTTAAGCTTCTTCAAGACAAAAGGAGTGCAATAGTCCATGAGAATGTGAACATCCATTCTTCCCGGCCTCAGCAAAGCCGGGTCGAGCTTCTCCTTGTGATTGGTTGTGAAAATTATGATTCTTTCTTCTCCGCAGCTCGACCAAAGCCCGTCTACAAAGTTTAATAGACCAGACAAAGATATCTGTCCACCAGAAAGAAGATTCATAAGATTATAAAAACAGAGAGGTTGATAAAAACAGAGGAATTTTTGTCAACTTACGCCAAGGTCAGGCTTCTTCTTTTGCTTTTGGAGCTCAACATCTTCTTCATTTTTGGTCTGGCGTCTACGAGATGCATCAGCTCCACAATCAATATCTTCAATGAGAAGAATTGACCTGTTCTTGGTGGCGGTAAGAATCTTCCGCAACTCACCATCATCGCTAACGCTCTGAATCTGGAGATCATAGATATTATAGTTCATGTGATTAGCTATTGCAGCCACCATAGAAGATTTTCCGGTACCCGGTGGACCGTAAAGAAGATATCCACGTTTCCAAGCGCGTCCCACGCTCTTGAAGAAGTCTTTTCCTTTAGAAAAAGCATCAAGATCGTCGATCATCGTGGTCTTGAGTTGCGGCTCAATAGCTAAGGTCTCGAAGGTCGTGTGGTGCTCGAAAATGGCTGATTGCCATGATGAATCTTTTTGGTTGTAAGTGTAGATGTAGAGATTTTTGCGATGTCTCATTATCTTCTCTGCTGATTTCGCCAAGTATGCGAAGTAATCTGTCATTATCTTCTCACGAAACTGCTTTTTACAAGTAAGATGAAAGTACCTGAAACATTAAACAATGTAAGAACAACAAAAAGATTAACGATTTTAGTCATGGATAAGAGAAAAGCAAAGTACTTTTTCTCGTAGGGATAACTTTTAGTCTCAACAAAGTGTAGAGTCCACTCAAGATGAATCCCTTCAAACTCATCAACGATCTTTGTGTTGGGAGGGATTCCGAGATTTGGCTCAGCCGTTGGATTCTTGATATCACTCGAACCCACGAGGAGTTCTCCGCTGGATAGTCCGGCGAGTCGCGTTGTTAAGTAAACTTTGGCCGCACGGAAAGTATTATTCTCGCAGAAATCCCATTTGTGCTCAATCACAAACGTGAAATTTGACTGAAAGTAAGAAGAGAACAAGTCTACAAATTTCACAGTGATGTAATCTCGGATTTTCTGAGGCACAATCTCGTTGAAGATCTTACGGACAATCATCATGATTGCAGAAAAAGATGTGTAGATAGCGAAAACTGCGGATACAGAAGGGACTTGGTTAAAGAGAGAAGCCATAGTTTAAGCGAACAAGGAAGTTGATGAAGAAGAGCTTTGGTAACGAAGTGGGAGAGAGAGTATGTGCTTTTTTAGGGTTTATAAAGCGTTTGAAGAGTGGTGAACAAGAAAGTTTGCAAAATTTTACCATTTATTAATTAATCAAGAAAGAAAAAAAGAAAGTTTGCATTTTCAGGGTAAAAGTAGGAAACTGACACAAAATATGGACAAATTGAAAAGTGTCAATATATTTGTGAATATACTGCATTTGTTTAAAACATTCTATTAAGGTATACACAATGAATACAAATCTTAGATATAAATTAATTAGATATAAATCTTAGATATAAATTAATTAGATATAAATCTTAGATATAAATTAAAAGTTATCAATCTTATAGATAGTCGGTCGAATTTTTGGAATATTGATCTCCTACAGGCGATCTTTGATCCAGAAGATGTCGCGCTAATAAGTGCTCTACCTGTAGGTGCGCCAACTAAGGAAGATACTCTGGGTTGACATTTTACAAAATCAGGAAAATATATAGTTAAATCGGGTTATCATACCACACGGATAGAAAATTCGGAGACCAATGTATCTTTTATGGGCCCAGACATCAAACCGCTAAAAGCACATACTTGGCAAGTGCAGTGTCCACCTAAGGTACGCTATTTCTTGTGGCAAATTTTAACGGGTTGTGTACCGGTTACAGAAAATTTGCGGAAAAGAGGAATTGATTGTGACACAGGATGTGCCAGATGTGGCGCACCAGAGGAAACGATCAATCACACACTCTTTCAGTGCTACCCGGCACGGCAGATTTGGGCGCTTTCACAGATTCCTACGGTTATGGGGAATTTTCCCACATAATCTATTTTTGCGAATTTGGATCACTTATTTTGGAGAATACCTTTAGAATTCGATTCATCACCTTTCCCATGGATTATCTGGTATATTTGGAAAGCAAGGAATGAAAAAATATTTGAAAATATAGACAATGACCCACTAGAGGTATTACGGGTAGCGGAAAAAGAGGCAAAATTGTGGCAGTCAGCTCAAATCGAGCTTATTAATGAAAATCAGGATTCTATGGATTTGGTATCTCGACCTCGAGTGACGGATGCTTCACTTGAATCGAATTATTCGGGATACCGTTGTTTTGTGGATGGATCATGGAAAGGAAGTGATAAGTTCTCCGGTACAGGATGGTTTTGTACATCATCAAGTGGAGAGCCGCCAACCATGGGAGCTACCAACCTCCGTAGAAGTCTAGTCGAGGCCCTTCTCTGTGCGATGAAGTGTATGATTGGTGCAGCTAATCAAGAGGTAGCGTTCTTTACAGACTGTTCAGACCTGGTGAAGATGGTGTCTTCTCCAACCGAATGGCCGGCGTTTTCAGTGTATTTGGAGGAATTTCAGAGCGACAAGGAAGAATTCTCAACCTTCTCTTTATCTTTAATTTCTCGTAGTGCTAATGTAAAAGCGGATAATCTTGCACGAAAAGTTCGTACAGAACCGCTTCATATCACATATGTAAACAACATTTCCAAGGAATGACTCTTTTGAGTTACTAAATATTTTTACTTATAAATAGAACAAGTTATAACTGGCTATGAGTTAAAAATATAAATATAAATAAATAAATTTGGTATGAGTTACTAAATTTGATTTTATATTTTTGGATAAAACGTAAATGTATTTATTACTATAATATTCAAATTTACAATTTTGTTTGTTCATATAAAATCGCACATAAAGTATTTAATAGTTAAAATTTAAATCAATTTGTAAGTGACAAACTAATTATGTTTTCTACAAAATCATATGAACTACAATTAAAAGCTTTAAAAATAATCTTCAAAGATACTTCTATTTTTTTTTTAATTCCACTCAATTAAATTCTAGAGCTAGGTTCATTTTAATGATTTCATCTTTGTAGGATTTACATTGCTACGTTGTATTCTCTATCTTTTTAATGAAATTGGTTTTTTCTAGAAAACAATTTGAAACCACAAACCTTGAATAAAATACCTTATATGATTATCTCAAAAATCTAAATGTAGTGATGAGTATACTAAATATGTTACAAAAACAAATATTTGAGATATGAAAGAAGTAATTTTTAGAAAGGAAAAAATTAAAACCAAAAACCTTGAATAAATTAGACATTATTATGATCTTTATATAATTATGTAATGGATAAAAAAATGTAGGGATGAATATATTAAAAAGTTTACATATAATTATTTGAGATAAAACAAAGAAGTATGGAAAATCGATTTAAATATATTATAGTAAATTATTTCATTATAAAGATATATGGACATGTGAGAAAATAATCAAATATCAAAAGTAGAGAATGAAGATGGATCTCTTCAACTTGATTTCCTTGTTATACTATATTGTGATGAATGAAATTGATATTTTGAATCTCCATCGATACATCTAAAAATATTGTTATAATAATCAAGATTTTCATTATACATATATAAGGATGGATAAATCATATATAATGTGATATTGTTATAATCATCTATGATATGAAAATTACAAAGAGAAATAAAATTTAGAGTCAAAACTCTTAGAATGATGTCTCGATTGATTTTTCAACCCATGTAACAACATAGGAAACAAATAATTTAGGATTTTAGTTTAGATATGATGGATGAAAATCAGAGAATAAGTATTAGTAGGATGAGAGTTACAATTATAATAATTGTATGTTTGAATGACATTGAGTGGATGAAAAAAAATTAATACATAATATTTATGATTTCAGTTACAACTTGGTATTAAAGTGTGGATTTATATATGATTAAATGTGTTATATATGTGGTTTAATTTTAAATAAATATTTTTATTTTCTTTTATTTTTAGGAAATGAATTGCCAAGTAAACTTTATAAGTTGATTTTATACCATCATATGATATGTATGTAAAATTGTCAATAGACTTTATATTACCATCATACATACACATTGAACCTTTAATAAACATAGTTTACATGTGACATATATGGATTGAACTACAAAAATAATATATTGTATTAGCAGGATTACTCTCTCTTTTTTTTTTTTTTTTAAACTATGTTGCAACTTTTCACCTCTTAACCGGTGAATCTTCTTGACCCCAATTTTGTCCACCATCCCATTTTTATACGCAAAAATTACACCATATAAAAAATTGAAAAACTCATTACACAATTGTGAGCACAAACTCATTAAATAATTCTCTATTAAAGTCTAACGAAAGAGTAAAGCAGAGGAGAGTAGTACAAATGGTTTTATTTTTAAAAAGCGAAACAAATTATTGAAAGATGAAAATGTAAATAAAAATATATTATTTGGTATGAAGAGTGCGACTTTCATAGCTTTGCCTCTTTTATTTATGTAAAGCAATATGAAAGACCTTTTTTTCTTGACCAGATTTGGTTTTGGTGATGAAATCACATGTCCGTGAATCTGCCTACTCCGTGACATCCAAATGGTGTCTATATTAGAATGTAAATGAAATTAATATCATTTCGATGAGTGAAGACATGATAATGGGATTGAAGTAATCAGAATTGGATTTTCTTGCCATAGTATTGAAAGGGTTACGTACCTTATCTCTGTTGGGTGGAAAATATGTAGCTACGAAGATTTAGCTTGCCATGTATTGAGTTTGTAGCTCTTTTAGTGGAGTAATACACATTTGGTTTGGTGGAGTGAAGAGATGAAGGAAGCAAAAGTTTTTTTGTGTGTGTGTTTCGAATAAAGAAATTGAGCCATTTATAAAAGGTGATGATAAATAAAACAATATTCAAACCTATCAAATTTATAAATATAAATAAATAAAACAAGTAAATATTTATATTTTTATATTTATAAATATTTATGAGTCAAATTTTATATTTATTTAACTCATACCATTATAGAACAAATTTTATAAAATAGATTCCAATCAAATTATAGTTTCTTTTAATGATTTACTTAAATCATAAAATTTATATTATATACTGTCTTTCACAAAAAATTATAATGCACAATAAATCTAAAATGTAGTAATAATAATGAAAGAATAAAATATAACATAAATATATAAGCAAGAAAGAAAATTGAATAAAGATTGTATGAACCAAAAACAGAAATGGTAAAAATATTCAAAAACACACATACATATATTATGTCATATCATCTAATTTTAATTGTGTGTATGAATTTCAATTAGAAACTGACAAATTGAGAGTTCTCTTTTCATCACTCTGGTATTTCTATTTGAAAAAAAACTTGCATAATTACTTGAAAGTCTATTTAACTTTTTTACTAATCAGTTCACACCTCATTGTACTTATTATTTTAATTTGTTTATTATATAATATTAAAACTAAAATAACAAAAAGTTTTAACGTAATAAAAAAATTAACGGTACTGAAATAGTTTTATAAGAAATAAATAAAATTATAATGTTAACTGGATAGAAATTCATAGAATAAAATATGTATTAAAATTGTAAGTACATACAAGACCATGGTTTTAAATTAACTTTAGATTTTTTCTAGATTTGCATCAATGTATTATGCAAAATTAATCGAAGAAGAAATTATGTTTTTATCTATTCTCTACATCATTTAAGAGTAACATAAAATATTATTCATCGCCGATAAAGATGATATAATTTCCATGTTTATTTACATGTTTTTCAAAAATGTCTCTTACTAAAAATACTCTTTCTCAAAAATGTCCATCAATGTCTATGTCGCCATGTCGGCACGTACTGTGACTGGACCTCCAAATTTTTTTTATAAGAAGTTTTAAACCCTTGTAAAAACTAAAATCTTTATCAAACCTTTTAAAATCTTTATAAACCTTGTAGAATCTTTATCAAACCTTTGTAAACCTTTTATAATATTTTAAAATCGTGTAAAACAATAAAAATTAATTTTATAAACGTATTTATAAAACTTTTGAAAATCTTTATAAAACTGTGTAAAAGGGGTATAGCTGAAAATAGACAACGTTTGGGAGTAAATATGAAAAGGGGTACCGTAAAAGGGGTATTTCTCCCAAATATCAAATGGTTGTTAGGAGTTAGGACTTGCCTTTTGTCTTTTTTCTTTCTTTTAAGTTTGACTTGGGTTTCTATTTTAGAGTGTTAAATACAGAGACAAATTTTATTATGGTACATTTTATTTTCATACATTATGTTTGTTATTGTAGAAAATTTCTATATTTGTTTTGATTTTTAATTTAATAGCGAGTTTTCATTTAAAATCGCTTTAGATGTTCTCCAATCGGGGTTAAATTTCTTTTTTTTTAAGTAACATATAAATTAAATAGTTTAAATTCTTAGTTCAAGATCGATAGTATCTAATATGGATTTCCGTTAGGTTTAAGTATTTAGGTTATTATTTTTTCAACCACAGTGTAATTAGAAAATTATTCATTGATTGGTAGCCTAATTAAGAAGCTATGTCTACAAAACAAAATTCAGAGAGAAGATTTCGAGAAGGTATTTAGGTATTTAGGTTTGTATTAGTATGTTAGTATTCAAACTAAAATGTAGTTGTATACATATAGTTTGGTATGGTTTTGGTTTAAAAAAAAATAGAGTTTTGTTCAAATATAACTTTTATTTTCAACTAAATTTAAGTTTAAAATTATTATATTTCGGTTAGTTTCAAATTCAGATTCATTTTTTTGGATGTACAAATAAAGAAATTATTTAAATTATACTAATAGTAGATGATTATCCACGTAGTAGGTATTTGTAGTTTGTTGTAGATTATTTTACGTTTGATATAAATAGATCTATTTATACAATTAGTAATATAATAACTTTTGAATATGTCTTAAATATCGTAATGGCTAAAAGAATTAAGTTTAGAAAATGATAGTTTCAAATATAATAAAAAATACCACTTGCATTCGATTCGAGGTTTCTTGAGAAAGAATCAAAGTCATAGGGTTCTGCTGTGAATAAAACCGTTTGTCGTTTATATTATAAACCATCTTCAGTTGTTGGTTTCTCCTTTCATGTTCCGGTTATATAAACGAAAGATAGATATAATTTTGAGACTCGCAGTGCCACACTAATTCTTCATGCACAACCAACATGAAGCAATTTGTGTAATCTGGTTTCAAGAAAAGATTTTTATTGCCAAAACGAATTGAAATACAAAGTTACTTCTCAATAGCAGCAAAGATCTACCTATGTTTAAGCTTCTTTAATGTCAGCATCTTCTATTTCTCCCTCTTCCTCTACTTTTGTATCTTCTTTCTTCATCTTCTTGTTTTCGAGGAATTCAAGGAGACCTTTGAGCGCAATATCAGCGTTCTTACTCGCCATGAGCTGCTGCGCGATTTCAGCTGGCGTTACACTCACCTCAATGACAAGATTCTCAATGGGATCAAACAGGACATGGTCATCAACTTTTAGGTACATAGCCACAAGCTTCTTCAAGACAAATGGAGTGCAATAGTCCATGAGAATGTGAACATCCATTCTTCCCGGCCTCAGCAATGCCGGGTCGAGCTTCTCCTTGTGATTGGTTGTGAAAATTATGATTCTTTCTTCTCCGCAGCTCGACCAAAGCCCGTCTACAAAGTTCAATAGACCAGACAAAGATATCTGTCCACAAGAAAGAAGATTCATAAGGTTATAAAAACAGAGAGGTTGGTAAAAACAGAGGAATTTTGTTAAATTACCCCAAGGTCAGTCTTCTTCTTTTGCTTTTGGAGCTCAACATCTTCTTCATTTTTGGTCTGGCGTCTACGAGACGCATCAGCTCCACAATCAATGTCTTCAATGAGAAGAATTGACCTGTTCTTGGTGGCGGTAAGAATCTTCCGCAACTCACCATCATCTCTAACGCTCTGAATCTGGAGATCATATATATTGTAGTTCATATGATTAGCTATTGCAGCCACCATAGAAGATTTTCCGGTACCCGGTGGACCGTAAAGAAGATATCCACGTTTCCAAGCGCGTCCCACACTCTTGAAGAAGTCTTTTCCTTTAGAAAAAGCATCAAGATCGTCGATCATGGTGGTCTTGAGTTGCGGCTCAATAGCTAAGGTCTCAAAGCTCGTGTGGTGCTCGAAAATGGCTGCTTGCCATGATGACCCTTCTCGGTTGTAAGTGTAGATGTAGAGATCTTCGCGATGTCTCATTATCTTCTCTGCTGATTTCGCCAAGTATGCGAAGTAATCTTTCATTATCTTGTCACGAAACTCCTTCTTACAAGTCAGATTAAAGTATCTGAAATGAATTAACATCCACAAAACCAACACGGTAAGAACAAGAAAAGATTAGGATTAATGCCAAGGAGAAGAGAAAAAACCGAGAGTACCGTTTCTCGTAGGGATAAGTTTTAGTCTCAACAGAGTGTAGAGTCCACTCAAGATGAATCCCTTCAAACTCATCAACAATCTTTGTGTTGGGAGGGATTCCGAGATTTGGCTCAGCCGTTGGATTCTTGAGATCACTCGAACCCACGAGGAGTTCTCGGCTTGAAAGTCCGGCGAGACGCGTTGTTAAGTAAACTTCTGCCGCACGGAAAGTCTGATTATCGCAAAAATCCCATTTTTGCTCGATCACAAACGTGAAACTCGACTGAAAGTAAGAAGAGAACAAGGCTACAACTTTCGGAGTGATGTAATCTCGGATTGGCTGAGGTACAATCTCGTTGAGGATGTTACGGAGAATCATCATGATTGCGGATAAAGGTGTGTATAGGGCGAAAACTGTGGATACTGAAGGGACTTGGCTAAAGAGAGAAGCCATAGTGTAAGCAAACAAGGAAGATGATTAAGAGCTCTTTATCAAAAAGAAATATGATGAAGAAATGATAAAGAACTTCTTTAGGGTTTATAAAGAGTTTGGACTTTGGAGAGTAGTGAACAAGACAGCTTGCAAATTTTTACCATTTATTAATCAAGAAAGAAAAAAGAAAGTTTTGATGGAGGAAACTTACATAAAATATGGACAAATTTGAAATGTGTTTATATGTGAATATATTTGTTAAAAACATTCTATTAAGATATACATAATGAATGCAAATCAAAGATATAAATTAATTGGAGATTTTTTTTTTTCATTGGAAAGTGTCACATACTGTAATTAAAAAAATAATCAAATCAAGTTAAACTAAAATTTAATGATTTAATTAACTCATAAGATTTTATATTTACTGTCTTTCACAAATAATTATAATCCACAAAAAAATTTAAAATTAAATATTAAAAATATAACATAAAGAAATTATGCAAGCCAAAAATAGAATAAAGATTGGATGAACAAAAACATAGAAGTTAAAAAATATACATACATATATCTATATATATATATATATATATATATATATATGTTAGATAATCTAATTTTAATTGTGTGTATTAATTTCAATTAGAAACAGACAAATGGAGATCAAGTGATTAAATATGGAAAAACAAATAGTTAAAAGATAATAAGAGACATTAAATTTTAAAAAAACATTTACATTTTTTCTAGATTTGCATTAATGTTGAAGAACTACAAAAAGAAGTAAATTTATTTTCATCCAACACTATAAATCATTTTAGAGTACCATAAAACATTATGCAACCACGATGAAGATGATTGTTTACATGTTTAGTTTGACGTACATATAAATGGATTGTTAGGACTTGCCTTTTATCTGAAGATGGTATCTCCCAAGCAAACTGAACGTGTAATGCAGTGAAGCCCAATTAGCCTTGAGTTTGAAGGTGGCTACGATCTGCAGATCAATCTTGTTGTTCTGAATCTGTTGCTGGAGCAAGACATTGTCTCCACGAAGGATCATGACGAAACTCATGATTTGAAGCTTCTTCTCCTGAGTTGCGAGGTTGAAAGGCTTGCTGGACTGCTGAGAAGTGAGAATGTTGTTGAAGAAGACTTTAGCGGATCCATTTTCAGACTTCAGCTTCATGTGCTTGTTCTGGTTTTCTAAACCAGAGTAGATCTTCAGGTTGAGGTCAGGCCCGTGCCAACATGAAAATAAAATAAACCTTCGCCTACGTTCATTTGTTTTTAAGTTTGAATTGTCTATATATAAATTTCTCTATATAACAACTACAACCATTAGCCCATTTTTTTAGTATTAAAGCGTGACTTGTTCTAATTATGGGTAATAGAATTTATGAAGTCTTTTAAATTATAATCTAGTTAAATTTTTAAAATTGAATTAAATATTGAAACAAATAAAATATTAGAGTAACTAATCTATTTACCTTATTCTAAATCACCAATCTAAATCTTTTCGATGCAAATTTTTTTTAATGACTCTTTACCAATTCGAAATTCTAGGGTTTCATGATGTTTGAAAATTTCACAAGATTCTTTTTTTCTTATGTGTCTTAAACATAAAATGCCACACAACCTACATGTTCATTTCCTCTTGCACTTGTGCGTTTATCCAGAGCAGGCAAGTCGCAAGAAGATACCTATTCTAATTGATGCAGAGAATAAAAGAGATGGTTTAGATGATCTCTTGCAATTCGTCGACTACGTTGTCTGCTCAGCAAAACTCCCTCAGGCAAGTTATCATTGGGTTTTTATTTTTATTTTAGGGTGTTGGATACGGAGACGCAAATTTGGTTATTGTAAATTTTATTTCACATAACATATTAGTTATTTGCAGTAAAAAAAGTTATTTTTCTTTATTTTAAATTTTGTAGGCGCTTTTATTTTATTGAGTTTTTTTTTTCCATGCCATGTGTGGGGTTAATATTTTTCTTCACATATCAAATATATTAAAAAGCTTAATTTCATATAGTTCAAGCTCAATAGTATCTAATATTGGTTTGGATATTGAGGTTATTAATATTTTAGTATCCAAAGTAAAAATCAAATTTTAATCAAATCTAATATTCATTGTCAAAATAAATTTAGATTTTTAGTTTTTTTTCCCCTCTTTTGGTTAGTTTCAAATTCATAATTGTTTTTTTTTAATATAAAAATAATGAACCTCTTTATATTATACAAATTCTTTTTAGTGAAAAGTAATAGAAGATGCATAATACGGTAGTCCGAAACAGGGTGACTAGTGAGCTCCCTTCGTTACCAAGAGTACTCACCGAAACTTGTTCTTCTTCTCCAAAGATGGTCATGGATCTTCTTAGATTTCTTAATGTTGTTTCAAACTTCCACTTTTCATATAAATAATTTATAGATTTGCAGCAATAAATTTAACATTTCATTATAAAATAAAAATAAAATAGAAGATGCATAATAGAAACTACTTGTAACATATAAAACAACTCACAAATTGTATAAAGCCAATCGACTTAACAATCCGAAAGACCATTTTAAATTCTTTTTGAGCATACCAATTTATTATACGATACATGTTTTCATATGATCTGGTCTAGGCCTGGGCATAATACCCGAACCCGAAGAACCGAACCGAACCCGACCTGAAAAACCCGATCCGAACCCGAACCCGAAGTTTTAAAATACCCGAACGGGTTCTAAACTTCGCAACCCGAAAACCCGAACCCGAACCCGACCTGAACCCGAACCCGAACCCGACCTGAACCCGAACCCGAACAAGTCCGAACATATCCGAAATATAAATACATAGTTATAATACATTAGTAATATTTATATTTGTAATAGCCTAAGTGTCTAAATTATTCGGATGTTAAGATATTTTCGGGTATTTTAGCTACTTTTGGTTAGATTCGGGTATAAAATACTTAGAATTTATAGATTTTTTGAGTATTTTCAATACTTTGCATAGAATCGGATACAAATTTTTTAATATTTGGATACTTCGGGTAAACCCGAATCCGAACCCGAAATACCTGATCCGAATCCGATCCGAACCCGAAGTTTTAAAATACCCGAACGGGTCTTAGTTTTCTAAACACGAAAAACCCGAACCCGAAAAACCCGACCCGAATATCCGAACGCCCAGGCCTAATCTGGTCTCTTTAATTTTTTTTTTTTTAAGGTAAGAAGGACTTAGGGTCTCAAGCCATACCATGGCATTCTCCGGGAGAATATGCCTTATCTCTCAAAAAACTCTTCCTAAATATGAGAAATTTTTTTTTTTTTTTTGATAAAAGGCTTGCAATTTTATTAAAAACATATGCCCATTGGGCTATTTCCGGAATAAGCCCATACAATAATCCCCTTAGGGCCCAATCCATTTGCACAAACCAAACCAAGAAACCAAATTAAAATCGACCCGGAATCAATATCCCTCTAAACCAGCAGAACCGATCTAAACCGAGGGAACACAGAAACCCTAATCTTCAATCGGATAACCCGATCGAAGCCGTCTTCCCACGAAGCTGCAGACACTCACCGGAACAGGACCACCGGCGAGCCAGGAAGACGAGATCGAACGGAGAAGACGACACAGGACCATCGCCATCCCGCCACCGTAGAGCTGTGAAGAGAAGGAAGAAGATTACGTGTGATATTTTTAAATTTATTTCCTTCTAAATACGTAACTATGATTGGTATGCGCCATATGTGACTATGATTGTGTTTTTCCTCGATCCATATTATCGGATGAATAATCTTAAACAGTTTTTTTTTTTCATTTCAGATTGGTAATTACTGATAGAAATCATAGACATCGTGAAAAGTATGAAATTCTTTTACTTATTACTAGTAATTGGTGTTTCTTTTCGGGATTCTACTAATCGGGTTTTCGTTTGTGTGTTTGTGTGTGGTTTTTTTTTGTAGTTTTTCGCTCTTAAATTTTCAGTCTTTTCCGCTACTAGTATATCTCTGTATTTCTGTCAAAATTATCGAAAATTGTATAATGTAAATATTTAACATTAATATAAAAAAAAAAAATTAGAACCTTTATCAAAAAAATAAGTAAGTTTAAACTAAAAGAATGGAAATGAGTAGACAACATTGTAGAAAGAATTTAGGGGGTGGGGGATTTTATTCTAATTTTAAAAAATATGTTATGTATTAGGAAAAAGATATTCAGCTACACAAATATAACGGAATACATGGCTACACATGCCAAGTTTAGAAATGTACAACCAACACACGAACTAGATGTATTGCATGCCCACATATACCAACTATATGATGACATATAGTCAACATCACGAACATCTTATTCCGATACACCAATCGTCGAAATCCGGCGTTGACCATCGTTGACCGGCATTGACCAACAAAAATATTCAGAAAAAATATTTTTATTTATTGTAATATTAAAAACAAAACTAATACATTCAATATTCAAAATTGAGATATTTTGTATATATATTTAATACATTGATTATTATAATTAGTTAGTTTTTTCAATTTCAAAACTAAAATAAAAGTGAAATAAAAATAATTAAGCGAATTACTTATTTTTCCATTGTCAATAAAAAAACATTAACTTCTTATATTTTCTATATATTCTATATTTTTCTATTAAGCGAGTATAGAAAATTTTCTATATTTTTTATTTATGTATTATGATTCAAATCAAAAATCTTTATATTTTTTTACCATGCAAACTTTAGACTAAAGAGTCATATACTCAATTTTTTCTAATAAAATTTATTGTATTTCACTTTTAGTTTAGTTTTGAAATTAAAAAAATTAACTAATTATTATAATCATACAATATATATATATATATATATATATATATATATTAAATATAGAATGTGTTTATTTTTTATTATAAAACACCATAAACGATTCAATAGAATAATTCTTGTAAAAAATATTTTAAATAAATAAAAATCTAGTTTTTGAATATTTTGTTGGTCAATGCCGGTCAATACCGGTTAATGCCGAATTTTGATGATTAGTGTACTGGAATAAAATGTTCGTGATGTTGACTACATATCGTCATATACTTGGTATATGTAGGCATGCAATACATTTAGTTCGTGTAGTTGGGTGTACATTTTTAAACTTGACATGTGTAGCCATGTATTCTATTATACTTCGCGTAGCTGAGTATCTTCATATATTGCTATTGATTCATTTGAATGCAAGTTCCATGTATAGAAGAACCCATCAAAGAGTATTCTTGTTCCCAACGGGACAAAATCGAACCCACCAAATTTCCATACAGTAGCCCACAATACTCATACCCCTTTTCAGACGAATACTCCTCCACCTCTTCCTCCACTACCTCCATCTTGTCAATCCATATATTCGTTCTCGTCGTGAACCTTTAAATAAATAAAGAGTTTCTTGCATATCTTTTTTTTTTTTAAAAACCTCAATGGATGATAACTATAAAAAAAAAATTAATGATCATCTTAATGTTCAAATAAGATAATATCACTTACAGTTTTATCACCTCACTGCTTACGCTATTTGGTGATTCAATTTGCTATAAGATATAATACTCAGATCTTTAATAAACAACTTTGAGTAAAAAAATCTGGAATAAAAATTTTACAGGATAAAAATCTAAACTAAGAAAAATAATTTCTCATTTTGTGAGTAAGTTTTACAATTTATATCCATTGCAAATTGCAGTCTGAATTATTTTTCATTTTGTGAGTAAGTTTTACAATTTATATCCATTGCAAATTTCCAAACGATTATTGTAGTATGAATTATTTCTCATTTTGTGAGTAAGTTTTTGCATTTTGTGAGTAAGTTTTACAAAAAAAAATTGTGAGTAAGGTTTACCTATTCTACTATTAAAATATCGGTTTTAGTATCAATTATCTATCAAACTTGAGTAAATTAAGTTAACAGATTAATGTTGAATATATAAAATTGTTTATTGGTTGTTGCCCTCTACATTTTAGTGCCACCTAAACCTAGTTACATTATAGTTTCGAACATTTTCATTAGCTCTCATTCAAAAGTTTTTTTAGAGCGCTTAGCCTAATGGTTAAAGAAAACTTTGTCCTATCGATAATGTCGGACCATGTGGAGCGTTGGAGTATTCTTACAAATACATTATATATGTGGAGAAAATGCCAAATTACAATTTGGTGTACACATCAAAATAATTCAGAAAAGAGAAGAAGAAGACAGAAGTAAATAATGAAAACAAAATTGTGGAACATGAAACCCACAGGCCCTGTGAGGGGTCCGATAGAGGACACATGGCCAACGTGAAAATTACTCAATAGAGCGTAACAAATGTGTCGTGACATGTTTTATTTAGATTGGGAAAACGACAAATCAATATCATAACACTTTTTTTGTTCGAATCAATTACATAACTCTAATGTCGGTTTTTTGTATGACATTTTTAAAAATCAAGTATTAGTTTAAGCTAGAATAATACTAGTATTAAATTCTGGTTCGTATCTTGTATGATTGTCTCATCGTATTTATAGAAACTAGCAATATATAGCTCTCCACGATACCTACTCTGATCATATAAACAAACGAGCAGAAAGCAGTTACCACCTAACTCATAAAATGCTTATAATGGAATTCTAAATGTTTCGATTCATAACTTATTAGTAAAAGTGGTAAGAGACTCAAATTCAAGACTTATAATAAAAACAATTTAAACGTGCATATTTGGGTAGAAATTATTCTACTGTTGCGATATAGAAGAATATCTATTAGACTATTAGAGTGAAAGTGGTTTTGATGGTTTCAAAAATTTACATATGTAGTTAGGTATGTTGGGTTTCTAGTTGTTTTTTGGTGTATGCTTTTATTGTTATATCATTTTTCATCATGTTGTTGTGTTTAAGTATCTTTAGGATGATATAAACTATACAAATTAGTCTTCAGCTAGGATAACAACATAAATATATACTTAGGCTACAAATTTTTTTTTTTATTAGATGAATAATTATGGTGAAACAGATTATTTATATGCATTTTGCTAAAATTCCACCATTTGCGAAAATAGAAAAATAAACAGCCTTTAATTACCTGAAAATGAATTAATTTAAAAGAGAAGTATTTCTGTATTGTGTTGTATACAAATGAATAAATTAAAATTATTCATTGTTTCCATATTTCATTCATCTTTATTCCATCCATTCTTTTCATATTTAAAAGTGAATATCTCTGTATCGGTTTCCTATTTTTTTTTTTTTTTGTTTAACTAGTTTCTCAATCTTTTTAATCTTACTTCCAAAATTATCAACAAAAATAAATTCATTTTGATTTTTGTGTTTGAATGCTTTTTTTTTAATACTTTTGCTTAAAAATTGATACAGATATTGGATACAATAATAAAAGGTGAAATATTTTCGAATATTAAATAAAAATCTAGCTGAAAATTTACCAACTATAAATAACATAATAGATCTTAAGCCAAAAATATGCTAAGAATATTTACATAAAATACCTTAAAAATTGATAGTATCTATACGGGGAAATATATCTAAAAATATCTTGAAACACTAATATTTTTTTGATGATTATTGACTTAAAATAATGCCTATTACGTATGTATATAATTACAAGGGAAAATTAGCCTCAGTACCACTTTTTTCAAAAAGTTTAGGCCCAGTACCACTTTCTTAGTCCACTTAGCATCCATACCACATTCGTCATCTGGAAAGACGAAACTACCCTTCTGGCTGCGTCAGGAATGTGTCAGGGGAAGGAGCTACAGTCTGCCGTCCTTTTTCTCTCTCCTGGCGCATTGGTAACCGTTTTCGTCCCTCTGGTTGGTAAAACAAAGTTGTCCCCGAATAAATCCAGATCTTCGTAGTCTCCGAATTTTCTGCCGTCCACAGTCTCTCTCCTAACGCATTGGTAACCGTTTTCGTCCCTCTGGTAAAACAAAGTTGTCCCCGAGTAAATCCAGATCTTCGTCTTCGGCTCTTTGGCGGTATAAAATAAAGATCAAGTTGTCTCCAAGTAAATTCAGATCTCTGGCTGGTAAAACCACATCATCTGGCGATGGACAATCAAGAGAAGTTGTCCCCGAGTAAATCCAGATCTCTGGCTGGTAAAACCACATCATCTGGCGATGGACAATCAAGAGATCTGGACTTATTCTTGGGGGACATCATTCACTCTATTTCATAATTATTGTCCATGGTAAATGTAAACTGCATTTAATGCAATGTTTTGTCCTTCTTCTCTGACACAAAGTTGTCTTTCAGACAAAGTTGTCCTTCTCTGACACAAAGTTGTCCCCGTTTCCCAACCAGCGTCTACTGTAGCTCCTTCCCCTGACACATACCTGACGCACAGAGAAGGGCAAAATCGTCCAAGAGTTGCCACACAAACACCAAATGTGGTATGGATGCTAAATCCATTTCAAATGTGGTACATTTGGTAGGATTTTCCCAAAATGTGGTACATTTGGCAAAATTCCCTAATTACAATTTCCGATTTCTGATGACAAAAAAAAATTACAATTTCCGAAATGCAACAATTGTTTGATTACATTGACCACATAATATAACAAAACACTAATATTGTTTTGATAATTATTTGATGTTTTAGGAAAAAATTATTTTAAAATAGATGATGTTTTCAACTTTCAATGCAAAATTAATTATTCTTTATAAGTTTTGATGATTTATATTATGTAGAATGTTTTATTATTGATCGAATTGTGTTTAGGTAGATAATAAATTATGTTTTAGTTTCGTCAAAAAAAATTATGTTTTAGTTTACAAATAATAACAAAAAAAAATCCTTAAATATCAACTATAAAAAAACGGAGAAAGTATTTTAAAGAAACATTGATTGTGGTATTACACTATAAATAGAACGTAAAATACAATGTTAACTTTTCTTTTTAACCAGAACACGGTATTAAATAAATATATATTAGTCAAAGATAAAATTAATATTGTTAAAATGTTTACCACTAGTAATTTCTCAGTAACACAAACAAACAAAAAAAAAGTTAGTGCCAAGCATATAAACAATAGAAACACCCTACTTATTAATATCTTTCCTTTTAAAAACATGGATTATTATTATTTTGGCAGTGTATGTATTTATCTCTTTATAATTTAAACAAACTGGAATAAAAAAATGCAAGCAAGTACAATAGATGATATAAAGTAACCATGGTTAATCAAATCAACCTGAAAGACTGAAATAGAGTTAACTAGATTGACTAACCATAGTTAAGCTTCTCTGGTTAAAAGATCATTGGAAGCTTTTGATATTGCTTTGCTATATATTAACAACAATTGGAACCTCCTCTTTTATCAAAACCAACTACACTTTTCAGATTCCTTTCACTACTTTCACACCCAATAAAAACTTCATCTTTCTTCTAAATTGTTGATGATCGTTTCTCATATTTGACTCTACAGGTTCGTAGTTTTCTCTAAAGTTTCGATTTTTCCCCAATTTTTAATCTTGATTTTGGCCCCAGAAACAGGTTTATGGTTTTGATTATGTTTTAGAGTGAAAAGATTTCAATTTGTTCTTATTGGTTTCATAAAGTTTGCATCTTTTAGAGGTTTGATCTGTGTTTCTTGATTTAGAGTCAAATTTTGTGTGTGGTACGAATCAAAGGCTTGATCTTTTGGTTTGATCGTAGTAGAATTAGAATCGTCTGTGGAACTAATTGAATAAAGATTTGTTCTTGAACCCTTTTGATACTGATTAGTGTTAATTGAATTAGCTTGTTAATCAATTTGATAAAGCTTTGTGCTTTGGTTTTGATTTGCTAAGCTTCAGAGTTTTTTCTGTTTCTGGATCATAATATGAGACCTCCAAGTGTCTTGCTTGCTCATACTAAACATTGATTGTTATTAAAATCTATGTGCTTTGGTTGGAATTGTCTTGAAGTTTTCATATATTGTGTGTTAATAGCCTATAATGGTGTTTTTCAGACAAACATCATTTCTACCGACAAAGATTTGATCAAGAATTACATCTTGTTTGAAGAATCCGGAGAGCAATCCGTGAATTAAAAGATGGGTTTATCAAGTCTTCCTGGTCCATCAGAAGGAATGTTATGTGTGATATTAGTTAACACAGCATTATCGATCTCCATTGTTAAAGGCATTGTCCGATCAGTTCTTGGCATAGTAGGAATCAGTCTCTCGCCTTCTTCATCCTCGCCTTCCTCAGTGACGGCATCTTTAGAGAATCCAACTTCAGAGCCTTTTGATTTCCGGGTCTGCCAACCAGAGAGTTTCCTTGAGGAGTTCAGGAACCGGACTCCGACACTGAGGTTTGAGAGCTTGTGCAGGTGCAAGAAACAGGAGGACAACGAATGTTCGGTGTGTCTGTCGAAATTCGAAGGGGATTCAGAGATAAACAAGCTAAAGTGTGGCCATTTGTTTCACAAAACATGCTTGGAGAAATGGATAGACTATTGGAACATCACTTGCCCACTGTGTAGGACTCCTCTTGTTGTTGTGGCAGAAGACCATCAGCTTTCTTCTAATGTTTGGTGACTGCTTTTCACTGTATAGGGTTTTTGTTTGGGTGTGTTTGTTGTGTAGAGCTACTTTACTATGAATTAGGCTGCATCGCGGTTGATTCTCGAACAGATTTAGACCGGGGATGGGATAATCTGATGTACATATCCTGTGAGTTATATATATATACCCATGTGTAATGGAGCTCTTGTTTGAACATAGTTTTCATGAATATGAGTGTGTGTGGATTAAGAGTTCACGTTTACATATTCTTATGAGCAATTAAGCTATTAAAAAGTAGTCTCTAAAAAGACATTCTTCTTAACCAAAAAGAAACAAAAGCGCAAGAAAGAGAGTTATATCGAATCTGCGTGTAATGGTGAGGTGGTGGAGGATCCGGGTCTCAAGGCGTAAATTCGTAGGGAATCCGCTTTAAATTCGTGTAGAATTTGTCCTAAATTTCGTAAAGAATCCCGGTTTCGAGGAGTAAAAAAGGAGTAAATTGGATAAAGAAAATATAGTGTCATTTAAAGAGTGGAACAATATGTATACCCTTGAAATTTGAGGTCTTGTGTATAAATGATATGATATTTTGACCAAAAAAGTAACTATGTAATGACTTTTCTTACAAATTGGGAACGATTAGATAAAAAATAATTATGTAATATCAATAAGGTACCAAAATCCAGATCGATTCAATGTAAGCTATTCAAAAAGTATTTTCTTAATAGTTACATTTTTTTTTAATCACAAAGAAACAAAAATACAAGAAATAGAGTTATTTGGAATCCGCATGTAGTGGTGAGGTGGAGGAGGAACCGGGTCTTAGGGCGTAAATTTGTAGCGAATGCGTCCTAAATTTCGTAAAGAATCCCGGTTTCGGAGCGTAAAAAGGAGTAAACTTAGATAAAGAGAAAATAATGTCATTTATAGAGTGGAAGAATGTGTATAGATCCTTGAGATTTGAAGTGTCATGTGCATAATTATATGATATTTGACCAAGAAAGTGACTATTTTAATGACTTGTCTTACAAATTGGGAAATATAAGATAAGAACATTACTACTTAATGTCAATAAGGGAGCAACTAGAGTAAGTAAACCCATAACCAAAATCAAGACTATAGATTCAATGTACAAGAGATATAAAAGATAGGATAGGAGTGGCCTACACCATTTTCATATGTTTACATTGTGCAACATGTGTCACATAATTTACCAACTTCATTTTGGAGTTAACGGAGCTCTTGTTTGAACATAGTTTTCATGAATCTATGTGAGTTTGTGTGGATTAAGAGTTCATGTTTACATAATATGCTATTCAAAAATAATTCTTTTAATAGTTACATTCTTTTTAACCAAAAAGAACAAAAATCACAGAAAGAGAGTTATTTGGAATCCGCGTGAGGTGGTAGAAGATCCGGGTCTCAGAACGTAAATTCGTAGAGAATCCCGGTTTTGTGTGTCAAAAAAGAGTAAATTGGATAAAGAGTGTCATTCAAAGAGTGGAAGAATGTGTATACACACTTGAGATTTGAGGTGTTGTATGTAACTGATATGATATTTGACAAAGAAAGTAACTATTAATGACTTGTCTTACAAATTGGGAAAGATAAGATAAGAACATAATTATGTAATATCAATAAGGTACCAAAATACATATGTAGTTTCAATATAGGATCTTTAAAAAGATGGGATAAGAGTGGCCTACACCATTTGCATGAATCTATGTGTGTGTGGATTAAGAGTTCATGTTTACATTGTCTTATGAGCAAATTAAGCTATTCAAAAAGAATTCTCTTCATAGTTTCATTATTTAACCAAAAAGAAACAAAAATACAAGAAAGAGAGTTATTTGGAATCTGCGTGAGATGGAGGAGAATCCGAGTCTCAGGGCGTAAATTCATAGAGAATTTGCCTTAAATTTCGTAGAGAATCCCGGTTTCGGGGTGTAAAGAAAGAGTAAATTGGATAAACATAATATAGTGACATTCAAAGAATGGAAGAATGTGTACACCCTTTAGATTTGCAAGTGTTGTGTGTAATTGATATGATATTTGACCAAGAAAGTAACTATTTAGTGATTGGTCTTACAAATTGGGAAAAATAAGATAAAGAACATAATTATTTAATATGAGTAAGGTAGCAAATAGAGTTAGTAAACCCATATCCAAAAAAAAGGCGCAAAGAGAGTTATTTGGAATCCGCATGTAGTGGTGAGGTGGTGGAGGATCCGGGTCTCAGGGCGTATTTTCGTAGAGAATCCGCCTTAAATTTCGTAGAGAATCCCGGTTTCGGAACGCAAAAAACAGTAAATTTAGATAAAGAGAAAATAATGTCACTCAAAGAGTGGAAGAATTTATATACCTTTAAAATTTTAAGGTATTGCGTGTAGTTGATAACTTGATATGATATTTGACAAACAAAGTTACTATATAATGACTTGTCTTACAAATTGACAAAGATAAGATAAGAATATTACTAGTTAATATAAATAAGGTAGCAAATAAAGTAAATAAACCCATAACCAAAATCAAGAATATAGATTCAATGTACAAGATATAAATTAATAAGATAGGATAAGAGTGGCCTACACCATTTTCATATGTTTACATTGTTCAACAGGTGTCGCCTAATTTACCATCTAGATTTTGGGGTTAATGGTGTCGTATAGCAAATGATTTGTCGATTGATAAATAGCCAAAACTTTTGATACATAAATTAACGCAAACAAACAAACAGTCAAAGTTTATATGAGACCAAAATATTTATAGGTAATCTTACACTAATAAGAACCAAGACGAGGAAGAATGCTTGACGTTACACATGAAAAAAAAAAACCAAAATCAAACCGTTACAATGAAAAACTTTTGGTTAAAATATTAAAAATGTCAAAACGTACTAGTAGTATATAGCCCTTGTGCCATATTTACAAAAACAAAACCAGTAAAATGTGAAAGTGTTTTTAGATGAGACATCATTTCTATTGTGATTGTAACACTTTGGAAATGCAACGACAGAGTCTCAATATCCGAGGATATCCCTCTCCAACATCATCCATTGCAGATTCTATCTCGATCTTCAGTTGTTTTGATACCACACCGTCTCTTTTTGTGCCTGACACTTCTTGTAACTCGCATGAAATTTGTCTCATTTTGCGGTTATAGTTCTTATCCCCAGCTTTCGGGATTCGGTTGCGGTTCTAGTTCTTATACCTTATCATACACGAAGCTCATGTATATGTAGCGAAGTGTAGAAAACATATTCTTCAAAAAAGTTGTGGAAAGATAAAACCAATAGGACATACCTTTGGTTGAACAAACCAATAGGAAAGATGTCTTCCTCAGTGACGACATCTTTAGAGAATCCAACTTCAGAGCCTTTTGATTTCCGGGCCTGCCACTCAGAGAGTTTCCTTGAGGAGTTCAGGAACCAGACTACTGAGGTTTGAGAGCTTTTGCAGGTGCAAGAAACAGGAGGACAACGAATGTTCGGTGTGTCTGTCGAAATTCGAAGGGGATTCAGAGATCAACAAGCTAAAGTGTGGCCACTTGTTTCACAAAAAATGCTTGGAGAAATGGATAGACTATTGGAACATCACTTGCCCACTGTGTAGGACTCCTCTTGTTGTTGTGGCAGAAGACCATCAGCTTTCTTCTAATGTTTGGTAACTGCTTTTCACTGTATAGGCTTTTTGGTTGGGTGTGTTTGTTGTGTACAACTACTTTACGATGAATTAGGCTGCATCACGGTTGATTCTTGAGCAGATTTAGACCGGGGATGGAATAATCTGATGTTCATATCCTGTGAGAGAGATATATATATACCCATGTGTAATTGAGCTCTTGTTTGAACATAGTTTTCATGAATCTATGTGAGTGTGTGTAGATTAAGAGTTCATGTCTACGTAGTCTTGTAAGCAATTACGCTATTCAAAAAGAAGACTCTTAATAGTTACAGTTTTTCTAAACCAAAAAGAAACAAAAATGAAAGAAAGATAGTTATTTGGAATCCGCGTGTAGTGGTCACGTGGTGGAGGATCCGGTTCTGAAAACCTAAGTTTGTAGAGAATCCGCCTTAAATTTCGTATAGAATCTATGTTTCGGAGCATTAAAAATGAGTAAATTAGAGAAAAAGAATATAGTGTCATTCAAAGAGTGGAAGAATGTGTATACCTTTGAGATTTTAAGATGTTTTGTGTAAGGATAAGATATTTGACTTAAGAAAGTGTAACTATTTAAGTAATTGTCTCACAAATTTGGAAAGATATAATAAAAACATAATTGTGTAATATCAATAAGGTACCAAAATAAAGAGAGATTTAATGTAAGCTATTTGAAAAGTAGTCTCTAGCTTAATTGCTACAGTTTTTTTTTTTTTTTAAATAGTTACATTCTTCATATTCAAAAAGAAACCAAAATACAAGAAAGAGAGTTATTTGGAATCCTCTTATGATGGTTACGTGGTGGAGGATCCGGGTCTCATAACGTAAATTCATAGAGAATTCACCCTAAATTTCGTTGAGAATCCCAGTTTCGGAGAGTATTAAAAAAGGAAATTGGATAAAAGGAGTATGGTGTCATTCAAATATTGGAAGAATGTGTATGCCCTTGAGATTTTGACGCGTTGTGTGAAACAATACAATATTTGACCAAAGAAAGTGTAACTAGTTAATGAATTGTCTCAAAATTTAGAAAGATATGACAAAAACATAATTATGAAATAGCAATAAGGTACCAAAATACATAGAGATTTAATGTAGGCTATTTGAAAGCAGTCTCTTAATAGCTACATTCTTTTTTTTTTTTTTTTTTTTTTTTTGTAGATATACATTCTTCTTATTCAAAAAGAATAAAAAATGCAAGAAAGAGAGTTATTTGGAATCCACTTATGGTGGTTACGTGGTGGAGGATCTAGGTCTCATCACTTAAATTCATAGAGAATTCACGATATTTCGTAGAAAATCCCGGTCTCAGGGAGTAAAAAGAAGAGTAAATTAGATATATATAAAAAAGAGAGTATATATTGTCATTCAAAGAGTAGAAGAATGTGTATACCTTTGAGATTTTGAGGTGTTGTGTGTAACGATAAGATATCTGACCAAAGAAAGTGTAACTATTTAATTAATTGTCTCACAAATTCAAAAGATATGATAAAAACATAACTATGAAATAACAATAAGGTACCAAAATACGGATATAATTAATGTAAGCTATTCGAAATTAAAGTAATCTCTTAATAGTTACAGACTTTTTTTTTTTTAAATAAAAAATAGTTACATTCTTCTTAATCAAAAAAAAAAACAAAAATGCAAGAAAGAGAGTTATTTGGAATCCACATATGATGCTTACGTGGTGGAGGATCCGGGTCTCAGGACGTTATTTCGTAGAGAATTCGCCTTAAATTTCATAGATATTTCCGGTTTTGGAGCGTAAATGAAAAAACTAAATTAGATAAAAAGAGTAGTGTCATTCAAAGAGTGGAATGATATGCATTCCTTTGAGATTTTGAGGTGTTGTATGTAATGATAAGGTATTTGACCAAAGGAAGTGTAACTATTTAATGAATTTTCTTACCAATTCGGAAAGATATGATAAAAACATAATTGTGTAATATCAATAAGGTACCATAATTCAGAGAGATTTAATGTAAGTTATTCGAAAGTAGTCTCTTAATAGGTACATTATTTTCTTTTCTTTTTCAAAAAAAAAAATAGTTACATTCATCTTAATCAAAAAGAAACAAAAATGCAAGAAAGAGACTCATTTGGAATCCACTTATGGTGGTTACGTGGTGGAGGATCCGGATCTGAGGACGTAAATTCGTAGAGAATCCGCCCTAAATGTCATAAAGAATCCCGGTTTCGGAGCGTAAAAAAGAGAGTAAATTAGATAAAAAGAATATAATGTCATTCAAAGAGTGGAAGAACGTGTATACCTATGAGATTTTGTGGTGTTGTGTGTAACTATTAGATTTATGACCAAAGAAAGTGTAACTATTTAATGAATTGTCTCAAAAACTCGGAAAGATATGATAAAACATAATTATGTAGTATCAATAAGGTACCAAAATACAGAGAGATTTAATGTAAGCTATTCGAAAAGTATTCTCTTAATAATTACATTTTTTTTCTTTGTTTTTCTTTTATTAAAATAGTTACATTCTTCTTAATTAAAAAAAACAAAAATACAAGAAAGAGAGTTATTTGGAATCCACTTAGGGTAGTTACTTAGTAAAGATCCGTGTCTCAGGACGTATACTCGTAAAGAATCCGCCTAAATTTCGTAGAGAATCCCGGTTTTGGGGCATAAAAAAAAAGAGTAAATTAGATAAAAATAATTTATTTTCATTCAAAGAGTAGAAGAATGTGTATACCTTTGAGATTTTGAGGTGTTGTGTGTAACGATAAGATATTTAGCCAAAGAAAGTGTAATTGTCTCACAAATTCGAAAAGATATGATAAAAACATAACTATGAAATATCAATAAGGTACCAAAATACGAAGAGAATTAATGTAAGCTATTCGAAAAGTAGTCTCTTAATAGTTACATTTAAAAAAAAAAAATAGTTACATTCTTCTCAATCAAAAAGAAACAAAAATGCAAGAAAGAGAGTTATTTGGAATCCACATATGATGCTTACGTGGTGGAGGTTCGGGGTCTCAGGACGTAATTTCGTAGAGAAATCCGCCTTAAATTTCATAGAGATTTCCGGTTTCGGGGCGTAAACGAAAAAAGTAAAGTAGATAAAAAGAGTAGTGTTATTCAAAGAGTGGAATGATATGCATACCTTTGAGATTTTGAGGTGTTGTATGTAATGATAAGATATTTGACCAAAGGAAGTGTAACTATTTAACGAATTGTCTTACAAATTCGGAAGATATAATAAAAACATAATTATGTAATATCAATAAGGTACCGAAATTCAGAGAGATTTAATGTAAGCTATTCGAAAAGTTGTCTCTTAATAGTTACATTCATTTTTTTTTTTTGAAAAAAACAACATTCTTCTTAATCAAAAAGAAACAAAAATGCAAGAAGGAGACTTATATGGAATCCACTTATGGTTGTTACATGGTAGAGGATCCGGGTCTAAGGACATAATTTCGTAGAGAATGTGCCCTAAATATCATAGAGAATCCCGGTTTCGGAACGCAAAAAAATGAGTAAATTAGATAAAAATAATATAGTGTCATTCAAAGAGTGGAAGAACGTGTATACCTTTGAGATTTTGTGGTGTTGTGTGTAATTATTAGATATTTGACCAAAGAAAGTGTTAACTATTTAATGAGTTGTATCAAAAATTCGGAAAAATATAATAAAACATAATTATGTAGTATCAATAAGGAACCAAAATACAAAGAGATTTAATGTAAGCTATTCGAAAACTATTCTCTTAATAATTACAATTTTTTTTTTCTTTCTTTTTTTTTAAAATAAAAATAGTTAAATTTTTCTTAATCAAAAAGAAACAAAAATGCAAGAAAGAGAGTTATTTGGAATCCACTTATGGTAGTTACTTGGTGGAAGATCCGTGTCTCAGGACGTAAATTCATAAAGAATCCGCCCTAAATTTCGTAAAGAATCCTGGTTTTGGGGCATAAAAAAAGAATAAATTAGATAAAAAGAATATAGTGTCATTTAAAGAGTGGAAGAACGTGTATACCTTTGAGATTTTGTGGTATTGTGTGTAATTGTTAGATATTTGACCAAAGAAAGTGTAACTATTTAATGAACTGTCTCAAGAATTCGGAAAGATATGATAAGAACATATTTTCAATAAGGTACTAAAACACATAGTGATTTAATGTAAGCTATTCGAAAAGTAGTCTTTTAATAGATACATTCTTCTTTATCAATAAGAAACAAAAATGCAAGAAAAAGAGTTATTTGGAATCCACTTATAGTGATTATGTGGTGGAGGATTCGAGTCTCAGGACGGATATTCATAGAGAATCCGCCCTAAATATCATAGAAAATTCCGGTTTTGAGGAGTTAAAAAAAGAGTAAATTAGATGAAAGAGTATAATGTCATTCAAAGAGTGGAAGAATGTGTATACCTTTGAGATGTTGAGGTGTTGTGTGTAACGGTAAGATATTTGACCAAAGAAAGTATTACTATTTAATGAATTGTCTCACAAATTCGAAAAAATATGATAAGAACATAGTTTCAATAAGGTACTAAAATACATAGTGATTTAATGTAAGCTATTCGAAAAGTAGTCTCTTAAGAGTTACATTCTTGTTAATAATAATAAAAAAATGCAAGAAAAAGAGTTATTTGAAATCTACCTATGGTAGGATTCGGGTCTAAAGACGTAAATTCTTAAAGAATCCGCTCTAAATTTCGTAGAGCATCCCGGTTTCACGGCATGTCGGTAGTTATCTGAAACAAAAAGAAAAATAGAAAATTGAATAAACAAAGCAATACGAATGAAATTCACATACAATTGCGACGGTCGTCACACGCCTTCAATTACTTGGTCGATAATGGCTTCAGTGAGTTTCTCTTCTCAATCTTGGCGTAAAAAATGAGTTTCGATTTCACTCTCTTGAAGATGTATATTTGTGTTCATGTTGCAATCGATTTTACATGGGCGTTCCTTGCCAATGTCTGAAGATAGTTTTTGTTTCTGTTGATGGATTAGATTTTTCTTTCTTCTTACTTATTGATGGATCTCTGTTTCTTGGTGTTATAGTTCCATGTTGGATTACAATTTTCTCTTTTTTACTTATTAATGCATCTCTCGGTTGGCTTGTTTGTGAGAACTGAGACTTTGCTTAAAACTGAAAATTTCCTTAGCTACAACCAAACTTTTAGCATGAATTGTTGAATGTGGTTATGCCTTTAGCTTGCTTTGCCTCTTGTATTTGAAGTTAGGTGATATATATGAACAATAACTCACCA
Organism: Arabidopsis thaliana x Arabidopsis arenosa; assembly: GCA_019202795.1. Taxonomy (NCBI): domain Eukaryota; kingdom Viridiplantae; phylum Streptophyta; class Magnoliopsida; order Brassicales; family Brassicaceae; genus Arabidopsis; species Arabidopsis thaliana x Arabidopsis arenosa. Next base: position 11,795,347 of record CM032920.1, on the reverse strand, counting down.
CTATCGACAGTTTGTCTTTTAGCATGAATTGTTGTTGCATGTGGTTATGTCTTTAGCTTGCTTTGCCTCTTGTATTTGATGTAGGTAATATATGAACAATAACTCTACAGTTTCGTTTTTGTATTTGTAAGCAATTTAGGGTCTTTCTTATAATTCTCTCATATTTGTTCATGGACCTGACAATAGATTCTCTACAGTTTGTGCGGCCTATTGCTTTGTTGCGGCAGATTCCAATGGCCTTCTTGGAGCAAGTTTAAGAGGATTTTAACAAGAGATATGGTGGTGGAAAGGAATGGCTACCACTACTTAACCCCAACAGCTTGAACATAGAGTTTGGGTACTTTTGGCTCTGCCATCAGAATACTAAAAACCAAAGAAAATAACATTGTCTTAACTAAAGGAGGACATGGAGTACAATGTGGATCTGCCTGAGGAGATCAGAAAACTTGCCAGGGTTAAGGCTCAAGTGACCAAAATGAAAGGTGTTATGATGGAGAACACTGACAAGGTCAGAATCATGTATCCATGTCAATCTCACAATTTTATATCATTCATTTGAGAATATATTACTTGAATTTTCTCTGCTCCTTACCCACTTCTGCGAAACTGACTAAAGCTTTATGTAATTCATTAACTTGCACGCTCTTGACTGCAGTGAGAAAATTGAACTTCTAGTGGACCTTCTCACGCTCATATGTGAGCTTTTTAATACAAACATCTCTCTTTTCCAATTCTCCCGCTCTTATATTTCCATTTCTGATATCTACAGCCGCAAGGTTTCATAACGCCAAGAACGAAAAATGACAAGAAAGATGCGGTTTCAGAACATGAAGATTAAGCTCATAGTCCTTGGTAAATTTTCCAGTATCATCATCGTCCTCTCGATTTCGTTCTGTTTTCGCGGTCTCTTTTTTTATAAATTTTTCATTTGATTTTGTTAGGGATAAAGAAAAATATGATGGGTGCACAAAAAAAAAAAAAAGAAAAATATGATGACTTAGTATTGAGGTTGATCCTTTAGAGTATGAATATATTTGGAAAGAGATTTAAGCTGCTGGGGTTTGCATATATCTAAATTAGGTCTTTGTGCCAATGGTGATGAAATGGTTTCTTGTAATCTAAAACCCAATTTTGAGTTTCTTCTGTTTCATCACTCCCCCCATTCACCCTCTTCCCTGCCTCTCTGCTACTTTTTTCGTTAGGAAAAGAAACAAAATCTAAAGAGAATAAACCATTCTTACTTTATAGAAAACACAACAGAACAAAAACATCAGATAAAGATACAACAAACGTAAGGAAATGCTTCAATACAATACCAACAACAACTTGACAAACATTGAAGGTTGAAACTCAAAACCAAAAAAGATCTTAACGGATTCTGCTCTTAAACAGACAAATTAGCCACTCCGGTTTGTATGAAGCAATGAGTTGTGCTATTGCCAATCCAAGTAACACTCCAAGCCCATACCCTATTGCCACGCCTTTCCAGTTTAACACTTGTTCCTCTTCTTCCTCTTCTTCTTCTTCTTTAGTCTGCTGTGCTGGTGGCGCGTTAGTCCCAAAGCAACTTTCTTGAAGAGGAAAACCACAAAGCCCGTCATTTCCTTCAAAGGATGATCTAGGTTGCCCAGTAATCTGTGTTCCTTGTGGTATTTCACCGTTGAGTTGGTTGTGAGACACGTTTATGTACGCCAAAAACGAGAGTGTCCCTAGGCCATTAGGAATAGTCCCTGAGAGTTTGTTACTTGATAGGTCTAGTGACTCTAGCATCACTAGATTGGCCAAAGACAGAGGAATATGGCTTGTGAAGGCGTTGTTCGATAAGTTGAGTGCAATCAGTGCCTTTAAGAGACCGATAGATTCAGGAATTTCTCCTTCAAGTCTGTTTCCAGAAAAATCAATGGTGGCGTAGAAAGTAACGACTCTCTCTTGCTCCATAGATAGACCTTTATATCGCAAATCTATAGCTTCCGGAAAGGTGACGTAATAGATTCCGTAAACAGCCTTGTCATATGCCATATATAGACCCCTATCTTCATTCATATTGAGTGATGATGCTTTCCAATTCACAAAAAAATCAGGAGGCAAGCTTCCGGTTAATATATTACCAGCTATGTCAAGTATCCGCAGCTCAGGAAATCCCAGAGGACCTTGATCAGGAGGAGATAAAGGACCATAGAATTTGTTTGAACTGAGGATAAGGACTTGCAATTTTGGTAAAACCTTAAGGGAGAAAGGAAATATATCTTTGATTCGGTTGTGTTCCACACTTAGAAACTGTAGGCCTGAGCAATTTAGAAGAGACCTTGGAAGCTTTCCCGTTAATCGATTGTAGCCAACGTCGAGTGACCGTAGAGGTGTATCGACGTAATACTTGTCTGGAATACTTCCTTCCAAGTTGTTTTTTCGAAGAGTCAAAATCAAGAGGTTATTTAGACATGGAGGAATTGAACCGGTGAAGTTGTTGTAGCTTAGATCAAGGACATCAAGCGAGCTTCTGTTGCAGATTGAAAGAGGTATGTCGCCTCTGAATCTATTTTCTTTTGCAGAGAGTAAGTTGATAGAGAGTGGCAGATGTGGAAGCGCTCCTTCCAAACTATTTGAATCCAAAAGTAAGATCTGCACCGATGAATTTATTAAAACTTCTGATGAACCTTCGAAGCCAGTTAACAGATTATCTGTAATGAACACTGAGCTGAGACGAGGAATGCTCCATAACCACTCTGGGATTTTCCCACTGATTCTATTGTTGGATAAGGCAATATATTCCAAATTCTGAAGGGTCTTTATGATATTTGGGAAATCACTGATGTTGCAGTACTTCAAACACAACGCTTCCAGGGTTGTTGGAATGTATGAATCCGAACTTAAACTAGCCTGAGATATCCAATCACCGGAAAGATCGAGGAGCAACAAAGATTTGAGAGAGGAGAAGAGACTTAAGTCAATTGGGTAGCTTGTTTTTAGGTAAGAAAGGTCGAGCTCTTTGAGGTTGATGAGCTTTGAGATAGGCTCTAGGATTTTTCCTTCAAAATGGTTTTCACCTAGGTGCAAATGCTCTAGCCTTGACGACGAAGAGGAGTTAGGAGCTTCAATTGGACCGTTGAGATTGTTTTCATTTAATGAAAGATATGATAAGAAAGGCATAGTGAAGAGAGAAGATGGGATGGTTCCAGAGAAGTGATTATTAGAAAGTACTATAATGGAGAGCTTGGTTAGATTTTGTACAAGTGGGAGACTACCAGTGAGGTCGTTCGTGAAAAGGTACAACTCGGTTAATTGGGTTAGGTTACTAACTGTGGGAGGAACTTGACCGAAGAAGCGATTAGAGGAAACATCTAAGACCTCTAGATTGTTGAGATTGCCAAATTCATAAGGGAGTGAAGAGGAGGTGAAGTTGTTGAAACCGAGATAAAGGTAAGTGAGGTGGTGCAACTCAAAGAGGCTACTGTTGGGATTCAGAGTTCCAGAGAAGTGATTACGAGAAACATCTAAGTATGTGAGCCTGCGTAGATTCCACACAAATGATAAACTACCAGTGAGCTCGTTATCGTGAAGGTGTAAAGCTGAAAGCATGCTTAGGTTTCTAAATGAGGAAGGAAGGTGTCCGAGGAAGCCACTACTGGAAAGATATAAAACCTCTAATTTTTTGAGCATTCCAAGCTTGGAAGGGATTGAAGAGGGGGTGAAGTTGTTGTAAGAGAGAGACAAATAACGGAGCTGATGGAACAGGAAGAGGCTACTGTTGGGTTTCAGAGTTCCACTGAGACAGTCGTCGAGTCGTAGCTTCATGACCGCGCCCGTGGAGTTATCGCACCACACTCCATTCCAAGGGTCACTATGGTTGCAAGCACGAGTATCAAACTCGTTCTTGAACTGCGTAAAGGCTTGAATCTGATGGGGACCACAAGCACCAAGACCAACAACAGGGTTATTAAAAGGGAAGAGGCTTGAAGGGGAGACACAAGAGAGTAAGAGTAGCAAGAGAAAATGCAAACGCAAAAGCGGTTCAGACATGATGAAAACTTTGTAAGAAAGAATGGATTTTGATATAAGAAATGTGAGAGGGGAGGAGATTGGTATAAATAATGATAGGATGTAGTTTTGCATAGTGGAAGAAGTGAGAGCTAAGTGAAGTCTTCATTGACGTGAATCAACGTTAGATGACTTTTCTAATGTATAATTTGGACTGCAATCACATCACTTTGAAATTTCTCACATATACATTATTTTCAAAACCACATGAATAATGGGGGGTGATATTGACCACTACATGTGTTACACACCAAGCTGATATTGGTGAGTCAAGATCCTACCACAAATGTCCAACTGATATTGACCCCTACATGTGTTACACACCAATCTGCTGCACCATCAGCTAACGGAATAGGAATCTTCCTTGGTTTAGATCTTTGTGACGTGAGGAAAGGAGAGAGGTCAGGTCATGAGACCATCCTTATTGATCATATTGTTGTGTGTAACTGATATGATATTTTGACCAAAAAAGTAACTGTTTAATGACTTGTCTTACAAATTGGGAAAGATATGATAAGAACATTACTACACACATTTATCAATAAGGTAGCAAATAAAGTAAGTAAACCCATAACCAAAATCCTGAATTGGTTCAATGTAAGGTATTACAAAAGATAGGATAAGAGTGGCCTACACCATTTTCATATGCTTACATTGTGTCACGGGTGTCGCCTAATTTACCATCGAGATTTTGGGGTTAATGGTGTCGTATAGCAAATGAATTGTCGATTGATAAATAGCCAATACTTTGATAAATTAACACAAACAAACAAACATTCGAAGTTATATGAGACCAACATATTTATAGGTAATCTTACACTAAGACCAGAAACGAGGAAGACTGATTAACGTATTCACCAACATATACAAAACCCAAAACTAAACCTTTTGGTTAAAAGATTAAAAATGGCAAAAGGTACTAGTAATACACTAGTACTAGTAGTAGTAGCCCTCGTGCCATTTTTACAAAACCAAACCAGTAAAATGTTAAAGTGTTACGAAATGAGTTATCATCTCTTTTGTGATTGCCACGCTTTGGAAATGCAACGACAGAGTCTCAGTATTCGAGGATATCCCACTCCAACATCATTCATTGCAGATTCTATCTCGTTCTTCAGTTGTTTTGACGCAACACCGTCTCTTTTTGTGCCTGAAACTTCTCGTAACTCGCAAGGAACTACATCACTAGGATACTTCCCACTGTTACAATAGAGAACACAGTTTAATTATCGGAAAGTCTTAAGAACTTGATAGTTACTGAGCGGCTTAGATACTTACTGGATCAAACATGTCACATCGAGAATCACGCTTAGTTTTCTCAAGTTTTTGCAATCAAGAAAGCTAATCTGCAAATGTAGCTGCTCCGCTGCAATTAACAAGACACTAGTGTTTCTATCTCAGACAGAACTAGTCATTATGGATTTCTAAATTGCGCATTTATGGCCACTACTCTTAAACTAGTACGACTAAATGGGGAGTGAGAGGAGGAAAATAGATCACCTGATGGAGAATCAAAGTTTCCTTGGACCAAATTTGGTATATTCATTTGAGCTAAATGAAATTCCTCAGCCACATCTAGCAGATTGTGTAAGAGCAAACTGGTTTTCTGCATTCTCAGAGCAAAATGAGACAAATTTCAGAGGTCTAGTAGTCTTGCACAAAATAAAGCCAGAGAAAGTGATTCTTCTAAAGGAACTTACAAACACTAAGGAGAGAGCATACATGACTTGCAAAAAAAATTTCAATAAGATTGAAAAATATCTAAGATGCTATGATAGTATTCAAATAACCATAGCAACAAAAGGAGATAATTGAAACAGAAACACACCTGTGTAATCTCCAACAATAAATTGGAACCACCAATATACTTCCGGGAGTCTTCAGCGTTAAACAAAGAGTTAGACGCAATTGAAACATTCATCTCTGGGAAATGCTGAAGAACAATGCCTTGATCAGAAACAAAAAGAAGAACGTGTATTAATGGAAGGACAACAGTTTGGTTACCCTTACCTTAACGAATTTATCCCTCAAAATGTTTGAAACTAGTACACATGAAGGATGACCAGGCTTTAATGTGAGCCTACATATCCGAAATTTTTTTCAATAAAGTCGAAATAGCGCTCATGTATATGTAGCAAAGTGTAGGAAACAGATTCTTCAAAAAGGTTATGGAAAGATAAAACCAATAGGACCAACCTTTGGTTGAACACGCCACTATAGTTTAGAACAATACTCTGACAATCATTCCATTCACACAAACTGTCAACTTGCCAGACCTACCGACAGCAGAAGGGTAATTCAAGTTAAGAAAAACACTTTGTTTTAAATCCCATGCTATAGAAATAAGACGGTATATACCAGAATATCCTGACGTATGGATCTCCTGTCATCGTGTCGGACGTCGTAAAACATTGAATCAAGTTCTTGATTTTGGAGTCCAATTCTTTGATCTCCTGTGTTATCTCTGCTCCTTTGCTAGTAACAACCTAGAAAAATGTTGACAGATAACAAGTCTATTAATTACTTAGATTAAAACAAGGGTCAAAATACACGAAAATAGCAAAAGCATTACAAATAAGAGAAATCATAGCATACATCTCTTATCTAGAAAATATCATGAGACCATGTGGGAAGAACATTACATCTGAGATGTAAACAAATAAAATTTTCTGCCAGTAGAGTGAAAAGAAATCATCACTCTGAAAAATGTTCCATGTTAACCAAAAACCATTTTCCTATTCCTATTTCAATTCATTTTCCTATTCCTATTTTAATTAAGTTTACCCTATATTATTATATTACTCGTATATTTTTTTTGTTTTTTGAGTTAGACTTTTATTTTACTGTATTTCATTTTTTTTTCTAAATCGACATATTAGTATTGGTCTTTTGTACCTATTACAACCACAAAAAGTTCGTGTCCAACCGCATATTGATATACATGTATTTCACCATGGTTTGCCCCATGTTATTTGTGTGTTTCATGTATATATTCTTCAATTAATAAGTATTTTTGTGTCATTGTGTGATATATTGAGTTTTATAGTACTTTAGGAGTTCTCGAATGTATATTGCACATTCTTCTGTGGTTTGTGTATATATTTCAGGACACTTGGAGTTGCGGAGGAACACGAGGTTGAAGCGAAGGAAGTAGAGCCAAAAAGGAGTAAAAAGACCACATCATACGAAGCCTATACCTTGTGATTTAGCTTTCGAGCCCTTCATCAAAGTTGTGAAGAATTGAATCAGCTTTCCAATGGTGGTGATTTCGTATCAAACGGAGTAGCGTATCAAAAGTTACAAACAGATCGGTTTACACTCGATCAGGATGATGGCTTCGTATGAAGTACTTGAAAGATCACATCATATAAAGACTTTCCCCTGTGATTTAGCTTTGGAGCCCTTCATGAAAGTTGTAGGCAATTGAATTAACTTTCCAATGGCGGTGAGTTTGTCTAAAACGGAGTTGCGGAGCAAAAGTTACAATCCGATCGGTTTACAACCGATCGACGAAACCGAGCGGCAAAATTGCAAAAATCTACTAAAGAGATCTGATCGGTTTGCAACCGATCAGGCAAACCGATCAGAGCTGCAGCCGACAGTCTTCCTTTTCACCTCACCTAGTGCGAACTCCACCACTATAAATACTCATTTTAGTGTAAAATAACAAAAGAGCTAGACTTTTGCAACTTTACTAAACTCTCTCTTTTGTTCTTGGTGTTCTTCATGTTTTGTAAACTTATTTCATCATCTAAATCTTTGTTACTTATGTTTTGTTAAATCTTTTTATAAAATCTTGATCATGTCTTCATTATCTATCTTTTGTACGGTTTACTTTTGCGTTTTGAGTATGTGTGAGTAGTTGACTTTTGGATTGTTGGTTTGGTAGATTTAGGGTGATTTGATGATTGATCATGATGTTTGATTGATGATTTATGTTTATCTTCATGTATAGAATGATTTTAATGCTAGAAATGAACTTGGAAAAGATGTTTCTAGATTTTAGATTATTTCATTCTCGGAAGATGTTTTGAATTAATCTGAACCTTCTACGCATGCGATTTTTAATCTGGGCCAACGGAAGTTGTAGTCGTAAGATGGAATCGATGACTTGTGTGAGCTTGTGTTTAATGTTTATGAATCATTTGGTTGCAATCGGAAGATTTAGCTTAATTGAATGGTTTGTAAAAGGATTAGTATCACGGAAGTGAACTTGTCTAGTTAAGGAACTCATGTCATAGAATAAGCATTGATTGTTCTTCTATTTCATTGTTGTTTAAGCCATCATTCACCCTTGTCAATTACCTTACCAACGATCCATACTTTTAATATCTTCAAATCAATCGTTTTACTTGCTTTGCTTTGTTCGCTTGCTTGTTTAAGTTTGCTAGTAGTTGTTAAATTATTGCTTTCTTAATTTATCGTCATGTTCTATTTTTAGTTTTTAGTTTCGCAATCAAAACCAAAATCATATCCATTTAGCTTGATTAGTTTCCTGTGTTCTTGGTGTGTTATTCTTGTCTCCCTGTGGTTCGATAAAATTTAATTGGGGTCGGAAACCACAATTCTGCACGTTCACATATCATCACCTATGTAAACAACATTTCTTAGAAATGGTTTATACGAGACAATCTAATGTAGCTGTTGTTGAAAAAAAAAAGACATGTCGAACAAATTAGAATTATTATTTTTACACTTGCTGCTCATATATCTATTTTTCTGTTTATATTATATTTATAGTTTTCCATATTTAAGTTTCTTTTCTAATTTCTAAAACGACAGATCGTTTTTATTATGTGATAAAATTCGACAAATGAATAAAATAACGTCGTTTTAGTTAAGAAAAATCACACGATAATTCTTTTTTAAGTGCAAATTAAAAAATTTCGATAGTTTCTTAAAATTGTTTAAACGTTGAGGTAGAAAAATGTATTTATTTTTTAAATTATATAAAACATATTGCGCATTTTGTTAAGCTTGAAAACCGTCATTTTCCCAATCATTAACAAGGTAAAGGTATTGTTCTCTAAACATCCTATAGAATAGTTGAAATCACCTATTTTTTTAGACTTTTAAAAATTAAAAATAATATATATTAAAGAATTCAAAAATTAAATTCTAATTTACAAATAAGAATGTTATAAAATTCTACAATTGTGGCTTCGATAGGTTAAAACGACTGTCCATTTTTTTCCCTTTATTTACTAATTCTCTCAATCGTTTTTTTCTAACTCGCGCCATCCAATCACAGTCTATATTATAGTAGAGTTTTTTTCTCGACATTATTTTGAGGAAAAAATGCGCTAATACTAAAATTAATTGACAAAGTAAAAATTTGCTCTAAAAAGTTCAAAGGGAATTTTAACTTCCTTCACTACACAATGTCTCCCGAAGCTTCTGCCCCATTAGCAGAATTATGGGGAGTATACTATGGGCTTTATATTGCGTGGGAGAGGAGGGTGACGCGGTTGGAATTGGAGGTGGATTAAGAGATAGTGGTGGGGTTTCTTAAATCGGGGATTAGTGAAACTCACCCGCTATCATTCCTAGTACGTTTGTGCTATAGCTTCTTATCACGGGATTGGATTGTCCGTGTTTCTTATGTGTATAGGGAAACTAATCGTCTTGCCGATGGTTTAGCTAACTATGCGTTTTCCCTACCTCTGGGATTTCTTGGCAGCTGTGCCTGATGTGGTGCGTCGATAGTGTTAGACGATGCTCAAGGAATGGTGATAGCTAGAGAGGTCCGGGTGCAGCGCGGGTCTCGTTAAGTTTGTTTCTGTTTTGTTTTTTTTTCTTTCTTTTTAGTCTATTGTGGGAGCCTTGTCTCCCCTTTCTTTACCAAAAAAAAAAAAATGTCTCCAGAAGCTTCTTTCTTCGATAACAATTTTCCTGCAATTGTATGTGTTTCAATTCTCTCCTCGAAAATGGCTTCAGTGAGTCTCCTTTCTCAAACCATACACGTTCCCTTTATGCTTGGATTTGCGTAGAAATGAGTTTCGATTTTGATCTATTTGGTAGACGTAGATGTTCCATTTGTGTTCGTATTGCAATCGATTTCACTGTATCTATCTGTACCAATGATATTCATGTGTATATTTGGCTTCGTTCTGCTTCTCTTAAGGTTTCTATTGATGGATTAGATTTTTCTTTTTTGTACTTATTGATGCATCTCTCGGTTGGATTTCTGTATGGCTTGTTTGTGAGAACTTAGAAGGCATTATTGTAATTGAAGCTTTGCTTAAATGGAAGTGAAATAGATTATTGTAATTTATGTATGGTTATGCCTTTAGCTTGCTTTGCCTCTTCTATTTGAAGTTAGGTGATATATATGAGCAATAACTCAACACTATCGACAGTTTGTCTTTTAGCATGAATTGTTGTTGCATGTGGTTATGTCTTTAGCTTGTTTTGCCTCTTGTATATGATGCAGGTGATATATGAACAATAACTCTACAGTTTCGTTTTCGTATTTGTAAAGCCATTTAGTGTCTTTTCTTATAATTCTCTCATATTTGTTCATGGACCTGACAATAGATTCTCTTCTTTTTGTGCAGCCTATTGCTTTGTTGCGGCAGATTCCAATGGCCTTCTTGGAGCGAGTTAAAGAGGATTTTAACAAGAGATATGGTGGTGGAAAGGAATGGCTACCACTACTTAACCCCAACAGCTTGAACAAAGAGTTTGGGTACTTTTGGCTCTACCATCAGAATTCTAAAAACCAAAGAAATTAACATCGTCTTTTAGTGTTCGTGGATATGGTTTTTAACTGATTTAGTTGTTCCACAGGTCTTAACTGATTTAGTTGTTCCACAGGTCTTAACTGATTTAGTTGTTCCACATGGAGTACTGTGTGGATTTTCCTGAGGAGATCAGCAAACTTTTCAAGGTTAAGGCTCAAAGTATTGAACTTCTAGTGGACCTTCGTTCAAAGTATAGTGACTTACCTTCATACGTGAGTTTTTTGATACGAACATATCTCCTTTCCAATTCTCACGCTCTTATATTTCGGATTCTGATATCTACAGCCGCAAGGTTTCATAACGCCAAGAACGAAAAATGACAAGAAAGATGTGGTTTCAGAACATGAAGATTAAGCTCATAGTCCTTGGTAAATTTTCCAGTATCATCATCGTCCTCTCGGTTTGTCATGGCTTCAAGTGTGCTTAATAACTTGAAAGAAGAAGAAGATTACGTTGAGGAATTATATTAATGCCCATATTGCTCTGCTAAGCTGATCATGGGAAAACTCTGCCCGAGGTATATGCCCTTCTTTTTTCGTTCTGTTTTCGCGGTCTCTTTTTTTGTAGATTTTTCATTTGTTAAGGATAAAGAAATATGATGACTTAGTACCGAGGTATGATCCTTTAGGGTATGAATATATTTGGAAAGAGATATAACTGCTGGGGTTTGCATATATCTAAATTTGGTCTTTGTGCCAATGGTGATGAATTGATATGGTTTCTTGTAATCTAAAACCCAATTTTGAGTTTCTTCTGTTTCATCACTCACCCCATTCACCCTTTTCCCTGCCTCTCTGCTACTTTTTTCGTTAGGAAAAGAAACAAATCTAAAGAGAATTCACCATTCTTACTTTATAGAAAACACAACAGAACAAAAACATCAGATAAAGATACAACAAACATAAGGAAATGCTTCAATACAATACCAACAACAACTTGACAAACATTGCATGATCAAACTCAAAACCAAAAACAGATCTTAAAGGTTTCTGCTCTTAAACAGGCAAGCTAGCCACTCCTGTTTGTATGAAGCAATGAGTTGTGCTATTGCCAATCCAAGTAACACTCCAAGCCCATACCCTATTGCCACTGCTTTCCAGTTTAACACTTGTTCCTCTTCTTCTTCTTTAGACTGTTGTGTTTGTGGCACGTTAGTCCCAAAGCAACTTTCTTCAAGAGGAAAACCACAAAGCCCTGCATTTCCTTCGAATGACGATTTAGATTGCCCAGTTATTTGTGTTCCTTGTGGTATTTCACCGTTGAGTTGGTTATGAGACACGTTCATGTACACCAAGAACGAGAGAGTCCCTAATCCATTAGGAATAGTCCCTGAGAGTTGGTTACTTGATAGGTCTAGTGACTCTAGCTTCACAAGATTGGCCAAAGACAGAGGAATATGGCCTGTGAAGGCGTTGTTCGATAAGTTGAGTGCGATCAATGCCTTTAAGAGACCGATAGATTCAGGAATTTCTCCTTCAAGTCTGTTTCCAGAAAAATCAATGGTGGCGTAGAAAGTAACGACCCTCTCTTGCTCCATAGATAGACCTTTATATCGCAAATCTATAGCTTCCACATAGGTGACATAATAGATTCCGTAAACAGCCTTCTCATATTCCATATATAGACCCATATCTTCATTCATTGTGAGTGATGATGCTTTCCAATTCACAAAAAAATCTGGAGGCAAGCTTCCGGTTAATTTATTACCAGCTATCTCAAGTATCCGCAGCTCAGGAAATCCCAGAGGACCTTGATTAGGAGGAGATATAGGACCATAGAATTTGTTTGCACTGAGGATAAGGACTTGCAATTTCGGTAAAACCTTAAGGGAGAAAGGAAATGTATCTTTGATTCCGTTGTGTTCCACACTTAGAACCTGTAGAGCTGAGCAATTTAGAAGGGACATTGGAAGCTTTCCCGTTAATCGATTGTAGCCAATGTCGAGTGTATGTAGAGGTGCATTGGCATAATACTTGTCTGGGATACTTCCTTCCAAGTTGTTCTTCCGGAGACTCAAAATCAAGAAGTTACTCAGACATGGAGGAATTGGACCGGTGAAGTTGTTGTAGCTTAGATTAAGGAGAGCAAGGGAGCTTCTGTTGCAGATTGAAAGAGGTATGTCGCCTCTAAATCTATTGTTTTTTGCAGAGAAGGAGCTGATAGAGAGTGGTAGATGCTGAAGTGCTCCTTGTAAACTATTTGAATCCAAATTTAAGATCTGCATCGATGAATTTACTAATACTTCTGATGAACCTTCGAAGGCAGTTAACAAATTATCTTCAATGAACACTGAGCTCAGATGAGGAAGGCTCCATAACCACTCTGGGATTTTCCCACTGATTCTATTGTTGGATAGGTCAATAGACTCCAAATTCTGAAGGGTCTTTAAGATGTTTGGGAAATCACTGATGTTGCAGTGACTCAAATACAATGCTTCCAGGGTCGATGGGATGTATGAATCCGAACTTAAACTAGTCTGAGATATCCAATCACCGGAAAGTTCGAGGACCAACAAAGATTTGAGAGAGGAGAAGAGACTTAAGTCAATTGGGTAGCTTGTGTTTAGGTAAGAAAGGTCGAGCGCTCTGAGGTTGATGAGCTTTGAGATAGGCTCTAGGATTTTTCCTTCAAAATGGTTTTTACCTAGGTACAAATGCTCTAGCCTTGACGACGAAGAGGAGTTAGGAGCTTCAATTGAACCGTTGAGATTGTTTTCTTTTAAATTAAGATAGGATAAGAAAGGCATAGTGAAGAGAGAAGAAGGGATGGTTCCAGAGAAGTGATTATAAGAAAGTTCTAGCCAAGAGAGCTTGGTTAGATTTTGTACAAGTGGGAGACTACCAGTGAGGTCGTTCGTGGAAAGGTACAACTCGGTTAATTGGGTTAGGTTACTAATTGTGGGAGGAACTTGACCGAAGAGGCTATTAGAGGTAACATCCAAGACCTCTAATTTGTTGAGATTGCCAATTTCATAAGGGAGTGAAGAGGAAGTGAAATTGTTGAAATTAAGATTAAGGTAAGTGAGCTGGTGCAACTCAAAGAGGCTATTGTTGGGATTCAGAGTTCCAGAGAAGTGATTACGAGAAACATCTAAGTATGTGAGCCTGCGTAGATTCCACACAAATGATAAACTACCAGTGAGCTCGTTACCGTGAAGGACTAAAGCAGAAAGCATGCTTATGTTACTAAATGAGGAAGGAACTTGGCCGAGGAAGCCACCACTGGAAAGAAATAAAACCTCTAATTTGTTGAGCATTCCAAACTTGGAAGGGATTGAAGAGGGGGTGAAGTTGTTGTAAGAGAGAGACAAATAACGGATCTGATGGAACAGGAAGAGGCTACTGTTGGGTTTCAGAGTTCCACTGAGACAGTCCTCGAGTCGTAGCTTCGTGACCGCGCCCGTGGAGTTATCGCACCACACTCCATTCCAAGGGTCACTATGGTTGCAAGCACGAGTATCAAACTCGTTCTTGAACTGGGTAAAGGCTTGAATCTGGTGGGGACCACAAGCACCAAGACCAACAACAGGGTTATTAAACGTGAAGAGGCTTGAAGGGGAGACACAAGAGAGTAAGAGTAGCAAGAGAAAATGCAAACGCAAAAGCGGTTCAGACATGATGAAAACTTTGTAAGAAAGAATGGATTTTGATATAAGAAATGTGAGAGAGAGGAGATTGGAAGAAATAATGATAGGATGTAGTTTTGCATAGTGGAAGAAGTGAGGGCTAAGTGAAGTTGTCATTGAAGCGAAATCAACGTTAGATGACTTTCTAATGTATAATTTGGACTGCAATCACATCACTTTGAAATTTCTCACATATACATTATTTTCAAAATCACATGAATAATGGGGGTGATATTGACCACTACATGTGTTACACACCAAGCTGATGTTGGTGAGTCAAGATCCTACCACAAATGTCCAACTGATATTGACCGCTACATGTGTTACACACCAAGCTGCTGCACCATCATCTAACGGAATAGGAATTTTCCTTGTTTTAGATCTTTGTGACGTGAGGAAAGGAGAGAGGTCATGTGAACATCCTTATTGGTCATATTGTTGTGTGTAAACTGATATGATATTTTGACCAAAAAAAGTTACTGTTTAATGACTTGTCTTACAAATTGGGAAAAATATGATAAGAACATTACTACATACATTTATCAATAAGGTAGCAAATAAAGTAAGTAAACCCATAAACCAAAATCCAGAATAGGTTCAATGTAAGGTATTAAAAAAGATAGAATAAGAGTGGCCTACACCATTTTCATATGTTTACATTGTGTCACGGGTGTCGCCTAATTTACCATCTAGATTTTGGGGTTAATGGTGTCGTATAGCAAATGAATTGTCCATTGATGAATAGCCAATACTTTTGATACTTAAATTAATGCAAACAAACAAACATTCGAAGTTATACGTATTCACCAACATATACAAAACCCAAAACTAAACCTTTTTAGTTAAAAGGTTAAAAATGGTAATAGTAGTAGTAGTAGTATAATGTTAAAGTGTTACGAAATGAGTTATCATCTCTTTTGTGATTGAAACGCTTTGGAAATGCAACGACAGAGTCTCAGTATTCGAGGATATCCCACTCCAACATCATTCATTGCAGTTTCTATCTCGTTCTTCAGTTGTTTTGACGCAACACTGTCTCTTTTTGTGCCTGAAACTTCTTGTAACTCGCAAGGAACTACATCACTAGGATACTTCCCACTGTTACAATAGAGAACACAGTTTAATTATCGAAAAGTCTTAAGAACTTGATAGTTACTGAGCGGCTTAGATACTTACTGGATCAAACATGTCACATCGAGAATCACGCTTAGTTTTCTCAAGTTTGTGCAATCAAGAAAGCTAATCTGCAAATGTAGCTGCTCCGCTGCAATTAACAAGACACTAGTGTTCCTATCTCAGACAGAACTAGTCATTATAGGATTGCTAAATTGCGCATGTATTGGCCACTACCGTTAAACTAGTATGACCAAAAGGGAAGTGATAGGAGGAAATAGATTACCTGATGGAGAATCAAAGTTTCCTTGGACCAAATTTAGTATATTCATTTGAGCTAAATGAAATTCCTCAGCTACATCTAGCAGATTGTGTAAGAGCAAACTGGTTTTCTGCATTCTCAGAGCAAAATGAGACAAATTTCAGAGGTCCAGTCTTGCACAAAATAAATTCAGAGAAAGTGATCCATCTAAAGTAACTTACAAACACTAAGGAGAGGGCGAACATGACTTGCAAAAAAATTCTCAATAAGATTGAAAAATACCTAAGATGCTATGATAGTATTCAAAGAACCATAGCAACAAAAGGAGATAATTGAAACAGAAACACACCTGTGTAATCTCCAACAATAAATTGGAACCACCAATATACTTCCGGGAGTCTTCAGCGTTAAACAAAGAGTTAAACGCAATTGAAACATTCATCTCTGGGAAATGCTGAAGAACAATGCCTTGATCAGAAACAAAAAGAAGAACATGTATTAATGGAAGGACAACAGTTTGGTTACCCTTACGCCTTACCTTAACGAATGTTTGAAACTAGTACACATGAAGGATGACCAGGCTTTAATGTAAGCCTGCATATCCGAAATTTTTTTCAATGAAGTCCAAATAGCGCTCATGTATATGTAGCAAAGTGTAGGAAACAGATTCTTCAAAAAGGTTATGGAAAGATAAAACCAATAGGACCAACCTTTGGTTGAACACGCCACTATAGTTTAGAACAAGGGTCAAAATACACGAAAGTAGCAAAAACATTACAAATAAGAGAAATCATAGCATACATCTCTTTTTTTTTTTTTTTGTCAATACATCTCTTATCTAGAAAATATCATGAGACCATGTGGGAAGAACATTACATCTGAGATGTAAACAAATAAAATTTTCTGCCAGTAGAGTGAAAAGAAATCATCACTCTGAAAAATGTTCCATGTTAACCAAAAACCATTTTCCTATTCCTATTTCAATTCATTTTCCTATTCCTATTTTAATTAAGTTTACCCTATATTATTATATTACTCGTATATTTTTTTTTGGTTTTTTGAGTTAAACTTTTAGTTTACTGTATTTCATTTTTTTTTCTAAATCGACATATTAATTTTGGTCTTTTGTACCTATCACAACTACGAAAAGTTCGTGTCCAACCGCATATCATCACCTATGTAAACAACATTTCTTAGAATTAGTTTATATGAGACAAACTTATGTAGCTGCTGTTGAAAAAAAAGAAAGACATATCAAACAAATTCGAATTATTATTTTTACACTTGCTGCTCATATATCTATTTTTCTGTTTTATATTATATTTATAGTTTTCCATATTTAAGTTTCTTTTCTATTTTCTAAAACGACAGATCGTTTTTAATATGTGATAAAATTCGACAAATGACTAAAATAACGTCGTTTTTTTGATAATCCAGGTATCCAAAGCCCAGTGGGCCCTGACTAGCCCACTAACCCGAAGGCTTGGCGTGCGTCCCGAAGGCGGCAAGAGTGGTTCCTGGAGGCCGCATAGCCCAATGTTAAATTTTTCTGCGGTGGCCACTTAAGGTGTTTGCAGCCGTGGGGATTCGAACCCGGGAGTATTGGGAATCTCACCCTCAACCCGAAATCCTTCCTACCACTGGCCCACCTATGAGTGGTTAAAATATCACACGATAATTCTTAAAATTGTTTAAACGTTGAGGTAGAAAAATATATTTATTTTTTAAATTATATAAAACATATTGCGCATTTTGTTAAGCTTGAAAACCGTCATTTTCCCAATCATACATATAAATGTAGGGTTTCACTCTCCCATTATTGGTCCATTTGGCATCTTACTTTTTTTTTTTTTAATTTTTTGTTAAATTTTAATAATATAAAAAATATACACATTAGTCTTAATTATTAATTTTGTATAACTGAAATTTGAATGTTTAATAGAAGAATAAATGTACACATTAATCTTAGTTATTAATTTTGTATAACGTACTAAAAATTGATATTTTTTTTCTACCAAATAGCTAAGATAAATAGGACATTAATTTCAAAATATGACATTAAGTGGGATGCACTAACCTTGAAAGCCAAACATCCATTCTGAGCGTATTCGTTTAATTTTTCTCATTAATTATGCATTAATTTGGAAAGCAAATTCAACATGTAACTTATATAAGTTTATAACGTCTTTTATTTTCGACTTATAGAAAACTGTGGAGTATAACGCATTTCTATTGCTCTACATTTTTGTTATAAATAGTAAGTAATTTTTTTAATCATATACACATTAAGACATCACTACACACAAACCAATTAATCATTGTAAACAAAAAGTCGTCTCCTTTGAATGAAAAAACAGAGATTCTCGAGATCCAAGATTAGGGTTATAAAATAACAAAAATGAAAATAATGTCTGTGTTATAGAGAAACAGAGATGTAGCAGAGTTTCCAGGTAAATCAACTCAATAATGTCTATTGCTTTTTAATATTTATTTTCTCTCTAATTATAAAATGTGGGAATTAGTTTTCCTTCGAGGTCAATATTCTTGGGTTTTTACCTTTGTGCTCACAATTTCAAGTATGTAGTTTTTCAATCTTTTATGTGGTGTAATTTCTGAATGTTCAAGAGTGGGATGGTGCTCTCACATTTGCCGTCAAGAAGATTCAATCAACATGGAGGTGAAAAGTTGCATCATAGTTAAAATAAAATAAAATATGGTAATCTAATAATACAATATGTTATTTTTGTAGGTTTGGAAATAAACAAATTGCAATCCATATTTGTCATATGTAACTATGTTTATTAACGTTTCAATAAGTGCATATGATGGTAAGATTAAATCTCACTCTTTTTATTTCTTATCAATTTTCTAAACTAAATGATGGAGTTTCAGAAGTTAACAATTCTCATTTCCACAAAATAAACATTTTCTACTTGGATGTTTAATTATATTCTTACATATTCGTGTATCTTTATAATATACAATATTTTAATGAAATAAATTTTTGAGAAGACATTTTTCAAATTTATGTTCCTTACATTTTTATCCTATGTATCTTTTAATATAAGCATATTAATTATATTTAGTTTCTTAATCCACCATATATTTTTATAAATATCATTTTTAATGGTTTATGGTTATGATTATTATTTTTCAGCAAATTTAATTTTAACAAAAACGATTATATATTCGGTAATCCAAATTAGCACTAAATGATAAAGATTAAATTATTAAAATGAACCTATCCCTATCACTTAAATTTCGTGAAATATTACAAAAAAAAAGAAAAAGATAGAAGTTATTTTTTTGGGTTGTTGTTGGAACATATTGTTTTATTGAAAATATGATGTAATTTTATTCTTATTTCTAATATATATACACATATTTAATTTTAGTTTATATATTCTAAATTTATTAAAAGATCATAATCGTGCAACAAGCCGCGAGTATCGCGGCAAAACAACCTAGTCATTAACAAGGTAAAGGTATTGTTCTCTAAACATCCTATAGAATAGTTGAGATCACCTATTTTTTTAGACTTTTAAAAATTAAAAATAATATATAATAAAGAATTCAACCGCCGAATTTACAAATAAGAATGTTATAAAATTCTGCAATTGTGGCTTCGATAGGTTAAAACGACTGTCCATTTTTTTTTTTTTTTACTAATTCTCTCAATCGTTTTTTTCTAAGTCGCGCCATCCAGTCACAGTCTATAGTAGAGTTTTTTTCTCGACATTATTTTGAGGAAAAAATGCGTTAATACTAAAATTAATTGACAAAGTAAAAATTTGCTCTAAAAAGTTCAAAGAGAATTTTAACTTCCGTCACAGCACAGTGTCTCCAGAAGCTTCTGCCCCATTAGCAGAATTATGGGGATGGGCTTTATATTGTCTGTGAGAGGAGGGTGACGCGGTTGGAATTGGAGGTGGATTCAGAGATAGTGGTGGGGTTTCTTAAATCGGGGATTAGTGTAACCCACCCGCTATCATTCCTAGTACGTTTGTGTTATAGCTTCTTATCACGGGATTGGATTGTCCGTGTTTCTTATGTGTATAGGGAAACTAATCGTCTTGCTGATGGTTTAGCTAACTATGCGTTTTCCCTACCTCTGGGATTTCTTGGCAGCTGTGCCTGATGTGGTGCGTCGATAATGTTAGACGATGCTCAAGGAATGGTGATAGCTAGAGAGGTCCGGGTGCAGCGCGGGTCTCGTTAAGTTTGTTTCTGTTTTGTTTTTTTTTCTTTCTTTTTAGTCTACTAGATATTCACCCGCGGTGTATAAACTTTAAAAAAAATCGGGACGATTTGGTTTCTAAAATTTGTGATTTTATAAATCATATCGATTTTATATTATATATAAAAGTCTGCAAATTGTATCATTTTAAAACATTTATATTTTATAGTTTACAATTATTATTAAGTAACGGTATGCCGCATGACAATTTTTGTTTTTCACAATCATAACTAAATCACGTTGAATCGATATGTTTAATATTGATGATGTTAAAATAATAAAATAAAGATTTAACCCGTATTAAAGCGGCGAATTAATAAAATTTTAAGTTTTTATTGTTGTTGATTTAAACTTGTCCCGCCATATATAACTCCGTCCCCTAATATAACCCGTCTAGTGTTATTTTTAAATTTTCATATGTTTAAATATTCATAATATTCTAAACTTTTTTTATTTTAAATATATCAATTATAATATTAACAATATTCTATTTCAACACCACCATCTATTTCTTCCTGCCTTGTTTACTCCGGTGAGGTCTCTTTTAAAAATAACTATGCACTCCCCGATAGTTTTTCTTTTTCATATAGCTATCAAATCGAAGATGTAAAAAACGAAATTGTATATATGTAAACTTAACAGTAAGAAACGTTTGGAATTTTTTAGTGAAGAGTCGTTTACCTGCGGTGACCTTGCAAGCTAATTTACTCTAAATATATATAGTGTGGGAAAGACAATGTTTGGAATAAGTGTATTTTAGGTCAAACGTTTGGAAATCTTTAATTTATGAAATGATGAAAATTTAGACCATTAGTTTAATTTATATTTAAATATAGAAAAGTTGAAAATGTTAATTTCCTGCAATCTCTCATTGAGATTTGGTTATCCGTTTTTGGTAACAATAGTTAGAATGTGATTTGATTGTAGATTATTCAAAATAATTATTATTTATTTTCTAATTCAAAAATAAATATCGGCAATTTGGTTGTTACAATTTTTAGAAATAATTGAAAAAACTGGCAATAACTAACAATTCGAGAATCTACAAAATCTTTCCAAAAACAATTTCAAGGTGATCAAGACGAAATTAATTAATCAATTAATGCATTAACATTTAAAGCAATGGCATTCATCCGTAAATACTTTCAAACTTCAGGATTTATTTGCTAAATGTAATCCAAAAATGTATATATAGATTGTGGGAGCCTTGTCTCCCCTTTCTTTACCAAAAAAAAAAAAATTGTCTCCAGAAGCTTCTTTCTTCGATAACAATTTTCCTGCAATTGTATGTGTTTCAATTCTCTCGTCAAAAATGGCTTCAGTGAGTCTCCTTTCTCAAACCGAACACGTTCCCTTTATGCTTGGATTTGCATAGAAATGAGTTTCGATTTCGATCTTTTTGGTAGACGTAAATGTTCCATTTGTATTCGTATTGCAATCAATTTCACTGTATCTATCTGTACCAATGATATTCATGTGTATATTTGGCTTCGTTCTGCTTCTCTTAAGGTTTCTATTGATGGATTAGATTTTTCTTTTTTGTACTTATTGATGCATCTCTCGGTTGGATTTCTGTATGGCTTGTTTGTGAGAACTTAGAAGGCATTATTGTAATTGAAGCTTTGCTTTAATGGAAGTGAAATAGATTATTGTAATTTATGTATGGTTATGTCTTTAGCTTGCTTTGCCAGGTGATATGAGCCATTTAGGGTCTTTTTTTATATATATATAATTCTATCATATTTGTTCATGGACCTGACAATAGATTCTCCTATTTTATTGTGCAGCCTAGTGCGTTGTTTCTGCAGATTCCAATGGCCTTCTTGGAGCGAGTTAAAGAGGAGGATTTCAACAAGAGATCTGTTGATGGAAAGGAAAGGCTACCACTGCTCAACCCAACAGCTTGAAGCCTTGAACAAAGAATTTGGGTACTCAAGTGACCAAAATGAAAGGCTACCACTGATCATGGGAAAACTCTGCCCGAGGTATATGCCCTTCTTTTTTCGTGATGTTTTAGCGGTCTCTTTTTTTATAGATTTTTCATTTGATTTTGTTTAAGGATAAAGAAATATGATGACTTAGTACCGAGGTATGATCCTTTAGGGTATGAATATATTTGGAAAGAGATTTAAGCTGCTTGGGTTTGCATATATCTAAATTAGGTCTTTGTGCCAATGGTGATGAAATGGTTTCTTGTAATCTAAAACCCAATTTTGAGTTTCTTCTGTTTCATCACTCCCCCCATTCACCCTCTTCCCTGCCTCTATGCTTTTTTCGTTAGGAAAAGAAACAAAATCTAAAGAGAATTCACCATTCTTACTTTATAGAAAACACAACAGAACAAAAACATCAGATAAAGATACAACAAACGTAAGGAAATGCTTCAATACAATACCAACAACAACTTGACAAACATTGAAGGATCAAACTCAAAACCAAAAAAGATCTTAACGGTTTCTGCTCTTAACTAGACAAGCTAGCCACTCCGGTTTGTATGAAGCAATGAGTTGTGCTAGTGCCAATCCAAGTAACACTCCAACCCCATACCCTATTGCCACGCCTTTCCAGTTTAACACTTGTTCCTCTTCTTCCTCTTCTTCTTCTTTAGTCGGCTGTGTTGGTGGCGTGTTAGTCCCAAAGCAACTTTCTTGAAGAGGAAAACCACAAAGCCCTGCATTTCCTTCAAATGACGATTCATTTTGCCCAGTTATTTGTGTTCCTTGTGGTATTTCACCGTTGAGTTGGTTATGAGACACATTCATGTACACCAAGAACCAGAGAGTCCCTAGTCCATTAGGAATAGTCCCTGAGAGTTGGTTACTTGATAGGTCTAGTGACTCGAGCTTCACAAGATTGGCCAAAGACGGAGGAATATGGCCTGTGAAGGCGTTGTTCGATAAGTTGAGTGCGATCAGTGCCTTTAAGAGACCGATAGATTCAGGAATTTCTCCTTCAAGTCTGTTTCCAGAAAAATCAATGGTGGCATAGAAAGTAACGACTCTCTCTTGCTCCATAGATAGACCTTTATATCGCAAATCTATAGCTTCTAGATAGGTGACGTAATAGATTCCGTAAACAGCCTTCCTATATACCATATATAGACCCCTATCTTCATTCATAGTGAGTGATGATGCTTTCCAATTCACAAAAAAATCAGGAGTCAAGCTTCCGGTTAATTTATTACCAGCTATCTCAAGTATTCGCAGCTCAGGAAATCCCAGAGGACCTTGATCAGGAGGAGATAAAGGACCATAGAATTTGTTTGCACTGAGGATAAGGACTTGCAATTTTGGTAAAACCTTAAGGGAGAAAGGAAATGTATCTTTGATTCCGTTGTGGTCCGCACGTAGTAAAAGTAGAGCTGAGCAATTTAGAAGAGACCTTGGAAGCTTTCCCGTTAATCGATTGTAGCCAAAGTCGAGTGAACGTAGACGTGTATCGACATAAAACTTGTCTGGAATACTTCCTTCCAAGTTGTTTTTTCGAAGAGTCAAAATCAAGAGGTTACTCAGACATGGAGGAATTGGAACGGTGAAGTTGTTGTAGCTTAGATCAAGGACATCAAGCGAGCTTTTGTTGCAGATTGAAAGAGGTATGTCGCCTCTGAATCTATTGTTTGCCGCAGATAAAAAGTTGATAGAGAGCGGTAGATGCGGAAGCGCTCCTTCCAAACTATTTGAATCCAAAATTAAGATCTGCACCGATGAATTTATTAAAACTTCTGATGAACCTTCGAAGCCAGTTAACAGATTATCTGTAACGAAGACTGAGCTGAGACGAGGAAGGCTCCATAACCACTCTGGGATTTTCCCACTGATTCTATTGTGGGATACGTCAATAGACTCCAAATTCTGAAGGGTCTTTATGATGTTTGGGAAATCACTGATGTCGCAGTGCTTCAAATCCAATGATTCCAGAGACGATGGAATGTATGAATCCGAACTTAAACTAGCCCGAGATATCCAATCACCGGAAAGATCGAGGAGCAACAAAGATTTGAGAGAGGAGAAGAGACTTAAGTCAATTGGGTAGCTTGTTTTTAGGTAAGAAAGGTCGAGCTCTTTGAGGTTGATGAGCTTTGAGATAGGCTCTAGGATTTTTCCTTCAAAATGGTTTTCACCTAGGTACAAATGCTCTAGCCTTGAGGACGAAGAGGAGTTAGGAGCTTCAATTGAACCGTTGAGATTGTTTTCTTTTAATGAAAGATATGATAAGAAAGGCATAGTGAAGAGAGAAGATGGGATGGTTCCAGAGAAGTGATTATTAGAAAGTACTAGAGTGGAGAGCTTGGTTAGATTTTGTACACGTGGGAGACTACCAGTGAGGTCGTTAGAGAAAAGTTTCAACTCGGTTAATCGGGTTAGGTTACTAATTGTGGGAGGAACTTGACCGAAGAAGCGATTAGAGGAAACATCTAAGACCTCTAGATTGTTGAGATTGCCAAATTCATAAGGGAGTGAAGAGGAGGTGAAGTTGTTGAAACCGAGATTAAGGTAAGTGAGGTGGTCCAACTCAAAGAGGCTACTGTTGGGATTCAGAGTTCCAGAGAAATGATTATGAGAAACATCTAAAACTGTGAGCATTCGTAGATTACGCACAAATGATAAACTACCAGTGAGCTCGTTATCTTGAAGGAGTAAAGAGGAAAGCATGCTTAGGTTACTAAATGAAAAAGGAAGGTGGCCGAGGAAGCCACTACTGGAAAGAGATAAAACCTCTAATTTGTTAAGCATTCCAAACTCGGAAGGGAGTGAAGAGGGGGTGAAGTTGTTGTGAGAGAGAGAAAGGTAACGGAGCTGATGAAACTGGAAGAGGCTACTGTTAGATTTCAGAGTTCCACTGAGACAGGCCCCGAGTCGTAGCTTCGTGACCGCGCCTGTGGAGTTATCGCACCACACCCCATTCAACGAGTCACTATGGTTGCAAGCACGAGTATCAAACTCGTTCTTGAACTGCGTAAAGGCTTGAATCTGGTGGGGATCACAAGCACCAAGACCAACAACAGGGTTATTAAACGTGAAGAGGCTTGAAGGGGAGACACAAGAGAGTAAGAGTAGCAAGAGAAAATGCAAACGCAAAAGCGGTTCAGACATGATGAAAACTTTGTAAGAAAGAATGGATTTTGATATAAGAAATGTGAGAGGGGAGGAGATTGGTATAAATAATGATAGGATGTAGTTTTGCATAGTGGAAGAAGTGAGGGCTAAGTGAAGTTGTCATTGAAGCGAAATCAACGTTAGATGACTTTCTAATGTATAATTTGGACTGCAATCACATCACTTTGAAATTTCTCACATATACATTATTTTCAAAATCACATGAATAATGGGGGTGATATTGACCACTACATGTGTTACACACCAAGCTGCTGCACCATCAGCTAACGGAATAGGAATTTTCCTTGTTTTAGATCTTTGTGACGTGAGGAAAGGAGAGAGGTCATGTGAACATCCTTATTGGTCATATTGTTGTGTGTAAACTGATATGATATTTTGACCAAAAAAGTAACTGTTAAATGACTTGTCTTACAAATTGCGAAAGATATTAAAAGAATATCAATAAGGTAGCAAATAAAGTAAGTAAACCCATAACCAAAATCCAGAATAGGTTCAATGTTTATATTTTCATATGTTTACCATCTAGATTTTGGGGTTAATGGTGTCGTATAGCAAATGAATTGTCCATTGATGAATAGCCAATACTTTTGATAAATTAACGCAAACAAACAAACATTCGAAGTTATATGAGACCAAAATATTTATAAGTAATCTTACACTAAGACCCGAAACGAGGAAGACTGGTTAACGTGTTCACCTACATATACAAAAACCCAAAACTAAACCTTTTGGTGAAAAGATAAAAAATGGCACAAGGTACTAGTAGACTAGTAGCCCTTCTGCCATATTTACAAAAACAAAGCAGCAAAATATGAAAGTGTTATGAATGAGACATCATCTCTTTCTTTGTGATTGCAACATTTTGGAAATGCAACGACAGAGTCTCAATATCCGAGGATATCCCTCTCCAACATCATCCATTGCAGATTCTATCTCGATCTTCAGTTGTTTTGATACCACACCGTCTCTTTTTGTGCCTGACACTTCTCGTAACTCGCATGGAACTACGTCACTAGGATACTTCCCACTGTTACAATAGCGAACACACAGTTTCATTATCGGAAAGTCTTAAGAACTTGATAGTTACTGAGCTGCTTAGATACTTACTGGATCAAACATGTCACATCGAGAATCACACTTAGTTTACTCAAGTTTGTGCAATCAAGAAAGCTAATCTGCAAATGTAGCTGCTCCGCTGCAATTAACAAGACACTAGTGTTTCTATCTCAGACAGAACTAGTCATTATGGATTTCTAAATTGCGCATTTATTGGCCACTACTCTTAAACTAGTACGACTAAATGGGGAGTGAGAGGAGGAAAATAGATCACCTGATGGAGAATCAAAGTTTCCTTGGACCAAATTTGGTATATTCATTTGAGCTAAATGAAATTCCTCAGCCACATCTAGCAGATTGTGTAAGCGCAAACTGGTTTTCTGCATTCTCAGAGCAAAATGAGACAAATTTCAGAGGTCCAGTCTAGCACAAAATAAATTCAGCGAAAGTGATTCTTCTAAAGGAACTTACAAACACTAAGGAGAAAGCAAACATGACTTGCAACAAAATTCTCAATAAGATAGAAAGATAGCTAAGACGCTATGATAGTATTAAGAGAACCATAGCAACGAAAGAAGATAATTGGGACAGAAACACACCTGTGTAATCTCCAACAATATATTGGAACCACCAATATTCTTCCGGGAGTCTTCAGCGTTAAACAAAGAGTTAAACGCAATTGAAACATTCATCTCGAGGAAATGCTGTAGAACAATGCCTTGATCAGAAACAAAACGAAGATCATGTATAAATGGAAGGACAACAGTTTAGTTACCCTTACCTTAACGAATTTATCACTCAAACTGTTTGAAACTAGTACACATGAAGGATGACCAGGCTTTAATGTGAGCCTGCATATCCAAGAAATTGTTCAAAAAAGTCCAAACAGCGCTAATGTATATATAGCCAAGTCTAGGAAACAGATTCTTCAAAAAAGCTATGGAAAGATAAAACGAATAGGACCAACCTTTGGTTGAACACGCCACTGTAGTTTAGAACAATACTCTGACAATCATTCCATTCACCTAAAATGTCAACTTTCCAGATCTGCCGACAGCAGAAGGGTGATTCAAGTTTAGAAAAACACTTTGTTTTAGATCCCCATGTCTATAGAAATAAGACGGTATATACCAGAATATCCTGACGTATGAATCTGCAACTCATTCTCTTTTTCAAAGTATCTTCAGCAATCATAATAGTGTCTGCATATGCCGGTTCTCCTGTCACCGTGTCGCACGTCGTAAAACATTGAATCAAGTTTTTGATTTTTGAGTCCAATTCTTTGATCTCCTGTGTTATCTCTGCTCGTTTGCCAGTAATAATAACCTAGAAAATGTTGACAGATAACGAGCTATTAATTACTTGGGTTAAAACAAGTGTCAAAATACACGAAAATCGCATAAGCATAGATACAAATAAGAGAAAGCATAGCATACATCTCTTATCTAGAAAATATCATGAGACCCTGTGGGCAGAACATTACATCTGAGATGTAAACAAATAAATTTTTCTGCCAGTAGAATGAAAAAAGTCATCACCCTGAAAAATGTTCCATGTCTACCAAAAACCATTTTGAGCCTGTGAAAGAGTTAAGGCGTCCTAATTGTTGAAATTTGGAAGAGTAGACCCACCAACATACTACTGTAATGGGTATTTCAAACTGGTCTAGTTACCTCTTGAGCTTGGTCAGGACTTAACAAGCCAGTAGAAAGGAAACCATGTTGACGTAGAAAGTTGGCACAATTCAACCTCAATGTTTCGGATGTTTGTACACCGGTGCTCACTGCTTGAAACTTTTTCTGCATACCATATAAGTGAAATTTGATCAAGCAAGCAGAATCAATAGAAAGTTTGAAAAAGAGGAACAAAGTAATTACCATCATTATTTCTTTCTTGAGGTGCAGCAACTCAAGTTTGGCTTTTTCGTATGCTAACTTGCAGAGTAATGATCTACTCTCAGCACGTCTGCAATAATAATTGCAATGTTATATACTTGGCACTATTTTATTCTAAAGAATATTGATACGGTTTAGTGTTTTGTATCAAATATATAAAGGAAGTACAGGGGGAACCTCTTTGTCTTGGTACCACGCAAGTCGTCACATACTTTCTACAATTAGAACAAGATCATCAGTGTATATTTATGTAGAAAGAATGATAGGAGAAGTTTTCTTATAGGCTGACCTGAGACTGAATTTGAAGACAAAGCATCTCACACAAATGAACCTTCTTCATGTGCGTTAATATATCTTCCAGCTTGCATATCTGCACTTTTGGAACAATAGTACTGAAACTTTAAAAGCTAAAAAGAAATAGTCTCAGTAGCCAGATTGGGTTTCCACAGAGAGGAATAATATACCAGTTTTGAGTTCAGCTTATCTGCCAATGGAGCGAGCATTTGATTGATTTCTTCTGATACTTTTCCTGGAATCTGCAAGGTAGTGGAACAATAACTTATTTGTATGAAGAAAAGAGAGACTTACATCCGATAACATAAGAGGTTATCAACAGTACTTACTTCTACCCAGTTCACTTGTTCACGAACTCTGCGGCAATCGTTAGCATCGATGTTTCCATCAGGGTGGTCCATCACTGAATTCGAAATATACTGTGTACTTCTCCAATTTCTACCGGCACAATCAACATCTTCTGCTTTACTTTTCAATCTGGATGGTCCCTGCAAATTATTATAGTTTAGAAATCTGGCTCAGCCTAAAATTGTATCATTACATATCCTTTGGGATAGCTGAAATATGATAGTACTTCTCCGGCATTCTGAGTTATTTCTCATGGAATCTGAGTCAAAATATTCAATCTGAATGACCTCTTAGTGGGTTCTTAACTTCTTAAATGATCAAAAAGATCTATTCACGTTCAGAAATGGATTCTGTAATCCATTTGTCCCGTGGACAGATAGTTCTTCAAAACATGTAAATGGATGTAGAATTATACCTTAGCATGTAAAGTCTCATTCTCACTTCTGTCCAGAGGTACTACAGCAGAAAAGTCTTCAGCTGAGATAACTTCTGTTTCACAATGGACTTTAAAGCGATTATTATCCTTCAGAAGGATTTGTTCTATTATCATGTTTTGATAACAAATCCTCCAAGTTGGTAATGGGTATATCTGCATGCTTTTCCCTGCGTACACCTATTTCTTCCCTCCCAGTTGATCGGGTAGTCATAGAACGGTGTCCGGATAGTTGTAGCTTTGATTTCTCAATTCTTTGAGAAAGAGCAGAACCAGGGGAGGGTGGAATCAATCCAAGTCTGGATTTGCTTTTCTGAATGGTTGACAACCTCTCAACTAGTGCCCGAGTTTCCCTGCTCATAAAGCTTCCACCCTGTTTAGGGGAAGGAGTAACACAAGATAAGGACTGAGGCAACATACCAACTAAAAACACACTTTGCCTTCTACTAGCTGACGAGGAAAGGGAAGCCTCTTTTTTGTAACGTAAGCTTCCTGATTCCTGCCAGGGTTAAGGCTCAAGTGACCAAATGAAAGGTGTTATGATGGAGAACACTGAGAAGGTCAGAATCATATATCCATGTCAATCTCACAATTTTATATCATTCATTTGAGAATATATGACTTGAATTTTCTCTGCTCCTTACCCACTTCTGCGAAACTGACTAAGCTTTATGTAATTCATTAACTTGCAGGCTCTTGACTGCAGTGAGAAAATTGAACTTCTAGTGGACCTTCGTTCAAAGTATAATAACTTACCTTTCACTCTATATGTGAGCTTTCTAATAATCATGCTCTTATATTTGCAGTTCTGATATCTATAGGCACAAGGTTTCATAACGCCAGGAACGAAAATTACAAGAAAGATGTGGTTTCAGAACATGAAGATTAAGCTCATAGTCCTTGGTAAATTTTCCAGTATCATCATCGTCCTCTCGGTTTGTCATGGCTTCAAGAGTGCTTAATAACTTGAAAGAAGAAGAAGATTACGTTGAGGAATTATATTAATGCCCATATTGCTCTGCTAAGCTGATCATGGGAAAACTCTGCCCTTCTTTTTTCGTTATGTTTTAGCGGTCTCTTCTTTTATAGATTTTTCATTTGATTTTGTTAAGGATAAAGAAATATGATGACTTAGTACCGAGGTATGATCCTTTAGGGTATGAATATATTTGG
Source organism: Arabidopsis thaliana x Arabidopsis arenosa (assembly GCA_019202795.1). NCBI lineage: Eukaryota > Viridiplantae > Streptophyta > Magnoliopsida > Brassicales > Brassicaceae > Arabidopsis > Arabidopsis thaliana x Arabidopsis arenosa. The sequence continues at coordinate 11,765,016 of CM032920.1, read as the reverse complement.
AAAGAGATTTAAGCTGCTGGGGTTTGCATATATCTAGATTAGGTCTTTGTGCTCATGTTGATGAAAAATGGTTTCTTGTAATCTAAAACCCAATTTTGAGTTTCTTCTGTTTCATCACTCCCCCCCCCATTCACCCTTTTCCCTGCCTCTCTGCTACTTTTTTCGTTAGGAGAAGAAACAAAATCTAAAGAGAATTCACCATTCTTACTTTATAGAAAACATAACAGAACAAAAACATCAAATAAAGATACAACAAACGTAAAGAAATGCTTCAATACAATACCAACAACAACTTGACAAACATTGCATGATCAAACTCAAAACCAAAAAAGATCTTAACGGTTTCTGCTCTTAATTAGACAAGCTAGCCACTCCGGTTTGTATGAAGCAATGAGTTGTGCTATTGCCAATCCAAGTAACACTCCAACCCCATACCCTATTGCCACGCCTTTCCAACTCAACACTTGTTCCTCTTCTTTGTCTTCTTCTTCTTTAGTCTGCTGTGCTGGTGGCGCGTTAGTCCCAAAGCAACTTTCTTCAAGAGGAAAACCACAAAGCCCTGCATTTCCTTCGAAGGAAGATTTAGGTTGCCCAGTTATCTGTGTTCCTTGGGGTATTTCACCATTGAGTTGGTTGTGAGTCACGTTCATGTACGCCAAAAACGAGAGCATCCTTAGGCCATTAGGAATAGTCCCTGAGAGTTGGTTACTTGATAGGTCTAGTGACTCGAGCTTCACAAGATTGGCCAAAGACAGAGGAATATGGCCTGTGAAGGCGTTGTTCGATAAGTTGAGTGCGATCAGTGCCTTTAAGAGACCGATAGATTAAGGAATTTCTCCTTCAAGTCTGTTTCCAGAAAAATCAATGGTGGCTGAGGAAGTAAGAACCCTCTTCTGCTCCATAGATAGACCTTTATATCGAAAATCTATAGCTTCCAGATAGGTGACAAAATAGATTCCGTAAACAGCCTTCATATATACCATATATAGACCCATATCTTCATTCATAGTGAGTGATGATGCTTTCCAATTCACAAAAAAATCTGGAGGCAAGCTTCCGGTTAATTTATTACCAGCTATCTCAAGTATCCGCAGCTCAGGAAATCCTAGAGGACCTTGATTAGGAGGAGATAGAGGACCATAGAATTTGTTTGAACTGAGGATAAGGACTTGCAATTTCGGTAAAGCCTTAAGGGAGAAAGGAAATGTATCTTTGATTCCGTTGTGTTCCACATTTAGAAACTGTAGAGCTGAGCAATTTAGAAGAGACCTTGGCAGCTTTCCCGTTAATCGATTGTAGCCAACATCGAGTGAACGTAGATGTGTATCGACATAATACTTGTCTGGAATACTTCCTTCGAAGTTGTTCTTCCGGAGATTCAAACTCAATAAGTTACTTAGACACAGAGGAATTGGACCGGTGAAGTAGTTGTAGCTTAGATAAAGGACATCAAGCGAGCTTCTGTTGCAGATTGAAAGAGGTATGTCGCCTCTGAAACTATTGTTATTTGCAGATATGTAGTTAATAGAGAGCGGTAGATGCGGAAGTGCTCCTTCTAAACTGTTTGACTGCAAATTTAAGATCTGCACTGATGAATTTACTAATACTTCTGATGAACCTTCGAAGCCAGTTAACAAATTATCTGCCATGAACACTGAGCTCAGACGAGGTAGGCTCCATAACCACTCTGGGATTTTCCCACTGATTCTATTGTTGGATAGGTCAATATCCTCTAAATTCTGAAGGGTCTTTAAGATGTTTGGAAAATCACTGATGTTGCAGTACTTCAAAAACAACGCTTCCAGGGTCGATGGGATGTATGAATCCGAACTTAAACTAGCCTGAGATATCCAATCACCGGAAAGATCGAGGATCAACAAAGATTTGAGAGAGGAGAAGATACTTAAGTCAATTGGATAGCTTGTTTTTAGGTAAGAAAGGTCGAGCTCTTTGAGGTTGATGAGCGTTGAGATAGGCTCTAGGATTTTTCCTTCAAAATGGTTTTTACCTAGGTACAAATGCTCTAGCCTTGACGACGAAGAGGAGTTAGGAGCTTCAATTGAACCGTTGAGGTTGTTTCCACCTAAATCAAGATAGGATAAGAAAGGCATAGTTAAGAGAGAAGAAGGGATGGTTCCAGAGAAGTGATTATCAGAAAGTTCCAGCCAAGAGAGCTTGGTTAGATTTTGTACAAGTGGGAGACTACCAGTGAGGTCGTTCGTGGAAAGGTACAACTCGGTTAATTGGGTTAGGTTACTAATTGTGGGAGGAACTTGACCGAAGAGGCGATTAGAGGAAAGAGCCAAGACCTCTAGCTTGTTGAGATTGCCAAATTCATAAGGAAGTGAAGAGGAGGTGAAGTTGTTGAAACCGAGATCAAGGTAAGTGAGCTGGTGCAACTCAAAGAGGCTACTGTTGGGATTCAGAGTTCCAGAGAAGTGATTATGAGAAACATCTAAGTATGTGAGCTTGCGTAGATTCCGCACAAATGATAAACTGCCAATGAGCTCGTTATCGTGAAGGCGTAAAGCTGAAAGCATGCTTATGTTACTAAACGAGGAAGGAACTTGGCCGAGGAAGCTACTACTGGAAAGATATAAAACCTCTAATTTGTTGAGCATTCCAAGCTTGGAAGGGATTGAAGAGGGGGTGAAGTTGCTGTGAGAGAGAGAAAGGTAACGGAGCTGATGAAACTGGAAGAGGCTACTGTTAGATTTCAGAGTTCCACTGAGACAGGCCCCGAGTCGTAGCTTCATGACCGCGCCCGTGGAGTTATCGCACCACACTCCATTAAAAGGGTCACTATGGTTGCAAGCACGAGTATCAAACTCGTTCTTGAACTGCGTAAAGGCTTGAATCTGATGGGGACCACAAGCACCAAGACCAACAACAGGGTTATTAAACGAGAAGAGGCTTGAAGGGGAGACACAAGAGAGTAAGAGTAGAAAAAGAAAATTCAAACGCAAAAGCGATTCAGACATGATGAAAACTTTGTAAGAAAGAATCGATTTTTGATATAAGAAATGTGAGAGGGGAGGAGATTGGTATAAATAATGATAGGACGAAGAAGTTAGAGGACCACAAATTGACTTGGAAGAAATAAAGATTGGTATACTTTTTTTTTTTTTTTTTTTTTTTGATCAAAAGATTTGATTGGTATACTTTGTTTTGCTAGTGGACCACAAATTGACTTGGAAGAATTTAGATGTAAGTGAAGTCGTCTTTGTATTCGGGCTTAGAGAAGAGTATGGTTAAGTGGCTAATAGCCACTCAAATCATGAAGTGAAATCCACGTTAGATAATAAACGTATAATTTGGATCGGAATCACATCACTTTGAAATTTCTCACATATATGTTCAGACATGATGAAAACTTTGTAAGAAAGAATGGATTTTGATATAAGAAATGTGAGAGAGAGGAGATTGGAATAAATAATAATAGGATGTAGTTTTGCATAGTGGAAGAAGTGAGGGCTAAGTGAAGTCGTCATTGACGTGGAATCAACGTTAGATGACTTTTCTAATGTATAATAATAGGATGTAGTTTTGCATAGTGGAAGAAGTGAGAACTAAGTGAAGTCGTCATTGAAGTGAAATCAACGTTAGATGACTTTTCTAATGTATAATTTGGACTGCAATCACATCACTTGGAAATTTCTCACATATACATTATTTTCAAAACCACATGAATAATGGGGGTGATATTGACCACTACATGTGTTACACACCAAGCTGATATTGGTGAGTCAAGATCCTACCACAAATGTCCAACTGATATTGACCCCTACATGTGTTACACACCAAGCTGCTGCACCATCGGCTAACGGAATAGGAATCTTCCTTGGTATAGATCTTTATTGGTCATATTGTTGTGTGTAACTGATATGATATTTTGACCAAAAAAGTTACTGTTTAATTACTTGTCTTACAAATTGGGAAAGATATGATAAGAACATTACTACATATTTATCAGTAAGGTAGCAAATAAAGTAAGTAATCCCATAACCAAAATCAAGAATAGGTTCAATGTAAGGTATTAAAAAAGATAGGATAAGAGTGGCCTACACCATTTTCATATGTTACGTTTGTGTCACGATTATCGCCTAATTTACCATCCAGATTTTGGGGTTAGTGTTGTCGTATAGCAAATGAATTGTCCATTGATGCATAGCCAATACTTTTGATAAATTAACGCAAACAAACAAACATTCGAAGTTATAGGGATGAGACCAAAATATTTATAGGTAATCTTACACTAAGACCCGAAACGAGGAAGAGTGGTTAACGTATTCACCGACATATACAAAACACAAAACTAAACAATGGCTAAAAGGTAATAGTTGTAGTAGCACCTTGTGCCAAATTTACAAAACCAAACCAGTAAAATGTTAAAGTGTTACGAAATAAGTTATCATCACTTTTGTGATTGCAACGCTTTGGAAATGCAACGACAGAGTCTCAGTATTCGAGGATATCCCACTCCAACATCGTTCATTGCAGATTCTATCTCGTTCTTCAGTTGTATTGACACAACACCGTCTCTTTTTGTGCCTGAAACTTCTCGTAACTCGCAAGGAACTACATCACTAGGATACTTCCCACTGTTACAATAGAGAACACAGTTTAATTATCGGAAAGTCTTAAGAACTTGATAGTTAATGAGCGGCTTAGATACTTACTGGATCAAACATGTCACATCGAGAATCACACTTAGTTTACTCAAGTTTGTGCAATCAAGAAAGCTAATCTGCAAATGTAGCTGCTCCGCTGCAATTAACAAGACACTAGTGTTTCTATCTCAGACAGAACTAGTCATTATGGATTTCTAAATTGCGCATTTATTGGCCACTACTCTTAAACTAGTACGACTAAAAGGGGAGTGAGAGGAGGAAAATAGATCACCTGATGGAGAATCAAAGTTTCCTTGGACCAAATTTGGTATATTCATTTGAGCTAAATGAAATTCCTCAGCCACATCTAGCAGATTGTGTAAGCGCAAAATGGTTTTCTGCATTCTCAGAGCAAAATGAGACAAATTTCAGAGGTCCAGTGATATGAGCCAAAGGTTTTAAGCAAAAGCTTCCCTTTAACCCAACTCTCTCTTAGAGAATTAGGTTAATTGTTGGAGCTTGATTTCTTATTGATGTTTTGAGGTCTTTATATAGATCCTCATACAAACCGACTTAAGCATAATTTAATTAAGTAAAACTACCAAAACCTTAATCTAATGCGAAAAGGAAATATTAAAAAGAAACGATAAGCTCATATGACTCCAAAACTCTTTAATTAACTATAGTCTAACCATAGTCTCGTATCATCCAGTCTAGCACAAAATAAATTCAGCGAAAGTGATTCTTCTAAAGGAACTTACAAACACTAAGGAGAAAGCGAACATGACTTGCATAGCTAAGACGCTATGATAGTATTATTAAGAGAACCATAGCAACAGAAGGAGATAATTGGGACAGAAACACACCTGTGTAATCTCCAACAATATATTGGAACCACCAATATACTTCCGGGAGTCTTCAGCGTTAAACAAAGAGTTAAACGGGATTGAAACATTCGTCTCTGGGAAATGCTGAAGAACAATGCCTTGATTAGAAACAAAAAGAAGATGGTGTAATAATGGAAAGAAAACAGCTTGGTTACCCTTACCTTAACGAATGTATCACTCAAACTGTTTGAAACTAGTACACATGAAGGATGACCAGGCTTTAATGTGAGCCTGCATATCCAAAAAATTGTTCAATGAAGTCCAAATAGCGCTTTTGTATATGCAGCAAAGTGTAGGAAACAGATTCTTCAAAAACGTTATGGAAAGATAAAACCGATAGAACCAAACCTTTGGTTGAACACGCCACTATAGTTTAGAACAATACTCTGACAATCATTCCATTCACCCAAACTGTCAACTTTCCAGACCTGCCGACAGCAGAAAGGTAACTCAAGTTAAGAAAAAACACATTTTTTTAGATCCCCATGTCTATAAAAATAAGGCGGTATATACCAGAATATCCTGACGTATGGATCTGCAACTCATTCTCTTTTTCAAAGTATCTTCAGCAATCATAATAGTGTCTGCATATGCAGGTTCTCCTGTCATCGTGTCGGACGTCGTAAAACATTGAATCAAGTTCTTGATTTTTGAGTCCAATTCTTTGATCTCCTGTGTTATCTCTGCTCGTTTGCCAGTAATAATAACCTAGAAAATGTTGACAGATAACGAGTCTATTAATTACTTGGATTAAAAAAACAAGTGTCGAAATACACGAATATAGCATAAGCATAGCTACAAATAAGAGGGAGCATAGCATACATCTCTTATCTAGAAAATATCATGAGACCCTGTGGGCAGAACATTACATCTTAGATGTAAACAAACAAATTTTCTGCTAGTAGAGTGAAAAAAGTCATCACCCTGAAAAATGTTCCCTGTCTACGAAAAACCATTGTGAGCCTGTGAAAGAGTTAAGGCATCCTAATTGTTAAAATTTGGAAGACTAGACCCACCAACATACTACTGTAATGGGTATTTCAAACTGATCTAGTTACCTCTTGAGCTTGGACAGGATTTAACAAGCCAGTAGAACAGAAACCACGTTGACGTAGAAAGTTGGCACAATTCAACCTCAATGTTTCGGATGTTTGTACACCGGTGCTCACTGCTTGAAACTTTTTCTGCATACCATATAAGTGAAATTTGATTAAGCAAGCAGAATCAATAGAAAGTTTGATAAAGAGGAACAAAGTAATTACCATCAGTATCTCTTTCTTGAGGTGCAGCAACTCAAGTTTAGCTTTTTCGTATGCTAACTTGCAGAGTAATGATCTGCTCTCAGCATGTCTGCAATAATACTCGCAATGAATGTTATATACTTGGCACTATTTGATTCTAAAGAATATCGATACTGTTTAGTGTTTTGTATCAAATATATAAAGGAAGTACAGGGGGGAACCTCTTTGTCTTGGCACCACGCAAGTCGTCACATACTTTCTACAAGTAGAACAAGATCATCAGTATCATCAGTGTATATTTATGTAGAAAGAATGATAGCAGAAGTTTTCTTATAGGCTGACCTGAGATTGAATTTGAAGACAGAGCATCTCACACAAATGAACCTTCTTCATGTGTGTTAATATATCTTCCAGCTTGCATATCTGCACTTTTGGAACATTAGTACTGAAACTATAAAAGCTAAAAGGAAACTGTCTCAGTAGCCAGATTGGGTTTCCGCAGAGAGGAATAATATACCAGTCTGGAGTTCAGCTTATCTGCCAAGGGAGCAAGCATTTGATTGATTTTTTCTGATACTTTTCCTGGAATCTGCAAGGTAATGGAACAGTAACTTATTTGTATGAAGAAAAGATGGACTTGCATCCGATAACATAAGAGGTTATCAACAGTACTTACTTCTACCCAGTTCACTTGTTCACGAACTCTGCGGCAATCGTTAGCATCGATGTTTCCATTAGGGATGTCCATCACTGAATTCGAAATATACTGTGTACTTCTCCCGACTTTGGGGCTACAACTTCTACCGGCACAATCAACATCTTCTGCTTTCCTTTTCAATCTGGATGGTCCCTGCAAATTATTATAGTTTAGAAATCTGGCTCAGCCTAAAATTGTATCATTACATATCCTTTGGGATAGCTGAAATATGATAATTCTTCTCCGGCATTCTGAGTAATTTCTTTCAGAAATGCACTGCTCAAGGTCTTCCATGGAATCTGAGTCAAAATATTCAATCTGAATGACCTCTTAGTGGGTTCTTAACTTCTTATAAAGGAATGATCTGGTTCAGCTGTTGGTGTAAAAAGGCCAATTTGGAAATTTACTACCATCTCAGAGATCAAAAAGATCTATTCACGTTCAGAAATGGATTTTGTAATCCATTTGTCCCGTGGACAGATAGATCTTCAAAACATATACATGGGTGTAGAATTATACCTTAGCATGTGAAGCCTCATTCTCATACCTGTCCATAGATGGAGAGCCAGAGGTACTAGGAAGGTTTTTTGTAACTAAAGCAGGAAAGTCTTCAGCTGAGATAACTTCTGTTTCACAATGGACTTTAAAGTGATTATTATCCTTCAGAAGACTCTGGGAAGCACTGATGTTGGTTCTGTTTTGATTTTTGTTCAGCATACTGTCCTTCTCTTTTTGTTGAGCAGAGCCATTCAAGAAGCCTGTCTCGCTAAGTAATACGCTAGATTCTGCAAGCAGAGAATCCACTTTGTCGGATAATGTATTCATAGAACAATTACTAGCACATTCCTTGGTCACATTTCCCTCCCCAGTCTCAATGGCTTTACTATGCTGCTCTTGATCTGGACGAGTAGCAAACTTCTTCAATGCTGACGGTTTTGCATTTGACGAATTTGTTAGAGATGACACAAACTTCTCAGGGGTGCTGGCTGTCTGATTTCTCTGTTGTTGTTTACAGAGTGAACCTTCTATCTCAGAATTAGTATTTCCTTCTGGACTTCTGCGTGCAAACACATCGCTTATGTCAACAGCAGGGATCAATGCACCACAACAGTGTTGATCTGGCATGCCTTTCTTTTCAGAAACTGGTGTTCTATCATCGCTAGTGTCAACAGCAGGGCTCAATCCTTTCTTTTCTGAAACTGGTGTTCTATCATCGCTAGTGTCAACAGCAGGGCTCAATGCACCACTAGTGCATCGATCTGGGATGCCTTTCTTTTCTAAAACTGGTGTTCTATCAACGCTAGTGTCAACAGCGGGGCTCAATGCACCACTAGTGCATCGATCTGGGATGCCTTTCTTTTCTGAAACTTGTGTTCTATTATCATCGCTAGTGTCAACAGCAGGGTTGAATGCACCACTAACACACTTATCTGGGATGCTTTTCTTTTCAGAAATTGGTGTTCTATTATCATGTTTTGATAACAAATCCTCCAAGTTGGTAATGGGTATATCTGCATGCTTTTCCCTGAGGACACCTATCTCTTCCCTCCCAGTTGCTGGGGTAACCATAGAACGGTGTCCGGATAATTGTAGCTTTGATTTCTCAATTCTTTGAGAAAGAGCAGAACCAGGGGAGGGTGGAAACAATCCAAGTCTGGATTTGCTTTTCTGAATAGTTGACAAGCTCTCAACTAGTGCCCGAGTTTCCCTGCTCATAAAGCTTCCACCCTGTTTAGGGGAAGGAGTAACACAAGATAAGGACTGAGGCAACATACCAACTAAAAACGCACTTTGCCTTCTAATAGCTGACGAGGAAAGGGAAGCCTCTTTTGTGTAACGTAAGCTTCCTGATTCCTGCAGCACTATTTGAGGGTGACAAGCATCACTGCTATCTATACCATGACCTATGGGCATGTATCCATTTTGAGGAGACGAGGAAAAATCATCGATAGGTGATCTTGCTTCCACAGTATTATATTCAGGAAGCAATTCCTTGCTTTCATCTCCCAACATAGCTGCTAGTGTAGGAGATATATAACCGTAATCATATTTTCGAGAGTTTTCACCCACGATACTCATATCATTCGAGTCTCTACCACCACTTCCTTTATCAACTGGCACAGGAGATTTTGGAAATAGCTTCTTAGGTTCTGTTAACACCATTGCACTTCCTGTATCAGATCTAGAGGTAACCTCACTTGGTGTTTTTTCTTCAACTCGAAGATGGCTGCTCGTTGGAGTCCTTACATCTCCAGACTCTGACCTAGCAAGACTCCGAAAATGCATCGAAAACGCTGTAGAATCCATCGTCATTTCATGGTGCTCTTCAGAGAAAGTAGTATCCGACAATCTTCCAGGATTGATAAAATGAGAAGACACAGGGCCAAAGAAATTATCCTCTAATTGACAAAAAAAAATCGATTCAGCTCAAAATTCATTCACATGAGTAAGAACAAACCCTAAATTCAAAGTAATTGAAGCGTACCGTTATCACTAGTAGCAGAACCAACAGTACTACCTCCTGAAGATGGTGAATATTTTGGTCTCAAGAATGATTTATCCAATATAGCTTCGTATTCACTATCACCATCTCCGTCAGTATCTTCGCGGTCAGATGATTCACCGAAAAACCTAATTACTTTATCCTCAGGCTCTGATGTATCACCGTTTTGTGGTTTCGCGGCGGAGGTATTTGGCGGCGTCTCGTAATCTTCGTCCCGGTTGAAAATGTGAACGGAAGTAATTTCCCGGTCGGCGAAGCTCACTCGTCGGAGCCGCTTCCGACGCTGAGCTATAGATTCCTCGTCGGTTCCTATTCCGGCGGTGTTGTTCATCGGATCTTCTGGCTTTTCCGATGCCATTGGGTAGAGAGGATTTTGGGGGAATTTTCGAATTTTTAGGGTTTGAAATTGAATTATTATTGGAAATAATGTGCGGGAATTTTCCCTCACTTGTTTTTAAACAGTATTGAGAAGGAAGAACAACATTTTGATTTTGGTCGAATTGATTTAAAAAGGGATGGGTAAAAATGAGAAAACTCAATGATTTTGTGGCTGAACCATTTGATTAATCAACTTAACCGGTTGATTAGTAAATTTATACTAATATTATACTTTTACCCTTTTATAATGGCTATGGGGTTTGTTATTGAATGTTGAATTTTAATAGAATTGAAATTCAACACTAATCCAATGATATTCAATTTTATTTTTTTTTGGGGTCAAAATCCAATGTTATACAACTAATAATTCTAAATCCAGCTTTAAAATCTGGTGTTATTGGATCTTATATTTTTAAATCATGTTTAATAATTTTAATGTTTGGTGTTATTCAACTAAAATTTAAAATATTTTATTAAAATTTAGTGTTATTTAAAACTAAAAAACTTGTAAAACCGGGGTTATTGGTTCATGAATTTATAAGGATATGGAAATCCAAACAAAAATCATTTGTTTGTCTTCGGTTGCCGATGTGTGTACGCTTCTTCGGTTGAGTTTGTGAACTCTCATTTATCTCTATGTTTCTGTTTGAACTATTGTTGTAGTTTTAGTTTTTCTCATTTGCTTGACCATGTTGTATTGTTTTTTTTTTTTTGATAACCCAGTATCCAGACCACACAGTGATCTGACTAGCCCACTGGGCCTAAGCCCGCGTCACAGGGATTTTTAAGCCTCCACTTAAGGGCCCCCTGATACACTGGTGGTCTGGGGCGCCTGAGCAAGTCCGCATGTTAATTCCCAGGTGGCCACTAGTATGTAGCCAGGGGGAATCGAACCCGGACCATGTTGTATTGTTGTGGGTCACATAATTTGCTTGTTTGGCTCCTAGTAGCCTTTTGTATCCTCCTTCTATGGAGAACTCTTGATTAATTTCTAATGAAATCTCCTTATGCCAAAAAAAAAAAAAAAATCATTTGTTATTCAATCGTTGATTTTAAAATCCTAATTAAAATCATGTGTTATTGGTTCTATGATTCATAAATACTAGTTAAAAGTTAAAACCCTATGTTATTCGTTTAGTCATTTGTATTTAGATTTCAAAATCCAAATTGTATTTTAAATGGATTTGAAGGAAAAAAATAGAAGGATTCAAATCCATAGATAAACACATGTTATTTCAAAATTCATATGTCTTGATTTCATAATTAATAAGGATTTTCAAATCCTATATGGATTTACAAATCAATAAACCAATAACACCCCATGCATATTAAATCATTTGAAATAAAACCTCTTTGGAGTTTCATGAGTAACTTATTGAATCAAAATCCAAGATATACTGCAGAGATTTTGAAATCCACACAAACATATTCTTAAAAGCAATATCAGATTGCAAATCTAAACCTTAAAGAATTGATTTCAACTCCATCATTGAATAATACCCCCTAAAACGTATTTTCTTTCTCGATAAAAAAATTTTTAGTATTCATTTTCTTTTCATAATGTTTTTATTTTATTTGTATATTTTACATTAATTTATATATAAAATCGCTATAACAAATATCTAAATAATTAGTGTGTGGTTCAAAAAAAATATTATTTCTCTCTCTCTTCTCTTTAGAGAAACTTTCGATTAAGTTTTTAATTTGCTCAGAGAGTTTTGTTCAGGCTTTGCCGTCGCCTTTGTTACGTTGTTTGTTTGCTTGCAAGAGAGGGGAATTGTCTTGGTTCGTTTCTGTTTCTGATCACGAGAGATAACAAGCTTATCTTTTGTGTTTATACAAATGTGTCAGTTTTCGATGGATCAGAGGCGAAGTTTCACCATCTTATGGTGAATCGGATCAATTTAGAAAAACTGGATATGTGGTGGATTTGTTTATCCACATAGTAGTTGTTTGGTGGATTTTCTCTAGCTTGTTTTGTTGGGTACACTGTTTACAGAAAATTCAAGGATAGTTAGTTTCAACGAAAGTTGAAGAAAAGAAGAATTTTTTTTCGTGATTTTTAAATTCCTTTTATCCATGATTTAATTTGTTTGGAGTTTCGATTCGTCGTGCAAAGAGTTTTATTGGTGGAAATCAGAAGAATCAATGGTCAAATTTCAGTTATCGACAATGATTTTCTTCACCTGAATCAGATTCTCAGACGGTGGAGATTGATGTCAGAAAAGCTTTAGATTTTTCATCCAACGTGTCTTTGTCGTTACCACATGTTGTCACGTGGATTTGGGAAATTTTGACGCATATATAGCAAAATTTTAAATGTTAATGTGATATTCTACAACTTTAGGATATATCTGAAATCGAATATGCATTTACTAAAGAAAAAAAATTTGGTCTAGAATATCCAAGACTTGGATACATGAAATTACCGGTTTTATTCTGTCTTGAACTCACTTACGGCATGATTCAAAATATCATGTAGTCCCCAAAAAAAGAGGTCTGAAAGATCCATCTCATTTCTTGATGATAACATTTACGGAAAAATTTCATGTTCCCTTTTTTGGTTCATCTGACGCTACTGTCTCCACTCTCCAAACTATGTAATCTAGTTTAAATAAACTCAGTGTACACCAAAAGACTCTCTAGGACTGATTGGATTGGGCATAGAGCCCATGCACATAATATTGGCGGACATTCAAATATTGCATGGTTAATTATTTTCTCATCCATTCTACCTCCGAGAAAATGAATCCCTCTAGCTATTATTTAACTGTAATACATCATGAGTCTAATTACCATACAAAATGTCTTTGTTTTTATTGTCATTTGACTTTACAAGCATGAACACTTAGGATATTAACTGATAGGCCTTACCCTGAATCTCCTTTTCTAATGTCATTCAATTGGACCATTTCACTACCATTTCCATCGGGTGCATTCCAAAAATCTTGGCAAAGTGTTAACTATTTATTCTACATTTTCATAATGTTCGGACATATTAAAATCTTCAATATATTTAATCTATTGTAGATTGATCTTTGAAGTTCGCTTATTAATGAATTTAATATTTAAATCCATATATATCAAATGATATGGTGGATTAGGCTCGGCGTACAGACTTCAACCTGTTTTGGCAGCTCAATACGCACAATCCCAATCTTCATTTAATCGCTAGGTGGCCACCTTGGCGGCGGATCTCCCATGGCAAAGATTTTGATGGATATATATATATATTGTTTGAAAAATTGTTTGATAAGAATCAATCACTATTTGAATCAGTGTACTAAAGGAGCTGCTTAAAAAAAGAAAAAAAGAAAAAAGAAATTCAAGGTCAGAAGTTTGCATGTTGTAACTCCGGTTTGGTGGACTTGTAGTCCTTGACTCTTCTGGCACGTTGTAAATCTCTCTCTCTTTCTTCCCCTCTTGTGTCTAGTAGGCAGACACAAGTTTCTTCATCCTCTCTGCTTATTTTGCTGCAAGCTTCATCTTCAGAGCTGCCCGATTGGCTTCACGCCCATCCTGAAAACAACATCAAGATTCATCCACATTTTCTTTTTTTTTTTTTTTTTTTTCATCAAGCACCATTTTTATTAAGATATCGGAAAGAGCCAATCAGGAACCGACGAACTTACATGGGAAAAGAGACTGTTTCGAGCTCGATCATTTTTGGCTAAACACTCTGCTCGAGTATTACAACTACGAGGAAGAAATCTAATATTAAAAGAAGGAAAAAAACAAACGAGAGACCGGAAAGAGGCCATTTCTGCTGCAAAAGTTGGCCAAACGTCTTGGTTGTCGAGGAGAGAAATCATGTCAGAGCAATCGGATGCGAAGGCGCCAGTGTTAATGCCTAACGAGATCATACATTCCATTGCCCAAAGCAAAGAATCAATTTCTGCGTGGAGCGGTGAGAGACTTCTTCTCGAACTCTTTAGTCCAAGATGAAGAATATTGTCTTGGTCGACTAAAACCCAACCATGTCCACTTAGGGTATCCTCCGTATGCCAGGAAGCATCAATCTGGCATTCCGAGATCCGAGGCAGAGAAGAGTGGGGTTGAGCCGAGCGGCCGAGAGGCTCGGGATCTACCTCATCTTTCAAGTTAGCTTGCTTCCAAACAGAAGCTTTTCGTAAAGCCAAGGCCAAAGTTTCCATAGGGGGTTCTTTGAAGTTTTCAAATAGGAAGCGATTACGGCTTTTCCAGATATACCATAGTATCCATGGAAAGAGTTCTAAAACATCCTCCTCTATTCCAAACTCTAGACCTCGCCAGAAGAGGAAATCGAAGTTGTAGAAAAGGGAATTTCTAGGAAAGATGTGCTCGGAAGAGGGAATAGGTGATAATGCCCAAATCTGTCTCGAGGGCGGACATTCAAAAAGAAGATGGTTAATAGATTCTTCTTCCCCTCCACAGCGAGGGCAACCTTTGTCAGTACCAATATGTCGGTAGACAAGTTTTTGGCTTGTGGCTAGACAACCCGAGATACATTGCCACGCGAAATGCATGAGCTTCCGCGTAGTTTTAAGCTTCCATACTTGTGCCTGAAGTGTCGAAACACCCGGTCCCTGAAAAGGGAGGTCACAAGTAGGACGATACAGAGCTCTCGCGGCCCAATAACCGGACTTTACCGTGTAATTTCCTGATTTGGTATGAGACCAACTAAAACCATCGCTCAAGTAAGTACAACTTGGTCGGATCCCTAATATGAGTGGAATATCTACAGGATCAATCAAAGATTGAATGCGATCCAATTTCCACGTTTTCGTGGTTTGGTCGATGAGGTCATTAACATAGAGATGTGGATCTCGAATGTTAAGAATGCTCTTTACGGGTCGCGCAGGAATGGTGGGAATCCACGGGCCTTCCCAAACTCGGGTTAACATTCCAGAGCCAATGGTCCGTCGACGGCCCGAAACAAGTAGTGGTTTGGCCGCCATAATACTCCTCCATCCATAGGAGGGACGGTTAGAATTTCCAATATGTAGAGGATCACTAAATCGAAAATATCTACCCCTCAGGACCCTGCTCAAAAGAGAATTTGGGTATCTAAGGAGGCGCCAAAGTTTTTTTGCTAAAAGAGCAAGATTAGACTCTTCAAGCGTTCTAAAGCCCAAGCCGCCATCGGAGTGTGGCGTGCAAAGCTTATTCCAAGCAATCCAGTGGATACCTTTACTATTTTCATTAGTTTTCCACCAGAAATTCGCAATTGCACTACTCACGAGGAGAAAACACGATATGACGTATGTCAGAAGGGCCTGTGCTACATATTTTATAAGGACCTCTTTGCCTCCTTTGGACAAGAATTTAGCGGACCAAGTATTAAGTCGTTTTTGAAGCCTATCCCTAACGAAAGCGAAAACTTGAGTTTTGGAGCCATGAATCTTCTCTGGTAATCCCAAGTATGACCCCATGCCCCCGTCTTTGAAAATACCCAAATTCTCCTTGATAGTATTTGATGAGGACATCAATTTCGTGTTGAGTTATCAGCATCATGGCCAAACATAACCGAGGACTTTGCAGTATTTAACTGTTGTCCCGAAGCCTCGCCGTAAACGCGGAGAATTTTGATGATTTCCTCACCTTGGATTGGGTCGGCTTTATAGAAAAATAAGCTATCGTCCGCGAAACTGAGGTGGGAGGTAGAAGGGCTAGCACGAGATATTTGAAGACCTTGGATTCGGCCATGCCATTCTGCTTCTTTGAGGTTAGCGACCAAAGCTTCGGTACACAAAATAAATAGGAAAGGAGAAATAGGGTCCCCTTGTCGAGTTCCCCTCGTTGGTTTAATGGACCCTCTCGGTGCTCCATTCAAAAGAACTTTATAAGAGTCTGAGGAAATGCAAAAAGATATCAAATCTACCCATTTCTGAGCGAAGCCCATTTTGAGCATTAGGGCTTGTAAAAAGGACCATTCTACTCGATCATATGCTTTACTCATGTCCGTCTTTATAACCATAAACCTTTTCTTACATGCCGGATTGGTTCGAAGAGCATGAAAATTTTCTTGCGCTATAAGAATGTTGTCCGTAATGAGTCTTCCCAACACAAAGGCGGATTGAGTCTCGGATATTAATTCCAGAAGAAGTTTTTTAAGACGGGAGCTAAGGACCTTTGAAATAACTTTGTAACTAACATTACACAAGCTAATTGGTCGGAACTCCGTCATTTTCCTCGGTTTATCGGTTTTTGGAATCAAACATATATTTGTCTCATTCAATCGCTTATCGAAAGAGCCTGATGAATGGAAGACTTGAACTACTTTTACTAAGTCCGACCCGGTCAAATCCCAGAACCGTTGGTAGAAGAGGGCTGTCATTCCATCCGGACCCGGAGTTTGGTCCGGGTTGAGAGAAAAGAGGGCTCATCTAACTTCCTCTGGGGAAATTTCTTTTATAAGATTCTGGTTCATAGCTTCCGTGATCAAAACTGGCACGTCCCTAAGGGCGGAATGGAAGTCTTGTGGTTCTGAAGTAGTGAAGATGTCTCTGAAGTAGTGTACCGCTAAACCCTCTATATCCACTTCTCTATCCACCCACATACCATCTTGGTTTAACAACCCAATGATCTTGTTTTTTGCTCTTCTTTGCTTGGTAATAGCATGGAAGTATTTAGTGTACTTATCGCCGACTTGGAACCACGTTTCCCTACTCTTTGCCCTCCAAAAGATCTCCTCTTCTCTGTAGGCATCGCATAGCTTCCATTTTAGGGCTAACAAATCTTCTGCAGAGATGGACTCGTCTTCCTGGGCTTGGTCAATTTGATTCTGTAAGGCTAGAATCAACTTCTCAGAGTTTGTAGAACTCGATTTCTTCCAAATAGAGATAGTTTTTCTACAGCTTGAAACTTTTTGCAAAAGAAGAACACCTTCTTGGGAAGGGAAAGTCCAGCCTTGAATGACCGATTCTTTAGACCCCGGTTTACCAATTCATCTTTTATCAAAAATAAAATTTTTGACAAACCGGTGAGGACTATTCTTGATTGAAGCTAGGAGGGGTCTATGATCAAAGCCCCATAATTTTAAATACACCACATTAGTGTGGAAAAAAATTGAGTTCCATTCTTTATTACCCAAAACTCTATCTAACCGCGATTTGATAAGACGACGAACTCTCCGACCCGTAACTCCACAACTACGACGCCCCACCTAGGAGAACAAGTTGCCCTAAGATGGAACCTCGATCATTCCACAATTTTCAATCATATAACGGAAAGGAAGGAACGACGATTCGGACCTACGTTTACCGCCTCTCTTCTCATGGTTTCCGGTAATTTCGTTAAAATCACCGATCGTAAACCATGGATCAGAACGAGTAATGCCAATGCACGTCAAGCGTTCCCAAACTAATTCTCGGTATTAAACTGCCAGATCTCCATAGACAAAAGTAATAAAATCACGGTTTCCATCAATAATAGTCTCAATATCAATCAGTGATCACTAACAAAAACAAACTTAACTGGATAATCTTTTGTATACATAAGAGCAAGACCACCACTGTTACCAATAGGTTCAACAATTTGAAGAGAGTCAAAACCTAAAGATACTTGCATATTCGGAAGGTGCACACGGTCATTTTTAGTCTCTGATAAAAAAAAGAAGCCTGGAGAATACATACGACACATATCTTCTAGTCGACGGGTAGTAAGTTCCGCACCCGCCCCTTGACAATTCCACGCTAGAATCCTCATCTATTATTTTCGGAGAGAGAGTAAATCCCCACCGTACTAATAATTGAAAAAATACTCTCCATAAGAAAGGAGGAATATGTTAAAATTTGGATAATACAACTGGACCTCAAAACCAAGCTTCTAACATGTCGAGAACAAGTCCACTTCCAAAGACTAATGGACCAGACCCATAACATTATCATTTTGGTGGGCCAAACAGGCTTTAAACCCATAAAATTTTCAAGGCCTAAACAGACCCGAATAGAAACATAAATGGGCCAAGCCCAAACCCGGTTTAATCGCAAATATACTAATTTGATACTTTGTTGACCTAGCTCGGTCATATCGGAGACGGAGCGGCGGTGAGGTTCGGTGGTGAGGCTCGGTGGTTGTGCGGTGAAGACTGCTTCACCCAGGTGAAGGAGACACAAAGCCAACGCTTGTCTCACCGGTATACGAGTCAACCGGTGGAAGGAGGGTGCAAAGGAGAGCTTCTGCGAACAAAAATCTTCAGCCATGGAGGCCGAGAAGGGACCAGCTATGGTCGTGAGGCCGAGAAGGGACCAGCTATGGTCGTGACAACCGGCAAGAGAAGTTTAGTGGCCAAGCTAGAGAATTGTCTTGACGGCGGCAAGCCGCACCGTCAGAATAAAACAACAAACTTATGGAATCTTGTGAATATGGTAACTTTTCCTTGGGCCAAGAACATTCTAGAGTAAAAATTCTCACACATCATCAAAACTTAGCAATTGCTAGAATTATTCTACGGATTCGTCATGGAGTGAGACTACGAGAGATAAGAGAATCATCATCTCGAAGAAAAAATCTCTATTTGGTGAAGAAGATGAAAGACAATGAAGATCTACGCCCATTTAGAGTAGATCGAAGGGAAAAATTATGATGGATGGGTAGGGGAGAACGAGAGTAGCTCAGATCTATTGTCGGGGATCCAAAAGCATCATTTCGTCACCGTCCGTACAAGCCACCACGAGAGAGAAAACCAGGTTCGGTGAAAACGGGTACATTTTTTCATGAGAGGCTGGTCTTGTGAGAGTAATCGAAGAGAGAAAAACAAACGCCGGAAAAGGAGGAAGAAAAAGCATCACCGGAAAAAGCTGCAGCGGCGAGGATGGATGCTAAACGCCGGAGGAAAGGAAGAAGACGGTGGAAAAAGCAAACCAGAAAGTCGGTAAGGTTCATCCACATTCAGAGTCTAACAAAACAACATGAATCGGAATCAACCTATGAAATTCAAGTGAATAAGATCTAACTCACATTCAATATAAATGACAATTACCACATATGACAATTTGCAGCCAACAAAATTAACACAAAACCAACAGCTCAAAAAAAGAAAGTTCCAATAGATTTGACCATTAAGCAGCACATTAAGAATCAAAAGTACAGAATCTGTAGATCACTAACCTGAGAAAGAGCTTCTTTCTCTTCTTGTTGAGACTTATTCCGTTGAAGGAAGTCAACATAACCTCTTGTCCCTATTGATGAACAGCTTGATCATATTAATTATGCATATGTATCATGTACAACTTAAGCACAACACATATCCTTCTTTTCTTATACACTAGGTGAATACCCGTGCTATGCTGCGAGTTTTTCTATATATCATGTTTGATATATATATATATTATGTATATATATTATGTATATATATATATATATATATATATATATATATATTCTTTCTAATTGTTCAGATAGGGATTTGTGTAGACTTGGACCGGCTATCTGAGTGTAGAGGTTAAAGCCGCTGGTTACTCATCGGATTTGTCCCTCGTTATTGTGTGTGTCTGTGTGTGTGTATTAGGGGTCTCGCTCAAGTCTTATAGACATAGCTTGTTAGTCATCATCAGTGAAATAAAATATATATATTCTCTGCTAAAATTGGAGATTTTCTTGTTGTGAATTTTTGCTTGGACATGTCAGGTCCTAAGTATATCTTCTTTCTAATTGTTCAGATTATTAACGATTTATGTTAAGAAAGTTAACTACAATACTGCTATATGAAATAAATATTTTTAAAATAGCTAAAAGAAAATAATGTAAAATAGTTTTTTGAAATTTTATGTCCCTTTACATTTGCCCTTACATTTACTATAATTACTTACTTATTATTTTGGCTGGATGAAAACTATTAGCATAGTTTGATTATGTGATGTTCTTTTTCTTTTTTTTTACATCTTGTGCGATGTTTTCTGTGTTGTTAACAAATATACATCACAAAATCTAATATGAATATATGATATATAAACCTTTTCCATTCTACTTTATGTTTTGATGGTTTAAACCGTTTTATAATATTTAAAACTTTTTATAACATTCAAAATTAACAAAAAAATACATCAAATTGTATTCGAAATAAACAATAGAAAATTGCAAACGGTTTTCGTTATGTTCTCGGTGTTAGAGACCTAACAAAATTCAAGATTGAAAACTCCATGGTGGAAGTGGAAGAGGAAAAGACAACATTGTTATAAAACTCAAATGTAGTGCTTAAGAAACGGCAAAAGAAAATGGAAGTCACATAATTAATTAATGTATTATTTATTAATATTTATGTTATTAATTTTGAGAAGTACACATGTTTTCTCTTCAGTTGTTGATGTGTCATTCATATGGAGAGATTTATCCAATTTTCATATATATGATTACAAATAAGTTATTTACGTTTATATATCTATATTTTAAAACTTAAGTTATTTATATTCATATATAAATAAATGTTATTTAACTTCATTCTTATGAAAGTCAAATAAATTCCATAACGCAAATGTGGATTTATATACTCTCACAATCATTATGGGAGTAAATTAATTGTGGATTTACTATTCAGTTAAATTCTGCAGAAATGATATTTGCTTATATTTTTTAGTTTTTAATGGTTGTTCATGGAAATACAATAATGTTTGGTTTTGGTTTTGTTAATTTGAATCAAAAGTTCACAAATTCTTGATTGAAAAAATAAAAATAAATAAGAAAAAAAAACGACAAGAAAAGCTGTTTGGTAGAAAAAAATTGTAACGTGCAATCGGAGCATTACAAATATTTCTACGGCATAACATTGTTGTTTGAAGTCATGACTGTGAGTCTGTGATGTTGTCATTTGTCAATAAATTAAAGGATGAAGAACAAGATAAGATTTATAGCCACATGGAACAACAATAATAGACAAAAGCTTCTTGTTTCCAAGAACTATACTACTCAAGTTTCCATGCGTGAAGAAAAAGGCAAAACTCCGGTGGCCAAGGGTTACTACTCTTGGTCGAATAATACCTGCTCCCTGTACTTGTATCGCTCCCACCACCACCGTGACCACTTCCTTCCATGTCGCTGTCTTCGGTGGTCCCTGGTTTGAATATGAACAAACCATGGCCTGTTCCCGGCGTGCTAAACAACCAATCATACACATCCCAAAACACTTGAACAGGTTGTTTATCTACCAGCACTGTCTGATTCCCTCTGAATTTCCATTGCAAATTCTTGACTTGTATTAACACAATCCCGTCTATGCTTATCCACATTTCTGGCTCTTTAGGCCCCGAGGTCGAGCTTTCCACGATGATCTCGTGTTCTTTTTTCCTGTCGTAAAACTTAGCCCTCGTCGTAAAACACTTCTTGCCAAACACGTTTTCTTTCTTGTAGAACAAGGCAGCCTCTACCAAAGCGGGCCTCGACTTTGTTCTTTTGAAAGCTTTCTTCTTGTAATCACCCACCAACAAAACCACCTCTTCCTCCGAGACTAGAGCCACGTAGAAGTCTGAGCTCGGCTCAGGGCTACTCGTGAATTTAGCAGACCTAAAATCCCAATACACCTCTACCGGGTTACCTTCCACCTCAAACGACTTATAGCCTTTCTTGTTCCAAAAATGCCAAGGCTTAAGATCAACCTTACAACAATAATTCATATCCCCTTCCACGTTAGTCACCATGACCATAAGCGAATGGTTCATGACATTCTTGGACCACAATACCGTAACATTCCTCCAAAATCCGGATATATGCGCTTGGTAAATGCACGTCACGGTGCTTTGTGCCGTCTTATACGTTACAGGATCCTCTGTTATCTTCTCTGCGAATTGACTACTCCCTGTCGAATGTGATCTAAATGACATGATCGGTTCTCAAGTTTTACACACAAAAGATAACAAATTCTAACCTAAATATTGGTTTCACATGTCAACCAATTAATGGTATAGGGGTTTTCTTAGAGGCTCGTGAACAAAGCCCCCTTGTGGCTTCTTCAGCAGATCCAAGAATGGGAGAAAGGAAACAAATTAAACGAACAATAGATATCAAATTGAGAAGATATGTTTTGGGAGAATTGTTAGGGGATTTGGATAGAGATAGAGAAGAGAAAATGGATTAAGGAAGAATGATTGGGAGAAGAAGATCGAGAACCTCCATGTAAGGATGATGATGACGCGTAAGGACGTTGAAGGATGTTTCATCTTAACAAACAGAAATTGTATTTGTTTTTCCATGCATATCCGTTTTTTCTTTCTATTTTTTGTTTCGGTAATGACTTATTATAACAAATCCTATTGGTTTCTTCAATGCCAGTTGTTTTTTTGTTAAAATACAACACAATATGTTACTCTCTCTTTATACTATTTTTAGGTGATATTCTGTTAGTTAGTTGGTTCATATTCGCAAGAATTTAGAAGACTTATTAATTAGTTGCTACTTGCTACAAAGGGTTTTTATTTGGAAAATACTAGGGTTCACTTTTAGGGGTGAATCATTTTAGGAAATTTGGTCTAATGTGTCATTCACTGTAGCATAACTTACTGAAATTGCCACAAATCATAAACCTTTCGAAATGTGCCAAAATTGAACTTTAAAAAATAAAGAAGAAGACGAAAATAACCTTGCTATGTGTTGCTGTGTTTGGCGAGAAATTTAATGAGTAAGGTTGGTGCACGTGATGTGACGTGAACCGTTTGGCATTTATTTTGGACAATGCCACGTTTCTTCGGTGAAAGACTGTTAGGTACGAATATTTAGCAACTAAAGACGATTGTTTAAGAAAGAGATTGGAGAGATTTAGTAGACCAAATTTCGTAGGACATAGCAAAACTTGTCCATGGAGATTTACAAACTTGTTGGATTTACGAACATCAATGTAAAGGGTAAGGACAAATTCCCACATAAAGTTGTGTGTGTAGAAATAGATTCGTGTTGTCTACAAAAATATGAGGACATGTTACTAAACTTTAATATAGAGAGAGGACAAAATGTTTCATATGTTGACAGATAGAGTTACAAACTTAACAACATTGTCCACATCTATAGGTGGACACCGTTATATAAGGTATTAGGCAGTACAAAATGTTTGGAAGACAAAATATAATTAAATTCAAAAGTTGTCCTCTGCAAAACTTGTCCATAAAAAACAGTTGCATGCAATAGGCAAACCTTGGCAGTGGTACAGATTCTGGAAGGGAGATAGTTCTGAGAATCCGGATCTGGCACCAAATGGGCTGAATGATAACCGACACACTAATCTGGACTTGTCGAAATAATGGATAAGTTATTTTGTTGTATTTGGTCCATGCAACAAATTTGTCTATTACTAAAATTTGAGGGAATAGACATGATATCCGAATAGACATACTTAGATAGAGAGGAATCCAGCAGGAGAAATTCGTTGGAGGAATAAGGGGGATCATGCATCGATTCGGAGGGATCCGAAGAGGCGTCTTGAACCGGATACGATGTCTTCGATCTGATGGACAACATAAGAGAAATAGTGGTTAGTGAAGAGTTGTGGGAATCAGACGAAACCTGTCTACCAGTTCGCGAACTTGTCTATAACAAAAAGTGATGAAAGAGACAAACCTAGATGGTGACGAAACCGCGGGGAGAAGTTTGTTCAGGGAGTTAGAGGGATTGATCGCGATAACGTAAGAGATCGAAGCGACGACTTGAACCGGATTTGTTGTCTTGCACTATGGAAATAAAAATGAAGAGAATTTTGGTTAGTTCTACAAATCCAAAATCAACGGTTTCCGGAGAAGAGAGATGGAATACATATACCCAGAATCAATGTTTATGGAAGAGTTGGAGAGATCCTTATCGAGCCTCACCTTAGGGAAACAAAAAGGGGTGAATGTCATGACAACAGAATCTGAGTTTGGTTGGAAGAAAACTATGAATCCTAACGTCTTCTTCTTCTCGAGAATTTCTGAAATGGAGAGAGAAACGAAAGAATTCTAATGTTTAGAAATGATTTGGAAATGAGGAAGAAGACGGAAGATTTTTTTGTGCGGCTTCAAATGTTGAACACAGAGAAAATGGGGTTATCGAGGGGGAAAGATGATATTAGGTAAAATAAAGAAGCATTTGTTCAAGGGTAATTTGGACTTTTCACAAAGGATGTATGGCACAATTGGAAAAGGTGGAGCGGATGTTGCAATTTTGGTAAGTTTTGGTACAGTATATGGCACATTAGTTAGTTTTCACAATATTTTATCCACCTCATCTTTTTCTAACCAATCAGAATCTGCCACTTAATAATAATCTATATATAATAGTAATCTAATAAATATCGCACATCTGAACGGTTGCGTCTTTTATCGCAACCTTTCGTTTAAATCGGTTATTTTGGTTGCGTCTTTTCGTTGATATATTTACGGTTGTGTCTTTTATCGCATCTCTTCGTTAACATATTTACAGTTTTTTTTACAGTTATATTTGTGCAAATTACAGTCGTATATTTTCAGTTTACAGTTGTGTCTTCATAGTTGCATCTTTCATTTAAAGTTATGTCTCATATTATATAGATTTAAATTTTGGTTTTAAAACTAAAATATATATTATATGGTTGTTTTTTCAAAAAGTTGCAATCTGAATAAATATTTTCTACGGTTGCATCTTTTTATCGTAACACCTCATAAACAATTGCGATGTTTAGTTGAACCATTGCAACATTTACTTTATTTAACGAACAATTATAATTTTTAATTTATTTTATAAATCGTTAAAACATTTAATTTTTGAAAAACTAAAAATATATATTATACGGTTGAATTTTTTTAGAAAGTTGCGATCCGAATAAATGTCTTCTACGGTTACGTTTTTTTTTAATCGTAACTTTTTGTAAACGGTTGCAACCGTTTAGTTGAACCATTGCAACATTTAGTTTATTTCACGAACAAATGCAACTCTTGGTTTATAAAATAAACCATTATAACATTTAATTATCTATAGTCACGTCTTTCGGTATAACTTTCTCTAAACTATTATTTCAATTTTAGTTACTAAAATATAATTAAATGAAATTTTAAACGTTTAATTGAACCGTTGCAATATTTGGTTTATTTGACAAATTATTGCAAGTTTTGGTTCTATTTTATGAACCGTGGTAATCTTTAGTTTATTTGACGAACCGTTGCAACATTTGGTATATTCTACGGTCGCTTCTTTTGATTATAGTTCTTCATCAAATTTTTAATTTTAATTACTATAAATGAATATGTTGCTACCGTTTAATAGAACATAGTAACATTTGGTTTATTTTACGAACCAATGAATATTTTGGATTATCTAATGAACCGTTGTAACATTTGGTTTATTTGATGAACCGTTACAATATTTGATATATTTGATGAATCATTGCAACTTTAATTTATTTGATGAATTATTACAACTTTAGGTATATTTGATGAACCGTTGTAACATTGCCTTTTGTGATACATTTTTTAGGGCATTAACTAAAGCTTTTTTTTTGAATAAAACATTAACTAAAGTTATATCTGTTCATCTAGAGTATTATCTTGTCACCATGTTTTATTCGTGTTTTTTTAGCACATACACTTAGTTCTAATAATTGTGTCTTTTACAAACAATTTATCTATTTAAACTTTCATCTCTTTGTAGCTCTATATATGTATATATATCATGTTTTTAAAAGTGGTTTAAATTTATTATTTCTTTTTGTTTGATATTTTTTATAGAAAGTTACATTTTTTGCTATTTAGCATTCATATATATACTTTGTTATCTATATCATTATTTTTTTTTCTAAATAAATATCTATTTTGCTTATTTATTTAATTTTTCTGAAGATTGTCTCTTTTTAACATAATACAATTTAAAATATTACGTCTTTTTATCGTAATATTTTGATAAATATATTTTTATAGCTAGTTATATTTATAATAGTTTAGAAAATGGAAAAATTGCATCTACTCATTATAAATTTTTGTGTAATATTTTTTATTTATGGTCGTATTGTTTCAACATAATATTTTCTAATAATAATACAAATCTTAAAAAGTATTTGTGAGAGTTTACGTTTCTTTATCATATTTTTTGTAAAATATATCTTTATTTATTGTTAAAAAAATTGTTTTGAAACTTGTTGTCTCAATTCATTATGACATTTTGTTTTTCTTCAAAATAGCCTGAAATCTTTTTCCATGCGACATCGCGGGGGGTCTAAGTCCTAGTAATAATAAAGGTAAACTCATTTAATTATAAAATCTAATATGCCACCAAAACGAAGTTATATATCGGTTTGAGTTTAGAAATGACGGTTATGGTTTAGATTTTATAATTAAACGAGTTAAATATCATTTTTGGTTTATAAACGGGTTTAGATTTTACAATTAGACGAGGTTAAATATTGGTTTGGGTTTAAAAAACGGTTAGAGTTTAGATTTTACAATTAAACGATGTTAAATATCGTTTTGGGATAATAAAGGATGATTAATGTTTAGATTTTGTAATTAAACGAAATTGTATATCAGTTTGGATTGATAAACTAAATGAATTTAATTTTTTTATTATTTTTATTAGGTAGCAGAAATCAAAACAAGAAAACGAAGTCAATGAATTACATTCAAAGTCAAACAACAATATCTCTAATAACAATCAAAACAAGAAAACGAAGTAAAAAGGAAAATTTTGGATGAAGAAAGAGAAGTTGGGTCGAATGGGTTTTTTCGGGTTAGGTTAGTGGTTAATTTTAGTCTATTTAATTTCGGTTTAGAATCACTTTTAGTTGGTTATGTTTGTTTAGAAAGCAATAAACCAACTAAAATCGAATTCTATGGAGAGATGTTTAGAACTATTTCAGGGAGATTTAGATTTCGAACTTTTAGTTTAGGGGGATATAGGTTTCGAATTTTGATTTCGGAGATATTTAGCATGTGGTCATAGATTGGTGTGGATCTATTATGATGTTATACTTCTCGTGGAAAATAGATCGTTTTTAGTCAAAATTTGAGTAAAGAAGTGAAGAGAAGATTGAGAGTCAAAATTCAAGAAGGAAGACATGAGTAACAACACATCAAGACGTTGCAACAATGAGTTCTAAAGATGTGAAGCTAAGAGATTTTGGAAGGCAAAGAAGGAAGTTGGCCAAGTACGTAGGCGAGACCGAAGGAGTAGATGGTGATTTTTTGTCGAGTATCTCTAATAACAATGTGGTGATTACATTCAAAGTCAAACAATAATATCTCTAATAACAATCAGTGAGTGCTTCATATTTAATAAAATAGGCAATTGTCTAAGGCCACCTTAAACCTCTCTAAACCTGGCACCGCACTAGTATTATAGTACTTTTTTGGCACGATATATCCACATTCAGTCTTTTTATATTTGTAACTATGTACTCGGTCAATAAGTAATGTACACGATTCGTCTTGTTTGCCTAAAAGAAAAAGATTCGTTTCTGTCTATAAATGAAGGCCATCCCAAGAAAGTAAAAAAGCAGATCTCAAAATATGGTTTCATAACTCTCGTTTTTCTCTTCATCAATTCCTCTTGTGCTGAATTCCTAATTCAACAGGTATTTTTATTTTTTATTTTTAAAGCTATTTTAATTTTTATACAGAGGCTTACATTTGGTTCTTTTTTGGACAAATCCATTGGCTTTTTAAACGTAGTTTTTAACAATAATATTAACAACGTAGTTTGTTTTCTTAACAATAATAACAGTTTTTTTTTTGTCTTTTGGTAAAAGGTATAACATTCGATTTAGTTAGTTCACTAGTTCAAGCAAACTCATAAAAAAATATTCTGAAATTTTCGTATGAGGTAAGTCACTCAAGTCTTTCCCGATCAGGTTTAATCCAATCCTATGGATAGAGGAGGTTGTGGTGGTGGCCCTGGTAGAGGCGGTCGTGGTTTTGGTGGCCGCGGCCCAGGAGGTCCTGGTTTTGGTGGCCGCGGCCCAAGAGGTCCTGGTGGTCCTGGTCCTGGTTATGGTGGCGGCCCAAGAGGTCCTGGTCCTGGTTATGGCGGAGGAGGAGGTCCTGGTCATGGTCCTGGTCCTGGGTATGGTGGCGGCCCAAGAGGTCCTCGTCCTGGCTATGGCGGAGGATGGGGTCCTGGTCCAGGTTATGGTGGAGGAGGAGGTCCTGGTCCTGGTTATGGGGGAGGAGGAGGTCCTGGTCCTGGTTGTGGCTCAGGGACAGGCGGCGGAAATCAGGGGCAAGGAGGTGGTAAAATGAGTTTCTTAGTTAAACACTAAGACCAATTTCTTGATTTTCTTGGAATTTTAATTTAGATTTTTTTTTAACTGGAGTGACAGGAATGTGGAGAGATGAGCGACCACCAAATAAGATACTGACTATAACAAGTTTCTCCGTGATTCAAGGGAGAGGAGAACCCTACGAATCCTCTGTCTTTGAGGCCGGTGGTTACAAATGGTACAGAACTACACTTCCATAATTTTTTGTTCACTTTTTACATATATATATTTGAGTTTATTTTGATGTGAAATTAAAAATGAATCAGGAGATTAGTTTTGTACGTGAATGGTAATCAAAACGATGGTGGAAATAATCATATTTCACTTTACGTGAGGATCGAAGAGACAGAATCTCTTCCAAGAGGCTGGGAAGTCAATGTTGAACTCAAACTCTTTGTCTACAATGGGAAGCAACGCAAGTATTTGACTGTTACAGGTAGTTAAGATGTTTATGGAATTTTACTAGTCCATTATATATTTATAGATACATATTTTTTTTTTTTGGTTTTAAAAAAAAAATTGTGGATGTAGATTTCAAATATTAGTGTGACATTTTCCATGAACGGAGTTGATGTGACTTCCATGTGTTTTGCAAAATTGTGGATGTAGATGGAATAGTGAAACGATACAACGATGCAAAAAAAGAGTGGGGATACGGAAAATTGATCCCTCTTCCAACATTCCTTGACACGAACCAAGGTTACCTTGAGCAGGACACTGCTTCTTTTGGTGCTGAGATTTTCATCGGTACACCGGTCCAGGTACAAGAGAAAGTCACGTTCATATCAAACCCTCCAAACAATGTTTTCACTTGGAAGATACTTCATTTCTCTACCTTGGAAGATAAATTCTATTATTCTGATGATTTTCTTGTTGAAGACCGATACTGGTTAGTACTTTTGTTAACCATATATATCTTTTAGATCGAAGTCTAAAAATTCTTAAAGATTGCATCTGTTATGTAAATTCCGCAGTAGTCAAGTACAATAACGGTTTTTGGTTGATATATAATCAGGAGGTTAGGATTTAACCCAAAAGGTACTGGAGATGGAAGATCACAAGCAATCCCAATCTTCCTATATGCTCAAGGTCATAAGCCAAATGCAGTTGCTACAAACACTTGGGGAGCGGTTAATCTGCGGTTAAAGAATCAACGAGGCTCCAACCACAAACAAATATATTGTAAGTAAACTAATTAACCAAAAAAATAGGTAACAAAATGGTAATCTCCAGGATAAAGTAAATGAAATTAATAGTTGGTATAAATTGTTTTTTTTTCAGCTGCAGCTTGGTACCCCACTCGAAGCGATTATGGTGTGGGAGTTAACACTATCATATCGTTAGCAGAATTCAATGATGCATCGAAAGGGTATATGGTGAATGATGCCATTATCTTTGAAGCTGAAATGGTGAAGGTCTCTGTGACCAACATCGTCTCCGTTTAATTATCTCTACTTTTCTATCATCGATCAAACAACCTTATGAACAAGGAGACGTTTGATGAGTTTTAATAAGATTTAAGTTTACAATGCATGTGATGTAATCGTTATTTCCTGGTCGGTCTATTTTCGTTGTCAATAAAATGAAAGTCTCTTGGTTTGAAATATTTTTAAAGATGTTGGGAAAAGTTGGAGTGTTTAACTATAAGGATAAACTTAACTATATAGAATGGGGTTGAATGGTGATACAACAAGGCTATAAGTTCGGTTGGTCTTATGTGTTTAAGGGCCCAAGTATTGTATATGTATGTGAAAGTCAGAGGCAACATTTAGTAAAAGAAAAATAAAAAAGAGGAGCAAGATATAAAATTGAATCATATAATTAAGAAAAAAATCTTCAAACAGACCAAAGCATAGTCTAGTATATATGAAAGAAAACATAATGAAATTCAATAGATAAATAAGAAGGTTAAGAAATCTTCTTCGAATCAACAGACTATCAACAGGAGATCGTATGGTCAAATGGAAAGGGAATGCATCGGGATCTTGTGTTCTATGCAATACCCACAAGAGACTCGAGATCACCTTTTCTTTGCTTGTGAATACAGTTCAAAAATATGGGCGACTTTCGCTAAGGGTCTTCTTAAAACAAGGTACACAATAGTTTGGTCACTCATTCTAGATTACATTTCGAACTCACAGCTTGAACGGGTAGAAGGATATCTCATAAAATCTGTCTTCCAAGTGGTTGTATATACGATATGGAGAGAACGCAATGGGCGACGGTATGGTGACAAACAAAAAACAGCGGAACGTATAACGAGTTGGATTGATAAGCAAGTAAGGAATCAGATCACGACGATTTGATTAATGGGAGATAGGCGATATGTGGAAGCCTATCAGTTATGGCTTAAAGTCTATGGTTGAGATGCTTGTTGTCAAAATTTAAATTTCTATTTCGGATTTTCTTATCAGCAAAACGATGCACTAGTTGTACAAACATTTTCTTTTTCTTTTGAATATAATTTAACATTAGATTCAAAAAAGAAATCTTCTTCGAATCTATCATAAGAGGTTTAGTGATCTTCTCCTTATCTTAGATGTGTACTCCAATTTTGAAAAAATTGAAGATAATTATCTTCTCCTTATCTTCTCCTTATCTTCGAATCTATCATAAATATGAAAAAATAAAGTTTAGCTATAAGAAGACACTGAAGATAATTATATATATAGGTTTAGAGACGATTTATTTTCGCATCGGGAAAGGCTCTTAGTCGATACCTAAAGGGCTGTCGATCCACAACTTGAATTTTTGTTCTGTATGCTTCTTCCTCTTTTGGGCCAAAATCGATAGACACTTAAGGGGTTATAGATCGCACATGTGTTCTTGAGTCTGTTTCAGATTTTAGAATGACATGTTTTCAAATTCCGAAACCATAACTGAAATGATCTCAAACCACCACTGAAAATGAAAAACTGAGCTTGTTGGTTGTTATTTACATATTTATATTTACATGTTTATTTATATAAACATTGTATTTATGTAAATACCCCTCTACTTGTGAAAATAACATCACGTCTCTTTGAACGTATGTGACTATTAGAAAAGCAACGATTGATCTAAGAGAACGCTTGGATTAATATTTAAAAGATGTCACGATACAGAGATGGGAGAGGGAGAGACGAACAAGTGAGAGAGATGGAAGAACAATACAGAGAGATTAAGGAGAGACAGAGATTGAGATTGATTCTAATCTTCTCCTTCTCCAAATCAGTTTCTGAGAATCTCAAAGTAGGTTTGCTAGGGTCTCTGTAGAGGTGTGAATACAGAGATCGATTGTTGTATCCTGCAAGATAGACGCCCACAAGAAAGCTAATAACACCACTGTAGGGGCGAAATTCTGTCTTAGGAGATTGCTTATTGCAAGCCTCAATCAAATCAAAACGTTGTTCTTACGTTGAAGTAGAGAAGAGATCGACGGTGCACATACTCGTGTATGTATTCCTGGTTTCAATTATCTACTTGTTACTTATTCTATAAAGTGAACATATTTGTTTATGTGTATTGATCTGCATCTATAATCTTCGTTCAACAGAGCTATCTCTGAATGTCGTCGGAAGGAATTAGGAATTCTAAGTTTTAGACGCTTCTGCATGCATGAAACAACACTTTCATACTTGCTCACTAAAATTTTTTTAAAAAATGAAACAACTTTTTTATCTTAAAATGACATGATTTTCTTCAAAAACTCCAATTTTGCTCCAAATCATCCGTTGACCTGAAATTACTGAATAAAATATTAACATATAATGATGTAATTAGGTATATTTAAGTTTCCTTTAGCTTAAGTCTCCTTATTATGATCATGTATATAAAGAAAACATATGTTTACATTTCTAATTAATGAGAATTTAGTTTGACTCACAATGAGTTAATATGGTATCAGAGCAACTAATCTTTCTCTCTCTAACAAACTTTGTTCTCATTCGTTTCTTCAAGCTTTTTTGACCATTTCAATGGCGATTTCGAGCTGATTCCAGCTGAATCTAGCTTTATTCTTCTTCATTGAGCTTCGATTCCTCAACATTTGAGCTTCGATTCCTCAGATCTGAACGATTTTCTGATTTTCTTGAACTTTGAATCTTCCGTCACTTCATCACATTATCATCTTCTTCGTATCTTCTTCATTTTCTTCGCTTTTCTCTTCTAATCTTCGATTGTTGCTACGTAATTCGCACAATCATCTTCGTTTCTTGATAACAGTCATGGTTATCGAATCATCTAATTCTCAAAGTTCAAGAACACAAATAGATCAATTTGATAATCCATACTTCTTACACAAATCCGATCATGCTGGTTTAGTTCTCGTCTCCGATCGTCTCATAACTGGTGCAGATTTTCACTCATGGCGTTGCTCTGTTCGTATGGCGCTGAATGTTCGAAACAAATTGGGATTTATCGATGGTACGATTCCTAAACCCTTAGAAACTGATAGCGAATATGGATCATGGTCTCGCTGTAACGATATGGTAGCGACCTGGTTGATGAACTCAGTTTCTAAAAAGATAGGTCAGAGTCTGTTGTTTATTTCGACTGCTGAAGGAATCTGGAAAAATTTGATGTCGAGGTTTAAACAAGATGATGCACCTCGTGTTTATGAAATTGAACAAAGACTTAGTTCGTATTATACTGAATTGGTAACATTGTGGGAAGAGTATCGCAATTATGTAGAATTGCATGTGTGCACTTGTGGAAAGTGTGAATGTAATGCAGCTTGTCTGTGGGAGAGATTACAACAGCGCAATCGTGTTACTAAGTTCCTGATGGGGCTTAATGAATCTTATGAAGCAACAAGAAGGCACATCTTAATGCTTAAGCCAATCCCATCTATTGAGGATACATTCAATATGGTAACACAAGATGAAAGACAGAAGAATATGAAACCATTGTCAAAGTCAGACAATGTTGTTTTTCAGGCATCAAATAATCAGAATCAGAATGTGAATGCTACTCAGAATGTGTCATATGGAGGTCAGTCTGATAATGTTGTCTATGCTGCAATGCAGAATCAATATAGACCAAGACCATCATCAAGACCTGTTTGCACTTACTGTGGACAGACTGGTCATATAATGCAGAAGTGTTTCAAACTTCATGGTTATCCACCAGGTTATATTCCGGGTTTCAAGAGTACTTTCAATGGTCAAGCATCATCACAGAGGTCATTTACTCCGTATAATCAACCTAGAGGACAGTTTCCTGGTTCACAATCTGTCAAACCTCAGAATCATGCAGTAGCAAATGTTGTGACAAGTTCAACGCATCGTTATCTACCTCCTCCGGCTGCTAATGCTGTGAATTTGGATGTTAGTCAACTCAGTTCTGATCAGGTTCAGTACTACACCAAATTAATGCTCATGTTAAAGTTTCAGAGCCTTTGGCTCCTTCCCTACAGATCTCATCTATTTCAGATTATGGTATTATGGCTGCTCAATCAACTTCTGGTAATGTCTCAATGCCTATATTTCCTACTTCTTTTCCTTCTACATCTTTAAGATTTGAAAATCAAACTCTTACTTTTCAATATCAATGTCTCTCTTCCTTATATACAAATCTTCCTCATGGTAGTTGGATCATTGACAGTGGTGCAACTAGTCATGTCTGTTCTGACTTAGCATTTTTTAATGAAACAGTGACAGTCTCTGGAGTAACAGTCTCACTGCCTAATGATGCTAGGGTGGATATTACACATTGTGGCACTGTGCATTTATCATCATCACTCATTTTAACAGATGTTTTGCATGTTCCATCATTCAAGTTTAATCTCATTTCAGTGAGTAGTTTACTAAAACATAATCAATGTTCTGCTCATTTCTTTTCAAATTTTTGTTATATCCAGGAGTGTATTCAGGGCTTGATGATTGGTAGAGGTGTTCTTCTTCACAATTTATACATCTTACAGCTTGAACAATCATCTCCTGCATCATCTCCTGCATCTCATTTCTCTGGATCCTTGAAAGTAGATGGACATCTGTGGCATCAACGCCTAGGACACCCATCTTCTGACAAGTTAAAGCACATTCCGGGTATATCATCAGTTTTAGCTTCATCAGAATCTCATTGTTCTATATGTCCTCTTGCTAAACAAAAAAGATTGTCATTTGAGTCTTTAAATAATCGAACTTCTGTTCCTTTTGAACTTGTTCATTTAGATGTTTGGGGTCCATTTTCTACAGAGTCTGTTGATGGTTATAAGTACTTTCTTACTATAGTAGATGATTACACTCGTGTAACTTGGATTTACATGATGAATAATAAAAGTGAAGTTTCTGTAAATTTCCCTATTTTTCTTAAGCATGTTAAAACTCAGTATGATTCAATAGTTAAAGCCATTAGAACTGATAATGCTCCAGAATTGAGATTTGATGATTTGATTAAAGAAAAGGGCATGGTTCATCAGTTCTCATGTGCATATACACCACAACAAAACTCTGTGGTAGAAAGAAAGCATCAGCATCTTCTAAATGTGGCTAGAGCATTGCTTTTTCAATCAAACATACCATTAGCTTATTGGAGTGAATGCATATTGACTGCAGTTTTCTGATTAATAGAACTCTATCAGCTTTACTTAACAATTTAACACCTTATGAGTTGCTTACAAAGAAGAAACCTGAATATGATCGTTTAAGAAGTTTTGGATGCCTTTGCTATGTTACTACATTACAAAAGGATAGACACAAATTTAGTCCTAGGGCTGATGAATGTGTCTTTCTAGGATATTCTTCAGGTTATAAAGGATATAAGATATTGCATGTTGATACAAATATAATTTCTGTCTCTAGAAATGTCATTTTCCATGAAAATATATTTCCTTTTAAGCGCATTGATCATTTTGTTCCATCATTAGACATTTTTAGTAATATCATCATGCCTTTATCAATTCCTGTTGCACTTGATAGTCACATTATAGATTTGCATCATGATTCCACTGCATCCACATCTCATTCATCATCAACAAACACTGGTGCCACACATACTCAACACTCTAGTGTCACAGAAATTCCTTCTGAGACTGCTACTACAGAGACGACTGTGGTTTCATTACCTCATGCTAGGCCAAAACGACCTACTAAGGCACCAGGTTATCTTTCTGACTATCACTGTTCTTTACATCAAATTTCTGCACCTTCTCTTTCTCATTCTCCAGTAAAATCTTTAAAACTCAATACCACTCCTTATCCAATATCATCATATCTTTCATATTCTTCTATAAACCCTCCCTATCAGAATTTTGTTTTTTTCTATTTCAATTGAGACAGAGCCTAAAACTTTCAAGCAAGCCATAGTATCACTGAAATGGACCAAGGCCATGGATGTGGAGCTTGGGGCTATGGAGCTTAACAAAACATGGAGTGTGGTTTCATTACCTCCTGGTAAGAATGTAGTAGGCTGCAAATGGGTCTACACCATTAAATACAATGCTGATGGTAGCATTGAAAGGTATAAGGCTCGTTTAGTTGCTAAAGGATACACACAACAGGAGGGAGTAGACTACATTGATACTTTTTCTCCTGTAGCTAAATTGGCTAGTGTGAAATTAATACTTGGTTTAGCAGCTAAACAGGGCTGGACTCTGACTCAGATGGATGTTACTAATGCTTTTTTGCATAGTGAATTAGAAGAAGAAATTTACATGAGTCTTCCTCAAGGATATACAACGTCTGCAGAACTTCCACCAAATCCAGTTTGTCGATTACACAAG
This sequence comes from Arabidopsis thaliana x Arabidopsis arenosa, assembly GCA_019202795.1. NCBI lineage: Eukaryota > Viridiplantae > Streptophyta > Magnoliopsida > Brassicales > Brassicaceae > Arabidopsis > Arabidopsis thaliana x Arabidopsis arenosa. The sequence goes on along the minus strand of CM032920.1, from coordinate 11,728,838 downwards.
TCTATCTATGGTTTGAAGCAAGCTTCTCGACAGTGGTATAAGTGTCTTTCTAAAGCACTGCTGGATAATGGCTTCACTCAATCATATGCAGATGAAACTATGTTTGTCAGACTCACAGGTACATCTTTCATAACCATACTGGTTTATGTAGATGATATTCTAATAGTAAGCAATGATGATGCGGCTGTTAGCTCTATTAAGATCAATTTAGCCCGAATGTTTAAGATAAAAGATCTTGGTCCAGCTAGATTTTTCTTGGGATTAGAGATTGCAAGGAATTCTCAGGGAATATCAGTGTGTCAGAGAAAATATTGTCTTGATCTTCTTGCTGATACTGGTTTACTGGGATGTAAACCAAAGTCTGTTCCTATGGATCCTAAAGTCAATCTCACCAAAGATACTGGTACATTACTTGAAGATGGAAGACCCTTCAGAGAGCTTATTGGCAGATTACTGTATCTCTGCATAACAAGACCTGATATTACATTTGCAGTTCATAAACTGAGTCAGTTCTTATCATGTCCCACTGACATTCATCTTCATGCTGCTCATGATATTCTGAAGTATCTGAAAAATAATCCAGGCCAGGGATTATTTTACTCTGCTTCGACAGAGTTATGCCTCAATGGTTTTGCAGATGCTGATTGGAGAACCTGCTTGGATACTAGACGATGTGTTACTGGTGTTTGTACTTTTCTTGGTCATTCTCTTATTTCATGGAAGTCCAAGAAACAGGAAACAGTGAGTGGTAGCAGTACTGAAGCTGAATACAGAGGTATGTCTGTGGCAACAAAGGAACTACTTTGGTTCAGTCAGATGTTGAAAGATCTTCATATACAAGTCACTGCTAAGCCAAAGCTCTTTTGTGATAACAAGTCGGCTCTGCACATAGCTAATAACCCAGTGTTTCATGAACGTATCAAGCATGTGGAGATAGATTGTCACACGACCTGTGATCAAGTGAAGAATGGTTTTATGAAGGTTTTTCATGTGTCTACGAATAATCAACTTGCAGACATTTTGACTAAAGTCTTGCATCCGGGTCCATTCTACTCCATACTCAACTGATTGTCTGTGTCAAGCCTCTTCTTACCTAAGGATGATTCGGCTTGAGGGGGGTGTATTAACATATAATGATGTAATTAGGTAGATTTAAGTTTCCTTTAGCTTAAGTCTCCTTATTATAATCATGTATATAAAGAAAACATATGTTTACAGTTCTAATTAATGAGAATTTAGTTTGAGTCACAATGAGTTAATATAAAAAACTAAAACATATAGAAACTAAAATCAAAGTGGTAAAAATCATGACATTTATAGAGTTCGGGGTCTCATGTTCATATATCACCTTTAGTTAGCATCCAAAAGGACCAAAACAAGTAAAGTACCTTCCACGCACGCATGCGTTTGCAAGTGTTGGTAGCAAAAATGCATATTCTCAAACATAAAGAAAAGCAGAGATGGGTCCATTTGGGAATCATATAAAACTTAGGATGTTGTCTAATTTGTCATTTTATCATTGGTCTTGTGACAAAAAATAAAAATAATCATTGGTCCATTACGTTATCTTCATGTTCGCGTGTGCAATGCAACCTTACCGGATCATAGATTCTACTCCTTTTTAAAAGAATATGAATCGAATATTGTTTTCTCTTAAAACATAACTTCACTATGATATCTGTAAAATCATGATAAGTGTTTTTAATGAAAACAAACTGTGATATGTTATATAAATAAATATATATACATATATATATATATATATATATTCATATTAAATAACTCTTGCTAAAAGTATCAAAAGGCAAAATAGTTTTTTTTTTTTTTAAAAAAAAAAGGCAAAAGGCAAAATAGTTGTAAAACAGATGTTCAGATTTTTACGTGTTTTGCCCATTAATTATATTATTTGCAATTCGCGTAATGTCATTTTATTAAATAGTGCATGTATTTTTTTTTACAAATGAAACAGCATGCCCTAAGTTAATAAGAACAAATAGAATTCGTACAAAATTTTGGTTATTTACATAATTACATTCTACGTTTGCTACTCGGCATTGTAGGAAATGACCAATAGGGGGGGGGGGGGGGGGGGGGGGGGGGTAGGGTAGGGGCTAGTCCGACAAATTTGGAGGCCTAAAGCATGATTTAAATTTGTAACGTTTGTTTGAAATAATTTAATATTTAATTGACTGATTATATACTTTACAACTTTGTTATAAATTTTATTCTTTAATAATACAATATATATGATAGTTTTTTTTTTTAATTTTGATTTTTTTAATATGTGAAAACATTTCAGTTATTTTTTTTATTTTTTTTGTCATCCAAAATTAGTTAGAGCTCAAAAGAGTCATCCCTGAGGAATATTGTTTACATATGTGATATGAAGCGGTTCTGCACGAATCTTTCGTGCTAGATTATCCGCTTTTACATTAGCATTACGAGAAATTAAAGATAAAGAGAAGGATAAGAATTCTTCCTTGTCGCTCTGAAATTCCTCCAAGTACACTGAAAACGCCGGCCATTCGGTTGGAGAAGACACCATCTTCACCAGATCAGAACAGTCTGTAAGGAACTCTACCTCTTGATTATCTGCACCAATCATACACTTCATCGCCCAGAGAAGAGCCTCGAATTCTGTATGTAATGGAGATAGACTTTTACGGAGGTTGGCAGCTCCCATGGTTGGCGGCTCTCCGGTTGATGATGTACAAAACCATCCTGCACCGGAAAACTTATCACTTTCTTTCCACGATCCATCCACAAAGCAACGACATCCAGAATAATTCGAATCAAGTGAAGCATCCCCCACTCGAGAACGAGTTACCAATTCCACAATACCATTAGTTTCATGATGAAGCTCGATTTGGGCTGACTGCCACAATTGTGCTTCTTTTTCCGCTAACCGTAATACCTCTAACGGATCTTTATCAATAGTTTCAAAGATTTTTTCATTCCTTGCTTTCCAAATATACCAGATAATCCATGGAAAGGCTGAAGAATCAAATTCCGAAGGTATTCTCCAAAATAAGTGGTCCAAATTCGCAAAAATAGACTCCGTTGAAAAACATTTCAGTTAAAAATAAGCTTTTTTAATTAGTTTATTTAAACTATTCTTAAGTCTTAAAGTCTATACTATCTGTATCTTAAAATCAACAAAAAATAAACTATACAGACAAATGACAAAATGTTAGACAGATATTAAATGATTAAAGAATAAGGTGTAATTGTAAATAATTAATAAAATAAATGAGGTGAACATGTATATAAAAGCAAATACAAAAGGGAATTTTTTTTGTTTTTTGGTAGGATACAAAAGGGAAATATTGAACAAACAAGTTTTAATAAATATGATGTTTTGTATATATTTTTAATTTTTTTCTTTTTCAAAAAGGACCCCAAGAGAACATGGAAAAAAGAAAAAGAAAAAAAAGACCCTAAGAATAAATAAGTAGGTTATCGTTTGAAAGACCCATGATTGGGAAAGTCAAAAGCTTTCAACCTTTAGCACTATGCTATGATTAAAATTGCAATGGTGGTCCTTAAACTCAAATTTATTGTGGGTCAATGTTATTGTTTGAAGGGTTAATTACGGGTCAGGCCCAAGTTTTAAGTTTTTCTTTCAGGTTTTGACAAAGTGGGGAAAGGCTTTCACCATTTGACAATTATGTCAATTTCTGACGAAAATGCCCTTGAAGCCGAACTGGTGTACAGTGACAGCGAACGAAATCGTCAGGCGAGTTGGTTACGTACAAAGTATCTCGTTAGCTACAGTTGTTTAGTTTTTTAATATTTCCGTCGGGTGTACAGTGTACCGCGAACGAATAAAATAAATAAAATATGGTGTCAGAAATGGTTTAAATGCTGAAAAAGTTGAGACATGACTCATTCCAACTATAATCAATGCAAACTCATCATTACATCTTATTTTAATCCTCTCAAATCATAAAATCGTACACTGTTTAGATTTTGTAAAGAGAAATAAGAAAAAACATAAACTTCCCCTAAATATCTATGAAGGAATGAGATTGAGGCCATTTTAATCTTGTTGTTTAACAAAGTTTTCCGGCGAGAAAGCAGTGACCGTGGTAAGTAATGAAGTTGTAAATATAAATTTTAGTTATTACATACACTTTCAATGAAAACAAAATTGATTTGGATACAAAACTGCAGAAAATTGATATATTCCTCTCTTAATTCTATATTTGTTCTGTAGTAAATATTAAATGAGGAATGTGCATTAAGTGTGTAGTTGCAAAGTCTTTTTTTAGTTGGAGGTATAAAAATTGTTCTCAGTTGCATTTAATGGGGTTCTCCTGAATTTATGATGCAGGATGTTAATGGAGATTCCAGTATTTATTATGGTTGGTGATTGGATAGTAACAGAAAAAAAATGGAAATTTGAACCTGAGAAAGGAAGCTATGGTCGGTGTGTACGTGTTAGGGAAAACATGACGTACACGGATTTGACACGTATATTATGTGAGGTTTTCAATTTGAAGTACAAAGAATGGCAGCCAATAATTAGTTACTGGATGCCGGGAAATATGTCAATTATGATAGAACGTACACGCCCTCCTATCTACATTGACAATCAAATGAGTTTGGATACATTCTTCCTGCTTCGTGTTGGGGATCCAAGTGTCAACTTGTTTGTGTCTTTCAGTAGTACTGTAGCTGCCACTAATGCGGATGTAGATGACCAAACTGACGTACATGATGAAAAAATAAATGAAGATTCAGAGGATGAGAAGAACGAAGAGGTGGATGGGGAAGAGCGCTGAAAACATTGAAAAAGATGACGATGTCAGTGGTGGCTATAGTGCGGGAAGTACTCTCGACCCTACTATAGACATCAGTGAAGGTAGTGGTGAAGATTACGATTTCAACAAGTGGAATGATTTGATTGTAGAAGAATATGGAGTTGGCCATGTTGAGGAGGACGTCTGTGACATTCCACCGACTGGAACCGGCAGGGGAATTCAGTCGTATATTGGCAGAGTGTACGACCACAAGTCAACGTGTACGTACATGAGAAACCAGTGCGAATTTGGGTGACACACAGCTAACTATGAATTCAACCCGGACGTGTCAACATGGATTGCTCCAATGTACGTACACTAGAGAATGTGTACGAGACACAGGATGCGAAGGTGAATTTGTTACGTATACGGTAGTGGTAGTGCCGAAGACTACATTACAACGAGTGGACTGATTTTGGTGTTGAGAAATATGGGATAAGACATGTCGAAAATGTTGATGACACTCAACTTACTATGAGGCTAACATGAAAAATTCAATTGATTATTAGAAATGTGTACGTATACTAATTAACATGTACGTAATTGATAAAATGTCGATCATTTTGGAAAAATGATGACATTCAACCATTTGTGAGTCATAACCAGGAGGTAAGACATGATTTTTGGAAGAATGTACGTACATTACTAACTATGTACACGAGAAAGTATCTGACAGTAAATGTTTGACGTACACAAATGCAAATTGGCCTGATATATGTAAAGTGAATGGTAATTGTGTGGATTTTGCTCTAGTCTTCGATGATTTAGTAAATGCCCGAGTTGACGAGACAAAAGTATAAATTAGTACGACAAGAGAGACATTTTTTGTTGGGAGTGTATTTAGAAAAAAAAAATCAAATAACAATGGCATCATATCTAGTAGGAGCGTCATAGAATACATCCCCGCCATCGCAAATATTGGTTTATTATTTTATCAATAAATTTATCTTAACAAATTTAATTTATCGACAAAGGTGTACGTTCATTATTACACGTGTACGTACATAAGTTTTTCAGAAATATGAAGAACAAATATTCTTTGACTATATATTTTTTAATTATTATATATGCATGTATTTTATTGAGATATATGAATAAGTAACAAAATGGCTTGATTTTGGAGTCAAATCCTATAATTTTTATTTTTTTTTGAAGAGGGTGGTTAGAGATTTATTACAACCACTTTAATATTATACCATATACGTTCCACTAAGAAACTTTCGTGTACGTACACCGTAAATTGCATATACGTACAGAGAAGAAATTCTATAAAGGGTATAACTGTAATTTTTCAGTCATCTTCAACCTGAGTATATTTTTCTGCAACCCTAATTTTTTTGCCATCGTTAACAGTTATCTCATAATCTTGTTTTTTTTACGTTTTGAATGCTTTTTTACATATAAATCTTGTAAATCTAGCATATTTTAAGTTTGAAAAGGTAAAGTTGAGTCTCCGGAAATTCGTTGCATTTGGCTCGTCGCCGGGAATATGAAATTTATTTCCACCTACTCGACTCAAAAACTCTGAATCGAAGATGAATGAGAGACTATTCAGATCTTAAGAAAACGATTATTACTAGATTTTTGAAGATGAAAAAGTTGAGATTTTTGAATTCTTTTACTCTTTCTGTTTCTTTCAATAATTTTTTTTTTCTCACTTATAATGAGACAAAAAAAAAGAAGTACAAACGTAACTAAATGATAATAGTTTATGGTTAGGGGCATTTTGATCAGAAAAAAAAACACAAATTGTTAAATGGTGAAAGCCCAACTTGACTTTGTCAAATGGTGAAAGAAAAATTCAATTTCTTACTAAACGTGAAAATAACTTTTGTTTGAAAGCAAGAGTCGGGTTTGAGTTTGACCAGGGAGTCATTAGTCAATAAACATGCACTACAAAAAGAACGATCTTGTTCATGGGTACTACATTTGCTTCTCTTGTTCTTATTTTGGGGTGTCTTAAGAAAGATTGAGGCGAAAGATTAACCTTCAAAGATTTCTCATAAGATTAACACCCATATATATATTAAACATAATTTATTTCCAATAGTTTGCCGTTAAATAAGAGAGAAATAAAGTTGTCCGTTATGGTAGTGGCTTAGGGTTTTCTCTCCGAATAAGAAGTCTTGGGCCCCGTATGGTGATAAATGGGACGGAGTCGAGTCAGAAGAACCCAAATTAACCACAAAATATTACTTATCGTTGGAGCTTGTTGTTGGTGTTACCACATTCTAAACAATCTACAGTTGACTCGGACTAATGGATGGTCGCCAAATCAATTTATTTTTGTTTGATCCTAACGGATGAATTTGCTCATGGATTTGCACGGTCACATATGATAGTGAATGGACCCTGATTGGTAAGGGACTTTCTATTTGGGAGAAAAGTAACGGGGTTACCTCATATATGAGAGTTTTCGGTGAGGGGAAGCTTCTAGTTGAATCATAATGTATATGTGAAACACCCTGATTATAAAACCTTTCAAATATTAATTATAAAAAAAATAGCAAACACAACCGACATTAAAAGGCTTGGAAACATCATCGTTTGAAAACCGTAAACAAATTTTGTTAATCCAGTTAGCTGACATGTCGATGGTTCCATTGTTTCAATTGGGCTAACATACTATTCTTTACATGCATCACGGCCACAACCTTCGAGAATTTAACTCATCATATATTGGTCACCGTGACCCTCGAATATATAATTTGAAAACTTTCCACCACCTCAACAATCCGATCCATGCTCATGCTCAACATTTCTCCTTTATCTATGTCATCACAACCCTCGAACCTATGGTTCAAATTTAACCGGTCATTATGCATGACTCTCGAACCCATAGTACGGCATAAACCGGTCATCATGCTACATGCTTGGCCATCGGGCTGCTTAGTCATGTTGTACTTAAGAGTTAAGAGTATAAACCTAAGTAGCAAATGGCTTTATGCACTGTTGATTGGCACCTCTTGGACCACATATTGTTTGGGTGTGTGAAGTGGCGGACCCAGAAATATTTTTTACCGGGGTCAAAATATAACTAAAAATAATTATAATTTGTAAAAACTCAAAAACTAAAAGCATATTTATTTCCTTTTAAAAAAACATAAATTAGGTTCAATATTTATGGGTGAATCAAACAAAAAGACTAAAAAAACATGTAAGAAATAGTGTCAAACACACAAAATAGAAGAAAAATATGATAAAGTGAAAGGGTTTACATACAAATTTGTAATTTTAAGAGGTTCAAAACAGAAGAAATATAAATAATATCATAAATTTTAAAGGGTTATAATGCAAATTTAGAATTTTAGGGGGGTCAGCTGACCCCCTTTAAGCCTCTTTGGGTCCGCCCATGTATAGTTAAGGCCTAACAACACAGTGGTCTTACTCACGTGGATCATTCGGAGTAACTTAAAATCAATCTTAATATATCCTAAGTCTGACCTTAAGTGTCAAAATCATAGTGAGAATAGCACATAATCTAAATAACATTTGTCAGTGTTGTGAATTAAATCATTAACTTTAACTAAATTTTCAATTAAATCGTTAATTTTCGTTTATTTTGCCAAATGAGCACATCACCAAGTCAATTAACAGACTAATTTAACAGAGTTAAGTCAATGTTAACATTTTACGTTAAAATTCAAAACGACGTTAACTTTGCCAAATATATTTATTTTTTTCTTATCTGAATAAATGTCGTCATTCCAAACAATTTTACAATGGAAAAAATGTTTTATTGCAAAAAAAAAAACTCTTTCAATGTACGAGCCTACTACTATTAATTAGCCTATCAAAATGATACTTTTCTTAATTATTGTTTTGCCGTTTTCTTAATTTTTTCTTGTCAAAAGCTAATACTTTTCATATTTTTTCCTATTACTATGGCTGAATTAACGGAGAAAATATAATGTCATGTTAAATAGTTTGCCATTTACGACGTTTCTACTTATTAGTCTACCATTGCTTAAATACTTTTTGTATTGTTAAAGTCATTACTTAATACGTTTCTTTTATTTTATTTTTTTCACAGATAATACATTTTATTTTTAGGATTCTATTACTATGGATCTGACTGTAATTTGTAGCGTAATTGTTTTAACACAAAATAAATTTACTCTATCTAAATTAATAATTAAATATTTTAAAAATAATAGTAAACCAAATTCAAATCATTATATATAAAGTTTGTTATCAAACCAAACTTAAACCATTAGAAATAGCTTGTAAACCCATAAAAAAGGAAAACAAAATCAGAAAAACTAATGTTAAAGCAATATATGTCTATACATGTATATTAAATAGATTTATATTTATATAGCAATTCAACTCTAATATGACATTTTTTATATTTAATTAGTAATTTGTTTTGCAATGTTCAAAAAAAATTTATGCCTAGAAATCTAGAAGGTGCCAAACGAAACGATTTTCATCAATTCGCTGAGAAAAATCGGAAACCCAGTCAAAGCGGTTCAAATCGGACAAAATCTCTCAAATCGATTAATTTATGGATCACATTTAATTTAAAATGTTATAATAATTTAAGAAAAGTACATAGGATTTTCGATTTAATTCATCATCTTGAGCTTCAAGCTTTTAGTGTTTTTTATTTTGGTTTAAACTCTATGATATTTGTTTTTTTCTATCTTAAAATCAAATTTAATAATTACATTGCTAATTTTTATTTTCAAAATGAATTGTAATATATATTTAGCAATACATAATATTTAAACATATTACAAATAATTCAATAATTTCTTAATGCCTAGGTTCCAATTAGTCGTTTTATGTGCTTAGATTCCTAATTAACAAACGTTTAGTTACCGCCAATCGATTTTTTGACATTACTTTTGCCAGTACAATTAATTTTTTTACTCATCTAATTTTCCTTATCACATGATGCTTTTACCCTTTATTTTAACGAATCTATCGTTGTGCTATGTCCCTATTTTTGTATACTACTCACCATATGTATCAATTGAATACAATTTTTGTTATAATTCATTTAGAATATAGTTTTTCCTCTTTAAGTATAGATAAGACAATGATAAGATTAGGACCAAAACAACAGGTCATAAATTATCAGTTTTTTCTGCCAAATATAGCATCAATGGAAACTCCATTATTGTGACGCATTGTGACCACTTGAGCTTCTTATCATTTTTATTACAAAACCACCTTATTACCCTAAGCTTCCCTTTTTAAGCAACAATTGTTGCGAAATAATTAAAAGAACAATATAATGTGTTTCAAAAGATATTATATCAAGATATCGTTCTAAAATCAAGATTTCAAGTTCTAAAAATGGCTTCAATATTTTATTACTTTCTACATAAAAAAAACACACACGGCACAACCAAAATTGTTTTCGAAAACAAGAATAAAGAAAAAGGAAATAAAAACCGACTGTTTTATGCAATCCCTTTATAAAGAAGCAACGCACAAGCCAAAACCAAAACAGAAAGTCCAACAAAAAAGATACAAAGAAAAAGAGTAGAAGAAGAAGAAGAAGAGAAGAAGAATGAAGCTTACACATACCTTCTTGTTTCTTTTCTTTCTTCTTCTTCTTGTCCACACGAGCTCGAAACCCACTCTTGCTTCTAAAGATGTACGTACATTCATTTCATTACCCATTTACACTATAACAATCTTTTTTCATTTCACATTCTTTATTAACCATTTCTTTTTGTGTGGTTTCAGTCGTCTTCATATGTGGTGTACTTTGGAGCTCACTCTCATGTCGGAGAGATAACTGAAGATGCCATGGATCGTGTCAAAGAAACCCACTACGACTTTCTTGGTACCTTCATTGGAAGGTTCTCTAAACAAACAACCCTTTAAAAACTTAATATGTTAACCATTTTCATTAACTTAAGTCTTGATAATGTTTAACACCAGCCGTGAGATTGCCACAGACGCCATTTTCTACTCATACACGAAGCACATCAACGGATTCGCTGCTCATCTCGACCACGACCTCGCATATGTAATCTCCAGTAAGTATACAAACATTACATGTTGTCTTCTCTCTGTTTGTGTTTAATTTCAAGAGTTGACTCTGTTTCTCCTTTCTTGATTATTCCTCAAGAACACCCTGAAGTTGTGTCTGTATTCCCAAACAAAGCCTTGAAGCTTCACACGACTCGATCATGGGACTTCTTGGGTTTGGAACATAACTCTTACGTTCCTTCCTCTTCCATTTGGAGAAAGGCTAGATTCGGAGAAGATACCATTATCGCAAATCTCGATACGGGTTCGTTTTAATCCTTCTTTGTTTTAATATTTCTTTAGTTCTAGTCAACCTTTGCAACTTTGAGTTTGAGAGCCTTGAGATTGGTTTTTGGGAACATACGTACCCACTTTTAAAACCATATATTTTTTCAAACTTGCATTACAAGAAATATATATATATATCATCGTTATGTGAATTTGTTTTTCTTATAATTTTTTTTTTTTTTTTTTCTAGTAGTTAAGATCTCTAGATGTCAGCAAGAATCAAACCATATATATGCAAGCATGTGCGCATATGCATATTCATTAATATGCATATTCTCTTCTCTCAACTAAACTCATGGCATTTCTTATCTTTAATATTCTATAATCTATATGTTGACTACATCGTATTGTTGACTTGAATCATAAACACTAAATCCTTATAAGGATACCAAATTCTGTAGTAAATAGTTTTCTCTCACAAGAAGTTAGGAAAACGAATTAAATAAATACTTATCGAGATGTGAATAGAAATCTTCCATATAAATTTAGAGATTTTTGTTTCTGGAACAGAAAAGTTGGTGAATAATTCATCGTACAATTAGGTGCTTTTGGCACCATGCAATTGTCTTTTAACATAAAGTTAATGCATTTACTGCAGGTAACTTCACTAGTGGGTATGAGTATTCAATAGTGTATTCTAAATATAGTATTCATGAGTTATGACTTATAGACTAACTTAAGTTTTCAAAAAATAAAAAAGTATTGATACCAAGTGGGTAGTCTAGTGGTCTTAGTATCCTTTAATGGAGATTGTGCTCTAGTTTGAACCTTGTTTGAAAGAAATGTATTAATCACAGGCTGGTCCTGGCTGAAAAAGACTACAAGTCTAAAAGTTCCAAAATTCCCTCAAAAATCAAAGGAAGAAAACAAATTCTTACAATGCTCTTTATACTGAAAACTGTAACAGATCTTAATCATTCTTGTAGATGAGGAACCAACTTCTTAACATGGTGATCTAATTAGAGATTTTGTAATGGATGTTTTCGTAAATTCTTCGGTTTCAGCTAGATGATGTCAAGTGAATAGTAAAAAGAAACACTCTCTATTGGGTTAACACTTAGAGTTTTTAGTTCGATGTTTTTTTTCTTTCTCACAGAATCTTGGGATTTAGGATGATAAAGTTGGGATATGCATGAGATCTTTAACCTTTCATACCCTTCTTTGAATAATTTAATATTGATTCAGAAAAGCAATAGAAGTTGCCATAACTAAAATGGTTGGTTCATTAGGTTGTATGATTACGAGACACCACTATGCATTTTTATTTCTAGCTTGTAATGACTTAATCCCACTTACTATCTTTGTATTAATAAGAATAAGTTGTTGAGTAAAATTTCATAAACTAATATTTTAAATATGATTGTGTACGTGTATAAAAGGTGTGTGGCCAGAATCAAAGAGCTTTAGAGATGAAGGCTTGGGACCAATTCCTTCAAGATGGAAGGGAATATGTCAAAACCAAAAAGATGCCACTTTCCATTGCAATAGGTTCTTTTTCTATCTTTTACAATTTTATTCTTTCAAATTTGGTGTTCAATCATTTTCACGTTAAGTAATTATCATAAGATACAAACAAATCCTGGAATTATCTGTTCTCATTTCTTAGGAGTTGACACACTCACACACCTAGCGGTGGAATTATGTGTATTTGTTTCATATCAATCAAATTCACAATTTCTCATCAACAAAAAGAAGACACGTGTTGGTTGTAATAAGTAATATTTGGAGTCTTTTATCAAAAAAAAAGAGAGTCGTATTTGGGATTTGAGTTCCGTATTTCAACATCCGTGGGTTTGTTTTTGGTAAAAAGAAAAATAGAACTCATTGTTTGGAACTTTCGATAATCTCTTGAGTGATTGGACTAGATGATTATATTCTTTAAAAATAAATTTTATATTCAAAAAAGTTTAATTAAAAAAAAAAAAACTAAACTATATACTATTTCGAAATGCCATTTATAATATTAAATATCATGTTCAATTTTTTTTAAAAGAAAATCTATTTAAATAATGTTATTTATAGAAATAATACTCAATTCAATGCATCATTTACATTAACACTTACGATATAGTTATTTACACAATTGACCATATATTTCATATCCCACTTTACCTACTTTTGTAGAATCTTTTTTATCTTCACATTTTTATTCTAAACGTTCTCTTATACCTTTTCAACCTTTTTCTCTGTTTTTCTTGGCAAAAGATAGAACTGGAATCCCAAAAAGAAACAAAAAGATATTCATATATGATTCTTTTTAATTATAGGGCAAAAACTAAATTGATACAATGATACCCTGTAAAATACTTTGTAAATTAAAAACAGTTATTACCATTACCAGTTGCTATAGTGAAAAAAACAGTGAAAACGTGTAAAAACGTTTTTAAGTAAAACTTGTAAATCTTTTACACTAACATGTTAAGCTAATAACAAATGTGAATGAAGGAAACTGATCGGAGCAAGGTACTTTCACAAGGGCTACGCAGCCGCCGTAGGACCTCTAAACTCAAGCTTCGAGTCTCCACGTGATCTCGACGGCCATGGCTCTCACACTCTCTCCACCGCCGCCGGAGATTTCGTCCCTGGAGTCAGCATCTTCGGCCAAGGCAACGGCACGGCCAAAGGTGGCTCTCCTCGCGCCAGAGTAGCCGCATACAAAGTCTGTTGGCCGCCAGTCAAAGGCAATGAGTGCTACGACGCTGACGTCCTGGCCGCTTTCGACGCTGCCATACACGACGGAGCTGACGTCATCTCTGTCTCTCTAGGCGGCGAGCCTACCTCGTTTTTTAACGATAGTGTCGCTATTGGTTCGTTTCACGCTGCTAAGAAGCGGATCGTGGTTGTTTGCTCTGCCGGAAACTCTGGACCGGCGGATAGTACGGTTTCCAACGTCGCACCGTGGCAGATCACCGTCGGAGCTAGCACCATGGACCGTGAGTTTGCTAGCAATCTTATTCTCGGTAATGGAAAACATTACAAGGTTAGATATTAAGTCCAAGAAAATGGATCATATCTCTATATCTCAAATCTTGAAAATGAATTCTTGAAATTGAGCTTGAATCTTTTTCATTGATAGGGACAAAGCTTGTCATCCACAGCATTGCCACATGCTAAGTTCTATCCAATTATGGCATCTGTAAATGCAAAAGCTAAGAACGCTTCAGCTTTGGATGCGTGAGTTTGGCTAATCTCCTTACTTAATTATGCCAAACGTTTTATGTTAATTGTTAATTTTGAATTAATCTCTCTCTTTGTTGTAGACAATTGTGCAAACTTGGATCGCTTGACCCTATAAAGGCAAAGGGGAAGATATTAGTGTGTCTCAGAGGACAGAACCCGAGGGTGGAAAAGGGTCGGGTGGTGGCTTTAGCTGGTGGCGTAGGGATGGTTCTTGAGAATACTAATGTCACCGGGAATGATCTAACTGCTGATCCGCATGTCCTCCCAGCCACACAGCTCACTTCTAAGGATGGTTTTGCTGTGTCAAGATATATCAGCCAAACCAAGTAGGATTCTTGATTCACTTTACCTAAAACTTAACTTGTTTCAAGTGCTAAAAGAAATTTTTTTCATCGTTGATGTAGGAAGCCGATTGCGCACATTACTCCTTCTAGGACAGATTTAGGATTAAAACCAGCGCCTGTAATGGCTTCATTTTCTTCTAAGGGTCCAAGCACAGTGGCTCCTCAGATTCTGAAGCCTGACATAACTGCTCCTGGTGTGAGTGTGATCGCTGCCTACACTGCCGCAGTATCTCCAACAGACCAACAGTTTGATCCTCGACGACTTCTGTTCAATGCTATTTCAGGAACCTCCATGTCTTGTCCTCATATCTCTGGCATTGCCGGCCTTCTCAAAACCCGTTATCCTTCTTGGAGCCCCGCAGCTATCCGCTCTGCCATCATGACTACCGGTAAGAACGTTGCTGTCAAAATGGAAGTCTCATTCTTTATCACTTAAAACACATTACCATCTACTATTTGCGGCATATAACACCATTGGCTTATAACCAAATCTTGTTTCTTCCATGGCCATGTTCTGTTTTCTTGGTTTTAGGTTGGAAATTAAATGATTTTTTCTTAGTCTTGTAATATTTTCATACTTTGTGTTTGGTGTTGTTTGTGTTTTTCCCTTTCAGCAACAACAATGGATGACATTCCTGGACCTATCCAAAATGCAACCAGCATGAAGGCAACGCCTTTCAGTTTCGGGGCAGGACACGTCCAACCAAATTTAGCTGTAAATCCCGGTCTCATATACGATTTAGGCATCAAGGATTACCTCAACTTCTTATGCTCACTTAGATACAACGCATCACAAATCTCTGTCTTCTCGGGAAATAACTTTACTTGTTCAAGCCACAAAACCAGTCTTGTTAACCTCAACTATCCTTCCATCACAGTTCCAAACTTGTCATCAAACAAAGTCACCGTCTCAAGGACCGTTAAAAACGTTGGACGACCTTCGACTTATACTGTCCGGGTGGCTAACCCACAAGGTGTTTATGTCACGGTGAAGCCCACGAGCTTGAATTTTACCAAAGTTGGAGAGCAAAAGACGTTTAAAGTGATCCTTGTGAAAAGTAAGGGAAATGTGGCTAAGGGCTATGTGTTTGGAGAATTGGTTTGGTCAGACAAGAAGCATCGTGTGAGAAGTCCCATTGTGGTGAAGCTCTAAATTTGATTTTTAGTGCCAATGATGATATTTGTTTTACGAAATTTAGTTGCCTATGTTTCAATTTAAGGCTTACAAAGAATGGTGTAATGTTGTGCTAATCATATAAAATAATAACTAGACTATCACCCGTGGTACAACCAAGTTTATGTTTCTTTATAAGTGAGACCCTATGAGTCACCACTAATATAACGTTACGGCTTGGTATAGAGGGCAACAGAGACATTACAGTTGTGAGGAAGTGTTGGCACCAGCTCTTTAAACCTAAGGTAATGGTCTACCAACAGTAGACCATCTTGTCTAATATAATGCCTTTGTATTTTTAAGCGTAAGGTCCATGAATGAAACAACGTGCTCTGGCTCTACATCCAAACCAAGCCCGGCTCAATAAATTTGAGGTTAGTGAGCTGGAAAAAATATGCCATTTTTCTCATGTTTTTTAGGAAAATAAAATAAAAAAATTTGACCATAATTTTAATAGATTTCAATCAAAGAAAGACAAAAAATGAATGGACCCAGTGTTGTAGCACCTCCAACACATGTCTAGAGCCGGGGCTGATCCAAACATGACTTGTACCAAACTTCACCATATTTTGATCTCCAACATTGATCCAGATTAAAGGCTTGCAAATCCACGTAGTCGCCAAGATACACACGCTGCACAACAGATTAAAAACAAATTAAAAAAACATGGTTCTTGGATGATAGAAAAAATGGTCAAGGATAATAAAAACATGGTTCGTAGTAGTAGTTATACCTGTTTATGGTAGCAATCCTTTGTGTGTAGCTTCTTTAAATTAGGTGAGTTTTTTAACACTCTTTCTATACCAGGAATAACATACCGAAAGATCACTCTCTCAAGAGTCAAAGACTTAAACTTGAACATCGGAAAAGGAACACCACGAAGCTCGGCCATAGATAATATCTAACAGAAAGATATTGAATACCGTGATCAGTACCATGAATATAACATAGAATTAAACGTTCATACACTTGAAAAAAAAAATTAACGCATAATCATCTACCTTAAGCAAATTTCCCCCAACAAAAGTAAGCTTCTCCACGTTCTGCAACTTTTCTAACATATTTAGCACCATGACTTGAAGACTATCATTCTTTGTTTTTGAAACTGATGCAATGCTAATGTTCAGTCTAGCTTCGACTAAAGACGAGACATCAACTAAAACACATGGTAAATGATGAGAGCTTTTCAATATGAGACAATGGATATATGGTGCCACAATCTGTAGTGTCCGGGGGAACTGAGGGTCGCTGTTTATTTCCAATGTTCTCAGACGCATTGATTTGTTGAGATCAAGAATCTTGAGTGCATTGCAGAAACACAACTTTAACCTCTCAAGAATCGGACAACCAGATAGAATCTTAGCCATGGATTCATCAGAAAGACTAGAACTATCCAAGTACAACTTCCGCAGAGATGTCCAAGACACTGAGCCTCTAGGAACCATCATATCACGAGGGCTTAATTTAAGGCGGATTTGCTTAACAGAGGAATTGATGTAGAAGAAATCAGGAAACTTATACCCAACATGATTCCATAAATCCAGGGAAATATTCTCCACGTTACGGGACATGACTAACTTGATCCACCTGTTGATGTGGTGGGGAATATTGTTCATCACGATGGTATGGAGGTGAAAATTCACCATCTTGGGAGCTGTGTAACGTGTTAGGATTTCGTTTAGAGAAGGAGACTCCGGACTACACTTATCAAAAGAAAGAGACGGTGTTTCGCACCATACATGCCTCCATCGTTTTGACAAGAGGGAAGTTCTGATGGCGAACTTGGTCGGCATAAAGGAGAGTATATCGTGTAGGATCACATCAGGTAAAGAGCTTATTAAGTCTAGTGTTTCTCTGCTTATCCGGCGGCGGAGATGGTTTTGACGACCGTAGCTTTGGGTAGGGGCTCTTACACCGTCGGTGCCGCTGTCGTTGGCCATCTTTAACTTGCGTGATTTTCTTAGGGCAGTGCCGGTCCGACACTTTTGAGTGCCCTACGCAAATTTTTTAAAACATGCCCATTTTGTATATCATAAAAAAAAAAAACTACATATTTGTCAAAAAAAAAACTACATATAATAGTACAATAAATAAAATCACATAGTCGAGCTCTAACAAGTAAACAAAATAAAAGATGAACACACAAACAGAAAAAACTACGAATTGATATTGTGAAACAATTACCGATGTGAAGAACTAAAGAAAAAAAATCAAATACGTGTACATCTATCAATAGTACGTACTATAAAAATATGAAACTTACAAAGTTTATGCTTTGACAATTTTTTTCATACAAATCAAATCCAAAACATCATATTTAATGAAAATGTTTGTTTTTTAATAAAAAAAATAGTTTTTAAATCAGAATTTAATAAACAAAGACAATAATTAGTCTATATCCAAAAGCCCACAGTTATTTTTAAAGGCCCTATAAGAAATATTTATAGCTTTATTATATAACCATAAGAAAAAAAATTAACTAAAAAGGCCTTCAGATACCTACCAAAAAAAAAAAAAAAAAAAGGCCTTCAGATTTTGAGGCCCGAATCCTTGGCTTCAGCTGCTTGCCCTCTGGGCCGGGCCTGTCTTAGGGTTTATTATCAACGTATGGTAATGTATTTCTTAGGGTTTATTTCCAACAGAAATCAAAACTTATCAAACCAACTTCTAAACCTAATTACCAACTTGCGTGATCAGTTTCCATTTTAATCCTAAACCTATCAACGTAGTTGTTGGCCTGATGTATTTTTCCAGGGCTAAGCCCATTTGTGAGAGGTTTTAATATAAAAAGAAGTTTGAAAAAAAAAAAAGGGAGAATTATAAAAACAGGCATTTTTGAGGAGTGAGATTCGGATTTAGGCATTGAAATAGTGATAGGTACTACAGTACAGACAAACATTACTGTGTCTGACTATTTTGCCCTTATGCTTAATGAACAAGAATTTGAGTTTTCTGTACTGATGCAATGTGATGACGTCTGAGGAGAGAAGCAACAAAGACATGTCAACCTTTTTTTTTACTAGATATTTTTCTTATAATTTTTTAATCTATTTTTTCTTTGGTATTATCGATTTGGTGGACATATACAGTAGTTTGATTTCGTGTACACAAAATTACTTTTGAAATTTATGATACATGTAAGCATGCATAAGCAAATAGCCACACATAAACGTGCAAATGACAAAAATCGAATAATACACCAGATATAGTAAAACAAAGGATATCCAATGTGTCTGAGCAACAATGAACTTTGATCTTCTCTTGAAAAATCCCTCCATCTGAATCAGCTCTTCGTCTCGTTAACTGCATAGCTTCGCTACAACGCTGCTTAGTTGCCCATCCATTAGTCTAATAAAGTAGACTTCACCTTTATGATCTCCACAAGCTGGTCACTGAATTTTCTCATAGAACTTTGGAAACCAGAACTTTGGAAACAAGAACATCTTTATAATGCTTGTTATAACTAAGTTGACAACTATTACATGCACCAGATGTTGGAGATATCTCAATTTTTTGTCCATCCAGGTCAATGAGGTTGAATGAACTCAAGAGAAGTGAATTTAACGACACGGTGGTGTTCAAAACTATACCCTAAAGCCAAGGCAAATGACTAAACCCAAGGGAAATGAATTTAACAACACGGTGGTGTTCAAAACTATACCCTAAAGCCAAGGCAAATGACTAAACCCAAGGGAAATTAAATCTTTAACTTTGCGGTGATATTCAAAACTATACCCTAAATACTAGATATATGAATGAATCAAAAGGGAAACCAATTAAACTTGCAGTGATAAAATGCACATTGCCAAATATTATTCCCTTACCTTCAGACAGAGAGTTTGATTCCTCAACAATTGTTGAAACTGAAACGAGTGAGGAAGACGAGTTAAGAGAGTGAAATATAGAACAAAGGTTCACAAAATCAAGTTTCTTGGTTTTCAACCAAATGGGTGTCCTTAAAAGCTTTGTACTTGTGGAAGAAGACTATTTACCCATTGAAACATTTCAGCAAACACTTGATAGGCGATAATAGATATAATCATCATCCATCCAGAAGAAAAAAACAAAATCAAGTACACAGACCAACAAGATTTTGATTAAATAAGAAATACTCCTTCTAAATTCATAAGAAATTGAAAAAAAAAACAAGCAAACAAACTTAAAATTGAGACAAACATAGTGCTAAGAAGACAAAGAACGAACAATACTCTCAAATCTCAATTAAGAACCTCTTTTCGTATGAGCCATTCGCTGCAATTGGTGAAGCTCGCACTGGTTCCGATCACCCCCACTAAATAACCGTTTCCAATGTCACCTCCTCCAAGACCGACGCTCCAACCCGAGATCGAATCTCCAGAAGCGCGACCATCGTTGGTTGATGCTGGCTATGTGCATCTATTCTCTCCGCGTTGTTCAAACTCGAGCTATTCTCGCCGCTGACATCACTTTCATGCTTCTCCAGATCGATGCTTCCATCGCCGATGTCTCCGTAGTAAAACAGTTTACGGCCGTCACAAATTGTGAACTATCCGGAAGCAAAAAAAAAAAAGGTTTTTGGGTTAGAAATTGTTGACGTCATTCATTTGAGGGTAATAGCGTCTTTTTGATCAGAGAAGAATGCCTAAATCCGAACAAATCTGGAAAATGCCTAAATCTGAAAGGCAGTTGTGTTTTAATGCCTTATTTTTAAATAACTCAAAAAAAAAAATCTAAACAAGAAAACAAATTTTTACGATCCGTAAATATTTTCCACCTCTCGAGTCTTTTGGTTACAAAACAAAGCTGTAGTCTCTTCTCTCTATTTTGTACCCGACGGTTCGATACATAAACGCCTTTTCTTGGCTCCAACAGTACATTTATATATATATTATTATAATTATAAGTAAACTTTTTTAAAAAAATTTAAATCTAACCGCTACCGCCCACAATCGCAAACGCTTGTGGGAAAAAGCTTTTGAAATCTAGCGATTTGGAGCGGTTCGAAGCGGTATGGAGGCGGTTTCTATGATTGGTACCAACTGCTAACAACTGCAACCGTCCGCTAGCAACCGCTAGGCGGGTGCTAGCGGCAGAACCAATCAAGCCCTGAGTGGAGAGGGAGAGACGAGGCCATAGGAGAGGAGAGAAGAATCGAGAAGGGGAAGTGAATTTTTTTTTTCTCTGCTTTCAGCGACCAACCGTGTGCTGCCACGTCACCTAATACTGAGTATTAAAGGTATCAGTGGGCTGATACGGATCAAGCCCAAATACATGCTTTGGTCTATTAAAAAATGATTTTTGGGCTACTGATACTCAATTAAAATCACCCATGTACATGGTCTAGGTATTTTTTTTTTTATGTTGCTCCTTTATAGCCTGTAGACTTGGCTTTGCGTTTGACCAAATTTTCATCTAGTCAGTGTCCTGTGTAATTAGTTCAGCTGTCTGATAAAACGTTAATATACTAAATTATACCCTTAAACTCTTTAAATCTGTTAACAACAACTGATGATGGCAGAATTGCTTTTGGTGTCTTAAATTTTTGGTTAAATTTGTCTATTCCGAATTGAATTGTTTTGTTTAAAGGCCGGAATGCAAACGTATTCAGGTAACATCTTGCATCTTTCCTCTGTAAAATTCTTCCTTAGTGTTTCGAAATGACTCTATGTCAATTTACTTGTAAAATATCTACTCAGTCAAATATGGGGGCAAAAAATCATGGACTTGTCTTACCTGATGCCAACATCGATGCAACTTTAAATGCGCTACTTGCTGCTGGGTTTGGTGCCGCTGGACAGAGATTCATGGCACTGAGTACAGTGGTTTTTGTTGCATTTTTGTCGGTTGTTTATATGTATAACTTATTGCTAAATTTTGATGTGGATAGGCAAAAGAACGGAAATGCCGCTTGATTCAGTCTGGTGTAGATGATGGTGCTAAACATTCTCCATATTTACTGCTATTGCAACATACTCAACCCTTAAATATTGTACTACCCTCCACATTCTTACGAAATAGTAATCATCAAGAACCGCAGAAATATTTTGATCTGTCTTTGCTGGACTGATATTGTTGACTTAATATTTTTTGTGTAATCTTGAAAACAATGCAAAGATCGACTGGTCCGAGAAGTTTATATATTTTCTCTTATAACAAACAGGTTCCAGGATACGAGAAAGGGAATTTTATCGGTCCTACCATTTTATTTGGTGTTATCCCAGACATGGAGTGTTACAAGGTATTTTCTGGCATTAAGTTAAATGATCTGTATTCTACTTGAAACATACATTTTAATTTTTCTTCGCAGGAGGAAATATTTGGCCCTGTTCTTGTGTGCATGGAGGTCAGATTGGATAACTAGTTTTATTTCATTCATTTATTTGTGAATTGTGAGATTAATACCCTCTGATGCCTTTGTGACATTCATTTACGGGCAAGAAGTTTTGATGACGCCATATCTATAATAAATAAAAACAAGTAAAAAGTTTTGTCAAAACTAAACAGAACAAGATCCATTCTCTTTCTCTTTGCTTATATACTCAAGTGGAACATTTTTTTTTGATAACTCAGGTGATCCTAAAGGCTTTCTAGGCGCAAAGTATAATTCTGGGGCCCGGAGAAACTATGATAGAATTCGAACCTCGGTGGCCAATGCTACTCGAACCCAGGTGGCGGAGACTTTTCTCTCCATTACCACTGGACCAAGGCGCTTGGTTTCTCAAGTGAAACATTACTGCAGGCAAGGCATGAGTGGACTTTTTCACTCAGATCAAAACTGTTACACAACAGTGGAAAGATATTCCAACTTCAGTATCTCTTGCAATGCCAACGTCTCAAAAGCAATAATGAGACCCTAACTTCAAATACTTTTACTTTTGGATTTTCGAATCAGCTTCAAGAAGAACCTTTTGTTTCTTTTTTCAGCTGCCTAGTATTTTTTAATTTTATGCTTAGTTCCTTTCTTCTTTTAATCACTTTGGGAATAAGAAAAAATAAAATCTCAAATTTGCCTAATTTGTCAAATAGAACTCCTAATTTTACATTTGTTGAGTCGTAAACTCATAAAAGTCAAAGTGAATGAAACTTATATATTAAGTTATTGTGTTTCTTCATTCCCAATTAAAACCCATAAATCCCTAAATTCAATATACTCGGATTAAGAAAATTTGAGTTTACTTTTGACTGTTTTTTTTTTCTTCTAAATATCATCTAAACAACTCAATATATATGGATCGTGGAAAGAAAGTGATAAGTTCTCTGATACAGGATGGTTCTGTACATCATCAAACGGAGAGCCGCCAACCATGAGAACTGCAAATCTCCGTCGAAGTTTATCTCCATTACATATTGAGTTCGAGGCCCTTCTCTGGGCGATGAAGTGTATGATAGGTGCAGATAATCAAGAGGTAGAGTTCCTTACAGACTGTTCTGATCTGGTTAAGATGGTGTCTTCTCCAACCGAATGGCCGGCGTTTCCAGTGTACATGGAGGAATTTTAGAGCGATAAGGAAAAATTCTCATCATTCTCTTTATCTTTAATTTCTCGCAATGCTAATGTAAAAGCGGATCATCTGGCACGAAAAATTCGTACAGAACCGCTACATATCACATTTGTAAACAACATTTCACATGAATGACTCTTTTGAGTTCTAATTAATTTCGGATGACAAAAAAACAACAACTCAATATCTATGGACCATGACCAAACAAAACTCAAACCTTTGGCCTTCCATATAAAGTAGTATCATATTTAGTGGTAACTAGTTCCAAAAAATTAACTAGTTTAAATTTTTTTAGATTCAATAGCATTTACCACATGCATAAACGTTATATCCCTTATATATTAATAGAGAAACATTTTTTAAAAAAAAACCTTACCATCATGTGTTATTAACAAGATTGCCACCCTGATGTGTCGCTCTCACAATAATTTGGTTTCTATTTAAATAATTACCCAAGATTTATTAGACTATTTACAGAATTTGCCATTAGTCTCATACATCCATATATCCTATTAATAATTAAAAACATACACTTTTTGTTTATCTTATATTACTATATTTTTATATTTATATTTTTCTTTATATACATTTATATAAATTTTCTTTAGCGGATGAGTAAACAATCTTTTTATTTATATTTATATATATGTTTATATTTAAATGATAAAATATATACATTTGGTTCAAGAATCTCGAATTCAAAACTACAAAATCTTTACATCTTTCATAAATTTTTTACTTAAATAAATAAGATAATCTCCTTTCTATATATGTTACGAATACTTAAAATCCTATTTTTTGGAGGAGTTCTAACTTTTCGAAGAAAAATATTATAACCACATTTGTATATAAACCAAAATTTGGCCACATTATAACCATTTCGTAAATAATCCATTCATAATCTAAGAATCTCAGATTTGGAACACTACAAAATCTTAGCTTGGAAACTATCAAATCTCATCTTTGCTAAATTTTGGATTTCTTATACTTATTAAAAAAAAAAATTCTTTTTATACTACAAAATCTCGAAATCTTTAAAACATACGGAAATACATATTGCCATAAATAGTAACATTTCGTCAATACTTTTTTATCACGTTGAAACTTTATTCAAGGTTCAAATATTTCACGGGTAAAATATATTCTTATATGAAATAGTCCCAAATTTGAATAATAAAAAAAAAAATTGTAACATGTTTCGTTTTACACAAACGGATCTTGTATCCCGGATAATAATTTTAATCATAATAATTTTACTTGAATTACTTCATCCCGTACATCGTACGGGTTGTTATCTAGTGCATTTTTTAAACTTTAAGATGTTGTAGACTCATCAAAGTCAAAGTTAACGATCTTTAATTTATTGTGTTTCTTCTTTTCCAATTAAAACCCAAAAATCCCAAAATTCAATAATCTTGGATTAATTAAGAAAATTTGAGTTTTCTTTTTACTGTTTTTTCTCATTATCATCTAAACAATTCAATATACACGGACTATGACCCCAAAAAAACTTAAACCTCTCTCGTCTTCCAATATAAAATTAAACTAGTTCCAAGAAAAAAGAAACTTGTTTCCAACCATATTAGATTTAATAGCATTTATGATTTATCACATATCCATTTACCTTTAAGCTTTTCTATAAATTTTCTAAAGTGTCTCTCACGTCAATCACAAATCTCTTTGTTTTTCATCTCTCTAACTCTCTTTCAAAAAATGGCGGCGTCCACAAATGTTGAATTCACTTGCTATGTTGGCAATTTACTGTTTTTTCTCATTATCATCTAAACAATTCAATATACACGGACTATGACCCCAAAAAAACTTAAACCTCTCTCGTCTTCCACTATAAAATTAAACTAGTTCCAAGAAAAAAGAAACTTTTTTCCAACCATATTAGATTTAATAGCATTTATGATTTATCACATATGCATTTACCTTTAAGCTTTTCTATAAATTTTCTAAAGTGTCTCTCACGTCAATCACAAATCTCTTTGTTTTTCATCTCTCTAACTCTCTTTCAAAAAATGGCGTCCGCAAATGTTGAATTCACTTGCTATGTTGGCAATTTGGAGTCAGACACAGAAGAAAATGATCTTAAGAATGCATTTTCTCAGTTTGGCGACGTTATAGCTTCTAATGTTCGATTTTCTTTTCACTTTTCCCGCATATTGGTATTGGATTTTTATTCATTTATAATTTGATTATCTTTGATTCACAGGTCATTCGCGAAAGAGATTACGAAAGTGATTATGAGTATTATGATTCTGAAGACGACTATGAATGTGAGAGTTCAGTCTACATGACAACGAGGAAGGTATATGGATTTGTTACTTATAAAGATGAGAAATCAATGAAGGATGCCGTTAAGGGAATGAACGGTAAGAAGCTCGGGTTAAAGACCATTAATGTTCAAGAGTCTCACTCATCTCGCAGGAGTCGTCGTCGTCATGATGGTGGACGTGTTGGTTCGAAAAGGACTTAGAAGATCAAAATGGTTACATAAGAAATAAGGTTTAAGTCCTTTGTAACCATTATCTTTAGTATTGATCAACATTTCTAGAAGGTGGTGCTTTGAATAAAGTAGTTATAATTTGAGAAGTTATCAATAAAATCTCTCTTTTTTTAATTACACTAGGTTATGAACCCCGCGATATCGCGGGAGAACTCATTTTCAACAAATATATTTTATTACGTTTATGTATTAAATTATTATTATAATATATTCAAATCATTGAATTATTATATAAAATTAACTATGTCTTAAAGTTATATCGTAAATATTTTCTAAAGATATTAAAAAAATTTATGAATAAAAATGTAAAAAAAAAAATTATGATGAAAAAAACACTTTTGAAACATTTTTTGTGAATATAAAATTATTTATAAGTGACAAAATAACTAACGAAGAGTTATAATATAGAGAGAAAAAATTCTAGCAGGTCAAAACCAAAAAAATATAAAAACACAACTAGAAAAATAACCGTCAACAAAAAAGTAACCGTCAATATTTTAACGAAGAGTTGCGATAAAAAGACATAACCGAGAAAAAAATAACCGTCGATATTTTAACGGAAAGTTGAGATAAAAAAACACAACCGAGAAAAATAACCGTCAATATTTTAACGAAAAGTTGCGATAAAAAGACACAAAAAAAAAAGTAAATGTCAACATTTTTACGAAAAGTTATGATAAAAAGAAACATCAGAAAAAATATTTGTACGAAAAATGTAACCGTAAATATTTTAACGAAGAGTTGCGATAAAAAGACACAACCGAGAAAAAATAACAGTCAATATTTAAACGAAAAATTGCGATAAAAAGAAACAAACGGAAAAAAATAACCGTCAATATTTTAATGAAGAGTTGCGATAAAAAGACACAACCGAAAAAAATAACCGTCAATATTTTAACGGAAAGTTGCGTTAGAAAGACACAACCGAGAAAAAGAAACCGTCGATATTGTAACGGAAAGATACGTTAAAAAGACAAAACCAAAAAAAAAACCGTCAATATTTTAACTGAAAGTTATGATAAAAATACACAACCGAAAAAATAACCATCAATGAAAAATTGTAACCGTAAATATTTTAGCAAAGAGCTAGGACAAAAATATACAACCGAGAAAAAATAACCGTTATTATTTTAACAAATGTTGCGATAAAAAGACACAAACGAGAAAAGTAATGCTAATATTTTAACGGAAAGTTGCGATAAAAAAAACACAACCAAAAAAATAATCGTCAACAAAAAAAGAACCGTCAATATTTTAACGAAGAGTTGCGATAAAAAGACACAACCGAAAAAAAATAACCGTCAAACTTTTGATGGAAAGTTGCGATAGATAGACACAAAAAAAAATTACCGTCAATATTTTAACGGAAAGTTACGATAAAAAGACACAACCGAAAAAATAACTGTCAACGAAAAAAGTAACTGTCAATATTTTAACGAAGAGTTGCGATAAAAAGATACAACCGAGAAAAAATAACTGTCAATGTTTTAGCAAAAAATTGCGATAAAAAGACACAACCGAGAAAAAAATATCGTCAATATTTTAACAAAAAGTTATGATAAAAAACAGAAACGAAAAAAGTAACCGTCAATATTTTAACGGAAGTTGCGAGAAAAAAATACAACCAAAAAATAACCGTCAACGAAAAAAGTAACCGTTAATATTTTAACGAAAAGTTGCGAGAAAAACACACAACCGAAAAATAACCGTCAACTAAAAAATTAACCATCAATATTTTAACGAAGAGTTGAGATAAAAAGACACAACCGAGAAAAAATAACCGTCAATATTTTAACGGAAAGCTGCGATAAAAAGACACAAACGAATAAAGTAACAACCAATATTTTAACGGAAAGTTGCAATAAAAAGATACAACCGAAAAATAACCGTCAATATTTTAATGAAGAGTTGCGATAAAAAAACACACCCGAAAAAATAACCATTAATATTTTAACGAAAAGTTACAGTAAAGAGACACAACCGTTCAGAATTGCAAAATGCATTTATTGAGGTTGTTATTTTGGTTAATAAAACCAATTTGATATGTAGTCTAATGGTTGATGTAAAAAAACTTCGTAGTATTACTAAGTGTACAAAAAATGCAATGAAATTATATAATAGAAAGACGTAACTTTAAATGAATAAATGCAACTATAAAGATATAACTGTAAACTAAAAAATTACGACTGTAATTGAACAAATATAACCGTAAATAATTCAAAGAGAAAATTCAATAAAAAGACATAACCGTAAAAATTAACCGATTTAAACGAAAGGTTGCGATAAAAAGACGCAACCGTTCTGATGTGCAAATGGTATTTATTAGATTGCTATTATATATAGATTAAACAATATTGACATGTTTAAAATGAATAGTAAATTTTGAAATATACGTGTAACCATAATAATCATTAATTGATAAGTATCACTTGCGAAGCATAAAAAATAAAAATTAACTCACATGTGTTATGAATATTGGGTATTATGTGGATGTCCATTATATGCCCATTAGGATATTCTAGAAGATTCTAGATTACTTGTATTCCAAACTAAAACTCTAGCTATGTATCTCTATATATATGTACTATGACTCAATTCCCGAGTCTTTCTAAAAACAGTCCTAGGTTTCAAATGAACCAAATCTCACCCACTTTCTCTTACCAAATATGGTATCTCTTGCATTATTGTTGCCGGATCTTTGCTCCGTTTTCCTTTTCCGGGAACTTCTTCTTAGTGACGATTTTCTGTCTGTGTCTATCAACTCCAGCTCTGTTCTCTTACTGTTCTCAAATCCCTTAGCATCTCTTTCCCTCTGCTGTTAAGATGTCTCTGGTCTTAAACCGAGCTGCTAAAGCTCCTGCTCCCCCTCTTCCAAGCATCTCCGATTACATCTTGGTTTCCTGTCTTTGAAAGTGAAGACAGAGTCATATCTACCCTGAAGGCCTTCCTGCAAAAGCAGAGAAATTTCGTTTTTTACATCTTCTCTAGCTCTAAGCTAAGCTCTTTTAGTTTAAACATGTGCTATACTCAAGCTTCCCCAAGACAAAGAGAGTTAGACCAAGTTGGTACAGAGAATCTCCTCCAAAGGTGGATAACTCGGCGGTGCTAGCTCGCCTCCATCTCAGCTTAGTAGGGCGTATGTTCCACCAAGGAGGACGCATCATTGAAGCTTTTGTCTCTCTTCTCCCCAAGGAGCATATTTGGAATGTTGAAGGAAGAGTCCGCGAAGTTTCTTTTGGTGGCACGCAGAGTGGACACTAACAAAGGAAGAATTCAAGTCTCTGTTAAAACAGATGCTCCTCGTCGCTTCAACAAGGATGCTTAGATTCCAACTGGAGAATGTTTAATCTCTTTATCCAAACAAATCAATGATATAATCTAAAGTTTTTTATTGTGTTTATGTTTTCACAAAATTATAACAATTGGTATCAGAGCAATTATATCAATTATTTGTTTGGATCTAAGTTTTCTTATATCAAATCCGGATTTTCTGGGTTTTCTGGGAATTTTCGGATTTTCTGGGAATTTCTTGATGAGTTCTTGGTGTTCTTGTGTTTGATCTGTTTTTTCGGATTGAATTAAGAACAATTATGTTTGTGGCTTTGATGGGTTTTGGCCCAAATTAATTCGCAGGCCCAAATTAGTTCGCGGGCCCAAATTAAGTTAAGGCCCGATTTTGTTTAATGGGCTTACTATTGGGCTTGGGCTTGAACTTCTGATTTGGGCTTTCGTTTTTTTTTTTTAACGAAGCCCACCAGCTTTTAATCAGTTAAAAACGTATAGCCTGGGATTCGAACCCAGGTTGTGCAGTTAATGTTGGCGCCCCTTAACCATTGTGCCACTTCAGTATTCTTGAACATATAGCCCATTCGGTTGTATATATATGTATGTGCAAGAATAAAATTAAGTTTTAAATCAATAAATAAATTTGGTTGTACATGTTTAGTATTTTGAATGGATTTGTTGAATCAAGATGTTGCCAAAGTGACCTCTCTTGAGGAGATTTATTCATAATAAAAATATTAAATGAAGTATATATGAAATTTATGCGGATATTAAATCGGCCCAAAGGAAGATTTAATATTTGGCCAAATTGCATATATACATGTGATGATAAATACGTGATGATTATATGGTTTTTTATACATGTAAATGATAAATCGGCCCAAAGGAAGACTTATTGTTTATCATGTATTATTGTCAGTATTTGATCGTTACAACAAGAGTACCGATAATAATTAATATTATTGTCCAAAGACTTGATATTAACGTTATACTTGGTATCTTGGATGGGATGTACAATTTTTTGATATTTATTATTGATTCCCTCGGTTTGTGAGTTATTAATTATTGATATGTTCTCTTTTCAGCGAATGCCGGCACTTTGTCTGCCAACTTAGGATCCATTCCAACACTTACGGGTTCCAACTTTAGAGAATGGAAAAGTAAGATAAAGATTGTTCTTGGGTGTATGGATCTTGACCTTGCGCTAAGGATGGACAAACCTACTTCTCCTACGGATGACAGCACTCCGGAATATAAAGCTGTTCATGAGAAGTGGGAGCGTTCTAATCGAATTGGTCTAATGATCGTTAAGGATACTATTCCGGAAACCTTTAGAGGTGGTGAAGAGATCAATGATCTCAAACAGTTCCTTGCCGAGATGGATTTGCGCTTCGCAAGAAGCGATAAAGCGGAAATAAGCATGCATTTGCATCGCTTTAGTACGATGAGGTATCATGGCAATGGAAATATAAGGGAGTACATTTTGGAAATGTCTAACATTGTTTCAAAACTCAAGACACTAAAGACTGAGCTTCCGCCTGAGTTGCTAATATACTTTGTCTTGAACTCTCTCCCTTCTCAGTTCAGTCAGCTGAAATCAAATTATAACACACAGAAGGAGCAATGGTCTCTTAATGAGCTCATTGCGTATTGTGTGCAAGAAGAAGACAGAATAAACAAGAAAAGACTGAAAGTGCTCATATGGCATACACCTCTAAGGCTCAGGGCAAAAGAAAGAAAACTGAGCCCACTAAAAACGATGCTGCTAAGGGTCCTACCCAAAAGAAACATGTTAAGGGTGAAAATACATGTTTCTTTTGCAGGAAGGGTGGACACATAAAGAAGGACTGCCACAAGTATCACGCTTGGCGTGCTAAGAAAGGTATGTTCCTTGCTTTGGTTTATTCAGAAATAAACTTAGTTGAAGTACCTATAAACACTTGGTGGTTAGACTCTGGTGCTACTACTAACATCAGTGTTTCACTACAGGGTTGCCTGAGCTACCGAAACCCAACTGATGCTGAAAGAAGCATTCACTTAGCTAATGGGATTCCGGTGCATGTGGAGGCAATCGCACATTTTAGATTGTGTTTTAGTTCTGGTTGTTTTCTGGATTTGAAAGACACTTTTGTTGTACCGTCTTTTAGACGTAATCTAGTTTCCGTTTCTTATTTAGACAGATCAGGTTATTCTTGTCTAACTGAGAACGGAACAGTTACTTTGTCTTTAAATTCAGTGTGTATTGGAACCAGTAAACTTTTGGAGAATCACGGTCTATATATGTTTGAAACTATAAATGCTAATGTTGAAAGTTTAAGTGTTGAATCAAGGGTTACTAAACGAAAGTTTGAAATTGCAAATTCGGGAACTCTTTGGCACAAGCGCCTTTGTCACATCTCTAGAAATAGAGTTGAGCGACTTGTGTCAGATGGTATATTGAGTTCAATTGACTTCACGGATTTTAATGTCTGTGTGGATTGCATTAAAGGAAAACAGACCAAACATAAGAAATTAGGTGCATATAGAGCTAAGGAAGTCCTTGAGTTGATACATACAGATATTTGTGGACCATTTCCTACTCCATCTTGGAATGGTCAACAATATTTCATATCATTCATTGATGATTATTCTCGATATGCATACTTATTTCTCATTCATGAAAAATCGGAGTCTTTGGACGTGTTCAAGAAATTTAAGGCTGAGGTTGAGTGTCAACTCAACCGAAGGATAAAGCCTGTCAGATCTGATCGTGGTATAATCAAGAGCATAATACAATCTCGTCCATTGATTATACCACGATCAGATCTGACAGACTTTATCTTTCGGTTGAGTTGACACTCAACCTCAGCCTTAAATTTCTTGAACACGTCCAAAGACTCCGATTTTTCATGAATGAGAAATAAGTATGCATATCGAGAATAATCATCAATGAATGATATGAAATATTGTTGACCATTCCAAGATGGAGTAGGAAATGGTCCACAAATATCTGTATGTATCAACTCAAGGACTTCCTTAGCTCTATATGCACCTAATTTCTTATGTTTGGTCTGTTTTCCTTTAATGCAATCCACACAGACATTAAAATCCGTGAAGTCAATTGAACTCAATATACCATCTGACACAAGTCGCTCAACTCTATTTCTAGAGATGTGACAAAGGCACTTGTGCCAAAGAGTTCTCGAATTTGCAATTTCAAACTTTCGTTTAGTAACCCTTGATTCAACACTTAAACTTTCAACATTAGCATTTATAGTTTCAAACATATATAGACCGTGATTCTCCAAAAGTTTACCGGTTCCAATACACACTGAATTTAAAGACAAAGTAACTGTTCCGTTCTCAGTTAGACAAGAATAACCTGATCTGTCTAAATAAGAAATGGAAACTAGATTACGTCTAAAAGACGGTACAACAAAAGTGTCTTTCAAATCCAGAAAACAACCAGAACTAAAACACAATCTAAAATGTGCGATTGCCTCCACATGCACCGGAATCCCATTAGCTAAGTGAATGCTTCTTTCAGCATCAGTTGGGTTTCGGTAGCTCAGGCAACCCTGTAGTGAAACACTGATGTTAGTAGTAGCACCAGAGTCTAACCACCAAGTGTTTATAGGTACTTCAACTAAGTTTATTTCTGAACAAACCAAAGCAAGGAACATACCTTTCTTAGCACGCCAAGCGTGATACTTGTGGCAGTCCTTCTTTATGTGTCCACCCTTCCTGCAAAAGAAACATGTATTTTCACCCTTAACATGTTTCTTTTGGGTAGGACCCTTAGCAGCATCGTTTTTAGTGGGCTCAGTTTTCTTTCTTTTGCCCTGAGCCTTAGAGGTGTATGCCATAGGAGCACTTTCAGTCTTTTCTTGTTTCATTCTGTCTTCCTCTTGCACACAATACACAATGAGCTCATTAAGAGACCATTGCTCCTTCTGTGTGTTATAATTTGATTTCAGCTGACTGAACTGAGAAGGAAGAGAGTTCAAGACAAAGTATATTAGCAACTCAGGCGGAAGCTCAGTCTTTAGTGTCTTGAGTTTTGAAACAATGTTAGACATTTCCAAAATGTACTCCCTTATATTTCCATTGCCATGATACCTCATCGTACTAAAGTGATGCAAATGCATGCTTATTTCCGCTTTATCGCTTCTTGCGAAGCGCAAATCCATCTCGGCAAGGAACTGTTTGAGATCATTGATCTCTTCACCACCTCTAAAGGTTTCCGGAATAGTATCCTTAACGATCATTAGACCAATTCGATTAGAACGCTCCCACTTCTCATGAACAGCTTTATATTCCGGAGTGCTGTCATCCGTAGGAGAAGTAGGTTTGTCCATCCTTAGCGCAAGGTCAAGATCCATACACCCAAGAACAATCTTTATCTTACTTTTCCATTCTCTAAAGTTGGAACCCGTAAGTGTTGGAATGGATCCTAAGTTGGCAGACAAAGTGCCGGCATTCGCTGAAAAGAGAACATATCAATAATTAATAACTCAAAAACCGAGGGAATCAATAATAAATATCAAACAATTGTACATCCCATCCAAGATACCAAGTATAACGTTAATATCAAGTCTTTGGACAATAATATTAATTATTATCGGTACTCTTGTTGTAACGATCAAATACTGACAATAATACATGATAAACAATAAGTCTTCCTTTGGGCCGATTTATCATTTACATGTATAAAAAACC
Organism: Arabidopsis thaliana x Arabidopsis arenosa; assembly: GCA_019202795.1. Taxonomy (NCBI): domain Eukaryota; kingdom Viridiplantae; phylum Streptophyta; class Magnoliopsida; order Brassicales; family Brassicaceae; genus Arabidopsis; species Arabidopsis thaliana x Arabidopsis arenosa. Next base: position 11,695,086 of record CM032920.1, on the reverse strand, counting down.
ATATAATCATCACGTATTTATCATCACATGTATATATGCAATTTGGCCAAATATTAAATCTTCCTTTGGGCCGATTTAATATCCGCATAAATTTCATATATACTTCATTTAATATTTTTATTATGAATAAATCTCCTCAAGAGAGGTCACTTTGGCAACATTTTGATTCAACAAATCCATTCAAAATACTAAACATGTACAACCAAATTTATTTATTGATTTAAAACTTAATTTTATTCTTGCACATACATATATATACAACCGAATGGGCTATATGTTCAAGAATACTGAAGTGGCACAATGGTTAAGGGGCGCCAACATTAACTGCACAACCTGGGTTCGAATCCCAGGCTATACGTTTTTAACTGATTAAAAGCTGGTGGGCTTCGTTAAAAAAAAAAAAAACGAAAGCCCAAGCCCAAAACCTTAAGCCCAAATCAGAAGTTCAAGCCCAAGCCCAATAGTAAGCCCATTAAACAAAATCGGGCCTTAACTTAATTTGGGCCCGCGAACTAATTTGGGCCTGCGAATTAATTTGGGCCAAAACCCATCAAAGCCACAAACATAATTGTTCTTAATTCAATCCGCAAAAACAGATCAAACACAAGAACACCAAGAACTCATCAAGAACAACTCGGAAAAATTCCCAGAAAATCCGAAAATTCCCAGAAAACCCAGAAAATCCGGATTTGATATAAGAAAACTTAGATCCAAACAAATAATTGATATAATTGCTCTGATACCAATTGTTATAATTTTGTGAAAACATAAACACAATAAAACCTTTAGATTATATCAATTGTTTTGTTTGGAGAAAGAGAGGAAATAAACAAACCTAAATCCATATTTGCTCTTGATTTGATTTTGGGATGGATTTGATTTTGCAAAAGTCTCGTTGGATTAAGAGAGAAGCGAGAGAGAATTCTTGAGAGAGAGTTTTATTTTTCCAAAGCTTACCCGCTTAATGACCTAATCATTCTATTGATGGGATATAGAATATATACTGTATTTTCTATTCGGCTTGCTTTGGGGACCATAACCCTCTGTTATTAGAGATAATTCCTAATTCAGCCCGTCATTAAATTAGGAATTACTAAGTGTATCCACACATTAATATTTTCATAATACTTATGCTCATAGCCTTTTACTATATTATAAATTGACCATTACAAAATAGGCTAATTAATTAATGGCCCTATCACATTAATACTTTAACATATGTGACCCCAATAAATTATCTAACAGAGAAACCGAATATAAGTATTCAAATTACGATGCATATTAAGTAAATAATCCTAATCTTCAAATTTGTTTCCCTTATCTTGTTAATTTTTTCTTTTTATAATATGTTTTTACACTAGCATTTATCTTCATATTCGATGTGGAATTTTTTACATCAGTACTATTTTTATAGGTTGAATAATATATATTCGTTTTAAAAACTTTAAATCATGGCATATGCAGAAAAGAAATATTTTTGTTTATTATATGGATGATGTGATGATTTTTTTTCATCATAAAAATAGAATTAAAAAAAAAGATTAAAGGTGAAGATAATGATTAATAAAAAATTAAGAAGTATTATATAAAATATGATTTGTTCAATTTGATTGGTTACTAAACAGTTTTAAAATGATTAAAGTATTTTTGTTTTTTAAAAAAAAAAGTAAATTATAGAGATTAGTATCTTTACATTATTATCCTTAATGACTATCGAGGGTGGGAACCAAAACTTATCTACATATATACGCACTGACACTGGCGAGGGTTCCCATTGAAGAGTCAAATTTTTTTTTTTTCTTTTTGTCAACAAGAGTCAAATTTTCTTTCTTGTTTTTATTGTGAGAATCTTTCTTCATATTCTATGTAAGATGCCATTTGGTTATTCAAATGTTAATTTGGGTTTAGAATGTCATGTTTGTATCGCTATGTCAATTCTTTCTTATCTTCCGATATTTCTAATTACCTAAATAAAATAATAAATACTTTATATACTTTGCCTGTCAAATTGTCTTCGGTAACCCTACACCAGTTAATTTGTTCTTTTGACTTTTTATTTGTAATGACACTTTGATATAATTTTTGATAATGGATAAGGATATATTTAAATATGTACTTCCACAATATTAGTAATGGGATGACTATTCAACCAGATGTTTATTTCTTCTCATTTCGATTATTATTACATATAAATTTATTTTAAAGATCTTTCTTATCATTTTGCTATTTTAAAGAATCACCAAAAAATTGTTTAGGACAATCAATATATGTTAGATAAAGTATGCCAATATACACATGTTGTTAAGTACATGTACATATCGTAGTGAAAACAGATAAACTAACCGTTTTTTAGGGGTGTTCAATCCAGATTTCGGTTCGTTTTTTCGATTTTTAGATTTTATAATAATATCCAAATTAAAACCTAATCTGGAATAAATGGTTTGATAGAGCTTCGAATTCGGGTTTTAGTAAAATATATCTTTAATTTACAAAAAACTATGGTTTTAGATCGATTTTTTTGTTCGGTTCAGTTCGGATTTAATTTTGATTTTCAAGATATAGAAAAAAAAATCCATTCAATCCATATTAAAATATGGTTTAGTTTTCGGATTGGGTATTTCAGTTAGCTTTATCTGTATTTTCCAACCAAAAATCTATTAAACTTTATTATTATTAGTATTAGTTAAGGTCTTAAGACCATGAACACTGGTGATATTATTTCAGTATCATTGGCCCAAATATAATTTAATAATAGACCAAACCATAATATTGGGCCTGATACGTATCAGTGGACTGATACTTGTGATACTCAGATTTGTGTGACGTGGCTTCCGGTGATTGGTCTATGAAAACAGAGAAGAAAAAGAAAAAAATCATTTCTCTCTTTCGTCAGCTTCTCACTTTCTCTCTCTCTTTCGAGATCATCAAACACAATCAAAACGAAGAATCACTTGAAGAGGAAGAAGAAGAAGATCGAGAAGCTTAATGGGTTGGATCCCGTGTTCTGGGAAATCGAGCGGGAGGACTAAGACAAGGAGGAACGCTGACCAAAAACTCAACAGGAAGTCTTTTGATTGTTCTGTCTCTACTTCAGGTAATTGCTCTTTAGAGGTTTCTTAATTTCCATCATTTGATTCTGATTTTAAGCTTCTGCAACTACAATTTTGCAAATTTGTAAGCTTTCTGATTCCTGTGAGCCATCGTTTGCTAATAATGCTGATTAGGGTTTTTGACTTTTTGTTTAAAGATTGCTTTTTTCCTTCCATTTCACTAGCTTTAGACTTCTCCGATTTTACTCTTAGTAGTAAATTTTGACCTAAATGATGTGTTATTTCAACGTCTCTTTCCGGTTAATTTGTTACTTCAGAGATTGTTCTCTAGTGGAAGTTGTGGATTAATCTAATTCTGATTCATATTATTTGATTGACATCTGAAATCCAAAAGTTTGATTTGTTGATCATTGATCGTTATTAAATTACAATCGAAGTATGTTTTGTACTTTATTGTTAAAACTAGTATAAGGATTTAAACTCAGATAAACAATCAATTTGCTGGTCCAGTTGCAAAGTAGTTTATAAACGGCTAGTTTCAAGAAACAACATTGGATCTTCTAATGATTTGTTTCTTCACAATTAAGGTGTTTCATCTCGTGTCTATTTTGAACAGGATTCCGAGAGCGAGGAATGTGAAGAAACAGAGGAAGAGTTTCTAGAAAGGTATGCTAAAGCTGCAGCAGAATTGGAGGATAGTGAAGTAATTAAAGCTGTCTTATTGCAAAGTTCAAGCTAAAGTCCCAATAGTTTCTCCATACTTCCAGTCATCAACTATTTCACAATGTGATTCTGACATTGTTTGTTCTTCTCAAAGTGGAAAGAATTATAGGAGAGGAAGCAGCAAACGTCAAGCTAAAGTCCGAAGAGTTTCGCCATATTTCCAGGAATCAACTGTTTCAAAACAGCCAAGCCAGGCTCCTCCTAGAGATTTGCGTCAGTATTTTAAAATTGTTGTCTCAAGCTTCTGTAATCAAGCAGACTCTACTGAGAAAGTTACCTCTGCAATGTTCCCATTTCTCTTAATTCAACCGAAGGTTCTTTCTTGTTCTCTTCATTTTATACAACTATGGTGAAAGTCTTTATTACTTCTGCTAGTTGTTGTAATCATATCTTTCAATAGACCTGGAATTTATTTCATTATGATTAAGAATTGTAATTTGTTATGATTATGGATGGATTTCTAAAATTTTATATATTTATTTTTTATTTTGCAAATAATTTTTTTTTTTATGATACTTAAACCGGTCTCACCAATGCAAACATATTTAGTACCAATATCATAAAAAATCTCAAACAATAAACAAACATTAAAATTAATATTAAAAAATTGTTAATGATACTCACAAAATATCACATATGTGCATGCTCTAAGACCATCTCCATTACATAGCTTTGAGTGGGTGTCTTAACATAAATTTAATAAAAAAATGCTAATATTATATTATAGGTGTCTCAAAGACAATTACAAACTCAATCAAAGGGTCTTCATTAAGACATTTTAGACATGATGTCTCACATTCTCCAAGAAATTTTTTTACAATATTAATATTTTTTTTCAATTATATATTAGACACCCTCTTCAAATATGTCTAATGGAGATGCTCTAAAAACATCCACATCCACATTTAAAAAAAAAAAAAATAAAAAAAAAAAAAATAAAAAAAAAAAAACATCCACATTGCATAAAGTTTGAAAGGTGTTTTAAGGATTAATTAATAATATTATTGTATTTTAACACGTATCGATTCGTGTCTTTAGCTGAGGAAAATGTCTGCTCTCAGACCCGTGTCTACACTTAGAGGTGTCAAACGGGCCGGCCCGCGTCCATCTGGGCCGGCCCGCGATGGGCATTTAAATTTATGAGACCGCGGCGGGCCGGCCCGCTAGGACCGCGGGCAAAAACAATATGTCCAGGCCCGCCCCGCTAAGCCCAACGGATTAGCGGGCCGGCCCGCGGGCTTAGTTTTAAATATTTTAAAAATAATTAAAAAAATAAAATTAATTTTTAAAATTTGAAATTACAATTTTTCAATAAAAAAACTTTTAGAATTAATTTTTTGTAAATCTTATAATTTTATACATTAAATTTCGTTATATGTTCATATATTTCACATATATATTTTTAGAATTATGTAAAAATATTTATTTATTTATATTAATTATTTATTTTTATTAAATATTTGTAGTCCGCGGGCCGGCCCGCAAATCCGTGGACAAAACCCGCAAAAACCCGCAATCCGCCTGGGCTTGTCCGCGAGGCCCGCTATTTTATGGGCATGAAAAATGATGTCCAAGCCCGCCCCGCTGTGGGCTACTTGGACAAAGCCCGCGGGCTATCGGCCCGCTTGACACCTCTATCTACACTGTTTCAAGCTTTTTTTCTTAATTTTTTTATTTTTTTTTTTATTTTTAGGACACCACTAATATTGTCCAATGTGGATGCTCTCAGGGGTTAAAAAACAATTATTCAAAAAAAAATTAATCTGAAATATTTAAAGAGAAAATCAATAAAGAAAACATCGTACGGTCCAAAATCCTCGTGCGTGATTCTAGACAGATGTACCAACAAAAAAAGAAACAGCAGTAAATAGACCGTTCATTTTACATCCGCTCCCATCCACCAATCACCATTTTTTTAATTATTTATTTCTCTCTTCGGAGATATTTTCACCGCCAAAACATAACAAAAATATTCCACAAATATCCCTATTTTCTCTCAAAAATTACAACCAAACCACGTAATTATCAACCTACCATAGGGGTATAAAAGTAACTTCAACAACAATAAAGATTTTATACCAAAAAAAAAAAAGATCTTCCTCAATAATAGTGACAGAAGAAGAGTGAAGCTCCTTCTTCGTCAAGATCCTTCCTCAAACAACAACAATGGCGACAATGGCAGCAATCGGAGCGTTAAAGATTCCTTCTTCTTCTACTTCTTCCTCTTCTTCAAATCTCACTCGTAGATCATCATCATCTCTTCGTAAACCTCTATCCTTCTCTTCCTCTTCTCTTACCGGAGAAAAACTTTCCACGCCGGAGAAAACCATCTCCAATCACCACCGTCGTCGTCAAAGTAAGAGAACACCATCAATCATCTCTCCTAAAGCAGTTTCAGATTCACAAAACTCACAAACTTGCCTTGATCCTGACGCTAGCAGAGTAAGTTATTATCTCTTTCAATTTTAACCAGAGATCCGAAATTTTCGGAGTTAGGGTTTTATAATTTTCGAAATTGCAGAGTGTGTTGGGGATAATATTGGGAGGAGGAGCTGGAACAAGATTGTATCCATTGACGAAGAAGAGAGCTAAACCAGCTGTTCCATTAGGCGCGAATTATCGATTAATCGATATTCCAGTGAGCAATTGCTTGAACAGTAATATATCAAAGATCTATGTGCTTACACAGTTCAATTCTGCTTCTTTGAATCGTCATCTTTCTCGTGCTTATGCTAGTAACATGGGTGGTTATAAGAATGAAGGTTTTGTTGAGGTTCTTGCTGCTCAACAAAGTCCAGAGAATCCAAATTGGTTTCAGGGTACTGCTGATGCAGTGAGGCAGTATTTGTGGTTGTTTGAAGAACACAATGTGTTGGAGTTTTTGGTTCTTGCAGGGGATCATTTGTACCGTATGGATTACGAGAAATTTATACAAGCGCATCGCGAGACTGATGCGGATATTACGGTTGCTGCGCTTCCTATGGATGAGAAACGTGCTACTGCTTTTGGATTAATGAAGATTGATGATGAAGGAAGGATTACTGAGTTTGCTGAGAAACCACAAGGAGAGCAATTGAAAGCTATGAAGGTAAGTTTAGTTTTCGCTAGTTTATATGGTCATGAACATTGTTAGTGATGGTGGTTTTGGTTTTTTGTTAGGTTGATACTACAATATTAGGGCTTGATGATGAGAGAGCGAAAGAAATGCCTTTTATTGCTAGTATGGGAATTTATGTTGTCAGTAAAAATGTGATGTTGGACTTGCTCCGGGAGCAGTTTCCTGGAGCTAATGATTTCGGGAGTGAAGTTATCCCCGGTGCTACCGCTCTTGGGCTGAGAGTATGTGATCGCTCTATACTCGTGTTCTTGGTTGAATATTTAGTGTTTCGAGTTTTAACATCGGGTTTTTTTTTCCACTTATTCAGGTGCAAGCTTATCTGTATGATGGGTACTGGGAAGATATTGGTACCATTGAGGCATTTTACAATGCGAATCTTGGAATAACCAAGAAACCCGTACCAGATTTCAGGTACTCATTTGATCTTTTGTGATATAAGTTGTGGTTTTAAGAGGTAGAAACACAACCAATCTTCATAATCTTTTGCAGTTTTTATGACCGATCAGCACCAATCTACACACAGCCTCGGTACTTACCTCCATCAAAGATGCTTGATGCTGATGTTACGGATAGTGTGATAGGTGAAGGTTGCGTTATCAAGGTAATACCCGCTTTGCTAAATTACTCTTTCAGATGTTGAAATAGATGCCTGGACTAACTGCTTTACTTCCTCTTTGTGTTAATTCAAGAACTGCAAAATCCACCATTCCGTGATTGGTCTTCGGTCTTTAATATCGGAGGGTGCAATCATAGAAGACACCTTGTTGATGGGTGCAGACTACTACGAGGTATGCTACAGTTTCAAAACAATTCACTTCATTTCATTTGATCAGGACCTTTTTTGTATAATTTTCTAAAAAATGGCCATTACGTGCTTAATGATCCCGCGCTTCAGACTGACGCTGATAGGACACTCCTGGCTGCAAAGGGAAGCATTCCGATTGGCATTGGCAGAGACTCCCACATCAAAAGAGCTATCATTGACAAGAACGCTCGTATTGGGGATAATGTCAAGGTCATTTACATTTTAGTACATAATTTTACACTCTGTTTCCTCTGTTCCAAAGTGACTCTATTAACATCCTTTGGTCTGTGCATTAATTCAGATCATTAACACGGACAACGTGCAAGAAGCGGCAAGGGAGACAGATGGATACTTCATCAAGAGCGGCATCGTTACAGTGATCAAGGATGCTCTGATTCCTAGCGGAACCGTTATCTAAGAGACCCTTTATCATCTTAGACAATATGGTTTTGACCTTGTGTTGCTGTTAGTGATGCTATATATAATGTATCCGAGGTCAGGGCCAATGCATAATCCTCTGCTTCTCCTTAAATAAACTCTACTTTATATTCTAGTTTTGTCATAACCAATTGGCGTATCGAATATCAATTTACATCCAAAACTGACATGTACGTAGAACAGCAACGTCGTGTACGTAGCAAATACTTTTTTGGAGTAGCATGAGTTTGAAATTCGCGATATCTTAACATTACTTCCAAAATACAAGCGTTCTTGTATATGAAACTACCCTAATCTACATCACATATTTGATTTAATCAAAGTATATATGTGGTAATGCATGTGAATGATGTTTTAGTGCAAACTATAATGAAAGAGTACAAATTAGAAACCAAAAATGCAAAGAGATTAATAACACAATACCATTAACTCTTAGTTCGTCTATATATCATCTCCCAAACTCGCTTTGTCTTACAACATTATTATGATCGTAGAAATTTTTTCTTTATTACATAAATTTTATTGTGATTCACAGACGCAATTATCAGATCCGGTAATTTTATTAGGTAAAAGTGTTTTATATCCAAGAACAGTGATTATTAGGGTTAATTAATGACTATGCTTTGAGATCTAGAAATAAAGAGATAGGAGGGAAGCCAAACCATAATTTGACATAAAGAGGAAGAATTAACGAAGCTTTACCTGCAAGTATGAGAGAGAGAGAACGACGACGAAGAAGAAGAAGAAAATGGCGATGAAACTTTTATTTTCTCCGAACCATAATAAGTTATAATTAAAACTTAAAGAACTTTATAAACAAATCGGATGATAGAACCGGTGGTAATCGATCGTCTAGTGGTAAATTGTGGTGATTACTATTTATCACAACTACGTAAAAAAACTAATAAAATGTTTGGAACTTAGATTATTATTTTATTCTTGATAAATGATTTAAACAAATCATATTTTAACACGTATAAAACAAAATTTTATTTATTTAAAAAAAAAACTATACTTATATATCATATATAAAAAATTCTAAAAATCTAAAGAATATAATTATAGCGAAACTAGATGCATCTTATTAAACAAAAATAGAAATGTAAGAAAAAAATTATAAAGCAACTATACGAATATATCTTATATCAATTTTTTTAGAAAAGTAAAGAAGATAATTATAAAGAAACTATACGTATCTTATTAAATAAAAATAGAAATTAAAAAATCGTAAACTAATCCTAATTTAAAGCTACTATAAATTGATATTCAAGGGTTTAAGATTTCAATTTTTAGGTTTGGGTTAATTATTTTAGATTAAAGGTATATTTTTAACCAAGTGTCATTAGCTCAACTGGTAAAGACCCTAGGCGAAGCTTAGAGGTCGCCGGTACGTGTGACGCTTGGGACGAATCTAATATTACATGTTGTAGTTTCAGGCCTGAGAGGATTACGGGCTTTGGCCCAGAACCTCCTGGTATTCAAAAAAAAAAAAAAAAAAGGGTATATTTTTAGGAGGAAGAGTTTAGTAATTAGGGTTTAGTTTTGAATGTTGAAGGATTAATTTTAATTTTGTGGTATTTTTGGAAAAAACCAGAAATTAAATGGAGTTTGAAATATTAAACTAATAATGATAGTTTTGAAAACCATAACTTAAGTGTGTTATTTTTTTGGATTCTCTTATATTTTTTTCATTCAAAATGTTATATTTAAGTTAAAAAAATTTAATTGTTAAAGAAACTATTTTAAAATGAAAGTAAAAAAACACGAGAAAAACATATACTTTGCCTTATATGTTCGTAGAGATATTTTTAAGTGGTAGTAAATAGCAGTTTCAACAATATAATATGAATGAGTGTAAAAAAAAACATTTGAGTGGTAAACTATTAAATTGTAAATAGATTTAAATAAGATGACGGTTTGACTGGTGGTTTATATGTAAATTTTTTCTAGGCGAAACTTCAAACCACACTTTTTGAGATTTGACATAAATAATAATGATGAATATCTTTGAAATTTTTTTTGTGAATGGTAATTTAAATTTACTTTACTATTATAATAAATGTACCCATAAATATAAAATATAGAAATGCAAATAAGTGTATTTAGGCAAAAGACGAATAAATAAAAAAATCTTCTATCTAATTAAAATTTTATCTTCTTATTTCTTAAAATAATTTCTACTCATAATAAAAAGTTAAATATGTCTTTTTGTTAAATTTAATTTAATTTAAAAAATTTAAAATACGCACATCGGGCGGGTCTTAATCTAGTATATAATAAAATGAGTTAAAGATAGCAAATTAGATGGAAAAATATATAGTCTACTAGATTTTAACCCGCGGTACACCGCGGGGCTATATTTTTTTTAATATAAAATTTAAATTATTTAATAATTTATCTATAAATATATATAAACTAATATTTTACGTATTTAAAATGAATTAACCTTATATATCTATATAATACTTCGATTATATTTTTTTTGTTTTATGTAGTCGATTTTAAGATATAGAAAGATAAAACAGTGTTTTGTAATTACTTTTTTAGTGGGTGATATATCGTATTTTTTTTAATGTATTTTTTGTGTTTTTTTTTTATATTATAGAAATTGCTAATGTCATTGTAGTATAAAGTTATTTTAATCATTGTATTTATTTCATAATTAAATAAACAAAAGCTACATATGCATATATAGAAGAACACATATGTATATAATTACTGTGCAATATAAATTTGAATGGTTGGTGTTATTATTTTGTTATGTTAGAGTATTGATTTTCTTGTTAAAAATATTTTTCCAAGTTTCGATTATAAAAATGGACATAATATAAATGTATGTAAAAGGATATATACATGAATAAAAGAATTCTTTGCACCAAAAACAAAAAAGCTGGGCTGGGCTTTTGTAATTTTTCTTTTTTTATGCAATTAAATAAAAAGCCTTTTTCAAAAAACAAAAAAAAAAAAACAAATACTGTATGTCCTAAATTGATTGTGTATCTGAAATAAGTGAAGAAGAAAAAAGACTGAAAACTTTTATTTGGTCGGAACTGACAGAGTGTTTTTTGAAGCTGAGAAAGAAAAAAATCTTATTTCTTTTGTGTCTTCTCATTTTCTCCAATCTCAATTCTTTTGCGTTCGAGATGATGGTTCAAATAATTTCGCAATCCGATTACACAAGTTTATACGAATAGATTCGAGGTATTCAAATTACTTTACATCCTTCGATTGTTCCTCGGATCTACAGTTCCAATTTAATATACAGAAAAATTGATGATATTGTTGACAGGTTCTATGTAGCAGAAAACCTCCTTGCGCTGGAGTACTTACACATGCTTGATGTTATATACCGAGATTTGAAACCAGAGAACATTCTAGTCCGAAAAGATGGTCACATCATGCTTACAGATTTTGACCTCTCACTCAGATGTGCGGTGAATCCGACTCTTCTTAGATCAACTTCTCCACCCGAGAAAGATCCCGCAAGGATGTCGGGTCCATACAACACATCCAATTGCATACAACCTCTATGTATTGAACCATCGTGTCGAGTCCCATGTTTCAGCCCTAGGCTCTTATCAACCCAAGATAGAAACCAAAAACCAAGAAAACCGAAAAGGCCTGATCTTTTAACACAACAGTTCAGATCATTGCCTCAGCTTGTGGCTGAACCAACCGAATCAAGATGTATATGAAGACCATTAACGCAAAGTGGTTAATAAGAAAGATAAGTATTCTTGAATTCACTACATAGTAGAGATGTGTCTAGTTTTATGTATGTATAGTTTCCAAATGATTTCAATCCATATTAGATTCGTCAAAATTTAGCAGGAAAGACAGATAATCTGAAAAGATTGGTATCATGGCTATGACGACTACTAAAGCACAATGTTTATATATAAAAATGTTATTTACAAAAAAAATGTCTGTTTTCATGGCCAAAATGATATGTACTTTGTAGACTTTAACTAAATGTTTGTTAATAATCTCATATATGGTGAATATATAAGTAACTTAGATACTAAAAAAGGCCACAGAAAAGGAAGTTTGGTCTTAAACTTCTATTCAAGAGTATTTAGACTTCGTTTACCATATCCCTTATTGTTATATTTTATCTGCAGGTGCAAGCAAAGTAATGTCAGAAAGTAATGTAACTAACACTAATCGGTATCAAGTTATAGCATATAAAGGTTAGTTAGTTTAAAATATGTTAGCTATCAGTTTTATTAAGTTTGTGTTGCTGAGGTAGTGATTAGTAAAAGGAACATGCAAAAAATGTCTAAATTTTGTGTTGAAACTGGTAATAGAAGTGGTTAAGTTAGAGAAAAACCTGACTATGTTGAAAACTGAGTGAAAATGACATATTTAGTTGAATAAAAGGATAGGATTTCGAATTTGAAGTTTGATATGGCTGCTTCAATGGCTACGTTTATTGAATTGACTGTGTTTCCCACGCCTGCAATGGAAATTAAGCATAAATAGTGTATATAAGTAACTGTTTTGTGTTGTACAGATTTCACCTGCACTGAATGGTGTAAGAAGCAAATGGAGAATGTTCTTTGTATTGGCAGGAGAAAAGTCAATAAGTACTACAAAAAGGGATATTAAAATTTAGTACCATTGCATATTTAATTTCTTAAACCGAAGAAAAATATGTTACCTTGAACATCTCAAAAGATATTTTGATGGTCTTCTCAGGGAATTGGAGAACAAATCTCCTGCTACAGACACTTGCAGATCCGGCTTTGACTTGCTCTCAAAGATTGGAGCAAAACCATCGTTTTGTAACCTGCATACATTCAAAGTATATTTCTGGCATTCATAAACTGAGATGGTTATTAAAAATATAAGTAAATCTCACCAAATTTTATTGTGTATGTTTTGCAGGTATGAACGACTGTTTGAGACATTGCAGAGAAATTTTTGAATGAACGTTAGTTTAGTAAGGAATGAAGAAAGTGCTTGATGAGTTAGAAAGTGGTCTCACGAAGCTATATATTTATAGAGATGTTAGATGTCTAGGTTTATGGCTTAGTTAGAGAAAATCTTGGAGATCAAGCCTAAAATCTTGGAGAGAAAATATAAAATAAAAGATTGCGTCAACAACATATATTCTTATTTGGTATATGAATGAATGATTCACTAATTTTGGACGAATAAGGATATTGCAGAGTCTTTTATAGTTATGATTAGATCTAAGTGAATATTACATTATCATTAGTTTAGGAATTAGCGGATATATGATTGAATATGCCTTAATTTAGATACCAAAAATAGTGAATGATTAGGATTGCTCAAACCCGATTAGTTATGTTTAACTTGCTCCGAAAATATTGTTTTTATTACACATTTCCTTAAATCTCTTATCCAAGATCCGGATAATGTAAAACCGGGTAAAACCCGGATCCAAAAGAATTTATGCAAAAATCCCCTGTAAAAATGTATATGTAGATTGGATTTCTTTTTTATTTTATTTTTTTTATTTCTAATTACTTTACATGAATTCTTTACGGGGTACTTTGTTTTTTTTCCTATTTTTAGAAAACCAAAATCATATAGATATATATATATACATATATATATATTAAATGACTAAATACAAGCATTCCAATAAAAGAAAATAAAAATAAACAAAAAGGAAACTAAGAATATAATTATTGTTATTTTTCAGTTTATTGATTTTGTTGACATTGTCAACACCTAATACAGATCCGTGTTTCCAAAAAAGGCCCAAGCAAGAAGATTGCACCATATTCTTGTAATAAACCTAATGGTGTCTAAATATGTGAGATTGCTTGCCAAAGAAAGTATACATTACTGCAGATTGTATTTCGAGCAAACAAAAAAACATGCCGGCTACGTGCATTTGTCATAATTCATGTTGGGCTTTAAACCGTGCCGACTAAATGCATGTGGCATATGTCCTATCCGGGTTTAAAAACATTGGTCTTATAACATTACCTCGATAAAGTTAAAATTATACAAAATAATGATCTTATGTTTATTTTATACAGCCATCTTATTCCACTTATGTATTTATTTTAAACATCATTAATTTTGTAGTATTACGAATGAAATCATATATTTGAATCAAAATGAACATTCACAAAAACAAACTATTAATTGTTGATATGTGATGCTTAGTGTGATTCTTTGGATAAAATACCAAATATTAAATAATGTATAGATTTTAATGATTTTATTAGGGGAAAATGACGAAAAATGTGCGAACTTTCAAATTTAGGACGAAAAAAACATAAACTTTTGAAATGTCATTTAAATCATAAAATTTAGTTTGACTTTTTAATGATTTTATTACTGTTAGAAGTTTCCAGGAATGCTAATCTAATACTACAAATTTATTTGGGAGAAGTGTGGGAATACAATGCTTATTTATATTTTATTTTGGAAAAACCTCCAAACCAAACCAAACCGGAAGAATGAACCGGTGGTAATGGATGGTGGTCTAGTGGTAAAGAAACCCTAGGCTTTTTTTAGTGTCTCTTGTCTTCTTCTTCTTCATCTAGTTATATCAAATGGGGTGTACATGTTCAAATGGGCATGTCCAAATGGATTTTTTCTAGACATCGACGGTGAAAGCCCAAATAATTTGGATCATGTTCAAATAAGACCAAACCTAAATATGACTATGATCAACTGAACTGTCTGCGGGATCCAAATAACACATAAACACAATCACACAAGAAAACACAAAATCATGTTTTCCGCAAAAACAGAAAATTACGTTTTCCAGCCAAAACCGCGAAATCATATTTTTCTGCTAAAACAACAAAATATAAACTGCCAAAAAAAAATTATGTTCTTTTTCCAAATCGCAAAATCATATTTTTCCGCCAAAAATGTAAAAATATTATTTTCCCGTAAAAATTCGTAAAACTGTGTTTTTCTGTCAAAACATAGGAAATCATATTTTTAGCGGAAAATAGAAAATCATATTTTTAGCGGGAAAACATAAAATCATGTTTTAGCGTGAAAATATCACCGAGAGAAGAAAAAAATGCGAACTAAGAAGAATCATTGAGAAAATCAGATCCTATATTTTTGCATTTGCAAGAAACTCTAGTTTTTAAAACTTATGAGACGGCCTATGTCCAGATGAGTTTGCTCGATTTGTTTGCGGGTTAAATTGGTTTTGTCCATATAAACCGTTGTGGTTCTAGGTGTAACTATAACCGGACCAATACAATTTGGATTTATCTATCTCATGGTCGTTATACCTATTTGACATTCCTAGCCTATCTAGCGCGTGAGCACACGTATTTTTATATAGTGCGTGAGCACACGTGTTTTCACATACTCTCTTCAATTGGTAAATATCTATGCCATATATGTTTGTTTGACTTAATTAAGTGTGATTAGATTCTCAATTTTCCCTAGATTATTTTCCTAATTATGTGATTTTCTCATTTAATCATTTTCTCAAAATTTTCACATACAGACAAGAATTAATCTTTAGTTTTTGACTAAGCTTAACCTAACGTTTATTGTGTAGATAAATCTTCAGATTTTATTGAAACACAACCTTTGACACGTTTTGGTCATAATCTCACTTTCTTAAACCCAAAACATACTCTTCTTAGATTTTCACTCTCCATAAACCTATATAAGAAGAAACTCGACAACACAAAAGATCATAGCAACAAGAAGATCTTATACCTAAGTCTTATTCTAGGAGAAAATCAACAACTTCTTGAGAGAAATGGATAACTTGAATGTTTTTGCAAATAAAGACAATCAAGTGAATGTTGTTATTCCGATCAAACAAAATTCTGCTACTTTAACAACTACAAAACGTCTCAACCACGCTACAAATGCGAGGACTGTCGTAGATACTGGACTCATGGTGGAGCTTTAAGGAACATACCAATTGGTGGAAATTGCCGTAAATCCAAGCTTCCAAAGATAGATCAATCTTCAGTTTCTCAAATGACTTCTGTTGAGATTCAACCAGGTAATCATCAACCTCTCAGCGAAAATCAAGAAAACATTTCAGTTAGTGCTTCTTCTTCTTCTGCTGCTGCTATTGGGAACCATTTCGGTTATTTTAGTGAACTGCATGGAGTAACAAATTTGTCTCCAACTCGAAGCTTTCTAACAATGGATCGCTTAGATTTCGGTGACGAATCATTTCAACAAGATTTATATGATGTTGGTTCTAATGATTTGATTGGTAACCCTTGGATAAACCAATCAATTGGTGGATATGTTGATAATCATAACGATCAACACAAGTTGTAATATGAATATGAATCATAGAGAAAAAGCAAGTAGACGCGGAGGATCTTCAGACATTGAGATGAACAAGATCAGAAACATGTTTGTTTAGGTCTTCTTAAATTTTAACCGTATTACCCGTTATCTATTTCTTAAGTTAAAGTTTATGTCGTTGTTCGTTTCTGCTTCCTTTTTACATTTTAGTTTTGTTTATGGTTTCTGGTTGGGCTTTTTTTAGTTATTAAAGTTTGCAGCTTTGTTCAATTCCCTAAAAAATCAAACACAAGTTGTTTGATCTTTTTTCTTTATAATATATAATTATCTAAGTGTCACTAGTTCGTTGTACTGCAAATTTCCTCTTTGTCATTTGCTAATATATTTTTCCTAACTAATGTATCTTGACTTGAGCCAAACAACACACTAATATTTTAGAATCTTAATTTATATAACGTGCAAATATTTAGAGCGAAGAAAAATTTATTCGTCGAAAAAGTATTTAAAACATATGTTCTCCCTTCTCTCTAACCTAGATCTAGATATTTGCTCGATGTCGCCTCTTCGGCTTGCCCTTTCAGCCCCGGGGAAGGGTTCTCTTTCATTAGCTCCTCCTCCTTAGATGTCATCTTGTCTATTGTGCTCTATCTTCAGAAGGTTGTCCTGGTCCTTGTTCCGATATGGCCTCTGGGCTGTGGTTGGAGTCTTCGGTGCGTGGATCCGAGGAGATGTTTGGTGGTGGCCGTAGGAGGCTCATCGAGGACAGCTCTGTTCGTTTTTCCCATGGTCTAGTTTGTTTTCCTCGTATGTTGGTTTCTTCGCTTGGGTTATGGCTTTAGAGAGGGTTGAGAATCCAGGTTCTTCTCTTAGTGGTTGAATTCTAGAGGTCGCCTTTCTGTTAGATCTGGAGACGGATCGGTTGGTCTTCCTCCTCCAGTCGGTTCGCTTGTTTTCCTTCCAAAGTTAGGGTTTTTTTTGGCATGTGTTGGTTTGGGATTGATTTTAATTCAGGTCTGGTAGTGCACAAGGAGACATAAGTGAGCAAGATTTTTTCTCCTATGGCGGAGGTGTGGTTTCTCTCCCTGTCCAGGCAGTTGTGGATTCGATTGGGTGGGCGTGATGATCGGTTGGTCGAGCTAGATTTGGTTTGACGACGCCAGAGGGTTCACTTTGGTTTATTTGCGCTGCTCAACCATCCAATTGGCCGTTCCGGCTACAGCGGAAGTCAACGGGAGAGAGGAGGGTGTCGTTGTTTTGTCTTAATTGTTACTGATGTGTGTGTTTTTTCACTTCAATCTTTTACCTCAAAAGACCACACGATAACTCCAAATGCACAGTGAATCGTATGTAGTAATTAAGGATCGAATCCCACAAAGAGAGAAGTTGTATTACGAATCCGTCAGAACAATGTAAGGCTAAGACGAATCAATAAAAGGGGTTTGGGTGTGTCAAGACTATACTAGGTTATTAACCCCTGCTACGCGGGGGTTGTTGTTATGATTGTTTTAATATATTTTTAGGCTTTATAATCATTTAAATAGCTATACATTGACATTAATGATGCAAAAGTAATATAATTTTTTTTTTCGTTTTTAGCATAATTGTTCTTTTATTTATAATTTTAGTATTATAAATGTTATTAAATTTTTATTTTTTTTGTTGAAATGTGTAATTTATTGATCTTAATAAAAAATTATGTACAGAGGAAATAAACTTTAAATAGTGACTTTATGAACAAATAGGAAAGTGGTAGAACTCATGTTTGACTTGAGGACACGACCATCTACGGTCTGACCATGAACCAACGTTGAAGAAGGAGACGAAGATGGGGCTTCGTTGAGTAACCGAGAGATGTGATTGATACTAGGATTTTTACTATCAATTACCCTAGATTACTATCATGTCATTGCAGCAATTTAGGTTATCATTCCATTCAGGTGCTCAAATTATCAATCAAGATGCGATCAGAGAATAATAAGTCAAGCCAGGTGAATAAAGTTTGGTTATCTAGCAATCCTAAACGATCATGCATAAGAATAATAAAACTACTGAACAAGAGTGATCATGCAAAAAGAGAAACAACTATCAATACTAGACAGCAATAAGCAAGTAAGCAACAGGTAAAGAGATAGGTAATCAAATGAGATAAAAGGTCCTGAGGATAGGGTAATCGATTAAAGCAGTCTCCTTAGTCTATTTAAGTGGTTAACAATCCAAACAGGCTATCCCTAGACAATAGATTCAACTACAGATCAATCCACTCTCGTGACAGAGATCCTCAGGCTAAGTCACTTTCAAACTCAACTCTCATTGATGAAATATAACCTAGCAGGCACTAAGATTCAATCTAATAAAGTCAATGAACATTCTAATCATCCAATATCTTGGGCTAGAGTATGTAAATCTCTGGAGTAGTTTGTTCAGACATTTCATCAAACACCTTGTGGGCGTGGAAATGTCTGAGATCAACTTCCAATTGATCAGAGAGGAAATAGCATTAGGAACTACTAAACCAGAAGGGATTCAAGCAATTCTACACTTAACCACCTAAATAAACTAAGGATTCCACACCTAATCTATCCCATCCTCAAGAACCCTAATCCACTACTCAAGAACACTGAAGAACATCATGCATAAAAACCCAGAAAACGTTTCAAACCCAGAAATCATTGAAAAGCTAGTATGTTATAGATGAGAACAAGATCTACAACTTTGAAGAAGAAAGTAATCGCAAAAACTCAAAGGATCAAAAGTAATTTGGATTACAAAAGTTTGCAGAAAAATTGTTCAGAGGATAAAAGCGAGATCCTTTGGGCAAAGCCCTAAGAGGTCTATTTATAGTCAAAGTAGAAAACCCTAGTACACAAAACGACAAAATAGAAAGTCGGTTTAAGGTCTACTCGAGTGGTTTGGTCGAGTAGTCTATTCTTCAAAGGTTGCATCTTGCTCGGGTAAGTCTCTCAGGTGAACTCGAGTAGGATACTCGAGTACCTACTCGAGTAGGATGTGGTCTCTCTGCAGCTGCTCTGGCACTTCTCTGGCTCTGCTCGAGTACACTGCTCGAGTACACTACTCTGGAACTGCTCTGGCACTGCTCGAGTATACTGCTCTGGCACTGCTCGAGTACACTGCTCTGGCACTGCTCTGGCACTGCTCCTTAGTACCTGAATGTACCTGATACAACTCCAAAATGCAAGAATGCATGCTATGCTAATGTAGAATACTCTAAGTATGCAAAGTGATGCAAAATGACTACAAATGACAGTAAATAAGAGTGAATACTAAGCTAAATGCATAAGAAATGTGTGCTAAAAAGAGGTAAAATACAGAGATATCAACTCCCCCAAACTTAGCTCTTGCTTGCCCTCAAGCAAACAAATAGAACCAAGCTGGAGAAGAGGTTTGAAGGTGGAGACTCAGAAAACCAAAACATGCATATAGAGTAAGTGAATTCAATGTCCAGGTTGCTAATTCTAGAATGCAAGGTTGACTGATCTCTAATTTAAAACTTTAGCCATCTCCTTCACATCTCAACCTAACTTCTGCCTTAATCAATTCAAGCAATCACCTCAGCACATTCCCTTTAACATTGATTAAGTGAGAACCGTGGATCATACAATGCAATGGATATGAACTCATTTGGTTTAAGGGTAGAGGTCAAGAGACAAAGATGGTCCCTTAAAGATCTGGTTTAAATCGTAACAAGGGATCTCTCAAGAATGATTGAGCTTTAGTAGAATGCTAAAGGTGAGTTCCAAGTTATGCATACAAGGATAAGACCCCATCTACCCAGAATGTAATCAATATCAATCCAAATGGAAGTCCTATTTCTAATCCCAGAACATGAACTTAACTCTACCCTTTTGCATTCAAAGCATTTCCAGACTCTTACTCAAATCATTCTTTTCTTTTCCTTGCTTTCTATCTTAGGAGAAGCTTTCTTTTTCTTTGCTCTGTCTAGCGGATTAGGATTTCTTTAACAACTAGGATTTCTGTCTAGGCTTTTTGGCCTTTCTCTTTAAGCTATTACAGAACCCTTTTCTTTACTTTAACACTCCCAAATCCTTTACTAGACTTTATTTTACTTTAGCTACTTCTCCTAAGGACTCATTTCCCTTTTCTTTTCTTTCAGTGATGAACACAACCTTTTCTTTCTTTTAAGCACAACCCAAACCCAGAATTAAGCACCCACCTAGTCCTATCTAGTCCAGATAACGTGAACTAGAACTACATGAGATACTATCCTTGTCGGTACAAACCTAACACTTTCTACCAAGCTCAATCGAAATAAGGCCTCACAGTCACACACAAATGATAAATGGCTTGAAAGAAGGTTAAGGTTTAGGGTAGGGAATAACTGCTCCAAAGATGGGAGTCAGCTACTTGGACTAGCAAGAGGGATCAAAAGGTAAAAAAAAGTCCAAGTATTTTAAGGTAACCATGAGTTCATAACACAATGCACAGTATGATAATTGCAAGTCAAAATTCAGGTTCAAATTGATAGGGAAAGGCATCAGATCAAAGCGAGTTTCAACTAAGAACAAGAAAATCAAGCTTCGAATTCAAAAGATGGTGTGGTCTTACTTCAAGTTCAATCGATTACGCATTAGAGAACTAACAACCTGGGCACTGAGTTCTACTTAGTGAATAAGCATATTTACAAGGTTAAATTATCATAATCTCCAATGCAAATGCATGATGCAACAGCCCTAAGTGAAAGCATACTAAAACAATCCTAAAATGACAATGCAAGCTATATGAACACTCTGTTTTTGTGAAATCATTTTCGAAAAATTTCAAATTTTTATGGTTTTTCTATGCCTTAGATGCAATGATGCAAAATTTGAAAATAAGAGCAAAACAAACGATGTCAAATACTCCCTGAGCCCTCCCCCAAACTTAAATTACACAGTCCTCTGTGTAACAAAAGCTTGGAAGAGAGTACTCAGGGCAAACCAATAGATAAACAAAATGAAAGATGATATAAACAATGGTGAAGTAGAGTTGTTACCTGGTCTAAGTAAAGAAAGCAGAGATGTAGTCATCCATGCTCTCACTCGTGTAGCTCCAAGGTACTTGCTGGGATGCTCTCGGAACAGTGTGATCTGGTTGCTACTCTGGTTGCTCGAATTGGTGCTCTGGTTGCTGCTCGAGTGGCTTGTTCGAGTACAGTACTCGAGTACTATACCGTTTCTACAGAAAAATTTTCATGAGCTTTTCCTGAACCAAAACCTTCCTCTTTTTGCCTGTAAATCAAAAATACTAAAGAAACACATTAAAAATAACAAGAAATAAAGCAATATTTACAGAGATAAACATGGGAATTCCTCCCAAGTGAGCTTGTTTAAAGTCTTTAGCTTGACTTTTCTTACTCCCTTTAAGTGCTGAGAGGTTCCTGAAGATGAACTGTTGTTCCTTCAGGAATGATACTGTCTGCAAGATACTTCTTGACTCTTTGGCCATTCACTCTGAACTCTGACCCATCCTTAGCAAACAGTGATACTGTACCAAATGGTAGAACCTCTTTGATAGTGAAAGGACCGGACCACCGTGACTTGAGCTTTCCGGGAAATAGCTTGAGTCTGGAGTTGAACAGTAAGACTTGGTCTCCAACCTTGAAGTCTTTTGGTGTAATCTTCTTGTCATGGAAAGCTTTTGTTCTTTCCTTATACACCTTTGAACTCTCATAAGCTTCTAGCCTTATTTCCTCAAGTTCGTGCAGATCAACCGATCTCTTCTCTTGAGCTTCCTTTATATCCAGATTCAGCAGCTTGGTAGCCCAGATGGCTTTATATTCAACCTCAACTGGAAGGTGACATGACTTCCCGTACAGCATCTGGAATGGAGTCCTTCCTATTGGTGTCTTGTAAGCCGTCCGGTAAGCCCAAAGTGTATCATCTAACTTGGTAGACCAATCTCTCTTTGAAACACCAACAACCCTAGCGAGTATGGCTTTGATCTGTCGGTTGGATACTTCTACTTGCCCGCTGGTCTGAGGATGATAAGGAGTAGCTACCTTGTGCTTCACACCATGCTTCTTTAACAAGCTCTCAAAGACTTTATTGATGAAATGAGAGCCACCATCACTGATCACTGCTTTAGGTACACCAAATCTGGGAAAAATGATGCTCTTGAACAGCTTCAAGACAACCTTATGATCATTAGTTGGAGAAGCAATGGCCTCAACCCATTTGGAGACGTAGTCCACAGCAACAAGGATGTACTTATTACCATAGGAAGCAGGATTGAATGGTCCCATGAAATCAATTCCCCACACATCAAAGACTTCAACCTCTAGGATAGGGTTCTGCGGCATTTCATTCCTCCTAGTTATGTTCCCCATTCTCTGGCAGGGATCACATTTAGCAATGAATCCATGTGCATCTTTAAACATGGAAGGCCACCAAAGGCCGGCTTGGAGAACCTTCTGTACTGTCTTGAAGGTAGCAAAGTGACCGCCATAAGCAGAACCATGACAGTGTTCCAGCACTCCTTGAACTTCCTCTTCAGCAATACACCTTCTAAATAGGCCATCAGTACCCTTCTTATACAAATAAGGTTCATCCCAGTAGTAATGGTTGATGTCTCTAAAGAACTTCTTCTTCTGGTAAGCATCAAGGTATTTGGGGATTTCTCCACAGATAAGGTAATTCACAAGGTCAGCATACCATGGAAGCTCTTCTTCCTTGACCGCACATGCTACTTCGATTTCCTTCTTGTTGTACACTATTTCGTAACTCTTGATGGCTAACAGCTGCTCCTCTGGCATGGAATCGTCAATAGGGATTTCATCTTCAATCCGCATTCTGGACAAGTGATCTGCTACTCCGTTCTCTATACCCTTCTTATCAACAATCTCCATATCAAACTCCTGAAGTAACAAAATCCATCTCAGCAGTCTAGGCTTGGTATCCTTCTTAGCATAGATGTGTCTCAACGCTGCATGATCTGTGTAGACTATCACTTTAGAACCTACCAGGTAGCTTCTAAACTTCTCAAATGCAAAGACTACAGCCAGCAACTCTTTCTCTGTTGTAGCATATCTCCCTTGAGCATCGTCTAACGTCCTACTCGCATAGTAGATGACATGCAACTTCTTATCAATCTTCTGACCCAACACAGCTCCAACTGCATAATCTGAAGCATCACACATGATCTCAAAAGGATGATCCCAGTTTGGTGCTTGGACGATTGGAGCAGATACTAGAGCTTCTTTAATCTGGTGGAAAGCTCTCATACACTCTTCATCAAAGACGAATTCAGTCTCCTTGCAGAGAAGTCGGGTAAGTGGTCTAGCAATCTTTGAGAAGTCCTTGATAAATCTCCTGTAGAAACCAGCATGACCCAGAAAGCTTCTGATATCCTTGACAGTTTTCGGAGGCTGCAACTGTACCATAACGTCTATCTTGGCTTTATCAACCTCAATCCCTTTCTCTGATATCTTGTGTCCCAGTACTATACCCTCTCTGACCATGAAGTGACACTTCTCCCAGTTCAGTACTAGATTGGTCTCCTCGCACCTTGTCAGAACCCTGCATAGATTTAACAAACAAGAGGAGAAAGAGGAGCCATAGACAGAGAAATCGTCCATAAAGACTTCCACCGTCTCCTCAATTAAATCCGAGAATATTGAAGTCATACACCTCTGAAACGTAGCAGGTGCATTACATAATCCAAAAGGCATTCTTCTATATGCAAAAGTTCCATAAGGGCAAGTAAAAGTGGTTTTCTCTTGATCATTAGGGTGAATTGGTATTTGAAAGAAACCACTATATCCATCAAGAAAGCAATAGTATGAGTGATTAGCTAACCTTTCTAGCATTTGATCAATAAACGGTAAAGGAAAGTGATCTTTTCTAGATGCAGCATTTAGCTTTCTATAATCAATGCACATTCTATGTCCTGTTATAGTTCTAGTAGGAATCAATTCATCTTTATCATTCTTTATAACAGTCATTCCACCCTTCTTAGGTACACAGTGAACTGGAGATACCCAAGTGCTATCTGAAATAGGGTAGATTACACCCGCTTCCAATAGTTTAAGTATCTCCTTCTTAACTACTTCTTTAAGATTAGGATTTAACCTTCTCTGTGGTTCAATGCTAGAGTAAGATTCATTTTCGAGATGGATCCTATGCATGCACAAACTAGGTGAGATCCCTTTAATATCAGACAGAGAATAACCAATTGCTCTCCTATACTTTCTAAGTTCATTCAACAGCAAATGCACCTCATCATCATTCAACTTAGCATTAATGATCACAGGGTAGGTAGAGTTTGTTCCAAGAAATGCGTACCTTAGACCTTGAGGAAGCGGTTTAAGATCAACTTTCGGAGCCTTAAGTTCAGACCAGTCGTCTGATGCACAAGTTGATGGTATCTCGAGTGGTATACTCGAGTGTGTGCCTTCTGTCTCTTCAGATGGCTTGCTCGAGTTGCTACTCGAGTAGTGTGCTCGAGTGGCTTTTGAATCTTCCTCAGTTACTGCCAAAACTTCTGTTGGAGAGACAATCAGCTCTTCAAAGTACTCTGGACCTTCTACTTCTTTATGTGAGTCTAAAAGCTTCTTATAACCCAAAGTCTCCAAGTGCAAATATCCGTCCTCTCCGTCTTTGGTTAAAGCACTCTGTAAGTGATCTTCTTCAGAAAGCTCTTCCAGCAATTCGTCGGCTAATCGATCCATTTCTTCGATGTAGAAGACTTGTCCGTCAATGGTAGGTTTCTTCATCGTCTTAGTGATATCGAATGTCATCTTGAGGTCTTCTCCGAGGTTCAAATCGATCTTACCTTTTCTGACATCAGTGAGAGCTCCAGCAGTGGCTAAGAAAGGTCTCCCTAGTATGAGAGGGTCCTTTGGCTCTTCATCCATTTCTAAAACAACGAAGTCTGTAGGAATCTCTACCTTTCCTATTCTAACTGGTAGATCCTCTAACATACCATGAGGGACTCGTACGGATCTGTCGGCTAAGATTAGTTGGATTTGGCAGGACTTGTACTTGATGAAACCGAGTCTTCTTGCTACTGAGAGTGGCATCAAACTGACTGATGCACCTAGATCACATAGGCATTTGTCGAAGAACAAAGGGCCTAGTGAACAGGGTAGAGTAAATGATCCGGGATCCCCAAGCTTCTTTGGTATGATCTTTTTCTGTATGATAGCACTGCATTCATGGCTCAACACTACCATTCCTTGTACCTCCTGAATTCTCTCCATTATCATGTCCTTCAAGTACTTGTGAGAATCCGGAATCAGCATGAAAGCATCAATGAGAGGCATCCTTAATTCAATCTCCTTGATGTGTTTAGCAAACATGGCTCTGTACTTCTCAATGATATCCCTCTTGAATCTTCCTGGGAATGGTATTTTGGGTTTGTAGGGTGGTGGGATAAAAGCTTTCTTCTTACTCTTATCAACAACTGGTTCTTTGATCTGGGGGCTCTTAGCTTGATCACTAGGTACAGCATCTTGGTCAAGCTTAGTGGTGTCTTCTTCTTGAGTTTCATTCTGAATAGAATCCTCCCCTTCTTGAATCTCACTGTCCTCAGTGACAGGAGCTTGGTTAGGTCGAGCACGCAGCTCTCGACCACTGCGGAGTTGAATTGCATTAGCATACTCTCTTGGATTCTGAATAGCTTTCCCGGGTAGTTGTCCGGGATGTTTAGGTGCAGAAGTAGAAGCAGCTTGGCTCTCCATGTACTTCACCTTGGAGTTTAGAGCCTCAAACTTGACATTTAGATCATTGTAGGAGCAGTCTACTTTGTTTTGAATCTCAGCCATTTTCTTCTCTATAGCTATAGTACCAGCTGCTTGACCTTGTAGAATCTGCTGAAACATTTGCTGCATGTCTTGAGCTTGTGCAGGTGGAGCTGGCTGGGGTTGCTGTGCAAAACCGGGTGGTGGATTATATTGTTGATAACCGCCACTAAACTGCTGCTTTGGGACAAAGCCTTGATTGTATGGTATGAATGGCTTGGACTGGTTCTGTTGTTGCTGAGGGTAAACCTGATCTTGAGGGTTTGCAACATTCGTGCTCCGGTAAGATAGATTAGGATGAGCAGGCTTGTAGGGGTTGTAGCCCTTGTTGTAGCCACCTTGGTTCTGAACGTAGCTGACTTCTGCAGCCTGAGTGTTCTCCCCCTCTTGGATTTGATAGTGCTCTTCTTCAGTAATATAGTGGACTGGTTTCTGGTTAGTAAGCAGAAATTGATCCAGCTTGTCGTTGAGAGCCTTTACCATCTCTTTAGTATGCTTTGCATCCGGATCTCCAATACCTCTGTTGGAGCGATCAAAATCCTCGTTATAGTTACCATCAGATAGAGCTAAGTTCTCTATCAATTCCCAGCCTTCCTCAACATCCTTATTCAAGAAATTCCCATTAGAGGCAGTGTCTAGCAACATTCTGATCTTGGGCAGAACTCCCCTGTAGAGTGTGCTGAGTAGTGAAGCCTTCTTGAAACCATGGTGTGGACACTGTATAGTGTAGCCTTTGAATCTCTCCCAGGCCTCACAAATGGATTCAGACTGCTTTTGTGTAAAACTGGAGATTTCATTTCGTAGACGTGCAGTTCTTGAATTGGAGAAGAACTTTGTTAAGAAAGCTTTCTTGCAATCGTCCCAAGATGTGATGGAGCCAGCAGGTAGTGTATTTTCCCAGTGGTGTGCTTTGTCTCCCAACGAGAAGGGAAACAGACGCAGCTTGAAGCTGTCTTCACTAACACCATTTATCTTGGTAAGGCTGCAGAGCCTATCAAAATTATCCAAGTGATCCAAGGGATCTTCCAGAGGCAACCCGTGAAACTTGTTACCTTGAATCATTGAGATCAATCCACTCTTGATCTCGAAATTGTTGTTCTGGACAGGAGGTGGAACGATGCCCTGTCTCTGTTGATGGTTGCGTGGAGCATCACCATCACCAATGTTCCGTGGTATACCAACTCCCTGATTGTCTTGATCTTGTGGTTCCATAGCAACTGGATTGTGCAGTTCACAACCGTCTCTATCTCTCTGCTCTCTTAACTCACGAGCTATCCGATTGATGTTGTCTCTGTAGCTGATGAGATTGTCAGAACCTTTGGAACGAGTTTGCATGCACGTGCTGAGTTTGTACTCGAGCTAGTACCTGGAACACAAAAAACAAGCAGTTGAAGAGAGTAGTTAGTAACCAAAGTAAAGAAAGAACTTGATCTTAGCAATTCTAAAATCTTGAATGTAACAAGCAGACACCCAAATGGCAACGGCGCCAAATTGATACTAGGATTTTTACTATCAATTACCCTAGATTACTATCATGTCATTGCAGCAATTTAGGTTATCAATCCATTCAGGTGCTCAAATTATCAATCAAGATGCGATCAGAGAATACTAAGTCAAGCCAGGTGAATAAAGTTTGGTTATCTAGCAATCCTAAACGATCATGCATAAGAATAATAAAACTACTGAACAAGAGTGATCATGCAAAAAGAGAAACAACTATCAATACTAGACAGCAATAAGCAAGTAAGCAACAGGTAAAGAGATAGGTAATCAAATGAGATAAAAGGTCCTGAGGATAGGGTAATCGATTAAAGCAGTCTCCTTAGTCTATTTAAGTGGTTAACAATCCAAACAGGCTATCCCTAGACAATAGATTCAACTACAGATCAATCCACTCTCGTGACAGAGATCCTCAGGCTAAGTCACTTTCAAACTCAACTCTCATTGATGAAATATAACCTAGCAGGCACTAAGATTCAATCTAATAAAGTCAATGAACATTCTAATCATCTAATATCTTGGGCTAGAGTATGTAAATCTCTGGAGTAGTTTGTTCAGACATTTCATCAAACACCTTGTGGGCGTGGAAATGTCTGAGATCAACTTCCAATTGATCAGAGAGGAAATAGCATTAGGAACTACTAAACCAGAAGGGATTCAAGCAATTCTACACTTAACCACCTAAATAAACTAAGGATTCCACACCTAATCTATCCCATCCTCAAGAACCCTAATCCACTACTCAAGAACACTGAAGAACATCATGCATAAAAACCCAGAAAACGTTTCAAACCCAGAAATCATTGAAAAGCTAGTATGTTATAGATGAGAACAAGATCTACAACTTTGAAGAAGAAAGTAATCGCAAAAACTCAAAGGATCAAAAGTAATTTGGATTACAAAAGTTTGCAGAAAAATTGTTCAGAGGATAAAAGCGAGATCTTTTGGGCAAAGCCCTAAGAGGTCTATTTATAGTCAAAGTAGAAAACCCTAGTACACAAAACGACAAAATAGAAAGTCGGTTTAAGGTCTACTCGAGTTGGTACTCGAGTGGTTTGGTCGAGTAGTCTATTCTTCAAAGGTTGCATCTTGCTCGGGTAAGTCTCTCAGGTGAACTCGAGTAGGATACTCGAGTACCTACTCGAGTAGGATGTGGTCTCTCTGCAGCTGCTCTGGCACTGCTCTGGCTCTGCTCGAGTACACTGCTCGAGTACACTGCTCGAGTATACTACTCTGGAACTGCTCTGGCACTGCTCGAGTATACTGCTCTGGCACTGCTCTGGCACTGCTCGAGTACACTGCTCTGGCACTGCTCTGGCACTGCTCCTTAGTACCTGAATGTACCTGATACAACTCCAAAATGCAAGAATGCATGCTATGCTAATGTAGAATACTCTAAATATGCAAAGTGATGCAAAATGACTACAAATGACAGTAAATAAGAGTGAATACTAAGCTAAATGCATAAGAAATGTGTGCTAAAAAGAGGTAAAATACAGAGATATCAGTGATCCTGTTTCGGATGAGTTTCTCGATAGAGCGGGTCAGTTGAGCAGTAGACAAACTCCCTGTGGCATGAACTCGAGCATTTCTCTCTCTCCAATGGAATATATAGTTACTTGAAAACAGAGGCGAATGAGTATGTCTCTCAAGCGGTCACCAGTGATGGATTGAATTGCAATCACTGTTGTTTCCCAATCCGAGTTGAGGTTTCGTCGGAAAAGTACGCTATTAAAGACCAGACCACGAAGGAGTATGGACACGCGAAGAATAAGTGATCCCGGGTTTCATTAACCTCACCACAAAGTACACAAGCTTGAGTATGTCCCCAAAGCCGCATTCCAGCTCCCGTAGAGAGACGGTTAAGCATTGCTAACCAAACAATAAAACAACAACGTGGGATACCTTGACGGAACCAAACGAGACTGCGCCATGGGACAAGCGGATGGCGTTGACGGATTTGCTCCCAAGTGTGATGCGTTGAGAAATTTTTGTCAAGACTATCAGACCTGGTTCTCCAAAGGAACTTATCATCCCCTCTCGACTCATGCGGCAATGGAGTAGCTCGAATCTGGTCGAGTAAAGGATAGAGATGGACCAGTCTCGTGCGCCTCAGTTTCCAACCATTTGGACCTGCAGCCTCTTTAACTGTTGCGTGAATCGGAATGCCAAGTATTCGTGGTCCCGCTTGCCCAGTATCCAGAATGCGGCCTATCGGCAGCCATCGATCATACCAGAAAGAAACCTTCTCACCAAAACCCACCTCCACATGTATGAAAGGACTTATTTCATCCCGAAGATTAAATAGTCTCCTCCATACCCAAGAACCTAAGTTTGTAGTTGGAGCAGACCAAAAAGTCCCCTTTTTCATTAGATTTTGCTTAGACCAAGCCACCCATAGTGAACCCGACATAGTAAATAACCTCCAGATTAGGCGATAAGCGAATACTCGAGAGACATCACGTAGCCGTCTTAGCCCAAGTCCCCCCCTCTGTTTTCGGTTTACATACTTCCTCCCAAGCGACTTTAGCTCCCATAAGATTGTTTGGGTTTCCGGACCATAGAAATGCACCACACATCCACTCTATCTCATCTAAACATCCAGCAGGTAATCGAAAACTAGAACACCAAAAGTTCGATATGCTGAAAATAACGGAGGATATTAATTGTAGACGACACGCGTAAGATAAGTATTTGGTAGTCCAAGAGAGTAGGCGAGACCGAATTTTATCAAGTAGAGGAGCGTAGTCATGAACCGTCATAGACTTTGTAATAAGAGGTAGACCCAAGTAACGGATTGGGAGAGTTTCTGTGGGGATACCATGGGATGCCGCAGCCGCCAAAAGTTCCTCTTTATTCCGGCCACCCACATACATCGCTGATTTGTTGGCATTTATATGTAAACCTGAAATACGAGAAAAATTGTTAAATACCCTCAGTGTTTCCCGTAAAGAAGTAGGGGATCCATCAGTAAACACCATAATATCATCCGCGAAACTCAAGTGTGTGACAAGGACTTGATCACAGCGTGGATGACGACCAATCAAGCTAGTAGCCACTGCCCGATTTAGTAGACAGGAGAGCACATTTTGGATCATGGCAAACAAATATGGAGATAAGGAGCATCCTTGACGAATTCCTCTACTACTCGGAAAAAAACCTCTAGCTCACCATTGATCACCACAGAAAAAGAGGCCGTAGAAATACATGCATTGATTCATTGTGTAAAAATATCGGGAAAACCCAATGCCCTAAAGATTGATAGAATGAAAGACCATTGGACCATGTCAAATGCTTTCGATATATTAAACTTAGTGGCACTTCTTGTGGAGATGGAATCCTTGTGGTAGTCTTTCACAAGTTCAGTGGCTAACAAGACGTTCTCTAGTATTAATCGCCCTTTAATAAAAGCGCTCTGGTTTGGTTCAATAAAATCTGGGAGAATAAGCTTTAGACGGTTGGCCAAGATCTTTGATACCACTTTTTAAAGCATGTTGCAGTAGGCAATAGGCCTATAGTCCTTTATCGTCGCCGAGTCAGCATCCGGATTTTAGGGATAAGAGCCAAAAGTGTAACATTCACCGCCCGTGGCATTTGGCCAAAAAGAAAGAATGATTGAACCGCAACGATTAAATCAGGCCTAACAACACTCCACGCAACCACATAAAATTCCTTTGTGTATCCATCCGGACCGCAAGCTTTCCCGGAAGGCAAATAAAATAGTGCACGCTGTATTTCTTCACTAGAAACAGGGGCTACAAGCTCGGTACATCGCGACGGAGAATACCGATAACCCATCAAAGTAGAGAGATATAAGCCTGGGAAACTTCGTCAAAATCAACTTCTTGCTGAAAAAAATCATGAAAATGTCTCGCTGCCTCCGCATCTCTGCCGGGTTGGTAATTATTATACCTGATTCTAATGTGAGACTCCGAATTGCGTTGTGGGATGCATTAGCTTGGGCAATACAATGAAAATAGGAAGTGTTTTGATCACCGCAACTCAGCCACTGGATACGTGATTTTTGCTGAAAAAAATTCTCCTTTAAAGACGATAATCTGTGCCAATTTTCCGAAGCTACAGACAGTGCCACTACATTTGGCGATGAAGGGTCCAAAAACGCTGCTGTCTCCATAGAACAGAAAGATTCATATGCCTCTTTTGTTTGATGTGTCAAGTCTCCAAACTGAGTTCTGTTCAACTCTAGGAGATGCGCTTTCAACTCTTTTAATTTCTTATGAAATAAGGATAGAGCCACACGTGAGTGGTAGAGAGGAGGAGAGTCAGACCATACATGAGCAACTGTAGACAGGAACATAGGGTGAGTTGTCAAAAAATTTTAAAATTTGAAAGGCATACGGTGTTGTGATTTAGTCGTGGAGAGACGGATCACACAGCGAGAATGGTCTTAGACTCCCCCTGCTTCAAAGGAAGCGTAGGAATGTGGGAAACATGTAAGCCAGTCTAAGTTGACAAGAGCTCTGTCGAGTTTCTTCCCAATGGGATTTGAGTCCTGGTTATTTATCCAAGTGAAACTGTTCCCCGCAGAAGATCCCCTAATTCACAGGTAGAAAAACTGCATTCTGAAACTCTCGGATCCCCGTCACGTTGAAAGAATAATCCAAAGTACGAGAGTAATCCGTCAAAGATAAGATTTCATTAAAATCCCCTAGGACAATCCAAGGCAAATGAGGTTGCAGGTATGCTGATTTTAAGTGACATAGGTCAGCCCAAAGAGAACGTCGATCCACCACGATATTTGATGCATAGACACAAGAACAGAGGAAGGTTGCACCAGAGTTCACCACAGTGACCGAACATGTGATGTGTTGAGCACTCTTAAGAATTGGAGTTAGCAACACGTCATTGTTCCAACAGAACCAAATACGGCCCAGCCGATGATGGTCATAGTTTGAGATTGATGACCAGCCTGGCAAGGTTGAAGAAATGATTGACTCCGAGAGGCCCTCTTGAACTCGAGTCTCTAAAAAACATCCAAAGGAAGGCTGAACAGCTTGAATCCAGTTTCTTACTGCAAGGCATATTGAACCCCCGCATGTTCCATGTATAGAAAGACGTCATAACTTCCCTAAGGAAGCGTTTTTATTTCCTTTGCCTCCATTGTCTCTTCGTTGCGTTATTGGCTTTGGTGGGCCTCGTGAACGGCTGCGATTGCGTCCCGTGGACACTTTAGTGGCATTTCTTGTGTCGTGGTCAGCAAGGGAGGTTTCAGATACTTTCTTCTCAGTAACCTCAGTTATCTAATCCTCTATTTCACCTTCTTCTTTTCCATCAGCTTCATAGTTCTCTGCGCCTGATTCCTCACTTTTATCTTTTGAAGTATCACCTTCCACCACTTGAGTCTCTTTATGGCTAGAGTTCAGGTCTTCATCCTCTTCCCCTTCTATTTGAAGCACCCTAAAACTATTCGGAAAGTCTGTTGTTTTTGGGGCTTCCTCCACAGCAGTTAACCTTTTAGGGGACGAGCTTCTACTATGTCTCGTAACAAGGGTCCATTGGGCTTCTTTCCCAGACTCCGTTTGGTGATCAATATCTTTAGCTATTGAATCTCCCCTTAAGGAACTGCTGAGCTGTAGCGATGGTGAGTGCTCCAGATTATGCAACAAACTTTTTGCCAACTCTTGCACTGTGGTAGAGATAGCCGTCGAGTTTTCATGTGTCTTGGTAGCCACCTCACCTTGTTTTTTCGTGAGGATCTGAATCTTATCCGCAACGCTATAATCCTTATCCTTGTGACCCCAATGGAAACACAAGTGACATTTAGGAGGTAGCCATGGGTAACTAACAAGGACAATGATCTCTTAACCCTTCTCATTTGGAAAACTTATTTCTTCTGTTAATCCTTTCTGTAGGTTCACTTCAACCAAAATTCTGGCTACATCCATACGTCTGCAACGTTCTGTTTTGGGATGAAGGCTTGACAAACTTCCCCGCTATACTAGACAATAGCTCCAGACCCCGAAGATCAATCCACATAGGCATGGCCGAGAGATCCAGTGGAGCTTGCGACACTTCCGGGTTCCATGCACTAACCACCAATGGTATGTCTGCAATATGCCAATATTTCCTCCTCAAAACTCGTTCACGAATACGAAGACTGGCAATACGGAACATAACTGTTGTCTTATTAATGACCTACACATCGATCTTAGAAGATTTTCCATGATTGTCCAAATACGATTAACAGTGGCATGTATCGTTCCAACACGAGGGATACCACTCATGAAGTGCCCTACTACAAAATTCTTCCACAATGGGATAGAATTTGCAATAATTTTATCAAGAATTGCTATCCGAGCAACTCCATCAATAACTACAAAATCAGACTGAAATTGCGAAACAGAGACAGGAGCATCTGTGACCACCGATGTCCAAAGTTCCTTATGAGAAGGAGAAACAGAGTGACCAAGGCTTGCTTGAATCGCAGGACACGGAGAGGAACCGGCCAGAGGTGGTGGTGACCCCATCGCACCGGCGATGACTAAACGTGGTGAAGAAAACGCAACGGCGGCTAGGTTTTACTTTAATAAAAAAAAGGTTTATAAGATCAAATTTGGTGTGGAAGCCCTTTTAGCCCATTGGTTAACCAAGGGTTAATTAATGCTTCTACACCAAGAGGTCTAGGGTTCGAGTCTCAGATATTGCGATTTATTAATAAATTTGCAGATTAAAGGAGGCAAGTGTGCAGGAGATCTCCAGCGATGTATAATTATAGCCGTTCGCTAGGATTCTACGCAGAGAGAGAAGTGTCGTCAGGTTGTGAATCATTGAAGGTGTCTGTCAAGAGCATGGAGAAGAAAGTGTCGTATGTCGTTGATCTAGTAAGGGTCGGAAGGAATTGTCCGTTGTATAATCGGCTATGTAACAGTTCTCATAATTTGCGATAAATAATAAATCTAGACTTCAAACAAAAAAGATCAAATTGGGTATAAAACATATTACAAATATATGATGTGTCATTTTTCCTTATTTATTTTATATTAATAAAGATTTTGCTATTAGTAAAGTAATTTAAAAATATTTTATATTAGAAATTAAACTACCAAAATATGTACACGTTTAGGATACATGTATTTGTCTTATCTATTAGTAAAAAAGTTTTGTGACTAAAAATCGGGGTTGACACCTCCACATTTATACCCTTGACCGCAATAGGTGATTTGATTTTTGTATTAAATTCGTGAGATTTTTCGGCTTTGGGAAAACAACCACATCCCATATGTGACAACTACTGCAGAAATTCAATCGTGACAGGTGAATTCTAATAAAAGATATAAAATTTTGAGCAAGACGACATAGATCTTACAGAGAAAATTTTAGTCAGCTGAGAACATGGTGTCCATTTAGAACTCGAGAAAATAAAAGACGAATATAGAGAGAAATGTGGCTGCTAATGAGAGGCACAATTTTTATCGTTCTCTCAACTCGAATCCTCCGATTTCAGACTAATATCACCAATGGATTGTCTTCCAGACGAGCTTCTTTTCCAAATCTTATCCTTCTTTCCCACGCAACAAGCTACTTCAACCACTCTTCTCTCCTAGAGGTGGAGGACTGTTTACTTTCAGTCCTAATCTTGTTTTTGATGATTCCATCTTTTGTAACCGAAAAAAAAGAAACAAAATAAAATTCCAAAAGATGTCCAAGAGAGATTCATTGATTTTGTGGATAGAGCATTCACTTTGAAAGGCGGTAACAATATAAACAAGTTCTCACTTCAACTTAGTAGAACATATAAAGAAAACTTATATAACATTGACCGCTGGATGTGTAATGCTCTAGAACACGGTGTCTCTGAGTTTCATCTAGACAGAGAACCTGCATGGTGGCGTTGGCGTGATCTCCCATCTGAAGTCTTCACCAGCACAACACTGGTTAAGTTGTCATTGGGAACAAGACTACGCTGCCAAGGAATTCCTTCGGATACATCTCTCCCAGCATTAAGGATTCTCTTCCTTAATTCAATCTGGTTTGAGGAGGATCAATCATTTGATGTGTTTCTCGCTGCTTGCCCTGCACTTGAGGACTTAACCATACATTACAAAGTATATCAAGGACATTCATACGTCATATCTAGCAAAACTATTAAGAAACTCTCGGTTACCTTTAGCTTTGGTTTTGATTTTGCTTTTTCTAGAATAATTTCATTTGACACACCAAATGTTATCCACTTCTACTACTCTGACTATATTTGGTGGGAATCTCCACAATGTCGCTTGGATTCATTTGCCAAAGCTACATTGGACCTTCATTTCTTTAACGATGACAAGCGCTATGTGAAAAATGGCGCGGATATGACTGATCTCATCAGTAGGATACGCAATGTCAAGAACCTTCACTTGACTTCTTCTATTGTCGAGGTCAATACTTGTGTGTATGGTCTCTTCATCTTTTTTGGTTAGGAACACGAAAACAATCTTGTATTTGAGGTGATTTTGGTATGCTGCAAAGGTGGATTACCGGTGTTCAACAACCTCGTTGATTTAGTGTTTTCGAGTAAACAAAAAGGTTGGAAATTGCTTCTGCCACGTCTCTTACACTGTTCTCTCTGTATGAAGCAAAACCTAAACAAATCATACTTTATATATATATGAGTGTGGCATAACGTTAAAGTAGTCTCTCATCTCAATGCTTTAGGGTCTTGATTGTTTCCCATGTAGACGACATCGGTTTACTTGATCCCCCAGAATAACCAAATTAAAATGTTGCGTATCATGAAGTATCAAGGATATGCAAGCGAGCTAAAACACATTAGATATTTCTTACTAAAAATGGAGTGTCTTGAAGTGGTACAAGTTTACGTTGTAGCTACAATTGATGACCCCAAAAAGAAGCAACTTACAGAGGATCTCTTGAAGCTTCCCGCAGCTTCATCCAAGCTCAAGATACAAGTCATATGAATATGTGATCATATTATTTGTCTAATTTTCTTCAATAATGAATTAGTAATTTTTTTTTTAGTGATTTATAATTTACTATGGTGTGAATCATAAAAACTAGAAAGAACAACTTATTAGTTACCATGTACATTTTAAAGGTTTTTGAGCTATTTTGTTCCATAAGTTATGGTTTATTCAACAACTTTAGTTCCTTTTATGTTAAAGAATAACATATTCTTCTCATTTGCTCATTATTCGTAAGACATTGAAGTTTAAGGAATCTTTATTGTACATCTACTTTGTCTAATCTTTTGGTTCTTGTAACTATAATGCAGTTTTTAATTAGTCGTATAAACCCTAATGGATGAATCAACGATTGGATCGAAAAATTAACGGTTATAACTGAAGTTACCAGTGCGTCTCTGAATTAGCAAAAGGAAGTATATAACACCAACATGTGGCTATGGAATGTCACCTCCAATCACTCATGACCTCTAGTCATTCATCAAGATCATTCTCTACGACATGTTCTCCAGTTCGTACTGTCTCGACGACGTCTCCCATGAAAGATAAGTCCTGTTACTTTCTTACATATTGATTAAGCTTGATTAGCATTCTTTCTCACATTGAAAGCATTTATACTTCCTTATCTTTCTAACGCAAAGATGAGACCTCCTCTAACTCGCATTATCTCAAATGTAATTTGAACTACGAATGGCTTCATCCTAAATAGGGTATGTAGGCAATCCGACCTCACTGGATGCAGCCGTACCTCTTATTCAATAAACGAAGTTTGCGTTTTAAAAACGAAACTCGCTTCATCATTCGTAAAGAATAAAACTCTCGGCATCCTGGCCAGGTTTTTGACGCGCGTTCCGCATGGATGTAGTAGTGAAATAATTCACGCCTTTGTAGTAACTTTATTGAAATATCTAGAAAGGATTTGAGCCGAGTCCAGCATCTCGCACTTAAGCTCTAATTCGAACAGACATATAAGCCGAACCCAGAATTTCGCGATCTGTTACCGAATATATGCTCTATAGGGATTAAGCAGAGCCCATCATCTCGCTCATTAACAATATGTTGAGTCAATCTCACATATTATTAGGTACAGAGTCCAGAAATTTCTTTAAACTATGCTTAAGATTACCTAATATAAAGCCAAGAGACGTCTCGCAACCGGTAACTCGGAATCAAACTTTATTTTAGAAGCCGAGGTCAGTTTTGGAAATTATTCTCTAGTTCGAACTTAGACATATAAAGAACATGCTTGATCACTTCACATGGTACATAGGCAATCCGACCTCATTGGATGCAGCTTTCCCTCTTATTTAGGAAAATAAGTTTGCGTTTTCAAAACAAAACTCGCTTCATCATTCGTAAATAATAAACTCTCGGCATCATGGCCAAGTGTTCGACACGCGTTCCGCAAAGATGTAAAGGTAAAATAATCCACGACTTTCTAGCAACTTTATTGAAATTTCTAGATAGGGTTTAAGCCTAGCCCACCATCTCGCACTTAAGCTCTGGTTCATACAGACATATAAGCCTAACCCAGTATCTCGCAATTTGTTACTGATTAGATGCTCTAAAGGGATTAAGCCGAGCCCACCATCTCGCTCCTCAAATAATACATTGAGTCTATCTCACATATTATTCGATACATAGCCCATAAATCTATTAAATAATTATAGGATTACTTGATATAAGCCGAGAAACATCTCGCATCCGGTAACTCTGAATCATTCTTTGTTTAGAAGACGAGCTTAGTCTTGCAAATTATTGTCTAATCTGAACTTAAACATATAAAGAACAGGTCGGGTAACGTTTAACGCCGAACTAACCTCCTTGGAAGCCGAGTTCGAACTCAGAAATGAATTTCTAAACTGAATTCATCCTCACATACATAACCGGTCGAATCCAAACAAATTTAAAACCAGAAGTCGAGCTCAGACTCGTAAACCTGTTGTCTAATTCGACCTTACATACATGAAGAACAGGTCGGGCAGTGTTTAGCGCAAATTCCAAGCAGACCGACCTACAAGCTAAGTGCGAACTCACAAATAGAGGTCCAAGTTTAATCCATCCTCAGGTCGTTCGACATTCTATAAGACGAGCTCTGTCTCGCAAAAATGTTCCAACATTGACAGGTTAAGCCGAGCTTTAGATCGCACCTAATCGTCTAAATAAAGTCGAGCTCAAAACTCAAAACCTTTTTCTGAAACCAATAATTACAATACGGTAAACCGAGCATGGCCTCGTACCTAAAACATAAGCCGAACCCGCTTCACTTATATTCTGATCCAAATATTTTAGAGAATAAGACGATCTAGTCTTGCATCTGAACAAAAATATAAACCAAGTTCAAGCTTGCATGATATCAATGCTTTAACTACAAGCCGACCTCTTACATGCAAGACTCTAGAAAATAAACCCAGAGTTTAAAGACACAAACAAATCTTCCTCTCAAGGTTGGTGACATCCACAATGTCTCTGCTTTCATCGAGATAAGTATTTGTGCTTTACACTTTATCATTTAATATTCACATTTGTCGATTGTCAAAACTGAGCTTCACACTAAGCTCTATACTGAGTTCCGACTAAAAAAGCCTAGTTCGCCTATCATCGAGCTACATTCAAAAGTGAGAACCTTCTCATAGTTAAGCCGAGCTCAACGCTCGCAATTACACGAATAAATCTTTTGCAAAAAAGCCGAGATCTCATCTTGCACTAAGTCATTGTATTAGGATAAGCCGAGCTTTCCTCGCACCTAAATACAAAAGCTAAGCTCAAATCTCACATATTCTACTAACCCAAGTTATCATGACATGTCGTCAATCTGCCCATTTGGCAACAAAGCTTGCGGCGCGTCAGTCAGATCATTTGGCAGGTCATTTCGCAGCACATCTGTCAGCTTAACTTAATTTATGCTTCGCAGCTAATCCTTTGCAGCTAAACGCAGTTCATGCTTCATAACTCATCCTTAGCAGCTCATCGCAGTTCATCATTCGCATCTTAACGTAGTTCATGCTTCGTAGCTCATCCTTAACATCTCATCGCAGCTCAACGCAGTTCATGCTTTGAAGCTGGTCCTTAGCAGCTGATCGCAGCTCATCTTTAACAGCTCAACACAGTTCATGCTTCGCAGCTCTTCACCTCATGCTTTGCAGTTCACTCACCAAAGCTCTTCAGCTCATGCTTCGTAGCTCACTCATTGCAGCTCTTAAGCTAAACACTATTACTCATTACCGATATTTGATTCGCTACCCGATCTGTACCCGTCTCGAAAAAAAAGTATTGTGACCTTAAAGTCGGGAAAAAGGTATTGTAATTCTATTACATGTGGGTAAAGGTCGAGTAGCGGATATTAATTTTTTAAAAATACTCGTCCCGTTACCTGATTTATTTTCCACTTACTACCCGACACATACGTAAATCCCCGCTTTATTAGTGTTTTACAATTTTCTCTGTTCTATAAATATATTTTATAGTAAAAGTTAAAGCCTAAGTTCGTAATTTTATACTTTTTAAAAATATATCTTGTATATGTTTATGAATACTTTCTTTTATGTAACGTATAATTCTGTCTTGGAATATGAAATTATTATGCGGTTCCGAAATTTATTTTTACACTATATTCTCAATAAATAGTAGGATACATGTAAAGGGTAAGGTATTTACAACTTTTTTTATCCGGTAGACATAGGCATACTGTACATATATTGATATATGTTACTCATATTCGATCTATTACCCGACTCGTATCCATTTCGAAAAAGGGTACCCGTGACCTTAGAGTCGGCTAAAATGTGTAATTCTGTTACCCGTGGGTAAAGGTCGAGTATCAGATATTTTTTTTAAACCCGTCACGTTATCGATCAAGAGATAGAATCTCTAGCAATTAAGTTTTAGCTTGAGAGAAATAGAGAGCTAGAAACTTAAAGAGGGCTAAAGGGTTTAGAGAGAGTCTTTGTTCTTAATCGGTCTGTAATTAAGGAACAATATTTTGAGAGAATATAAAATAGTGTTAAGGAGAAATCGACGCCGCAACGCTAAGAATTGATCGGCGAGCGTGGACGATGACGAGCAATTACGAGTACGAGGAATGTCTGAATAAAAGTAAGAGCATCTTATTACTCATTCCCAACTAAAAGAAATACTAATTATTTTATTTAGAAAACAGATTGAGGATACAAATATGGTTGCACAATTTAAAAAGTTGAAGAGGCTGAGAAACACTATTCAATTAATCACAAGAAATTATGCCAATACAACCCAAAACCGTTTTACATTTAGCTAATTGATACCCGGACTAAAAACTTTTGGTCAAAACCTGCATTAACCACGGCAGACAAAGTGTCAATCTTGACGGCCCAAGTCGGCCCAAATAGGCCCAATACCTTTCTCCTCCTTTCTCTTTCTCTGAAAAGTGTTTATCCTCTCTCGCCTCTCTCGCCTCTCTCGCCTCCTCTAAAATTCACTTTGCTAGGGTTTTCGATTTTGCGTTCTTGAAAAAACCCAAAAATCTGGGTAAAACAATTTGCTAGAGATTCGTCGTCACTCTCGAAGAGTGTTTCGACATTCTGATTGAGCTTTGATCAAAAGAAACATAACGATCCCAAGGTTCAGTTTTCTCTTCTTCTTTGGATTCAATAGTTTCGCTTTAAATTTGGATTTGCCTTTAAAAGTTTACTAGTTTTGATTTGTACATGTTTAGATCGATACTAAGAAGAAGAAGTTTAAGATCTGACTTGTTTAAAGTTTACTTCTTTTTCTATCAGTATTGATTTTGTTTGTGCTTAAGTAAAGATATGATTTTTTAGCTGCGTATGGATCAGATTTATAGAGCAAAGCCTTCATTTTTCAGTGATTGGAATACCTCTGATAGCTTAAACTATGCAGCATTACATCTTTTGACTTCCATGGCTTATGAATTGTTATTTAATTGATTAAGCAGGTTCTACACAATATGGAAATTGCTGAGTACGAAAGGGAGGAGAGCGGCGGGGAGAGCGGGTACGACCCAAATATGGTGCCGGATTCGGTGAAATCGTTTGTGGTACACATGTACAGACACATAAGGGAGAAGAACGTGTATGAGATCCACCAGATGTGTGAGACATCGTTCCAGAGCATATCGGAACGTCTGTTCAAGGAGACGCCATGGCCAAGTGTGGAAGCCATAGCTCCATACGTAGACAATGACCATGTGTTCTGTCTTCTGTACCGTGAGATGTGGTTTCGACATTTGTATGCGAGGTTATCTCCTACGTTGAAGCAGAGGATTGATTCTTATGACAACTATTGCAGCCTCTTTCAGGTCTGTTGTGTGTTGATTTGGATTTTGGATTTTTTCAAATCTTTGGATTTGAATTCTTTGAGTTTGAATTCTTTGAATTTGAATTGGTAAATGGCATCTTCCTTTTGGTTTTTTCTTCTAGGTGGTGTTGCACGGCGTAGTGAATATGCAGTTGCCGAACCAGTGGTTGTGGGATATGGTGGATGAGTTTGTCTACCAGTTCCAAAGTTTCTGTCAGTTCAGAGCAAAGCTCAAGAACAAAACAGAGGAGGAGATTGCATTGCTCAGACAGCATGATAAGGTCCCTATGATCCTACGATTCGATTCATCAACCAAATGTGTTACTTACTTACTTACTTACCTCTATTGTTGTGTTACTTACCTCCTCAGGCATGGAATGTCTATGGCGTGCTCAACTTCTTGCAAGCACTTGTGGAAAAGTCTTGTATCATCCAAATTCTTGAGCAGGACAAGCATGGCCTTGAACAGTTCACTGCCACTGATGGCTACGATTACAGCGGTGGAAGTAACGTTTTGAAGGTCCTCGGTTACTTCAGCATGGTCGGTCTCTTGCGTGTTCACTGCCTCCTCGGTGACTACCACACTGCTCTCAAATGGTTGCAGCCCATTGACATCACTCAGCAAGGTGTTTACACCAGTGTCATTGGATGCCATATCGCTACCATCTATCACTATGGATTTGCCAACCTTATGTTGCGACGCTATCTAGATTCTGTTCGTGAATTCAACAAGATTCTCCTCTACATTTTCAAGACAAAGCAGTACCATCAAAAGTCACCTCAGTACGAGCAATTACTCAAGAAGAATGAGCAGATGTATGCATTACTTGCTCTTTGCCTCTCCCTCTG
Source organism: Arabidopsis thaliana x Arabidopsis arenosa (assembly GCA_019202795.1). Classification (NCBI taxonomy): domain Eukaryota; kingdom Viridiplantae; phylum Streptophyta; class Magnoliopsida; order Brassicales; family Brassicaceae; genus Arabidopsis; species Arabidopsis thaliana x Arabidopsis arenosa. The sequence goes on along the minus strand of CM032920.1, from coordinate 11,652,401 downwards.
CCCTCAACCTAAACTCGTTGACGACTCTGTCAGCTCTCAGTTGCGAGACAAGTATGGTGAAAAGATGATGAGGATGCTGAGGTATGATGATGAGGCCTTTGGTATTTACGATGAGCTCTTCTCTTATGCATGCCCCAAGTTTATCACCCCTTCCCCTCCATGTTTAGAGGAACCTCTTGTCAATTACAATCAGGTTACTACTCCAGTTTCTTTATAAAACAAAATTTACGAGGACTCTTTGTGTGTTTAACTTTCCCAGCTTGGATTATCTCAGGATGCATACAGGCTTCAGTTGAAGATGTTCCTTTATGAGGTAAAGCAGCAGCAGCTCTTGTCGGGAGTGCGGACATTCCTGAAAGTCTACTCCTCCATTTCTCTTGCTAAGCTCGCAAACTACATGGAAGTTGATGAGCCCACTCTAAGGTGAGGGAGCAACCATGGCCAGATAGATGGCTTTTACCAAAAGTCTCTCCGCATTCTACTTTTTTTTTTTTTATATCTTTGACATGTACGGGTTTTTAATTTGCAGGACCATATTGTTAACATACAAGCACAAGACCCATGCAGTTGATTCCGATGGTAGGATCATCTCCAATGCAGACATTGATTTCTACATCAACAATGTAAGTTCTTTCCATATCTTTCTGATATCGATATTCTGGTTCTTTCAAAAGTAACTTTAAATCTGGTGAGACTGCAGGACATGATCTATGTTGTGGAATCAAAACCCGCAAAACGTTATGGTGATTTCTTTTTGCGACAGATTGCCAAGGTATGTAAACTGAAACTAAGACTTGTGCACATGCATGATAAGAGTCCTGACTGTTATTTTGATTTTTTCCATTGCGCAGCTGGAAGGTGTGATAAACGACATGGATCGTGTCAAACTGGAATGAGGACTTTTCTGTGTTACACCTATCATCAATGCCCAATCTGATATGCTCTCTTATAAAACCTAAGTTTACTTGGAGCCAAACACTTTTGAGAAGCTGTCTTCATGTGGTCAAATGGTGTAGCTCGACTCTTTTCTTGTGTAACTGTAATCATCTTTGTTATGAATTATTGCCAGTTTTTTTTTTATCGGTATGGCATTTCAGATTATAGCCGATCTCGAGTTCCTTTGGAATTATTTGTCCAGATTTGATATGCCAACTATGAGTTTAATAATTAAGTAACACCACTATATCTGGTTAATGTAAAAAGATAAATTTTAAAAACATTGGAAGTGTTCAAGGTTCTGAAAATTTAAGTCGCCACTACTGCCTACTTTGACAACAGAATGGTATTAAATTCAAAGTAGCATCAATTGCTTCTGCTTCTGGACTTTTGTGTATACTAGTAACAACAGGTGTGTGTTCTTCGTTCTTGGTGGTTTACTGATTCTAGAAGAGTAAATTCTTTTTCTTCTTCATCGAAAGATATGCGTTTACATCGTTCCTTTGCTGGATTGCTCGTTTCTCTTATTTTTCATATTGGTTCACCTTCAAGTCATACAAATACGTTGTTTTCTTTTGAAACATTGTGGCCACAAAGCAACCGTACGCTTGTGTCTCCGGGGGATGTCTTCGAGCTTGGTTTTTTCAGTCGTGGTAATCGTTGGTACATCGGCATTTGGTACAAGAACATAGTTAAACACACCTATGTTTGAGTTGCAAACCGAGAAAAAAGTGTTTGTTCTATATATCTTGATAAAATATAATAGATTACTGATATTCACGCTACACATGCAGTGCCGGCTTAACTAGGAGGGCAGAGAGTGCAGCCACCAGGGGCCCACAGAATAAGGGGGGCACACAAATTTTTTGTTTGTTTGTTAGCATAGCAGAAAAAAATAAATCTTCGTAGGAAAAAAAAATTGAATTAAAAAGGGTCCATAAAATTTCTGAATTTCTTTCTAAACGTACCAAATTTTTTTTTTAATTGGGCCAAAATGTTGATTTACTTTAGCCCAACAATTAATTGATTTAGCCCAACAACTTTAGCTATTTTGTGCATCGAAAAGAATATATTGGAGAGCATTGATTCTGAAACTATTATTCATGATTTTGCGTCGACTAAAGCTAGAAAAAATCGTATCGAGTGATCGTTTATATCTTTTGGGAATGACTACTGGTTTTTGTTTTCTTTTCAGGTTCAAAAGGATGTAAAGGTCTATATTCATGAAGATGGAAAAGCTACAAGAATCTTACAAGACGTCAAGGCTAACAAGAAACAGAAGAGAGCACAAAGTTATAAGAACACTAGAAAATGAGCGCACAATGAAATTTGTTTTGTGATTGTGGTTGTTTTTACATTTGTTGCTTTGTTTATGTGAACGTTGTTTTTACATTTATTTGTGTAAACGCTTTTTTTTTTTATATAATAGGACTCTGTTTTTGTTTTTGTCAATTTGCCCCGGGGTCTATCAAAAGCTCAAGCCGGCACTGTACACATGAGTTTGCTCTAATATTTTAGTAAAATATATCGATTAATAATAGTTGTCAAAATATTATTTTTATATATTGGTGTTGGTAATAATATACATCCAATATATAAAAGAACTTATAGATTTTTAATTTTGAAAATTTCGGTTGAAACGAAAATTTTTATTTCAAATATAAAATATAGAAAATATTGACTAAAACATTAGTTGGTATTTACTTGACATTTTAAGCATAAATTAAATTGGTTTCATTGCCTACTTTTATGCCATGATAAATGGTTCTCAATCAAATTAGTGATTCCCCTAAAATTCTAGAGACACTTAATTGATAAAACTCAAACTTAAACCTCCAAACATATTAAAAATTACCAAAAGAACTTTTTATATTTTTAGCACATTACATTTTTATCCTTACAAAAGTCGTTTGTACTTCTTTTTATTGGCAAATAGTGGTATTTTTTTTGTTCGTGCAACTTCATGAACTTATGGTTTTTTCAGCTTTTCCAACCCGAATAAAAAATTCTTTAGCTTTTAACCACAACCATCAACATAGAATTTTCACTTTTCATAGAGAAAATTTTTAATTTTTACTTTGGTGACATACAATGTATTATTCTCAGTAATCGAGTATGACTATAAAGATAATAAGATCATATCAACAATATCATAATAAAATTATTAATATACCCACACTTCCCCACACACACACATACACAGCGAACTATATTGTCATCTCCGTTCCATTTATCTATATTTTTTATGACTTTCTTCCCAAAATCTTAACCGATAACATCTCTTTTTGTATTTTTCTTCTCTTTTCACTTCAATGTTTAGATGGTATTCATATACATGTAATGTTCATTATCATCTCAACAATTTTTAGTGATTTACAATCATATCAAAGTGCTTTTGTATCTCTTAAAGAAAATCTTTTAATTAGTCAACACAATATTTATAGATATAGATACCAAAACGTAATTGGTTCTTCTTTTCCATGCACATAATTCACCTTAAATTTTTCAAAATATTCATAATAATTAAGAACAAGTATGTTTTGAGTTTTTTTTTTTTGCCTAAAACATAAAATTTTGAAATGTGTATGCCATTTTATCATTGATTTTGTTTCATATTTTACCAATTAATTATCACACTCATCTTTACTATATCTATTTTTTTTTTATCTAAGTATGTAAATTTGAGTTAAATATTTTCGTGATAAATTCATTCAATATTCTAATACAATTTATTACATCTACTTTCTTTTCACTAAATTAGGTAAATTTATTCCAAAGATTTTAGTGACTAAACTCATTCAGTATAGATTTTAGTGGAACATAAGATAAAGAGTGTTTAAGGATTTGCAAAAGAAAATTTGTTTTTACTAGAAAACCAAATAGAGTTAGACAAGTCTCTTAGAAAGAAAAATTGGTATAAAAATAAAGATAAATGGTATATTATTATTTAAAACTTTGAAACAACATACATAGATATCAAATGAACTTATGCTTAATTACAACATTTTGCTGTATATTAATCTAACAGCAAATTATTAACTCATAGCTTTAGTTTATAAAATTCAAAACAAACAAAAAAACCTTAATTATGCATGTTTCATCCAGTTACGTACATGCCCCGACGGTTTTTCGCGATCTCTTCTAAACCAAATTCCATCAGGTTTAGCAGTCCATGAGCGATACTGATTACATCGTTCAGTACGAGCTGCTCTGTATACTTGAAGATTAAAATAAAACTCCATTTTAGGACCATGCCTCAACATACAAGTCCACACTGTCCTTTCTCTTCTGTTGGAAACATCCGAAAACTCAATGGTGAAATTTTGATTGACTTTTAAATATTGGAGACCTTTATTTTGCTCGTTGATACTACCACGACAATGATGACTGAGAAGTTTACCGGGAGCGAGTTGGTTATGAATTTCTACAATATTTGGTTTGTTGCAAGCTTCATTCAACGAAAAATGAATGGCAAGAACTAACGAAAAAATTATGAGGTGATTCATTTTTCTATTTTTCTTAGATCTAAGATAACTGTTTTGACTTTTGAGTAATGAGGCCATGAGTGTGCGATATTTATAATTATTTTGTGTAGAAAACATTATACCTTTAATTATCAAATAATCTATTTGTGGCTTTAGCTAAATTTAAACACAAACATGAACCAATAAAACTTTTGGCCGAAAGAGAGTTTACTCTCGAAAAGTATGGTTGACCAATAAAATTAAGCCAAATAAATTAACTTTTTCTAAATTATAGCTAGTCCCTAAAATTTAAAAATTAAACCAAATGTTTTAAGTTCTAACAAAGAAATATGAATGGCGAAATCAAAAGGTTATAGACGAATTTACTTGCATATTAGTTTACTATAAATTTAATAATTAGTTTGGTATTTTACCAATTCATTTTTTGGTTTATTGGAAAATTATTTATTCTAAAAGTGGTAGTGCTTCAATCAATAAATGTACTTTCAAGTAGTTCAAATATTCTCAATTTTTTTGAATAATATATTTCCAAGATTTTAGGTAGAACATTTCATTTAAAAGTTTAATTGCTTCACGTTTGTGTTTAAAACTTTAAATTTAGCTAAGGCCATAAATACACATATTTAATAGTTTTATCAATATGTTATTACTTGTGTGTCCAAAAAAGAAAACAAAAAACCAAAAACCAAAAAAAAAGTGACATGTAATAATCATTATCATAATGAAAAACATCAAGAGGGTTTTATAGTCCATAGATCAACTGTAGTCCACAAAAAAAGAGTGATTACTTATATCAAAAATCTAGTTGATCAAGCTAGGTTAGAAAATAAGGACAACAATAGACAAAAAATCTGGTATTTCCCAAATCTAACAATCCTATCATGACATATATGAAATCTCATTGAAAACTCTAAACCCTAACTAGAGATCTACTGAGACATGATAAAGAAACAACAAATCAAAAATATAAAAAGAATTGCATTACTAAATAAAGGAAAAATCTCAGAATAAACCTTTTGAGTTTCAACATTTTCCAACAAAAATCCCGTATATCCTCCTATAACATAGACCCAATTAGTCCATTAACATGTAACGACTAAGTAGTCAATTAACACATTACTGGTTTAATGGTCTCTTGACGGTTAATCATCTAACCCACGTCTAACCCTTGGGATGGAGTTTCACAAACACTCCCCCGAACACCGATTTGTTAGGCACCGTTTTATTTTATCTCATCATTTGTTTTTTAGATCTTAGTCATAAGCTTAAACAAGATCTTTAAATAGGTCTTGACTCTTGAGGCCAACAAATAGAAAACGAGGAAACGTTTGTAAAAATGTGACAAAAAAAAATATCACATTAAATAAATTATTTACTCGAAAATGGATCTAGATCATATTATTTCTTTGATGTTACTGGATTGCCCTGTTCTAAAAATCGGCCGCCTAGGCGCTGATCGGAGGGGAACCGCGGCGATTTTATCCAAATCGGTAAGAAAAATCGCTTGTCCGATTTTTTGTCCGCCTAGCCCAATTTTTTTTATTTTTTTTTATCTAAAAATCAAAACGTCCTACTTATATTCGTAATTTGTATAAAAATCATAAATTTGAGCTTAAAATCTTGTTTTCATGTGTTTAATGTAATTTTAAAAACAATATTATTTAAATTTCTTAATTATAATGGATTAATATGTTTTTAAAACATTAAATAGCTCTAAAACTAATCCCCGATTAATCCCCGTTTAATCTCCGATTTTCTTGCTAGGCGCTAGGCCCACCCTCACCGTCCGACTAGCGCCTAGCGATTTTTTGAACACGGCTGGATTGACATGAGTTTAAAAAATATATACATTACCACAATTAATACTTCAAGTAATAGAATTGCTCATGCAGCTTTTCTTATAATTGTTCAAGTTAGAGGGGCTGAGATTGATATGTTAAACAGATTTAATATGAATTCTCAATCTCAAAATTCTGATAGGTCATTTCCTGAACCGATTTTTCCACCTCCACGTGTGAATGCTCTTCCTTCTAATGCTGATGAACTAGCAGCTGTGAGTCCGTATTTTCAGCCATCAGGGCTAAGGAATTTTCATCAGGTTGAGGTACCAATTCTACAATATGATTCTAGGCGGAGAATGCAATCAGACATTGGGTCTAGTATCACTCTTTCCTCGGATTTTGAAGTCACTGCCAAAATTTCAAAGAAGTTTGAATTGGGTGAATCATCAAAGAAGTATGATATTGGTGAATCATCAAAACGTCAGAGACCTGACTTGCCTAATGACGTGGATAAAAAGCAAAAACTAAAGGTTCAAGAGTATGGGGGAATTCATATACCTCCAAAAAGCATTGATATCACTCTATATGCAAGGAATGACGGAAGCTTTTTTAGTTTTAGTTTATGATAACAATTTTTGGACATCTACTTATCTACTTTACAAGAAAATGAAGAATGGGATCACATTAGGTTCTTCCTATTAATCCTTGCTTAACTTTTTGGCTAGATCAGAGTGTCCTTTCCTAATCTATGTGGTTTATAGAAGCCTTTGAGGCCTTAACCAGAAGTTCTAACTTTTTTCGTTTTGATAATTCTTTTGTTGTAATATTTTAGTAGTAACTCTAGTTTGTTTGTGGTTAATTTCACTGTTGTAATCGTCTGAACTGGTTCCGTTGTGATATAATAATCAGACTTTAAGTGAAAAAATAAAATAAAATAAAAAACACTCCAAAGTCTTCTAAATTCTAAACCAAATAGTAGTTGTTAATTCTTTTCTATGACGTTGACCTCTTTTCAACAAAACACGTTTTGTCTCTCTGTTCGGTTCTCTCTCTTTTTCTAATAAATACTATTAAATACTATAAAGATGTCTCTAAACTCTGAAGTCGTGCATTCTCATCTCACACGTTCCAAGGTAAAGAAAGGATCGTTGACAAGAACTAAAGATCTCCAAGAAGATAATGGAAGATCCACTTTTATTGGGAGACGACCAGATAATCACCGGAAGTCTTAAGCCGACGCCGACATGGAGGATGAATTTCACGGCGGAGCTAAAGAACGTCAGCCGCATGGCGTTGCCTATGGCCACCGTGACCGTTGCTCAATATCTATTGCCTGTTATCTCAGTTATGGTCGCCGGCCACCGCAGCGAACTTCAGCTCTCCGGCGTCGCTCTTGCCACTTCTTTTGCAAACGTCTCTGGCTTCAGCCTCATGGTAATTAGTTTATCTATCCTCTGTTTTAATTAGTTTCAAGATTCATTCGAATCTCAAAGAGTCTTGAAAACTTTTGCAGTTTGGTTTAGTTGGTGCACTTGAAACTCTATGTGGCCAAGCTTATGGAGCAAAACAATACGCGAAAATCGGAACTTACACTTACTCTGCAATAGTCTCAAGCGTACCTATAGTTGTTCTCATATCGATTCTCTGGTTTTACATGGACAAACTCTTGATTTCAATCGGACAAGATCCTGACATCTCCAAGGTAGCTGGTTCCTACGCGGTTTGTCTTATACCTGCATTGTTAGCTCAAGCGGTGCAACAACCTTTGAATCGGTTTCTCCAGACTCAGGGCTTGGTTCTTCCTCTTCTCTACTGTGCCATCACCACACTTTTGTTCCATATATTCGTTTGTTTGGTTCTGGTTTACGCGTTTGGTCTTGGAAGCAATGGAGCCGCATTGGCTATTGGTTTGTCTTACTGGTTTAATGTCTTGATTCTTGCTTTATATGTGAGATTTTCAAGCTCTTGCGAGAAGACTCGGGGTTTTGTATCCGATGATTTCGTGTTGAGTGTCAAGCAGTTTTTTCAGTATGGGATACCATCAGCAGCAATGACTACGTAAATATATTCATATTCTTCATCGTTGGTGGATTCTTTTCTTTCCTTGCTTGATTTGCTTGTTTTTTCTATATGCAGCATTGAATGGTCGTTGTTTGAGCTCCTTATTTTGTCCTCAGGACTCCTCCCAAACCCGAAACTCGAGACCTCTGTTCTTTCCATTTGGTAATCTATGTTTCTCTCTGGATATATATCTCCCTTTTTTTTTTTACATATCTAGGACTTTTCTTAAATATATAGGTCTAATGAGTATATGTTGGTTAAGTAAACTATATACAGTTTGTCGAATTTATATAAACAAATTTTTACTCTTCATTTCATTATATAATTTGATGCAATCTTTTTGGTGGTTGTTGTTGTGTTGATGATAGTCTTACAACATCATCTCTCCACTATGTCATTCCAATGGGTATCGGGGCGGCTGGAAGGTATGATTCGGATAAAACTGATTCAATGTTTGTTTGGGAATTGTCAGATTAGTCAAACTGTTTACCCTTGGCAGCGTACGGGTTTCAAACGAATTGGGAGCGGGGAATCCGGAGGTTGCAAGGCTGGCAGTGCTTACCGGTATTTTCCTGTGGTTCCTAGAGGCTACCATTTGTAGCACACTTCTCTTCATTTGCAGAAATATCTTCGGGTATGCCTTCAGCAACAGCAAAGAAGTTGTGGACTATGTCACAGAGCTATCTCCTTTGCTTTGTATCTCATTTATGGTTGATGGATTTTCTGCAGTGCTTGGTGGTAATAAAATGAAACTCATCAACTAGCAAATCAAATAAAAGAATCCATCTACGCGACTTAAAATGCGTTTTTTATGACATTTAAAAAAAAAACTAGGGGTTGCTAGGGGAAGTGGATGGCAACATATTGGAGCTTGGGCAAATGTGGTGGCTTACTATCTCCTAGGAGCTCCGGTTGGACTTTTCTTAGGATTTTGGTGTCACATGAACGGTAAAGGGCTATGGATTGGTGTGGTCGTTGGGTCTATGGCTCAAGGCATCATACTAGCTATAGTTACTGCTTGCATGAGTTGGGAGGAGCAGGTTAATATCAATCTTAAATATTTGTTTGGACATTTGATGACTCTTTTGTTTTCTGTTCTAAAGTTGTTTACATCTTGAAATTACAGGCTGCCAAGGCAAGAAAGAGAATAGTTGTACGAACTTCTTCATTTGGCAATGGACTTGCTTAAAAGGTTCTTTATTTCCATTTTTGAGACAAGTCACTGGAGATTTTGTTTTCTTCAATGTTGTTATAATCATCGTTAGAGAATTTTAAACTTAACTGGTTTCTTGTATGATTGTATCCGTTTTCCCTATCTAAAGATTAAGGGTCTGATTTGAAAGTCATGTTAGAGTAATTTTAAGAGAGTGATAAAAGTGGTTCTTAGTTCAATTACTCTGTTTTTCTTTCAATCAACTGAAAAAGAGAACAAAAAAAAATTACAGATTTTTCCTAAAATGTTGTCTTTGTTATAAATAATTACTTTATTTTATGGTGTGTATATAAATATAAATAATGGAGAAAGAATTTATACCCGCAGAAAGATCGGGATACTGAAAATAAAGAGATGAGAGGGAGAGAGATTATTACTTCTCTTGTAATTGAAGTAATGAATTGTGATTTTACATCGAATTTGTTTGTTTATATAGGCGTAAAAAAGTAAATTACTATGCGTGCATAGTGACGGTGGGCTCCACATAAATTAATAAACAACGAAACGTTTAACCCATATGCGCATCTTTTTGCGACTTTACGATTCCTCCTTTTCACGACTTTTATAACACTCCCCCTTGGAGACTGATGTGTTGTGTTTTATCGGTTTTGAGTCTTTGTTTTCATTCCTAGATCATATATTTTATAGAGTCAAAGTATGTTTTTAGAGTCTTTTAGTCCTTTATCGAGTCTCTACAGGTTTTAGGTTGCTTCGAAGGAAAACGAGCTGTTTTGGGATATAAACACACTTTTGGAGATGCAGTTTCGTTTAGAAGTGTCAGACGTTTGGCCTCAGATGGAATACTTCCCACCGTTAGATCTTTCCGACGTTTTGACACAAGATATATGAAGATGTTAGCTTGATTTTACAAGTGGTTTGAAGGAAATCTAACGGTGCATTTAAGAGTTATACCCGAATTAGTGAAGACAGGTCATTCTGGCGAGCATTTGAAGCAGTTGCAGAACTGGACACCATAAGCTCCAGATCGATCGATCCCTTTGTGGATCGATCGATCCACACCTCTGACGGACAAGAATCAGTTCCAGACACTCGGGATCGATCGATCCACCCACCGGATCGATCGATCCCTTCCCTAGACGTATTTTTTGGCCCAAATTTGACCCGATTCACTCCTTATTCGACCCGGCTCGTTTCCTATTGTTTTAAAACCCTATGCTCGACTCTTTACAGAGGATCTTTGATATTTTTCAGTTCAAAACTTTGTTCTTTGTTTTGTAAACAACTTTGGGGAGAAGAATCCATCATCTTTGACAAATTGGAGAAGATTTCTAAACCCTATTCCTTTTCTATTTTATTGGATCATGTTTTCTTTCATTCATATTTGTGTTCTTCTTTTCAATATGTGTGAGTAGTCTTTTAATTAGGTGTTAGGGTTCTAATTAGGAGATTCGATAGATTAATGGATTGATTGTTGTTTGGAATTCTCATTCTCTAGGTTCTTTGATTCACATGTTCTTAATGCTAGAATAGGATTGATCACCCTGTTGTAGATTCTAGGTTTTTCTATGCATCAAAAGTGTTCGATAGAATGCCTGAAAGAATGTGAATTGAGCAATGTATTTCTAGCCAACGAAAGTTGAAGTTAGGACGCATTGTGAACTAAATGAACTTGTTTGATAATGCGAATTTGACTAGGAAATTACATGCGAAAGTTTAGTAATCGAGTAGTCAAATTTAGTGATTAATGTCTTGAAAGAGAATTAGTCTAAGTTGTGTTCATGTTCAAGAACGGTGCTTAATAGTTGAATTCCTTGTCTCATGTTTCCATTGTTTATCGATCTCTGAAATATCCTAATGCCTAATGTCTTTAAATCTTGAAACTTAAATCGTTTAATTTAATTGCATTCTTATTTTACAATTCGGAAAACTCAAACAAAACAACCTTTCCGCTTTAGCTAAGAACGAGTCTCGGAAACCCTTAGAGTATCTTTGGTCCTTGTGGATCGACCTCGAATATACTACCTAGCGGTTAGATATATCGAGTAATTACTCGAGCAATCAAGTTGGCGCCGTTGCCGGGGACCAATTGCGTTACCTAAGGATTTAGGATTAGTTTTAGTCTAAAGTATTTTTATTTTTTTTGCTAACTATCACTTTTGTTTTTTTTAGGTGCTGGCCATGGAATATAATGATTGGCTAGAAGAAGAAGAGGATGAGGCATATACGGAGCCACCATTTGATGAGAGTGTTCTTACACCGGAACAAAAAGTGAAGTTAGATGAACTTCACAACGAACATCCGACATTTGTTAGGAGTGATTTAGCGATCTTGATCCGGTGTAATCTCTTATCACACCGGGCAGCATGTGAAGGAAGAGAAGTCATATTCTATGAAGAACAAGAAGCTCGTGCGCTTGAAAAGGTAATATATTGGGTTCCACCAAGCGAATTAGAAGGTACATACGTTTCAACCCTTGAAATTCATGATGTTGAGGACATTCATATGCCATGTATTGAAGATGTGACTTCTAATTTGCATACTCCCATGATCATTGATGAATGTTACGATTTGATATGTGAGTGTCAACAACTAGATACTTTAAGAGCAGCAAAACTTGCTAGGGATTACCATGATATATGTTTTGATATTGAATATCATTGTGCTTTGAATGTTCATGATCTCGAGTTTAAGTTTTCAATGCCTGAAATATCTAGATCTCTTCTTGATGAATCTTTCCTAGGAGTTGTGCTTGATATTGATAAGATTTTGCATGTGAATGAAGATCCTGAGGTTGATTATATGGATGGAGATATTGTGCTATATGAGATTAATGGCGATGAAGTTGATTATTTTGTTCAAACCTCTTGTAACTAGGAAATTGACTTTATTTTTCCTCCAAACGCATTTGATCCTCATGAGCATTCAACCATCAAGGAATATTTCAAAGTATATGCTACATTTGTAGTAATTATTCTTGATGTGAATTTTATCTCTTTACCATGGATAATTGTGTGTTACTTGGCACATCTCATTTTTTGCACTAACAGGAGAAGGACAAAAGGTCCACTGGCACAACCTTTTGATTCTTATGATTAATATTTTGTGTTGAGCGGTCAAGCTTACGACCTAAAACAAGCGCTTTGTGGGAGGCAACCCACCGTGTATCCCAAGTAAGTTTTCTCTTTCTCCTTTTCGCATTTTCATTTCTTTTCTATTTCTTTTGAGTGTGTCTGGCATCTTCCTTTCAAATTGTCCTCACACCGAGACGGAGTGAAGCAAGTCGGGGGGAGGATGTCATTTGTCTACTAATCGAGTTTGCTTTGTTTGTTTCTTTTGTTGCTTTCGTTTGAGTCAGTCAGTTCGTTTTTATCTAGTCAAAATTGTGTCTTTTATTGAGTCAAAATCTGTTTGAGAACTATGATCTTTTCTTGGGAATTGCACCTTGTTTGATTTCATTGCCTTGGGACCATTTAGCTTTACTCGCTGATAACTTGGAAGTTCAGGAAAATCCATCACTAGATCGCTTTATAGTAGTCCCTATCTCTTTGAAATTCGGATGAATTGAGCTTAATCTTATATACTTGAACTTAATCTCGACTTAATTTATCTCACTTAGGGGCTTGAGAATCATGTAATGGATCATACATTCAGAGTTTTGTTTCATCATTTTTTTTACCACTCTTTGCTAACTCTGAATGGCTAGACTCATTTTTAGTCTAGTACCACACCTGTTTCCCCACCCATTGTTTGAAACCTCATGCATTCTTATATGATCATCATGATATGCATCCATGTGCGAAAACTACGGAGTATACGGACCGACATAGCTTTCCTTTTGTTAGGATAGTGAGTTGTAGTTTACTGGTTGTTGATATGTGATGAGATTGAGCCATTGTGGTTTAGAGGTTATATTCATGGGTATATGCTGTTGTTTGCGATTGTTCTTGATGCAGATTTTTGTGAGACACCGGTTCCACTCCCCCGCTTCTAAATAAATTTAAAAAGAGAAAAAAAAAACGAAAATAAAAAGAAGGAGCGGGAAAGGAGAGTAATCGGAACCGGAAATGTCGAGTTATTATTGGGTATATTGATAAGCATCAAGGGTACACATTGATTTGATTGGGGGTAGTGTGTTGGTTGATTTGATCCGAGCTTAAGGGAAGCTATGTACCTCCTAGTTGGTCTGTGTCTCACTGTGATTTCGCATAATGACATGCATCCGTTTTACATTGTCTGAGAACCCGAAACACTTTGAGCCACCAAATATTAACCCTTTTTGACCAAGCCCATAACGTGTTTGATACCCCCTTTGTGAGAATACACGCCACTGCTAATGAATGTTAAGAGATTAAGTTATCTGACTCTGAAAGTTCTTTTAGATCTCGGGACATAATTTTGTTGCTACGGTTATGGCGAAGTACAGTCTAGTACGGTTTGATGAGTTTTGTGATAGTGGTTTGCAGGTAATTGATAGAACATGATCCCGAAAAAAATGTGAGTTCTCGTGTTTTCAAACCTCTTCTCTTGATAAGGATTTCTGCTTTCCTTGAGGACAAGTAAAGATCTAAGTCGGGGGGAGTTGATGTGTTGTGTTTTATCGGTTTTGAGTCTTTGTTTTCATTCCTAGATCATATATTTTATAGAGTCAAAGTATGTTTTTAGAGTCTTTTAGTCCTTTATCGAGTCTCTACAGGTTTTAGGTTGCTTCGAAGGAAAACGAGCTGTTTTGGGATATAAACACACTTTTGGAGATGCAGTTTCGTTTAGAAGTGTCAGACGTTTGGCCTCAGATGGAATACTTCCCACCGTTAGATCTTTCCGACGTTTTGACACAAGATATATGAAGATGTTAGCTTGATTTTACAAGTGGTTTGAAGGAAATCTAACGGTGCATTTAAGAGTTATACCCGAATTAGTGAAGACAGGTCATTCTGGCGAGCATTTGAAGCAGTTGCAGAACTGGACACCATAAGCTCCAGATCGATCGATCCCTTTGTGGATCGATCGATCCACACCTCTGACGGACAAGAATCAGTTCCAGACACTCGGGATCGATCGATCCACCCACCGGATCGATCGATCCCTTCCCTAGACGTATTTTTTGGCCCAAATTTGATCCGATTCACTCCTTATTCGACCCGGCTCATTTCCTATTGTTTTAAAACCCTATGCTCGACTCTTTACAGAGGATCTTTGATATTTTTCAGTTCAAAACTTTGTTCTTTGTTTTGTAAACAACTTTGGGGAGAAGAATCCATCATCTTTGACAAATTGGAGAAGATTTCTAAACCCTATTCCTTTTCTATTTTATTGGATCATGTTTTCTTTCATTCATATTTGTGTTCTTCTTTTCAATATGTGTGAGTAGTCTTTTAATTAGGTGTTAGGGTTCTAATTAGGAGATTCGATAGATTAATGGATTGATTGTTGTTTGGAATTCTCATTCTCTAGGTTCTTTGATTCACATGTTCTTAATGCTAGAATAGGATTGATCACCCTGTTGTAGATTCTAGGTTTTTCTATGCATCAAAAGTGTTCGATAGAATGCCTGAAAGAATGTGAATTGAGCAATGTATTTCTAGCCAACGAAAGTTGAAGTTAGGACGCATTGTGAACTAAATGAACTTGTTTGATAATGCGAATTTGACTAGGAAATTACATGCGAAAGTTTAGTAATCGAGTAGTCAAATTTAGTGATTAATGTCTTGAAAGAGAATTAGTCTAAGTTGTGTTCATGTTCAAGAACGGTGCTTAATAGTTGAATTCCTTGTCTCATGTTTCCATTGTTTATCGATCTCTGAAATATCCTAATGCCTAATGTCTTTAAATCTTGAAACTTAAATCGTTTAATTTAATTGCATTCTTATTTTACAATTCGGAAAACTCAAACAAAACAACCTTTCCGCTTTAGCTAAGAACGAGTCTCGGAAACCCTTAGAGTATCTTTGGTCCTTGTGGATCGACCTCGAATATACTACCTAGCGGTTAGATATATCGAGTAATTACTCGAGCAATCAGAGACCAGTGTCACTATGTCTCTTGCGTAATGTCTTCTGTTGCCTCGTTAAAAACCTTTCTAGGAAAACCCGGTGGGAAAAACCATAGTAGGTAAAAAGAGTGCAACCGCGCAAGCTCCCCCTCGAATGATCAGGATCATAACTTACAAGTCTTGTTGACGACGCATTCCAATGTTATGAACATGTTTCCTGAACATAGAGGTGGGCAATGATTTTGTGAAGAGATCCGCAGAATTCTCGGATGATCGGACATATCTTACTTCAATGTCTTTATTCTTCACGAGCTCTTGGGTGTATGAAAAGAACTTTGGAGGGATATGTTTGGTTCTATCGCTTTTGATATATCCTTCCTTTGTCTGAGCAACACATGCAGCATTGTCTTCATACAAGATAGTTGGCTCCGTATTCAGACGAATTCCACTACTCGTTTGAATGTGTCGACTTATTGATCGTGGCCACACGCATTCTCTACTCGCTTCATGGAGTGCGATGATTTCAGCATGATTTGAAGAAGTAGCTACAAGCGTCTGCTTCTGAGAACGCCATGATATAGCAGTACCTCCAATCGTGAATACGTATCCTGTTTGGGATCGAGCTTTGTGTGGATCTGATAAATATCCTGCATCTGCAAAACCAATCATTTGACCATTTATATTTTTAGGATAAAATAACCTTAAATCAATAGTCCCTTGAAGATAACGAAAGACATGTTTAATCCCATTCCAATGTCTTCGTGTAGGAGATGAACTAAATCTAGCCAGAAGATTGACTGAAAATGATATATCAGGTCGGGTGCAATTTGCAAGATACATAAGGGCTCCAATTGCACTTAGATACAGTACTTCAGGACCGAGTATCTCTTCATTTTCTTCAGGTGGTCTGAATGGATCACTCTCAACATTAAGTGATCTAACGACCATTGGAGTACTGAGAGGAGTTGCCTTATCCATATTAAAGCGTTTTAACACTCTTTTGGTGTATGTGGATTGATGTAGAAATATACCCTTTTGAGTATGTTCAATTTGTAGGCCAAGACAAAATTTTGTTTGTCCGAGATCTTTCATCTCAAATTCCCCTTTTAAATAGTTTGTTGCTTTCTGTATTTCTGCTTGAGTCTCGATTATGTTTAGATCATCAACATATACCGCGATTATCACAAATCCGGAATTTTTTTTCTTTATGAAAACACATGGGCATATAGGATCGTTCACATATCCTTCTTTCGTTAAGTGCTCACTGAGACGATTATAACACATTCGTCCAGATTGCTTTAACCCATATAATGATCTCTGCAACTTTATTGCACACAACTCTTGGGTTTAGATTTTAATGCTTTTGGCATATTAAACCCATCGGGAACTCTCATATAGATATCAGTATCTAATGATCCATATAAATATGTTGTAACGACATCCATGAGACGCATCTCTAGATTTTCGCCAGCTGCTAGACTCATCAGAAATCTAAACGTTATAGCATCCATAACAGGGGAATATGTTTCCTCATAATCAATCCCGGGTCTTTGAGAAAATCCTTGAGCTACGAGACGAGCCTTGTATCTCGTAATTTCATTTTTCTCATTTCGTTTTCTAACGAAAACCCATTTGTATCCAACCGGTCTCACATCTTCAGGTGTGAGTACAATAGATCCGAATACATTTCGCTTATTGAGCGAATCAAGTTCGACTTGTATTGCATCTTTCCATTTTATCCAGTCATGTCTCTTTTGACATTCATATACAGACTTTGGTTCTGGATCCTCGTTTTCCTCATCAATTTCCTTTGACAAAAGGTATGAGAAAACATCATTAACATCATCCATTTTATTTCGATCCCAGATCTTTCCATTATGTATATAGTTGATAGAAATCTCATGATTTCCTTCAGGCTCATGATGCTCATCATTGTCATTAGACTCATGATTCGTTTCTTCCAAAATGCTTTCTGCTATTTTGGGAATATCATGCTTTTCAACTTCCTTTCGTTTTCTAGGATTTTTATCCTTAGCACCAACTGGTCTACCACGTTTCAAGCGTGTTTTAGACTCAAGTGTATCATCTGCTCCTCCACGTTCTTGTGGTATTTTAATTCGAGCATGAACATTTGCAGCTGGTATATATGATTTAGTTACCGTTTTGGTATCTGCAAAAGCATCGGGAAGTTGATTTGCTATACTTTGCAAATGCACAATTCGTCGAACTTCAATTTCTGACTGTTTTGTAGGAGGATCAAGGTGTAACAGGGATGGTACACACCATTTGATTTCTTTTCCTACTTGCTTATTTTCTCCCCCTAGAACCGGAAATACTTTCTCATCAAAGTGACAATCGACAAATCGTGCCGTAAAGACATCACCAGTCTGCGGTTCTAGGTATCTTATAATTGATGGAGAATCACAGCCAATATATATTCCCAACCTTCTTTGTGGTCCCATCTTTGTACGTTGTGGTGGTGCTATAGGCACATACACCGCACAACCAAAAATTCTTAGATGAGATATATTTGGTTCTCGACCAAATGCTAACTGTAGTGGGGAGTATTTATGGTATGCACTTGGTCTTATCCGAATAAGTGCTTCTGCATGCAAAATGGCATGTCCCCATACAGAGGTTGGAAGTTTTGATCTCATGATCAATGGTCTTGCAATCAATTGCAGACGTTTAATTAATGATTCCGCCAAGCCATTTTGTGTATGAACATGAGCTACAGGATGTTCAACTTCAATTCCTGTTACCATACAATAATCATTGAATGCTTGGGATGTGAATTCACCAGCGTTGTCTAGTCTAACCCTCTTAATGGAATAATTAGAGAACTGAGCTCTTAATTTGATTATCTGAGTTATAAATCTCGCAAATGCCAAATTTCGAGATGACAATAGACAAACATGTGACCATCTGCTAGATGCGTCAATCATTACCATAAAATAGTGGAATGGTCTACATGGTGGATGTATCGGTCCACAAATATCGCCTTGAATTCGTTCAAGGAACTTTGGTGATTCTTTATCAATTTTGGTTGGTGATGGCCTTATGATCAACTTTCCAAGAGAACACGCTGCACATGTCATTTTATTTCCATGTTTCAACTCATGATTTTTCAATGAGTGACCATGTGAGCTCTCTATGATTTTTCGCATCATTGTGGTGCATGGGTGACCAAGACGATCATGCCATAGTACGAAATCTTCTGGATTTCTTTTGATCACAAGGTTTGACTCTATGGCATCTATATAGGTATGATGCAAACCAGAAGGAAGTTCTGGAAATCGTTCCAAGACATGTCTTTTTCCAGATTTATTAGAAGTTATATACATATACTTCTTTCCATCCTCAGTTGCAGACTGAGTTTCATATCCTTGAAGGTATATGTCTTTGAAAATCAACAAATTCCTCTTAGAATTCGGAGAATATAAGGCATTATTTATGGAAAACTTTGTTCCATTAGGCAATTTAAAATTTGCTTTGCCACTTCCTTCAATCAAATCCGTAGGACCCGATATTGTATTGACAATAATTTTTGTCGGTTTTAATTCAGAGAAAAATCTCTGATGTCTCAGAATAGTGTGCGTTGTTCCACTATCTGGTATACAAATTTCTTTGATATTTTCTCTTGCTATCGTTTTGTTTGAATCTTGATCCATTTCTGTAATTAACATAAAGATATAAGTAAATATTATTGATGTTGAAAACATATAATAATTATACATCAGTTCATTTTTCAGAAACAACATTATTTTAGAACAACTGAAATACATAATAATTATAGCATTACTGGAGACTAGTAGTCTCACTACAAGCATTTCAGTTATCCGCATGAGCGGTCTCGTCGACATCGTTTATAAAGTCGGAAGCTTCGAGGTACGATGTACCCTCAAAGTGCTCAGTAAGATTTACTTCCTTCCCTTTTCCCTTTTGGGACTCTTTGTACAACTTACAAAGATGTTCAGGGGTTCGACATACATGAGCCCAATGCCCTTTTGATCCACATCTGTAACAGATGCTTTCACGCTTTTGAGCGTTACGTCCTTGGGATTCTTTTACTTTTGAACTTTGATGAGGTCGAACCCATGTATAAGACTTTCTGCTTTGTGGGTTAAAGGATCTTCCACGTCCACGACCTCGATAGGTTTGACTTCCTCTCTCCGGAGTTTTTACATCCGTTGCATTGACCTCAGGAAATGCTTTGGCCCCCGTAGGCCGAGAGTTGTGGTTCTTAAGAAGAAGTTCATTATTCTTCTCCGCCAGTATGAGAGTCACAATTAAGTCAGAGAACCTTTTGTATCCGCAATTTCTATACATCTCTTGCAGGACACGGTGTTCTTTATGAAAAGTAAGGTAAGTCTTCTCGAGCAATTCAGCTTCAGTAATAGGCTTACCACAATACTTTAATTGTGATACTATCCTCAGCATAGCGGAATTATATTCCTCCACTTTCTCAAAGTCCTGGAACCTCAAGTTTTTCCAGTCCTCTAACGCATGAGGGAGAGTTATTTCTCTCTGGTTGTCAAACCGTGCTTTTAAAGCTTGCCACAGCTCTGCTGGGTCTTTTATGTGAGCATAGTCATGCGTCACATTTTCATCGAGATGCTTTCTCAAAAAATATTATCGCTTTTGCCTTATCTTTTGGAGGCGATAAATTTTCCGATTTTAAGGTCTCGGATAATTTTTGCGACTCAAAATATAGTTCCACATCAGTGGTCCATGCTATGTAGTTTGCGCCAGTAATTTTGAGAGCCGGAAATTTAAGCTTCTCAATGTTTGCCATTTGTTATCTAAAATAAAATCACAAAGAACTTTATTAGAAATTTAATTTATTTCATTTTAGAAAATGGGATGTGCTTATATAAGTAATGCGATTACAAGAAATACAATTACATAAAAAAGTAAAATAATAACCATCAAAATTTCTTCGGGAAAAAATTCTCCAAAGAGTAAACCGTAAATTGCAATAATTATAAAGCCTATTACAAAAACTAAAAACGGATGAGTCATTTTCCAAAATGAAAACTTAAACAAATTTCTTAGAAAAATATATGAGGAGAGATATGATTTTTGAGTGAATGAATGAGTGAAAATGAGTGTATTTATAGATTGAAAATTATTGTTCATAGCCGTTTGAAAAGTTATAAAATTTTTCTTCATGACCGTTGGTGAAAAGAATTAAACAGAAAATCAATGTGTAAATTTTAATAGCCAATCAGTTAAATTTACCAAATTCAGATAATAGGTTTTTATACAGGTGGCCGAGCCTCCTTATATATTAACCAAAAGATAAGTATAACAGAAATAAATTTTAACGGCAATATTGTGGTGATAGAGTCATCCACGTTATAGGCGGCTTAGCCGTCCATTGCTATGGTGTATAAAACATCCATTATAACGATTACTTATAGGGGCGACATTCCTCCCACTATAGTAACGAGTAAATAACGGTATCCGAACAGCCACTAGAAAATAATATACATATACATATATCTATATAAATATTTTTATTCTTTTTTTTTTCTTTTCTTTTTCTTTTCTTTTCTTTTCTTTTTCTTTTACTCATTTTTTTTTTCTTTTTAACGAGGCGACATACCGCCCGGTATAATACCGTATTTTTTTTTCAGCGAACATAGAGTGATCGTGCTGATAACGTGTTATAAATAATTACTTTATTTCGGGATACTGAAAATAAAGAGATGAGAGGGAGAGAGATTATTACTTCTCTTGTAATTGAAGTAATGAATTGTGATTTTACATCGAACGAATTCGTTCGTTTATATAGGCGTAAAAAAAAAATTACTATGCGTGCATAGTGACGGTGGGCTCCACATAAATTAATAAACAACGAAACGTTTAACCCATGTGCGCATCTTTTTGCGACTTTACGATTCCTCCTTTTCACGACTTTTATAACAGTCTTATACTTGTGTGTAGAGTAAATTTTTTTTCCTCTTTCATGTAGAAAAACAAATCTATATATAATAGCAATCTCAATAAATGTTTTTTGCACCTCTGAACGGTTGCGAACGGTTGCGTCTTTTTATCGCAACCTTTCGTTTAAATATTTACGGTTATTTTTTTGTGGTTGTGTATTTTTATCGCATCTCTTCGTTGAAATATTTACGGGTATTCTTTTACGGTTATATCTTTTTATCGCATCTCTTTGTTAACATATTAATTTTTTTTTTACAGTTATATTTGTTCAATTACAGTCGTATCTTTTCAGTTTACGGTTGTATCTTCATAGTTGCATCTATTTATTTAAAATTACGTCTCATATTATATAGATTTAAATTTTGGTTTTTTAACTAAAATATATATTTTACGATTGTTTTTTTTCACATTGCAATCTGAATAAATATTTTGCACTTGCATTTATTTATCGTAACACCTCATAAACAATTGCGATTGTTTAGTTGAACCATTGCAACATTTACTTTATTAAACGAACAATTGTAATTTTTGATTTATTTTATAAATCGTTAAAACATTTAATTTTTTTTTAAACTATGTAAAACTATATTTTACGGATTTTTTTAGAAAGTTGCGATCCGATTAAATATCTTCTACGGTTGCGTTTTTTTATCGTAACTTTTCGTAAACGGTTGCAACCGTTTAGTTGAACCATTGTAACATTTAATTTATTTCACGAACAAATGCAACCCTTGGTTTATTTAATAAACCGTTATAACATTTAATTATCTATAATTATGTCTTTCGATGTAACTTTTTATAAACTATTATTTCAATTTTAGTTACTAAAATGTATTTAAATAAAATTGTAACCGTTTAATTGAACCGTTGTAACATTTGGTTTATTTGACAAATTATTGTAACTTTTGGTTTTGTTTTATGAACCGTTGTAATCTTTAGTTTATTTGAAGGACCGTTGCAACATTTGGTATATTTGACAAACGATTGCAACTTTTACTATAGATGATATATACGGTCGCGTCTTTTGGTAATAGTTCTTCATCAAATTTTTATTTTTAATTACTATTTAAATGAATATGTTGGTACCGTTTAATAGAACATAGTAACATTTGGTTTATTTGACGAACCAATAAACATTTTGGTTTATCTGATGAACTGTTGTAACTTTTGGTTTATTTGATAAAATAAGTTACAATATTTGATATATTTGATGAACCATTGCAACTTTAGTTTATTTGATGAATTATTACAACTTTAGGTATATTTGATGAACTGTTGCAATATTGCCTTTTATAATATATTTTTGGGAGCATTAACTAAAACTTTTTTTTTTGTGAACAAAACATTAATTAAAGTTATATCTGTTCATTTAGAGTATTATCTTTTCACCATATTTTTTCGTGTTTTTCATCACAAACACTTAGTTCCATTAATTGTGTCTTTTACAAACAATTTTTTATATTTAAACTTTCATGTCTTTTCAACTCTATATATATATTTTAAAAAGAAAAAATGGTGTAAATTTATTATTTCTTTTTGTTTGATATTTTTCATAGAAAATTACATTTTTTGCTATTTAGCATTCATGTATACTTTGTTATCTAGATCATTATTATTTATTTGTAAATAATTATCTATTTTGGTTATTTGTTAAATTTTTCAAAGATTGCCTTTTTTTTTAACATAATACAATTTAAAATATTGCGTTTTTTTAATATTTTGATGAATATATTTATATAGTTATTTTTAAAATTAAAAAATTGCATCTACTTACTAAAACTTTTTGATTAATATTTTTTATTTATGATCAAATATTTTCACCATAATATTTTCTAATAATAATACAAATATTAAAAACTGTTTTTGAGGGTTTAAGTCTCTTTATCATATTTTTGTAAAATATATCTTTATTTATTGTTAAAAATCATTTAATTTTTGTTTAATTATAAACTAAAACAACATTTATTATTTACCTATATATGATTCAACCAATTTAAAAATAATCAGCAGAATATAAATCGTCAAAGCCAATAAAAATTAATTAATTTTGTATTGAAAGTTAAGAACATCATGTAATTTAAAAGAAAAATTTTCTCCTAAAACATTAAAAAAAACAAAACAGGAGTATTTAATTAGAAAATTGTTAACTGTCATTTCCACAAAGTACTCTAAACAAAGGGTTTTGTGAAGAAACAAAAATTCTTCTACTCCCCCATTTTTGCAACTTGAGTACTTTACTTTCTATCTCTGAAAATGCAGATTAATCCTATGAAGTCCAAAATAATACGCAATAAAACGTTTACAATATACGTGTAAAAGTTTTGTTCTGTATTATTTTAGATTTCGTAGGATTAATCTACATTTTTAAAAGATAAAACTAAAGTTGCAAAAATGGGCTAGTTGGAGAATTTTTTTGCACAAAACTCCTAAACAAAAGTTACGGATACATCAATTAAATATACAAATAAAAAAAAAAAGAAGAGAGAAAGAATGAGAAGGAAGCGATGAAAAAAGAGAAGAGATCGTTCTACGTAGGCAACCAATTAAGAACTAGAAGTCAACGGTCAGACTGCCGAACCAACGAGTTATTGAGAAGGAAGATGTCGTTAATGGAGGAAGGAAGGAGACAGTGATTAGAGGAGAGGATTAGAGGAAGAAGCACTCGCAAAGCAGACCCACAGAGACTTTAGCGTCGCCAGAGATTAGGGCTGGGCTTTTAAACCGAACCGAATGTACCGAACCGAAACCGAAGAAAAAAAAACCGAACCGAACCGAACCGAAAATTAGAAAATAACCGAATGGATACTAAATTTGATAACCGAAATAACCGTAACCGAATCGGTACCGAACCGAAATATTTCGGGTAACCGAAATACCCGAAATACAATTATATTTTCGAAATAATTAGTTATTTATAGACCAAATAATCAAAAATACTTGAAAAATCTATAAAAATAGTAAAAATACTCAAAAATAACCGAAAAATATCCAAAAATATTCGAAAATACTCAAAAATAACCGAAATATCCGAAAATATCCTAAGCAAAATAACCGAATGAATACTAAATTTTAAAACCGAAAGAACCGGAACCAAACCGAAACCGAACCGAAATTTCAAAATATCCGAATGGATACTAAATTTTAGAACCGAAAGAACCGAAAACCGAATGGACCCAACCGATAACCGAACGGATAACCGAAAGCCCAGGCCTACCAGAGATGACGGGCTGAACGTCGGAAATTTAAAGAACCTCCAGATAATGAAAACCGCCGGAGACTAGCGTCGCCGAACGCTGAAATTGACGGCAGATTCTCCAAAGAAGGAGCTCCGGCGTTTATGGCTATTCTCCTCTAATCGGCGGTGGTGAGATATGCGACGGAGAAGTGGAGTTCGATTTGTGAGAAGTCTTGACTTTTTTTTTCTTTGTATCGTCGGCTGTAAAAAAAATTTGAATTCGAGAGATTAGGGTAGAAAGAAGACAAATGTTTTCTTATGTTTTCTTTATTTATTTAATTTTAATTTAATTTTATATGTTTATAGATTTTTATTTTGGTAGAAATGAAAACAAAATGGGTTTTTGGTCTTTTTATACCAAACTAGATGAATACCCACGCTACGCGTGGGTTTGTTTTGAAAATTGTTAAGAAAAAATGATATTGATTGTTTTGTTGCTAATTTATGTTTTTTTGTTATTGTATAGTTAATAAAATCAGATCCATCTTATGTAGTTACAATTTTTATGTTTAAATTCATTTTTGACTTAAAATATCAATTTATACATTTTCATGTATAAATAAGATTATTTATATATCTAAGATACTTTTTTCACTATTATGAATAAATACAACAACAATATAAGATATTTGATATAATTATATGTAATTATGTTACTAGTATGATTTGAAACTTGCGTGACTTGATCATAATTAAGCAATTCCTTGTTTTATGTACTCTCATGATCTAGTACTCCAGCCATATCGTGATAGACTCATAATTAATTACTGGATTGATATAAGTTGAACAAGATCTCAATAATTTTCATATAAAAAGAAGAAAAAAGACGAAAACTACATTGTCATTTTAAGTCAACACTTTTACATCTTCTGCCATTGCATATAGCTTTTTTTTATTCGCCATTGCATATAGCTATATAAGAGAAATTGTCGTGTCTTGAATTTTTTGGTATACCTAACGTCTCAAAGACCTATTACTTGAAAAACTTGCATGTAAATGTAATTAAATTATAATAAGGCACAAAAAATGAAAAGAAAAAAGGTCATATGAAAAGTCGTATATGAACCACAAAACGTAACAACGAGAACACACTCAAGGTAAAATTACTAAACTAATAAAAAGTTAGGTAGCAAACTACTAAATTACAACACAAATAAATTTTCAGTTATTATCGAATAGCGACTCTTGATAAAAAAAAAATTTGTAAAATAAGATGAGAACAATGAAAGTAGTGCTTGATTTAGTAATATAATTTTCTAATTTTTTTTATTTTAAAGAAATAAGTTAAGAGTAGGATTGATGGATGATTTATGCGAAGAACTATCAATTTTTTTTCTCATTTAATTTGGTTCATTTTTTATTTAAATAATGTAGAAGGACACATGTCATTTTCTTATGTGATGATGTGACACTCATATGGAGAGAGTTGACCAACTTTTAAATATATGATTTGTGTTATTCTAGTTAGCCACAAATATTGGCTGTTAATCTAGCAATTAGTTTCAAAATTTGTGTCAAACTGGATAATTTTTAGTAATAATTATTATTTTATTTATAATAGTTCCAAACATATCGTGATTTAGACGAAAGAAGTTTGGACCACTTTACCTTGAGTTCCATTTCACTAGAAACAAAATCATGACATTTCTGGTATGTGAGCGGAGCTATGGCCCAGGATTTAACCCTCTGTAATTGATACTCCACTTGATGATGTTTCATGCTACGTGGAAGATAAGTGTTACATTATTAAATAAAGTTTAAGTCGTGATTACATAATATTTTGGACTTATATGAATACATAAGTATATAAGTAAGAATGTGATAACATATAGTATTATTGATTGTATTGTATAGTAAGATTGATATATGTCTCCTCTCTGAAGTCGTGCCTCGTGCGTTCTTCATGTCTGTTCTCTATCACAAGTTCCAAGGAAGATAATGGAAGATCCACTTTTATTGGGAGATGATCAGTTAATCACTAGAAACCTAAAGTCAACGCCGACATGGAGGATGGATTTTACGGCGGAGCTGAAGAACGTCAGCCGCATGGCAGCGCCTATGGCCACAGTGACCGTGGCTCAATATCTATTGCCCGTTATCTCGGTCATGGTCGCCGGCCACCGCGGTGAACTCCAGCTGTCTGGTGTCGCTCTTGCCACTGCTTTCGCTAACGTCTCAGGCTTCGGCATCATGGTAATTAGTTTATCCTCTGTTTAAACCAAGTTCAAGATCAAAACGAAACTTAAGAGTCTTGAAAACTTTTGCAGTATGGTTTAGTAGGTGCACTTGAAACTCTATGTGGCCAAGCTTATGGAGCAAAACAATACGATAAAATCGGAACTTACACTTACTCTGCAATAGTCTCAAACGTACCCATTTGTCTTCTTATATCTATCCTCTGGTTTTACATGGACAAACTCTTGATTTCAATCGGACAAGACCCTGACATCTCCAAGGTAGCTGGTTCCTATGCGGTTTGTCTAATACCAGCATTGTTAGCTCAAGCGGTGCAACAACCTTTGACTCGGTTTCTCCAGACTCAGGGTTTGGTTCTTCCTCTTCTCTACTGTGCCATAACTACCCTTTTGTTCCATATACCCGTTTGTTTGACTCTGGTTTACGCGTTTGGTCTTGGAAGCAATGGAGCCGCCTTGGCTATTGGTTTCTCTTACTGGTTTAATGTCTTAATTCTTGCTTTATATGTGAGATTTTCAAGATCTTGCGAGAAGACTCGCGGCTTTGTATCCGATGATTTCGTGTTGAGCATCAAGCAGTTTTTTCAGTATGGGATACCATCAGCAGCAATGACTACGTAAAAACATTTTATCTTCTTCATCACTTTTGGATTAGTCTCTTCCTTCCTCTCGCTTGATTTGTTTGTTGTTTCTATATGCAGCATCGAATGGTCGTTGTTTGAGCTCCTTATATTGTCCTCAGGACTCCTCCCAAACCCGAAACTCGAGACCTCTGTTCTTTCCATTTGGTAATCTAATCTGTCTCTTCCTTTTTACATGTCTAGTATCAGGAGGACATATCTTAAATACATCGGTGTAATGAGCAAATGTTGGTTAAGTAAACTAGATACAGTTTGTCGATTTCATATAAACAAATTTTTACTCTTCATGTCATTATCTAATATAGTGATGCAATCCTTTTGGTTGTTGTTGTTGTGTTGATGATAGTCTTACAACATCATCTCTCCACTGTGTCATTCCAATGGGTATCGGGGCTGCTGGAAGGTATGATTCCGATAAAACCGACTAATTGTTTGTTTGGGAATTTTCAGATTAGTCACTCTGTTTACTTTGGCAGCACACGGATTTCAAACGAATTGGGAGCGGGGAATCCCGAGGTTGCTAGGCTGGCAGTGTTCGCCGGTATTTTCATGTGGTTCCTAGAGGCTACCATTTGTAGCACACTTCTCTTCACTTGCAAAAATATCTTGGGGTATGCCTTCAGCAATAGCAAAGAAGTTGTGGACTATGTCACGGAGCTATCTTCTCTGCTTTGTCTCTCATTTATGGTTGATGGATTTTCTTCAGTGCTTGATGGTATTAAGATCAAACCCTTCAATTAGCAATTGATAAAGAATCGATCTCGCAACTCAAAAATGTGTTTATTATGACTTTTATGAAAAAGGGGTTGCTAGGGGAAGTGGATGGCAAAATATTGGAGCTTGGGCAAATGTGGTGGCTTACTATCTCCTAGGAGCTCCGGTTGGACTTTTCTTAGGATTTTGGTGTCACATGAACGGTAAAGGGCTATGGATTGGTGTGGTCGTTGGGTCTATGGCTCAAGGCATCATACTAGCTATAGTTACTGCTTGCATGAGTTGGGAGGAGCAGGTTAATATCAATTTTAATTATATATATATTTGGGATATTTGATAATGACTCTTTTTTCGTACTGAAGTTGTTTACATCTGGAAATTGCAGGCTGCCAAGGCAAGAATACGGATAGTTGGAAGAACATAGGAGTGAAAATCACACATTTTTAAACTTAACTGGTACTAAGAATACAAATAAATAAGTGCGCGTTTAAGATTTTGACACACGTATTAAGAATACAAATAAATTTTATGTCTTGATATTTTTTAATATATTTGTAAAAAACATTTCTTGATCAATACATTAAATCAGTGGAGATAAAACTGTAATTTTATCAAAAATTTGCATTGAAAATATAAAACAGCACTCATTTTAAAATAAAGTATAGGTTTTAAAACGTATCCGTTTTATGTTTATAATAATTAAATATCTATGTAGAAGTTTAACATCAAGTTACAAAATTTAGTGACTAAAAATTTAGTAAAAATTTGTCAACTACGACTTTCCACAGTTGATTTCTCATATGGCTAAGATAATTTCTGAGTATTTTAGATTATTTTACTTTTTTTCCATTTAACAGTTACAAGACGATTGAATGTTCTTTTAACAAGGTCTGATTTGAACGGATAGGACAAGGAGCAATTAATTTTGTACATTGTATCTAGGACATTAATTTTGTTTATACAACAATGTGTTTCTCTATATACAGAATGTAACTAATATATATAGTAAATTGTTTATGTTAACCCCAGTTAAAAAAAAAAGAAAAAAAAAAGAGAAGAGATGGTGCTATACAAAGTTCAATCTCAAACGTAAATAATGGTGGAATTCACGTGAAGGAGACAAAAAGTTCAATCTCATGGAGAAACATAATTTCATTGAAGAAAAAAATCTGATGAATATCCCTAACTTATAGAATGACGACCTAAGTGCACTTAATCAGCTTTGTAAACAATTTTTACTTGTGTTCTTGCAAACTTTACGAGAAAACCATGATATCGTTGAGAATAATGCTAGCAAATTGCTGTTGTTTGACTGTTTATTCTGTAGTTTTTGATTTTTTTCGCTACTTGTATTCATTATAGCTTCTGTCACAAATTTCGAAAATGGTATAAAATCTTCAAAGTATAGAATTAAAAAAAAAAATGCTAGCAAATCATCTAAAAGTTTCTAGAATACATAGTTCATAGATTTCATGAATATGGTTGAAGCATTTGTCAGCACAAATGACATGTCCATGAATTTGAAGTGGCTTACCTTGTAAAAATATTCTTGAATGAGTAAAACATCAAAACGACGTCTTGTTACTCTTTTTGTCATACTTGTCTGCAAGAATATTACCACATTCGTTTACTCACGAGAATTCTTACAAAAACGTGTTAGGCAATGGCAAACTATTCTCGATTTTTGAGGTTGGAATTTTGTTAACAGCGGCTGAACCGCTCTCCATGATCTCACCAAAATTCGACAAATCTAACATTCTCTGTGGAATACCATCCATATCAATTCATTCGTCTGGAAAATCTAAATATTTGTCTTCAACAACATTGCTAAATTCATTTTTCCATACAATAAAGTTAAAATTAAAATCATTTTTTAATCTACTGATACTCTAATTTAATAATATTTCTAAACATATCGTGGTTTAGTGGTAATTTTTCTTGTGGGAAAGAAGTTTGGACCATTCTGTCTTGAGTTCCATTTCCATTAGAAACGAAGTCATGACATTTCAGTTTCTGGTATGTGAGATATCGATGAAGCTATGGTCCATGAATAACCCTCTTGACATTAGAAAATATTGTATGTTTCTGAAATATATGTTTTGAGTTTATTTCATGATAAGTAATACTTAAAAATAAAAATCTTTCAAACATAAACTTAAATTAAAAATTAAAAATAAATATAAATGGAAGAAAAGTTTAAATAAAAGTTTCAAAAAAAATTATTAAATAAAATAATTAATTATTTAAAATAAATATATTTGAAGGAAACTTTGTAAACAATAATTTAATATCTAGTAGATATATTTTTCTATTGAATATTTTAGAAATTCTATATTGGTTTTGTTTTATTTTTAGAAATTTTATACGAAATACAATTTCTTCTTATTAATCCGTGTTATGCATGGGTAATTCTTATACTATTTAATTTTATGATATAACTATTTAAAACGAATTAAAATCTTTTATTGAATCTTGAGATGTCAAACCTAAATTTTGAAAATGTGCAAAATATTTTAAACTGAAATAATAATATATAAATATTATGCAATACTCAAATGTTTAGTCTATAAAAATTTTTACAAAGTAAATTTTAAATATTTTAATGATTTATATTATACAAATAAAATTTTATTTACTTCATTCATAAAATTAGACTTATAGATTTGTGGTTTTAATTTAAATTTTTATAATAAATAAAAAATTTATTGGTGTTAAACTACATATAATACTCTGCGGGAAAGAGACGAGTCACGTGATCACTTGTTTTTCGCGTGTCCATACTCATTCACGATCTAGTCACAGGTCGCCGGGAAGCTCCTTGGGAACAGCATTGATCCAGATTCGGATATTACTCTTGAAAGTTTGATGGGAGGAGTCGGAAGCAGTGATAGGGACATTCTAATACGTCTCTGTTTCCAAGTCACGATTTACTTTGTTTGGATGGAGAGAAACGCTCGGAATCATGGAGGAACCTATTGTTTAGCGAACCAGATGGTGAAACTCATTCACAAACTAATCCGGAACAGGATTGCATCTCTCAAATACGCTCAAAATCCGTGGATCCGACTTCTGCTTCAAACATGGTTTGAAGTGTCTCCAATCCATTCAGTTACTCTGTTTTAGTAATTTCAGTCTCTCAGCTTTGTTTTATCTCTGTATTTTGCTAGCCATTAGATACCATTGTAAATAAGTGTTGGGGCTTTTGCAAAAATGCCCTTTTTTCAATGCTATTTTTCAAAAATGCCCTTTCTTTAAAACCTTATAAAAAATGCTCTTAAAAATATAAGATTTACCCAAATATGTATGTAACATTATTAAAACATACACAAACTACATTTTTATGTATCTAAAATCTTATAAATACTTTATAAATACCTTATAAATGCATTTTAAATACCTTTAAAAACCTTTAAAATATCTTGTAAAACCTTTGAAAAACCTTAAAAATCCTTTAAAATAACTTGTAAAACCTTTAAAAACACCTTATAAAACCTTATAAATACTTGGATCGAGTCTTCAAGTAGTAGTTACAATCCATAAGTACCTTATAAACCTAATAAAACTTTATAAAAATTTCAGATTTAAAAAGGGGCATTTTTGAAAATAGACATGTAAAATGGGCATTTTTGAAAAGGGGCACACCAAAAGGGGCATTTTTAACAATTTCCCATAAGTGTTTCCACTTGATTAATAAATTACACATTCAAAAAAAAAAATACATAATATATGTTTATATTATTTATTTTTCAATTGAAAAATCCCCAATGCATTTAATGTAAAAAATTATATAGAAGTTTTTTAATTTAAAAATTACAGATATTTGATTTTGTTAAGTTTTGTTAATAAGAATAATTTGTATATAGATTTAACAGTGTTTGACAAGATGAATAGTAGAATTAAATAAATAAAAAAGATGAAAATAATTGTGGACTCAATTATAAGCACGAAAACCCCTGTTTTAATATATAGAGGATGTTTAAGGTTTTTACACATAAATTAAGAAAACCCAAAATATTCATTTAATTTATATCTTTTACATAAAAATATTATTAGATAAACTGAGTTCAACCAACAAAAATGATGTAAAATATAATTGGTCAAAAAATTAAGACATTTAATTTTTGGGAAAACTATGACATATACCACATTTTTCAAATTCTTTTCAAATCTACCACTTTTCCCTTCACCTTTCTAAATCTACCATATTTGCCAAACAAAAAGACTAATTTATCCTCAAATCTATTTTTCTTACTTTATACTATTATATATTTTTATTTTATGTCTTCTTTCTATTTCTTCTTTTCTCTTTCTTTCTCTCTCTAAATATATTACCTCTCTCTTCCTTCATCTTCATTGAATCCGACCATTAAAATAATTTCCAAAAAGGCAAAAAGACGATATGAACTTGTTCCCGATCTACTATTACTTATTCGATTGGAACTTGTCGCTGATCTAATTCTATTATTCATTCAATCTGAACTTGTCCCCGATATAATTATATTACTCATTCGATCTAAACTTGTTCCCAATAATAGTATTAATGTTTTGAAGAAAAGTGAAAACTAACTCATGTAAATATTTGGGAGACATGCCCTGTGGAAAGAGTAATATAATTAGATTGTGGACAAATTCTATTACTCTTTATATAATCCTTTTAAAATTCAACACTTTGTTAAATTCGAGGACAACTGGATATGATGGTTGTCCCTCGCCATATGGTGTGCTTTTACCAGTTAGAAATCTGGACTTACTTTTGGGAGACATCATTCACTATATTTCATAATTATTGTCCATGGTAAATGTAAACTGCATCTAATGCAACACTTTTGTCCTCTGTCCTTCTAATACAAAATTGTCATTTTTTTTATTTACTTTTTAGGGGTAAAATCATCAATAAAATACCACAAAAAAGTGAATTCAATTGTAGTAGATTTGAAAATTTTTTTCTCAAAAGTGGTAGATAAGACAATATTCTCTAATTTTTGCATAGAAAATATAAAATAAAAAAATATTCTTAAAATATCACTTAAATGATACTGAGGGAGTATTACAGTAAAACCTCTATAAATTAATACTCTATAAATTAATAACCTCTCTAAATTAATAAATTCTTCCGGTCCTGAGTTGGGACCAGTGTAAAATATGACATAAATCGATAAATTAATAAGATAATAATTTTTTTGAAAATCTCATATAAACATATGGTCCTATCGATATCATAAATTAATAATTGTATAAACTTGTCAATATATATATATATATATGATATAAATTTATATATGTCATATTTGAATTACTATGATATATATTTAAAATACTCTATGTAAAAAAATTAATAAAATATGACTCTATTATTCGAAAAAAGTTTGTGTTATTTTTTTAAACTTAATAATTACTTTTCTACTTGTAATTAGTTTTTAAAAGATATTACTTATAAAGAACAAATTATTTTTAGATAGAAATGTTGTTAAGAAATTACAAAATTAGTAAAATCTCTCTATAAATTAATAATTATTAATTTATTGATAAATTAATATCTCTCGAAATTAATAAAATTTGCTAGTCCCAACATTATTAATTTATAGAGGTTTTACTGTATATATACAAGTATACAACAATCAATTGCGAGTCTAAAAATTGGTAGTACTAATACTTTCACGTTCATACCTGATACCTTAACATGCAGAAAATTTTAAAATTGTTTCTCTATTAGTCACAAATTCCATATTCTAGTTTTCAAAACGAAAAGTCTTCATTGACGATAAGTTATATTGGTTTCTTCAATCACATGTGTTAGCACAAATTCCGGGCCGGGCTTAGCACATGTGTTAGGAGTGCTAGAGCACAGGGTCCTAGGGTCTTAGGGTCCAATTTTTTTTTTTTTTTTTCATACAAAAATCTCAACTTTTTTTACAAAATAACCACTAATTCAAGAAATTATATCTTAAGAAATCCCAAATTTGTTACAAAAAACAATATGAAAATATCCAATTTTCAAAAAAGAACATTTATATAATTAAAAACAACAATTATTTGCAAACAAATTTGGTATTTCTTTTCAAATATAATAATAGGCAAAAAAAAAAAAAAAATTGTCTAAGAATCTTTAATTTTAAATATAACAATGCTTCAATCAGTACAAGATTGGATATCATCTGTAATCAGAGGCAAGTCCTTTCAAGATAAAGAAGACGACAATGGAAGAGCCATTTCTTCCGAGAGATGAGCAGTTACTTTCTTGTAAAGCCACATGGCAAAGTGGTCAGGTCACCGCCGAGCTGAAGAAAGTGAGCCGCTTGGCCGTTCCAATGGCCACCGTGACCGTTGCTCAATACTTATTGCCTGTCATCTCAGTCATGGTCGCCGGCCACATTGGCGAGCTCCAGCTTGCTGGCGTCGCTCTTGCCACGTCTTTCACAAACGTCTCCGGTTTCAGCATAATGGTAATTATGCTATTACTCTCTCCTCTTCAATTCAAGAACCCAATTAACTGTCCAATCTTGGAATTGCTTCATTTGTTTTTGCGCGCAGTTTGGGTTAGTGGGTGCATTGGAAACTCTTTGTGGCCAAGCTTTTGGAGCCAAGCAATACGAAAAAATCGGAACCTATACATACTCTGCAATGGCTTCCAAGATACCAATTTGTTTCCTCATATCCATTCTCTGGATTTACATCGAAAAGCTCTTGATCTCTCTTGGACAAGACCCTGACATCTCCAGAGTCGCTGGCTCCTACGCCTTGTGGCTCATACCGGCTTTGTTTGCGCACGCCATTTTCTTACCACTGACTCGGTTCCTGCTGGCACAAGGATTGGTTATTCCCCTGCTTTACTCTGCCCTGACCACCCTTTTGTTCCACATCGCGGTTTGCTGGACATTTGTTTTCGCGCTTGGTCTGGGAAGCAATGGAGCTGCCCTAGCTATTAGTGTGTCTTTCTGGTTTTACGCTGTGATACTCTCATGCTATGTGAGATACTCCAGCTCTTGCAAAAACACTCGCGGATTTGTATCAAATGATTTTGTTTCTTGTGTGAAGCAGTATTTCCAGTACGGAGTCCCATCCGCAGGATTGACTTGGTAACTAAATTATTTTCAAGTTCTTGTTGGTCAGGTTACATACACCAATGCTATTTCTTATCTTGCTTGCTTTTTTTGTCTTCTTTTTGGTAGCCTAGAATGGTGGCTGTTTGAGCTACTAATACTCTGTTCAGGTCTTCTCCCGAACCCAAAACTCGAGACCTCTGTTCTTTCTATTTGGTAAGTATCATATCATTTCTTTTTACCCTATGTGTTCTCTTGACCAAAGTGTATAAATCCTATTTCTTTCATGTCAGTCTCACAATAGGAAATTTGCACTATGTGATTCCCTCTGGAGTCGCGGCGGCTGTGAGGTATACATGATCTCAATTCTCAAACCAGAACATGTTCAACAATTCCTTTCCCACCAGTCATTTGGTTTCTTGCAGCACACGTGTGTCAAACAAATTGGGAGCTGGCAATCCTCAAGTTGCTAGGGTTTCCGTAATGGCAGGGCTTTGTCTCTGGATAGTAGAATCAACTTTCTTTAGCACACTTCTCTTCACCTGCCGAAACATCGTAGGCTACGCATTCAGCAACAGCAAAGAAGTTGTTGACTATGTGGCTGACATATCTCATTTGCTCTGTCTCTCCTTTGTTCTTGACGGATTTACCGCAGTTCTAAATGGGGTTGCTAGGGGATGTGGGTGGCAACACATTGGAGCTTTGATCAGCGTTGTGGCTTATTATCTCGTAGGAGCTCCGGTTGGAGTTTACTTAGCCTTCAGTCGTGAGTGGAACGGAAAAGGACTTTGGTGCGGTGTTGTGGTCGGATCCGCGGTGCAAGCCACTATATTGGCTTTCGTCACAGCGTCCATAAATTGGAAGGAACAGGTTAGAGCTTGTTACACTTGTACATTATGTTTTTTTGAATAATCTGAAGTAATTGGAATCTATGATTTGCAGGCTGAGAAGGCAAGGAAGAGAATAGTCTCAACTGAAAATGGATTGGCTTAAAGAAAATTAATGTTATTTTGATGGGTTACAATTTTTTTTAGTTCCAGGTTTTAGAAAATATTTAAAATTTTTCCTAAGTTGAAATTTTCTTATAATTAGAACAGAATTCGAATTGCACATGCTGGGAAACGATTAATTTGTTTTTTTTATTCAATTTTTGGTATCCAAATGTAATAGTTACAACTTACAAGTGAATAAAATCTTCATTGATATTAGTTCCAAACGGGAATAATCTAGGCCTGGGAGTTCGGTGAAATCGGGTTATTCGGGTCGGGTTATTCGGTTTTGGGAAAATTCAGTTTTTGAAAAATCCTTCCGAATTGAACCGAAATTAAATTTGGTTCGGGTCAATCGGTACTCGGGTTATTCAGTTCGGTTATAAGGTTTAAAAATAATTCCGAATTAAATTGATTTTTTTTCCTGTTTCAGTTTATTTTAACCGAATTACAAAAAATATATGAATAATGGGCTAAAAACAAAGCCCAAACCCATAATAATCATTTAAATGCATTAAAAAAATTACAAACCCAATTAAAATTAACAAATTTACAGCCCAACCCATTAAAAATTAGGGTTTTCGACACATGTGTTGACAGTGACGAAGCATCGACGGGCGGAGATGGACGGCGACGGCTGATCTCTCCAACTGCAAAAAAATATATCACCGACAAGATCTATTAGATATCATAACTGTAACCACATGCAATCTATCATCTAAATTGAGAAAGTTAAGAAAATAAAAGTATAAAAATTGAAATTCCGAAGAAGATTAGTAAGATCTAGAGAGTCACCAGTAAATTCGTAAATCCAGCTGAGATTTTTAGTGATATGGAAGAGCTTAGCGAACAAACAACAAAGAATCACACGAATAAACGATTAAAGAGAAAAAAAAAGAAGAGAATAATAAAGCATGTAGAAGATGATGAATTGATGATGAAGAGGAAACGTTATACTGATTATGGATTAGGTCGAAGAAGAAGATGAACTCTCTGTTTGAGTTTTGGAAGAGGTAGAGCCGCAGAGGCAGATCCAAAGAAGAAAATGAAACTAAGGGGTTATTGGTTCATGGATTTATAAAGAATTAGATATCCAAAGAAAAATCATTTGTTATTCCATCGTTGATTTTAAAATTCTAATTAAAATCATGTGTTATTGGTTGTATGATTTATAAATATTAGTTAAAATCCTATGTTATTCTTTTAGTCATTTGTTTTTGGATTTGAGAATCCAAATTATGTTTTAAATGGATTTGTATGGAATTGAAAGAGAAAAATAGAAAGATTCAAATTCATCGGTAAACACATGTTATTTCAAAATCCATATATATTGATTTCATAATTAATAGATATTTCCAAATCCTTTATGGATTTACAAATTAATAAACCAATAACATCCTAAATTAGGGTTAATGACTCATTAGCCTTATATATGGCTGAAGATTCTCGGTTTAGATAAAACCGATTGACCCGAATACTGAACCGACCCGAACCGACTTCCGATTCCCCCAAATTAATTTTGCCGAACGGTTTGGAGTTCTCTTTTCTGTCTACGCCGATAACCGTAATTATTGGTTTGATCGGGTCGGTTTGATCGGTTTATTCCGAACTCACATGCCTAGAATAATCCCTTGTGCAGCGAACATGGCGTGCCCTGAAGGTAGCCACATGAAACAATTGTTTGGAGACCCTATTTTATGATTTTTTTTTTTAATATGTAAGTATATAGTATATTTAAATAAATGAAGTTAGAAAAAAGTAAAAACTAATTTCTTTAATGTGAATTCTGCATTTTATTAATTATAATAATTAAATTAATATAAAAATTATATAATAATATTAAAAATTAAAAATATAATTATATTATAAGACTTCTATTTTATTTTGTATTTGGTCTGAATTTTTTCACGACCGGCCCTGGCAGTAAAGCGCTTCTGGACCCAAAAAAACACCGTGGCTTGACTTTAATGATGTGAGTGTCATACATTATCCCAATAAATCCACTATAAATGACCTGTATGGTTGATTCCTCTTGGATTTTTTACGGAATCATTATGTAGTTTTTGTGTCGTAGGCAGGTTACTCAACCAGATTAACACAGTATTATATACTTTAAAACGCACAAAAGAAAAATACAGTGATGAATGGTCGAACTCTCTTAAGAAAACAAAAATGTATCTTGATCCTTAAGAAAAAAGAAAAGAAAAATACAGTTATTATGGTCAAAAACATAATAACTACATTTAAGATCTTTAAGAGTCATCACATATGTTTCTTGACGTAAATCAGTAAATATATATAAATGAAAAATACTAATAGAAGATTCAAAATTCCACATAGTCCACTAATGTTATGTCATTTTTAATTAGTATAGTATTAGTTTTATAATATATATTGGATATGCTGACCACTAGCTAGTAGGCTTAGTGGTCAAAACGGAAAACGGAAAACGAAAAACGAATTTGCTACTTCACTATTTGTTAAAACAGTTTTTTTTTTATTAATATAAATTTTTAAAACATTTATTGTCTTTTGTTTAATATCTGATGATTGGAACTTGATTCCCAAATAGTTTTCGAGTTGCCTTTGTTGAGTCATAGATCATCGGAACGTGATCTCCAAGTGTATTCAAAATGATGATATTGGACGACTGTTGAGTGTTGACTATGACGTCCACCATTTGTATTTCAAATTGACCGCATTGTTTTTTCTTCTCCTGTTGTTAGGTTATTGCCGGGTGAGTTCCAGCAGATCCGACTTTTATATAGAAGTAATAAAATTTCATAGCCAGAATCATTTTTCTTTTATCGTATGTTACATAACTATTACAAATATTTAATTTAATTTAATTATAAATTATGACTTTTTCATCGAATCTATCTTTATACACATACCGTTTTGATGAACTGTTTTACTAACAATTCTACGACGTGAAACTTTTTCGACAATATATGGGTTTTTTAATTGACGATTCTACATTATTATGATGGAATTATTATTTTTTTTATTTTATTTTATTTATTTTTTTTATGATGGAAATTTTTATTTCTAACACACGGCCACAATAAACAAATTCATCCCTAATCTACGATGGCAGGACTCGACTTTTTACCAGCTAACATTTAGAATTTTGATAAGCTTTGCATCCATTAATTTGTAAGAAAGTGCACTTTCTAAAATCGAACCTCAAACTTATTAGTATAGAAAATTTTAAACTGTTGACCACTAGATCCTATCAAGAATATCTATACAGGATGACAAAATTTTTTTTTTTTTTGGTCAAAGGGGAATTCATTAGATTACGATTGAGGGAAATACAAAGGGTTTACACCAAAAGCAGACTTAGCAAGGAGGTCTGCTCGGTGATTGTTTTCACGATTGATAAAAGACAAACTAAATTGAGAAAAGCTAGAAGATAGAGATAGGATATCGTGGAGAATCCCATTGAGCTCAATTGGATGAGCTCCTCTATTGATTGCTTTGATTAGCATCTGCGAATCTGAAGCAAAAGAGACTTTTGTGAATTCAAGGTCCAAAGCGTGTTGGATTGCGAGGAGAAGGGCGTTTGCTTCCGCCATCAGGGGGTTCCAATGTTCTTGGCCGTAGATCTGCCCTGGAACTCTTTCTTCCCCAAGTGATCGATCAATGACCATCCAAAACCCGCTTCGTGTGACTCAGCTCGCCAGGAGGCATCCGAGAAGACCCGGATTGTCTCGAGATCAGACTCAGAAGTCTCAATCGGGACTCTTTGGGTGCGAGTCGGAGATACTGTCTCTCGGCAAGCATCCATTCTTTGGCATGAGCAATAGACTGAGAGATTACCTCCGGAGCCGTGGCCTGTCGATTTTCAGAAATCTTCTTATTCCGGGAGGTCC
This sequence comes from Arabidopsis thaliana x Arabidopsis arenosa, assembly GCA_019202795.1. NCBI lineage: Eukaryota > Viridiplantae > Streptophyta > Magnoliopsida > Brassicales > Brassicaceae > Arabidopsis > Arabidopsis thaliana x Arabidopsis arenosa. The sequence continues at coordinate 11,612,337 of CM032920.1, read as the reverse complement.
AAATTGTCCATAGGATCCATGGGAAGAGAGGGCCATCACTTATACCCACTGGAGGCAGGCAAATTAGGCGCTTAGAAGTCTCTATTACCGTTCTTAGAGGATTAGTTAGGTTTACAATGGGAAGATGATGAAACGGGGCAATCTCCCACACCTGTTTAGCAAAGCTGCAGAGGAAAAATAGGTGAGTAATGGTTTCCTCTAGGCCACAGTTGGGGCAAGTCGCATATGTGTTAATGCCTCTAAAAGACAGGTTTTCTCCAATTGGAAGTGCGTTTCTCATCGCTTTCCAGAGGAAGAACTTGATTTTTGGAGCACTTTTAATCTGCCAGATCTCTGCCATCCAATTAAAGTCTTGTTGGTTGCAGGATTGAAGAGTTGTTTCTCTGTTTGACATGTTTGCTTCATGATATCCAGATTTTGCAGAATAATCTCCCGTCTTTGAAGGTATCCAGGTATAGCGATCTTGAGCACCTAATTTGCTTGGTCGGAGTTCCAGAATTGCCTCTTCAAAGGTTGGAAGAAGTTGATGTATTTTCTCTCTATTCCAGGTACGGGTTTCTGGACAGAGGAGGTGAGAGACCGACAAGTTTTGAGAATGCTGTGCCGGAGGCCACAGGATGACAATTAAGATTCAATAATTAGTTCCTCTCTTAGACACCATTTGATATTTACTGTATATGTAGAAAATACAACTCCATCCTTCACTAGAATTAAACTTTTTATTTTCTAATTATTTCTGCTTTTTTCTTCCTTTCTTCTTCTCTTCACGATTGCATATAGCAAATCACATGTTTAAGAAAGATTATCACACATTTTAAAAAAATTATCTATTATTATCTATTCAATAAAATATTTTTTTTTTACCAAACTTAAACCCTCTAAAACCCAACTATTTTCTAATACATACTCTACGCACATACATTTTTTAGGTACCATTTTTTATTGGTTTACCCTACCATATTATTCAATCATATCACCTCTCAAATATAATCACATTTACATAAAAGTTTGTTTCTCAAACAAACACACATACACTTAATGACATGAATTTTTAACTGAAAAATTACTATGTTATCATAACTCCGGACGTATGTCCGAGTCCGGTTCTAGTAATTCATAAAACCTAATAATTTTTAGTTTACAATTAATATACCTTAGTCACAATATTTATGCTAATTATTTTTGAATGTATTATTAAAATAATTAAATATAGTTTATTTTACTACATTTCAATATATATTAGTTATAAAATAAAATATTGTATATTTTATTACATTCATTTTACAGCTCTAATAAAGTATTGTATATTTTTACTACATTCATTTTACACCTCTAATAAAAATAAATATGCAATTACTTTAAATTGGGGTCATTATTACTAATGAAAAACATATGACAACGTTGTTACTCTCGAAGTTACAGAGAAGAAGACAACTTTATTTTTCCCTTTGTCATTATCTTTCAACGTGTAATCTCTCTGCCTTGTCTTGTACGGTGAGAAAGTCTCTAGAAAAATCATATACTATTTGTATAGAAAAACAGAATAAAACAGATATATAGGGTCCGAATGGAGAAAGCGGTTCAGACGGAACGAATCAAGCGGTTCAAGCGGATCAAGCAGAACAAATGCGGATCAAGCGGATCTGGCGGTACAAGAGCGTATCAAGCGGATCTAGCAGATCAAACGTTTTAAAATATATGTGTGAATGGTAAAAACGGATAACAATTGGAACGGAACAAATTTTTAAATAATAAAAAAATGATTTAGAAAAAAAGTTTTAAATAAATTATTTTACAAAATATATAGTATATTACTATAAAGCATCCTAAGTTTTATATTGCTTTATTATTAATTCAAAATCATTATTTAATTTATTATATACAAAATAATAACATGACATGTAAATATTACAAAAGTAATTAAATTTTCTTATATATTATTTCATTTTTTATCGGATGTCCCCGAAGGGACATATTATTTCATATTTTAGATAAAAGGTAATAACTTAAAATGTTAAAATATTGAAAACAAATAATTTTTCTATATATATATATATATATTACTCAAAATTTTGGATTATTTAAAATACTACAAAAATATACATAATAAATATGAGATGAAAATATAAAGTAATGAATCTCGGTCGAGAATATATATCTAAAATAAATTATTTGGTTAACTGATTGGATTTGGATAATTTTCACAAATAATATTAAATTAATAAAATAATAATAAATAAAACAGATGAACCGTTAGTGAACTTAGAACTGCTCTATAATAGATGCAGTTCTACAAAACGCATTTTATTACAGTAAAAACTGTGAATGGGAGATATGAAAGTGGACGAACATGTCCCGTACTAGATCCGTCTTTTATACGTCCCCCATTCAAAGCCATAAAAAAAACAAGTCTATTAATAATTAAACAACATACAGACGTGTGTATATAGAGGAAATAAAAGTACAATAATATACATATATATAAGTGGAAATTAAGAAGGTATATATAATGCAACAAAAAAACACTTAACCAAATCAGCAAACCAAATTCAAATTATAAATAAAACATATATAATCAAAATACTAGTCTATTAATAACCGGGACAAGCGTCAATAGATGATATCTGATCAAACACTTGTCTCATGGTTGACACGGTATTATAAGAGTAGAAACGTCTTGGCTGATCGATGTTAGATTCATGATTACCGTTGTATAATGATGTACGTTAGTATCACATTTTTCAAGTAATTTAAAATGGTTTAAAATTTGATTTTATAAACTTAAGAAATATAAAGTGAAACGGCTCACTTCGTTATACTCTGAACTTGACATCAGAAAGTAATTTTCCACAAACTTTACATGTTTTAACGTTTAGCACTGCATATTTTTATATTGATATATATAGAAGTTGAACAAAAATTATGTTACTAAATTCAAAAATTAAGTTTTGAAGTTTGAACATAGAGGTGAAGATATTTAGAAAAAGAAAAAGAGAATAAAAAACATAGAGGGTAGATCCTATAGTTTGTATACTTAATTCTAATATTGGTTTTATACCGAATAAAACTTATTTATGTATCAAAGCAAATTTATTACTTGTTCTTGTAAGAGAAGGTAAAAGGATGGTGTCTGAAAATGACAAGAGAGAAGAGAATGGATGAAGAAAATAGATGCATTCGTATTTAGAATATTGTGAATATATGACATGTATGGTTTGATGGACAAGATAAATCATGGGAAACAACTTTTTATATCTGGGAGAACTTTTTCTATCCAATCTTCAATTCTAAATTTCAAAGTTGTTGAGATAGATAGTGTTTGCTTTGTTATTGCAAAGTTCTTTGCATGTGCTTTTATTTGCCGAGATGGAATTTTTTTTTTAATCATGGAAGTCAAGACTAATTTATAACTTATATATATGTTTCAAACGTTTTAATTAACATACTGAAAGATGATTTATTAATATGAGATAAAATTTATTTTTAGTCATGACATCTTTTTGGTGGATTTTTAAAAATCAACAAAATTAGATATAAATTTTGTGAAAATAGTTTTTTTTCTTAAATATAAATTGTTAAAACAGTTATTTTTTGTTGTTTAAACTTTGATAATTAGAACTTGATTTCCAAGTAGTTTTCGAGTTGCCTTTGTTGAGTCATCGATCATTGGAGCGTGATCCCCAAGTGTATTATCATGTATTTCAAAATTATGATATTGGACGAGTACTGTTGAGTGTTGAGTGTTGACCACGACGTACACCATTCGTATTTCAAATTGACCGAATTGTAGTTCTTTTTGCTGGTGTTAGGTTATTGCCGGGTGAGTTCCGAAAAGAGATATATCGAAAAAGTATTATTAATAATTAATGATACAAAATAACTCTTAGATACTTAAATATGTCACATGTTTTGAAATTATTAGAATAATTTTCATACCCGTAATACCATTTTTTAGGGATGAAAGAATAAAAGAATTTATAAAATGCTCTTATTTATTTAATCCTCCAAGAAAAAAATTGAGTTATTTATGAAATACTAGCCATTATTTATTCTTCACTTATACGTACGAGTACAAAAGAACCCCATTAAGATCGTGTCAGGCAACCAAAGTTGTTAGAAGATTTTGTCATTTGCAAAGAACATGATGTATGTTCACCTTAAAAAAAGAAACTATTTTTTTCCTGACACTTATTAAAGAGAAACTATACAACGTCATTGCTGAAACCTTTGATGTATAAACTTTCGTAATAGTTTATACTTTAACATTTAGACTTAATAATATACTTTTTGAGGATCTTCGTGGAAAATATAGAATTCTACTGGTCGAGCTAAGAGTCATGTAATTTGAATATTCTATTCCCACAATTTCCAAAAAGAAAAGTCTACGTTGACATTGACATTGGTTTCGTCGTCTGTCTAGTGTCTATAAAAGATGGAAGAATGTCATCATAAATTATAGACAAGGCTTTCAACACAACAACAATAACAAAAAATAAGTAAAAAAAAACATATTAACAAAATAAAACACTAGAAATACGACAATGGAAGAGCCATTTCTTCCGGAAGATGAGCAGCTAGTCCCCTGTAAAGCCACATGGCAAAATGGTCAGCTCAACGTCGAGCTGAAGAAAGTGAGCCGCTTGGCCGCTCCTATGGCCACCGTGACCATTGCTCAGTACTTATTGCCTGTCATCTCAGTCATGGTCGCCGGTCACAACGGCGAGCTCCAGCTGTCCGGTGTCGCTCTTGCCACCTCCTTCACAAACGTCTCCGGTTTCAGCATTATGGTAATTATGTTATGACTACTCTCTCCTCTTAAGTTCAAAATCAAGTTGACTCTCAAATCTTGATAACAGTTCAATTTGTTCTTTGTGCAGTATGGGTTAGTGGGTGCACTAGAAACACTTTGTGGCCAAGCTTATGGAGCCAAACAATACGAAAAACTCGGAACCTATACATATTCTGCAATTGCCTCTAACATCCCTATTTGTGTCCTCATATCAATTCTCTGGATTTACATTGAAAAGCTCTTAATCTCTCTCGGTCAAGACCCTGACATCTCCAGAGTCGCTGGATCCTACGCCTTTTGGCTCATACCGGCTTTGTTTGCTCATGCGATTGTCATACCACTGACCCGGTTTCTGCTAGCACAAGGGTTGGTTCTTCCACTGCTCTACTCAGCCCTGACCACCCTTTTGTTCCACATGGCGGTTTGCTGGACTTTGGTTTCCGCGCTTGGTCTGGGAAGCAATGGTGCTGCCCTGGCTATTAGTGTGTCTTTCTGGTTTTACGCTGTGATTCTCTCATGTTATGTGAGATTCTCCAGCTCTTGCGAGAAGACTCGCGGATTTGTATCCCAAGATTTCGTGTCTTCTGTCAAGAAGTTCTTCCATTACGGAGTCCCATCAGCGGCAATGCTTTGGTAAGTCATTTTAAAGTTTCTTGTTGGTCAAGTTACATACACGAATGCTTCTGCTTATCTCGCTTGCATTTTTCGGTTTTCTTTTAATAGCCTAGAATGGTGGCTATTTGAGCTACTCATACTCTGTTCAGGTCTTCTCCCGAACCCGAAACTCGAGACCTCTGTTCTTTCTATTTGGTAAGTATCAATATCATATACAAGGACTTCCTTTTATCTTTGTTATTTACTTTACTTAACTAATGAATCTTATTTCTTTCATGCAAGTCTTACAACAGCAACTTTGCACTATGTGATTCCAGTTGGAGTCGCAGCGGCTGTTAGGTATGATATCTCCACTTTTTAACCAAACATATTCAGCATTTTCTTCCTAAACAATATTAGTCATTTGGTTTCTTGCAGCACACGCGTGTCAAACAAATTGGGAGCTGGGATTCCTCAAGTTGCTAGGGTTTCAGTATTGGCAGGGCTTTGTCTCTGGCTGGTAGAGTCAGCTTTCTTTAGCACACTTCTCTTCACGTGCAGGAACATCATAGGCTACGCATTCAGCAACAGCAAAGAAGTTGTTGACTATGTGGCTGACCTAAGTCCTTTGCTCTGTCTCTCCTTTGCTCTTGACGGATTTACCGCAGTTCTTAATGGGGTTGCTAGGGGAAGTGGTTGGCAGCACATTGGAGCTTTGAACAACGTGGTAGCTTATTATCTCGTAGGAGCTCCGGTTGGAGTTTACTTAGCTTTCTGTCGTGAGTTGAACGGAAAAGGACTCTGGTGTGGTGTAGTGGTTGGATCCGCTGTGCAAGCCATTATATTGGCTTTCGTCACAGCGTCCATCAATTGGAAGGAACAGGTTAGAGCTTGTTACACTTGTACATTCTATTTTTTTGAATGCTCAGAAGTAACTGGAATCTATGATTTGCAGGCTGAGAAGGCTAGGAAGAGAATAATCTCAACTGAAAGTGGATTGGCTTAAAGTGTTTTTTAGAACTATCTCAAACTATTTGTAACTCTCATTGCTCAATTTTATAGCATACCTTGTTAAAACAAAGGTGCAAAATTTTGTTAATGTCATACATACTTGGTGTGTTACACATTGTTTTATAAAAATTGTATGTTCCCTGTTTTATAAATACTTAAATTTTTCGTAAGTAGAAATTTTCTTTGCATTAGAACAAATATTCCAATTGTACATGCTAAATTACGGTTATCTATTTCTTAATCCTTTGAGAAAAAGAGAAAGAGATTTATTTGTTTTCTTTAATTTTTGTGAAAACAAATAAATCTTTCTTAGATGTCATATAAATTAGGTGAAATGACCAGAAACATACAGATCTTTTTTTATTACTATCATATTTTGGATATATTTTGTATACCCAACATGGTCCTGTTAAACGTTATAGGAAAAAAACGTAATTATAAAGAATGTCATTGCCACGTCAGACAAACCGCGTCGCCACGTCAGAAATCGCTGACGTGTATTAATGATCTCAGCCGTAAAACGATACAACGGCAATGACAGCTGAGTTACGGTATGTTGCGGGTGATTTAAGAAAAATGGCTGAGTTATGAGAAAACAGCTAACTTACAATTATAACCCAGCCTGAAGTTACAGCTGACTTAATGAAATTAGCCGTAATGAGCTGGATTAACAGAAAACTCGGCCTAATTACGGCTGACTTAGTAGCAAAAGATTAATTACTAGAATAGCATGCAATTACGGCCGACTTATTAAACGATACAGCTGAGTTAAAGATTTTCGGTTGAGTTACGACATTAAACGGCTGAATTTGGCAGCCGTTTTTTCATTTTTTAACTACTGTAATAGTATTCATGTTGCGACTGACTGAAAGTTTTGTTCGATGGCTGGTATAATTAGGCTGATTTACATGTTCGTTTGGTGGCTTACTTGCCACTTCATCAATTAAAAAATGACGTCGGATGCAATATTTCATGTCATCATTCCATGTCATCATCATCAAAGGAAATACGAAACGTCTTTTTTCTACTCGTCTTGTTCTTCACTGTGTTGTTCTTCACCTGTAGTTTTCACATCAACAGAGATATCCAGAACTTAAATTTTGAACATCCAATTTGTCATCGTCTTCCTCATTCTTCTTCATTTTCGTTCATCCTTCTCCCAATATATGATTGATCCGGTTCCGATAATTGTTGTTTTCGGTAATTGGGTAAAGAAACACAAATATATATTTAACACCGACGATAAAAGGTGTAGGGTTGTGCAGATAGATGCGAAAACAACGCACGACAAGCTTGTGAAGTTGGTTCTTGTGATAAGTCAGCCGTGAAGCATTATAAATCAGCCGTAATATGTAAATATACGCAAGCTTTCGTCTTCCGTGAAGCATTATAACTCAGCCGTGACATGTAAATTTGCCGCGAAACAATAAGTTACGTAACCTTTCGTCTTCTTTTTTTTTTTTTCTCTTATGACGTGGCTTTAATTTTTTTTTCTTAATGACGTGGACTAAACTAATTTTTCATTAATCATTTTTTAATTAAAAAAAAATCCCAATTAAAAAAAAAAACTAATCAAGGGTGTCAATTGTAATTACACAATGACACTAAACATATGAGTAATTTTCAGAAAATGTATGATCTGCTAGTAATATTCCAACTTTTCTATAACATCTAAGTAAATATTCCTTGATTTTTCGTATACAAATGTAATACAGTTACAAGTGAATAAAAACTCCTCATTATTTCCAAACGGGGGTAATCTCTTGTGGAGCGAGGCACTTCTCGACCCAAAAACAATTAGTTTTGTGTCTCATCGACCAGAAAAGGTTCTACTGACCTACAATCTAGAGATGTCAAAGTGAAGTGGCACACCCCGTATGATTTGTCCCGCAATTGGTCGGTCTGCAAATCCTATAAAACCTAATAGGAAATTCAAATCTGTTATGTCCCGCAATTAGTTGTTGTTTGATACAGTTGTTGAATGATTCAAGAAGTAATACAAAATGCTGATGTTTTGTGTGTATATCTGTTTCTAGAAGATTTGAGAAGATATGTTTGGAGCAAGTTTTGAGGATGGATCAAAAGGAAAAAAAAAAATTAAAGAAGAGTTTTGAAAGACTTGATGAAAGTGGAATTTGATAAGAAAAAATAAAAGTGTAAAAGGAAATTTTACTTTTCTGTATAGAATTTGGAAACCTTCTTCTATGTTGATTAGGAAATCATGTTGGCTATATAAGGAGGAGTTAAGGACGTCTTGGAGAAGCAAGAGAGCTGAGACATAAAGAGAAATCCAAGAGAGCTTTATGAGATTGTGTGCAACTTAGTTTTGCAATTTGGTGCTTGTGTGATCAAAGCTTTATTTGTTCGTTGGTGTGTGGCGGTTGTTCCAGAGACTTGGAGTTTAGCTTAGGGTTAGGTCATTTCGATTAAATTTAGGCTCAGGGGAATTTAGTTAACGGTAAAAATTATCTTTAAGAGTTCACGTTATAGGACGGGGCGTTATAGATTATATTTGCTTTCTTGTTCTAGTGAAATCAAAATCTGGACTTGGTTCCGGGAAGTAAGAAAAACCGAACCTGTTAACAAATTTCTTGTCTCGTTTACTTTTCACACTTTATCTTACTTCCGAACTTACACTCCGACGTATATTTTTGTTATTTCATTTTAAAAAAATGACGCAAAACATAGCGACACAAAACTTAACGTCAGAATTTATAAAAGTACCAATATTCAAAATTTATAACCATTGGAAGACTATTTCCTTAGCAAAATGCAGATAATAGATTCATAAGTGAGCTACTGAAATGATTCCCACTACAGCTCAATGACCAATCCTACTGGTGCCATATCCAAAACACACGCAAGCAACGTTCAGAACTGTTATATTTACGTGTATGTAGAGCATCTCCAATGGTTAAGAACCAATTGGTTCTTAACTTTTGATCTTAACAATTATTTATATTAAATTTTTGGTATTTCTAAGCTAAGAATAAAATGAGAAGATCTTAAGGAAATAGTCTTCCAATGGTTCTTAAAAAAAAAAAAAATTCAAATTTTTTTATTTAGATGTCTTCCAATACAAGGAACCATACAAGCATTCACATGGATTCATAGAAACAATGAGAAGAAGTACAAGCATTCATATACCAAAACAATTCGGAGAAGATAGTGAAACAAAATTACCACTTTCACAATAGCTTTGGTTCCAATGCTTGCTTTGTATAGAACAGAGAGACCTATATATTGCTTCCTTTGAAAGAGAACAGAGAGACCAAACCTGAAAAACAAACATGATAATCTACTTAAAGAAGTCTTAACCTAATATTAATCAAACAATCTACTTCAAGCAGTCACATCTGAATCACAAAGGAAGCCATCAACTTCGACACTGTGAACAGATAACATCAAAAGAGGATCATCAACATCAATAAGAACTACTACCAATCCTAAAACACTAAAAGTCCAAAGCCAAGAAACAAAACCAACAGATGGTAAAAGAAACAAAACCAAGAATCCAGAGAAATATTTAACCTCAACAAAAACAGTAGAACAGATCAAATTAATGGAAAAGTTCAAGCCAAAAACAGAGAAATATATCTAATTCAAGCAAAAACATATCAAACGGATCAAATTCAATGTTCAAAACGACACTATATACCTAAACCTTAATTTACGATCTACAAGTGAAATCAGAGAGATTCATACCATTTATCTTGTAGATGATGATACCAACAGATCAAAAACGCAATTCCAACTCATTTCTCCTCTCAATTCGACGGATCAAACGCGTCGGAGAGATTTCACTGACGGAGGAGTCGAAGAATTAATAGAGAAAGAGAGAAAGAGAAAACACGTGACTTGTTTTTTTCATTTTTCATTTGTTCGTTTCTCAGACAAAAAAATCTTAGCTTAAATACACTTCTTAGCAATTTAAAGAGTTTTGTTTTATTTTTAAGTATTTTAATCTAAGATTTTTTGCTAAGAATCACCTAACATACACCATTGGAGGTGCTAACTTGACTAATGTCTACAACAGACAGTGACATTTACAGTGGCGGATCCAGGATTTCTTTTCACCTGGTGAAAGATTATAATGAGAAATTTAACACAAAAGACCTTAAAAATAAGAATATACTTTAAAATATGAGCAAAATTATTATATTTTTAATAAATAATGAAACAAATGTACAATATCTAATAAATTTGAAATTATATGAGATGAAAGGAATTAATTTTTGTTAATTACTAACGTAGTAATTAGTCACATTTAATAAAAAAAATTGCAACGTCAACAAAAACTATACCATAATTAATTAAATACTCCATATAAAAATGGAAACATGATTCTTTTGTATAATGGTTTGGCTTATTTTTGCATGAAATGTTACAATTGTAATTAATAACTAGGATATGACCCGCGGTACACCGCGGGTTTAAATGTTTAATTTATTTTTAAACTGATAAATCTGATGTAATAAGTTTATATGTTTTTTTTTTGTCGCAACGTAAGTATGATTCTGTACAGTTTTTAATTAGATGTAAATATATTATATTCTAAGTGTGTAATAGCTTTTTTTTTATTGTGAGGGTACATTAGTTTTAGTTTAACTCTGCATAATTAATACCAATTATTTTAAGGTTGAATTTAAATGTTATGATAAAGATATAGATTGTATCGCATATTGTTGGTTAAACATGTTTATTTGATTGTTAATTCTAAGATTTCACCGGTGGTATACCGTCCCCTATTAATACCGACCCAAACCCGTCTCACCATATAACCACGTTCCGTTAAATTAAACATTATTTTGTTATTTTTCTTTTCAGTAATAATATATGTTTGTAGGCATGTCAATCGGGCTAGCCCGGCCCGGCCCGGCCCGAAGCCCGCAAAACCCGTACATATTTGAGCCCGGCCCGGCCCGTAAAAATTCCGAGCCTATATTTTAAAGCCCGGCCCGGCCCTAACAGGGCTACAGGGCTTTTCCGGGCTTTTTTGGGCTTTTCTTCCGACAACAAAAAACAAACTTATAATCTATAATATCTCTTAAAAAAAATCTATATATGAAACGAGTCAATCAAAATTTAAATAACCACTAACGCTAATTTAGTTTTTTAAAAAGAGAGTTATAATCAAATAAATAATCCAAATAAATTGTTTAAACTTATACTGGATAAAATATAAAATCAAAATAATTCAAATTAGGTAGTAGAGCTAATATTTGCTTTTTCAATTTATAGTAATACATAACGAAAAAACTATGTTTAGGGTTTTCAACTCTATCAAAATTTTTTTTACAACAAATCTTACAATTAAACGAAAATATTAACAAAAAAAAAAGATCAAAATATTTTTTAAAGGGCTTTTCGGGCTAGCCCGAGCCCGGCCGGGCTAAGCCCAAAGAACCCTTTAGCCCGAACGGGCTTAGCCCGAAAGGCCCGATTTTTTCTGGACATATATTTTGAAGCCCGAGCCCGCTGTTTTTCAGGGCTGGGCCGGGCTAGCCCGCGGGCTTTGGCCCTAATTGACATGTCTATATGTTTGTTTAGAGAAAAATCAATATAGGTTTTAAATATAATAAGTCTTTATATAACCCATTTAGTTGTGTGATTAGAATGTATATGGAAATCTATATAGTGTTAATTGTACGATTAGTATGTTGTATGCTTGAGTATTTATAATAATAAAAAAATGAGATTACTATTTACTATCATCTTACTAAGATATGACCCGCGGTATACCGCGAGTTAATTATCTTATTTATTTTTGATTTTTATAAAATGAAGCATTGGTTGTTGTTTGTGTTGATTAATAAATCTGAATTGAATGTGTACGGTTTTTATTTAGTTGTAAGTTTACGATATTATGGAATCTAATATTATTTTGTCTTTTACATAGTTCACATAAGAATTATTTGGCTTTTATACTAACAGTATTATTTGCTTTATTTGGTTACATCATTTTATTGTGAATTAACCACATTACCAAACAATAAATAAATGAAAGCCCAAATAAAGAAAATATAAGCCCACTAAATTATTGAGATAGAAACCCAAATTAAGTATTACGTGATAGTTTATTAAAATGTCGGAAAATGTAAAGCAAAAGCAACAGTCGGAGAAACTAAAATCTTTGGTTTCCAAAAAAAAAAAAGACCCTCGAAAAAAAAACAAAGATCCGAACTGGTTTCGTCTTCAAGTTCTCTCCAATCAAAATTCCAGAGCTATTCTTCTTCTTAATGAAAAACATTATCAGATTATAATCGGTTATATATGCAAATAGCTTCATCAATTGTTCCGATTTGAAGCTACTTTCGAGTCAATCCGTATGTAAGTGATTTTGACTCTTTACTGGTAATTAACTTATCAAATTATTAGCTTCAGAACAAAGAATAGATATCTGTAATTTTAGTTTCATTTTAAATACGAATTTTATTTGGATGTCTTCATAGGGAGTGACCATTCCGATTGTGAAACCAATTTTGTCATTCAACAAAACGATCTTCTAATTATATCTTTTGTGAACCTATACACGATTATCAGGATCAAAACTAAGAATAATGTTATGTTAACCAATATATATATATATATATATATATATATATATCATCTTTGAAGGCATGTACATATAATATTAAAATGGTCAAGCTTTGTAAACTCATTCATTGAAGTACTGTTATCAAGGAAAAGAAGATAAAGAGTTCATTATCTAATTTAATACACAATTCATATATTCAGCTTGTATTAGAAATATGAAACTAACAATTGTTTTATTTCATACGGGACTGTCAGGTTCAATACACAGATAACACATCTGAAAGACACTTCTGCACCATATCCTTGCAGCAATCAAAGGTTAGTTCTTATTTAAAGATTTTGAGATGTTATTTAGCAACATATCTAGATACAAATTCATGTTATGATTTATTGTTATGAAAATGAATTGTAGTTTGCTTAAATGATAGGATAATTTAATAGAAAAGAAGTAAATGAATTTGAAAACTACATCGAAATGAAGCACCTTCACCTGCACACGCCAACAGGTCTTGTAAGGCCTGATGTCCCTCAAATAAGCAAACGATGCGGCCATTGTTGCTGGTAAGGTTTCTAAGCTTTTCTATATATCGATAGGGTAATGAAAATTTGTGTGTTTATACCTAGGAAAAATGAGCGACTATTTATAGTGGTTTGATAGGTTAGTATGATTTAGGGTTAAAAGAATATTTAAAATCTTGATGAATAAGAATTTGATATTTTCGGAAATCTTTAAATGGGAAAATTAGAGTATATGCTTCGTAGATGCTTAAACAAATAAGGATAAAATCTTTTAGTTATGAAACATTTTCCATTTCTGCATATGAAATGAATATCGAATTAGTTGTAGGAAACAAATGCTAAATGCAATCAAATCTGTAGCATTATAATAGGAAAAAATTTGTTTTGTGAAAATCAGTTTGTTATAACTACATATACGTTTCATATCTTGTAAAAATCTTTGATTAAATGTCGTTTGGATTAAATGTAGGGATTTTCAAATAAGGAATTTTCATTTATTTGCTGTAGGATTTTTTTAAGGAATGTCTCAAATTATTTTTGTTTAGGGAAGTTGCAAAAGTAGGGAAAGATTTTATTTCTCCGAAATCCTTGCATTTGTTTTTGGCAAGTATATTTTGTGGATCCGAATTCGATTTTAAGGTGTAAATGAGTCGGGTTTTGGCAAGATTGTAAATGAGTTATTAATTCTCGGAATTGAAATTTGGAAGTTTTGGGAAGATAATTATGAAATTATGGAATTATGGAAATTCTCGGAATTGACCCAGTCATTAAATTCGGATTTTGTTATCTACTCCCGAAATCCTTGCATTTTTTTTTGGAAAGTCTTATTCATTGGATCCGAAATTGATAAATGATAAATGCGGGTCATTAAGTCGGGTCGAAATCAAAATTTCCGGGTCAAATATTACAAAAAATCCGACCCGATTGGGGACCCCAAAAACTGCTGCAAAAATGTATAGTAGATTCCCAAAAAAAAAGACAAAGAATGAATGCTTTTTCATTTGAAGTGAAACGGATAGTGGAAAAAAATAAAATTTAACAAGGGTCAATTAATAATTTTGCTGAAAATTACTTAAGGATTTGCAAATTTAACCAGGTCACTGACCTCCTAATTGTGAACGTGGGTCAACCCTTGGTGACATACCTGATTTAAATGAAATTCGGTCAAGTTCAAATTAAATATCATCTTCAATCCCCATATATATGTTATCTTCATATTCCAGCCCCGGCTTAGAGGGGTGGGGCGGAGGTGCGACGGTCCGGAGCTTTTTTTTTTAAAAAAAAAATTTACATGTAAAAAAGGTCCAAATATTTTTTAAAAATATTATTAATATGAGAATTATATTTCAAAAGACATAATTCTTTATAAGAAAATGTATAAAAATGCCCAAATTTTTTAAAATAACAATTTTTACTATAAAATATCCGTAATTTATTTAAAAAATTAACTAAATTTTATTTTTATATATAATAATAGGCCAAAAAAAATTTTTTGCCCTAAGGCTCCCAAATATATTGGGCCGGGGCTGATTCCAGTTCATAACATCTCACTAGCAAGTTTCTGATCAACTATTGTACCCTACAGCGAAATGGGTATACTGGCCAACCGCGCGTTTAATATTTATAATTTTAATCTTGATATTCTCAAGTTAGTCACATCGTTAAGTCACTAAACGTCAATAAGCTTCCGTTAGTTAGCAAAACGACGTCGTGTGAAAATATATTTAGAGTTTCATTTGGGAATTTTGGGGGAATATAATTCGATTTGGGGACTCTGTTCTGTTTTCAAACGATGTTATTTTGCCCATAAATGAAAGTTCATTGGAAATTAAAATACAATATGTTTGTTCCGTTTCATGATTTAATATTGTGCCTAAACTGGCAAAATCAACAAAAAATTACTCCCTTTGTTTCAAAATATTGGATGTTTAAGGGATTTTTTTTTTGTTTCAAAATATAGGATGTTCTCACATTTCTATGCATATATTTATTTTATTTATTTTTATAATATTAAAAAATTTATGTAGTCAAAGATGTATAAAAGCCAACGATCAAAATTCATATTGATGGCTTCCAAGATTCGACGGGCAACACCATTATTATCATCACTAGTAATGCAATTTTGGTTTCATATACTCATATTAAAACTAACGCAGAATTTGATTTGGTTCCTTAATTAATAACCAATTTTTTTTTGTCTGAAAACTAAGATGAAACAAGTAGAAAGCAACTCAAAAAATGGTCAAGCGATTCAACTACATATTCAAAATTTTAATTTGTTCTTGTAAAATTTTGGCTCCAAATTCAATTGTTTTCTAAAACTCTGTAAATGATTATTGAGCTTGACCGAAATGATTATTGAGATTGAAGTAACTAAAGAAGAGGTTGACCAAAATACTCTCAACGTGGCCATTAGTATTCTTTTTTCAATTAATTAAGTTTTGTTTATTAATGTTTTTGTTAAAGAAATAAAATTTCTTAATATGTGTGTTTTTAAACAAAACATCCAATATTCTGAAACTTAGGGAGTATGATTTATTGGAGAAATCAATAGAAGTTGGTTATTTATTTCAATAGATACAAAATTGAGACTTTTTCCAACGAAAACGCAAGGTAAAAACTTTTGACGACATTTTTCCTAAAACGAATTTGCTACCTTACTCATTTATCCACACCACAACTGCATGTTTGCACTGTCTTGTTGATATTTAAAACGAAAAATGTTTTTGTTAAAATATTTTTTTAGGAGCTTATTGGTTACATATGTAACTTTAGATTTTTTTTTTTTTTTTTGAACACCAACTTTAGAATTTTAGTTATAGAATTTAGGCTGTAAATATTTTTGTTGATCTGTAAAATTTTGTCTGTGACTTTTTACAATAAAATCTTGAATGGTTCGAGTATAGCTGTAAATTATGTTTGTTATATTATTACCAATGTTTAAGAAAGTGCTAAGCGGATAGTGATCCAACTCCTACCGCTTAGAACATTTAATTGGAATCTAGACGATTGAAGCGGTTTAAGCGTTTATAACATAATTTGTAATATTATGGATAAAAATATTAAATCATAAACAAAAACTATATTAAAATATGTATTTAATTATATTAAACAAGATATGAATATTATAACCATGTACATAAAGGTAAATCTAATAAATTTAAATCTATGTATTTAGAAATTGAGAAAATATACTGAAACAAAACTTATACCATTTTAAGTGGTTAAAACAGTTGTCTAGACATCGCATGAGCCATAGAAAAAATAGGTAACAAACAAAAAATGGCTGCGGAAATTTTAAAAAGACAACTTGATTGGACAAAATTAATGGCCGTGGACAAAAGTTAGTTGTCTACAGATTCTACAGCTAGCCGTAAACAGTTTAATATAAATTGTTAAAACAGTTATTCTCATTTCATCTCTGATGATTGGAACTTGATTCCCAAGTAATTATTCTAGTTGCCTTTGTTGTTTAGTCATAGATCATCGGAACGTGATTCCCAAGTAAATTATCATGTATTTAAAAATGATGATATTGGAAAACTTTGATGACTAAACTTTAGTACTCCCTCTGTCCCAATATATAAGATGTTTTAGGCTTTTTTATTTGTTCCACTATATAAGATTTTCTCTACTTTCAATGCATGATTTATATTAGTTTAATAGTTTTTAATTATTTTAATTATACAGTATCTTCTTCTATTGGTTGAATTTTCATAAATGAGAATATATTTATTGTTTCTTAATATTTGTGCTTTTAGTTCAAACATCTAATAAAATGGGACAGAGGGAGTAATACTTTTATACTTTTTGAGGATATTCGGTGGAAAATATATAATGCTTCTACTGGTCGAGCTAAGAGTCGTGTAAATTTAATATTCTATTCCCAATAATTTCCAAAAAGAAAAGTCTATGTTGACATTGACATTGGTTTTCGTCGTTTGTCTATAAAAGATAGAAGAATATCATCAGAAATTATAGGCAAGGCTTTCAACACTAGGAAGACAACAATGGAAGAGCCATTTCTTCTGCAAGATGAGCAACTTTCCCCCTGTAAAGCCACATGGAAAAGTGGTCAGGTTACCGTCGAGCTGAAGAAAGTGAGCAGCTTGGCCGCTCCTATGGCCGCCGTGACCATTGCTCAGTACTTATTGCCTGTCATTTCAGTCATGGTCGCTGGCCACAATGGTGAGCTCCAGCTCTCCGGCGTCGCTCTTGCAACCTCCTTCACAAACGTTTCCGGGTTCAGTATTTTGGTAATGATGCTATAACTAGTTTCTCCTCTTAAGTTCAAGGACAAGTTGACTCTTGATAACACGTCAATTCTTTGTGCAGTTTGGGTTAGCGGGTGCACTAGAAACTCTTTGTGGCCAAGCTTATGGAGCCAAACAATACGAAAAAATCGGAACCTACGCATACTCTGCAACGGTCTCTAACATCCCTATTTGTGTCCTCATATCAATTCTCTGGATTTACATCGAAAAGCTCTTAATCTCTCTCGGTCAAGACCCTGACATCTCCAGAGTTGCTGGCTCCTACGCCTTTTGGCTCATACCGGCTTTGTTCGCACATGCGTTTTTCATACCACTGACTCGGTTTCTGCTAGCACAAGGGTTGGTTCTTCCACTGCTCTACTCTACCCTGACCACTCTTTTGTTCCACATCCCTGTTTGCTGGGCTTTTGTTTCCGCGTTTAGTCTGGGAAGCAATGGAGCTGCCATGGCTATTGGTGTATCTTTCTGGTTTTATGTTGTGATTCTCTCATGTTATGTGAGGTTCTCCAGCTCCTGCGACAAGACTCGCGTATTTGTATCCAGTGATTTTGTGTCTTGTATCAGGCAGTTCTTCCATTTCGGAGTCCCATCAGCGGCAATGCTTTGGTAAGCCATTTTTTAGTTTCTTGTTGGTCAAGTTACATACAACAACCATGGTCAAGTTACATACAACAACCAATCCTTTTTCTTATCTCGCTTGCGTTTCCTTGGTCTTCCTTTAATAGCCTAGAATGGTGGCTGTTTGAGCTACTCATCCTCTGTTCAGGTCTTCTCCCAAACCCAAAACTCGAAACCTCTGTTCTTTCAATTTGGTAAGTATATATAATATATCATACAAAAGAACTTCTTTTTATCTTTATTAAAAACTAATGAATCCTATTTCTTTTACGCAAGTCTTACAACAGCAAGTTTGCACTATGTGATCCCAGCTGGAGTCGCGGCGGCTGTGAGGTATGATCTCAATTTTCAAACATAGACACGTTCAACAATTCCTTCCTCAACATTAGTCATTTGGTTTCTTGCAGCACACGCGTATCAAACAAATTGGGAGCTGGAATTCCTCAAGTTGCTAGGATTTCAGTATTGGCAGGGCTTTGTCTCTGGCTGGTAGAATCAGTTTTCTCTACCACACTTCTCTTCACCTGCCGGAACATCATAGGCTACGCATTCAGCAACAGCAAAGAAGTTGTGGACTATGTGGCTGACCTAACTCCTTTGCTCTGTCTCTCCTTTGTTCTCGACGGATTTACCGCAGTTCTTAATGGGGTTGCTAGGGGAAGTGGTTGGCAACACATTGGAGCTTTGAACAACGTGGTAGCTTATTATCTCGTAGGAGCTCCGGTTGGAGTTTACTTAGCTTTTAATCGTGAGTTGAACGGAAAAGGACTCTGGTGCGGTGTTGTGGTCGGATCCGCTGTGCAAGCCATTATACTGTCTTTTGTCACAGGTTCCATAAATTGGAAGGAACAGGTAAAAACCCTGAAATAGAAGATTACCCATTTCAGCTTGTTACATTTGTACATTCTTTTTTTTCTTTTCTTTAATGCTGTGAAGTAATTGGAATTAATTGGAATCTATGATTTGCAGGCTGAGAAGGCTAGGAAGAGAATAGTCTCGACTGAAAATAGATTGGCTTAAACGAAGGGTGTTTCTGAGAGCTATCTCAAACTATTTTTGTAGGCCTTGACTCTTGAGCAAAATTGCATATATGGTGTATTTGATGTGTTATATAAATGTTCTTAAAAGATTTATGTGTATGATTTTTCTTAGTGAAACTACTTAAAATGACATTGTTCTTTCGTTATATTAGTTAACTACACCTTCCAAAATGAGATAATTAGAAGAAGACAAATATGTGGGGGAAAACTCATATCACCCTTGCTAAAATAAACTATTGTATTAACCAAACTGTCATTATGATTAACCAAAAGGCAAAAACCCACAAAAAACTACCCACAATAATTTTTATTTCAGTTTTTGCTATTTGACAAATCATAAAACATAAAGTTCTTGAATCTATTTAAAATTAACATAATAGTTGTGTATTTAAAAATAAAAACTAATATAATGATCTTATGACCAAATAAAATGAGGAATCTTCTTATGAATTACTTGAGTATACTTATCATTTATCCAAAAACATTTTTTCTAATTTTTTCACAAGTCATTCTTACAATTTCCCTTAATTTTATAGTCATTCCCAATAAATTTATTTTCTAGTCTTTGTGACTATAACCGCAATCTTCTACCAATATAACTTCTTCGTGAACCATTTCCGAGAGATCTTTTAGGCTCATAATTCAATACTGTTCAGATTTTGAAACTCGAACCTTCACGACAAATCTCTGACGAAACTTTGGATTCTATTTGAGAGTGGCTGCCACTACTATTTTCAACCACAAAATTATTTACTAAAACCTTTGTAAAATCAGATCCAAATGTCCTAAAAATTGGTCTAAAGAATCAAAACTTAAGCTAAGCAAATGACGATAAACGATTCGCCAAATATTGATTTGGTGCTTAAACTCCACAAGTAATTAACACAAGATTGAATGTTCAAACTCTCTGAAAATTCATAGTATTAGTCTTCACATATGTTCTTGATATAAAGCATTAAACAGTATTAACACTAATGTCATGTCATTTTCAATATGGATATTTATTCTATCTCCAATTCTATAACATATATTTGTGTGCCACTAATTTCTATATTTTCAAACAAGTCAAAACGAATTTGCTATCTTCCTATTCTTCTATCTACTTCGTCACCACGTTAGTAGTTCGAGTTGCCTTTGTTGTTTATTGACTATTTGACTTAGTCGGTCTATAAAGATATAATATCATCTTTAAATCAAAGGCAAGGCCTAAAACATTAGAAAGATAACAATGGAGGAGCCATTTCTTCCGAGAGACGAGCTTCTAGTCCCCTCTCCAGTCACATGGCAAACAAATCAATTAACCGTCGAGCTAAAGAAACTGAGCCGCTTGGCCGCTCCTATGGCCACCGTGACCATTGCTCAGTACTTATTGCCTGTCATTTCAGTCATGGTCGCTGGCCACAACGGCGAGCTCCAGCTCTCCGGTGTGGCTCTTGCAACCTCCTTCACAAACGTTACCGGTTTCAGCATTATGGTAATTAATTATGCTATGACTCTCACTTCTTCAATTCAGGAATCCAATTTACTCTCAAGTATTGAAAACGCTTCAATTATTTTTGCAGTGTGGATTAGTGGGTGCACTTGAAACTCTTTGTGGCCAAGCTTATGGAGCCAAACAATACGACAAAATCGGAACTTACGCATACTCTGCAATTGCTTCCAACATAACAATTTGTTTCCTCATATCAATTCTCTGGCTTTACATTGAAAAGATCTTGACTTCTCTAGGACAAGATCCTGAAATTTCAAGAATCGCTGGCTCCTACGCCTTTTGGCTCATACCGACTTTATTCGGCCAAGCGATCGTCATACCACTGTCCCGGTTTCTGCTGACACAAGGGCTGGTTCTTCCTCTGCTCTTCACTGCCGTGACTACCCTTTTGTTCCACGTTTTTGTTTGTTGGACTTTGGTTTTCTTGTTTGGTCTGGGAAGTAATGGACCTGCCATGGCTACTAGTGTGTCTTTCTGGTTTTACGCTGTGATACTCTCATGTTATGTGAAATTCTCCAGCTCCTGCGAGAAGACTCGCGGATTTGTATCCGAAAATTTTGTGTCTTCTATCAAGCAGTTCTTCCAATACGGAATCCCATCAGCTGCAATGATTTGGTAAGTTATTTTAAGTTGTTTGTCCGTCAAGTTACATACCCTAATGCTTCTTCTTATCTCGCTTGCATTTTCTCTGTTTTCTTTTAATAGCCTAGAATGGTGGCTATTTGAGATACTCATACTCTGCTCAGGTCTTCTCCCTAACCCGAAACTCGAGACCTCTGTTCTTTCCATATGGTAAATAATATACAAAGACTTCTTTTCATCTTTTGTATCCTCTTTATTTAAAAGTATTAATCCTATTTTCTTCTTTTCAGTCTTACAATAGAAACTTTGCACTATGTGATTGCAGCTGGAGTCGCCGCGGCTGTGAGGTATGATCTCAATTCTATCATTCAGAACATCTTCATCTTACTATGGATAATCCTTCCCTAAACATTTAGTGATTGGTTTCTTGCAGCACACGTGTATCAAACAATTTGGGAGCTGGGAATCCTCAAGTTGCTAGGGTTTCAGTATTAGCAGGGCTTTGTCTCTGGATAGTAGAATCAGCTTTCTTTAGCATACTTCTCTTCGCCTTCAGGAACATCATAGGCTACGCATTCAGCAACAGCAAAGAAGTTTTGGACTATGTCGCTGACCTGACTCCTTTGCTCTGTCTCTCTTTCATCCTCGACGGCTTCACAGCAGTTCTTAATGGGGTTGCTAGAGGAAGTGGGTGGCAACACATTGGAGCTTGGAACAATACTGTTTCTTATTATCTCGTAGGAGCTCCTGTTGGAATTTACTTAGCTTTCAGTCGTGGGTTGAACGGAAAAGGACTTTGGTGCGGTGTTGTGGTTGGATCTACTGTACAAGCTACTATACTGGCTATTGTCACAACTTCCATAAATTGGAAGGAACAGGTAAAATATAAGATTAGCCATTTCAGTTTTTTACACTTCTACATTCTATTCCTTTTTAAAACTTCTACATTATATGATTTTGCAGGCTGAGAAGGCTAGGAAGAGAATAGACTCAACTGAAAATAGATTGGCTTAAACAAATGATGTTTCTCATAGTTATCTCAAACTATTTGTATGCCTTATGCTAAAAGATGTTTATATATCTATATTTGTAGGCCATGTTTAAAAGCTCTAACTAGACATTCTAAAAGAGGGCCATGTGTTTCTTTATCCATTTTGAGACAAGGAACTTTATGTTTTCTTCAATTTTTGGTTGGTATACAAATGTAATAATTACAAGTGAATAAAAAGCTCATTGGTTCCAAACGGGAATGATCCCTTGTGCAGCGAGGCGCTTCTCGACCCAAAACACAACGTGGTTTGCGGTTGGTTTCCTCTCGTCAACGAGAAACGGCTCCACGGTGCTCGGACCTGACCCGTGTGAGGAAATTGAAAATCCTTTTGCTCCTGTTTTAAGAAACACAAAACCAAAGACATAATGTTACCATTGAAATTTTCTGTAACAAGAAGCTGAAGAAAAAGATTCAATCATTTACCTGTAAGGTTTCCAGTAGGGAAGAAGGCCCAAAAGGAATATGGAATACTTTTCTTCAAGAAAAAACCTTCCAACTGTCTCAAATAACACAAGTTAGTTAGAGATATGAATCAATGATAAGTGTCTTACAAGTTATTAGAATCAAGAAGTCATTTCGAGGACATCCGATAAAATTGGAACGATATAGTGTAGATAAGCATGGCCCCATAATTCAATGAAAAACAAAAAAATAAAAAGTTAGAATCAAGAAACCTTATCGTCTTGGTAAGATAAATCGATCTCAGAGATATCGTCTTGAGATTCAAGAATGACTTTTAAAGGAGGAATCACGTCTTCTTCCATCATTTGTCTCAGCGGTTTCGCAGCTGCGGGTTTAGGTTTCTTTGCCGGAACCGCCACTGTTGACTCATTTTTGTCTTCTTTATCTTTCTTCTCAGTAGTGACTAGGAAGACAACAAGAAAGTTATATTCTCTTGTGTGTTTTTGAACCAAACATTCTGTTTTATGCATCAATCTTTACCAGCAGAAGTGGAAGACTCTTGCACGGCACACCGTAATTGGTTGTCCTTTTTGTTACCTGATTGCTGCAAGAAAAGACGAATCATACAGAGTCAATTCAAATGAGATACAAACTCCATGGAAATGTGAAGACATTATTACAGACCAATGTTAGTGGTGGAAGCAAAGAAGAGGAAGAGAGAGTTGGAGTGGCTATAGAGATACGAGAGCTTGGGACTCCAAATGACCCTCCTGCTATTGCTGCCATATTCAGGAAGAAATAGAAACTGTTCAACGATAACACACTACAAGAAAATAAGGTATTGATAGCAAAATAGTATAGCGTTTAATGCCTTGATGCTATGATTGACATATCCTTAAGTTTTAGATAGCGTTTGCATTTTACAAACGCTATGTTTGATTGGTCATATCTTAATTTTGGAATCGCTTTTTAGAATTGTAGAAAGTATAGCACTGATACGTTTTGAAACGTTATGTAATGTTGAGATAGATAAAATAATTTATTTGCCCCCTAAATACTTAGTGAAAAAAAGAAGCGGCTACCAATTTTCATTCTCCTTCTTACCCTCGTTTACTCTCTCTCTCTCTCCATTGTTTCATTTCTCAAGCTTTTTTCTCACTCTGATACTCATCGAACTCCCTTCCCCTTTCTTCATCAATTCGCCAAATTCAGAAATATGGTTCTTCTTCAACGAAATCCTTAACCTAGATTCAAAACCAGATGAGTCATCTTCCCCTTCCCCCTTTTACTCTTCGTTGCGAACCCTAGACACCGTCAAAGCAAGCGAGACATGGACGCACTCAAGGTACGTACGGACGAAGATCCGTCTTATCTTGAAACGACATCGTAGACGCCATCACCCCTCATGTTCCTCTAATTCTTCCTCTTCTTACTCTGATTCCTCCAGATCTGTGGATTTCAATCAATCGATCCATTCTCTTGTTTTATTGAATCAGTTTAACATTTCAATCAATCAATCTGTTGTTATGAAATAGTTAGCCTAATTAATTCGATTGATTTTGGTGAACCCTAGGTGCGTACAAGTATGTATCCGAGCTATGGAGGAAGACGCATCCTGATTTCATGAGATTCCTGATTGCTGCTGTGATAAAATCGCTTCTGAGAATCAAAAGATAGGTCAGTTTTTTTTTCTCTACAAGCTATGATATTGGGGTTAATCCTCGGCCTTGTGCAAGCTATTTTCTTGATTTTCAGCTCGAAGTTGCTTCTAGACTTCATGGGAGTGAAACCAGTAAGTTTTCAGAAATACATAGACATGCACATATTTTTTGATAGGACAAAA
Organism: Arabidopsis thaliana x Arabidopsis arenosa; assembly: GCA_019202795.1. Lineage (NCBI taxonomy): Eukaryota > Viridiplantae > Streptophyta > Magnoliopsida > Brassicales > Brassicaceae > Arabidopsis > Arabidopsis thaliana x Arabidopsis arenosa. The sequence continues at coordinate 11,587,585 of CM032920.1, read as the reverse complement.
TGTTTTTGACTTATTTGAGTTCACTTTGGATATAACAGAATTCGCCAATGTTATCACCAGCACACAAGTACTTGAGTATACGAGCTTTGGGGGCTCCTGCATTGCTTCTATCTCTTGCTATGCAAGGCGTCTTTCGTGGTTTCAAGGATACCAAAACTCCTCTCTTTGCCACTGGTAATTAAGTTATAAATTAGATCATATACTTAATGATCACTCTTCTTAATTTTTATAATATGATTACTCACCCTAGCTAATATAATATTTTGCCTTAATGCATGAAACAGTCGTGGCAGATGTTATTAACATCGCTCTCGACCCCATCTTCATTTTTGTGCTTCGTCTCGGGATCAGCGGTGCTGCCATTGCCCATTCTTGTTTTTTGTACAGCTATAAATAGACTTGTGAAATCATAACCACAAACTAAAACTAATGATTTGTTTGTGTATACGTGAAGGTACTTCATGACTCTAATATTGTTCATCTGCCTCGCAAAGAAAGTTAATTTGATTCCACCAAACTTCGGGGATTTGCAGTTCGAAGGTTCCTTAAAAATGGTAAGTTGGATGCATATTCATTAAAAGTTGTGGTTCTTGCAATAATCAAAAATACAAGATCCGTCGTAGGTGCTAATATATGTACAGACTCCAAAAATATATTAACTTGGTTCAAATAAATAGTAACCACACTATAGTAATCATTGTTTGGCTTCTTTATCTTGAGCTTCACAATTGGTCTGAGTTGTGATCAATGTTGTAGGTACCTGCAGATGGTGTCCTGTTTCATGCTAACTCATTGAAAATTGATGAGCAAGAAATAACTGGCCCACATGACATTGTATGATGTACCCCTGTTGATGAGCTATATCATTATCTCTCCTGTTTTTCTAATCTATCTTTACTATATGAGCAGGTTCAAAAAGATCTTCAAATTGACCCATTCGTATTATCTGATTCAAAACTAATAGAAGGCATAGGTACAATGCTGGTAAGCTCTTGAGCTACGTCTCTTAATTTCGTGTTTTTGTTTGATACATCCATATCATAAGTATTATAGCTCCTTTTAGTAAAGATGAGGTCTATGTTGAAAGTGATAAGCCATGTTTACATGGATGAGAATAGAACCATAATAGACTCTTTGTAACAAAAAAAAATTCTGCATTGAAAGCTTTTTTTTTGTGTTTCTACATGATATTTACTCTGGTTTCACATGATGTTAATTTGCTCTGAAATTCTTTAAAAAAATTGTCATGCAGAGGTTAATTAACAACAACAAGACTGTGAAGAAGATTCTGGACAGGAAGGTGCAGAAGTCAGACTATTGATGAGGCCTAACGATAAGCTCCTGGTCTGAAGCAAGATAATGTTAGGTAGCTTAAGTTGAAACTTATGGTTGTGTGACACATATAGAGTTATTTCGGTTTGGTTTTGAAACTAATATAGTCAAACGAGAGTTCTTATTTAATTGTATTATTCTTCATTAATTCGTATAGCGCAAGAAACCAAAAAAAAAAGAAAAAAATCCACAATATATTGCATAATACAAATGTTATTTTAGTAAAATAAATTGCATATTTAAAAATGCTATTTTAATTGAATATATTGCGTATTATAAATGCTATTCTAATTTATTGAATTGCATATAACAAATGCTGTAATTTGATAATTAATAACAAAATATACTCGCTATTAAACAATATCACATTGCATAAGAAACACGTTATAATATGTAAACAAAATATAGCACCACAAAAAACCGCTATCGGAAACCGTCGACCTATTATCATGGGCGCAGATATAGCGCTTTCTACTCCGCTATCGTCTCGTTAGATAGCGTTATTCGGACGCTAAGGATACTCAATTTTCTTGTAGTGACAAGATTCGTTATTCTCAAATTCTCAGTTTTTCTCCATCTCTCCCCTCAAGCGAAAGACTAGTGGCCCAAAGCAAAATAAAAAAAGAAGAGGCAATAAGACGAGAGACAAATGTGCAAAAGGCTGAGCCTAACTAAGAGTTGCCAACCACACAAACAAAAAAGAGATATAACATAACAAAAAGAAAAGCACTTGCATTCCCTAAATACTTCCAAAGTCCAAAGACTAGTTTTATTCATTTTTAAAAAACAAATATTAACCTTAAACCCAAAAACGAGTTTTTAAAACAGAAAAAATCGTAATATTATAGAAAAAAAACACTTAGGTTTAGTAGTGTTATTCTTTAAACCGGAATATCTAAAAGCTGAATTTTCGAATTCTGGAAGAGATTATGAGCCGAAGTCCAGAACTAGGCCTGGACAAATAAACCGAACCGAATGTATCGAATCAAAACCGAAGTAAAAATAACCGAACAGAACCGAAAATTTGAAAATAACCGAATGGATACCAAATTCTATAACCAAAATAACCGTAACCAAATCGGTATCAAACCGAAATTACCCGAAATACAATTATATTTTCAAAATAATTAGTTATTTATAGCCAAATAATCAAAAATACTTGAAAAATATATAAAAATAGTAAAAATACAAAACAATAACCGAAAAATATCCAAAAATATCCGAAAATACTCAAAAATAACCGAAATATCCGAAAATATCCTAAGAAAAATAACCGAATGGATACTAAATTTTAAAACCGAAAAAAACCGAAACCGAACCGAAATTTCAAAATATCCGAATGGATACTAAATTTTAGAACCGAAATAACCGAAACCGAATGAACCTAACCGATAATCGATCGGATAACCGAACGCCCAGGCCAGAACTCCCATATTATATATAAAAAAAAAAATTACCGTAGATCTCCCGAATTGTAAGAGCACAAAAATAGCACCCCCTAAGGTTAGAATGATGGACTAAATCAAAACTTCATAAATTTTTAGCCAAAATGAATAATTCTTCTATAACTTCAGGGTGGAACTCCGCAAATAAATTTGATTGAGAACTTCTCACGTGCCCAACTGGAGTAAAAAAATACTGAACACTGATTAGAAAAAAAAGATTCCCACGACAGTGGAGTTTTAGCCAACTTCATCCACGTGGCAAAATCCTGTTCGTTCTTAAGCTGCCAGTTAGAGATGCAAAACGAATCAAACTTTAGGGAGTAAATTGTAAATACATTCTTTTGAATGAAGCATTTGATGATAATGGTTCTCTGATTAGAAAAAGGCTCCGGCTTTATCATTTCTCAGACCATCATCACTAAGCACTATAATCGGAGAGATAGAGAGAAAAAATGGAGGTAGGGTTTCTGGGTTTGGGTATAATGGGAAAAGCCATGTCAACGAATCTATTGAAACATGGATTCAAAGTCACTGTATGGAACAGAACACTCTCCAAGGTAAACCAAAATTTCTGTTTTTTGATTGTGTTAGGTTTTAATGGATTATGGTTGGTCTGATTTAGTTTTGGTAGTTCAGATCTGATAAAGTTGGGAACTTTGATTAATTTAATGCAATTTTTGGGGAATGTTGATGATTGTGTGACAGTGTGATGAACTTGTGGAGCATGGTGCATCAGTATGTGAGAGTCCAGCTGAAGTAATCAAGAAATGCAAATACACTATTGCTATGCTCTCTGATCCTTGTGCTGCTCTTTCGGTATTTGAATCCTTTTTTGCTTCTTTTGTGTGTGTTTAGCATTGGTGATGATTGATATGAAGTATCGAAAATAGTTACAATTTCCGGTTGTTTGATTTGATTAGGTTGTTTTCGATAAAGGCGGTGTTTTGGAGCAGATATGTGAAGGAAAAGGTTATATCGATATGTCGACTGTTGATGCAGAGACTTCTTTAAAGATCAATGAGGTTGAATCTTTTGTACTATAGCTGATGATGTTTAGATTAAGAAAAGGTTGATTAGTTTGATATAGCTGTGTTGGATATTGGCAGGCAATCACCGGGAAGGGTGGTCGGTTTGTTGAAGGTCCGGTTTCAGGTAGCAAAAAGCCAGCTGAAGATGGCCAACTCATTATCCTTGCTGCTGGTGACAAGGTACAACTCAAAACTATACTTCTGGATCGATTGATGGATCTCGAGAACTGTTCTAGTTGGACGTAGTAGGAACTCTCGATATGCCGCTATAATTCGTTTGTGTTTAATGTTTTCTTGCAAGGCGCTATTTGAGGAATCAATTCCAGCTTTCGACGTCTTGGGGAAGAGATCGTTTTTCTTGGGACAAGTTGGAAACGGAGCTAAGATGAAGCTAATAGTGAACATGATAATGGGAAGGTAAATGTCCGTCTCTTTTACTATTACTATCGTTAGTAGTACGAATGGAACATGGCTTCATGATACTATCTTTTCCCGTCTGATACAGCATGATGAATGCATTCTCCGAGGGGCTTGTATTGGCTGACAAGAGTGGACTTAGCTCTGACACTCTTCTGGATATCCTGGTGAGATGATCATACTTTGCAAGCTCTGAAATAATGCTGTTGGTTAAATCGGTTTTGCTATGGGCAGGATCTTGGCGCAATGACCAACCCCATGTTCAAGGGCAAAGGACCTTCAATGAATAAGAGCAGTTACCCACCAGCATTTCCACTGAAACATCAGCAGAAAGACATGAGGCTAGCTCTTGCTCTTGGCGATGAAAATGCTGTTTCCATGCCTGTAGCCGCGGCTGCAAACGAGGTCAGTTACTCAGAGACAAGAACAGATTGGCTCTCCTCTGGATTGTCTTCTTAGCATTGATCTGACAAAAAAAAAGTTTCGGTTTTCGACAGGCTTTTAAGAAGGCGAGAAGCTTGGGACTGGGAGATCTCGACTTCTCTGCGGTGATTGAAGCTGTGAAATTCTCCCGCGAATAGCAAACTGTTGAAAACATCCACTCATTTGGATTGGCTTGAGTTACTTAAATGATTGTTATCTTCCCAGATAGAGATTTACTCATTTGGCCAAAACACATTTAAAATCCTTCACCAAATAAAAAGTCTTAACCACAATCCATCTGAAATCACTCAAATTGAATTATCCATACGCTAAGCAAATTGAATGATCCAGAGGTAGAGCAAATGGATCGAAACAGAACCAACAAAATAGAGCAAAGTTCTTCATTTTTATTTACTCAGTGTGAAACAGAGGTAGAATTTCGTTGGATTGTGAAACTTTTCTCACTGTACCTCTAAAGCGTAAAAACGGATTAGGCTATAAAATGGGTGGAGTAGAGAAATGTTATGTACCTATAAAGCCCATGGGCCCATTACTAATACAACAACTCAAGCCCATTAAACATTTTTCAGCCCAAGAGGAGTTTTCTAGGGTTTTGTCTTATAAGATGTCGCATTTAGGTCATTCCGCCTCTCGTCTTCTCGTCACTCTCAATCTCACAGGCAAAGCCTCTCGTTGCTAGAGGAATCAAACAATGGTAAACCCTACCTTCAATCTTTCTATCTCTTCTCATTTCTCCATCGTTTCTTCTTAATCTTCTCTTAAGAAAATCGTATTTTGATCTTCATTTCATATAGAAATCTCCTGCATTTCTTTTGCTTAGATATGGTAACGAGAATTCATTATCCTATCGTTGTATCCAGCTGCATAGATGTTTTACTTCATGGGTTTTTGGTTTTATAACTTATTAGAGAATTGAAATAGGAAAAGCTTGAGACTTTGTTCTGTTTTAGAAGTCACTGATACGTTTTAATGGAGTCTTGACCATAGATCTTTGTTACCATCGAAAGAACAGTTATGTTGTTGGATCTTAGACTAATAAACTAAGATGATTTGTTGTTGTTAGGTGTTTGTGAAGTCCTCCAAGTCGAATGCTTACTTCAAGAGGTACCAAGTTAAGTTCAGGAGAAGAAGAGGTACTAGATTCTTGATTTCGTTTTTTCTGATGATATTGTTTAATCTCTCTTTGTTTCAATATGTTTCTGAAAGTTCTTTCATTTTTGTGTAGATGGGAAGACTGATTACAGGGCAAGGATCCGTCTTATCAATCAGGATAAGAACAAGTACAATACACCTAAGTATCGTTTTGTTGTCCGGTTTACCAACAAAGACATAGTGGCACAGATTGTCTCTGCAAGTATTGCTGGTGACATTGTTAAAGCTTCTGCTTACGCACATGAGTTGCCTCAGTATGGTCTCACTGTTGGTCTTACAAACTATGCTGCTGGTATTTTTTCTGTCCTATGCTTTTGTTTTTTAGTTTTGTATGTTTGATTCTGTGATTATGGTTTCTAATGATTATTATTTTTTGTTGAACTAGCTTACTGTACTGGCCTTCTTTTGGCTCGCCGTGTTCTGAAGATGTTGGAAATGGATGACGAGTATGAGGGCAATGTAGAGGTATGTTGTGGGATTGGTTTCATTTAATAGAAAAACATGAGTTTTTTTTCTTTTGTTAAAATACTCAAATCATACAATGAATCAGGCCACTGGAGAGGACTTTTCCATTGAGCCAACTGAGTCGAGGAGACCTTTCCGTGCTCTTCTTGATGTCGGACTTATCAGGACCACAACAGGAAACCGTGTGTTCGGTGCCCTCAAGGTACATAACTTGTTTTCTTATTTAATATGCTAGAAGTGTTTTTATCTGTTTTTCTTCTTGAGCAAATGATGATACTGGCAATTCTTTAATTCCGTTTTGGTTTGCTTCATGAAACTGTAGGGTGCTTTGGATGGAGGTCTTGATATCCCTCACAGTGACAAGAGATTTGCTGGATTCAACAAGGAGAACAAACAACTTGATGCTGAAATCCACAGGAACTACATCTATGGTGGCCATGTTTCAAACTACATGAAGCTGTTGGGAGAAGATGAGCCAGAGAAGCTACAAACTCACTTCAGTGCATACATCAAGAAAGGAGTTGAAGCTGAGAGCATCGAAGAGTTGTACAAGAAGGTTCACGCAGCTATTCGCGCAGACCCCAACCCAAAGAAAACCGAGAAACCTGCCCCCAAGCAACACAAGAGGTAAAGAAACAAAAGCAATTTTATTAGTCATTTGTAGTACTGGCTCGTTGGTGTATTGTTATCTCACTTGGTGTTTTTGATTGATTGTTGGATCAACAAAACAGGTACAACTTGAAGAAACTGACGTACGAGGAGAGGAAGAACAAGTTGATCGAGAGAGTTAAGGCATTGAATGGAGCAGGTGGTGATGATGATGATGATGATGATGAGGACGATGAAGAGTAAATCAGTCAAGCCTTCTTTATCTTATGCCTCTTGTAGCTTTTTATCTTTTGAGCTTAATGCCTCAAATTTTCTGTTTTCAGACTAAAACACTTTGCTTTTGTGTTCACATTTTTATTGTGTTCGAAGATTTTGATTTTGAGGATACATTTTCTTTTAAGAATCTATTATCTTATTACCCACATCTTCACTGTCAGTAATTTGCATGTCTGTAGTTCAATTTTCTCAATCTCTTGGTATGTTAGCATTTGGTTCAACATATTCAAGATCAACAAGAAATAAAGCTTTCCAATGAATGATTTATCTGCTCTGTGGTATGAAGTATGAACTATCCTGGACGCTTATAAATCTTTTGTGAAAACAAGATGGGTTAATATTTTGCAAAAGTTTCTCTCGTGATTTTTTAGTATTATAATCGAGAATGGGTTAATACCAACTCCAGTACCTCACTCAGAGGATCCTTCTCTCATTTTACCTCTTATTGAGGCTCCTTCTCTCAATTTACCTCTTATTGAGGCTCCTTTTCACAGAATTCCTCGCGATGAGGTTTTTTCTTGCTACACGGATGCAGCTTGGATCGCATCCTCTGGCTCCTGCGGTATGGGATGGATTTTCAAGACTCAAGATCATCGAGTTATCCATCAGGGCTCGGCAACTCGCCTCCATACACCATTGGCTCTAGCTGCTGAAGCTTTGGCCTTGAGATCAGCGCTGATCGCAGCGTCTAGAATGGAATTCACCTCCATCAAAGTTTTTTCGGACTCGCAAGTCCTCATATCTCTGCTAAATACAGAGACCTCTACGAACGAGCTTCAAGGGATTCTCCATGACATTGCCTTCTTTAGTCGTTCGCTATCATCTATCAAGTTTCCTTTTGTTCCACGCAAGTCTAATATGTTAGCTGATGCATTGGCAAAGGATGCCTTATCTTCTTTACCTGTTTTAACTACTTCTGCTTTGTAAGAATCGTCTATTTATCTATAAAACCAGTTTGACCAAAAAAAAAAATCGAGAATATGATGTGTATTCTTTGGATTCCAAGTAATTTACATGAATGGTGGAGCCCTACATGATAGGGACCATGATCTGTCCTTAGCAAAATTTTCCATTAAATAATTTGGTGATAGGTAACATCCATGAAGCTTCTCTACCAACAGAGTCAACGTTCTGTATCCAATATACACGAAGTCTCTTTGTTAATCCTTCCTCTACCATGTATGCTTATTCTTGATCCTTTCTTCACCTTACTAATGAATTCTTCTTTTTTCCTTGGTACTGTTGCAGCTGCAATAGGCTTCTTAACCCTTGTTAGAAAATTCAGATTCCAACAAGATAACAAAGAAGATGATTCTGCTTCTTTGTCTCCTTCATTAGTTCCTCCATCTGCTTTATCACAAAATTGGAAACACCAAGTCTTCCCGAGCTTCCATGGGGCAGATGTTCGAAAAACCTTTCTTAGTCACATCCTAGAGGCGTTCAAAGGAAAGGGAATTGACCCATTTGTTGATAATAATATCGAGAGGAGCAAGTCAATCGGTCCTGAGCTCATAGAAGCTATCAGAGGATCAAGGATTGCGATTGTCTTGCTCTCGAGAAACTATGCTTCTTCGTCGTGGTGCATGAACGAGTTGGTGGAGATTATGAAGTGCAAGGAAGACTTGGGTCAAATAGTGATAACCATTTTCTATGAAGTTGATCCAACTCATATAAAGAAACAGACCGGAGATTTTGGAAAGGTTTTCAAAGAAACTTGCAAAGGTAAATCAAAGGAAGAGATAAAGAGATGGAGAAAAGCTTTGGAGGGTGTGGCCACAATCGCTGGTTACCATTCAAGCAACTGGTTAGCCCTTTGGATTTCTACTTGCCCTCGTTTAAATATTTAAAAGCATATTAAACTATATTTGTTTGTAGCTTTTAAAGAATCAAGACAAGCAACTACATATGTTTTTGGATGCGTATGATAACTTTTCATGACTAAACTAATTAACGGACATATTGATGTCCTCCAATGTTAGGGATAATGAAGCGGCCATGATCGAAAATATTGCCACCGATGTTTCAAACAAGTTGATTAATGCTACACCATCAAGGGATTTCGAAGCATTGGTGGGAATGGGAGTTCATATGGAAAATATGAGAGCATTGCTACGCCTAGATTTAGATGAAGTGAGGATGATTGGGATATGGGGTCCGCCTGGGATTGGTAAGACCACTATCGCTAGGTTTCTGTTAAACCAAGTCTCCAAGAGTTTCCAACTGAGCACAATTATGGTGAATATCAAAGAATGTTATCCAAGTCCTTGTCTCGATGAATACAGTGCACAATTGCAACTACAGAACAAAATGTTGTCTAAGATGATCAACCAGAAAGACATCATGATTCCTCATTTAGGAGTAGCACAAGAACGGTTGAAAGACAAGAAGGTTTTTCTAGTACTGGATGATGTGGATCAGTTAGGACAACTAGATGCTTTGGCGAAAGAAACTAGATGGTTTGGTCCTGGAAGTCGGATTATCATCACAACAGAAAATCTAAGACTTTTGATGGCTCACAGGATCAACCATATTTACAAAGTAGACTTTTCATCAACTGATGAGGCTTTTCAAATCTTCTCTATGCATGCCTTTGGTCAAAAGCATCCATATAATGGTTTCTATGAGCTTTCTCGGGAAGTTATTGAGCTTGCTGGTGGACTCCCTTTGGGATTGAAGGTCATGGGCTCGTCCTTGCGGGGAATGTCCAAGCAGGAGTGGAAAAGGACACTACCAAGGTTAAGGACTTGCCTTGATGGAAAAATTGAGAGCATTTTAATGTTTAGCTACGAGGCCTTAAGTCATGAAGACAAAGATTTGTTTCTTTGTATAGCTTGCTTTTTCAACTATCAAAACATTAAGAAAGTGGAAAACCATCTTGCGGAAAGGTTCTTGGATGTGAGGCAAGGGCTTTATGTCTTAGCCGAAAAATCTCTCATACATATAGGCACGGAAGCGATAGAGATGCATAAATTGCTAGTGCAGCTAGGTAGAGAAATTGCTCGTACAAAATCAACTAATGACCCCAGAAAATCTCATTTTTTGGTTGACGAAAGAGAGATTTGTGAGGCCCTCAGTGATGAGACAATGGTAAGTTTTAACATTCATCTTTCATTGAATTAAGTTGATTTGATAATTAAGCATCTCTAGTTATATATATCTTTTGGTCCTTTTTCAGGCTAGTAGTCGACATATTATAGGAATGGATTTTGACTTATCTAAGAATGGGGAGGAAGTTATAAGTATAAGTGAGAAAGCTCTTCAAAGAATGTCTAATCTCCAATTCATAAGATTTGATGGTAGAAATTGTGCTCGACATTCTTCGAATCTCCTTTTCGTAAGATTTTATGGTAATAATTGTGGTCATCCCGACATAGTGAATGCACTACAAGATCTGAACTATCAGTTTCAAGAAATTAGATTACTGCATTGGATAAATTTTAGGAGATTATGCTTGCCTTCTACTTTTAATCCGGAGTTTCTCGTTGAACTTAACATGCCTAATAGCAAGTGTCATACACTGTGGGAAGGAAGCAAAGTAAGTAATTTTTAATATTCAATTTTTCAAATCTATCTTTACAAAACTTATGTACAACATTTTAGCTAAAACCAAAAGATGGTTTCTAGTTTTACCTCCCCACTTTTTCTATAATTATTACAGATTTATGGCATGGAAGTGTGTTATATGAGTAGTTTTTTTTTTGTGTTCACGACTATTTGTATCATCATATTCTTATATGCTGCTTTTATCAATTTGTAGGCACTTAGAAATCTCAAGTGGATGGATTTGAGTTTTTCTATAAGCTTGAAGAAGCTTCCTGATATTTCAACTGCCACTAATCTTGAAGAATTGATTCTTAAATGTTGTGTAAGTTTAGTGGAAGTCCCCTTATGTGTTGGAAAACTTGCCAAACTACAAGTTTTGTGTCTCTATGGATGTAGAAGTATCTTGAAGCTCCCCTCCTTCACTAAAAATGTCACTGGCCTCCAGAGTTTAGATCTCAATGGATGCTCAAGTTTGGTGGAGCTCCCTTCTTCGATCGGAAATGCCATAAATCTCCAAAATTTGGATATTGGATGTTTAAGTCTGCTTAAGCTTCCTTTGTCTATTGTGAATTTCACTAATCTCAATAAATTTATCCTCAATGGATGCTCAAGTCTAGTGGAGCTCCCCTTTATTGGAAATGCCACTAATCTTCAAAATCTTGATCTTGGTAGTTGTTATAGTTTGATGGAGCTCCCCTCTTCTATAGGAAATGCCATTAATCTTCAAAATCTTGATCTTAGTAATTGTTCAAGTCTGGTGAAGCTTCCTTCCTCTATCGGAAATGCCACTAATCTCCAGATTTTAGACCTCCGTAATTGCTCAAGTCTAGTGGAGATCCCCACTTCTATTGGACATGCCACTAATCTGTGGAGATTAGATCTTAGCGGATGCTCAAGTTTAGTGGAACTTCCCTCATCTATTGGAAACATCAGTGAACTGCAAGAGTTGAATCTCCATAACTGCTCAAATCTGGTGAAGCTTCCCTCTTCTTTTGGACATGCAACTAATCTTCAAAACTTAGATCTTAGCGGATGCTCATGTCTAGTGGAGCTCCCCTCCTCTATTGGAAATATCACAAATCTCCAAGAGTTGAACCTTTGCAACTGCTCAAATCTGGTGAAGCTTCCCTCGTCTATTGGAAACCTTCATCTATTGTTCACTTTAAGTTTGGCAAGATGCCAAAAGTTAGAGGTTCTTCCGAGCAATATCAACTTGAAATCTCTTGAACGACTTGATCTCACCAATTGCTCGCGGTTTAAAGGTTTTCCTGAGATTTCCACAAACATTGAATGCCTTTATCTTGGTGGAACCGCAGTAGAAGAAGTGCCTTCATCAATCAAGTCTTGGTCTCGACTCACTGTGTTGCATATGTCATACTTCGAAAAACTCAAGGAATTCTCGCATGTTCTAGACATCATCACGTGGCTAGAATTTGGAGAAGATATACAAGAAATTGCTCCATGGGTCAAAGAAATATCTCGTCTACATGGACTTAGTCTCTACAAATGCAGAAAGCTTTTATCACTCCCACAGCTTCCAGAATCCCTCTCTATCATAAATGCCGAAGATTGTAAATCCTTGGAGAGACTAGATTGTTCTTATAACAATCCCTTGATTCGTCTTAATTTTGCTAAGTGCTTCAAACTAAATCAAGAAGCGAGAGACTTCATCATCCAGATACCGACCAGTAATCATGCGGTCTTACCCGGTGTACAAGTGCCTGCATACTTCACTCACCGAGCTACTACTAGAGCTTTGACCATCAAGTTAAATGAGAGACCTATTTCTACATCCATGAGATTTAAGGCTTGTATCGTACTGGTTAAGTGTGACTATGAAGCAGGTGATGATGAGAGTTCGTTGATGGTACATATTGACATCATGGACAAACAAAATGGTCTCGATGTTCATTATAGACCAGGAATCCATACTATATATCCACTTTTAACAGAGCACTTGTACATATTTCAAGGTGAAACAGAGGAGGTGACTTCCACCGAGCTCATGTTTGAGTTTGAAACAGTGAGTAACAAATGGGAGATAGGAGAATGCGGGATCATCTTGGAAGTCCCTTCAAGTTGATGCATATGATGATAGTTTCAACGGTAGCGATAATGGAAGTTAGAAAATTAAAGCCATTTTAATAACAAAATCAATAATTTTAAGTTGATTGGTTGCTGTGCATTTTATTTACGTGCATTTGTGTGATTATCAATGTGTGATGTTGGGTTATGTCTAATTGAAACTAACTGCAGATATGGAGAGAAATGCAACCAATGACAATGAAGAGAATGAGAAGAAAGAATCTAAGTCATGAAGAAAGAAGCTTATTACATGATTGCTCGAGTAATTACCCGATACACTTAACCGCAAGGTAGTATATACGGGGTCGATCCACAAGAACCAATGGTACACTAAAGACTTCCGAGACTCGTTCTTAGCTAAAGCGGAAAGATTGTTTTGTTTTGGGTTTTCGGAATTGTAAATAAAAATGCAATTAAAATAGACGATTTAACTTCAAGATTTAAAGACATTGGGCGTTAGGGTATTTCAGAGATCAACGAATAATGGAAACATGAAACCAGGAATTCAGTAATTAAGAACCGTTCTCGAACATGAACACATTTAAACCAATTCTCTTTCAAGACATTAATCACTAAATTTGACTATTCGATTACTAAACTTTCGCATGCAATTTCCTAGTCAAATTCGCATTACCAAACAAGTTCATTAAGTTCACAATGCGTCCTAACGTCAACTTTCGTTGGCTAGAAATACATTGCTCAATCCACATTCTTTCAGGCATTCTATCGAACACTTTTGATGCATAGAAAAACCTAGAATCTACAACAGGGTGATCAATCCTATTCTAGCATTAAGAACATGTGAATCAAAGAACCTAGAGAATGAGAATTCCTAACACAATCAATCCATTAATCCATTGAATCTCCTAATTGGAACCCTAAAACCCAATTGGAGAACTACTCACACATAGAGAAAGAGAAAAGACAAATAGATATGAAAGAAAACATGATTCAATAAAATAGAAAAGGAATAGGGTTTAGAAATCTTCTCCAAGTGTCAAGAGGATGGATTCCTTTGCCCAAAGTTGTTTACAAACCAAAGAACAAAGTTTAGAACTCAAAAAAGTCAAAGATAATGTCTCAAAAGTCGAGCTTAGGGTTTTAAAACAATAGGAGACGAGCCGGGTCGGATCTGGAGTGACTCGGGTCAAATCTGGGCCAAAAATACGTCTAGGGAAGGGATCGATCGATCCAAAGGAGGATCGATCGATCCAGCAGTGTCTGGAACGTTTCTCATCCGTCAGGGAAGTGGATCGATCGATCCACAAAGGGATCGATCGATCTGGAGCTTCTGGTCTTCAGCTCTGCAACTGCTTCAAATGCTCGCCAGAATGACCTGTCTTCATTAATTCGGGTATAACTATTGAATGCACCGTTAGATTTCCTTCAAATCACATGGAACCTCAAGCTAACATCTTCATATAGCTTTTGTCAAAATTTCAGAAAGATCTAACGGTGGTAATTCTTCCATCGGAGGCCAAACGTTTGATACTTCTAACCGACACTACATCTCCAAATGGGTGTTTTTATCCCAAAACATCTCGTTTTCCTCCGAAGCAACCTAAAACCGGTAAAGACTCGATAAAGGACTAAAAGACTCTAAAAACAAACTTTGACTCTATAAAATATATGATCTAGGAAAGAAAACAAAGACTCAAAACCGATAAAAACACAACATATCAACTCCCCCCGACTTAGATCTTTGCTTGTCCTCAAGGAAAGCAGAAATCCTTATCAAGAGAAGAGGTTTGAAAACACGAGAACTCACATTTTCTTTGGGATCATGCTCTTATCAATTGCCTGCAAACCACTATCACAAAACTCATGAAACCGTACTAGACTGTACTTCGCCATAACCATAACAACAAAATTAAGTCCCGAGATCTAAAAGAACTTTCAGAGTCAGATAACTTAACTTTTTAACATTCATTAGCAGCGGCGTGTACTCTCACAAAGGGGGTATCAAACACGTTATGGGCTTGGTAAAAAAAGGCTAATATTTGGTGGCTCAAGTGTTTCTGGTTCTCAAACAGTGTAAAACGGATGCATGTCATTATGCGAAATCACAGTGAGACACAGACCAACTAGGAGGTACATAGCTTCCCTTAAGCTCGGATCAAATCAACCAACACACTACCCCAATCAAATCAATGCGTACCCTTGATGCTTATCAACGTAACTAATATCAACTCGACATTTCCGGTTCCATTCATTCTCCTTTCCCGTTTATTCTTTTCATTTCCGTTTTTTTCTTTCTTTTTGTTTTCTTTTTTTTTTTTTTTTTTTTGAACGGGGGAGTGGAACCGGTGTCTCACATAATCTGCATCAAGAAAAACCGCAAGCGATAACAACATATCCCATGAATACAACCTCTAAACCATAGTGGATCAATCTCATCATATATCAGCAACCAGTAAACTACAACTCACTATCCTAACAGAAGGAAAGCTATGTCGGTCCGTATACTCCGTAGTTTTCGCACATGGATGCATATCATGATGATCATATAAGAATGCATGAGGTTTCAAACAATGGGTGGGGAAACAGGTGTGGTACTAGACTAAAAATGAGTCTAGCCATTCAGAGTTAGCAAAGAGTGGTAAAAATGATGCAAACAAAACTCTGAATGTATGATCCATTACATGATTCTCAAGCCCCTAAGTGAGATAAATTAAGTCCAGATTAAGTTCAAGTATATAAGATAAAGCTCAATTCATCCGAATTTCAAAGAGATAGGGACTACTATAGAGTGATCTAGTCATGGATTTTCCTGAACTTCCAAGTTATCGAATAATGCTAAAATGGTCTCAAGGCAATGAAATCAAGCTAGGTGCAATTCCCCAAGAAAAGATCATATTCTCAAACAGATTTTGACTCAATAAAAGACACAATTTTTGACTCGATAAAAAGGACTCAAACGAAAACATCAAAAGAAACAACCAAAGCAAACTCGATTAGTAGACAAATGACAACCTCCCCCCGACTTGCTTCACACCGACTCGGTGTGAAAACAATTCGAAGAAATGATGCCATACACACTCAAAAGAAAAAAAAAAAAAAAAATGAAATGCGAAAAAGAAAAAGAGAAAACTTACTTGGGATACATTATGGGTTGCCTCCCACCAAGCGCTTGTTTTAGGTCGTAAGCTTGACCGCTCAACACAAAATATTAATCATAAGAATCAAAAGGTTGTGCCAGTGGACCTTTTGTCCTTCTCCTGTTAGTGAAAGAAATGAGATGTGCCAAGTAACACACAATTATCCATGGTAAAGAGATAAAATTCACATCAAGAAAAATTACTACAAATGTAGCATATACTTTGAAATATTCCTTGATGGTTGAATGCTCATGAGGATGAAATGCATTTGGAGGAAAAATAAAGTCAATTTCCTGGTTACACGGGGGTTGAACAAAATAATCAACTTCATCGCCATTAATCTCGTATAGCACAATATCTCCATCCATATAATCAACCTCAGGATCTTTATTCTCATGCAAAATCTTATCAATATCAAGCACAACTCCTAGGAAAGATTCATCAAGAAGAAATCTAGATATTTCAGGCATTGAAAACTTAAACTTGAGATCATGAACATTCAAAGCATAATGATATTCAATATCAAAACATATTTCATGGTAATCCCTAGCAAGTTTTGCTGCTCTTAAAGTATCTAGTCGTTGAGACTCACATATCAAATCAAAACATTCATCAATGATCATGGAAGTATGCAAACTAGAAGTCACATATTCAATGCATGGCATTTGAATATCCTCAACATCATGAATTTCAAGGGTTGAAACGCATGTACCTTCTAGTTCGCTTGGTGGAACCCAATATATTACCTTTTCAAGCGCATGAGCTTCTTGTTCTTCATAGAATGTGACTTCTCTTCCTTCACATGCTGCCCGGTGTGATAAGAGATTCAACCGGATCAAAATCGCTAAATCACTCCTTACCAATGTTGGATGTTCGTTGTGAAGTTCATCCAACTTCACTTTTTGTTCCGGTGTAAGAACTCTCTCATCAAACGGTGGCTCCACATATGGTTCATCATCTTCTTCTTGCGGCCAATCATTGTATTCCATGGCATAAAAAAAACAAATGAAAGTTAGTAATAAATAAAAATGCTCTAGACTAAAAACTAATCCTAAATCCTTAGGTAACGCAATTGGTCCCCGGCAACGGCGCCAACTTGATTGCTCGAGTAATTACCCGATACACTTAACCGCAAGGTAGTATATACGGGGTCGATCCACAAGAACCAATGGTACACTAAAGACTTCCGAGACTCGTTCTTAGCTAAAGCGGAAAGATTGTTTTGTTTTGGGTTTTCGGAATTGTAAATAAAAATGCAATTAAAATAGACGATTTACTTCAAGATTTAAAGACATTGGGCGTTAGGGTATTTCAGAGATCAACGAATAATGGAAACATGAAACCAGGAATTCAGTAATTAAGAACCGTTCTCGAACATGAACACATTTAAACCAATTCTCTTTCAAGACATTAATCACTAAATTTGACTATTCGATTACTAAACTTTCGCATGCAATTTCCTAGTCAAATTCGCATTACCAAACAAGTTCATTAAGTTCACAATGCGTCCTAACATCAACTTTCGTTGGCTAGAAATACATTGCTCAATCCACATTCTTTCAGGCATTCTATCGAACACTTTTGATGCATAGAAAAACCTAGAATCTACAACAGGGTGATCAATCCTATTCTAGCATTAAGAACATGTGAATCAAAGAACCTAGAGAATGAGAATTCCTAACACAATCAATCCATTAATCCATTGAATCTCCTAATTGGAACCCTAAAACCCAATTGGAGAACTACTCACACATAGAGAAAGAGAAAAGACAAATAGATATGAAAGAAAACATGATTCAATAAAATAGAAAAGGAATAGGGTTTAGAAATCTTCTCCAAGTGTCAAGAGGATGGATTCCTTTGCCCAAAGTTGTTTACAAACCAAAGAACAAAGTTTAGAACTCAAAAAAGTCAAAGATAATGTCTCAAAAGTCGAGCTTAGGGTTTTAAAACAATAGGAGACGAGCCGGGTCGGATCTGGAGTGACTCGGGTCAAATTTGGGCCAAAAATACGTCTGGGGAAGGGATCGATCGATCCAAAGGAGGATCGATCGATCCAGCAGTGTCTAGAACGTTTCTCATCCGTCAGGGAAGTGGATCGATCGATCCACAAAGGGATCGATCGATCTGGAGCTTCTGGTCTTCAGCTCTGCAACTGCTTCAAATGCTCGCTAGAATGACCTGTCTTCATTAATTCGGGTATAACTATTGAATGCACCGTTAGATTTCCTTCAAATCACATGGAACCTCAAGCTAACATCTTCATATAGCTTTTGTCAAAATTTCAGAAAGATCTAACGGTGGTAATTCTTCCATCGGAGGCCAAACGTTTGATACTTCTAACCGACACTGCATCTCCAAATGTGTGTTTTTATCCCAAAACATCTCGTTTTCCTCCGAAGCAACCTAAAACCTGTAAAGACTCGATAAAGGACTAAAAGACTCTAAAAACAAACTTTGACTCTATAAAATATATGATCTAGGAAAGAAAACAAAGACTCAAAACCGATAAAAACACAACATATCATTACATAACCAAATGTTAGAATTCAGTAGTACAAAATCAAATAGACCAGCTGATCTCAGTTAATTTGCTTGTTTCTTTAATCTTACCAATCAATGTTTTGGATACCTTGGAAAGCTATTTATTAGCAAAACTAGTGACGCTGCTCTAGTTCTTATTATATTCCTCTTGCAATGTTTAATAGAACCGAGTCTCATGGAAATATCATATTCACACCTAAACCTCACTATAAAAGTCAACACTCCCCACTAATTCACATTCTTTGTGCTCTTATTTTAGTTAACATTCGTTAAAAACAATCAAATCTAGAAATGGGGTTGGTGAGGTTTTCTGTATTGTTGTGACATATTCTTTAGTTTTTTTGTTCACAAAAATATCCATAAGGCTTATCTGCAAAAAGAGTTATTGTTCTGTATCCAATATACACAAAGCCTCTCTGTTAGTCCTTCCTCCACTTCTCTGCACCCTACTAATGAATTCTTCTATTTTACTTAATAACAAAGAAAATGATTCTGCTTCTTTATCTCCTTCATCATCAGTTCTGAAGAGTTTGGTCAAACTGTGATAGTTGTTTTCTATAAAGTTGATCCATCTCATGCAAAGAAGTTGACTGGTGACTTTGGGAGTGTCTTCAGAAAAACATGTGCTGGTAAAACAAAGGAGGACACTAGGAGATGGATACAAGCTCTGGCAAAAGTGGCAACACTCAGCCGGTTATGTTTCAAACAACTGGTTTGTCCTTATGATTTTCCATTTGCTCTTCTTAAATTTTCTAACACAAGAAATTATGCATATTATAAACTCTGAATGTGTATGTGAATTGTGATGACTATTTAATGCATTTGATCCTCCTTTATTAGGGATAATGAGGCGGTCATGATTGAAAAAATCGCCACTGATGTTTCAAACAAGATGAATAAGTCCACACCATCAAGAGATTTCGACGACTTAGTTGGGATGTGAGCTCATATGGAAAGGATGGAAATATTGTTTTGCCTAGACTCTAATGAAGTGAGGATGATAGGAATTTGGGGTCCGTCTGGGATTGGTAAGACCACCATTGCCAGATTCTTATTCAACCAGTTTTTTGACAGTTTTGAACTGAGTGTCTTTTATGGAGAATATAAAAGAGCTAATGTATAGAAAACCAGTGTGTTCTGATGACTACAGTGCAAAGTTACACTTACAAAACCAGTTTTATGTCTCAAATAATCAACCACATGGATTTCGAGGTTCCTCATTTAGGAGTTGTAGAAAATAGGTTGAATGACAAAAAGGTGCTTATTGTTCTGGATAACATCGACCAGTCAATGCAACTAGATGCTATCGCAAAAGAAACTCGGTGGTTTGATCATGGAAGTCGGATTATCATCACAACACAAGACCAAAAACTTTTGAAGACACATGGCATCAACCATATTTACAAGGTGGATTTTCCATCAACACATGAAGCTTACCAAATCTTTAGTATGTCTGCTTTTGGTCAAAACTTCCCTAAAGATGAGTTTTTGGAACTTGCATTGGAAGTCACAAATCTTTTAGGTAACCTACCATTGGGACTAAGAGTTATGGGCTTCCATTTTCGGGAAATGTCTAAGCAGGAGTGGATAAATGCACTACCAAGGTTAAGGACTCACCTTGATACTAATGTTCAAAGCATTTTAAAGTTGAGTTACGATGCCTTATGTGGTGAAGATAAAGGGGACTCTGTTCAAAAGTTTTGTAATTTAAATTTAGTAGTAAGCCAGGGATGTAAGATCAAGTTTCTTTCAAAATGAAAACTATGGCATTTCGTAAACTCAAGATTCACGTTCCAGAATCCAATTATCATAGATGCAGAAATTGTAGAGTCTCTGGAGAGACTAGATTGCTCCTTACACAATTCAAGTTTTGACAGTTTCAACTTTTGCCTGAAATCGAGACATCGAGATGTGAGACAAACTTTGAAACCCAAGTCGACAGAGAAGCATCCAAAGAATGACAAACATTAAATTATTATTAATTATTTTGCTTCTCAAATTCTTACATTTCTCTTATCACAGTACAGTATAGTGAAATGTGTTAAAGATACAAGAATGAAAAAAGAGTTATGCTATGTCGTGGTGGATTCCACTTTCTCTATTTAATAATGCACGTCAATGAAAATTCGTAAAAGTAGACACGGAGTAGTCATGATTTTAAAATGTTCATATTAACAAATTAGCAGTAGGAAAAAAAAAAAAATTATTAGTAGGAATGATTTTATAGATCATCTCTAGACTCTAGTAATATCCTACTATATTCTGACATATATATGTCAGAAGTTCAGTGGAGTCTCAAGCTTCGAGACTTGTTCTTTGGATGCAGATGTAATTTTTTTTTTTCATTTAAACTTTTATTATTGAAACTCGTTGAGAAATTAAGGTAAAATGTAAAGCTTAAACAAAGGAAACTAAATCGGCGGATAATTAAAAATTTTCGAAAACTAAAAAGATGATTATTTTTTGGAGACTAAACTCTATAGAAGGGATAAACACAATACAAAACAGAAATCTTTAAACAATAATCGAAAGGGATTGAAACCAAAACCTAAGAATATAAGCAAATAAACTTAAACCTGAATAAAAACACTAGATCCAAACACACAAAAAAAACAACATTTTCTTGTTGACACATATTAGTTTGACGGGAAAAATGTCATTTAAATCGTCATTTTGCCATTTGTGGAGGTTTAAAGCATGAACTTTGAGCCTGGTGCTTTTAATCTTCAATTTCTAGTTGACTTTTAATTTAATCTCTAACTTTCGTTGACGAAGCCGATTGAGGCACGTCTTTAACTGGACAAACGGAGGATTAAGACGTTGTTATCTGTCCGTCTAATATATCTGTTAATAAGCAAAACGACGTCGTTTAATCAAATGAAAACTCCCAAATTCGATTAAGCTCGAACCCTAGAATACCAAATCGAAATTAGAAATACAAAATCGAAGATTCTCTCTCGTTTTCTTCTCTAATCAAGACTTCAAGATAGCTGTGTTGAGTTTTCGATGTAAAGATCCTTACACCTAACCCACACACACACTTGAAGGCACTCCACGGGCAGCGAGTACTATCGATGTCTCGGAGCTAGAACTCATCGGAATCGAGACAACAGATCTTGAGGAATAAAGATGAGATCGAGATTTGAGAAGAAATCGAGATTAGAGAAGAAAACGAGAGAGAATCTTCGATTTTGTATTTTTAATTTTGATTTGGTATTCTAGGGTTCGAGCTTAATCGAATTTGGGAGTTTTCATTTGATTAAACGACGTCGTTTCTCTTATTAACGGATATATTAGACGGACAGATAACAACGTCTTAATCCTCCGTTTGTCCAGTTAAAGACGTGCCTCAATCGGCTTCGTCAACGAAAATTAGAGATTAAATTGAAAGTCAACTAGAAATTAAGGATTAAAAGCATCAGGCTCAAAGTTCATGCTTTAAACCTCCACAAATGACAAAGTGACGATTTAAATGACATTTTTCCCTTAGTTTGACCGGGTTATCCAAAAGAAAAGAATGTAAGAACCCTTACTTTCCATATATGTTGACACATAAAACTTCAACGAAAAAAAAAAACAAAAAAACTTCAACGAGCAAATTGCAAATGTGACAACATAACACATGCATGTTGCTGTTGATGAACGATGAAGAGACCTAATCAGCCACGAAAATAACAATGAGTGCTGAGACCAAATGCAATAGCAAGGCAAATAGGGTGTATTTTCATTCAATAGGAAGGCAAATCCAAAAGGCAAAATGCCAACTCAATCGAGAAAGGCAAATTTTGCCTTCCATGAAATTCTGACGGATCCCACATAACTTTTGACGTGGCAGCTTGTGATTCGCTCGCTGTTTTTTTTTTTTTTTTTTTTTTTCCATTCTTCTTATGCTATTTTTGCTTAATAATTGATCAAAAATAAATAAAAAAATTTATACCATTATTTTTTTTTTTTTAACATCTATAAATAGAGACTACGTTTATATCATTTGGACACCAAAAAAAAATCTCAAGTTTTAACACTCTCTTTTCATTTCTTCTCCTACATTGTCACTATTTTAGATATATAAAATAATATTAATTTTGTGTGATTATAAATATATTAGGAGTAATAGTATTTATAAAATGTATAAATAAATATAAAATGATTTTTTTATGATGGAGTGATGTGGAAGAAAGAGAAAATGAGTTGGAGGAAAGAGAAAATGATTTGCCTTTTTATTGTAGAGTTGGGTGTGAAATAAAAAAATGAAATGATGTGGAAGAAGAATAAAATGATGTGGAAGGAATATAGGAGGAGAAATTTGCCTTCCTACTGGAGATGGTCTGAGTGCATAATGACAAAAACAAAATGCACCAACGTTGTGTTCAGTGGCGGACCCAGCCACAAACTTTACCCGATGCAAAAAATACTTCAGAGTGGAATCGAACCCTCCACCTCATAGTTTAGGGGTGCAGTCTTAACCACTGGACCACTTTAAATCAATAAATTCTATGTAAAATCAAAACTATTTATATTTTACCCGGTGCAGTTGCACCCCTCTCCCATAATGTGGGTCCACCCCTGGTTGTGTTGTGGTAAATCTTTTAGGTGGAGGAACTGGGTTCGTCGCCCGTTGAAAGAGATCTCTTCTCCAAAAGAGATGAATTTAACCTGGTGTGGATCTCACCTCTGGGAGAAATAGGGCCTTCGCGGTTGAACTTCCAGATATTCATAAGAAAAAAAAAACAAAATTCATTTACCTTATTATGCCGCCAAATGTTTCAACTTTTTCATTTGATGTTTTGTAAAATATGTATTTTATAAGTGTTATTTTTCTTGATTTTAAAACTACATTTCATAGATTAAGAAACCAACAATATCTCAAATAATTAAAAAAATAATATTTATAATTTTAATTCCAAGACATTTCATTACACAAAATGTATATATTTTTTTTCATTCTCCTTAGACTCCTGAAACTAAAAAAAGCACATACCAAACGCTCTAGAAATTTTCAAAAATAACTGTATAAGACCAAAACATAGGTGATAACTCTCGAAATATCGGGCCTGTTCGTTTCTTTGTCGCTTAGTGACAGTGTATCTTGTTCGTTTGCCTGTCGCCAGCGACTGTCGCTAGCGACTGTCGCTGTGTTGTTCGTTTGCTTGTCGCCAGAGACTGTCGCTGAAAACTTGTTCCTTTACACTAAGAAACCAAGAAAGAATGTATGTAAGCAAGAGATTCTCTTGACCAATCTGTTAAAACTAAACAAGAGGACTTGACTTTACTTTCATGAGACAGAATTATAAAACATCAACATGGGCAAACAAAATCATAAAGCAAATGACGTGTAATCAAACCACACCTGATACTTTTAAGCAACAGATCTGAATAAACTAAGCTATAGCTAACCAGATCAAGTGACGTTTAAGCAACATATCTTCATGAACTGAGCTATAGCTAAACAAATTCTTAATTCAAATTCACAATTGAATCAATCCATTACCAAATCGAAAACAATAGATGCAGAGGAGTTTACAAAAAAAATCAAATAGAGAGCTGAATAAAAGATTGACCCAGAAAGGAGAACGGTCTAAGTAGAGGCTGGAGTTTTCGATTTTTGATTTTCCTCTTCACTCTTTTGAAATTGAGAACAAAAGATTCAATTTTAAACTAAACCCAAAAAAACTATTTCAAGTAAGAATCGAAAACAGAAAGAGAGACATGTATACCTTAGTGGAAACTGAGCTAACGATAATGGAGAAGAAGATCGAGCGAGATCGAAAAGAAAAAAGTAACGAAGAAGAAGAAGAAGATCGAGTTTACGATTACATGTTTTGTTGTTATTTCTTTAAAACGACAAGGGCATTAGTGTAATTACATGGTTGAGCTGCGCGTTTTGAATTCGGATCGCTGAAACAACTAGCGACTAAAAATTATGTTCGTTGGTCGCTGAACCAACAACAAACAAACGAACAACTTTTGGTCACTGTCGCTAGTTTCTGTCACCAGCAACAAGAAAACGAACATGCCCAAGTTTTACGAATAGATCACAAAAATTATATCGCGCAGTTTAAGCAACGAATGTTTACATATTAAGAGTAGTAATGATTTTCTTCAAATACTATATCAAAGCAATCGATCATAGTATTAGAGAAATCTCTTCTTTGTCATTGTGGCTCTTCTTTCACTGGCTTCATGGACCAAGACTATTGGTCTTGGACAGAAGAGAAGTCTCAATTTCTCATATCTATCTTGATTAAATGACGTGATGTTTGCTGGTCTATTGCACCCTCTAGGCACTTAGAATCTCTCTATAAAATAAAAGGGAATTCAAGACAAATATCAATCTTTAACGATTTTGCCTTGTCAATTCAAGAGGTAATTGATTTTGATAGGAGAAATTTTGAAGTATATTTTTCTTTCGAGTTTAACGGGATTCATTTAATAGACAAACTTTGATAGTTTACAATACTTATCCACAAAATACATGCTTTGCTTTCCAAACATATTTTAAATAATTTTCAAAATCATCGCTACTAATATCCTATGTCTATATTTCAATCCAATACGTCAGAAGTTCAATGGAATCTCGAGCTTCGAGACTTGTTCTTTGGATGTATCGCTATTTACAAAACAATAATATAGAAAACAAATCAGCCTACACAATTATTGTTCAATAATACTTATATATGTATGTACACTACACTGCATATAAATATTGCAAGTGATTGCATCAATATAAGCTTAGTCTCTAATGCATTGTACAATTCACCAAATGTTGTAGTTACATGTGGCCACATGCTAATATATTCATAGTTTTTAATCCAAACATAATGATGACACCACTTACGAGATCTCCACAAAGGGTCAAACTTATTGTTCATTAATGTTTGCTAAACCATTATGTTAATGAGAAAAAGGTCCATCATTATGTTTTATGGCTTATGATTTGAAAACGATCACGTTGTTGAGTTTGTTGTTTCCTTCCAATAAATACTCTAATACTGGTATTAACTATTAAGTCAGAGTATTACTCCCTCTGTTTTTAAAAGATTGATTTTCTAGACATTTCACATTTTTTAAGAAACAATCATTGTTTAATTATTTACTTTTATTAAATATTTTTTAATAAACTATAAACCAATAGTAATCTGAAACAGTTAATCATTACGCCTTGAAATCTACGATTTACTAAAATCAATTAATTAAAAATAAAAAAAAATCTAGAAAATCAATCTTTGTGGAACAAACTCAAAACACTAGAACATCAAACTTCAAAAAACGGAGGGAGTAGTATTTTTTTTTTGAATGAACAGAGTATTAGTAACTTTCAAGGACAGTGTAGATGCTTCTTTTTTTTCTATTATTAATTGATTATATAACATCCATTACCTCATATAATTCTGCATATATATTTAGAGGTGACAAAAAAAAAACACTCATCCGCAAATGTAACGTTTGCAAAACAATTAACTAACTAGTCCGATAATCCCTCTTACAACAACAAAACCAAACCAACTTAGAGCATCTCCAAAACTCCAACTCTACTCTATTTTTTTTCTCTAAACTTTTTTATTAAATAACATTTTTTTCCAATTGTATGCTATATTTTATTTTAAAATATAATAAACGATAGGTTTACTCTATATATAAAGCAATTCTACTTTTTATTCTATCTTTTACACTAACTCTGTTTTAGAGTAAGAAATGAAGTGATACATTGGAGAAAAATCATACAAATAAAAAATAGAGATATACATAGGAGATAATCTTAAATGCTTGGTGTGTTTTACTAGGTCTTTAAATATATGTGATTGTGTTTTCAGATTTCTTTTGTATATTTGGTTAGTCTTTTGTATTACTAGGTGAGTACCCGCACTACGTGCGAGCTTTCACTTTATATTTCATAATTATAAGCATATAAATGTAAACATTAGGTTAGTTTTTGTTAATAGGCAAGAAGACAAAATTTCTCTTATAAACGAGATTAC
This sequence comes from Arabidopsis thaliana x Arabidopsis arenosa, assembly GCA_019202795.1. Classification (NCBI taxonomy): domain Eukaryota; kingdom Viridiplantae; phylum Streptophyta; class Magnoliopsida; order Brassicales; family Brassicaceae; genus Arabidopsis; species Arabidopsis thaliana x Arabidopsis arenosa. The sequence goes on along the minus strand of CM032920.1, from coordinate 11,561,171 downwards.
CCAGATACTAAGCATATAAATCTACTTTTTTTTTTTTTTGCATTTACATTTAGATTCCTAACAGAAAACTGTTCTCACTACACATTATCTTTTTATAATATTCTTTCATTACTGTTATCCTTAAACCAAAAGAAGAAGAGAAAATGCAAAGAAGATTGGAGTACCCGTACTAAAATCAATGATCATGGTATTTAGGTACAAATGTTAAGCATTGATAAAGGGGGCTGTCGTTTCGTTTGAACAACGATGTTATTAATTTATAGCAAATAAACAAATAGAACCAAACCTTGATAAGCCTTATTGATTTGTCGAAACATAAATGTAAAATAATTCTCGTCTTTAAATTTTTATCGTTGCCACTTTTACAAAAACAACTAAAACAATACGAACTCCATCACTGAAGAACTCCATCATTGAGGATTTTAGTCCAATAATTTGATGTTAGAGATTCTGACGTTCTCCTCACCATTTTTTAATATATTATATAGAAATTTTTTTAAGAGAATACCTTATTCAAAAAATTGCGGAGTATGAAAAACCCCAATAAAATAATTATATTGAAGAAAAAAGAAATAATAATTAAATATAATTAGTATTAATACAATTAAATAAGTTAATTTTTAATATGTATAATTAAATAATATATGTTCCACTAACTTACATTAATTATTAGTGGACACATGTCAAATACTAAAGTGATGATGTGTCATTCATATGGAGAGAGTTGGCCAACTTTCATATATATGATTTAATTTGCAATGGTTATGTAATATATTGTTAATTGGATTTCATGTTTTTTGAGTTTTGGCTTTTCTTTTCAAATTTAGTTATTCTTTTTAGAATTAAAATTATTTATTTTTGGTTGAATACATGATTAGCCACGAAAATTACACGTAAACAAGTTTTATATTCATAGCTGGGAAACCACTAATATAGTAAGTGGCTACTTGCATAAAATGTGGCTTAAACAACCTAGTCACAGTTTTGCTACTCATATTCCGTAGCCAATATCATCACGGAATGACGGTGATGTGGCTAAATTAGTCATTAAATGTATAGTGATAATTTTGTAATTAATTATAACCACAAAATAATAAAAATGCGACGCTATAGTCATGATTTATTTTAGTAACTATTAATGACTATGTTGGTTAATAGCCACGAATATTTAAGCTCAATCACTAAACTTATAGTGGCTATACGTATTTTTATATTAGTATATATATCTAACCATTTTGAACGATTATTTCCTTAAAATTGTTTGAAAGTGCTATCGAACGACTTATCTTTGGATAAGTAACAATACAATCGTGACACTGTATCATATCATATGTATCTATCATACTTTCAAATTTTGTTATAAATTTGTTATCATATCTTTTCCACCCTCGTAGCATTATATCATTTTGTTCATATAACAATACTGCTACTCTTACAGTATCGTCCTTAATATATATGGATTTTTGAATCTTTTTATTACTTTTCCACAAAAATTGCCCTTAAACATTTTCCAAGTGGTGAAGAGATCGAGCCGATGAATGCACTGTAAATGAGTTTATCTTGATGACGCCTTTTTGTAAAATCTGGATTTGTTGAAGTAGTTGTCCCAACGATGACGGTAGCAGGCAGAACACTTTGGATTAACTAAGGTGATCGACAAGCTCATATTCATCGAGAAGCATGAACTTGAAGTTTCCACATGATGTAGTTTTGTGTTGTTAGCTTTGAAATGTTTGACATACTGATATTGAAAATTTATTTGAGTTGATCACAAAGATTGTTTCACTGTTGTTTTTAGAAGAAAATATGGTGACAGCTAGATTTTTTTTTTTTTTTAAAGGTTTTTAGAATTTTTGCCTCTAATACCGTATAAAGATTAAACGATTTTTATTAGACGTAGAATAAGAAATTACACAAATATATACAAACTCATCTCAAGGTTTAGAATAAAAGTTAATTACTATTAGATCCCTTAACTTATTATTTATTTATACTCTTATACCTTTTTCTTCTAACTACATTTTTTTAAAAAGAAGAAAACGGTGAGACTGTACTTGTAAGGTCTTTTTGCATAAAAGTATAAAATTCAATTCTTGTGTGTCGGTGGTTTCCTGATACTCTCGTACTCTTATATTTTCAGTACATTTCCCACGTGACCAACCATTATTTTACTCCTTTTCTTAGTCCAATTATAGTTTTTTTTTTTTTTCATCTGTCCAATTATAGTTATCTAGCACCTCATTTTATTTTTAACTTTTATAAAAACTATTATTAGCTTACTTTATAGATTTTCCTAAAATTCACAGGCCCACAAATTTTATAAGAAAGTATTTGCATTACATTTGATAATTTTGGAGTCCTCGTAAATTCATTATTTCTGTCATTTTCAATATCATCAATTTTTAGTGATTTGTCTTCCGGTTGCCAAAAAATGCTCTAAAAGTACTAATAACATGTGTACCAGGGCTGGGCAAAATATTCGTTCGATCCGCTTCGATTTGGTATTCGATTTGATTTGATTCGAAAAATCCGAATATCCGTAAGATTTTGGACCAAAGCAAATAGGAAAATGTAGTATTCGTAAAAAGCGAAGCAAATAACAAATATTGCTTTTTAAAAAATCGAATATCCGCTTCGATCCATATCTTTTGATATATATTAGAATATATAGTTATGTCAATATATAGATATCATAAATAGTTTGTGTATTATTGTTACCTTATGTTTTTATGTTAAGATGTTTGTTTTATCATTTTTCTTTAATGTTATGTTTTGATCAATGACATCTTAATCTATCGGGTTTTGGTTTTTGAAATTAGTTTGATAACATTTTGTTGACCGGTGATAACAACAACAGTTATGTTTGATATTTGGAACTTATTGTGAAAGCATGTTAAATAAAAACTTTAAATATCTGATATGGTTATATCTATATATACATTTTTGAATCACTTTTAGCAAATAAATCCTGGACTTGGAACTTATTTACAATACAATGCCATTGGCATTTAATGTTTTAACAAAAAATTTCTCAAATCTAAATATTAATCGATTTTGTTACTAAAATTTAGGAAACTAAAAGAAAAAAATTACAAAAATCATTTAAATTTTTCCTAATTCTTCATTAAAAAAAAAATTTGTTTTAGTTTTATGTTTTTTTTTTTATTTTTTCATATGTTTGATTATGTTTCTTGCCAATCATGTTTGTTCAATACAATATCACTCTTCTTGAGAAGATCGAAATTGATTTTATTTTATTTTGAATCACTTTTTGGAGAGTATGATCTTCCTCTTATAGTAGTTCATATGTAGAAGCCATCCATCACAATTTAAAGTACTTTTGTGTTAGTAAAGTAAGAATTTACAAAGAATGTCATCACATTAAAGTCAAAAAACAATTATTATTTTTGAAATATTATTATTGATATATTTTAAATTTATAAAACATTATTAATTAAAATATCATGAGACGAGTTATATAGCGGGACGGGTTTCGATTAATATAACATGGGTTATATCTATACTTTATTATTTTATCATCACTAATTGTTTTTAGTTACAACATTAATATAAAATTATGTAACTTTAATACTAAATTAAAAACCATAAAATTTAATATTTATTATATATATGAATAAAACATTTGCCCCGTGGTGTACCACGGGTTAAATCCTAGTAGTTTACAGATTTTTTTAATATTTATATTTTTCAAAGCGGATATCCGCAAATATCACAAAAAAATTTGGATATTCGAATTTCCGGATATCCGAAAATTTTCGAATCAAAGCAAATCACAAAATCAGGTATTCGGTTAAAACGAATCGAATAACAAATATCACAATTTTTCCGGATATCCGGTTCGTGCCCAGGCTTAATGTGTACTGCCCATTTTAAGATTACGAAATTTATCAAACACAAAACTTTGAAAATTGTCTTTTTGCAGATGGGTTTACAAATTTGGATATTTTTGAAGACCCGAAAAGACCTTTTTAATGTATAGAAGATGCTTGAAGAAAATGTTATACTGTTTGGATATTTTATGGGAATATTAGACATTAACTTGCAATTTCTAGTTGTAGTAAATCATGGATCATTTATTTTTCGCTTGCCCTTATTCGTTCATGGTGTGGATTGGAGTGGTAGATGACTTGCTGAGAACTGAACCGGATCCTGATTGGGCTGATACACTTCAGCGGCTCATCACTCATCCATATGCGAGGTATGACTACATTCTCCTCCGTTTGTGTTTCCAAGCAACCATATATTATCTATGGCGGGAAAGAAACGAGAGAAGACACAACAACCTACATCGTACGCACTACCAACTAGCCCGTACGATTAATAGAATTATACGATCAAGAATCGTGTCTTTACGATACTACGAGAATAAGAAGCTACGAGGGTTGATCCAACGGTTGTTTAGCTCAAGGCGAACTCACTAGCAGTTTTTGTTGCTCTGTTCTACTTTCCAATGTTTATGCTCTGTTTCTCGTTGCTCTATTTTTTCATTTGTTGTAAATAACTTTATTCTCATCAATTAATTTCACATTTCATAAAAAAAAAGATATCGATAATACTGAGTTTCGAAAAGAACAAAATTTACAGTCTTATAAAATTAATAAAAAAATGTTGATTAGATGCTAGATCAAAATTGCCGTTGCCTTCTGGTTTTAATATTGAGTAATGAATAAATAATTAAATTAACTAAAATTCAAATTAAATTAGATAAATATATATTAAACAAATATAAATTGATTGTTCCATCATTTTTTTATAGCTTTGCAAACAAAAAAGTTAGTTTGGAGGTTTAAAGTGTTAGTAAAACAATCTTGGTGGTTTATAGTGTTAATAGAATTCTTTCGAGGTTTAAAGTGCTTCCCAATTACACTTTGAGGGTTAAAAATGTGATTTTCCCAAAATTTATTTATTAAATTTTGAATGTTGATATTTCGGAAGTGTCGGTAAACTAAAATAAACTAATTCTCGCACTATACACCCACTTTATTATTTTAATATTTTATTTTCCATACTTCTTTCTTTTACTACAGACGTCGTCAAACCGCCGTAATAATATTTTTCTTTTTGGTCTCACTTTTCAAAAAGCTTCAAAACGAAACTTTAATGAACAAAAAAAAAAAAAACAAATCCACTCGCATTTTAATATTCAACATTATGCGTACGGTGCAATGCAATGCACAGTGTTGCAGTGTGTACACTTAACACGGACTATTACAAAGTCCACGTCTTATCCTACGTGTAACAATCTCATAAGTTCCTGTCTGAACTGGACCCCACAACGTAAAATAAAAAAAAATCAACCACTCTCTTTCCATCATCTCTTTTGGCTTTCTTCTCTCCTACTCTCTCACCATCACTGAGTTAATAGAACAAACCAAAACAAAAAATATCGAACCATCACCAGCAGAATCTTAGCTGGATTCATCACTCTCCTCTAAAGTTTCTCTCTTCACTTTTCTCAGATCTTGAAGAAGAAAGAAGAAGAAGAAAAACACAATGCTCTTCTTCTTCTTATTCTTGTTCTTCTTCTACTTACTCTTATCTTCATCCTCCGATCTAGTCTTCGCAGACCTTCGTGTCCTCCACGAACCTTTCTTCCCTGTAGATTCACCACCACCGTCACCACCATCACCACCACCGCTTACTAAGCTACCATTCTCTTCAACTACTCCACCATCTCCAGACCCAAACGCTTCTCCTTTCTTCCCTTTATACCCTTCATCTCCACCACCACCATCACCAGCCTCATTCGCTTCTTTTCCGGCGAATATCTCATCTCTAATCGTCCCTCACGCCACTAAATCTCCACCTAACTCCAAGAAACTCCTTATAGTCGCTATCTCCGCCGTCTCCTCCGCCGCTGTAGTCGCTGTACTTATCGCTTTACTCTATTGGCGTAGAAGAAGAACCAACCAAGATCTTAACTTCTCCGATGATAGTAAAACTTACACCACCGACAGTAGCCGTAGAGTCTACCCTCCTCCTCCTCCGGCAACGGCTGCTCCAACACGACGCAATGCGGAGGCTAGAAGTAAACAGAGGACGACGACAAGGACGAGCTCCACCAATAACAGCTCTGAGTTTCTTTACTTAGGAACAATGGTGAATCAAAGAGGAATTGAAGAACAATCTCTTAGTAATAATGGATCAAGCTCAAGAAAACTTGAATCTCCAGATCTTCAACCACTTCCTCCATTGATGAAACGAAGTTTCCGGTTAAATCCAGAAGTTGGTTCAATCGGAGAAGAAGAAGAAGAAGAGTTTTACTCTCCACGTGGCTCACAAAGCGGGCGAGAAACATTAAACCGGGTCGGAGTTCCGGGTCAAAACCCTAGATCTGTTAACAATGATACTATCTCTTGCTCATCTTCAAGCTCTGGTTCACCAGGAAGATCAACGTTTATCAGTATCTCTCCTTCAATGAGTCCTAAAAGATCTGAACCAAAACCTGTAGTAATCACCACACCAGAACCACCGGCAAGGATTTCTCCGGCGGATTTAACAGATTATAGATTTGTTCGGTCTCCGTCACTATCGTTAGCTTCTTTATCGTCGGGATTTTGTCCGGTGAAAAACTCCGATGAAGGAGGATTGAATCAAATCTCTAGATCTCCGACGGTTACATCACTCACAGCTTCACCGGAGAATAACAAAAAAGAGAACTCTCCGTTATCATCTGCTTCAACTTCACCGGAAAGACGACCAAATGATACACCGGAAGCTTACTTGAGATCTCCTTCGCATTCTTCTGCTTCTACATCACCGTATAGATGTTTTCAGAAGTCTCCGGAGGTTTTACCGGCGTTTATGAGTAATCTCCGGCAAGGTTTGCAATCTCAGTTACTATCTTCTCCTTCTAATTCTCATGGAGGACAAGGTTTCCTTAAGCAGTTAGATGCATTACGTTCTCGTTCACCGTCGTCTTCTTCTTCATCAGTTTGTTCTTCACCGGAGAAAGCTTCTCACAAGTCACCGGTTACATCTCCAAAGTTGTCTTCCCGGAATTCGCAGTCTCTAGCATCATCTCCGGATAGAGATTTTAGTCATAGCTTAGATGTATCACCACGGATTTCGAACATTTCACCACAAATTTTACAGTCTCGAGTGCCTCCGCCTCCTCCGCCTCCTCCACCATTGTGGGGACGACGGAATCAGGTGACTCAAAAGGCGGAGACAATCTCGAAACCGCCTTCTCTTACACCGCCTTCACATCCATTTGTGATCTCATCCGAAAACTTGCCAGTGACTTCTCCAATGGAGACTCCAGAGACGGTTAATGCCAATGAGCCGGCAGATGAAACTCGGAAACCGAAGCTAAAGGCGTTACATTGGGATAAAGTTAGAGCAAGTTCGGATCGTGAGATGGTTTGGGATCATCTTCGATCAAGCTCTTTCAAGTGAGTTAATGCTTTACTCTATTTATATGATACTATATGCTTAGTGAGAATGTGGTTGTTGAGATTATGAATGTGGTTGCAGATTAGATGAAGAGATGATTGAGACGTTGTTCGTGGCAAAGTCGTTAGATAACAAACCAAATCAGAGTCAGACAACTCCAAGATGTGTTCTCCCGAGCCCGAACCAAGAGAACAGAGTCTTGGACCCTAAGAAGGCTCAGAATATTGCGATACTGCTTCGTGCACTTAATGTCACTATAGAAGAAGTTTGCGAGGCTCTTCTTGAAGGTAAACTATGCTGCCACATACATAGTTTCTCATTTTCTTCTCCTTTTATCTCCAGAATTATAGTTATTATGTGTTTGTTTAGCTAGTAAGAATCATTGTGAACTAAGAATTTGCAGTCCTGAATGGTAAACCGGTTAAAGGTTTTTCGATGATATAGTTGAGTTATTCTGAAAGCTTCACTTCTTTCATGGTGTGGAGATTCTTGGTTATATTCAAGTTTGGTTATGCTTTTTCAGGTAATGCTGATACACTTGGGACTGAACTTCTTGAGAGCTTACTGAAGATGGCACCGACAAAAGAAGAAGAACGCAAATTGAAAGCGTATAAGGATGATTCGCCCGTTAAGCTTGGACATGCCGAGAAATTCCTTAAGGCAATGCTAGACATCCCTTTTGCCTTTAAAAGAGTTGATGCGATGCTCTATGTTGCTAACTTTGAGTCCGAGGTTGAATACTTGAAAAAATCTTTTGAGACTCTTGAGGTATTATATTTATAGCAAGTTCCTTTCTCTTTTTTTTACCGTAGTGTTTGTATCGGATCATGATTTCATTCCAAATGTTTTGGGTAGGCTGCTTGTGAGGAACTAAGGAACAGTAGGATGTTCTTAAAGCTTTTGGAAGCGGTTCTAAAGACGGGAAACCGTATGAACGTTGGAACAAACCGAGGGGATGCTCATGCGTTCAAGCTTGACACACTCCTCAAGCTAGTCGATGTCAAAGGCGCTGATGGGAAAACAACTCTCTTGCATTTCGTTGTACAAGAGATAATCAGAGCAGAAGGCACACGTCTCTCAGGTAACAATACAGATGACATCAAATGCAGGAAACTAGGCCTCCAAGTCGTATCAAGTCTCTGTTCAGAGCTAAGTAACGTCAAGAAAGCTGCTGCAATGGACTCAGAAGTACTAAGCAGCTACGTCTCCAAGCTTTCTCAAGGCATCGCCAAGATTAACGAAGCTATCAAAGTCCAATCAACGATCATAGAAGAAAGCAACAGTCAGAGATTTTCGGAATCGATGAACACGTTTCTGAAAAGAGCTGAGGAAGAGATCATCAGAGTACAAGCTCAAGAGAGCGTCGCATTATCACTTGTGAAAGAAATCACCGAGTATTTCCACGGAAACTCGGCTAAAGAAGAAGCGCATCCGTTTAGAATATTCTTGGTGGTTAGAGACTTCCTTGGAGTAGTAGACAGAGTCTGCAAAGAAGTAGGGATGATAAACGAAAGAACAATGGTTAGTTCTGCTCATAAGTTCCCTGTTCCAGTGAATCCAATGCTGCCACAACCTCTTCCTGGACTCGTAGGACGAAGACAATCTTCTTCTTCGTCGTCTTCTTCTTCCGCTTCGTCATCAGACGACGAACATAACTCATCTCATTAGTTTCTTTAAGGTGAGATCTCAGCTTTTGTATGTGCATGTTGTTGTAAAAAGTATCCAGCAATGGATTGTTTTGTCATAATAGATTTAAATATATATAGAGGGAGGGAAAAAATGTCAGAGACAAAGAAGTATTTTTCTTTTCTTCATTTGTGTAAAAAATAATATAGGTTTACGTTAAAATTTGTTCATCTGATCCGTGTGTACCACGAAAGAATGTGGAAGCAAACATATTTCTTATTCAAGCTTCGTTGCTGAGTATAATGATACCTCTGTATTTATGTCTCAAACTAGTTACAGTAATTGTTGGATTATAAGGTAAAATTACATAACTCTTGTAAGAAATGTTTTTTTCGGCATTACATAACCCAATCAACTAAACTATCATGGGACAAGACAACCATAATGTCTTCTAGTCTAAGTAACCTAAATGTCTCACTCATTATGCAACAACTAAGGTGTTTCTATAAACTCTAGATGATTCATTCAGATATAAATCTTCTTCTTGTGAACCCTAGATCCCGAACACGGCTTTCTATAAACTGCGAATATGGGACAAGACACCATAATGTACCCAGAAAATATCATCATGGACACAACTCTATAAACAATATGAAAAGGTCATAAAGCTCAATCTGAAACAAAAACTAAGGTGTCCAAGTTTTAGGATCAATCAAGATCTATCACAAAGCGTAAGTGTCCTCACTGGTCTTGGTTTATACAAAAGACACTTGAATAATTTGATTATCAGGACAATATATGCTCGTTAGATAAGAGATATAAGTATATAACCAACACTATATTATTCCACTGGCCAGGAATAAAAAACTGGAAAACGTTTGGAAAACAAGTTATATAAAATAGCAATACACAAATATCATTTAAAATCTCAAGAGTTGGATAGAATGCATACATTAGTATGCCTGGGCATTCGGATTTCAAATCGGATTCGGATCGGATATATTCGGATTCGGATAATTCGGGTATGAGAGTTTATTATCCGTTCGGATTTTATGATTTTTCGGTTCGGTTTCGGTTCGGATATATTCGGATTCGGATAATTTGGGTAGGAGAATTTATTATCCGTTCGGATTTTATGAGTCATCGGTTCGGTTTCGGTTCGGATAGGTGTCGGATTCGGATTGGTTTTCGGGAAAAAAAAACTTAAAAATAGTTCAATCTTTATAAAAATTGGTTTAATCTTACTAAAATTTGGTTAAATTTTGCAAAAATATGTATAATTTTAACAAATATAACTAAAATTTTTTCCAAATCTAGGATATTTAGGATATTTTTGTTATTTGCTATAAAATTACAACTAAATATAACTAATATTTTTGGATATATAATTTTTATTTCCGGTTTTCGGATATCCTTTCGGTTTTCGGTTCGGATCGGGTTCGGTTCGGATAATTCGGATAGGAGAATTCATTATCCGTTCGGATTTTGTGACTATTCGGTTCGGGTTCGGTTCCGGATTTTTCGGATCGGTTTCGGATCGGTTTTCGGATTTCGGGTTTTATGCCCAGGCCTAAGTATGACCATAATAAATCACTACCTCAAGTACCCTTTTACCTACTTCAAAGAACCTTGATGGATCTGAACAAAAGTTGGAACATAATTGACGAGAAGTGAGCATACAGATTTCCCATCTTGATGATCGACTTGTATGAATTTATTTTCTCCTAATTAAAATGTTTAAGAAGTTGTTGGAGACCCCATTTTTTTTACCGGGACACACTAAAACTTTGTTCTCTCGGTCGACCAAGAAATTCATGGGACTACAAAAGTGAAAAGGATGGTGGAAATTGGGTAAATCAAATGATAGAAACTTGATCCATGACGCGGCTCTTTTACTCTCAATCTTAGTTGCAATCCATACATTATTAGCGGGTACCTGCCTGTCCTGAGTAAGCAAACAAAGTTGTTGCTTTTCTCTTGTCACTGCTAAGCTTAAAATATTATAATAATGATGATCACCCGGAAGAGACACCCTTCTAAATCTCTCTGTTGAAAAATCAAAACTTTGTAAGAAAATCCCATCGCCTTCTCTAGAAGCAAGCCAGTAAATGTTTCCATTCACTGACATAACGCAGCTCTTCCACAATGGTAACCAGTCTCTACTCTCACTAATAACCTTCCACGAATTAGAGGTAAAGTCATAGATTTCGAACTCAAGTAAGCCTGGGTGAGTTTTACCAGTGTGAACAATCCTCAAGATTTTGTACTTGTTGCTTGAGGATATACCGAGAGCAAAGTATTCGAACTCTTTGTTGGTACTTCTCGGTTGAATCCACCTTGTTTCACGTGAAAGCGGATTCCAAACAACCAGTCTATCGTCTTTGGTGGTGCATAGCAATAAGCCATCGCAGTGAAAGACGTTTCGTATATCGACTTCTTCTGAAAAATTATGAGAAAGAGGATCTTTTAGGCTAAATTGACTTGTTAGGTTTACCTTGTTGTTGTTAACTTTATGGATCTCCACGCTAGCTAAATAAACCCTAGAGTCAATCAACATGATGATTTGAGACGGCTTTTTTGCAAGTATCTTATCTTTGATCAGATCGTTCCATCCTTTGCATGCCCATCGTAATCTTGCCAAAGAAGTCAACGGAACCCTAGAGAGTATCTCCACTACCAAATCCTCCGGAATATATTTTGTGCTCCTCTTCTTCGGCTTCATCTCATTCATGTTTCTCATAAGTCATACCAAAACGTTTTCCTCTATCAAGGAGAGAATCAAATATCTAGGTCTTCGCTTCGTTGCTGTGATTTGTAGAGTGACGTCATATACAAACAATTGGGGACTTCGGCCCAGATCCAGCTATAGTTTGGGCTTTTGGGCCTGAGATCCAGCTGTATAAAATTTATTACTAAAACCAAATATATTCGAGATTAATGAAACGCAAATTTAAGATCAAACAAATGAATCCCTTTTAAAATATTTTTGTTTGTTTGTTTTGGGTGTATGAAATTCTCTAAATTTAAATGTTTAGATATAATTAATATAGATAAAGGCCTTGTTCAAAAAATCGCTAGGCGATAGTCGGGCGCTCGAGGTGGGTCTAGCGCCTAGCAAGAAAATCGGAGATTAAGCGGGGATTAATCGGGATTAGTTTTAAGGCTATTTAATGTTTTTAAAACATGTTTATCCATATAATTCAAACTTTTATGTAATGTTGTTTTCAAAGTTACATTAAACACATGGAAATAACTATACAACTTATTTTTAAAACTAGATTATGTACCCGCGCATTACGCGGGATTTTAGTTTTAATTTTTTTTATCAAAGCGAATCTTTTTTTTTTGGTAGGCACCGGGAGGCAATGCCTCCCGTTAGTTTTAATTTTTTTATCAAAGCGAATCTTTGAATATAAATCTAATCAATTAAATTTTAATTTTTTTTTTAACTTTTTTTTTCCAATTTTACTTTATTCATGTGCATTATCTTTCCAAAGTATTAAAAACATTCTCTCACTTTTCACTACAATTTTTCTCGTTATCTTCTATGATATACTCATCGTCTCCCGACATTGACTCTTTTTCACCTTATATTGACTCACATAGAATATACTCAATTGTGAATTAGTTCTGAAGATAGATTGTATATCTTTTCTCCTTCATATCTTTGAATACTCAATTCTATTTTAAACGTTGCATGATCTTTTTACTAAAGTAACCATCAAAAAATCTGAGAAAATATTTTGTCATAAGGTTTCTTTAGCCATGTTTTGGTGCATGTAAAATTGTTTTATAAAAAAATATTACATATATAAACTCATTCTTATATATTCACAAACATCATATTTTAATATCAAATTTTTTCACTTTATCTTGACTGTTTGAAAAATACAAAATTCTCTTTTTTAAAATATGTAAATTAAGAAATCATAAAAATTATACTAGTTTTTAAATACGTTCATTTTTTATAACAAAATCATTGTTATTTCTAATTTCCAAATAGCATTCTCAAATATTATTATTATAAAGTTTTATTATTTGAGTAGATTATTTTATTTTCATTTGTGATGTTTAGGATAGTTTTTTGTTTTGTTTCAAATCAGCATCATTTTTTTCAATCTATGTTAATTTTCTAAACACTGATTAATAATTAGTTTTTCTTAGGTATTCATTTTTTATATAAAAAAATGTTCACTTTTTAATTGAAAAAACATTAATAATATAGGCAAATTTATTAACCTAACTATTTATATTATATTATAATTATAAATGATAATATGTATTCATTCCTTTTTATTTTTTAATTGGTATCATGAATTAATACTTTAAACTTAACAAATATATTCTCAAATTCTAAATGTGTATTTTTTTTAAAAATGAAGTACTTATTTTAGTTAGGACCTTTAAATTTGGTATTTTTTAACTCTTATTTTTTTTAATTCAACTAAATAATTATAACTCTTAAAAGTGATTGTTTTATAGTTTTGGACGTTTGTTATCCAATCGGTTTTGGTTCGGTTCCATTCGGTTCTGGTTATTTTGGTTCTAGAGTTTAGTATCTATTCGGGTATTTTGAAATTTTGGTTCGGTTTCGGTTTGGTTCCGGTTCTTTCAGTTTTAAAATTTAGTATCCATTCGGGTATTTTACTTCGGATATTTTTGGATATTTCAGTTATTTTTGAATATTTTGGATACTTTTCGGTTATTTTCTAGTGTTTTTATATAGTTTTGAGATATTTTTGATTATTCAGTCTATAAAAAACTAATATTTTTAGATATATAATTATATTTCGGGTACCCGAAATATTTCGGATCGGTAACGATTCAGTTCCGGTTCTTACGGTTATAGGATTTAGTATCCATTCGGATATTTTCAAATTTTCGGTTCGGTTTTGTTCTTTTTGCTCCGTTTCCGCTTCTTTAAATACATGTAAATTATGATACTAACTTACGATCTCATATAAATTATTCTAATTTTAAAATACATTTTTAGTCCTTAATTTTTACTTCTAATTAAAAACTCTTCAATATACCATTACTATTCTAATTTCTAAATAACATTCGTAAATATTATTATTACACAGTTTCTTATTAATATTTCATAAATACTGATTAATATTTAATTTTTCTTTTTTTAGGTATTCATTTGATTTAAAATAAAACCCACCAGTTTTTAATTTATAAAACAGTGATAATATAGAAAGTTTTATTAATGTAACTATTTTTATTATATTATAATTATAAATAATAATATGTACTCAATCTTTTCAAATTTAGTATCCATCCGGATATTTTCAAATTTTCGGTTCGGTTTGGTTCTTTTTGCTCCGTTTCCGCTTCTTTACATTCGGTTCAGTTAATTTGCCCAGACCTTGTTACATTAAAATATATCATAAGTTTCTTTTTCCTAACCCTAACCATTTAAAAATATTTACTCATTATATGTTAAGACATGATTATCGAACTTTAAATTTATCTAATCTAAATTCAATAGTTTTATATTTTGTGTTGTATATTTATTTTTTCGTTTTTTCATATTTAATTTATTTTTTTGTAAATTATTGATTTTTAATGAAAAGTAATAATTTAAATGTGTGAATTCTTGACTCGTATGTTGTTTCCATTATTATTACACAAGTATGGTGATGCGAGTCAAGTATGTTGACTAAAGTAAACTCATATGAAATGAATGAATTTTTCTGATTTATATTTAACATCGTGTTAAACCTTTGAGGCATGTAAGCGTGGTAGGATAGATAAGATAGAGATATTTATGATTTGGTCAAAACTTTCCTTAAGGTACGATGGTCTTGCTTCAAACTGTGGTCTCCAAACCTATTGAAGCGGCACGAATATTATGTTTATACATTTTTATAAATTGATGTTCAAACTCAACAAATTTACTTTTAGTATGTAATAATAATTAATACTTAAAATATCTGTTTATGAAATAAACTCTTTTTTGATAAAATTTCATAGATGGCTACCGAGACTGATTCATCTTATATAACTTTTGTTACTATGTGGTACCTACCAAATATTTTTGATTATTTTTTATGTTGTATATTGTTTTGTAAAACAAGTACGAATAGAGATAGTTTTTGAAATTCAAATGATTATCATTATTTTTAACATTTTTTTTTTGTGGTCAGTTTTAGTTTTTGTTTTAATAAATAACATATGTGGATGTCATCACATTTCATTATTTTTGTGGGCTCCACATATCTTATTTATTAAAACAAAAATCATTAAAACTAAATTAACTCACACACTTTATATTATTAAATTTCATTAAAAACAATAATTTACAAAAGATAAATTATGAAAAACGAAAAACTAAATATACAACACAAAATATGAAACTTTTGCATTGAGATTGGTGAAATATAAAATTAGATAATTATATTTTAACATATAATGAGTAAATATTTTTAAATGGCTAGAGATAGGAAAAAAAAACTTATCATATATTTTAATGGTAAAACAATAACTTTTAAGAGTTACAATTATTTAGTAGAATAAAGAAAATAAGATTTCAAAAAATACTAAATTTAAATGTTCTTACTATAAAAAGGTAAAAATAAAAAAAAATCCTAAACATTACAAATAAAAATAAAATAATCTAATCGAATAATAAATTGTGTAATTATAATATTTGAGAATGTTATTTGGAAATAGAATAGTAATGGTAGATTGAAGAGTTTTTTAATCAGAAATAAGAATGATTTTGTTTTTAAAAATTAAATGTGTTTTAAAATTAGAGTTAATTTTATGATTTCGTAATTTACATAGTTTAGAAAAATCAACAAAAAGAATACTATATAGAATCATAATATACGTCAAATTATATATGTGAAAAGAGATATATTTTTCAAACAGTCAAGATAAAGTGAAAATTTTGCGTTAAATCCGATTTTTGTGAATAAGAATGAGTTTCTATGAGATTTGTTGTCTATAAAACAATTTTACATGCACTAAACATGGTCAGAGAAATCTTATGAAAAAACATTTCTATAGATTTTCTGATGTTTACTTTAATAAAATTAGATCATACAACTTATGAAAATGAATTGAGTAGTCAAAGATAGGAAAGATAAAAGATATACGATCGATTTAAGAACTAATTCATAGAAGATATCAAGTGAATTATAGAAGATAACGAGAAAAATTGTAGTGAAAAATATGAAAATTTTTTTTACTACTTTGAAAAAATAATGCATATAAATAAAGTAAAATTTCTATAAAATTTAAATGATTAGATTTATATTCAAAAATTTGTTTTGATAAATATTTTAAATTAAAATCTCGTGCAACGCACATGTACATAATCGTGATGACATAGATGCTGATGTGGACACCTTAGATGGAGAGACAACTCTCCCATTATATATATAGATTATTTTTTTGTTAATGTAAACAACTAAATGTATGTTGGTAGATCTAAGTTATTTTATGGAAAAACTATGTATTATTATCACCATAAATTTTTATTTAGAAAAGTCAAATGAAAACTAAAAAATAATCCTACATTGATTTAAAAAAAAAAACAATTAAGGGTTAAGTAAACGAGTAACCATATTAGACAAAAGAAATAGGTGTTTAAACAATGAAGAAAGAGAAAAAAAAAATAACTCCAAATACACTCTTCGATTACCAGCCTCCACCACTTGTTTATGGTCACTAATTAGACATAAATTCCCAGAAATTAATACATCTGTCACACACAAAAAAAAAAAAAAGAATTGGCAAAACACATAAGTCCCACATCGGAAACTTGAAAGGAATCCCCACAGATGATGTATTATAAATACCTTCTCTCGTCCCCAACTCAAGTTAATAATCGAACAAGCTATTACCAAGTTTAGGCCCAATTCGTTTAGGATTTGGGTTCAAAATTGTTCAAATTTTACATTTAATCGACGATTTTCAACGCCTAATTGACTGATAAATCGGTCAAACGATTAGTCAATCCGATTAGGGGTAAATCGTGACGGTATACTTCCGCCGAGCGCCTAGGCGGCCGATTTTTTGAACAAGGTAACGGGTTGGGTATTCAGCGGATTGGCTAATTTTACCGTTTCTTTTTCAAATATACTCTCTTTTGCATATCAAAAATAGATAATAAAAAAAAGTAATACCAATAAGGGTCGGGTCAGTCAAATAGTGGTTATCCCAAAATTTGAAGATACTCCCCACTATTTTTAACATCAATTATTTATAACGGATAGAAATATTTAATATCACTTATTTATTTTTTTGGTAAGCAGATGGGAGAAAAATCTCCCCAATTTATTAAAAATTCAATTAAAAAATTACAATCGAACATCACGTGGAAACGCAGTCCCACTAATGTCATCTAAAACAATATGATTAACAACATCCGGTCTAGCCTCAAGCAAGTGAAATCCTAAAGGTAACGAAAACGCATAGTTCGCTAATCCATCCGCGAGGCGATTAGCTTCCCTATAGACATGCAAAATCCGGACTATCTTTAATATCACTTATTATAATTGCAACAAATAAGTTTATATTAACCGAATACTTATTTGTGAATGATGCATATTAACGTTGCTTACAAAATCGATGCAAATATTTAGAGCATATTAATTTTTTATTATTTAATTATTTAATTATTTATTTAAACCAATCAGAACAAGACAACTGTAAAAATGAGTGTCTCAGAGTTTCTCAAATGAGAAACAGTGTCTATCCTCTCTCCTCCTTTTCTAATTTTTTATTCTGTTTTATTGGAGAGTGTCTCACCTAGACACTCCCAATGGACATGCTCTTACTTCAAACGATACAAAATATTTGCATCACCACTTCCGGAATTACTTACATAAATGGTTAAAAGAAAAATTGTTTGCATCAATTATAACTGATACAAATATAGGAAAAAAAATTATGGATGATCTACAAGGATCTCAATATTTTGATCAATTGTGGTTTTTAAATGTTTAGAAAGACAAAGAGGAGATAAGCAATAAAGAAATAAACAATACTTTTTCATAAACAAACGATATACATGTGAATTTATCAGCGACCAGCTTCAATGTCAAACGTTGCTACATTCTTGATGCTGTCATAACCACGACTACTGGTATGGCCTGCTTCAATGTCAAATCTTGCTACATTCTTGATGCTGTCATAACCACGGCTACTGGTATGGCCTTGTGTAGACACGATGTTTCTACCAAGCAAGTGTTCATTCTCCTCAGGGTACTGATCCGACCACTTATGTTTGATTGTTTTGACTCTCAAGGTTTCTAGCTCTGCAACTACTTCTTTCATGCTTGGCCTTTCCTCTCCCATCAGTCTTTTACATTCGACAGCAACTCTAGCAGCTTCTTGGATTTCACTCTGATTGTCCTCGTTCAACACTTGGTCGTCAATAATCTCATGCAACCTATTCTCTTTCGTGGCCGAAACAAAGTAACTCACCAAATGTTTTGAAGTCTCTGGCCTTTCAAAGCACAATGCCTTTTGACCTGATATCAGTTCCATGAGGACTACCCCAAAGCTATAAACATCGCTCTTCTCGTTCAGAAGCCATTTGGTATAGTATTCTGGGTCTAAATATCCGAGAGTGTCTTGCACCATAGTTGTGAACTGCTCTTTATCCATTGGCATCAACTTTGAAGCGCCAAAGTCAGCTACTTTTGCTGTTAAGTTTTCATCCAGGAGAATATTTTCAGTTTTGACATCGCGATGGATGATTGGAATAGAAGTAGCGGAGTGAAGATATGCTATAGCTTCAGCGACTTCTATTGCTATCTTCAGGCGGTGTTCCCATGTAAGAGAAGAAGCAAACATGGAACCGTGCAAATGATCGAAAAGGGTGCCACTGGTAATGAATTCATAGACCAACAAGGGGACTTCAGTCTCTAGACAGCAACCCAAGAGCTTGACAACGTTCTTGCATGTGGTTAATTTGTGAAAGCACGAGCACTTCGTTGATGAATTGCTCTACTTGGTTGTTGTCTCCTAGCCGAGTTTTCTTTATAGCAACGATGGAGTTGTCTGGCAATATCCCTTTGTAGACTGTCCCTTGGCCTCCTTGATGACCCAAGATTCTGCTCTCATCATAACCATTAGTTGCTTCCTTCATGTCATCCTCCGTAAAGATTTTGACATCAATGTTTGATGACCCTTCCCCCGAGAGTCGCTCTATCAACATGTCGCCGCCATTTTTCTCAAAGAATTGTCGTTGGAGCTTGGTGTCCTTCTGGTGCTTCATTATTTTTATTATAAAGCTAATGCTACGCACGATACTCAAAATGCTGATGGTGTTTGCTGATCACATGACAGACAAACAAAGAACATAAGACCCGTAGTAGTTCTGCAAAACAAATTAATCGAAAACGAGTGTAGAGAGCTTACCAAGAATAATTACAATCCAGCTTAAGTACTCATTCTCTAATATATATGCGAGCATGAAAATAGCCATCAAGAAGAAATAAACCACCCAGGACACACCGGGCTCAGGCTGCAACTTCATCTTCTTCTACCTTTCTCTTTCTTTCTCTCCAAATGTGTTTCTCTTTTGAATTTCCTCTCATCGCTTATTCGCTTCTTATAGCTTGAAAACAAACTGTTGATTAAGCTTGAGTTAATCTTATGGTTAAAGTTGACTTGAGAGATAAGTTAGCTTAAGGATAAAGTTTGAATAAGTTTTAGGAGTTATCTAAAACTAAGATTTGAGAATATCTTTGTAAGTCCTAATCAAGTTAGGATTAGGTCTATGTGTTTGTGTATAAATATGAGTTGCCAAGTTGTGGTAGACCATAAGAGAGATTTGTGAGATTGAGAGTTTGTGAGCTTTTGTTTTGAGAGAGTTTCAAAAGCAATAAGAAAAGGTGTTCTTATAATCACAAAGTTTCGATAAAGTGTTTTGTTCTTAGGTCCTTAATTCAATAATTGGTATCAGAGCGAGTTGAATTAAGAAAACCTAAGAAGGTGAAGAAGCCCTGTTCGTCAAAAAAACAGAGCACGTAGAGAAGAAGAAGAAGGTGAAGTAACCCTGCGGAGACGAAACCATGGGAGACCTAATTCCCGCTGGTTACAAACCGAAAGAACCTGATTCCTCAACCATACTGTGTCCTATGTTGAATAGCACAAACTACACCGTGTGGACTATGCGAATGAAACTGATGCTCAAAGTATACAAGGTGTGGGATACCGTTGAGCCAGAATCAAATGATGAAGAGAAGAACAATATGGCCAAAGCTCTTATTTTTCAATCCATCCCGGAATCCCTAACACTACAAATCGGTGAACTTGAAACATCAAAGTCAGTTTGGGAATCGATAAAAACAAAACATGTTGGAGCAGAAAGGGTAAAAGAAGCAAGACTTCAAACTCTTATGGCAGAATTTGATCGCATCAAGATGAAGGAGACGGACACAATCGATGACTTTGCTGGAAGACTTGCAGAAATATCCACAAAATCATCAGCCTTGGGAGTGAAGATAGAAGCACCAATACTTGTCAAGAAATTTCTTAAAAGCTTGCCAAGAAAACGGTACATATATATCATCGCTTCTCTTGAACAGATTCTTGACCTCAATAAAACAAGTTTTGAAGATATCGTGGGGAGATTAAAAGTCTATGAGGAACGGATTTGCGATGAAGAAGAAGAACAAGCCAATGACCAGGGAAAACTCATGTATGCTAACTATGATTCTCAATCCTCCCAAGGAAACTATGGAACAAATAGAGGCCGAGGACAAGGTGGTCGTTATGGCCAGCGGGGAAGAGGACGTGGTAGATACGGAAATCAACAAAACTTTGCTTATAGACAAGACCGAGATACTTCAAAAATAACTTGTTACCGGTGCGACAAGTTAGGTCATTACACATCTTCGTGTCCCGATCGTTTACTCAAACTACAAGAGGCAAAAGAAAATGAGACTGACAACACACAAGAAGCTGAAGAGTTAATGGTACATGAGGTGGTATATCTCAATGAGAAAAACGTGAAACCAAGCCAATTTGAGACGAATATGGATGAGAAAAATGTTTGGTACCTAGACAATGGAGCTAGTAATCACATGTCGGGAAACCGTGAGTATTTTTCTAAAATTGATGAGACGGTCACAGGGAAAGTACGATTCGGTGATGACTCACGCATAGATATTAAAGGAAAAGGTTCAGTCTTATTCATAAGCAAGAACAAAGAGAGAAAAATTCTTGCTGATGTCTACTTTATACCAGATTTAAAGAGCAATATAATCAGTCTTGGACAAGCAACGGAGTCAGGATGCGATGTGAGGATGAGGGAAGACTATTTAACAATGCATGATCGAGAAGGAAAACTCCTAGTCACAGCAAGAAGATCTAGAAACCGATTGTACAAAGTTCTTATGGAGATCGAGCCCACTAAGTGTTTGCAATCAATGGTGTTAAGTGATTACACAAGGTGGCACTCACGTTTAGGACATGTGGGTGTAGAGACTATGAAGACAATGCTAAAGAAAGAGTTAGTCATTGGGATGCCAACAATGGAAGTTGAAAAGGAGACATGTACCTCGTGTTTACTCGGAAAACAAGTAAGAAAAAGCTTTCCCCAAGCAACATCTTATCGAGCAACACAAAAGCTTGAACTCATACATGGGGATCTTTGCGGACCCATCACACCTCCCACTACAGCTCAGAAGAGATACATTTTTGTGCTAATAGACGATCACTCTCGCTATATGTGGACTATCCTTTTGAAAGAAAAAAGTGAAGCCTTCGAAAAATTCAAAAAATTCAAGGTGATTGTTGAACAAGAAACCGGTGAAACCATAAAAACTTTTAGAACGGATAGAGGAGGAGAATTCGTGTCCTATGAGTTCCAAACATTCTGTGAAAGCAACGGCATCACACGGCACCTTACTGCGCCCTATTCTCCTCAGCAAAACGGAGTAGTAGAGAGACGGAATAGAACTTTGATGGAGATGACAAGAAGTATACTAAAGCACATGAATATGCCCAATTATCTGTGGGGAGAAGCTGTTAGACACGCCACTTATCTTATAAATAGAGTTGCAACAAGAGTTTTGACCGCACAAACACCGTATGAAGTGTTCAAGGGTAAGAAGCCAAACGTGGAGCACCTGCGAGTATTTGGATGTGTAGGGTATGCAAAGACAGAGTCTCATCACCTAAAGAAGTTGGACGATAGATCCCGAGCTCTAGTTCATTTGGGAACAGAACCGGGTTCAAAGGCTTACCGATTGTTGGATCCGGGAAATCGCAAAATCATTGTGAGCAGAGATGTTATTTTTGATGAAACTAAGAGCTGGAAATGGAATAACGTAGGTGATGATAATGATTCATACTCGGGAACGTTTAAGCTAAATCTTGAAGCATTTGGTAACAACGGCTTAAGAGAGGAAACATGTGTTGGTAATGAAAGCATAACTGAAGAGGATTGTGAAAATGAAGAACGTATTGAGAGAAGAGATGAATCCATTGAAAGACAAGAGTCTATTGAAACAGAAACAGAGGAAGCAGAGGAAGAAACAGAGCATAGAGAGCAAACAGAGACTACTCAACCAAAGCTAAGAGCGTCTCAAAGACAAGTGTCTAAACCAAAATACTTGAGTGATTATGTCTTACTGTCCGAAATTGAAAGTGAATATCTTCTCTCCATAATAAATGAGGAGCCATGGGATTATCAAGAAGCAAAAGAATCGATAGAATGGAAGAAAGCTTGTGAAGAAGAAATCGCATCAATAACCAAAAACAAGACTTGGAATCTCGTTGATCTTCCCGTGGGTGCAAAAGCTATTGGCTTAAAATGGGTATTTAAGTTGAAACGAAACTCAGATGGCAGCATTAACAAGCACAAGGCAAGACTTGTCGCCAAAGGTTATGTACAACGACATGGTATAGACTTTGATGAGGTCTTCGCTCCGGTAGCACGTATCGAGACAATACGCTTTATCATTGCCTTAGCAGCATCAAGTGGTTGGGAAGTGCATCACCTTGATGTAAAGACAGCCTTCTTACATGGGGAATTGAAGGAAACAGTCTTTGTGACTCAGCCCGAAGGATTCATAACTCAAGGTAGCGAAGAAAAAGTGTATAAACTGAACAAAGCTCTCTACGGACTGCGACAGGCACCAAGAGCTTGGAACAACAAACTGAACACAATCCTTGGTGAACTAAGCTTTGTTAAGTGTTCAAAGGAACCCTCTTTGTACCGCAAGCAAGTAAATTGTGATCTACTCCTTGTAGCCGTCTACGTAGATGACCTGCTTGTTACGGGGTCCAGCTTGAGCTTGATTCTTGACTTCAAGAAGGGAATGGCGTCAAAATTCGAGATGAGTGATCTTGGACTCTTAACTTATTATCTCGGTATAGAAGTGATACAACACAAAGGAGGAATTGTGTTGAAACAGAGCAGGTACGCCGAGAAAATCCTAGGAGAGTGTAATATGAAAGAGTGCAATGCAGTCCATACACCAATGGCTTCCGGTCTGAAACTATCCAAGGCAAAGGAGGAGAAAAACATTGATGAAACTGAATACAGAAGAAATATTGGATGTCTTCGATATTTACTCCATACACGACCGGACCTCTCATTTTGTGTAGGTGTTTTGAGTAGATATATGCAAGAACCAAAAGAGATGCATGGCGTAGCAATGAAACTAATTCTTAGGTACTTGCGTGGAACTACCTCATATGGATTGAGCTTTACTCGAGAAGAAAAACCTAGCTTGGTAGGATATAGTGATAGTAGCCATAATGTGGATGAAGATGATGGCAAGAGCACAACCGGCCACATTTTCTATCTTGGAAACTGCCCGATCACTTGGTGTACACAAAAACAAGAGACCGTCGCGTTATCTTCATGTGAGGCCGAGTTTATGGCAGCCACCGAGGGAGCTAAACAAGCAATTTGGCTTCAAGAACTTCTTGGAGAAGTTACTGGAGAATCATGCGAAAAGGTGAGGCTATTAATTGACAACAAGTCCGCAATAGCTCTTGCTAAAAACCCGGTGTTTCACGGACGTAGTAAACACATTCACAAGAGGTATCATTTCATACGTGAGTGTGTTGAGAATGAGCAAGTAGAAGTGGAGCATGTTCCCGGGGAGGAACAAAAGGCGGACATCCTTACAAAGGCGCTTGGAAGGATCAAATTCAAGGAGATGCGAGATCTCGTTGGAGTTCAAGATGTGTCGAATGAAGCTCTCAAGCTTAAGGGGGTGAATGTTGATTAAGCTTGAGTTAATCTTATGGTTAAAGTTGACTTGAGAGATAAGTTAGCTTAAGGATAAAGTTTGAATAAGTTTTAGGAGTTATCTAAAACTAAGATTTGAGAATATCTTTGTAAGTCCTAATCAAGTTAGGATTAGGTCTATGTGTTTGTGTATAAATATGAGTTGCCAAGTTGTGGTAGACCATAAGAGAGATTTGTGAGATTGAGAGTTTGTGAGCTTTTGTTTTGAGAGAGTTTCAAAAGCAATAAGAAAAGGTGTTCTTATAATCACAAAGTTTCGATAAAGTGTTTTGTTCTTAGGTCCTTAATTCAATACAAACACCTGTTTTGACATGTTCTCTTGATTCGTTTTTGATGACCCGTTGAATTATCTGCCATACTCTAATTCAATCAAGACCAAGTCAATGTAATGCAAAGAGATCATGTTTAAGTGTACCACTCCATATTCCCAAGAAACCAGAGTCATTCTAAGAAACTGCGAGAAAATCTTGAGAAAAACTGAAAATGAACTGTTTGATGATTAAAATAATCTTTGACAGACCAGACATAGAGAACTAAAGGTATTGTAGAGGTCAATTTACTAAAAGAGATCTAACTACCTGAAGTAAAATAAAATGAGTTACAAGATTGATCTTTTACTTCATAGTCTAATAAACATAATTCTTGAGTTCTAGTCTTATGAGTATAAGATATCTACTATTAAATGAATAACTACTGATTTGCCGTTCAAATTTTGATGAAAACCGGCCATTTCATGTTTATCCGATGAATATGGCTCATTTTGATTGGTTCATCAAGTAATCTCTTATATGAAAGCGAACCATCATTTACTAAAGATCATATTTTTAACAAAAAAGAAAATTTGATCGATTTAATATACCGCAATCGATAAACTCAGAGTTTATATACCACAAAGGAGTTGGTGCAGGTCTGATACAAGAGATGGCATCAAGTATCAACGCACGAAGAAGCCTTGTTATGAAGCTTCTCAATTGTTCTTTTAATGTTTCCTTATTGCATTAGATTAAGGTTAGAAGCTTTCCTTATTTCTATTAGACTAGAGTCAGTTGTAAGAGTCTATATAAGACTCTCTAATTCATCAATAAGAACTAATTTCCAAGATTAACCTAATTCTATAGAAAGAGGCTTGGGTTAAAGGAAGCTTTTGCTATATCGCATAGGTTACAACTTACTATACTATATCTGTCGCAAGGGCTGAGGCTTGAATCAAGGTCCTAAATAAAAGAACAATATACGTGCTCTCATGTATGTGACAATATAATGTGAGATGCATTATAGAATATAAATAAGATAAATCTATGGTTATTTCTACAATTAGTAAGCTTCTATATATTTTCCTATCAATCTCAATTTCGATCGGCCATTAAAGATTTGATGTTCGAAGGTCATAAAGTTAATTTGAGTAGTTTAGAGTCGTACGAATTGACCTGGTATCAGCTAGGAGTACTTATGATATATTTACTAGTAGAGTCGATAACTTGTGGTAAGTGGATAATTCAACTAATGATATGATGTTATATAGGCATCTGTGGAATCATTAGGGAGTCTAATCTGTGCAATGTGAAATTAAGCGTGAACAAGGCACTGAGAGTTATGCCTGAGATGGTTGATCTGTTTTGTGCAGAAGTGGATGCCTTTTCTCCGTCTTTTGCGTAGGTCTCACGGAAGCAACATTGCAAACATGTTGGACACATTTAGGCTCTAATTTGTTACTGACTATAATAATAACTGTGTTTATGTCTCAAACTAGTTACAATACTTACATAACTCTTGTAAGAAATGTTTTCATCATTAAGTGATATATCCAATTAAACTATCATCTTCAGACTTTCAGAGTCCATGGGACAAGACAACCGTACGGTCCGTACCATAATGGCATAATCTGCCCTCTTCTTCTAGTCTAAGTTATTATAATGTCTCACTCACTATGCAACAGCAAAGATGTCCACGTTATTATAATAAACTCTAAGATTTTAAATCTTCTTCTTCTAAACCCTAGATCCGTGATAACCGATCCCCAACACTGCTTTTTATAAATTGTGAATATGGGACACACCAGAATACCCAAACTATCATCTTGGACACAACTCTATATAACAAATGAATAAGACATGAAGCTCAATCTGAAACAAAACGTAAGTTTGACAAACGAAACCAGAATAATTTGATTATCAAGACAATATATGCTCGTTCAATAAGAGATATAACCAACATTAATTATTCCACTAGCCAGGAATAAGAACTGGAAATCATTTGGAAAACAAGTTATATAAATTAGCAATACATAAATATCATTAAAATCTCAATAGTTGGATATAATGCATGAATTAGTGTGACCATATTATAAATCACTTTCTCCGGTACCTTAATACCTTCTTCAAAGAACCTTGTTGAATTTGAACAAAACTTGGAACATAATTGACGAGAAGTGAGCATACAGATTCTGCATCTTGGTGATCCACTTGTATGTATTTATTTTCTCCCAAAATGTTTAAGAAGGTCTTGGAGACTTTATTTTTACCGGGAAACACTAAAACTTTATTCTCCGGGTCGACCAAGAAATTCATCCCATTAAGAAAGCAAAAACGCTTCTGGATATTGGCTGAATCAAATGATAGAAACTTGATCCATGACGCGGCTCCGTTACTCTCAATCTTAGTTGCAATCCATACATTTATACTAGGTACCTTAGCAGTTGCAATCCCTACCGGCTCGTCCTGAGTAAGCAAACAAAGTTGTTGCTCTTCTCTAGTCACTGATAAGCTGAAAACCTGATAAGAATGATCATCACTCGGAAGAGACACGCTTCTAAATTTCTCTGTCGAAAAATCAAAACTTTGTAAGTAATCCCCATGGTCTTTAGTACTAGCAAGCCAGTAAGTATTTCCATTCACAGACATGACACGACTCTTCCACGGTTGTATGAACCAGTCTCTAGTCTGAAAAACTACCCTCCACGAATTAGAGGTAAAGTCATAGATTTCGAACTCAATTAAGTATGCATTAAAATTATAAAATTGATTCATCCTCAAGATTTTGTACTTGTTGCATGAGGACTTGCCGAGAGCAAAGTAATCTAATCTCTTGTTGGTGGTTTTGGATTGAACCCACCTAGTTTCCTGTGAAAGTGGATTCCAAACAACCAGTCTATCATCTTTGGTGGTGCATAGCAATAAGCCATCGCAGTGAAAGATGTCACGTATATCAACTTCTTCTGAAGATTTAGAAAGAGGTTCTTTTAGGCTAAACTGATTTGTTACCTTTACCATATTGTTGTGAATTTCATGGAGATTGACACTCACTAGATAAACCCTATTTTCAATCAACATGATTACAGTAGCATGAGAGCGCTGCGAAAAGCGCTTCTTCGCAAATTTCTCATCTTTGATCAGAGCATTCCATCCTTTGGATACACATTGTGATCGTGCTAGAGAAGCTGCTGAAGCCCTAGCGAGTATCTGCACTACCAATTCCTCTGGGATATACATTGTGCTCAAAATTAGGGTTGAATTACTTGCGAAACAAGAGAGACGAGATGAGAGGTTTTTAGTTTTAGACCTAAAACAAACATATCGGATCGGTTGATATATGTGTGTGGCATCATAAACTTGGGGTTTGTGGGCCTGTAAAGCTATTAGGAGAGGCCCACGGCTTCAACTGGAAACAAAATTCTTTTGCGTTTTAGTAATTTGGTCATTAATAAGGAAAACTACACTACATTACGTTTTTCTTAAAGTTTATAATTTCAAATTGAGATGTGCTAAAACAGATTTCGAATTACACAGAAGAAAAATGTGAGATGAAAGCACATAAAAATACGTGTTGTAAAATTGAACTTTTCTACATAAATTTGGTTTTTACTAGTTTACATGCATATACAAATTTCCATCAATATAGAAGATATAGTTAGCAATTGTTTGCCTCAGTTCCGTTCACGATATTCCATAAATCTTATCTGAGTAACCCGTGACCATAATTGTTGTTATTGAACTTTGTAAATCATTCAAAATACAAAGTTTATTACTTAATAATAAAGACACTCAAATCTCACACCACTCTTTACTCTTTTAGATTCCATGGACAAGACAACTACAATATGCCCTTGTCTTCAAGTCTAAGTAACCTAAATGTCTCACTATGCAACAGCTAAGGACTAAGGTGTACAAGTTTCTATAAACTCTAGATGATTCATGATACCGATCCCGAACATGGCTTTCTATAAACTGTGAATATGGGACAAGACACCATACTATACACAGAAAATATCATCTTGGACACAACTCTATAAACCATATGCACAGAACATGAAGCTCAATCTGAAACAAAAGCTAAGGTGTCCAATTTTTAGGATCATTCAAGATCTAGCACAGTGTCGTCACTGGTCTTGGTTTAACAAATGGAACCTTAATAATGATATATATGCTCGTTTAATAAGAGATATAACCAACATTATACCACTGGCCAAGGATAAAAACTTGAAATCGTTTGGAAAACAAGTTATATAAAATAGCAATACATAAATATCATTTAAAATCTCAAGAGTTGGATAGAATGCTTATATTAGTGTGACAATAATAAATCACACTAAAGAACCTTGTTGGATTTGAACCAAAGTTGGAACACAATTGACGAGAAGTGAACATACAGATGTTGCATCATGATGATCCACTTGAATAGATTTATTTTCTCCCAAAATGTTTAAGAAGTTGTTGGAGATCCCATTTTTACCGGGACACAATAAAACTTTGTTCTCCAGGTCGACCAAGAAATTCATCCCAGTGCAAACGCAAAAAGGCTGGTGGATATTGGCTAAATCAACTGATAGAAACTTGATCCATGACGCGGCTCCTTTACTCTCAATCTTAGTTGCAATCCATACATTTATAATCCCTATACTTAGTACCGGCTTGTCCCGAGTAAGCAAACAAAGTTGTTGCTCTTCTCTAGTCACTGATACGCTGAAAACATGATAAGAATGATGATCACCCGGAAGAGACACCCTTGTGAATCTCTCTGTTGAAAAATCAAAACATTGTAAGAAATCCTCAAAGACCTGGCCTTTACTACAAGCAAGCCAGTAAGCGTTTCCATTCACAGACATGACACGGCTCTTCCACGGTTGTATGAACCAGTCTGTAGTCTTACCAACAACCCTCCACGAGTTAGAGGTAAAGTCATAGATTTCGAACTCAATTAAGTAGTATGGCATAACATTACCAAATTGTTTCATCCTCAAGATTTTGTACTCGTTCCACGAAGATTTACCGAGAGCAAAGTAATCTAATCTCTTGTATGTACTTCTCGGTTGAATCCACCTAGTTTCATGTGTAAGCAGATTCCAAAAAACCAGTCTATCGTCTTTGGTGGTGCAGAGTAATAAGCCGTCGCAAGGAAATATATCATGTATATCAACTTCTTCTGAAGATTTAGAAAAAGGATCTTTAAGGCTCAATTGATATTTTACCTTAACTATGTTGTTGTGAATTTCGTGGAGATTGAGACCACAACAAAAAGCGCTTCTTCGCAAATTTCTCATCATTGATTGTAGCGTTCCATCCTTTGGATACACGTCGCAATCGTGCCAGAGAAGCCGCTGAAACCCTAGCGAGTATCTCCACTACCAATTCCTCTGGGAGATACATTGTGCTCGAAATTAGGGTTGAATACTTGGGAAACAAGAGAGACGAGATGCGAGGTGTTAGACCTAAACCAATCATATCGGATCGGTTGATGTGTCTGGCTTCATCCACTTGGGTTTGTGGGCCTGTAATGTTATTAAGAGAGGCCCACGCGCGGCTTCCACTGGAAACAAAATTCTTAAAACGTTTTCGTAATTTGGTCATTACGTACCCTCCCTTTCGTTTTGAAAAGTTTATAATTTCAAATTGAGATTTGCTAAAACAGATTTCGAATTACACAGAAGAAAAATGTGTGATGAAAGCACATCAAGTACGTGTTGCAAAATTGATTCTTTCTACATATATTTGTTTTTTTTTTTGCCAAACTTACATAAATTTGTTATTTAGCTAGTTTACAATATATATACAAATTTCTATCAACATAGAAGATATATGTTAGCAATTGTTTGTCTCAGTTACATTCATGATATCCCAAAATCTTCCAAGTAACAACCAAAAAATAAAATATAAGTTGGCTGGATCGACTTACCTCTCATACCAAATGTTGAGAATACTTGGTTAAATATCGGGTTAAAATATAATTGGTATATCGTAAATACACAACTAATTAATAAAGTAATTAACCACAAATATATAAGCCAAAACAAAAAAATAAAAAAACACTTTTATATTTATTTATAAATCATTCAAATTATAAGAGAAAATTAGCACCTATACCACATTTTTTTCAAAAAATTTCAAATCTACCACTTCTCCTTTCCCCTTTTCAAACCTACCACATAACTTGTCCTCAATATAATTCTATTATTCATTCGATTGGAACTTGTCTCCGATCTAATTTTACTATTGATTCAATCTAAACTTGTCTCTGATAAAGTGATATTATTGATAGTTTTCCCTAATAATGATGAGTAATACATTTATCGAGGACAAGTTTAGATAGAATGGGTAATAGAATTATATCGAGAACAAGTTATGTTCTCTTTATATAATCCATTTTAAATTCAACACTATGTTAAATTCGGAGACACCTGTATATGATGGTTGTCTATCGTCATATGGTATGGTTTTATTCGCTAGGATCTGGACTTATTTTTGAGGGACATCATTCATTTTATTTCACAATTATTGTTCATGGTAAATGTAAACTGCATTTAATGCAATGTTTTGTCCTTCTTTTCTGACACAAAGATGTCCTTTTTATCTGACACAAAATTGCACATTTTTAGGGGTAAAATTGTCCATAAAATACCACACTACCATACACAAATGGTACATCTACTAAATTGATTTCCATTGTGGTACATTTGCTAGGGATTTTGAAAATTGTGGTACATTTGCAAAAAAGCCCAAATTAAAGTACAAAGTTTGTAACTTAATAATAAAGACACTCAAATCTCACACCACTCTTTATTTTTCTCAAATCTCACACACTCACTACACTATTATTTTCTGTGTTTTGCAACTTTTATCTCTTGTATTAGTGGGATGATTGCTCTCGTTTGATCCCTCTCAATATATAGAGATTCTGCAACCTACTTTTGTTGACATATGTCAACTCTTATTTTCAACAATATATAGACACTAATATAGGTTTACGTTAAAATTTGTTCTTCTTAAATTAATAATTTAAGATGAAATGAAATTTGTTCATCTAATCCTTGCTGTTAACAAGAGATTAATTTATGATAAATAGCCTAAAACACCACACTATTAAGTTTTTATTCCAAAAATACTATCACTAGTTTAGTTTTCAAGTAATACCACAAATATTTGTTCAACCAAAATAAATAGTTTGAGTCATGCCACTCTTATTCTCGTAAAGCCGTTTATAACACACAACATGATGTCGTAACACTCAAGGAACCCGGATATCACTACGGGTCACTGGTCTTGGTTAGTTGGTTTAACAAACGAAACCAGAATAATTTGATCTTTATTAAGGATAATATATATATGTTCGTTTAATAAGAGATATAACCAACATTATTCCACTGGCCAAGAACAAGTAAACAAGTTATATAAAATTAGCAATACATAAATATCATTTAAAATTTAAAGAGTTGGATAGAATGCTTAAATTCATGTGACCATTATAGATCACATGAATTTGAACCTTGTTGGATTAGAACCAAAGTTGGAACATAATTGACGAGAAGTGAGCATACAGATTTTTCATCGTGATGATCCACTTGTATGTATTTATTTTCTCCCAAAATGTTTAAGAAGTTGTTGGAGATCCCATTTTTACCGGGAAACACTAAAACTTTCTTCTCTGGGTCGACCAAGAAATTCATCGCATTAACAAAGAAAAAAGGATTGTGGATAATGGCTAAATTAACTGATAGAAACTTGATCCATGACGCGGCTCCGTTACTCTCAATCTTCGTTGCAATCCATACAGTTATATTGGGTTCGATCCATGCATATGGACTGTGTACCGGCTTGTCCTGAGTAACCAAACAAAGTTGTTGCTCTTCTCTAGTCACTGATAAGCCGAAATCCTGATAAGAATGATGATCACCCGGAAGAGACACCCTTTTGAATCTCTCTGTTGAAAAATCAAAACTTTGTAAGAAATATCCATGGCCTTTACTACAAGCAAGCCAATAAGTATTTCCATTCACAGACATGGCACGTCCCTTCAACCGTAGTAAGAACCAGTCTCCAATCTCACCAACAACCCTCCACGAATTAGAGGTAAAATCATAGATTTCGAACTTATTTAATGGTGGGTCGACATCACCAAACTGATCCATCCTCAAGATTTTGTACTTGTTGCATGAGGATTTACCGAGAGAGAAGTAATCAAATCTCTTGTAGGTGTTTTTTGGTTGAATCCATCTGGTTTCACGTGAAAGCGGATTCCATACAACCAGTCTTCTGTCTTTGGTGGTGCATAGAAGTAAACCGTCGCAATGAAAGATGTTGCGTATATTGACTTCTTCTAAAGATTTAGAAAGAGGATCTTTTAGGCTATATTGATATTTTACCTTAACCATGTTGTTGTGAGTTTCATGGAGATTGACGCTCACTAGATAAACCCTATTTTCAATCAACATGATTACAGTAGCATGAGACCGCTGTAAAAAGCGCTTCTTCGCAAATTTCTCATCTTTGGTCAGAGCATTCCATCCTTTGGATACACACTGTGATCGTGCTAGGGAAGCCGCTGAAACCCTAGCGAGTATCTCCACTACCAATTCCTCTGGGAGATACATTGTGCTCGATATTAGGGTTGAATACTTGGGAAACAAGAGAGACAAGATGAGATGTTTTAGACCTAAAACAATCATATCATGCACTTGGGCTTTACGGCTTGTAATGCTATTAGGAGAGGCCCACGGCTTCTTATCTTGGAAACAAAAGTTTTTGCGTTTGGTCTTGAATAAGAAAAACTACACTGCATTACGTTTTTCTTAGAGTTTATAATTTCAAACTGAGATTTGCTAAAACAGATTTCGAATTACACAGAAGACAAATGTGAGATGAAAGCACATAAAAATACGTGTTGCCAAATTGAACTTTTCTACATAAATTTGGTTTTAGTTTACAATATATACACAAATGCTATACATCAACATAGAAGATATATGTTAGCAATTGTTTGTGTAGTGGGTTGAGTTAGGCTCAAAGAATATTAACTTAAAAAGGATGATGTGACTGAAAATATTTTAAGAATCAAGTGGGAAGAATAGAGAGAAACATGACTAAGAGTAGAGAGGAAAAATGATGTTATTAAGAGATAAACGTTGGATTACAAAGTGGAGGCACACAAGTGCTTTTATATGAGAACACACTCTCTAGGGTTTATGGGTTGTGCACAAAGACAATTACACCCTCATACAACCTTGTAATCCGAGTAACCCACGTAACCTGTAACCCGAGTAACCCACGTAACCTGTAACCCGAGTAACCCTTCTTGATTAACACTCCCCCTCAAGTTTATACCACAATGCCCCAATTGTGTATAAACTTGGCACTTGTATGAATAACCTCATTAAAAACCTAAGCTTGGAAAACCACGTGGGACAAAACCAAGCTTAGGGAAAAAGAGTGTTATCCCTACAAGTTGGAGAATATTTTTCAAGGATGTGTCAGGTCTACAAGACCAAGTTTACCATGAATAAATTGGCAAACTTGGTTACTTGCTGCCTTGGTGAAGATGTCAGCCAATTGGTCCGAACTCTTAGTGTAGCAAGGAAGGATTGTACCGTCTTCGATCTTCTCTCTTGTCTTGTGGCAGTCCGTCTCTATGTGCTTGGTCCTCTCGTGGAACACGGGGTTAGTAGCAATATGGATGGCTGCTTGGTTGTCGCAGTGGAAGGTAATTGGCGTCTTTTGCTCGATCCCAAAGTCCTTTAGTAGAGCCTTCAGCCATGTCAACTCGTTTGTGAGCTTCTTCATAGCCCTATACTCCGCTTCAGCACTCGAACAGGACACCACCTTCTGTTTCTTTGTCTTCCAAGTTACAAGATTGCCACCAATGAAAGTGCAAAAGCCGGTTGTGGACTGTCTTGTGTTGCGATCTCCATTGTAGTCTGCATCACAGTACCCAACAATTTCCGTGCTAAAGTTTCTTCCCATCCAAATGCCTTTGCCGGGACTCCCTTTGATATATCTCAGAATTCTCTCCACCATGCTCCAATGGTACACCGTAGGGACTTGCATGTGTTGAGCCACCTGATTCACGGCAAAAGAGAGATCAGGCCGAGTATATGTCAAATAAATGAGCTTACCAACAAGTCTTCGATACTGTTCCGGGCAATGATATGGAGTATCATCCTTCTCCCCCTTTCGATTGACCTTGTATCCTTGCTCTAGTGGTGTATCCACCGGTTTAGCTCCAAGTTTCCCTGTAAGCTTTAGAAGATCGAGTGCATATTTCCTTTGTGAGAGAAACAGTCCCTCCTTGGATCTACACACTTCAATCCCTAAGAAATACTTCAACACACCCAAATCTTTAATATCAAAGGCTGAGTGTAGAGAAGACTTAATGGCTTGAATACCCTCTTTGTTACTGCCCGAGATAATCAAGTCATCAACATAGACCAATACCACTACTATGCCTTGATTATCTTGCTTTGTGAACAAAGTGTGATCCGAATGTGACCTCTTGAAGCCATTTACCAATAGAGTGGTGCTTAGCTTGTGATACCAAGCTCTTGGAGACTGTTTGAGACCATAGATTGCTTTCCGAAGCCTTAAAACCTTTCCCGGAGCCACTATGTCTTCTAAACCCGGAGGAGGTGACATGTAGACTTCTTCTTCTAACTCCCCCTGAAGGAAAGCATTCTTGACATCCATTTGCCACAACTCCCAATCCAAATTAACCGCTAAAGATAGAACCACCTTTACCGTGTGTTGTTTAGCTACCGGAGCAAACGTTTCCCTATAGTCATCACCATAAGTTTGCGTGAACCCTCTTGCAACCAGCCTAGCCTTATACCTCTCAATTTCACCATCACTCTTGTACTTAATGGTGAATACCCATTTTGAGCTAACACACTTCTTCCCTTTTGGTAGTTCTTCTTCATCCCAAGTCTTGTTTCTCATCATAGCTTGTACTTCATCATCTACAGCATTAGTCCACTTCTCGCTTTCCTTAGCTTCCTCATAGTTTTGTGGGATAGATTCTTCATCTAACTTGCTCACAAAAGCTTGATGATCTTTAGGTAAGAGGGCAATCGAACACGTTGCTTGTATTGGATGAGCTACGGCTTGGCAATTATAGAGGCACTTCTTCAATTTTCTCTCTCTTGTACTCCTTCTTGGATTCTCCCGAGTATAGATAGGATCTCGTGTTACTGGTGGGGCTTGATAAGTCTCATCTCCGCCTGATGATTCAATAATTTCACCTTCACTAGATGGATCTTTCTCTTCCACTTCTTCACTTACCCCTTCTTCTCTACCACTCTCTTGTTGGATATTCAAAGGCTCTTGTGGTGTATTTTCATCACTCTCTTGAGCTTCATTGGTATCTGCATTTGGTGTAGCTTCCACACGTTCTTGTGACGGACTAACGTTACCCAAATGTTCTAGAATATGTTGAAGACTCTTAGCTCGATCTGAAGTTGAATTAGGCAAATCTTTCACACTTTCCCAACTCTTTTCTCCAAAATAGGCCTTGTCTTCCATGAATTTGACGTCCCTAGATACATGATACCTATTGTTGACCGGATCGAAGCACTTGTAACCTCTCTGAGTCGTTGAGTATCCTATAAATACACATTTCGTACTCTTGGGCTCTAGCTTGTTTCTCAGGTCACCTGGGACAAATACAAAACAAAGACTTCCAAATACTTTTAAATGATCAATGTTAGGACTTTGGTTATTCAAAACTTGAAAAGGAGATTGATCATTAAGGATACGGGTTGGTATTCGGTTTATGAGATAACATGAAGTTAACACGGCATCTCCCCAAAACCTCTTTGGCATGTGTTTCTCAAACAACATAGCTCTTGCCACCTCCATTAGATGTCTATTCTTCCTTTCAGCAACACCATTTTGTTGAGGGTTGTAAGGACAGCTTGTTTGGTGTAGGATTCCACATCTTTCCAAGTGTGTTTTGAGCTTAGTGCTTGTGTATTCTCCTCCATTGTCTGTTCTAAGGATCTTAATCTTGGAATCAAAGTGATTAGTCACATAATTTTGGAAGTTTATAAATGCATCATAAACTCTATCCTTAGATGGAAGCAAGGTTACCCAAGTATACTTTGATTTCTCATCTATAAATGTGACAAAATATTTATGATTATCTCTAGATGCACACGGTGATGTCCAAACATCCGAATGCACAAGGTCAAAGCATTTTTCATAAATAGTATTCGATTTAGGAAAGACTACTTTGCAATGTTTTCCTAAGATGCAAGCTTCACATTTAGCACAATCATAAGAAAAACCCGGTAAAAGTAAATTCAAAGCTCTAGAATGAGGGTGACCAAGTCTATTGTGCCATAATACCACCGAAGTTTTAACATTATTTGCAATCATAGAAGAAGCAACATTATTAGAGATAGAGTTAAGAGAAGTGTCTTCAAGCACGTAGAGATCATCTTTAGTGCCACCTTGTCCGAACACATTACCACTCTTAATATCCTGCAATTTCACATCATTAGGACTGAAAATAGCAAGGCAATTTAAATCTCTAGTAGTCTTCTTAACCGAGAGCAAATTCGAAGTAAACTTAGGCATATAAAAGGCACTAGACCGTTTACTAAATAGGTTTATACTACCTATTCCTTCAATCGGCACATTATGACCATTCGCAACTTTAACACTCCCTAACGCCGGTTTAATGTTCTCTAACAACTTAGGGTTACTTATCATATGGTGAGAAGCTCCTGAGTCTAAAACTAATGACTTTGAATCATAAGAATTAGAAGTAAAGAGAGAGGTACCGCCGGGACTGAATTTAGATGCAATGGAGTGAATGAGAGCTTCGAGGTCCGCCTTGTTCATCACAATGGTTTCTTGACTTTGAGAAGATAATCCACAGCCCTTATCTTGAATCATGGCTTGCATCGCCTTCTCTTGACCGTATTGCACAATCGCCCTTTCTTCATTCTCTTGTCCACCGTCGCTTGCATTTGCCACATTTGCCTTTGATTTGAGCTTCTTGAACTTCTCCGGCTTCAAATGAGGGTGTAAAATCCAACATTTGTCTTTGTTATGGCCATTCCTATTGCAATGGTCACACACCAAAGTCTTCTTGTCTTCATGTTTCACAAACCCCGCCTTGTTTGCCGTTGGGAGGTTCTCGCCTTTAGTGCCGAATAGCCCTTGTGACCCGAACTCTTTTTGTATCTTGGCACAAACTTGTTCCAAGGTGGGGACCTTGTCATCCCTCAGAATGTGTTGTATCACCTCTTTGTAGTTCGGATTAAGCGTCATCAACAACCCAAACACCCGGTCTTGTTCTCGGCGATCCTTGAGTGTTTGTGCTTCAGTAGTGAATGGCCTAAGCATCTCTAGTTCAGCAACTAGAGACCTGTACTTTCCGAAATGAGTGTTGAAGTCACTCTCTTCTTGACTTAGATTTCCAAGAGCTCGCTTAATCTCATACACACGAGTGAGATTTGATTCGTTGCCAAAGACACTAGCAAGCGTATCCCAAAGCTCTTTGGTTGTCTCGCAATATGAGTAACCTTCCAAGATTGAAGCTTCAAGAGAGCCATGTAACGCACTCAACACAATCAAGTCTTCTTGTACCCAAGCATCCTTATCCAAGCTTCCGTCTTTCTCCTTCATCTCTTCATAAGTCGACTCAATATGCTTCGTGAGCTTTCTTCCACCCAGAACATTTGTAGTCATTCTTCTCCATAAGAGATAGTTGTTTCCATTCAAAACAACCGAGAACTTCAGCTCCTTGTAGGCTTTGCTTGCATCTTGAACCACCAGTGCCATCCCGAGAGAAAGCTTCGACCTTTAGCCACGAAACCGCTTTGATTCGCTTAGAGACCTTTGAGTAACTTCAAGAATCTCCCAAATCTCTTCACTAGAAACGCTTTACCAAAGATTCAGAAAGCTTCAACTCAAGAAAACTTCAAACAAAACCCAGAAACGAAGAACAGCTCGCTTCCGTACAACCAAGATTCAACCTTTTAGTGAAAAATCGAACCGTAACGCAAGATTAAAGAGAGGAAAAGTGTTAAGAATCGTAAGATTGCTCTGATACCATGAAAATATTTTAAGAATCAAGTGGGAAGAATAGAGAGAAACATGACTAAGAGTAGAGAGGAAAAATGATGTTATTAAGAGATAAACGTTGGATTACAAAGTGGAGGCACACAAGTGCTTTTATATGAGAACACACTCTCTAGGGTTTATGGGTTGTGCACAAAGACAATTACACCCTCATACAACCTTGTAATCCGAGTAACCCACGTAACCTGTAACCCGAGTAACCCTTCTTGATTAACAGTGACACTCCATTACAAAAGAGAGATTGATTCTTAGGCTCTTTCATGAATTTAGTTTCACTTTGGTTCTCAACATGTCTCTGCAATGACTTTACGTGGTAATAGGAAAAACTCATCAACATTATTGTCTTTTATGTTTTCTAAATCGGTCGACCAAAGCTTCAAATCTGTAATCATCTTTGTGTTCCTCCTCGGTCTACAGGTTAATCAGATGTCAGCTTCACCCTTTCTCAATCATGTAGAAATTAGGTTTTTACAGAAAATGAACATAATCATCAAAAGTAGCAGCAGCATCATGTCCATTATTATCTGACATAATCAGAGCCAATAACATTTATGAGGATTACACTGTCTTAGCCAACTAAATTTACTAATGACTACCATAATTGATCCGCAAATAAAAAACCCTTTATCGGACCTAAAAATGTAACAAATAAAGATCTCAATCTATTTCAGATCTACAAGGTTGGTGACTCGAGAGGATGGAGCGTATATAACAGTTACTACTATTACAGGTGGAGTGAGGGAAAACAGTTTCATGTTGGAGATACTAGATCTCTTTTTCGAATACAACAAGGACCTCAACGACGTTACGGAAATCAAGTTCAAATCATGCGAACCGACTTCCACAGTAGCCGTGTACAAAACGGGGCACGATCTCGTTAAGCTCACCAAACCAGGAGTGCATTATTTTGAAAGCTTAAAGACTGGTCTTTGTCAGGCTGGGATTAAGCTTCGAATCACGGTGCAACCATTAACCAAAGCCGTTATTTTCCCGAATGTTCCCAAGAAGAAGTTGACCTATTGACCGCCTCAACAGGTGGTGGTTACACCCTTTCAGACCTCATCACTATGCATTCGGATCACTTAATCAACTATTGGGTTTAGTTTAAGAGTTTTTTTTTTTTTTTTTTGGTTCTTAAAGAGGTTTTGGTTTGTTTTTCTTTTCTTTTTACATTCTTGTTTCGTTTAGGTTTTGTTATTCAGTTTTCCTTAAATATTTAAAGTTTCTATTTCGATTGATATATCAAGAGAATGCCAATAAACCAAGTGGTCGTGGTCTAGTGGCTTTCACTT
Organism: Arabidopsis thaliana x Arabidopsis arenosa; assembly: GCA_019202795.1. Taxonomy (NCBI): domain Eukaryota; kingdom Viridiplantae; phylum Streptophyta; class Magnoliopsida; order Brassicales; family Brassicaceae; genus Arabidopsis; species Arabidopsis thaliana x Arabidopsis arenosa. The sequence continues at coordinate 11,521,260 of CM032920.1, read as the reverse complement.
GAAGAGGAATCGCCCTGTTGGTCCAGGCCAGAGATCGATTCCTCTCAAGCGCGAAAGTGCTAGTCATTTCCATTTGGTCAGGGGCTTTCACCTGGTCTTCCCCGGACCCTGGGGGATTAAGGGCTTCGGCCCCGAACCTCCTGGTTATCAAAAAAAAAAAAAAAATGCCAATAAACATATGTTCCATATGACATGTCACATGTCCATGTGTTAGACTTTGAGCAGCTCTGTTATTATCGATTCAATATACCTCAATGGTTAAACTCAGAGTTTTATATCAAATTAAAGAGGAGTTGGTGCATGCCCTAAATAAAAGAACAATCTACGTAATATATTTATGTGACAATGTGAGATGCATTAGTATATATAAATATGAGATTTGATGTTCATTGAAGATTTGATGTTCGAAGAACATAAACTTAATTTGATGAGTAGTCTAAGAGTCGTACGAAATGATCCCCGGTATCAGCTAGGAGTACTTATCATAGTTTTACTCGTCGAATCGTGGTTAGAGGATTATTCAACTAGTTATGTTATATGGGTTTTACAGCTGTAAGAGAATAGAAAAGCCATTTCAGAATAGTCGATTATAATAGAAAGCTTATTCAAAGAAAGTTTTCTTTTAGTTGACGCGGCTTTTCAAAACATAAAGATCCATCTCAGTTGGATCAGTTGCCTGAAGCTCCACTTATATTCCATCAAGTTCACGCTTGACCCTGTCCTTGGAGCTCATATAGATCATCTTGCTTACAGTCATCATGGACTGCCATTCCCGCCGCCGCATTAGCCTGTTTTCAATAAAATAACAAAAGCAATAAGATTCACATTCCAGATCCCACAAAGCTAGGCTACAATTGAATCCACACAATGCTAAAGCCAATTGTCTCTTATTTAGGAGTCTTAGAAATTTCCTGAAACCTCTAAAAAACTAGAATAGCTCAACACATAAATCACTACCTCTAGTACTTTCTTACCTTTTCCAAAGAACCTTGTTGAATTTGAACCAAAGTTGGAACATAATTGACGAGAAGTGAACATACAGATTTTGCATCTTGATGATCCACTTGAATAGATTTATTTCCTCCCAAAATGTTTAAGAAGTTGTTGGAGACCCCATATTTACCGCGACACAATAAAACTTTGTTCTCCAGGTCGACCAAGAAATTCATGGCACTACACCATTTCTCTAAAGTTGGTGTGGCTTCTTTTTGCTGGGAGTGGTTCTTTATGGGTAGCTTGGCACCAGTTTCATCATTTGAGAGGTAAAAGCTTCTGGTCCTTACCTGACTCTCCCCGCCTCTCTTGGAACTGGAAATGCCTCTTGCGGCTGAGGGATACTGCCAGACCTTTTGTAGACTGCAAGCTGGGAAATGGGCGGTTGGCAAGTTTCTGGTTTGATAAATGGACCCCTCTTGGTCCTTTTATCACTCTTTTTGGCAACAGCGGTCCTTCTGATTGGTGCATTCCCCTACATGCGAATGTTGCCTCCGTATTTTCTCACCTTGGATGGCGCCTGCCGCCATCTTCATCTCCCTTGCTACTGCTCTTCACGCCCATCTCTCTACAATCAGGTAGTCCCTGGACGTTGTAGATGATGATCTTTATAGCTGGGTTATTGATGGTTCCAGGTTCCATTGCTTCCCTACGGCTAAAACTTGGGAAGTGGTTAGGCCTAAAGCAAGTAAAACTGATTGGTACTCGTCTATTTGGTTTAAGGGAGCCACTCCAAAGCACGCTTTCACAATGTGGGTTGGCCACCTTAACCGTCTGCCCACAAGAGCGAGACTTGTGTCTTGGGGTTTGAATATTCCCTCCTCTTGTTGCTTGTGTTCTATTTTGGATGAAACCAGAGAGCATCTTCTTCTAAGATGTGTTTTTAGTGCTCAAATTTGGCACTTGGTTCAGTCCAGGCTGCGGCTATCACCTTGCATCTTTATTTCTTGGACTGCTCTTCTGGCTTGGATGAAGCTCAAAACAGAGTCTGCGCCTCCAATTCTTCTGAAATTAGTATCCCATACTACAGTCTATCATGTTTGGAAGCAAAGGAACAACTTGCTGCACAACGGCACCTCCCTCTCACCTTTGGCCACCTTCAAAGAAATTGACAGGGAAATCAGAAACACCATCACCGCTCGCAGAAACAGAAAGGCTTTCCGAAGCCTAATGCTCTTGTGGATCCGGTAGTCTTTGTTGATTGACACTCAACAGTAGCTTGTATTCTTGTTTTTTTTTAACTTTTTTTGGCAAGTTTACATTTCTGGTTATGCTTTTTTGTAAAACCTCAACTTCTCTAGTCACTGATACGCTGAAAACATGATAAGAATGATGATCACCCGGAAGAGACACCCTTGTGAATCTCTCTGTTGAAAAATCAAAACATTGTAAGAAATCCTCAAAGACCTGGCCTTTACTACAAGCAAGCCAGTAAGCGTTTCCATTCACAGACATGACACGGCTCTTCCACGGTTGTATGAACCAGTCTGTAGTCTTACCAACAACCCTCCACGAGTTAGAGGTAAAGTCATAGATTTCGAACTCAATTAAGTAGTATGGCATAACATTACCAAATTGTTTCATCCTCAAGATTTTGTACTCGTTCCACGAAGATTTACCGAGAGCAAAGTAATCTAATCTCTTGTATGTACTTCTCGGTTGAATCCACCTAGTTTCATGTGTAAGCAGATTCCAAAAAACCAGTCTATCGTCTTTGGTGGTGCAGAGTAATAAGCCGTCGCAAGGAAATATATCATGTATATCAACTTCTTCTGAAGATTTAGAAAAAGGATCTTTAAGGCTCAATTGATATTTTACCTTAACTATGTTGTTGTGAATTTCGTGGAGATTGACGCTCACTAGATAAACCCTATTCTCAATCAGCATGATTACAGTAGCATGAGACCACAACAAAAAGCGCTTCTTCGCAAATTTCTCATCATTGATTGTAGCGTTCCATCCTTTGGATACACGTCGCAATCGTGCCAGAGAAGCCGCTGAAACCCTAGCGAGTATCTCCACTACCAATTCCTCTGGGAGATACATTGTGCTCGAAATTAGGGTTGAATACTTGGGAAACAAGAGAGACGAGATGCGAGGTGTTAGACCTAAACCAATCATATCGGATCGGTTGATGTGTCTGGCTTCATCCACTTGGGTTTGTGGGCCTGTAATGTTATTAAGAGAGGCCCACGCGCGGCTTCCACTGGAAACAAAATTCTTAAAACGTTTTCGTAATTTGGTCATTACGTACCCTCCCTTTCGTTTTGAAAAGTTTATAATTTCAAATTGAGATTTGCTAAAACAGATTTCGAATTACACAGAAGAAAAATGTGTGATGAAAGCACATCAAGTACGTGTTGCAAAATTGATTTTTTCTACATAAATTTGTTATTTAGCTAGTTTACAATATATATACAAATTTCTATCAACATAGAAGATATATGTTAGCAATTGTTTGTCTCAGTTACATTCATGATATCCCAAAATCTTCCAAGTAACAACCAAAAAAAAAATATATAAGTTGGCCGATCGACTTACCTGTCATACCAAATGTTGAGAATACTTGGTTAAATATCGGGTTAAATTATAATTAGTATATCGTAAATACTCAACTAATTATAAAGTAATTAACCACAAATATATAAGCCAAAAAAAAAAAAAAAACACTTTTATATTTATTTATAAATCATTCAAAATACAAAGTTTATAACTTAATAATAAAGACACTCAAATCTCACACCACTCTTTATTTTTCTCAAATCTCACACACTCACTACACTATTATTTTCTGTGTTTTGCAACTTTTATTATTGCACGAAATCGAGGTGGTTCGCATTTGGACCAAGTAAAATTGCATAATCATATAAGGGATATGTCATTTTTAACATATGATGTGAAGCGGAAGACACGGAATATTGGAGTCGTATATGAAGCTTTTAGTATGTGTAGATCTAGTGCTCGTGATACTAACCACATGGCTGACATTGTTACATACTATGGGGTAATAACTAAGATCATACTACTAGATTATCACATGTTCCGGATTCTAATTTTCATGTGTAATTGGGCAAACAAAGAAAATGGTGTGAAAGAAGAAGACGAGTTCACTCTTGTTAATCTCCATCTAAACCAATCAGCCTTCTTAAAAGATCCATATATTCTTGCATCTCAAGCAAAACAAGTGTTTTACTCCGTAGAAGATGACTCTTCACCTTGGTCTGTAGTTACGAAGGCGCCGCCTAGAGGATATCACGAGCTAGAGACTGAAGAGAAGTTTGTTGCTGAATCAGTTTCAATCCATGAATTTGATGATTTGGAGGATCAATCTTCTGATGATGAGAATTTCTGTGTTAGAAATAATTGTGAAGGAGTCTTAGTAATGGAATAATGGAGAAATCTTTCGGTGTTGAGGTCCTATGTGCAACGGTAACTATCTTCACCATGATCTGAGAATTTAAGTTTACATTAGTTTCGATTTGTGTTATTCATTTTCTCGGTTTACTCGTGGAATCACATAGTTTATGGTTATGGCTGCAGATTCGTCTTAGCTTCATATCCTATACTTAGTGAGAATAAGATTCAATTTCTTCTCTCTTTGCTTAGTCCATTATTAGACACATTCTTGTTGCTTTAGTTATGTTCAGTTTGTTTTTGTATGATTCTGATATGCTAGTTTGGTTATAAATGTCTCGATGGAGATTAACAGCAATCAAATTTCTTTTTTAGAATATAACTGATATCTAAATGTATTAATTGAACTAATTTTTTCAGGCCTTCTTGTTCTTGGCCAAGGCAGCACTGACATCGGATGCAATGTGACAGTATAGGACGATATCAGAGAGTGAGAGCACTTTAGAGAGTAACAAGAAGACTGTGAAGACTGTGAATGGTGATATCAATGGTGAGTTTCTAGAACACTTTAGATAAGAGTAACAAGAAGACTGTGAAGAAGATTCCGGACTATTGATCAACTATTGATGAGGTATGTTAGGTAGTTAGATAGGTTAAGTTGAAACTTATGGTTGTGTAACATTATCTTGATTTGGTTTTGAACCTAATGTTGTCAAACAACAATTCTTGTTTAATTTTAGTGTTCTTCATTAATACAAAACAGCTTCAGAATTACGTACAGGGCAAGAAACCAAAAACCAAAACAAATAAAAATACAATTTCATTTCTATAAATTGCATAATATAAATGCTATTTTATAAAATTGTTTATATATCCATAAAGCCTAAAGGAGTTGGTGCGTGTCCTAAATGAAAGAACAAAATACTTGATTCATGTATGTGACAATTTGAGATGCATTAGTATATAAATAAGATAAATATATATATATATATATATATATATGGTTATTTCCTTTATACCCAGAAAATATCATCGTAGACAAAGCTAAGGTGTCCAAGTTTTAGGATCGTTCAAGATATCACCAAGTGTCGTCACTTGTCTTGGTTTAACAAACGAAGTGAAACCAGAATAATTTGATCTTAATTAAGGACAATATATATGCTCATTTAATAAGAGATATAACTGGAAATCGTTTGGAAAACAAGTTATATAATATTAGCAATACATAGATATCATTTAAAATCTCAAGAGTCGGATAGAATGCTTAAATTCATGTGACCATTATAGATCACTTTCTCCGGTACTTTTTTACCTTCTTCGAAGAACCTTGTTGGATTTGAACCAAAGTTGGAACATAATTGACGAGAAGTGAGCATACAGATTCTGCATCTTGGTGTTCCACTTGTATGGATTTATTTTCTCCCAAAATGTTTAAGAAGGTCTTGGAGAACCCATTTTTACCGGGACACACAAAAACTTTGTTCTCCGGGTCGACCAAGAAATTCATCCCATTATGAAAGCAAAAAGGCTTGTGGATATTCGCAAAATTAACTGATAGAAACTTTATCCATGACGCGGCTCCGTTACTCTTAATCTTAGTTGCCATCCATACATTTATACTAGGTACCTTAGCAGTTGCAATCCCTACCGGCTCGTCCTGAGTAAGCAAACAAAGTTTTTGCTCTTCTCTAGTCACTGATAAGCTGAAAATATGATAAGAATGACGATCACCCGGGAGAGACACCCTTGTGATTCTCTCCGTTGAAAAATCAAAACTTTGTAAGAAATCCACATTGCCTCTAGTACTAGCAAGCCAGTAAGCATTTCCATTCACAGACATGACACGGCCATTCCGCCGTAGTATGAACCAGTCTCCAATCTCACCAACTGCCCTCCACGAATCAGAGGTAATGTCATAGACTTCGAACTCAAGTAAGCTTGGATTATGAACATTACCTGTTTGATCCATCCTCAAGATTTTGTACTTGTTGCATGAAGATTTACCAATAGCAAAGTAATCGAATCTCTTGTAGGTTCTTCTTGGTTGAATCCACCTGGTTTCACGTGAAAGCGGATTCCAAACAACCAGTCGATTGTCTTTGGTGGTGCATAGCAGTAAACTTCTTCTGAAGATTTAGAAAGTGGATCTTTTAGGCTATATTGATATTTTACCTTAACCATGTTGTTGTGAGTTTCGTGGAGATTGACGCTCACTAGATAAACCCTATTTTCAATCAACATGATTACAGTAGCATGGGACCGCTGCAAAAACCGCTTCTTCGTAAATTTCTCATCTTTGATCAGAGCATTCCATCTTTTGGATACACTTTGTGATCGTGCTAGAGAAGCCGCTGAAACCCTAGAGAGTATCTCCACTTTCAATTCCTCTGGGAGATACATTGTGCTCGAAGTTAGGGTTGAGTACTTTGGGAAACAAGAGAAACGAGATGAGAGGTTTTAGACCTAAACCAATCATATCGGCTGCTGTGTCAGGCTTCATTAACTTGGGCTTGTGGGCCTGTAATGCTATCAAGAGTGGCCCACGGCTTCCACTGGAAACTAAAGTTTTTGCATGATTCATGTATGTGACAATGTTTAATTGTGAAATTGTGAGACGCATTAGTATAAAAATTTGATGAGTAGTGTAAGAGTCGTACGAAATGACCAGGTATCAGCTAGGAGTACTTATCATATTTTTACTCGTAGAGTCGATGACTCGTGGTTAGAGGATTATTCAACTAGTACGACGGGAATATTAGGCCTCTGTGGAATCATAAGAGAGTCACTGAGAGTTTGGGAAATATAAAATGTCTATTAGGTATCATAGACACAGAAAACAGACCAGACAGATAGAATGAAGGATGTTAGCTGTTTCTAACAGTCGCAAGAAACTGTAAGAGAATAGAAAACACCATTTCAGAATATGATAGAAAGCTTATTCAAAGAGAGTTTTCTTTTTGTTGACAAAAGATCAAGATCCATCTCAGTTGGATCGGTTGCCTGAAGCTCCACTTAAATTCCATCAAGTTCACACTTGAACCTGTCCTTGGAGCTCGTATAGATCATCTTGCTTACAGTCATTGTAGGACAGCCATTCCCGACGCCGGATTAGCCTGTTTTCAATAAAACAACTAAAGCAATAAGATTCACATTCCAGATCCCACAAAGCTAGGCTAAAGCCAAGTATCTTCTATTTAGGAGTCTTAGAAATTTCCTGAAACTTCTAAAACTAGAATAGCTCAACACATAAACTCGTTAATACATCTAGAACTCAATTGCAACTAGAGTCATCATGAGAAATGAGAGTTATCAATTTCAACACACAACAAGCCTTGATGCACCAAACAAACGAATATCATCGTAGAATATGAAACTTCAAGCTTACTAGACATTTGCCTTGATGCTAAAAGATAAGGTAGTAATGACTCTAATACCTCCCCTCAAGTTAAAGCATGCAAGTCGTGAAAATTAGTATCTCTATAAACCATATGAAAAGGACATAAAGCTTAATCTGAAACAAAAGCTAAAGTACTGTCCAATAGCTTTAGGATCATTCAAGATTTAGAACAAAACGTAAGTGTCGTCACTGGTCATGGTTGAACAAACGAAACCTCAAGAGTTTGATTATCACGAGAATATATGCTCGTTTAATAAAAACTGGAAATCGTTCGGAAAACAAGTTCTATAAATTAGCAATACAGAAATATCATTTTAAATCTCAAGAGTTGGATATAATGCTTAAATTCGTGTGACCATTATAAATCATTACCTCTAGTACTTTCTTACCTTCTTCGAAGAACCTTGTTGGATTTGAACCAAACTTGGAACAAAATTGACGAGAAGTGAACATACAGATTTTGCATCATGATGATCCACTTGTATAGATTTATTTCCTCCCAAAATGTGTAAGAAGGTGTTGGAGACCCCATTTTTACCGGGACACAATAAAACTTTGTTCTCCAGGTCGACCAAGAAATTCATCGCACTACAAAAGTAAAAAGGCTGGTGGATATTGGCTAAATCAACTGATAGAAACTTCAACCACGATGCGGCACCTTTACTCTCAATCTTAGTTGCAATCCATACATTTATAATCCCTATACTTAGTACCGGCTTGTCCCGAGTAAGCAAACAAAGTTGTTGCTCTTCTCTAGTCACTGATACGCTGAAAACATGATAAGAATGATGATCACCCGGAAGAGACACCCTTGTGAATCTCTCTGTTGAAAAATCAAAGCTTTGTAAGAAATTCTCTTGGTCTTTACTACAAGCAAGCCAATAAGTATTTCCATTCACAGACATGACACGGCCCTTCCACGGTTCTATGCACCAGTCTGTAGTCTTACCAACAACCCTCCACGAATTAGAGGTAAAGTCATAGATTTCGAACTCAATTAAGGTGTATGGGATAATATTATAAAATTGTTTCATCTTCAAGATTTTGTACTTGTTCCATGAGGATTTACCGAGAGCAAAGTAATCTAGTCTCTTGTATGTGCTTCTCGGTTGAATCCACCTAGTTTCAAGTGTAAGCGGATTCCAAACAACCAGTCTTTTGTCTTTGGTGGTGCATAGTAATAAGCCGTCGCAGTGAAAGATATCATGTATATTGACTTCTTCTGAAGATTTGGAAAGAGGATCTTTTAGGCTAAATTGACTTTTTACCTTTACCAGGTTGTTTTCAATTTTGTGGAGATTGACGCTCACTAGATAAACCCTATTTTCAATCAACATGATTACAGTAGCATGGGACCGCTGCAAAAACCGCTTCTTCACAAATTTCTCATCTTTGATCAGAGCATTCCATCTTTTGGATACACATTGTGATCGTGCTAGAGAAGCCGCTGAAACCCTAGAGAGTATCTCCACTACCAATTCCTCTGGGAGATACATTGTGCTTGAAATTAGGGTTGAATACTTGGGAAACAAGAGAGACGATATGAGAGGTTTTTAGTTTTTAGACCTAAAACAATCAAATCGGTTGCCGACGTGCGTGTCTGGCTTCATCTACTTGGGTTTGTGGGCTTGTAATGCTATTAGGAGAGGCCCACGGCTTCCTCTGGGAACAAAATTACTTTCGTTTGGTCTTTAATAAGAAAAAGTAGACTACATTACGTTTTATTAAAGTTTATAATTTCAAACTGAGATTTGCTAAAACAGATATCGAATTATAACATCAATATAGAAGACATATGTTAGCAATTGTTTGTGTAGTTAGGCTCAAAGAATGTTAACTTAAAAAGGATGCTGTGACTCTCTATTACAAAAGAGAGATTGATTGAAAACATCTCTGCAATGACCTTATGTACGTGGTAATAAGAGAAAAAAACTGATCAACATTGTCTTTTCCGTTTTCTAAATCGGTAGAACAAAGCTCTAATCATCTGTATGATAAAATCCAAAGCAAGATAGATTTATTTTGTGAGATTGAAATGAAATAGCTTATTGAAGCTTTATTTTGATACATCAAAGTCCAAAATATTACTTTGTCAAGTTAATTTAATCAGTTGAAATTGTTATAGTACCCACACATGATGAAATACCCATAGGTATGCGTGGGTATTGGCCTAATAAATATAATCTTCTATATAATGTTTCTCTTTAATTATAACACATGCATTGTCTTTTTTATAGAAATGTAAAATATTCTCGCAAATTATTCTCTTCCATATGCTGAACTTCCTATATCTTTTAACATATTTTTGCAACTTTTGTTGTTAAAGAAACTAATGGGTGATAGAAGATTGAGAAGGTTAAATGACTTGAAATAGAAAACAATTTCTTGGAAAACAGAACATATGATTGTAGATATCTCTATTGAAAAACAAATTTATATATAAAAAGGAATAGTTTGATATAATATTATTGGGAAAATTAGAAATAAAGGAGCTCTAAAAAAAAGTTTGACCATATACACTTTTTTTTTATAATGTTATTTTGGACTAAAATATCCCTACTCTCTATTTTAAGCATTTCTTGAATGATTTTACCAAAAAAACATGTAGATATACAAGATTATAGATGATTTGAAAAAAAAATTGATGATTTAGTTGAAAAAAAGTTGATTTTTTATTGATAAAGTTTCGTCTAAAATTATTAGAATACGTTTTCTAGCGTTCTACGAATATCAGAATTTATATTCTAAACTTTTGTACATGTTCTACGAAAATCAGAGTTTGTATTCTAAATTTTTGTACATGTTCTACAACTTTTAGATTAGATACATGTTCTAACAAATTCAGAAGACCGGAATACAATTTCCAAAAATTCTTAGAACATGTATTCTACGCTTTTCTTCATGTTCTAATTTTAGTCAGAATATCCATTCTACGATTTATAACATGTTCTAAAAACGTTAGAAAACGTATAATTATTTTAGAATCTGTTTTCTAATATAATATAGATTTCAATTTCTGAAAAGTTTTAGAATTACTAAATATAGAAAGTGAATCTTTCAAAAAGGAAACTAAATATTTATTAAATATTACGTTTTTATTGTTTAGATTACGATATGAGGATGGTTAGAATACGTATTCTAATATTTTCAGATGAAAAAAAAAATTAAAAACGAAAATCTAGAGGGTGAAATCGTTTTTAGCCCTAATCGTCAAAATCTTCTTCTTTCACCTCTTCCTTTTAAGTCCACGTTGAAAGGTTAGACTAATTTGGTAGATGTGTCGTTGTTTTTCTCCGTTCTGTACCACGTTTTGTCATTTGGTATATACCCATATGTTGATGATGTGTATACAACTGCCACTTGGAGATCATTATATGAGGAAACTATTAATCCAATAGGTGTTCCTGAAGATGAATGGCACGTCCCAAAGGTTGTTGAATCTGGAAAAGTTTTACCACCTGAAACAAGAAGACAACCTGGTAGACAAAGAAAACGAAGATATGAATCAGCTGAAGACAAGATAAAAGCATCAAAACAGTCACAATTATCAAAAAAGCATAAGTGCGGTCGTTGTGGTAAAGAAGGCCATAATCGAGTAACATGTGATGTAGCAATATAAGGTTTGTGATCGTGATCTGACTACTAGTTTAAAACTTAAGTATAGATTCCCTACTTTTATATTTTGTTTTGATAATGATACAAGATTGGAATCACTCCAAACTTATGATCACTTGATGATCAAGAGTTCCAAGCTTGCCACGCGGAAGGTGGGATGATGAAGGTGGTGATCTGACACGCTGGCGATCACTTCTCTCGTGTGGGATCGATTCAAGGGGAATTAATGGATAGAAGGGTGATTGACTCGCTCAATCAGTGGGTTAATCGACTCACTCGATCAATGAACGAATGAAGGATGTTGAATCACTCAACAAACTTAATCCGCAGAATCCTGAAGTACTTGGTGACTCACTCACAAAGAACTACAGAACAATGACAAAGACTCAAACTTTGACAAGTAGAAAACGTTTCTATTACTTTAAAAATGATCAAGGGTGATTTACAATGAGACTAATGATCAGCTTATATAGGGCTGAGTACAACGTTCTAAGACTTCAAAGAAAGAAACAAAACATTAATGAAAATATTAGACATTAAATGTAAAATCGGTCCAAGTAAGGCAAGTGAGGTGTGCCTTGTATCTTGTCAACTTGGGGAGGAAGTTGTGACGTCTTGGAAGCTTCTGGAGGGTCTCAAGATTCTCACACAAGCGCACAAACAAAGAAGGAAAGAGTTGTTGCAAGTTGATCTCCTTCGGCTCCATATATGGCAAGTAATAACTATGCGGGTTCTTGTGTGGTAAGGTGTACCAAAGTTTGTGTGGTACATGTCTTGTGTAGCCTAGATGTTCTCCTGGTTTCCATGTGTAGCTTTGAGGTGCGTCCAAGTGTAGAATAAGGAAGATTTGCTTGTTTGGCTTCATTTGATGCAGTACTTCAGAAAGTAGTTCAGTGAGTAGTTCAGCAAGTAGTGCAGCCGATCTGTCAGCAAGTACATCAGTTATATGTACTTGTAACATCTTCGAATCAATTGCTTGGTAAATGATTCCTTGATGACTTGATGTTGCCTCGTTAAAAACCTTTCTAGGTAAACCCATTGGGACAAACCCTAGATAAGAGAAAAAGAGTGCAACGGTCAAATTCCCATAACATGGTGATTCGGCTCGCTGGTCTTTGATTCTTCTTGAACCATCATTAGTCTTCTTAGGGTTAATTTGCTGGTGAATAATTAACCCTAGGCCTTGTGCTTGATTATGACTCCATTTGGGCAAGAATCCTCCAAAATGCTCCATATCAACCGGTTTGATACATGTACCGGTTGGTTTCGTATACTCCCGGTTTGGTTTGATTTGGATGTCCGCATCAGATAATTGTTTTCTTTATCTTTTTCAGGATTATGTTGTAACTGCTCTCATTGAACGTTTCTAGTTACCACTATATGGATTTTGAACTTCTTTCTCATTTCATGATTATTTTTGCATTTTTTATTTCAGATTTGAATTTCCTAGTACTCTATGTTTGAATTTTTGTTCTCATAATTGGAATCCCTACTACTCTTATGTTCGTGGTTTTGCTTTGAGTTTCGGATTGACTTATCACTAAATTAAGTATATACAGCATAAGTTCCAAGACCAATTTAACATAATTTAAAAAGAAACGTAAGAACCATAGTCTCAACCTACCAAGTAGGAATTTTCATTTATCGATGAGGGAAGTTGATATGTTGTGTTTTTATCGGTTTTGAGTCTTTTGCTTTCTTTCCTACATCATATGTTTTATAGAGTCAAAGTGTGTTTTTAGAGTATTTTAGTCTTTTATCGAGTCTTTACATGTTTTAGGTTGCTTTGGAGGAAAACGAGCTGTTTTGGGTTATAAACACACTTTTGGAGATGCAGTTTCGTTTAGAAGTGTCATACGTTTGGTCTCAGATGGAATACTTCACACCGTTAAATCTTTCTGAATTTTTGACACAAGCTAGATGAAGATGTTAGCTTGATTTTCCAAGTGTTTTTAAGGAAATCTAACGGTTCATTCAAGAGTTATACCCAAATTAGTGAAGACAGGTCAATCTGGCGAAAGAATGAAGGTATCTGAATTATGTAAATAAAATAGGAAATATTTTTTTAAAAATTTTGTTAATTATATTTTCGAAAATATGAGGGTAAATTTGGGTTTTGATTTTTAAAAAACCTATTTCACCAAACTTTTTAAATAAAAGTATATATGAACATTTATCCATTAAAACATCCTTTATTTCTAATTTCCCCATTATTTAAAAGACGGATACAATATACATACAAAACTTTATAAATAATTAGTTTTAAGAAATTAAAAAAAAACCACACATTATTTAAACCAATTATATTGGTGCCCTCGTGGTTCATGGTTTCTCACTAAGTAAATCCCATCCACTTTAGCAATCCATGTGCGTGTCTGATTACATCGAAGTCTCATAGCTCCTCTGTATGCTCTCCATAAGTCATAAAAATACTCCATTTTTTGACCATGCCTCAAGTGACAAGCCCATACTATTCTTTTGGGGCTTCGTTCATACAAGGTAAAACTGTATGACTGATTTAATTCCACATCATGGAGACCCGTATTTTCCTTATGGTTGGATGTGCACTTAACTTTGAGAATACTACCACGAGTGAGTTCGTTTCGAAATTCTAAAGTATTACAACCCTTACCTTCATTCAAACTAAAACACAAAGCAATAACTAACATAAAAACAATTAGATGATGATTCATCTTTTGGATCTAGAATATTTTTTAAAATACAATGAATCCAAAAGCGTCAAAGTGTCACAATTAAAGTTTTTTTGTATGGTAAAAAGCTTTAATGTTCATATGACCTATGGCGGGAGGAGCATTTGCTGTCGAAAACCAAGGCTAATCAGTTATATTATGTTATACCAAATAAATTAGAAAACAATTTAGTTAAGATAACCTACATAGGGGATGTGCCTTTAGTCAAGTGGTTAAGTCCATTTGACTCCCCCTTCCCCACCGGAGTTTGACTCCACTAAACCGCGTTACCCCGCTTAGTAGAGATTGGCTATGGATCGGGTCTTCTTGTCGATCTAAAGATGTCAAAAAAAAAGAAAAAAGAATATAACCTACATATTGCTCAAATAACCTTGCTAATAAGTGTTTTACAAAAAAAAAAAACTAATGACAAATTAGTATTTTAATTAACCAACTATTTTAAATATATATATATATTTTTTTTGTTCTCTTATCCTCTTGGTGCTTCCACTCATCGTCTCTCGTCGTCATATTACTAATGACGTCTCTTCCGATAATCCTCGCATCCTCTCCTCTGCGAAACCTAACCAAACCTTCTTCAACTTCTCAAACCCCAAAACCCAATCCAAATTCACCAAAACAACATCTCCTAACCAAAACCCATCTCTCTGTAACCATTTCCCAACTCATCATCACATCCCCTGTTCTCGCATCTGAATCATTCGACTCAATTTCATCAGACCCATCTTCTGGAAGAATCGATTTAGAGTCAATTTTAGTCACAATTGATAATTTCTTCAACAAGTATCCATTTTTCGTAGCGGGATGTACTTTTATCTATCTTGTGGTTTATCCATCTGTGATTTTTTACTTGAGGAAGTATAAACCAATATCCGCCATGAATGCGTTTCGTAAGCTTAAGAGTGAAGCTGATTCTCAGCTTTTGGATATTAGAGATGATAAGACTTTGGCTACATTGGCGTCACCGAATCTTAAGTTTTTGGGTAAGAGTTCTGTTCAAGTTCCGTTTAGTGAGAATGATGAAGATGGGTTCTTGAAGAAAGTTAAAGGAAGGTTCTCTGATCCTGAAAATACAGTTGTTTATGTTCTTGATAAGTAAGTATAAACAAAAGATTCAAACTTTGATTAAAAAACATTGCTTTGTGTATATTTGAGGATGTTATAGTGATTGATAGTTGATGTGGAAGGCAGTTTTGATGGTAATTCGTCGAAAGTGGCGGAATTGTTGATCAAGAATGGTTTCAAAGAAGCTTATTATATTAGAGGTGGCGCGAGAGGGAAGAATGGTTGGTTGGTATGTTACATTTACATCTCTCTCTATGGAATCAGTATATGATCTTGGCTTTTGATAGATAGACTACATTGTAATTCGACTCGGCTCTGGTATGTATGCTGAAGTTTTGGTCTTTGTCTTGCTTGCCTTGTTTACCAATGTCTCAGGCTATTCAAGAAGAGCTTTTGCCTCCACCGGTGCATATGTATACTGCGAAAAACGTCAAATCTTCAAACAACAATGAGGCGTCAATTGTTGGAAATGAGAACTAGTTCAAGAACAGAGCGTAATGGTATGCAGATCCTCATTCTCGGTTTATTACCTCGTAGTTTTCTCTTTTAGTTGTCTCTCTCAATTGGCTTTTGCCTCGGTTTTGCAGTGGCAAGACATGATACCACCAGACCATTGGAATATGAGAAAGCTTCTTTAGGTGGAAGGCTGGCTATATATTGAAAGACTTGTTTAGATCTCAAGGCCACTCTGTTTACCAGAAGCTAACCTTGTCTACATACTGATTTCTCAGGCAATTCCAATAAAATGAGACTTGTTATTATAGTTAGGTTTATGTGTTTTTGTACCTTTTATATTGCATTGTGTGACAGATAATGTTTTATGTGTAATGCTCTTCCTGAGAGGGTTTGAAAAAATTCACCTTTGATTTCTTTGGTAATTTATCGTTGAGATTTATGATATCACCAAAACAAAAGATAAAACGTTAAACGAAGGCAAAAGAAGAGTTAGAACTTAGAATAAGATTTGTGAATGGAATGCGTGAAAGAAGAAACAAATAGCATTTTACACAAGGTTCTAACTTCCCAGCAATGGAATACAAGTCTAGTATTCTTCTCCTTCGGGTTTTACTGTCCCTCGGTTGAAGCAAACCAAGAACTCAATGTTTCCCTCGGCGCCCTTTATGGGAGATTCGATAAAGCCTTTGTTAGTAAATCCATAGCGCTCAACACCATTTATTATCTTCTCAAGAACCTTCACACATAAACATGTCATCAAAGATCGTATTTATCGCATCTTTGACTTGCTATATAAGATCAAGGCTTATGCTATCCTAAGATAGATGCAGAAGAATTCAGGATAGCAATAAACAAAGAGCATCAATGGTTGTAAATTAACCTGAGACGGTTCAATTGTCATAAAGAATTAAAGAGGACAGGGAGAAGCATACATACCTCCTGATGTACTTCGGGATCTCTCACTATGCCACCCTTCCCGACCTTGACAGAAAACAAGATGTTGAAGAACCAATAGTAAAATCTCAGAGACGATTTACAGATATCATTATACTATTATATAAACATACAAGTATGTACTTCAGTACTTCTCACTTCTCAGAGGTCAATGTATCCAAAATCTAGCATCTTCAAGTAAATTGATTACCTGTTGTCTTCGAGCTTCAAATTGGGGTTTAACAAGAGTAACTAAAGTTGCATCTTCTTTCATCACATTCATAATAGCTGGCATCACCTGTTCATAAGTTTGAAGTCTCAAACATTTGCGGATGATTTAACATAACAATCATAGTTCCTGGAAACAAACTGAACCAGTAGCAAACTTACCTTTAGAATAGAAATGAACGAGAGGTCAAGAGTCACTACATCGACTTTTTGCGGGAGTCCAGGGAGGTATCTCAGATTTGTTCTTTCTATAACAGTCACCCGCTTATCATTGCGGATTTTATCAGCTACCTATTACAATACACCGAATAATTAACTGACTAATTAGTAACTAGGCTCTGATTGCAGGATACAAATCAAACAATCAGTAGGAAAAATACTTAGTACTAACCTGACCGTAACCAACATCTACGCCATAAACATGAGCTGCACCATAACGAAGCAAACAATCCGTAAACCCTCCTGTAGAAAGTCCTGAATCAAGAACTACTTTCTCAGAAACATCAACATCTAGCTTCTCAAGTGCAGCTTCCAGCTTGAGTCCACCTCTGCAAGTGAAAAAAACAGTAGAGGACAGTCGACAACAACAGAATCTTAAACCATAAAGAAACTGTAGTACGATAGGGGTAACTTGGGAGGAATAATCACCTACATACAAATTTTGGAACCTCAGCTGTAATCTTTATAGCTGCAGTATTAGATACAGGCATTCCAGCTTTAATAACTCTTCTCCCATCCACAAGAACTTTTCCTACATAACATATCATACACACTTAAGATTAAGCTACACCAAGAACTTCTTGTTCCTTCTTAACACGAATAACATAAACCACTGTGTACTTTATGGATATGAATACAAGGAATCACCTACCTTGTATAATCCATGATTGTATTAGTGTGCGACTGTATTCGTTAAACCTTTCAACACATGCCTCATCTAGTCTCTGTTTTTTGCTGTTATGAAACAAAAAGAGTCCATTAAAATAAAGCAGAGAAAGATTCAAACTTCTTGATTCAATGTTAAAGAAAGACCCTAACTTTTTCCCACGAGTAGCAGAAGCAAAGCATCTCATGGTACTGCATTCTCCAGCTTGAACCCATCTCCCTGAACAAATAACACAATGCAAAGATCACAAAACATTATCATTAATGAAACTAAGGAAGATAAAACCCCAAGCTTTCAACGTTTCAAACTGAGTCAGATTCATCGATGAATTGTCATTTTTTTCCTCAAGCATTTGACAATTAGGCAAACAATTTGTGGGTTTTTCCCGTCGAACTAATCCAATCGCTAACCAGTTTCAAAAATCCAGTTTTTGCAGAAAGAGAATTCAAAAACTAACAATGCCCACCAAGTGTTTGTAGAAATTACCAGGGAGAAGAGGATTGTGAGATTTGGATAAGAAGCCGAAGAGAGAGCTGCGTAAAGCTATGGGAGGTCTAAGAACATGAAGTCCCATCTTACTACTTTCTCCTTGGGAAAAAAGATCGAAGAGCTCTGTTCTCTATCTTGTTCTTGTTCTAGCCATTAGCTAATGACATTTGACAAATGGGATACTTTTGTTCTTAGGGTTTCGGAAACGAAGACTCTGTCTCAGGAACAAGGTTTCCGTTTCTCTTTATTTTTTACTTGATCATAAATCAAACCAACTTTTTTTTTTTACTTGAATAATAAAACGACGTTGAAATAATAATCTTTAAAGAAAAAACAACTGGGTGCACACCAAAAAAAAAAAAAAAAAAAAAACAACTGCCATAGTCCACTCCATATGTATTAGAGAAAATTAGCTAGTATGACTTATTTTTTCTTCCCAATTACAAATTTAAAACCAAATCTACTCAATTCTTGAAATGAAGCTGATCAAATTGAGTTTGAACCAAGAAGAAACATTAATTTTGAAATAAATTGCTACAAAGGAGAAAAAAAAAAGAAAACAATAATCAGAAAACGAGTAGTCACGAGAACGGCCCAGTACTAGTAGAGATAGTTTGGCCCAGTTAAAGACATAACAAATTTTGTCCCACATCGAACAAAACTGAAACTAAGGGGGTGTATTGAATTAAGGATTTTAGGAGAGTTGGTGGAATTTAGATTTGGAGTGATTTATGAGAATTTTAAGGAAATTTTGAGAGTTTTTAGAATATATTATCATTGATTTGGTGAGATTTATTATATTGAATTTGGAAGATTTTGGATTTCTACGTGTGACTTTGCCATCAAATAAAATAATTATCATAAATTACCATATACTTCTTTTTAACCCTTGTCAAAAGACAAAACAAAGAAGTGTAGGGAAGCAGACAAACCATTGATGAAGACAAGAAGTTCCAGAGATCAAAGCTGAGAGTTGCTTCCCTTTCCCAGCACTCTCCAGCATGTTAGCCATTAACATGAGAATGAAAATCGCTTTTTATTGACATCTTTATGAATCATTCAGATTCAGCATATTGACCAAAACTTTTTATTAACACATCTCTGTTGACAATTAGACATGATTGATTATAGAGAGAACGAGTTTAAATGTTTGATTTGATTTTCTAATGAGTAGAAGAATCAACACAACCATAGTTCCATTGACAGTATAGTAATTTGATTAGCTCTTTAATTTCTGCAAAGCTTCCAACTTTCACTATTTGAAGAGGAGGCCATCTACGAATGTCTATTTCAAAAGCTCATGTTGGAGAATGAATTTGATTATGGTGAAGTTGCAGGGATGGAGGGAGGGAGATAAAACATTCAATTCTTTCGATAGCGTTTTATAATTTTATTATAGGAAGATATTTTTATTTTAATTAAAACCTCTCCAAATCACACCTATAAAGCTATGATTTTCGTTACCACTATTTTCAACTAAAAATGTATCTAAAGTCACCTAAAATCTCTCTCAAAATCCTTTCTTAGGGGGGTGTATTCAATAAAAGATTTGAAATGATTTGTATTAAAAAGATAAATCCTATGTTATTCAAACATGAATTTTAAAAATCTTTTTAAAATCAAGTGTTATTGGATTAGTGATTTTAAAATCTACAATCAAATCCACTGTTATTGGAAACATTTTAAGTTGTGGATTTGAAATGACTTGAGTGATTTTTGGTGGAATTTAAGAGAACATCTTAGTTAAAAATTAAAATATCCAAATCTCATGGTTTTAGGTGGGATTTGGGAGAGTTTTGATATCAAATTCCCTAATTCACTAAAATTCACCAAAATCATCTCAAAACTCATTAAAACTCAAATCACTCCAAATTCTTTCTTCAATACACCCCCCTTAAATTTTTTGTTAATTTTTCAATAACAGTGGATTTGATATGAGTTTTAAAAATCATTGATTGAATAACATGGGGTTTAAAATGATTTGGAATGATTTTACATAAAATCTAATTTCAATAACATGGGATTTGGAAAGACATTTAAAAATTATTAGTTGAATAACAGGTGATTTATGTAAAAAATCAAACTCTTCTAAAATCCTTATTCCAATACATCCCCCTAAATCTTGAAGGATTCATATATATAAAGAATCTGGTGCCTCACTAATTAACTGATGCAGCCGTGTGGTGAGTACAAAGCGAACTATTCTTTCGCCTTTTACTAAAGAATACCGTGTGCTCTCCACTTCAAACGGAATACACCTATTTTTGGAGGAGTTACTTCTTCTGAATTTTGCTCCATTAATCTCATAATTCAATATTTCTCACTAAATTGCTTAATTGGTTGTGTAACTAAGGTGATGAATTCTTTAGGGGTGAGGCTGATCAGCGGTGTATATTGAAAAATTCCCAAGATATTCCATCACGTTGTCAAAAGAGTTTTTCTACCTTGTTAGGCCTCTGAAACAGTACGGTCACTCAGAAATCGGAATTCTTCAAGAAACTTTGAGAGCTTCCTCAAGTTGTCTTCCCTAATGTTTGCTGGGACCTTGTCTTCGTACCCAGTCACCCCATTACCTTCTGCAACTTCTACTTTTGCTTTTGTACTTCTATAATCTTGTTTCTGTTTTTCTCAGACTCAGCTCCGCATTAATGGAAGCTCCATCCAATTTTAGATACACCTTGAGGTTCTCGTTCACTGTCTCTACAACAGCCGATCCAGATTGGGCTGCTTTGTCTTCTCCCTTCAACACAACCTCAAAGGATGAGAGATTTGCCAGAGTTCTGATCTCCAACTCATGGGATTGCACAATTCCCAGTGTCAATGCGTTTTCGCACAGAGCAAACGCATGCAACCTTTCATTTACCCGTCTCTTTAGCGACTCTGCAGCTCTCAAAGCTCTGAGAGTTTTCACGGTCACCAAAACCACGTCCATTTCGGTCTCCACCTTCTCGTTTGTCCACTTCTCTTCGGGAGAAGGGTAGTCACATATCATGATAGACGCCTTCCGTTCACAGTCTTGCGGTGACGGCAACCGCTGCCACAGCTCTTCTGTTACAAAAGGCATAAACGGATGCAGCAATCGCAAGCTAGTCTCGAGACACACCCACAGAGCGTATTGTGCATGGGTCCTGCCTGGGTTTTCAGCAGAAAAATAAGGCTTAACTGCTTCGATAAATACATCACAGAATTGGTATTGCCACCAGGCATACACCGTGTTGGCTGCATCCGATAACTCAAAAGCATTTAAGGAATCCACAGTCTTTGATATTGCCATATTTAGTACAGAAAGGATCCATTGGCAGCTGAAGGGCATGGCTCCAGGGCTTAGAGCTTGCGAAGGAGGAGTATAGCCATCACCAAGCTTCATCATCGCAAATCTGACAGCGTTCCACAGTTTATTACACCACTGGCGGTAACCAACAACTCGGAGGACATCCATGTTGATTTTATCAGACTGGGCCGTGTATGATACAAGGGCAAATCGAAGAGAGTCAGCGCCACATTCAGGGATACCATTTGGAAAATCCTTGACCTGTCCCTCCTTGGCAACAACCAGCTCCTTGGGATCCAGGATACCTTCTTCTAACCTGGCGTGTAGACCCGCGAGAGTTACACCGTTAATGACTTCAAGCGGATCAATGCCATTTCCAAGAGACTTTGACATCTTGCGGCCATGTGCATCACGTATCATGGGATGCAAAAAAACCTTCCTGAAAGGAACATCCCCACCACCCACTTTCATTCCTAACATAACCATGCGAGCAACCCAGAAAAACAGAATGTCATGTCCAGTTTCAAGAACAGACGTTGGATAGAAAGCTTTGAAGTCCTCGGTTTCATCAGGCCATCCCAAAACAGATAAGGGAAAGAGACCAGAGGAAAACCAAGTGTCAAGCACATCAGGATCTTGGGAGAGCTCCAACAACTTCTTCCCGGAAAATTTTTGTGCAGCCTCTTTTCGAGCATCTTCCTCGTTTCTGGCAACGACCCAATGGTCGTTGTAGGCACCTGTTTCCTTAAGATGATCTTCTTCTAGAGTGGCGTACCATGCCGGTATTCTGTGACCCCACCAAAGCTGTCTGGAGATGCACCAGTCGTATATGCTCTCTAGCCATCTTCTCCATTCTGCAGAGTACTGCTTGGGAATAAACTCAATCTTCCCGTTGGCAGCAACATCAAGAGCCTCCTTTGCCATCAGGCTGCAACTCACGTACCACTGAGGCTTTAGCATAGGCTCAGCAACATCACTACTTCTTGAGCAAACTCCAATTGTCATCTTGTTGTTTTCCTCACCTCTGTACAGGCCCTTCTTACGCAGAGCTTCAATGATAGCTTCACGAGCGGCAAAGCGTGGCATGCCAGTGAAGTCAGGCCCACCATTCGCATTGATCCTTCCATCATCAGTGAATACGTTTATAAACTCCAGATTGTGGCGCCTTCCTACATCGAAATCATTGGTGTCATGTGCTGGAGTGATCTTAACACAACCAGTACCAACATTTGGGTCAACGAGTATCTCATCACAGATGATTGGTAGCTTCCGCCCATTGAACGGGTGCACAGCAAACTCTCCGTGAAGATGCTTGTATCTTGCATCATCGGGATGAACAGCAATGGCGGTATCACCAAGCATAGTTTCCACCCTAGTAGTGGCAACAACAACCTCACCGCCTCCTCTCTCAAGAGGGTAAGCAAACGAAGTGATAAGACCAAATACAACAGGCTTCTCATACCCAGGGACTTTGATTGGTGTTCTTTCTTTGATCTCGATATGCTCAACCTCACGCTTAGATATGGCGGTGCTAAGGAAACAGTCCCAATGAACAAGGCGGAGATCCCTGTAGATAAGCCCTTCCTTGTGTAACCTCACAAAGGCCTCAGTGACAGCCTTTGATCTCTGCTCGTCCATCGTAAAACACTCACGGGACCAATCAAGAGATGAGCCCATACGACGTAGCTGTGATTTGATTGTACCACTTTTACTCTCTGTCCACTGCCAGACATGGTTCAAGAACTCCTCACGGCCAAAGTCATGTCTTGTCAATCCTGTTTCACGGCTGAGATGTTTCTCGACCACAACCTGTGTAGCAATACCAGCATGGTCAAACCCAGGAACCCACAAAGCATTAAAGCCAGACATTCTCTTCCAACGAATCAGTGTGTCCTGGACTGCACAGGTTAGTGCGTGGCCGATGTGCAACGCGCCAGTCACATTGGGAGGAGGAAGAACAATCACAAACTGTGGTTTGGAACTAGTCGCGTCAGCCTTGAAAAACTCAGATGTCTCCCACCATTCATACCACCTTGCACCCAAAAACAACAAACAGAGATCAGATGGTGAATAAAGTTATCAAATTGATGAATAAATCGGCGGGTAACTTACGATTTTTCCACCGCTGAAGGACTGTAATGTTTGGCCATCTGTGAAGATAGCCTTTTCCTCTCGCCAATAGAAGTTTCTGGGTCAGAAAAATCGGCATGATTCTCTTCCTCTTTTCCTATCTTCTTCGCTGCGCTCTTTTTAGATTTTGCATTCAATTCTCCCAGCTTTGCTTTCTCGATAGCCTTTTGTTTCTTCAGAGCTTTCACTTTAGCATTGTGTTCTTTCTTCAATCTCCGTTCCATCTCCAGCTCCATCTCTAGGGTTTCCGCAACGTAAATCGATTGCCCCAAATATAGTCGGTCCTTTAGGGCCTCGGCCTGTAAATGGACTACTCGTAAATGGGCTGCGAAATTGAGCTTTTATTTTAGCACATTGTCTATATCCCTATTAATATCACGGCTACGGGTGTCAAATATTTGAGCTTTGATTAGTAAATAGTAGTAATTCCCACATTTTTCCTAATCTTTATTTTCTTTTTTTAAATAAAACTTTCATTTTATAAATTTCTTTTTTCTATATATTTTAACTATTCATTATAATAAATAAATTAAATTTTAGTTCTACGCACTTCATCTTATTGATGATATTTTATTTCAATTCTAAAATGGTACCATATACACTTTTTCTATATTTAATTTAAAATTTTAAACATGCAATAACGGCTTTGATTTTCGCAGTTTCCAAAATCTTGAAATTCAAGTGCAGGCAATTTTTTCAATTTTTTAACTTTGTTATAAGTAATGTTGACAACAATATTCTTATTAAATATCAAAGATATTTGTTTGCTTTATATTCAAGTTGAGATTTGTTAATCTTAATAATTATTGATTGTTTGCTCAAAAAATAATTATTATTATTAATTGTTGTAAATCTTTTTAATTTTTAAAATTCATCAAAAGTATAAAAACTTCAAGAGCTCATATATCATATGATGGGACGGGTTATAGCTGACATTATTACGATTATATTTTTGCGGTTTAATCTATCAAAACATGTATTATAACTTAAATTGAAGATTTTTAATATTTATTTGTTTCAAAAAATTTTAAGAGCTCGCGGATCAATAAGTGGAGCGGGTAAGACTTAGCATTAATCCGGTAGAGAATGAGTTAAATAGAATGTTAATACTCTTTGACACTTCTAAATTTATAATTACAATACTAAATTATGTGTACCACATGTTATGTATAAAAATACTAAAAAAATAAATCATATAATTTTAATGCTCATTTAAAATCTGTAAAAGTCTAACAGTACTATAATGTATAAAGAAAAGTTGGTACCGCGGGTTAAATCCTAGTTGATGATATTTTATTTCAATTCTAAAATGGTACCATATACACTTTTTCTATATTTAATTTAAATTTTTAAACATGCAATAATGGCTTTGATTTTCGCAAACAAAATTTCTTACCTTGCAAACTTGAGACCAAAGAGTTATATACTCAATTTCTTATTTTTACTTCATTTTTAATTTAGTTTTGAAATTGAAAAAAAAAAAAAAAACTAACTACTTATATCATACAAAATATCTTTATGTTAAATATAGAATGTATTTTTAATTATATAACCCTAAAACGAATCAATAAAATAACTATTCATTTTTGTCTCACATTATTTTTTGCTATACATTTTAACTATTCATCATAATAAATTGAATTTTGGGCAATTTACACAAATGGCCCCAAAAAGTTTTTTTTTCCAAAATAGCCCCATATTTCATAATTTCCAGAAATAGCACCCAATACTTTTTAATTAACCATTAATTGAAAAATAGAAAATACAGAAAACCTAATCTCGAGCCACTGCCTCCACGATTCTCGTTTGCCTCTGATGCTCTATAGTTGCCTCTGATCGTCGGAAAATTCGATCTCCTGCGGTATCTCGAACCACTGCCTTCACAATTCCTTGACTCAACCCAGTCGACCCAATTTGAGAAAGAGACCTCTCTCCGTAGCACCCAAAATATTTTCTCCCTTGCACCCAATTTGAGAAAGAGACCTCTCTCCGTCGCACCCAACGATCTCTAGCCTTCCCGATCTCTGGCCTTCCCAATCTCTGGGCCATCACTGCTGCAGGAACTGGTTCGTTCTCTAACTTATCTTTTTATATTTCTGGAAAATGAGTTAGCTCTGTGAAATCATGATTGGAATCT
Organism: Arabidopsis thaliana x Arabidopsis arenosa; assembly: GCA_019202795.1. NCBI lineage: Eukaryota > Viridiplantae > Streptophyta > Magnoliopsida > Brassicales > Brassicaceae > Arabidopsis > Arabidopsis thaliana x Arabidopsis arenosa. Next base: position 11,495,595 of record CM032920.1, on the reverse strand, counting down.
ACCATAGAGTATCTCATGTGTGCTCGTTAAGTGAACAATTGTTTATTGGTTTAGGATAATTGTTTGATTGATCTGTTCAAAAGGGGCCGGGTTTTTGAAAGTTATTAGCCTTTAATGATGAATCCCTTTCGTGTTCTTAAAGTGGATGGCTTTGTATATCATTTGATTTGCTTAACAAAGTTGTTTAGGCATGCTTTTGTTGGATTTGTGTTTGCTATAGAGTGGTCATATGTTTGATTGATCTATTCAAGAGGAGTGAGGTCTTTGAAAGCCATTAGCTTCTTATGATTGAACCCTTTTATGTTCTCCAAGTCCCTTATTTTGTATATCATGTGGTTCACTTAACAAAGTAGCTGAGGCATGCTTTGTGTTGGTCTTGTGTTGTGCCTTTGTTTGCAGTAAAAAGCTCTATCTACGTTCTCATTCTCATTCGAAACCAGTTTCTTCAATTTTTGTTTGTTGGTGAATGATAAGATGTTATCTATAATGGTACAGATGGTTTGTGTATATGGTTGTGTTTTTGTATGAGTCTGCAACACAAATTGATTAGAGATTCATCTATTTAAGGCTCTCTTTTGTTAACCTTAGCTTCTCTTAGACAGCTTGTGAATCGTAGTTTGCATCATATTAGTTTATCACTTTAGATGAGTTTAGTTTTTGTCACAATTTGAGAGATATATCGTCATATAGTTACAAATTCAAGTTTGTGATATGAAGATATGAATAAACATTTTTTACTTGTTTAAGTGTTGTCATTGTCTGTCCTCTTTACTTGATAGAGTTGTTTTAGTTTGCATTCTAGAATGGTCTTCCTGATTCAGGAAGGACTTATAGTAATTCGGGATGATCTTCCTGATTCGGGAAGGACTTATAGTAATTCGGGAAGATCTTCCCTGAATATATATGTTTACTGATTTCCTTTAATTTTAACTACAGGAAAATGGGAGATTCGTTTCCAATTGATGTCACACTGCCAAAGCTTCTGTACAGTATAGGACAAGAGCCAAATTCAGATGTTAGGATAAATCAATGTGCAAGATATGAGTATATCGATAAAGTACAACACATCCTCTCTGCTACAGAGTTTCAGAGAATCAGAGAATTGAAGATTTCTCAAAGCTGCGTGATATAGATTCAGAAGACATCAGAAACAAGTTGGTTGTGGATATCTTCAATGAGTGTGTTAAGATTTCTTATGACTATGTTTCTTTATTGGATGTATGATGCTTGTGAAACCGTTTTAGACTGTTTTGGTACTTCTATGATAGTTCTGAACTATAAAAGTATCATCTGTTTCTATTTATGTTTTTTTGAGATATTCAATGTATGGTTTTGTTAGATACTATATGTTTCCTATAGCTTATCCACTCAGTTGTATGCTCTCAGCATATCCTTTGCATCTTAAGTGTGCAATTTGTGAAAGATTTGAGGCAAACTATGCAAAAGTAAACAATTTTTTGAAATTCAGGAAGGGTTTCCAAATATTCAGGAAGGATATATACAAATTCAGGAAGACCTTCCCTAAAAAAAAAAAAAACTGTAATAGTTATTTCCACCAGGATTCAAAACCGGGACCTATTGTTTTTGTAATAGAACATGTAACCAGTGAGCCAAGCATCTAATTGTAAGATCTTGTACAAACGAACGTATATATATCTATGAAACACGAAACACATCATGACATAAAAAGAGATTTTATAGATCATTGACCCTCAAAAAATGTGTAATTTGTGATTAATATGAGGCAAACTATGCGAAAGTAAACAATTTTTGAAATTCAGGAAGGGTTCCCAAAAATTCAGGAAGGATATATACATATTCAGGAAGGCCTTCCCTAAAAAAAAAACTGTAATAGTTACTTCCACCAGGATTCGAAACCGATACCTATTGTTTTTGTAATAGAACATGTAACTAGTGAGCCAAGCTTCTAATTATAAGATCTTGTACAAACGAACGTATATATTTCTATGAAACACGAAACACATCATGACATAAAAAGAGATTTTATAACTTCGCAGTAGCTTGCCTTCCTAAAGTTGGGACATAGATGAGTTTGTGATACATTACCCCTCACTAATGGAGTAATATGTGATACATTTGACAAAACATAAATAAAGAGATTCAAAAACACATTTTAAAAAATTTAGGAAGGATTTCATAATGTTTAGGAAGCGGGAAAAAGGGATTTTCATACCCGTACTATCTGTGCCGTGGATTTTCATACATGGACAATTTTGTAGGGTATTTTACAACCTAAACTTCAATAAAATTTGAATCTTATACCTATACTTGATACAACGTGCAAAAATCGGAGTCAATCTAACGAGTGTTAGTCAACTCCGTTACGGTGCTGAGTCATCGTACACGTGTACGCTGTACGTGTATCGAAACGACGTCGTTTTGATGTGTTCTCAAAGTTTTAAATTTTTTTTGCAAAATTGGGGACTCGAACCCGCGAGCCATAGTCACATGGAAAGCACCGAATACCAACTGATCCCACAACGTTCATCAAGTATTCCTTAATCTTTTTAACTTATAAACCCAAAAAGTTTTGTGTTTGGAAATAATTAAAACAACGTCGTTTTAAATTAGGGAAAAATTGTATGTCATAGTAAATTACATCATTTAAACATAACCAAGCAACTAATATTTTGATTTTCAGAAATGGAGTGACTTGGCCCATCAAGTTCGATCAGTCTTGAAGAACTACCCCAAGCTCATGCTTACCCAGGGAAGAAAAGTAAAATTCTTATAGAAAAAATAATAATACCTCAACTAAGATTATTTACTTTTTTTGGTCTGATTTAATTTCAGGTGCTGGAGATTCGTCCAATCATTAAGTGGGATAAAGGCAAAGCACTCGAGTTTTTGTTAGAATCACTCGTTTTGATACACGTCAGCGTACATGTGTACGATGACTCAGCACCGTAACGGAGTTGACTAACACTCGTTATATTGACTCTGATTTTTGCACGTTGTATCAAGTATAGGTATGAGATTCAAATTTTATTGAAGTTTAGGTTATTAAATACCCTACAAAATTGTCTAGGTATGAAAATCCACGGCGCAGATAGTACGGGTATGAAAACGACTTCGTTTTGATACACGTCAGCGTACACGTGTACGATGACTCAGCACCGTAACGGAGTTGACTAACACCCGTTAGATTGACTCCGATTTTTGCACGTTGTAACAAGTATAGGTATGAGATTCAAATTTTATTGAAGTTTAGGTTGTAAAATACCCTACAAAATTGTCCAGGTATGAAAATCCACGGCGCAGACAGTACGGGTATGAAAATCCCCTTTTCCCGTTTAGGAAGCCGTCATTGAAGTTTATGAAGGTCTACCTAAATTTCTGAAAACAACCTCTATGTGGCCAACTTTGGATTTGTAATTTGTATGTACATTACGCTTCACTGATGGAGTAATCTTTGATACATTACAAAACATAAATAAAGAGATTCAAAAACACATTTTAAAAATTTAGGAAGGATTTCATAATGTTTAGGAAGACGTCCCTAAAGTTTAGGAAGGTCTACCTAAATTTCTGAAACCAGCATCTAAGTAGCCAACTTTGGATTTGTAATTTGCGTGTCGATGAAAAATTGTAGCAAACTCTTGACGAAGCATTAGCTGCAGACTCTACCTGTGGAAAACCTGCAAACTACAAGCCGAAGGAGCCGACGATCGAAATCTATGACGACGACGAACTTATCTTACTCTTAACAAATATTTTCCTCATCTTCCTCTACTCAACAATCTCTTTAATCTTCCTCTACTCATCTTCCTCTACTCAACAATTGTTCACTTAACGAGTAGCACACATGAGATTCTCTATGGTAGATTCCAATCATGATTTCACAGAGCTAACTCATTTTCCAGAAATATAAAAAGACAAGTTAGAGAACGAACCAGTTCCTGCAGCAGTGATGGCCCATAGATCGGGAAGGCCAGAGATCGGGAAGGCTAGAGATCGTTGGGTGCGACGGAGAGAGGTCTCTTTCTCAAATTGGGTGCGACGGAGAGAGGTCTCTTTCTCAAATTGGGTGCGACGGAGAGAAGATTTTGGGTGCTATGGAGAGAGGTCTCTTTCTCAAATTAGGTCGACTGGGTTGAGTCGAGGAATCGTGGAGGCAGTGGTTCGAGATACCACAGGAGATCGAATTTTCCGACGATCGGAGGCAACTATAGAGAATCGGAGGCAAACGAGAATCGTGGAGGCAGTAGCTCGAGATTAGGTTTTCTGTATTTTCTATTTTTTAATTAATGGTTAATTAAAAAGTATTGGGTGCTATTTCTGGAAATTATGAAATATGGGGCTATTTATGAAAAAAAAAAACTTTTTTGGAACCATTTGTGTAAATTGCCCATTTAAAAATCCCAATGGCATCATATGTAGTAACTAGATCATCACCCGTACTAAAGTACGGGTTGAATTTTATTTATTACAAAATTTATATAATATATATATTAGAACTAAGTTTTAATATATTATAATAGTAAGTGAAAAAATATTAATTTTGTTGTCAGTCCCTATATACAATATTAGAATAAATATAGATTTTTTTCTATAATACTCAATTATGGATAAATTTTTTTTAAGATATGAAAACGGAAAATAATTTTATTTTTTAAAAAGTATTATTTTTTGAACAATGAGTTAATTTATGTTAACAACCACAAAATAGGATTGCATATATTTCAGTTAGATCAAAAATTAAAATATCCTAAATAAATCGCATATAAAACATAGATTATTTTGAATTAATTAAGAAAATTAGGTATTATTTTGAATTAATTTAGAAAATTCTTTTTCAATTCATAATTCTTTGGTTGTTGAAATAGAGATTTGTTTGAGCTAATCTAATTATAGAATTTGTTTGAGATTTATAATTATGGAATTTACCAATTATTCGCATAATCGAATATGTTATAAACATATATTTAGTATATAATCATACCAAAATCAACCCGTGCGTGGAGTCTATATTTTTATTTTAGAATCTCAATATTTCATTTTAAAATATTGCGTGCACAATCTCTTATTCGTTAATTCTAAAATTGATTTCGGAATCAAATTTTTAAATATTTAGAGGTGTCAAACCATATTTAAATGTTCTACACTATTTTTAAATATTCCAAATTAAAATCTTTAATTTTTTTTTGTAGTTTATAAAATTATGAATTTCAAAAAACAAATTATATGAAATTAAATATAACTATTCAAATAGTTATAAGGATCAAAACTCATTTAATCATATAATATATTATATTTAACCCGCTACCTATTATAAATATTTTTCAAAATAATCAAATTAGAGTATTTATAATTTTTAACTTTTTGAACTATTAAGTATTGATGATTTTTTGAAATTTATTATTAACTTTTTGAAATTTATTCTCTAAAAATATCAAGTAAAACTTATTTTAAATGTTGCAAATTAAAATATTTAAATTTTTATTGTAGTATATAAAATTATACATTTCAAAAAAATAAATTTATGAAATCGAATATAAATATTCAAATTCTGACCTGTTGCTCAGTCGGAATTTTTGTTGACTTTATTTTTGTGTAAAAAAATATATTACTCAAGTCTTAATTTTTGACCCGTTTAATTGTTTCCTTTATAGATTGAACAATTTATATGCGTTTTTAAAAATTCAAATGCAGAAAAAAATTTACATTTTTATTTATTATGTAGATAATATGATGATTTATTTGTTTCATATTAATATAATCATATAAAGTTGAGAGGTGAAGTTTAATGATTAATAACAAATTAATATGGTAAGTTAGATATCAAATCTTATATGTTCATTTTGATTGGTCATTTAAAAAAAAATAATAACAGATTTTCGTTTTATAATTTAATTAAATTAATTAAATGACATGAATTAGTATTTTACTTGTTTATCCTTAATAAATTGAATGAAATTTGTTCTAAAAGAAGATTTTTGTAATGGCATTCTTAAGTAAATTCTTACAAAAGGGAAGGTTAGTTAAGGGTATCTTATAAAGTGTACTCCCCAAATAATAATATAGGATATTTTACCTTTTATAAGGTTATTTAATTTTGAGTGATTCCCAATTAATAGTATAAATTTCCTAAGGAAGAAAACAATTTCACAAAAATCTTGGGTATTATTTGATCAATTTTATAAAATTTAGCTTTTTTTAGTCATTTTTTCTAAACCTATTTGTTCGCCTTAAGAGCATATAAAGAAAAACGTAAAACCCAAAGAAACAATAAAGCAAACATAAAACTCTAGACAACAATCAAAGCCACCAGCACTTCCTTCATTTGGAGATCGCAATGATGATGCCGGAACTTTCAGAAGACTTGTTAGAGGAGATACTCTGCCGCGTTCCGGCTACATCTTTGAAACGGTTACGATGTACTTGCAAGCTATGGAACAGTTTATTCAAGGATAAGAGATTCGCAAGAAAACACTCCCGTAAAGCCCCAAGGCAATCTCTGATTATCATGTTGAAGAATTTTGGGTTATCTTCGATGAACATCAATCTACACAGAGTTTCACCTATAGAGGTCACTGGTGAACTTAACCTAATCGACTCTCATTCTAGTTTAGAATCTTTAGATCACCATGGAGACGAAAAACTCCAGCACGCATGTCAGCAAGGTTCAAAAGTGGATGGGATATGATCACTCACATATCGTCGATCCAGTTGGTTTAAGCGGAGGATTGGCTTTGTTTTGGAAAGGGTCATATGAAGTGGAAGTATTGTCATCGGACAACAGGATTATTGATGTTAGAGTTAAACTTGGGTCTTTAGTTTTCTTCATTTCCTGTGTCTATGGAGATCCAGTTTGTACTCGCAGACAAGTTGTATGAGATAAACTCATTGATATTGGAAATATTAGAGATGATCCATGGCTTGTATTAGGTGATCTTAATGAGATCATGAACAATAATGAGAAACTCGGCGGACCAGCACGGGCGGAGTCAACTTTCTATCCTTTTAGGAATATGATAAGTGATTGCCGTCTACGGGAGGTCCCGAGTATAGGTAACCGTTTCTCTTGGGCGGGTGATCGCAATAATTTATGGATTCAATGCTGTTTGGATAGGGCACTGGGCAACGAGACTTGGTTCCGCATTTTCCCGAGAGTTCAAGCAGAGTTTTTTGAGCGGATTGGGTCAGATCATCGACCATTGCTAGTTAGATTTGTGAGCGAAAACATTTCCAGAACTGGCCGCTTTATGTTCGATAAAAGATGGATTTCTAAACCGGAGTTTTTGGGAATAATAAAAGAGGGATGGTGTAAAGATGATGCAGCAGGATCTAGAGAATTATTACACCGTATCTCTAACTGTAGAAAATCTATATCCTTATGGAAAAGAGTCACAAACCAAAACTCCAAAAAAAGAATTACTCAGCTTAAACAGAAGCTTGAAGAAGAAGGCTTGAAGATGCAGCCCAATCGTGGTCTTTTGCAAGCATGGAAATGGGAACTAGCTGAGGCTTATCGAGAAGAAGAACTTTTTTGGAAACAGAAAAGTCGAGAGAAATGGTTGAAGGAAGGCGATCGTAATACAAAATTCTTCCATGGGAGTGTACAAAGACGAAGAGTCCAGAACCGTATCATTTCTCTCTTTGATGTCAATAACGTGGAGCAGTTTGCAGAAGGATCTAAGGGAGAGATCGCGTTGATTATTTCCGCCAACTGTTTACAAGCTCTAAGCCCGATTCTTTTGAAGTAGCTCTTGAAGGAATGCTACCGCGAGTGACAGCTCATATGAATGAGGTAATGACAAGACCGGTTTCTGGAGAAGAGATTAAACAAGCAGCCTTTAGTATCAAAGGAGAAAGCACTCCAGGAGCGGATGGTATGTCTGGTCATTTTTATCAAGCATATTGGGACATTGTTGGACCTCAAGTCATAACAGAGGTACAACAGTTTTTTGAATCTGGTTCCCTCCCTCCGGAGTGGAACTTCACACAGATTTGTTTGATTCCCAAGAAGCCAAATCCATCAAGAATGACAGATCTACGCCCCATCAGTTTATGCTCGGTTATTTACAAGATTGTATCCAAAATTCTGTGTAATAGGCTGAAGTGTTTTCTACCATCGATTGTTTCAGACACTCAAGGTGCGTTTGTCTCGGGCAGATTAATTTCTGATAATATTCTCTTGGCTCATGAGATGATACATGCCCTCCGTACAAACTCCAACTGCGATGAAGATTTTATAGCCATTAAAACTGATATGTCTAAGGCTTATGATCAGTAGAGTGGAATTTTTTGGAAGAATTACTTATAAGATTAGGCTTTGATATGCGGTGGGTACAATGGACCATGAGCTGTGTTTGATCAGTTTCATACTCGGTGCTCATCAATGGTGCATCGTATGGATATATAAAACCGGAGAGAGGCATTCGTCAAGGCGACCCGCTATCCCCATTTCTATTTATTTTGTGTGCTGAAGCTTTAGTCCACATTATGAATAAAGCAGAACAAGAAGGCAGATTAACAGGTTTGCGACTTACACCAAACTGCCCATCAATTCAACACCTTTTATTTGCCGATGACAGCTTTTTCCTTTGTCGAGCTACCTTCAAAGTATGTTCTGAATTTCTGGGCTGTTTACGGTTATATGGGGAAGCCTCGGGTCAAGAAATTAATTTTCAAAAATCAGCTATAACCTTCGGACGGAAGATGGATCCTTATATGAAACGTTTACTTGGTCTTTTCACTGGGATTGAGCAAGAGGGAGGAACTGGTAAGTACCTTGGACTTCCCGAATGCTTTAGTGGTTCAAAACGTGAGCTTCTCGGCTTCATTACGGATCGCTTAAAATCTCGTTTAAGTGGATGGTATGAGAAAACATTATCCTTGGGAGGCAAAGAAGTGCTCATTAAATCGGTTGCGTTAGCACTACCCGTCTATGCGATGTCATGTTTTCGGTTGACAAAACATCAATGCCAGAAGATCACCAGCGCTATGTCTAATTTTTGGTGGAATGAAAGTGAAGAGAAGCATAAGATGCATTGGGTTTCATGGGACAAGATTTGCAAATCTAAAACACAAGGCGGGCTAGGTTTTAGGGACATCGGTCGTTTTAACCAAGCACTACTTGCTAAACAAGCCTGGAGACTGTTGGATGCTCCTAATTCTTTACTTGCCAGAGTATACAAAGCTCGATATTACCCACAAAAATCTATTCTCGAGGCAACAACCGGGTATCGCCCCTCTTATGCATGGAGAAGTATTGTTTTTGGTAAGGAGCTGTTGGAACGGGGTCTCATGAAGACGATTGGAGATGGGCAGATAACAAGTATATGGGCGGATAAATGGCTTTTTGATGAAGCACCGCGTCGGCCAATCAATAAGGAGTTGTTCATTGATTTAAATCTCAAAGTGTCAACACTGATCACACCACATGGTGGCTGGAATACAAAGCTCTTAAACCAACTTTTCCCACCGTGTGATATTATTCAAATCAGATCTTTCCCACCTGCACCGAGCCTACCGGATAGATTTGTATGTGCATACACAAGAGATGGTCAGTACTCGATAAAAAGTGGTAACTGGTTAGTCAACAAAGAAGCTACAGCAATGGATTTTGTTTCTGCGGAGGCGGTGACTTTAAACAAAATCAAGGAACGAGTTTGGAAGATACATGCTGCTCCGAAAATACGACTTTTCATGTGGAGAGCTTTATCTAGAGCCCTTGCCGTTGCAGATTGTTTACGGAGCCATGGTTTGTCAGTGAACTCTCAATGTCAATTATGTCAAGATCAGGAGGAAACCATAGCTCATGTTCTTTTTGGTTGCACTATGGCAATATCGGTTTGGCAGCTCACCTAGTTACCATCTCCGTCTCAGGGTTTCACGGAATCTATAGCGGAGAATTTCTTTTTTCTTTTGGATTTGATGGTTAAATCTGAGATCCTTGCAAATATACGGACTGCTATTCCTTGGATATTGTGGGAAATATGGAAAGCAAGAAACTCCCAAGTTTATGCGGCGAAAGATGTTGATAGGAACATTCTGCTTGCTAAAGCTTTAGAAGATGCAGAGGAATGGATCTTGCAGAATGCATTAACTACTTCAGATCTTGTGAATGCGCAGCATCGACAGCCAAGGATTGAGACTAGGTGGTCTGAACCAGCATGGGGAAAACTTAAATGTAATTTGCATGCCTCTTGGACAAAGGATATTCATCACTGTGGTGGCGCGTGGTTGCTACGCAATCATGTTGGGGATGTTGTTTTACATGCTCGGGATGCCTTTCTTCCAATGTTCAATAGGGTAGCTGCGGAATTACATTGCATTTGTTGGTGTTTACAAAGCCTCCATCAGGTTCATATGGATTCTTGTGAGGTTTGGTCCGATTGCACAGCAGCTATACGTGCTTTAGCTCAATCGGATGACTGGCCAAAATATCGTTCCATTCTTAATAAAATAACCCAGGTAAAACAGGTGATGTGGGATGTGTCTTTCCACATTTCTTCACCGAAAGCCAATCTTTTGGCTAGTGATATTGCATGCAGTGTCACTCGGGATGGACGGTATAACTCCTACTTGGCGAGTGGAGGACCAGCTTGGTTACATAATAGGATTGAGGATGAACGGCGACGCAGCATCTAAGCTTTCACGGGATCGTCATCAGCTTCGCTACGTTTGAGACGCCGGGCTATGGATTGTTTTGCTCTTGGTTTTTTCGCACGTCCTTTACTCCAATTTTGCATTGCTCTGTTTTGGTTTTGGTTTGAACACCCTCTGTTATTAAACTCTGTTTTATTATATTGCAATGAAAGACGTTAAAAAAAAAAAGGGAGCATAAGATTCTCTGATGTCGGTTGATTATTCTAGAGTGGTTAAAATTTGTCCAAACATGCAGTTGGGTTGCTGAATTAAAGTTTTGGCTTTTAACGCATCTCCTTTGAGTGATTTCGATATGTTAAGAAAAGTTACTTGGCCTTACTTTGTAGCTATAAGTTCACATAAAATAATTAAAATGAAGCAATTACTTCTCAAAAACCACATTATCATTGTTAACATAGAATAAAACTTGAGCATGTGATACATGACTTTGTTAATAAACACACAAGCACTTGACATGTGAGATGAACAAAGCTGATGAAAACTAGCATCCCTACTGAGTATTCATCGTCTTTTTTTCTTTAGAAGTGAAGCAGCTCGAAGAAACAACATAGTCTGGGGACTTATCATCATTCTACTCACCTTCTGATTTAGCCTTCCCCGGAGCCCCAAAGTTTTCGTTTTCTGTTGTTGTTTATCACCGGGAATATCTCAAACTCTTTGTGTACTTTTATAATTTATAATTTTTTAGGAATAAAATTATTTCACAAAAACTTTGGGTATTATTTGAACAATTTTATAAATTTTAGGGTTTTTTAGTCATTTTCTTGAAAACCTATTTTTGTTCGTCTATATTTAGCATAAAGAAAACATAAAACCCTAAGAAACAGTAAAGCAAACATAAAACCCTAAACAACAATCAAAGCCACCGGCACTTCCTTCATTCGGAGATCGCAATGATGACGCCGGAACTTCCAGAAGATTTGTTAGAGGAGATACTCTGCCGCGTTCCGGCTACATCTTTGAAACGGTTACGGTGTACTTGCAAACTATGGAACAGTTTATTCAACGATAAGAGATTCACAAGAAAACACTTTCGTAAAGCCCCAAGGCAATCTCTGATTCTCATGTTGAAGAATTTTGGGTTATCTTCGATGAGCATCAATCTCCACAGAGGTCACTGGTGAACTTAACCTAGTCGACCCTCATTCTAGTTTAAATCTATTCAAGATCTATCAAAGCTGTAAAAGTTCAGACGGCTTATTGTTATGCGTCAACAACATGGAGGGAAGTACTAGGCTCGTGGTATGGAACCCGTGTACTGGTCAAACCAAGTGGATCCAACACAGAAAGATAGGCTACTTCTGCACCTATTCTCTTGGATCCTACCAAGACAACAAATCCGGAAATAATAGCTACAAAATATTGAGCCGTAGGATTAATGGTTACCCAGAATTCGAAATTTATGAGATTAACTCAAATTCATGGAGGCATCTTGATGTCACTGTGGACTGCACCTTTATGTACCTTCAAAACGTGTCTTTGAAGGGAAAGACTTACTGGTTTGCTAGAGATGAAAAAGAGAAACAGCTTGGCTTAATCTTAATGATCAGTTTTGATTATACAACAGAAAGATTTGAACGTCTACATCTTCCGTATAAGTAACCTGATTTTCGAAACATTGATTTTTCTGTTGTTAGAGACGAGAAACTTTCCGTGTTATTACAACGCAACCTTACATCGAAGACAGAAATATGGGTGACAAATAAGATTGGTGAGACCAAAGTGTTGTCTTGGATCAAGGTCTTAACGGTGGATTTGAAGCCTGAGCTTAGAGATGGCATAAAATTCTTGGTCGATGAGGAGAAGAAAGTCCTCGTGTGTACTCAAAATAATGGATACAAAAGGCAAACTATGGTATACATCGTTGGAGAGGACAACAAAGTTAGGGAAGTGGCTTTTGGAGACGAATTCAAACCATTTTGGTTGAATTATGTTCCAAGTTTGACTCAAATCCAGCAAGGTGATGATTAAGCTACAAGAAAACCTTTTTTGGTTTTTGGCTTTTCTTAACTTGTTTATTTCATTTTCTCTCAGTCATGTCCTTTGAATACTTAATAAACAGATATTCACTAAAAAAATACTATTTGACATGTATTCATTGCTTTGTAATTACCACAGTTTTAGGTTTTATGATCAATGTTTCCTTACATCAAAAAGAGTTATGTTTACATGTGACAAAGTCAAGAAGTTTGAATATTTCTGCTAGGGTTGTGGAATGAAGCCTCTATCTCACGACATGACTAATTCATGTAGTGAAACCAGAATCTGAAAACTAAACTAAAACTAAACGGCCAAGGATTCACTTATAAGAAACATTTCGTGCTTAAGTTGTAATTTCATGGAGCAGTGTGGTGAGCACAAAGCAAACTATTCTTTCGCCTTTTACTAAAGAATACCGTGTGCTCTCCACATTTAACGGCATACACCTATTTTTGGAGGAGTACGTAACTTCTTCTGAAAGTTTGCTCCATTAATCTCATAGTTCAATCTTTAACACTTTGTTGCTTTATCGGTTTTGTAGCTAATTAAGGTGACGAATCCTCAAGGATTGAGGCTGATCAGTGGTGTGTATATATAGAGAGCTTAAGTTATAAATTCATGGAGCAGTGTGGTGAGCACAAAGTGAGGAGTTACTTCCTCTGAAGAATACTTCCTCTTAAGTTTTAGCCCTTTACTAAAGAATACCGTGTGCTCTCCACTTCAAACGGCATACAACTATTTTTGGAGGAGTTACTTCCTCTGAAGTTTTCTCCATTAAGCTCTTAGTTCAATCTTTTTCAAATTTCTTAATTGGCTGCATCATACAATTTTTTAATTGTGATAAAAACACGCATTTAATTTAGCATGCGGTAAATAACAGATAGAAGAAACATGAATATTGTATAAGACATACGCATGTAAACACTCATACCAAGTCCGAGGGGCTTGCTTTAAGCCATATAATTAAGGCTTTTCGTAGCCTTAGAAATTTTTCTTCTTCACCTTCTACGATGAATCCAGGTGGTTGTGGGACGTAAATCTCCTCTTCGAGTTCTCCATTTAGAAACGCCGACTTTACATTCATTTGATAAAGCTTCCACTTCATTTGTGCCGCAAGAGCAAGAATGGCTCGAACTTGTTGGTCGGTTGTACCATTTCGGTTTATGTTGTTTAACTCGAGAGGCACAAGTAGGAAGAGACACAACTCTTCACGTGTTGTGTCTATTTGTTTTCTATTTAAACCTATTGTATTGTCATGTAAATAATAACAAGTTTCAGTTTAATCAAAACTTTTCTATTTCGTTCTTGTCTTCTTTAAAAGAAAAGAGATATTATTTATTACTCTATTTCTTCATTTTCCCTCAATTATCCAACAGAACTGTGTCATGTGTTGAGACGGGTGCAAATGTCTCAAGATTATCAACACCGTATTCTTGAGAAACCCCTCTTGCGACTAACCTTGCTTTATACTTGAATGGAACTCCATTTGCATCAGTTTTGATGCGATATATCCATTTCACGCTAATGACGTTTTTCTTTTCCGGTTTCTCCACGAGTGACCACGTTCTGTTTTTCTCAATCATCTAGTTTTCTTCACTCATGACATCTCACCATTCCTTAACTACACACTCGTCATCATAGGATTGAGGTTCTTCAGAGACCGCAAAACATGCTTCTGTTTCGTCGAGATCCACCATTGGAGCAATATGCATAATCTTAGCCATTGACTTGTATTTCTTTGGTGGTGTCGAAGATCCTTCTCCTCCTTGATTAATATCTTGGTCATCCAATTGAGACAAAACAGGACTTGAGATGATTTTTCTTTGTTCTTTTTCTGATTGAGAAACACTTATCGGTGTACTGAAGTTCTTTTTGACTTCGACTCGTCTTACCCAATCCCACTTCTTTCTTTCTTCAAATGCCACATGTCTAGATATCTCAAATTTCTCCTAATCAAGTAGGAGTACTCTGTATCCTTTGGATTTGCTGCTGTAGCCAATGAAAATTCCTCTCTTGGCCTTTTCGTCTAGCTTACTTCTCTTCTCCTATGGCTTATGACCACTCCACTTTTCGATCAGTGTGACATCATCGATCTTCTATTGCCTTTAAAGGCAAACAATTTTGCAAATAATTTGACGTATATAACGCCTCTGCGCATAGCTTGTGAGAAAGACCTTGGTCTGCAAGCAAGGTTCGTGCCATCTCCATCGAAGATCATTCATACGTTCCATAACGCCGTTTTGCTGCAGTGAGCATGGCACAGTTACTTGTCTCTCGATCCCTCCTTTATCACAAAACTCATTGAATTCACTTGAAGTAAATTCACCACCACCATCAGATCGAAGCCTTTTGATCCTTTTAACCCGGTTGTGTTTCCACCAAGGCTTTGAACTTCTTAAACATTGGAAAAACTTGAGTCTTTGTTTAAGAAAGTATACCACGCCATGTGAGTATAGTCATCTACAAACAACAAGAAGTATCTACTTCCATTAAGAGAAACAATTTGCATTGGACCACAAACATCGGTGTGAACAATTTCAAGTTTCTCCTTTTTCTTTGTTTGAGACTCCTTTGGAAACACTTCTTGTACTTGCTTTCCAAGTTTGCATACTCCACAGATTTCTTTGTTTACATAGAACTTTGGTAATCCATCCACCATTTTCTTGTTTTGCATTTGTTCCATCCTTGAATTACCCACATGGCCTAGTCTTCTGGGTTGCTATACCAAAATCATTATTTTCAACGAAATGACAAGAAACTTAACCTTATTTTGGAGCTTTACGTTAACATTAAAATTTTAAAATTGAGGCAAAGATTACTTCTCCTAACCACATCCAGAGCCGGCCCTTGGGCCAAACAGGCCAAGCATGGGCTTGCGGCCGATAATAATAACATTAAACTATGGCCTATTTTTGTTAAAAGTTCATATAGTCCAGCGGTTTCCATACACTCTAATTGTCACTATTTCCCGGCTTTGAACTTCCAAAGCAACAAAGATGTTTTATTTTTTTATTTTTCGTGATAACAGTTCAATTAAAAAGAAAATTATATGCAAAGCTTTTTTTTTTTGGCTTGTAGCCTTCCAAAGGTTAGTGCCGGCTCTGACCACATCTTATCAATGTGCTATCACAGAATTAAAGCTTTGAGCATGCTAAGAAAGAAGACATACTTGTGACTTTGTTAAACAAAGCCTTACTTGTACCAAATGTGATTATTCATCGTCTTATTTAAAAGTGAAGTAGCTAGCCCGAAGAAACATCTTATATACTTCATCAAAGTTTGGGGACTTATCATTCTCCTCACCTTCTGATTTAGCCTTCCCTGGATCCCCAGAGTCTTCGTCTTTTATGATGTTTATCCCTGGAAATTTCTCAACTCTTCAAAAAAATCCGCTCTGCCTTCTCATCTTTTGATTCCAAACCAGTCTCAAAAATATCCCAAAGATCTGAATCCGTCATTAGATTAATGACGTTTTATTTTTCTAATTATTTTTTAAACAAGTTTGAAGTATAAAGTAGAGTCATTTTTCATAAACTCAAAAACGTGAGAACTTATGAATATTTTGAATGATAAAAAATAGCGGAATCACACATGTTTTGAAGTGTAAAACGGTTCATCGGCGTTATTTAATTTAAATTTTCTGAGAAATAAAACGATTTTACAAAAACTTTGGGTACTATTTGAACAATATTATAAATTAAGGTATTTTAGTCATTTTCTCTAAACTTTATTTATTCGACTTCGTCTCTATATATTAAGAGTGAGCATAAAGAAAACATAAAACCCTAAACAACAATCAAAGCAACCGGCACTATCCTCCTTCGGAGATCACAATGATGATGCCAGAACTTCCAGAGGATTTATTAGAGGAGATACTCTGCCGCGTTCCGGCTACATCTTTGAAACGATTACGATCTACTTGCAAACGATGGAACCTTTTATACAACGATAAGAGATTCACAAGAAAACACTTCCATAAAGCCCCAAGACAATCTCTGATTCTCATGTTTAATAATTTTGGGGTTTCTCCACAGAGTTTCACGTGAACTTAACTTAATTGACTCTAATTCTAGTTTAAATCACTTCAGGCACTATCAAAACTGTCACAGTTCAGATGGCTTATTGTTATGCGTGTGTGTCAACAACAAGGTGGAAGGTACTAGGCTCGTGGTATGGAACCCGTGTACTGGTCAAACCAAGTGGATCCAACACAGAAAGATAGGCTACACCTACACCTATGCTCTTGGATCTTACCAAGATAACAAATCTGGCAATAAGAGCTACAAAATATTGAGCCGCAGGTTTTACGGTCACCAAGACCTAGAATTCGAAATTTATGAGATTAACTCAAATTTATGGAGGAGGATCCTTGATGTCAATGTGGACTGCACCGATATGTACATTCGGAACGTGTCTTTGAAAGGAAAGACTTACTGGTTTGCTACAGATGAAAAAGAGAAACAACTCGGCTTATTCTTAATCAGTTTTGATTATACAACAGAAAGATTTGAACGTCTATGTCTACCTTATCCGCATCCATATCATGGTTATCAAAACGAGTCTCTATCTGTTGTTAGAGAAGAGAAACTTTCCGTGTTATTACAACGTACATTTACGTCGAAGACAGAGATATGGGTGACAAATAAGATTGGTGAGACCAAAGTGTTGTTGTGGATCAAGGTCTTAGCGGTGGATTTGACGCCTGCGCCCAAATTTGACGTGTTATTCTTGGTCGATGAGGAGAAGAAAGTCCTCGTGTATACTCAAAATAATGGATACAAAAGGCAAACTATGGTATACATCGTTGGAGAGGACAACAAAGTTAGGGAAGTGGCTTTTGGAGACGAATTCAAACCATTTTTGTTGAATTATGTTCCAAGTTTGACTCAAATCCAGCAAGGTGATGATTAAGCTACAAGAAAAACTTTTTTTGTTTTTTGGTTTTTCTTAACTTGTTTATTTCACTATTATCTCAGTCATGTCCTTTGAATACTTAATAAACAGATATTTCACTAAAAAAATACTATTTGCCATGTACTCCTTGCTTTGTAATTACCACAGTTTTAGGTTTTATGATCAATGTTTCCTTACATAAAAAAAGAGTTATGTTGACATGTGACAAAGTCAAGAAGTTTGAATATTTTTGCTAGGGTTGTGGAATGAAGCCTCTATCTCATGACATGACTAATTCATGTAGTGAAACCAGAATATGATCACATTCCTCCCAAGAACTTTTGGAAATGGATCGGTAAAGCTACCGATGTATTTTTTTAAAAGAAATTTTCACGTTTCTAACGAAAAAAAGATTTTCTCTCAGCCTTTGGCAAAGTGAGAATTGGTTCTCATGTTTTGACAATTTAGCCAAATTCTGAGCATTTTACCCCTGCTAGCGTAACGACGTACTGTTCCGTGTACGGTTCAATTATGCGGTTCAGTTAGGTACACTGTTCCGGTTAGGCTAAGATAATTTCGTTTTTTTAATGTTTTGTGCGGCTGTACAGTGAAAAGGGGGATTAATAACATTAAAAAACAAAGTGACATCAATATTTAATGCCAAAAAAGTTTAGACATGACTCTTGTCACAATTAATGCAAAGCTCATCATTACTTTTTGTAATATTAGTTTATACACTAGATTTTAACCCGCGGTATACCGCGTGATGATTTAATTTCAAAGTTAGTATAAAAATATTTTGTAAATTGTATCTCCTTATAACATATTTATTTATATTATAGTTTACAATTATTATTAAGTAACGGTATACCCCGAGTCCACTAGACAATTATTAATAAACTGAGGATTTAACCCGTATTAAAGCGGTATATAAATATTGATTCAAATTCGTCCACCATATAAATCTTTTCCGAAATATAACCCGTTCCGTAATTTCTTAACCCGTCCCGTGATTTGTTTTATTTTTAAATTTAATGATTATTTATTATATATAAAAGTTTACAAATCATATCATTCTCTAAGACATTTATATTTTAATAAACTGGAGATTTAATATGTATTAAAGCGGCATGTTAATGATATTTTAAAATTTTATAAATATTGTTATTAAGTAACATTATACCACGGGACAATTTTTGGTTTTATACATTCTTTTCTAAATGAGACTGATTTAATATGTCTAATATTGGTGGTATTAAAAAAAAGGATTTAATCCGTATTGAAGCGGCGGATTAATGATATTATAATCTTTTTATTATTGTTGATTCAAAAACCCGTCCCGCCAAACCCGTCTGGCCAAAAAACTCATTTATTTTATTAATGTTGATCTTATTTATGATATGATTCTGAATCATTGTCTAAATATTTTAATCGATGTAGAACGTTGAACACACATTTTCGTCAATTAGATAATATATGGGGTAATTTACACAAATGGCACTAAAAAGGTTTATTATTCCAAAAATGGCACTTTCTTTTGAAACTTCCAAAAATAGCACACAAAGTTTTTAATCCTTTAATTAATTAAAACAGAAAATACACAAAACCTAATTTCATTTCTTCCAAACCCGACGGCTTCGCTTCCAACAAACTTCACCTTCGAAAAACTTGACGACTCCGTCGACCTCCACCTTCGCCGTCGACCTCGACTTTCGCCGTCGACCTCGAATTTCGCCGTCGACCTCGACCTTCGTCGTCGCCCTCGACGACTCCGTCGGTCACCGGATCTGATTTCTTCACCGGAGATTCGAAGACCTGTCGGATTCATTCTTCGCCGGTGAGTTTGTGTAATTTCCCTCACTCTCCAATTCTTCTCCGGCGAGTTTCTGTAGTCCTTTCATTCACTTGCTTCGATTCAACAAATGCTGAAAGATAATCGGTGAAATTCGATTCCGATTTAGGGTGAAGTTTTTTGTCATTGGGGACAATGATTAGATCACTGTCATTTTCACTGCGATTTGTGACATAGGGCTTTGCTATAAGTGAATCGATTTTAGGATACTTGTATTTCAAACATTGTTGATGAAAATGGTGTACTTGATATGTTTAATTCATAGTACATTCTTTTGTTCTCTAGATTGCTGAAATTAAGAAATGATTGAGTACTAGAAATGAATTTGAGGATTTATTGTTCTCTCTTTGGCTGAAATTAAGAAATGATTCTCTATAATATTTGTGATTTTTTATTCCATTGGAAGATTTTCTAATCGTTGGTATGGTTTGTGTTGTTTCTCTGCTCTATTTATAACCAAACAAAGTGTTCTTAAGCTCCTTGCACTTAATGAACCTATAGATGTATGAATACAGAAGCTACCGTCATTCTGTGATATATAGACACTATTATATGAATTCATAAGCTTGCTATGTTAGCTTCCATTGTCATTGAAAATTTGAAGGTACAGAAATCTGTGATTTTGTGTTGCTAAGTATTCAGGATAGCCTTCCCGAAAATCTACAGCTGAATCAGTTTAATAGAGAAGCCGACTGCATTCTTGTGTGAGAAATACACGAGCTTACCATCACCGCAACTTTCTCAAATACAGTTGAAGCATCTAATCATGTAAATTCAGTCTCTTCTTTTTATGGTTTAAACTAGTTTTGGGAAAGATTTATAGTAATTCGGGATGGCCTTCCTGATTTGGGAAGGATTTATAGTAATTCGGGATGGCCTTCCTAAAATATGTAATTGAATGTATTAAGTCTGCTGAATGTGTTTGTTTTTGTGCAGCTGAATGTATTTTGCATCTCACCTTCAAAACCTGATGATCCTGAAGATAAAGTTTCATTAGAAGACGAAGATGATCCAGAATTAAGTCTGCTGGTCGAGCTTCTAGGTAAAGGTTACAAAATGAAATCTGAAGATTGGACAAAAAGAACACTTGATGTAGGAGCCGTGATAGAAGAAGTTGCAATGATTCAATGCCACTCGATGAGGATTGAAGATTTCTCCAAACTATGTGATCAAGATTCATAAGACATCAGAAACAAGTTGGCTATCGATATCTTCAACGAGTGTGTTAACATTTCTTAGGACTATGTTTCTTTAATTATATGTATGCTGCTTGTGAAACCGTTTTAGACTGTTTTGGTACTTGTATGATGGTTCTAAGCCAGAAAAGTATCATATGTTTCTATTAGACAATGTAATGGCTTTTTGAGATCATCTGTGAAAAATTCAAGAAGGATTGTTGAATAATTCAGGAAAGAACCTATCAAATTCAGGAAGGCCTTCATAAAATATAGAAAAATCCACAAAAAATAAATAAATTCAACCACTACTTGAACCCAAGACCTATTGTTATTGTAACAAAGCATATAACCAGTAAACAAAGCTTCTCATTCGTGAATATCTTACAAATGAGCATCCTGAATATGTTTTAGGAAAGTCATCCTAAATATGTATGTGCCCTTCCTAAAACATATACAAATGAGCATCCTGCTCTATTCCATGTACAACACATATAGAAGAAGTTCCGACTGATGGATGAAGTACCTACAAACAAAAAACATAGACAGGAAAATAGACAGAGAGTTAAAATTGAAAACACATGACTAGAAAGCATCATATTTGTATATTGCATTATTTAGGGAGGCCATCCTAAAATACACGTATCCTTCCTAAAACCTATGAAAATGAGTTTTTACCTTCTACTTTTCATGTGCAGCCAACAAGATTTCTAATGCAAAATCAAACTAAAAAAAAATCCAAAGAGACAACAAGATTAGCTGCAAAAGACAACAACATTCCTGTAATGTCTGTACAATCCATGGGTGGAATACAAATGATTATAATATCCCAATTGGGCAAAACTTGGTGCTCTGTAGACTCTGTAAAATAAAAAAGTTGTAGCCTGTTATTAGAAAAAGGAAATCATGGATTGTATTGTTAGTTGTGATTGAGGAACAAATTAAATAACACTCATAGTAAAGTAGAAACTCGAGAGCAACAATAAAATCCAAGAGCTATTAATCAAGAACTAATCACTAAAAGAGTTCAAATCGAGAGCTAATCAAATGGAGGAGCTAATCAAATCTAGAACTATATCCACATCCAATCAAAGCGAGAGCTACACTCACAAGCTAATCAAATCTAGAGCAAAATCACAACGTTGATCAATTTTAGGAGCTACAAACCCAGAAATACATCCACATCGAACCAAATCCAGATCTACAATCACAAACCTCTAATCAAATGCAGGAGTTACAAATCGACATCAAACCATATCCAGAGCTACAATCATAAACGTCTAATTAAATGCAATGGAGGAGTTACAAATCCAGAGCTACAATCACATACCCATGATTTCGCCGTGAATCCCAGAAATTAACTCTCTGATTGAAGCTCTAAGATCGGAAGCTTCAACGGAATTGAAGATCGGAGATTGGAAGCTTTACCGGAATTGAAGATTGGAGATTGAAAGCTTCAGCCTTCAGAGGAAACAACAATCGTAAGCTTCTCCGTCGAATGTGTTTAATGTTTATTTTCTATTTTAATTTATTAATTTAATTAATTCTTAAAAATCAAAAATAAGGTAAATGAGTGCTATTTTTGTCAAATAAGCTTGGGGATGCTATTTTTGTCACAAAAACTTCATTTAGGGCTATATGAGACCATTTCTCTAATATATGTCCGTTTTTAAAATTTCGAATCACAGTATATGCAGAAAAAAATTGATTTTTTTTTTACTTTATGTATTATATGATGATTCAAAATAGTTAAAAACAAATCAAACAAAGATGATAGGAGAATCATAATTCTAAATATTAATCAAATCTTCTAAATATCTAAATTATTAAATATGGAATATCCGGTGTATGAGTTGGGTTAAATATAGCCCGACCCAACAAATTTTTTGTGAAGGATTTTTTGAAGTGGGTCAGATATCCAAATAACCCAAGAGCATTTTTACCCACCCGTAACCAAAGTGTTGCAAAAATACTTGTATAGATGTGAATAATTGTAAGAGATAAGCATGAACCATCAAACAAACAAGATTTTCACGTTTCTAAGGAAAAAAAGATTTTCTCTCAGCCTTTGGCAAACTGAGATTTCAATCTCATGGTTTGACATTTAAGGCTCATTATCGAGA
Source organism: Arabidopsis thaliana x Arabidopsis arenosa (assembly GCA_019202795.1). Classification (NCBI taxonomy): domain Eukaryota; kingdom Viridiplantae; phylum Streptophyta; class Magnoliopsida; order Brassicales; family Brassicaceae; genus Arabidopsis; species Arabidopsis thaliana x Arabidopsis arenosa. Next base: position 11,472,937 of record CM032920.1, on the reverse strand, counting down.
GAGAAGTCAAATTTCTGTTCGAAATTCATTCATCCATCTTTGTTTTTCGACATCTCCGTTTCAATTGTTCTGCAACTTGATTTGAGACATCTCATTCAAGTCCAATATCCGGCGAAGAGCAAGTTATTGATTATCCGGCGAAGAGGCTAATTTCTGGAGAGTCATTGATTTCACTTCATTATCAAGTAGAGAGATTAAAGTTAAATAGATTAAGAGATTTCTGGGAATTGGAAAAAATGATAGAGAATGGTTAGAAAGCAATTGTTCTTCCGACGTAATTGACTTAACGTAACCATCGAACAATGAAACAAAACTCAAACTCTTTAGTTTTCAAACTTAAAATATGCTAGATTTACAAGATTTGTATGTAAAAAATATTCAAAACGTTAAAAAAATGAGATTCTGAGATAAAGATTAATGACGGTTACAAATTTAGGGTTGTAGAAGTAGATACTCAGGTGGAAGATGACTGCACAATTACAATTATACCTTGCAGCGAATTTCTTCTGTGTACGTATATACAATTTACGGTGTACGTAGCATTGATTATGTGGACGTGTTAATATTGTACGTTAATTACGTACATGTGAAGTAGTATACGTACATGTGTTGAATAATCAACTTTAATTACGTAAACCAATGATGCTTTATAAAGCATGTACACGTTAATTAGTATACGTACACTTTTCTAATAATCAACTGAATTTTTATGCTAGCCCCACAGTAAGTTGAGTGTCACCAACATTCCTGACATATCCTATCCCATATTTCTCAACAAAAAAATTAGTCTACTTGTTGTAATGTAATTTTCGCCATTACCTTTACTATTGTTCATAGTTGTCATCTTTATCGTCCTCTTTCTTCTCTTCGTCATCCTCATCTTCTTTCTTTTCATCCTCTTTATCGCTCTCTATTTTTTCTTCCTCATTTACTTCTTCATTGTTTCCACCTCTGACCCATGGTTAGTTTCATCAGCAAGGTTATCCATCATGCACATACTATTCACACTTTCCTTAACGGGTTGGAAAAAATGATACAATTTACACTTAGATCGCTACTATGAATAAAAAGAATGTTCCAAGCTCACTTGTTTGTGATAGTTTTACTTCTCTCCTGGCAAGAACCTACACATGGTGGTAATAACACCATCTCTCTGTCATGATCACTACCTCGTTTCTCACGTACACAGTATTACATGTTTACGTACATAGTCTCCAATGGATGTACTTGTGTACGTTAACTTTCCTAATATGCGTGTGTATGCACCTATTTACGCTAGTACATTGTCTCAACAATGATATTTGTATCATCCTTAATATACATAGTCATCATGATAATTCGTACTAGCCCTAAGCATTAAGATATTCGGTTTGGTTTCCATGGGACTCATTTGGTACCATGTATTTTAGAGTATAGGGATTTCCCGCCAAAAATTGTCCTTCCATATTGTACTATTTTACTTATGTCTTATCAGTTAGACATTGGTTAAATTGTCGAAGAAAAGAGAAAAATCATCATCGAGTCTCTTTGGCGTAGTGCTTAGCATTGTAGAAAAACAATTATACACTTCGTAAGACTCATTCACATTCACTAAATTGTACTTTGATTCAAGTAATATCCCCTTTGATGATCCTCCAATACCAAACCATTACCATGCACTTCACCTCTACCATGTCCATATGTATTTGTGTAGGTCAAATATTCACCTTCATATAATGCCTCGTCTACACAGTAATTAGTGTACTTACAATCTTCCAAATCATGTCTTACCTCCCAGTTAGGACTAAAAGATGGTTGAATGTCACCATCTTTTTAAAATCATCGATGTTTTTTCTATCAAACACATGTTCATTAATGTACGTACACGTTTCTAGTATATGATATGGATTTTCCTATTAGTTTCATAGTCGGATGGTGTCACCATTTTCCCCGACATGTCCTATTGAATATTTATCAATAAAAAAAATCAGTCCACTTGTTATAATCGCAATTTTCATCATTACCGTCTATAGTCGGTTCTAAGACATTCTTCCCATCCACTTGATCCGTCATTGTCCTCGTCATCTTCATCGACATTTTCGTCGTCCTCCTCATCCCCATCCTCCTCTTTTTCATCATTTTATCATTCTTTTCAACATCTTTATTGTCATCTACTTCTTCTTTCTCGTCTACGTTCTTATTGTTTTTTTTCACATTTGGAGCCTCTGATATGGTTTTTGTTGTGTTTTCACCTCTAACCAATGATTGGTTTCATCAACTATGGCTTTCTAAAATTCACAAACTATTCACACTTTTCTCGAAGTGTTGGATAAAACGACACAAATATATTTACACTTGAATCTCCACTAAGAATAAAATAAAATGTATCCAACCTCATTTGATTATCAATGTAGACATAGGGGCGTTTATGTTCAATCATCATCGACATTAATTATTACCAGTATCCAATAATTAATTTTTGGATGAAATTTAGTAGACTTCAAGCTAAACACCACACATAACGTACACGTCAGATTCGTGTACGTCATATTTTCTTTAACACGTACATATCTACCATACTTTTCTTCCTTAACTAAAAAATCCATCGTCACCCTGATAATCATCATACCCATCACCATCTTCGGTGTCCTCCTCCTCTTCATCCTCATTTGTTTTATCGTCTTGTACGTCGTCTTGTTCATCTACGGCCTCATTATTTGCATCAACATTTAAAGCCGCTACGATAGGATTTGGTGTCTTTGCACTCCCACACACACGGTCATTTTCAGCATCGTGGCCATCAGTCCTAGGGACATTATTCCCGAGTGCCTTGACGGTTGTAATGAAAGAGACAAACAAGTTGACACTAGGATCCCCACCACGAATCAAAAAGAACGTATTCAGGCTCATTTGATTGTCAATGTAGACAGGAGGGCGTTTACTTTCTATCATCACTGACATCTTTCCCGACATCCAGTAACTAATTATGGGATTGCATTCGGTGGACTTCAAACTGAAAACCTCGCATAATGTACGTAAAAATTCCGTGTACGTCATGTTTTCCTTAACACGTACACAGCGACCAAACATGCCTTCCTCTGGTTCAAATTTCCATTCTTCCTCTTTGCATCTCCACTCACCCACCGTAGTAAATACGGGAATATCCATTACCCACCATCATAAATTCAGCAGAACCCCATTAAATGCAACTGAAAACATGATTATATCTACAAAAAACAAAAAGAATTTCCAATTACACACTTATAAACATATATGTATCCTCATTTAGCATTTTCAACAAACAAAATTGGAAACAAAAATTTCTGGGTTTTTATATAAAAAACAATGTTAATTTCGAACACAATCAAGATCCTACTATGTTATAACAAAAAACTTCTTAACCAACTTCATTACTTACACGATCAATGCTTGTCTTGGATCCAAACTTTGTAAATCAACAAGATCAAAACTTCTCCAGCATCACATTCGTTTAGACTAATTTGTTTGTTTGATGGTTCATGCTTATCTCTTACAATTATTCACACGTATAAACTAATATTACAACAAGTAATGATGATTTTTGCATTAATTGTGACAAGAGAATTGTCTAAACTTTTTAGGCATTTAATACTGATGTCACTTTGTTTTTTAATGTTATTATTTCCCTTTTTCACTGTACATACGCACAAAACATTAAAAAAAAACAAAATTATTTTAGCCTAACCGGAACAGTGTACCTAACTGAACCGCTTAATTGAACCGTACACGGAACAGTACGTCGTTACGCTGGCAGGGGTAAAATGGTCAGATTTTGGCTAAATTGTCAAAACATGAGAACCAATTCTCACTTTGCCAAACCATAAAATTAAAAGATGGTCTTATGCCCTGGCCTGTAATTTACCCTTTTTTTTAATGGATTTTCAACGGGATCTATGGTGTCACATCGGCATACTTCCTTCTCCACGTTCTCGATTTTCCTTCTTTACATGAACAAAAAACAGCTAAATTATTTGTCCACATCGAACAAAACGAAAACAAAACGTCCAACTGTCCTAGGATTCACTTATAAAATATATTTCGTGCTTGAGTACTTATAAATTTATGGAGCCGTGTGGTGAGCACAAAGCGAACTATTCTTTCGCCTTTTACTAAAGAATACAGTGTCCTCTCCACTTTAACGGCATACACCTATTTTGGAGGGGTAACTTCTTCTGAAGTTTGCTCCATTAAGCTCCTAGTTCAATCTTTTCAGTTAAGTATCTTTTCTTTGGCAGTCATTCTTTCAAACTCTTTCTTTTTCTTCCACCTTGAGCTTTTTTCCTCTTGAATTCTGTAGAAACTATTTCATCTTGACTCGAACTGTTCTTAAATTTGCTCACGCAATCACCTATCTCAGGAGCTAGAGTCGAATGAAACCAAAGAGCTAGGAGCTTAAGGAGTCTAATTGTATGTTAATGAATCACTAGCTAACCTTTCTTAGTTTGTTAAGTATCTTTTCTTCAGCAGTCATTCTTTCAAACTCTTTCTTTTTCTTTCACCAGAAAAACGAACCACCGCACAACCGGTTAAGTATCTTTTGATTTTGGGGTATTTGGAGTTTGAGTCATTTTAGAAATGCTTTCACAATAAAGCTCTTCATGAGCTATATATCATCTTTAGTTTTATATTTCTGTCTTTCTTTTTTTTTTTTTTTTTTTTTTGTAAACTTATATTTCTCTTTCAGTAAGCTCTTATAATGAGCATGAATCTATCTTGTTTAGAAATGCTTTCACATGTAAACAATGGAACACATCATTCAATGATAAAAGATTCACCAAGGACTTTGATAAAGCATCAAAGCATGCCGTATTTGATTTTATTGTTTAGGGATATACATTTATTTCAATGAGTGTAAATCTACGTGGACTTCACGACAACATTGGTCCATCTATAGAGGTTAAGGGTGAACTTAGCCTAACGGATCAGTTCTATGATTCTAATAAAGTCGATGCACTTGAAGTCTCTCACTGCGGCAGTGCGACGGTGTTGATGGTATGAATCACACAAGTACGAAATAGGGTTTCTCTAGGGAAGTAAAAAGAATCTCCCAAAAACAATGCGAGCCGAGAATACAAATGGCTTTAGACGAACTGAAATGAATGACTTCGGACTAAAGACGCCGGGTCGTTTTTGTGACGAACTGGAGGTCGTATTCCGAGCTGAGTGAAACTTGAGGTCGCTTTCCTTTTCTAGATTGAGATCGTTCTTCGTGTCCTAGCCGAGTTCTTCGTGTCCTAGCCGAGTTCTTCGTGTCCAAGCCGTGTCAGCGTGTTTTTCGATGGATGTGACAGGACTGGTCGTCCTGCTTTTATAATCCTGCAGGGTAGGGCATACTCTGACAGTCTTTTCCGGTTTTACCCTTGGGCTCGATGACGTGGCGGAGCTGTAAGGCGGTGAGGTCGTCTAGGCTTTACCGCTTTTGGGCTTAAGGCCTGCCTCGTAGACGGGCTTCCTTTCTTGAATCGGGCCTTGTATCTCTAAGGCCTCTCTTAAATTGGGCCTTGAATCCCTAAGGCCCAATTTCTCCCTCAACAGTTGCCCCCCAATCATGACTCATCGTTTCTTGCGAGGGTCATGATTGTTCTCCTTCTTCCCGATGCGCGTGAGAAGTCGCCTCTCTTCGCATCGTTTCAGGTTTACGAGCTTTGGCGACGTCCGCGCGTGGGAGAGACGCGAGGATTGATTCGTCTGATGCTGCTCCCAATGTTCGGAGATCGAAGCGTCACTCGCGTGTGAAGCCGCCTTGGGTCGTAATTATTGCCCTATTTTATAGGTGCAATGATTACTACTCATCGCTGTTCCGCCTCTATAAATACTTCCACCCTTCTCGCTAACTTCTCATTCTTCCTCCTCTGCCAAAGGTATAACTTTTCTCCTCTCTCTATCTCGATTTCTCTCGCTTTTATCTTGTTTTTTTATTGCGATGTCATCCGATGCTAGCTCCCGTGATTCCGTCTCTGACCACTTCCATTCTCGCACGTCATCTGATTCAACGGATCGTACATCATCCGTTGATCGGTTCCGGACCAACTCTATTGATGACGACCTGGAATCCAACTTATTCCCTCGTCGAAGGGATTCGCCGAGGTCGTCTGACGCTGGTTCTTCGATCCCTGTGACCGAGCTGTAGCACCGCCAGTCGTCTTCTCAGCGAGATCTCGTTGGGGCGACCTCGATTGTTCCTTTTATTTTCTTCTCTCCGGGACGAGGATATTGGTGATGTCAAGTTTGACGATCCGGAAATTGAGCCCGAGCTCGCCGAGATGCCTTTCGGGGTTCCCGGGCCGTCCCTCTATCATGTTGACTTCCTGGGTCCGACCCGGACGAGGGTTGAGAACCTTGCGTACGCCCTTCATTACTGTGATGCTCCGTCCTCGATCGAAGCTCGTGTTCCGACCCCGTCCGATCGACCTTGGTCTGCTCCGGCTGGCTTCTTCTGCGTATATGAGAGCTTCTTTCCAGAATGCGACCTCACCTTTCCGATCCCGGGTTTCCTTCTTGAATATGTAGCGAGGCAGGAGATGGCTCTTTCTCAACTCTCTGTTGCTGCCATCCGGAACGCAATAGGTTTGGTTCGGCTGGCAGGTAGGTGCGGCGTGCTGGTCCGCTCATCTCACTACGAGGAGACGACCAAAATCAAGAGCCTCAGCAAGAAAAAGCCGGGCTTGCACTACGTTCAATCGTCTACTACACCCAAACTTGTCGATGAGGCCAAAAGCAAAACTAACGACTGGTCGGCGGGATACTTTTTTGTTAGGATTTATGTGGAATCCGTCGAGGATGTTCGGATTCCGATCTACACGGGGTGGAAAATTTCACCCGGTAGCTTGAGCTCGTCTTTCACCCTCAAGCTTTTCGTTTGTCTTTGTCGATTTTTCTAATGTTTCTTTTATTTGCAGCTCGTTTTCCGACGATATTTGATCCGTTCCCCGAACAACTCAAGGAGGATCTCGCCAAGATTCATGCTGAAGGCACGTATATCTGGTCGTCTGTTATCAAAGCTGTCTGTCGCCCGTCCCGGAACACTTTGCAAGGTCGCCAAGGTTCCTCTGTTCGTCGCAATTCCAAGAAACCAGCTCGTCAAACTTCAGGTATTTCTCGTGTTCAGTTCTTCCCCTTCGGATCGTTGGTTCCTTGACTCCCGCGATACCTTCCTTAGGTCGCAAAACGATGGGAAAGTTCAACCTCAACGTCGTCCCGAACTACGCTAGCCGCCACAAAGGGAAGAGGCCGGCAACGGAGGATCCTACTCCGAATCCGTCTCGTTCGGAAGAACGAGATGTGAGGGAGGCTTTGAAGAAAAGTCTCCTGGATCAGGGAGGTTGTCATGCCTTCCAGGCCGGCAGCTCGAGGCCACTCAGCCCTAACTCCGAGAGGGCGAAGAAAAATGAAATGCTCGCGGCTCGGTTAGCCCAACAGGAAGGTGGGGTCGACCAGGCTGGGATCCTTCCTGCGGGAGGCAGTTCTTAAGACGTGGTTGCTGGCGGTGGTTCGGTGGAGCCTTCCGGCTCGGAAGAGGGCTGCCGACGCCGAGGCTCGCCCGGTTGCTTCGAAGAGGCCCCAGGTCGCTGACCATCGCTGGTCGTACCGCTATAACGATAGGGATGTTCCTTTGTTTCTAATGCGGACGCCTGCGCAGGCCTTTTCTGCGAGATGGGTCATGGTCCGGGCTCATTCCCTTCCCTTGACAAGCTTCGAGAGCGGGATGCGTATACCGAGGCGGCCAGGAAGTCGTGCGAGGTTACTCCCTTCAACTGCGTTCATTTTTGTTTGTTTATTTTTGGTTTTGTTGGGTTCCTGTGCGGCTGACTGGAACTTTCGCCTTATTCTAGGTGGCCTTTGCGATGAACCGTATGGTTCACCTCTACGAGCGTCGGGTTTGTCGCCTTTCGACCGAGAATCCAAACTCGGGCGACTACCAGGCTGCCATCACTGCGGAGAAGGAGAAGGTCGAGCTCGTTTCTCGGGAGTTGGGGGTTGTCAAGGACGAGGCGCTGAAGCTCCGAGGGAAGGTCAACATCCTCGACCACCACCAGAGCGGGCTGATTGCTGAGCGGAACCGTTTGAGTGCCGAGGTTGAGAAAGAGAAAATTCGTTATGACGAGCTTGCTGCGTTCACCCGTTCTGAGAAGGCAATGCTGTGGAATAGTCGTGCTGAATACGGCGAGTACTGTAGGGGCAAAACCTTAGCGAAAATGGCTCGGCTGTTCCAGGCTCGCCTCACTCGCTTGAAGGCTCACGTCGAGGACACCCAGGCTGTGCAGCCGACTCTCCTGCTCTATAGCCAAGCGGTCGGGAATCTCGGCTTTTTGAAGGCCCTGATGGAGAGTGGCGAGGTTGTCCTCAAGTCGGGTGAGACGCTCTCTAAGCTTGAAGCTAATGTGGCTCAGTACGAGGCCGAGCTGGTGGCCTTTGATGTGACCGATCTGGAGGACGGCGATTTCGATGCTTACACCCTGTTTGCCGATCGGGACGAGGTGTTTGAGAATCTTCAGTATGCTGCGTCAGCCGCCAGCGGCAGAGAAGGTACTCAGGCCGACGAGGTCGAAGGAGGCGATGCCGTTGACCAAGGAACTCAGCAGGAGGTCGCTGTCGAAGCGCAAGAGGCAAGGGCCGAGGTCCGGGACGAAGGCGGTCTTGGGACTGAGGTTGTCGATGTGGAGCAGACGGGTGAGCGACAGGGCGTTCCGCGGGCAGTGACTCCGTTAACTCAGATCGTCCGAGAGGGGGAGGGCGTTGATATTGAAAGTTGACCGCGAGGTCATTGTCTTTTAAAATTTGTTTTTTGTTTTGCCGCGTTGACGGCTTTATTTTATCCGGTCGCCGCTTTGTCGGCTTTTGAACTCGTGCCGTTAAATCGGCTTTTAACTTTATTGCCGCTGGGTCGGCATATTTGAACTCGTTTGATGCTTGGTCGGCCTGTTTTATATAGTTATCTTTGCCGATTATTTCTCTCTTTTCCTTTAGTTTTCTTAGTCTTTTTGCTTATGCTCCTCAAGGGTCGGCTCCTGTGTGGAGCGGGACGCGGCCGGTTGCTGTGTAAACCTGGTCGTGATTGGCTTGGTGCGAGTTCACCGGGCCAATGCGGGGCCTAGATCAGCTTGGTTTTTCGTAAGTTTGGCAGGTCACGAACTTGCGAGTTCGAGCTCATCTTAGATGTTGGTTCTGTCGAAACAATGCAAGTACCGGACTTGGCTTGTGCGAAGTTTCTACTCTTTGGCTTTCCGAGTTCGCTCGGAGTGTTCGAGACGGGCTCGAGACATCGTGAGGTGCGACGCGCGGTGATCGGCTTATCCTGTACTGGCCTGACAAATTTTTGGAAGTGCGAGTTCGTTCCCGGCTTATGTTATCCAGTTTGTCGAAGCTATGCGAGCACGGAGCTCGGCTTTCAGACCCTTAAGTGTAGGTTTTTTCCAAGACTTTTTTACTTGTTTTGGCAGACTTAAGTAAGGGTGTGCGTTCTCGTTCGAACGTGTTCGATCGAATTGCCTGGCCAGGGTATCGATGTAATTTTCGGTTCGGTTGTATTTCGAAATTAGATGGAAATATTAAATATTATTAATATTACAGCTGCGCCCCGCAAGCAGGGCTACCTACGTACCCTCTGATCGGAGGGATCAAGCCGTTCGTAGTTCACATTACATAGAGAGGCATCGGTAAGGAGAGCGAGGTCGTCAGTAGTAGTATCGCTTGAGGTGCATGGAGTTCCAAGTTCGTGGGACTTCGGTGCCGCTCATGGTGAGGAGTTCGTAGTCGCCGGGGCGAACTACCTTCGAGATTTGGTATGGGCCTTCCCAGTTTGCTCCTAGTTTACCGGCGTTGAGTTCAGCCGTATTTTCGAAGACTTTTCTAAGTACGAGGTCGCTAACGTCGAAGTGGCGGTTGTGTACTTTCTTGTTGTAATATTTGGCAGCAGCGAGCTGGTAATTTTGTATTCGGCATAACGCAGTATTGCGTACTTCCTCGAGTTCATCGAGTCTGTCGAGCATCATCTGATTGTTGAGGTCGGGATGGGCGGCCATCATAGAGCGTCGGAGACTCGAGTAACCGACTTCGGCGGGGGCCATTGCTTATATGCCGTAAGCTAGCGCAAATGGTGTTTGCTCGGTGGCGCTGCGGGGTGTGGTTCGGTACGCCCAAAGTACTCCGTCTAGTTCGTCTGCCCATATCCCTTTTTTGTCGTCGAGGCGTTTTTTGAGGCTGGCGAGAATAGTTTTGTTGGTCGCTTCGGCTTGTCCGTTGCCTTGCGGGTATCTCGGTGTGGATTTGTTTAGACGAATTTTCCAGCTCGCACAGAAATTCTCGAATGTCAGCGAGATGAATTGCGAGCCGTTGTCGGTGATGATTTCGTATGGAAGGCCATGTCGGCATATTATATATTTCCAAACGAAATTCTGGACATCCTTGGCTCGTATTATCGCGTACGATTCGGCTTCTACCCATTTAGTAAAGTAATCCGTCATGATTAAAACAAATCATTTTTGTCTAGAGGTCAGCAAAGGGCCGACGATATCCATGGCCCACCTCATGAACGGGTATGGTGTCGCGCCGACTTTGAGTAGTTCGGTTGGTTGATGTATCGAGGGCGCGTGTCTTTGACATTGGTCACACTTAGCTGCGAAGTCCTTGCAGTCCGATATCATGGTCGGCCATTAAAAACCCAGCTTTTTGATTTGCAGTGCGAGAGCTCGTCCGCCGGAGTGGCTCCCGCCGGCCCCATGTTTGCTTCCTTCATTATCGCCGTGATATCCTCGCCGTGTAAGCAGCTCAGCCACGCTCCGGTTGCGCTAAGCTTTAGGAGGCAATTTTCCAGAGTCGTGTACTTCGTGGCTTTGATGCGTAATCGACGTGCTGCCCATTTATCTGTTGGGATCGTTTTGTCGGTGAGAAAATCGCGTATCTCGACCCGCCAGTCAGTTGGGTCGGATGCATCTAGATCGCGATTTGTTCCGACGAAATTGACGATATCGATTGCTTCGATGCTTGGTCGGTCTACGCTTTCCACCGGGATAATACGTCGAAGGTTGGGGTCCGACGTGGATGCTAGTGCGGCAAGAGCGTCGGCCGGTGCGTTATCTCCTCGTGGGATTTTGGTGAGTTCGAAGTGTGTAAACTGTGAGGATAACTTCTTGACGACCTTGAGGTACGCCTCCATTGTGTCATTTTTGGCTTCATATTCGCCGCTAAATTGATTTGCGACGAGCTGTGAGTCTACGTATGCTTGGACTCGTTTGATCTTCATTCCTAGAGCGAGACGTAGACCGGCAATGAGCGCTTCGTATTCGGAGACATTATTTGTTGCCGCAAAGCGCAGACGAAATGTTTGCTCGATCATTTCCCTGGTTGGTGAGACCAGTCGTATACCGACGCCAGAGCATGGCCGGTTTTGAAGACCCTGGAAATTAGGGTTTACAAGATGAAGAAGAGGATGACTTGTGTAATTAATAGGATATACCTTGACTTGTGGGTCTTATTAGAGTTAGAGCCTGTAAAAAATATTTACATATGTTGTATGAACAAAATTTTGTTGTGTTTTTCCCTCTTAAATTAAAAATTTGTTACCTTTTTCATAATATTCTCATGTTCAACTTGTATTACAAACCAAATTTTTATTGGGATGATTATTGGAGACTAACACTTGAAAAAACACTATGCTGTACGACATAAAATCATTTTTAAACTAGCACATTTTGATGATATTGACGACATTTAGTTATAGATTGTGTAATTTTTCAGTTATAATCTTCTTAAAGAATATTCTGTGTTGTGTCATTTAATCACCCAGAGATTCTTTTGCCTCAATGGGTTCAGGTTGGTTCAGACGAAACTTTGCAGAAAAAGACTTATTGTCCGTTTCTGGAAACAAGACATTGCCTCTCCGTAACGTTAATCACCATTTTGGTTAGCACTTTCAAAGCTGTTAAGCATCATTATCTCTCTTAATTATGTTTGGTGTCTGCTTTTAAGCCTTTAATTAGCCTTGAAATTCAAAATTATTCCCTAATCTTTTTTTTTTTTTTTTTTTTGTGAACATAATTATTCCCTAATCTCAGTCTGGAAATAACGCATTAATGTCTTTTTTTTTTACTTTATTGCGGTAGGTTGTATTTGCTATCGCCTATCGGCATTATTTTCTTCTTATATGATTAAGATCCAATTACCAAAAAGGAATTAAGATAACAACTTTATAAAAATTAGCATTGTCTTTGTACAAGTAGGTACAACAGTTTGATTAACTTATGCTAATGGTACTAATTTACGCTAATGGAACATCATCTTGAATCGTTTCACATTTTCTTCTTATCTACTTTAAAGAAATTATACAATTCCTAGGATTTTCTAAATTGACGAATAGACTTGGAACAGTAAAATTGTGAGTGAAAATAGCTAAAAACGTGCAAGTTAGCATACACCGACCTATTTCACTGCGAAGTCTTGATGACACAAACATTATTGTATTTACACATGAATTAGCTTACGTCGGATTCGCACAAAAAAAACAAAAAGAAAGAATAATTAAGTTGTATATATCTAATACATTCATCTCCCTTTTAAGAATTTCAAATGATTAAAACAAAAATTTTAAGGATTGTTTTTGTTAATCGATCAAGTTAAATGTGACCAAACGGCTCATCATATATAAAATTTGTAAAACAAAGAAAATAAATGGACTTGAAAAGGAGGTTATCGTGAGAAACAAAAAGACTAACCTTGACAAAGATGTAAATAAGTGAGATTTTGTCAAAAAGTATTACTAGATAGTTTAGTTGTGGAAAGTTTTAATTGCTAAGCAAAATATGTAAATACAATTGTCTTCATGCAAGTAAATTTGTGTGTCATTATATAGCATCCATCAACCTTAAGTATGAGCCTACACAAATCTTTTGTCTCTTCTCTCATTCTCTATCTTCCTCATTCTCACTCGCTCTAGTTCTATCGCTCTCCCTATCTTCTCGATCTCTCACTTTTGACGTTTCTGATTTCTGCATCACAGAGAATTCAGTTTGATGATTAGACATCTAAAACCCTACATGGAGTCGTCTAGTGTCCATCGCTCTCATTGTTTCGATATTCTTGATGGAGTCCCACTACAGGACGATCATTTCAGCTCAGCCTTCCTACCAAACACTGACTTCAATGTCCAGTTGAATTCCATATCGACCCGCAGCAACAATCATTCTCACTTAGACCCAAATGCAGAAAACATTTTCCATAATGAAGGTCTTGCTCCAGAAGAAAGGAGGGCAAGAAGAATGGTCTCTAACCGGGAATCTGCAAGAAGGTCACGTATGCGCAAAAAGAAGCAGATCGAAGAGCTGCAACAACAAGTTGAACAGCTCATGATGTTGAATCATCACTTGCATGAGAAAGTCATCAACTTGTTGGAAAGCAACCACCAAATCCTGCACGAGAACTCACAGCTGAAAGAGAAAGCCTCTTCCTTTCACTTGCTCATGGCAGATGTGTTATTACCCATGAGAAATGCAGAGAGCAACATCAATGACCGCAATGTGAATTATCTAAGAGGAGAAACATCAAACCGTCCCACCAACAGTCTTGGTGTGTTTACTAAAAAAGTCTGTAGTACTATGATTGATGCATATATGTGACTAGTGACTACTACACTAGCAATCACTTGAATTTGTATGTAGATAATGGATAACAACAATGCAGTAGCTATTATTGTTAAATATCTACTTGTTTCACATGATTGGTCTAAAGAAGCAAATCAACTTAAGCAAAAGGTTCAACAAACATTGTTAACACCAAAAACAGAACAAAATAACTAAATGGGCATATCTGGTTTCTTGCCAACATCACAAGTGTCCTCTAAGACAGTACCTCCATTGGGGATTTCACCATTGGGTATCTCTATAGAAGCTGAATCAATGACCTCTTCTTGTTCTTCTTCTACTTCTTCTACTTCTCCTACTTCTTCAACTTCTTCTTCAACCTCTTCTACTTCTTCCATTTCTTCTACTTCATCTTCTTCTTCTTCGATGCATTGTGGCGGGTCTAGAAACGAAGCATTCGGGTCTGCATACCAACGTGCACAAGGCCACCTAAAAGCAATGACCAAAACCCAAGATAAACAGTATTATCATCCAAAAATACAAACACACAGTCGAAAACTTATGACAAAAACCTCTGTTTTATACACCAATCTGAAAACTTACACGCTTGAACAAATGGTTTCACCATCAATTGTTGTTGTCTCCTCATATTCATCCACTGAAACAAAAACAACAACACCCAAAAAAAGATCGATTTTTTAATGAAATCTTAACCACAAGAACAAGTACAACAATGAGACTAATAACCTTCAGAGAAGTGCTTATCCATGAGATACTTCCTAAAGTCAGCTTCGTATCTTCGATACTTCTCAGCATACTCATCGGTATCCAGATACCTAAGAATGAAATTGGTATTTGTGAACATTCAATTTTAGGTTCTTCAATTGCACCACAAAGAATGGAAAATTTCAAAATTCATGAAAGCAAAATTACTTGTAAAAAGATGGTTCTTCGTCAACCAATTGATCTGTTAAAATTCCGTTGCTATTCACAATATCCATCATCTGCAATACAATCAGAGTTTTATAGATCGTGTAAATTACTCTGTGAGAGAGCACAGAGAGCGGAGAGAGTACCGTAATTTGTGGCGCCGGAGAGGGAGGGGCGGCGGAAATGAGTTCAGAGATGACTGGAATCTCATGCGGCGTTGGCTGCTCCACCTGCGGAGGCCGAATCGCCGGAGATGAAGCACTCTCGCTAGTCATACGTTTTCAGTTTTTTTTAATGAAATTTATTTTTGAAAACTCAATCTATTGACGGTGACTATGATTGTACACTATCTTTGGTTTTTTTTTGTCAACTTTTTATATTAGAATCAATTTATGAAGACTAGGTTTTTGTCTTTTATATACTTCTATATTAAATTCATTTTTGTAATTTGAAATTTATTCATTTAAATATAAAATATTATATATTTTCCCGCATAATTAAGTAATTTTGTGTCAAAAAACATTTCCGCGTAATCGGTTGCTTTTTCTACTTTCGGAATTTGATCAATTTAGTACGATATTTGTTGTGTGTATATGTATATACTAAATTTATATAAGAATAGGTAATTATATGCCTACGCACCGTTAAAAACTAAAATTGTTGTATTGTAGTTTAGGTAGTATAGTTAAAAACTGCAAATTAGTTTGTAAGTGACCATTACCTCCACTAGATTGAAAATCCTCTGATACATTAAGATGAGATTATAGTTTGAAAAAATCTTCCAGAAACATCTCTAACCGGGAATCTGCAAGAAGGTCACGTATGCGCAAAAAGAAGCCGATCGAAGAGCTGCAACAACAAGTTGAACAGCTCATGATGTTGAATCATCACTTGCATGAGAAAGTCATCAACTTGTTGGAAAGCAACCACCAAATCCTGCACGAGAACTCACAGCTGAAAGAGAAAGCCTCTTCCTTTCACTTGCTCATGGCAGATGTGTTATTACCCATGAGAAATGCAGAGAGCAACATCAATGACCGCAATGTGAATTATCTAAGAGGAGAAACATCAAACCGTCCCACCAACAGTCCCTTTGGTAAGTAAAATAAAGTTTCATGATCCACTCTTCTAGTTCTTGGTGTGTTTACTAAAAAAGTCTGTAGTACTATGATTGATGCATATATGTGACTAGTGACTACTACACTAGCAATCACTTGAATTTGTATGTAGATAATGGATAACAACAATGCAGTAGCTATTATTGTTAAATATCTACTTGTTTCACATGATTGGTCTAAAGAAGCAAATCAACTTAAGCAAAAGGTTCAACAAACATTGTTAACACCAAAAACAGAACAAAAAAACTAAATGGGCATATCTGGTTTCTTGCCAACATCACAAGTGTCCTCTAAGACAGTACCTCCATTGGGGATTTCACCATTGGGTATCTCTATAGAAGCTGAATCAATGACCTCTTCTTGTTCTTCTTCTACTTCTTCTACTTCTCCTACTTCTTCAACTTCTTCTTCAACCTCTTCTACTTCTTCCATTTCTTCTACTTCATCTTCTTCTTCTTCGATGCATTGTGGCGGGTCTAGAAACGAAGCATCCGGGTCTGCATACCAACGTGCACAAGGCCACCTAAAAGCAATGACCAAAACCCAAGATAAACAGTATTATCATCCAAAAATACAAACACACAGTCGAAAACTTATGACAAAAACCTCTGTTTTATACACCAATCTGAAAACTTACACGCTTGAACAAATGGTTTCACCATCAATTGTTGTTGTCTCCTCATATTCATCCACTGAAACAAAAACAACAACACCCAAAAAAAGATCAATTTTTTAATGAAATCTTAACCACAAGAACAAGTACAACAATGAGACTAATAACCTTCAGAGAAGTGCTTATCCATGAGATACTTCCTAAAGTCAGCTTCGTATCTTCGATACTTCTCAGCATACTCATCGGTATCCAGATACCTAAGAATGAAATTGGTATTTGTGAACATTCAATTTTAGGTTCTTCAATTGCACCACAAAGAATGGAAATTTTCAAAATTCATGAAAGCAAAATTACTTGTAAAAAGATGGTTCTTCGTCAACCAATTGATCTGTTAAAATTCCGTTGCTATTCACAATATCCATCATCTGCAATACAATCAGAGTTTTATAGATCGTGTAAATTACTCTGTGAGAGAGCACAGAGAGCGGAGAGAGTACCGTAATTTGTGGCGCCGGAGAGGGAGGAGCGGCGGAAATGAGTTCAGAGATGACTGGAATCTCATGCGGCGGTGGCTGCTCCACCTGCGGAGGCCGAATCGCCAGAGATGTAGCACTCTCGCTAGTCATACGTTTTCAGTTTTTTTTAATGAAATTTATTTTTGAAAACTCAATCTATTGACGGTGACTATGATTGTACACTATCTTTGGTTTTTTTTTTTGTCAACTTTTTATATTAGAATCAATTTATGAAGACTAGGTTTTTGTCTTTTATATACTTCTATATTAAATTCATTTTTGTAATTTGAAATTTATTAATTTAAATATAAAATATTATATATTTTCCCGCATAATTAAGTAATTTTGTGTCAAAAAACATTTCCGCGTAATCGGTTGCTTTTTTTACTTTCGGAATTTGATCAATTTAGTACGATATTTGTTGTGTGTATATGTATATACTAAATTTATATAAGAATAGGTAATTATATGCCTACGCACCGTTAAACACTAAAATTGTTGTATTGTAGTTTAGGTAGTATAGTTAAAAACTGCAAATTAGTTTGTAAGTGACCATTACCTCCACTAGATTGAAAATCCTCTGATACATTAAGATTAGATTATAGTTTGAAAAAATCTTCCAGAAACATCTCTAACCGGGAATCTGCAAGAAGGTCACGTATGCGCAAAAAGAAGCAGATCGAAGAGCTGCAACAACAAGTTGAACAGCTCATGATGTTGAATCATCACTTGCATGAGAAAGTCATCAACTTGTTGGAAAGCAACCACCAAATCCTGCACGAGAACTCACAGCTGAAAGAGAAAGCCTCTTCCTTTCACTTGCTCATGGCAGATGTGTTATTACCCATGAGAAATGCAGAGAGCAACATCAATGACCACAATGTGAATTATCTAAGAGGAGAAACATCAAACCGTCCCACCAACAGTCTCTTTGGTAAGTAAAATAAAGTTTCATGATCCACTCTTCTAGTTCTTGGTGTGTTTACTAAAAAAGTCTGTAATACTATGATTGATGCATATATGTGACTAGTGACTACTACACTTGCAATCACTTGAATTTGTATGTAGATAATGGATAACAACAATGCAGTAGCTATTATTGTTAAATATCTACTTGTTTCACATGATTGGTCTAAAGAAGCAAATCAACTTAAGCAAAAGGTTCAACAAACATTGTTAACACCAAAAACAGAACAAAAAAACTAAATGGGCATATCTGGTTTCTTGCCAACATCACAAGTGTCCTCTAAGACAGTACCTCCATTGGGGATTTCACCATTGGGTATCTCTATAGAAGCTGAATCAATGACCTCTTCTTGTTCTTCTTCTACTTCTTCTACTTCTCCTACTTCTTCAACTTCTTCTTCAACCTCTTCTACTTCTTCCATTTCTTCTACTTCATCTTCTTCTTCTTCGATGCATTGTGGCGGGTCTAGAAACGAAGCATCCGGGTCTGCATACCAACGTGCACAAGGCCACCTAAAAGCAATGACCAAAACCCAAGATAAACAGTATTATCATCCAAAAATACAAACACACAGTCGAAAACTTATGACAAAAACCTCTGTTTTATACACCAATCTGAAAACTTACACGCTTGAACAAATGGTTTCACCATCAATTGTTGTTGTCTCCTCATATTCATCCACTGAAACAAAAACAACAACACCCAAAAAAAGATCAATTTTTTAATGAAATCTTAACCACAAGAACAAGTACAACAATGAGACTAATAACCTTCAGAGAAGTGCTTATCCATGAGATACTTCCTAAAGTCAGCTTCGTATCTTCGATACTTCTCAGCATACTCATCGGTATCCAGATACCTAAGAATGAAATTGGTATTTGTGAACATTCAATTTTAGGTTCTTCAATTGCACCACAAAGAATGGAAATTTTCAAAATTCATGAAAGCAAAATTACTTGTAAAAAGATGGTTCTTCGTCAACCAATTGATCTGTTAAAATTCCGTTGCTATTCACAATATCCATCATCTGCAATACAATCAGAGTTTTATAGATCGTGTAAATTACTCTGTGAGAGAGCACAGAGAGCGGAGAGAGTACCGTAATTTGTGGCGCCGGAGAGGGAGGAGCGGCGGAAATGAGTTCAGAGATGACTGGAATCTCATGCGGCGGTGGCTGCTCCACCTGCGGAGGCCGAATCGCCGGAGATGTAGCACTCTCGCTAGTCATACGTTTTCAGTTTTTTTTAATGAAATTTATTTTTGAAAACTCAATCTATTGACGGTGACTATGATTGTACACTATCTTTGGTTTTTTTTTTGTCAACTTTTTATATTAGAATCAATTTATGAAGACTAGGTTTTTGTCTTTTATATACTTCTATATTAAATTCATTTTTGTAATTTGAAATTTATTAATTTAAATATAAAATGTTATATATTTTCCCGCATAATTAAGTAATTTTGTGTCAAAAAACATTTCCGCGTAATCGGTTGCTTTTTTTACTTTCGGAATTTGATCAATTTAGTACGATATTTGTTGTGTGTATATGTATATACTAAATTTATATAAGAATAGGTAATTATATGCCTACGCACCGTTAAACACTAAAATTGTTGTATTGTAGTTTAGGTAGTATAGTTAAAAACAGCAAATTAGTTTGTAAGTGACCATTACCTCCACTAGATTGAAAATCCTCTGATACATTAAGATTAGATTATAGTTTGAAAAAATCTTCCAGAAACATCTCTAACCGGGAATCTGCAAGAAGGTCACGTATGCGCAAAAAGAAGCAGATCGAAGAGCTGCAACAACAAGTTGAACAGCTCATGATGTTGAATCATCACTTGCATGAGAAAGTCATCAACTTGTTGGAAAGCAACCACCAAATCCTGCACGAGAACTCACAGCTGAAAGAGAAAGCCTCTTCCTTTCACTTGCTCATGGCAGATGTGTTATTACCCATGAGAAATGCAGAGAGCAACATCAATGACCACAATGTGAATTATCTAAGAGGAGAAACATCAAACCGTCCCACCAACAGTCTCTTTGGTAAGTAAAATAAAGTTTCATGATCCACTCTTCTAGTTCTTGGTGTGTTTACTAAAAAAGTCTGTAATACTATGATTGATGCATATATGTGACTAGTGACTACTACACTTGCAATCACTTGAATTTGTATGTAGATAATGGATAACAACAATGCAGTAGCTATTATTGTTAAATATCTACTTGTTTCACATGATTGGTCTAAAGAAGCAAATCAACTTAAGCAAAAGGTTCAACAAACATTGTTAACACCAAAAACAGAACAAAAAAACTAAATGGGCATATCTGGTTTCTTGCCAACATCACAAGTGTCCTCTAAGACAGTACCTCCATTGGGGATTTCACCATTGGGTATCTCTATAGAAGCTGAATCAATGACCTCTTCTTGTTCTTCTTCTACTTCTTCTACTTCTCCTACTTCTTCAACTTCTTCTTCAACCTCTTCTACTTCTTCCATTTCTTCTACTTCATCTTCTTCTTCTTCGATGCATTGTGGCGGGTCTAGAAACGAAGCATCCGGGTCTGCATACCAACGTGCACAAGGCCACCTAAAAGCAATGACCAAAACCCAAGATAAACAGTATTATCATCCAAAAATACAAACACACAGTCGAAAACTTATGACAAAAACCTCTGTTTTATACACCAATCTGAAAACTTACACGCTTGAACAAATGGTTTCACCATCAATTGTTGTTGTCTCCTCATATTCATCCACTGAAACAAAAACAACAACACCCAAAAAAAGATCAATTTTTTAATGAAATCTTAACCACAAGAACAAGTACAACAATGAGACTAATAACCTTCAGAGAAGTGCTTATCCATGAGATACTTCCTAAAGTCAGCTTCGTATCTTCGATACTTCTCAGCATACTCATCGGTATCCAGATACCTAAGAATGAAATTGGTATTTGTGAACATTCAATTTTAGGTTCTTCAATTGCACCACAAAGAATGGAAATTTTCAAAATTCATGAAAGCAAAATTACTTGTAAAAAGATGGTTCTTCGTCAACCAATTGATCTGTTAAAATTCCGTTGCTATTCACAATATCCATCATCTGCAATACAATAAGAGTTTTATAGATCGTGTAAATTACTCTGTGAGAGAGCACAGAGAGCGGAGAGAGTACCGTAATTTGTGGCGCCGGAGAGGGAGGAGCGGCGGAAATGAGTTCAGAGATGACTGGAATCTCATGCGGCGGTGGCTGCTCCACCTGCGGAGGCCGAATCGCCGGAGATGTAGCACTCTCGCTAGTCATACGTTTTCAGTTTTTTTTAATGAAATTTATTTTTGAAAACTCAATCTATTGACGGTGACTATGATTGTACACTATCTTTGGTTTTTTTTTTGTCAACTTTTTATATTAGAATCAATTTATGAAGACTAGGTTTTTGTCTTTTATATACTTCTATATTAAATTCATTTTTGTAATTTGAAATTTATTAATTTAAATATAAAATGTTATATATTTTCCCGCATAATTAAGTAATTTTGTGTCAAAAAACATTTCCGCGTAATCGGTTGCTTTTTTTACTTTCGGAATTTGATCAATTTAGTACGATATTTGTTGTGTGTATATGTATATACTAAATTTATATAAGAATAGGTAATTATATGCCTACGCACCGTTAAACACTAAAATTGTTGTATTGTAGTTTAGGTAGTATAGTTAAAAACAGCAAATTAGTTTGTAAGTGACCATTACCTCCACTAGATTGAAAATCCTCTGATACATTAAGATTAGATTATAGTTTGAAAAAATCTTCCAGAAACATCTCTAACCGGGAATCTGCAAGAAGGTCACGTATGCGCAAAAAGAAGCAGATCGAAGAGCTGCAACAACAAGTTGAACAGCTCATGATGTTGAATCATCACTTGCATGAGAAAGTCATCAACTTATTGGAAAGCAACCACCAAATCCTGCACGAGAACTCACAGCTGAAAGAGAAAGCCTCTTCCTTTCACTTGCTCATGGCAGATGTGTTATTACCCATGAGAAATGCAGAGAGCAACATCAATGACCACAATGTGAATTATCTAAGAGGAGAAACATCAAACCGTCCCACCAACAGTCTCTTTGGTAAGTAAAATAAAGTTTCATGATCCACTCTTCTAGTTCTTGGTGTGTTTACTAAAAAAGTCTGTAATACTATGATTGATGCATATATGTGACTAGTGACTACTACACTTGCAATCACTTGAATTTGTATGTAGATAATGGATAACAACAATGCAGTAGCTATTATTGTTAAATATCTACTTGTTTCACATGATTGGTCTAAAGAAGCAAATCAACTTAAGCAAAAGGTTCAACAAACATTGTTAACACCAAAAACAGAACAAAAAAACTAAATGGGCATATCTGGTTTCTTGCCAACATCACAAGTGTCCTCTAAGACAGTACCTCCATTGGGGATTTCACCATTGGGTATCTCTACAGAAGCTGAATCAATGACCTCTTCTTGTTCTTCTTCTACTTCTTCTACTTCTCCTACTTCTTCAACTTCTTCTTCAACCTCTTCTACTTCTTCCATTTCTTCTACTTCATCTTCTTCTTCTTCGATGCATTGTGGCGGGTCTAGAAACGAAGCATCCGGGTCTGCATACCAACGTGCACAAGGCCACCTAAAAGCAATGACCAAAACCCAAGATAAACAGTATTATCATCCTAAAATACAAACACACAGTCGAAAACTTATGACAAAAACCTCTGTTTTATACACCAATCTGAAAACTGACACGCTTGAACAAATGGTTTCACCATCAATTGTTGTTGTCTCCTCATATTCATCCACTGAAACAAAAACAACAACACCCAAAAAAAGATCAATTTTTTAATGAAATCTTAACCACAAGAACAAGTACAACAATGAGACTAATAACCTTCAGAGAAGTGCTTATCCATGATATACTTCCTAAAGTCAGCTTCGTATCTTCGATACTTTTCAGCATACTCATCGCTATCCAGATACCTAAGAATGAAATTGGTATTTGTGAACATTCAATTTTAGGTTCTTCAATTGCACCACAAAGAATGGAAATTTTCAAAATTCATGAAAGCAAAATTACTTGTAAAAAGATGGTTCTTCGTCAACCAATTGATCTGTTAAAATTCCGTTGCTATTCACAATATCCATCATCTGCAATACAATCAGAGTTTTATAGATCGTGTAAATTACTCTGTGAGAGAGCACAGAGAGCGGAGAGATCCAAAAGATGATATGCATAGACAACAACTATGCAATTTCTCATTGTCCCTACTTACTGTTCAAGATCTTACCAAGACTTTCTCTTTGTCTATTCACTAATCTAGAATTAGCCAACTATATGAGAGCAGAGTCATTATGAAAGATTAACAAACCAATTTTATCTCAACACCAAAATCTTGAAACTAAAAGAATAGAAGAAACTGCAGAGACAACAAAGCTTTGATTTTTTCCAACAGTAACTACAAATCTATACAAAAGATTAAACTTTTGTAAGATCAAGACAAGAAAGCTCCATTTTCAACAAGCAAAAACCATTATTACAGAATCCAAGAGTCAAAAAAACTCGCAGACGAATAAATCCAAAAGAATAAAGGACCACAAGAAATGATAAATCTCAAAGCAAATCCAGACGAACAATCAGAAGAAAAAGCATCAAACTTTTAACAATTCCACACAAAAAAAAAAACAAGAAATCACATAAACATCAAAATCAATAGATGAAGAGACCAAAAACAGAAGAAACAAGAAATCTCAAGATTCATAGATTAAACAATATGGAGACAAAAGAGAGGGAGGGAGAGAGATCGTACTGCCATGGATTAAGGAAGAGCTGAGATGCGTTGTGGTGGTGGTCGTCTCGTTCCTCTGGTTTCTTCCTTCAGCTTTTGTTTTATCTTTTTTGGTGAAATTTTTGGGGATTAGGCGAAAAAGAAGGAGCCATGGATTCTTGGGCCTTGTTGGGCCCATTATGTTTTTTTTTTTTGCTATTTTGATTTGAACGTTTCAACAGTTTAAGTAAACCATTCTTTTATCGGAAAAATCATTGCCAGCTACACGAACTATACGCCAACACATCACCACACATGCAGACTATTTTAATGTTTCGCTAACTACACGAACTATTGGTATTACATACGGACATCCCCGAACTATCATCGGTTATGTATGCAACACCATAACTATCATTTCCAAATAATATAAATGTCTTGTTAACTACACGAAGTATTTCTTTTTTTTGTCAACTACACGAAGTATTTTCATCAATTTTTTTTAAAACTAATAAGTTAAATAAAACTATATAATATATCAATATAAATTATATATGTACATTATAACTATTCTAACTTTAAAATTTTAATGTAATAAAGACTAAACTAGTTCCATAAAAAATATATGTGTTCATTAAAAATTTGTTAATTAACTTAAACCTATAATGAACATGTATAATTTAATTAAGTGACACTTTTAAAAATTTAGTTAAATTAATTTCATATAAAACATATGTGTGCATTAAAAATTAGTTAATTAATTTAACTTAAAATTATAAGGGATATTGCATATGTAGAATTTAAACTTTAAAAGTTATAATGCATATATATAATTAACAATAGTGTATTATTTACTTTTAGTTATTTTTTCATTTTGTAATTTAGTTTTAAAAAAATGATGGAAATATTTCGTGTAGTTAACAATACATTTATATTATCTAGAAATGATGGTTATGGTATATATAATTTACATTGATATATTATATAGTTTTATTTAACTTATAGTGATGTATAATTTAACTAAGTGACTATTTTAAATTTTTAACAATTTAATATAATAAATATTAAATTAGTTAAATTAATTTAACTTAAAAGTATAATGCATTAAAAGTTATAATATATATATAATTTATAATAGTGTAATATTTACTTTTTAGTTATTTTTTATTTTTAATTACTTTTTTAAAAAAAAAAATTGATGGAAAATACTTCGTGTAGTTGACAAAAAAAGGAAATACTTCGTGTAGTTAACAAGACATTTATATTATCTGAAAATGATGGTTATGGTGTTGCACACATAACCGATGATAGTTCGGGGATATCCGTATGTAATACCAATAGTTCGTGTAGTTAGCGAGACATTAAAATAATCTGCATGTGTGGTGATGTGTTGGCATATAATTCGTGTAGCTGTCAATGATTTTTCCTATCTCTGACCATAAATAGTATGTTATTGATCTTACTATTTTTATATAGGGATTTTTGCAAAATCTACCACATTTTTCAAATTTCTTATCATCTCTACCACAATTGAGAATGATTTAGAACTTGTACCACATTCAAGTGGTATTGTAGTATGAAAAAGACGGTTTTGCTCTTGGCTGATGTGATAGATAAAGTGTAACATTTAGGGACAAGTATCTAGGGGACAAAAAATCTATTCGGGGACAATAATCAAACGAAATATAAACATCAAACAAAATGAAAAGACCGCAATTAAAGTTTACATACTAAAATCCAAGAACAATGAATTAAAATTGAGTGACAAAAACTAGCAAACATGCAAAAATAAGATGAAATTATGGAGAAATTTAAACTTCGGGGACAACTGTATGTAAACTTCTTTTTGTGTCCTCAATCTATGAATTTTGTCCCCGAAATTTGAGCAAACAAAAGGAAGGGTAAAATGGTCATTACACATCTCAATTGTGGTATAGATGCTAACTAGGCTTCGAAAATGGTACTGGACCTAAATTTTGGGTCAAATGTGGTACTCAATCTAATTTTCCCTTTTATATATTCTTTAGATTTTCCCTTTTTAATTTTCTTATAAACAATTACACATAAAATTTCTAGATGCTCGTATTACATTTTGTAATTTATTGTATATATGTATAGGATTTAAAAGCAGGTCTATATCTATATATACATGAAGGTATGGTCCGTATGGATTGTGAAATTACTAGCTCCTACCGAAGGACACCTGTGAGAACCAATAGTATGCAGTATGCACCTATGTGACTATGTCCAAGTGGGGTCAACTTTTCATATTTTTTCCTTTTCATTTCTAAATGATTAAAATTAATGTTTTAATTAACCGAAATATTTGCAAAAACGAATGATTTTTTTTATGGCAAGTGCTTTTTTAATAACATAAATTTAATTCTTTTTTAGTTACAAATATATGTCATTTTATTATTTGATAGCTTTTTATTTAAATTTTACATGCTATCATCCAGGCCCGGCCCTTTACCAATTTTAATGAAACATTTGTGTTGGGCCTCATATTTCTGAGGCCCATTTTGTTGAGAAATTTTTTTTTTTTTTTTTAGGCCTCAAAATTAGTAAATAAATCTTCCAAAATTAGTAAAAGGCCCCATAATTAACAAAAAAATACTCCATAATTAGTAGAAAACTCTAATAATTAACAAAAAAATGTCTAAAAATTAAGAAAAATTATGAATGTCTCATATTTAGCAAAAAAGAAAAATCCAAATAACAGTTTTTAATTTTTTAAAAAGCCCAAAAAAGTTTTTCGTATTTGGCCCCGGATTTTACCGGACCGGCACTGCTATCATCTAATTGTTGCAAAAATAAAAGGGTTTTCTAATTTATCAACAGTTTTGCCATAATAGTTTGTTTGCTCATATTTGTTCCCATATAATTATTTATCCAAATAATATTATTCGCCTGTGAACTTCCGAACCTTTAAATTCTAAAAATCGATCGAAGTGTATGTAAATAATTAATTTAATTAGTTTCGTCAAACATTCGACATTAGAAAATGTCAAATACCTTAGATGCGTGTGGGTGCAGTCGTGCAGACGTGCAGTGTGGTGCGCACTGTGCACATGCATATTGAGGCATTCGTATAGTGAATGTTACTGACGTCCACGAATTGTAGAATATCGGAAACTAGCATGAAAATAATGAATTATATAATACTCCTAAATCCTAATGTTTTGTGATAATTATAGCCACGTCGTATTAAAGCGCATGTGTAATGAACAAGGTTCTTGCATGAACAGTTGAACACTTTAGAAGGATATTGAAATTGAATACACAAGACGTTAATATATTTTACGTCAATCCCGATCACTACTGCATTTTTCGAAATAAAATCAATGTGTTCACTCGCAGATATTAGACGATGTTGAAATTAATATGATTAGTTAACACATCTACGATAAGCATTTTAGTGAAATTAATTAATTGTCTTAGTTCTTTTTTTCCCTGTATATGAACATATGTTTCTATATATAACCATCTGGTTGACCAGTTGCTCAAACCAGATACGAGGAGTTTACATATAAAAAATCTCTAGAATGACCTCTAATAATTCGAGTCAAACAACATCGGCTTATAAAAATATTAAAATGTTAAATTTTGCATCATCAAAACATTTTTTGTTGTTACCATCAATATAATGATTACAACAATATGTGGTTTTATTATTGTCAATAGTATAAGTTTAAAGTTTTTAGAGTTTAAGGTCTGGGCAACTACAGCGGTATATTAATGATACAAACACAAACAGTATCATAGGCTCATTGCTATTGCTATTCATCACTGTCTTTGATAATAATATCACAAACAATATGATATGTAATTCACTGCTATGTCTCATCACTGTCATGCATCTTTGACATATGAGCGATCGATGTGCATTGTATTATTATATGTCTGCATGTCACTATTATCGTGTTTTCAGTGAGCACTTTGCACCCGACATTTGCTTACCCACTCTAGTGGTCCTATTTGCTATTTCCACTAAAATACGGGTCAATTTCATAATTTGTGAAAATATACGGACATCATCCAGTATGAATTATGAAGCCATGGATATTTCAAGCGAAGTTACGTTCAAATTAATGCGAACGCTGATTATGAATTTCATTTCACTTTTTATACAAAATGTAAATTTGTAAGAAATAAAAATTATAATAAGGTACGGCATTTTGGTTTAAACTACGGGTTATAAAATCATATCAACTACAACTATGAATCATATCAATTACCAAGGCTTATTCGAAGATCCATAGACCTATAGTCTATAGGTCTAAAGGTTTTGGAATGTACAAAACTAGTTGCGATTACTTAATTTGACAACCGGACAAATAATTGCGATTTACAAGTACCATATTTGTTGTACACATACACTACATTCTCATACCAAATAGTTTTATCATTCTTAAGAGGTATACGGTGACGTGGCAAAAGAGGAACCACTGGAACAGGCCACAAAGCTCTTTGAATCAGCAGATAAAGCGGGGTGGCCGACAAGTCGACAATCCAATTTATGTGGACATCAAACTCTTACGTTTCTTCATCCTCCACGTGTCCTCTTATCCTATCAACCGCCCAGATTCTTCCCAATACAACCAAAATCTTGGCCCACTATTATTAGGGTTAAATTTGTTATATGCGTTTTCAAATCCGTTTTTCAAAATTTCTTTGTGAAATTGACGTGTTAATTAAAGATTAGACTTTCATGAATTAGTTATAAGAAACTCAACGGAAGATAATCTATTTGGGGAAGAAAACAAGATTTGAACGAAAAACTTTGACGAATGACTGTTATACCACTATGACAATTGTTAAAATCACTATTTTTTTTTTTTTTATTTTTTTTGAATGTAAAAATCACTATTTAACATTGAAATATTTGTATATTTAAAAGTGATATAACTAATATAATAATTATTCAAAGATGAATGTAATTATGTGGCAAGTGGGCAACTATATTTCACTGTTCAAACCTTAAACATACAACAAATGTTAGACGATACTCCTTGGACGTTGTTTTCTCTTGTAGATGAAGCAACGGATTTTAGCTTTTGACAATGCCTCCATTATATTTCCAATACAAAAAGTTTGTGAAAACAATGCAAGTGATTTCATTAAAGCTCTACTCCTAACTTCAAATTCCAAAAGAAGCTTCTCGCGAAAGTACCTAGGACAAGAGCCAAATTCAGATGTTAGGATAAATCAATGTGCAATATATGAGTATATCGATAAAGTACAACGACGAACTTATCTTACTCTTAACAAATATTTTCCTCATCTTCCTCTACTCAACAATCTCTTTAATCTTCCTCTACTCATCTTCCTCTACTCAACAATTGTTCACTTAACGAGCAGCACACATGAGATTCTCTATGGTAGATTCCAATCATGATTTCACAGAGCTAACTCATTTTCCAGAAATATAAAAAGACAAGTTAGAGAACGAACCAGTTCCTGCAACAGTGATGGCCCAGAGATCGGGAAGGCCAGAGATCAGGAAGGCTAGAGATCGTTGGGTGCGACGGAGAGAGGTCTCTTTCTCAAATTGGGTGCGACGGAGAGAAGATTTTGGGTGCTACGGAGAGAGGTCTCTTTCTCAAATTAGGTCGACTGGGTTGAGCCGAGGAATCGTGGAGGCAGTGATTCGTTATACCGCATGAGATCGAATTTTCCGACGATCGGAGGAAACTATAGAGAATCGGAGGCAAACGAGAATCGTGGAGGCAGTAGCTCGAGATTAGGTTTTCTGTATTTTCTATTTTTCAATTAATGGTTAATTAAAAAGTATTGGGTGCTATTTCTGGAAATTATGAAATATGGGGATATTTTTGAAAAAAAAAACTTTTTTGGAGCCATTTGTGTAAATTGCCCATTTAAAAATCCTAATGGCATCATATGTAGTAATATTTTACCTTTTATAAGGTTATTTAATTTTCAGTGATTCCCAATTAATAGTATAAACTAGATCATCACTCGTACTAAAGTACGGGTTGAATTTTATTTATTACAAAATTTATATAATATATATATTAGAACTAATTTTTAATATATTATAATAGTAAGTGAAAAAATATTAATTTTTTTGTCAGTCCCTATATACAATATTAGAATAAATATAGAATTTTTTCTATAATACTCAATTATGGATAATTTTTTTTTTAAGATATGAAAACGGAAAATAATTTTATTTTTTAAAAAGTAATATTTTTGAACAATGAGTTAATTTATGTTAACAACCACAAAATAGGATTGCATATATTTCAGTTAGATCAAAAATTAAAATATCATAAATAAATCGCATATAAAACATAGATTATTTTGAATTAATTAAGAAAATTAGGTATTATTTTGAATTAATTTAGAAAATTCTTTTTCAATTCATAATTCTTTGGTTGTTGAAATAGAGATTTGTTTGAGCTAATCTAATTACAGAATTTGTTTGAGATTTATAATTACGGAATTTACCAATTATTCGCATAATCGAATATGTTATAAACATATATTTAGTATATAATAATACCAAAATCAACTTGTGCGTGGAGTATATATTTTTATTTTAGAATCTCAATATTTCATTTTAAAATATTCTGTGCACAATCTATTATGGGAGACTCACAAAAATGCCCCTTTTTCAATACCCCTTTTCAAAAATGCCCCCTCCCTAATAGCTTCTCTGAAATTGACTATTTTACCCTTAATGAGGCTTTGACCTAAAAGACAAAATTGTTCCCCAGACAAGCACGAACCAAAAATCTCGACGGCTCTCATCACCTTCACCGCCGATGAACAAAAGGTCAATCTCCTGTCATCTTCACCGTCGTCGGACGATGCCATGTGCTTGATATTCACGCCGTCTCCTGTCACCACACCACCGACGAGACCAAAACCTCATCTTCAATCTGTCGAGAATCTTCATCTTTGCCGACCAGAGCTTCGCCGGGAGTTAAATCGGCGAGGATATCCTTCATCTATCGTCGTCGTCGTAGTCGATTTGGTCATCGATTTGTGTCCGCAGTCCAAGATCCCAGTCTGCCTCAATCTGTCATTACCTCTTTCACATATCCGAATTGAGTTAGTCCATCAATTGATTTTTAAGAGATTCGCTTATGTGTTTATCTATTTTCTCGATTTGGTGGAGAATAGGATTAAGAATTGGTCTAACTGTGTAATCTCCTCGATCTGGTTTCTCAACTTTCTGTAATCACACAAAAATCCTCTTTAATCTCTTCTTCTTCGGTTTAAGTTTTATTTCACAGTTTCAGTTTTGTCAGTTGTGATTTCAAAATCGATTGTTGTTTTTTAATTTGCTGCAGAGTGATGAATCATGGGATTAGATTATTGTTTATGTGCAGTGGATTACATTTTTTGTTTCTCGGAGAAGAAAGGCTTCTTGCATAATGGCCTAATGGGTACCTGTGTAAAATTTTAAGACTAGAGAAGATCTTAAGACTTGATGTTATATTGATTAGTTTGAGTTTTATGTGGTTTTGGTGTTTCTGATTTGTGTTCTTAAGAACTTTAGAACAACGATTGTGATTTGTGTTGTGGATGTGATCTAAAATATATTGTAAACTCTTTTAAATCTACGTTGTATAACCTTTAAAATACTTTGTAAAGTCTTTAAAATACATGTTGTCAAACCTTTAAAATACTTTGTAAAACCTTTAAAATTCACGTAACCTTTAAAATACTTTGTAAACCTTTTAAAACCTTTAAAATATATGTTGTCGAACCTTTAAAATACATGTTGTAAACCATTTTAAAATACCTTGTAAACCTTTCAAATACCTTTAAAATATCTTGTAAAATCTTTTAAAACACATTGTAAAATCATCTTATACCGTATAAATACTTTGTAAAATCATTAAAACACCTTGTAAAATCTTTAAATATCTAGTAAAACCTTTATCATGGGATTAGATTATTGTTTATGTGCAGTGGATTACATTTTTTGTTTCTCGGAGAAGGGCTTCTTGCATAATGGCCTAATGGGTACCTGTGTAAAATTTTAAGACTAGAGAAGATCTTAAGACTTGATGTTATATTGATTAGTTTGAGTTTTATGTGGTTTTGTTTCTGATTTGTGTTCTTAAGAACTTTAGAACAACGATTGTGATTTGTGTTGTGGATGTGATCTAAAATATATTGTAACTCTTTA
Source organism: Arabidopsis thaliana x Arabidopsis arenosa (assembly GCA_019202795.1). Lineage (NCBI taxonomy): Eukaryota > Viridiplantae > Streptophyta > Magnoliopsida > Brassicales > Brassicaceae > Arabidopsis > Arabidopsis thaliana x Arabidopsis arenosa. Next base: position 11,441,228 of record CM032920.1, on the reverse strand, counting down.
AATCTACGTTGTATAACCTTTAAAATACTTTGTAAAGTCTTTAAAATACATGTTGTCAAACCTTTAAAATACTTTGTAAAACCTTTAAAATTCACGTAACCTTTAAAATACTTTGTAAACCTTTTAAAACCTTTAAAATATATGTTGTCGAACCTTTAAAATACATGTGTAAACCATTTTAAATACCTTGTAAACCTTTCAAATACCTTTAAAATATCTTGTAAAATCTTTTAAAACACATTGTAAAATCATCTTATACCGTATAAATACTTTGTAAAATCATTAAAACACCTTGTAAAATCTTTAAAATATCTAGTAAAACCTTTTAAAACACATTGTAAAACCTTTAAAATACATTGTAAAACCTTTTAAAACACATTGTAAAACCTTTAAAATACATTGTAAAACCTTTAAAATACATTGTAAAACCTTTAAAATACATTGTAAAACCTTTTAAAACACATTGTAAAACCTTTAAAATACATTGTAAAACCTTTAAAATACATTGTAAAACTTTTAAAATACATTGTAAAATTAACTTCACTATTTCATCAAATCACATGTATTGAGCCACATTGAGTCACTTGTATAATAATAGCAATCACTTTAACAATTAAAGCACTAAATATAACAATCAATAGTGTTACATGGAATTTTCTTAAGTTACAAACTTACAAAAGACACATAAAAGCTGAGTAAAAACTTTTTGGTACATAACAACATGTAACGAAATCATCATCAAATTTTCTTCTTTTCCAACTAATGGAATCGTATCAGAAGACGAGTTAGGAGAGTTTGGACATGTTTGATTCATCTTGTCAAGCTTCTTAGCAATGCCCAAAACTGCAGCGACTTTACGTGATTGACTACATCGAGGATGCTGGTCTTGAGGTGTTTTGCTTCAACCTGCAAGGACCTATGCTAGCTGAGAGTCTGTGCCATTTGTCATGGAACCAAACGTTTGAAGTGGAATAAATCAGAGATGATATACACAAAGTTGAAGCACTAAAATCATTAACAGTAAAAACAAATCTTTAAAAAAACATGTAAACCTTTAAAACACATTATAAAATCCAGAAGTTGTATAAATCAGAGATGATATACACAAAGTTGAAGCACTAAAATCATTAACAGTCAAAAACAAACCTTTAAAAAGCATGTAATAAAACCTTTAAAATACGTTGTAAAATCCAAAGGGTCATTGTTAGACATCTGCGTAAAAACCAAGCATTAAAAGTATAAAACCATATCCAGTAAAAACAAAAGCAAAAAATTTTAAGAGAAACAAACCTTTAAAAAGCATATAAGACCTTTAAAAAATGTTGTAAAATCCAGAATTCAAAATCAAGCAGTAAAATCAATCATTAATAGTCGAAAATGATATCAAAAAAGCTTCTAAAAGAAAAACCTTTCACAGAATCACAGAATCTAACCTGTAAAAGACAAACCTTTCAAAACAGAACCACATAACCACATAATCTAACCTCTAAAGACAAACCTTACAAAGAATCTAACCTGGAATCGATGTGGGACTCGAAAACTGAACGAAAAGGGGACAAAAGAGGAATCTAACCTGGAATCGATGTGGGACTCGAAAACAGAAGGAAAAGCAAAATCGGAACAGAGAGAAGAGATCTGAAATGAGAGTGAGATCGAGATCTGTAATCGGAATCGAGATTTGAAATCGGAATCGAGATTTGAAATCGGAATACTCGCCGATCAACGTGAGAGAGCGAGAGAGAGAGAAGAGATGAGGGAACCGATAGTTCTTAGGTTATGAAAGGAAGGGTAATTTAGTCATATTAGAAATAATTAAGGGGCATTTTTAAAAATGGTAAGCAAAAAAGGGCAGTTTTAAAAAAGGGTATAAAAAAGATGGCATTCTTAACAATTTCTCATCTATTATTCGTTAAGGGAAATTCTAAAATTGCTTGCGGAATCAAATTTTCAAATATTTAGAGGTGTCAAACCATATTTAAATGTTCTACACTATTTTTAAATATTCCAAATTAAAATCTTTAAAAAAATTTTGTAGTTTATAAAATTATGAATTTCAAAAAACAAATTATATGAAATTAAATATAACTATTCAAATAGTTATAAGGATCAAAACTCATTTCATCATATAATATATTATATTTAACCCGCTACCTATTATAAATATTTTTAAAAATAATCAAATTAGAGTATTTATAATTTTTAACTTTTTGAATTATTAAGTATTGATGATATTCTCTAAAAATATCAAGTAAAACTTATTTTAAATGTTGCTAATTAAAATATTTAAATTTTTATTGTAGTATATAAAATTATACATTTCAAAAAAATTAATGTATGAAATCGAATATAAATATTCAAATTCTGACCCGTTGCTCAGTCGGAATTTTTGTTGACTTTATTTTTGTGTAAAAAAAATATATTACTCAAGTCTGAATTTTTGACCCGTTTAATTGTTTCTTTTATAGATTGAACAATTTATATGCGTTTTTAAAAATTCAAATATTGGCATATGAAGAAAAAAATTTACTTTTTTTTTTATTATGCAGAAAAAAATTTACTTTTTTTTTTTATTATGTAGATGATATGATGATTTATTTGAAACGGTTACGATGTACTTGCAAACTATGGCACAGTTTATTCAAAGATAAGAGATTCGCAAGAAAACACTCCCGTAAAGCCTCAAGGCAATCTCTGATTCTCATGTTGAAGAATTTTGGGTTATCTTCGATGAGCACCAATCTACACAGAGTTTCACCTATAGAGGTCACTGGTGAACTTAACCTAATCGACTCTCATTCTAGTTTAGAATCTTTAGATCACTACAGGAACTATCAAAACTGTCACAGTTCAGACGGCTTATTGTTATGTGTCAACAATGGTATGGAATCCTCCATGGAGGATAATACTAGGCTCGTGGTATGGTACCCGTGTACTGGCCAAACCAAGTGGATCCAACACAGAACGATGGGCTACATCTGCACCTATGCTCTTGGATCCTACCAAGACAACAAATCCGGAAATAAGAGCTACAAAATATTGAGCAGGATATATGATGACCAAGAATTCGAAATTTATGAGATTAACTCAAATTCATGGAGGATTCTTGATGTAACTGTGGACTCCTACATGTCCATTCAGAACGTGTCTTTGAAGGGAAAGACTTACTGGTTTGCTAGAGATGAAAAAGAGAAACTGCTCCTATTCTTGATCTGTTTTGATTATACAACAGAAAGATTTGAACGTCTATGTCTACCTTATCCGCATCCATATCATGGTTATCAAAACGAGTATCTATCAGTTGTCAGAGAAGAGAAACTTTCTGTGTTACTACAACGTGAACTTACATCAAAGATAGAGATATGGGTGACAAATAAGATTGGTGAGACCAAAGTGTTGTCGTGGATCAAGTTCTTAGCGGTGGGTTTGACGCCTGAGTTTAGATTTGGCATAAACTTCTTGGTCGATGAGGAGAAGAAAATCCTCGTGTGTACTCAAAATATTGTATTAAACGGCAAAAACATGGTATACATTGTTGGAGAGGACAACAAAGTTAGGGAAGTGGCTTTTGAAGACGAATTCAAACCATTCTTGTTTTATTATGTTCCAACTTTGACTCAAATCCATCAAGGTTATGATTAAGCTATAAGCAAACATTGTTTTTTTTTAGTTGGTTTATTTCACTGTTATCTTGGTCATGTCCTTTGAATACTCAATAAAATTATATTTCACTAAAAAGTAGTATTCAATTTCCATTGTATTCTTTACTTTGTAACTAACACAGTTTGTAAGTTTTTATGATCAAATTATATTTCCTTGCATAAAAGAAGAGTTATGTTCCAGTATCAGTTTTAAGGTTCTAGCTTCTGACATTTGACAAAGTCAAGAACTTTGGTTTCAGTTTCACAATCATGGTTTTTGTTTTTCTTGATTCTTACTTGAAAATTTGTGTAAACTTTTGTTACCGACGAGTTAGAAGGCTGAAGGCCGATAGTTTATTTTTGGATTAAGGATCAAACCTTGGCGGTAGAACTCGAAACAGGATCTGGTCACATTTTTCTTTTTCATTTTATGAATGTTAAATTTATTCAAACAAAAACCATGGTTACATTATATGCATCCTTCATCCTAATCTGTTGAGTTTTAATTTAAAAATTCAGAATAAACAAATGGAAGTAAACCAAAAATTCTGTAGTCTGATTTAGGGGTCCTTTGTTGCAGCCCTTCCTCTAGTTTTCCGTTGTTCTCTGTCTTCACCGTCGAGCAACAGTTCTGGACATTGCAGTCTATGCTTTTTAGAAGAGAAGCCACGAAGAGTGGTTGTTCTCCATGACATCTTCTATTCCTTAAGAGGAATTAATGTGTGCTGCTTAAGGATGTTAACTGATATTGTGGCCGAGCTTAAACCAAATCGGCAATATGAAGCTACAAGTGAAAAAGCGGTGATCACGCGACTCAATCATGGTCACAGAACACACAACCAATGTTCCCTACCCCATTCCAAGAAGACATACTATCGGTTGACAAACAGTTATGTGTGGCAAGCCAAACTATGAAAGAGCACTTAGGTGTCGCTTGGATGAGAATTTCTTTTATAAACTTTATCAGCTTTGCTTCTGCATGAAGCTATATCAGAATCTGTAAATTTTTGGACCTTAAGCTTTAGAATCTCCTCTTCAATCTGTATTAGGAAAGTTGTTCTATGTCTCAGAGGAGACTGGAACACTTCCGCTAAAGAAGCTGTAGAACTGATCCCCAAATCAATATATCCTCTAGCAACCAACACGTTATATAGCCTACCCAGAGAACACCAAGAATCAAACCAGAAGGAGGTATGTTCCCCATTGCTCACCTCTACCTTATGAATACCCTTTGCTATTGATCGATTTTTTTTTTTTTTTTGATAAACCCTATCGGCTGATCCGGTTGGCCTCGGTAGGAACGCACCGAGGTGCTACAGAGTGGGCTTCTCCTGATCCAGGTAGAATTGAGCCACCACACTGCCTAATCTGAGTTAGGAATACCTTCCGACTAATGTCAGGGGGTAGTCAGGCCGTCTGCATTTCTGACTACCAGGTAAACCAATTGGGCCAAAACCCAACTGATAGACTTCCCAAACAAATGTGTTTTTGTTTCCAGGGAGAATCGAACTCGGGTCTGGGAGTTTCACATTTCACCAAAGCTTCGTCTGCCACTAGACCACACAGGCTTGGGTAGCTACTTCCATATCCATGATCCATGATCCCATACTTCCATATCCATGATCGATATTTGAGTAGCTTCTTCCATATCCATGATCCCATACTTGTTTTTTCGTTTACCGACCAAAAAGAGCCAATACGGATCAGTTGTTGTTGTATCCAGTAAACCCACAAAGAGTGTTTTGCTGTTACCAATAGCCAAATCAACTTCAACAACACACTTTATTTGCATCTTTGATTGACCTTAGACCTAAACCCCTCATCCTCTTTAGGTTTACATATCTCTTTCCATGACATCTTAGCTTTCCACGGATTTAGTTTTGGACCGGACCAAAAGTAAAGCAGAGCTTATTCTCTCTATCTCCTTCACACATGACCTTGAGAGTCGGAATGCCGAAATCTAGAAGTTGTTTTTTTTTTTTTTGAATATCTGGAAGTTCAAACCCGAAGGCCCTACATCTCCTAGAAGCGGGACCTACACCAGGTTAAATTCATCTCTTTTGGAAAAGTGATCCCTCCCAACTGGCGTCGAACCCTGTACATCCACCTAGGAGATTTACCACTGGGCCAACACAACGTTGGTAAGTTTTTGATATTAGCAAAAGATAAGAAACGATTTTTCCAGGAACTGATGCATTTCCTAATCTTTTCTTATAACTAGTGATGTTATTATGGGTTTACCCACCCCATTTAAACTCACCCTATTTAAACCCACCCCATTTAACTGAGAGTGTTTTGTCTCAGAGAAAAGAAGAGTTTTGAAGATTAGGTTAGAAGAAAATGGGCTACCCATTTATTTGAGAGAAAACTCATTTAATAAATGGGCTTAATCGGGCTAACCCATTTAACCTTTTAAAACACTTTTCTATAAATGGGTTTAAATGGGCTATTTTTTTAACAACATACCCATTTAACTAAATGAGCTATGAAACTCATTTTAACATCACTACTTATAACTAACAGTCACCTCTTGAAATTAGTCATCAGAGGTCTCCATATATCGTATAGGGCAAGCCCTCACCTCAAATGGAAAACTCGATACAATCGTTGTTCTAGTAGCATGGGAGATTCATGTGATGAACATCGTTTTTTTTACCAAGCCAATTTATAAACTAGATCCCATAGCAAACTGATCAAACACATTGACAATATCCTTATTTGATCTCCCATCACCCGGGTTGCCTTTGAATTTATGCAGCCCGGGTGGTAGCCAAATTCTCATCTAGTCGCAACTTCATCTAACTTCACGGAGAGGACCATTCACACATATAAAAATTAAGTAAGGGGATAGAAAACAATCCTGCCTCAACCCTCTTTCACTACCAAAAGAACCAGCAAGAACTTTCCGACTCTTGGAGATATACTTGCGACTTTGTTAAACACATGACACCATCACTGATACATTTGGAGGGAAAGTTAATTTCTGTAATTTCAAGAGGTAATATTACTATGTGGAGTCTGGAGGATATAGAGAATCAGGAGTGGTCGTATAAACATCTTGGTTTACCTTTTCCTTACAATGATCCAATTTCCCAAACCCGGTTTTTACCAAATTTTGTTAATGATGCCGGTGAGTTTATTTATGTACCAACATCCAACAACTTTTTTTTTTTTTTTTTTTTTTGCTAAATTGTAAATATTTCATAGAAATGAAAAAAGTTTAGGTTACAAACATAGATTTGAAACCTATACATATGGATCCATGGCAAAAAGAATAAAAACATGGAAACATAACATACGGTTAATTAAAACCAAGTTTTCGGTCCATCTTCTCAACCCCGTAAATAAAGCTATGAAGCAATGGGAAAAGATGAAGCGATTACGTTCTGATCTATCCTTCCCGAGTGAAAATGCAAAGTTGAAGGGCTTCTGCTTTAAGTGAAAAATCTTTAATTTACGGACCAAGAGCTTCAGAAGCCTTTCGCAGGAGACCCGGGACCGAGCCGTCAACGGTTTGAACACTCCAAATCTACGATCACTTACTCTCCCTGCTTCAAGTGAAATCGATTCTTCAATTCAATCCATGAGCTTTCCTAGAAACGGAACCTCACACGCCAAAGACCAGAGATGCAAGCTCCCTCTAACCAAGTTCCTCCTCGAAGTCAGCAGCGCAGAGCCAGATAAGAAAAATCACCACTGCATCAGAAGTCTTTAGCCCTACTAGGTCCTCTAAAGCTCAATCCAAAACACAAAGAAAACGCACGGAAAGCAAGCTAACTTCAAATCAAAAGCACTATCAAAAGGAAGCCACAGGAAAGAACAAGTCTTGAACAAAACCAAAGAGCCGAAATGCAAACGGAGATCTCAAAAGTAGTAGGTAACAAGCTACCACCGATAGCTAACGCCACAACTTGAAAACACCATTGCAGCTGCACAAAGGAGGCAAAGAGCATCCAAGTCGTCGACAAAGCATAACCAGCCACAAGAACCATACTCCTAAAAATTCTGCTACTGTCCACAAGCAGAATAGGCCAACAGAGACATGGTTCTCCTAAAATCAAGCTCGACGAAGACAACTAGACGACCTTAGACAAACCAATAACAGCCTAACTTTGAATACCTATGTGGAGGAGAAATTGAAAAGAGAGGCTGAGGCATCAGAAGCAACAGCGGGCCAACGGAGAACGCTGACCAAAGCTGGAGAACCAGGCACTGCGCTAAAGAAAGTCTCTCAGTTCAAACTCCAACACACGAAATCGACACGCACGGAGCGGACAGAGGCTTCAAGCGAGCGGGGGCAAGCTGTCCTCAAGGCGAACTCCCGACTCAGAGAAGCCCGAGACTCCGGTAGACACGAGCCAAAACGCGGTGGTTAGACCAAGAGAGATCTTGGAAAAAATGACTCCGAGCCAGGAAAGAGGCGCCACCACGACGAAGCCGGGAAGCACGCTCGACCAACGGAAATCACCAGGAAGAAGGAGATCTAGAGAAGATCAACAAACAAAAGCTTGCTCTGCCGAAGAGAAGCGAGACACTTGGACCGGAGATGAGAGCCTCAACCATTATCCAGTACCGTCTACAGGCGATGGAGGGAGAGGGCAGGAGTAACCAGTCACCGGAAAACCGGCCGTCGCGCACGGAGAACCTTCAACACACACCACGAGAACCAAAGAAGAAACGACCCTGCAGAGCCTTCAAGAGCACATGTGAAGAAGAGAGCAAGTAACCAAGAGCCCTCTCACAGTGTCGGTCGGAACCAAACACCGGAGAGGCAAGAGCGGCGGAGTTTAGGGTTGTCGCAGAAAATCGCTTTGGGAGAGAAGATTGGGGGCGCGTGGATGAGACGCGCGTTTTTTTTTTGCTTTAACAACATCCAACAACTTTAGGTTTCATATTATTTATTTTGATCCAAATGGAAACAGCTTCAGAAGAGTCGTGGTTGATGGGTTTGCGGATGACCATATAGGTGCCAAAATGGATTTGGAGACAAACCTCTCCATATCAAATCTGTACTTAATCCAATCACATAGAGACTCTCATGTCAATCTAAGAAAGACTTGCAAAATTATCCTCTCTTTTTTTTTTTTGTTTCTTTTTGCTGCTTGTATTACACTCAAGAAAGTTATCATTAATTAAGGTTTGTCGTTTAATCTCTTTGGCCCTACATCCGTCTCTACTATCTTGATCTTCCTTAATACTACTTCAAATGAATCTGATCATGAACCAAAGAAACAGTAATATTTATTTGGTTCAAATTTCACTACTAAAATCACATGTTAGCAAAACGTTCTAAATTCTCTCATAGTTGATTTTTTTTCCTTAATTTTGCTACCATGTGATTTTAGAATTTACTCGAAACAGTTTTGATTATTTGATTACTTGAACTGTGAGATGAACAAAGATGATAAAAACTAGAATCGCTACTGAATCTTGATCGTCTTTTTTTCTTTAAAACCAAAGCAGCCCAACCAAAGAAACATCTTATCTACTTCATCAAAGTCTGGGGACTTATCATTCTCCACAGCTTCTGATTTATCGCTCTGCCTTCTAATCTTCTGATTACGAATGAGTCTCAAAAGTCAAAAATACCTGAATCTGTAGCTTGTTCTGATTTTGCGTCTTCTTCTTAATCAAAAATATCCTAAAGATATGAATACATTGATATATGAATTAGTAACGTTTTGTTTTGTCTACCTAAAAATAAACCTTTTCGTTGTATCTAATTTATATTTTCTAACGTAGTATATAAGTAATCACTTTTAAAAAACGTAACGTGAAAAGTTGATGGATTTGAATGGTAAAAAAGTAGCTGAATCACTTTGTGAAAACTTGAAAAAGTGTTAAACCATTCATTGGTGTTGTCTTTATAATTTTAAATTTCCTGAGGAATAAAACAATTTCACAAAACTATGGGGTATTATTTGAACAATTTTATAAAATTTAGGGTTTTTTAGTCATTTTTCTAAACCCGTCTTAAGAGTTAAGAACATACAGAAACTATAAAACCCTAAGAAACAGAAGCAAACACTAAACCCTAAACAACAATCAAAGCCACCGGCACTTCCTTCATTCGGAGATCGCAATGATGATGGAACTTCCAGAAGACGTGTTAGAGGAGATACTCTGCCGCGTTCCGGCTACATCTTTGAAACGGTTACGGTGTATTTGCAAACAATGGAACAGTTTATTCACCGATAAGAGATTCGCAAGAAAACACTTCCGTAAAGCCCCAAGGCAATCTCTGATTCTCATGTTGAAGAATTTAGGGTTTTCTTCGATGAGCTTCAATCTCCACCGAGTTTCACCAATAGAGATCATTGGTGAACTTAACCTAATCGACCCTCATTCTAGTTCATATCTATTCAAGATCTATCAAAGCTATCACAGTTCAGACGGCTTATTGTTATGCGTATGCGTCGACAACAAGATGGACGATACTAGGCTCGTGGTCTGGAACCCGTGTACTGGTCAGACCAAGTGGATCCAACAAATAAATCGTTACATGCCAAGCTACACCTTTGCTACTGGATCTTACCAAGATAACAAATCTGGCAATAAGAGCTACAAAATATTGAGCCGCAGGAGTTATGGTGAGCCAGAATTCGAAATTTATGAGATTGACTCAAATTCATGGAGGATTCTTGATGTCAATGTGGACTGCAACGTTATGTACATTGGGAATGTTACTTTGAAGGGAAAGACTTACTGGTTTGCTAGAGATAAAAAAGACTTACGGGTTTACTGGAGTGCACCGTTATTCCTGATCTGTTTTGATTATACAACAGAGAGATTTGAACGTCTATGTCTACCGTATCCGTATCCATATCATGGTTATCGAAACAAGTCTCTATCTGTTGTTAGAGAAGAGAAACTTTCCGTGTTATTACAACGTACAATTACGTCGAAGACAGAGATATGGGTGACAAATAAGATTGGTGAGACCAAAGTGTTGTCGTGGATCAAGGTCTTAACGGTGGATTTGAAGCCTGAGCTTAGAGATGGCATAAAATTCTTGGTCGATGAGGAGAAGAAATTCCTCGTTTGTATTCAAAATAATGGATACAAAAGCCAGACTATGGTATACTTTTTTGGAGAGGACAAAAAGGTTAGGGAAGTGGCTTTTGGAGACGAATTCAAACCATTTTTGTTGAATTATGTTCCAAGTTTGACTCAAATCCAGCAAGGTGATGATTAAGCTACAAGAAGACCTTTTTTGGATTTTTCGTTTTTCATTTTTATTTCACTGTTATCTCAGTCATGTCCTTTGAATACTTAATAAACAGATATTTCACTAAAAAAATACTAGCTATTTGCCATGTATTCCTTGCTTTGTAATTACCACAGTTTTTAGGTTTTATATATGATCAATGTTTAATTCCTTACATAAAAAAGACTTATGTTGACATGCGACAAAGTCAAGAAGTTTGAATATTTCTGCTAGGGTTGTGGAATGAAGCCTAGTTAAAGCGAGATAAATTTGTCCACTTCAAACGGCATACACCGTCTGGTTATTTTTACTAAACGTCTAAAGATTCACTTATAAAAAACATTTCGTGCTTAAGTTGTAATCATGGAACCGTGTGGTGAGCGCAAAGCGAACTATTCTTTCGCCTTTTACTAAAAAATACCGTGTGCTCTCCACTTCAAACGGCATAAACCTATTTTCGGAGGAGTTACTTTCTCTGAAGTTTTCTCCATTAGTTCAATCTTTTTCAAATTGCTTAATTGGCTGAGTCATACAATTTTTTAATTGTGACAAAAACACGCATTTATTTTAGCATGTGGTAAATAACAGACAGAAGAAAACATGAATATAAGAGAACAAAATACGCATGTAAACACCCATACAAGTCCGAGGGGCTTGCTTTAAGCCATATAAAGCTTTTCGTAACCTTAGAACCTTTTCTTCTTCACCTTCTACGATGAATCCATGTGGTTGTGTGACGTAAATCTCCTCTTCGAGTTCTCCATTTAGAAAGGCCGACTTTACATTCATTTTAGAAAGCTTCCACTTCATTTTTGCCGCGAGAGCAAGAATGGCTCGAACTGTATCATGTGTTGAGACGGGTGCCAAGATTATCAACACCGTATTCTTGAGAAACCTCTCTTGCGAATAACCTTGCTTTATACTTGAATGGAATTCCATTTGCATCAGTTTTGATGCGATATATCCACTTCACGCTAATGACGTTTTTCTTTTCCGGTTTCTCCACGAGTGACCATGGTCTGTCTTTCTCAATCATTTCGTTTTCTTCACTCATGGCATCTCACCATTCCTTATCTACACACGCGTCATCAAAGGAATGGAGCCAATGAAAATTCCTCTCTTGGCCTTTTCGTCTAGCTTACTTCTCTTCTCCTTTGGCTTATGACCACTCCACTTTTCGATCGGTGTGTGACATCATCGATCTTCTATTGCCTTTATAGGCAAACAATTTTGCAAATAATTTGACGTATATAACGCCTCTGCCCATAGCTTGTGAGAAAGACCTTGGTCTGCAAGCAAGGTTCGTGCCATCTCCATCAAAGATCGATTCATACGTTCCGTAACGCCGTTTTCCTGCAGTGAGTATGGCACAGTAACTTTTCTCTCGATCCCTCCTTTATCACCAAACTCATCGAATTCACTTGAAGTAAATTCACCACCACCATCAGATCGAAGCATTTTGATCTTTTTTACCCGGTTGTGTTTCCACCAAGGCTTTGAACTTCTTAAACATTGGAAAAAATTGAGTCTTTTATTTAAGAAAGTATACCCACGCCATGTGAGTATAGTCATCTACAAACAACAAGAAGTATCTACTTCCATTAAGAGAAACAATTTGCATTGGACCACAAACATCGGTGTGAACAATTTCAAGTTTCTCCTTTTTCTTTGTTTGAGACTCCTTTGGAAACACTTCTTGTACTTGCTTTCCAAGTTTGCATACCACAAACAGTTGCCTGTCTGAAACATATGAACAGTACACCCTCCAGTTACATTTGCCACCCATACCGCACTTGAATCCAATCTTTTCCTTCTCCCACCTATTCTGAACAACATTATGCCCGTGCTTTAATGCCACCTCTAAAATAGCTTCTTTGAACTCAACACTTGTGAAAAATGTACTTCCAACCACAAATTTATCTCCCATAGCCCTTCTGATTCTTCTATCCCTCAACACAATGGGATCCTCGTCTTCATCTGAACTCTCTGGGATTATATCTCGACCAATTTCTACCTCATCTTCGAAATTGGCCACTCCGTCATCTACTTCAAAGTCAAAACGCTCAAGAGGATCTTCTTCATCTTTTTTCTTCTTCTCCTTCTTCTCATTCTTCTCCTTCTTCTCCTTCTTCTCCTTCTTCTCCTTCTTCTCCTTCTTCTCCTTCTTCTCCTTCTTATCTGTCTTCTCTGTATTCTCCGTCTTCTTCTTCTTCTTCTTCTTCTTCTTCTTCTTCTTCTTCCTTCTCACATATCCTTCAATCTGCTCTTCACTCTCTGATTCAGCATTGTTCACCATACTCTCATCTGCATTCTCTGATTCAGAACCCCCATTGCACTCAACATCATCACTATCACTACATTTGAAAAACATATCAACATCATCGTTAGACATCTCTTTATCCTCTCGAAATCAACTCATCCAAACAAATCAATACAATTCCGAACGAATCCAACAATAATACGAAGTTCAGTAAGATTAAAAGCAAAAACTCACGACATTTTTTTGTGGAGAACGTCTGATTCCGACCAAACGATGCTTAAAATCCGAACAGAGACGTCGAGAAACAAAATACAAAGAAGAAGAGAGAGTTCGTTGGAGAAGTTTCAGTCGCTGTCGTTGTCGGAGAAGAGAGTCGCAGTCGTTGTCGGAGAAGAGAATCGCAGTCGTTGTCGGAGAAGAGAGCCACAGTCGGAGAAGAAGAAGAGAGTGTCGGGGTGGGTGGAGAGAAAGAATCCCCAATTTGATTTTGTTAGGGTTTAATGGAAAAAGTCAAACCCTCTACATCAAATAGAAGCTTCATTTTTGGTTATTTGATATGGGTCGATTACCGGTTTAATCGTAGCTGAGCAATTTTTAAACGCAATTTTATGATTTTAAAACGCATTTAGACATTATAATTGATTTTGGTGAATTGGGTAGAATTGTAAAACATTGGGTGGAATTGTGAAGAGTATAGTGGGTATAGGGGGAAATAGATAGAGGGTAAAAGTACAGGGGGAACCGAGTTGAAACGATATAGTACAGGGGGACAGAGGCAGGCAGCCCTATTATAAATTAAGGTTTTTTAGTCATTTTCTCTAATTTTTTTTTTTTTAACTCCAAAAGCTGTTCTCTTTATTATGAAGAAACAGAGTGATCCTCATAGAGGATTTGTACAAGAAATCTAGGGACATAAAAATGAGATACAAATAGCGATTCATTTGGAATGTCTTCCTTAGCTAAACTATGAAGTTTAGACCAACTTCTACCAAGGCTTGTAATGAATTTTACCTTCGTTTAGAATCAGAACTTGAAAAGAACAGAGCTTTGAGTGTTTAGAATAAATGGAAGAACTTTGCTAACACGAAAAACAGAGCACACACGAGATTGTTAACCCAGTTCACACCAACGGTGCTACGTCTGGGCCGGGAAATCTTTCCCGGAATCCACTATAACCTTTGAGATTTACAAAGAGATTTCTCACCCTCACAGCCCTTTACAAAGCTAACTCAGATTCACCCTCTTTCACTCTCTGTTTCCCCAAGAACACTCAATACAAGTTTACTCCCAATTGAATGTCTCTGCGTTTCTTAACCCTCTCTCTCTCTCCAATGCTCAGCTTAAATAGACATAGAGAACTTAACCTAGGTTCCTTCTGGATCCTTCCCGTTGAGTCCTCAAGATGCTCCTTTGCAGCTTCCAGGAAGTTGCCTCTCACATTTGTCTTCTAGCTTCAAATGGGTAGAGCTTATCCTGCGAGTAACTTTACCACAACCAGACAAGAGTTGCTTTAGCCATTCAAACGTTTGCTTTAGTGACCAAGCGCAAACGGCTACTCGAGTCTTGTGGTCCTGCGTATGACGTGTCTCATTGCATTGCTGGCATTACTTCTTCCTCAAGCTTCTTCATTTGTTGTGTTCTTCTTTACTACTTCTCAACAAATCTCCACCTAGTAAAGTAAGAACATGAAACTGGAACAGAAGAAGCGAGGATACCTTAGAGAGATTGATCTTGACTTGATATAGTTTAGGATTCCTTTCCCGGTCCTGAGCTTGATTACTCAGACTTTACACGCAGCGAGTCCAAAGCTGACTTGAACTTGCTGATGGGTACTATCTTGGTGAAGATATATGCAGGGTTGATCAATGTAGATATCTTCTGAACTTTCACAACTCCATCCGCAATCACTTCACGAATCTTGTGATACTTGATGTTAATGTGCTTCGCTCTGTCATGATGCACATTGTTCTTTGATAATGCTATGGCACTCTAAGAGTCACAAAAGATCTCCACAGTCTTTTGTTCATAGCCAAAATCCTTTAACAACCCCTTAAGCCATATTGCCTCCTTAACAGCTTCTGTGAGAGACATATATTCGGCTTCAATAGTAGAAATAGCCACTACTTTCTGTAAGCATGACCTCCAATTTATGGTGCTTCCACCAAGTGTGAACACCATTCCACTTATTGACCTTCTGTTGTCAATATTTGCAGCATAGTCTGAGTCACAGTATCCTCTAAGTATGAAGTCTGTTCCCTTCTTGTAACATAACTTCATCTTGAGACTTCCCTTAATGTACCTAAGTACCCACTTAACTCCCAACCAATGCTCCTTGATCGGTTTGCTCATGAACCGACTGATAATACCAACAGAATAGGCCAAATCTGGTCTTGTTCCGATCATGGAGTACATAATGCTTCCCACAGCATTAGAGTAAGGTACTGACTTCATGTATTCTTCATCTTTGAGCAATTGTTGCTCTGTTGCAGCATGCATTTTTAAGTGAGCACCTAGAGGTGTCACAACAGACTTGCATTGCTCCATATTGTAGACAAAGTGAGAGTTCCCTTAGCTCTGTCTCTAGAGATCTCCATACCCAATATCTTCTTTGCAGCTCCAAGGTCCTTCATTTCAAATTTCTCACTTAGTTTCTGTTTTAACTCCAAGATAACTTTCATATCTCTTGCAGCAACTAACATGTCATCGACATATAAGAGTAAGTAGACCTTAGAACCATCCTCCGTTGTCTTGATGTATGCACAATTGTCACGCGGACTCCTTTTAAAACCAATTTCCAGCATGTAACTGTCAAACTTTTGATTCCATCTTCTTGGTGACTACTTCAGACCATACAAGGTCTTGTTCAGGAGACACACTTGATCATACTTGAATTGACTTTCAAAACCTTCTGAAGCTTCCATGTAAATCTTTTCTTCCAGCTCTCCATGAGGAAATGCGGTTTTGACGTCTAACTGTTCAAGTTCATAATCCTCTTCTGCAACAATGGCTAGCAGTATCCTTATAGACACATGTTTCACCACAGGTGAGAATATATCAGTGTAGTCTACTCCTTCTCTTTGTGCATAATCTTTGGCAACGAGCCTTGCTTTAAATCTTGGTTTTTCAACTCCAGGAATTCCAGGCTTACGCTTGAAAATCCAGTTGCAGCCTATGACTCTCTGTCCTGCAGGCTTAGTGACTACAGTCCATGTATGGTTTTTCAACAGGGAGTCCATTTCTTCATCCATGCCGCCCTTCCACAATTCCCAATCATTATCTCTTAAAGCTTCTTAATAATTTGCAGGCTCAATGGTATCTCCATCAAATGTGGTGACTAGGGCTTCAGCATCGAAATAATCTTCCTCATCATCAGTGAACTCACTGTAGTATCCTTCCACATCAAAATGTCTTGGAGCTTTAATCTCCCTCCTTGCTCTGTCTCTGACCAAATGGTAACTTTCTGGTGAGTTTGTTACAACTTCTTCATTGATCTCTGCTTCTTCAGGTTGGTGACTTCCTTGAGATGGTGTGTGATCTCCCAGGGATCCTGTTTCTTCCGAGAGATCTCCACCAGAACTCATGTCACCTGTTTCTTTAAAATCAATGTCTAGAGACCCACTTGATGCTTCTTCTTGTTCTTGATCAGAATCTTTGTTCTTCTGAATCAAATCCTTGTAGACTGCATTTTCTTGAAATGCTACATTTCTGCTGACACTGCACTTCTTATCCTCCATTAACCAGACTTTGTACCCTTTTACTCATGTAGGATAGCCTAAGAAAACTCTTTTCTTTGCTCTAGGGACCAACTTCTCTTCATCTGCATGAACAAAAGCAACACAGCCAAATCTTTTTAGGTAGCTATAGACAGGGGGCTTACCTGACCATTTCTTATCAGGAATCTCAAAGTTAATTGCAGATGAGGGTGTCTTATTGATGAGGGTTACTGCCGTGCTTGTAGCTTTAGCCCAAAACGTCTTTGGTAAGCCAGAATCACTCAACATGCTCCTGACTTTCTCCATTATTGTGCGATTCATCCTTTCTGCAACGCCATTTTGTTGAGGCGTATAGGCACATGTTCTATGTCTGACAATGCCTCTCTCCTTGCAGAACTCACTGAACTGAAGATTGCAAAATTCAAGTCCATTGTCGGTTCTTAGAATTTTAATCTTCCTCTCTGTTTGGTTTTCTACCATGACACACCATTCAGCAAAGGTACCAAAAGCTTCATCCTTGTGCTTGAGAAAATACACCCACACCTTTCTTGAGTAGTCATCTATGAATGAGATGAAGTACTGACATTTTCCCAAGGATAACGGAACCGATGGAGCTCCCCATAAGTCAGAGTGAACGTAGTCTAACTTATCTTCTGTACCATGTGTAGCCATAACAAAACTCAATCTTCTTGCTTTACCATAGATGCAGTCTTCACACATCTCAAATCTTGAGACTTTCTTTCGGTCTAGGTACCCTTTCTTGACCAAAATATCCATATTCTTCTGACTAATATGTCCTAGTCTTCTGTGCCATAAGACTGTGTCATCATTCTTTCTTTCAACATTCAGCAAATGACCATTCTCTGGTCTACCCTGAAGTAAGTAAAGCTTTTCATGCCTGTTACCAACAAATAGAGTCCTATTTCCTTCCTTAGTTACTAAGACTCCATTATTAGACTCAAAACTGCATCCTTGTTCCTCCAAGGTTCCCATAGAAAGTAAATTACGATCCATGTCAGGAATGTACCTTACATGAGTGGGCACCACAATTGAGCCATCTCTGTTTCTGATCCTGACATTTCCAATGCCTTTGACTTTTGAGGTAGTCTTGTTTCCCATCCTTACAGAGCCTACTGCTTCATCACTCAGATACTCAAACCATTCCTTCTTGTGAGTCATGTGGTAGCTACATCCAGTGTCCATGATCCACTCATTCTCAAGATTTACATCTGTTGAATGGAGTGCTTCTGACACATAATGTGCTACTACATCCGATGAACTTCCCTTTACCGTTGCAGCCTCTCCTTTGCTGCTACTGGCTTGGTCTTTCCCTTTGACTTGTGATTTTCCCTTGTTAGGGCATGAGGTCTTGAAATGACCTTCCTCTCCACAAATCCAACAACACTTTTTTTTCTCTTTAGATCTTGATCTTGATCGGTTGTTCCTGTTGCCTTTTTCTCTCTGCTCTGGTCTGCCTCTTGTCTCATTTTTCTCCTTGACATACAAACCCTCTGATTGTCCCCGTATACTCTTCTTGTTTGAGCCGAGCTCCAGCTCCTTTGAGTATATAGCTGCTACAACTTCATCAACAGACAATGTTGCTCTTCCTGAGCTATACTTCAGAGTATCTTTCAGTTGATCAAACTGCTTTGGTAATGACATCAGTAGCAGGATGGCTTGATCTTCATCAGAGATTAACACGTTTGTGTTTTCAAGATCAGCAATAAGACGCAAGAACTCGTCTACGTTTCCTTCAACAGACAAGTTCTCCTGCATCTTGAAGCTATATAACTTTTGTTTCAGATAAATGCGGTTTGGAAGAGCCTTGGACATATACAGTTTGTCTAAGGCATTCAACATAGAAGCTGTAGTCTTCTCTTTCTTGATCTTCCTCAACACCTGATCTAAGACGCTTAAAACAATGGTGCTCCTTGCTTTCTGTCTCTTTTCCTCCATCATATCTTCTTTCTCTCCTTTTTCTGGTTCTTTCCCTTCCTCTTCTAACTCCTTTGGATCTGAGACCACCTGTGTTTCCCTGAGAGCTACTGTTAGACCCAACAGATAGTGAGCCATGAGCTTCTCCTTCCACAGTGTGTAGTCTCCACGTCCATCGAACTTCTCCATTTAACCTTTGCCGACGACATGGCTTCTTTGTTTTGTAAGATCCTTACAGAACCGCCAATACAAAGAACCAACGCTCTGATACCACTTTGTGAAGTTTAGACCAACTTCTACCAAGGCTTGTAATGAATTTTACCTTCGTTTAGAATCAGAACTTGAAAAGAACAGAGCTTTGAGTGTTTAGAATAAATGGAAGAACTTTGCTAACACGAAAAACAGAGCACACACGAGATTGTTAACCCAGTTCACACCAACGGTGCTACGTTTGGGCCGGGAAATCTTTCCCGGAATCCACTATAACCTTTGAGATTTACAAAGAGATGTCTCACCCTCACAGCCCTTTCAAAGCTAACTCAGATTCACTCTCTTTCACTCTCTGTTTCCCCAAGAACACTCAATACAAGTTTACTCCCAATTGAATGTCTCTGCGTTTCTTAACCCTCTCTCTCTCTCCAATGCTCAGCTTAAATAGACATAGAGAACTTAACCTAGGTTCCTTCTGGATCCTTCCCGTTGAGTCCTCAAGACGCTCCTTTGCAGCTTCCAGGAAGTTGCCTCTCACATTTGTCTTCTAGCTTCAAATGGGTAGAGCTTATCCTGCGAGTAACTTTACCACAACCAGACAAGAGTTGCTTTAGCCATTCAAACGTTTGCTTTAGTGACCAAGCGCAAACGGCTACTCGAGTCTTGTGGTCCTGCGTATGACGTGTCTCATTGCATTGCTGGCATTACTTCTTCCTCAAGCTTCTTCATTTGTTGTGTTCTTCTTTACTAATTCTCAACATAAACGATCAACAGCCTTGTTACACTCCCGTGATGACCATTTGATTATCGAACTTGTGAATCGTTCCCGCCATAATTAAATCTCCCGAATCAGATTGTGAAGATCAAAGTTTCTGGTATCCCCCCGAATTAGCTTAGGTACCTCTTGATTGTCTCCTCCAAATACAACTCGTCGATAACCTCGAATCCAAGTGTGTTGCATAGCCATTAATAGAGCTTTTAGTTCCGCTTCCAATGGTGAGTTGCAAACTCTTCCTCTGCTTTGAATAGCTTCAATGTAGAAACCATCCGAATCACGTAGTATGAGTATCTACCATTTTGATTGAAGTTACAATCATAATTGCATTTCTTGTAGCCCTTTCTCTGGTTTCTCCCAACTGTTATTGATCGGTCTGTTATTGACACTCCTCATGTTTGTGCTATTTTGCTCCGGAATCCATTCATAAGCATCTGTTGTGGCTGCTTGTACATTTTTAATCCATTGGCTGCCTTTCTTTTGGTAGACTAAGATATTTCTGCTCTTCCATATCCTCCAGAGGACCCATAAAGGCAACTGTTTAGTTAACAAGTCCAGCCTTTTATCGTTGTAGCATTGCAGGCCCGGCCCGCCACCAATACCCAAGATACAAATGTATTGGACCTCCAAATTTTTAAAGATTTTTAGTACTAAAATTAGGCCTCATGAATAATTTTTATTTGCAAAAAGAGGCCTCATTTTTTCAAAATTTTGAGATTTAGTCTCAAATTTTTGATTTTATCTATTTCTTATTGCAAAAATTGGCGCCATTTTTCTAAAAATTTAAGATTTAGTCTCATTTTTAAATTTGTCTACAAAATCCATCAAAAAAAATTTGTTCCGTATTGGGCCTCATATATAACAGGGCCAGGCCTGCATCATTGTAGTATCCTCCTGAACTTGTCCTCAAAAGATAGATTAGCATCAAAGTAAGAAGAATGAGCAACATTACTACCTCTCCAAACTCCTTGAGAATAACTACATCCGAAGAAGAAAAGATGTTCCTTTGTCTCCTCTGCCAAACAACAACGCTTACACAATGCATCTCTCGTTATTCTGCGCGTCGATCCAACTGCCAAAGTATCCGTACCAATCCGCCAAAGGAAGTTCTTTATTCGTCTCTATATATTAACTTATTAAGAGTGAGCATAAAGAAAACAAAAAATTCTAAACAATAGAGCAAAAAAATAG
Source organism: Arabidopsis thaliana x Arabidopsis arenosa (assembly GCA_019202795.1). Classification (NCBI taxonomy): domain Eukaryota; kingdom Viridiplantae; phylum Streptophyta; class Magnoliopsida; order Brassicales; family Brassicaceae; genus Arabidopsis; species Arabidopsis thaliana x Arabidopsis arenosa. Next base: position 11,420,299 of record CM032920.1, on the reverse strand, counting down.
AGAAAACATAAAACCCTAAACAACATCAAAGCCACCACCGGCAGTTTCTTCCTTCGGAGAGAAAAATGATGATGCCGAGTTCCAGCTACGTCTTTGAAACGGTTACGATCTACTTGCAAACGATGGAACCGTTTATTCAACGATAAGAGATTCGCAAGAAAACACTTCCGTAATGCCCCAAGGCAATCTCTAATTCTCATGTTGAAGAATTTTGGGCTTTCCTCGATGGACATAAATCTCCACAGAGTTTCACCTGTAGAGATCACAGGTGAACTTAACCTAATCCCTCATTCTAGTTTAGATCACTTCAGGCACTATCAAAACTGTCACAGTTCAGATGGCTTATTGTTATGCGTGTGTGTCAACAACAAGGAGGAAGGTACTAGGCTCGTGGTATGGAACCCGTGTACTGGTCAAACCAAGTGGATCCAACACAGAAAGATAGACTACATCTACACCTATGCTCTTGGATCTTACCAAGACAACAGATCAGGCAATAAGAGCTACAAAATATTGAGCCGCAGAATTTATGGTGACCCAGAATTCGAAATTTATGAGATTAACTCAAATTCATGGAGGATTCTTAATGTCACTGTGGACTCCTATATGGCCATTCAGAACGTATCTTTGAAGGGAAAGACTTACTGGTTTGCTAGAGATGAAAAAGAGAAACACCTCGGCCTATTCACCAGCTTGATCTGTTTTGATTATACAACAGAAAGATTTGAACATCTATGTCTTCCGTATACGTATTCGTGGTATTTTAAAAATATGTCCCTATCAGTTGTTAGAGAAGAGAAACTTTCTGTGTTATTACAACGTGAACGTACATCAAAGATAGAGATATGGGTGACAAATAATATTGGTGAGACCAAAGTGTTGTCGTGGATCAAGTTCTTAGCGGTGGATTTGACGCCTGAGATTAGATTTGGCATAAACTTCTTGGTCGATGAGGAGAAGAAAATCCTCGTGTGTCCTCAAAATATTGTATTAAACGGCAAAAACATGGTACACATTGTTGGAGAGGACAACAAAGTTAGGGAAGTGGCTTTTGAAGACGAATTCAAACCATTCTTGTTTTATTATGTTCCAAGTTTGACTCAAATCCATCAAGGTTATGATTAAGCTATAAGCAAACATTGTTTTTTTTTAGTTGGTTTATTTCACTATTATCTTGGTCATGTCCTTTGAATACTCAATAAAATTATTTTTCACTAAAAAGTAGTATAAAATTTGCATTGTAACTAACACAGTTTGTAAGTTTTATGATCAAATTATGTTTCCTTGCATAAAAGAAGAGTTATGGTTCAGTATCAGTTTCAAGGTTTCTAGTTTCTGACATTTGACTAAGTCAAGAACTTTGGTTTCAGTTTCACAATCATGGTTTTTGTTTTTCTTGATTCTTACTTGAAAATTTGTGTAAATTTTTGTTACCGACGAGTTAGAAGGCCGATGGTCGATAGTTTATTTTTGGATTAAGGATCAAACCTTGGCGGTAGAACCCGATAGTCACATTTTCTTTTTCTTTTTATGAATGTTAAATTTATTCAAACAAAAACCATGGTTACATTATATGCATCCTTCATCCTAATGTGCTTAAGGATGTTCCTGAAACCAATGAGAGCACCTCGCTGAATAAAGAGACATGCCGATGTTAACTGATATTGTGGTCGAGCTTAAACCAAATCGGCAATATGAAGCTACAAGTGAAAAGTGGTGATCACTTGACTCAATCAGATGGTCACAGAACACACAACCAATGTTCCCTACCCCATTCCAAGAAGACATACTATCGGTTGACAAACAGTTATGTGTGGCAAGCCAAACTATGAAAGAGCACTTAGGTGTCGCTTGGATGAGAATTTCTTTTATAAACTTTATCAGCTTTGCTTCTCCATGAAGCTATATCAGAATCTGTAAATTTTTGGACCTTAAGCTTTAAAATCTCCTCTTCAATCTGTATTAGGAAAGTTGTTCTATGTCTCCTCTGCCTATGAGACTAGAACAATTCCGCTAAAGAAGCTGTAGAACTGATCCCCAAATCAATATATCCTCTAGCACCCAACACGTTATATAGCCTACCCAGAGAACACCAAGAATCAAACCAGAAGGAGGTATGTTCCCCATTGCTCACCTCTACCTTATGAATACCCTTTGCTATTGATCGATATTTGAGTAGCTTCTTCCATATCCATGATTCCATACTTGTGTTTTCGTTTACCGACCAAAAAGAGCCAATACAGATCAGTTGTTGTTGTATCCAGTTAACCCACAAAGAGTGTTTTGCTCTTACCAATAGCCAAATCAACTTCAACAACACACTTTATTTGCATCTTCGATTGACCTTAGACCGAAACCCATCTTCCTCTTTAGGTTTACATATCTCTTTCCATGACATCCTAGCTTTCCACGGATTTAGTTCCGGACCAGACCAAAAGTAAAGCAGAGCTTATTCTCTCTATCTCCTTCACTCATTTCCTTGAGAGTCGGAATGCCGAAATCTAGAAGTTGGTTTTTGTTTTTTTGAATATCTTGAAGTTCAAGCCCGAAGGCCCTACATCTCGCAAAAGCGGGACCCACACCAGGTTAAATTCATCTCTTTTGGAGAAGTGATTCCTCCCAACGGGCGTCGAACCTTGTACATCCACTTGGAAGATTTACCACTGGGCCAACACAACGTTGGTAAGTTTTTGATATTAGCAAAAGATAAGAAACGATTTTTTCCAAGAACTGATGCATTTCCTAATCTTTTCTTATAACTAACAGTCACCTCTTGAAATTCTCTTAGTCATCAGAGGTCTCCATATATCGTATAGGGCAAGCCCTCACTTCAAATGGAAAACTCGATACAATCGTTGTTCTAGTAGCATGGGAGATTCATGTGATGAACATCGTTTTTTTTACCAAGCCAATTTATGGTCTGGAACCCGTGTACTGGTCAGACCAAGTGGATCCAACAAAGAAATCGTTACATGCCAAGCTACACCTTTGCTATTGGATCATACCAAGATAACAAATATGGCAACAAGAGCTACAAAATATTGAGCCGCAGGAGTTATGGTGAGCCAGAATTCGAAATTTATGAGATTGACTCAAATTCATGGAGGATTCTTGATGTCACTGTGAATTGCACCGTTACGTACATTGGGAATGTTACTTTGAAGGGAAAGACTTACTGGTTTGCTAGAGATGAAAAAGAGAAACAGCTCCTATTCCTGATCTGTTTTGATTATACAACAGAGAGATTTGAACGTCTATGTCTACCGTATCCGTATTCATATCATGGTTATCGAAACAAGTCTCTATTTGTTGTTAGAGAAGAGAAACTTTCCGTGTTATTACAACGTGGCTTTACATTGAAGACAGATATATGGGTGACAAATAAGATTGGTGAGACCAAAGTGTTGTCGTGGATCAAGGTCTTAACGGTGGATTTGAAGCCTGAGCTTAGAGATGGCATAAAATTCTTGGTCGATGAGGAGAAGAAATTCCTCGTTTGTATTCAAAATAATGGATACAAAAGCCAAACTATGGTATACTTTTTTGGAGAGGACAAAAAGGTTAGGGAAGTGGCTTTTGGAGACGAATTCAAACCATTTTTGTTGAATTATGTTCCAAGTTTGACTCAAATCCAGCAAGGTGATGATTAAGCTACAAGAAGACCTTTTTTGGATTTTTCGTTTTTCTTAACTTGTTTATTTCACTGTTATCTCAGTCATGTCCTTTGAATACTTAATAAACAGATATTTCACTAAAAAAATACTAGCTATTTGCCATGTATTCCTTGCTTTGTAATTACCACAGTTTTTAGGTTTTATGATCAATGTTTAATTCCTTACATAAAAAAAGAGTTATGTAGACATGTGACAAAGTCAAGAAGTTTGAATATTTCTGCTAGGGTTGTGGAATGAAGCCTCTATCTCATGACATGACTAATTCATGTAGTGAAACCAGAATCTGATCACATTCCTCCCAAGAACTTTTGGAAATGATCGGTAAAGCTACCGATATGTAACTTTTTCTAATGGATTTTCAGCGGAATCTATGCATGGTGTCACATCGGCATACTTCCTTCTCCACGTTCTTGATTTTCCTTCTTTAAATGAACAAAAAAACAGCTAAATTTGTCCCACATCGAACAAAACGAAAACAAAACGTCCAACTGTCCAAGGATTCACTTATAAAAAACATTTTGTGCTTGAGTTATAAATTTAAGGAGCCGTGTGGTGAGCACAAAGCTAACTATCCTTTCGCCATTTACTAAAGAATACCGTGTCCTCTCCACTTTCAAAGGCATACACCTATTTTTGGAGGGGTAACTTCTTCTGAAGTTTGCTCCATTAAGCTCCTAGTTCAATCTTTAACATCTACTTGTTTAAACAGTAGTTTGATTCAATTTTTGAATTATCGTAAAATTAGAGACCATGAGAACTTTGTCTAAATTGGTTCAACCACTGGTTTGCTATATCACAATCATGATTTTCAACAAAATGACAAGAAACTTAACCTTACTTTGGAGCTTTACGTTGACACTCAAATTTTAAAAGATTACTTCTCCTAACCACATCTTATCAATTTGCTATCACAGAATTAAAGCTGTGAGCATGCTAAGAAAGACGACATACTTGTGACTTTGTTAAACAAAGCCTTACTTGTACCAAATGTGATTATTCATCGTCTTATTGAAAAGTGAAGTAGCCCGAAGAAACATCTTATATACTTCATATACTTCATCAAAGTTTGGGGACTTATCATTCTCCTCACCTTCTGATTTAGCCTTCCCTGGATCCCCAAACTCTTCGTCTTTTATGATGTTTATCCCCGGAAATTTCTCAACTTTTCAAAAAAATCCGCTCTGCCTTCTCATCTTTTGATTCCAAACCAGTCTCAAAAATATCCGAAAGATCTGAATCCGTCAATAGATTAATGACGTTTTATTTTCTAATTATTTTTTAAACAAGTTTGAAGTATAAAGTAGAGTCATTTTTCATAAACTCAAAAACGTGAAAACTTATGAATATTTTGAATGATAAAAAATAGCGGAATCACACATGTTTTGAAGTGTAAAACGGTTCATCGGCGTTATCTTTATAAATCTAAACTAGATCATGACCCGTACTATAGTACGGGTTAATTTTGTTTAGTACAATATTTTATATATTATATATTTTACAATAAATTTTTGATATATTACAGTAGTAAGTGAAAAAGATATTTCTTTTTTAAGTACATATATATAATTTTTGTAATAAATATATTTTCCTTTTTATATAATACTCAATTATGGATAATTTTTCTTAAGATATGAAAACGGAAAGTAATATTATTTTAAGAAAATTAATATTATTTGAAAATGAGTTAATTTATGTTAACAACCACAAAATGAGATTGCATATAATTCAGTTAGATTAAAAATCAAAATATCATAAATGAGTCACATCTAAAACATAGATTATTTTGAATTAATTAAGGAAGTTAACTATGATTTTGAATTAGTTTAGAAAGTTCATGTTTCAATAATTTTTTGGTTGTTGAAATAGAGTTTTTTATAGCTAATTACGGAATTTAGCAATTATTCGCATACTCGAATATATTATGAACATATTTTTAGTATATAATAATATCAAATTCAACCCGAGCGTGAAGTATATTTTCATTTTAGAATCTCAATGAAAAATTGCGTTCACAATCCATCATTCTTTATTTTCAAAATTGTTTGCTGAATCAAATTTCAAATATTTAGAAGTGTCAAAGCTTATCTAACCATCTCATCATATAATCTTAACATGTCGTCTGTTATAACGATCATAACACTTTTTATCATATAATACATCCTATACTATTATTTGGGGAGTACACTTTATAAGTTACCCTTAACTAACCTTCCATTTTGTAAGAATTTACTTAAGAATGCCATTACAAAAATCTTCTTTTAAAACAAATTTTATTCAATTTATTAAGGATAAACAAGTAAAATACTAATTTATGTCATTTAATTAATTTAATTAAATTATAAAACGAAAATCTGTTATTATTTTTTTTTAGAAGGACCAATCAAAATGAACATATAAGATTTGATATCTAACTTACCATATTAACTAGATTTGGACCTGAACGTTCGTGCGGGGTTATGTTTGTAGATATATTTATTTGGTATAACATTCATAATCCTAGTTCATATCAGTTTGGTATTCGATTTAGTTTCAATTTGGTTTAGATAAAATAATTAATCAAATTTGTTATTGGTATCAGTAAAGACAATTACATAATTAAAAAAAAAAAAAGAGAAAATAGACATATCGATTTTGGGATAGAAAACCCGTCTGATCACATATCTACCACACACTTTTAATCACAAAAGCGTTTTAAAAAAAATTACTCGTTTGTGATCGTATATCGTATAGGTCTAGGATTCGGATAGTATACCCGTATTTTATATATTTTCGTTTGGGTATTTAATTTTTAGATAATTAGTGGAAGTTATCCATATTTACTTTATTTTGTCAAAATTTCAATCCCAAAATAAACTTTATACATCCCACAATCTTTTATTTTGCACATGCTATGGTAGATAAATTGAAAGAAACATTTTAAATATATGATTGCAAGCAATGTTTTGTTTTAATTATAATAATAGATTATGCACGCAATATTTTAAAATGAAATATTGAGATTCTAAAATAAAAATATAGACTCCACGCACGGGTTGATTTTGGTATTATTATATACTAAATTTATGTTTATAACATATTCGATTATGCGAATAATTGGTAAATTCCGTAATTATAAATCTCAAACAAATTCTGTAATTAAATTAGCTCAAACAAATCTCTATTTCAACAACTAAAGAATTATGAATTGAAAAATAATTTTCTAAATTAATTCAAAAGAATACCTAATTGTTTTAATTAATTCAAAATAATCTATGTTTTATATGTAATTTATTTATGATATTTTAATTTTGATCTAACTGAAATATATGTAATCCTATTTTGTGGTTGTTAACATAAATTAACCCATTGTTAAAAAAATATTACTTTTTAAAAAATAAAATTATTTTCCGTTTTCATATCTTAAAAAAGAAATTATCCATAATTGAGTATTATAGAAAAAAATCTATATTTATTCTAATATTGTATATAGGGACTGACAAAAAATTAATATTTTTTCACTTACTATTATAATATATTAAAACTTAGTTCTAATATATATATTATATAGATTTTGTAATAAATAAAATTCAACTCGTACTATAGTACGGGTGATGATCTAGTTATATTTAACCCATTGCCTGCTATAAATATTTTAAATATATCTGTTTTTAAAAAAATCAAAATAGAGTATTAATAACTTTTTATCTTTTTGATTTATTAAATATTTATGATATTATTTAAAATATTATATTAAACTGTTTTTGAATGTTCCAATTTAAAATATTTTAAAAAATTTTATTGTAGAATATAAAATTCTGAATTTTAAAAATAAAATTATATGATCATAACTCATGTCAAATAGTTATAAGGATCATAACTCATTTCATCATATAACACATTATATTTAACTTGTTGCCTATTATAAATATTTTTAAATATATTTGTTTTAAAAAACTAAATTAGAGTATTATAATTTTTAAATTTGTGATATATTAAGTATTGATGATATTCTTTGAAAATATCAAATAAAACTATTTTTCAATGTTCCAAATTAAAATATTTAAAATTTTAGTGTAGTATATAAAATTATATATTTCAAAAAAAATATAAAATTGAATATAAATACTCAAATTCTGACTCGTTAGAATTTTTGTTGAATTTATTAGTGTTTAAAAGAAATATATTACTTAAGTCTGAATTTTTGACCCGTTACATTTTTTCATTCATAGATTGAATAATTTATATTCATTTTTAAAAATTCAAATCATGGCATATGCAGAAAAAATTTACTTTTTATTATTATATAGATGATATGATGATTTATTTGTTTCACAAAATTAGAATCATATAAAGATGAGAGTTGAAGTACTATATAATGATTAATAACAAATTAATAAAGTAAGTTAGATATCAAATCTTATATATTCATTTTGATTGGTCATTTGTAGGCCTGGGCAAAAAATCCGGACCCGAAAACCCGAACCGAAACCGACCCAAAAAAACCGGTTCGGGGCGGGTACGGGTATTAGCTATTTACCCTATTGGGTCTTGTATTGTCGTACCCGTGGGTATAGGGTAAAACCCGATCCGAAACCGATACCCGAACGGGTACCCGATTACCTGAAATTACATATAAAATTTTAAATATACTAATATTTGAGTTAAATATATTTATATCCAAATATCCGAGAGTAATTACCGAAATTTTGGTTATTTGGGTATAATCGGATATAATTTACCCGAACCCGACGGGTACCCGATTTTTTTCGGTATTTAGCGGTTTTGAAATTTTAAACCCTAACCGACCCGAACCCGATTGGACCCGAACCGAAACCGAACCGATATTTTAGATTTACCCTATTGGGTCCTAAACTTCTCTACCCGAAGGACCCGAACCCGACCTGCGTACCCGATGCCCAGCCCTAGTCATTTGTTTTAAAATTAATAATGTATTTTCGTTTTTATAATTAAATTAAATTGCATAAATTAGTATTTGACTTGTTTATCCTTAATTAGATGAACTAATTTACTCTTTAAAATTTTAACTCTAATGGCATTATTAAGTAAATTCTTACAAAAGAGAAGGTTATTAAAGGTAATTGTAAATTGTACTCCCCAAATAATAGTATAGGATTTCCCGAGAAATAAAACGATTTTACAAAAACTTTGGCTATTATTTGAATAATATTATAAATTAAGGTTTTTTAATCATTTTCTCTAAACTTTATTTACTCGTCTCTATATATTAAGAGTGAACATAAAAAAAAACAAAAAAAAACTCTAAACAACAATAAACCAAACACAAAACCCTAAACAACATCAAAGCCACCACCGGCAGTTTCTTCCTTCGGAGATAACAATGTTGATGCCAGAACTTCCAGAGGATTTGTTAGAGGAGATACTCTGCCGCCTTCCGGCAACATCATTGAAACGATTACGATCTACTTGCAAACGATGGAACCATTTATACAACGATAAAAGATTCACAAGAAAACACTTCCATAAAGCCCCAAGACAATCTCTGATTCTCATGTGGAATAAGTTTGGGTTTTCTTCGATGAGCATCAATCTACACAGAGTTTCACCTATAGAGGTCACTGGTGAACTTAACCTAATCGACCCTCATTATAGTTTAGATCAGTTCAGGAACTCTCTACTCTACCACACTTCTGGCTTATTGTTATGCGTCTGTGACAACAACGAGGAGAAAAGTACTAGGCTCGTGGTATGGAACCCGTGTACCGGTCAAACCAAGTGGATCCCACACAGAAAGATAAGCTACATCTGTACCTATGCTCTTGGATCTTACCAAGACAACAAATCTGGCAATAAGAGCTACAAAATATTGAGCCGCATGTTCTATGGTCACCAAGACCCAGAATTCGAAATTTATGAGATTAACTCGAATTCATGGAGGAGGATCCTTGATGTCAATGTGGACTGCACCTATATGTACATTGGGAACGTGTCTTTGAAAGGAAAGACTTACTGGTTTGCTACAGATGAAAAAGAGAAACAACTCGGCTTATTCTTAATCAGTTTTGATTATACAACAGAAAGATTTGAACGTCTATGTCTACCTTATCCGCATCCATATCATGGTTATCAAAACGAGTCTCTATCTGTTGTTAGAGAAGAGAAACTTTCCGTGTTATTACAACTTACATTTACGTCGAAGACAGAGATATGGGTGACAAATAAGATTGGTGAGACGAAAGTGTTGTCGTGGATCAAGGTCTTAGCGGTGGATTTGACGCCTGAGCCCAACTTTGACATAAAGTTCTTGGTCGATGAGGAGAAGAAAGTCCTCTTGTATACTCAAAATAATGGATACAAAAGCCAAACTATTGTATACATCGTTGGAGAGGACAACAAAGTTAGGGAAGTGGCTTTTGGAGACGAATTCAAACCATTTTTGTTGAATTATGTTCCAAGCTTGACTCAAATCCAGCAAGGTGATGCTTAAGCTACAAATGGAAAACTCGATACAATCGTTGTTTAGGGATATACATTTATTTCAATGAGTGTAAATCTACGTGGACTTCAAGACAACATTGCTCCATCTATAGAGAGGTTAAGGGTGAACTTAGCCTAACGGATCAGTTCTATGATTCTGATAAATTAAAGTCGACGCATTTCTTGTAGCTTAATGGAAAACTCGATACAATCGTTGTTCTAGTAGCAGGGGAGATTCATGTGATGACGTACATCCGTTGTGTTTTTCCAAGCTAATTTTTAAACTAGAGCCCTTAGCAAATTGATCAAACACCTTAATAATACCCTCAATAGATCTATGTTTCCCATCGGCAAATTGAAAACGCATAACACTAACAAATACCATAATATCATCGGTGAAACACAAGTGAGTAACATTTGAATTTCTGTAGCCCGGGTGATAGCCAAATTCTCCTCTAGCCGCAACTTCATCTAACTTCATGGAGATGACATTCATACATATAACAGCTCTGCCTCAACCCTCTTTCACTATAGAAAAATCCAGCAAGAACTTTCAGAAAATCGAACGGTAAAGCTACCAACATTGTTTTTATGGACTTTCAGTGGAGTCTACGGTGTCACATCCCAATATAATTCCTTCTCTACGTTCTTGAGTTTACTCACTTTTAGAAATAGAGCTGATCAAATTAAGTTTGAGCCAAATGGAAAAAGTAATTCTAAAACGAATTGCTAAAAAAGAAAGAAAGAAAAAAAAAAGATGATCAGAAAATAAACACATTGGTCACGGAACGGGCCAATCGGCCCAGTACTTGAGATGGTTTAGCCCAGTCAAAGAGAAAACAAATTTTGTCCCACATCGAACAAAACTGAAACTAAATGTCAAAGGATTCATATATATAAAGCATCTGGTGCATTTTGAATAAACTCATGGAGCCGTGTGGTGAGCACAAAGCGAACTATTCTTTCGCCTTTTACTAAAGAATACCGTGTGCTCTCCACTTCAAACGGCATACACCTATTTTTGGAGGAGTTACTTCTATTGAAGTTTGCTCCATTAAGCTCCTAGTTCAATCTTTAACTCCTACTTGCTTAATTGGTAGTTTGATCTTTACTCTTTGCGAGAACTTCCGGTTTGAAGAAGCATTCCGGGATTCGACCAAAAACAAATTCGACATGATTCATAGGTAGAATCAATGATAAAACAAATTTTGTAATTGTCCTAGAAATAGAGACTATGAGGTTGTCTAAAATTGGTTCAAAGGCTGGTTTTGCTACACGAAAATCATGATTTTCAATGAAATGACAAGAAACATAACCTTACTTAGGAGCTTTACGTTTACACAATTTTTTTTTAAAATTGAAGCAAAACAGATTTCTCCTAACCACATATTATCAATTTGGTATCACAGAATTAAGCTTTGAGCATGTGAAGAAAGGAGATATACTTGCTGACTTTTTTGAAATTGAAGCAAAGCAAATTTCGACTTTGAGCATGACACCATCACTTGTACCAAATGTGAAATGTGCAAAGATGATGGAATCTCTGATGATTATTCATCGTCTTTTCTTCTTTAAAAGCGAAGCTGCCCGAAGAAACATCTTATCTACTTCATCAAAGTTTGGGGACTTATCGTCATTCTCCTCACCTTCTGATTTAGCCTTCCCAAAGTCTTCGTCTTCTCTGTTGTTGTTTATCGCTGGGAATTTCTCAAACTCTTCAAGAAAAAGCGGTCGCTCTGTTTTCTCGTCTTCTAATTCCGAATCAGTCTCAAAAATATCCGAAAGATCTGAATCCGTTGCTAGTTCTGATCCTGCTTCTTCTTCTTCTTGCTCATCCTCCAAAGAATCTTCGCTTCTTTCTATAATCTTCTTCAACTCTTCTGACCTCTCTTGAGTATCATCAACCTTCGTATTTGTGTATTCTCGCTTCGTTTCAGCTTGCGCTTGAAGTAACTGGAGCTCTTGTTCAAGCCTCGGAATATACTTTCTAACCGCACGAAGCGCATCCCTACATTTAGACTTATCCAAAGCCTTTTTCCTCGGAAGAGTAATCCTCGGCGACATGATTTCAGTCGGAGGTTGAACATAGTTCTTCCCTCTATACATAATTATCGTATTTCCTTCATGTACATCAAGCACAATCCCTCCAGTCAACCTCGCTAACTCAACAGCAATCTCCTTCACTTCATCAGGTGTAAACGTTTTGATCACAACCTGTAGCGTCTGATGCTTCTTCCAGTGAAGATGCATGTTCAAAATCACTCCTTGGTATATCCCACGTCTCCCAACCGGAACGTAATTCTTGCACTTCAAACCCATTTTCAGATAATAAAAATGCTCTTCTGGTGTCAAAATCTCAGGGTCATGTGTCGTTTCCGCCGACTCTGAAGGTTCCAGCTTCTTCATCGTCTCCATAAGCCGTTCCTCTTTCTTTCGAGCCTGCGAAATATAAACACGAACATAAGATATAACAATACAAATTCGTTGATCTAAATCTGTAACAAGATGCATTCTTTTCTCTAGCTAACCTTTGTTAGTTTGTTAAGTATCTTTTCTTCAGCAGTCATTCTTTCAAACTCTTTCTTTTTCTTCCACCGGAAAAACTTAAGCCACCGCACAACCGCCCGCTTACCTTTGAGCTTCTTCCTCTTTGATTTAGTAGAAACAACTCCATCTTGACTCGAACTGTTCTCAGATTTGCTCAAGAAATCACCGGTCTCAGGAACTGTAGTCGAATGAAACCAAGATGATCTTAAGAAGCTAACGTTCCACATTGGTCTATTAAGAGACTCCTTATGCAAAACCTTGCACACAATATCACCAGAGCTACTACATTATAAGTTAATCTCTGTGCAAATAATCTCAATCTCTTATAAGGAACCAAATCAACAATCTTAATTCTCCGAAATCACAAAGCTCGAGCTCGAATGCTTTTGATGGAAAATTAGTAGTACCTGATAGGGCGATTCATGGAATTAAAGCTGGAAAAGAGCGGCGATGAGGAGGCTGAGAACCCTAGCTGCCGAGATTTACGGCGTAGAATCATTGAGGCTGATGTCGAAACCCTAATCGCCGCCGTCAGAAACCCCATTTCTTCTCACCGACGGTGTTTAACTGCCTCGGTCTCTTGGAGAGACGCAACAATTACAGGTTCATAAACCGGGTTTAGCCTCGGCCAAACCATTATTTCGGTTTGGTTCAATTTTTTGTTGGGTCACGGTTTGGTTCAATTTTGTATCCAATAAAGCTATAGTAACTTTTGATCTTAGACAAATAACTCATGGAAGAAGAAAAAATGCATTAACGTTCTCAATTTAGGGGTATTCATTGGTTCTGTAATGAACCAGAACTATTCATAGCTCATCAAAATTAATAGCTAGTTCGTTTGACCAATCAATCTCTGATGGTTTGGTGTCGGAATCAGGATCCGTATCTGAAGATTCCAACGCTTTGTCGAAAGATTCCGCTAAGTCAGCCTCCCAGAAGCCTAATCTACATGCTCTCTTGTAAGTCTCGTAACCGGAAGCTCTTAGCCCTTGTGCAACCATCTCTTTTAAGGAACCATCAAGCTGCTCTTCATTGTTAACCGCACTGAGGAAAGTTTCTGAAGGACCTGACTCCCAAAATACCACAATTGCACAGCTCCGGTCTAAGTATTTAACATCAAACTCTTGCGCGAACACGGGGTGTGACTTTTGTAAGACATTCTTCAGTTTTGCAGCTGTCATCTTTTTTGCTAACCCCCATATGAACACCAAGTTCTCAGAGCTTACTCTCCGGCTGTTCTTTGACCAGACTTTAACATTTTCATCGCCTGCGTTTTTAGAGCAAGAGATGACAGAATTTGCATGTTCATCAGAAGCCAAAGCTTGGAAATCTTCATTTGATTGAACAGTCGATTGATCTGATTTCTGTATGGTACAAAGTTTTGCAAAGAGCTGAGATATCATCACAGCATTCTGCCCGTGACTCTGATGGCCCTCGTTTAATTTGACCGGACAGCCTAATAAGTAATAAGATAAGCCAATAAAAGTCATTATCCATGCACCCAAGTTGCCTAACTCGCGGGATTTAAATATTTACGAGAGCGCATAAAGCAGAAACCAACATCTTTGAAGAGAACTCTACCTTGATTAGCCACTTCCACATCCACAGGTACAAAGAAACGATTCAAGGAGGACATAGCTGCAGGTAGATTGCTTATATTACTTAAAGGACTAATTTCTTTCATGAACTGACTCAGATCCACAACATTGGGAAATGCTGAGCTCAGTGAACTGCTGAAGTCATCCAAATTTGAAGGTAGAGGACCCAGGAATTTGGCATGAATGGAAGTAAAGTCTACAACAAGTTAAGCATACGATTATCATCAATGGAGCAAGAGGGGAAATCTAATTTGTGTGCAAACTGAGGAGAAAATTGAGATTACCGCTAAGATAATTCTGGGAAACGACAGGTTTCTGTGAAGAAGAAATCAAATCGACCACTTCCCGAAAGCCACGAACGCGCCTGTTTTCTTCTTTTTCAAGATCTTGAAGCTCTCTCTGTCCAAGAACATAAATTCAGATGAATTTTATTAAAGAGGTCTTCTCCATCATTATCGGTCATTTCTAGCTAAGGAATATACAAAATAATTTCCCTACCTTAAAAAGATCCTTGTCCTCCTTCGAACTCATAAAGACAGTACGAACTGCTTGTGTTCCTCTGCTCTTAGAAGCGACGAGTAGAGGGACAACATCATCGGAGAACTCAGTCAACATCTGTGGTCACAAATATAGAAGCACATGAATTTTATCAAACTAACCATCGATACGCAGACTGCATTTATCATCCCAAGTATCAACTAAGCTCATCTACCTCTAGGATAAGTTGCACTTGACGCTCACTACAAACATCAATCGTCAAACACAGCCTTGAACCATACTGCTCACTCCCCAACACCAGTCTTCTCAAAGAGCTCACCAAATCATCTGAAATTAAACAAACAGATCCATTATGTAAAAAAAAAAACTGGAAATCTTAAAGCAAACGTGAATCATATGAAATTGTCTAACACTCGCTATTACACCATCTCCAGTCTTCGAACCCGAGTCTATACAAGATTGTCTCCAATTCTTGACACGTGACCTAATCCTCCCAACAAAGACAGTATCAGCTACAGTAGCCGGAGAAGAAGATACAGTGATATGATCAGCTAAAATCGGATTCCCAGAGAGAAACTTCGACGCAGACTCTTGTGCTCTAGATAAGTATGAAATTCCTGTAAAATGATTCAATTAAAAAACCACACTCCTCAAAGAAACAAATGGAGATAAAGCAGCAATAATAAACCTTCATAGATACAAGTGTTGAAATCAAATCCTTCTCTAGCCATAGCTGTTAAACGTGAAGCTTGACAAGAGAAGCTATAAGAAGGCATCCCACACTTCAATTCATCACGAGGAAACAAATGGAAGTTATATCTACAAAAACCCATAAACCCTAATCAATCAAATTGGCAAAAAGGAAGAAACTTGAGAATAAAGGAGAGAGATTTAAGAGTCATACGGGTGAACAGTGAGTTTAGAGCCGTGAAGAGAGAAAGGGCAGAGAGCGAACTGGAGAATCTGGTAACGTTCGGCGGCGTATTTAGCTTTCAAGTAGCTAGTTTGCGGCGTGTCAATGGCGGAGACACGGTGCCACGCGGCGGCGTATGAGCCGGTGTTTTGTAGTGAGAGAGCTATGAAGTCTGATGAATCGATGGAAGTTCGAATCTCGTCGAGGGTTACATGAAAGTTTGATTTTTTCACTTGCTTCACACTCCATCTTCCTTGATTTAGGGTTTTAGTATTGCCGGCGGTGGCGGAGATTGACGAAAGGAAGCGTCTTTGCATTTTGAGCATCACCGGAATGGTGAGGAGGAGGAGGAAGACGATTTCAATAAACCTCGTGGTTTCAATCTAATATCGGTTCGGTTTGGTTCCGGTTTAACTTTTTTGGGTTTCTAAATTTTTAGGTTGTAGTTTGGTACGACTTCTATTTTGGTTTGAATTATAGTAGGTTTTTCTTAAATTATAGGATTGTTACGTAGATGCTTCTACTACAGACCATTCTTTTCAATCCTTATTACGATAGACAATACTTTCTTTTTCATAGTTTTGATGGACACTTTCAATGATTCACGATTTGACGACACTTCCATTTCTGTATAGAAACATTGCGAACGACTCTAATTGTACATTGCTGAAAATTTCATGTACACTTGTCTCCATTAATCTGTAAATTTGTTAATAAATCGAAGTATCTAGTTATTAAACTTTAAGCTTCTAAATATAAAATTATTAATTAATCTTTGAACAACCAATGGATCAATTGGTCTTCCACATTTCAATTATAGCTAAATATATTATAAATTTAATAATTTAAATTTACCTTGAAATACTATAGAACATCACATGATTTTATTTTGAATAAAAACTTCGTTTTTAGCTATACGAACTAGAATCCTTCACATTTTTATAAATGACATTATTAAAATTTGAAGGTTTTATTAAGAAAAAACTTGAATTTTTTTTGTTATAGATATTTTTGTTAATGAACCATGAAACTCGAGAAATCTATATCTTTTCTCCTGCTAGAAAACGACTATAGAAGTCCAATGATTCACGCGGTTTGTATTCTGGAACGGTATGTCCTGCACCCTGTAAGCAAAACATTCAAACATTACATAAAACACAAACACAATGCATCGTTTTCATTTGTGGAATATGAAGAAAAATGAGACCATCTTTATCAATGGGTTCTTAAGAAAAACTTAAGATGATCTTAGTAAATTTTTAGTATTATTACTAAGAACCAAAGTTAAGATTTACCTCTTTTTGGCTCTTAGGTAAGCAACTCCTTCAACTCATCTTAACTTTGGTTCTTAGTAATAATACTAAAAAATTACTAAGATCATCTTAAGATTTTCTTAAGAACTCATTGATAAAGATGGTCTGAGTGATTTTGTACCTTGATGGTAAGAAATGTGAGATTATTGGCATACCCTTGTGTAAACCTACGATACCAAATTGTAGAAACAATGAGTTGAGATAATTTGATAGAAAGATAGTTATATATATATATATATATATATATATATATATATATATATATATATATATATATATATAAATTACCCGGCGGCTTGGTTATTCGAAATCCATGGTCTCCACTCATCAACAACTTTGTATCCCATTGCCTTAGTCCATGCTTCAGAGCCAGTATATGGTACACACATATCATGATCTCCACTGCAAGAAATTTAACTTTTGTTATATTTTATATTTTCATTGGTTTCACTTTTAGTTACCCTTTGATGTATTTATATATGCACCTGAAAATGAGAGCTCGGAAGCCACTAAGAGTGAGGTTTTTATGGTATTCGATCATGCTACCAGTGTCGTGCCTATATTCGAGTTGGCTTGAGCATAACTCCCAATTTCCAATCTGTCTTTCCTATCAACGTTTAGAAAAAAAAGTCCAACATCTCAAAAGGTTGTCCATTATCAACTTATTACAAAAACAGATAGAGAAAAATATGATCAAATGGATAGAGACCTCTTTAGCATGAACCGCTTTCCTTACAGCTGGATCGTTTAGCCATTTGGTCGCAACTGTATCGTCCTGCATCCATTACAACTTTTCAGTTTCTAAAATAGTGGAGAATCATCAATTTGATCAAATGAAAAATTTGTGTCTGGTGATCAAAATACCCTTGTTCTTACAACTTTTTAAACTATATTCTTATATATATGATCCAAATACGATGTATCCAAATGTAGATATGTAAATTCGAGTGTAAACAAGTGAGTTTTTCGAAGTAGCCCTCACGATAATAATTAGCCAAAACTGTAAGAGGAAAGATGCATGTGATTTACTACTTACAATGCAAGGAACGCCAGAGCCCTCGAGGAGTTGAGACCAACTAGGTACAATGCCTGGACGCACAACGGCACCTAGAGGCCATGCACGACCAAACATTCTCTTTCTCACTGCCATTGGCTTTTCTGTTTTGCCTAGAGTAAGGAGACTCTTAGGCAGAAACTCGATATCTAAGGCGGATAGAGATGTTCCGTGGTAGCACGGTTCTAGAATGTTATATAAGTTCAATAAGCTCACAGTATCTGATACTTTTTTAAGCTTGTCAGCACATTCTTTACTTACACCTGAGTGGCCACCGGTATAGTATGTTCCATTGCACACTAATTTAGTTTCCTGCCATATTTTGTTACACATTAGAAAAAATAAATATTAAGGAATAAAGCAAGAATTATATATGAAAAGTTGACCAACGAAATCAAACCTCATAGAGTTCATCAGAGATGAGTCCCATCCCATGTGTGAAGGGAACAAGAGCATTACCATCAAACACCTCATCAGTAACTCCATTACCGACCAAGTATCCCTATACAACATATAGGTCCAATTTTAAGATTCAAATACACTACAAGAAAACAGTCGATTTGCGAGAGAAAATATCCCTCGCAATTTTGCAATGGATGTTTCTCTTTCTCTCACATATACAAAGAGACAATTAGGTAACTAAATTAGTATACTTAACACCAAAAGCATAAGGAACTTTGAATCCGAGACATATCCTCAAACATTAGTCGTACCTTTAAGTTGATAACCGGCTTTGTCACATTCTTATTTTCCTTACTTGTTTTGTTTTTTTTGTTTGTTCTCATTGCTTTTTTATTGCCTACAACATAACAAAAAAATGATGAGAAAAAATGGAGATAACATTATTTTCTAATTCGGCTAATATATGAAAAGGGGCTAAAGATGATGTTAAGAGAGATAATGCTGACCTTTGACAACCTCGGCCGCAAGAGTTGGCACATAGATACCAGCATATGATTCTCCTGATATAAAGAACGGATTTGACCGAAACTCCGGAAACATTTTAAACCACTGATGTGGATGTAATAATAGTTAGTGTCTTGAATCACACACAACACAAGGAAAGCTTTTTAAAAATCTATTGCATTCTTATTTCACCTCGAGAAGGAATCTGTGAGAATCAGACGCGGTTTTCGTATCATTAGTTGTATAATCGGCGTTGTCGTTTGAGTAAGAGAATCCCACACCAACTGGAGAGTCAAGGTATATGATGTTGGACACCTAACAAAAACATATTCTTGAAAAATTAGAGTAATTGTTCTTGTAGAAATTACTGTCCAAAAATAAGCCAAATGTTGTTTTTCTTTTCCACCTTTGACCAACTATAAGGATTGGGATGCAGAAGATGTGAGTTTTTCTTTTTCGGTTCGAAATTGAATGGACCTGCAATAGTATTGAACAATATCACATGTTTAGATTATCTTTGCTTATCTGTGAGATCGAAACCAAACTACTAGACCTTTCTCTTTAAAAAAAAAAAGAAAAAAAACTAGACCGTGAATGGTTGACGAGTTTTGTAGAGTTTGAGATCATTCTAATTTTTTGTTTTGATAATACAAAACAAGTGAACTAGTTTCTAACGTTTCTAATAAACTAACCAACTTTAGAAAAATTGGTTTCCTAGTTTTTAGAAGCAATGATGTTCCAAAATCTTGATTGGATGATTTAGTGAGTTTTTGAAAACAAAAAGATATACCACATTCAAAATCTGCTACCATTCAAGCTTAAATCTTGTAGTCTGTAAAAACCCATAAATTTTCCATTTAAAAAATTTTACAATTGCAAACATGATATGGCAATGGATTAGACCTGAACAGGTATATAAAGCTTACCGTGCTCGTAGACAAATCCATCCATGCTAGAGCAACCTGGACCACCATTAAGCCAAAGCACAACTGGATCTATTGAAGCATTTCTCTCTGATTCCACAAAATAATACCATAGATTCTTATTACGATGTTTATCTATTGCCACATACCTTAGATCACACACCAAATTTCATAAGAGAAGAGAGATTAAAAATAATTTTGAAGAAAATCTATAATATAACTTTATGATATATAGATGAGAATTGTATAAAAATGTAATAAGAACATTGATTAAATTTTTACCCGGCATAGTGTTTAGATGGAAAAGTTCCGTTGAAACCAGGAAGTTTGGTAATGAGAGCAGATTTTGGAGCTGACTCTGTTATTGCAAAACACAAAGACAACAATATCGAAGCAATGATAGCTTCCACTAACCAACCCATTTTGATGAAAAATGTAGACTAACAATTACAACAGAGTTCTCAATATTATAAGAATTGTGTATTGTATAACACCACTGGATATGGGAACAAATCTTGGTAAACTATTGATATTTGTGTGGTGAATAGCAATAATTTTTTTTTGGAACAAGACATACAATTTAGGTAACATATGAAAAACAACTATAAAATCAAATATTATCTTTTCAAATATAAAAACATGGAACTGGAAAGAATAAAAAAATTAAAGGAAAAACATATTTACTACTAAAAGAGATAATGTTATTACCTGTAAAAAATATGATTCAGTCAAATATTTTGAATGTCATAATACATTTAAAAATCTTACATTTGCATTTTTAGATTTAAATAAAATGATTATAAATATCCAATTCATACAATGTTATCTTTTCAAATATAAAATTATTTCTATAATATTATAGTAAAAAATTTATCTTTTATTTACATTATATTTTAAATAAAGGTATATCGTACATTTGACCATATCGATATTTTATATAGTATATCATATTTGAAACTACATATATGATTATCTTCTTTTTTTTTTTTTTTTTTCTAAGAACATGATGATTAGGAATTTATATCTATTGTTGGGATAAAATAAATATTGCTCATCATACATAGCTGATCAACGAAGTCAAGAAGACCAATTATTTTTCCAACATTACAAAATGTATTCCCAAAAAGTTCATGAACTTGAATGCTCTAGAAGTCCCAAAAGATGATGATGAAGACGAGACTCAGGACTAATTTCGTTTCATTTCGGTTTTATATATGTGAATCATTTTTAATTTTTGTTTTCTATTTTTTCGAAACTTCAAATTTCAAAATTATGTAATAAATAATTTTTTTTAGTTTTATTTTTAGAGTAATTACACTACATACCTTAAGACTGAGAAGTATTTAAGTCAAAGGAGAAGTGGCAAACCTGTAAATAAATGATCAACTGAAAAGATGATAAAAAGACTAAAATACCCCTAAAATCAAACATTTCTTTCTTTCTTCCTTCTTTTTTTGTTTCTTTTTCCTTTTATTATTTATTTTTTCTTTTTCTTTTTTCTTTACTTTATGATAACCCCTAACAAATGATTCTTCTTAATTGTGAAACTGATTGCATCTAAAATTATGATATTTTGAATTCATTAAACTCGTCGCATTTTTCTGATTAAAATGAACTCAATAAACCTTAAAAAAATTTCGATATAGAGACGTCGTATGTTTGGGTGTCGTTCGTTATTATTGAGCTTCTGTTAGAGATGATTTGAGACACCGTCAACCGACGACGCTAAGAACAAATAACGTTTTTCACTACAGCTACTGGGATTATTGTGGGTTATGCTTATTTCTTGATGACTTCAAGAGACCCAACGTATCAAGATTTCATGAAAAGGTTGTTTCTTTCTAGGCAGAGGAAGTTGCTTAAGAGTCATAAGTTTGATGTTGAGAGGTTTAAGGAACTTGAGAATAAGTGGAAGATAATGTCTTGAATCGTGTTGGTGTTGATCTTGATTTGGAGGATTCTTTGCAGAGTCGTCATAGAGATTGATTGGTTTTTTATGATCCAACATCAGTTTCTGGTTTTTCTAACCATTCTCTTTTTGATTATATATCATGATATATAATGATATATCGGGAAATACACATGTGTCTTATTCCAGGGGTAAATTCGTCCGATTTTTTCGAAACCAAAGATTTCTCTCTCTTGTTTTGCAAAGAATAAAAGTTGTGTATGTACATGCTAATTATTTTTCAAATAATTAGCATACAGCTAATTGACTCTTATTTTTATCTAACATTAAATAGCATTTCAATATTACGTACTACCATAACTTTAGAAACTTCACGGTGGTGACAACGAATCATATTGTGGGTTTAATCTACATTTTTTTGTAAATAGAAGGTGAATTGGCAAAACATGTTATTTGGAGGATTGTTTTACAGAAAATCTATATAAATATTATTATATTAAATTTTAATAATTTTTAAAATAGTTGTATAAAGTCGAAAATCTATGAAATTTATGTTAGGGAACTAAGTGGTGGAAATACGTGGAAAAGGTAAGTGATGAGAAATCCTAATCGGAAATTATTTTTGACATAAAATTGTCGAAAATCGGTGAAAAAAATTTCGACCACTTTTCCTACGACTGTTCTTCCCATAAAATTTTTTTTGAAAATTTCCTACCGATTTTGATGTAAGACAATTTCTAATCAGTAATTTACATGACAGTGTTTTAATGGTAAAACGGTTGAAAATACTTCTTCCCTCCGGAAATTTATGTGAAAATTTGGGACTTTTTATTTGTAAGAAATTAGGTTGAGAAAGTATCTCATCATTAACACCATAACATATGATTTTACAAATCACATTTCTTAATGCAATCAAATTTAACATCCAAACTCATACATAAATTTTGAGTTTTTGCACCAAACAAACCAACAATCTGCCACCCATATTCATCCAACAATGCCTAGAAAGAGTCATCATCGACGATCACGTCACCAACCAATCTCAGCCGTTCAATTTTCTTGCACAGTACTTGTCAATCATGCCTAAACCAGTAAACCTTAACAAATCTTTCCCCTTTAGATATTTCCAATTTTCTATATTATCATTTCCTTCTTCTTCTTCAATCCAAACCTCACCCTCTCAATTTCCACGGCGCCATTTCACGGCGGCGCTTCACCTTCCTCCGTCGTCTACTCTTCTAAAAATCCAACCTTTACAAAATTCAGACAAAAAGAGAATGACTTTAATCGCTTCTTTGTCTCTCCCACCACCAGCTATACAAAGACAATCACTTTCTAAATCTCAGTGCTTCAATTGTCAATTACGGTCTTCTAGTTCATCTCTCTCTTCTCTTCATTCTTCATCGCTTAGTAAGTTTCTAGATTTTAGACTACGGCGGAGAAACAGCGGATTGGTGCCGGTGGTGGCGTGTTCAACGACGCCGTTTATGGGTAGAGTTGGATTACATTGGAGAGATGGGAATATGTCTCTGTTATCGTTTTGTGGTGGAACTGATGTTACAGAGAGAGCTGATTCGTCTCAGTTTTGGTCTGCTTTGCTTCCTTTTGTTGTTGCTCTCACTGCGGTTGCTGCTCTCTGTTATCCACCTAGTTTCACTTGGTTTGCACACAAACTCTCTCTTTCTCTGTACCTTAGCATTATGTGTCTATAATTGTAATACCAAAGTTTATGACTTTTACTTAGTTTACCCTGTTTTGTCATCTTCATTTGTTTAGAGAAACTAAGATTTGAATGGGGTTTTAAGATGAATATCAGATGAAATGTTTTCAGGGTATCTAAAGAACTTTATGCTCCTGCTCTTGGAGGGATTATGTTATCTATCGGAATTCAGCTTTCGATTGACGATTTTGCTCTTGCATTCAAAAGGTAGTTGGAGCATTCTTTTGTAAGTTTTATGATCTGTTTAGTTAAGCAGATTTTGTAAAATTTGTGTGGACATTGTTTGGTTGGTTGCAGACCAGTGCCGTTATCTGTTGGGTTTGTTGCTCAGTACGTTTTGAAACCGCTTCTCGGAGTTTTAGTTGCTAATGCCTTTGGGATGCCGAGGACATTCTATGCTGGTTTTGTACTCACGTGTTGTGTGGCGGGGGCTCAGTTGTCTAGTTACGCGAGTTCTCTGAGTAAAGCAGATGTGGCTATGAGCATTCTTCTCACTAGTTCTACAACTATTGCCTCTGTAATCTTTACGCCTTTGCTAAGTGGTCTTCTGATTGGGTCGGTAGTTCCTGTTGATGCAGTTGCCATGTCCAAGTCCATACTTCAGGTAACAAGGTTTAGGAATATGATCTTCAAGAACTTATCATCGTTCTCTTTTGAGGTCCAACGAGCTTTACTATCTGTAGGTGGTACTTGTTCCAGTCTCTCTTGGCCTTGTGTTAAATACTTATGCAAAGCCTGTGGTCACTCTTATTCAACCCGTGATGCCATTTGTTGCTATGGTATGCACTTCATTGTGCATTGGAAGCCCACTTTCGATAAATCGCAGTCAGATTCTGTCAGCTGAAGGTCTTGGATTGATTGTTCCAATTGTTACATTCCATGCCGTAGCATTTGTCTTGGGATATTGGTTCTCTAAGATCCCAGGCTTACGGTAACTCCAATCATCCATGTTCTTTTTGTATCTCTTCAATATTTTCCTTAATCCATAGAACTCTGAAATTTTATTGGGTTATGTTGTTGGATCTTTTAACCAGGCAAGAGGAAGAAGTAAGCCGGACTATCTCCCTTTGCACGGGAATGCAGAGCTCCACATTAGCGGGGCTTCTTGCAAGCCAGTTCCTTGGTAGCAGCCAAGCCGTGCCAGCAGCTTGCTCTGTGGTTGTAATGGCCATAATGGGTCTATGCCTTGCCTCTTTCTGGGGCAATGGGTTCCGAATCAGGGATTTTCTGTCGCTATCAACCCCGCAAAGCAGTGGCTACAGCGCTGAATCATGAGCAATATCCAGCCGCAACAAACCTGTAAAGGAAGGGAACCTTGGGACATTGATGGCAAACACTTTCCGGTTTTTGATTTGTTGTACAAACAGCATTTGGGAAGTTAAGATAAGGTTTAGAGGGGATGGTATAGGTAGTGTAGACAAAATGGTGTTCATCAATCATCTTGTATGTAATCTGCTAATTCATGGTATAAAAAGTTGATCTTTTGTTGCCTCTCAGTGTGGACTTACTGCAAAATTCAGTGAAAGGCAAATACATAAACCAATGAAAAGATAAATAGAGGCCTTCAAAGATTATATGATCTTGTCTCTTGCTCCAAATTCATAACAAGAAAACACCCATAATAAAACACACTCACGAAACCACTAACAAGAGAGATTAATGTTCTTCATTCAACTTAATATTGCCGCTTGAATGTTCACCATCACCAACACAATGATCATCAGTCTCTTTTGGTACTGGATACTTAATAGCATTAAGCTCGATCTTGCGCAAAGCCGCTTTGCCTAAATCGACACCACACACATCCGAAAGCCTCACCAAATACAACAACACATCTGATAACTCTTCTCCAAGATGCACTTTCTCTTCTTCTTTCCAATCTGGACATCCTCTAGCCACTTCCCCTTTCCATTGGAATATCTCTGATAGCTCTCCCACTTCACCCACCTGCAACATTTTCCATACTGCTTAAGCTCTCTTCATCTTTCTCAATTCACTTCTTAAATCTTTTCTAATGCAACAAAACACACAAGAAACATAAAGTTTTGACCTTTAATTCTGACTAGACTGTAGGGCATAGAAGGTACATGTGGCCTAATCAAAGTTGAACACTTTACTCAAGAAAAGGGACAATCACATGTTTTTGTCGTTGTTTACGTTAATTGAAGACTGATTCGACTTCAGATCTACGAGTCTTCCACTTACAAGTTACAATCAAAGTCCAAATTATAAAGCCAAAACAGAGCAAGTCACAATATTTATCTGTTTTAGTTACAAAAAGATTGAAACTTTTCATGGAAACAAACATCAAATTAGAGAAAAAAAGATCAGGAGAATAACAGACATGAAGACCCAAATCAAGGATCAGATTTGATAGAGAAAAAAACAGTTTTTGTTTATTAAACAATGAACAAAAACAAGACCCATTTCAATTTTCATGAGACATAAGAGATTAATACAGATAAAACAAAGATACCATGGCAAGAAGGAGATTCCTTGGGCTGTGATACTTCTCCCAATCTCTAGCTTTTGCAAAATCATCCATTTTCTTACTCAGAGTTTGAAGAGAAACCTCTACTTCTCCTCCTTCTTCTCCCTTTTTCATTATCGATGATTTTTTACACAAAAGACTTAAACCCTAGTATCTATATGGGCAAAGACCAGAAACCAAAATCTTTGCCCAGAAACCAAAATTTGGTAGTTTTATGAAACCCTATAACTCGAGTCGATTTTCTTCTATATAAAAGGGTTTTGAGTGAGAGACAGAGAGAGAGAGGTGGAGAAGATAACCGGTTACCGGATGTTTCCTGTCGAAGAGAGACATGCTGAATAAATCAAGGTTATAGGCGAGACCGACACGTGGCAGTTACTTTATCACTGTGTTGTCGTGGCTTTGTCCTATTCGTGGGTCACAGGAAATATGAGAAATAGAATCTCTCTTTTTAAAAAGTTTTAATTATGGGACGGTTCTATTCATATTCTTTTCAATCAATTTATTCTTGTCTCTCTATAATTTTTCCAAATACATTTTTTTTTTGATAAATGATACATTGTTATAAAAATTCTAATTAGGTGCAGTTAAATTGGGAGTGATGACTATTTTTATAATTGAACTAAGAAAATATTGGCTTTTTAATAGAAAATCAAAAGAAGAATATGATTCTTTGAATTAGAAATGAAAAAAAAAAACATGACTTTGAGATATTTTACTATTTGAGATACCATTTTGAAATGACATATCGGAAACAATTTGGTTGAAAACCATTTATATTTAGGCTTAGGCTTAATCAAACTTGATCAATCTAAATGTGAGCTAGGGTATGTAAGTTTTATAATAAAGATTTAAATTTCGACTTTTGATTACTATTTAGCAGTGAAGTCAGGTGACCACAAGAGTAGCAAAATAGAGATGACATAAAAAAAATGTTTGATGCAGCGATCCAATAATATACAACACAATTTCTTCATGTGGATTTTATGGTTCCTATGTAAAATGCAGAGTGATTAGGTTTACAATGTTATAAATTGGTGCTCTATGGATAATTTAAAACATCTGAATATGTGATAGTGAGTCTCTAGTATAGTAGTATGGTAAAAAGCACAAAACAAATCTGAGCCGGGGGTTCTGTTTTTGATACCCACATTGCCGACGATCAAAGGTAAAATATGATGGATTGATGATTCGTAAACAAGTGATAGTCTTTCTTCTGAGTTGGATTGGTATTGTGCTAACACGAATGGGTAACTTTTACTACTCGAAGCTAAGAGATACAATGAAGTCTCTCTTTACCCAAGGATCTAGAACCTCTAATTTAGGTGAGAAAGTGCATGTTAATGCATCAGGAATTAGCAATCTTTTTCACATAGATTTTCTAGAATTAGTGAAGATAAACAACCTATGTAAAAAGAAAGAAAGAAAAAAGCAACCTATGTATAAATTTCCTAATGGAAAGAAAAAAATGATGGGAAATCACTAACCAGGCCCATTGAAATTTAGCCCAAATATATTCTCATCACTTTAATGTAACGACCCAATATTTATTTTGTAACAATTTGTTTGTATAGAGGTTTTGTTTAAGTGATGATACGTGAGCCTCATTCTCTCCCTAGTTCCCTCCCTGTTTTCTGCTACTTTTGCCCAAATCTTCTCAATCTCGTATCAACTCTCAAATTCGACAATACTATTGTTATATACAGCTAGAACACATTTACATGGTACGTATTTCTATTATTTTTACATGCATTTTTTGAAAATAATAATGGCTACATATAGATTGACAAGGGTACGAATGCAAAAGTATATGGAGGAATTACATTCTCAAGATTGAAAACTACAAGATACATCTACGTATATGAGACATAAACTTAGATTAACATTTACACCAAAAAATAAAAACAAAAATTTCATAAGTTAATTTTATAAACTAGCTACTTTATAGTTTATATATTGAACGATATTTGAATCTTCTAGATCTTTTAAATTATTCTAGAATTGAATCTTTTAAATTTTGTGACTTCCACTAGTCATTTCGGCAAATATCCTATACTAATATTTGGGAAGTACATCCTAAGAGTCATAACTTAGATTTTGTAAGAAATTACAATATATGCCATTAGAGATCTCTAATTATAATTATTTTGTTCTATTTCACTAATATATAACGGGTCAAACGGGTTTAAAGATATCAAATGATTTTGTTTATATAATTCATATAATTCGAAAAACATTTCGAAAAACAACACAATTCATATAATTCGCAATGTTATTGAAAATGTTATATAGTAATCCATTATTCAACATGTTTTCGAAAATGTTATTAAAAATATATTTATATATTGGCGAAAATTATTCTCACCCATATTAAGTTACCAAAATTGAATTCATATTAACACTAAATCTAAGTAGTTTCTATAACGGCTTTGGATAATTTCGAGTAACTTAAATATTCAAATTCAAATTCCATATAATTTAACAAACAACAATCAAACAAGTTAACAAAATATATTTAGTTCCTAAAATAGAGTATCATTAACTATTAAATCTTTATTTTGACGTAAATTCCTATCCACGTAATTTCATTGGTTAATATTATAATAAACGTTTCCTTAATTATTGATATGATTATCATACGATAACTTGGATTTAGGAAACAATAAATATTTACTGAAATCTAATTATTTTTTTTTGAAATTTTAACATAAATATATTGCTTAGTTTACGCATATAGTACCAAAGCAATATAGATACTATCCAAATTATATCTTAACTATATATTCTCATCTTTTAAATTTTAGCATATTCCACAAATGTTAAATTAAAACTTTAATTTGAAAATATATTATTTTAGATTTCATTTTAACAAATCTAAAATTTCTACCGACTCTCTTATGCCTATAAATATAGTAATCCACTAAAGCACTCATATCACTCAACCTTTCAGAGCAATTTTAAAGTTTTTTTATTACGTTTTTCAAAACGATGAATTATTCACCTACATGTACGTTAGAGAGACTATTGAATGATTTTTTTTTTTCTATTGTATGAGTTTGCTTCTACTGACCAGGCGATTTTTCTAATCTATTAATTTAGCTGAATTTTTTAATTTTATTTCGCTGAATTTGAATACCTTTTATTTTGTTTCTTCTCACATTTCTTGACTTGATGATTTGTTTCAGATCTACGTCCAAAGAGTCTCATCCAAAGTCTGATTCAATGAGCATGTGTATTGGGAATCTTGAATTAAAAAAAAAATCAAAGTGAAACACTCGAGAAGGTTTTGTATGTTTCAAATATTTCTAATTCCTATCCACGTAATTTCATTGGTTAATATTATAATAAACGTTTTTTTAATTTTTGATATGATTATCTGCATACATTTAATATTATTTGGTTAATTATTATTTTAGGTATTATATATTGGCAACCAACGACGTTGAAGAGACAATGAAATAGTAACGATTTTATGTCAAATATTTTTGCATGTTATGTAGTCTCTCTCTATATGTTTTTCAAATAAAATATTATTAAAAAGTAAAATAACAAAATGATGTTTAGTTTCACAGGGGTTATATGGTAGGACGGGTTTGGGTCGATATTAATATGGAACGGTATACCACAGGTAAAATCGTGGAACTAACAATCAAATACAATTATACAATCTTAAACACACTATAAAAAATAATATTAACAAAAAAATTATAACTTAAAATTTAAACTTTTTAGTTACACAAATATCGACATGTGGTGTATCGTGGAGTAAAATCCAACTTTATTACAAATCAAATACAATCAATCATAAGATTATAAACAAAAAAAATTCTTATCAAATATATACAACACAAATAATCAAATTATAAAAAAAAAACAAAAATTTATTTATCCCGCGGGTCATATTCTATGATATTGGACCAAATACATTTGGCACTGAGAAAACAAAACCCAATATAGCCCACATAAAAACTTTAACATAATACAACTTTTTATTATTCTCAATGACACAATGCAATTATGAATACCTAATTGAACTAAATAAATTGTTAATCTCATATAAACAAAAATACAATTCTAATGCAGCTAAAAACATATATACTATTAATTGGGAAGGATTAGATAATATATAACCTTATAAAGTGTAAATAATTACAAGAGATGCCATTGGAATTTTTTCAAACTAAGACTACCTAAAAGATTTCGTCGAAGGGTATAATGGATATTTTGCCTGATATTACACGCGGATCTTGGGTCTATGAGTCGGATCTATATCCAGCCATATTCGGTAAAACACGCGGATCCTGCGCCTTAGTGAATTTGTATCCGTAATAATCGTATTGGGCTTAGCCCATCAGGGCCTTTATGATGCTCTCGAATTTAGGATTGAGATCTGCAGTAATTAAATTTGAATAAATTAGATTCAATATCTTCAAATATATTTCCATAACAACCAAAGCTATAAATTCTAATTAGAAAAGTATCACTTCACCGATATTTATATAACAAACCTAACCCATATATTCCGATGATTAAAAGAAAACTTATTTTTTTATATTCAAATTCATTTATTAGTGTTTACCAAAAATAACAAAATTTCTTTATATCTGTATTCAATTATTAGTTTTACCCAAAAAAACAAACTCTATATATTCATATCGGAACAAATCAAGCATCTACCGTAACTATTCTTATTCGGAAATATGTCAGTAATTAAAGTTTGAATAAATTAGATGAAATATCTTCAAAGATAATTCCATAACAAGCAAAGCTATAAATTCGAATTAAAAATATCACTTCACCGATACATCTATACAAACCCAATCCCATATATTCCGATAATTATAGCTTAAAACTTATTTCTTAATATTAGATTTTATTTATTATTTTTTACCAAAAATAACAAAATCGATGAATATCCGTATTCAGTTATTCGTTTTACCAAAAAAATCAAAAATCTATATATTCATATCGGAACAAATCAAGCATATACCTTAACTATTCTTATTCGGAAATATTCTCTTAGGCGGTAATTCTCTAAACCCTAATAAAATGCTAGCCAACTTTGGATTAATATAAATATAGGATAAAGAATGCCACTAAAGATACACACTCACCTTTTAAAGCAATGAACTATTCTCTTCCCGTTCCTTTCAAGAAAATGGCTGACATCAAACCTTTCAAAACACAATGGACAATCCAAGTTAAAATTGTGCATTCCTGGACTCACACGACATAGACAGGGAAACAATGGAAATGATTGTTGCTGATACATCTGTAAGTAAATATTCTATTTTCAGCTAGGTGAAATCATTGAGTATACTACTATATTAGATATAAATTGATACTTCCAAACATCTCAAAACTTATGTTCCTATATAGTGATGAAAGGTTGACATGTACTCTTTGGGAGAGATTTGCTGAGGCAAAGTGGAATGCATGTCAAAATGCAGGCACTGAGAGGGTGATTTGCTTGATTCGGCTTGCTAAGATCAATTCATTTAAAGGTATATAATGTTTTTGAAAAATACTTTAAATGATTTGATGGCAGATCCCTGAATATATGAAATTTCTAATACCATGCACTTTTTAGGTAAAAGACCAATTTCAAATGCATTTGAGATGTCTTTGCTAGAGATCAATCCTACCTACCCTGATGTTCTTGATTTTGTGGCCAAGAGTGAGTTATCAAAATTTGACATGCTTTGAAATATATTACTTTATGTTCTATATTATATATTTGGTTATATATACTTATTCAAACTAATTCGAAAATCATAACAGTAGGTATATATTTTTATCACCTAATCAAAAGTGTTATCCTTAATATCTTACTAACCTTTAAAATTTTTCTCTATGAAAAGCTCCAAATGCAACACCAAATCTCCCTCCTCCTTCAGAATTCAACTCGCAACTGATCCTTGGTCTGCAGATTTTGAAGAGTCATTGGTGTTACATTTGTAAAAACATCTAAATCATTCTAAAGACTAAGAAACATTGCCCTTTTAAGTTAAAAGGATTGTACCAAATTACATTTCTAGAATGCTCCAAAGTGAACTTAGAAATCTGACTCCTCCATAAGAAATAGAGGCGCAAAATGATACTTGGCCTGCAGACATTGAGCTTTGTATCATTAATATAACATTGAGCTTTGTATCATGAATGTGACATCTTTCAAAAAGTGCAGACGTTATATAATAATCGTAACAAAAACTTATCTTCGTGGTTCTTCTTCTTTCGAGAACCCACCAAAATGTTTGTAAGAATCTGAAACTATTTATAAACAAAAATAAGTATATAGATTTACAGGTTTCAAAATATACTGAAAAATTAAATATAGATTCCAAATTGATTAGATTTAGTCTCTTTACGAAACAGATTGATTCACTAACTAACGTGTTCAAACAAAACGAAACAAAATATGTATCAGTTGCAATGAAATTAGATATGAAAAGGGTAATAATTACCCAAATTTCTCTAGGTACTTCACAATCGTTGAATAAGATCTATAATGAAACACAAAAAAAAATCATATTTAGAAACTAAATCGACAGATTTTAAAACAGTACAAACATAAATCTAACCCAAGAAAAGCTTACCTCTTTTTAGATCTAATAATTTACCAACCACGATGTACAAGCGAAGACGAATTATAAGGATTCTGTATCGATTTCGCTACTGAGTCGTCGATCGACCGACAACGAGTTGATTCTTAGATTGGAAATTTTTGTTTTTTCGTTTCAGACAACGATGGATAAAAAAACATTATCGAAAGTTTTAATGTTTAGGACCAAAATTTTCATGTTTTACGGCCCATTACAAATCTTTTTGTTTGAGATTATGGCCCACGAAATAAAACTTTGCGTGACCATGTTGTGACAAATAACATGTATTCATTTAAAAAATTTGTCAATTATAGTATTATTTGAAAATTTGACCTTTCTATTGTAAGTATTAAACACAGTAATTATAGTATAATTTGTTTTCCAACAAACTAACCAATTTTAAAAATAGTTTAGCTCTTACATATTATTCTAATTGTTACATCTTTAATAACTACAACTCTACTAAAGTATGATTAATCCAAAAAAAAAATCAATGTGTATAAAAATATTTTTCTTTAGTATGGTACAATTACTATATCTATACTGTTATTATATAATTAATTACACTTAATTAAAACAACAAATCAAAAATACAACTATAAGTAAATCCTATACTTTATATATCACCACCACAGCAAAAAAATACTTTATATTAAATTAAATTGTATTAGAACACATTCTTAAAAATATGAACTCCGGCACCTATGTCTTATGAATCACAACTTTAGCTATTGTATCAAAACAATATACATTTTTATGTGTACATTATAATATATATCACAAAACAACAAAATAAACTAAATCGAAATACAATTTATTATAACCCACTTCTTAAAATATAACAACTATGATAAGATTTTGTTAAAATCTTTACACTATGAAATTATAAAAACTATAAACTCAATGGCTTTGCAGATCTAAGAAGATAGATTGATTTACTTGGTAAACACAAATAAAATTGAAAATCAATTTGCGATTTCTTATAAAATTAATTGAAATCAAAATTTATGACTATAATTGGTAATCCTAACTCATGTAAGTCAGGGTTCTTCAAATTTATTGCCCAATATCTCTGTTCAAATTGGAAATTTCTAAGATTGAAATCGAATCTACAAATTTAGATCAATTTTTTTTTGAAATCTGAATAAATAAAAAGATTACCTCTATGAAGAATTCCGATTTTGAGATAGAAAGATGATAAACGCAGACGTAATAGGTTGATAATCGAACAATTTTCTCATCGATTCTTAGATTGACCATTAAGCTTTCAAGAACATAGGGTTTTTTTTTTCCACCGAAAAAGACCAAAAATGTCGTGTTGGATTTTTATCTGTCCAAAGAAAAAAAAAACAAAAGTGCAAACATTTAATGAAAAAAAAAAAAAAAAAACGGAACATGGCCTGAATTCTAGACCATGCATAATGGGTCTTAGAGCATGGGCAGTGGGGCAAGCAGGTGGGTGTGAGTCTTGGGGTGTAGGTATTAAAAAAACGAAAAAATTGTCTCTCTCTTCACACCCGGGTGTAAGTTTACACTCGGATATAACACTTTTTCTCTCTATCTCTCTCTTTCTTTCTCTTTCTCTTTTCTCTTTTGCTTTAAATTATAATACTAAAAAAATACTTACACCCACACAAACACATTTGCCACTGCTGATGCTCTTATAATTCCGGCGGCCCAAAACTATTTTACTCCTGTTTCAGTCATGGGCCTATATTTTAAAATTTGGTCAATCATCTATATATACTAATTAATATTGCATCAAGTTTCAAACTTAAATTTTTATGCACCAAACAAATTATATTACATTTGTTTAAAAAAATCTATTATTTTAATTACTCAATATTCAATCTTACAAATATTACACAACAATAATAAAAATTTACATATATTCCAACAAAACCAAACAAACCAGTCCAATCTTTCAACAAATCAAAATTATTACATTGTTACTTATATTTCTCTTCAAACTTTAAAACCAATCAAACAAAAAAAAAAAACTACTGTACCAAATTCTATTTAAAACACTATAAAAATATAAAACCCCGCACGTACGTGCGGGTCCGGACCTAGTTTATTGGTTATTTTAGCTATTTGATCTTGATCGATTTCTAGTTTTCGATATATCGGCCTCCTAACATCATGCGTTTGAAAAAAGAAAAGGAAAGCGTTAGCTCTTCTTTTTCACGTGAAACGAAATCATTTGACTCCATATTCTCTTCACTTTTTTTTTTCTTTTTTTTTTTGTTAACCACTTTTTTTTTTTTTTTTTCATTTCTATTATGAATAAGCAATTCTATTCTATTACGGACATGAAATCCAAACGTTTCTTATACGGTTATACCAAAATAGTTTTAGTATGATGAGTATGAAAATTATACTAACTATGGCTTTTTTTTTTGTTAAAGGATAAATTGTGATGATTTTATTCATGAAATTATGCTCGATTTATTTGCTTTTATTCAAACGTGGCAAATCTATAATTTGAAGCAACACAACGTAAAATTGTATTTGAACTCCACCATTTATAAACTGTTTTTATCTATACGTACAAAGAACCATACAAATTAAAAACTTCAAGTCTTCATTGATGAGTATAATAACAAGACAATGATGAACAATGGACACTTAAAATGGGCCTAAGTTTGCGGAACAAAGTTCCCTTAATTATGAGAATTTGAAAATGAGAGGGCTTTTAACAAAATCTAGCCAAGAAAAAAAGAAGGTAACCATGCAAATGACACATGGAAATCTAAGCTCGACAATCCACACCCCACCTTTTAAAGGTTATCTCTCCCTTTAGTAAATTTTTAAAAATTATTTGTGAAAATATCCATATATGGTCACCTTTGCTGAAGAAAGTAATAAAGTTTAAATTTCAAAAGTTATCAAATGAATTTCAAACAAACCATAGAAAGAAACAACGTTGAAAAAGTTTTCAAATGAGCTTTCAACAAAAGTTTGACATTAATTCCTTAGAATAAAAGTTAAAGTTTTTTTGCTAATGTGTCTAACGACTAATAGATATTAATGAAAATCACTTTGAGAAAGACACCTAGGTATGATTATGTTTTGGCACCATAATTTGTCTAAGACTAGTACAAAGACGTTTTATCTTATTAATTGGCCACAACCCAAAGCATGTGGACATATTTGATTGTCTTTTGTAATCACATGGGAATAAGTCCAAATAATTAGTTGGAAACTGAAAAAATCATTGATTCAAAGTAGAATAGGAACTATTTCGAAAAACTTACTCCCTACAAAAAAAAATTCATAACCCAAGAAACAAAACCAAAAGCTACAAAACAAGAGAAGAATACATGTGGTACTCTTGTTCTATACATTAATAATACAAGAGTTCATAATAAATTAATAACAACTACTGCAGATGAATCTTTTATAAGTTGACCAGATCTTTGTTGACTTATGTCTTAAGAGGCTTCATTGAGTTGTTTGATTTTCTCTTGAGTACAACGACCCAAGTGATGGCTTCTAAGAGCAAAGCAATGCCTCCAAGAATCGCAATCACTGCAATGTAAGCCGTCTTGTACGTGTCTTGTGGTTTCAAGATGTTGAGACCTTTGAAGACATTAATGATCCCGAGGATGAGGATCGCATATCCGACTCCATGGTGGTAGATATTCCAGTAAAATCTGTACTTGTGATCTTTCTTAGGCCGCAACAACATCGCAAACATCTATACAAGTAATTATAATTCAAGATGTTAAAATGATTCACTTCGCGATGTTACGAGTACATAATATATTAAAGATATGGGCCGATCTCCATTAGAAACCCGTGAAACTTAACATGGTATCGAAAACATAGTCAAAAGCTTGAATTTTAAAGGGTAAAAACAGAGCCTAAAACAGAGATGTTCTTGTAATTATTACCTGAATGGTGGCAAGGGTGAAGAGGGCAATACCGATGTTACGGTGGGCGGAGAAGCGAATACCCGCTGACTCGTTGCCTAGCTTGAGTCCGGTGGCCCAACCGGCAACACCGATGACATAAGCAGAGAATTGACAAGACACGTGGAGGTAAAACCAGGCCGGATCGGCGGATTCAAATACTCTCATGTACCTGGCTATTATTGCTCCTATGGGAAACAAAATTCCCCAGCTCACCGCATTTAATATCCCATGAATCTACACAATCATCACCAAATTTAGCTTCAATTACCAAATTAGAAATCATAATCTATTGGTTGAAAGAAACTTGTTATATAGAAACTTACATTTCTGTTCTTGATCTTGGCATTTACCTCGCCGCCCCCAGAGATTGTGCCACCGCTGTTGTCACCTTTTAAATCAAGAGAGCCCATAGAGGCAAGATTCGACGGGTCGAAAGCGTGCCTCCCAATCATTCCACCAGGACCTAATTCAGGACCAACTTGCCAAACCTGATTAACCTTTCCCTTTGCAACCAAATCAGCCGGAACCTTAACCCTAGCAAAGATTCTCAAAGTTCCTCCATCCCTCGCCGCCTCCTCGGCTTTCATATCCCAAACATCAAACGCCAATTTCGACGGAATCAGCGAACTATAGGAGCTAATGTTTAGCGTCTTCACAACGGCAACACCATTACCTGGATCCTTGTAAGCGACAAGGGTTTGAGCTCCGACCATACCGGTAGCCGTTGGATTAATCGCCCACGCGATCCATCCGCCAGGCTTTGCCGGCGGAGCAGAGAAGACGACGGCGAGACTTGTGTTGGAGGCATCGTAGGAATAGTGAAGGAAGGCTTTGAGTTGAGGGAGGTCAAGGCAGTGAGGGTAAGTTTTATCGCCGGAAAACGTCTGTGACTTACAGGTTTGTGAGACAGACGGTGAGATTAGCAGAGCCAAGAAAATGAAGGAGAGAGAGATTCTTACGGAAGAAGAAGACATTGTTGGATGAATTGTAATAACCGTAAAGGTTTTTGGCGGAATAAATAGAACTCTCTTTTTAAGTGGTGATAAAACTAGCATGTGTTTTGGTGTGTGATATTTAACATGGACTAGCCAATAATAGATTTTTCAGTTTTAGTTATTTTTTTGTTTAGCTTTTTGAAAATACATCAGAATGATGTAAGGAATCTAAAGAGAACAAATTCAGATTAAGTACGTTTTGATAGTTATACATTACACCAAAGAAGGACTTTGTTCACACCAAGAAGGATTTGTTCTTGGTTTCCTAAGTTTTTTTGTGTAAAATAAAATTATATATTTCCATAACAATTAAAGATAATGATTGTAAATTTTGTAAATGTTTGGAAAAAAATATTATATAATTTATCAGCATAAAAAAGATATATATCCAACATACTTTTTCTTATAATAAACTCTTTAACAGATTAGTTTCTTAAATGTGAATAACTATGTTAAATAGCCATAATAACTAATACCAACAACAACATCATCATGTCATCATAAACATCATCACCAACACTTTCATAATCATCATGCTTATCACCATCATTAGAATCACATAATTGTTTCAAACTAATATCATCATTTAAAGTGGCAAATCTAGAAAATGTTATTAGTACTCAAGACATAATAAATTGGGGTTTTTACTCTTTCTACCTTTTTCTATATTTTTCTTTTGTAGCTACACTTTAACAAAGTGATATACTACACATAACATGAGTGTATCTGGATTTACTTTTTACATTATCTTCAGATTGAACACTAGAAGCATAAAGTGCCTCAATTTTACAAAAACACAATATACATATACTTTGTTCTTTCATTTAATATCTCTTTGCCCAAAAAATATAGTTAAGAAGATTAAGAGTATTAAGAACACACAAGAGCACATAAAAAAGTTCAAGCCTTGCCTTGTTGAGATCTTCCCCACCAAGCCATTGATGGCCAAGCCTTCCGGTGACGGCATTTGTGACCTCCACAAGAGTTGTGCTAAGGAAGAAACCGAACGCGGTTGAACACCATCCCAAAGCCGTGCTTATGCTCTTTATATTCGACGGAGCTTCTCTATAGAAGAACTCTAGCATCCCTCCTAAAGTCAACATATCAGAGACACTTAGCATCAGATACTGAAACACAAGCCACAAAACAGAGATTCTGAAGTTGTTATGGACCGCTTCATGTTTCCTCTTGACCTCCACAATGGCTGCAACCGCCATCGAAACAGAGGAGAGAGCTAGGCCGAGTCCAATGCGTTTCAAATTGAAACTAGATGATCTATTGTTGCTGCCTAATGAGATCCTTTTTCCAAAGAATTCGTATAAAGGTATAGAAAAGAGCATGAAGATGAGAGGAATGGCGTTGAGGGAAGGTACGGGGATCTCGAAAGAGTGAAAGAGTTTCTTGTTCATGAGCATTCCTTGTTGTGCAGAGAAGGTAGATAGTTGTGCCACGCAACAGCTCATGACAATTGTGCTACCAAATATTGGTAAAAGACCCAAAAACGTTCTTGTTTCCTCAACTTCTGTTTCTGAGATGTTTTTGTTCAACATTGCTTTATCTATCCACCTGAAAAATTAAATTCACGTAGAAATCAAAAATTAAGTTTACGAGTTTTTTTTTTTTTGTTTCTTCAATAACTAAGAGGTTTTGGGCCTACGTCCGTACATCCCCTCTGGCCGAGGAACATAGTATATTAGACTCTTAAGGTATTTCAGCTCATTCATCATGGACTAAATGAGTGTTTGTATTTTCAGTTCACTTATACATTAGATTATGTCTCTTTAAAGCAACGTTCAATACTTACTTTAACTTGTTGTGACCAATGTTCTTGTCAGAAGGGATAAGACTTCGCATCATCTCTTCATCCAAATCAGATTTATTTCGGTTTCTTGCGGCAGACATAATCACAATTGCAATCTTTTTCAACGGACTTCCATTAGGACGCTTGAACCGATAAAACGGTAGCCCTACCGTAAAAATACAGAGCGCACTCGCTAGAATCCCAACCGATATATTGAAGCTCCACTTCCACCCTTTCTTCTCCTCGATCCACAACACAACGGTTACGGCCAAGAGGCATCCAAAGCATATAGAGAAGTATAACCAATCAAAGAATCTTGAGATCAGTCTTGGATTTCTTCTGTCAATTTGATCGCCTCCGTGAGTGGGCAACGAGGCCTTTATACCGCCCGTACCAGTAGCCATCGCATAGAGTCCTGTGAAAAGAATCACTGATTGAAGAGTTGAAGGTGTTTTACCTTTCTCGGGAAGTAACTTAGGGTTATGAGCTTGGAACGTCAACAAGATTAATCCCTATAAAATGATACAACCTTCAAGTTAATGTGATTATCCATTTCATCATTAAAATGCATTATCTAAATGGTAGATAACATTTAACTACCATGAGTTCAATGCAACAGAAGATGATGAAAGTTGTGAAATGAGTGAGGAAAGAGTCAGCTATAAAACCACCAAAAAGAGTTAGTAAAAAAGATGTTCCCATGAAATTAGTGACCATGTTTGCTGCTGTGGCTGGTGAATAATGCATCGATCCCATGAAGTATTTCACGAAATTGAATCCATTAGCTATGAACACTATGTTCTCCATCATCACCACAACTACATTTACCACACCAAATATATTATGACTTAGTAAAGATTTAAAACAAAATAAAAATTCGAAGTTTTGAGTTTAAAATATTTACCACAAACAATTGATGCAGCTCTTATCCCACCATGTTTGCCAGAGATTGCCTCTTTACCTTTCCAATCTTCAAACTTCTCATCCATATCATTCTCCATAGCTTTGTTATATGAATTGCTATGACTATGTGTATATGTACTTTCGATGTATCTTATGAACACGAGAATTCTAACTCATTATATAATAGTAAACAAGTATTTTTTTTTCTTTTTTTTGGTCAAAAGTAAACAAGTATTTATATGTAGCTAATATCAATCTAATTCTGACATAGTTACATGTGACATTTGTCAAACATGCTACCCAATTTAGACCTCCTTTTAATGAAAGGTAAAATATATAAATATATTTGTTGATAAATATGGAAATATAATAATCCACAAGATCAAATGATTATTTTAAAATATTAAAATTTATAACTTTAGCTTAAAACACTTATCATGATTTTTAATTTTTACAAAAGTATATATAGTTTAAGATATCTTGAATTCATATATGTAAATAAATGAACCATATATTTTACTCTGTAAGCACAATATCTTAAATTGTATAGGATAAAACTTGTTTACTCATCTGCAAAGACTTTCAAATTAGAAAATTTAGATAATTATAAAACTGGTTTCAATTATTTTTTTTATATTTTTTTTGGGCGCTAAAATGTAAATATCATATAAAATAAAATAAGGTATTACATGAATGCATTACTTAAACAAAAACAATGTTGGCAAAAAAACTAAAACAAGATTACAATTTTTTTCGATCTTGGATTTTTGTGATGCTATATTTTTGTTTTTTTTGGGAAAATAGCATAAAAATTTGAGGCAATTAGCTGTATGCTAGTTTTTCGAGAAATAATTAGCTCTCACATACACAAGTTTTTTTCTTTGCAAAACAAGAGAGAGAAAGTGCTATAGTAACAAATTTTGGACGAAAATACCCTCCAAAATATAAGGGAGATAATTTCATAGGAGATAGATACGACAGAGAATCTATAGTGGGCCACCACTTACACTACAAGAAAACAGTCGTTTTACGACTACGACAATAGTCACTAATTAGTCGTAAAATTGGATAATACGACTAGGTTACGACTAATACCCATAGTCGTAAATATTTAGTTGCTAAAATAAATAGTCGTAAATTTAGTCGCCATTTAACGACAAACATACGACTAATATATATGAGTCATATATTAGTCACTCATTAGTCGTAACATTTGATGACTATTTGGCGACTATGTTACGATTAATCAACACTCATATTAGGTCTGTTTAGTGCAGTCGTATACATAGTCGTTAATTTGTAGTGACTAAATGGCGTCTATTTTACGACTATAAATACGACTATTGTAAGACAGTCATTATTTAGTCGTTAATAAAATCGACTATATTGCGACTAATATACGACTTTTTTATGACTAATTGGCGACTATTGTTGCGACTAATATAAGAATTTGGCATTTCGGATTTTGTTTTCAAATTGTTTGGATTCCGATTTTGTTTTGAAATTGTTTGGATTCCGATTTTGTTTCATTTCTAAGTTTGATTCCATAACCCAAACAACATTAATCTAAAACCAAATAAAAAAAGAACTCCAAATCAAATAAAAGCCAAAACACATACAAAAGTACATCATTCACTATCAAAGTACACATACACACCATTCACAATCAAAGACACTTATCAAAAACTGAGAGAGTGATAAAGTTTTTGTTCATGATAAAAGAGAGATGAAAAGGAGAAACCTATGGATCATTTTGAGGAAGAGGCGAGAGAGGGTCTGTGGTTTCTTGAGGAGCTGAATGAGTGGCCATGAAGTCCAGGAAGTGCGGATCGGTTTGCCGCAGATACTTCTCTACCAAAGACAAGTGCGCGAGCTTCTCCTTTTGCTCAGCCGCCACTCGGGTTTGCTCAGCTTTACGGGCAGCTTCCTCAAGATCTCTCTTTTCATTATATGCTGCCTGCTCTTCTATCTTGCGTTGAGCTTCCTTCAGCTGTTCTTGCAGATCCAGAAAGGATGTAGATGAAGATGAAGACTGTCCATAGCACTTGCGCTTGTCAAGAGTCTCTTTGAGGCTTCCAATTCCATACGGAATTCCTCTAGAATCTATCTCAGTGGACTGTAAAAAAGTAAGAGAACAGCTGAGATTAGAGAATGAGAATTGAACTCCAGATTATATAAATGTAATTTGGAAAATTAAAACTTAACCTGCAGAAAGATGGTGGTGCAGTCCTCTGCTGTGAGCTCCCGGGGACGTGACTCGCCATCTGAAACACTCGAAGCATCTGCCTCTAGCTGAGACAACCTCAGTTCCAAATTCTGCTGGTAAGTTGTTGCTATTTTCTCCGCCTTCCGATCAACATACGTACCATCTGGCCTAGTATGGGTCTTGATGAAAACCTCACCAAGACTGACCGCTCTTCCCAGTTGCTCTTCCTGCATTGTAACCAAATAACATGTGTTAACCAGTCATAATGAAAAGATAAATAAATAACAGATATATGAAGTCACTGACCATTTCATCTTTGATTTGTTGAAACGACTTAGGGCCTGAGAAATGAACGTGAGGACCAAGTCCGCCACGGTCAGACTTGCGAGCTTTTGAATATGTTTCACTCCTCTTCTTCGCTTCTTCAGTGTCCCAGTAGGTGCACATTGTTTCCCAGAGAGTGTCACCAATCCATGGAGGTCGCTCTCGAGATGTCCTCGCTCCGCTAACCATATCTTTCATCCGGCGCTGACATATATCCTCAAAATAATATTGCACGGTGCCTGTTATCAAGGGATCCCAGTGGTGTGTTTTCTACAAAAATAAAAGAATTGTAAGTGATATTAAAAACAAGAAAAGTACTCTATATTAGA
The DNA here is from genome assembly GCA_019202795.1 of Arabidopsis thaliana x Arabidopsis arenosa. Taxonomy (NCBI): domain Eukaryota; kingdom Viridiplantae; phylum Streptophyta; class Magnoliopsida; order Brassicales; family Brassicaceae; genus Arabidopsis; species Arabidopsis thaliana x Arabidopsis arenosa. Next base: position 11,377,241 of record CM032920.1, on the reverse strand, counting down.
AGGATAAAGACAGAGAAAGAAAACAGTACCGCGAATTCGAGAAAGTATCTCTCTCTTCTGTCCACATGCACCAAAGTAAAGCTATAGTAGGGAGCATCAAATTTGCCAGTCCAAACTTTAGTAATCTTCCGAACTAGTGCATTCCCATGGTCACGAGTAAACCTCCATAAATATGAAACAATCAAAGAAGAAAAGAGGTTAATATAGTATATGAAACTTAAAAAATAAACAAGGATACAACAAGTCCATATATTTCAAGTTCATCACCCACCAAAGAACAAGATACAACAAGTCCACACACAAGTCTGCAACAAGTCGACATTATTCAAGATTATTACCCATCAGAGAAAAAGAAACAACTAGTCCACACAAAATTTAACTATGCAACAGGTCTGACGAATAAGTCAAGTAAATTAGCCATCATAGTGAGTCGCATCAACTCGTACTGAGGAGTCGCTTGAGGCTGTGGGTTGTTCTCCACTTCTTCTGAGTGAGTCGCATCAACTCCACGTGGTTGAGTTCCGGAGTTCTAGAATAGTTGCTGAGGCGGTGGATAGTCCCGGACTGTCGTTGCCTGACCTTGTAAATTAGCAGGTGGTACTTGAGGAGACTGCGTCGGAGGCACTTGGACCGCCGGAGTGAAGTTGTACTGACTGGGTAGACTATTAGGTCGTAGACCAGGCGTCGTCCCTACGACTCTCTGAGAAACGTTAGGCACGTTTCTTCTCCTTCTTCCTCGGCCACCCATCTGAGAGATCTGAGAGAACTGGGGAAGAAGATGGAAGTAAATCGATCGATTTCAGTGAGAACTGGGGAAGAAGAAGAAGAAGATCGAAGTAAATCGATCGATTGGGGAAGAAATCGATCGAACAGAGAAAGAAAAATTAGGGTTTTCAGAGAGAATTGGGGAAGAAGAAGAAGATCGAAAGAGGCGAAATGAGGAAAATTAGGGTTGTGTCGTTTTTGTTCGGGCGGTTCCGTCTACTGATGGGCTTGGGCCGAGTAAATTGGCCCATTAAATTGATTTTAGTCGCTACTTAGACGTCAATTAGTCGCATAAGTTAATATATATTCTGGGTTGTGTGTTATTGGGTTTGGACCGAGTAATTGGCTCATTTCATTTATTTTAATCGCTATTTAGACGTCAATTAGTCGCATAATGTGATATATAGTCGTTTAAAAGACGGTAAAATGTCGCATTTTTATTTAAAACATAATAAACATAAGTAGATAACCTTAACATATAAACATAATTAATATCATACAAAAAAACACTAGTACGAACATATAGAAAATATTTAGTAAGGTTCATCGGATTCTGGTTCTTCCTCATCAGAAGACGATAAATTGCATCGGAATTCATCTTCTGGTTCAGCATCGCAGACATCGTAATCGAGGACTATTGGGTTTGATCTCTCTACCGGATTGTCTAGTACAAGATCTTCAATTGTAGTCATCAAAACAGCATCATCATTTTCTGTTTGCAAAAGAGTCGGATCATTGGTTTCATATTCTCCTGAAATGTTTCCTCTTGGATTCACTTTTAGAACATTGAGCCAAATTTGCTTCGGTTTCTTTGTATATGGATATGGAATATAACAAACTTGATCTGCTTGAGAGGCTGTAGACATAAAAATTTGCATGAGATTTATAGATATATATATATATATATATATATATATATATATATATATATATATATATATGATATCAAGAATAAATGGTTGGTATACATAAGTACATACCTAGAATAAATGGCTCGTATTTATTGTATTTTCTCGATGATAGAACGTCTACTACGCCACCATTTCTCCTCCGAGTACCTCGACCGATTTTATGGTCATACCAGTTACACTTAAAAAGAGTGATCCTCAAATTGACCATGCCTTCATACTGGAGTTCAATAATATCCATTAAGGTTCCATAGAAATCCGCCTCATCTCATGCATCCGTGTAATTTTCACCTTTAACACACACACCATAATTACATGTCTTTCGTCCAGCTCCGTGCTTCTGCGTATGAAACAAATAACCTCTTGTAAAGTACATTGGCCAAGTTTTGACCTTGTTCAAAGGTCCATGGACTATCTCTTGAACCCAAGTAGGAAATGGATTCGTCGAGTTCCAATATGTAACCTGTATATAAATATAAACCAACATCAATACAAAAGTTGAAGTCCATTCATGTAGAAGTTATTTAATGACATACATAGTCTTTCACCCATAAATGATATTCTTCAGCTCTTTTCGTGGAGAGTTTTTTTTCGGTCAAATCTGGATATTTTGTAGATAAAAAATCCTCGAACATACTATGCAAAACAGAAACAAATATATTAGAAATTATCATGTATATTACAAATTAAAGAGTGATTTTAGGAGAATATCAACTTATATACCTCTCAATTGGTTGAAAATAGTCACAATTTCGTAAAACATATGCATGTGCGCATTGATAGTCTTTTTCGGAAAGCCATTCTTCATGCATTTCCCCACTTGGCCTCCCGACGTGAGTAAAAATAGTAGGTACTCCAGGGACATGATATACAGGTACTTCGCCTTCATCAAATCTAGTTAACCTGATCCAAATGAGTTAATTAAAAGTAATTCACATCAAAAATAGTGATCAATGCATTAAATTACCTTGATTTTGTTTGTATATGATCGGTAAAGTAGTGCTCTGAGAAATAAGCAATCTCGTCATTTATATATGATTCAACAATTGATCCTGCCGCATATCTTTTGTTCTTTGCTTTTCCTTTCAACTTTTTGAAAAACCTCTCAAAAGGATACATCCACCTATATTGGACAGGTCCACCCAATTCAGCTTCGTACGGGAGATGTATAGGCAGGTGCTCCATCACATCAAAAAATGATGGTGGAAATATCTTCTCCAAGTTGCATATGATTAGGACAATATTCTGCTTTAAAATCTGAACACGACTACTCTGCAAAGTCCTCGAACATAAGTCCCGGAAAAATGCTCCAATCCCTATACATACAATTAAGAGGTTAAGTGTATCATCAAAACATGTTTAAAGATAAGTAGAATAAATACTATATGGAATGTGTGATTATTAGTACCTGATAACGCAATGTGGACGTTCCGGTCTAGGAGTTCTGCAAAGATAAATGGAAGTAGTCGCTCCATAAAAACATGGCAATCATGACTCTTCATGCCTGAAAACTTGCCATTCTCCATATCAACACAACTAGCCAAGTCTGACGAATAACCATCTGGAAATTTAACCGCATGTTTCACACATTCCAATAAACTTGTTTTGGCAGCTGCTGTCAATGTGTAAGCTGGAAAAGGAGCTTTACCCCGACTATCAATATGTAACTGTGGCCGAGAACAAAATTGTTCTATATCCAATCTTGACATGATGTTGTCTTTTGATTTACCCTTCACATTCATAAGAGTATTCATAATGTTGTCCAAAAAATTCTTCTATGTGTGCATCACATCAATATTATGACGAAGATTGAGGTCCCTCCAATACGGCAGCTCCCATAGTATGCTTTCCTTGTGCCAGTTATGTTGCTTCCCATAACCAGGCATCTTCTTTTCGTGACCGTTTCCACCGACGTCCTTGGTACATGGTGGATTTACACCATTTAACTTCTCGTAATAAACTTGTTCACCGGTCAAAGATTGAGGTGGATACTCTTTAGATGCGTCTCTTCCTCTTAGGAAGTCTTTTTTGTTCTTCCTTAATGGATGACCGTGAGGAAGAAATCTTCGGTGACAATCAAACCAACACGTCTTCCTTCCCTTAGGTAGATAAAAAGACTTTGTATCCTCCATACAAATTGGACAAGATAATTTTCCATGGGTGGTCCATCCTGATAACATGCTATATGCAGGAAAGTCGCTTATCGTCCACATCAGCACTGCCTTCAGATTAAAATTTTGATTCAAAGATACATCGTATGCATCGATCCCAGTAGACCACAACTCTTTTAACTCCTCAATAAGCGGTTGGAGGAAGATATCGAGACTAGCTCGCGGATGATTAGGCCCTGAATTCAGAATTGTAAGAAACAAATACTCTGTATTCATGCACATACCAGGGGGTAAATTGTATGGAGTTAGGATCACTGGCCACAACGATTGATTACGAGACATGCCAAATGGATTGAACCCATCTGTGCATAATCCAAGATAAACGTTACAAGGTTCTTCGGTAAACCGGGGATGTTGCTCTTGGAAATATTTCCACTCGGCCGCATCTGAAGGATGATTCATTTCTCCCTCCTTTGATTGATGCTCTGCATGCCATCGCATTGCCGCTGCTGTCTTGTGGCTTTGATACATTCTCTTCAATCGGTCACCAATAGGTAGATACCACATACGACTATATGGTACTTTGGTTCTTCGACGGTCATCCTTAGGCTTCCATCTTTGTGCACCACAAAACCGACATTGATCCTCCTTTTCATTTTCTTTCCAGAAAAGCATACAATTGTTCATACAAACATCAATTGTATGATAAGGAAGACCTAAATTGCGCATCAATTTCTCGGTATGGTAAAGCGAACCGGTTGCCTGGTTTCCTTCTGGTAAAAAATCTGTCAACATTTGGTAAACCGAATCCACACATTTTTCACTCATATTATGATCCGCTTTGTTTTGCATGACTCGATAGCGCTAACGATAACTGCGACTGGCCTTCACGACAACCATCGTATAATGGATTTTTTGCACCTTCTAACAAGTCGTAGAATTTCTTCGAATGGTTTAGTACCGGTTCTTCCACATTCTGATAACTAACATCCTCATAATAGTTATCATCAACCCCCATATTATAACGAAATGCATCATTCACCATATCCACATATGGATCTTCTGCTACATTACCCCCTACTTCATAATTCTCACTTACATACGTCCTATCAATGTAACTTGGTCCTATATCCATATTGAGTTCCTCTCCATGTTTATACCAAACATAATAATCTACCATAAATCCATGACTAAACAGATGACTCATAACTCTTCTACCCGAGATATGTTTATTGTTCTTGCAAACACTACAAGGACAGTGAAATTTACCGCGATTACTCTGGACTATAGGCTGGCTATCAATATATATCATAACATACATCATGATATCGCAATATATATTATGATATATGTTAAAATATCGTGATAAATAAATAAATATCAAGATTTTTAAATATATATCATGATATGTTGATATCTGAGATAGTGGTAGTGATAGGGAGAGAGAGTTTGTTGGCGACGGCGAGGGGTGGGGATTATGGTGGATGTGGAGGATGAGTGAAGTAAATAAGACATTTTGGTGGATTGTATCTTAGTGAAGAAGGTATTGATGGTGATGTGAGCGGAGAATATGTTAGCGGTGGAGAAGGAGGAGGAGGTGGTGATGGGATGGGAAAGAGAGCATAGTGAGACAACATAAGTGAAATACGGTGACAACAAATGAATTGGGAGATAAATATGTTTATCCATCACTGGTCGATGATAGCATCGCCGGTTTGATCCTATATCATTTCTGATATATGTCCTTCGATAACATGAACGACATCAAATTCGCTACGTCTTTGTACCGAGAATTTTGTTAGGTTTATTGAGTGCATTATGATCAGAAAAATACAACGAATTTAATGAATTAAAAATATCATAATTTTATATGCAATCAGTTTCAAAATTTAGAAAAATCATTTGTTTGGGGTTTTCATAAAGTAAGGAAAAAAAATAAAAAAATAAATAATAAAAGAAAGAGAAACGAAGAAAGAAGGAAGAAGGAAGGAATCGTTTGGTTTTGGGGGCATTTTTGTCTTTTTGTCCTGTTTTCAAAGGATCACTTATTTACAAGTTTGCTATTGATCCTTTGACTTAAATACTTCGCAGTCTTAGGGTATGCAGTGTAATTACTCTAAAAAATTTCTCTTCTTTGTGTGCCTGCGAAAAGTGATGGTATTTCTAATCTCACTATCAATATAGATGAAGATTGTCGACATTGAAAGGTGTTGAGAGTTGTTATAAACATTATTTTCTTGTTAACTTTTTGAAGAAGCGTTTGAATTAAATATTACGATAAATGTTTAGTATCGATTTATAATTCCCAAATCCATTGTTATTGAGATGCGTTAGTAAAACGAGGTTGAACCACAAAAATAGAATAAGCTAAGTAAACAAGCAGCAAGAAATGCAGTAATGGAAACTAAAAATTTATTAATAAACTTAAAGGCATTGAATATCAGGCTATTTTGTGTGGATTCATGAGAATAGAAACACACAAAAAAAAATAGTAGCAAATTATAGTTGGTTTAGAACTCATTGTAAAACCAATTTAGTGATTTTTTTAATAGCGGTAATCGTCAATAAAATGTGGATCATTATGCCATCTTGTAAAAGATGACAAAAGGAGATACTCTCACTCAGCTGAAGAGAAATTTTGGTCTCGATTCTTAATAGAAGATGTTATATTCATACTTTCTTTATTATAGTAGACTCACAAATTATTGAACTTAAATGGGGTAGTTACTAGGAGATTGTACAGTATGTTGCGAATGATGGAGTCAAAACGCTTTTGACCCACCGTTCCCTCTCGTAAGGTGCACCACGAGACCTTAGGAGCAAAAAAATCTAGTGCATGTCATCCTTCTCTGGCAGTCCACGACTCCGAAAGGAAAGCTCGAATTACAGCCCTAGTGAAGAAGGCAATGCATCTCAGGATATGACTACCAAAAGTTTTAGATATGGACTCCTACCTTGCAGCTGAGTTCCTGGGTTCCTGGGATAATATCCTAATGTATCCGACTCACTGGATAGTATACCTGACAAACAAACTAGATGTTTACGATATGTGTGAATTTGTTTTATCACGCATCACATAAATCTAAAGAGACTCTCTACCTTTGGAATTCCAAAGCTTAAGTGTCGGTGGCAACTTTTGGGAGTGACCTATCACTTACACCCGAGACCAGCCCATGCCGAGGAGAATTGGTGTGCCCAGGAGTAGGGAGTGGTCACTTCATCTATATATATATACCCTTGCTAAACATTTAATACACTGAACTACCTAAAAAAACATTAAACGCAAAGCATGTGGATTGTTTACTAACCTCATTTGTTACCTACATAAAACATTAACTACATGCTACGAACATGCATGATTAGGCCACTAATCTTGTCATCTTGTAATGATAAAGAGCTAAATAGCCTCTACGAAGCATAAGAGTAGTAGAGCTAAATACCCACGAGTGGACCGAGCACAAGAGACTCATAACACTCTTTTTTTTTTTTTTTTTTTTTTTGGTAAAAACACTCCTTTCTGTCATCCCAAGATAATCTGCCTGTAATTGTTTTGCAGGATCTGTCATACTCTCCAGAATTTGAACTGGCACATACTACACAATTTTCGAAGTTTGACGCGTAAGCAATCCTGAAAATCACCCCAAACAATGTTTCTTTTCTTTATCAAACGTGTATTGACAATTTTATATTTAAAACTATAACCTTAGTTCATTTATTATGGTCTCCATTAACTTTTGTTGAACTTTCTCCATATTGCTTTTGTCTCTTATTTAGTACTAACTATATGTACCCATCTGATCTAATGTCACCAATCGTGTTTTGAATTAATATATATATATATATATATATATATATATATATATATATATATATATATTATTGTAGATAAAGTAAATAAAGAAAAAAAATAAAATATAAATACTTAAATATACACAAACAATTAAAATTTAAAATTTAATTGAAAATACCTATTAATTTGGTGTAACACCTTACTTTAGTAAGATTTCTTAGAATTATTTATTACATATCTCTTAAACATATTTTATGAAATACAAATCTATAGATACCTAAATTTACATAATATTTTCTTCTCAACTATTAGATTAAAATAATATTTTAAATTCATATTGTGTTACCTTATCTTACAAATTAATATATATTGAATTTCTTACACCTATTTTCAAAAATAATTATATTTTATTATTTAAAAATTAATTTTTATGTGCCTTTTCTACTTTTCTTTTTAATACGAAGTTGTTATTTCTTCGTATTGCTTCAACTTTTCGATGATATATCCGCGTGTTATGTATTCTGACATGAAAAGATGCATGGATCGAGCTTCTTGGCTTATAACCTTTTAGTCAAAATAAATAAATAAGAGTTTAACGCTTTTACTTATTCTATAAGCAAAAAAACATGAATCCGAGTCAAGGTAAATCTTTTAATTCGGAATATAAAATGGTACATATCTTAAAATAGATATATGTGTTTGAATGTGAGATACATATAATTTATTTTTTATATATATAACTACAATTGTTTTTTTTATAACTTTCAAAGCACTATCGATTCATTTTCTATCATCTAGGATGAGGAAATCCTTTCAACTCTCGTTTACCATTCTTATTGTCTTCACAATTGTTGTACTAGGTTTGTATTGACATTTAGTATTGTCTTAATTTATTACATATCTTTTTTCGAAGAAACAAGTTTGGAATACTATATTAATTCTTTAAAATATCAATAACTATGTTATATAAATTTGTACCAAATATTCTTTATTTTCGAATTTGACAATATCGAGTTCTGCTCTTTTTTTTAAATCCATATCAGATCTAACTAAAAATATAAGTTCAAAATTTTTGTACTAGACCTTAGAAATTATAACCCCAAAGATACTTTGAAATTTCTTCACATCTTGAACAATTCCTTAGTTTTTAAATTCAAATGGTCTTAATATATTTTGAAAATTATTGTGATATCAATTGATTAAACATCTTTCTATTGCTTTTTTTTGTCGTCAATAATTCTTTTCCATTTGTGTTGCATTAGCATAGATAAATGTTTCAAACTGCATCTATTGTTTTAAAAGTATGGGTGCTATATAAATTTACATGTAAATTTATATGTACATTCAAATTATTTTAATATAGTAATTGGTTTTAGTTACAAATGTTTTTTTCAAAAATAATTAATGGATGATAAAAAATATTTAGTATTTTATATATGTAAATGTCTTTAAACATCTATCTTCACAATAGAAAGATAAAATATTACTTTCTCATTTTCAATGCATAAACTAAACTTTATATTGTCAAAGCATTTAGCCATTTACCATAACAGGAGTGGTTGGAAATGTGGAGCAAAAAAGCCAAGATTGGTGTTGGAGCGTTGTAAACAAAGACCGTTGTCTTCAGAAAGAGTGTGAATCTCTGTGTTTGAAAAAAAATCCAAAAGGAAAATTTATTTGCGCACCTTCAACCCCGGGAGGACCTTTTCAATGTCAATGTCGTCATCCTTGCCGTTAAGTGTTTTTTGTTTCAAAACAAAAAAATCTCAAATAATGCAAAGACATGTTTAGAATATGTGATTTTGCTAAGATATGTTTTTACGATAATAAAAGGTTTTTTATTATTATTACTAGGTTATGAACCCCCGCGATGTCGCGGGGGAACTCATTTTCAACAAATATATTTGATTGTGTTTATGTATTAAATTGTTATGATAATATATTCAAAAATTTGAATTATTACATAAAATTAACTATGTTTTAAAGTTATACCATAAATATTTTTCAAAGATGTTAAAACAATTTATGAATAAAAATATAAAAAGAAGAATTATGATTAAAAATACTTTTGAAACATTTTTTATAAATTTAAAATTATTTATAAGTGAATAAATACATAAAGAAGAATTTTAATATAGAGATAAGAAATTCTAACGGTCAAAACCTAAAAATATGGATGGAGTCGGTACTCAGCACGACTTGTGGGTGACTAAGAACTTCGTCCGAGAATTGGTGTTTTTTGTTTGTCCATTGTTCTTTAAATATAAAATTAATATTTATTCTTATATATATTCGAAAAATATAAAATTTGATGGCGTAAATACAAACAAATAAACATTTACAAGATCTCATAAATTTATATTTGTATTGATAAATTAACTGAATAAAAAAACTTTTTCCTTGAATATTCATGTGACGAATTGGAATCATTGCTTTTTTCTAATAATGGAGATGATTTCTGGATTACTATACCATTTGAAACGGTTTATTTGACGCTTACCACATTTAAAGCGCCCAATCACAAGCGCCACATGAGGATGTCTTCTCATATTCGTACTTTGTAATGGTGCTAACTCAGCATTCTGTCTTGGTATGCGTGGGGATAGCATTTCTCTTCTGCATGTCCATAGAGTTTTGAAAATTTTATTTCGTTGTATACAATCCATATATATTGCCTTAAGATAGAAAGAATAATTGTTGCCATATAAAATAGTTAAGTAAAAAAATTTACTATATAATCCGTCCAATTCTAAGAAAATAATTGTTAGTATCTTCATTAGAATTTTATATTTAAAGTTGATTAAAACTTTACCATTTTTATAATCATTCCAAAAAACTTTGGTTAAATCAAAAATGAAAAAAAAATTTTGATATTAAAATAATGTATGTTTAGAAATAGTTTAGAGAATAAAGAATTTAGATCTATTTTACAGATTTTTTTTTTGGATTCATCATAAAACAAATAATCCATGTTAAAGAACAAAAATTTGGAAACTACTTAGGAAGAAGGACAAATATATAGAGTTCAAAAGTCACAAACATTTAAATAGACAATTAATCAAACAAACAGTTGTGACGAAAAAATACACAACCGTAAACTGAAGACACATAACTTTAATTGAATAGATGCAACTATAAAAACACAACCGTAAACTGAAAAAAATGACTATAATTGAACAAATAGAACTTTCCCCAAAAAATAAACGTCAATATTTTAACGAAAAGATGCGATAAAAAGACACAAATTAGGAAAAATAATCGTCAATATTTTAACAGAAAGTTGCGATAAAAAGACACAACCGAAAAAATAACCATCCACAAAAAAAAGTAACCATCAATATTTTAACGAAGAGTTACGATAAAAATATACAACCGAGAAAAACTAACCGTCAATATATTACAGAAAAATTACGATAAAAAGACACAACCGAGCAAAAATAACCGTTAATATTTTAACAAAAAGTTGCGATGGAAAGACACAACCGAAAAAATTAACCGTCAATATTTTAACGGAAAGTTAAGATAAAAAGACACCACTGAAAAAATAACCGTCAACGAAAAAAAGTAACCGTAATTATTTTAACAAAGAGTTGCGATCAAAAAGAAACAACCGAGAAAAAAGTAACCGTCAATATTTTAATGAAAAGTTACGATGAAAAGACACAACCGAAAATATAACCGTCAACGAAAAAAGTAACCGTAATTATTTTAACGGAAAGTTGCGATAAAAAGACACAAACGTAAAAAGTAACCGTCAATATATTAACGAAAAGTTTCGATAGAAAAATACACAACCGAAAAAATAACTGTCAACGAAAAAAGTAACCGTCAATATTTTAAAGAAGAGTTGCGATAAAAAGACACAACCGAGAAAAATAATCGTCAATATTTTAACGGAGTGTTGCGATAAAAAGATACAACCGAGAAAATACCGTCAACATTTTAACGGAAAGTTGCAAGAAAAAGACACAACCGAGAAAATAACCGTTAATATATTAACGGAAAATTACGATACAACCGAAAAAATAACCGTCAATATTTTAACGGGAAGTTGCGATAAAAAGACAAACAAAAAAAAGTAATCGCTAATATTTTAGCGGAAAAATGCAATAAAAAGATACAACAAAAAATAACCGTCAATATTTTAACGAAGAGTTGCGATAAAAACATAACCGGAAAAATAACAGTCAATATTTTAACGGAAAACTGCGATAAAAAGACGCAACCTTTTAGAAGTGCAAATGACATTTATTGGAAACGACATAACCGTAAAAAATAACCGATTAAAACAAAAATTGCGATAAACGATAAAAAGACACAACCGAGCAAAAATAACCGTTAATATTTTAACGAAAAGTTGCGATGGAAAGACACAACCAAAAAAATTAACCGTCAATATTTTAACGGAAAGTTAAGATAAAAAGACACCACTGAAAAAATAACCGTCAACGAAAAAAAGTAACCGTAATTATTTTAACAAAGAGTTGCGATCAAAAAGAAACAACCGAGAAAAAAGTAACCGTCAATATTTTAATGAAAAGTTACGATGAAAAGACACAACCGAAAATATAACCGTCAACGAAAAAAGTAACCGTAATTATTTTAACGGAAAGTTGCGATAAAAAGACACAAACGTAAAAAATTACCGTCAATATATTAACGAAAAGTTTCGATAGAAAAATACACAACCGAAAAAATAACTGTCAACGAAAAAATTAACCGTCAATATTTTAAAGAAGAGTTGCGATAAAAATACACAACCGAGAAAAATAACCGTCAATATTTTAACGGAGTGTTGCGATAAAAAGATACAACCGAGAAAATACCGTCAACATTTTAACGGAAAGTTGTGAGAAAAAGACACAACCGAGAAAATAACCGTTAATATATTAACGGAAAATTACGATACAACCGAAAAAATAACCGTCAATATTTTAACGCGAAGTTGCGATAAAAAGACAAACAAAAAAAAGTAATCGCTAATATTTTAGCGGAAAATTGCAATAAAAAGACACAACAAAAAATAACCGTCAATATTTTAACGAAGAGTTGCGATAAAAACATAACCGGAAAAATAACAGTCAATATTTTAACGGAAAACTGCGATAAAAAGACGCAACCTTTTAGAAGTGCAAATGACATTTATTGGAAACGACATAACCGTAAAAAAATAACCGATTAAAACAAAAATTGCGATAAAAAGACGCAACCAAAATAACCGTAAAAAAATAACCGATTTAAACGAAAGGTTGCGATAAAAAGACGCAACCGTTCAGATGTGCAAATGGTATTTATTAGATTGCTATTATATATAGATTGTATGTTTATTATGAGAAGTTTTATTTATATCCACATGAGAACATAATTATGTTTTTGATTTCAAAAGTATTATACCAACCTCATTAGGACACACTAATTGTAATATATGACATTGAAAAAATGAATTTGATTAAGTACTAATATATCGAAACTAATTTGATAAATTACGGTGGTTATAAGAAAGTGATTAGATTACTGGGTAGAGGAGGATATTTTCAGTTTCATCGAACCTATTACATGTTGTGTGGTGATGTACATGAGAAGTGACGATATCATTAGCCGGTCCTGAGAATATTGGGGTCAAATACGAAACAAAATTGGGAGCCCCGACGATTGTTTTTCATTTGGCTGCACTCGGGACTGGCCCTGGCGTATGCCGTTTACACTTTCATGTTTACTGTTATTAATAAAAGGTCAGGATTTAAGAAAATTATTATGATTCGATCATAATTAAATCAGTGTTTCTTCTGTTTAATTTTTATTATTAGTAATTCAGTAATCAAACGGATATTTTGATCTCTGTTCTAATTAGAAAATGTCACTTGCACACTTTCTTAATTTTGGTAGAATCACAAATTATGGAACTTAAATGGGGTAGTAACTATTTCTTCCCATTATTACATGACACATCAACCAACTTGAAAACCACAACACAAAAAAACCATTACGCAACTTACTTGGTTTAGACTTCCACTACATGCATAGCAACTTACCTAAATTGAGGAGTTCTCTATAGACAAGACAACATACTTTGTTCTTTTGCCTAATATCTTTTCGCCCAGAAAATATAATTAAAAAGATTAAGGGTATTAAGAACACCTAAAACTACATAAAACAGTTCGAGCCTCGACTCATTAAGATCGTCGCGGAGCCATCCCGTGATGCCATTAACGACCTCAACAAGAACCGAGCTGAGGAAGAAACCCATTGCGGTAGAGCACCACCCTAACGCGGTGCTCATGCTCCTCATACTCGCTGGAGATTCTCTAAAGAAGAACTCTAACATTCCTCCAACAGTCAACATATCCGAGAAACTCAACAAAACAAATTGAAGCTCTAACCAGAACACAGAAATTTTGATGTTGTTGTGAACCGCTTCATGTTTTCTTTTGACCTCCACAATGGCTGCAACAGCCATTGAAATAGTGGTGAGAGCTAAACCGGATCCTATACGTTTCAAGTTGAAGCTGGACGATCTTTCGCTATTGGATAAGATCCTTTTTCCGAAAAGCTCGTATAAAGCTAAAGAAGAGAGCATGCACAGTAGAGGAATGGCATTTAGGGAAGCCACGGGGATCTCAAAGGAACGAGAGAGTTTTCTGTTTGTCACCATGCCTTGTTGAACGGAGAAGGTTCCCATTTGTGCGACGCAACAGTTCATTACAATTGTGCTCGCAAATATTGGTAGAAGAGCTAGAAACGTTCTTGTTTCTTCAACTTGTGTTGCAGAGATCTTGTTGTTGAGCTTTGCTTTATTCAAAAACCTGGAAATTATAGTTTACATGATAATTAAATACCGATCCCAAAAACTAAATAAAAAACTAGGATCTATTTTCACTAAATTAGTCATTAATCATTAGTATATACATTAATACATGTTATAACGACTTCGAATATCACATAGATAATAAATAAAAATTAGCTTTTAAAAATATATTAACCACAATCTATGGGCTTCGGAAAATATTCAGTTCTTTACTATATAACAAAAGTCGTTTATCAAACTTAAATAGTCTAATTTTCAATCAATATACGAATTGTAAATATTTTTTTAAAAAAAACACAAGTGTATCAAAATCCACAAATCCTTTATTTTTGATGTTAATATATGTTTCTTTTGTTAATTATAAAGGAACGATTTATAAGGCCCCAAACTGTGGTTGTGCCACTTCTCAAGGCCGTTCCTGATTCTCGTGGAGAAAAAGAACAAAATAAGAAAAAGATGTGTTTAGAGTAATTACTTGAACTTGTTGTGATGAATGCTTTTGTCGGTAGAGTTATGATTCTGTGTCACCTCTGCATCCGTTACAAACCTATTTCGGTTTCTTGTGGCAGAAACAAACACATTCACAATTCTGGTCAAAGGACTTCCTGCTGGGCGCTTGAACCGATACATCGGGCATCCCACAACGAAAATGAAGATCGCAGAGGCTAAAACCGCGGTAGAAATATTGAAGCTTGTGCTCCATCCTTTGTTCTCCTCGATCCAAACCATAAAGGTAACGGCCAAGAAACCTCCAAGGCAGACAGAGAAGAAATACCAATTGAAGAATCCTGAGATCAGCCTCTGGTTTCTAGTACCAATCTGGTCGCCTCCATGAGCAGGCAACGACCCCTTGACACCTCCAACACCAATAGCTATTGCATAAAGTCCGGTGAATAGAACCGTTGATTGAAGAGTCGAAGGTTTTTTACCTCCTTGAGGTTGTAACTTAGTGATATGAGCTTGGAGTGTCAACATGATCAAACCCTATCAAAAAAAGAGTAAACTTGTTCTATTTAAAAAAAAAAAAAAGACTGTTAAGCATGATTTAATAGAGTTTTTTTAATTACCAGGAGTTCAATGAAACCAAAGAGGACAAAAGCGGCGAAGCGAGTGAGAAAAGAGTCCGCAACAAAACCACCGAAAATAGTGAGCAAAAACGATGTTCCTATGAAATTAGTCACCATGGTTGCTGCTTTGGGTGATGAGTAATTCATTGATTTTGTAAAGTACATCATGAAGTTGGTTGAATATGCTAAGAACACCATATTCTCCATCGTCTCTACAACTATCCATTAGACCACACCAAACTCATGAATATATAATGATATTAGTAATTGTTAAATGGTTTTTTTTTGAGTTTTAGAAAGTTACCACAAGCAATGAAAGCAGCTTTAATCCCACCATGTTTGCCAGAAATTGCCTCTTTACCTCTCCAATCTTCAAACTTCTCTTCAATCTCAACCTGCATCTCTTTGTTCTCTTAGATTAACTATGAATGGATATATATTTTTGTGTTTATATTTGGTTTATACGTTTCGTATACCTTGAAGTTACCGATGGTAGGTTGCTTCTTGGTTTTAGTATATAAAGAACTAAGGAGAAACTGCGTGAGAGATGTGAATTAAGAGAAGAAACGGAAAGCAATTACTATCTATTGACCTCTTTCACTAGTGTCCACTACTTTCAAGTTTGGTTTGTTTTTGTTTGGACGGTTGCAAATAATTACAATATTTTTGTATTACTATATGAATTACATATAATATTATCACGATTCTCAACGGTTTTTTTACATTTCTCAGAAAAAAACTTTAACCTAGTAAAATTTGAATTTTGAAAAGAACATTTATTCGCCGAGGTCTCTCATAACTACGTGGTTTAGTCCTTTGTACGGCACCTCGTACGTTGGAGTTCCACTCCTCCATATCATAAAAAGGCCAATGGACCATGATAGCCAATAAATGTAATAAAAAAAAACACGTGTATTGAGACCATATTTTTTCGTCTAATGGTATTTGATAATCATTTCACTAATAATAAAACTATTGTTTTTTTTTTTGTTATTTGTGAATTTTCTAAATTATCAAATTATATAATTATAGTATATATATATATATATATATATTCTTCATATTTTTAGTTGGATGATCTTGTGGCAATGATATACAGAAAATCAACTTTATTTACAGGTTGATTGGTAACGACGGTTATTTTTGGCTTAAAAGACTTTGACTACAGAGATGTTGGTTGTTTACTGTTGAAAATTTTATGATTGATTGGTAAAGATTATATCTGCAAAAAATGTGACTTAAATAATTTAAGTTATACCAAATTTAAATTAAGACAATGATATAACAACGAATTTATGTATAAAAATTGCGTGTTTATCATATTTTTTCATATTGGCATCAAGTTTAATATATTGTTTGTTCTCTTTTATATAGAAAAATAGATCTTAAAATAACTGAAAAAATGAATTGTAAATTAATTTGAACTCTATTTTAATTAATTCATAAATAAATTTTAGAAATTATACATTTGGAGGATAAGAAAGAGAAAAAATTTTTGTTTTTTTTTTAAATTTCTAAAGTCATGTTTACCTGACTTTAAAAAAAAAACTCAAAACAAAGAGTAGAAAAACAAGAGAATGCTATGAAGGGCTAAAATTATATTAAGCTGAAAAAGGATGATTGGGAAAATAAACTGTGAGGATTTTCAAAAAATTTTAAAATCTTAAAAGTGCTTGCTAATTAACCCCTTAGTTATTTTATATTCTTATATTGAAATTATTTTTTAATGGAATTGATGCTGTCGTTACTAAATGATATCGAAGTTTCAACTATAGAGTAAAGAAAAAGTGATATTGGATATCATATCAAAGGTTCATGTATCTACCATTTCTTTCCCTCTTATATTCAGAATAGAAATATGCCAAACAAATAGATATATGAGTGTTTTAGACTTGCAAGGAAAGGAAAAATACATACACAACCTTTTTATTACTACCAAAAAGCTTTATATTTGTTGTGGAATTTTTTTTCTTAATTGGGTTCAAATACTAAAAGATAAATTTCTTGAAAAAGCGTAAAAACATTATAAAAACATTAGGACACATGTCTGAATTTTCGAAGGGGTTTTAGATGGTTAAGCTATTGGTATGTACTCCTCGTTGAATCATATGATTGTATTTGTAGAGTACTTCATATATCTCTAAATTTTGACTGATATGCTTGATAAATTTGTGAAAATATAAAGATCCAAACACTTAATTTACATAATAGCTTGGGAAGCGCAAAAAATCAGAAGTCAATTCGCGTAGTAAAATTAAGTATAAGCGGTCACAAAAATCTCGTTAAAATGCATTCAAGATATATTACTATAAAAACAACATATTCATTTTGATTACATATATGCAGTCATTGATTAGGATAATGTTGATTGTTTTCTTCTGCGTTAAGTTACATTTATTTCGATCTTCAATGTGTGTACAAGATCATTCCTTCGTATAATTCAACCCTTACCGCATTGATTTCACCAACTTTAGCTATTGGTGTCTTCTCCTTATCATTTGTAAAGTAGAACTTGTACATCCCCAAGTTTTGACTGATATGCTATATTTGATAGCTGTATTACATGTGAAGTTATAAAAATTTGAATAAGTAATTTACATAATTTTCTTGGTAGCATTAGACAATTAATTGACAAGTCAACTCGCATCCCAAAATTTTAAATATATACAGACACGAAAATCTCGCCGAAATTTACTCAGTGCGGATATGTCTAAATATCATTCTAATGCGAATGTACGGAGGATATTTCCAAACATTCGTGTTTTTAGCGGGTATGTCTTGTCTATCATAACTAGCACATCATGCTAAAAAGAATTTTTACGACGTTACACTATCGTGATATAATCTTACCAAGCAAAGCAAGTGTTATAGCAAGTTGATCAAGCACTAAAGTACTCATAGAACTACTTAAGGACTTTCCCAAAAAAACAAAAAAAAAATCTACTTAAGTTATATTAGTAATTTAGTATATAAAACAACTATATAAAAATTTTCTGTCAAGCGAGAAATTTAAACAATTTAATAAATATCAAGAAAACATTGATAACTATTTTGCTCTTATTAATCTAATTAATCTAATCAATCTAAGCCCAAAGCCCAAAGCCCAAAGACTCAACCAACATTATTTTTAATAACTCTTTTCAAATAAATAAAAATATTTCACCCACATTTATAAAATATAATCATAAACAACCCATCGAAATGAAAGAGTATGTCACAATTGTTAAGTTTTCAATGACACACTTATTTTAAAACAGTGAGAATATGTCATACTACATCCTTAAAAAATCACAAGCAATTTCTGGTAGTAGAATTAAAAACCTATGAAATAAAAATATAGTCAGTTTTTATCAAATTGATGTTACGATTACCAGAAGTTGAAATTAAGCGTAAATTGTTAATTTTAACTTATAAAGCAGAATAAATATTGAGACATGCAACAACTAAAAATTTTATTGACTATATTTTTAGAGTGCACTCAATGCGGATATATTAAAACATCTCGTCAAACTATATTTAATGCGGATATATGCGGACATGAAAATCTTGTCAAGATGCATTCAGTGCGGATATGTCCAATCATCATTCTACTGCGAAAATCCGGAAGACGTAGCCAAACAGTCATATTTTAGCGGATACATCTCGTCTACCATAAATAACACATCGTGCAAAAAATATTTTTACTATATTACAATATAATCTTACCACGCAAAGCAAGCGGCATGGCGGATTGATTCATTTTAGGGTATTACTATAAAAACATATTCATTGTTAATCTAATTAATATAAAGCCCAAATATGCAAATGACATTGGTATGATTTACTATTTAACTAAGAAACAAGAAATTTTTTTATTCGCATGTAAAAATTATAAACATAAACAACCCAAAAAAATGAAGGAGTATGTCACAACTATTGATGTGCTAATAAAAATTTTTTTTAAGAAAAAGTGTGAATGTGTCACCGTACATCCTATAAAATCAACATCAATTTTTGGTATTAAACTAAAAATCTTTCTTTTAAAATATAGTAAATTTCAGTCAAATTGAGGTTGAGATGAGCAGAAATTGACATTAAGCTGAAACTAAAATTTAAGAACTTCAATCATATAAAGCTGACTAAATTTTTGGATGTGCAAAACCTAGAGTTTTATATTACTTAGATTTTCAAATTTTTTCCTATGCGTATATCTCCAAACATCTCGTTAAAGTACATTCAGTGCAGATATATGCAGACACAAAAATCTCGTCACAGTGTATTCAGTGCGGATATGTCCAAACATCTTTCTAATGCGAGAATACGGAGGAGACTAACAAACAGTCGTGTTTTTAGCAGATACATCTCATACCATAAATATCACATCATTTCGAAAAAAAAGTTTCATTTAGAGCGTCGCAATAGATTTTTCTAAGCAAAGCAAAGCAAGTGGTATGACAGGACGATGCAATAGTTTATATAAGTCAATATATTAAAGGTATTACTATAAAACACTTATTCAGTTTTACTATCTTAAATATGTCACTGATTGTGAGTATGAGATATTGATTTCCTTTGCGGTGAAATACATTTGGAGTTCTGGATTTTCTATGTATGCACTCAGAGCCGGTCTTCCCATAAGACGATTGAAGCATTATGCTTTAGACCACTATTCAAATATTATTTAATTAGGCCATATTTTGAGAGTGTAATGGTTAAATTATGTAAAGTGGAGATAGATCATATAGTAGAATTTGTTCCCATTGTTCTCATTTTCTTTCTTTCTATTCCACATTAATATTTTCCCCTTTCTATTAATTTTTTACGTAAACCTTTTATATTCTGATTTTTTTTCTCATAATTTGTTTAAATGCAATTGTTATTAAATTTTACACCTAAGATAATTATTAACCAAAAAGATGATAAAACACTATAAAATTAGTTGAGAGGAAAACACATATTTATGTGGAGTATAAATGCTTTTCATTATACATAAGCCACATATTTAACATTTTGCTTTAGGCTTCAAAAATGTTAGGACCGACCATAAGTGCACTTGTAGAATCATATGAGCATTCATATAAAAAAATATAGTTAATTTCAGTCAAATTAATGTTAAGCTAAGCTAAAACTGACACTAGGTAGAATCTGATAGTTTTATTATTTGAATCATATAAACATATTGAACATAAGAAAACTATTTCAAAAATAGTTTAAAATGGTTGTGATGAAGCCATATAAAATGCTCTGATCCATGGCCGGAGAGGATATATAGATATAAGACCAAACCTCTTAATTATTCAAGAAAAACTATTTCAAAAACAGTTTAATAATTATCTTGATAACCAAAATAAGTAGGGGAAAATTTCCAAAAAAAAACCTCATTTATTTTTTATTTGGACGTTTAATACCCAATTGTTTTTGGTAGGAAGAAAAATAAACATGTTAATAAAACCGTGCGATTTAATACCCAAACAATTAAATGTTGTTATTTTCATACTCACAATCTCACAACAAAAATAAAATTCCAATTTTACCCTTACCATCTCAATGAATTATTAACTTTTAGATGACGTGACAATAGTTTTTCTATTTAAATAAAAATAAATTTTATTAATATTTCATTTCTTTTTTTATCCCAAGAAATTCAAATAATTTTCAGTTTATTTTACATATTTAATTTTTAAAATTAAAATAAAATTAATTAGCAAACAAATTAAATTTTTTTTATTAAAATAGCTATTTTTATGAATTGATAAATCTTGAGAAAGACAATAAGATTCGGATTGAGATTTTGTCGAAAATAGTTTCATTCGTGAAGGATTTATATTCGAATAGAGAGTTTCTCACGACGAAGAAAAATTTCATATCGATGATCGTTGATATCATATGCATCACGACGAATAAAATCAAATTAGTTTTATTGGCGATGAAGATTTTGGATACGATTAAAAAGAGATCGTGAACGGTTATCGAATTTGATGGTTGCAAAAGATGACGACGGAGATTGTTTACCGGCGATTCTCGTAGAGATTAATCGAGAACATTTAGAATCAAAGAGGAAACGTCTCTTTGACATTGCAAAGACGGAATAAGATTGTACAAATGACTATTTTTAATATTTTTGATTTTTTGGTAATATTTATGTTTAATTTTAAAATAAAATAATTATAGAATTTTTTTTATTTTTTAGGCAACATAAATAAAACATTAGTAAAATTAAATTTTATTTAAATTAAAAAAAAACTAATACTACATCATTTAAAAGTTAATAATTAATTGAGATGATAAGGGTAAAATTGGAATTTTATTTTTGTTGTGAAATCATGTGTATGAAAATAACAATATTTATTTGTTTGGGTATTAAATCGCACGGTTTTATTAATATGTGTATTTTTCTTCTTACCAAAAAAAATTGGGTATTAAACGTCCAAATAAAAAATAAATGAAGTTTTTTTTGAGAATTTTCCCAAATAAGTAGATACATTTTTTATAACCATTTCCACCCTTCTTTATTTAAAAGATATTGATGAACCCATTTAAAGTTATAGCCAAGGTCCAACGATGGTTTGAGACTTGAGTCTACCCCCACATACACCATAGTCTATACGACTATATACTATATTTACATGTAATAGCTGGTTAGATTAAGGGTGTGATTGGTACATGAGTTAATATGTGGTATCGTTGAAGTAGGAAGATAACTCAAAAATGTTACCAATCATGATTTGTTTTTAAAAATTTGCATTAGAGGTTGAAGTTTGTTGAGTTATGAATGACTTACATTTTTTAGTTATCTCCTTTGTAAAATTGCTAAATCAAAACTTAACTCAAAAACATGAAAATTCTCATGAGTTAGGATGTGGTAAGTTGAGTTATAATTTTTTATTTTTAAAAAAAACGAAAATTAGTTTTAAATTAGAAGAAAATGTCTTAAATTAATTTGAATAATGAGAAAAGTTGTTATTATTATCTTAACTCTATTCAATAAAATTTCACAAAAAATAGGTAGTTAAATTTCTTGATTTTCTTAATATCTTTCAATATTTTATTTTATGTTTTTTATTTTATTTAATTATCAAAAAATTTTTATAGGATTATATTTAATATTGATGAAATTTTAAATATGTTATGAAATGTAAGTCATTAGTTTTATAACTATTATGTAACATAAATATTTTTCAAATTAACTATTTTTTAGTATTATTTTATTTTATTATATAATTTGTAAGAAATATTATTAATATTATTGATATTTAATTTAATTAGTTTTAATAACATATACTGCAACTTTTAAAGCACAAGAGTTACCACAGTCACTTGTATTGATCAGACTGATAACTCATATTTCTACAGTAAATTATTACATCATTCTACAGTTTATACCACATAATTTTGACTGCAAATTACATCAAATTATAACATCGACTGCAATTCAACCTTAATAAGACGTCTTATCAGTCGGAGCCTAAATGAGAAAAAAATAATTGAATTAAAATACCAAAAAATTGTTTTCACTTTCTAAATCGTGATTATTATTATTCAACCCCTTAACCCATTCCCCACTATTATCACCTTTAATTCTCATATTAGCATTATTATTATCACCACTCTGTTTATCACGTTCTTCTCTTGCAGCAAAAATCTCTTGGACAATATTCTCCACATCCATTTTCGTATTTACATCTTTACCCTTATCACCACCGTCGTCCGGCGCCGGAATATACGGTGGTCTAGAAACCAAAATCACCTTCTCCCAATCCACTCCTTTGAAGAAATCGTGACCTTTAATTTCCTCAACGTTGATCCTACGGCTAGGATCTTTCTCCAACAATCTTCTAATCAAATCCCTCAACGACGTCGTTTCACCGGTAAGATTCGGCGGTTTAGATAAAATCCGGTAAAACGTCTCTTTCCGGTTCGATCCTCTAAACGGCGTCGTTCCATACAACATCTCGTATAGAACAACCCCTAACGACCACCAATCAACGGCGAAATCGTGACCGTCTCCGGTTATAACCTCCGGCGCTACGTATTCCTCTGTCCCGACGAAAGAATTCGACTTTTCTCCTGATGAATCTGACACCGCCAATGTAGATGATGAGTGAATCGAGATCGATTCTTGCGGCGAGATTCCTGAGTTACAAAAACTGGAGAAGCGGAAGAGACGTTTCTTTCTTGTCGCCGCCGCCGACGGTTTAGACGGTGATGGTGACGGTTGCGGTGTTCTTGGAGCTAGATTTGTAGAAAGATCGAAATCTATTAGCATTAAATGTCCATTTTCTTGGATCATGAGATTATCTGGCTTCAAATCTCTGTACACAATTCCTTGATTATGCAAATATTCAAGTGCTAGTACAAGCTCCGCCGCGTAAAATCTGAAATCAAGACAAGAAAATGAATAAATCAACAACATAATCAAATACAAATCAAACGCATTGTGAAAAATCCTAGGCCGCCAAACCTCAGACTAATCCCCGAAAACGGTATTCTTGACATTTAATTAATGTGTGGTTGACAAAAAAAAAAACGTATACAATGAAAGATTTTGGTCAAATTACCTGATAATCTCGTCGGAAAACATACTTTCCGATTGCATTTTTCTCAAAGAGTTGAGATTCTGTCCCGGACAATAATCGATGGCATAACCGATGACTTTATCGGTAGCTAAAACGCCGTGAAGAGACGGAAAGAGAGGATGGTCGAATCTGCTTAATACTCCTTGCTCGAAACTCACGCGTTTATACTCATCTTCTTCACTTTCTCTAGCCTTGTTTTTCTTCTTCTCTATAGCTTCCTTAAGTATAACTTTTAAAGCAAGCAATTTAGCGTCGTCGTCGCGGACAAGAAACACAACTCCTTTAGCACCACGACCTAGTAATGACAAAACCTCGAGTCGATTAAAATCTAGAGCCCGGCTCTGTTTCTGGTCTTCCTCTCGCATAATGTCGACGTTAGTTAACTCCGTTAGAGAATTAAGACAGTAATGAAAATATCGTTTTGTCTCTCTTTTGGTTCTACGTAGTAGGCGACTTCTTATATTATAAGAGTAAGAATTAACGAATTTTCAAAAACGTCCACTCGTTTTTTCTTTTCCTTGCCTTGCCGGGGAAGATTTCAAAAAGGCAAAATAAAATTAAAATTAAAAAAAAAAGTCAATAATAAAGAAAACGAAAAAACGCCTGAGATTCGTTGCCATGCGTTTGACCAATTTAGCCTTTGCCTTTGTTTAGTTCTGAAACTATCAAGAAAGTGTTTGGTTGGTTTGACCAAATGTGTTAATTATTATTCGTCGTGTTTAAGACAAACACGTGGTGTTCTAGAGGATGTGACGTCAGGGGTGACGTTTACGTGGAGGCGAAAGAACCTAGAAGGCGTGGAGGAGGGAAGTTCAATGCCTTGGAAGATGCGGCGGCCTTCGAGCGTTGAAGCTTTGACCGGTCCATATAAAGAGCCTAATGGACTACTTCAACATTAATATTTTATTCTCTGTTCCAAAGCCCAAAAGCCCCAAATGGCATTGATTTACTATATTTATTGTTTTATTTTTTAATGAAGATTTCCTATATTTAAGAATTAATAATGGACTAATTAGGAGACAGAAACTTTTTTTTTTATCACCTCAAAAAGATTTTATGTACTTTTGGAATGGAATCTCATATTTGGTGTGTAGAAAATCATTATTTTAGTGGTATGTACAGATGACTCTTCAACAACTGTTGATATTTTTTTTATATTTTTAGAAAAAAATAACTAAAACTAAAATCAAAAGTTATTGTGAAATTAACAAACTTTTAATTTAAAATTTATCACTGCAAAAAGAATCTGGATACATTTTATAAATTTATGGTAGTTTTTAAATCATTTTTTAAGAGCATAAATATTAGGTTAAGATTTTCAAAATATAAAGCCACCTCCAATTATGGTTTCTTAAGAGTATCTAACTTATTAATTAAATAAAAAAAATAAAAAAGGAAGAGAGAGACATAAATTAGTTCTTTTTTTTGTCAACAGCTTTATTGGATTGGCTCAAATTAGCCAATGTGTAGGAATATTGTTCACATAAGTAGAAATATGCGGTAAGGTACGAACATTTTGTGCCAGTTTATCCGCTTTCACACATAAAAATGGTTCTAAAACAAGAGATTTTATAACACCTCCATCCATAGAAACGATAAAGCGTTTCTCAAAAAGTGAAATACAAAACTAAAACAAAAAACTTTAGTGGTCCATTTTTCTTTAAAAATTAAAATTTAAATACAAAACTAAACTATATTTAAAATACTATTATTTTATTACTAAAAATCTCAAATGAGTTTCTCTGTAGTTGGAGTTGGCCTAAGGATTTAAATTAGTAAAATATATGAAAAGAAACCCAAAAAAAAAATAGAGGTTAACAAAACTAGACGACTGATGATATATATAAGCAAGCATACAAACAATTGATCAACCATGAACAATCTGGTGACAATCTCGTATCAACATAAGTATAGAGTGGAAACGATTAGCCAAAAAAAAATTATTTAAGAAATATATTTTGAAGATGCACAATATTCAGGATTTATGTTACATAAGCAGTTGAGGTCCAATGCAATGGGATATATAACTTAGTACAATCGAGGTGGTATGTGACTGAGAGAGTAGAGGCCCAAAAGAATATAAACCATGCAAAAACAATCGGCATTTAGGTAATTTCTAGATACAGTCATTACTTAAAATATATATTAGGAATGTGGCATAACTTAACCCAAAAGCTAACTCAAGAGTTAAGGATTGCCACATCCTTTATATACTACCCAAAGATCTTTGTCCTAAGCAATGTGGGACATTCTAATAGGCCTCCTCGAGATGTGGGTGGGAAACAGTCCAACGGGAAACAGCCCAAGCCCAACATCTCGGAAATACAACAAGATATGCCACTTATATGGGCCACATAGGTGGAAAACCATTTTTATGGGAAATTTGTTTGTTGGGCCAACCTTAGGCTCTGATACCATATTAGGAATGTGGCCTAACTTAACCCAAAAGCTAGCTCAAGAGTTACTTATATGGGCCACATAGGTGGAAAACCATTTTTATGGGAAATTTGTTTGTTGGGCCAACCTTGGGCTCTGATACCATATTAGGAATGTGGCCTAACTTAACCCAAAAGCTAGCTCAAGAGTTAAGGATTGCCACATCTTTTAGAGCAACCCCAATGGAGGGGCCTAGAGAGATTCTTAGCTCTGAATCGTTAAGAAACGAGGCCCAAATTAAATAAAAAATGTGAATAAAGATAAGAAACGTACCTTAGTTTAGAGTTTTTTTTGTCTGCAAGAGTCCATACGTGTCAGTTTTCTATTGGTGAGCGTAAAGAGAAAACAATTAATTTTTCCCCTCTCTCTCTCTTCTCTTGTAATCTCCGATGGCTGCGAAATGAAGAACACGGTCTCGACTCTCGATCATCATCGTCGTTAGAGAAAATCCGAAGAAACTGGTCTCCTAGCCGCCCTGATCAAATCGTGATGAATTAGGGTTTTTTGAATTAGGAATTGATGAATTTGGTCACAGACAAATTCTTAGAGAAATAAACAAGGTCCGTTCTCTGAATCCTCCAACATCGATTCTCTAGATCTAGAATTCTCTTTATCATCTTCGTTTGATTTGATCTCTCTCTAATCTGGATCTTCCTCAGCGATTGATGGTTTATAAATAGCTTGAGTGACTTGATCTTTGCGTTTTGTGTTTTTTTGTTTGTGAATTTGGGAGTTTTTCTTATGAACACAGGATACTCATACTCTGTTGCTAACAAAAGCATGGATGTGAATTGGGAGGAGAAGACTCTTTACGATCACTTGTTGAATCCTAAGAAGGTATTTGATTGTTCTTTATTATTCCTTAATGGATTTCAATCATAGAGTCTGGTGAAAATGAGGTTCTTGATGATTGTTCATAAGCTAATTCGTGGATTTATACTCTTTTGATTATAGAGATTAATCTGTTGCAGAAAAAATTAGGTGTTTTTTTTTTGGTGTGTGCAATATATCTATAAAATGTGTCATTTGTTTTCTATTGCATGTTTAAGAATTTCACCAAGAACTTAGTTGCAGCTTCTAAATTGGTTAACGAGGTTCCACCATGATTCTCTAGTTTTCTTGCTATTATTATGTCTCTGTGTTTTTAGATGAAATGGTCTCATAACCGAATCACCGATCAACATTGTCTTTCTTTTTGCTAGAATATTTAGGCTAGCTTTTCTTACTTTCTTTACTAGAAAATGCGATAGTTTTGTTTGCACTCTCGCTACCATAGCCACTTCTTCTTTTCCATATGGTATTACGCCTTTACGGTGACTTGAATCAACTGTGAAGGGTGTGAATAAAATTATGCAGTCTTTTGTGTCTTGTAGGTTGAGGCTCTAGCCGTTAAGTTAACTCAAAATGAAGGTGAACTAATTCAAGATAAGTTTGAAGTGAAGAAACTGGCAAGCTTCATCAAGAAGGTCTTATAAGTTTCCTTTTCATGTTTAATACATTGTAATTTTGTTAGACATTTACAGATTCAATATATTCTCTTCTAGCTTGGTTACTTTTTTTAACAGTCAATTTATGTCTTGTATGTTTACAATTTTAGGAAATTATAATAATTATTAAGTTTTATCAAATAAAAATGTTTACAATTTTTTTTTTTAAATCAATATTTTATTTTAAGAAATTTATTTAAGGACTCTACCATTGGACAAAATTTTCTATAAGGATTCAACATAAACTCTTAATTTTCAAATTGTCATAATTTATAATTAAAAAATGTTTAAGAGTCTTTTTAAGGACTCTACCATTGAGCTTGCTCTTATATACTACCCAAAGATCTTTGTCCTAATTAAGCAATGTGGGACATTCTAATAATATATAAATTGATTGAGTCGATGCTAGCTAGGCACATTCACCTGTGTACACAACCAGAGACTGATCATGGTTTTCTTGCCAAGATCCCTCACATGCAAATTTGGAAGTCCATCAGAGATGTTAAAAATTTAGAACACCTAGCTAGATAGAAGTCTGAAGTCCCAAATGGAAAGTATAATGTTAGAAGTGGAAAAAGAAGCTTTCCGGAAGTGGAAAGGAAAAAGGTGTTTTACTAGCACCGACTCAATCAATTTTAAGGTGTTCTTCACATTTTAAGTACATGTCCACATACATGCACTGTTATGCTTCATTGGCATATCCTCCGTTATATTATCTATCACAACACCAACATCTAGCGAGAGATCATTGCAAATGAATGCCACGAAATCCAGTTTGATAGATACATTAAGTATTTGACATTCTAAAATGCTGATTAATAATTTGACCTCTAGTCTATAATTTAATGATTTATAATGAAACTTAATTTGTTTTTAAGAATATTAAACAAGAATATACTAGTCACGATACAAAACATTGCTTTAACCAACTTGGATCACGTCAGTCAGAATGTCAGATTGAATAAAAAGAAGTGTAGTCTCCAACTATTCGCCTACACTTATACAAGTCTACTCCATACTCCATGGATCATGCCCTAATGAACAAACGAGTATTGACGGCGCCGTCATCATACCCTAAAGAGCGGCAGCTAACGGCGTCACTATTCAACGGCTTCACTCCCAAACTAGATCCCACCTTTCTTTTATACGGACCAAACCACTTGTGTTGCAAATAGGAGCTTCTCCGCCACGGTGGGAGAGACAAGCCACGGCTCTTCAACGACCTCTTCGCTGCGTCACATGACTCTCTCACGATCGTCCTCAGATTCTCTTCTTTTCCTACGAAAACGTTAGGCAGCAACTGCAACACACGTGTGTATTCGCGTGTTGGCCTTGCGATCTCGAACTCCGAAGCAAAGTCTAGATCAACGAAGTAACGGACGGCCGTCTGATCATTATCTGACGGCTTGTAAACAACGTCAATGAATTGGTAACTCCCGGCGATGAGTTTGGCTGATGAAGTCCATTTTGATACACAAACCGCGGCGTTGTAGCCGAGCTCTCGTAGAAACGAAACTACCTTGTCCCCGAAAACAGATTTATTCCTTGACCTAAAACCGGAGTATGCCTCCACAGCTCTCAAAACGTGAGCTAACAATAGATTCTGGTAAGGATCGGAATCGGATAAGCTCACCGCCATCCTCAGGATTTCCTCACTAGCTTCGCTGGGACATTCAACTACAGAATTCTCAGACAGTTTGGAGTCAGAGTCGTAGAATGTTTCTTCGGGACCATCCTCGAAAAACCCGTGTACAAGCTCGTAGAGTCGAGGAGAGTCTTGGTCTAGGATGCAGCCGTGGCTCTTGAAGATCCGAGCCTTGGCGTCGTCGTCAAGTGGGTCAGTGACACGTTTGGTTCTTGAGAAAATCGCCATTGATTTAGTGATGAGAACTATTTTAGTGATTGATGAGAATTTTAGTGAGGAGTGAAAAGGTGAAAGAATCAAATATAAAGTGATTTATGTGGAGAATTTATCTTGGAATATTCGTAGCTTTCTATGTTTTGTTTTTACCATTATAATTCTATGGGAAGATAAGATTTGGTTTAATTAAACTTTTTATCTCATTTGAGGTAAGAGTAAGACCGGTGCCTAGGAAGTATATCCGATAGTACCTGAGGATTATTCTAGTCGTAAGATGTGGTGACGTGGACGGACGAGATTTAAAACACCTACAGAATATCCCTTTTGTATTCTTCTTACAAAAACATATCCGATCCATTGTAAAAGCTTGTCCGAAAAGTAAACATTTATTTGATGCAATCAATCATATCTGTTCGCTATTCAAAATGTTATAATTGGTATATTAACCGGTATAATGCTTTTTTTTTTATTTAAACCGGTTTAATGTTTTTTTTTTTTTTTTTTTTTTGTCAACAGCTTTTAATTAAAAATTCAAAAGAACCATTCCTGAGGAACGTTGTTTACATATGTGATGTGATGCGGTTCGGTGCGAACTTTTCGCGCCAAATTATCCGCTTTTACATTTGCACTTCGAGGGATTAAAGATAAAGAGAAGCTTGAAAATTCCTCTTTGTCTCTCTGTAAATCTTCTAAATACACTGAGAAGGCCGGTCATTCGGTTGGGGAAGACACCATCTTCACCAGGTCTGAACAGTCTGTATAAAAAGCTACTTCTTGATTGTCGGCTGCAATCATACACTTCATCGCACAAAGAAGAGCTTCCAATTCTGTATGTAGTGGAGAAAGACTTCTTCGGATGTTGGCAGCTCCCATAGTTGGCGTCTCTCCATTTGAGGATGTGCAGAACCACCCTATTCCTGAAAATTTATCAGTCTCTTTCCATGATCCATCCACGAAACACCGATATCTGGAGTAGAGAGTATCATGGGAAAATTCTCTCACTCGAGCTCGAGATTCACTGTTTAAAGAACCATGATTTTCATTCAGAAGCTCTAATTGAGCTAACTGCCACGAATGAACCTCTTTTTCCGCTAAACATAAAACCTCTAATGGGTCTTTATCCACATTTTCAAAGATCTTTTCATTTCTAGCTTTCCAAATATACCAAACTATCCATGGATATGAAGAAGAGTCTACCTCTGAAGGAATTCTCCAAAAAAGGTGATCCAAATTTGCGTAAATTGAGGCCGTAGGGAAAATTTCCGGAACCGTAGGAATCTGAGAAAGTGCCCAAATTTCTGTTTTAGGCTTTTTAGCTAATGTTTTTTGCACAAAAAAAAAGAAAGAAAGAATAAACAAGCTTAATTTAGGCTTTTTTATGTACGAGGCAGTTAGCGATCAACACTATCTAATGAGCTCACAGATAGTTCACCTTCTTTTCTTAGTCGAATTCTTGAATATTGTTGCACGTTGAAAGCAGTAGAATTAGCCTTAATTGCGATTCAATTTGTTCTGATTCATCCCGGTGGTATAAGTCCACCAAAGGTCCAAACTCCAAAACAAAGGCACAAGAAACTATTTTGTCTTTGGACGAACGCAAACTCTTTTCACTTTACATTTTTACAATTGACGAACAAAACACCAACACAACCCAAAAGATCGTTTACTCTCTTTCCTCAGCCGTTACATCTTTCTGCTTCCCCACCCCAATGATTTCACTGGGTGGTTCAAAAATCGAGATGACCGTTGCACGTCCATAAAATGTTTGGACGATAGGATCTTCTACCGCCGGACCATCATCATACGTGTTTTGCCTCACTAAACCATCTTCCTGGGATTTCATCTCAAAACTCTTCTTTCATGTTAATTGTCTGAAACGAGTTAGAGAAATTGAAATCCCATGAGTGATGAATTCATTGCTCCAGTATCAAAAATCCTTTTTAACCATCCGTCTTTCACTCTAAAGACAAAAACGTGACTCAATATCATATTAAGAACTCAAATTAATCTTGAAAGTTCCATGTTCATAGCTCCACGTTCTACCAACAACTAGACGAAAAAAAACAACACATGCGATTAATCTCTAACTGGAATCAAATGTTCTCATCATAGAAGTCCCTGTTTTATAAATCTCTCACTAAAGCTCAGGACGAAAAACTAAAAAAAAACATTGCAACAAACCAAAAGAAGCAAGAAACTGAAAATGCAGAGTTCTTGGAACGTTTTCAAGACTCAGGTACTCATGGCTTCTCCATCTTTTGATGATTCCTTCTGCAAATTCCCACCAACACAAGATTTGGTTATCATCATAATAATTACCACTTTCTACTTTCATCTTCTTATAATCATATGATCGAACCATTGGATTAATTAGAGATATATACTTACAGTTAATTTCGCAAACATGTTTCCATAAAATTTGGCTTCCTTTTTGTTGAATTCCTTCATTTTCTCCTTCAACCTTCTCTGCTCCAGCTTCACTTCCCTGTCATTTAAAAGTAAAATAGTAAATCTTCACTTAGTATATGAAGAAGACATTGCAGAAACTATCCTGCTCTGAATTAAAAGATATTAGAGTTCAAAAGTAAGAGACAAACCTGTTGTTGGGATCGATTTCAAGAGCCTTCTTGACATCAAACTCAGCCAAGTCTAAATCAGCCATCTCCATGTATGCTTGCGCTCTCCTGTATAAGGCCTTCACATTGGTGCTTTCTAGCTCTAACACCTAAATACCAAACGCACCATCTCAGTCATTCTTGTTCAGCTAGGCTTTGAAACTGACGTAAAAGGATTTGTAGTCTTAACCAACAATTATTTACCTTTGTGCATAATTTTTCGGCCTGCTTGTAATCTTTCAATTTGAGTTTGCAGGCTGCATCGTTTAGATTGCATGCCACCTTCAATGCTTTTGCTTGCTTCTTCTCTTCCTCACTGAAGGATGTGTCGTATTCAATGAATTTGACAGCCTGAGAAGATACTGAACCATGTAAGATGATGTTCAACGTAAAACTCATATATCAATAAGCAGTTTCTATCATATACCTTCTCGTATCTCTTGGAAGCCAGGGCATATTTGCCTGCTTTAAACTTGGAATTTCCTTCTTCCTTCTTCTTACTAGCAGCTTCTATCTTCTCCTCAGTGCTCATGTCCCACGATTCCCTTTCCTAAAAACCCAGTGGCAAACAAGTGTTGGACACTTAAACTTCCATATTGACCGAATAGCGAACGGCATAAGCATCCAAAACACTTCACTAACCTTGTCGAAAGTCAATAGGTCAACCTCATAAGTAACGGTTGAGTTTGGCGGCACCACAGCCAATTCTTGTTGTGACTCGTTAGAACCAAAGGCATACTCGGGGTCTATGGTCACCAATGCCACTTCCCCCTTTTTCATCTTCATGACAGCTCTATCAAGTCCATCGACCACTTGCTCTGTTTAAGCATCCAGCAAATGAGTTACCATGACTAAGAAAACCAGGGGAAATCCGGTACATCCAACTATCCAAGGAAAAGTTTTCAAGAAAGTTTGGAAGAGTGTAGTTACCTTCATCTGTTTTGAACTCAAACGGTTCCTCATTCTCACCATGACCTTTCTTCAAAAATACAGTACCATCTTGAAGTTTCCCTATCAATTTCACTGCCAGAAAGTAAAAAATGAAACCCCCGTAAGAAACCGTTATATCTGGTGAAGACATGAGTGTACTAAAATCCGAAATGCAAACCTTTCACAGCTGCCCCCTCGTTAGGACGCTCATATCCTTCCCCTTCCTTCAAGATTTTCTTCATAACCTTGTTATCATCAGTTACTTCTGAAACTGTTTTCCATGAAACTAACTCAAGATTGATCTCGAGCGTCGCATTAGGAGGAACCGCACCATCACCAGCAGAGGCTGGCTTTCCCTTCTCCCCAAAACCATCTGTCATTTACAAGCAGTTTGGAATAAGAGACAAGGCAAACACCATACCAGCATAAGTGAGAACACAACTGAGGCAAATTTTCTTACATTGTGGTTTAACTGTCAAAAGAACCTTTTCACCCTTTTTCATGGTTTTCACAGCCTTAGTAAGCGCAGGGCAGAAATGACCTATTAAGACATAGATGACAAAGAATGTCAAAGAGCGAATATATTATCCAACATGGCCCATCATATCTTAAAAGAATTCAGAGCACTAACCATCTTTAACAGTGAACTCTACACCATCAGATTTCCCAACAACCGTGCCATCCTCAAGTTTAGCCTCGAACTTAACTGAATAAATAAATACGCAAGAAATACCGAAATATCGTTAGCAAAACCAAACACAAACCAATCTCTAAATCAGGCCACAAGAAAGAGAACACACACCAAATACTTCATCAAGATCCTTTGGATTCTCCCACTTCTCTCCAACAGCAAGAATCTTCTTAAACACACCACCATCTTTGCATATATCCTTCACACTAACCCATGTAAGCAACTCCACATCAAACTGAAGCGTAGCATTCGCAGGAATAGTCGGCGGTGAACCAGATTCCCCATATGCTAGCTCCGAAGGAATAGTGAATACAGCATTTTCACCTTTCTTCATTGTCTTAATACCAATATCCCATCCTTTAATAACTTGACCTGCAAAAACACAATGCCAAGATAACGAACAAAAAACCGAATAAGCCAACAACCACATACCATTACACATCCATCAACAAAGAGCATCTAGTACTCGAAAATCCGATCTGAAACCTAACAAATACTCTAGATTACTTAGTTCTTTCTAATAAACACTATAATCACTAATTAACAAACTGATAAGTAGCATAAACCTATAATCGCTTGTGACAATCGTATCCAGAGATTAGAATCACAAACCTTGTCCAAGAGTGAATTTAAAAGGTGTTCCTCTATCACGACTCGAATCAAACTTCGTCCCATCAAGCAAAGTCCCAGTGTAATGCACTGCAGAAACCAAATCAAGCTTCAGCTTCATTCAAAAAAACCTAAATCGAAAGAATTAGAATCAGAATCGATTAATTAAATTACCTTCAACTTCATCGCCATTCTCAGGAGTCTCATATCCTTCACCTTCTTTAACAAGCTTCTTCTTCAAACCTTGTTGGATCTCTTTCTCTTCACCGACTTTAAGAAACGATGCGGCGTCACCGAAATCCATGTCGTCGTCGTCGCCGACCGGAGGCATCTCGAAATCGTTATCCATCTTTTTCGATTCAATTAAAAAAAAAACGCAAAGAAGAAATCAAATCGTGAGAGAGATAGAGAGAGGAATTGGATTTGTGAGATTTATATATGAGGTAGAGTTTTGGGTGAAAAAGGGTTCTAGAGAGTTCCTTAAATCTTTTATTCGAAGGAGATGACGGAGTTAAGTGACGGAAAGATGGTTCGAGAACACAGATGCTGTTTAGGTTATGACGCCGTTAAAAGGGTTGCGTATTCTGATGATGTGTATTGATTACGTCACTCATTTGGGCTTTTAACTATTACTATTTAACTCTTTAATAGCCCAACAAGGCTGGTTTTTTTTTTTTGTCAATAAGCCCAACAAAGCTGGTTATAAGTTAACAACAACCTAGAGTTTTGGTTATATATTTAACGTAGACGTTGTGTTCAAAGAAAAAATATATATATTTAACGTAAGGTCCGATTGGTAACCAAAAGCTGTACAAGTTTTTTAGCTGTTAGCTAGAGTTGTAAGCTTTATCGGAGTTATGCAAAACTGTAAGAAAGATCTCTACAAAAAAGCTATACAAAAAAGCTGAGAGTAAAACTTTTAGTAACGTTTTTGATAAAGCTTTTGTGATTGATAACTGTCAAAGTTGTACACGTTGTACTACTTTGATAATGGGTTACCATTCAAACCTGTAGACTTTTGGATATTTAACAACGATTTTCGTAAATAGTAGTGATGCAGTATACTCGTTAGCAAGTAAAGCTTAGTGCACAATAATGAGATCAGACCACGACACGAGTCAGGAAAACAAGAAGATGCCTCTCGATATAGTACATGGCCATTGTTAAAACTTTTATGAGTTATCTCAGATAACGAGCTAGCTATTAACCTTTGATATGTTCCTAACTCGAAAGAGAAGAGAACCCTCAGTAGTTTTGTCTAGTGAACAAAAATATCACCAACTAAAAAGATACTTGTAAGGCAAGTAACTCTGGTACGACCAGCATGAATTTGAAGAAACCATGCATGCTTTCGCGGAGAAAACCAACCAAGAAGCATATAGTTTGCTAGGAAGCCTCCGACTTAAGGGACTGAAAGTATCAAAACCATTAGTTGCAGGGGAAGGAGCGTGTGCACCATTTGGATGCCCACAAGTTGTGCAGTGAAACGAAGTCAAATATATATGGCAAACAAACTAAAATTGGGAAAAATGTCATTTAAATCATCAGTTGATTTAAAACATGAACTCTATATCTGGTGATTAAAATGCTTAATTGTATGTTGACTTTCAATTTAATCACGAATTCTCGTTGACAAAGCCAATTGAGGCACAAAATTGAAATCGAGAGAAGAAAATTGATATCAAAATTAGAGCTTCAAAATTAAAAATTCTCTCGATTTCTTCTCTAATCTTCTCGATTTCTTCTCTAATCTTCTCGATTTCTTCTCAAATCCCAACAGAACCAAAAAAACACCCAACAACCTCAACCGGGCCGGTTTATATCCACTAAATTGGACTTAAAAGCCCAGTAGATTGTACATGTTACTAAATTGGCCAATGTTTTTCTGATTATCTGCGATTGCACGTTGTTACCAATCAGCACAAGGTATTTAACTTATATATTCTGGCCAAGTTGTCATTTTAGAACTGCCAACATAACTAATGTTATGACCAAAACATATTATTATTGTCTTTAACTAGTAAAGTAAATGATTCTAGGCTGTTTAAGATTCAAATGCCGATAATGACGACTCCTTTTTCAATGAAAAACAAAGATGGTGTAATCAAAGCTCATTCTTTGCTTTTCCTTCGCTGGATGGTTTCCCGTTCACAGCAACAAGCTCAGTGTCGAATATCAGTGTCGCCCCACCTGCAATTCACCATTCATTCACATTCATTTCATGGAACATCGAGTCTCAACTGCAATATCGCCTTCTTAAGATATGCAGTTAGGGTCAGAATATTTACACAACACAACAACTCTCAGTATCAGACTCCCTATTTCTTCGTACTGATATGCACTTATGGTACACATGCGTTGTTGATTTAAAGTTTAAAGTGTGCAGCATTTGTCTTTTTCTGGTTAATTCAGTATCATATGTTCTCTTAAGCCTCATCATTAAATAAGAGGAACTTAACAATCTACTAGCCAAGTTCAGCCGCAACAAAGAGGATATAAAACCTGACATTATATGATCCAACATAACATAACATACCCGGGATTTTTGGTGGTGAGCCGTTATCACCATAACCAAGCTTGGATGGGATTTTCAGCTTTCTCTTCTCACCTACACAAGCGCCAAGTAAACCCTGGTCCCATCCTGCAACATTTAAATTTTATTGTATTGCCTTCAGTTTTGTCCATGGATAAAAATAACAATAAAGAGGACAGAATATGGCGTTGCTTAGATGCAATTGCAACACACCTGGGATGACTTGACCAGTTCCAAGCTCAAACTCAATAGGGTCGCCTCTCTCAAAACTTGAATCAAAGACAGTTCCATCAGTTAACTTTCCCTGCAGGAGAGGACTACGTTATCGACAAGCATTTTTTAGATCAAATTCGTTATCATTTTTGTTCTTAAGCTATCCAATATCAACATTTTAGTAAATACTAATGAAGGTAGTCACAACATTCTTAAATGTTACAATAAGAAGAAAAATCTTCCATAACTCTTCTTTTCTCTCAATCAAAATAGGCAAGCAAGAATGAACATTCCCAGCAATAAGTTATACAACTACTAGAAGCTTCGATAAAACTTACCCGATAATGGACCTTGATCTTGTCCCCTTTGTGAGCCTGAAGATCACATTTCTGAGGCTTGTACTGTACAAAGGAACAAATGAAAACACAGTCACGAAACTTCAGAAATCTAATCTCATAAAACAAAAGAGTATAGAAGCCAAGTCCAATTCCAATTTCTTGTTTTACTTCCCAAAGTAACAATGCATAGAAAATGAAAAAACATAAGCAAAACCAAAGTATCTCTATATAAACTACGTAATCATGACCATTATCATCTTATATTCGATATCAAATTCAATTTCAAACGAACAGACTCATACACAGAGAATCAAACATGGAGTAGATAAGATTAAGATCCGATCAGAGACGTGGAAAGAGCGTTATTGCTTACCTTGACACCAATCTGCAACTCTGTCACATCACCAGACTTCTTCGCATAAGCTGAAGATCATCATCATCATCATCATCACAAAATCAACAGAGATCAGATCGATGAGATTGATTCATCGAAATCGAGAAGGATGTAGAAGATTCAAAAAGAGAGGAGACGTATTTACCTAATGTTAGAACGGTAAGCAGAAGCAAAACTCCAATAGCTTTCATGGCGGATGCAGAGCTCATCGTCTTCGATCTCTAAGTCACTGATTATACGAAAGATCTGTTTTCTCAGGTACTCTTTTATTGAGGAAGACAAACTAAATATAATGGGCCTAACATCGTTTATATATAGGCCCATTAAGCCCATATGCGTATCCACAAATTTCTCTTCACCTAATTAACGTGTTTCAAGCGGTGTCCCAAAATAAAGGAGAAAAATTAACGTGTTTTAAGCGGCAGATCATGGAGTCATTCACATTGTACCTTAGTTCTTATTTGTTTAGAACAATGGTTTCTGTTTCATCGAATGAACAAATGTGAATAACTAATAAGTTTTCAGCAAAGTTAATTGATACAAATCAATTTTATAACCTTCCTATCAAAATACAAATCAGTGTTTAGAACAAACATGTAAAGTTTTTTGTTTTCATGAAACCAGAATCAATGCATTCAAGCACTATGTAACAGTAAATGTCAAATGTGTTATAATTCTTTTATGGTTTATACGTTTTAGCAATGTGTAGTAGATTTGCAGCATTGTCACAGTATAGAACAGCTGTAGAAGAAGGTGGAAGTCGCAAATCTTGCAAGATACGATCGATCCAAACAACTTCGCGAGTTTTTCAGAAGTCATTGCTTCTGCCAGAAACAATGGACTGTTTATTTCACTTCTAAGAAACAAGAGAATCCCCAATAAAGATGCATAATCCAGTCACGTCCACTCAACATCAATAAACCACAAAGAGATATATTAAGAGCAGTAAAATAGAACAACTTGTAACCAATGCTCGTTTGAGGTAACGAATAATCTTGTGAACTGCCTGCAGATGTAGATCCTGTAACATCAAGTGTTATATTTGTTCATCAACGGTAATAATATACAGAAAGCGCGTTTATAAATCAGCAAATGTTGTACAGCTTTTGGTTTGCAAGAAAATATCAGTAAACATCAATATCGTCGAGGAGAAGAGTCATATAAAACCTCATCTACACACAATTCATAGAACATGATACAAGACAACACGATCTTGAATCCTCGAATCAATAGAACCACATAATATCTCTAAACTTCCACGGCTCAAGTCTTCAGTCTTCGAATCATTATGCTTCAGCCTGTAATCTAAAGAGCACAGAATCTTGAAAACCCGTATAATTTGGATCATTACTGCGATAGGGTTCATTTACTGGAGTGCAAAACACACACTTCCAACCAAAAAGACCCATCTTTTAGCCCCTTTCGAATAACAAGAGCTAAGCGGATCAATCACCCATCACCCTTCCAGATGACCAGAACCAAATCATCCCTTGTTCAAAAAATACACCTCGTCCATCAACGTTCTGTAATTCCTTTCACCCATAACCGGATCCCGTTTCTTCCATTCCTCAACCAACTCAAGAGCTTCACCCCCTCTACCTCCCCTACACAACTCCGTCAAAACCGTATTATAAGTCAACATATCCGGAGACAACGAATTCGCCAACATATCATACACAACCTCAACCGCTTCATTCAATCTCCTCTCCATAGACAAACTACAAATCAAAACCATATAACAACTCCCATTCGGAACCATCCCTTTACTCCTCATCTCCTTATAAAACCCTAAACCTTGTCCAAGCCTTCCTTTCTCACAAACCCCTTTAATCAAGTAACTATAAGTATAAGCATTAGGCTCAGAGCCATACAAAGCCATCTCTTTATAAACCCTTATAGCTTCATCTACCTCAAGACACTTTGCATAAGCTTTGATTATCATATTCAACACAAACGTATCCGGAATCACACCGTTCGATTTCATCTGCTTCGTAAGCGATCTAACGGCATGTAGATACACATAACACACATTCAATTTGTTGAATCTCTTAAGCAATGAGCTTAGAAGCAAAGTATAGGTTTCAAGATCAGGCTTTGAATCATCTGATCGAAGCATTTTGTTATAAACATCGAAAGCTCGATTAAAAAGAAACTTACGACCACAACAGAACCTGATGATGCAATTGTAGAGAGGAACACTCATTTCACAAGCTCCGGCGATTACTTCTTCGATTAACGTTTCGACGAATTTGTTTCGTTTTCCGGTGATTGCTTGTTTGATCATAGTGTGGTAAGCTTCGTGATTGTGTTTGTAGCCTCGTTGTTGAGCGGTCCATCGGAAAATGTCGAAAGCTAGATCTGGATCTGATTGAGCTCGTAACGCTGTTACAACATCGGAGTTTTTGAATCCTGGTTTTAGATTCTGGATCCATGTTTCGAATTGAGTTTCGAGTGGAGTTCGGGTTCGAATCCGGGGAGGGGAGGTGTGTGATTCCGGCGAAGATGAGATGGAAGAGAATGATAGAGATAGGCGATTCACGGCGGTCGAAAGACACGGCGGAGATGAATTAATGGAGCGATTAGCGGAGGAGAGAAGGATGAGGCGTCGGAGTGTCGCCGACATCGTAGCTTCTAGGTGCTCGGGGAAGCTAATTCTTCGGTGTGTGCGTTCGTAGATGATTGTAGGGTTTATCGAATTTGAAATTAATTTTAGTTTTGTTTATAGAAATTGTAAAAAAAAGTAAAAAGTAACACGAGTTATTATAAATTAAAATTTTTCGGAGAAAACATGAATTGAATCCTGAAAGAAAACATGGTCACAATTAGGCTAGGAATTCGGATTTTGGATCGGATTCGGATCGGATATATTCGGAATAGGATAATTCGGGTATGAGAGTTTATTATCCATTCGGATTTTATGATTTTTTAGTTCGGTTTGGGTTCATATATATTCGGATTTGGATAATTTGGATAGGAATGTTTATTATCCGTTCGGATTTTATGAGTCATTGGTTCGGTTTCAGTTCGGTTTCGGTTCGGATAATGTCGGATTTGGATCGATTTTCGGGGGATGAAAACAAAAAAAATTGTTCAATTAAAAAAAATTGGGTTAGTTTTACTAAAATTTGGTTAAATTTTACAAAAATATATATAATTTTAACAAATATAACTAAATGTATTTCAAAATCTAAGTTATTTAGGATATTTTTGTTATTTGCTATTAAATTATAACTAAATATAGCTAATATATTGGGATATATAATTTTATTTTCGGTTTTCGGTTCCGATCGGGTTTGGTTCGGATAATTCGGATAGGAGAATTTACTATCTGTTCGGGTTTTGTGACTATTCGATTCAGATTCGGTTCGGAATTTTTCAGATCAGTTTCGGATTGGTTTTCGGATTTCGGATTTTGAAATTTATTAATTTAAAAAAAAAAAGTTTCATTCAACTAAAAATTTTCATTTCTCATATTTTTATTGTTTTTCTTCACAATTTATATTATTCTACTTTAATGATTCTTTATATCAATTATTATATGTTAAAGATTGTATGTTGATCACGGAAAATTCTTATACCAATTAGCGGTAAAAAAATATGATTAAAAAAAAATGATTATTACAATGGAGAGCGGTTAAAAAAAGATTACTCTTTTGTGATCTCACAAAATTGGAAGGTTGGATCCACAAAATTAACAAATAATAATAATTACCAAAAGTAAATCACGTATTTCCTCATTTTTACATGATGGCTTAATTTTATCTTCCAATAATCATCAATTGCCTATCTAGATATGTTAATACAACAACATTATATTAATTATCAATGATGTTATTCAGAGTTGGAATATGTTAAATCTTACAATAATTATCAACATACAACGATGTTAATTAAAAA
The DNA here is from genome assembly GCA_019202795.1 of Arabidopsis thaliana x Arabidopsis arenosa. NCBI lineage: Eukaryota > Viridiplantae > Streptophyta > Magnoliopsida > Brassicales > Brassicaceae > Arabidopsis > Arabidopsis thaliana x Arabidopsis arenosa. Next base: position 11,335,236 of record CM032920.1, on the reverse strand, counting down.
GGAAAAATAGTAGCATTAATGGGAATAGGATTAGGTTTTGTAGGTTATATAAAGCAGAAAAAGAAGGACAAAAACAAAACATAAGGAGCAAAATTAAATAAAAGAAACAAACGATGGATACATTCTTCATCAACGAAGTTTTAATTCCGTTTGGAATTATCGGCGTATCTTGTCTTTTTTCCCTTGTGATGTTGGCCATTACGTGTTGTTGTTCTGAGGACAGTCCGGACGATGTAGGAACGAGGACTCGTCGCACCAATCTCCTTCAACGTTTTTTTGTTTATTTTGTTTTATGCACTTGTATGATTCTTTTCTTCTTTCTTTGTTTATGGTTATGTTATACGTTTGTATTTAAGATTTTTATTTCATATATGTAGGTTTTGTCGAGTTTGGAATCGTTTGAACGATGAAAAATCATCGACCAATTTATATTAGTCTATTTTGAATTAGGGTTAAATTTTCTTCTTATGATTCTTTTGAATTTTTTTTTTTTTTTTGTTTTTTTTTGGTTGCCAAACGAAACTATACTTCTTGCATGGTTTAATTATATTCAAAATTCGTAGTCCATAGACTACCGTCAAGTCTGTGGCTTTGCCAGCTCTGATCAGTTTCACGATCATCAAAACTTCAATCCAAAACACATTATCAATTTTTTTTTCATAACAAGCTTTTAACTTTTTGAATCATTCAATACCCAAACTTTGCTTTGTTAACCCATGCATGTGTCCCTGACTCGGACTTTAAGATAGGACTTAAGAAAATTAGGGTAAGTGGGTAACAAGGTCTGTGATCTTTACATATATACATCATAATTGTTTGATCTAATAATTTTATATGCTCTTAGTGTTAACGCTGAAATCCACTACTATGAGTACTTCTCGTGTGAGCTAGCTCTAACAGCAATTGCCTTCAAAATAATTAGATGCCCTATGCACTTGCACATTAATGTGTTTGATAAACAAAATAAGAGTGTTACGTTTGTCTTTTAACTAGAGAAAATGTGTGATTTACAACTCTTTTAGATGTTGTGGGGGATTCGTTAATAACTTAATATTCAAACTTCCAAAGGACCAAATTGGGTATTACTGAACGAAACTAAATCCATGGCTACTAATGACACTACAACAAAAGGTATTTTGCATCGCTTATTTTGTATATTTGCATCAGTTATAATTGATGCAGATGAGTTTTACATCATTTATATAAGTGACTCTCGAATTGGTGATGTAAATAATTTGTATCGGTTTAAATAATTTTTTGCATCGATTATTGTAATCGACGTTAATATGCATCAAATGCAAAAAATGATGTTAGTTTTGCATCAATTAATATAAATGATTTATCAATAAGGAAACATTATTTTTGAATTTTATAGGTAATAAGAGTGAGAGTAGCTATCTATTAGATTTAGAGCAAACCCCCTAAATATGACTACTTGAATTTGAAATATGGTTTTCCTCACCGTGTTTAGCTTCTTGGCAATCTATATAGAACTGTCTATTCTAGAGGAAAGAATCGAAAACATAGATAAAGTTTCCACTAGTTCTTCCTCTAGTGCTAGTCTATTTGATCTATGATCCTTCTCTCTAATCAACATTATTCTATTTTGAGATCGTGTTTTGTTTCCCTTATATGTTTTACAATCGTTCTCTATTTTCTACTTAGTTTCAAGTATCTCACATCTTTCAGAATATAATTTTATATAATAAAGGAGTTGTGATTTTTGCAAACGGAACTCTCACGTTTTTTCTTAACCTTAAAAATATTAAGATACCCGTAATCGATGAATCTCATCTCTATGCTACTAAGATTTAAATTATAAGGGAAAAGTAGCTATCTATTAATCTTATACCCTTCTTATAAATGTTATATAATAAAATTTGGTTCTCAAAGTTAGCGTGACATGTTTTATTGATTATTATATAATGAATAATTGTTGAAGTTTAAACTATTTTTGTTATACCTTATATCTTGCTTCAAGCTTCTCAAACACAATTAGTTTCTCTAAAATTGCAAAGTGAAAAAAAAATACTTGCTATTGATCATATCAAAAAAGTTGATTATTAAGGTATAACTAATCCATGTTTTTATTTGAAACACAAACGTTATAGGTATAATAATTATATATAAAAACACGTTACATGAGTAATTGAGTTGGCCATTGAATTTCTGTTTTGTTATACTTTAGATTTCTTATATATTATGAGAGGGGTTCTTTCTTTTCCTAACATTGCGATATTTAGCACTCTCCTTAATTTGATGACACTTGTCTTCCTTCAATTCAACTTTGTTTTCTTTTAATTTTTTAAAACCATAAGTTTTAAAAGTTTACGTCTAACATTTACTTCCAAAAATTCATTGGTATATTTGACATAAATTTTAAAAATTATTAGGTTTTCAAAATCCAAAATCACATAACGTTATTATTTAACTATTTTACAATGTTTTTTTAATATTTCAATATATTTTTCCTAATATCCTTAATAATATATTATTTATTGATATTTAAATAATTCATCTAGGACGTCCATGTGGTGCATTCTCGATAGTGATATTTCTCCTCCCCACTCAATAAGTTCGTCATCCATGCCTACATGAAGAGAAAATAACTTTCGCTTATAAAATTTAGTATTGAAACGTGACTTTTTTAATTTTTGGTAAGATCAAGTATGAATTTATAGTGACTACGCATCTATCAATATGTTATGATTATTGAAATAATTGAAATAATCAAGAGAAAACAAATTGAGCAAGAATTAAGCAAAACATAAGTAAAATATTTTTTTAAAACTGACAATAAAGCACATATTCAAAGTTGAAATTTTAAACAAATAAAAACAAACATTAAGTAGGTTTATCATTTGCATAATAATTATATAAATATATTGAAGAAAATTTCTTATACATAAAGTCTTGTCCACACCAAACATGCCAACCCACTTCTACAGTATTGAGATCCATAGTCTCGTATGAGCAAGAATTAGGCAGTCTCGTATAAAGACCTATCTAGGAAGACCATGAGGTGCATTCTCCAGAGTGGTATTTTTGGAATCGATCATAGATAATTTGATTGATCCATCGGGTTATATTCCGTTGAACAAGAGTGATATACTGGAAGTTTATCTACATTATCATACGGCGAGTACCAAAACAAAGGTCCGGGAGCGGACACAAGCAAAAGAGTTCGTTGGAAAGGATTTAGAATAATCACGGTCCGAAGATTGCGGTCAAGTTTACAGTAGAAAAGCTTATAAGTTAAGAATTATGGTTGAACCAACTAGAGTTCAGTATGAAGATGGTCTTTGATTACTATACGAATCATAACCTATAAATAAAAAATTATTTGAGATAATGCTATTCAATTAAAAAAATAAGTTTTATTACCTCTTTTGGTAAATTAGATATTTTTAACATGAACATAAATGGTCTATTTGCGGACACCCAGGTTTGATTTTCATTTTTAATATATTTATTTAATATTCCTTTTGTTCCTAGAAGATTGATGGTCTAGAGTTTTCACATATATTACGAAGCAATTATTATTTGATTATTTGTCAATTACTTTTTTATATTAAAAATTGTTTTAATAACTTTGAACCAATAGTAACAGAAAACATTTAATCATTACGTCTTGAAGTTTACGATACATCAATTTCAATCAATAAAAATTAAAAATAAAAACCAAAAAATTCAATCTTTGTGGATCAAACTAAATAGCTAGAACATCAAACATCTAGGAACATTTTTTTTTTTTGTCAAAGACATCTAGGAACATATGAAGTATAAATTACTCTCTTCTCTCAATCCTAAATCATTTTCCTTAAATAGTACTATATAGTTAAAACCTAATTAAAACAAAAACTGCTTTTCTAACTTGACCTTTTTCTGGATACTAGGACTTAACTCGCGGTACACGTCGGGTGTAGATTTTTGTTTGGATTTTCATATTATATCTTTCAAAATGTCTATGTAATTTTTTCACAAAATCAATAAAGGTTTTTTTGTGGTTGATTAATTATTAGTTAGTAGAAGGCATTATAGTATGGTTAGATAGAAGTGTTAAAACGTGTGTTTTATTTGTGTTAAATTTGTTAATGAAAGAAATTTAATTGAATACATTAATCTTTTTTGAATAAAAACCAAAATAGAGAATTGTAAGTCAAGATATCCGACGGATAAAACCACACCATCTGACGATTGACAACCATCAGATCCAGTTGTTCCCGAATTTTAGATCCAGTTTTCCTCGAAATAGGTTGTATTAAATATGCACAGTTAATGACGTAGAGAAAGAACATGAGAAGCAAAAGGGATGACAATTTTTTCTTTCCACATAACGAATATGGTACGTTTGAAAAGGTGGAACAAAAAGTGATAGAAATTTTTTTTGTTTTGGAAATTATGGTAGAAAGGGTAATTTTCCCTTATAACTAACATCTTATTTTATCTTTTCTTAAAAAATATTCTAGAATAACTAGAATAATGGAAGCTCCAATAACTAAAATAATTAAAACATTATAGGAATCTTTAGAACTGTGATCAATTGTGTTGTTTTCAAGTGAATTGGAATTGCTTCATCATATCTGAGGTTTTTCGAGAATTATAATTGATCAAAAATTTGGCGAGGCCAGAAAATTCCAGTGTTGCAATTTGAGGGGATGAGTTCAAGAACTCAAAGCAAAATGAAACATTGGTTTCTTTGTAACCTTCATACTAAATCTTGCATATGATGAGAATAAAATTTTGTTTTTGTTAGCCATTTTTGATCAAAATGTTTGAGAACTTATGTAGGCTGAAACATATCTTCAAATTTAAATTCACACCTATTTTTTATTTGTTTTGCTGTAAATGCTAACAGATTATGTACCATAGTAAAATGATTTGAATTAGTAGGATTCATATGTTAATTGGTCAAAGCATTCAATATTTTTCTTTTCTCGTAGTTTATATAATTTTTCAAATTGTTGATGTAAAAGAATATAAAATAACATAAATTTGGAATGAATCGCAAATAATTATTATAAGTAAATTCTAACTTTTTAATACTTGTCACAAGCGAAGTCTTTAAATATGTCATCAAAGCGAGTAGCACGAGGTCTCAATACATCATATAATTTTTGCAAATCATATGTTTACACACCTAAACATAAGATGTCTGCATACGTTTGAATCTTCAAAAGATGCTTTTGCAAATAAGTTCGTTGTTATAAGAACGTTATTCTTTTTTTTTATTATTATTATTACAAGGTTATTTATGTGTTAACATTTTCACTTATATAACCACTTCTCGGCTATAACTACAGTGTTAAGTGTCTTTTACCGTTTTGTTGTTCGCTTACGAGTTAAGATAAAAAATTAAATTGGTTTCTCTTTAGTATTTTATTGTTTAATTAATTTGATTTATTGGAATATTTATTTGAAATCATTGCTTTTTCCAATATAGCAACCGCTTGATTAACAAGTTATGTTATTAATATATTTTCTTAAAATTACTTAATTAATAGAAAATAAATCTTATAGTGCTTCTAGACTGATAAATAGATTTTGATTCCTAGCTTAGATTTCTAAACCAATAATAGCCCTTAATTACTTAAGTACAATAATAATTAATCTATATATAATAGCAATCTAATAAATACCATTTGCACATTTGAACGGTTGCGTCATTTTATCGCAACCTTTCGTTTAAATCGGTTATTTTTTTACGGTTATTTTGGTTGCGTCTTTTTATCGCAATTTTCGTTTTAATCGGTTATTTTTTTACGGTTATGTCGTTTCCAATAAATACCATTTGCACATCTGAACGGTTGCGTCTTTTCATCGCAACGTTGTGTTAAAATATTGACGGTTATCTTTTCGGTTGTTTTTATCGCAACTCTTCGTTAAAATATTGACGGTTATTTTTTTTGTTGAAGGTTATTTTTCGATTGTGTCTTTTTATCGTAACTTTCCGTTAAAATATTGGCGGTTACTTTTTTGTTTGTGTCTTTTTATCGCAACTTTCCGTTAAAATATTGACGGTTATTTTTTCTCGGTTGTGTCTTTTTATCGCAACTTTCCGTTACAATATTGACGGTTATTTTTCTCGGTTGTGTCTATTTATCGCAACTTTCCGCTAAATATTGACGGTAATTTTTCTCGGTTGTGTTTTTTTATAGTTTTTTTAGAACTATTACAAAGTCCGAATATGAGAAGACATCCTCATGTGACGCTTGTGATTGGGCGCTTTAAATGTGGTAAGCGTCAAATAAACCGTTTGAAATGGTATATTAATTAAGAAATCATCTCCATTTTTAGGAAAAAAACAATGATTCCAATTCGTCACATGAATATTCAAGGAAGAAGTTTTTTTACTAAGTTAATTTATCAATACAAATAGAAATTTATGAGATCTTGTAAATGTTTATTTGTTTGTTATAGATGTAATTTACGTCATCAAATTTTATATTTTCTCTAATATATATAATAGAATAAATATTATATATATAATAGAATAAATATTAATTTTATAATTAAAGAACAGTGGACAAACAAAAAACACCAATTCTCGGGAGAAGTTCTTAGTCACCCACAAGTCGTGCTGAGTACCGACTCATTCCGAATTTTTGGGGTTTGACCCGCTACAATTTCTCATCTCAATATTATAACTCTTTGTTATGTATTTGTCACTTATAAATAATTTTACATTCATAAAAATTGTTTCAGTCTGAAGTTTCTTTTGTAGACACTACTCCTCCTAATTGGGCAACCAATCTAGGAGTTACTTATTAATTAATATCTGGTTGACAAAAAAAAAAAAAATTTGTATCAAAAGTGTTTTTAATCATAATTCTTCTTTTTTACATTTTTATTCATAATTTGTTATAACTTTAAGACATAGTTAATTTTATGTAATAATTCAAATTTTTGAATATATTATCATAATAATTTAATACATAAACACAATCAATTATATTTGTTGAAAATGAGTTCCCCCGCGACATCGCGGGAGTTCATAACCTAGTATTCATAATGAAACTAAACATAAAAGCCTACTATTAGGTTTTGTAGGTTCTTTTCAGGATTTTATATTAAGGTATCTATTATATATATATATATATATATATATATATATATATATTGAGAGAGAAAGATAGAGAAAGACAGTTTTCTTCATAAGAAGACAATTTTTTTAAGAAAATATATTAGCTAGCTAGTGGTTGCTTCTCAAATGAATGAATTAAATTACTATTAGGAAGCCAAAAGAAATAGCGATCATAGTGTATTATTATAGTCCTACCTCTCGTCTTGTGTCAGGATTTAGAATAACACATGTTTAATTGATGAAAAAAATGAAAGATTTTGTTACTAGCTATAAGTCACCACCTTCTCTTACCTTTAATATATTTCCCTTTTTGGCGATTTTCTTTTCATATGTTGTCAATGAGTTTTCTAACTTTTATCATGTAGTGAGATTTATGATTTAAAACTGAACAACATTTGAATCAGATAGTTAAAAAAAATACCAAATCAGATAACTACAATTGATGCACCCTTGTTTTTATAACTTTCTTAATTATTTCTTAAGAAACTCTATGTATAACAAAGTAATTACAACAATTGATGCACACTTTTTTCTCCATTCAACAATTGATGCACACTTTTTATCATGATATATATTGAGATACCATGATATATGTTATGATATATATTGCTATATCATTATATATGTTGCTATATCATTATATATGTTGCTATATCCTGATATATGTTGTTATATCATGATATATGTTGCTATATCATGATATATATTGTTATATCATGATATATATATTGATATATCATGATATATATATTGATGTATCATATGTAAACAATATTATTGAAATATTACGATGTAAGATATATATCCATGTATTCGATATTAAATAAGATATCACGATACGTAATTGCATAGCAGAATATACTATCGATGCAGGCATTTAATAAGTGGTGGCCCACTATAGATTTTCTGTCGTATCTGTCTCCTATGAAATTATCTCCCTTATATTTTGGAAGGTATTTTCGTCCAGAATTTGTTACTATAGCACTTTATCTCTCTTGTTTTGCAAAGAAAAAAACTTGTGTATGTGAAAACTAATTATTTCTTGAAAAACTAGCATACAGCTAATTGCCTCGCATTAATTTTCATGTATTACATGTATTATTTAGTAGTTATACTTATCAATATGCTATATTATTATTTTGCATCTAATATGCTAAATAATGTAAATAAAAATAAAATTCTATACATATTCTTACAATGAATTAAAATTTACTTTTTCAGTAGAATATCCTCAAATTTGTATTTTATTTAATAAACTACAAACACTAGTCACTCAAAGCATTAGAAAATTTTGTTTACATTAACTAATGAGAAATAAAATGATTTCACATAATAATGTTATCTGGACAAAAATATCTGGAACCAAACCGAACCTAAATGAGAATCAAACCGAACCGAACCTAAAACTTATTTTGACATGGCACATTAGTTAATAAACCCTTACTCAAAATAGCAACTAGCAAATAACAATTACTTAATTAATAACAAATAAATAGGTTAATCGATACTAAACAAAATAATTAGCTCTTAATGATACTAAACAAACGATAAATAGCAACGATATTAAACCGAAAAGCTCCAAATAAATGAATCTTTGTATCTTTCCCGCCGGCGACGATACACAAATTCCCAAATCCTTTTCGAATCTAGAGGAGCAGAAACTCAACGAACTTACCCATTGTCTGATTAAAATGTTCCAAAAGTGTATCTTAATTGGATCCATCAACAGCTGGTAAGCCATTTCGTTTCCTCCACCTTGCAATAAAACTGATAGTTCCATTTGTCTTCATGATGAATGTCATATTCATTGTTCGTACATTCTCTTTCACAACTTTACTTCTTTGCCTAGTCTCTACTCTCTTCTTCATTTTTCTGTTGATTTCCTTCATTGGTCTACTCTTGTTCTTCATTGTTCTATTCTAGTTCTTCATCATGTTGTATTCTTTCCCCGACTCCTCTCTCACTTTTTGGGAACACTACACCACAAAGAGAGAAGCAAATGGAGTATTTTGTTTGAAAAAGACATTGAGGTCTTAAGGAATGAGACAAGATTTGAGAAATGCTAGGTTTTGGCTGAAAAAGATTGAAGATTTGGTGAGAGTGAATATCTCTTAAATATGTTTTTGAGCGGCTATTAGGGTGTTAGAATGCTTGTCAATGAGTTTTAATTATTTTCATTGCTTAACATAATCCGAAGATATCAATGAATTTTATGAATTTTATTATTGACTGATATTTATGATTTAAGACTAAACGACATTTGAATCAGATAGTTAAAAGATATACCAAATCAGATAACTGTACAATTGATGCACCCTTGTTTTTATAACTTTCTTAATGATTTTTTGAAAAACTCTATATATAACAAAGTAATTACAAGTTGTGTTACTATTTGTTCATCTAATTTTGTTGATTTTTACAAATCCACCAAAAAGATGTCATGACTAAAAATAAAAGTATCTTTTTTTTAATAAATCATCTTTTAGCAAAATTTTAGAAATTTTGAGCATGTTTATTAAAACGTTTGAAATATCTATATATATAAATTCCAAATATATTAGCCATGACTTGCATGGTTATAAAAAAAAAAAAACCATCTCTGCAAAGAAGAGCACATGGACTTTGCAATAACTAAGCAAACACTATATATCATATATTCACAATATTCTAAGTACGAGTGCATCTAATTGCTCCATCCATTCTCTTCTCTCTTGTCATTTTCAGTCACCATCCTTTGACCTTCTCTTACAAGAACAATTAATACATTCGCTTTGATACATATATAAGTGTTATTCAGTGTATAACCGATATTATAATTAAGTATACAAACTGTAGGATCTACCATGCTTCTTACATGTTTCTTTTTCTAAAGATTTTCACCTCTATGTTCAAACTTAAAAGCTTAATTTGAGCATTTGGTAACATAATTTTTTGTTCAACTTTATATATATATATATATATATAAATATGTGGTGCTACACTTTAAAACATGTAAGATTTTGTGAAAACTTACTTTCCTATGCCAAGTTTAAAGTATAATTAACAAAGTGAGCTATTTCACTTTATACTTTTTAAGTTTATAAAATTAAATTTTAAACCATTTTAAATTGCTTGAAAAATGTGATACTAACATACATCATTATATGAAGGCGGTAACCATGAATATAACATTGATTACCCAACCTTTGACGTTTCTGTTCTTATCATACCATGGCAACCATGAGACAAGTGTTTTGCTTTAGTGGACTATATTTATTTTATGGAAATATTACAACATCCTTGTATTCCTCCAATAAAACAACAGCTTACGACGTTCTAATGATATTAATATTTAATTATTTAATTAATAGCAAAGAAAGTACATCTTAATTTTATTTTTTTGATAAAGCAATACATCTTAATTAATTACTTACTTTTTGGTAAAATTAATAACTTTCTCCATTAATAGTAAATATCAATTACTTAATTAATAGCAAATAAAGAGGTCTAATCGATACTAAACAAAATATATAGCTTTTAATGACTAAACAAACGATAAATAGCATTGATATTAAACCGAAAAGCTCCAAATAGCAAATAGCTATTAATTTATTAATAGCAAATAAATAGGTCTAATCGATACTAAACAAGACTAGATTTTCACCAGCGGTATACCGCATGACGATTTGTTTTTAAAATTAGTAATTTTTAAAATTTAATGGTTATATATTATATATATTAAAATTTGCAAATTGTATCATTTTATAAGATATTTATATTTTATAGTTTACAATTGTTATTAAGTAACGATATACCACATAACAATTTTTCTTTTATACAATTTTCTTTGATCAGGATCATTCGATATGTCAAATATTGGTGGTGTTAAAAAAGTAATAAAATGAAGATTTCATATTAAAGCATCGGGTTAATGATGTTTTAAAATTTTTTGATTCAAACTCATCCCGTCATATAACCTCGTCATGCAATATAACTCCATCCTACAATATAACTGTCCCATGTTATTTTAACTCTTTATATATGTTCAAATATTTCTTAATATTATAAACTTTTTATTGATTTTATATATATAAATTATAATATTTAAAACTTCTTAAAAACTTGTCCCGTTATATAACCCAGTCTAGCAATATAACCCTCTCGTGTTATTGTAACTCTTTATATATGTTCAATTTCATAATATTATACACATTTTATTGATTTTAAATATAAGAATTATATTTATTTAAAACTTTTTAAAAGTTTAAAATTTAACATTTCTGCTAAAATTAAGCAGTTAAACTGAAAAAAGCGAATGAAACGGTATATAATTTTAAATTTGGATGCTTATTATGTTGAGCTTCTTGTTCATTCGGATTTGGATTCATTTTGATCTTATTTATAATATGATTCTGAATAAATATCTAAACACTTTAGCCGATATGGGATGTTGAACACACACTTTTTTCATCAATTGGGTAATATATATCCGTTTAAAAAAATTTCGAATCCCAATATATGCAGAAAAAATGAGATTTATTTTTAACTTTATGTATTATATGATGATTCAAAACAGTTAAAAAATGTTCAAACAAAGATGATAGGAAAATTTTATTTTTAAATCTTAACCAAATCTTCTAAATATCTATATTTTTAAATATGGAATATCCGATTCATAATTTCGGATATGTTTTTACCCGATCCAAAAAAGATATGAAATATCCGGTGTAAGATTTATGAAGGAAATTTCTTATCGGGTCGGGTACCAAATTTGTCGGACAATAATTTAATATCACCCGCTAACAAATGTACTTCTAAAATACTAGTATAGATAAATAGCTTTTAATGATACTAAACAAAAGATAAATAGCAATGATATTAAACCCCAAAGCTCCAAATAGCAAATAGTAATTACTTAATTAATACGAAATAAATTGGTCTACTCGATACTAAACAAGATAAATAGCTCTTAATGATACTAAACAAACGATAAATAGCAACAATATTAAACCGAAAAGCTCCAAATAAACTAATTTTGTAACATTCCCACCGGCGAAGATACATGAAATTCTCAAATCATTTTCGAATCTAGAAAAGCAGAAACTCATTGAACTTACCCATTGCATGATTAAAAATGTTCCTAAACTGGATCTTAATTAGATCATCAACAGCTGCTGGTAAGCCATTTCGTTTCCTCCACCTTGCAATAAAATTGATAACTCTAGCTTTCTTTGGTGAATGTCATATTCTTTGTACGTTCGTACTCTTTCACAACTTCACTTCTTTGCCTAGTCTCTACTACTGACTTGCAGTGTAAAACTACGACAATGACATTCGTTTGTTATAATGCGCTTAAAATTGGAACAGAGAGGAAGAAGGAGATGGTGGATGATGGGGATAATGCATTGTTGAAAAGTAATATGAGTAACAGCGATTTATGGGTATGAGGATGTTCAGTCTATGTTCCACGTTGTTGCTCCTAGTAAATACAATCTAGATGATGTAGATTTAAGCCGAGAGGAAGATGATATATATGTCGGAGGCTCTTCATGAATAAGGCAGAGTTCAAGGTCGCCATGTCAATATATGCTATAAATAGGGTATTCCTGTTTAGATTCAATAAGGCAGAGTTCAATAGTCGTCATGGAAGAGATCACACAGTGGCGTTTTGTGTTTCGAAATGGTGTGATTGGAGGGTGTACGCGCATGAAGTTGGGAATTCGGCTCAATATGAGGTTAGGAAAGCACTCCTGACCTATGTGCGTGATGCTGACTCAAGGGGACAGTTCTCCAAACATGCTACATCAAAAGTAATCGCAGCTTTCATAAAACAGAATTATTGTAGACCACATGCCGGTCCACGGGCATGTGAACTCCAAGAGATGTTGCTAGGCTAACACAATGTCACTATTTCCTATTGAAAATGCTGGAAAGCTAAGGGGTTGGATATAGCTTCGGCGCAAGGGACCAACTATAGCCAAATGAATATGATATTTAAAAAAAAAAAAACAGAAGTCTTAAAGTTTAGAGTAGTTAGACAAAGATCTGTGATGTGAATTATTCACGGTCCTGTTTATAACAAAACACTATCATTTAGACTCTTGAAGAATTCGGGGATGCGTCAACTGCTTCGACAACTCTCAAAATGAATGTTAAATAAAATTATGTACACTATTATTAAGCTAAATAGATGCTAGATATTGAATTGTGTTGTTTGTCAGAAAACACATGAAGAGCAACTTATCAGTGAGAACTTTTTTTTATTCCATCTTAAATTCTAAATTTTTAAAACCATTGGAGTCGGAGATAGTGTTTTCTGTGTTATTGCAAAGTCTTTTGCATGTTTTGGTGGATCTGTACTAATCAATAAAATTGGATGAATGCATAGTAACATAGTTATTTGATGAGCAACTAGCATGAATGAACACCCTTGAGCTAAGCAGATTGACCACCCTTCCAAATGAACATAACCCAATCAATCATCGTTCTAAAAAAAATCTCTTCCATCAACGTTATGTAATTTCTTTCACCCATCACCAAATCCCGTTACTTCCATTCTTCAACAAGCTCAAGGGCTAGTAGAGTTTTTCCATTTGCCACAAAGCAGCGTTAGAAATATTTTAGCAAGAGGTTTGAGTGCCAAAATAGATTTTTCCAAATCCAAGATTTGTTAGACGTTCAGCATTCCCAAAAGTGTCGTGGTTGAAAAACAAAACGAAAGACTCGGGATGTTTGATGTTTATAAATTTTTGACAAAAAAAAAATCTATATATATATATATATATAATGGGAGAGTCTTCTCTCCAGCTAGCTTATCCACCTAACCAACATTATTTATTTTACATTAAAATACACTTTAAACATTTATTTAGGACATATTTATATTACTTATAATTAATAGAAATTTTAAATAAATAAAAAAATGAATTATGTAAAATAAATGACATGTTAAAATAATAAAAATAACTATAAAAATATTATTAGTAGTAATCTTCTCTCCAGCTAGCTTATCCACCTAAACATCCACCTAAGCAACATTATTTATTTTACATTAAAATACACTTAAACATTTATTTAGGACATATTTATGTTACTTATAATTAATAGAAATTTTAAATAAATAAAAAATGAATTATGTAAAATAAATGACATGTTAAAATATAAACAATAACTATAAAAATCTATATATATAATGGGAGAGTCTTCTCTCTAGCTAGCTTATCCACCTAAGCAACATTATTTATTTTACATTAAAATACACTTTAAACATTTATTTAGGACATATTTATGTCACTTATAATTAATAGAAATTTTAAATAAAAAAAAGGAATTATGAAAAATAAATGACATGTTAAAATAATAAAAATAACTATAAAAATATTATTAGTTATTATAATATACTTCCACTTTTAATAGATAAAAATTAAAAATGATCATACTTCAAATCTTTAAATATTTTGATGAGTTTTAGAATGGAAGTAAATTTTAAATACATGGTAGAATAAAAATAAATTTATGTAATTCTGTATATAAAATTTTAAACAAAAAATAAAATTTAAAGTGAAATATTAGTTTCTAAGAACAATATACTACATATTTTTATTTATTATTAAATTTTCACTTAAAGAAAAATAAAAGATTACTAAACTCAACTTAAATTTATAATTTAAGACGAAAGTATTGTAAGAGTCACACTTTATCTTGTGAAATTATTAAAAAAATTCTTGAAAATTTGAAGCATTATCATCCATCTTTAAAAAAAAAAATAATCAATGATCATATTATTCATGAGTTCTACACAAAATATACAGAAAATGAAAATGTAAGCCATTAGAAAAGTGATATGTAATTTGTATAGCATATTCTCAAGTGGAACTACAACTTTATAACATGATCAAAAAGCAAAACAAGATTGATATTTCATCAAATGCTTTTGACCTAAAAATTTAAGTATTGAAAGACTATAATTAAGGAGAAAATATTTAATGATATGTCTTGAAAATCAGTTCATAGTCCAATATATATAATATGTGAGTCAATAGAAGGTGAAAAGAAAGTAGATGTCGAGAGTCAACGAATGAATCATAGAAGATGACGAAAGAATTGGTAGTTAAAAGTGTTTAAAATCAATTTCTAAAACTTAGACAGATAATGCACATGACTAAGGTTAAATTCTTTGAGATCTTATTCATTGTGTGAAACGAATGAGTTTTTGGAAAAATACATGACATACGTTATTAAACAGATTATTAAATTTAAAGTTGGGTTTAACCATTTGGTGGTGTGGCACATTAATGTCTTCGTCGAGAATTCTCTTATGGCACAATGCATTTGCTTCAATGGGTAAAACATGCTCGCTAAAGCTGTTATAGCAGCATGATATTATAGAAAATGTACATTTACACTAAATAATGTTCATGAAACTACGTATATTCACATTTTATATGAAATGATGTTAAAATTTGAATTAGTGTATTTATGCTCAAATATTTATCTTTTAAATTTAAATGATTATATTTTATGATGAAAATTTTTTATTAATAAAAAAGATTTAAAATTATAATCCCGCTCAACGCGCGGGCACAAAATCTAGTGTTTATAATTGAGAAGAATACAAGTTCTAATTTTAAGATAATTGTCTTTTTTTTATTCCGTTTCCTACATTTTTTGTTGTTTTGATTAATTACTTTTTAAGGATAGTCTTGTTACTGCAGAATTATAAAATTGTCTTCTTTTTTATTGTCAATATATACTAGTATTTTTGCAACACTTTGGTGACGGGTGGGTAAAAATGCTTCTGGGTTAATCGGATATCCGACCCGTTTTTTAAAATCCTTCACAAAAAAATTGTTGGGTCTGGTTATATTTAACCCAACTCATACACCGGATATTCCATATTTAATAATTTAGATATTTAGAAGATTGATTATTATTTAGAATTATGATTCTCCTATCATCTTTGTTTGATTTGTTTTTAATTGTTTTGAATCATCATATAATACATAAAGTAAAAAAAAAAATCAATTTTTTTTTGGCATATACTGTGATTCGAAATTTTAAAAACGGACATTTATTATATCTAATTGACGAAAATGTGTGTTTAACGTTCTACATCGATTAAAATAATTAGACAATGATTCAGAATCATATCATAAATAAGATCAACATTAATAAAATAAATGAGTTTTTTGGCCGGACGGGTTTGGCGGAACGGGTTTTTGAATCAATAATAATAAAAAGATTAAAATATCATTAATCCGCCGCTTCAATATGGATTAAATCCTTTTTTTTTAATACCACCAATATTAGACATATTAAATCAGTCTCATTTAGAAAAGAATGTATAAAACCAAAAATTATCCCGTGGTATAATGTTACTTAATAACAATATTTATAAAATTTTAAAATATCATTAACATGCCGCTTTAATATATATTAAATCTTCAGTTTATTAAAATATAAATGTTTTAGAGAATGATATGATTTGTAAACTTTTATATATAATAATAATCATTAAATTTTAAAATAAAAACAAATCACGGGACAGGTTAAGAAATTACGGAACGGGTTATATTTCGGAAAGGATTTATATGGCGGACGAATTTGAATCAATATTTATATACTTTAATACGGGTTAAATCTTCAGTTTATTAATAATTGTCTCGTGGACTCGTGATATACTGTTACTTAATAACAATTGTAAACTATAATATAAATAAATATGTTATAAGGAGATACAATTTACAAAATATTTTTATACTAACTTTAAAATCTAGTTTTTTTTTTTAAGAAAGTAGTGTTGCTCAAGTGGTATTAAATTTGCTATATTGACTTGAAGGTGATGAGATCGAGTCTGAGAATCAACAATATTTTTTCTTTTCAAAAAAAATATTACCCTTTTTCTGATTTTTTTTTTCTTTTTTTCTGAATCGTACTTTTATTAATCTTTTCCTTCTCCTAAAGGGTTTTCTTGGGTTCACCCCCTAGGGGGTGAACCCATTCATTCACCCCCTTTTTTATGACCAATTAAAATTTGACATGTCATCTATTTAAAGAATAAATTAAATCAATAAATTTAGAACCCACTATTATCTCTTTCACGTTTCTCTATCAAGTTTCCTTCAACTTTGTTTTTAAAATATTATCTTTCTTCTTTTTCTTTCTCTAAAACGTAAAAAAAAAAACATATAACCAAAATAATTAATAGTAAAGCTTAAGTACTTCCATATGTTTTCCGCCTTTGCCTTCAAAATAATCGAGCTTTATAATAAATTTCTGTAACTTTTGTCAAATTCCTACAAAATATAAGATTTCAAACCATAAAAAATTTGACTGAAAAATCAAATAAATTAATAAGTATGAATTATTTACCTGTTGTACTTGTGAGGAAAATGGTCTCGTCTGTAAAGTCGGATTACCAGTAGTTGAGGAAAATGGTCTCGTCTGTAAAGTCGGATTATCAGAAGCAAAAGTTGAATCCTGAAGCAATTTTATCTTCTAATTAATATACGAACATACATATATGGACAAAACGACTGAAAAGTCAAATAAAATTAGTAAGAATAAATTATTTACCTGTTGCACTTGTGAGAAAAATGATCTCGTCTGTAAAGTTGGATTTTCACTAGCTACAGATAACTGGATATCGTAAGCAAACGTTGAATCCTGAAGCATTTATCGATTTTATCATCTAACTAATATACATACATATGTGGACGAAGTGACTGAAAAGTTAAATAAAATTAGTAAAAATGAATTATTTACCTGATGCACTTGTGAGGAAAATGGTCTCGTCTGTAAAGTTGAATTTTCACTAGCTACAGATAACTGGATATCGGAAGCAAATGTTGAATTCTGAAGCATTTATCGATTTTATCATCTAACTAATATACATACATATGTGGACGAAGTGACTGAAAAGTCAAATAAAATTAGTAAAAATGAATTATTTACCTGATGCACTTGTGAGGAAAATGGTCTCGTCTGTAAAGTCGAAATATCACTAGCTACAGATAACTGGATATCGGAAGCAAATGTTGAATTCTGAAGCATTTATCGATTTTATCTTCTAATTAATATACATACATATATGGACGAAGCCACTGAAAAGTCAAATAAAATTAGTAAGAATGAATTATTTACCTGATGCACTTGTGAGGAAAATGGTCTCGTCTGTAAAGTCGAATTTTCACTAGCTACAGATAACTGGATATCGGAAGCAAACGTTGAATCCTGAAGCATTAATCGATTTTATCTTCTAATTAATATACATACATATATGGACGAAGCCACTGAAAAGTCAAATAAAATTAGTAAGAATGAATTATTTACCTGATGCACTTGTGAGGAAAATGGTCTCGTCTGTAAAGTCGGATTTTCACTAGCTACAGATAACTGGATATCGGAAGCAAATGTTGAATCCTGAAATATTTATCGATTGTATCTTCTAATTAATATACATAAATATGTTGACAAAGTCACATTTCGGTGGAAATTGGACATAAACGAAAAAAAAATTATATTTTAAATACCTGGAATGATAATTTTTTCTTTGATGTACCACGTTTTTTCGTTTCAAGAACATTCAAGTATCGACCATGGGGTCCGACTGGTTTGTTCTTTGGTCTTCCAACAGTAGCTTTTCTTTTAATTCCACGTGCATTTAGAACTTCGTCCTCTTCTTCTCTTTCCCCATGTTCAACATTTGAAGTTGGGAGCATCCATGCATTAGCTTTCACAAGTTCTTTCTTCTTTTCCTCCAATTTTTTAAGCAACTGGCTTGCAGCTTCATTCGCACACATCGTCAATTCTACATGTTCAGCAGCAAGAGATGCAATCTCACGGAAATTGCGACATAAATGACTATAACGCTTTCCAATCGATTGTGTTACTGTTCCATTAGATATCTCTGAACGATAAGAAGATATGCTTCGTGATTTTGCCTCTCTACTCCATCGATTTAAGATGTAGCTAGATGGAATTCTCCTAACATCCTTCTTATCCAATACTTTCAATGCATGCCGACATAAGATCCCAGCAAATAAATACTTCATGCAACTACACTGTATCGTTTGGTTTTCAGCATCATAATTAACCAAATGCTCTCGCGGTCCACCACGATAAGATACTTTGTACTCATACACCATCTCAGACTTACTGACTTTTTTGGCAACATAATCACCGATAGCTGTATATTGCTTCTGGAACAACTTAAAAACTTCGGGTGTATATACTTCCTCTGCATGTTGCAACATCTCTACAGTAGCAGATAATACCGAAGAGATATGCATCATTTTGAAGTCAGCAGTTAACTCATTATATCTCCGATCATCCAACACTCTCTCATAATGTTCAAAGAAGGACAACAAGTCATAACTACTCTTCAAGTATCTTTTCAAAATATTATTCATACTTTCACTACGCTGTGTGCTCACCATATCTGCCGTAAAAGTATGACGTCCATATACCATTGCCCATTTTTCTTTCACCTCAAACACATTCTTTAACCATTTATTTTCTATCAAATTATGCTTCTTGAGCATATTACTCCATGCCAATAACCAATCTTCTTCTTCCTCATGGTCATATACACACTTTCCAAAGTCTGTGGCAAATTGTCCTGACCCATGAAATACATGACTCAACTTCTTTGCAGCATTTTGGTAAATGTGCCAAACACACAACCTATGTTTTGTTTCAGGGAACACCTTCACTATTGCATTCGTCATTGCTGCAGATTGGTCAGTAAGAATAGTTTTTGGTTGTTTTCCAGACATTGCTCCAAGAAAAGTCTCGAAAAGCCACCTATATGACTCAATGGTTTCATCATATAAGAGAGCAGCACCAAACACTACAGTTTGCTTATGATGATTGACCCCATCAAATGCTTCATAGGCGTCTTCACTAAATCATGATTATGATCTTGGTTGAAAGACACAATCTTATATTTTCCCGTCTTCTGAAGGAAGCAAGTCATATGAGCTTTACAGTCACACCGTGTAATTGGTTGTGAATAACATGTCTTGATCTTAGATTCTTTTCTAAACCCCTCTTTTGAGCAAACATATTGAAGCCTTACTACTTTATCATTTTTTTTCTTCCTTCGTTGTTTTCTTACATTGAAACCATGTTCACCTGCAAACTTTTTGTAAGCTTTATGTGCAGTTTCATCAGAACTAAACTCCATTCCAATACACAGAACATCTTTTTTCTCTTCAGTTTTAACATAATCCTCATTATTGGCTATGTCATCTTCTTCTTCTTCGAATTCACTAACTAAAGTTTCTTCTTCACTTACTGAATCATATTTTTCCTCAGATTGATGCTCAGACGATTTTTTACTACTCTCCATTGTAATCTGCACTAATCAATATAATAAGACAAACACAAAGCATAAAAAATCACGTATTGACATGTTTAGAAAAGACAAACAATTTTTCACTTCATATTCAATAGAGTTACGAAAAAGAAAAGAATTAATATAGTGAAAAAAACAATCGTATGAGAAAATATAAACACAAAGATCAATTTTAAGAAGAAACATGATTTAGTTTTGTGTTAATGATGGGACTTTAAGATCAAGAAAAAAAAACGTAACAAGCATCATCATTACTTATAAACATAAGTCAACATTAAATATCTAATAAATATGCCTCTGCAAATTTTATAAAACATTGATACTCGTGAGTGCTTTTAAATCTATCACATAGGCATGGCTCTCATATGAACGTTCCTCTGGTATAATTTGAACTTTAGTACAAAAAATTCATCAATTGATAAAAATTAAATGATACAAAGAAAGTTTGATGCATATATAAACAAGTATTTGACTTACAGTCAAATTGTGTGGAAGCAATAATCTTCTTCGTCCAATGAAACTAAACTATTTTGATAATATGTGAGAAAAAGAAGAATAGAGATTAAGGTTAGGGTTAATGATTTATATATAAATTCATTTTTAGGGTTAATTTTTTTTTTTCTCCTGGATTTAGAGAGACACGTGAAAGAAAATTAGTGGGTCCTATAATTAATTCAGTTTTTATCTTTTTTAATGATTTAATTTATTTATTCTTTAAATATATGATATGTCAAATTCTAATTGGTCATCAAAAAGGGGGTGAATGAATGGGTTCACCTCCTAGGGGGTGAACCCAAGAATTATGTATTTTGAGTTACAACGCAAAGTGGATCATGAAAAACGACTTATAATCTTATATATTGAATATAATTATATTTAAGGATTATGTCATTAAATATACACTTTATATTTAAGGATTAGGTCTTTCTCGCTTGTAGATTAGGCTGACTTGCTTTCTCCATCTCTCTCCATCTCTTAGCCTCGTATTCTGATTATATATTATAGGTTTTGATTTTGATTGCCGAAGTTCCTTAGTCACAAACTCGCTATGGATTGGAGAAACCTTCCAGTGGATTTGCAAAAAGAGATACTTTCTAGGGTTCCGGCTACATCTCTGGCACGATTGCGTTCAACATCAAAACAATGGAATGCTCTATTGAAATCTGCTAATATACATTCTACTAATGCACCAAAGGAGTCTCTTATTATCATGTTAGAGTATTTTAGGGTTTGCCTAGTAAGGGCCAATTATCTCCATGAACTTGACATCAACATTGCTCCATCTGTTAACGTAACATCTCAATTCTACCTTGAAGATCCACAGTTTAAATCTTCACAAGTCGATATACGTAAAGTCTTTCACTGTGACGGCTTATTGTTATGCAGCACCGAAGATGATAGACTTGTGGTTTGTAATCCATGTTCAGGAGAAACCAAATGGATCAAACCTAGAAACAACTACACGAACTCCGACTTCTATGCTCTTGGTTACGTCAACAAATCCTCCTGCAAGAAATATAAAGTCTTGAGGGTTGATCATCAAGGCCATAGTCGGGGTATCAACAATGAGTACGAAATCTATGACTTCACCACTGATTCTTGGAGGGTTCTTGGTCCGAAAACCGATTGGTATTTACCACTAAGTCATTGTGGCGTATCTGTGAAAGGAAATACTTATTGGATTGCTCTTCATCGTGGGACGCCGTATCATGAATTCTTACTAAGTTTTGATTATTCAACAGAGAGATTTGGAATGCAGCCTCTTCCTCATCAATTTCATTGTGTTGCTAAGGTTTTATCAGTGGTAAGAGAAGATCAACTTTGTCTCTGTGTTACTAATTCAACAGGTTTACATGTCTGGGTGACAACAATTAGTACCAAATCAGTCATGTCCTGGAAAAGGCTCTTTGAAGTGAACGCCAGTCATAATAAAGATTATGACTTTTCCAATGGGGTGAGTTTGTTGGCCAACGAGCAGAACAAACTTGTGTTGTGTTGCAATAATTACATATACGTATATCCCGATGGTGGAAATGTTACATGCAAATTACCTTGCTCGCATCTTTTGAATTATGTTCCAAGTTTAGCTCATATACAACAAGGTACACGTGACTTGTAAGTTTTATTACGCCAATCTATCCAAGTTTCTTTTTCTTGTTTTCTTTCATATGTATATGGCGAAGAATTATGATACTAAGTTATGATAAAAAGATTTAACATTTCAAAACAAGATATTGTTTCTTTTTACAATTGTATTATGAAATGTAAATTGTAAAAGATAAATACACTTATAAAATCAGAGTATATATGCATGGCTCACTGGAAAAAAACTCATATCTAGTTGAAGAAGCATAAAGGGTGCGCAATATCAAAAGTTTTGAATTTTCTGAATAAAGGTAATCTCTAAGAAACATAAAAATTACAGAGATCACCCTGGCAATTGGATCAAGCACCGCTTGTGTGCTCCACCGGCTCTATCACCATATTTGATATCTAGAGTGCTCTTTGGTAAGCTGCAAACTCTTTTCCTTATGTTGTTCAAACAAATAGTTAGTTCGCAGTCATTACAACCATATGCATAAAGGTAACCACACGAATACTAGCACATTCCACATAAAAGCATCTCGATTAAAATTATTAGGACATAATGTCCCACATCGGAAGTTGGAAGGGATCCTAAGTAATATATAAGGGATATGGGCCCATCCACTCATAGCCAATTGGTTTTGAGTTGGAAGCCCATAGAACTTAACATGGTATCAGAGCCCGATCCACACATGTCCAACCCGATCCGACCCAAAGATGGTCCAATCATCGACAAGGCCCAAAATTGATGCCGTCGATCTAAGCCCGAACATTCCGAGATTAATGGCCAAAGAGCCATCATCTCGAGGGGGCGTATTAGGACATAATGTCCCACATCGGAAGTTGGAAGGGATCCTAAGTAATATATAAGGGATATGGGCCCATCCACTCATAGCCAATTGGTTTTGAGTTGGAAGCCAATAGAACTTAACAAAAATGAATGATATTGCTATACTAGTTCGATATATATAGTTTAAACATTATTAGTTAGAAGAGAGATGATAGCACATCTTAATTATCCCACAACACATATGCATAAAAATGTCATAGAGATTCGCTTCTACAATTTTGAGGTTTGAAAGATTCAAAAGAGAAGACAGACTCAGAATTAATTCCATATTTAATCATAGCAAAATTTTACTAAAGAATGGGGGGAGTTAGCCAGATTAAGAGTAAAGAACTCGTAGACATCATAGATTTCGACGTGGTTAGGCCTCAGGAGGTAGATATTGGAACTAGCAGGTTCACATAAAAGTTCAGTTCCAGAGAGGAGTATGCAGAGTTCTCCAATGTCTTGAGTGTAAATAGCGTTTCCTTTGTCATCTAGTTTGAACACCATTACAGCTTTTGAACTCAGGATATTTCTAGAGCTCTTCTTGTACCACCTAACCAAGAAAGTTTCATCGGTTGATTGTGACTCTATCAGCAAGAATTCGCTTGTGCAGCAAGATTCCAGAAGCTCGCGTTGGGTCTTGGTTAGCTCAGGAAGGTTTCGGAACCGCAACCTCTGAATCTTGGGCTTGTGTGTGTCAGTGTGGAGATCCCATGATCCGATGATGTGGCCTCTAGATCCGGGAATACGAAACATGCCATCTTTCTTGGAAAACATGACTTGGGAGGAGTAGAAGCAAGGGTTTTCGATTCTGACGTTGGTCCACCCCTCAGAGTTACTTTGAGCAGGTCTGATAAAACTCAGTTGCGGTCCCAAAAACTTGACAGCCACGACACAGTCCTCGTCCTCAGGAGAAGGTGAGGACATGACCACGTTGGTGACAATCTGAGTTTGGCAATGAGGCAGAGTTACAAAAGGAGGCAACGAAAAGTGTTTCGGTTGTTCTCCTGTCTCCTCAATGAAATGCACAATTCCGTCGCCGTTGTAAGTAGCTACCCAGCCTTTGTAAGCTAGCCATTTTTTTTCATCTTCCTTGTTGAAACTCGCGATTCCGTCGTCCTTCTTTGCGAAATAAGTGCGGCGACCATTAGTAACAATCTTAACCTTCAGTCCACAACCGTTGATGGAACAAGGAGGGATTCGCACTGAGGAAGATGATAAGCCATTAGAGAGAAAAAGAGAGGATCTCATCAACGCAGGTTTGCCTAGGCCTAACTTTGAAGGCTGGTTCAAAAGCAGAGACATAATGAGGAATAAGGAATGATATTTTAGGGGAAAGCAAGAGATTTGGGAGAAAAGAAAACCCTAATTGAAGAATCGTTGTGATAATCACCCTTTAGACGCTACATTATTAATACAGAGTTACAGAGGAAATGGACTTGCTCACCAAGTTTCCCGTCTCCAAATTAGGTAAAGTCAGATACATTAATTAGGTAAAGTTTTTAGTCTTTTTTTTCATTTACGCAAAAACATAAAAGAGATTCAAAGCAAAGACGTTTCGGAAACAAGGGATAGAGTCTAACAGCGTGTATAAGGTACCATCGACTAACGAACATGACTTGGACTAAATCGTTGCACCAAAAAAAAAAGCTTATGAGAACGAATTTATAAAACACATGTACATATGACAATCGAATTTACCACAAAGTCAAAAATTTTATAATTCAATCCCATTTTACACTTAATGAACAACTGTTTTTGATTACATCAATTACATTGGACACTTAATATATGATGTATATTCAAAATGATGTATATTCAAAATGTTAACTTTTGAACCTGAAAGACTATATGATGTATAGAGAATCAAGATAAAGGCACTTATCTATTCCACAATGGAAGTAAAAATCTTTGTCTCTGTTTTTTGCTGGAATTGAACCTGAAACAAGAAGAAAAAAAATTAGTTTTTCTATTAGTATTACACTGTGATTTTGCCTTTTAACTCTTATGTGGATCCAAAGGCGCTTTTTATTTTTGCTGAAATACTTATTTGAAGTGTGGAATTTCTATATAAAAACGGGAAAGAATGAGTCTCCATCCTTAGTTCTGATTGATTATGTGGTATGAGCAAGAATCTTTTCTAATTCGTGTCATGTTTTTTGATGGCGAGTGAAGAACATAAATTGGTGGTGCTCTCTTAAAGCGACAATACCACTAAAATTTCCAACTTTGCAGTTTACGAAGCAAGCCTATTGACTGTATTATTATTGTCAAACAACTTTATAGTTCCACAACTTTCTAATCTTAGTTTACGAAACACGGTTCTCTCTTAGTTTTCTACTTTTCTGTGCTACACAACTTTTTAATGGTGACAACAATGATTCATAAACTTATTGGATATTGTTTAAACATAAATAATTGGAAGAGAGATGATAGCAAAGATTATCCCACATCATATGCATAACAATGTCAAAGAGATTCTATTCAATTAGAATTCTCTGTGAACTTCTAATCCGCCACTTGCCAGATTGATAGTGAAGAACCCGTCGTCATCACCGACATGGACGTGGTTAGGCTTATAGTAGTGGTAGGGTTCTTCAGCTGCAGGTTCACAAGAAATACCATCTCGTGAGAGGGAAATGAAGAGATCTCCAATGTCTTGAGTGTAAATAGCGTTTCCTTTATGGTCTAGCCTGAACACCATTACACCTTTTGTTTTCATGATCTTTCCAGAGGTCTTCTTGTACCACTTAACCAAGAAAGTTTCATCGGTTGATTGTGACTCCACCAAGAATACGCTCGCCCAGCAAGATTCCAGAAGCTCGGGTTGGGTCCTGGTCCGCTCGGGAAGGTTTTGGAGCTGCAACCTCTGAATCTTCGGTGGTGTTTGCTTGTGTGTGTGGATATCCCATGATCCGATAATGTGGCCTCCAGATCCAGGAATACGAAACATGCCATCTTTCTTGGAAAACATGACTTCGGAGGAGTAGAAGCAAGGGTTTTCGATTCTAACGTTGGTCCACCCAAATTTACTTTGAGCAGGTCTGAAAAAGCTGAGTTGAGGTCCCAAAAACTTGACAGCCACAACACAGTCCTCGTCGTCAAGAGGAGAAGATGCTACCACGTTGGTGACAATTTGAGTTTGGCAACGAGGTAAAGTTACAAAAGGAGGCGACGAAAAGTGTTTCGGTTCTCCTGAATCCCACATAGAATCAATGAAACGCAAAATTCCGTCGTCATTGTAAGTAGCTAACCAGCCAAGGTATGCTAGCCAATCTATTTTATGTCTACCCACAGGCACCTTCTTTTCCAAAGAAGTGTGGCGAGATTTAGGAACATTACTAACCTTCAGTCCACAACCGTGGATGGAACATGGAAGGGTTCGCAGTGAGGAAGATGGGAAGCCACTAGAGAGAAAAAGAGATGACCTCATCGACGCAGGTTTGCCTAGGCACAACATCGAAGGCTTGTTTAGGAGCAGAGACATAATGATTAATAATGATCGATCTTATCGAAAAGCAAGAGATTTAGGGTTAAAAAAAAAACCCTAATTGAAGAACCGTTGTGATGATCACCTTTTAGACGCTACATTATTAATAATACAGAGGAAATAGACTTGCTCACCAAGTTTCCAGTCTCCAAATTAGGTTAGGTTAGGTCAGACATATTATTCTCTCTCTCTCTCGGAGACGTATCGTCCCCAAACCGATTTATTTGATGTAAAAATCAAAGGAATCTTTAACGTAAGCTTCCCATGGGTTAACCGATAAATTTCTAAACCAATATTGATCAGTTTACCAAATAAATCAATCGTATATTTGTTATTAAATTCTGCAGATTCTTAGCTTCTGTTTTAGGAAATTTAAACTCTTCTAAATCCTAAATGTACGTGTAAATGAAAGCAGAAACTAGGGGTGGGTACATCTAGGGGTTTTTGGGTTTCAAAGGCACGAGACCATAACTAATTTAGGGTGTGTTTAGTAATGGATCGTAAGTGAAGATAATCACAATCAAGAAGTTTCTTCAAGTACGTGAAGATTCTCAATAACCAATCAGATATCTCTTAAGTATGGGCTTTAAGATAACCCCCACTCAACCTTTTACACCGATGTATCGTACTCTCTCGACCAGTTTTTTGGGCTGCTGAAAGTTTAAGTACCAGTTCAATCTGAGGCTGATCAATGCGAATACGCGGATGATTATTTTGAGCTTTTGCCACCACTAAAACCTTTTGTGTACCAGAGACCGCCAGGAATCATGAGTCAGATCGAGAGACAGGAGAAGAGGCTGTTGGCTATATGGAGGGCCAGAAATACTGAGAGTGAGAGGAATGGAGAGACAAAAGAAGAAGCTGGACCGGGTTCATGGTAATTGGTAAGCATGTTAGAGATGGTTTAGGTTTCGTTTACTAGAACTACGTTCCCGTTTCAATTTCCTTTGTTTTTATATGATGGCTTTATTTTATATTCCAATAATCCATTAATCAGTTATCTTGAGTAAATGAATAGAATCATGCCATGCAAGCATAAACGCCATGTAGACACAATTAGGAATGTTAATCTAGATGTATTTTGTCAAGAAACCCTTAGTAGTATAAATCTGATTTCTTAAGTTTGAAGTTACAATGGTTTTGCCTTATATATTGGCCATGAGAACAAGCAAAGGTCTCGACCTAATTCTAAGACAAACCGTCATTAACGTAAAGAGGCCAAGGCCCATATGGCCCTAATACCATCTACAAAACCAAATTTCTTCCACGCCTTGAGAGCTAGACGAAGATTATTTGCCCATTCGTCGTAGTTAGGGCCTCGTAACAACGGTTTCGAAATCAATGTTCCCGGATTGTCACCGGAAGTCAAATCGTACGGGGATATCGTTCTTCTTGTTTCAACGCGAGTCTGAGTCACTACTTCTGTTAAGGCTGACGAGGTGGAAGACGAAGTAGAAGACAAGGTAGCCATCGTTTTAGAAGTTTCCAACAGAGAGAATGTGTTGAAAATTAGGTCAAGTAATTAAGTTATTTGAAAGAGAAAAAGAGTGATCTTTTAGCGGAATTTAAGATCACAGAATCGAGCAACAACCTTTGTGTAGTTAGGTTATGGCTCTGATACCATGTCAAGAAACCCTTAGTAGTATAAATCTGATTTCTTAAGTTTGAAGTTACAATGGTTTTGCCTTATATATTGGCCATGAGAACAAGCAAAGGTCTCGACCTAATTCTAAGACAAACCGTCATTAAACGTAAAGAGGCCAAGGCCCATATGGTCCTAATATATTTTTAGTTTATTTTGAAAAAAAGTTGTTGATTACATTAGACAAAAAAAAAAGAATGAAATTTAAATGAAAATTAGCAAATTTGTAAAATTGGCTTGATGGATAGCTAAACCACGCCAAAAAAATATTACTATTTTAGTGATACTAGTAAAATAGAAAACATATCTCAACTATGTATATAAATTGCATGTACCTACAACCTATGTTTTGCAACACAGCAAATAAAAGAGAAACAACTTTGTTTTGGTTTCCTGTGTCTGTTGGTTATTCAGATAGTTAAATAGATACAGGTTTCATCATGGATTGTCCTAAAAAATCATTGTTGGTGATGCTCTCGTGCATGGCATTTCTATTAAACTTCAACAATGGTGGCTTTGTAGACGCAGCAACAAACGTTGGCTTGAACTACGGCCTCCTTGGGGACAACCTTCCACCTCCATCTGAAGTTATCAACCTCTATAAGTCTTTAAGTATAACCAATATTCGGATCTTTGACACGAATACGGATGTCCTTAACGCCTTCCGAGGGAACCGTGATATTGGAGTTATGGTAGGTGTGAAAAACCAAGACTTAGAGGCTCTTTCGGTCAGCGAAGACGCTGTTAACACATGGTTCGTGACCAACATTGAGCCTTATTTAGCTGACGTCAATATCACGTTCATTACTGTTGGGAATGAAATCATCCCCGGAGAAATCGGCTCTTACGTGCTACCCGTCATGCAATCTCTCACCAACGTTGTCAAGTCGAGGAGTCTCCCAATCTTGATTAGTACCACGGTGGCTATGACCAACCTTGGCCAATCGTATCCACCTTCCGCTGGAGATTTCACGCCACAAGCACGTGAACAACTTACCCCGGTGCTGAAGTTTTTGGCTCAAACAAATACACCTATCCTCGTCAACATTTACCCCTACTTCGCTTATGCTGCTGATCCTGTCAACATTCATCTTGATTATGCCATCTTCAAGACTGATGCGGTTGTGGTCCAAGATGGGCCACTTGGTTATTCAAATATGTTTGATGTGATATTTGATGCGTTCGTATGGGCAATGGAGAAAGAGGGCATAAAAGATTTACCGATGGTGGTAACAGAGACCGGATGGCCGTCTGCCGGTAACGGAAACTTAACAACTCCTGAGGTCGCGTCTATGTACAATGGTAATTTTGTCAAACATGTGGAAAGCGGTAAAGGGACACCGAAGAGACCAAACAATAGCATAAATGGATTTTTATTTGCTACGTTCAATGAAAATCAGAAGCCACCTGGAACCGAACAAAATTTTGGATTGTACTATCCTACTGATATGAAGCCCATCTACAAGTTGTTTTGATTTGAGATTCTTGAATAGTAGAATATCCCAAATCATCAATAAATGATGCTCTAGTAGTTGTAATAGAGTGGGATAAGATCAAGATTCACAATAACACTTATTTTCTATGTTGTATGTTTATTGATTTTCTTTTCTTATATAAATATCCGGAAGCAGAACTCATACCATACGGACAGCTTGAATCAATGCTACCTTTTTCAATCGCCAACAGATTCATATTTTTACTCCAGAGATCGAATCACTCTACCAACAAATTTTTTAAAAACCAGCAAACACTCGTACAACATATATAACATTAAAAAAAAAAAAAACATATATAACATATTGGCAATGGATTGAATTTGTTTTTACTAAAGTGGGTTAGCAACAGAACATCCTTCATTATAGCAAGGTGACTTCTTTTGTCGTAGTACTAGTACCCATCTAATTGTTACTTTTTCTTGATTTGATAAGCTGTACTTATAGCCATGGGGGGGGGGGGGGGGGGGGGGGGGGGGGGGGGGTTGGGGGGGGGGGGGTTGGGGGGGGGTGGTTGGGGGGGGGTTGTGTGGGGTGTGGGTGAAAGCTTTTCCAATCTCCTTCCGCATTCTTTCCTTTAATATGCTTGTATCACATTGACCAAAAACCAACGGACAGATCATATCTAAGCACCAGTAGGAGGGATCTAAAGGACCAGACCCGAGAGATTATTGCTCAAGAAATTAATCAAAAGGTGAGAAGAGCATCAAGGTAGGCAAGCGGCCGTATCATGAAGAATTTAACCAAGGAAAAGAAAAATTCTAAGAAAAACCGTAAGTGAGCATAAAAGACTAGAAGGCATGTGAAAGACCGAAGAAACCGAGATAGGTATGTTAAGGAAGCATCGACAAGAGCAATCAGTCGACTAGCAAGATTTCTGAAAATTCAGAAAATTATCCGGCGACAAGGAAATGACTAAGAAAGAATAGATTCAACCTCTTAGGCGTCCAAGGAATATGATGTGATCAAGAAGTATTAAAAGGTCTTAAGGTCAAGATATTTCCGGGAAATAACAGATTTTCCGAGAAATGTCCGAGAAGTTTGTGCTAAGGTCAAGCACGAAATTAATTATAGGCATTCCAAGAAGACCAGTGAGACAATAGGAAGGGATAAAAATAAGTTAGAAGTCAGAAGTATTTTTCTGTAAGTCGTCGGAAAATATCTTTAGCCGATCACCGAAAGGTAAAGCGGTCCGGTTAATTTTATTTGAGCTTGAGGATTTAGGGCAAGGTTTAGGAAGTCAAGATAGAGAATTTTACCATGAAAAGTCAGCATTTTCATGGGGAAAATATTTTAGTAATCTTGAGTAGGTTACTGATGCTCTATCGCCAACAGATTCATATTTATACTCCAAAGATAGAATTGATCTATCCACAAATTTTTTAAAAACCAACAAACTCTCGTACAACATATATAGCATATTAGCAACGGATTGAATTTGTTTTCGTTAGCAAGGTGACTTCTTTTGTCGTGGTATTACGTACCCATCTAATTTTCTTTATGTGATAAGCCGTACTTGTAGCTATGTTCATGTTGGCGCGGCCTTGTAATTTTTTTTTATTTTTATTTTCCTTTTTATGGGTTAGTAGTATAATGGGAGACTCACAAAAATGCCCCTTTTTCAATACTCCTTTTCAAAAACGCCCCCTTTGGCTGTCTATTTTTAAAAATACCCCTTTTTATGTACAAAATGACTAAATTACACTTCTTTTAATAAAAGATATTACAAATATATAAGGAAATATAACAAAATTAGGTTCACAAAATACAAAATATTTTTGGCGGGAAAAGTGATCCCACAATTTTTCCCGCCAAAACACTTGTAAAAACTTGTAAAACCTTTAAAATACCTTGTAAAATTTTCCCGTAAAATTTTTTCCCGCCAAAAAATTTTCCCGCCAAAAAAAGTTTTTTACGGGAAAAGTGATTCCGCAATTTTTTTGGCGTTAAATTTTTGGCGGGAAAAATTTACATGGTATTTTAAAGGTTTTTTACAGGGTATTTATAAGGTTTTACAATGTATTTTAAAAGATTTTACAACGTATTTATAAGGTATTTATAAGATCTTATAAGATTTTACAACTATTTTATAAGGTTTTACAAATTATAAGATTTTAGAAGTTTTTTATAAAGTTTTACAAGTTAAAAATACCTTATAAAACCTTATAAGTACCTTGTAAAACCTTTTAAAATACATTGTAAAACCTTACAAAACACTTGTAAATACTCTGTAAAACCTTTAAAATACCTTGTAAATTTTTCCCGCCAAAAATTTTTCCGCCAAAAAAATTGCGGAATAACTTTTCCCGCAAAAAAATTTTTTGGCGGGAAAAATTTTTACGGAAAAATTTTACAAGGTATTTTAAAGGTTTTTTACAAGTGTTTTGGCGGGAAAATTGGGGGATCACTTTTCCCGCCAAAAAATATTTTGTATTTTGTGGACCTAATTTTGTTTCAAATAAGGGTAAAATGGTCATTAAAAATTAAAAGAGGACAAACTTAAAAATGGGCATTTTTAACAATTTCTCTAGTATAATTATAACAAATTAAAATACAAAAATGATCTAATTGTTTATGTACTAATCAATGAAAAGGGGGGACAAGGTAGCATTTTTAGAGATGGTTTATGTTTCATTACGATACGAATGTCCCTGTTTCTGTTTCCTATGTTTTATAGGCATGGGCGTTCGGATATTCGGGTCGGGTTCGGGTCGGGTTTTTCGGGTTCGGGTTTTTCGGGTATAAAAAACTAAGACCCGTTCGGGTATT
The DNA here is from genome assembly GCA_019202795.1 of Arabidopsis thaliana x Arabidopsis arenosa. NCBI lineage: Eukaryota > Viridiplantae > Streptophyta > Magnoliopsida > Brassicales > Brassicaceae > Arabidopsis > Arabidopsis thaliana x Arabidopsis arenosa. The sequence goes on along the minus strand of CM032920.1, from coordinate 11,302,505 downwards.
TTAAAACTTCGGGTTCGGATCGGGTTCGGATCGGATATTTCGGGTTCGGATTCGGGTTTACCCGAAGTATCCAAATATTAAAAATTTTGTATCCGACTCTTTGCAAAGTATTGAAAAATACTCAAAAATCTATAAAACCCAAATACTTTTTAACCAAATCTAGCCAAAAGTAACGAAAATACCCAAAAATTCTTAACATCCAAATAATTTAGGCACTTAAGTTTTTACAAGTATAAATATTACTAATATATTATAACTATGTACTTATATTTCGGGTATGTTCGGGTACTTGTTCGGGTTAGGGTTCGGGTCGGGTTTGGGTTCGGATTTTCGGGTTGTGAAGTTTAGAACCCGTTCGGGTATTTTAAAACTTCGGGTTCGGATTCGGATCGGGTTTTTCGGGTCGGGTTCGGTTCGGTTCTTCGGGTTCGGGTAATATGCCCAGGCCTAATGTTTTACATGAAGGCTTTTTTTTATTACAGTTTTATTTTTTGTGTTGCATGAAGGCTTTTTTCTTTTATTATATGACTAAATTTGGAAAAATACCATTTTTATGACTATTTGTTTGAAAAATACCCTACTCTTTTTTTCTCTTTTAAAAACTATTTTTAATATATAAAATTACAATAATAGTCCCACTAAAATTTAGTAATAATTAAAAAGAATTTATCATTAAAACAGTAAATCTATTAATTTAATTTTTAAATTAAAATTTGACTTAGCTAACAATTTTAAGGATAATTCTTATCTTAAATATATATTTTTAAATAATTTACGATTATTGTTGGAGACAAATATTAAGTGATAGACTTCAGAATATTTATAGATATTATCTTGTTAAATTTTAATATATAAAATAAATAAACTGTATTTATGTCAAAATAAAATAGTTTATATAATTAATATTCCGAATTTGGTTTATTATTTTTTTCTAAATTTCGAATTTATTTTTAATTTATTAAAAATGCAGCATTTTAAATGTTGATAAAATTGTCATTTTATATATTAAAAATTGTAGTTTTTAATTTTTTTTGGTACGAAAAAATTATAGTTTTATTGAAAATAGAAAAAGGTGTATTTTTCAAACAAAATTTCATAAACAAAACAGTTTTCAAAATATCACCTTTTTATTGGTTTTGACGATATATTTTGAAGATTGTTTTTTATTGGTTAATTAGATAATAAATGATTTTTTTATTTAGAATTAAAGAAAAATTAAAATGTTTTCTTAATTGGTGTGCAAAAACCTTAAATATAAAAAAATATAGAGGGAGCTAGTATTTATTTATCTCCAAGTTCCAATCATCAATGAAATATCTAGAAAAAAAGAAAAAAAAAAAAAAAGAAGCAAATTTGAGATAGAATAGGATTTAGTTTTGTGTTAATCTTACTAACTATAAAAAGGATTGCATGTCCTATGGGTCTAACTCTAAAGCATAAAAAGTAAAAACAAACAAACCTAAATTAAAGCAGAAAACTAAAGGAAGCAAACGATATGGACGCAAGTCATGCAATATACATAGCAGAGCCAGCTTTGAGTGGACTTGTGATCTTATGCACTCGTATTTACGCCCTGTTAGATACCATTAATCGGTACCGCGACTATACATCCGCCACTGGCGATGTAGGGACGAGGAATCACTCTCGCTGCATTAATTATCTAAAGCTTTTTTTATTTGTTTTTCCTTTCTTTTTCTTAAATTTAATTATTTAGTTTTTGTTGCTATTTAATTTGAGGTTTACCTTATCTCCTTGCCCATGTAGTTAGATTTTTTTTTACCTTTCAATCCATAATTTTTTTATTTTTAGATACCCAAACTTTGCTTTGCTAAGCCATGTAACCTGACTCGGACTTTAAGATAGGACGTACTAAGAACAGGGTAACAAGGTCTGATTTTTTATACATATACATCACAAAATCTAGTAATGCTATATACTCGAGAATTTAGGTTCATGTACTCTGGTTTGGTTCGGTTAGCAGGAGAAACACTTCTGACTTTGGTATTTGAGAAAAGTGAAAGAAGGGAATTAACAATGGAAACTTTGATAGATGTGATTAATCTCTCAATTAGAAACATTCATAAGTGATGCAACTAAAGATGCAAAGTAAGTTTGAATTACACTTGTACCAACAGCAACCTTAAGAAGAACATAACAATCAGATATATGTTTCATGTCAATAACATATGAGTTGCAGAAATATACCTGAAGCACAAAGGGACAGATGACTCCCAATAGCCGGTGGAGCTCCCTGAGGTTCCCGGGAGTGCTGAAGACGAAAACTCCAGTGGCACATCCCAAGGCAACAATGCTTAGATAACTGCAGAAGTGGCTGACCACAAAAGCTGTTTTGCTGTTTGCAACAAAAGCAATCCCATCTTTATCGAAGCCTCCAGGGGGAAACAGGGGGAAATAACACCAGAAGAGAAGCTAAGCAAAACAGAAACAATGCTAAGGTGAATTGTTTTGTCGCGGGAAGAACATAATCGTTTCGAGATGATCTGACAAAGAAAAACAAAAACATATGGTGAAGTGATTAGATTGAAACTAAAAGATTCCTTACTCAAATTGAGAAATTTCATGAAGCTCTCTGCTTAAAGAATCCTTTATTTCTATAAACTAAATGCAAGGCCATATATGAATCCACACTTTTCTGAACTCCTAAATTATTTCTATAAACAAAACTTTAAAGATCTTAAATCCTCCTAAACGAAACATATGGGTTCACAAAGTATTCTAACAAAGATAAGCTGGCAATTTTCGAAACCAATTACAGAGTTTATAACCCTAAAATGCCTTTTAAACACTTGCTTGCAAAACCTATAATGGGAACCCTAGAGAGTTGTGTTTTAAGGATTTTTGTTAGAATAGAACCTTTGCTTCTTCAGGTGATGGTGGAACTCCAGAAGTTCCATGTGTCGCCATTTTTGTTGAAAAATCTTGCCCAAAAGATTTGGGGAAAAGTCTGAATTTAGAAGTTTGGGAGGGAAGCGTACGGATAAAGAAAGGCCGCAGAATTATGAGCCTAATCATCATGATCATCATGAGCCCAATCACTATGGGCCTTTATGGCCTAAACGTAATAAGTACTTTATTTGAAAGCCCTCAAAATCAGTTTTACTAATCTATATATAATAGCAATCTAATAAATACCATTTGCACATTTGAACGGTTGCGTCTTTTTATCGCAACCTTTCGTTTAAATCGGTTATTTTTTAACGGTTATTTTGGTTGCGTCTTTTTATCGCAATTTTCGTTTTAATCAGTTATTTTTTTACGGTTATATCGTTTCCAATAAATACCATTTGCACATCTGAACGGTTGCGTCTTTTTATCGCAACCTTTCGTTTAAATATTGGCGGTTATTTTTTCGGTTGTGTTTTTTTATCGCAACTCTTCGTTAAAATATTGAAGGTTACTTTCTTTTGTTACCAGTTATTTTTCAGTTATGTCTTTTTATCGCAACTTTCCGATAATATATTGGCGGTTACTTTTTCGTTTATGTCTTTTTCGTAATTTTCCGTTAAAATATAGAAGGTTATTTTTTTCTCGGTTGTGTCTTTTTATCGCAACACTCCGTTAATATATTGATGGTTATTTTCTCTCGGTTAAGTTTTTTTATCGCAACTCTTCGTTAAAATATTGACGTTTACTTTTTTCGTTGACGGATATTTTTTTGGTTGTGTCTTTTCATCGTAACTTTCCGTTAAAATATTGATGGTTACTTTTTTCGTTTGTGTCTTTTTATCACAACTTTCCGTAAAAATATCAACAGTTATTTTTTCTCAGTTATGTCTTTTTATCGCAACTTTCTGTTAAAATATTGACGGTTATTTTTTCTCGGTTATGTCTTTTTATCGCAACTCTTCGTTAAAATATTGACAGTTATTTATTCTCGGTTTTGTTTTTTCTCGCAACTCTTTGTTTAAATATTGACGGTTATTTTTTCTCAGTTGTGTCTTTTTATCGCAATTCTTCGTTAAAATATTGACGGTTACTTTTTTTGTTGACGGATATTTTTTCGACTGTCTTTTTATCGTAAATTTCTATTAAAATATTGACAGTTACTTTTTCGTTTATTTCTTTTTATCGCAACTTTCCGTTAAAATATTGATGGTTATTTTTGCAGTTGTGTTTTTTATCGCAATTTTTGTTAAAATATTGGCGGTTACTATTTTTGTTTGTGTTTTTTATCGTAATTTTCCATTAAATTATTGACAGTTATTTTTTCTCAGTTGTGTCTCTTAATCGCAACTTTCAGTTAAAATATTGACGTTTGTTTTTTCTCAGTTGTGTCTTTTTATCGCAACTCTTTGTTAAAATATTGGCTGTTACTTTTTTTGTGACGATTATTTTTTCGCTTGTATCTTTTTTTCTCAATTTTCCGTCAAAAATTGAGGGTTAATTTTTTTGTTTGTGTCTTTTTATCGCAACTCTTCGTTAAGATATTGACAGTTACTTTTTTCGTTGCCAGTTATTTTTCGGTTGCGTCTTTTTATCATAACTTTATGTTAAAATATTAACGGTTACTATTTTTGTTTGTGTCTTTTTATCGCAATTCTTCATTAAGATATTAACGGTTACTTTTTCGTTGCCGGTTATTTTTTTGGTTGTGTCTTTTTATCATAATTTTAGGTTAAAATATTAACGGTTACTATTTTTTTTTTTGTGTCTTTTTATCGCAAATTTTTGTTAAAATATTGACGGTTATTTTTTCTCGGTTGTGTCTTTTTATCGAAATTTTTCGTTAAAATATTGATGGTTACTTTATTTGTTGACGGTTATTTTTCCGGTTATGACTTTTTATCGCAACTTTCCGTTAAAATATTGACGGTTATTTTTTCTAAGTTGTGTCTTTTTATCTCATTGTTTCGTTAAAAATATTGACAGTTATTTTTTTTGGGACAGTTCTATTTGTTCAATTATAGTCGTATTTTTTCAGTTTATGGTTGTGTCTTTATAGTTGCATCTATTCATTTAAATACGTCTCTATACTATATTTAATTGCATTTTCATCATAACTTTTTGTATGAATAGTTGTCTATTTAAATGTTCATAACTTTTGAACTCTATATCTTTGTCCTTCTTTCTAAATAGTTCCCAAGTTTTGTTTTTTAACATAGATTATTTGTTTTGTGATGAATCCAAAAAAAATAATCTGTAAAATGGCACTAAATTCTTTATTCTCTAAACTATTTCTAAACATATAACATTTTAATATTAAAGAAATTCTTCTCATTCTTGATCTAACCATTGTTTTTTGGAATGATTATAAAAATGGAGAAGTTTTAAGCAACTTTACCTATAAAATTCTAATGAAGACACCGACAATTTTTTTCTTAGAATTGGACGAATTTTATAGTGAATATTTTTATTTTAACTATTTTATGTGATAACAATGATGCTTTCTATCTTAAGAAAATATATATGGGTTGTATACAATAAAATATTAATGTTGCGTTAATACTATTACAAAGTCGAAATATGAGATGACATCCTCATGTGACGTTTGTGATTTTGCGTTTTAAATGTGTTAAACGTCAAATGAATCGTTTCAAATGTTATAGTAATCGAGAAATCATCTACATTATTAGGAAAAAAGCAATGATTCCAATTCGTCAAATATTTATTCAAGGAAGAAGTTTTTTTACTCAGTTAATTTATCAATATATATAAATATAATTTATGAGACCTTGTAAATGTTTATTTTTTTGTTATAGATGTAATTTACGTCAAATTTTATATTTTTGAATATATATAATATAATAAATATTAATTTTATATTTAAAGAACAATGGACAAAAAAAGCACCAATTTTTGGACGAAGTGTTTAGTCACTCATAAGTCATTCTGAGTACCGACTCCATCCAAATTTTTGGGTTTTGACCCGCTAGAAATTCACATCTCTATATTATAACTCTTCGTTATGTATTTTTTCATTTATAAATAATTTTACATTTATAAAAAATGTTTCAAGAGTGTTTTTAATCAAAATTCTTCCTTTTTACATTTCTATTCATAAATTGTTTTAACATCTTTGGAAAATATTTACTATATAACTTTAAAAGATAGTTAATTTTATGTAATAATTCATAAATTTGAATATATTATTACAATAATTTAATACATAAACACGATCAAATATATGTGTTGAAAATGAGTTCCCCCGCGACATCGCGGGGTTCATAACCTAGTAAAAGTAATCAGTCCCCTAATAAAATTGTAAATGCTGTCTCTAAAAGCACCTTTGAAACATTCTTTACTCATTCAAGAATTTGATATAGAAAAAAATCATAAGCGGTGCACGTCGGTTTTATTGTTTTATTCTAAGCCAAAAGGCAAAAAGAAAAAGATAAGAGAAGATGATAGCTGCTTTAGCAAATTTGATCTTCTCGACTATAAGTTTGTTGTCTAATTCGATTTCTTATGTGATCTTCCATGTCGCCGCTTGTTCTTTTGTTCTATTTGTTCAAACATTCAAGATTCCAGGAGAAGCCATTAATGCCTTGATCAAGCTAGTAAGAGATACAGCCGAGTCTTGTGTTCCCAAATTGTGTAAGATAGTTGTTGATGTAATCAGTGAAGTGTTTACAATCTTGTTTGATTTGGCGAAAGGACGAGTCATGAGAATATCAGATTCGATCTCATTGACTATTAGTGATGTGAGGGAGAAAGGAATGCCATGGTTTGACCAATTTCTTAAGGAATGGCCGGAAGTTTTTGAAGGATTTATCGATATGTTATCGACCGTGGTTAGTTGTGTGTGGAATAACTACAAAGGTGCTTTATATTATGTCTATCGAAAGTTACTTGAGTAAGTAAACTTGTTGTAAGCCTATATACGATGCATTCCCAAAATTTTATAGAGTTGATGTTTTGTAGTTTTTTTTTTTTGCGAAATTGTTTTTGGTCTTGCATAGTTTTCTTCAAGCCATAAAAATGTAACAGAAAGATTCAAATCTTTTCATATCCATTAACAAAAATTAAAATTAATTCAAATCTTTTACCAATAGTTTTCTTCAGTGTTATAAAAAAACGGTCTAGGCGGCCGCCTAGACCCCGCGTAGGCGCTAGGCGTTCAGGTGACGCCTAGACGACCGCTTCGACCGCCTAAAATAGCATAAGTTTAGTTTTATTGTATTGTTTCAATTTTCAATTACAGAAATTTAAAATATAAATTTTAGCTCTATATTGTTTTGATATGACTTAAATAAATTTTTTTTTTCTAATTTCTGTTTCGATTTAAGATCTTTATTTTTCTAATAGATAGGTTTGTATGATTTTTATGTATAATATTATACTTATAATATGTTATGATTTAAACACATAAACCGCCTAAAATCGCCTATGCTCCGATTAGGCGTTCTAGGTGCTAGGCGTTGGGTCATCACTCGCTTAACGTCTAGCGCTTTTTTGAACACTGATTTTCTTAGGTTAGTGAGTAGTGACCAATTTTTTGGAAGTATTTGTAACCAATTTTCGAAGCGTAAACCATTTTTTAAGTCTTATAGGATCTCGAATTTAGATATAGTGCGAAAAAACACTCTTTTCTAAATAGTTGTTCTAGTCACGTTTTTGGGAAATGAAAAATCGATTGACAAACCATTTATTAATTTTTTTTGGTGTTTGTTGTGCATTAGATAGTCTACATCACATATATAGTTGGGGAGATATTAATACAAACATAACGCAACACTACTTGTGAATTTGTGATGCATGGAAACAAGAAGGACCATAGAAACAGCCTCTAGATTTGCATGGCTGCGGAGCCAATGAACTTGGTGAGACCAAAGGTAAGAGCCATAGCCATCCAACCACCAATTACCACCCTAACGCTCGATTTAACCACACTTGTCTTTCCCAAGACCGCACCAGTCACTCCAAACACAACCAATGCTATGGTGGCCACAATCGCTACCACAACCATTCTTACCTTATGATTCTCTATGAACACAGCGGCCAGAAGCGGCATTGCTGCACCCACTGAAAACGCTAACGCTGATGCAATTGCTGCTTGCCCTGGATTTGCCAGCCGTTCTTTCTTCTCCTCCTACCATTAAACATACATTTTACAACTATATATTCATATAAAAATGTCATGTCATCTGAAAGAAAAAGGATAATTAAGTTTGTATAGTGTCAAAGTTTCTATTAATTACAAAATCAATTGGCAATATCTCGATTGTTTATAAAACGCCAATTTACATATATTTAGTGTTCACATGTCACCAGAAATGTCAAAATGTTAAAACAGAGAAAACTTACTTTTTACTTTTTCATAAAATATGAAATATGTATTTTTAAAACATATATGAGCTGGAAATCCAAAAGCATACAATGCTAACTAGTAAGGAAAATTTGTTAATGTGATCATTAAAATAGTGACAGATTGGTAGCAAATATCTAGTGATAAACTTACTTTTTTTTTTAATGTGAGTTTAAAGTTTAGTGTTTAGACACTACATTACCTCCTCTTGTTCGTCGATTGCTGATAATGATGTCTTATTCTCAATAGCTCTCTTCATCTGTGCAGTTTCAATATCCCTTTGGGTGCACACAGACACAAACTCTCCAATAGCCATACTACAAGCACCCGCTACAAGGCCGGCAAAACCAACAAGAAGCATTGCTTTGACGTCTTCTTTGATAGAACCAACACCCATCATTAGCGAAGCAACTGTGACCAGACCATCGTTGGCTCCAAGCAAGGCAGCTCTTAGCCACTGAGCTCTCTGCATGTAGTCCACTTCCTCCTTCTCTGCTCTCGGACGGTTTTTCTCATTCCTTGGGCTGCTTGTTTCTGAAAGCTGAACGTTGGAAGCCATGGTTTGGAATTAGTACTAAGTAGTGATGCTTACTTGATTTTGATTGATGAGAAAGCTTGTGGAGAACTCACGCCTTATATAGAAAAATAGAGTAAGAAGCTTTGTTTATTAAAAGTGTACCTAATAATGTATAAGAGAAATGGGAGAATGGTGGTAGTGGTGGAGACGGTAACGTTGGACACTATACTTCTTTAGAGTGGAAATAAGAATCAGATGGATAAAACAGCCACCCAAAAGTGCCATCGTGATAAACAGTATTATTGGTAAATTTGGTGAATGAGGTTAAATTAGTATATAATAGGATTATTACTAGTAACTGTGGTGATTAAGTTCATAACTGGTTAGGCTAATTTACAAAACTAAGTTTTACAAAAACAAATATGGCTAATTTTTCTACATTTTGGTTAAAAGACGTCTAAGACAAATATAATTAGCCTAACTCTCTAACGATTAAAAATTTAATAACTTTCCAAAAAAAAAAATTTATAACTTAAAAACAATTGGATTTAGCTAATTACCCCGACATTATGAACGAAAACAAATAAATAACAACGTTATTGTATTTTTGTTTTACCTTTTATATTGAAAGTACAGACATTTTTGTGTATGTGCGATGTCATTGCTAACATCATTTTGAGTGCTATGTCATTGCTAACATCATCGCATAATCAGTTTCATGCTTTTATTTTCGTAATGAAATCTTATATGCACTTTTTTTTCTTATAGAAAACAATTAAATGCTTTTTCCTTTTTGTTGGCAACCGATTTACATTTACTTATTAACTAATCATTAACCAAACACGTATGTACTTCTTAATAGAAGCAAGGACTTGCAGTGACAGGAATACTATATCTTTGTACCGCAAAATCTAGCTCCGTATCATTTGGAATATTGATTTGTTTGAAATAAATAAAAAATTGTTTCTAACTAAATGATGTACTTATCATTTATACAAAAATTTTAAAATTTTTCTTTATCTTTTGTGACCATTTGTGTATTCTACACAGATTTTTGTTATATGCTTATTTAGTTTCTTAATTTGTAAGTCAAAACCTTAAACATCATTGAAATTTTAAAAGTAAAACAAATGGAGTACTATAGTTAAAAGATTTTTGTAGCTAGAACTTCCTACAAATAATATTATATAGACTTAATTGTTTTACAATTCATCTAAGTAGTTAAATGCCGAAGTAAACCATAAAAATAAATTGATACAGCAGTAAATTTTCTTGATATTATTGAAGATAATAGTAGTTTCTCAAATGATGTGGAAGATTAAATTTTGATATAATTATGACAACTTTTCATAATCCCTCTATTCTTAAATAGATGATATTTTAAGCTTTTATTTTTGTTTTTGAATAGATGATGTTTTCAGTTTTCAATGCAATATTATTATTTTTTTTGACGATTTATATTATGCAGATTATTTTTCTATTGGTTGATTAGATAAAAAATGGTGTTTTAGTTTAGAAATAAACAAAATTTAAATAATTTATTAACCTATGTGCATTCTCCTGAAACACCGAAAAAATAAACAGGAGTAATATTGTTGACTTATTTTTACAAAAAAAAAATATAATATTGTAGACTCTAGAATCAGTTTTTCTTAACTTTCTTAAAAAATTTCTCTTTCATCTTTATTAATTAACAAATTAAAGAAAGAACCAAACAAATAGAAACATCTCTTACTAATAAAAGAAGCTCATTGAGACTTCTTAACTTATCCACATCAGCAAACTAAAGAGTTTCTAAAATCATGCCACATCAGCAAAGAAGAGCTTCTCTAAAATATCTTGCCACATCAGCTATCCACAATTTATTTTGGATGGACCAATATCGCCATTGTGTGATACTCTTCTAGAATCGCTTGTCCTCCCCACTCATAAATCTCTAATTCCAAACGGCATCTTAAATTGTAATTGAAACGTCTCATGATTCCTCTTTAAAATTCAGAATGACTAATTCACATATGTGATTGCTAATCTCGATCACTCTTCTTAAACAAAAAAAAAATCTACATCTCTGTTTCATCTTCCAAGTTCGGGTAAGTTTCCCTTTTGTAAGGTTAAGTTGCGTTTGCAATGTTTTCCTTGGATCCCGAATATCAAATTGAAATTTTTATCAAAGATAATATATGAATGAAGAACAATATGTGATTATTTTCTTAATTTGGTTTGCTTTCTCTGTTTCATTTTAGTACACGGAAGCGTTGAGGATGTGTGACGGTGGGGGGGTCACGCATGTGTAGAAGAGGAGGTCGTTGATGATGTGTTACATCAGGAACAAATAAATAGAGGTAGGTCCATGGAATTTCACGATTTTTAACAGTCCATTTTACATTAATTCCCATCACTTCATCACCTACGAAAGATTTCTGCCAATTTCTTAACTCTTTCATTATAGTGGCCTATTTTTCGTTTAGTTTACACTAAAAGGTAATTAATCATTTTTTGTAGTCATGTGGTTCAACATCAACGGAGTGATCCACTTCGATTTTGCAATTAATTAAGGAAAAAAGATTGCTAGCTACACGAAGTGTCGGAGAATACATGATCACACATGCCAAGTATACTATTGTATCTTTAGCTATACGAAGTAGATGTATTGCATGACCACATATATGAACTATACGATTTCATGTGGTTAACACCATAGACATATATTTCCGGTACACCGGCGTTGACCTTTATTTATTTTTAATATTAAATACAAAAACAAAAAACAAAATTAGTTTTATTTAGTGTTGTATAATAAAAAACACTACATATATTCAATATAAAGATATTTTGTATATATATATTTTTAATGCATTAATTCTTATGATAGTTAGTTTTTTTTTCAATTTCAAAACTAAACTAAAAGTTTAATAAAAATAATTAATAAATCTTAGATATTAAAATTTAAACTAAAATCAGAAATCTTATTAGAATCAATGAATTAAGGGAATTGATTATTTTTATATTGTTAATTAAAATATTAAATTCTTAGTTGATTTATTTAAATACAAAATAATTCTATTACTTAATTTTTTTAACCACTAAATTGTCTACAATGAAAATCACTAGAATCAAACCGAATACATATGACTTTCATTAATAAATAATATGCAAAAAATTGAGTACATAACTCTTTAGTCTAAATTTTGTGCGGTAAAATTTTTAATTCAAAATTGCTATTTTAATTTATGTTTAATACATAAGAAATTAGTTTTTTAATTGATAATATAAAAAGAAACAATTCCCTTTCTTAATTGATTATAATAAAAAAATTCAGTTTTAATTTAAATTTTAATATCTTAAAAATTTTAAAATATTTTTTATTACCCTTTTAATTTTGTTTTGAAATTGAAAAAATAACTATTATAAGAATTAATGCATTAAATATATATAAAAAATATCTTTATATTGAATATAGTTAGCGTTTTTTATCATACAACACCAAAATATATATTTTTGTTTTTTTACTTTTTAATATTAAAAATAAATAAAAATTCATTTTTTGTATATTTTTGTGTCTTCGCCGGAGTCAATCGATCGGTCTACTGGAATTTTATGTTTATGGTGTTAACCACATGACGTCGTATAGTTCATACATGTGGTCATGCAATACATCTACTTCGTGTAGCTGAGGATACAATAATATACTTGGCATGTGTGACCATGTATTCTCCAAAACTTCGTGTAGCTAGCAATCTTTTTTCCATTAATTAATATAAGTGTTTACACTCGATTTTCTGTATCTGAAATTTTTTTTGTAAACTTTATGATTTTTTCAGTGGAATGCATTTGTACAATGTTCAAGGGATTTCTGTCTACAAAATAAGAAATGCACAGGAGGTGAAATGAAAAAGAGAAACACCATATACTATATCACAAGATCCTCATATGAGGTATGTCCTCTTACCGCTATTGTTGTATATACAATATGTTCCATTCAAGAGTTTTCAGTTTTAAACTCCCTTTCTACCTAGCTAATTTTTTTGCCTCCATTTAGCTACATGAAGGAGCACGTTTCAAGCATTTTGCATTCATGAACTTGGCTTCCAATGTAGTCTGCTTCGTTAGGTGTTATAAGTGAGCAATCCAAATAGTCTTTGTTGTCGTTTCGTTGGATGGATATATATGAAGAGATCGAGTTGATGAAGTATTTTTTTCCCGCATAGAGCCGTGAATATTCTCTCGTCTAACAAAGGCACCATGGTTAACTTAATATGCATTAAAGTGAGTGGCATGGCCATGGGAAGTGAAGCTCGCTTACCCAACTTAGGTAATGTCTATCAATTTCGCAGCTCATGCAGCCTAGATTTTTAGGCAAAGAGTGTAAAATATATTTTAGATTGTGGCTAACACTTGTGATTTGTGATTTCATCTAAAATTATTTACCATTCCCTTTATTGAATCAAACACGTTGATATTTATATAGCATTCTTATATTTTTCATTGACTATATTTTAGTACCGTTGATGTAAATGGTGCAAGCAAGCGACAATGGCAACGGTAAAAATGATGTAAATGGTGACTCTCATTTCCATTTCAGAGACGGCTAAATATGTCTTACGTTTTTGTTCTCCATCAATCTTAGTTATGATGGGTGTGATCCAGTATTAGAAGAAATTATTTTGTGGATGTGTGTCTAAATTTGGATCCAGGTGTTCTCTTTTTAAGCAAAAGCAGGCATATTCAGACATAAACATTGCAAAAAGTAAAATTATTTAAAAAAATATCATAGATTTTTTCATATGTTAAACACTCAAATTAAAATAACGGACATACACATAGAAATAAGCCGCGCGTAGCGCGGACTAACCCCTAGTAGCTTCAAAACAACCAAATAGACTAAAAACAGAGCACGAAACAAAAAAAAATCTACACTACGATAGATTGCTGCTCCTTGAAAAATAGATCCTTAAGCTAGTTTTAGTTTGGATAACATTGTTCGGCATAAGATTGATAAAACATTAAAAATATCTACATACATGATACAACTAGAAAATTAATAAAATTTAAAGATAATAATTGAAAATCTCATAAAATATTATTTCAAAATAAAAGTTATATTTATAGATTTATTTCTATTTCTTAAAAAGGAAAAAAAAAAAGTTAACAAATCAAACTGTAGTTAACTAAACAAACCTGAAGAAAAAAAGGCAAGTTCACTTATTCTCAGTTCTCACTCGTGGAAAAAGGAAATACCGACACAAGGACTAAATCGTAATTATAAGGTTAGCTAATCCATATTAAGGAAAAGGAAATCAAACAACGTAACGGCTATAATTAGTTACTAATTACAGTAATTAAACTACTAAACTCAAAGAAAAAAGGAAACCCTAACTTTTAATGTAAGCATTAAGCAGAGAGCGTAAGTATTATTTAAGGCAATAGAGACTCTCTCATTCTCATTTTCTCTCAGTTTCTCTGTCTCTCTAATTTCCTTGTGCCTCACGTTTTTGCTCTCAGAAAAACTTGAGTTTTCGGTTCTATCACAGATTCACAATGAGTATTATGTATAACGATTACGATCATCTCACGGCTTCAGGGAAGAACCTGTGGTCGAATTTCTTTGTAATGGTTGATGTGGCGGTTATGTTATACGAAGAAGAACAACGCCGTAAGATTGTCTCCGAAGAAGAAGAGACACAGAAGAGAATCTTTTGTCTCTTCCCGAGAAAAACAAGATCGTCTTTGGTGAAGAGACAACAAAAGCTTAATGGGTTAACTTCTACTTCTTCATCGTTTATCGATCTTAACCAGTTCCCTACTGATTCTGAGACAGAACAAAACCATCTCCAGTTGCTATCTTCTTCATGTTTCATCCCCGCTGATTCCGAGACGAAAACACTACCAAACCCTAGTTCTGAACCTTGTTCTTCACTTGTTCTCTTCGATTACAAGATGGCTGAGTCCGAGAAGACAGAGACGAAAGACCCACCAAACCCTAATTCCCCATGTTCTCTGTCTTTGTGCCTAACGGAGAATACAAGCCGCAAGAGACGTGCCGTAAAAGAGAGGAAGCGTACTGGTGGATTCAAGAAAGCAAAGGTTGCTCCTTTTCCACGGACAGCGAGAGAGACGCCTGAGTGGCTTGTCAAGGTGATGAGTGACATGAAAGAAGCTAAAGACGCTAAACTGATCTTTGAGAAGACTCTGTTCGTAACTGATGTAAACCCAACACAGAACCGTCTCTCAATGCCTTTCAACAACTTAATCCGAAACGATTTCTTGACGTCTGTGGAGTCCAGAATCATAGACAAAGACATCAACAACGATAAGAAGATTGGAGTGGGAGCGATTCTCGTGGATCAACGGTCCGAGAAGTGGGGTGTGATGTTGAAGAGATGGGAGATGAAGAAGGAATCAGGTAAAGGAAGCTGGAATTACAATTTGATTTGTGGGTGGAACGATATCGTTGAGGCTAACGGATTGAAAGACGGCGACAACATTAGTCTTTGGTCGTTCAGGTGCTGTGGAGTCCTCTGCTTTGCCATGGAACAGAGTAGCTCTTCTCTTGCTCTCTGTCTCTGCTAAGTTTTTTGTGTCTGTTGAGACTATAACTTGGTTGATCAACACGTATAGCGATCTAATTTCATGCGATTCTGCAGGTTTTTGATTTAGTAACTTCTTGGAAGTTTAATTAACAAAATTAGGGGTTTACTACGGTTTTGATTTTATTAGTAACTTGTTCTTACTATTGTTTCAGATCTTTACTATTGTATGAACTTAGCATTTTGACATGAAACTGGTTTGTTGTGTGGTCTACTTTAGCTACTGCATTAAAGTAGGGTTGTTCCTTCTATAGACTTTGAGATATCTTGTAATATAAAATATCTCAAAATCTAAATTTTTGTGATGAAATTGCTCCAATTGTGCAAGTGTTTTGGTACATTCGTCAAGTGAGAATCTGATTTTTTAAACTCAAATATAAAACAAAGAGCAAAATGATCAAATCAGGAACAAATTTTTTTGCCAAGACAGGTTTTGCTAGCTACCATTGTCGAAGTCAGATGGAAAGTTTATTTCAGACTCTAACTGAGGCTCATGATCCCAACCAACTCTACATCGTTTATAAGCTTTCCCCAGAAGAATCCTCTCACCGGGCTTCGTTGACGGCAGGAGATAATCTTGGACCGTTACTTGCGCCTTGTCTGGTGAGTTTGTCGAGGGCGCACGGCATCTCTTTCTTCTGGGTCAGATTCTCTCTTATTGAGATATTATCCAGATTTGGCTCTTCGAATTTTCCACCAACCGGGTCCTTTTTGATGTGTTGTCTCTACGGCTTGATCGGGCGAGGTCTCCGTTACAGCTTTGAAATAGCACCCTTGAATTGGCTTTGCAAATATATACTCCAAATTCTGGGAAGAGCTTCTTTCGATGAGAACCTTGTGTCCCTAACTCTTTGTCTTGTGCCGGCGAGACTCGAGTTTATGGAACCTTCTTCAACGTCCCAATGTCTATTGATAAGGACAATTCACCATGTTCTCGAATTGATCGCGAATGTGTTTTCGACTTCCCTTGGATTCGTTTGTGATTTGGTGCTATATTGCCCACATCTCCGTTTTCTCTTGGATATGTTGTCGAACTATCTATCCTTTATATCGCTTTTTACTTATGATTGTAACCTTCTTGTATCATGCCTTGTGTTGGCTAAAACTCTAAGCTCTGTAAGCTCATATTCCGTTTGAATGAATGAAACAAGGCCTTTGCACAAAAAAAAAAAAAGACAGGTTTTGCTACAATTGCTTCTTCAGCCACTTTGTTTTGCTACAATTACTTTTCTTGTCTAGGGAGTTTGTGCTACAAGGCTCTTGGATAGGTCCCTGCAGAAAGTTTTGGCATTCTGTGACTTCTTTCTCCGATGTGACATTGAGAAATACTTCAAGATATTCACAGGTTTCTAATCAAATCTCTCTGCTCATATGGCAGAAAAGCAGTAGTTCAACATTACTATTGTTCTTAGAATTCCCAAGGTACCCGGGAATGGAGGTTACAGTAATATAAACAAAAGACATGAACCTTGACAGATATCAAAGTTACGTTTAAATGTAATAATAATGTATCTTCTACCATGCCTAAGAGTCATTAAACAATAATCAAATTTAGTTTCAAATCAGCAAAACTTGTTTGTGTTTTCTTAACTAAACAGAAACATTAATTGACCAGTCTTGTTCAAAACAATATTTCATGAATAAAACAGGGATGATGCAAGAAACAAACAAGGTACTGTAAGATATTAATAGTAATCATCTCCTCCTATACTTTTGCCTCCTGCAGGTACTTGACCTTAATTACTGGATCTGCACCGAACTTGGAACATAAGAGAACACATCTGTTGTATTATCAAAACAGATTACAAAATCTCTCATCCTTACTTTTTTATGAGCAACAAAGTAAGTATTCCCCTTAAGGACAAACCTCTTTGAAAACACGATAGCACACAACAGTTAGGAGTGATATCAAAAACTCTCCAAGAATTAGACTTAAAATGGTAGATTCGTGGTGCTTTACATTATAGTCAAACTCATCGAAAAACCTCAAGACTTTGTGGTTCTTCTTGTTATCGTATCCTATAGCATACCTATCTGATTCATGGTAATTATTTTTGGGTTCGATCCATCTAGCTTGCCCCAAATACAGGTTCCATACCACCAGCCCCAAGTTGTCGAAGTGCCTAATAACAATAAGCCGTCGCACGGATAGACTTCAAATATTTGGATTGGACAAAGCATTTTACCAAACTCCTTTATAGATGGCAAGTCTTTGATGTTATGGAGATTGAAAGTCATTGTTTGAATATCTAATAAAAAATCATCATCATCAGAAGTCATGTTCAACATAAACTCCTTGGCTACTTTACCACAATGCTTCTTTGTAAAGCTATGATCCAATCGCTCTGAGAGAAATGATCGAAGTCCTAGAGAGTATCTCCTCTACCAAATCCCATGGCAGATCAGAGATGATCGTCATTATTTTCAAATCACTTTGTGAATCTAGACATTTTTGGTACTTAACATATCCTAATTACTAAAATCGTTTTAAATTATTATTTTTAATATTTAATTAGTTAATGTAATTTAAGAAGCAATAACAGTTATCTTAATCAGAAACATAAACTCAATGTATTATAAATTTATAAGAGGAAACGAGTTTCTTACGAAACTCACTGTTGTGTGGCAAATGTATAAGTGGGCGTTGTTGGAGTAAGATGTTGAAACGATAAAATAAAAATAATTTACTTGACTCTGTATCTGAGGCAGTATATGACTGAGAAGTGATGGGAGGGACTATGAGGTTATTATACTCTTGGTGCAGTTGTTTTGATGTTGTTGAGATGGCATAGGGCAGTGTCTCAGTTAACAAAATTGAAACATTGGTCTCTGGCATCCATACCATTATCCGAAATAATAGTACTTTGAAGGCTTTATGGTAATTAGGGTAGGCAAAACATGGGCGTCTAATTAATATATAAACAATTGTTAATTATATAGTCATTACGATTGTTAAGGTTGAATTTACAATGAGTCAATGAAAAAGCTTTTTTTTTTCCTCCATGATTCTTTTGTTTAATTTTCTCTAATTAGGTAAAATTACTTACCTTTTTATCTATTTTTTTTTCTAAATACTTTTCACCCTGTTTTTTAAAATAAATTAGATATTTTATTTTTAATAGCTTCTGTTTGGCACGACTTATGGAAGGCATCTCGAAATCTTGTGTCCACACTACAAGAAATATGGGCATTGATAGCACCAGAGGATAGCTCATTTTCCCTTACTGCTATTAAAAATGAGTTTGTAATCTTGGTTACTAGATAATAGCGTTTATTAAACGCTAAGATAAAACTTCCCTAAGCGGGAATCTAAAATCACCTAGTCCGCCAACACTTAACCAAATTATTCACTTAAGCGGCAAAATAATAGCTTTTTATCGAAAAACTTCTTAGATCTAAAATAATTTCTCTTTTTCTTAAAAAAACCTCTGAGATCTAAAAATCTCATACCCACGAACTGAATCTCGTCCTAGCCACGTTGAAGAGAACCTCTGAGAGCAATTGTCCCTTCTTTCGAATTCCCTTGCTCTATCCCTCTCTCGTCCTCCCTCTCTGTCATTTTTTTGTGTCTAAAAACTTTGGCGGTTGTACGCAGACCATGTGTTTGATGAAATTACTGCGACGGCGCTGTGGTTGGATTTTGAAAGGGGAACTATGGGTCAGATCTTCAGTTTTCATCAGATTGTTAGCTAAAACGCCGTTTGCTGTCTCCCTCGTTCGTGCGTTCAATTTTCTTCTCAGATCTTCACATCGTTTTGGCTTCATCTCTAAACGTAAGGAAGTGTTGGGGGGGGAAGGAGATGTTCTAATGTCCGAATATTGCAGTAAGAAGTTCTAAATCTCAAGTTCTAATGTTCTCTCCTTTGTGTTTTGCAGGTTGGGTCTGTGAAGCCTGGAGATTCGACTAGTTCTCCCGAGAATCAATTTCAAGTAGCTCAATGCAGTCCTCTTTCTCAAGGTTAATTCCCTGTTAACTGCTTATAGTTCGTCTCTTAGTTTCACCTGCAGATTTTTTTCTCTGCTCTCATCACAAGTCATTTGATATTAACTTCATTACACTCATGAATACAATTTTTTTAAATGAACTTATGTTGTTCGACATAATGCCTCAATGAGAATTCTTTTTCTGATTATAGTTGTTTTGTGAATTAAACTTATTCGTTTATGAGAAGGAAGCTAAGGCGATGCTAAAGATAGAAAATTTGAGGGTCTTGAAACATATTTTAAAGGCCAACGAAGAAAGGAGTGAAGGTCGCTGCCAAGGAAAAGATGGTATGACCTAGATGATTTGTTTTTTTTTTTTCTAATTTGTAGTAAGATTTCGAACATTCAATTATTGTGTGTTTCTATTTTAAATGTTGAGTTTTTTTTTTCCTGTGCTTTGCTTGATTTTGATGCAAACTTGATATTTCGATTAACACTTTTCTGGATGTGAAGGAGTTCGATAAGAGAGCAAGTTTTGGCTTCATTGTTGCCAAATTCAACAGGGACTTGTTATTTTTCAGTCTCAGGAGAAGCTAATTTGAATGTAACTATCTAATTTGAATGTAACTATATCCTTTGACAAGTTTATGCTCTAACTAGCTAGTGTGCAGTTTTTTTTTTTTACTTAATTAAACTCCTAACTAGGTACAGAGTGCAAAAATATATTTCTTTTCTTGACCAACCATAATATTTACTTTGCAGGAGCATCGAGCAGAGTTGGAAAACTAGACCAACCATAATTTTTGTTGAATTATCAATCTCAGGCCATGAAAGGTTCTTTCTATGACTTCTAAGTATCTCTAAAAACGTTTGTTGATGCTTCCGAAGAGTTAAAGCTCTTAGATGATAATGGAGAGCTTGGAAATAAACTCATTGTCTGTCATTTATATACTACTTTCTAAGTTTGAGTTTAATTTTCCTAAAGGTCTTGGTTTTGCTCATTTATGTTTGTTTGCTACATACAAGTGAGAAGGAAGGTGTTTAGGAGAAGGAGCTTGCATGTGGCTGTAGGAGCTTAAGTGGTAAGACGTTTTTTCAAGTTTTAAACTCCCTATTAGCTTAATTCTATGGCTATCATGATTATGTCCAAGCTAACCAAGTACGTAGTATACATATGTGTATGTTTGGTAGATGTATTCCCATGTGTCGATTTCTTTTTTCATCTTAGTGATTAAGAGTTCTAAGATGGTGTCTTTTGTCTTCTTGTTCTTTTGTCATTTACTTGAAACCTCTTTATTTTACTAGCTTATGGTTCTTGTATCAGTTGTGTTATCTTAATCATGACGTGACTCAATAGTTCTTCATGAAGTGTCGTCACTCAAAAATCTTTTGTTTCATGTAGCCTATGGACGGGAGTTCTAATAGGAACAATTGATGAGGAGGTGAAATAGATAGAGGGGAAGAAATTGAAGAAATTGAAGAGATTGAAGTTTGTCTCTTTCCTTATGATGTTAGTATAAGACTTGGTATGATGTTATGTAAGACTTGTTTGACTAATTGGTTAATGTAATATTATTTGTTGATGATTTATAAAATAGAAAAGTTATATATATGTCCAATTAAGTAAATTTTATAAAATTGGATTCCAATATAAAATTAATTTTATAAAATATGTTACGACAGTATATAAAACAGCACTAAACGTGTGTAATAATAAAGTATATTATAGCATTCGACTAATGCTATTATACGAAAATGCTATCGTAAGTGGGGGTCTACCGTAGCGTGCTAAAAACGCTATCGTATGTGGGGGTCTACCATAACAGGGGCATAAGACAGCGTTTATAAAAACGCTATTGATGACATATAATAGCTCTTCTCTCTTGCTAATAATGTAGATATTTCTTGTAGTGCCAAGCTTATCACATCCTTCACACTTAGAGGATATTCAAGTATACTCAACATTCATTGAGACATTCCCTTGTTGGTCTTTAGCTGCAATCTTCCGAGGGAAGACCTAGCCCCGATCCAATATATTTGGGAGCCTTAAAGCAAAAAATTTTTTTTGGTCAATTATTATATATAAAAATAAAATTTAGTTCAAAAATTTACGGATTTTTTATAGTGAAAATTGTTATTTTAAAATATTTGGACCTTTTTATACTTTTTTTAATAAAAAAATAGGTTTCTTGAAATATAATTCTCATATTAATTATATTTTAAAAAAATATTTGGACATTTTTTATATATAAATTAAAAAAAAAAACTCCGGGACATCGCACCTCTGCCCCACCCTTTGAGCCGGGGCTGGGAAGACCTTGTTCAGTTCAATCTCTGCCATTGTTTTAGCTTTGTAATTTTTTTTATTTGGGTCTAGCCTTCGTTTGTATGAGAGATTGAGAGCATTGGTTCTCTCACTCCATAAGCTATCTTTTTAAGAGCATCGATATAGTAAAGCGTAGGGGGTATTTTTCTTAACGTTGCCCACACTCCATGAGACCATCAACATGCCATAATTAAGCTTCTCTGAAGGATCCAGGTATGTGTTGCTGAGGTGTTCCATCTTCCAAGTAAACTGGATATATTGATGAGTATCAAGACAAAAAAATAACCGAGGAAATAGAAAAAAGTATTTCATTGTTTTTCGGTAAATTTTTAATTCATGATTTAGCATTAATTAAAATTTTAAAATTAGTTCCAGTTCAATGACCTGGTGATCCACTGAACCGAGAAATAGTCCGTTCCAGTTTCTATAAATAAATGTTACAAAGATGTTACACAAAAAAATGTTACAAATGTAAACATAGTGCTAGGTTAAAAAAAATTGTGCTATATAACCGAGTAAAGTTCGTAGAAAAATCTATAAACTATAATGTGGATTTACATTGATAGAGGAATTATATATGAGACAAAATAATTATAACTACATCCACTAAAGTCAGACACTAATCGAAAAATAAAGCTTAAACTCCTTCCACACAGTCCATTCGTTGGGATCACAGCAGACCACATGTTTCACATGCTTCTGTCCTACTATGTGACATCGTAACAAAGCTAATTTCTATGTATTTTATACGTGAACATCATTATATTTTATATTTATTTTATACGCATTATCATGATAAAACGAATTTTATCATCTTTCGATCTTTTGTTTCCTTTCCCATGCGTTATACATGCTTGGAAATTGATATGTATGAAATGTCAATTCCAATGTGAAAATTGCGATATTTAAATATGGCCACACAAATATAATCACATGACTAATCAGTCGTACTACGTACTCCATGTCTCTTTGTCATATATGGTGTGAATGAAATAACGTATAGAGTTTCTCAATGGAGACATCAACGACAAATCAAAATATCTCTGACAATTTTAAGGACCATCTCTGTATTAGCTAGGCGCCTAGGCCCTAACCAACCCCCACAAAATTGATGGTGTCTTTGGATTTTATCAAATGGAGTTTAATGGTTATAAATTTGTTGAAATTCAAAAATAAAACTTGTAAATAGTATTGCTGATTTATCTTTTTTCTTGTGGTGGTTGAATTGTCGGAAATATTTTTTTAACATCGTAGCTTTTTAAGTTTTAAACCGAGTTAACACTAAATTTAAATTTAGTCAATAAACGACCCTTTGATTTTATTTTTCTTTAACTGATAATTAGTACTATTGCGTAAGTATGACTAATATTGATTACCTGTTATGAAATTTGAGTGACATATTTTATAAAATAAACTCAAAAACAATTCTTGGCTTAAAACTTTCCCGTCGAAGAGAGGTTGTGATACTTACGCAACATTTTAATGATGTTTATAATAATACATACATATATAGTAAACGAAAGCTACATTACCTCATAGTTCATACCATACTTCTATATATATACGCGTAAAAGAAAGCTACATTCTCATTATCTCATACATCAAAAAAAAAATCACCATGATTTTTCTCTTTACTACTCTCCAATTTTCTCTCTTCTCTTTGGCCCTTGTAATCGCCGGTTACATTTTCCTCGGAAAAAAATTGAGTAAAAGTGAAGTTGATAGCTCCACCATCCCTGAGCCATTAGGAGCTTTGCCTCTATTCGGCCACCTCCATCTATTGCGCGGCAAAGAACTCATTTGCAAGAAACTAGCTGCCATGTCCGAAAAACATGGTCCTATCTTCTCCCTTAAGTTAGGGTTTTATAGGCTGGTTGTAGCCAGCGACCCAAAAACGGTGAAAGATTGTTTCACCAACAACGACATGGCTCTAGCAACCAGACCCAATATAGCCTTTGGTCGGTACGTAGGCTACAACAATGCAAGTCTAATACTGGCTCCCTATGGAGACTATTGGCGTGAGTTACGTAAGATTGCCACCGTCCATCTATTCTCAAACCAGAGTATAGAGATGCTTGGTCACATTCGTTCTTCAGAAGTAAACACGTTGATCAAACACCTATACAAAGGGAGTGGTGGAACTTCTATAGTGAAGATTGACATGTTATTCGAGTTTTTGACCTTCAATATAATCCTTAGGAAGATGGTGGGGAAGAGGATTGGTTTCGGTGAAGTGAATAGCGAGGAATGGCGTTATAAGGAGGCGCTGAAGCATAGCGAGTACTTGGCTGTGATTCCTATGATAGGCGACGTTATTCCATGGCTGGGATGGTTGGATTTTGCAAAAATTTCTCAAATGAAGAGATTATTTAAGGAGCTTGACTCAGTCAACACCAAGTGGCTCCAAGAACATCTCAAGAAGAGATCAAGAAATGAGAAGGATCAAGAAAGAACAATCATGGATCTACTGCTCGACATCTTACCAGAAGATATTGTGATAAGTGGACATGTACGCGATGTCATTGTGAAGGCAACAATTTTGGTATGCATATTTTCACTATACTCCCATTAATTTTGATATGTGTTAGATAATCTCACAAACAATTAATTATGAACTAAGAGCATTCCCAACCTAAGAACTCTTCTCAATTTTTTTATCTATATTAATTTAATTATTTCAATATAATTTAATTATCCCTTATATATTAATTGAGAAACATTTTTTTAAAATAACCTTATCTTTATGTGTGATTAACAAAAATGTCATGCTGACGTGTCGTTCTCACATGGCTTCTCAATCTATTTAATTAAAAACCCAACATTTATTAAGATATTTACAAATTTTGCCATTAATTTTATTTATATTTATTTTTTTCCACTTAATTTATGTTTTTTTATTTTACTCAATTAATTAAAACGAAAATACAATTAATTAAAACGAAAATACAATTAAAATATGCAATTAATATATACAAATCTATACAAAATGGAGTACCTAATATTTTGTATATTGATTAATATATCAAGATATATATCATAAATTATGATAAACATAAATGAAAATTTCACTAATCTTGATAATCATTAATATACTACTGTTTATCTATCTAATAATATAAAAATCGAACACCTTCAATATCATTAATATATTAAAATTGGTTAATAATTTTTTTATCCCGCACATAGTGTGGGTTGTTATCTAGTTTTTGATTATATATAAAGAAATTGACCAGCTATATAATGTCACATGTGATCACATGTTTCCTTCTTATTCTTCTCTCTTATATTTCTATTACTTTTTATTATTTAATCTTAAGAACTTTAATTAGTTAGAAATCACCGTTGGAGGTGCTCTGGTATACGAGAAATATGATTTAATTCACTCATGGTTTGCACAAAAAAAAAATTCACTCATGGTTTGAAATGAAAGTCTACTAACATAAATGTTCGGTTTCTTGTTGTAGGCTCTCACATTAACGGGATCAGACAGCACATCCATCACTTTGACATGGGCAGTATCGCTACTACTCAACAATCCTGCTACTTTAAAAGCAGCACAAGAAGAGATTGACAATTGTGTCGGGAAAGGTAGATGGGTTGAAGAATCCGACGTACAAAACCTTAAGTACCTACAAGCTATTGTTAAGGAAACTCACCGACTTTACCCGCCAGCTCCTCTTACAGGTCACAAATCAAATACTCTTCATTGTCATTATAATTCTTATTGCATGACCTTATTAATCTTTTAAATGATGAACCTATTTGGTTATACAAAATGATGAATGATCAGGAATCCGTGAAGCACGGGAAGATTGTTTCGTGGGAGGATACCGTGTTGAGAAAGGCACACGCTTGCTCGCCAACATTTGGAAACTTCATAGGGATCCCAAGATCTGGCTTGACCCCCAAGCCTTTGAGCCTGAGAGGTTCATGGAGGAGAAATCACAATGTGAAAAGAGCGACTTTGGATACATTCCTTTCGGTTCGGGAAGAAGGTCGTGTCCGGGGGTCAATCTTGGTCTAAGAGTTGTACACTTCGTGTTGGCTCGAATGCTTCAAGGCTTTGAGTTACGCAAAGTGTCTGATGAACCAGTGGATATGGCTGAAGGGCCTGGTTTAGCCTTGCCAAAGATTAACCCGGTCGAAGTTGTTGTAATGCCTCGACTCGAACCGGAATTGTATAGTTCACTCTGAATTAAACCATTGTGTACTCGATAATTATTTGGAGATTCTTGTGATCACCCCTTTGTCGATGGTTTAAAAACAATTTGGGAAAGGACAGCAGAGACGACATAAGGTTGTCTCTACAACCAACCAAGCAAAAAAAAGAAAAATGTACGTTGAAAATATGATGATTTCAATATATTGAAATGATTGAGGTACAATCGTTTATACAAAAAATTACATAGGAAACTACAAATAGAATAGATCTACAATTTCTTCTTAAAACGATTGAGAGATATTATGGACTATAATTGGTACTTAAGAAGAATACATAATACGTGGACTCAAAGTGTATGAAGGTCAATGTTTGACACAAGGAGAGCTGAATAAGGAACGATATCGAGCCTTTGTGAGCATATTTCCGAGTAGTGGCGTATTCATTAACTATTTTAACTAGGTGGCAATAGACAAAGGTTTTTGTTGTCATCATTTAAAAACCATACAATAAAATACTCTATAACATAACAAGTTAGAATTTAACCCTACAAAAGTGACAAGTCAGAATTTAATCCTACAAAAGTGACAAGTCAGAATTATTAAAATACATAAAGAAAACAATTACGGCACCAAAATTTCAGATATATTTATAAAAAAACTAAAATCAATTATAAAAAAAAAACAGTGTGTATATATTTAAGGGAAAAATGTCGTTTAATAGCCGAACTTTCAAAAAATGGTCGTTTAATACGTGAACTTTTTATATGGCCAAATTAAACATGAACTTAAAGTTGACCGGCCATTTTGCACATACATAACCGTTGACCAGGCCAAAAACAACGCGACGTTATCTGTCGTTAACAGATCCGATAACAGCCGTTAGCACACGTTAACAATTCCGTTATTACCCAAAACGACGTCGTTTCAGACCTAATCTAAACTTTGAAAATCCCCAATTTGATTATCAAATCCCTAACTTCCAGCTAGGGTTCTTATTTTGGGGATTTCTCAAAAATTAGGGATTTGAATACTCTTTAAGTCCTTGCCTCAAGATCTCATTCTCCAGAATATTCACATCTTCGAAAGGAACATTCAAATTCTTCAAGATCTGAACCACAGTGTTGGAGAATCCACACATCGGGAAATCTCTCGTTCCTTTCATGAACAGAACCACTTTCTCCGAATTCACCAGTTTCTCCAGCGTATCTTTAAGTTGCGGCGTAAGCGCCGACGCAGAGCATCGGAATTTTGTTGGTTTGAGCTTGAGACCGTAGA
Organism: Arabidopsis thaliana x Arabidopsis arenosa; assembly: GCA_019202795.1. Classification (NCBI taxonomy): domain Eukaryota; kingdom Viridiplantae; phylum Streptophyta; class Magnoliopsida; order Brassicales; family Brassicaceae; genus Arabidopsis; species Arabidopsis thaliana x Arabidopsis arenosa. The sequence continues at coordinate 11,275,449 of CM032920.1, read as the reverse complement.
ACGATGGCTGACGGTTGTGAACGGCGAGTGCCGCCGTTGGTTTAAGAGAGAATCTGATAGATTGAGGCTTGTTGATAACGGAGGAGGAGACGACGGTGACCGGAGTTATCAAGGTCGGCGTTTTGACAGATCGGAGAGCCATTTTCTCGGGAGGTTTTTTTTATGATTTGGAATTTGAGTAATTGAAAAGCTAAATGATTTATGAGCCAAAAACACTTATTAGTGCGAGTGAGAATGGAATAAACCCTGTTGTCAAATTTGTTGGAAATCTTTTATCAGGTGAGAACTGGGATGACAATGAGGTGAAAACTGGGATGACAATGACGAAGAAGACGAAGACGAATTCTGTAATCTTTTTTTTTTATAATAATCTGCTGGGAATTTTTTTATTTTTTTTTCCTAAGCACAAAACGACGTCGTTTTGGGTAATAACGGAATTGTTAACGTGTGCTAACGGCTGTTATCGGATCTGTTAACGACAGATAACGTCGCGTTGTTTTTGGTCTGGTCAACGGTTATGTATGTGCAAAATGGCCGGTCAACTTTAAGTTCATGTTTAATTTGGCCATATAAGAAGTTCACGTATTAAACGGCCATTTTTTGAAAGTTCGGCTATTAAACGACATTTTTCCCATATATTTAAAGGCTTTAGGAGCAGCTCCATTGCAAGGTTGTTTAAGATAATTTCCAATAGTGGAACTCCATGAAGAGTTCTTAACAATAATAATAAATAATAGTATAATAATCTTAAATTGTATTCACTACAAAAAAAATCGAATATTAATAGCATTTCAGAATAACAATTTTTGTGTTTCTGCTATGGTTAATTTATACTTGATTTTTTAAAACGTTTCTAAAATAATAAACGCTATCATATATTAGGCGACAAAAAGTAATGTACTAGCGCTTAATTTTTGATTCTTGTTGTAAATCACATTACGGATGGACTCCATAACCATGGCCCATGTCCATGTTCTAGAAGGCCCATGTCCATGTTCTAGAAGGCCCATGTCTATCTTCTAGAATATTCGCCCAATGACGGTTAATGTTAGTCTTAGTGGGCTTTGGGCTTTAGGGTTTCCTAGTCCAATTGGGATTTGTCTCCCTTATTGTGTATATATATAAGTTGTAACCTCATTCATTAATAAGAGAATACACGAGATTCATAACAATTCTCCCATTATTCTTCAATAGCACAAACGAATTGCAAATGTTACCGTTGGTTAATGGAGTATAAAAAAAATTCATTCTCCACCAAAATCTATATACAATTGCAATCTCAATAAATGTCTTTTGCACATTTGAACGGTTGCATCTTTTTATCGCAACCTTTCGTTTAAATATTAGCGGTTATTTTTTCGGTTGTGTTTTTTATCGCAACTATTCGTTAAAACATTGACGGTTATTTTTTTGTTGACGATTATTTTTCGTTGTTTCTTTTTATCGTAACATTTCGATAAAATATCGGCGGTTACTTTTTTCGTTTATGTCTTTTTATCGTAATTTTCCGTTAAAATATTGACGGTTATTTTTTCTCGGTTGTGTCTTTTTATCGCAACTTTCTGTTATAATATTTACAGTTATTTTTCTCGGTAGCATCTTTTTATCGCAACTCTTCGTTAAAATATTGACGGTTATTTTTTCACGGTTGTGTCTTTTTATCGCAACTCTTCGTTAAAATATTGACGGTTACTTTTTTCGTTGACGCGTATTTTTTCAGTTGTGTCTCTTTATCGTAACTTTCCGTTAAAATATTGATGGTTACTTTTTTCGTTTGTATCTTTTTATCACAACATTCCGTGAAAATATCAACGGTTATTTTTTCTCGCTTATGTCTTTTTATCGTAACTTTCCAGCAAAATATTGATGGTTATTTTTTCTCGGTTGTGTCTTTTATCGCAACTTTTCGTTAAAATACTGTCGGCAAAATATTGATGGTTATTTTTTTTGGTTGTGTCTTTTTATCATAATTTTCCGTTAAAATATTGACAGTTATTTTTTCATGATTGTGTCTTTTTATCGTAACTCTTCATTAAAATATTGACGGTTATTTTATTCGTTGACTGTTATTTTTTCGGTTGTGTCTTTTTATCGCGATTTTCCGTTAAAAAATTGACCGTTACTTTTATTCGTTTTTGTCTTTTTATCGCAACTCTTCGTTAATATATTGACGGTTACTTTTTTCGTTGACGGTTATTTTTTCGGTTACTTTTTATCATAACTTTCCGTTAAAATATTGACGATTACTATTTTTTTGCTGACTTTTTATCGTAACTTTTCGTTAAAATATTGATGGTTATTTTTTCTCGGCTGTTTCCCTTCTTTTTATCGCAACTCTTCGTTAAAATATTAACGTTACTTTTTTGTTGACGGTTATTTTTTTGGTTGTGTCTTTTTATCGCAACTTTCCGTTAAAATATTGATGGTTATTTTTTTTGTTTGTGTCTTTTTATCGCAACTTTCTGTTAAAATACTAACAGTTATTTTTTCTAAATTTTGTCTTTTTCGTACTTTTTTGTTAAAATATTGACGGTTATTTTTTTGGGACAGTTCTATTTGTTCAATTGTATTCATAATTTTTCAGTTTACGGTTGTGTCTTTATAGTTGCATCTATTCATTTAGATACGTCTCTTCACTATATTTCATTGCATTTTTTCGTCACAACTTTTTGTATGAATAGTTTTCTATTTAAATGTTTATTTCTTTTGAACTCTATATATTTATCCTTCTTCCTAAATATTTCCCAAATTTTTGTTCTTTAACATAGATTATTTATTTATTTCATGATAAATCTAAAAATAATTAATAATCTATAAAATGGCTCAAAATTCTTTATACTCTAAACTATTTAAACATACATCATTTTAATATTAAAGAAATTCTTCTCATTCTTGATATATCTAACTAAAGTTTTTTAGAATGATTATAAAAATGGAGAAGTTTTAATCAACTTTACATATAAAATTCTAATGAAGATACCAACAATTTTTTTCTTAGAATTAGACGGATTATATAGTGAATTTTTTATTTAATTATTTTATATGGTAACAATGATGTTTTCTATCTTAAAGCAATATATATGGATTGTATAGAAGAAAATATTGATGTTGCGTTAACACTATTACAAAGTCGAATATGAGAAGACATCCTCATGTGACGCTCGTGATTGGGCGTTTTAAATGTGGTCATCGTCAAATGAATCTTTTCAAATGGTATAGTAATCCAGAAATTATCTACATTATTAGGAAAACAACAATGATTCCAATTCGTCACATGAATATTCAAGGAAGAAGTTTTTTTACTCAGTTAATTTATCAGTATAAATATAAATTTATGAGATCTTGTAAATGTTTATTTTTTATCTTATAGATGTAATTTACGTCATCAAATTTTATATTTATCGAATATATATAATAGAATAAATATTAATTTTATATTTAAAGAACAGTGGACAAACAAAAACACCAATTCTCGGGCGAAGTTCTTAGGCACCCACAAGTCATTCTGAGTACCGACTCCATCCGAATGTTTGGGTTTTGACCTGCTAGAATTTCTCATATATATATATATATATATTATAATTCTTCGTTATGTATTTTGTCACTTATAAATAATTTTACATTCTTAAAAAAATTTCAATAGTGTTTTTAATCATAATTCTTCTTTTTAACATTTTATTCATAAATGTTTTTAACATCTTTCGAAAATATTTACGATATAACTTTAAAACATAGTTAATTTTGTGTAATAATTCATATATTTGAATATATTATCATAATATTTTAATACATAAACACAATCAAATATATTTGTTGAAAATGAGTTTCAAATAAATCCTGTTTTTACTCTAACTTCCCCGGTCCTCTTCCCCTCTCTCACTTTTAACGAGCCCTCACTCTATTACCAACTTTTTATATTGATTAATTTTGTATAAAATGTTATAGAAATCCTATACATGCACATATGGAAAGAAAAGTTAGCATATACACTAGAGTTTATATTACCCCGCGGTATACCGCGGATCGATTTTTTAACTAAAAAATTAAATTTTAAATAGTATTTTTTTAATATTGTTTATTTTGTTAAGTGTTTAAGATTGTATAATTGTATTTTGATTGTTAATTTTAAGATTTCATCCGTGATATTAATACCATCCCGTATTAATATCGATCCAAACCCGTCCCAATATATAACCTCGTTCTGTGAAATTAAACATCATTTTGTTATTTTTAATAATATTTTATTTAATAGACATATAATTTGAGTCAATTTAAAAGTTTGATTTTATATATATATATATATATTTTTAAATTTTAGTTAATAATAATTAATACTATATAATAATTTCTGAATTAATTGCGTATGACCGACGGTCAAGATTGAAGATTAAAAACCGGATTAAGATTTGAATGGCTACGATTAAATGTAGGGATTGTTGAGATCTTTTAAGGAAATCGAATTGAATATGGATGTAATTGTGGCAAGAATTAGTTATGCTTAATATATTAGGTTAAGATTTTTGGAAATGATTTTTAATGTTAATATCTTTCATTTAATTTTGAAAATCTAAATAATTAATGTCAATGGCATTTGATCGTAAATAAATTGGAACTATAGGATTTATTTCATAAATGTCTCCAAAAATGTATATATAGATGAAAGCATAATGGTTAACTTATTTGTTTTTTGTTTTTTTTATCAACAACTTATTTGTTTAGTTAAAACAACATTTTTGGGAGAAAAAGAATCACATTCTAAGATTTTGTAACTTTTAAAACAAAGGGAATGTAACACTTTTTTTTTTTTTTGTCAAAGAACAAATGTAACACTAAGTTAAGAAATATAAAAGTAAATGTCAACTTTAGTTTCTTTCTTCTCAAAATAATATTTTTGTAAAAAAAATAAATCATTCTGATGGTCATTAAAAGCAATAATCTAACGGTGGCTAGAAAAGACAAAAAAAATAGGAGCTTGGGGCAAGCAAAAGATTGAACCAAAATTTAATGGGGACATAGTCACATAGATATTCAATTTTAACTATTTTACTATCAAAAGTCATCAAAAATTACAATCCAAATAATTTTATCTAGAATTTGACTCGGGGCATGTGCACCCAATTCTTCTTTCACTACGTCTGCTCATGCATGCGAGTTGATGAGTGGAGGTAAAATAGGCGAAGCGCAAATCATTTCGAATTTCACTTCACAATTGAAATGGTAATGTTCAGTTTGCAAATATTCGTGTTTATTAACATGGGGTTGGACCAATGGTTAAATCTAGGTAAGCCGAAAATGTAAACATTCAAAAAGGACACGATTTCGATTTACGTTAGAAGGGGTAATATATGTTAAATGTTGATCCCGACTCTAGAAAATGTATAAGCGTAGGTCTGGAACTTCTATTTATGGAGAAAAAAGTTTGCAAACATTCGTATTTCTCTTTGAAAATAGCAAAAAATTATTAGTCACTATTTATGGAGAAAAAAGTTTGAGATAAAGTGGACAACTATCCATAGTGATCCTTTCCTTTGACATTATACTCAATTTCTACCCTTTAACCGTACCATTGGAATTTTTTCTCTGTCTAAATGGATTATCCGTCATTGATGTATATTTGCATATGCCAAATGAAAACAAATAAGACTAGCTAGGTATCAATTGACTTGCTAACTGCTAAGACATGAAGTCAAAACAAAAAAACAAAAAACAAAGTCTACATATCTTGCAAAAGTCTATTTTAACATCTTGTGGTTTCCTCAAATATGGATTAGCTAAATTTAGAGTTTGCTATAAGCTCTGTATATTTGAATCCACTTTTCTCCTAATTCGCAGAAACAAAGGCCTCAAGAAGAAGGATCAACATATTAATTGACTAAAAATGAAGGCATGGATGATAATCTTGTTGGTGATTTGTGTCGCTGTGACGGTGGAGCAATCAGAGGCTCGCAAAGCCCGAAAGTATTTACATCCAGGCGTGCTTGACCGGTGCCGTGGTCCTACTCCTCCAGCGGGATGTCATCCTCACAATTCCCACCAAAAACCCCGTGTCCCTGTTCACAAATATAGTCGTGGTTGCGGTGGAATTAACCGGTGCAGACGAGATGCGTAGGTTTAACCTCACATGACGACGTCCCTTTATATTGATCCTTCTTCTATGAGACTTGCAATGATATTATATATTCATATATATACACATGACGTTGTATATGATAATTCCAGTTGATTAATAAATCTTACTATTTTGAATTCAATACACAAGAACACGATCATGTATTCATTGAAGTAATTTTGTCCATGTTTTGTGCTTATAATGGTACTAGATCATCACCCGTACTACAGTACGGGTTGAATTTCATTTATTACAAAATTTATAAATTTTATGTTTTAGAATAAAGTCGTGATATATTATAATAGTAAGTGAAAAAATAATATTTTTTTGTCAGTCTATATATATAATATTAGAATGAATATATTTTCCTTAATCTATAATATTCAATTATGGATATTTTTCTTTAAGATATGAAAACGGAAAATAAGATTATTTTTAAAAAAAATTAATATTGTTTGAACAATGAGTTAAATTATGTTAACAACCACAAAATGAGAGTGCATATAATTTAGTTAGATCAAAAATCAAAATATCATAAATGAATCGAATCTAAAACGCAAATTATTTTGAATTACTTAAGAAAATTAGCTATTATTTTGAATTAATTTAGGAAATTATTTTTTCAAATTCTGATTCATTGGTTGTTGAAATAGAGATTTGTTTGAGCTAATTACGGAATTTACCAATTATTCACATAATCAAATATGTTATGAACATATATTTTGTATATAATATTACTAAATTCAATCCGTGTGTGGAGTCTATATTTTCATACGACAATCCATATGAAAATATTGCGGCACAATCTATTATTTATTATTTTCAAAATTGCTTGCAGAATTAAATTTTCAAATATTTAGAAGTGTCAAACCTTATTTAACTCATCTCATCATAAAATCTTAAAATGTCGTCTGTTATAAGAATCATAACTTTCTACCATATAATACATTACATTTAACATGTCGCCTACTATAAATATTTTAAACATATCTTTTTAGAAAATCAAATTAATGTATTTATAATTTTTTTATCTTTTTAATCTATTAAATATTTATGATATTCTTTAATATATTAAATTAAACTATTTTAAAATGTTCCAAATTTAATTCTTTAAAATTTTTTATTGTATTATGTAAAATTATGAATTTAAAAAAATGATATGAAATTAAATATAAATATTCAAATAGTTATAAGGATCATAACTCATTTCATCATATAATATATTATATTTAACCCGCCGCCTATTATAAATATTTGTTTCAAAAAATCAAATTAGAGTATTTATACTTCATAAATTTTTGATCTATTAAGTATTGATGATATTAAAAAAAAGGGAATATATTACTCAAATATGAATTTTTGACCCGTTAAATTTGTTCTTTCATACATTGAATAATTTCTATTCGTTTTAAAAAATTCAAATCTTGGTATATGCGGAAAAAATTAAGTTTTTTATTATATAGATGATATAATGATTTATTTATTTATAGAAATAGAATCATATAAGAGAGAGGTGAAGTATAATGATTAATAACAAATTAATATGGTAAGTTAGATATCAAATCTTATATGTTCATTTTGATTGGTTATTCTTTTTAAAGAAATTAATAATATATTTTCGTTTTTATAATTAAATTAATTAAATTGCATAAAATAGTATTTGACTTATTTATCCTTAATGAGTTGAATTAATTTACTCTATAAAATTTTATTTCTAATGGCATTCTTAAGTAAATTCTTACAAAATGGAAGGTTAATTAAGGGTAATCCATAAATTGTACTTCCCAAATAATAGTATAGGATGAGTTTGTTATTATTGTTGAGTAATTTCATTGAGATTCGTCTCCTAAAACCCTATTATGTCTAATCTCGTATATCAACTATCGGACCTTGATATAAAAAAAATATCTGACCTTGCAGAAAACCAAAAAAAAAAACTAAATCTTATCTTATGGAATTTAATCATTTTAATAGTGGGATCAAAACTCATTTTTGTCTATAAATTGTAGATGGCTACTAAAAAAATTATAACTAGCTATATATTTTTTTGTGACTCAAGTGTAGCATAGTGAATATTTTTGACATAAGCCTACTATTGGTTAAAAGTTAAAACTATTTCTATTTTTGAGATTTAATTTGAAGTTGTAAGCTAGTATAGATATAAATGACCACAACATAAACCTATTGATTTTGCATATAGTGTCGTAGTTATCACCATTCATATTTAAACCAATTCAAATTGAATGCTTCAAAAGGAATGTCCAACAATCTTCCAATTGTACTTAATTTCAGGAAATTTTGATTCTGTTATGTGTCACTATATGTTGCTTCAAGGCTCACCAAGTATCTTCTCTTCGTCTAGAACTTGGCAGTCTATCCATTACCCATCCCCGTCGGTTCCTTAGTATAAATATGTATGGTTCTCTCAGAGTATTCCTAAACATGCATGATCGGCTTAGAGGATGGGGTTTGAATGTCCCTTCTGATTGCATCTTCTGCACAGTGGCTTCTGAGGTTTGAAAATCGTTCTACACACATCCGGCATTCTCTCCACCAAACGAGGCTTTATAGTTGAAGATATTCTAAGCTGGGTATAGATCTCCTTGTCGTAATGTAAAACTCAATACTATATGGAACGGGAAGAATGTGAGGATTCACTCTCGAGTATCCAAAACGACTAATCAACTAGTGAAGGATATTCAACTCACTCCCAAAAGCAAAATAGCTGGTCTTGATCGTTCTCTACCATTAAGCAGCAACACTTCTTCTAAAGCTTCAATCTCAGAACCCTACTTGATTACTTGGTTTAGGCACATATCCTAAAAAGTATTTGTTTCACGTAAAACAAAAAAAAAAACAACAAAAAACGTGCATGGTGCTAATTAAAACCTAGATTCTAGTTCTAGTCACCTATATATATATGATCAGTTGGGGTTTCATTACTTATTTGTTTGGATTGCTTCACATATGGATCTACTTTGTATTAGCAAAGGCAAGTCTTCATTTTGTTATAACTTGTACCATCAAAAAAGTTGTCCCTCGTATGGCAAAAAATGGATAAAGATACTATTTATAGTTAGGAAAAATAAAAAATACTTATTAAATTCGATTATGTTTGTCGTCAATGCAATGTTTATGATAAGAACGGGTTGACACATGAACATTACAAACCACATTTTAAGGCCAAAGTTGAATTATGTCCAAATGACTAACACATATCTAAAATAAAATAAAAAGAAGACGAACTGATTTGAAAAAAAAAAAAGATATTAGAAATGAAGAGGAAATCATATTAACAACTTTTCAAAGATTTCTAATGGATCAGCCCTATATGATGTAATGAACAATGTCCAAGTGATTAACGTAGGGGAGAAAGTGTGTGTGTGTGTTAAAACTGATATGGAGGATACTATCGGCGAAAGGTTTACTTTGGGTGGATTGAGTTAAAAAAAAATCTACTACGAGATAGTTTTTTCTGGGCTGTGAAAGAAAACACAACAGGTGGGTCGTGGAGGTTAAAAATGGTGAAACAACTTCTTTTTGGTATGACTCATGGAACTCGTTGGGTTGTCTTCATGAGACACTAGGAGAACGTGGCTACATTGATAAGGGTAATCCGAAAGCAACCATGCTTAATGAAGTGATGAAGAAACCTCGGAAAAGAAAGCATCGAAGAAGGGTATTAAATCTGGTTGAAGAGGAACTGCAAAAACAGAGGCAAGCAAGGCTGGAAACAGAATCAGATGTAGCACTTTGGAAAGGGAAAAATGATTGCTTTCAACAGAAGTTTTTTTTTTTTGAATAACCGCGGGTCTCCCAAAGGCTTCCTAGGCCCAAGGACTAATCCCACGAGGCTGGCAATTCAACTATGTAAACCTGCCAGTGGCCGTGCTTCGAACCCTGGTGGCGGAAGTCACAGCTGTGACCCCTTTACCACTAGGCCACAAGGCCCGGTTTATCAACATAAGTTTTTATCCAAAGAAACATGGTCATAAGTCTGCATCGCTAAAGTCAGTGATGCAAGGACATAAGGAGATCTGGTTCTCGAATGCTACACCAAAGTATGCTTTTGTTACTTGGTTGGTTGTGAAAAACAGAGTTGCAACAGGGGAAAGAATGGTTAGATGGAAGGAAAATGTGGATACATGCTGCATTTTTTGTCAAGAACCTATTGAGACGAGGGAGCACCTATTCTTTTTATGCCCTTATTCGAGGAAAGTTTGGGAAGAACTGGCGAATGGGCTTCTCTTAGACAAATTCTCGGCAAGATGGCTAGAGGGTTATGCAGGTTCTTGCGAGTAAAGACTTGGACAACACGAAACGATTCATAATCGGGTATGTGTTTCAGAATGTGATCCACTCCATATGGAGAGAAAGCAACGACAGGAGACATGTAGAGCAACCTTCAACGACGGAGAAGATTGTGAAAATGATAGATAAGAACATTCGCAATCGCTTGAATACACTGAAAAAGAGGAGGTGAAGGGAGATTTGCAGCAAATGTGGTTTGCGTCGACACAACACCATAGATAGATCTCTTTAGAAGTTTTTTAAAAGAAAAGTTTGCACCAGATGTATAAACGTTTATTTACTCTTTGAATATAATTTAACATTAAATTCAAAAAAAAAAGGAGAATTGTGGAAAAAACAATATTAAATTATATATTAAAAACTCGAAAGTCTTAAAATCAACAAAACAGTATAAATCAAAATCATAAATACCACAAGCATCTTCTTTTTATTTGGTACCGAAATCAAAATCAAAATCATAAATACCAAAAACATTGTGAATATCATATTCAACACTTAGAATTTGTAGTAAAATGTGATATAAAAACTCTTAAGAACAAAAGTACCAAAGTGTTTGTGATTTAGATTAGCTTTTACGTAATGAAAAAATAGGAAAAAAATGTATTATTGTCTTGTATTCAGAGAAAAATCCGTCTCTTTATTAGATTTGGGACTATATATTTATACGCTATATTAAAGACCAAAAAAACTAATAAATACAATTATTCCTCCTTGGACTTTTTATGGATCTTTTTCCTTAGGGCTCGTTATGAACCCAACTCGTTTTTCATGGATATTCGGTCTTCTGCAAGCTCCTGGTCAGAATCTTCGAATTCTCCCACCTGATGACTCGGATCGTGATTGTGGGTCCTCACATTATGACGTGAAGATGATGTAGATTTCTACCCGTGGATCCAGACTCTCGGTTCGGGATCATGTATCAACAATTATATATACCTAGTTTTCTACAATTATCTCAAGGAACAAAATAGGGCTTAGATTAGATTTGATGTTTAGATTCTATTTTTTAATGTGAATTATATATTCTTAAGAATTTGACATAGTTAGTTTTACTCATATTTATTTATTTAAAAGAAATTAGGCTCTTAAAACAATGGAATTCCGAAAAAGCATCTCTAGCTATAAACCATGTTTAACATCCTTAACTTAGAATCCGAATTTTTTTTCATATATGTATTGGCTAAAACTAGCATCTGCTCAAAGCTCTATATGTACCCATATCCACATCTCAAAAAAAGCCACAAGATAACAAAGAAACAATATTTGAAATCACCAACGACAGAAACAAAAAGAAAAAAAAATGAAGACATTTATGATAATCTTGTTGGTGATTTGTAGCATATTGATTGCAGGACGTGTTGAAGCTAACAATCCCAAGAGGAAATATTTAAATCCGGGTATTCTCAATCCATGCTTGCGTCCTAATGCTCATAAAGGATGTCAGCGTCCACAATATAAACCACGTACTCCGGTAAACTCATATAGTCGTGGCTGCTCCACAATCAACCGATGCCGCCGACAGACTCCGTGAGATCTTATGGAACCACATAAGTCATATTATGTATATATATGTTTCAAAAACATTCACAGGATTGATCTTCAATATTGGCGATGCTCATGGGGTTTGAATTTAACTAATTCGTGTACGTGTAATAGTAACTAATTTTTTCAACGAAGCAATGGGATCTACTTTTTTGCAACAAAATATGTATAATGGGCTCTATTATGTGTATCAATTCTTTGATATATGAAATAAAATTTAATTTCTTTTCTTTCTTCTTTATTATTGAAATATTGAAAAGCCAAAGAAGTACAACCATAAACCAAACAAAAAACAAATATCCAGATGCCCATTACACATATTTAAGATCATTCAACCACAACAATTAGTCATAATAAATTCGATTAAAAAACAATTTTAGAAGAGTCAAGATGCCCATGTTGTGGCACTATAAAAAAAAAACCATAAAAGGGCCACAACATCAAACGAAGGCTAATCATCATTTTCCAGATTCATCGCTTTTTACAACCTAGCTAGTTAAGCTTCGAAAGCATTTTTCACCCTCAGTTCCAATATCACCACAATCCGCTAATAACCAGTGACAATCTAGTTAGGGTTTTTCACCAGCCGACGACATCTCGAAGTTTAAATTTTGAAAATGGATATGTCAAAAGACTTATAATAAAAGCGGAATGATCGTTTCTATTGAATCTCTTCCGATCTATGGGGGTTCAATAAAAATATGTGTAGAAAGATCTCACATCAGAAAAATGGGAAAAAACTTGGTTAATATATTATAAGGAAATCATATGAGCCAATGACTCATTCTCAATTGCTTTTGAGTTGGAATTCCGTATTACTTATCATGGTATTAAGCTAAAACACACATGTTCTATTCATCTGGCTTGATCACCTCACTAATTGATAGTTCAAAAAAAAACTAAATTTCAGTCAAGATAACTAGATGAACATTATTTCGAAGGACATGATTCTGTCGAGAAGAATCATGAGAAGAAATGTAGAAAAAGTTTTCACATGAGAAAGATGAGAAATTTTTTCCTAATATATAAACGATATGATCAATTTACTCATTAGTCGTCATTACCAATTAAGTGGGTTTTAATTAATGTGTGAATTCAATAAAACCCATATGTGTGAATTAAATAGTTTAACGAGTACTTAGTATATATTCGTTAAAATAAATAAAGAGAAGTAGTTTTGATGTTTAGAAAATACTATTTTAAGCTATATTTTTTATATAAAAAATTATATTAGTAATTTAACATTAAAAAGAAAAGAAAAGGGATTGGCGCATGAAAATTGTATCTCTAGTCACTACACAATATTGAGAATGACGTTCATGAATCTAAGAACTTACTAATAAAACTTAAAATGGTATGGAATCCAAAAATTAGATATCCAATATATTGAGATAGAAGTTCATGAATTTTAACCCAACAAACGAACAATTATATTCATACTAGTTTAAGTATGGTCATGTTCGTTTCATAATCGCCAGAGATTGCGACTGCGGCTGCGATTGCGACTGCGATTTTAAAATCGCTGGATGTTTCGTTTAGCAATCGTGCGACTGATCGCTGCGACTAATCGCCATTTAAATAATCGCATCGCTAATTTTTCCTGCGATCAAAAATTTTAGTCGCGAGTCGCTGCGACTGATCGCGCGAGTAGTCGCAGGATCCTGCGACTGTCAAACGAACAACTTTCAGTTGCAGTCGCAATCGCAGGCCTCCTGCGACTGCCAAACGAACAGCACCTATATGTGACACATAGATAATATTTTTTGTTTTTTTAGAAATTTAACAAATAATAAATTCATGAACTTTCACATTTTTTATAGTTATGCTAATTTAAATATATGCAACACGTGTATAGGAAATTTTGCATTAAAGCAAAATATCAAAGCAAAAGCCATGATCAAATTACAAATATATTATTGTTCATGAAGATCATTCATAAAATAGTAAATAAAAAACATATTGTACTTTTATTTCATCACCACTAGTTTTAGTGTTTTACGAACCATTCACCGATGGTTCCAGCAATCCATTTCAATCCAATCAAAAGCATGTGTTTAATGTTATGTTGGCATGGTTTTGGTTAGTGACTAAATAAGTTGCTCTTAAATATTTTTAGGGAAAATTGGATATAAAGGATATCTACTTAAAAATTTGTCCATATACACCTTTTTTGTGAGATTGTCAGTTTGGACGATTTTACCCTTACACCCTAATTTACATGTTTTTTTAAAAAAAATAATCATAAGAACATGTAGATATACAAGAGTAGAGGTGATTTGAAGTGAAATTTTCTAGATTTGGTTTTAAAAAAGTTGATTTTTTATAGATAAAGTTTCATCTAATTTTGGTAGAACACGTTTTCTAGAATTCTACGAAACTCAGAGTGTGTATTCTGCATTTTTGTACATGTTCTACATATTTCAGACTAGATTTATGTTCTGAAAATTTTAGAAGTTCGAAAATTATATATCTAAAATTTTTAGAACATGCATTCTACGCTTTCCTCTATGTTCTAAATATTTTTGAATAGCCGTTCTAATAATTTCTACATCTTCTGCCATCTTTAGAAATTGTAATCTTCATTTAGAATGTAAATTCTACGGTATTTTAGATTTCGTTTTCTGTAATTTTTAAAATGGTCTAAATATAGAAAGTAAATCTTGAGAAAAAGAAACAAAATATTTTTTTAGATTACGTTTTAAATGGATATTTATTGTTTAGATTACGAATGGAGCTTCTCGACACCCTTCGACAGATTTCTAATTTCATAAACTTGTGGTCTGATTTCATGTTAAGAAAATGAGCCACAATATAAAGAAGAGATTCAATTAAAAACATGAAAAAGTACAAACACACACACAAGAATTAGAAAAACACAAAAGCAGTCTTTAACATGCAGAAACAAACTTGAATAAAGATTTAAACATATGTGGTGTTAAAGATTTAAACTTGAATAAAATTAATTGATAGTTTCTGTTTGCATATTCTTAACATATGTGGTGTTTATGCATTCATAAGTTTTTGTAAGATAATTTTTTTTGGTTTTATTAGGACGCATAGGTTGTCTAGTCGATAGGATGTTGCTGTTTTATGCAGTAAAAACTTCGGCTATAAAAACGTGAAAGTTTTAGTCTGATCCCAACGAAATCGTCTAAGATTTTTATAGATATCCAACTGTTGCATGCTCTTCAACTCTTACAAAAACGCCCTCCAGCTTTGTGGTAGGCCAACACGAGACTCAAGATCCACCACAACAGTTCTTGCTCCTTGCTCCCACGATACTGTTTTACTATAATGCTCCAGCTTTGGAATTTGGAAAAGATTATCAAAAACTCATAAACAACGGAGTGACTTTACCCAATATAAATCAAATATCATGCAGACCCATCGAGTGTGTTTCTTGGATTTTTCTATTTTTATTTTAATTTTGTAAAATCAATTATGAAGTTTTATTTTTTGAATTAATTTTGAGAGAAAATGAGGGTAAAGTTGGGTTTTTGATTTTTAAAAAACCTATTTGACCAATCTACAAAAAGAAGGGATATATGGACAAATTTTTAAGTAGATATCCTTTTTTTCCAATTTTCCCGTTTTATGGCAGTTTTATAAACAAAATTTTAAACCAAACAAAACTAAACCATAAATCGATAAGACTAGAAAATAATCAATGTTCAAGAAATCGCTAAACAGTATATAGGCGGTGATCCAATGTTTAGCGCCTAAAATGTTTAACCGAGACCTAAGAGATTTTACCTGGTTTTAACGTTTATAACATAAAATATTATTATACATAAATCTATATATAATAGCAATCTAATAAATACCATTTGCACATCTGAACGGTTGCGTCTTTTTATCGCAACCTTTCGCTTAAATCGGTTATTTTTTACGGTTATTTTGGGTGCGTCTTTTTATCGCAATTTTCGTTTTAATCGGTTATTTTTTTACGGTTATGTCGTTTCCAATAAATACCATTTGCACATCTGAATGGTAGCGTGTTTTTATTGCAACATTTCGTTTAAATATTTATGGTTGTTTTTCTTACTGTTATTTTTGTACGGTCATATTGTTTTATTGAATTTCTTTTTACGTAAACCAATAAACTACATATAAAATTGGTTTTATTTCATAGTTTACCTATGGATATATTTAGTAGTATAACCTCCTTAATTATATCATTCATTTAACATTTACGTGATGTCATGGGAAAACAATAATATAGAGGTTTAAATAATTTAGACATACGTGAGTGAAATGAGCCCCACACA
This sequence comes from Arabidopsis thaliana x Arabidopsis arenosa, assembly GCA_019202795.1. NCBI lineage: Eukaryota > Viridiplantae > Streptophyta > Magnoliopsida > Brassicales > Brassicaceae > Arabidopsis > Arabidopsis thaliana x Arabidopsis arenosa. The sequence continues at coordinate 11,259,219 of CM032920.1, read as the reverse complement.
TTAAAGCTTTAACGGACACGTTCGTCTACGTAATGGACTTATCGAATAGTTGTAAAATCGTGCTTTTTCGTATGATTAAAATATAAAGTTTACGGGTATGTTCTTTAGAAAATTGCAATCTGAATGTCTTCTACGGTTGCGTTTTTTTATTGTAACTCTTCATAAACAGTTGCAACCTCTTATTCGAATTATTACAATATTTAGTTTATTTCACTAACGATTGCAACCTTTGATTTATATACTTAGTTTATTTCACGAACGATTGCAACTTTTGATTTATATATTTAGTTTATTTCACGAACAATTGCAACCTTTGGTTTATTTTATAAATTGCTATAACATCTAATTATCTACCGTCGAGTCTCTCGGTATGACTTTTCATAAATTAATATTTTTAATATTTAATTACCAAAATTTAGAACATTATTACAAAGTCCAAATATGAGAAGACATCCTCAAGCAATATGGCTATCTACTATATTTTTCATATGTGTTGGTCGCTTTAAATGTGGAAAATGTCAAATGAACCGTTTCAAATGGTATAATACTCCAGAAAAAAGATTAAATGAGATTAAAATCGTTTAATTGAACCATTGAAACATTTAGTTTATTTGACAAACTTGACAAACCGTTGCAACTTTTGATATATCGCAATATTTCATTTATTTTTTTAAACTAAAAAAATTATTTTACGTTATGTGTTTTAAGAAAGTTGCAATCCGAGTAAATATTTTTTACGGTTGCATCTTTTTATCGTAACTTTTTATAAAATGGTTGCAACCGTTTAGTTGAACCATTGCAACATTTAGTTTATTTCACGAAAAATTGAAACTTTAGGTTTATTTTATAAATCGTTATAACATTTAATCATCTACCATCGTTATTTTATTAATTTTTTTTTAAACGATTTTTGAAATATTTTTCTCCGCGACATCGCGGGGGTCCGGAGTCCTAGTATCTATAAGAGGAACAAAATATAAAATTGTAAGTAAATTTAGACAACACATTTATTTAGTTATATCAAATAATATATAAATATTTATAACTATGAATATGGATATATATATATATATATATATATATATATATATATATATATATATATATATAAAACTTAAGTTTTTTTTTTTTTTTTTTTTTTTTTTTTTTTTTTTTTGTTCAACATATAAAACTTAAGTTAAAGCGAAAAAAATGCATCAAAACGAGATTTTATGCGTTTTTAGATGGACGAGGCTGTCGTCTACGCGTCTCCTAAACGCCCAGCAGCCAGTGCCTAGCGCCCAAGGCATAAGCAACCTCGCTTGTTATTAGAACATCGCTAAAAAATCACACAAATTAAGTTGGACTCCAAAACCAGTATTCTAATTTTTCTGGTTCAATCGTGAACCGGTGAGTTTCCATATATAGACGTGTCCGCATATTTAAGGAAGAAACGAAAAAAGGTCGTATCCAAACTCTTAATTATGTACATAATTACACATTTATGTGAAATCGATCTGAATATCTCAATTGAATAAAAAGAAACTAACCTTCTTTTTTCTGGTCCACGATTCTGATTTTGGCCTCCAAATGATTCCGATAAATCTTACAAAACGGGCAATAAAATAGTCAAAAATACATAACTTTATTTCCTAATAAAAAGGCCTTCAAAAACCAAAGATTTGCATTAAAGATTTGATACCAAAAACAAAAAAACCATCACTCACACGTGTCTTAACACGATTTGTAGATCAGATCACAAAAATATAATCGCCACGTCATCGACCGCATGCCCTCGTCGTGTCTCCGCTCACTCAACAAAACGTATCCTTCGCTTTCACGAACGTCGCATAAAAGCTCTGAGAAAAACACAACACAACAGAGAGAGATCAGACAAAGAGAGATTTGTAATAATCATATCATGGGGAAGAGAAGAGGTGTCTCCGCCGTGAACGTGGTTTTCGGGTGGCTAAGACAACAATCGAACAAGGTTAAGATAGCTTTAGGAATTATCATCTCTTTGATCCTCGTCGTGTTTCTGAAATTCACCGTTAGGAATCACAATCACTTTTTCATTGCCTCCGAGCTCATCCACGCCACCGGAATCTTGATCCTTATCTACAAACTCACTCGCCAAAAGACTTGCTCCGGTAACAACAATAATCCCACCGTGTCATAAAAAATTTTAACTTTAAATTGTAGACATTTGTTCTTGGTAATGTGATTAAATATTGTTTCAATGTTGTGTAATCTTATAAGCTCTTTTGGTTTGGCTAGTGAACATTTATGTTTATATTGTCAATGTTGTGGAATCTCATAAGTTCTTTTAGTTTGGCTAGTGAACATTTATGCTTATATTGTGTCAATGGATCATTTTGGTTTTGTCTCATAGAATATGTAAATGGTTTGAATTATTAGGTCTTTCTCTAAAGTCTCAAGAAGTGACAGCAATATTTCTAGCTGTGAGATTGATATGCAGCATAAACATGGAAGGGGATATCCATACAGTTCTCGATTTCGCCACCTTGGTTTCGACTCTATGGGTCATTTATATGATTCGATACAAGCTGAAAGCATCTTATATAAAGTCTCTCGACACTTGCTACAATTACTATGTGGTAATGCTTTTGATTTAAAGAGTGTGTGAAAATGTTGATTGTTTTTCGATTCTCTCAAAATGATATAAGTAACATGTTTCTCGCTTTTTCGCCAACCAGCTTGTACCATCAGCTATCCTTGCGTTGGTTATCAACCCGAGTACGAGTTATTCGTACTTCCACCGTATCTTGTGGGCGTTTTGCGTTTACACAGAATCTGTCTCTGTTCTACCTCAGCTTCGATTGATGCAAAATGCTCAGGTCAGCCGCTTTTGACATATCTATGTATCTTTAGATTTTTTTCTGTCAAGGTAGAGTTAGCATTTTAACCAACTATGGTATGGTCTAGTGGTTGAGTATTCGTCATGTTGGTCTCGTGGATCTAGTCTCAGCCTCTACACTTACAGATTGGCCTATATATATAGACGTATTTAGTGGCAAGAAATTAAAATCTGGTTTTCTGCAAGCTCAAGATTAGTCTAGACTTGGGTCCAAAACTTATGCCAGTGTGTAGATAATCTAAGTGGTAATTAGAAACTCTAGTTTTCTACAATTCTCGTGATTAGTCTAGACTTAGGTCCAAAACTTATCCGGTTATAAAAATAAAAAGTTTTAAACATATTCCCGAACAATCATTTCAGATCATAGAGCCTTTCACAGCTCATTACGTGTTTGCACTCGGAATAGCTAGATTCTTGGCATGCGCTCACTGGATTATCCAGGTAAAGTTCTTTTTCTTAATCCATCAATTAAGCTTTCATGATTAAGCTCAAGAGACTAAACGGTCTGACAATATAGGTCGTTGAGACTCGTGGACATTACCTATGGCTGCTCGGGGCTGGTTACTTTTGGTTCCCGGTTGCTCTAATAGCCGAGATCGTTCAAACCTTCATCCTTGCCGACTTTTGCTACTACTATGTCAAAAGGTAATCGTTTCGCGCAATACTTCATTAATTTTGTTGTAACAATTTGGAGGACTTGACAATGTGATTGATGTGTGTTTTATCACTTCTTGCAGTGTTATGGAGGGTCAGCTTGTACTGAAGATGCCAGTTTAAATCATCTAGTATAAAATGAACCAATACATTTTGCTTGTTTTATTTTTCAACTTAAGCTACAACTTTAACCAAAGTAGAATTGCTCAAAATAATCTAGAAAGGTTTCTTTCTTCTTCTCTATTTCCTGCCTTTTGTTTAAGAATCTTTAGAGAGTTAATTACAAAGAAAGAATTGCTTTTTTCTTACCCATTTAACTATTTGATATAATCTATAGTCTATACACATTGTGGAGAGCCGAATATTCGTTGAGACCTTTGTACAACGACGTTTTAACCACCAGATTAAAAGACCTTTGAAAAAAAAAAAACACATGATAAAACCTCGTCATAATTAAAGGAAAAAATTGAATTTTCTATGTAATTTTTGTAAATGTCAATTTCTTACATAATTTTTTTGAAAATTAATTACGAAAAAATCTCTTTTTAGTGTCATTTGTGGATTTTACCATTTTTTTCTTTTTTTTTTTGTGGATTTTACCATTTTGCCTTAAATATATTAGATTTGTCATTTTTTTAATCTAAAAATAAAATTTTATATATTATGTTTGGGTTTTTCTTTGTTCCATTTTTTAGTATGGTATTTTATGTTTTTTCCCCATTTTTTCTTAGGGTTAGTGTTTGTTATTTAGTATGTATTTTTTTATTAAATTTTTTACAAATGTATAGTTTTTAAAGTGACCAAAAATGACAAAATCTAAAATATTTAAAGCAAAATAGCAAATCCAAAAAAATTGGATGACAAAATGGTAAAATCAACAATAATTCCCAAATTTAACGTAAATAAACTTAAAAAAAGACCCCAAAAGAACGAAAATAAATAAAATTAATCATTTGGAAGATTAGAAGAAGAATTTATCTGATACGTACAAGTACAACAATCATACATATAAACTCTACAAAAGCCACTTTTTTTCTTCTTCATTTTTTTCTACAGCTTTTTTTTTGTTATCACGTCGCTCTCTCTCTCGAGATTCAGCTGTAAAACCCTAACTAGCGCCATAGCCAAGCAAGCTTCCTCGGATCGTCGCTCGAAATTTTCCGGTTAATCGTCAGTTTTTCTTCAAGGTAAACTCTAATTTTGTCTCTACTCCATCGGAAACTTCTCCGAGCAACGGCATACTTAGTTACTCCACTCTTTTTCGTTTTTACTTGATCGATTTGAATTCTAGACTGTTCTAGTGCTTAGATCGGTTCTTTGTAACTTCGATTTGTGCTTAGCTTCTTCGCAAATCTTCTTCGCATTACTTGACGAACTGATTTCAAGGATAGTGGATCTTAATTGATTTCTGTATTCAGATCAGAGATCTCTCTCTCTCTCTCGTATCGCCGTTTTGTTTTACGTCTCCATTGAAGTGGAATTAGTGATTTACAAGGTGATGATGATTGATTTTGATTTGCAGGAGAAAATTAAGGCTATGGCGATGTTAGGTGCACAGCAAGTTCCAACAGCAGCTTGTACTCCAGATATGGTATGATCCAGAATCCAGATGCATTTTGTGTTTGTTTTGATGAAAGTTAGAGAATGTGAAAATTACATTGTTGTTTATTCGTGTGTTTATAGGTTGGGAATGCTTTTGTGCCTCAGTATTATCACATATTGCATCAATCTCCTGAGCATGTTCATAGATTTTACCAGGAGATTAGTAAGTTAGGTCGTCCTGAAGAGAACGGTTTAATGAGCATCACTTCTACCTTGCAAGTGAGTATACTATAACTTAGCTCTTTCTTTGCATTCTTGAAGTTCTGTTGAAATTGTGCTGAATATAAGTATGTATATATATTTTGAGCAGGCTATCGACAAGAAGATAATGGAGCTAGGTTACGGTGTAATCAGTGCGGAGATTGCAACTGTGGACTCACAAGAATCTTATGGTGGTGGTGTTCTTGTACTGGTGACTGGGTATTTGACGGGGAAAGACAGTGTCAGGAGGATGTTTAGTCAGACCTTCTTCCTTGCTCCACAGGAGACGGGATACTTTGTCTTGAATGATATGTTCCGATACAGTGATGAAGCCGCAATCGTACATGGAAATCAGATTCCAGTGAACAACATCCAAGTTCCTGTCAACACTTACCAGGGTGAGTTGAACCTAGCTTTTGTATTTGCCTCCTTCAAATCCGTAAATTCTAAGTTGTTTTTTTTTAAGGGACTTTGGTTCTTATAAGCGTTGTAAATATTCTTGTGCCTTAGATACAGCTGCTTCGAAAGACATTCCAGATGACTTTGTTCAGGAGAAATATGTCCAAGAGAATCATGCTGTTAAGCAAACCGAGGTGTTGTCCAAGAGCATTAATGGGCCTGAAGTGTTCACTCCTGCCGAAGATGAACAAGTATCAGCTACAGAAGAAGTTCTGGCGCCTGAAATAGTTAATGAAGCACCAACTGAAGCGCAGAAGGTTGGAGAATCTGATTCTAGGACTGGCGAAGTTCCAAAGAGATCTTATGCATCCATTGTAAGTGAGATACATTTGGGTTGTGTTATGTCTCTTCTTGGTCAAGCTGATGTGAGATGTTTGGCTTCTCTGCCCTTATGATTTGATGCCATTCGTGTTCTTAATCTTGATATGTAGGTGAAGATGAAAGAGAATGCTGCACCAGTGTCTGCTTCGAGAACTCCGACAAAGGTGGAACCAAAGAAACAAGACGAGCAAGCCATTCATATCCCTCTACCAACACCATTGTCTGAGAAATCAGAATCAGGAGCAAATATAACTGTAAATGAGAACAATCACGATAATGAAAGAGGTAAATGCTTTTTCCTGGCTCATGTCTTTAACGGTAAACATGCTCAGCTGCAATCTTTCTCATTTCTTGATTCCGTAACAGCTCTAGGTCCATCCATCTATCTAAAGGGCTTGCCCCTTGATGCAACACCAGCCTTGCTTGAGACTGAGTTCCAAAAATTTGGACTTATTAGGACCAATGGAATTCAAGTGAGAAGCCAGAAGGTAAAAGACTCCATCTTTAATATTGCTTAACAGTTCTAATAGTAAGTAATTTGCAGAGTATTTACTCTTTTGAGTATTGTGCTCGACAGGGATTCTGTTTTGGTTTTGTTGAGTTTGAATCAGCAAGTTCCATGCAAAGCGCTATCGAGGTAAGAACCAACGGTATTACTTCTGAACTTTTCAAGGCCCTGACCATCTTAGGCTAACTAACTGATACGGGATTTTCCAACAGGCATCACCTGTCTTGCTCAATGGGCACAAAGTAGTTGTGGAGGAGAAGCGATCTACCGCAAGAGGCAAGTTTGCTTAAAACTTTGAGAATGAACTCTCAGGATCTTAAGACATTTATTTATCATTCATTGTTGAAACAGGGAACTATAGAGGACGTTCGACATTTGGTGTAAACACAGGCTACAGAAACGAAGGAGGAAGGGGTCGTGGGAGCTTTGGAGGTGGAAGAGGAGGATATGGCCGGACCGAATTCAACGGATATGGTAATAACAGAGGAAACAATAGAGGAGGATACGCAAACCGAGCAAATGGTGACGGTGGTGGGTTCCCGAGGGCCAATGGTAACAACGGACGTGTAAGACGTGGTGGCGGAATTGATGCTAACAGAGCTACTAAACCTGTGGATGATGCTCCCCGTGTGTCTGTTACTGCGTAAATGTGCTTTTGAAACAAAAAGCTCCATTGGTTTTAGAGAGTTTAGGCGTAGAGCAATGGCAAAAAAAAAAACACTATTATTCTCTTTTCACTGTGTCGCCATTTTATTAATTGGAGTCAAAACTTGAGAGCAAGAGAGAGTTTCGTCGGTTCTTGCTTGTCTATTTTTTTTACTGCTAGTGAAATCTCTTTCTTCATGTGGCTAATTCTAAGCTTTACTGATTCTGAAGATGTAGGAAATTATGAATTTCTTCTTTTCGAGAGAAATGTTAAATTAGCCAAGTAGTTATGAATCTCATAATACGATGTCAAACTTTATAATATATTTAAGCTTTTGATATAGGTTGCCATAGAATTACGACAGCTATGAACAAAATACAAGTATTCTACTAAACCCTCAAAAATATATAAATAAACAACAAACAAAAACTAAGGTTAAAACTTCGTAGAGCTGAAGTAACAACATATGCTTTCATATTTTGATGATAAAGAAAAAATTTCAGAGTTCAGAGACCGAAATTGCAAGCCTGAACAAACTCGAGGTCATAGTCGACGTGTTTGGTCCAAAGTGGTCGAAACTGGTTCATAGCTATGTCCAGCCACGGCTTCATGTTACCATTGAAGTGTACCACTGCAGCGTTGCGGATCTCATCCATGCTAATGCTCGGATTGTAACCCAGCCCAAGCACATGCCATGATTTGTCCAGCGGCTTGGTGGTCGAGTAAAACGTGATCAGTCCCGGTGGTAATGTTCCCAGTTTCCATAGAGCCCTGTTTTCGTTCTGCAATTTAAATAAACACAACAAAGTCAAAGAAACATCACACAATGAAACGCATTGGCAAATGGCGAAAACAAATATCAGAAAGGTTACCAGATTTTGCCAGTAGTGATATTCTTCTGTGCACTTCTCTCTTCTCCAAGCATCAAGATCAAAGAAGTTCATTCCATAAGCCCACGCGCATGCTTTGGGATTAAACTTCTCTTTGATCAAAGGATGTGAGAAATTCATGTATTGAGCATACCGATGGAACGACCCAAAACAAGTCTCTACAGCTCCATTCACTTTCCCATCCATATCGATCTCCCACAGCCCGGTTAAATCCTTCTGCACAACCACATCATCGTCCAAAAACAGTATCCTATGTAGTTTCGGGTACATCTCAGGTAAATAAAACCTCAAGTGATTCAATATAGACAAATACTTGGGGTTCCTGAACTTCATATTCGTGGTATCCTTGGTCGCATTCTCGAGCTTATTCTCGAAATAAAACTTCTGAAGATTCGCAGACTCCAATTGCTTCAACACAGGCACATACGAAGAGTTCAAAAACGTATAGTCCTCAACAGCTTTAACTTCTACATGAGCTCCTTTATACTCCTTCAGCTTAAACATAACCTGCATCGCCCCAAGATTCATCTTATCAGTCACAACATGAAAGACATGCTTCCACGGCTCCTTAGCATTCTTCACAGCAGAGTTAACAACCACTGACGCCGCAATCACATTATCCGAAAATATAGCGTAATGGTAAAGATTCGGATCCTCAAGCTCCGACGGTCTATCTTTCCCTTCATCAGTATACTTCTCAGGGTGAGCAATCCTCTCTTCCATCAGCCTCATAGCAAGACAATGCAATCCCTTTGGTATCGATTTCGCAGCAATCAAACTCGAAAACGCACCTTGCTTCTTAGCATTAGTTAACTGTTCATTAACAGCGAAAATCGTATCTTTCAGCTTCTGAATCTTCAACTGATTATCAAAAGACTCTTTAGCTTCAGCAATCACTTGACGAGTCATTTTAATCCGTTCCTTAACTTCTTTCTCAAATTGCCTAAGCACAGATTCTTCAATCGAAGCTCCATCAGAATCATACAAAGCTCGATACGTCGGTTTATTAATCAGATCTGTATAATTCCTCGAGAGATCAGCGAAGATCCTAACGAGTTTCGAATTCTCTAACTTAAGCTTCCTCGCGTAAGAAGCATAAGCTAATGCTAATGACCGATGATCATCAGCTTGTTTCCGGATCTGAATCAACCGTGGCTTAAGCGGATCCGATTTAATATCCAACATGGATCTTCTAGATCCGACTCCATTAGAGTACTCAACACCCTAAAATTCCACAAAAATTCGAAAAAATTAAACACAAATCTTCGCCAGCTTTGAATACGATTTGATCGGAGAGAGATCTGATAGAGAGAACTTACGGGAAGATGGAGATCAGGTGAATCGTTAGAATCTGAAGCGAAGAAGAAGGAGAGAGTGAAGAGGAAGAGTGCGATAGTGGAAGCGAAAGCTGTGAGTCTGATTTTGCCACCGATTATCGCCGGAGATCCGCCGCCGCGTAGAAGTCGGTGGTGATTAGCCATTGGGGAGAGAGTACTTTGCAACTTGAATCTCACAGTTACATTCAATTTTCAATTATAGAGCTATTAATGGAATCTCTCCCGTCTTCACTAATCTTACGCGGCCAAACTATCAAATGTGTCGGTAACCATTTTTTTCAACTTTTTTTTTAATGTTAATTGAAATGTAACAATCATATTTGACTTTCTATTAAATTTTTAGTAAAAAATTGTCGACTAGTGTTTTTATATCAGATCTGAGATTTCGATCTGTTAAGTACGTAATAACCGATTTCCCTTACCGAATTTAAACTATGCAACCATAGATTATTATTTATAAATGGTTACAATATTTTAGTTGATAAAATGAATGGTAATGAAATCTAAGACCATACAAATTTACAATTTAAGAAAAATATTATTCGATGAAAAACAAATTATTGTGGGATTTGATCATTAGAAGAGAGAGAGATAAGACCAAAGGATAGAATATCTAGGCATGTCCATTTTAGGTATTGGAACGGAAAATAGTGGGTATGTGATGAGAACGTATAATTTAGATAATGATTGAGAAACAATACTCAAACTATTTTTGATAAAATTCAAGAGGAAAATTTCGAGTAACATGACAAAAATTCGGGTAGCAAAATTCAATTCTCAAAATCTCACTAATTAGTAATTTGTGTATAAGGTCGACTTCGGAACGGTAAAGGTCTACTTTGGGACGAGTATTTCGGAAAATTTGAGCATTTTTGAAAAACTTGAGAGAAGTTTTGAGATATATGAAGAGAACTTAGATAATTTTCATGTTTGTAAGATTTAAGTACCCAAATGGGAAATACGGATATCTCATCCGTATTTTTTACTCAATTTCTCTGTTGGACTAAAATAAACTTTGTTCGAACATGTAAATATTTAAACAGGAATAATTATGGCCTTATGGGACGAATAATTCCCGACGGATACAGGATGGCAAAACACATATTGCAAAACCTTTGCCTTTAGTCATACATTTTATTAGTTTCATTTTCCCTTTAACTTGTGCATAGAACTTGTCCAAAACTATGGAAACTTACAAAAGCATTACTATCTCTAGTCACTTAGCTTATATATTTATAGATCGAAATTAATACAAAGTTTATTATTCATCTCCTTTTCAAGCTTTCTTGGAATGTTTGTTAGCATTGTAAAACCTTCCAATGCCTTTGAAAGCCTTAGATAGCTTTAGAAGGTTAGGCCTCGCAATTCCCAAATGCATCTTCCCTGTTGAGAACTTCAAAGCCTGTAAACAACAAAGTTGTTGATGATCAATCCCATCATCATCTTCCTCCTCCACTATTACTTCCTTCTCTATACTCTTTGTCTTCAACATCGACTTTGTCTTCTTCTTGAGCTTCTTCTTCTCTTCTTCAGTTTGATGCTTCTTCTCTGTTTGTGTCTCGTATGTCTCCCATAGCTGATCCATGCCTTGTCCAACGTAACGTCAGCATTGTGTCGTTCTTCGAATAGCTTGCAAGCTAATGTTCTCCTCCATTCTTTCTCTTTTCTCATTGATCCAAAGCTTTGAAGAGAAACATTATCTTCTTCTTCCTTCTTAGTTGCTTCATTTCTTTTACCTTCTCCGAGAAACTTGCTCAGTTTTGGGAGATCATAACTTTCATTATTAAAATCTCCGACAAGGTCAACTTTTTGAGCTTTGGATTCTTCTTTTGTCGGCTCTTCTTCATTATCGAGGACAACGTCACTTTTGGGCTTGACTTTTTGTTCTTCTTCTTCTTTCTTTTCACATTTCTTGGTTTCTTTTTCTTTCTCCAAAACAATCACATCCTCAAACTTCAACGGTTGGATCTCAACTTGCTCCTCACGGGTCTCATTGGTCAAAGATTCCGACACCGTGCTCTCATGGCTACAGAATTTGTCAACAAACGTCAATTCATCCGAACATATCTCATTCTTGGACGCACAATCCATCGAGCAAGCCTCAACGACCATCTTATACGCTTCCAACTCCTCCAAAGACTTAAAACCCTCATCGTTGAAATCAAACTTGTGTTCCAAGACACTTCCAAGCTTACTACAAAAGGAGAAAAGGAAGCTTGGTTGTGTTTCTAGTGATTCAGAGTCGATAAAAGTGTCTTGAACATGCAAAGTACTCAATAAGGCAAGAAGCAAGAGTGTGGTTGTGACAAAGAGTGGTGAAAGAAAAGAGAGAATCTTGAAGATGTAAGGTGAAAAGAAGAGCAAGTAAGAAAAATAGAAAGGGTGAGAGAAGATAAATGAGCAAAAGAGATGAAAATCAGAGAGAAGAAGAGAAGATAAACCAATCTTCTTCCTACTTGGAGTACTCTCTTCTTGAGATGACAAGGCAAATTCAGACATGTTTGCAGAAAAAAACCTTAGGGAGAAAAACTAGCCAAGTTTTTTTATTTTCTATTGCTCTGCTCTCTCAAGAATGGTGTGGATATAAGAAAGAGATGTGTCCAAAAGAGAGAGAAAGAAACAGTGACAAGAAAAAAAGAAAGCAACTTTTGAAAGTTACCTTTCTTTTCACCTGTTTGGCCATTTCAATAACCACCACCATCCATTGCCTTTTTCTTTTGCTGAGTCTAAATGTTCCTTACCTTGACCCAAAAAAAACCATAAACAGAACAATTACAACAATTTGCAGTGAGTGAGAATTGTGGTCAAGTCCTAAGAAACATAGATCATCAAAGTTTTAAGCACAGTTCAATTGATAATGTCATATGCAACTATGTAAGAGCCTAACCAAACTGTCCTAATTCATGTTATGAGTGTACTAACAACATTCAATTATCTTAACCTAAAACACACCTACAATCACGGAGCTAGTTAGTTCATACTAATAACTCAAACCAAAGAGAGTACTCTTAGTGGTTGCATATGGGAAAAAATATAATGGGTACTCAAGTGCAGTTCATTATTAGTTCTTTTGTCTCTTCACTTTTTCTTTTCTACTTCTTCTAAATGGACCCATAATGGTTCTTCTTTTTCAATCTCTTTTGTCCTAAAAAACTTACTTTTTACTAGCCTAGAGGGTATCTTGAGAAGACTTGGTTCCAACTTTTTTCTTTTTATCTTTCTCTCTCCAATTATCCACTGGGATCACAATTTGGTAAAAGCAAAATGGGTAGAGAGAGTGAGTGAAACTGAAGCAATATTGGATTAATATCTCATGGTCTCAATGAGATACTACAGTGAAAAGATTCTTGTTTTAGTTTTCATCCTTTACTATACATACATGTCATATTACACCAAATAAATAGCATTTGCTTAGTACTTTTACTTGGATATAAAAGAATCATTTGCAATGGGAAGACTCATACTATGGTTCCTTTGCACAAGGAACTATAACGGTAAATAAAAAAGAGATACAAGGGAAGTCTTGTAAAAATTATATGCCTAAACTCTTGTCATCGTGGTCGGGATCCGTTGCAGCCATTGTGGGAGAACAATCGGGGATAGGGGTATTTCTTCTTCGATGTATTTCGCATAAATCGGGCATCTTATCGGAATTTGACTGTCGGTGTTACATTGCAACTCAATGTGGGGCATAACCGTCCCATTGCGTAAGTTAATAGATTGCACATTCCATTCAACAAATGTCAATTCATATTATGTCAATAAATTTATATGTTTGCTCGCGGTAATTGTGAACTCTCGGGAGAATCGATGACTGGTTCAAGCCTTCAAAGATGCACTTGTTGGTGCAAAAAAATTACCATTCGATTTTACGGGTTTTAACAAAACTGAACCTAAACCGGACACTTCATAAAAATGACAACTAATGGGTTTTTAGGTTAATCCATAATTGAACCAAATCATTTATTTCGGTTGGCTTCAGTTCTGTTTTTTTCCACCTCTAAGAAAATCTCCTATAAGGCTAAAAGCCTAAAACACATGTTTCTCCAAAAAAACATGAAGAAGGGCCAAATAGCTATTATCAAACATTGGGGGAACAAAACTAAATTTAAAGAATCTTGCAGAGAAATTTATTAATTATGTAAGAGTTATGATCGGGTTCGAGTTAGGGTTCAATCTCGGGTTTTAGATCAACCCGATTCACAACACCGCATTGAAATTGGAGTCTCTCAAGTTCCGTGGCGTCAAAAATGGCGTCAGGTGATCGGAAATCCCCAGAACAAACGAATCAACCGTTGTCTCCTCCGACGCCGATTGTGCAGGAAAACGGAACTCCGACGAAGCGTGTGTTGATCACTTCCCTTTTAGCAGGTTTCGCAAAGCTTCTTCTCTCTTTGAATGTTTATTGTTACATTTTGTTCATCGCAAGACTTAGATACTATATAATGTGTTTCTGAGATGATGTTCTTGTAAATCGATTCTGCATAACTAGAACCAATCAGAGAACTTCTCGTTGTTGTATCAGTTTCTAGAAGTTTCTACAAGTTCTATATTTGGCTTGATTGTTCTATAGCTTAGTTATTGGAGATCATATCATTAGTAATAGAACATGTAAGACATGTAGCATTAGCATAAGTTCACATTATAGAGAATCCACTTACTTTATGCTAATGAAGACGATGAATTTTGGCTTGGATTGACTATTCAATTGCTTACTTATTGCGTAGAACATGTAAGAAATGTTGCATCGCGTTGTCTGAGAAGATGTTTAATGTGCAGGAGTCATTGGTGGAGGAGCTGGTTTAGTGTCTAAACACCGGATAGCTCATCCGAATATTCCTACTGTTTACGCTACTAATTGTGCTATTGTCGCTGGTTGCTATTGCGGTATGTAATTTTCTTCTGTGCTTTAATCGCAACTAATTCTGTTATAGTGTGCCTGGTTTTTTCCATTGTGTGATTGTCGCAATCTTTTTGGTTTTGGTAGGAGCTCGTGAATCTGTGAGAATAACTCGAAGATCAGAACACGATGATTTAATGAACTCAGCTATTGGAGGACTTTTCAGTGGTGCTTTACTTGGACGACTTCAAGGTTCGCTATCTTGAATTTTTTCTGGCAGTATCTATTCTACTGTCTTCCTCATTCTTTATGAAACTCCATGTCCCTGAAGATTTGGCTGTGTTAATAGTCTCAAGTCTCAAGTAGTCTGACCATGAGGTGTGCTATTTGCTGTTACAATAAGAGATCACATCATAAAAATTCTGCCATATCTGAATAAATTGGAATGAATCTTTCATGATTGTCTCTTTAGGTTATTAAGCTCGGAACTGACATACTATCGGTGTTTACAGGAGGTCCTCAGGGTGCGATTCGCTACTCTCTAGTTTTTGCTGCTGTAGGCACAGCATTTGATTATACTTGCCTTAAAGCAAAACCAATGTTAGAGAGCTACCGTAATATGGAGTCATTCAAGTTACCTGAATGGTCTCCTATTAAAGTCCTCGACGAAGAAGCCTTAGCAAAGAAGAAAGCTCAGGAAGAGAAAATATTCCCGGAAAGAGTCCTCGGCAAATTGAACAAGGAATAGTCTTGAGTCTTGACCAACTTAGATTATTTCTTTTTTGCCCATAAAGTTCTGAAGTTTGCATTTTCTTTCTGAGTTTTCTGTTTCGTGAAAGTAATTCCAGACCTTTTAGATGAGACTTGAGGAGGATTTTGTTTTTTTGAGTTTCCTCAGGGTAAAATTTTTTCTTGAGACATAAGAAAACATCTTTGTATGTTGACCTACCATAAAGCGTATATACTAATGGTTAATTATGGGCATACCTTTTTTTTGTTTGTTTTGACGGCAATTATGAGCATACCTAAAATTTCGAGAATTTTGTATATTAGAAGACTTTTGGCTTACCATTGTAGAAATGATATAACGTACATTTATGATACAACTAGTATAAACGACTAAGTACAAATTATGGTCAAATATTTGGTTACTAATACTATAGTGCTTCTTGTTTTAATTAGTCTTACACGGTTACACCTATATACAACTTTTGATATTTTTCTTTGATTACATCAGTATTCCGGATTAAAAGTCCGACTAATTCAATGGGTAAACCAATCCATCGGTAGACATATCTATCATGTTAAAAACCCCAAACCGCGTGTTTACGTCATGAGACCCTATGTCTAAACTTTTTGTTGGTATCAATGTTAAGTTTATACTATTTTTGTTTGTGACAGAAGGTTACAAAGTAGTACAAATAGCGAAAAGACCGAAAAATTATAATACATAAAGAATAGAACAAGACAGAACAACAAGTAGATACCAACTCGAACAAAACTAGGTAAGAAACGGCGAGATGGAAAAGAACCACCACAATAAAAAACAATTGTAGAACGCAACATAAACTCAAAATTGCATATGTCCAAACTTTTTTCTAGAAATGACTACATTTGCAATTTATGGGTTTCTTCTAGACTGTACTTGTTGTTTAGTTAACGTTCTAGACTATACAAATTGATTTATATATTTAAAATCGTGTGATATTGGTTGAATCGTCTGACATAGTTGGTGTATAGTGGTTTAGAAGTAGATACTAAAATGTGTGAGTTGTTATGAATTATACACTATTAGTGATGCGTAATAGAATGAGCAACAAGAAAAAAAAATCTCAACAACAACAACACAACACATGTGGAGAAGAAAAAGTCTTCACTCTACAAAAATTTACAAAATCAAAGTCACGTGATTAAACCGAGAAGACAGGGAAGACACGTGCTTGGGCTATATTAGTATATTACAAAAACAGAGCACCACAACAACACAAGCCAGGCTTTTTCACATTCGTCTTTGACAATTGTCCAACAATGGCTTTAAATGGCAAACTCGTAATTTCAGACTCCACCAAGTGGCAAATTTAAAAGTCTCGTTTTCATTGTTTTGTCTTTCTTCTTCTTCATCTTCACCTCGGACCCATCGGAGAGATACTTACTACAGATTCATTTCTGAAATAAAAAACCGAACTTTCTCGTGTCTTCTCTCACAATCTCTCTGTTCAATTTTTCTCAATTTCAAAAGATGTTGAAGCTTTCGTGTAATGTGACTGATTCTAAGTTACAGAGAAGCTTATTGTTCTTCTCGCATTCTCATCGATCTGATCCAGTGAATTTCATTCGTCGGAGAATTGTCTCTTGTTCTCAGACGAAGAAGACGGGTTTGGTTCCTTTGCGTGCGGTTGTATCTACTGATCAAGGAACTGTGATTCATGGTTTGGGTACTCTCGCGGATCAGCTCCGATTAGGTAGTTTGACGGAAGATGGTTTATCTTATAAAGAGAAGTTTGTTGTTAGATCTTATGAAGTTGGAAGTAACAAAACCGCTACCATTGAAACCATTGCTAATCTTTTACAGGTCAGATTTGAGTCTTTGTGTGTTTTTTTTGTTGTAAAGTTTTGATCTTGATGATTGGTTTTGTTGTTGTCTTGTTAAAATGGTCACGCACATGTAAAGTATGAAACTTGTTGGTGAATTTTGTGTAGGAGGTGGGATGTAATCATGCACAAAGTGTTGGATTTTCGACTGATGGATTTGCTACAACACCAACTATGAGGAAATTGCATCTCATTTGGGTTACTGCAAGAATGCACATTGAGATCTACAAATACCCTGCTTGGTATTTTGTTTATCTATTTGTTGTGTGTTTGACAATAGTGAGGAGAAAATTTTGAATCTTTTAGCTTCTTTGTTTGGTTAATACAGGGGTGATGTGGTTGAGATAGAGACATGGTGTCAGAGTGAAGGAAGGATTGGGACAAGGCGTGATTGGATTCTTAAGGATTGTGTCACTGGTGAAGTCACTGGCCGTGCTACAAGGTAGGAGAAAATTAGCAAAGTTTTGGACTTTGCAGTGTTGCTTTCTGTATTGGTTAGGGACCTTATGAATAGTATTTGTGCCTAGACATGGATATTGGAGTTCCATGTTTTCTGTTGCGGTTATGTGCCTGTTCTGATTTGTTGTGTTATGGTCTCAGCAAGTGGGTGATGATGAACCAAGACACAAGACGGCTTCAGAAAGTTTCTGATGATGTTCGGGACGAGTACTTGGTCTTCTGTCCTCAAGAACTAAGGTAAAGGACACTTTAGTGCCAGGGCAAAGCTTGCTGGTCAATGAATGAATGCTAACTATTTTTTCTATGTATCTTATAGATTAGCATTTCCGGAAGAGAATAACAGAAGCTTGAAGAAAATCCCGAAACTCGAAGATCCGGCTCAGTATTCAATGATTGGGCTTAAGGTACAAACACTAGTATTATAGGACTCTTTCTCCAACTTTAGGCTTCAAAATTCCTTAAGGCTTTGTGATCATGTTTTTGCAGCCTAGACGAGCTGATCTCGACATGAACCAGCATGTCAATAATGTCACCTATATTGGATGGGTTCTCGAGGTAAGTCACTAGGTTTACAAGAAAAGCTCAATGTGCTTAAATGGGAACTTTAGTAATCATATGATCTTGTTTCCTGGTAATGGCAGAGCATACCACAAGAAGTTGTAGACACGCACGAGCTTCAGGTCATAACTCTGGATTACAGAAGAGAATGTCAACAAGACGATGTGGTGGATTCGCTTACCACTTCTGAAATTGGTGGAACCAATGGCTCTGCCACGTCTGGCACACAGGGCCACAACGATAGCCAGTTCTTGCACCTCCTGAGGTTGTCTGGAGATGGTCAGGAGATCAACCGCGGGACAACCCTGTGGAGAAAGAAGTCATCAAGATAAAAAAATAGACAATCTCTTAAGCCATTTTGTTCTCAAGTTTCCATCATCTCAATGAAGATTTCGCTTCACGAGTCTCATTTTTTTCTCTTTCAAATTTGGGTTAGACTAGAGGAAACTGGATTGTTGGAGTAATCTATGTTGAGCTTAATTATGTTTGTTCATGTTTTTGTACAAATTTTGGGATTTAGCCAAACCCATATCTTCTTTGGTCTTGTCTTGTGCCTGCGTGTATTTTTACTCTATCTGTTCAAAACATGTTTTATATAAACAGAGTTTCTTTGACATCAGAGACCTGAAGAGGTAAAGAGTTAACACCAAATGAGTCAAGAACCTTTCACATAAAACTCTATGGTTATTTGATTAAACAAGTTACATGATTGATAACAGATTCTGCCTATTACACAGGCTTGTAAAAAATGAAAACAGTGAGATAAAAACTGAAAACTGTAAAAGAAAACACATTGAATCGAAGAACGATAAGATATCATGAGTCCTTCCTATTCCTATGTCAGAGCTTCTCAGTTAATCTAATCATGAAAGAGTTAACTGCAGAAGCATCCAAGACAATCCATGAAGACTCGAAAAGCTCGTGAAAGTAATCAGCTCTACTTTCTTGAGCTGCCTTTCTGAAAGCATTGCCAAAAGCATTCCCTCTGACTGCCCCGAGCCTCGGCTTCCCACAAACTCCAACCACGAGTATCTTCCCAGGTTGTTGAGATGCGCAGGCACATAGCATCGGTTTCATCCTAGCTCCTTTCTCTCTCAAAGCATCCATTAGAAAGTAACAAAATTTTGTTAAGGCCTGAGGATATCCCAAATACTTAGCATCCATGGAATCTTCAATCTTTACCCATCTGAATTTCCTACCACTTCGGATGCATCCGGTTTTGGTGATTGCTGCGCTTCCTTGTCTAAGAATTGCTCGTTGAACCTTGATTGCTTGTTGCATACCAGACCGAAGTTTATCCAAATTGTTCAAAGACAAAGCATCATAAGCTTCGCCAAACTGTTTCGAAGCAGAGGAGCCACCTGACCCAAGAAATGATTCAAGAAGTGCTGTAATACCATAGACAACATCTGCAGCAGAGACCCTTGAGCTATAACCATGAAGCCGCAAGAAACTCCGGTAGTAAAAATCATTAAGCCCATATTCTGGCAAAAACCGATCAAACTCTTGCTTCATTTTCCTTTTCACCTCATGGCTCATGTATGGAAACTTTTGCTGGCACTCGATAAGCGCAAATCCCATACGTGCTAGAAGAAGCTTAAGTTTCTTGATGCCGTTATCGCTCCATGTCTTCAACTTAGTCGCAATGTATGAAGAACAAAGCATAGAGTCAAACAACGTCCACTCCCTGAGAAGCATAAGCCTAGGCTCTTCTTCATAAGAGATTCTTGAACAGTCAGGTGCTCGAACCTTGGTTCCATCTTTCAAAGTAACAGAAGTGATCTTATCTATATTCCCTGAGCTATTGATGTGTTGTTCAAGCTCCATAACCGCAGCTTGGTATCTTTCATCAGTCAACCTCTCGTGAACAAACTGATCAGTCAAAGAAACACAAGCCAGCCACAACAACTCATTTGTGTTCTTCCTCAACATGTGAGATAGCTCAAACAACAAACATCCCGATGGCTTCCCATGAAAAGTCCCCATCTTGTAATAATCCCTCTTTAACTTCTTGAAAACCTTCACACCATCTCCCATTTTCCTCCTCTTACTTGGCCTATCACCATCTCCATCATCATCATCATCATCATCCTCCTCTTCCTCATCTTCTTCTTCCTCCTCCTCCTCATCAGACTCACCCCCTTCTTCGACATGTAACTGAAAGCTCTCATTCGCCAATTTCAACACATCGAAATCATAAGCCAAATCAGCTTGCCTCTCATCATCATCAGTATGAAGAACAACAACTTGCTCATTATAATCACTAAGATTATGCAAATGAATAGGCCTATGACTATCAACAACAAAAACACGAGCCGCGGGACCTAACTTCAACACGACCTTCAAATCACGGTGACAACCCCAATTAATCAACAGTATAGTAACAGGAGGAGACTCAGACGAAGAAGAAGACAAACCAGCAGGACCAGCATACTTGTGAATCTCCAAAAAAGACGATACAGGGAAACAAGAATACTGAATCGAATCTGATTCGAGGATATGAGTAATAACCTTAAGCGCACAAAGTGAATCAACATCAGATGTTGAAGGAAATATCAAAAGTGGATTCTGTGAAGATAATGAAGTAGCTGACTCACGAAGCTTCGCGTAGAACGATTCTACTTTCTGAATCCTCACCATATCCGTGAAATTGAATTAACCCAGAACGGAGAATTTGTAGATCCAGATGTGAAAAATCAAATCCCTAATAAGAACCCTAGAAATGGCGGAAGATTTTATCGAAGCAGTGCCCAGAAATTATCTAACGGAGACCATTAGTTTTTCACCAGATTTGACGCCAGAATAGGATTGAGACCAGAAATCAAATCCACAGCCAAAGTACCTGAGATTTGGGTTCTTCTGGGTAGCTTTAAAGTCAGGAACTTTGGATTCGTGTCTCTCTTCTTCGGCTTATTGACGAAGATTACAGGAAGCAAATGGAACAAAGAGAGAGAGCGAAGAAGAGAGCGAGGAAGAAGAGAAGAAGAAGAGAGATAGAGAGAGAGAGTGTGTTCTGTGGAAGGTAGAGATCTGAAGGTATTTTGATTTCTCTCTTGTGGTAATGAAAATTTGAAAGCTTTTTCATTTTCGGGGTTTGTGTATTTGCCGGTGAAATCTTCAAATTTCGAAATTTTTTGATCGACCGCCAAAAAGTTTTGACGATGGCGCTGAACCTGAAAATGATGAAAAGAGGATAGGATCTTGTGTAGCGCAGCACAGGAGAAAGAGTGAATCTGGACCGTGCATTTATTCAACTTGAATGGAACTAGTTTTTGGACCAGTTTCTAGATTATGATTTTGTAAAAATCCAAAAATTAACCATTCATGATTCAACAAAAAATAGATTCCCTAAAAAATAGGGAAACCAGTTTTTGGCAGATTTTAGCTATTTGTTCATGGAATCCAAAAACCAAGTTTTGTGGGTTTTTGAAACAATTTACGTCACATTTTTTTTTCAATTATTTTTTATTATTTTAAATATGCTATTTTCACCATTTACCAATTCATTTAAAACTAAAACCCTATTCTATAGGTTTTTTCCTCAAAAATCTATGTTTGGTTTTTTTTATGCATCATTGTTTTGGCATTACTTATGAGATTTTTATTTTATTTCTATGTAAACATTGGTTTTATTTACCAAACCTATTTTTATATGCAATATACCTGTGTTTAATTTTTTTCTGCATCTTTTTAATTTTTTTATTATTCAAAATTTTATTTTCAATATTTTAGTAATTTTTAAACACAAAATATAAACCAAAAATTAAAATATATAACTTAAAAAAGTTTAAAAATTAATATTATGTAGAAAAACTAAAAACTAAACAAACTACCATTCAAGATTTTGCAAAAACTAAAATCTACACCAAAAATCAAAAACCAAAATCCAAAAACTAGAATCTAAAAACCAACAAAAAACTACCAAACATTCAGGGCCGAAATTTTATTTGTTTTATATATGAAAAAGAATATTATTTGATTTCAAACTCTAGTTTAGGCCTGGGCGTTTGGGTAAATGGTTCGGTTCTAGAACCGAACCATTCGGTTCTTAGTATTTTGGTTCTGAAATTTAGGAACCATATTGGAACCAAATCAAAATCGGTTCGGTTCCGGTTCGGTTCCTCTACGGTTCGGTTCGGTTCGGGTAATAAATTTTGGAACCAAATTATTTCGGGTATTTTTGGAAACGAAAAAACAAAACAATCATAATACAATATTCAAATGCAATTAGGTAAGTATGCAATCACATATTAGTAAGCATACCATTACAAATCCAAAAAATATTAGAAACTTGGAAAGTGTTATGTCAAAACTCAAAAGACACCCAAAGTTTCAAAGATACCGAAAAACACAAGTTTTTAAGACACCAAAATAACCCGAAGTTTAAATCTGTTACAATTTTCTGCTTCTTCTTCTCTTTAGGTTTATGAAATATATATAGTGGGTTGTTGGGCTTGGGTTTAGGTTTAGGTTTGTATGGATTTGGGCTTTGGGATATATAGATATAGGTACATAGATTATATTTTTCGGGTACCCATTTGGATCTCGGTTCTTACCCGAACCGAACCAATACCCATGGATCTGAAATTCAAGATCCAATCGATATTTTTACTAGAACCAGAACCGAACCATACCCATCAATTTCGGTTCGGTTCGGTTCGGTTCTATGTGGATCCATATTTGTGCCCAGACCTACTCTAGTTATTGTTGGTGATGGGCTTTATACGGGTTTCAAACCTCGAGTTTGGCCCAACAAAAAACACATTATTTCTTCAGTTGCTAGTTGCTACTACTCACATCATTGTATTAGTTTAAACATTATCAACAATCATCAATACAAGTCTCTAGTTATTTTTCATTGGTTCAATTAGACCCATTGCTCATATAAACAAAGGCTCCTCTTTAAGATATAAACGAGGTTAAATATCAGTTTGGGTTTAGAAAGTACGATTATGGTTTAGATTTTATGATTAAACGAGGTTAAATATCGGTTTGGATTTATAAACAGATTTAGATTTTACAATTAAACGAGGTTAAATGTCGGTTTGGGTATAGAAAATACGATTAGGGTTTAGTTTTTTTACGATTAAATGAGTTTAAATGGCGGTTTGGGTTTGCAAAAGAGAATTAGGGTTTAAATTTTTGTAGTTAAACGAGATTATATATCGGTTTGGATTTACAAAAAAGTGAGTTTTTAATGATTTAATTGAATTATTTTATTTTGATAATAATAATTGTTTTAATTTTTTAATCAGATGATATGGCAAATTCTGATTGGTTATTAAAGAGGGGGTTAATAAATTGGGTTCAGCCCTAGGGGTGAACCCAATAATTGTTCATATAATTTTCTAAATTATTACATACATATTCTTTATATATTAAAAATGGGTTTTTAATTCTGATGTGACAAAATATTTGTATCAGCACTTTATATAAAATTAGTTTGCATCAAATATACAAAATAAACAATGAAAAACACTATATTTTTAGTGATAAAAACTGATACACTTGAAGAACTAATTTTTAAGAATGAGTTAATTTGATCATTTTTGCAAAAAATAAAAATAATAATAACATTATTCTGAAATGAGTATTTTAGCTTACATGTCCAACATAAAGAGCTCCCATAGCATTTTTATTATTTATTAACTAGTAAATATATTTTGGTTATGTAGGTATAAAATAATGTTTAATTAGCAAGCAGTAGTATTACATACACAAGTACTAGGATTATTATATCCTAAACACTCACATCCAAAAACTTGTTTTTTTCTCTCTTTAAAAGCTGCTACGCATGCATCACTTCTTATCTTGCTTGTGGTACCAATAGGACAAGATCGATCATACCATTCATCACTCACCCTGCACACCTTTTTTGGCACCCGAGCATCCATCTCTATCATTTTATATAAAACCACAAGACATTTAGATAAACAATTGGAGATACAACAAATTTTAATTACTATAACCATGTTTTAGACCTAATTCCTTCTTCTTCTTTTTTTTTTTTTTTATTATTATTATAGAAACCTCTTTCCTTTTTTCTTCGATTCAAGTAATTTTTTCGCAGTTAATTTTTCAGCTTTCCACAACTAACCAGTTAAAAGTTTAAAACTAATTAAACATAAGCTGATTTAATTTATTACCTTGAAAATGACCCAAAACAAATAACATGATAACACAAGAAAATGTGAACAATGTAGCCGATCTCATAACTTATAAATGCTGTATAAAATTATCTCTTGATGTATGAATACGTAAAGTCATATTTTGTCTTAATCTCGTAACAATCATATATATACCCAAACACATGATAAAAATAGTTGAATCTACGGATTGTCAAAAAAAAAAATAGTTGAATCTATTAATAGATAACGGTGGGGCTAAGTCAAACCTTTATTTGCGACTATATGTAACCAAATTAGTAAATAATCCATTAAAATGCAAACAATGCTTATTGACAAGAGACGAGTAGTAAGAAGAGGTTAGGGGTGTCATGAGACTCCTATAAAAATTAATATATAACTATTTATAGTGTAAATTTGATTGAATTAGTAAATTATTTGGTGAAAATTAATTAGGTTTTGATCCCAATATATTTTGTTTACAAACTTCATATGCATCTACTAATTCATATAATTACATCTATTATTATAGTATTTTAATAATATTTTTTATATTAATATTTTTTATTATGGCCTTCATTTCTGAACGACGACATTTTTGAGACACAACATATGTAGAACTTCTTTCCTTTCTTTCTTAATTGCAGTACTATTTTCGCAATCAAAGTTCCAAACTTTTTTAACTAACCAATCAAATCTGAACACAAGCTAATATATTATTTTGAACCTGACTCAAAACGAGTAATATGATAACACACGAAAACATGGACAACGTAGCATATCTCATGACTTAGAAATAATATACAAATGTATCTTTTGATGTATGCCTAAAGATATATTTTGCCTTAATCTCGTAATAGAATTCTACATTTTTTCAAACATTGATAGTAAATATATCTAAACACACGAAATAGCTCTTGGGTTAATGTTTTAGGAAAAACGTTATTACAAAACTGCCATTAAAAGATGTTGTCACGTCAGCGAAAGAAAGTGTTGTAAACATCAAGTCTGTCGCTATAATGACGGCAGATTTAATATAATTTGGTAGATTTGCACGGTAGAATGAGTAAAATGATTGAGATACGTGGTAGAGTTATTAGGCACTAGAGTTTATTGATAGAGTTACTTATAGTAGTAGCAGAGTAAGTTGGAAACATAGTTAAATGACAGAGTAGGATGACATTACGTTTCCTCACATAGCACCGTGACAGATATAACGTAATGTGGTGGCAGAGTTAAAGGATAGAAAAAAAGAATTAAGTTATGCAACAGAGTAACATGTAATAGCAGCAGACTAAATAAGCGATATAGAGTTACTTGACAGACAAATCGAAATAAGTCTGTCATAACGTGGATTAAGTAACTCTATCATAACGTGGCAGAGTTACGGTTTACTCATATAGCACCCAATATTTTATTTATCAGCGCATAGTTGTTAGAGTTAGGTAGTACGTGGTGATAGATTTATAAGAAATTATTAGCGATTAGACTTAAGTAGCGCGAACATGACATTATGAAGTGTAGATTTTACCCTTAAAAAAAATTTATATGTTATCCAAAACAAATTTGAATCAAGTAAATTGTGACAAGTTACATTGTTTTGTTGGACAAACGAAGTAAAAAAACAATACGGCAACTTTAACGAGTTCGCCTTTCAAATGGTACATCTTATGTGATTTCCTTAATCACAAACATCCATTTATCCCAAAAGAATTATGATACACTACCACAAGTATTTAGAGTAGAGTATTTAGAGTATATGTACATAGTAAAAACGTTGATTGATTGTTTGTTTGGATAAATTTGCTTAGAGGATTACATACAAAAACTAGAGTGATTACCCTAATTATGTTTCTTTTTCGTAAAATATTTAGATATAATTAGAAGTAGAAAGGATTACTCATCATACCATTACATATTACTTGGAAATCCAAAAAATAGTTGAAATTTAGAAAGTATTAGGTCAAAAGACACCCAAAGTTTCAAAGATACCACAAAACACAAGTTTTAAAGACACCAAAAGAACCCCGAAATTTAAATCTGTTTCAAATTACAATCTTCTGCTTCTTCTTCTCTGCAAAGATTGTATCAAAAACACCACAAAGCCTGAAATAAAATGAACAACAAGACTTTTAATTCAATGAAATAAAATGAAATTTGAATCACAGAGAATAGAACTGGAGAAAGGAGAAAAAAACGTGAATAGATCATCTAGAGTCCATCACCATCTCCTTAACAAACCGTGAGTAAGCTTAATTTCCTTCGATTTGCAATGGTTCGAAAGAGAGAATTTTTGTCTGCTCTGTCTTTGAGTAAGAGAGAATAAACTAGGGTTTTTAGGTTTCGGCACAGAGAAGAATATATAAGAGGCTAAGAGAGACTTTGGGTTAGGTTTATAGTGGGCTATTAGGCTTGGGTAGTTAGGTTTAGGATTAGATGGGTTTGGGACTTTGGGTTATATAAATATAGGTTAGTGGGCTATATTTTTCGGGTATCCGAATGGATATCGGTTCCTATCCGAACCGAACCGATACCCATAGATCTTTGATTCAAGATCCAATCGATAATCAATCAAAACCAAACAATGTTGATGGTGTACCTTTAACATGACTTGCAAAGACAAAGCAAGTTAATTTGTTGTTTAAAATTATTTTTTGTCACTTTAAAAGTATTTTGAGGTGACTTTACAACCACAAATATCTAATTTTATTCTTAGCAAACAAAATGAAAATTGTAAAGAAAAAATTGGTCTGAAAGGGCTTCGTTAATATATTGCTTGTTTTTTAAATTGTTTTTGTCCTTTTTTTAGAATAATGTATATTATACACGTTTTTGAATTTGTATGGTACATCACTAACACAAATTATTTTAAGTATATATTTTCAAAGATTATCCTATGATGTGATATAAGTTTGGGGAACGTGAATCCTAGCTAGGTGTATGACTGTATCCTAAACAAATTAAGTGCAAATCAAGTCAATAGAGCATCTCCGATAAGAGTATCTAGTTCTTTTAAAATAATGAAAACACCATTAAAAGTGGGAGAGACCGAGAGAGAAGGAGTAAAGGTTTTTTTTTTTATATTAAAAATCCATGGTATCTTATTGAAAACCCATTTGTGCATGTGTCATTTAGTAATTGGTTTATTGTTTTCTCACAAATTTAAATTTAGTTAAATAAGTTAGTTCAATTATAAATATAATCATTTATTTATAGAGACTCATGAGAGTATATAAACTAATGGAGATGCTTTCACTAATTGATAAGATAAAATCAAAACTGAGTCACGACTAATCCATTTTTCGTCTCATTTTATTTTAATTTTCTCTTGTTCACCTATATCAGTCGAATCACATGCAAATCAACATCAACATATGTATATATATATTAACCAATGTCGCTCTAATGAACTACCGAATCACGCAAAATTCTCGACTCCTAAATTTAATTCACACCCAAATTAGTGAAATGTCGAGTAGTGAGTTTAGGTAGCAAAATGGTCCAACGCTGTTATGTATTTTGCTAAGTATACTCTGCGTAATAATATTTGCTACATGAACTAAACGTTAACGGTTGTTACTTGTTAGTAAGAATGTTAAATGGATTATCCAGATCCAAATGGGCATGTCTAAATGGTCATTTACGTTTTTTGAACATTGATGGTAAAAATCCAAATAAGACCAAAACTAACTGTATCTGTTGGCATGGTCCAAATAATACATGAACACAATTACACAAGAAAACCGTAAAATCATGTTTTCCGCCAAAACAGAAAATCTCGTTTTTCCGTCAAAACCGTAAAATCTAAATTTTCAACTAAAACCGTGAAATCAGAGTTTCTTGCCAAAACTGCAAAAGCACATATTCTGTCAAAATCGAACAATTGTGTTTTCCGTCAAATCGTAAAATTTGATTTTTCCGCCAAAACTTTAAAATATTTATTAATTTGTGGTTTTGACGGGAAATCACATTTTTCTTGGAAAATGAAAAATCATATTTTTGGCAGGAAAAGACATAATCACGTTATTGACGTGAAAATTTCACTAAGAAAATACGAGGAATCAAAACTAAAGAAGAATCACTGAGAGAATCAACATCATACATTTTTGCATTTGCCAAAAAGAATAAAGTAATTAGACGAAACCCTAATTTTTAAAGAAATGAGTAAGACAATATTTTCCCCCAAATTAAGAAACTCTATTTTTTATGATTTATTGGACGGTCAATCTCTAGATGAATTCGCTCCAAATTGATTTTTACCACATATAAACCGCTTCAATATTAGGTGTAACCATAACCGAACCATTAAAATTTGGACTGGTCTAGCCTATGGTCATGAGGATCATTTGACATTTCTAGTCGTTAGCCCCTCTATTTAATTTTCCGTCTCGTTTTTCAAATCGGACAGGGGTATTAAATATGGTGTGGGCGAGCATTTGCATCAAGTACATTAGTGGTGTAAGGAGCAATAACAAAATGATACAACAATTTCAAACTTCAAATAAATGATGGTTACATCCCATACAACAAAAGTTACAAAACCTTATTAAATGCTGAAATGAAGATTGACGACTCCATCGCTGCTTTCTCTTTGGCTCTAGCTTTCCTTATCGCTCTTTACATGAGAAACATGGTTACACCCCATTCTATGTATTTCGTTATTACCATAACATTGCTTTTCAGTGGGATTTTTGAATCTTGTAATACCACGAAGCTCCACGATGTTGAAGGTTCTACTCTTTTACTTAGTTTTTTTTATACAAAATATTTTTATGGCTAGCTTCTTTGATTATAACTATGAATTTTAATCCAAATTTTGGTGTATGATGATGATAATGGTTGAAATTGGGAAGTGAGAGCATTGAAGGAGATAGGAAAGAAGATGAAGAAAAAAGATTGGGACTTTAGCAAAGATCCATGCAGTGGAAAAGGGAATTGGATTGTAAACACTAATCCACTTATAAATAGCACCCTCACCTGTGATTGTTCTTTTCATCATCCCAACTCATCGTGTCACGTTATCACAATGTAAGTTTTTTTTTTTTTAACCACTTCCTACTTTAATTATTATAAAACTATTCTTTCTTATAATAGTGTTCGTTCATCCATCTTGGATTTCACTGAGTCAGAGGCATGCAATTCAGACCAAAAAATAAAAATCATTTGCTTTAACTCCCTTAATGTATTTTTGTTGTTGTTAAAGTATTATTTACAAAAAAATATCATTTAATCTATTGGTAAATAATTATATTTTTGTTAAGTGCTTTCTTTAATTATTTTGTTCAGAAACCTCGTTTTATGGATTTTTTTAAAAATCTTTTACAGTCTAACTTTGATTATTTAGTTTATTCATGATGATCAGTCTCTCTAGCGTAGTTATCCAAACGATGATTATCATTTATATATATATATATATATATATATTCATTTCTTTGATAATTTCAAATGAATGACTAAGGTAATTCTAAAATATACTTCTAGTTAAATAATACTAATAAAATTATGTCATTTGGCTAACGGTTTAAACAATAAAAAGATAATACGTCACAAATAATAATATTGTTTGTAAATTTTCCTCCATTTTAAGATTAGTCGTCAATCAATGAATTAATGTCGTTTTTTTTTGGACAGACATGTCGGCATTAAAGAGAGAAACAAAGTCACTTTCAACACAAGAAAATGACATATAAAATGCTCCACTATTTTTTTTGTTTACCGTAAAACTTTTAAGATGCTACTAGCATCATGCTAGGCACGGCACTGTTATAGTGATGATTGAAACTCATACATATGTTTTTGGTTTTATAATGGAATACATGCATGTGTATATGCATTTTAAAAGAGACAAGGGAAAAATCCATTGACCAAAGTGAAAAGAAACCGACTCAATAATAATTGACACGTTTACTTCCAAAGTCTTGAGGCAGTGTCTATCTATCTCTTTTGAGAACTTCCAATCTTTTAGGAAAGATCTAATCATTTCCAGAATCAATAATCAAAATAATGAATCTCTTTCATGGTCAATAATTAATTATACAAGAAGAATCCAAAAACATAAGCAAAACGTTCCTACTTATAATAGATGTAGCTTGTCTCCCAAGAAAGACCTAATCGTTTCCAGAATCAATAATCAATGTGATAAGTTTGATACTGTGTATATTAATTACTGATACGTACCAGAGTCCATCTTTTTTTTCTCCCTGCAGAGTTTTGACGTCGCAGAATTTGACAGGCATTATCCCACCGGAGTTCTCTCAGCTGCGTTATCTCAAAACTCTGTAAGAAAAGCAAATGAACTTTAGATTTTCTTACCTTGTCAAAATTAAATGTATATTAATTATATAATGTTTTTTGACGTATACTATTTGGTGCAGGATCCTTAGCCGTAATTGTCTTACTGGTTCAATCCCAAAAGAATGGGCATCAATGCGTTTGGAAGAGTTGTAAGATCAGTGTTTGTTTTTACCTTCGTTTTTATTGTTGTGTAATTAATGAAAATTATTCATTAGTTAATTATTGATGCCTTTGTTGGTTCGATGGACATATGCAGATTACTTTTGGGGAACCGATTAACTGGTCCATTTCCGAAAGTGTTAACCAGCATAACATCACTGCGAACTTTGTAAATTTCGGCATCCGATCCTTTTTATCCATAACCTTAGTTAATTGGTGATTTTTATTGTGATTTAACTCTCATGATGCAAATATTTGTTCTTTATAATGATAGTTATGATTCTTGACATTCTAAAAAGTTATAGGATTTAAAATTATGCAGGAACCTCGAAGGAAACCGATTTTCAGGACCAATCCCTGCTGAGATTGGAAAACTGGTTCATCTGAAAGAATTGTAAATTTATTTCGCTCATATAATTTTCAATTTTTGTATAGTTTTTAGTCGTTATTTATTGTTATTATCCTTTTATCCGACTTCGCGGCAGGGTTCTGTCTTCAAATTCTTTCAGTGGATATTTACCTGATGAACAACTTGGACTCCTTAAAAATATGTTTTCCATGTAAGGATTATTTATTCGACATGGTTAATATGACAACAAATGAGTAAATTAATTATTTATTTTTGTTAGTTAACTATTTCAACTATTGGTGCTTTTTGTAGGATGATAAGTGATAATAACTTCACCGGGCGAATACCAGAATTTATTGGAAACTGGACATGGTTACATAATCTGTAAGACTGTTTCATTTTTTCAAAGTTCAAAGTTGTAGGTCTCCTCATGAAAAACATACGCACTGAAATATTGTTTTGCAGGGAGATGTTCGGTAGCGGTTTGGATGGTCCATTACCTTCCACTACTTCAGCCCTGACTAGCTTGGTCAAACTGTAAGGCACCGTTTATTCTCTTCAAATCCGTTTACTCTTGAAACAATGTTGCTTTATTTTGTTGTATTTGACAGCCAGATTAGCGATCTAGGAGGAAATCCGTCTTCCTTTCCTCCACTGCAGAATTTGAAGTCTCTCAAAACATTGTGAGTTAGAACACAATTTATCTTTTGTGTAGGCAGTAAAGATATCCTAGAAAACATATACGGACGACTTCCTAAATATATACGGACGCAGGGAGTTGAGGAGATGCAACATATACGGACGACTTCCTAAATATATTGGAGATATTGTTGAAGTAAGCTTGAGTTAGAGGATTATGATCAAAGAAGTTAACTAGAGTTATTAGTTACCTTGAGGTAAAAGTTAAAAGGTTTTTAGGAGTTATCTAAAACCTAGATATTATCCATCTCTCTAAGTCGGTTTTAAACAAGTCGGTTTAAACGTTTAGGTCTTATGTTTTGTGTGTATAAATATGAGCTACCAAAGATGTGGTATGTCATATGAGAGAGTTTAGAGATTGAGAGATTTGTGTACTTTTGTTTTGAGTTAGTTTCAAAAGTAATAAGAAAAGGTGTTCTTATAATCACAAGTCTTTGATCAAAGGTATATACTCTAGGGTTCTAATCAATAATTGGTATCAGAGCCTTTTATTGAATTCAGAAACCCTAAACACATATCGAAGAAGGCGTTCTGTTTGCAGCTGCAAACATGGCTGAGATCGTTGCCGTAAACCCTAAGGAAAGTGTTTCCTCAAGCATCAAGTGCCCGATGCTCACAACGACAAACTATACGGTTTGGTCTATAAGGATGCAAATAGTCCTTAGCGTACATAAGGTCTGGGAAGCTATCGAACCTGGATCTGATGACGAAGACAAGAACATCATGGCGCGAGGCCTCTTGTTCCAATCAATATCAGAAAGTCTCACCCTACAAGTTGGAAAACTTAACACAGCCAAGAAGGTCTGGGATGCTATAAAAACAAGACATGTTGGAGCTGATAGGGTAAAAGAGGCTAGATTACAAACTCTTATGGCAGAGTTTGAAAGAATGAAGATGAAAGAAAGCGAAAAGATTGATGATTTCGCAGGAAGATTATCAGAATTATCCACAAAGTCCGCAGCCCTAGGAAATACTATTGAAGAGAAGAAACTTGTGAAAAAATTCTTAAATAGCGTACCTAGGAAAAGATTCATACACATCATAGCTGCCTTAGAACAAGTACTTGACCTAAATACTCTGCCTTTTGAAGATATTGTAGGTAGGCTAAAGACTTATGAAGAAAGAATCTGTGATGAAGAAGAACATAATGATGATCAAAGCAAACTTATGTACGCCAATAATGATTCACAATCATACCAAGAAAGTTCTTATGCAAATAGAGGCAGAGGACAAGGTGGAAGGTTTACTAATAGAGGAAGAGGAAGAGGAAGATCTGGTAATCAAACAGGATACAGAGATAGGTCAAAAGTTGTGTGTTACCGATGTGACAAGAATGGTCACTTTGCTTCAAATTGTCCAGAAAGATTACTAAAACTGCAGGAAACACAAGAGAATGAGGAAGAAGAAACTCAAGTTGCTGAACTAATGATGCATGAAGTCGTATACCTCAATGAAAAGAATTTTAAGCCAAGTGATTTCAAGAAAACTGCAGAAGATGATAAGATCTGGTACTTAGACAATGGTGCAAGTAATCACATGACAGGAAATAGAAGCTACTTTGCAAAACTTGATGAGACTGTTACTGGAAAAGTCAGGTTTGGAGATGACTCAAAAATTGACATTAAAGGCAAAGGCTCAATATTATTTGTGACTAAGAATGGAGATCGAAAAGTACTAGCTGATGTTTACTTTATTCCTGATCTAAAAAGTAACATCATCAGCCTTGGCCAAGCAACCGAGTCAGGATGTGATGTTAGGATGAAAGAAAACTATCTGATGCTATATGATAAAGATGGTCAGCTTCTAGTAAAAGCAATCAGAGCAAAGAATCGTCTCTACAAAGTAATAATGGAAGCAGAGAATCAAAAATGTCTACAAATCATGAAAACTGGAGATTCTACTACATGGCATGCAAGATTAGGTCATGTTAACTTTGAAAACATGAAGAATATGATAAAGAAAGAGCTAGTGCTAGGTATGCCTAATATACAGATTGAAAAAGAAATGTGTGCTTCTTGTTATCTTGGAAAACAAACTAGGAAGACATTTCCACAGGCAACAACATACCGTGCCACTAATGTCTTAGAGCTTGTTCATGGAGACTTATGTGGATCAATAACACCATCTACAGCAGCACATAACAGGTATGTTTTCGTTTTAATTGATGATCACTCAAGATATATGTGGTCTTTCTTACTAAAGGAGAAAAGCGAGAGCTTTAACAAATTCAAGAGTTTCAAGGCTACTGTTGAGGAAGAAACCGGACTACACATTAAAACACTGAGAACAGACAGAGGAGGTGAGTTCATGTCTCAAGAATTTCAGAGTTTTTGTGAAAAGTCTGGTATCAAAAGACATCTGACAGCTCCTTACTCTCCTCAACAAAACGGAGTGGTAGAGAGAAGAAACAGAACACTCATGGAAATGACAAGAAGTATCTTGAAACATATGAACATACCTAACTACCTGTGGGGAGAAGCAGTGAGACATGCTACATATTTGATTAATAGAGTAGCCACAAGAACATTGACTGATAAGACTCCATATGAAGCATACAAGGGAAAGAAGCCTAATATTCAACATCTAAGAGTATTTGGATGTACTGCCTATGCAAGAATAGAGTCTCCACACCTAAAGAAACTGGATGATAGGTCTAGAACATTGGTACACTTAGGAACAGAACCAGGTTCTAAAGCCTATAGGCTACTTGATCCAACAAAACGAAAAATAGTAGTTAGTAGAGATGTTGACTTTGATGAATCTAAAGGATGGAAATGGAATAACCTTGGTGAAAATGAGAAAGATTCAGGAACATTTACTCTCACCATGGGAGAATTTGGAAATAAAGGCATCAGAAATAATGAAAACAATACAGAAGGAACAGAGGAAACAGAGGAAAATGAAAACCAGAATAGTGATGAAGAGTCTGGTGAAGAAAATTCAGAGAATGTACCTGAAACTGAGCCTAGCATAGCTCAAGAATCAGCAACACCAACACTAAGAAGGTCAGGAAGAGAAACTAAGCAACCTAGCTATTTACAAGACTACATCTTGTTAGCAGAAATCGAAACAGAAAGATTGCTACTAAGCCTAAATGAAGAACCTTGGGATTACGATGAAGCAAAGGAGTTGAAAGAATGGAGAGACGCATGTCAAGAAGAAATCATTTCAATAGAAAAAAACAAGACATGGGATCTAGTCTCTCCACCTACTGGAACTAAGCCCATCGGCCTCAAATGGGTATTCAAAATAAAACGTAATGCTAATGGTAGTATCAACAAATACAAAGCAAGATTAGTGGCTAAAGGATATGTTCAGAAACATGGAGTAGACTACAATGAGGTCTTTGCACCTGTAGCTCGCATTGAAACAATACGGTTCATCATTGCGTTAGCTGCATCACATGGATGGGAAGTACATCATCTTGATGTAAAAACGGCGTTTTTACATGGTGAACTAAAGGAGACTGTGTATGTAAAACAACCAGAAGGATTTGTGATTGAAGGAGATGAAGACAAAGTGTACAAGCTAAACAAAGCTTTGTATGGACTTAAACAAGCCCCTAGGGCATGGAATAATAAGCTCAATCAAATACTTATGGAGTTAAAGTTCGTCAAGTGCTCCAAAGAACCATCTTTGTATCGAAAGGAAGAAGATAAACAACTTCTGGTCGTGGCTGTCTATGTAGATGACCTTCTGGTAACAGGCTCTAGCCTAGGTGTGATCTTTGATTTCAAAAGAAGAATGTCTGAAAAATTCGAGATGAGTGACTTAGGGAAGCTCACATACTATCTTGGTATTGAGGTAGTACAACATGAATCAGGAATCATGTTGAGACAAGAAAGGTATGCATCAAAAATACTAGCTGAAACCAAAATGGAAGAATGCAATGCTGTGCATATACCAATGACTGCAAATTTGAAACTAAGTAAAGCTCAAGAAGAGAAAAGTATAGATGAAAAGGAGTATAGGAGAAATATTGGATGTTTGAGATACCTACTACATACAAGACCTGATCTCTCCTATAGCGTAGGAGTTTTGAGCAGATATATGCATGACCCTAAAGAATCTCATGGAGCAGCTTTAAAACAAATACTTAGGTATTTGCAGGGAACAAAGTCGTATGGTTTGTCATTTGGTCGAAAAGATAAAACAGAGTTGATTGGTTTCAGTGATAGCAGTCATAATGTTGATGAAGATGATGGAAGAAGCACAACAGGTCATATCTTTTACTTGAATGACTGTCCAATTACTTGGTGCTCTCAAAAGCAAGAAACAGTGGCTTTATCATCTTGCGAGGCAGAATTCATGGCTGCAACAGAAGCTGCAAAGCAAGCTATTTGGCTGCAGGAACTCCTAGGAGAAATCATTGAGGAAACATGCGAGAAGGTGTTGATCTTAATAGACAACAAATCAGCCATAGCACTCACGAAAAATCCTGTATTTCATGGACGCAGTAAACACATCCATAAGAGATATCACTTCATTAGAGAATGTATTGCAAATGAACAAGTTGAAGTGGATCATGTTCCAGGGGATATACAAAAGGCTGACATCTTGACCAAAGCCTTAGGAAGAATCAAATTTAAGGAAATGAGGGATCTCGTAGGAGTTCAAGACATATCACAAGAAGTTCTCAAGCTTAAGGGGGTGAATGTTGAAGTAAGCTTGAGTTAGAGGATTATGATCAAAGAAGTTAACTAGAGTTATTAGTTAACTTGAGGTAAAAGTTAAAAGGTTTTTAGGAGTTATCTAAAACCTAGATATTATCCATCTCTCTAAGTCGGTTTTAAACAAGTCGGTTTAAACGTTTAGGTCTTATGTTTTGTGTGTATAAATATGAGCTACCAAAGATGTGGTATGTCATATGAGAGAGTTTAGAGATTGAGAGATTTGTGTACTTTTGTTTTGAGTTAGTTTCAAAAGTAATAAGAAAAGGTGTTCTTATAATCACAAGTCTTTGATCAAAGGTATATACTCTAGGGTTCTAATCAATAGATATGACGAGTCTGAAAACACTGTAAGTAATAATCAAGATACATCGTGGGAAAGAAAAAGCTTTAAATTTTAAACAGGATAGTTAGAGCCGAGCTCGCGATATAATGATTATGTTTGTTGTATAGTGACCTCAGTTTTAACATCTTAACGGACAAGATCCCGTCATCATTAGCCAACTTGAAGTTAGCAGATTATATGTAAGTACTAACTTCGTTCTAGGTAACAAAGTCTCAGTTTAGAATCTTTTTTTCTTCAGATTATCTTTGAAATCTTTTTCTATTCAGTTACTTGGCAGGAAACAAGTTCACAGGAGGTGTTCCGAACAGTTTTATCGAAACTAATAAAAATATGTATGGAGATATGACTTGCTAACTTTCAAATGTGCCAACTATATATATAGCGACCTTTTAAATTATCTTTGTTCTACTTTTATGTGCAGAGATATATCTTCCAACAATTTCACCCTTCAAAGTTCAATTCCTAGTGGTGATTGTGACCAAGTTAATAATGCGTATGTTTTCACAAATAACTCTTATAATCATAAACAATTTGCTCATACATTCAGAAAATAAATAATGTTGTTCTTCATTTAATTTATAGGAATTTGGTGGAAAGCTTTTCCATGTGGAATGAATCGTAAGAAACCATGTTTCCAATTATAAAACATGATTGTTTGTTTCTTTATGGCTGTTTTTGTGGTCTCTGATCAAATAATTGACTTTATTTTTTTTAGCTATGTTTTAGTGAAGTACTGATTGATGATGGATTTTCTGTTTTCCTCTGAATTTGGGTTTTCAGATATAAGGGCTACCCTTGTTACTTCCAACACTTCCCTTGACTTTTGCCTAAAAGAAAATGTAAGTTACAACACTGTAATTGTTGTCTTTCTCTGAGAGAACCTTATGCATGTAGATAAATTTTTTTTATATATTTTTAAAAAATTTCTTGCAGACAAATATAAGCTATACATAAACTGTGGGGGAGATGAAATAAACGTTGACAAAGAAAAGACATACGAAGCTAACGTAGAGGGCCAACGACCTTCTACATTTGTCTATGGCTCTGACAAGCACTGGGCATTTAGCAGCACCGGACACTTCATGAATGATCTTACAGAAGTGGATGACTACACCGTGTCTAACACCTCTACACTATTAGCCGATGCTTCGTCTCCAAGTTTCGTGCTGTACAAGACGGCTCGGATTTCTCCTCTCTTGTTGACATACTACGGAATCTGTCTCGGCAATGGGGAGTACACTGTGAGTCTCTGTGAAGTTTAGACCAACTTCTACCAAGGCTTGTAATGGTGTTTTCCCTTCTTTCGAATCAGAACTTGTAAAGAACAGAGCTTTGAGTGTTTAGAATAAATGGAAGAGCTTTGCTAACACGAAAAACAGAGCACACACGAGATTGTTAACCCAGTTCACACCAACGGTGCTACGTCTGGGCCGGGAAATCTTTCCCGGAATCCACTATAACCTTTGAGATTTACAAAGAGATCTCTCACCCTCACAACCCTTTACAAAGCTACCTCAGATTCACTCTCTTTCACTCTCTGTTTCCCCAAGAACACTCAATACAAGTTTACTCCCAATTGAATGTCTCTGCGTTTCTTAACCCTCTCTCTCTCCCCAATGCTCAGCTTAAATAGACAAAGAGAACTTAACCTAGGTTCCTTCTGGATCCTTCCCGTTTAGTCCTCAAGACGCTCCTTTGCAGCTTCCAGGAAGTTGCCTCTCGCATTTGTCTTCTAGCTCCTTTGGGTAGAGCTTATCCAGCGAGTCTCTTTACCACAACCAGACAAGAAATGCTTTAACCATTCAAACGTTGCTTTAGTGACCAAAGCAAACGGCTACTCGAGTCTTGTGGTCCTGCGTCTGACGTGTCTTATTGCATTGCTGGCATTACTTGTTCCTCAAGCTTCTTCATTTCTTGTGTTCTTCTTTACTAATTCTCAACAAATCTCCACCTAGTAAAGTAAGAACATGAAACATGGAACAGAAGAAGCGATGATACCTTAGAGAGATTGAACTTGACTTGTTATAGTTTAGGATTCCTTTCCCGGTCCTGAGTTTGATTACTCAGCCTTTACACGCAGCGAGTCCAAAGCTGACTTGAACTTGCTGACGGGTACTATCTTGGTGAAGATATCTGCAGGGTTGATCAGTGTAGATATCTTCTGGACTTCCACAACTCCATCCGCAATTACTTCACGGATCTTGTGATACTTGATGTCAATGTGCTTCGTTCTGTCATGATGCACATTGTTCTTTGACAAGGCTATGGCACTTTGAGAATCACAAAAGATCTCCACAGTCTTTTGTTCATAGCCAAAATCCTTTAACAACCCCTTAAGCCATATTGCCTCCTTAACAGCTTCAGTGAGAGACATATATTCGGCTTCAGTAGTAGAAATAGCCACTACTTTCTGTAAACATGACCTCCAGTTTATGGTGCTTACACCAAGTGTGAACACCATTCCACTTGTTGACCTTCTGTTGTCAATATTTGCAGCGTAGTCTGAGTCACAGTATCCTCTAAGTATGAAGTCTGCTCCCTTCTTGTAACACAACTTCATCTTGAGACTTCCTTTAATGTACCTAAGTACCCACTTAACTCCCAACCAATGCTCCTTGATCGGTTTGCTCATGAACCGACTGATAATACCAACAGAATAGGCCAAATCTGGTCTTGTTCCAATCATGGAGTACATAATGCTTCCCACGGCATTAGAGTAAGGTACTGACTTCATGTACTCTTCATCGTTGAGCAATTGTTGCTCTGTTGCAGCATGCATTTTTAAGTGAGCACCCAGAGGTGTCACAACAGACTTGCACTGCTCCATATTGTTGACTTCCAGTACCTTACTTAAATAATCTTCTTGAGACAAAGTGAGAGTTCCCTTGACTCTGTCTCTTGAAATTTCCATGCCCAATATCTTCTTTGCTGCTCCAAGGTCCTTCATTTCAAATTTCTCACTGAGTTTCTGCTTTAACTCTGAGATAACTTTCATATCTCTCGCAGCCACTAACATGTCATCGACATATAGGAGTAAGTAGACCTTAGAACCATCCTCCATTGTCTTGATGTATGCACAATTGTCACGCGGGCTCCTTTCAAAACCAATTTCCAGCATGTAACTGTCAAACTTTTGATTCCATCTCCTTGGTGACTGCTTCAGACCATACAAGGTCTTGTTCAGGAGACACACTTGATCAGACTTGAATTGACTTTCAAAACCTTCTGGAGCTTCCATGTAAATCTTTTCTTCTAGCTCTCCATGAAGAAATGCGGTTTTGACGTCTAACTGTTCAAGTTCATAGTCTTCTTCTGCAACAATGGCTAGCAGTATCCTTATAGACACATGTTTCACCACAGGTGAGAATATATCAGTGTAGTCTACTCCTTCTCTTTGTGCATACCCTTTAGCAACGAGCCTTGCTTTAAATCTTGGCTTTTCAACCCCAGGAATTCCAGGCTTACGCTTGAAAATCCACTTGCAGCCTATGACTCTCTGTCCTGCAGGCTTAGTGACTACAGTCCATGTGTGATTCTTCACCAGAGAGTCCATTTCTTCATCCATACCGCCCTTCCACAATTCCCAATCATCATCTCTTAGAGCTTCTTGATAATTTGCAGGCTCAATGGTGTCTCCATCAAATGTGGTGACTAGGGCTTCCGCATCAAAGTACTCTTCATCATCATCAGTGAACTCACTGTAGTATCCTTCCACATCAAAATGTCTTGGAGCTTTAATCTCCCTCCTGACTCTGTCTCTGACCAAATGGTAACTTTCTGGTGAATTGTTTACCACTTCCTCATTGATCTCTGTTTCTTCAGGTTGGTGACTTCCTTGAGATGGTGTGTGATCTCCCAGGGATCCTGTTTCTTCCGAGAGATCTCCACCAGAACTCATGTCACCTGTTTCTTCAAGATCAATGTCTAGAGACCCACTTGATGTTTCTTCTTGTTCTTGATCAGAGTCTTTATTCTTCTGAATTAAATCCTTGTAGACTGCATTTTCTTGAAATGCTACATTTCTGCTGACACTGCACTTCTTTTCCTCCATTAACCAGACCTTGTACCCTTTAACTCCTGTAGGATAGCCTAAGAAGACTCCTTTCTTTGCTCTAGGTACTAACTTGCCTTCATCTGCATGAACAAAAGCAACACAGCCAAATCTTTTTAGATAGCTATAGACAGGAGGCTTACCTGACCATTTCTTGTCAGGAATCTCAAAGTTAATTGCAGATGAGGGTGTCTTATTGATGAGGGTTACTGCAGTGCTTGTAGCTTCAGCCCAAAATGTCTTTGGTAAGCCAGAATCACTCAGCATGCTCCTGACTTTCTCCATTATTGTGCGATTCATTCTTTCTGCAACACCGTTTTGTTGAGGCGTGTAGGCACATGTTCTATGTCTGACAATGCCTCTTTCCTTGCAGAACTCGCTGAACTGAAGATTGCAAAATTCAAGTCCATTGTCGGTCCTTAGAATTTTGATCTTTCTCTCTGTTTGGTTTTCTACCATGACACACCATTCAGCAAAGGTACCAAAAGCTTCATCCTTGTGCTTGAGAAAATAAACCCACACCTTTCTTGAGTAGTCATCTATGAATGAGATGAAGTACTGACATTTTCCCAAGGATAACGGAACCGATGGAGCTCCCCATAAGTCAGAGTGAACATAGTCTAACTTATCTTCTGTACCGTGTGTAGCCATAACAAAACTCAATCTTCTCGCTTTACCATAGATGCAGTCTTCACACATCTCAAATCTTGAGACTTTCTTTCGGTCTAGGTACCCTTTCTTGACCAAAATATCCATATTCTTCTGACTAATATGGCCTAGTCTTCTGTGCCATAAGACTGTGTCATCATTCTTTCTTTCAACATTCAGCAAATGACCATTCTCTGGTTTACCCTGAAGTAAGTAAAGCTTCTCATGCCTGCTACCAACAAATAGAGTCCTATTTCCTTCCTTAATCTTCAAGACTCCATTACTAGACTCAAAACTACATCCTTGTTCCTCTAAGGTTCCCATAGAAAGTAAATTTCGATCCATGTCAGGAATGTACCTTACTTGAGTGAGCAAAACTGTTGAGCCGTCTCTGTTTCTGATTCTGACATTCCCAATGCCTCTGACCTTTGAAGTGGTCTTATTTCCCATCCTTACAGAGCCTCCTGCATCATCACTCAGTTCTTCAAACCATTCCTTCTTGTGAGTCATATGGTAGCTACAGCCAGTGTCCATGATCCACTCATTCTCAAGATTTACATCCGTTGAATGGAGTGCTTCTGACACATACAAGCCTGAACCATCAAGCGTGTTCCTTTGACCACCGCAGCCTCTCCTTTGCTGCTACTCGCTTGGTCCTTTCCTTTGACTTGTGATTTTCCCTTATTAGGGCATGAGGTCTTGAAATGACCTTCCTCTCCACAAATCCAACAACACTTTTTCTTCTCTTTAGATCTTGATCTTGATCGGTTGTTCCTGTTGCCTTTTTCTCTCTGCTCTGGTCTGCCTCTTGTCTCATTTTTCTCCTTGACATACAGACCCTCTGCTTGTCCCCGTATACTCTTCTTGTTTGAGCCGAGCTCCAGCTCCTTTGAGTATATAGCTGCTACAACTTCATCAACAGATAATGTTGCTCTGCCTGAGCTATACTTCAGAGTATCTTTCAGTTGATCAAACTGCTTTGGTAATGACATCAGTAGCAGGATGGCTTGATCTTCATCAGAGATTAACACGTTTGTGTTTTCAAGATCAGCAATAAGACGCAAGAACTCGTCTATGTTTCCTTCAACAGACAAGTTCTCTTGCATCTTGAAGCTATATAACTTTTGTTTCAGATAAATGCGGTTTGGAAGAGCCTTGGACATGTACAGTTTGTCTAAGGCATTCAACATAGAAGCTGCAGTCTTCTCTTTCTTGATCTTCCTCAACACTTGATCTGAGACGCTTAAAACAATGGTGCTCCTTGCTTTCTGTCTCTTTTCCTCCATCAGAGCTTCTTTCTCTCCTTGTTCTGGTTCTTTCCCTTCCTCTTCTAACTCCTTTGGATCTGAGACCACCTGTGTTTCCTTGAGAGCTACTGTTAGACCCAACAGATCCATGTGAGCCATGAGCTTCTCCTTCCACAGTGTGTAGTCTCCACGTCCATCGAACTTCTCCATTTTAACCTTTGCCGACGACATGGCTTCTTTGTTTTGTAAGAACCTTACAGAACCGCCAATACAAAGAACCAAGGCTCTGATACCACTTTGTGAAGTTTAGACCAACTTCTACCAAGGCTTGTAATGGTGTTTTCCCTTCTTTCGAATCAGAACTTGTAAAGAACAGAGCTTTGAGTGTTTAGAATAAATGGAAGAGCTTTGCTAACACGAAAAACAGAGCACACACGAGATTGTTAACCCAGTTCACACCAACGGTGCTACGTCTGGGCCGGGAAATCTTTCCCGGAATCCACTATAACCTTTGAGATTTACAAAGAGATCTCTCACCCTCACAGCCCTTTACAAAGCTACCTCAGATTCACTCTCTTTCACTCTCTGTTTCCCCAAGAACACTCAATACAAGTTTACTCCCAATTGAATGTCTCTGCGTTTCTTAACCCTCTCTCTCTCCCCAATGCTCAGCTTAAATAGACAAAGAGAACTTAACCTAGGTTCCTTCTGGATCCTTCCCGTTTAGTCCTCAAGACGCTCCTTTTCAGCTTCCAGGAAGTTGCCTCTCGCATTTGTCTTCTAGCTCCTTTGGGTAGAGCTTATCCAGCGAGTCTCTTTACCACAACCAGACAATAAATGCTTTAACCATTCAAACGTTGCTTTAGTGACCAAAGCAAACGGCTACTCGAGTCTTGTGGTCCTGCGTCTGACGTGTCTTATTGCATTGCTGGCATTACTTGTTCCTCAAGCTTCTTCATTTCTTGTGTTCTTCTTTACTAATTCTCAACAGTCTCCACTTTGCAGAGATAATATTTACCAGCGACAGTACATTTTACAGTCTTGGCAAACGAGTTTTTGATATTTATGTTCAGGTACGTCTCTCCGGAACCCAACAAATGTAAATCATAACATTTTAAACACTTACTTATTTATAACTTGCTCGTAGGAGAAGTTGATGATTAAAAACTTCAACATTAAAGAAGCTGCTGGTGGATCGGGGAAGCCAATCATAAAAACATTTTTGGTAAATGTAACAAATCATAATCTGAAGATCAGCTTGAGGTGGGCTGGCAAAGGGACAACTACGCTTCCAATTAGAGGAGTTTATGGCCCTATGATCTCAGCAATATCAGTTGAACCTAGTAAGTAATCTTACTTTAAACAGATCTTTGAATCGATATCTTAATCATTAGCGGAGAGATGATGGCATTTGTTATTGGCAGATTTTAAATCTCCGGAGCATGATGACAAGAAGAATATCCTACTAATAGTAGGAATTATAGTTGCAGCAGTAATCCTCATTTTGGTCATCATAGTGATCATTTGCATGTGGAAAAGAAGGATTTACAAAAATGCAATGGACAAAGGTCTCTTAACAGTTTAGCTGATGCAGCGCAGAAACAAGATTCGAGGACGAATCTTTTCTTGGTCGGCGAGACCTGATGCAGCGAGATATTTGGAATATTTCCAAATATCTATTATTATCACATTTTAATTAATTAATAATTATTGTTTTAGAATATTCTATGTTTTAGGGTTTTCGGGTTTTATTATAAATAGCCTTCTTAGGCCTCCTATTGTATTCGGTTGTTTTTTATTAATAAAATTAAAGAGCTTTTGATAAGCACTGAGAAGAGTATTCTCAAACGAAGTCTTTGAAGTCTTTGTTTATCGTGAATCCATTTATCTCCGATAACAATAGAATTCCGAGCTACGATTGTTCTGCTTGAGATCCATTGATACTCAAGATTACTTTCGTAATCTATCCCTAGAAGTTTTCGTAATCTGGCTCTGATACCAACCTGGCGCAGCGTACCGATGTGAAACCTAGCTCAACTGAGAGATTCAAGTCTGAATTCTCACAGGAACCGCTTCTTGCTTTAAAACTCACGAGAATCTTAAAGAACAAGGCAAGAGAACAATAGCTCTTTATTATAATTCAACGATGTCCCTCTAAAGAAGGA
This sequence comes from Arabidopsis thaliana x Arabidopsis arenosa, assembly GCA_019202795.1. Taxonomy (NCBI): domain Eukaryota; kingdom Viridiplantae; phylum Streptophyta; class Magnoliopsida; order Brassicales; family Brassicaceae; genus Arabidopsis; species Arabidopsis thaliana x Arabidopsis arenosa. Next base: position 11,214,542 of record CM032920.1, on the reverse strand, counting down.
TTACAATGCCTTTATATAAGAAAACCCTTAGCAAGAATCATAAACTAAAAGGAATATATCTAAAACAGAATTCAATTGAAAATGGAAAAGAACAAAAAGGAAAATATCAAAAAGGTAATAATGCTTGTGGTTGAAGAAGCTACGATGTTGCTGCATCATTAGCTCCTTACGTATTTTTGTCTAGGTTGCTTCTTTGTGTCTACTAACGCTTTGATTTGAATTGTGTATAACCATACAGAGCTGAGGGGTTTAGATCTACAGACTGGAACCTTCACTCTTCGACATATAAAAGCGGCCACTAATAACTTTGATGCAGCAAACAAGATTGGTGAAGGTGGATTTGGCTCTGTTTACAAGGTTATCTATCCTCAATTTTCTCTGTTTTCCTACTCTGTGAAAATTTAAAGATGCATGCATTTTAAGAGTGGCTCTCATTTTCTTGGTGCAGGGTGTGTTATCCGAGGGGAGGATGATTGCGGTTAAAAAATTGTCTTCAAAGTCCAATCAAGGAAGCCGAGAGTTTGTGAATGAATTAGGGATGATCTCATCTCTACAACATCCAAATCTTGTGAAACTATATGGATGTTGTGTGGAGAAGAAGCAACTGATATTGGTCTACGAGTATTTGGAGAACAACTGTCTTTCTCGTGCTCTATTTGGTCTGTTTCTTCAACTTTAAGATTTCCAAAGACTAGAAACCATGTATATCATCTATCAGGTGACATGATTGCTAAAATTCCCTATGTGGGGGTTGATAATTTTATTTCACAGGATCGAGACTGAAATTAGAATGGCCTACAAGGAAGAAGATTTGTTTGGGCATAGCTAGAGGACTAACATTTCTCCATGAAGACTCTGCGATCAAGATTGTGCACAGGGATATAAAGGCGAGTAACGTGTTGCTAGATGAGGATCTCAACGCCAAAATCTCTGACTTTGGTTTGGCAAAGCTGAATGATGATGAAAACACACACATCAACACTCGTATCGCCGGAACACCGTAAGTTCGTCTCTTTACTAATTAATGAGTTTCAAGTATAAAGTTCTCAAGGGTAAATCATTTTTCTTGGTATTCTTATATACATTTGCATGTTACAGAGGATATATGGCTCCGGAATACGCTATGCGTGGTCATTTGACTGAAAAAGCTGATGTTTATAGCTTTGGCGTCGTTGCCCTTGAAATCGTCAGTGGAAAGAGTAACTCAAACGTCAAACCAAGCGAGAAATTGGAGTGCCTTCTTGATCAGGTAAATAATTCCCATCTTCTTCAAGTGATTAAACAATAAACCAGAAAATAAAAACAAAGTCACTTTGGTAATCTCTCTCTTATTCCTTACGTGTAGGCCTACGTTTTGCAAGACATGGGATGCTTACTAGACTTGGTTGATCCAGTGCTAGGTTCAGCTTACTCAAAAGAGGAAGCAATGGTGATCTTGAACGTGGCGCTAATGTGCACTAACACGTCCCCGGCGTTAAGGCCAAAAATGTCGCAGGTCGTGAGTCTCCTCGAGGAAAAGACCGCAATGAAAAACCTGTTGTCGGACCCAAACTTCTCAGCAGTGAACCCGAAGCTGAAGGCTTTAAGAAAATTCTTTTGGCAGAGCGAAGCCTCCACAAGCGGACCTCGTACCACTGACTCTGTTGATGCTGAAGAGAACGTATCAAAAGACGAAATAGTAGAAGAACCAGAACTTGAGTGTGAGTGAACTTGAGTGTGAGTTCTACACCATATTTGTTTTAAGCAATTAATATGACATTATTATGACCATATCCCAAACTTAGTTTCCAGAAAAAATAATGAAAATATGGTTATGAAGTTGTTTTTATATGTTAAACATTCTTAGCGAATTAAAAACAGAACCATGATAACCAATAGCCATCAATGACTTGAGTGTATATATATCTATTACGTCAAACTAACGGTTTTGTCTTTACAAAAATCATAAAGAAGATTAATTAGGAGTGTTTTATCAAAAAAAAAAAAATTGTTTAAAAATATTAAATATTGAGATAATTGGGTGAGAGACATCCTTTTTGGACAAATAAAATTTTCGGTATATTTATATAAAGCCTAACATAATGATATAATATTTAGCCCACTTTCCTTTTCACTTTAACTCCACGCACCTGACGTTTCGTTTTCGTTTTTAATTTCTAACTTTTGAATGTCTATTTTTCTCTCATGTTTATCTTTCTCTCAATTATGTTCTAATTCATTCAAACCGAATAGAAAAATAACGTCGTGTTTACTAATCACACTGTAGTACTAGAGAATTAGATAGTAGATCTATTCGCCTGCAGAAGAGACAACTTTCACGATTACATATAGGGATCTACAACAATTTATGGATCTCCACAAATAGATCTACAATGCGTAGATGCATATTTAAGAAAGTTTGTGAAGATGCGTCAAGATTTAGATAAATAAACTAATAATACCAAAAAAAGAAATTGGAATGAAAAGTAAGAAGACGATGGAGCATATTCTATGCATGAAATAAATCGAAGCATGTTTTTTTTTTCTAGAAAAGAAAATCGAATTTCATCAAAAATTCCTAATTAGTTAATGAATCGATACTTATCTATAAATTTAACTACATGTCCATACACTTTCATAGAGTCATATATCAAACTATATAGTACTAAATTTATTAATAGATATCTACACAATTAGGTCACTGGTTTAATTTTTTTTTAATTTTCGTGCATTTGTTTTCGTTATAGATTTAAATTAAACTCTGTCGAATTTAATAACTGTTTGAAATGGAACTCCAGTGCGTGGATCTATGGTTTTCGGTTGGTTTTTAGGGTTATTGGGTTGATCTCGGAGAGGTTTGATGATCTTCTACGAGGGCTGAGGAAGGATTTTCGGGTTAATTGGATCTGGTCTAAGGAAGCAGCGGAGGTTTTGAGAGATTTTCAAATCGGTTTCAAGGTAACAAGACTGGATCTTGCTCCGAGGAGGGATTTGAAGGTATACGGGTATGCGTTCGTGTATCTTAATAATGGTTTGATTGATTTGTTTCTGTTTGCAATGGCGGATTCGAGAGTATTACTTACGGAGGCAGAGAACAAAGATCAATGGGAGCTGCGATTTGTGGTCTTGAAAATCTCAGGCTTCACGATTGATGTTGTATTGAAATTTTCAGGCTTCATGAGCAGGTGGATTTCGGTTTTTTCTGGTTTTTGGAATGGATTAATAAGGTTGTTTCTTAGATTGGTGAGCGGATTCAATTTGATTGTCTCCTTACGGTTAATCTTTGGTTCCAAATGGATCTCTATTCGGTTGATCTCTGTTTTTCGAGTTGATTTGGTAGATCTTGGGCTGATTACGGAGTTGTCAGATGGTATTAATCTCGGATTTGATTTGGAGTTTTTGAGTACAAGATTCATACGGTTGTCTCAAAGTGATTTTCAGGTTTTTATTTGTTCTCATTATGTTGGAATCAATAATTCTCAAATCTTATGTGTTTTCGATTTCATTTGGGTTATTGTCATATTAATAGATGAAAGGATCGGTCTTTTATCTTGTTTGTATAAACCTTCTGTTTCGGGGTCTATGACCAGATGGTACCGGTTTCATTTAATTTTGCTATATTGGTGTTGGAAGTGGAATCAAAAATTTGTTAACAATATATGGTTTATGTGGTGGAGTCATATTGTATTTTGGGTATGGCATTTTATAAACACGTCTTTTATTCCTAGAATAGTGTTTTTAAATCATGAAGTAATTATGGTTAGTTTGAGGAATAAAATGAATATGATTCATTTATCGGTTATAGATAGTGAGTCAAAACAAGGAGTTTTTTCAAGGTGTTTCTTCGGTGATATGAAAGGTTTGACTTTGATGAATCTGGATCAATTTCAAACCTGGCGTTTGGTTCCAGGGATGATGATGGTTTCTAATGGAACATGTTCTTGGAAAAATTGGGTTATCAATAGAAATAGTGAAGTCTCGAGGGTTAATGTTCGATCCTTGAGTAAAATGGAGAATAATATTTGGATCACATGGAAAGAGGGTGATTTTTTCCATTTGGAAATTAAGGTTTTGATTCAACGGCTAAAATCCCTCATGGATTTGCAATTCTGGGATGATGTAGTATCTGTGATTGAGAATAAAGCTTTCATACTTTTATTTTCAAATGATGGAGAATATTTGGTATATAAGTGGTACCTTGGAAAATTTACTTTTGGCGATTGGTTGTGGAGATTCGATAATGGAAAACACATGGATGCGATCACATATATTGGTAAGGAGGGAGAAACGGAAAAGGAGCATAAACAGAAAGGAATTTTGAAAGGAATTTTGTTGCTTATGAGAATTTGTTCTAAGAAGCGAAATGTCAAAATGCTAAGGTCACCTCGCAAACGGAATGTACCAACGGGAGGAGAGCAAGGGAATGAAGGTCATAATGTGATGCACCATGGCACGGTAAAGGGTTTAACAGGTGGACGCAACCCACCTAAATTAAAGTTTATTAGATGAAAGTTTTGAGTTGGAATTGTCAAGGTCTCGGGAATAAGGCAACTATCGGGTATCTTCGGGATTTGTGGAAGCAACATCGGCCGGATTTTTTGTTCCTTACGGAAACAAAACAATCCTCTTTATTTATGGAAAAATTTGTTGGTCATTTTGGTTATAAAAATTTAAAAACGGTGGATCCTATTGGTTGTAGTGGCGGTTTAGCTCTTTATTTTAACAATGATTATCATGTTTCGGTTTTATTTGCAAGTAATCGTGTGATCGATATTGAAGCAAACTATAAGGGCAAAGTAATTTATCTCACTTTTGTTTATGGAGACCCGGTTCCTAGTAAGCGGGAACAAGTGTGGGAGCGGTTAACTAGAACCGGTTTATCTCGGGATTCTCCGTGGTTTTTAATTGGTGATTTTAACGAATTAACTGGAAATCATGAAAAGCGAGGGGGTAAATTAAGACACGCGTCTTCTTTTATTCCGTTTAATCTAATGATTCAAAATTGTGGTCTTCTGGAATTTCCTTATATCGGCGATTGGTTGTCTTGGCGGGGGTGGCGGGATAAAAAACCAATACGATGTCGTCTAGATCGGGCTCTAGCGAATGAAGATTGGCATGAATTATTCTGCAACACATTTGTAGAATATTTACAAATGGTAGCTTCTGATCATTCACCGGTCTTAGCTACGATTGCGGATAAGATGCCATGCGGGAAACATAGTTTCAGGTTTGACAAAAGGTGGATAGGGAAAGAAGGTTTACTGGAGACAATTGCAGATGGTTGGAATTTTGATTCTGAACCAGGCGACGGGAAATTTGTGGAAAAGTTGACTAATTGCCGGCGAGCTATTTCGCAATGGCGACGAGAGTTGACTCCCTATGGTCGGCAAACGATTGAAGATTTAAAATCGGAACTATATGCGGCGCAAAGAGATGATAGGCGATCACGGGAAGAAATTACGGAATTAACATTGCGGCTGAAAGAGGCCTATCGGGACGAGGAATTGTACTGGCACCAGAAAAGCAGAAGCTCTTTGATGCAATTAGGGGACAATAACTCAAAATATTTTCACGCTTTAACGAAGCAGAGACGGGCGAGGAATCGAATCACGGGTTTACATGATGAGAATGGGACATGGTCAACGGAAGATAAAGAGGTTCAAAATATAGCGGTTTCCTACTTTAAGACTTTATTCACTACAACAAAACCTGAGGTTTTTGAGGATGCGTTGGAAGAAGTACAAAGTCTGATCACGGATCAGATTAATGATTTTTTAATAGCCCCGGCAACAGAGGGTGAAGTGAGAGCAGCACTTTTTATGATGCACCCGGAGAAGGCACCGGGGCCAGATGGTATGACGGCTTTGTTTTTTCAGAAAGCATGGGCTACCATTAAAGTAGATCTTTTATGTTTGGTTAATTCTTTTTTAGAGGATGGGAATTTTGACAAACGGTTAAATACGACAAATATTTGTCTTATTCCAAAAACGGAAAGACCGACTCGGATGACGGAACTACGACCTATTAGTCTCTGCAATGTTGGTTACAAGATTATATCAAAGATTCTTTGCCAAAGACTAAGGACAGTACTACCAAAACTGATCTCGGAAACACAATCAGCTTTTGTAGAAGGACGGTTAATTTCGGATAACATTCTTATTGCACAAGAGATGTTCCATGGGTTACGAACTAACCCATCATGTAAAGGAAAATTCATGGCAATTAAAACTGACATGAGTAAGGCTTATGATAGAGTGGAATGGATTTTCGTTGAAAAAGTTTTAACCAAACTGGGGTTTTGTGAAAAATGGATTAGTTGGATAATGTGGTGTATCAGTACTGTCCAGTATAGGGTTCTTCTTAATGGACAACCTCGAGGACTAATAGTACCAGAGAGGGGTTTACGGCAAGGAGATCCGCTGTCTCCTTATCTATTTATTCTTTGTACTGAAGTATTAATTGCAAACATACGGAAAGCAGAACGGGATAAATTAATTACGGGTATCAAGGTGGCAACTGCAAGCCCATCGGTTTCTCACCTGCTTTTTGCGGATGATAGTCTATTTTTTTGTAAGGCTAACAAGGATCAGTGTGGGGTAATCTTGGGGATCTTAAAGCAATATGAAGCGGTCTCGGGACAACAAATAAATTATTCCAAATCTTCGATCCAGTTTGGGCATAAGGTAGATGACGGTGTGAAGGAAGATATCAAATCTACCTTAGGTATCACTAATATTGGTGGTATGGGTTCATATCTTGGGTTGCCAGAAAGTCTCGGTGGTTCAAAAACAAAAATTTTCTCTTTTGTTAGAGACAGGTTACAGACAAGGATTAACGGATGGTCGGCAAAATTTTTATCAAAAGGTGGGAAAGAAGTGATGATTAAATCGGTAGCTGCGGCATTACCAACTTATGTTATGTCGTGCTTCAGACTACCGAAAACAATCACTTCTAAACTCACTAGTGCGGTTGCTAATTTCTGGTGGAGCTCGAATGGTGCCTCCAGAGGTATGCATTGGATGGCTTGGGATAAATTATGTATTAATAAATCGGAAGGAGGGATAGGATTTCGAAACGTCGATGATTTTAATTCGGCCTTACTTGCAAAACAGTTGTGGCGGTTGATCACGGTTCCGGATTCTCTCTTTGCGAGGGTTTTTAAAGGGCGGTATTATAGGAAATCCAATCCTTTGGAAAATATAAAGTCATATTCCCCATCGTATGGGTGGCGGAGTATATGCTCAGCTAGATCTCTGGTTAATAAAGGACTTATTAAAAGAGTCGGATCTGGGAATTCCATCTCAGTTTGGGAGGATCCGTGGATTCCAGCTCAATTCCCGAGACCAGCAAAAAGTAATGGATCTATTAATGACCCATCTTTAAAAGTTAACATGCTTATAGATAGTCGATCTAATTTTTGGGACATTGATCTCCTCAAAGCGGTCTTTGACCAGGAAGATGTCGAGTTAATAAGTGCTCTACCGGTGGGTGCGCCAACCAAGGAGGACACCTTGGGTTGGCATTTTACAAAATCCGGCAAATATTCAGTTAAGTCGGGGTATCATACCGCACGGTTGGATAAGTTGGAGACCAACTCATCTTTCATTGGGCCAGATTTCAATAAGTTAAAGGCTCATACTTGGAAAGTACAGTGTCCACCTAGGATACGTCATTTTTTATGGCAAATCTTAACGGGTTGTGTATCGGTTACAGAGAACTTACGAAAAAGAGGAATTGATTGTGACACTGGTTGTGCCAGATGTGGTGCACTGGAGGAAACAGTCAATCACACACTCTTTCAGTGCCATCCAGCAAGACAGGTTTGGGCACTTTCTCAGATTCCTACGGTTATGGGGACTTTTCCCACAGATTCTATTTTTGCAAACTTGGATCATTTATTTTGGAGAATACCATCGGAGTTTGATTCTATAGCTTTTCCTTGGATTATTTGGTATATTTGGAAAGCACGGAATGAAAAATTGTTTGAAAATGTGGATAACGATCCGTTAGAGGTTTTACGGTTAGCGGAAAGAGAGGCACAATTGTGGCACTCAGCTCAAGTGGAGCTTCATACTGAAACTCAGGCTTCAGTGGAATTTCCAAATCGGCCTCAAACGAGGGGGGTGTCCCTAGATTCGGACTTTACAGGATACCGTTGTTTTGTGGATGGATCCTGGAAAGACAGCGACAAGTTTTCCGGGATAGGGTGGTTTTGTACACCATCAAACGGTGAGCCATCCACAATGGGAGCAGCCAACCTCCGTAGAAGCCTATCTCCGCTACATGCCGAATTCGAGGCCCTCCTTTGGGCGATGAAGTGTATGATTGGTGCAGATAATCAAGAGGTAGCATTCCTTACAGACTGTTCTGACCTGGTGAAGATTGTGTCTTCCCCAACCGAATGGCCGGCCTTCTCAGTGTATCTGGAGGAATTTCAGAGCGACAAGGAAGAGTTCTCTACCTTCTCTTTATCTTTAATTTCTCGTTGTGCAAATGTAAAAGCGGATAATCTGGCACGAAAAGTTCGTACGGAACCGCTTCATATCACTTATGTAAACAACATTCCACAAGAATGGCTCTTTTGAGCACTATTTAATTACGGATGACAAAAAAAAAAAAAAGATCGTTATTAAATGCCAGATACCTTTTTCCCACGCGCACCTACAAAACATGCATTTTTCCAGTAATAAATGTCAAATCCAAACCTCTTTTCAATCCTTATTTGGACGTTGTCAGAGATAATCATCCCTAATGTTTTTTTTTCCTAATTTCACACCTAGTTTTTGTTTCTGCACAAATTTACTCAATAAAAAATTACAGGTATGTAACGTTAATGCTTGTCTTCAGTAACTCGTACCACCTCCATTGGTCATACTGTGGGTGTCTTTCGTAAATTTTTTTAATATAAATTTAAAATCTCCTTGAAGAGAGAAGAGAAGAGTGTTTTGGAGAAGACACTAAAAACATATCTTAAGACACTTTCTACCCTACATGTCATTTTCCTATGGTTTTAATTCTATAATAATTTATCATTTAAAATTTTAATTTAACTTTGAAATTGAGTCAAGGAACTATCTTCTGCTCAATTACAGCTACTCTTAAGCTATCTCGCGAAGTGTCTTCTCTAGACTTAATCCAAACCTGGAGTTTGATTGCTGGTGATGCGCTTTGTACGGGTCCAAACATGGAGTTTAGCTTAACAAAAACAAATTAATTTCTTCAGTTGCTAGTTGCTACTACTCACCATTGTATTAGTTTAAACTATCATCAATACAGGGCTTGATTAGTAGTGTCTGTAGAAGCTGTGGACATCCATTTATTAATCCTACAACTCTAAAACTAAACAATCATGCTTTACAATATTTTTTTAAAAGCTACAGCTAAAACAAAAAAAAATATTTGAATTTTTGGCTTTACACATCCAATTTTCTATATCATCCAAAATAGTGCTTTTGATTTTCTCTTTCTTCTTCTAACCTTCCCACGTCCTCTATTTTCAATTTATAATTGATGAGGACATCCAAATCAAACCAAACCGAGAGCATATCAAACCAGCCGGTACATGTATCAAACCGATTGATATGGAGCATTTTGGAGGATTCTTACCCAAATGGAGTCCTAATCAAGCACAAGGCCTAGGGTTAATTATTCACCAGCAAATTAACTCTAAGAAGACTAATGATGGTTTAAGAGGAATCAAAGACCAGTGAGCCGAATCACCATGTTGTGAGAATTTGACTGTTGCACTCTTTTTCTCTTATCTAGGGTTTGTCCCAATGGGTTTACCTAGAAAGGTTTTTAACGAGGCAACATCAAGTCATCAAGGAATCATTTACCAAGAAATTGATTCGAAGATGTTACAAGCACATATATCTGATGTATTTGCTGATAGACCGGCTGAACTACTTGCTGAACTACTCGCTGAACTACTTGCTGAACTACTCGCTGAACTACTTTCTGAAGTACTGCACCAAATGAAGACAAACAAGGAAATCTTACTTATTCTACACTTCGACGCACCTCAAAGCTACATATGGAAACCAGGAGAACATCTATATCACACAAGACATGTACTACTTGCCATATATGGAGCCGAAGGATATCAACTTGCAACAGCTCTTTCCTTCTTTGTTTGTGCGCTTGTGTGAGAATCTTGAGACCCTCCAGAAGCTTCCAAGACGTCACAACTTCCTCCCCAAGTTGACAAGATACAAGGCACACCTTACTTGCCTTACTTGGACCGATTCTACACTAAATGGTCCAACGGTAATATTTTCATTAAATGTTACGATTTGTTTCTTCTTTTAGAGAATTAGAATATTGTAGCTGAGCCTATATAAGCTCATTATTTCGTTCATTTTAAAGTACCCTTGATCATTTTAAACAAATAGAAATCATTTCTTCTTGTCAAAGTTTAAAGTCTTTGTCATCTGTTCTTTAGTTCTTTGTGAGTGAGTCACTTAGTACTTTAGAAACCTGCGGATTAAGTTTGTTGAGTGATTCAACAACCTTCATTCGTTCATTGATCGAGTGAGTCGATTATCCCACCGATTGAGCGAGTCAATCATCCCACTATCCATTGAATCACCCCTTGATTCACGAGAGAATGCTTCAGAGCCAGCTCGTGAATTCCACCTTCCGTGTGACAAGCTTGGAAATCTCTTGATCATCAAGTGATCTAAAGTTGGAGTGATTCCAATCTTGTATCAATAACTAATTCGTTTAGTTTTAGGCAATATATGTGACTCCATAATAATGAGTATTATCATAATACCATATGTACGTACATGTATATATTCTACAACATGATTTACCATTCGAGTTTTCAATTTTAAAAATTCACAACCAAAACTATAAAGTCACAGCTAAAAAGTCTACAGTCTAAATTCTACAGCAAAAAATGTAAAGGTACAACCACAACCAATCGGGGCCACAGTCTCTAGTTATTCTTCATTGGTTCAATTGCTCAAATAACAAAGGCTCCTCTTTGAGATATGCACGATTCACAATTTATTGCGTAGATTTTTTGCATTCACAATTTGTCGCCGATTGTGAGGATAATATTAGATTTTCTAACTCCAGAACACCAAATTAATGAACCCACGCTAAGACCATGGAACCAAGTTCGGAGACCTTGGCTCAAGCTGAACAATTAAAAATAAGAAGAGTGAAAATTATGACAGTGTTAGTGTAGCAATACCTTATAGCCTTAGCCCTTAAGGTATATGGACACACAAGGACCAAAACTTGAATTTGTCTAACATATAAAATGATATAAGGAATGCGATTGACCTTTTTCCCATGAGTCCATGACAAAAGGCAACATTGTACTCCAAAAGACCTATTCTAATCTTCACTATGCGTACCTCAGGTTAATTAGCAAGAGGGAAATGAGAAGGAAACAACTGAAAGCAAGAGCTCTATTTAGGCAAACATATATGTTATGATAAATTATTCAAGCAAAATACTGTTACAAACCACACAAAAACCAGTCTACTTAACAATACAAATAACTTAAAGTCTAGCATTAATAATAATAAGGGTAAATTGCAGGCCAGGGCATAAGACCATCTTTTAATTTCATGGTTTGGCAAAGTGAGAATTGGTTCTCAAGTTTTGACAATTTAGCCAAAATCTGACCATTTTACCCCTGCCAGCGTAACGATGTACTGTTCACTGTACGGTTCAGTTATGCGGTTCAGTTACGTACACTGTTCCGGTTAGGCAATATATTTTCGTTTTTAATTGATTTCTGCGGCTGTACAGTGAAAAAGGGGGATTAATAACATTAAAAAACAATGAGACATCAGGATTTAATGCCCAAAAAGTTTAGACATGACTCTTGTCACAATTAATGCAAAAGTCATCATTACTTGTTCTAATATTAGTTTATATGTGTGAATAGTTGTAAGAGATAAACATGATCCATCAAACAAACAAATTAGTCTGAACGAATGTGATGATGGAAAAGTTTTGATCTTCTTGATTTACAAAGTTTGGAGCCAAGACAAACATTGATCGTGTAAGTAATGAAATTGGTTAAGAAGTTTTTTGTTATAACACACTAGGGTCTTAATTGTGTTCGAAATCAACATTGTTTTTATATAAAAACCCAGAATATTTTTATTTCCAATTTTTTTAGTTGAAAATGCTAAATGAGGATAGATTTATGTATATAAGTGTGTAGTTGGGAATTCTTTTTGTTTTTTGTAGATATAATCATGCTTTCAGTTGCATTTAATGGGGTTCTGCTGAATTTATGATGCAGGTGGGTAATGGATATTCCCGTATTTACTATGGTGGGTGAGTGGAGATGCAAAGAAGAAGAATGGAAATTTGAACCAGAGGAAGGCAGGTTTGGTCGTTGTGTACGTGTTAAGGAAAACATGACGTACACGGAATTTGTACGTACATTATGCGAGGTTTTCAGTTTGAAGTCTACCGAATGCAATCCAATAATTAGTTAGTGATTGCCGGGAAAGATGTCAGTGATGATAGAAAGTAAACGCCCTCCTGTCTACATTGACAATCAAATGAGCCTGGATACCTTCTTTTTGATTCGTGGTGGGGATCCTAGTGTCACCTTGTTTGTCTCTTTCATTTCAACCGTCAAGGCACTCGGAAATACTGTCCCTAGGACCGATGGTGACGATGGTGAGAGTTACCGTGTGTGTGGGAGTGCAACGACACCAAATCCCATCGTAGCGGCTTCAAATGTATATGAAAATAATGAGGCCGTAGAGGAGCAAGACGACGTTGAATACGATATAACAGATGAGGATGAAGAAGAGGAGGAGGAAAATGAAGATGGTGCTAGGTATGATGATTATCAGGGTGATGATGGATCTATGGGGGGAAGTACCCTCGATCCTACTATAGACGGTAGTGAAGGCAGTGGCGAAGATTACGATTACAACAAGTGGAACGATGTAATTGTTGAAGAATATGGAATAGGGAATGTTGAGGAGGACGTCATTCTCACTCAACAAACGGTTCAACATCCAGGGAAATTCAGTCGTCTATTGGCAGAGTGTACGTACACAAGTCATCGTGTACCTGGCGGAGATAACTTTTCTCATTTGGGTGACAGTACACCAACCGTGACTCCAACACGTACGTGTCAACATGGTTTGTACCAATGTACGTACACTAGAGACTGTGTACAAGATACATGCTGCGAAAGTGATTTTGTTACGTACACGGATACCAATATTAATGGTATAGACAAAGTCACTGGGGATGATGTTCTCGAGTGTGGTATTAGAGCTTCAGCAAGTGGGTCACTGAATGATCATCGGCTAGTTACCGCAGTTGAGGCTTACGAAGTGTATTGTTTCTTAAACTATATAAAGTTATTGTTCTTTTCAAATAAAACTATGAATAATAAAATATATGCTACTTGTACGTACAGTTATACGCCATTATTAAAATATATTGTCTGTGTACGTTTTACTAGTTTAATCAGCTATGTACGTATTTAGTGTACGTACACCAGAGACAAAGTCTTTCATACTTGTTGAAATATACTAAGTGGTCGTATGTTTTACTAGTTTAATCGGCTATGTACGTAATATTAGTCTTACGCTATGTACTTTTTTAGTGTACGTACACCAGAGACAAAGTCTTTCATACTTCTTGAAATATACTAAGTGGTCGTACGTTTTACTAGTTTAATCCGCTATGTACAAAACCAGTGTACGTACACAAAACCATACGTATTTCATACATGTTGTCAGCAAACAACAAAAAGTTCATTCATTCATAATATAACTGCCTGAAAAAAGGGAATACAATGCATAAGACAAACAGAGTAGAGTAGATTACGAAGAAATAAACTAAAGAGTAGAGCCAACTTAATCGACTCACTCGATCAATGAACGAAAGAAGGATGTTGAACTTATCAACAAACTTAATCCGCAGATTCAAATAGGCCTAAGAGACTCACTCACTTAAGACTAATGAATAAACGACAAAGACTCGAACTTTGACAAGAAGAAAATGTTTCTTATTACTTTAAAATTGATCAAGGGTGGTTTTTACAAAGAAATGACTTGAGCTTATATAGGCTCGACTCTAGGATTGGTACAACAGTCTAATGACTCAAAATAGGAAAGCAATACACGAAATAAATCAAAGAAATCAAGTGGAGATGTGCCTTGAAAGAATATAGCCGTTAGGCTTTGAATGCTTAGGCCAAAAGGAGTAATTCGTGGGCTCTTGTATCTTGACAGCTTCTGGATGATTCCATGTCTTATTAATCTTCTAATAACTCCCTTAAGTCGCACCAAATCAGAAGATAGACGTTGAGGTTGGGCTTTGAATGCTCTCGGGTCCATATATGGTAACTCTTGGTGTATGATTAGGAAAGATTAAATCCACTTGATCCAAGGGCTGAGAATGAAGCTTGAGGTGATATTAGGAGTCTCTAGTTGTAATAGAAACTCTCCTGGACGCCAAAGTTTGGTTTGCAAGTAATTAAACCCGTCAGCTTCCAAATAAGGCAAGCTGAGCATCATCTGGTTTAGAAAATTAATATCTTCTAAACCAAAATCGGTATTGACTTGAATACAATTCGAAAAGCTCCTCTGATGAGTCAAGAGTGTACGAAAATTCACTTTGTAGCTTAAAGCCTTCTGGTTTGGTCGGAATCCTCCAATAACTGCACGTAGGTCCAAACCGAGTTCGTTGGGGATCATCCGGTTTGAAAATTGAATAACTCCTTCGTGTGAACTCCGTTTGGGCTGATTCTTCTTCGTGGTTGTCGGTAGTTGAGCTGAGAATGTATTCCAAGTGATCTCTTGGCAGGAGGAATTGATCTTGGCCTTCGTATGGACTGAAAAATGCTGAGGGGTCTTCTCGGGTAGGCTGAATTGGCTTTGTCCTGAAGTTTTGGATAAAAATTGGTTAAAATTCCCACTTGGCTGCTCCTGGGTTGTTTTTTCTCGCCCATAATCTTCTCCATGGTTGGTTCTTGGGTTGATGACTGCATCAGATCTCCTCGGCTACCTTCAACCAGTTTTGGTGGAGAAGTGGGTCTGCAAAGGATGGGATAAGTATTGCCCGCAGACCAATCCACCTTAACTTGATACTCCACTAGAGGTGCATCAGGAGAATCAGACTCTCTAGCAGCAAATGTGATGTAGTATGTTGTCCTGCCCCCTGGGTTGAAATTAGCCCTCAAAACATGCTCCAACTTCACATTGAATCCCTCAAAACAAGAGACAATAATGGCTCATCTCATATTGCCTAGGACTCTCAAAGTCAAACTAGAGATGTTACCTTTCGTTTGTTATATTTGTCAAGACACAGAGATGTCATGTTTGCTAAAAACTGACGAACGGTCAAACCTTCCTCAAGGTCATCGTCCAGACCAGGGACTGTAGCAATTCCAGCCCAGATGTAAGGTGGGAATTTGTCAGTTGCCTCAAAAAAACCCTAAAACCAAAACAAAAAATTTAACTACAACAATGTTACTTGATTTTATATGACCCAATCAATAAAAGACTCAAAATTCGATACGTATAGAGATGAAAAGGATGATCATACTTTGGTTTCGATGACCGTGCGCTTGTAAAAACGGGCCCTCTTCTCAAAATCTTTGTCGATATACTCCTTCTGATCATCACAGGAATGATATTCCAGACCATCGAAGCTATCCTTATCCCATTCGGAATCACTATCATCGTCGACACCTTCTATGTCGCCTTCGTTTTCACTGAGATCCTCTAGGATGGGGGTTTCAACCTTGCGTTTCCCCAGCATAGAAGATTCATCGCCCGTGGAAATTTCCTTGTACTCCGTCGATTGGGTTTCGCTTGAAGATCCATCCTTGGCCTCGCCGTCGCTTGATTTGGGAGCCATCTCGATTATTGAGTAAACCCTAGATTCCCCTTTCAATTCAATTTGGAATTTTTGTTTTCTAACAAGAAGCCAAAGTATGGCTCAACCAAAAGTAACTGTGCTGTTTGGTTTAATTCATTAGGGGTATTTTCGTCATAATAAGCCTTAACTGTCAAACCATGAGAATGAAATCTCAGTTTGCCAAACGCTGAGAGTAAATCTTTTTTTCATTGGAAACGTGAAAATTTCTTTAATAATAAATAGTTAATTATCTTTAAAAATAGATCTTGTCTTGTCCAGACAACAAGAAGCCAAGCCCATTAATTCTCCTTAAGCTTCTTCATCCGTCGAGTTCACAGTCTGCTGATTTGCAGGCTTCATGATCCTCACAGGTAGCTTGAGATGAAGAGATTTGATCTGCAAGTGCGGTCAGATTTAACTTGATCCTTTTATTCTCTGCAAGTGGTTTCAAGACGCCAAAACCCCGGCCACACTGTATAATTTATGAGCTCTGACTCTGGCCCGTGCATCTCGTCTCCTCCTCATTAGCAGCAATCTTGCGTTTTTTTGGTATAAAATCTGAACTCTGATTCTGACCCACGAGAGTGAAGAGTCCCGTATCCTCATCGTAGCTTCTTCTAACTATAGCAAAGCGATCAAAATCAGCCTTACCAAGGCGAGCCTTGTACAAGTCCTTGTACCTAATGTAGAAAATTGCATTTCTGGCATAGAGTCCCTCTGCATCAATGGCCACGTTGACAATCTCCAAGTTGGAGAGACCAAAATCACTAGCTTCCCTGTTCCTATCAGTCGTGGCAACAACAAGTTCCAAATATAGACGAATCCAGTCATTATTGTCTTGGAGCTCTGAATCCTTCAGCTGACCAAAAAAAAAAGCAAAACATCTGTTGAGAATTCAGAGGCTCAAAAGACTTAAACTTTCTAGAGCATGAACCTCATACAACCAAGACTAAAGTAGTTTGGTGCAAAAACGGATTTGTTAAAACATAGAGGCTTTTGTTGCAGCAAGAAAACAGAGCAGAGAGATATTAGAGATGAGAATAGAGAAGAAGGGAGCACACACACCTTTAACGAGTTCAGCAGTGTCAATGTGACACTACCTACATCTCGCCGAGACCTTGTCTCGGAATCCACTAGAAATGAACAAAGATACAAGAGATATTACAATGTGAAATCACCTGCTTGCTAACACACTAATACTCTGTATCGCACCCTTGTTCTAATGAGAAAACCCACCCCAAAGCTAATGCTTTCTATGTGTTCTTCTCTCACCCTCTTTCTACATTGTGTGCTGCTACCATCTCTCTCACGTCCCCAACTACTTAAATACAAGGAGACATCCTTAAACCTAGTGCACAAGATGACAAAACACAAAGGCTCCTCTTTGTGGTCCCAAAAGTAACTTAACCCAATATTAACTTGACTAGAGTCAAAACCTTAGTTACTTTTGATCTTCATTTGATTGTAAACAAGTTCTCATCTTTACAATCTCCACCTGAGAACATGTTGATCAATCCTAAACCAGCCTGCACTTAGCTTGAAGAGAGAGATTTTGAACCCTGAACCTTGGATTCCAGTCTTGGCTCTGAGTATTATTACTCAGCCTTGATACTTCCTACATTAAACTTACATTCAATACACTTCAGCTGTAACTACTCACACAGCTGAACCTGAGCCATCAACACATCTTTAGATCACGAGTTGTGAAAAACCAGCTTCAATGCCATCTTGCATTAAGCTCAACTCTTCTATGATCACCTTCCCTGATGCATTCAACACCTGAATACTTGATATCACCGCTCAGAAAACTCCATTAACAAGTCAAGAGAACACTTCCAGCTTGTTAAACACAATAGAGCACTCCATAAGCTTCACCATGTATGAGCACAACAATCACACAGTTTCGTCCATGGCCTCTGTTAAGCACCATAAACCTGTATCAGTGATTGTATTCATCCTTTTCCGTTCTGCAAACCTGATTCCTTTGTCGACTACTTGATTCATCTCATGTGCACTGAGCCTTGAATTAAATCTTTTTCTGAATCTTATGCAGAATCTGAATCATCTTAGCTTCAGCTTTGAAGCTCTTGATTCACCATTGCAGACAATCTCATCAGCCCGTTAAGAACCACTGAAACCTGAGATTACTTTTACAACAACCTGTTTCAAAACACCCGGAACTTGAACATATAGCATATTCAATCTCTCTGTTAAAACAGGACATCACCAGCAGATTTTAACCACTACTAGTTATCTTTAACTCTGTCTCATATCAAGAAACCCTTGTGATATCCTTGAGACACGTCCATACAACAACTTACACATCAACTCTTGAATTCAGATGTACTTTCTACTGTAGTACAGTCCTGCAAAACCTGCGGACCTCCACCAAACGACTTGAACCTTGCACCATCCAATTTTCAGACTTAACCAAAGTCTTTTTCTTCTTTATCATGATATGATACTTGAAGATACTCCACTTGAATGGCCTGGAAGTATCTTTCTCTGAGAGGATACTTACATATACTCCCCTTTGATGCAGACAACCAAAAAAAAAAAAAAAAACTCCTTAGTTGTTGTCTTCCAAATGCATTCTCTGCATTTACATCCTTTTTAGGATTCCTTTTCAGGTACCAATACTAGCCATGAGATGGGTTGTTTATCAAGCTTGATATACAACACTTTCACATTCCCGAAGTGAACAGCCTTGAGACAACTCCTGCAACACTCGCACTTGTCTCCTTTCAGTTTCTCCTTTAGAGAACTCACTGAACCACTTCAATGTCTCCATCTATGTTTACATCTTAAGGTCTTCTGAAAAGCTTTCAGAAACCTGCAACTCCTTCATAGAAGCCTGCAGCTCTGCTTCTGAATATCATCACCAACAATCAGCTTCAAACCAAAAAATTGTAACCAGCCTTGTACCCTCAGACTATAACCTTCTTTGAGCTGAAAACCCGTTGATAATAAACTATTCTTGACTTGTTTTCTTATTAGCACACTGAACTTCCATGAATCTGATAAACTAGTGAGTTACACAGCCCTTTCACTCTTTTATCTTCAGCTAACCTTCTGAGACAACATCCACAAACATAGCTCCACCATGAAAAAAAAATATCCATAAGGATATGCATTGCTCCTTTTGTAGCAACAATACTCCACCTGGAACTATAACCCTTGGATGCACTTTGTCTCTATAAGCTGAGCTTCACCAATCTGAAATAAAGCTACTCTTCACTATATCTTGGATTCATTTCCACGTTCTTATGAATCAGAATGATTTACCATGATTTCTTGCTTGAGAAAGTGTGTCAAAAAACCATGAGACACATCTTCTTTCTTCATGCAGCCACCTCATCTGATCCACTTTTACCCAAAGAACACCAAGAACCTTTCTCTATTTCCAGCAGCCTTGTCATCTCTAGAGCATTCTCCAAAATCTGATAATGCAACAACTTAGGCTGAAACACCATCAAACCAAACCTCAATCCCAGAAATCAAATCTTGTACTTCCTACAGCCAATTCCACTATATACTTATCTTGCACCGCTGTTCAAACGAACAGGACACGCCGCCTAACACCCCTTGATGCCAAACACCCTCCCGGTGTCTAACACCCTCTCGGCTAAGCAGACTTTCGACACAAAAAATACTATAGCCAAATGCATACCATCAGATACTTCTTTATCGCTTGAAGATCTGATTCAAACACAAGACAACCACGGAGAATACGTTGCTCCACCCGAGATAAGAACTCCTTGTTCTTTAAGCAAAATCACCATGTGTTATGCCAAACACAAATTTGCATAGAACATCAATCTTTTATGCTGCCACTACTTTGTCAAGAGAATTCGTTCTCAAGAACAACAACCACAAATTGTCCAGCTTACACCAAACAACATGCTTACAAACCACGCTGCATTCCCTCTGAAAATAGCAGCCTTGTAGCTTCACGTTCTCTGATGATCCACAACCCGTAGACTCTTTCATTCACAAGAACTGAAAACTACACACAGAGATAAGCCTGCAACCGAAACCCCTTTCAAAACTCAGCCAAACCATTGAAGTGCACACCTCGAGACTTCCTGTTTTTATCAGCTTATACTGATAATAACACTGACATACCAACAACTTTTCAGTGCTACAGCACATCTTCTCGAATATAGAACAATAACATCTTTTGTTGTTCCAACAAACTTGTTCCTGTTCTAGCAAACTTCATTCTCTGATTCACCCAATTCTGATATGCAAAACCCCTTTTAGAGAATCCAAAAAATCTTACTGATACTCCACAGCCTAATGCACATAAAATTCAAGCTTCTAAGGCGTCCCTCAATTCCATGAATTTTATGAGTTTCCGAGGCTGCGGTTACAACAGTAATCAAACACCACCTGCAACTGATTTTACCACACAAACGTTGACCTGAAAAATAACCTGAAACCATCACTGAATCTTGGCCAACCTCTTGCAAAATCAATACACTGCCTTTGTGTTCACCAGCTTTCAACTCCTATAAACCTGCAGAACTTGAGCAAATCTGAAACTTCAATACAGAGCATCACAAACACCTTGTAACTGCAGCGGAATTAGACTTGAAATTTCCCATAATTTGAGTCTTGAAGTTTATGTTTTGATTCCTACATAAACTCTGATCGGTTTTTCAGCAGTGATCAAGAAGACCATCTTTGATCACGTATTTCTTTCATTCATCTCTGAATTTTCTTTGTGCTAGCAACATGTTGACTTGTGAGTGATTTTAAATCCTTCTCACTATGTTGCAGCTTCTAGTACCCTTTAAGAACTTAGAGGAAACCTGATTTCATGACCTATAAATCACCTCACTTGATTCAAAACTTCTACTATGAATCTCTCCTTATGGTACAGCTTGTTAACATCTCACTTTCACACTCAACTACAAACCATAACCTGAGCTTTTGCAGCAACCTCTGTGACAGTCTTTGTAGCTATCTCTGTAACTGTCGTTGGCTCGGCAACAGCTCTGAAATAGTCTCTAGAGTTACCTCTGTTACTTCTTCTCCCGTTTCAACAAGAACTACCACTGTGACTGCAACTAGAAAACCTGCAACTTTTGCTTCTTTGAGATGCTGCGAATGAGATGCTCTAGTATCACCGAATTGAGTCTTATAACTCCTTCTCCTCTAGTTCATGCTCTTCACTAAGAGACTCAGCTTGCTTTTCCAACCAGAGACAGTCATGTCTCCACAATATTTCTCAACACCTGAGAAAAAACCCAACAGTGCTCCACCAAGAAAGAGTTTTATGATTTCTTTCTCTCTTCAACACTGTTTACCAAGAGCTTATCTTTGATTCTTGCACCTGAGACGCTTCTTGTCTCTGCACAACCAAGCTCTCCACAGAAAGGTCATGGATGCTTCAAGCAAAGGAGCCTTGCTGCTCTAGCTTTCCAAAGATCCAACCTTTTTCACCTTTCTTCACTCTCCTTCTTTCTCTAGATCTTTTCTCTCTTAGATCTGAATCTTCTTTCTCTCTTTTTGCTTCTACTTCTCTTAGATCTGAGCCTTTCCTTCTTGAAATCTCAGTTATCTTCAACGCTTCACTCATGCTTAGACACCAGCCATGAGTTTCTCTTTCCACAAAGCAACGTTTCCACAAGCACCAAACTTTTCTACTTCTCTTCTTGATAAAACATGATTCTTTGGCTTGGAGAACCACAAAACAAAGAACCTAGGCTCTGATACCACTTGTTGAGAATTCAGAGGCTCAAAAGACTTAAACTTTCTAGAGCATGAACCTCATACAACCAAGACTAAAGTAGTTTGGTGCAAAAACGGATTTGTTAAAACATAGAGGCTTTTGTTGGAAAACAGAGCAGAGAGATATTAGAGATGAGAATAGAGAAGAAGGGAGCACACACACGTTTAACGAGTTCAGCAGTGTCAATGTGACACTACCTACATCTCGCCGAGACCTTGTCTCGGAATCCACTAGAAATGAACAAAGATACAAGAGATATTACAATGTGAAATCACCTGCTTGCTAACACACTAATACTCTGTATCGCACCCTTGTTCTAATGAGAAAACCCACCCCAAAGCTAATGCCTTCTATGTGGTCTTCTCTCACCCTCTTTCTACATTGTGTGCTGCTACCATCTCTCTCACGTCCCCAACTACTTAAATACAAGGAGATATCCTTAAACCTAGTGCACAAGATGACAAAACACAAAGGCTCCTCTTTGTGGTCCCAAAAGTAACTTAACCCAATCTTAACTTGACTAGAGTCAAAACCTTAGTTACTTTTGATCTTCATTTGATTGTAAACAAGTTCTCATCTTTACAATCTCCACCTGAGAACATGTTGATCAATCCTAAACCAGCCTGCACTTAGCTTGAAGAGAGAGATTTTGAACCCTGAACCTTGGATTCCAGTCTTGGCTCTGAGTATTATTACTCAGCCTTGATACTTCCTGCATTAAACTTACATTCAATACACTTCAGCTGTAACTACTCACACAGCTGAACCTGAGCCATCAACACATCTTTAGATCACGAGTTGTGAAAAACCAGCTTCAATGCCATCTTGCATTAAGCTCAACTCTTCTATGATCACCTTCCCTGATGCATTCAACACCTGAATACTTGATATCACCGCTCAGAAAACTCCATTAACAAGTCAAGAGAACACTTCCAGCTTGTTAAACACAACAGAGCACTCCATAAGCTTCACCATGTATGAGCACAACAATCACACAGTTTCGTCCATGGCCTCTGTTAAGCACCATAAACCTGTATCAGTGATTGTATTCATCCTTTTCCGTTCTGCAAACCTGATTCCTTTGTCGACTACTTGATTCATCTCATGTGCACTGAGCCTTGAATCAAATCTTTTTCTGAATCTTATGCAGAATCTGAATCATCTTAGCTTCAGCTTTGAAGCTCTTGATTCACCATTGCAGACAATCTCATCAGCCCGTTAAGAACCACTGAAACCTGAGATTACTTTTACAACAACCTGTTTCAAAACACCCGGAACTTGAACATATAGCATATTCAATCTCTCTGTTAAAACAGGACATCACCAGCAGATTTTAACCACTACTAGTTATCTTTAACTCTGTCTCATATCAAGAAACCCTTGTGATATCCTTGAGACACGTCCATACAACAACTTACACATCAACTCTTGAATTCAGATGTACTTTCTACTGTAGTACAGTCCTGCAAAACCTGCGGACCTCCACCAAACGACTTGAACCTTGCACCATCCAATTTTCAGACTTAACCAAAGTCTTTTTCTTCTTTATCATGATATGATACTTGAAGATACTCCACTTGAATGGCCTGGAAGTATCTTTCTCTGAGAGGATACTTACATATACTCCCCTTTGATGCAGACAACCAAAAAAAAAAAAAAAAACTCCTTAGTTGTTGTCTTCCAAATGCATTCTCTGCATTTACATCCTTTTTAGGATTCCTTTTCAGGTACCAATACTAGCCATGAGATGGGTTGTTTATCAAGCTTGATATACAACACTTTCACATTCCCGAAGTGAACAGCCTTGAGACAACTCCTGCAACACTCGCACTTGTCTCCTTTCAGTTTCTCCTTTAGAGAACTCACTGAACCACTTCAATGTCTCCATCTATGTTTACATCTTAAGGTCTTCTGAAAAGCTTTCAGAAACCTGCAACTCCTT
The DNA here is from genome assembly GCA_019202795.1 of Arabidopsis thaliana x Arabidopsis arenosa. Lineage (NCBI taxonomy): Eukaryota > Viridiplantae > Streptophyta > Magnoliopsida > Brassicales > Brassicaceae > Arabidopsis > Arabidopsis thaliana x Arabidopsis arenosa. The sequence goes on along the minus strand of CM032920.1, from coordinate 11,191,023 downwards.
CATAGAAGCCTGCAGCTCTGCTTCTGAATATCATCACCAACAATCATCTTCAAACCAAAAAATTGTAACCAGCCTTGTACCCTCAGACTATAACCTTCTTTGAGCTGAAAACCCGTTGATAATAAACTATTCTTGACTTGTAATTAACTTAAGCTTCTTTTGAATCTAGTAATTAACTCAAGCTTCTCTTGAATCTAGTAATTAATTCAAGCTTCTCTTGAATCCAATTAGAGATTTCAAAGAAATTGGAAGCGGAGATGGAGAATCTCGTAAAGCTTTCATCAGTGACGATTTGGAAGCAACCTTTTTTTTATGGATAAATGAAAGTCATCAAAGAAGAAAGCTTAACAAATTTGACAAAAAAAAGCATAACCAATAAAATTATGGCTAATAAAAATTTTGGTCGGTTCGTAAACTGACGGTGACGGTAATTTTCTTGCTTTCAAAAATTTATAAGTCGGTTTAGATTGTGACTTTATTAAACCGACGTTTCCCAACGTTTTTCTTGTATATAGATATTGAGTTTTTTTTTTAATTGGGTTTCTATTATCTACTAAAATTCAGTTGTAATGGGTCAAATCCCTTAATTCCTATCTGGGTTGGGGCTGTATACATATATTTTTAAAAATATAAATAGCAAGCTTTTTAATAATAAAGAAAAAGTAAGAGAGATAATGATGTGGAACCGAGGAGAGTTATCATTGGCTGAGAAATCTGAGCTGTATTAATCGAAATGTTTTCATTGGATGAAGATTTTAATGATGTGTCAAGGTGAGAAGAGCTTAAAAAGCTGATGTGTCAACGCAGGAGAGAAACCTATTGTTATTATTGTAGTGATTCTAATTTATCATTTAAATTTTTAATCTAACTCTGAGATTGAGTCAAGGAACCATCTTCTGCTCACTTGTATCTACTCTCAAGCTATCTGGCGAAGTGTCCTCTCTAGACTTGATCCAAACAGGACGTTGCTCCTCTTGTGGGCTGAGCTTTCTTTCATGGGTAAGAGTCTCCTCTAAGCAAGCTTCGCCTATCCTCAGAAAACTCGCAGCTCAAGCAACAATCTACCACATTTGAAAGCAACGAAACAACATCGTCCACAATCATGTTGTAATCCCATCTGCCACTATTTTCTTGCTTCTTGATAGAGAAATTCGAAACATCATCTCTACAAGACGTCACAGGAAACGCTTCCGCAGCTTGATGCAGTTATGGTTAATATGATCATGCCGATTTGTGTTTTCCCAAATTGATTATGTCGATTTTTTTCTATATTTTAAACTTATTTAAAATTAGGGCAATTAGAACTAGTTAGTGCTTTATTTGTAAATTTAGTTAAGGATAGAGGAATGAGGTGTTATAACGGGTGTTAATTTAATTATTTAAAATAGTTTTATAATGGTTTCGGAAATGAATCTAATTATTTAAAATAAATTTATACCTTAATGACAAAACACTACTACAAAAATAAGATAAAAATCAAACTTTTCAGCTTTTCTACAAGAAATATAATTTTCTAAATTATTACATACGTATTCTTTATATATTAAAAATGGGTTTTTAATTCTGATGTGACAAAATATTTGTATCAGCACTTTATATAAAATTAGTTTGCATCAAATATACAAAATAAACAATGAAAAACACTATATTTTTAGCGATAAAAACTGATACACTTGAAGAACTAATTTTTAAGAATGAGTTAATTTGATCATTTTTGCAAAAAAAATATAATAATAACATTATTCTGAAATGAGTATTTTAGCTTACATGTCCAACATAAAGAGCTCCCATAGCATTTTTATTATTTATTAACTAGTAAATATATTTTGGTTATGTAGGTATAAAATAATGTTTAATTAGCAAGCAGTAGTATTACATACACAAGTACTAGGATTATTATATCCTAAACACTCACATCCAAAAACTTGTTTTTTTCTCTCTTTAAAAGCTGCTACGCATGCATCACTTCTTATCTTGCTTGTGGTACCAATAGGACAAGATCGATCATACCATTCATCACTCACCCTGCACACCTTTTTTGGCACCCGAGCATCCATCTCTATCATTTTATATAAAACCACAAGACATTTAGATAAACAATTGGAGATACAACAAATTTTAATTACTATAACCATGTTTTAGACCTAATTCCTTCTTCTTCTTTTTTTTTTTTTTATTATTATAGAAACCTCTTTCCTTTTTTCTTCGATTCAAGTAATTTTTTCGCAGTTAATTTTTCAGCTTTCCACAACTAACCAGTTAAAAGTTTAAAACTAATTAAACATAAGCTGATTTAATTTATTACCTTGAAAATGACCCAAAACAAATAACATGATAACACAAGAAAATGTGAACAATGTAGCCGATCTCATAACTTATAAATGCTGTATAAAATTATCTCTTGATGTATGAATACGTAAAGTCATATTTTGTCTTAATCTCGTAACAATCATATATATACCCAAACACATGATAAAAATAGTTGAATCTACGGATTGTCAAAAAAAAAAAAGTTGAATCTACTAATAGATAACGGTGGGGCTAAGTCAAACCTTTATTTGCGACTATATGTAACCAAATTAGTAAATAATCCATTAAAATGCAAACAATGCATATTGACAAGAGACGAGTAGTAAGAAGAGGTTAGGGGTGCATGAGACTCCTATAAAAATTAATATATAACTATTTATAGTGTAAATTTGATTGAATTAGTAAATTATTTGGTGAAAATTAATTAGGTTTTGATCCCAATATATTTTGTTTACAAACTTCATATGCATCTACTAATTCATATAATTACATCTATTATTATAGTATTTTAATAATATTTTTTATATTAATATTTTTTATTATGGCCTTCATTTCTAACGACGACATTTTTGAGACACAACATATATATGTAGAACTTCTTTCCTTTCTTTCTTAATTGCAGTACTATTTTCGCAATCAAAGTTCCAAACTTTTTTAACTAACCAATCAAATCTGAACACAAGCTAATATATTATTTTGAACCTGACTCAAAACGAGTAATATGATAACACACGAAAACATGGACAACGTAGCATATCTCATGACTTAGAAATAATATACAAATGTATCTTTTGATGTATGCCTTAAGATATATGTTGCCTTAATCTCGTAATAGAATACTACATTTTTTCAAACATTGATAGTAAATATATCTAAACACACGAAATAGCTCTTGGGTTAATGTTTTAGGAAAAACGTTATTACAAAACTGCCAATAAAAGATGTTGTCACGTCAGCGAAAGAAAGTGTTGTAAACATCAAGTCTGTCGCTATAATGACGACAAATATAATATAATTTGGTAGATTTGCACGGTAGAATTAGTAAAATGATTGAGATACGTGGTAGAGTTATTAGGCACTAGAGTTTATTGATAGAGTTACTTATAGTAGTAGCAGAGTAAGTTGGAAACATAGTTAAATGACAGAGTATGATGACATTACGTTTCCTCACATAGCACCGTGACAGATATAACGTAATGTGGTGGCAGAGTTAAAGGATAGAAAAAAAGAATTAAGTTATGCAACAGAGTAACATGTAATAGCAGCAGACTAAATAAGCGATATAGAGTTACTTGACAGACAAATCGAAATAAGTCTGTCATAACGTGGATTAAGTAACTCTATCATAACGTGGCAGAGTTACGGTTTACTCATATAGCACCCAATATTTTATTTATCAGCGCATAGTTGTTAGAGTTAGGTAGTATGTGGTGATAGATTTATAAGAAATTATTAGCGATTAGACTTAAGTAGCGCGAACATGACATTATGAAGTGTAGATTTTACCCTTAAAAAAAATTTATATGTTATCCAAACAAATTTGAATCAAGTAAATTGTGACAAGTTACATTGTTTTGTTGGACAAACGAAGTAAAAAAACAATACATCTTATGTGATTTCCTTAATCACAAACATCCATTTATCCCAAAAGAATTATGATACACTACCACAAGTATTTAGAGTAGAGTATTTAGAGTATATGTACATAGTAAAAACGTTGATTGATTGTTTGTTTGGATAAATTTGCTTAGAGGATTACATACAAAAACTAGAGTGATTACCCTAATTATGTTTCTTTTTCGTAAAATATTTAGATATAATTAGAAGTAGAAAGGATTACTCATCATACCATTACATATTACTTGGAAATCCAAAAAATAGTTAAAATTTAGAAAGTATTAGGTCAAAAGACATCCAAAGTTTCAAAGATACCACAAAACACAAGTTTTAAAGACACCAAAAGAACCCCGAAATTTAAATCTGTTTCAAATTACAATCTTCTGCTTCTTCTTCTCTGCAAAGATTGTATCAAAAAACACCACAAAGCCTGAAATAAAATGAACAACAAGACTTTTAATTCAATGAAATAAAATGAAATTTGAATCACAGAGAATAGAACTGGAGAAAGGAGAAAAAAACCTGAATAGATCATCTAGAGTCCATCACCATCTCCTTAACAAACCGTGAGTAAGCTTAATTTCCTTCGATTTGCAATGGTTCGAAAGAGAGAATTTTTGTCTGCTCTGTCTTTGAGTAAGAGAGAACAAACTAGGGTTTTTAGGTTTCGGCGCAGAGAAGAATATATAAGAGGCTAAGAGAGACTTTGGGTTAGGTTTATAGTGGGCTATTAGGCTTGGGTAGTTAGGTTTAGGATTAGATGGGTTTGGGACTTTGGGTTATATAAATATAGGTTAGTGGGCTATATTTTTCGGGTATCCGAATGGATATCGGTTCCTATCCGAACCGAACCGATACCCATAGATCTTTGATTCAAGATCCAATCGATAATCAATCAAAACCAAACAATGTTGATGGTGTACCTTTAACATGACTTGCAAAGATAAAGCAAGTTAATTTGTTGTTTAAAATTATTTTTTGTCACTTTAAAAGTATTTTGAGGTGACTTTACAACCACAAATATCTAATTTTATTCTTAGCAACCAATAATTGTTCATATAATTTTCTAAATTATTACATACATATTCTTTATATATTAAAAATGGTTTTTTAATTCTGATGTGACAAAATATTTGTATCAGAACTTTATATAAAATTAGTTTGCATCAAATATACAAAATAAACAATGAAAAACACTATATTTTTAGTGATAAAAACTGATACACTTGAAGAACTAATTTTTAAGAATGAGTTAATTTGATCATTTTTGCAAAAAATAAAAATAATAATAACATTATTCTGAAATGAGTATTTTAGCTTACATGTCAAACATAAAGAGCTCCCATAGCATTTTTATTATTTATTAACTAGTAAATATATTTTGGTTATGTAGGTATAAAATAATGTTTAATTAGCAAGCAGTAGTATTACATACACAAGTACTAGGATTATTATATCCTAAACACTCACATCCAAAAACTTGTTTTTTTCTCTCTTTAAAAGCTGCTACGCATGCATCACTTCTTATCTTGCTTGTGGTACCAATAGGACAAGATCGATCATACCATTCATCACTCACCCTGCACACCTTTTTTGGCACCCGAGCATCCATCTCTATCATTTTATATAAAACCACAAGACATTTAGATAAACAATTGGAGATACAACAAATTTTAATTACTATAACCATGTTTTAGACCTAATTCCTTCTTCTTCTTTTTTTTTTTTTTTATTATTATAGAAACCTCTTTCCTTTTTTCTTCGATTCAAGTAATTTTTTCGCAGTTAATTTTTCAGCTTTCCACAACTAACCAGTTAAAAGTTTAAAACTAATTAAACATAAGCTGATTTAATTTATTACCTTGAAAATGACCCAAAACAAATAACATGATAACACAAGAAAATGTGAACAATGTAGCAGATCTCATAACTTATAAATGCTGTATAAAATTATATCTTGATGTATGAATACGTAAAGTCATATTTTGTCTTAATCTCGTAACAATCATATATATACCCAAACACATGATAAAAATAGTTGAATCTACTAATAGACAACGGTGGGGCTAAGTCAAACCTTTATTTGCGACTATATGTAACCAAATTAGTAAATAATCCATTAAAATGCAAACAATGCTTATTGACAAGAGACGAGTAGTAAGAAGAGGTTAGGGGTGTCATGAGACTCCTATAAAAATTAATATATAACTATTTATAGTGTAAATTTGATTGAATTTCGTAAATTATTAGTGAAAATTAGGTTTTGATCCCAATAAATTTTGTTTACAAACTTCATATGCATCTACTAATTCATATATTTTTCATCTATTATTATAGTATTTTAAATAATATTTGTTTTTTTATTAATATTTTTTATAATTATGACCTCCATTTCTAAACGACCAGACATTTTTGAGACACAACATATGTAGAACTTCTGTCCTATTTTTCTTAATTGCAATACTATTTTCGCAATCAAAGTTCCAAATTTTTTTTAACTAACCAATCAAATCTAAACACAAGCTAATATATTATTTTGAACCTGACTCAAAACGAGTAATATGATAACACACGAAAACATGGACAGCATAGCATATCTCATGACTTAGAAATAATATACAATGTACCGTTTGATGTATGCCTAAAGATATATTTTGCCTTAATCTCGTAATAGAATACTAGATCATCACCCGTACTACAGTACGGGTTAAATTTTATTTATTACAAAATTTATATATATTAAATATTTTAGAATAATGTTGTGATATATTATAATAGTAATTGAAAATATATAATTAGATTTTTGTCAGTCCCTATATATAATATTAGAATGAATATATTTTCTTTTTTTTAATTATACTCAATTATGGATATATTTTTTTAAGATATGAAAACTGAAAATAAAATTATTTTAATAAATTAATATGGTCTGAACAATGAGTTAATTTATATTAACAACCATAAAATGAGATTGCATATAATTCAGTTAGATCAAAAATCAAAATATTATAAATGAATCGCTTCTAAAACGTAGATTATTTTTAACTAATTAAGATAGTTAGCTATTATTTGGAATTAATTTAGGAAATTCTTTTTTCAATTTCTAATTCATTGGTTGTTGAAATAGAGATTTGTTTGAGGTAACTACGGAATTTACCAATTATTCGCGTAATCGAATATGTTATGAACATATATTTAGTATATAATATACCAAATTCAACCCGTGCGTGGAGTCTATATTTTTTTTTTAGAATCCTAATGAAAATATTGCGTGCACAATCTATTATTCGTTATTTCCAAAATTGCTTGCACAATCAAATTTTCAAATATTTTGTGGTGTCAACCTTATTTAATCTATCTGATCATATAATATTAACATGCCGTCTATTATAAGGATCATAATTTTATATCATATAATATATTACATTTAACCCTCCGCATACTATAACTATTTTAAATATATCTTTTTAGAAAATCAAATTAAAGTATTTATAAGTTTTTTTATCTTTTTAATCTATTAAATATTTATGATATTCATTAAAATATTAAATTAAACTATTTTTAAATGTTCCAAATTAAAATCTTTAAAAATATTTCTTGTAGTATATAAAATTATGAATTTCAAAAAAGAATTATATGAATTAAATAGAAATATTCAAACAGTTATAAGGATCATAACTCATTTGTTAATATAATATATTATATTTAACCCACTGCCTATTTTAAATATTTATTTTTAAAAAATCAAATTAGAGTATTTATTGATGATATTCTTTAAATATTGATGATATTCTTGAAAAATATCAAGTAAAACTAATTTTATATGTTGCAAAATAAAATATTTAAAAATCTTATTGTAGTATAAAAATAATACATTTCAAAAAATAAATGTATGAAATTGAATATAAATATTCAAATTCTGACCCGTTACTCAGTCGAAATTTTTGTTGAACTTATTTTTGGTTAAAAGAAATATATTACTCAAATGTGAATTTTTGACCCGTTCAATTTTTTTTTCATAGATTTAACAATTTATATTCGTTTTTAAAAATTCAAATCTTGGCATATGTAGAAAAAATTTACTTTTTTTTAATTATATGGATGATATGATGATTTATTTTCCATAAAAATAGAATTATATAAAGATGAGATGTGAAGTATAATGATTAATATCAAATTAATATGGTAAGTTAGATATCAAATCTTATATGTTCATTTTGATTGGTCATTCTTTTTTTTTAAGTTAATAATATATTTTCGTTTTTAATAATTAAATTAATTAAATTTCATAAATAAGTATTTGACTTGTTTATCCTTAATGAGCTAAATTAATTTACTCTTTATATTTTTTTATCTCTAATGGCATTCTAATGTAATAACTTACAAAGGGGAAGGTTATTAAAGGGTAATTATAAATTGTACTCCCCAAATAATAGTATAGGATTATATTTTTCAAATACTGATAGTAAATATATCCAAATACACGATAAAAATAAGAGAAAATCCCATAAACAAATCTCATTTACATATTTTTCCAATTAAAAAACCTCAAAAAAATATTTTGCTTTCATATAAAACCTTCGAGTCAGAATATTTTTCCAACTAAAACATTCAACATTTTTCATTTCCATATAAAACATCTAACTAATTAATATTTTTTTTCACTTTATTTTCTTCTTCTCTAGTTCATCTCTACGAATCAAATCATATGCGTGTATATTAACTAATGTCGCTCCAAAAAACTTTAGAATCATCTAAGTTACCAAAAAAAAAAACTTGATGTTCAACATTCTGGTTAAGTTTTTTTTTTATGAAAAATATGTATATTTAGCATTACCATCAAGCATGCTATCATCAGGTGCTCCGTCTAGGCTTAGATGTTGTAATTTTCTTGAATTATCAACAGTCTGAATATAGACTCATGTTCACTTGGCTTCTCCATGGAAACACATCTGGTTGATGTTGTTAATTCTTCAACGAGTCCAACACTAGTATGAACACAAAAGCATAAAGTGAATATCAAAGAATGAGCGTTTGAATTCTGGTAAGGCAGACATTGTTACCTATTATTTAGAGGATTTTGATATATAGGGGCAAGCAAGCCACCAAAACCATCAGTTGCGACCTAAGTATATAAAAAACAAAAACATGAACTTAACGTCTAGAAAGCCACATTAAAATGAAATAAGATCAACATACACAAACCTTAAACTTCATTCTCCTTTTCTTGATCTGAATCCACTTTTATTAGTGGTTGGGAACCCATTTCAACATATACAGAGTAGAAACCATGTAGGGCTTCGTTCTACACCAATTTGAATGACCTTTTTTTACGGCACCAACCAAAGTTAGCATTATTTCAACATTGACAGCAATGTATCCACCATTACCAAATTCCACTCTGTTACTACTTTTGAAAACTGTCACCTTTACCCCATGGATTATTGTGAAATCAATGATAATTAACCCATGCATATCCTTGCAATATTTAGCGCATGATTCTGAGCCATTGTAATTGTATATCTCACCATCATCGGTTTTTCAATGCTTATTCCAACCTTCAAAGCATAATAATTTTGCACCATCATAGTAGATGTACTTTACAAGTTGAAACTAAGTTGTGCGGGAGACTTGATTTACATCCTCAACAATCTACAATTTTTATATTTGATTAATAATTCAATATAATTAAGTGTAGACTAAGATGTAGGATGTCGATAGAATGATACGTGATTTGATTCAATGGAGAATATGAGTTTGCGAATCTTTCACTTGATGAGCCGGATTCAGAAAATTGATTTAACCATTGATAAGTGATTAATTTGTCTTCTTAAATCAAATTAATTAAAGATTTTTCAAAAAACTTTTGTTGAGATTTAAGTATTACTTTCTTTTTATTTAACTTATGGATATTTGTTTTTATATTGTAATTGTCTTACTCTTCTCTTATTTTTTTTTATTTTTTTGCCGTTTTTTTTTTGTTTCTTGTTTGCGTACCCATTTTGAATGAGCATATTAGCATTGCTTTAATCTATATATTTGTGCCATTACCTCAAACTATAAAGAGTTTACGGATTGGTCTCGACTTATAGTGTGCAAAATTTGTTCGCCATTACCACTACAAGGGAAAGAAAGTTGTATTAAGAATCTAGAAGATGATCAAATTCTAAGTAGCTATTTTTTACTCTCTATCTCCTACGAATCATTACAACCTCACAAGTTTTGACAAGCGATTAAGAAATATAGTATAGTAACAAATTGTAATTTCTCTCTCTAAACCATTTGCCTCACAAACAAGATTGTCTAATGTTAACTTTATGTGTCATATTAAAACTTTGGTTGATTGACTTCAAGTGACATTAATGGCATCTTGTTCTGTTTTAGACCTAGAATAGTTCAAGGGTGTTACAAATTCACAATAAGGGTTCAAAAGTTTTTTTAACCGAGAGAATATGGAAAATAATACCTATTTTGTAAAGCTTTAAAAATTATCAAAATAACAAACACTAGCTTATAAATATTAAATGCCAATTCTTCAAATAATACCATGGAACGCCAATTCTCTTAATGCCTATTCACATATCTATAGTCACAATGAGGTCTATAGAGTCAAGTCTGACTATTAGGCATATTATATGGACCATGAGACCATCTCCAATGGGGGGATTTAAAGTAGGACACTTAGGTTTAATGAGATTAAATTTAAATCAAAATATTTAATATTGCTAAGAAGTGGCTCTTAGCTAAGAGTTTTTTTAGCCTCTAAGAGACGTTGACGGCTAAAGGTATTTTAACACTAATGTACTACCTCCATCTCCATCTCCCAATTTCATACAATTTTACCAATTTCATACACTTAACACCAAATTCATACATTTAGACATCAATTTAATTTTCAAAAATTTATTTTTAAAAACACCACTATATCATGTATGATTAAAATTTATGTCATGTATGTTTCAAATTTTATGAATTGCAATAATTATTAAGTTTTCTAAAATAAAACTCGTAAATATGATGGCCACTAGAACTCGATTTCGTGATCGAGCTATGCATCAACAATTGAAAGCGGATTTGGTGGAGCATATATGGACAAAATTTGGCGGAAATCAAGTTTAAAACTATTAAGTTTTATGTCATGTATTATAAATTGTATGTCATGTATGTTTCAAATTTTTTCATTTGCAACAATTATTAAGTTTTCTAAAATTAAAATTGTTTCTTTAATTTCTATTTTAAATTAATATTTTGTTTTCTCTAAGAACCACAACTTAAGAACATACTATTGGAGACACATAAAATTTAAAACCAATAAACAACTTCTTAAGTCTAAAATTTTCAAAATTAATATTAAAACTAATCCTAAGAGTTGACATTAAGAGTCCCTCAATGAGGGTCCTCATCATCCAAAGAACTTCTTAATCATGATTTAACTCTATATGTTTGTTTTGTATTAATATTTATTGGTTGGATTCATAAAAGTTAGGGGTCTTTGGTCAAAGCAGGCTTGCCTCATTGTCAATTTAGATTGGTGCAGAGTTAAAGGTTTGAACATTAGAAAAACAAACTTGGAGGTACCCAAATATCTCTGATTCGTATCAAATCGGTTAACCAAATCGGACAGGCCGTACCAAGATATAATGCATCTGCAAGCAGGTCCAAAACTAGAATGTGTCTCATGAAAAAACACCAAAAAGTATCAAGGAAAAATTACAAAAGATACATACAAAACTATACTATAAAATCTTATGCAAGTGGTACTGATGCCTTATTTCATCTAAAGAAGCTCGAACGTCGGTCTGATCATTAAGATTACACACTGATTTCTCGATAAGTATATACAACCTTCCAGAAATATTCCCCTTTCATTTTCCTCCAAAGCCAAAGCAGCAACACTGTCAATTGCACAAGACAAACCAATGTTCAAAACACTCACTGTTTGAATACGTTTTCACTGATGATTCTACTTGAAAAATGAGCTAAAGGATGTCTTACTGTGGAAGTATTGTTAGGTTTACTGGAGTTTGGATGAGTCGGCGTTCTTGAAGATCCACTCACATTTGCTCCAGAACTTCTCTCTTCGCGGACTTTATTGAAGATATGTGTGTATCCATCAGCTGATGACGGGTTGTTCTCGTCCCAGTCACCGAACTTCGGCACCACTGTGACTTTTTCAGGCTATATAAAACAGTTGACAACACATAAGTAACAAACAGAGAGATTCATACTTCAAACTCTTGAGGTAAAAAGTGAGATTCTTACGCTTTCATCAGCTCTAAGGTTGGCAGGTTTAGGCCTAGATTTTCCAGTACCATCATATGAATTCTTATGCAAAGGTGACTTGTCATAACTATTGTTCTGAGAAGCTCTTCCTTGTCTTTTGTTAGCAGCTTCATTTGATGAACCACCAGCATCACCAAACTGCTTCAACTCGCTCTCTTCTCGGCTTCTCATATGCTCACGCGATCTTCTAACCGGCTCAACTTGCTCAGCTTTGGTTTTGGAAGGAGGAGGAGGAGCTTGTGATTGAGAATCAGAGTTATACTCCGGGTCATTCGGGTTAATGATCTTGCCACCGGGTGCTCGAGTCTTACGAGCTTTGTCAAAGTAAGCTGTGTAAGGAACATTCTCTTCAGCTTCCCAGTTTCCAAATTTGGGTACATTCGAACGCTATTGCAACAAACAATTCAATCACTTCAACAACAATGTCTTCTTCCACAAAACATTCAACAGAAACATAAAGACCCTAGAGAACAATCATCACAGAACCAAGATAGACACAACAACAACAACAACACAATGATCTTTGAAAATTAACTAAAAATCCAAAACAGAAAAAGAAGACAACAAAGCCAAATTGGGTTTATAGATTTCATTCAAACACAATCATAAAAGTTGAAACTTTTGCTAATCGAAAATAGAAACTTTACCACAAAAATAGGAACTTTCATAAAACCCTTTTCTAATCTAAAGCAAATCAGAATCATAAAGTTGAACAATACACATCGCAATCCATGGAAATGTTATCTCAAAAGGAAGAACCATAAATGCAAATAGATAAAGACTCAACTTTTCTCCCAAAGACTTCAAAACAAAAGGTCTCAAAGATTCACGGAATCTAAATCTCTAAGAGACCTAAAGAAGAAGGCAAGAAAGAAAGAAAACACTTACTGCCATGGGAGAGAGGTAGCTAAAGAATTGAAGTCTAAAGCTTTGTTAGGTTTGAGAGAGAAAGAGAAAGACAGAGAGATGTGAGAAGGAGAGGAGACGAAGAAGAAGAAGTTATATCAAAGCGTTGACTAAGTGATGCTATGAATTCTTTGACCCTTCTTCTCCTCTCTAATCTTCTCTTCTCTCTTGTCTCACTCCAAACTCTATTAATTTCCTTTTTTTAACTCTATTAATAATTTTCATGATATTGTGAAAAACACTCAAACGCCGTTACCGTTAAAGGCGGCTTTATATTGGTGTCCATGTTACAGTGTTTTCCTCTTAAAGATGTAATAAATATTTGTGTCCTAAGATTTGGCTATATGTGTCGGAAGCACCCTTTTGGTGGAATCTTCTGATCAAGATAAGTTTTGTGGCTCTACCAATTAAATGAGAATAGTAGAATTTGATTATTGATAGCAACAAATTATAGTGTTAGCAGAATTTAGTGAATTATTGATCTTGGATTTTAGCGGATTAATGAGTAGTACAATAACTGAAATTTCTTTTGGTGACGATTGGTACCGATTCGAATATAGATAGGTACCATTTGAAGCAACTACTTGCAATTTTTGTGATATAAATAGTACAATAACTATTTTCATAAATATCACCATTTATGTAAAAATTCAGTATACTTTTATTACACCCATTGTTTTTGAGAAAGAAAACTTACAAGTGTTAAAACCTTTTTCAAAGAAAAGAAAACAAATTTAAAAGTGTTATTCGAACCGTACTAGCAAAATAATAATAAGAGGGAAAAAGAGTGTTCTCTTATGTTATAAGATTTTGTTGAGATTTTGTGGAGAGTGCTGGCTCCCAACGCATTACCCAGCTAGCTGTGGTGAGCGTTTACTTTGGGATAACCATAGCTGGGTACAAATCGCTAGGAATCGCGTGGAATATTGTGAACAAGTTTGGAGTCAACTTGATGAGTATTTGGACTATGTTATTGCTGATGCTGAAATGGATCTAGAGGGTCAACGTGTGTTCCAATGCGATATTCAGAGCCATTAACTTTGCAAAATGGCTGCGAGTTCATTGCATTACCCACACGCTGCTGAATCTTTGCCTTGACCTTCATCAAACTCGACTCTTAACCCGCATTTTCTCTGCATCACGTTACCTTCCCCATCCATTAAACCTGCTCAACATTCGAATCGTCCACCTCATTAGCCTCGTCTTGGACATCAATGACTCCCTTCCATTCTTAAGAAGGGGACCGGATTTTGGTCTTCCAGCTTACGATACTTACCGAACGGTTGAAGAAATTGAGAACGAGTGGATAGGGGTGCAACTTACAAGCTCTTGGTAATCGAATTTACCGGGTATTTCTCTTTAGTGAGATCTGAAGCTTTTTGTTTTTAAGACTATTTATTTTTGAATGGATTTTCCACGCTGTGTTTGAATTTCCTAGCTTTTGAAGATCTCTCTTTCTGAGAAGATTATCATATTAATGAGACCATTTAAATTTTTAGCACCAATAAAACCAAATGAGTTTTTGACTAAAAAAAAAAAAAAATTAAGAACAGTACAAGAAAAAAGAAAAAAAAAGTACGAATAAAATAATGAAAATATATATATGAAAAGGTGATTAATGAAAGGTGGTTCACCACCACTCCATATTTTCATGGTTTTTTTTTAAAAAATGTATGAATTAGTAACAATTGCGGTAAAAAAAAAATTATTAACAATTATTTGAAAAGCTTATTTCGCCCGCTCGAGATAATATTTAATACTTGTTACAATAATGATTTTTATTATTTGCTCAAAAAATTCTATTTTTGTTATGGTCATTATTAAACTCTTTTGTTTTTATTATACCTTGTTTGTCTACCAATCTGATAGAGTGCAAACAATAATAATCACTCCAACCAATATATTTTTTTTGAAAAAATCGATTGCGGGCATATTTTTTATTGGGTTTTGTGCAAAAAAACTTCAAACTCGTCAATTTTTTCAACTGTATCTTTTATCTACAAAAAATGTAGACTAATCTTACGAAGTCTAAAATAATACCAATGTGACACTTATTCGCTACCATCAAGTTCGTAAAATTTTGACAAATAATATATCAAATCGAAGTCCTCGCGATGAAGAGTTCAACTCTACTTTTAGAATTTTAAAAAACTAATGTATGTGATCGGAAAAACGTTTACAATATACATATAAAGGTTATATTGCGTATTATTTTAGACTTCGTAGGATTAATCTGCATTTTTCGGAGATGGGGTAAAGTTGCAAAAACAGACGACTTTGAAGGTTTTTTTGCACAAAACCCTTATTTATTTCGTTGAGATTTTTAGCAAAACAAAGATAGAAAACACTTTTCTCAAATATTTAAACTCTTTTATACGCTGCATCACAACCACATTTTTTGTTGAGAAATTGTTAAAAATGCCCCTTTTTCAATACCCCTTTTCAAAAATGCCCCCTTTGAGAGTCCATTTTTAAGTTTGCCCTCTTTTAATTTTTAATGACCATTTTACCCTTATTTGAAACAAAATTAGGTCCACAAAATACAAAATATTTTTTGGCGGGAAAAGTGATCCCACAATTTTTCCCGCCAAAACACTTGTAAAAACCTTTAAAATACCTTGTAAAATTTTCCCGTAAAAATTTTTCCCGCCAAAAAATTTTCCCGCCAAAAAAATTTTTTTGCGGGAAAAGTGATTCCGCAATTTTTTTGGCGGGAAAAGTTTACAAGGTATTTTAAAGGTTTTACAGAGTATTTACAAGTGTTTTGTAAGGTTTTACAATGTATTTTAAAAGGTTTTACAAGGTATAGTACCTTGTAAAACCTTATAAAAAACTTGTAAAACCTTATAACTTGTAAAACCTTATAAAATAGCTTGTAAAATCTTATAATATCTTATAAATACCTTATAAATACGTTGTAAAACCTTTTAAAATACATTGTAAAACCTTATAAATACCCTGTAAAAAACCTTTAAAATACCTTGTAAATTTTTCCCGCCAAAAATTTAACGCCAAAAAAATTGCGGAATCACTTTTCCCGCAAAAAAAAAATTTTGGCGGGAAATTTTTTTGGCGGGAAAAAATTTTACGGGAAAATTTTACAAGGTATTTTAAAGGTTTTTACAGAGTATTTACAAGTGTTTTGGCGGGAAAATTTGCGGGATCACTTTTCCCTCCAAAAAATATTTTGTATTTTATGGACCTAATTTTGTTATATTTTCTTATATATTTGTGATATCTTTTATTAAAAGAAGGGTAATTTAGTCATTTTGTACATAAAAAGGGGTATTTTTAAAAATGGACAGTCAAAGGGGGCATTTTTGAAAAGGGGTATTGAAAAAGGGGCATTTTTGTGAGTCTCCCTTTTTTGTTCTAATGGTTTTGTGATTTGATATAAATATATTGATGGTTTTGAATAATATTCATAGAAACACTTTAAAAGCCCTCAAAATAAAAGTATATTAATTATACGCTGCATCACAACTTTTTTTTTTGTTAAAGCACAACCACATTTTTTTGTTCTAATGGTTTTGTGATTTGATAGAAATAAATTGATGGTTTTGAATAATAAGCTAAAGAGAGTTAAGAATTGAAAACGTTAATGAGAATATTAACTCCAAAAAACAAAAAAAAATTCCTGGCGACTTTTTAGTTAGCAAAGTCAATGCTGCCTCTTCACCGAAAGACCCTTTTGAGAATTTACGTACCTCTTTCTTCCAAGAACATATAACATGTCTCGTGCCAATGGCATCAATTATCTAACCAATGAAAACAAGTTGTTCACTAAAAACCATAATTAAAATATTATGTTATAATATTTATTATTAGACAAAGTTGAAAAAAATGGAAAGTATTTAGCCTTGTCCACATCAATTTATTTTTCGTTGCCGTAACGATAATTATTCAATGCTCCCGTACTTTATACACACGTTCTCTAGTTCACACGTACAAGTGTTTTCACATGGTTAATGCCTTAATGGGAATATTTTAGAAGAAAAATTGTTCACGAAAAAACAAGTAAGATCAAATCAAAGAAGACAGATTGTTCAGCTTCAGTTTCTCAACGTGAGTTTGTCTTTTTATTTTTGTTGTCAAGTGATCATATATGTAGTGTTGCAGAAAATGTAAGACAACATTAAGAGGTCGTGTGCTTTCTTATAAATATTTTGCCTTTCTAATTTGTTTGGTGACATATTTTTGGGACACACAACAATCCGTCCCAGACCAAGTTTATTTATATATAAAATGATTCGCGGTGGATTTATTTAATTTTCTCGATCCGCACTATTACGGTTTATAATTTTTAAATAGTAAATAAAAACGGTCCAATCCACAAACGAATTTATCCGTCTCAACCACCGCAACCATCCATATGAACTTTCAAGTTTCAGTTCAGTGTGACAAAGGTAAGGGGTTAATCGCTCTCTAAGTCTCTTTAATAAGTCTCAATTCTTAAGTCTCTTTCACATTTGCCAATTAACTTGAATTTGCTCTTTGGTACTCTGCTTTTCTCGGTATCTTCTTCTCTTGGTTTGCTTTCTCACAAAAATAGAAATTGACCCGGTTTGGTTTTCTTATTCAACGCGTGGAATGTATTGTTCAAGTTCTTTAACTAGAAACCTCACTCCAAAATTGGGTCACATGAGTCAGAGAGACATACTGAAATAAGAATGGATGTTCAGAGAGACATAACTATTCGGTTCCAGAACATACATCTCTTATCTCAGTATTCAAGTTCCTCAACACTTGCAACATGTGATAATGTTCATGGTGACTTAGATCTTCCATGAGAAAAGTTTGAAGCTGCCCATTTACTTCGATCGCGCTGTAGCCTGGTACCTTCTCCATGACCCTATTTCTCATCAACTTCCTCACTTTGGCCACTTCCTTCCACTTATTGGCAGTTGCAAAGAAGTTAGAAACCAGTGTTTGGATCCCGGTGCTATCCGGATTCAACTGAAGAATCTTATTAGCCGCGATGTCCCCGACTGATAGATTCCTGTGATTGATGCATCCTGAAAGAAGAGCAACCCAGATGGGTAAAGCATTGTCAAGTTTCTCAGAGTTTATCATGTCAAGAGCTTCTTCGACTCTCCCTGCACGTGCGAGAAGATCGATCATACAAACATAGTGCTTTTCGCTCGGTTGGATATTATATTTTTTTATCATGACGCTGAACCAATGTTGGCCTTGTTCTACGAGACCAGAGTGGCTAAGAGCAGAGAGAAGGGATGCAAACGTGGCGTGGTCGGGTTCTATGTTTGATTCCGTCATTTTGAGGAACAACGATATAACTTCTTGACCGTTTCCATGGATTCCATAACAAGATATCATTGTGTTCCAACAAACCAAGTCTTTCCTTCCTACATGTTCAAAGATTTCTCTTGAACTTGAAACAGCGCCACATTTTGAATACATGTCCATCAGTGCAGTCGCGGTTACTCGATCAAGAACATGCCTTTTTAAAATATAACAATGTACCAATCTACCAGTCTTTAATGACCCGACTTGCGAACACGCCACAAGTACTCCAACAAGAGTCACTAAATCCGGTTGAAACCCAAGACTCTGCATCTCTACTACTGCTTCAAAAGCATTATTGACTAATCCATTTTGAGCAAATCCAGAGATCAACGACCCCCACGAAACTGCGGTTTTAAACATCATCCTACTAAACACCCTGGAAGCAACCTCAATAAACCCAACCTTAGCATACATATCAACCAGGCTGGTTTCAACTACAACATTCATAGGAAGACCTGTTCTAACCAAATACCCGTGAACCGAACGGCCCATTTTCGCATCCCCGAGATCACCAGAAGCTTGTAAGAGACCCAACATCACAACCCTATCCCTACCAAACCCTTCATTTTGCATTTCTCTGTAACATTCAACAGCCTTCAACGACTTACCAGCCTGTGCAAACCCTATCACCATTGTTGTCCAACAAATAACATCTCTTTTCGTCATCTTTCCAAACAAAACCTCTGCTTCATTCATTTTCCCACACTTCATATACAGATTCAAAACAGATGAACAAACAAAGACATCACTTTTATACCCAAATTCCACTGCTTTACACCACACAGCCTCTCCTTTCTCTAAAGCCATACCACTCGAACAAGCTTTGATCGTCATAGTAAACGTCGAGCTATCTGGTTGAACCCTTTCAGCTATCATCTGATCATAAAGTCTCAAAACATCATCTGGGTTGTTTCCACGAGAATACACCACAATCATGGAGTTATAAATAGAAACACTTCTCTGAGGCAATTCGTCGAACACCTTACGTGCATAAGAGATCTCACCGATTCGTCCACATGAAGCAATGAGATCGCGACTAATGGAGCTTCCATTGAGTAAATTACTAGTAGTAATTACGAAAGCGTGGATCTGAGTGATGTGTCGCTTGAATTTACTAATGGATAGCAGAAATTTGATGCGTTTCGGACACAGGAGAGTCCGATGTTGTAACATGCAGAAATGGTTTTGTCTGTAATCTCGCAAACCAGTTTTCGAACTAGACCGAATCTTCAGACCAATTCGACCGATATTCACAAACTCTCGCTCGCGTTGACTAAGATGTGTGGTTTTCTTCAGATAAATTTCCAATCTATTTGCTTAATTCTTAGAACTATAACTTCGTCAATTTGATTGAGCAAACCGGTACACACCGGCCGGTTAAGGCATTTACACATACGATACGAGAACCGAATTAACTAATTTACTAGTCCATCAGTTAGTCAGTTTCAAAAAAAGGTGTCTTTAATTTTATTTTTGTTTCATATATAAAGAGTGTCGTTTTATAATTTTAATGCAGACTAATCTTGTTTTTATTCTAGTATTATTTTAAATTATTAATTTGAAAAAGAAATTTAATTAGTGTATAATAGAAATTTCTATAATTTTTTATTTTGTGTGAAACATATATCGAAATAACACTCTTTGTGAAAGGACGAAGTATATTTTAAGACATTAAAAAAGGAAAAGAAAAAGTAAATTTTAAGATATTGTGGTATAAGTTGCATTCAAATCTTTGTTTGGAAACTCTAAAACAAATATGAATTCAATCAAATGCATATTATTGATCTTCTGCAAACCATCATATAATATTTTGAGAATACACACTTTTATTCTCAGTTGTGATATGAACTCCTTAATCCTTATAACTTAACTCTCTTCTCTCGTAACTCGTAAGATATTTTTGTTTCTTATAAAAAGGAGATTTAAAAACCCCCTATACATATATGATAATAAACGTTATGTTATTTCAATAACATTCTCTAGGAGGAGTTTGGTACTTAGAGCGGTCAGTACAATAGTCATAGTTCATGTACTTGCTCCTCACATGCTCATAAAGTTTCTGTTCGTTTCCGCTTAATCTTTGATACTTGCCTACATTCCACCAGTAGTTGGAGGATTCACAAGCGCCAACATTATTACTCCGACCATCTATGTTGCAGCCGGATAAGGCGAAGTCTCGGAAATGGGCAATGAAAGGAGAGTATGACCAGTTAACCTTAGTCCGACCACCATCAGTCGCCCAATCGTCACCGTTCCAGAGACTAGCCTCGACTTGCATAGGCCTTGATGGATAGCTTACGCCGTTTTCGTTTTTGTACACTCTTATTGGGATGTTGTCCACGTAAAACCTATCAATCATCATCCTCTTCTTTCATCTCTTTGAATATTGTAGGAAATACGCATTAAATGAATAAATTATATTTACATATATCTAAACAATTGCAAAATGACTAAACTATATTTCATCCATATTAAATAGTTTCAAAGTATTGAATTATTCTTGCATTGAACAAACAAAATGTCACAATTTGTCGTCAAGAAATGAATAGAGAAGATAACAAATAAGAAGAAGGATTGTGATTAACGTACACAATTTGGTAAGGGTTCCAAAGAAGCCCATAAGTGTGGTAGTGTTTGGTTGGATTGAACCAAAGCAAAAACCTCTCTTCTCTGTTTCCTTCTCCATTCAGAAACAGATTTGTCTGTAACGTTACCGGTTTTCCGTTGTTGTTCCCTAGAAACTCGAAGTCAATCTCGTCGTGGCCACCTCCTTTCGACGTCAACTGTCATTATTTACATACATATATAGACAATTTATCGATATGAGTTTAGTTTGAATTTGTCTAGGCATGTATGCTGTATGCATATGTATATGATCAAGAATACAAACGTAAAAAGCGGTGACGATGCCGCCAGTATTTCCTCCAGGCACTTTGATTCTCATTTCAAAGAGACCTGATCCGTAGCTGTCCTTGGATTCGAAGCCACCACCTGTTTCATGTAGAAGCCAAACCCTATTAAAGCATAATGGATTATGCAAATTTTTTCTTTGTGTTTTTATATAAGAAAAATTAAGAGATACGAACCTGAAGATTGATCGATGTAGAGATCAACTTCTTCGCCAGAGTGGAGTGTAGAAAAATGACTTTGTCCCCACTTAACAACATAATTCTGACCGAAAGTAACAAATTTTTCGATTCCTCGTCCTCCGAAAACCCTAGCATCAACCCTTATGATCCATAACGTTACTACAAAAACACTAAAGATTCTCATATAGTCCATCTTTGATTTAATTTTTGTTGTAAGGTACTATAGTGTTGCACTGGTTTAATAAGTTGAAAAAGTAGAAAGCATGAAAGATATGGAGGAGACAAAGAGATTAGAGTCACATCAAATTCTCTATACATCTCCTACACGCCTTTCTTATTATCCCCCATGCTCATTGGCCATCACCATTTTAATTTCATCAAATATTCTCTCTTTTCTTTTCTTAAGATGTAGTGATCCATTAATTACTTTCTTCTACAACAGCTTATATAATAATTATGTTGATTTGATCCACTTCGGGTAAGAACATATCAAGTATTTGATTTGAGTGCAACGAAGTATCGATGTAATTGAAGAACATTAAGATTAATTGTACGACAAGATTGACAAGATTTGTGTTCTACTAAGTAGTAACACAAATTAAGCTTCAGATTTTTTGCTCCTTTAAGATTTCTCTAAATTGCTACCTAACCTAAATCACGAGAGTGGTAGATAAGATTTTAGAAGCCTAAGCTCCACAATATCTATACAACATTACTTCATTACATAAGTCTTTTTTTCTTTGTAAAAGTGAAGCTCCACATTTCCTCCATATTATTATTTTTAGTCACATTTCCCCCAATTTTAAAATAATTCACATCTCGTTGTGAATTGTGATGAATATATTACTGTCATGTCGAAATATTTAGTAACACTAACTCACCAAAAAAAGAAGAGAGACGAGAAAAAGTCTAAAGAAAGTGTAATAAGTTAGATTGCTGGAGTTTACACATCTATGCTCGTTCTCCTCTACTAACCACCATCAGAGTAAAATTGGTAACATCCGGGTGGATATTGTGTCGGGCACCAAATTGAATCCGTAGGGTTTCCGAGCATTGAAAATTTAGAAATTAAGCTGGTAACTGGAGCTTTTTGTTGTTCTTCCAGCTGCAAACATAATGGGGGAAAAACAATTACAGTCGGAGGCAGAACTCATTGCGTTAGGAATAAAGAGGAGAAGATGAGGGAATTGTTACCTTAGGAAGTAATAATAAAAGAAGTCGGCATAGAGCAGTGTTTGAACAAACCCGGCAATCCATGCTGCATCATCGTAATCAAACATTTTTGAAATGTCAGATGACGAATAATAATCAAGACAACACATTGACAAATGTGAATCATAAGAGGCAATGATGCATTATGCATTTTTCGGCTTGAGAACCAAAACATGTTTTCACACAGGATTCATGTAGCAAAGAAGCTCCACATGTATCTATTGAATCCAAATGCTAAATTTAATCAGACCTTATGAGAAAGGAATAGGGCCATAATTGACATCACATTTTCAGTCATAAGTTGCAAAACTTGACAAAAGGTAATCCAATTAAGAGGAAAATAAACAGATGCTCATGGGATAACATGTGCTGCGTGTAAATGGCGAGGAAGGCTGCGAGAGAGAGAGAAACATACTTATCCAATGAACAAAGTGCGGCTCAGTGAAGTAACGGTAGATCCAGTTGAGGATGTATAATCCACGGTACCCCCTGCAAGAAGAAGGCATTATTGGTATAACAATCGAAGTATGAAACTCAAAGGGAAACTAAATTATAAAGTTTGGCAAGAGAACAGTCAATGATGTATATAGGGCAAGAAGTTATTCACGAAAGACAACAGCTAGCATTGATCTATAGCACATTAGTAGAACAAAACACAAAGTGCACGAAATCCAAAATATGGATCCAGTCAAGTGAAGTTCAGACGAACGAAGAAGCAACAATACTTTTCAAATAGAGGGATGTTATGGAAACAAAATCGTACCCAAGGAGAAATATATATTGTCCAGTCAAGTTGTCAATGTTTCTAGTCCTTTGCAGCAAGACAAGCTGAGGTAATATGGCAACAGCCTCCAAGTACAATGAAAACGTCCATAGTACCTGATATCGTAAAGCAGATACCAAATGTACAGAAATAAATCAGCCTATAAAACAAAAGTGTTCAGAGTCCTGGAAAAATAAATTGAAATTCTTTTGAGAAGACAAACCTCGAGAAAGGTAAACTTTTCATGTATCAAAAGAGCTAAGAGTAAGCATGGAAGCACAAGGAACCAATGACGAAACGTATCCTGCTCCCTATCGTAAGTCCTGTGGACAGCTTTATGATACCTCATGTACCAAACAATGGAAAAGGAACTTCCTAAGAACACCAACTTCATAGAGGTGTTATAGAGAGACACAAAACTCGTGAAAATATCCAAATAACGCGTCGCAAAGACAATGGCATAGAGTTCTTGAGTCTTCAATGAAACACCTGCAATTATATACCAAACACAAATTGAAATTCTCATTAAATTCATGAACTCAAACATAGAATCGAACATAATGATCCAACAAACTACATTTAAAACCACAATTACATTAGATCCATTCATACAAATTTCATCAATTGGATTATTCTTCGATCAATCTCTCCTAAAATCGTAGCTCACATACTCGAATTAGATCCAACATTTCTACAATTCGAACTAACAATTGGAAACCCCCAAATTGACAGAATCATAATCGAGTGTGAATCATAGGTCAACGTCAATCGAACAAACATCGAGAAATAGCCTAATCTGATCGCATTTCAGCAAAATTCCGAAACGAATTAGAGGATAATGTAAATACCAGCGCAGGATTTGATGGTGTGGATCTTGAGAAGCAAGACCAGAACACTGGCTAGGTGAGTCATATCACCAGCTAATCTGAAAATGTTCATCTTCGATCGTCTTCTTCACGTCTCGTCTTCTGAAATTGGAGAAACAAAGATCTCTCTAGGGTTTTATGAAGCTCCTTGCTTCTTTCGTCGTTGCCTTCTCCTACACCACTGTTCGTGCTAGATCTCGTTAATGGCGTTTCCACCAATTTTCTCTGTTTTTTTTTCCTTTTTCCAAAAGGTAAGAAAATAAATGACAAATTGACTAATGAAAGCCCATGACTTCTCGTTATGGGCCTAGTTTTGGGCTAGCCAACCGGATACTAGTCGGTTTGGTATAAAACCGGTGGTTATCGAAGTTTAACCTAAGCAAAGTACAAATTGAAAAGATAGGTAAGAGTTAGTTAACCAGTGAAGCTTTCTTTGAGTTAGGTGCTTGCCGTAACCTTAAGTGTAGTTGGAGGATTGTTCACGTCTAGCCCGACCACTTATTGTTCTTGTTCAAATCAAACACATCAGTGACATCCAGATTAAATTAAGAATTTATGGTACAACCATCAACTTTTTGTTTTACTATGCCAACTTTTTTCATTTATATTTGATTTGACAATATTTTACATGCAAGATAGATGGGTTTGGTCAAGCTTTCCATTAAAATCATACAACAAGTACTAACCACTTAGGTTTTGAATGAATTAAATCATTAGCAGAGTAGACCACTCTATTTAGGGCAGATTAAGGGTTTGAATGGATATTGTAGAAGAAGCGGATTAAACATATTTTTGGGAAGGTCAACAATTTGCTGAAGAGCAAGTTTAATTATATTTTAAAAGCGATTCATAGTTGGTTTGAAGCGAATTTTTTTCTATTTTCCCCGGTCAGCATCACTATAGACTATAATTTATGAATGGTAAATAAAAAACGGTCTAATCCACAAACGGATTTGTCCGCCGCAACCATTGGAACATTATGTGTTGATGATTAATGATAGCAGTTTGATTGATCTAATTTATCTGTTTTCTCCAAATAACAGAAACAAACTAGGTTCCATAGAGATGAGAAAGAAAGTAATTTCTACAAAAGGATTTCTCATCAATATTCAACCAGACATTACAACAACAAAGGAAACAACCTGATTATGATAAATTAAGATAATTAAACTGAAAAGTCTAAAAAAGATCAAGAACTTCTAAAATTGTGGTATTACAGAGAGGACAATTTCCTCTTTGAACCCAAAGCTCTCTAGAACACAACCTACAAAACGTATGACCACACGGAATAAACGCAGCTCCTTTGCTTCTAACCATACACACACAACAACTTATCTCCGCCGCCGTCACCGCCACCTCCTCCTCCGCCTCTCCGTCAACACTTACCAAACTCATTTGCCCTTCATTCTCTTCCAACAACTCCATCAATGACATCCTCGCCGGCTCCACTTCCCTCTCCGCCGGCGTTTCCTCTTCTCTAGCCGATAACGCTCTCTCCTCTGCCAACACAGCTCCTAACCGGACCCTCCCCTCCACCGACGAAGCTTCCTCCGTTATGTTTGAGTTGGAAAGGAGGAAACCGAGTTGGTGGCTAACGTTATCCCTGTTAGGAATAGGCGTATCCAAACTCGGGATAGAATTAGACGAGATCCAAACAGAACCGTTACGTTTAAGACGGAGCTTTTCACGGAGACTTTTCCAAGCGGTTCTGTCTCGAGGACTTTGGTCGTGTCGGTGCTCTCTTTGCATTACTTCAAGAAGTGACCGGTTAGATTGGCTCCTTGACGGCGGTGGTGAGAGAATCTGCGGTGAGGTTCTGTTTTTATCAGCCATTAGAATAGCTTCAAGAGTTAAACAGCTCCGGCTAGTCTCCACCGTTGACATACGATCTAATAAAGTCACTCTTAGCCTATCGCCACCGTCCATTTGAATCATCTTTCACCGATTCAAAGCACAAATAATTAGAATGTGAACTGCAAAAAATGAAAAATTGTCGTTACAACTTCGATTAATATAGAGAGGCTAAAGAATTAGTTTCAGCTCCTTGATAATTAAATATAAAAAAAACTAAAATTTCCGTTACCACAAAAAATCATTAGAAAAAAAGTTGGTCAAGACTCATTTACTATTTCAGCTTCAAAGAAAACCATAAAATTCTAAGAGTTTTTTCGCAGTGAATCAGATAAAACACCTTTTAGTCTTCACGTTTGCAGGAGAATCCGAAATCCAAGAGCAGATCTGTAATGAATAGAATATACTTTATAATATAAGATTCTGGCAAAACAGAGAGAAGTTATGATTCTTCTTTAAAAAAAAGTTTGATGTCAGACAACAATCATAATATTTCTCAGAGAAATACTGAAGAATGAATATACTTTTTCTTTACATATTTTGATTGATATTATGAGCTCTTGAACACTTTCTTTTTCGCTTTCTCTTTATGTGAAAGAAAGAGATTATATAAAAAGAGTGTGTACGAGCAGAAGAGGACCACGATTGGTGGTAACGGGTAAGCGTTATTTAGAGCAATTAGTTGGTAAATTTACTTATTTACCCATGCATCTTTATTGATCAATTCTATTGACTATTGTGTGGGGCTAAGTCATTTGTTTGTCTGCAAGTTTACCCATGCACCCACTTCACATATGAGATTAATTCTTACAGCTAAGTCATTTGTTTGTCTGCAAGTTTCTTTAAGGAAACGGCAATTTCTTAAGCACATGACAAGTGCAATTTTATTCTTGTCGTTTTTTACTTAACTAGTAGTTTTGGACTCCACATCACAAGATTTTTGTAGCTATTTTACCAACACAATAACTTCAAAAGTGGTTTTGTGAAGGATCATGTTAAATTCAAAATTTGTAAACAGTTTTGTTACACAAGTAAGACCCGACAAGGAAGAAAACCATCATGGTCAAGTCGGATTGGGCTAGACTGGTCGGTTTTGACAGTGCATTTTAGTATTTCTTAACATTGAATAGAGAAATAGTTACCAAACAATAACTAACACCAACAACTTGGGTTAGGTTTAATGATCTTTTAGCACTAACTAATCCACTAAGGAAATAAATACTAGGTTTTATGTTTTCCCAATTAGAGTTTTTAGCACCCACTTCACAAAAGAAAAATAAGTTAATGTAAGAAATAATAACGAGGATGTGCATGTATCATTTGTTGAAAAGAAAACATTTAAGGGCCCAACACATGTAAGACCATCATGGGTCAAGATTCATAGCCATAACCTCATATTTGTACCATGATTTTAGTTTTTATTGCCACAATTATGAGCATTGTGGCTTTTTTTTGCCAACGGGGATTTAAGATTTAAGGTCAGAAAAAGATTCCAATATGCTATATGTATGGGGCATCGACTTTTGCTTGGCTCGGATAGGTTTTCTAAATAGATACATGTAGGGTAGAGCAGATTTATCCCAAACACTAACTATGATTTGTTAATTTTTAATACTAAGATATATATATATATATATATATATATATATAAAAAATTAGTTGTTATCTAATGGAGTGCGTATAATTAAAATCTGGTTTATTATTATAAAATATATAGTTAAATTGTATTAAAAATGGAGATTTAAATTCAATGTTAAAAAATAACCAAATAAAATATAAAAATGTGCCTACCACTTAGAATTCAAATCATATCAATAAAATTTAACATCTATTTCTTATATCCACATATTTACGCGGGTCATAAAATAGTTAAAATAAAATGGAGGTGGATAAGTTACTTTTGGTCCGTGTCTAGTGGGAGTTCAAATTGATTTGATCAAAAAATAGGACCCATTTATTTAATATTTTATATTTTACCTTATCTTTTTTTTTTCTTTGATTGACTTAGTCGATCATATTTCATCATGTATTTTCATGTGTCAAAATATGAGATATCGTTTAAAAGTCAAATATCAAAATACATTATAAATCTAAATCAAATAGAAAAATTGATATATGAGTAGCGTAAAAATATCTTCTAGTTAGTTGTACAATGTAAAGAAATAATATGTCGATTCCGAAAAAAAGAGAGTCAAATAAGTTAAGATTACAAGTCGAATCCAAATAGAAAAAAAATAGATATAGGTGTAGAGAAAACTGAGAATAATAGTAGGAGTAGCAAAATAATATGAAGTAAACTTAATTCAAATAAAAAAATTAGGAAAAACTAAATATTTGGAAAATAAAAATAATTGTTAAGAAGTTCTCTCGGTGCTTTCGGGTCATCGTTTTTTTTTCTTTTTCTTTTGCCAAGTTTATTCATGTAATTTGAACAGTGTGAGAAATTTCAAAGTGACGTGACTCCAATCCAAAATAATAATGAAATATACATTAGAAAAGTCATCTAATGTGGGTATCACTTCATAATTTGAGTGTCTATCAGCCACACTTTTCTCCAAGCTCGAATACAAAGACGACTTCACTTAGCTCTGACTTCTTCCAAGTCAATTTGTGCCTTTATTTATTTATACCAATCTCCTCTCTCTCACAGTTCTTATATCAAACAAAATCCATTATTTCTTAAAAAAATTTCATGATGACCATGTCTGAATCGCTTTTGCGTTTGAATTTTCTCTTGCTACTCTTACTCTCTTGTGTCTCCCCTTCAAGCTTCTTCACTTTTAATAACCCTGTAGTTGGCCAAGGTGCTTGTGGTCCCCATCAGATTCAAGCTTTTACACAATTCAAGAACGAGTTTGATACTCGTGCTTGCAACCATAGTGACTCCTTGAATGGGGTGTGGTGCGATAACTCCACGGGCGGGGTCACGAAGCTACGACTCAGGGCCTGTCTCAGTGGAACTCTGAAATCTAACAGTAGCCTCTTCCAGTTTCATCAGCTCCGTTACCTTTATCTCTCTTACAACAACTTCACCCCCTCTTCAATCCCTTCCAAGTTTGGAATGCTCAACAAATTAGAGGTTTTATTTATTTCCAGTGGTGGCTTCCTCGGCCAAGTTCCTTCCTCATTTAGTAACCTAAGCATGCTTTCTGCTTTACTCCTTCACCATAACGAGCTCACTGGAAGTTTATCGTTTGTGCGGAATCTACGCAAGCTCACAATTTTAGATGTTTCTCATAATCACTTTTCTGGAACTCTAAATCCCAACAGTAGCCTCTTTGAGTTGCACAACCTCAATTTCCTTGATCTTGGTTTCAACAACTTCACCTCCTCTACACTCCCGTATGAATTTGGCAATCTCAACAAACTAGAGGCCTTGTTTCTTACCTCTAATAGCTTCTATGGTCCAGTTCCTCCCACAATTAGTAACCTAACCCAGTTAACCGAGTTGAAGCTTCTCTCGAACGACTTCACTGGTAGTCTCCCACTTGTACAAAATCTAACCAACCTCTCCATTCTAGAACTTTCTGATAATCACTTCTCTGGAACCATCCCTTCTTCTTTCTTCACTATGCCTTTCTTATCCGATCTTGATTTAGCTGGAAACAATCTCAACGGTTCATTTGAAGCTCCTAACTCCTCCTCCTCATCAAGGCTAGAGCATTTGTACCTAGGTAAAAACCAATTTGAAGGAAACATCTTAGAGCCTATCTCAAAGTTCATCAACCTCAAAGAGCTTGACATTTCTTACCTAAACACAAGCTACCCAATTGACTTGAGTCTCTTCTCCTCTCTCAAATCTTTGTTGCTCCTCGATCTTTCCGGTGATTGGATATCTCAGGCTAGTTTAAGTTCGGATTCATACATCCCATCGACCCTGGAAGCGTTGGTTTTGAGAGACTGCAACATCAGTGATTTCCCAAACATCTTAAAGACCCTTCAGAATTTGGAGTTTATTGAGGTATCCAACAATACAATCAGTGGGAAAATTCCAAAGTGGTTATGGAGCCTTCCCCGTCTAAGCTCAGTGTTCATTGGAGATAATTTGTTAACTGGCTTCGAAGGTTCATCAGAAGTATTAGTAAATTCATCGGTGCAGATCTTAAATTTGGATTCAAATAGTTTAGAAGGAGCACTTCCGCATCTGCCACTCTCTATCAGCTACTTCTCTGCGAAAAACAATAGTTTCAGTGGTAGCATACCTCTTTCAATATGCAACAGAAGCTCGCTTGATGTCCTTGATCTAAGCTACAACAACTTCACCGGTCTAATTTCTCCATGTCCGAGTAACTTCTTGATTTTGAATCTCCGGAAGAACAACTTGGAAGGAAGTATTCCAGACAAGTATTATGCCGATGCACCTCTACGGTCACTCGACGTTGGCTACAATCGATTAACAGGAAAGCTTCCAAGGTCTCTTCTAAATTGCTCAGCTCTACAGTTTTTAAGTGTGGACCACAACGGAATCAAAGATACATTTCCTTTCAATCTTAAGGCTTTACCGAAATTGCAAGTCCTTATCCTCCGTTCAAACAAATTATATGGTCCTCTATCTCCTCCTGATCAAGGTCCTCTGGGATTTCCTGAGCTGCGGATACTTGAGATATCTGGTAACAATTTAACCGGAAGCTTGCCCCCAAACTTTTTTGTGAATTGGAAAGCATCATCACTCACAATGAATGAAGATCTGGGTCTATATATGATATATAACAAGGTTGTTTACGGTATTTATTACCTCACCTATCTGGAAGCTATAGATTTACAGTATAAAGGTCTATCTATGGAGCAAAAGAGGGTCGTTACTTCCTCAGCCACCATTGATTTTTCTGGAAATAGACTTGAAGGAGAAATTCCTGAATCTATCGGTCTCTTAAAGGCACTGATCGCACTCAACTTATCGAACAACGCCTTCACAGGCTATATTCCTCTATCTTTGGCCAATCTTGTGAAGCTCGAGTCACTAGACCTATCAAGTAACCAACTCTCGGGGACTATTCCTAATGGCCTGAGGACTCTCTCGTTTTTGGCGTACATGAACGTGTCTCACAACCAACTCACTGGTGAAATACCACAAGGAACACAAATAACTGGGCAACCTAAATCGTCCTTTGAAGGAAATGCAGGGCTTTGTGGTTTTCCTCTTCAAGAAAGTTGCTTTGGGACTAACGCGCCACCAGCACAGCAGCCTAAAGAAGAAGAAGACAAAGAAGAGGAACAAGCGTTAAATTGGAAAGCAGTGGCAATAGGGTATGGGCCTGGGGTGTTACTTGGATTGGCAATAGCACAAATCATTGCTTCATATAAACCAGAGTGGCTCGTCAAGATAATTGGTCTGATTAAGTGCGGAAACTGGTAAGATTTTTTCGGTTTTGAGTATGATCCTTCAATATATGTCAAGTAGTTGTTGGTATTGTATTGAAGCATTTCCTTGCGTTTGTTGTATCTTTATCTGATGTTTTTGTTCTATTTTGTTTTCTATAAAGTAAGAATGGTGAATTCTACGTAGCATATTCATATACATCTTTGATTTTTTCCTAAATAGACAACTCATCTAACACTGAAACAGAATATAACTCCTTGCTTATAAGTCTCAACAAGACTTGTTGATCTGCAGCCTCTTAGTTCCACTATGACACATACCAAAACTATAATCCCCTACGTTCCACAACTGTAAACTCCCAACCTATACACCATGCTAATCACCAATAACTATTTCACTAACCAAGTCCCATTTTTCTTTTCTTTTCAATCTTTCTTTGTTGGTTTTAGCAGTGTTAAGACATACCTTACTCCTAGTGAGAGGTCTAAAAAGTCTTGATCTGTCTCCAACAACTTGGCACACACAACTTCCATCAAGTCATTTTCTGGGTATGGAAGTCTTCTTTACCCATTAAACCTGTCATCATCATCAACATCGTTCAGTTTACATGGTTAATACTAAAAAGTCTTTGCCTTGTTCCAATTTTTATTCTTTGCACATACCTTTTGATGCGTTTACATTTGTCTGAAACTGACAAAGAAAGTGGAGAGCAAAGGAAGGGGCAATTACAGTCTATTTTATCTTTCTTCTTTCTTTATGAAGTTTCTTCATTAGTCTATTTTATCTCCTTTTCTACTTTGCCTGACTTTTCCAAGTAAACTTATTGCATTGACACTTGTTTTAGGTCGTCATACAGACAAAAAAATATCTTTAAAATAGTTTAATACCCCGATTGTCTACCGTCTATTCGAAGACCTAGACCTCCTAAACCACCTAATTCCAAAGAGATTTCTCTTCGGAAATAAAGTTTCAGATAAACAATATATAAAAAGAAACCTTAGCTTTCTTTTCCTTCTTTCAACTCATACAAAACCAAGACTTGGAACAAAAACCATTCACCTATATCTCATCTATCTATCTTTTACCTCTTCGTCCCCATTCTCTTGTTCATCTCCGAAGCAAAAAAAAAAAAAAAAACACAGAGGAGAGTACCATGATTAATTTTTCTCTCTGTCTCTGACAATCATATGGATGCTCTTTGTGATCCCCTCTTGTTTTTTGTCCGTTGATAAGCGTCACAAACACTGCACTTCTTGGTTTAAATGCGGCACGAGGGCATATTTCTATTATCCCTTTTGGTCACCTGAAAAGAGAAGAGTGCAGTCACCTGGATTTTAAAGTCAACTGCAGCGGCGATTTCCCATAGCTAAGTATATCCTTTGCCAAGTTCCATATCCTTGAGCTGAACTATTTTGCAATGATTTTATAAGACTCGCCAGAATGGATTATCACAACAATCTTTGTCCCATATAACCTGAGAATGCAACAATCAACCAACAAATCCTTCCATTTCTTCAAGACACCGAGCTGCGTACTTTTTATTATAACTACTATGGTCCAAGGTAGACATACTTCCCATTGGTTACATTAGACAGCTTGTGTGTAAGGCAAAGTTACTTTGTATATGACCATATTTCAGTACTAATTCATCATATTTCTTTATCCCTAACAAAATCAAATGAAAAAAAAAAAAAAAGAGACCACGAAAACAGAAAGAAAAAAGAAGGACATATACCGGCAGAGTTCCCTAAACGTATTCTTCTGCTTTCAAGTTTTACGCACACTTGAAGCCATGACAAACCGAGAGGACGATGATGATACCAAGGACTATGACCTTAATCTTCATGTTCTGAAACCACATCTTTCTTGTCATTTTCGTTCCTGGCGCTCTGAAATCTTGTGCCTGTAGATATCAGAATTCGAAATATAAGAGTGTGACAATTAGAAAGGAGATATGTTGGTATCAAAAAGCTCACATATGAGTGAAAGGTAAGTTACTAACCTGTGAACAAAGGTTCTCGGATTTTGTCCACTAGAAGCTCAATTTTCTCACCGCTGTCAAGAGCCTGCAAGTTAATGAATTACATAAAGCACATGCAGTTTCGCAGAAGTGGGTAAGAAGCAGAGAGAATTCGAGTCATTTATGACATATATTCTCAAATTAATGATATAAAATTGTGAGATTGACATGGATATGATTCTGACCTTCTCACATTCTCCATCATAACACATTTCACTTCAGTCACTTGATACTAAATCAGTTAAAAACCATATTCACAGACACTTAAATCAGTTATTTTTTTGTTTTCCGTATTCTGATGGTAACCTTTCCTTTCCACCACCATATCTTTTGTTGAAATCCTCTTTAACACTTCAAGAAGGCCATTGAAATCTGCCGAAACAACGCAACAGGCTGCACAAAAAAGAGAGAATCTATTGTCAGACTCAGATCCATGAACAAATATGAGAGAATTATAAGAAAAGACACTAAATGGCTTTACAAATACGAAAACGAAACTGTAGAGTTATTGCTCATATATCACCTAACATCAAATACAAGAGGCAAAGCAAGCTAAAGGCATAACCACATGCAACAATTCATGCTAAAAGTACATGTATTGTTTTTTTGTATTAAAGGAAATTTTCACTTCCATTTAAGCAAAGTCTCAATTGCAATGCCTTCTCAGTTCTCACAAACAAGCCAATACATAAGCTGAATGGAATCAGAACATCAAGAAACAGAGAACAAGATAAATCCAAACGAGAGATACATCAACTAAGTAAAAAAAAGAGAAAAGTCTAATCCATCAATGGAAACCTTAACAGAAGCAAAACGAAGTCATAAATATACACATGAATATCACTGGTACCGATAGAAAATGAGCAAATAGATCCATAGAAATCGATTGCAACACCAACACAAATATACATCTACGTCTACCAAATAGATCGAAAGTACGCCTTCAAGAGAGCGAAATCTAAAACTCATATTTACGCGAATCCAAGAATAAAGAGAACGTGTTCCGATTGAGAAGGGAGACTCACTGAAGCCATTTTCGACGAGGTAATTGAAGGTGTCACCGTCGCAATTGTATTCGAAGAAGGAAGCTTCTAGAGGCACTGCGAAGTGACGGAAGTGAAGTTATTTGGCCACTTATTTTTAGTTTTTAATCACCAAATATTTTACTTGGCCACTTATTTTTAGTTTTTAACGCCCAATATTTCCTCAAATGATATGGAATTATGTATTTATGTGGATAGTTGTCTAGATTTCATTACAAGTAACAAATGTTAAAAAATTCAGTTTAGTAAAAATAATTTTAAAGTTCTTTCAACTAAAAGAACACGAATTTAGATAGACACAAAAATTAATTAATGTGCACACTAATCTATACATTTAGGTAAATAAATTTTTCTAAGGAATTAAAAAAGGCATCATACCATTTTATCACCAGTATCAGAAGAAAATAAAATAGTAAATGATAAAGAACATGTGACTACTCATGTATTTTTACACAAAGAGTAAAGCATTTCAAAAGTTATAACATGTATCAATAGCACTTGGCCGGGCAGACCGCGGTAACTACCCTAGTAGTTGCATAAAGGAGGTGAAATCTTGGAAAGAGAAGGCGAACAAAATCATCGAATTATTGATGCGATGGAAGGGTAGCGGAGAATCTGGAGATTGTGGGAAAGAGTAACTAAGAAGTCGGATGATTATAAGAAAATTATTTAAATAATAAGTAAATTGGTTTAAGTAAAATAGGAAGACTTAAGTTTAAAAACATGTGGCAGAAGGAGAGAGGTACAATTTTGAGGAAAGTGACTTGTGTTTTATTATAATAGGATAAAGTTTGATGTCTATAACATTGAAATTAACATGATCGGGATATGTATCAGTTAGTCTACAGAAAAATAGATATACAAGTGGGAAAGTGCCTTACGTTAAGTGGTTAACGGTCCACTTCAGCATTTTTTCCACCAGAGTTCGACTCCAACAAATCGTGTTACCCAGCATGAATCAATTACCGGATCGGTACTTATTTCAGAGAAAATTATCAGATCAGGTACGTTTGCCAAGTCTTGCTGGTTTAGGCATTTTTCATTTTAACCAAGTGTCGCATTTACCCTTATCACAGTTGATTGTCTCTCTCTTCTCTGTTTTCTTTCTCTCGACCAAGCCAACAAAACGACGATGCTCCGATCTTCTTTCTGCGAGTACACAACCTGATCGCCCAAACGAATTAGCTTCTCATGGTTGTGACTGTGATGCGATCCAGTGAAATAAATGGTACTGGTGAATGTGATATGATGAGATGATTAGATCCGAAGAGAAATTTTGTTTAGATTTCAAGATAAAATTGGAAATTTCGATTCCATTAATATTTCAATTGAAGCCCTTGGGTTTAGTAATTCCTCTTAGGGTTTAGTTTTTTCTATTCAAAACGAAACTAATTGAATCCATTGTGGTTTTTGGAGATGGCGTTAGCGGCGGAGAAATTTTGTGTTTTAGATCGGAGATGGAGTTGGTGGCGGATGGGAGATGGTGTTTGGCGGTGGAGATGGTGAGAAGGGAGAATTATGGCTAGGAAAACGAGGGTTGAGATTGGGAGAGGAATCAACTTGGTCATGAGAGGAAGAGAGGTTGGTCGTTAGAGAAGAATGGAGGAAGGAGAAGACACAGAGACAGGGGCAAATTTGTCTTTTACACTGATCAAAAATGCCCAAACTTGAAGGCCCGATAAATATTCCATTTTTGAAAGTTTTGGGCCAAATAATACTCAAATCAGCAATATTCCCTACCCCGCATAGTAAAGATTGAGATATGCGTCCGATTTTGTCAACCCAATGATGTCAAAAAAAGAAGATATATGAGTAACAAAATAATATAGAGTAAACTTAATTTATAAAGAAATAGGAAAAACTAAATATTTGAAAACATGTGAAAAAACAATTAATTGAAAATCAAATAATAACATGATAGAAGAAAATAAAACTGTTAAGCGTTTCTCTTGATGCTCTTGCGTCATCGTTGTCAATCTTAATCTTTTTTTTTTGGGTGGTTTAATTTTGTTTTCCATATTTTCAATTTTATTTTTTACTTTTTCAACAGTTATAAAATATTACTAGAAACCTTAATATAGGTAGGTCTAAACTCCTAATGTAATCTAATACTAGATCATGACCCGCACGTACGTGCGGGATTTCATATTTAAAAAAAATGTATTATATAAAATTTACATTCAATATAGTTTTTTGTTTTGTTTTAGTGATATATATTGTAGTGTATATATTATAATAATATGTACAAAGAAAATTGTAGAATTCAAAAAAATGAAATTAATTGAAAAAACAAATCTTTATTAATAGCAAACTGGATCTTTTATTAATAGGAAACTGGAATCTTAAAAAAATGAAAACCAAATAAATTGACATCAAAGTCATTATTGCTTGTCCAAATAGAAATAATTAATTAGAAACTTAACCAAAAACAAAAAAAATGGATTCATCCGTCGATATTTTTACATACATGGAGAAAAACTCTCTAGCCACATGAATTAGGTTTGATCTACAGAGACATGTCAAAGGAGTTTGATACTGATCTTTTACTTGTAAATCAATTAAAGAGTTAGAATAAATATCTATACATTTTAAATAGGGATAATCTCTTTTAGTGACTTTTACAAAGGATAATATACCTTTCTATGTATAATGTATTGATTTTGGAGAGTCAAATTATACACACCACCACCTCATCACCTGCATTATGAGAGATCTCCCCTATGTAGTTATAGTACATGGTAAATATTCACCACTACAATATAAAATACTTACTAATTTAAAATATTAAAACACGTGAAAGATAAAAAAAATACCTTTGAATCTCTAAGTTCAAACTACATTTTTTTTTGTAAACTTGTTAGAAACATCACAAGTTTTCATTTCACCATTAATATTTACATGACCGAGTGTAAAAGGAAAAAAAAATTGCAAGTAATGTTAGTAATCGAATAAGGTTCTTTCAAATTAAAATATAAACATACCTATATAATTACCAATCAAGAAAATGAGAACGATAAAGCAATAGAAAGGAAAAAAAGAGATGATTAGTGAGTGATAAACATGCAAACATACCCTATATTTATATCATCAAGAAAGTCGGCATTTAAAGGAAAAAAATAATCTATATATACATTTTTGGAGTACATTTAGCAAATAAATCCTAGAGTTCCACCTTATTTACGAGTTCATGCCATTGGCATTTATTATTACTTTTACAAATTTTAAATAAAAGATATTAACCAAACAATATCTTGCCTAATTTGTTTCTAAAAATTTCTACACAATCTTTTCATATATCTTCAAAAAAAATATATAACAAATATTTATATTAACATTTTGCATAGCAATAAAAATACTAATTTATAATAATCAAAATATTCACATAGAAAAATCATATACACATATAGGAAAAAGAACTATATTTATCATCATTTAAGCCGTTGCTTTATTTAAATAAATAAAAAAAACACAAAAACTTGAAATCATATACTTTATATGACAAAATTTAAAATATATATTAGTAGTATAAATTTAAAATCATTCAAAGAACTGTATACCACAGGTGAGATCTTAAAATTATTAGATTTTATAACAATAATAATTTATTTTTTTGGATTTTATAACACTAATAATTTAGCTAACGAGATAATATAGACGGGTTTATATGGGATGACGGGTTTGGGTCGATATTAATAAATAACGGTATATTACGGATGAAATCCTAAAATTAACAATCAAAATATAATTATACAATCTTAAACACAAAACAAAAGAAACAATATTAACAAAACAAATCCAACTCAAATTTAAAATTTTTAGTTATAAAAAAACAGACCCACGGTATACTGCAGAGTAAAATATTCAAAATTTTAAAATCCACCATACATCGTTACTTTAAAAAAATGTATGTTTTCGTATATATACTTCAAAAATTGATAGATAGATATGTACATTTTAAAATACAAATTAATATGATATATCTTCAGTTAATCTTTACAAAAATAACATTACATTTTAAAAATATATAGCCCGCGGTGTACCGCGGGTTAAATTCTAGTTGGTAGAAGATTTTTGAAACAAATTCGCAAAATATGCTTCATTTTTTAGGATAACAATCTTTAAGTAAGATTATCTTGAAGCATATATTTTTTTATTTCAATAGAATATAATATGGAAAACTATCCTAAAAACTTGGAGATTGTGTAAATTAATTTGTAAAGTTAATATTCGGAAATTTATAAGAAACTTAATCGCTGATGCTAATATTTGAAATTAATAATCCATAAAAACATAGATTACATAAATTAATTAAATAAGAATATTGGTGTGAATCAATATTTTCTCATTTTCAAAATTTGTATTAAAAATTTTAAAAATTGGTATTTACATTTTATTTTAATGTTTTTTGAAAAGAAAATAATCGAATTTAGAAG
This sequence comes from Arabidopsis thaliana x Arabidopsis arenosa, assembly GCA_019202795.1. Taxonomy (NCBI): domain Eukaryota; kingdom Viridiplantae; phylum Streptophyta; class Magnoliopsida; order Brassicales; family Brassicaceae; genus Arabidopsis; species Arabidopsis thaliana x Arabidopsis arenosa. The sequence continues at coordinate 11,152,006 of CM032920.1, read as the reverse complement.
AATGTATATTCCAAAAGCTTGTAACAATTTGATTTGAAATAGATAAATTTATATGGCTCTAAAAATATAATTTGGAGATATAGTAACTATTATAATACGTTTTAATATATAATTCAAATTTAATTTAGTGATATATCTATTCTATTAATTGGGAAGGATTACATAATATCTAACCTCACTAAGGGTAAATAATTACAATTGATGCCATTAGAATTTTAGTATTTCAAGTGAAAACACAGAATTTCAACGAGGGGTATAATTGACAATTGGGACTCAAAAGGACGCGGATCCTGGACATTGAATCGGATATCCATCTGGTAAATGAGACGGATCGCTGATACATCTGCGGTAAAACACAACTGGGCTTTATGTTAATTGGCCCATTGTTAATATCAGGCCTTATGTAACATATCTACAAACATTAAACAGAAAATTAGTTAGATAACACGTAAATAAATCTATTTTCATATCAAGCACAACTTAAAATTCGGAAAATCATTTATTCTATATAACAACCCTATTCAAAAATATTCCGTAATCACGTAATCAACCCGATTAAGGATAAACTTATTCTAATATTATAACACGTAATCAAATCTATTTCCATATCAATCACAACTTAAATTTTGCATAATCAAAGATACAAAAATTTTCCAAATCCAAACAACTCCATATAATTTCTAGATCATCACACAATCTCCGGGATGCTATCAATTAAAATGCAATTAAATAATTTTCTTGTGCTGAAAAAATATTTCCATATAAACGAAAACAATTAACTTCCTTTTTTATTTTATATTTAAAATCATAAAATCTTTTCAAATCCATATTTGTTCTAAATCATACCCAAAAAATAGCATAATATCAATTATATACCTAAAATATTCTATTCGCATTTATCCTCTTCCCCGATAATTCTCTAAAACCTAGAAAATTATAGCCGTATTTCGATTAGTATAAATATATGATCCAATGTTATGTTAAACTCACCTTCTCAAGCTTTCACTCTTTCTCTACACAATCCCACTAAGAAAATGGCAGCTGAGCTAGCATTCACCACCCTTGCTGATGTCAAACCTTTCAAAACAGAATGGAGAATTCAAGTTAAAATTGTCCATTCTTGGACTCAATACACTCAATACACTGGAGAAACCGTCGAAATGATTCTTGCTGATACATCTGTAAGTAACTATATCATTCTTATATACAAATAATCGTGTATCATAAACCGCACCATACAACATACAACATTATGTTTTGGTGTCCAACATGTAAGGAAGACACTCCTAAGGTGGTTCCAAGGTAACAATTTCCCATTTGATTACATAGCTATTATGTTAGTTACATAGCTAAGGTGTTTTTTATTGGTTTTTTCTTTCCTTCAAGTTTTTAAAATTCAGATGTTATTTGTTTCCTATGCAACTTTCTACTTCAGATCAGATTTATTTCATGGAATAATATCTACCAAGTTTCTGCTTAATTTCACTTCTTTACTAACTACCAATAAAAACTATAAGATTTTTCAAAGATGAATAAGCAAAAAAATAAGAGTTCACTAACCTTATAATTGGATTGCAATTTGAACTTGATCCATAACTTATAGTAGGTAAAAAAATCTGCAAACATGAAACAGATTCCCATGTTATTTATGTAATATGTTTTGACACGTGAACATGATCAAATCAAAAGAAAAAATAACTAACCTTAGAATTATAAAGCGACAATTAACTTGAAAATAGGAAATCTATAATTTAGAGTTGTCATCTAAATATCCAAACCTGAAAAAGATGATGTAGAACAAACTGTTAAAAACATTGAAGAAACTAATGATTAAAATTTTTATTCTAATTGTGTAATATTTTGGTTTTCAAATGGCCTAGGTAAACATAAAGCATATGTTTTTTTGCAGGCGATCATTCGACGATGGATCAAGTGACGAAGAGGATGTGATGATGGAGATGGTTGCTGAGAACTAACCTCTGATTAAAGGAAGGATTGGATGTGCAAGGATTATCAGTTTCTCTTAGTTTATGTTGTTTTTTTTTTTAATTTTCAGAGGGGATAAACTCTGTTCTCAGGAGATTAACTCTGTCTTTTTTAAAACTTCCTTTTGGTATGAAAAACTCCTTTTGTAATCGACTTAAACTAATGTCTACTCTATTTGTTTCTTTTGCATTTAATCTCTATTTTACTATGTTTTCCATATGAAGTTTTATCAGCAACCAAACTAAATTTAAGGAAGTTTTCTAACAACTATATTGTACCCATAAATGTTAGGCTAAGCAATATGTCTGAGAACAAAAAAATGGGTAAATTTAGTCAAATCTGATAACATACAATGAGAATACTATGTTTTTCATAAAAACATGCTAATTCAGAAAGAGACACAACTAACAATAGCTAAATATTGGGAATAGATTACACCAAATTTGAATCATTAACACATCACTAACCTTTAACAATGATTTCAAAATTTGGACTGGCTTTAAACGACATCAAATTTTCCTTCTTTAAAGATTTGAGTTTGGTCTGTAAACATTGAATTATCTAACTTCAGTACCATATATATTTAAAACATCTTTTGTTATAGGATAGATCGTAACAGAGAACTTATCTTTGTAAATCGTCTTCTATTGGCAATATCATCATCTTCGTAATAATCTGAAATCCATTTAGAAAAAGTTAAATGTTAAACCATTTAAGGAAACAAAAGATTTTGTTAAAATCTTTACACTATGAAATTATAAAAACTATAAACTCAATGGCTTTGCAGATCTAAGAAGATAGATTGATTTACTTGGTAAACACAAATAAAATTGAAAATCAATTTGCGATTTCTTATAAAATTAATTGAAATCAAAATTTTTGACTATAATTGGTAATCCTAACTCATGTAAGTCAGGGTTCTTCAAATTTATTGCCCAGTATCTCTGTTCAAATTAGAAATTTCTAAGATTGAAATCGAATCTACAAATTTAGATAAAAAAATTTTCGAAATCTGAATAAATAAAAGATTACCTCTATGAAGAATTCCGATTTTGAGATAGAAAGATGATAAACGCAGACGTAATAGGTTGATAATCGAACAATTTTATCATCGATTCTTAGATCGACCATTAAGCTTTCAAGAACATAGGGTTTTTTTTTTCCACCGAAAAAGACCAAAAATGTCGTGTTGGATTTTTATCTGTCCAAAGAAAAAAAACAAAAGTGCAAACATTTAATGAAATAAAAGAAAAAACGGAACATGGCCTGAATTCTATACCATGCATAATGGGTCTTATAATTCCGGCGGCCCAAAACTATTTTTCTCCTGTTTCAGTCATGGGCCTATATTTTTAAATTTGGTAAATCACCTATATATACTAATTAATATTGCATCAAGTTTCAAACTTAAATTTTTATGCACCAAACAAATTATATTACATTTGTTTAAAAAATCTATTATTTTAATTACTCAATATTCAATCTTACAAATATTACACAACAATAATAAAAATTTACATATATTCCAACAAAACCAAACAAACCACTCCAATCTTTCAACAAATCAAAATTATTACATTGTTACTTATATTTCTCTTCAAACTTTAAAACCAATCAAAAAATAAAAAACTACTGTACCAAATTCTATTTAAAACACTATAAAAATATAAAACCCCGCACGTACGTGCGGGTCCGGACCTAGTTTTTACTATAATGAAAACTACCCATTTAAAAAAAACATATTTCAAAATTTTATACCATTTAAATTCTGATTAAAATTTAAAATATTTTAATCTATAATGTAAATATTTTCTAGATATTTACAAATCTAAAATCCAAAAATTATTTGTTGAATATGCTATATTTTAAAGGATGGAAGTAGTTAGTTTAGATAATATATGACAAATATGATAAATTTTTATTATATTTGAAAAATCAAATTTTCAAATCTTTTTTTTTCATGTGTACTAATCAGAATTAATTAGCATAATTTTGTTAAGGAAATTTTTTAAAACCAAACTAAATGATAATTTAATATTAAATTAGATTGCCGTTTTCTGAAATATCTAATAATATATTATCAAAATAAATAAGTTTAAATATATACAGTTTCGGATTAAATAGCTTGATTTGTTATGGAATCTTCCTTAAACAATTTCCAAATATATAGGGTAGTTATTAAGTTATTGATTTAATTTCGGATTTTTTTTTAATCTAAGATCCGCATGTTTATCCGACTATACCAACAAGTCAACCCAAGATCCGCTGGCTTTTATGATCAAATTGTCTCAATTATCCTTTTTGACCTTTTTTTTTTCCTTCTTCAAATTTTAAAAAACCAATGGCATCCTATGTAATATTCTACAACTTAAAGGTCTTTTATTATTTAGTGATTCCCAATTAATAGTATATATATATATATATATATATACTTTTATATCTTATAACACAATTTTTACTCTTCCCCATTTTGAATCCTTACTTTATGTGTGCTCTTAGACTCTTGAACAAAAAAAAAAAAAACTCTATACTAATAAGCCCCTAAAAGCTACTAAGCCCAATTCAATAACACCACTAAAGCTCCAGTGTCTCGAAACACCAAATCAAAACTCTCGTGACCTCCTCTCTCCTTTCCTCACGTCACAAAAGATCTAAACCAAGGAAGCTTCCTATTCCGTTAGCTGATGGTGCAGCAGCTTGGTGTGTAACACATGTAGGGGTCAATATCAGTTGGAAATTTGTGGTAGGATCTTGACTCACCAATATCAGCTTGGTGTGTAACACATGTAGGGGTCAATATCACCCCCATTATTCATGTGGTTTTGAAAATAATGTATATGTAATAAATTTCAAAGTGATGTGATTGCAGTCCAAATTATACATTAGAAAAGTCATCTAACGTTGATTTCACGTCAATGAAGACTTCACTTAGCTCTCACTTCTTCCACTATGCAAAACTACGTCCTATCATTATTTATACCAATCTCCTCCCCTCTCACATTTCTTATATCAAAATCCATTCTTTCTTAAAACGTTTTCATCATGTCTGAATTGCTTTTGCGTTTGAATTTTCTCTTGCTACTCTTACTCTCTTGTATCTCCTTCGCTTCAAGCTTCTTCACTTTTCATAACCCTGTTGTTGGTCTTGGTGCATGTGGTCCCCACCAGATTCAAGCCTTTACGCAGTTCAAAAACGAGTTTGATACTCGTGCTTGCAACCATAGTGACCCTTGGAATGGAGTGTGGTGCGATAACTCCACGGGCGCGGTCACGAAGCTACGACTCGGGGCCTGTCTCAGTGGAACTCTGAAACCCAACAGTAGCCTCTTCCATTTTCATCAGCTCCGTTACCTTTCTCTAGCTCAAAACAACTTCATCTCCTCTTCACTCCCTTCCGAATTTGGAAATCTCAACAAATTAGAGTTTTTATCTCTTTACTCTAATGGCTTCCTCGGCCAAGTTCCTTCTTCATTTAGAAACTTAAGCATGCTTTCCTTTTTAGCCCTTTCCGATAACGAGCTCACTGGTAGTTTCTCATTTGTGCGGAATCTACGCAAGCTCACAGTTTTAGATGTTTCTAATAATCACTTCTCTGGAACTGTAAATCCCAACAGTAGTCTGTTTGACTTGCACCACCTCTCATACCTTAATATCGGTTTCAACAACTTCACCTCCTCTTCACTCCCTTATGAATTTGGCAATCTACACAAACTAGAGGTATTGGATGTTACCTCTAATAGCTTCTTCGGTCAAGTTCCCCCCACAATTAGTAACCTAACCCAATTAACCGAGTTGTACCTTTCCACGAACCTCACTGGTTGTCTCCCACTTGTACAAAATCTAACCAAGCTCTCTTGGCTGGAACTTTCTTATAATCACTTCTCTGGAACCATCCCTTCTTCTCTCTTCACTATGCCTTTCTTATCATATCTTTCATTAGGTGGAAACAATCTCAACGGTTCAATTGAAGCTTCTAACTCCTTTTCGTCATCAAGGCTAGAGAGTTTGTACCTAGGCAAAAACCATTTTGAAGGAAAAATCCTAGAGCCTATCTCAAAGCTCATTAACCTTAAAGAGCTCGACCTTTCTTTCCTAAACACAAGCTACCCAATTGACTTAAGTCTCTTCTCCTCTCTCAAATCTTTGTTGCTCCTCGATCTATCAGGTGATTGGATATCTCAGGCTAGTTTAAGTTCAGATTCATACATCCCATCGACCCTGGAAGCGTTGCATTTGGAGTACTGCAACATCAGTGATTTCCCAAACATCTTAAAGACCCTTCAAAATTTGAAGTATATTTCGGTATCCCACAATAGAATCAGTGGGAAAATTCCAGGGTGGTTATGGAGCCTTCCACGTCTGAGCTCAGTTTTCATTACAAATAATTTGTTAACTGGCTTCGAAGGTTCATCAGAAATTTTAGTAAGTTCATCGGTGCAGATCTTACTTTTGGATTCAAATAGTTTAGAAGGAGCACTTCCACATCTACCGGTCTCTATCAACTACTTCTCTGCAAAAAACAATAGATTCAGAGCCGATATACCTCTTTCAATCTGCAACAGAAGCTCACTTGTTTTCCTTGATCTAAGCTATAACAATTTCACCGGTCCAATTCCCCCATGTCTGAGTAACTTCTTGATTTTGAATCTCCGGAAGAACAACTTGGTAGGAAGTATTCCAGACAATTACTATGCCAATGCACCCCTACGGTCACTCGACGTTGGCTACAATCGATTAACGGGAAAGCTTCCAAGGTCTCTTCTAAATTGCTCAGCTCTACAGTTTCTAAGTGTGGAACACAACGGAATCAAAGATACATTTCCTTTCTCCCTTAAGGCTTTACCGAAATTGCAAGTCCTTATCCTCCGTTCAAACAAATTCTATGGTCCTTTATCACCTCCTAATCAAGGTCCTCTGGGATTTCCAGAGCTGCGGATACTTGAGATTGCTGGTAATAACTTAAACGGAAGCTTGCCCCCAGATTTTTTTGTGAATTGGAAAGCATCATCACGTACGATGAATGAAGATCATGGTCTATATATGGTATATGACAAGGCTGTTTATGGGATCGATTATGTCTCCTATCTAGAAGCTATAGATTTTAGATATAAAGGTCTATCTATGGAGCAAAAGAGCGTGCTTACTTCCTCAGCCACCATTGATTTTTCTGGAAACAGACTTGAAGGAGAAATTCCTGAGTCTATCGGTCTCTTAAAGGCACTTATCGCACTCAACTTATCGAACAACCTCTTCACAGGCCATATTCCTCTGTCTTTTGCCAATCTTATGAAGCTCGAATCACTGGACTTATCAAGTAATCAACTCTCAGGGACTATTCCTAATGGACTAGGGACTCTCTCGTTTTTGGCGTACATGAACATGTCTTACAACCAACTCACTGGTGAAATACCACAAGGAACACAAATAACGGGGCAACCTAAATCGTCCTTTGAAGGAAATGCAGGGCTTTGTGGTTTTCCTCTTGAAGAAAGTTGCTTTGGGACTAACGCGCCACTAGCACAGCAGACTAAAGAAGAAGAAGATGAAGAAGAGGAACAAGTGTTGAATTGGAAAGGCGTGGCATTAGGTTATGGGGTTGGAGTGTTACTTGGATTGGCAATAGCACAACTCATTGTTAGGTGAAGAAGAAATGGGAGATTGTTAAAACATGTTTTAAATGTTGGACGGTGGTGTGGACGGTGAAGGAACCAAAGTCAAAAATGGGAGGTGATTTTGTCAAAAATTGTGTCTCACCAATCCCTCCTCCTCTCCTATAAATACATGGCACCCAAGAAGGAGAAGATCATCCCAAAACAAGAAAGAAAAAAGAGAAGAAAAATAAGAGTGATAAATTTCTCCTAAGTTGTAACTTGAGTGGGAGAATTTTGTGGGAAAAAATTCTCTTGTTTGTAAGTTCTGTCTCTTTTTTTGGGTTTTCTTTTTTCTTTGGGTGTGTGAGAAAATACTGAGAGTGTGGTTGTAACGATTTTCCACATAGTGAATTTTCTCCGGTTGTCATTGGACAACGGAAGTGGTTTTTTCTCCGATTGGAGTTTCCACTATAAATCTTGTGTGCGTATTTTATTTTTCTGTTCCAAATTATTCCGCTTAACAAAAGAATTCTGGGAAAGGAAATCTGTGATCATACAATATTGATCCAAATTTCCTAACAACTGGTATCAGAGCTGCGGGTTGTGGTGATTTCTATATATTTTCTGCAAAGTTACTATTCACGTGAATAGTAAATCGTCGGTGATATTGGTTTGACGTCGAAGGTGTTATTATACACGGTGGTTTGCAAAAATGTCAGGAATCAAGATGGAAATTGAGAAATTTGATGGGAGAATCAATTTTGGCTTGTGGCAAGTACAAGTCAAGGATTTATTGATTCAACACGGGTTACACAAGGCGTTGAAGGGGAAACCAGCCCCTGTTACCGGTACTGAGTCTGGTAAAATCGGTATAAGTGATGGAGATTGGGAAGATCTTGATCTAAGAGCTGCAAGTGCAATTCGACTTTGTTTGGCCAAAAATATTCTTGCGAATGTGCATGGTATATCTACAGCCAAAGAACTTTGGGAAAAGCTTGAAGAACTATATCAAGCAAAAGGCGTTTCAAATCGGGTGTACTTGAAGGAGAAGTTTCATACTTTGCGTATGAATGAAGGTACTACTATGTCGGACCATCTAAGTGTTCTCAATGGTATAGTCTCCGAACTGGAAACCATTGGAGTTAAACTCGATGATGAAGATATAGCTTTAAGGCTCATATGGTCTCTTCCATCATCTTATGAACACATGAAACCTATCTTGATTCATGGAAAGGAAAAAGTAATTTTCCCGGAAGTCACTAGCAAATTGTTCTCTGAAGAAAAAAGGCTGAGTAACGGAAATAATGTTTTTCCTACAAACTCAGCATTGGTGGCTGACAACAGGAAGAAGGAAAATGTCATGAAAAAGAAGATAATGTGTTGGGGGTGTGGACAATCAGGGCACCTCAAAAGAAATTGTCCAAATATTGGAGGTCATTCAACAAGACGAAACTCAAATATTGATGGTGACGCGAACTATACATCTTCTGTCGAAGATTATAGTGATGCTCTTTGAAAAGAACATGTACATCCTCATGGCATGCCTCTAGTCTCCGAATGTTGCCATGAGAAAGGATGTGTTATTGCTAGAGGGTCCACAAGTTTGCACATGGGCATTGGCTTGGTATAGATGCAAGGTGTGTGGTGGAAAGGATGTCGATGGCTGATGAACTCTCGGGAAAAAAACCAAGTGTGAGAGTTGCACCATAAATTTCAGCAAAAGTTTTTCGACATGGATTGTTGCGAAATTCTTAGAACAGGTGATTAGTTCTAAGTGGGTGTACTCTTTATGGTGGAGTATGATAATTCTTGGTACAAAGAATTATGACTGTTGAAGAAGCAGTGTTATAAATCAAGGTGTGAAGACAAATTGAAATCTGTCTTCAAGTGGGAGATTGTTAGGTGAAGAAGAAATGGGAGATTGTTAAAACATGTTTTAAATGTTGGACGGTGGTGTGGACGGTGAAGGAACCAAAGTCAAAAATGGGAGGTGATTTTGTCAAAAATTGTGTCTCACCAATCCCTCCTCCTCTCCTATAAATACATGGCACCCAAGAAGGAGAAGATCATCCCAAAACAAGAAAGAAAAAAGAGAAGAAAAATAAGAGTGATAAATTTCTCCTAAGTTGTAACTTGAGTGGGAGAATTTTGTGGGAAAAAATTCTCTTGTTTGTAAGTTCTGTCTCTTTTTTTGGGTTTTCTTTTTTCTTTGGGTGTGTGAGAAAATACTGAGAGTGTGGTTGTAACGATTTTCCACATAGTGAATTTTCTCCGGTTGTCATTGGACAACGGAAGTGGTTTTTTCTCCGATTGGAGTTTCCACTATAAATCTTGTGTGCGTATTTTATTTTTCTGTTCCAAATTATTCCGCTTAACAAAAGAATTCTGGGAAAGGAAATCTGTGATCATACAATATTGATCCAAATTTCCTAACACTCATTGCTTCATACAAACCGGAGTGGCTTGTTTGTCTGTTTAAGAGCAGAAACCGTTAAGATCTTTTTTGGTTTTGAGTTTCAACCTTCAATGTTTATCATGTTGTTGTTGCTATTGTATTGAAGCATTTCCTTAAGTTTGTTGTATATTTATCTGATGTGTTTGTTCTGTTTTGTTTTCTATAAAGTAAGAGTGGTTTAGATGACAAGAAACCATATCATCACCATTAGCACAAAGACCTAATCTAGATATTTATGCAAACCGCAGTAGCTTAAATCTCTTTCCAAATATATTCATACCCTAAAGGATCATATTTCAGTACTAAGTCATCATATTTCATTATCCCTAACAAAATCAAATGAAAAACCTATAAAAACTAAAAAAAAGAGACCACGAAAACAGAACAAAAAAAGAAGGGCATATACCTCGGGCAGAGTTTCCCATCAGCTTGGTATAATTCCTCAACGTAATCTTCTTCTTCTTCTTTCAAATTATTAAGCACACTTGAAGCCATGACAAACCGAGAGGACTATGACCTTAATCCTCATGTTCTGAAACCACATCTTTCTTGTCATTTTCGTTCCTGGCCCTCTGGAATCTTGTGCCTGTAGATATCAGAATTCGAAATATAAGAGTATGCCAATTAGAAAGGAGATATGTTTGTATCAAAAAGCTCACTTATGAGTGAAAGGTAAGTTACTAACCTGTGAACAAAGGTTCTCGGATTTTGTCCACTAGAAGCTCAATTTTTTCAATCACTGCAGTCAAGACCCTGCAAGTTAATGAATTACATAAACCTCTGTCAGTTTCGCAAAAGTGTGAAAGGAGCAGAGAAAATTCAAGTCGTATATGACATATATTCTCAAATGAATGATATATATGGTGAATTCTACGTAGCATATTCATATTCATCTTTGATTTTTTTCTAAATAGACAACTCATCTAGCACTGAAACAGACTGAAACAGAATATAACTCATTGCTTATAAGTCCAACAAGACTTGTTGATCTTCAGCCTCTTAGTTCCACTACGACACATACTAAAACTATAATCCCTACGTTCCACAACTGTAAACTCCCAACCTACACACCATGCTAATCACCAAGAACTATCTCACCAACCATGTCACAATTATCTTTTCTTTTCAATCTTTCTATGTTGGTTTTAGCAGTGTTAAGACATACCTTACTCCTAGTGAGAGGTCTAAAAAGTCTTGATCTGTCTCCAACAACTTGGCACACACAATTTCCATCAAGTCATTTTCAGGGTATGGAGATCTTCCTTACCATTGAACCTGTCATCATCATCAACATCGTTCAGTTCCTTGGTAAATACTAAAAATTCTTTGCCTTGTTTTACTTTTGATTTTTTGCACATACCTTTTGATGCGTTTACATTTGTCTGAAACTTACAAAGAGAGAGGAAGGGGCAATTATGGTCATGTTTTTCTTTTTTCTTTATGATTTTTTTTTTTTCATTCGGTTATTTTTAACCCCTTTGGAGATTTTCTTCATTAGTCTATTTCATCCCTTTTTCTACTTTGCCTGACTTTTCCAAGTAAAGTTCTTGCATCGTCACTTGTTTAGATCAAAGTTTCTTTTCCTAACGAAAAAAGTAGCAGAAAGGCAGGGAAGAGGGTGAATGGGGAGTGATGAAACAGCAGAAACTCAAAATTGGAATTTAGATTACAAGAAACCAAATCATCACCATGAGCACAAAGACCTAATCTAGATATATGCAAACCCAAGCAGCTTAAATCTCTTTCCAAATATAATCATACCTCAATACTAAGTCATCATATATCTTTATCCCTAACAAAGTCAAATGAAAAATCTATAAAAAAAGAGACCGCGAAAACAGAACGGAAAAAGAAGGGCATATACATCGGGCAGAGTTTCCCATCAGCTTATGGGCATTATAATTCCTCAATGTATTCTTCCTCTTCTTTCAAGTTTTAAGTACACTTGACGCCATGACAAACCGACAGGATGATAATGAGAATTAACGCGATGATAATACCAACTTACCAAGGATTATGAGCTTAATCATGTTCTGAAACCACATCTTTCTTGTCATTTTCATTCCTAGCTTTATGAAATCTTTGTACCTGTAGATATCAGAATTGGAAACATAAGAGCGTGACAATTAGAAATGAGCTGTGTTTGTATCAAAAAGCTACATATGAGAGAAAGGTAATTTAAACTAACCTGTGAACAAAGGTTCTCGGATTTTGTCCACTAAAAGCTCAATTTTCTCACCGCGGTCAAGAGCCTGCAAGTTAATGAATTACATAAAGCTCAGTCAGTTTCTTAGAAGTGGACAAGGAGCAGAGAAAATTCAAGTCATATATGACATACATTCTCAAATGAATGATATAAAATTGTGAGATTGACATGGATATATGATTCAGACCTTCTCAATGTTCTCCATCATAACACATTTCTCTTTGGTTACTTGAGCCTTAACCTTGGAAAGTTTGCTGATCTCCTCAGGAAGATCCACACAGTACTCCATGTCCTCCTTTAGTTAAGACCTGTGGAACAACTAAATCAGTTAAAAACCATATCCACAGACACTAAAAAACGATGTTATTTTCTTTGGTTTTTCGTATTCTGATGGTAGAGCCAAAAGTACCCAAATTCTTTGTTCAAGCTGTTGGGTTAAGTAGTGGTAGCCATTTCTTTCCACCACCATATCTCTTGTTGAAATCCTCTTAAACTCGCCCCAAGAAGGCCACTGGAATCTGCCGCTTAAACGCAAAAGGCTGCACAAAAATAAGAGAATTTATTGTCAGGTCCATGAACAAATATGAGAAAATTATTATAAAAAAAAAACACTGAATGAAACTACATGCAACAACAATTCATGCTAAAAGTATATTGTTTTTTTTTTTCGTTTTGAATTTTAGTTTGGTTGTAGCAAAGGAAATTTTCACTTCCATTTAAGCAAAGCTTCAATTACAATTGCCTTCTCAGTTCTCACAAACAAGCCAATAATACATAAGCTGAATGGAATCAGAACACCAAGAAACAGAGATGAAGATAAATCCAACAGAGAGACATGCATCAATAAGTAAAAAAAAATAAAAAATTCTAATCCATCAATGGAAATCTTAACAAAGCAGAACGAATCAACGAGATAATTGAAGCAACTACAATTGTAAGAAAACTGGTATAGAAGAAGGCAGCTTCTGGAGACACTACGGTGCAGTGACGGAAGTAAAGTTCCCTTTGAACTTTTTACTTTGACTAATTAATTTTACTTTGACTAATTAATTTTTACTTAGTATTAGTATTTTTACTTACTAAGTTAATCAGCGAAATTTTTACTTTGACTAATTAATTTTTAGTTTTAACGCATTTTTTCCTCTAGGAAAAATTCCAAAAAAACTCAGAACTATTTAGTATTTGTCGAAAAAACGTGTATTTTTAGTTGTCTAACAAAAATCCAAACTATTTTACAGCTGAGAAAACAAACACAAATTATTATTATTATTATTAGTTTTTTCTTTGTCTTCGGCATTAACGGTTGTTTTACTATATTTTTCGCTCTGTTTTAACAAACAACCCTTGTGTTTGGAATATGAAATACGAAAAGAAAGTTAATTACCACTAAGAAAAATTATCCGTGATAATACACATAATATATAAATTTGAAAGTTTTTCTATTAATATATAAAATATATTTTTATTCAGATTTAATATTAAAATTTTTGAAATTTTTTTTGGTAAATTTAAGAATATTCAAATATGTTTGCCAATTAGAGTTTGGAATAATCGATTTTAATTATTATAAATCGATTAAAATCTAGTTATAAATATAACCGCAATCACATAAAAAGTTCAATTGTTTTTAACTCTATGCCTAATTGCCTATGGACAACGTGGGACAATAATAGTTTTACTAAACCAGCGACATGAGATTTGTAGAGTTTCATGTCACAACATAAAACCTGTTATAACTTATTACTACAAAAAGCCCGAAACAAGAGACCAAACAAACAAAAGAAAGGCCTTGTTTGGTCAAAATCTCAGGCCCAGAATCCGGAGAGAGAGGGAGAGAGAGTCGCATACTGCGTCGAGGAGAGAGAACGAAAAAAAAAACATCAACGAGAACTCAATTTTTTTTTTTTCTTCTCCCGAGAGGGAAACCAAAATTGAAAACGAAAAATTGCTGAATTAGGAATCAATCTCGCAACAAGCAAAGCAATTCCATGGATTCAATGTTTTGGGAGGAGCTTCTTCTTCTCTTGTTTCCTCTGAGAAATTGATTTTCGTTCTTTTGATTTGAAAAAAAAAGCTTTAGAAGAAAGAGGTGTTTTTGGAAACCCTAGGAGAGAGAAACTAATTTTAGAATTTGGTGATTTTGCCCGAGTTTTGTGCCCTAGCTTTTTGTCTTCGTTGTTCTGTTCTACGTTCAATTCCCAGGTTAACTCTCTTCTCCTTCACTCTTCTATTGAAACCCTAGAGTCCAGCTTTGCTGGAGCTTCTGTGATTTTGAACGTTTTTGGTTTGGGGATAGTGCAGTGCTTCTCATTCTGCTATTTTGATCTGGAATGTGAATTGTTTGCTGGAATTTCGTCTCTGTAGTTTTTTGTTTCTGCTCGTTTAGCTTGGAAATGCTCAATACTTGATTCAAGAGTTCGTGGGCACGCCATTAAGTAGCTTAAGCTGATCATTTCTAACTTTGGTTCCTCGTACTCGTTGTTAGTGTTGGATTAAGCTTCGAGAACCTCTCTGCCTTGAGGCAACATTTGGTTTCTGTGGTATCTTAGAGTTTCATTTAGCATTATACTGGAATTCGTAGTTTGAGCTCTTTATGGGTTATGACGCTGCTTCTCTACATCTGATCTTCTCGGGGATCAGAATGGGGAGTTATCTTCACCTTGATAAAGATTCTCAATCAAATACTAGATTTTGGGGAGTTATCTTCACTTTGATGTTCCTTTGGATAGTGGCTCGAACATTTAGCTGTTATTGATTTTAACTTCTGCAGTATGATCAATTTGGAATGCTGTAAATTCTGAAAGCTTCTTGATATATATTTTTTCAGTTAAGTTAGAATTCGAATTGATGGGGCATTTGAGGTGGTGATGCATGAAGGTGTTTCAGGATATCTTCTAGTAAATGCTGAGGTTGATTCCATGGGAGGAGTTATTGATAGTGGAGGTGGTATTGGTGTCAAAACTTCTCCGCGCCGAACAGCAATTGAGAAGGCTCAAGCGGAGCTAAGGTATTTCAGATTGAGACCTCTGGATCTTCTGCAGTATGTTTAAATGCTCTATAATTGCTACAGCTATCAATCACTTCCAATGTGTAACAAAGATGCTTGTTTCAACAGGCAAGAGTATGATGTCCGTGAGGAAAGGAGGAGAGAACTGGAGTTTCTGGAAAAAGTATGAATACCTATTTCCCTGTTCTCTTTTTTTTTTTTGGTGTGTAAGAACTTATGATGATAAGCCTTTACTCTTCTATCTGCTTCAGGGCGGTAATCCCTTGGATTTCAAGTTCGGTATTGCAACTTCACATAGCGTCCAATCTACATCACTCACAGATCAGCAAGCAGAGCATTTTGTAAACAGGTACATTCGTATTTGTTGTAGTTCCCCATTAATTTCATGGATTAACTCATCAATATTTACCCATAACCCCCCACAGTGAAGTCAAGGATAGTTTTGCCCTGACTGCCTCACCACATGGAGACTCTGTGGAGAGTAGCGGTAGACCTGGAGTTCCTACAATTTCTGAACCTAATACAGCAGATAATCTTTTACTGTTTGATTCTGAAAACAAGTCAGTTGAAGGAGAAAGAAATTTGAGATATCCTAATAGGCAAAACAGAACTTCTGAGTCAGAACGATCTTCCAAAGCAAACACCAACCAGAATACCAAAGAAACAGAAGATTCTGCCATCTTTCGCCCGTATGCTCGGAGGAACAGATCAAAGATAAATCGGGATCCAGCGCGGTCAAGCTCTACAGATTTAGTTCAGAATCGTGGTGGTCTTGCAACATCTATATCCATTCGCAGAGGATCAGTGGAAGGAAAGGTTTGCATTCCCGAAGCAGCCAATCAAAAGGATAGGCATACAACTTCTGTATCTTGTCCAATATTTGCAAATACAAATGGTAATAACGTTCCAAAAAATAGAGTTCCCAGCAATTCTTTGAATACTAAGGTGGATGGTGAACCTGTTGTACGAGAGAGTACTGCTGGATCCAAGACTAGTCTATTTAAAGATGAAGCTGACATTACATATAGAAAAAGCTCTGCATATTTGCCAGTTGGAGAGTCTGGCCTAGCTGGGGAGAAGGCACAGCTAGTTTCGAGTGTTACAGAGATTGGTTCTCCAAAAGCTGCAACAATAGCTGGGCAGGAAAATAGTTCTACCCAACTGAATGGCCTAAGAGATTCCATGGGAGAGGAAGAAAGCTTAACAAATAGAGGAGCTACAGGGACTAAAGGGATAGAGTCAGAGTCTTCTCATGCTAACAACGTAGAAGTAGATGTAGATAATGAAAGAGATCTTTATAAAGTGGACAAATTTGACTCTGATGAAATCTCTATGCAGAAGACTTTGAGAGGAGAGGGGTTACTGGATCAAACAGTTGGTGAAATAACAAAAACAAAGATTGAAGATGAGACAGGTCAATCTACCACCATTATTACTGAGTGCATTCCTGAGCGTGAAATGCAGATGAAATCGGTTAAAATTGAAAATCAAAGTCACAGAAGTACAGCTGAGATGCAAAATGAGGAGAAAGGTTTTGAGACTGAGAAAAGGCTTCAAGATGGGTTGGTTGTACCCGAAAATGACAGGAAAGTTGGTAGTATTTTACCTGAAAATCCTAGCAGCTCGTTGTGCTCGGGAATTCCTCAGGCATCTGTAGACACAAGTTCTTGCACAGTTGGCAATAATTTATTGTCAGGAACTGATATTGAATCACTAAAACATCAGCCGAGCTCAGATGCTGTTGTGTTAGATACTGTCAAGGAGGACTCTATCCTTGAAGAGGCACGGATTATACAGGTTTTCTTTTTCAACTTGGCTTGATGATCTTAAGTTGTCTAGCTTTCGAAGAAGTTATAATGTTTATATACCTTTTCATCTTTTTATGTATGACATAATACACTATCAGGCAAAGAGAAAAAGAATTGCCGAGTTATCTTTTGGTACTGCACCAGTGGAGGTCCGTGAGAAATCTCAATGGGATTTTGTCCTCGAAGAAATGGCATGGCTGGCAAATGATTTTGCGCAGGTATGGTCTAGTTAAATTAGCTTTCTAACTTAAATTCTATATGTCTGCATGGAAACTGCTGCATGTTGTGGATTGTTGTTCTGTTTATTTACAATAGCGTCTGGAGTCTTCTTAAATGAGCTTGTCCACTTATATGTTACTGAAACATTTTTCAGTGAGTGTTCTGATTGCAGTTTATTACCTTTTTCTTTTCATCATCTAGGAGCGCCTTTGGAAGATGACTGCTGCAGCACAAATTTGCCATCGAGTTGCTTTGACTTGTCAGTTGAGATTTGAGGAACGAAATCAGCACAAAAAGCTGAAAAAAATAGCTTCAGTCCTATCTAATGCTATCTTAGAATTCTGGAGTTCTGTGGAGGTTCCTGGGGAGCTGGAGGAGACGAGCATGGGAATTGTTAAGGTATTTGACTGTCAGACCTCTTTTCTGGTTTCTGATGACAATGGTGATCATATGGTTCTTTCCTTTTCTTTTAAATCAGAATTATGCATATATATATATATATATATATATATGTATATGTACTCGTTGGATTAAAGTATTGACAACACTGACATCCTGGAACCATATTATTATGTTTGTGACTAGACTGTAAAACAACAGAATTCTACTGATCTTTCCTTCTTATGATTGAGAAGCCTGATCTTTCTTATTTGCTTGCATTGTCTTTGATAATTACCTTCAGGAGTCTCTGGTTCTGTTGCTCTTTATGTTATGATTTTTGTAAAACTTAATGGTATCATACTAAGTAATACCGTGGTTGTATGCAGGAGACTTGCCAAGAATCTAATTGTGTGAATGGCAGAGTATGTTTAGCTGGGGGTGTCAAGGAGTATGCAAGTAGATTTTTGAAGTACAACAACTCTTCCATCTCCTATCATTCAGCTGCACCGTCAACACCTGACAATATGTGCGACCCAGAAATATTGGATATATCTATGGTTGATCAGCTTACAGAAGTATGAATTTCTGAAAAGATCTTCCGCAGCCTCAGTTAAATACTATTGCTGTGGATAGTTCTACAATATTGCTAATTGAGCTTTGTAACTATGCAGGCAAGCCTCTTTTATTCAGTTCCATCTGGTGCAATGGAGGTGTACCATAAGTCCATTGAGTCGCATCTTACACGCTGTGAGGTATGTGAGATTTTTCTATGCTAGGAGCTCGCCTATTGTAACCTTGTAGACGTATATTTTCTTGAGAATATATATATATATATATATATATATATATATATCTGTTCTCCGAAGATGTTTACTAGTATTTCTCTGTTCCCAGAAGTCTGGAAGTAGCATGCAGGAGGAGGTTGATACATCAGCCTATGATACTGCTGGAGGTATGCACAATTCTGGGTTGTTTGAGCTTCGCGGGTTGGTTAGATTTTTTGCTAATTTTGATCTCTAATTGTAGATATAGGATATAATGGTACTGCGTTCGATGAGGATGAAGGAGAAACAAGTACCTATTATCTTCCGGGAGCTTTCGAGTCTAGCAGATCATTTAATATAAGCCACAAAAAAAGGAAGAATATGATGAAGTCTCATTCTGCCCGGTCATATGATCTTGGGGATGATTTACCATACGTCAACTACACAGGTGGCTCTAACTCATCAAGTTTGATGGCAAAAAGGCCTGCCAGTAATATTAATGCCGGCTCAGTTCCGACGAGGCGAGTGCGCACTGCTTCCAGGCAGAGGATTGTGAGTCCTTTTGGGTGTGCTACTGCTGGGAATTTACCAGTGCCCTCGAAGACAGATGCGTCTAGTGGGGATACTAGTTCTTTCCAGGATGAGCAAAGTAGTTTGCATGGTGGATCGGCAGTCCAAAAAGGCACAGAGGTTGAGTCAAGTGTTAATTTTGAAAAGATGTTACCTTATGACATGGCTGAAACCTCAGGAAAACCTAAAAAGAAGAAGAAGACTCATCAGGTAGTTCGCAATATCAGCATATCTCTTACTCTTTGCAGAAAATAGTTGCTATTAGTTTTAGTTGACATCGCATTGTAATTTTCAATTTCATTTGTTGCAGGGATCCGCATATGACCAAACCTGGCATCTCGATCCGTCAGTCCATGTTGAACAGGTGATTTCTTTGGTAAAATCCTAAGAATCAATTTGAGCAAATGTTTAGGGAAAGCATGCGAGTTTAGGTCGTGTAAATTAATCAATATTGTTGCTTGACTAGCTTGATAAAATAATTTTTGCCACTTGCTTAACTGGTTTGATGCTTGAGTCTTACTCATGAGGTTGAAATACTTAACAAAGTTATTTTTTGTTTCCGTTTTTATCTTGAAGAGGTGACGACTATTCACAGTTTCCTATTTCTTGAAATGAGAACTTTGAAATGAGAACTTTAAGTTATGATAGCAAATGTTTACCCTGTACTAGTAATTGACTTCTTATAAAGGATTCTAATTCATCCTATTTTGGCAGAAGGACCACTGGAAGAAGCGACCAGAGAATCATTTCGATATGAATGGTATTATTTGCAAATTCTTTTTCACTTTGTGGTGCATTATAGTTCTTCAGCGGTTGGGGGTTCCTCAGCCTCACTCTGCCTGTATAAATTAAACAATGTTTTAAGCAGCATTTTCTGCGTACATCTTATCACTAACTACCAATTATAAAACTAAAGCAATGGTTATTGTTTATAATTCTGTGACATATTTTTAATTGTATTTTACAAGGTCTGTATGGTCCTCATAGTGCAAAGAAGCAAAAGACCACCAAGCAATTGGTAGACAATAATTTTGATATTGCTATTCCTCACGCTGGATCGATTCCTTCTCCGGCAGCTTCCCAGATGAGCAATATGTCCAACCCCAACAAATCTATCAAATTTATTGGAGGTCGTGATAGGGCCAGAAAAATAAAAGGCCTGAAGGTATGCTCTTGAAGGTTTACTAACTCCATTCACTTTGTTTAAAATATTTGTTTTAAACTAGAATTTTGTTTTTCTCAGATTTCTCCTGGTCAGCATGGTTCTGGAAATCCGTGGTCACTATTTGAGGATCAGGTTTTTTATACGTCATCTTTCATTAACATCGATGTACTGTTGGTTCCTTTTATGAGTATCTAAATTTTTTTCCCCACCATATAGGCGCTTGTTGTCCTAGTGCATGACATGGGGCCTAACTGGGAGCTCATTAGTGATGCTATGAACAGCACCCTTAAAATTAAGGTAAGTGCCTGTTTTTTGAAAAATATTGGGATTCTTTCTTTGGTACATTTCGAACAGAGTGGCAGAGCTATATTTTTTTCTATTCTAGTGAACTGTTGTGTTGGATATTGTTGTCCAGGTTATTACTTTCTCTTATTAGTGAACAACTGGTATTTGTTACTGACTGATTGATTTTTCCATTGTTTGTCCAGTGTATATATCGCAATCCGACTGAGTGCAAGGAGCGGCATAAGATTCTGATGGATAAGACTGCTGGTGATGGGGCTGATAGTGCTGAAGATTCAGGGAATTCCCAGTCTTATCCATCCACTTTGCCTGGCATCCCAAAGGTTTTTCTTTAGCTCTGAGATGCTGAACAAAGTGTCTTCTATGTTTAGACTAATATAATTACCCCCAATATGTTTGTGATATTCAGGGAAGTGCGAGACAGTTGTTTCAACGACTGCAAGGGCCAATGGAGGAAGATACCCTGAAGTCTCATTTTGAGAAGATTTGTTTGATTGGGAAGAAGTTACATTATAGAAAGACACAGGTTAGTTAACCTACTACTTTGTTACTGTTTCCAAGCTTGTAACCTAAAACTAGTAGATACTGTCTTTCTGCATTTTTTGTCTAGTCATAAATCAACTGTTGCCTGGTAATAGGGATAGTTCTTTGTGTATGTACTGTGTAACATACTAGCATCAAGGAGATGAAATGATGGGTGATGGTAGTCCAAATTTTAGATTTTGAGTCCCTTGTGGGAAGAATGCTAAAGGGTTCTTAACTTATAGTGCCAGAGAGTGTTATCAGAGTTTCTGTGGTTTCTTTTGTTCACGGATTTCAGTTTTCAAGTTGCACTGGAGCTGGTAAACGTTTTTGCTTATAGAGTTATAGATATGGAATTGGAGAAGATAGGTTTCCTTAATTCAGTTTTCAATTTGCGTAAAATTTATAGTGTGAGAGGCATATCTCAATCACCTGACATACCAGGTTTGCATGTTTCTAAGTATAGCTTCAAATCTTGGCTAACATTTGCTGAAGTCACATTGTAGTTTGAAGTATGAATCTCTTAAGGCCTTAAATCTGTTTACTTGTTGCTGCTTTTGTATGTTTGCGACTGTTTCATTCATCTATCTTCAAGAATGATGGTCGGGATCCCAAGCAAATAGTACCAGTTCACAATTCACAAGTCATGGCTCTTTCTCAAGTATTCCCGAATAATCTGAATGGAGGTGTTCTTACGTAAGTTCTGTTGTTCCCTTAAATTCACATATATCTTGACTACTACTCTTGCAATTCTAATATTTTGCTACTCTCCGGATGAAGGCCCCTTGATGTCTGTGATGCATCAACTTCAGGTCAAGATGTATTTTCACTTGAAAATCCAAGTCTTCCTATGTTAAATCAGGGAACGCCAGTGCTCCCTACTTCTGGAGCACATCCATCCACTCCTGGATCGTCTGGTGTGGTTCTGAGCAACAATTTGCCAACCACATCTGGCCTACAGAGTGCTTCTGTCAGGTAGACCTGTACTGAATGGTTTGTCTTGGTGAATGCATACGTCTGTGAATCTCCGCTCATTTTACTTGAGGGTTTTTACTAATTTTGAATGTTGATATATTTTTTTTTATAGGGATGGTAGATTCAATGTTCCTAGAGGGTCTTTGCCACTTGATGAACAACACCGACTACAACAATTTAATCAGATGTTATCCGGTAGAAACCTACAGCAGCCCTCCTTATCAACTCCTGGAGCTGTCTCAGGATCTGATCGTGGACATCGCATGGTTCCGGGTGGAAATGCTATGGGTGTAACTGGAATGAACAGGAACACACCCATGTCAAGGCCTGGTTTCCAAGGGATGACCTCATCAGCAATGCCAAATACTGCTAGTATGCTTTCTTCTGGTATGGTAGGAATTCCAAACACTGGAAATGTTCATTCCGGAGGAGGAGCTTCTCAAGGAAACTCCATGCACAGGCCTCGTGAAGCTGTGCAGCATATGATGCGGGTAAGCTATTTTGGATTTTGTTTACTGCTACGCTAATTATTACACTTAGTTATAAGATTTCTCACATGCGGGAACTTGTAATTATCGATTTCTTACTTCACCACCTGGACTTATTTATCTGGCTCCTTGTTTTAGTTTGTAGACGTTCAGCGCTTCTATTTTTTGTCAACCGCTGGTCGATTGTCATTTTGAACCTGTTTGACAACATTACGACTATACAGTGATGATAAAAACTGATATGCATGAATTTCAGATGCAGGCTGCGCAAGGGAACAGTCCGGGGATCCCAGCTTTCAGTAATTTGAGTTCTGGATTTACCAACCAGACAACTCCTGTTCAGGCGTACCCAGGCCATCTTTCCCAGCAACATCAGATGTCACCGCAGTCACATGTGCTTGGCAACTCGCATCATCCTCATCTCCAGAGCCCAAGTCAAGCCACTGGGGCACAGCAGGAAGCATTTGCTATCCGTCAAAGGCAAATACACCAGAGGTATTTGCAGCAACAGCAGCAGCAGTTTCCAGCATCTGGTACTATGATGCCACATGTACAACAACCTCAGAGCTCTTCTGTTTCTTCTTCTCCACAAAACAGTCCTCAGACTCAACCACCTGTTTCGCCCCAGCCATTATCGATGCCCCCAGTGTCGCCCTCTCCTAGTATTAATGCTATGGCACAACAGAACCCTAAAAAATCTCAGTTGCCGCTTCATGGTCTGGGTAGGAGTCCTCAGTCTGGTACTTCTGGAGTGAACAATCAAGCTGGAAAACAACGGCAGCGACAACTTCAGCAGCAGTTGCAGCAGTCTGCAAGACAACATCCACACCAGCGGCAGCCAACACAAGGTCAACAGCAGAATAAAAAGGGGATGGGTAGAGGCAACATGATCCATCAGAACATCACTGTTGATCAGTCACACCTGAATGGTCTTACCATGGCCCCAGGAAATCAGGCTACCGAAAAAGGAGAATCAGCGGTTCCAGTTAGGCCTGATCAGCAGTCTAAACCATTTGTTCCTCCCTTATCTTCAAATCATTTACAGCAACTGCCAAAATCATTCCCTGGTGCTTCGTCTCCGTCCCAACAACAGATGCAATTACATTCAGACAATAGCATCCAAGGCCAGACCTCACCTGCGGCCCCATGTAACATCTTATCCACCTCTAGCCCGTCAATTACACCAGCAGTTGCACCTTCTAACCATCAGCATTTGTTGATACACCAAAAGCAGCGCAATCAAGTGCAATCAGCAGCTCAGCGAGTTGTTCATCATAATCACCTAGGAAACTCTGAGTTATCAAAGAAGTCCCAAGCTGAACGTATGCCACGTGTTCCGCTGTCTGTCACCAATACAACCCAAACTGCTAGTATGGGTACGACCAAGGGTATGCATCAAGCGAGTAATGATTTGAAAAACATAAAAGCAGTTGGTTCTACTGATGTGCCTACTTTGGAACCTCCATTTTGTGTTGCCTCTGTGCAAAGCACTGCTTCTAAAGTAGTAAACAGTTCCAATACGGATTCACCTGGGAATGATCCAGTATCAACACCGAACCAGGGGCTAGCTCAGAAGCATGTATCTGGTGGCTTGCCTAGTCACGGGATCGAGGGCGTGACACAGAGACAACAACAGTCTCTACCTTCAGAAGAAAAGAGACCGAAGTTGCCAGAGAAGCTGACTGTACAAAATCAGAAACACCTTGCTTCTGAGCAGCAACAGCAGCCTCAATTAGAAGAAGCACAAGAAGTATCATCTTCCAAGCCTCCTGATACAAAAGTGGAATGAGAGGCATGACAGATAAACCTAGAAGCTTGAGTAGCTGTAGATCCTGCAAAGCTTAATGCTGGCTGGCCCTTACCGACAACAACCCTGTACAGGAACCCAAACTGGTTTATCTCCTCCGCCAGCAGAGTCGGGTCCTCACTTTTTGGCATTAACATCATCAAGTTGGTGATCTTTGAATTTGGCTGAGATGCTGTATAACATAACAAACTCTACAGATTGTGGAGTTTGCAGATTTGATAAGGCCAGAGGGAGATAAAATAGGGAAGAAGATGTTGGTTAGGATACAATTCATGCTGGTCTTTTTGCCTCTTTTGATGAACACAGAGAGAGAAGGTATATGATAGTGTAAATTACCCACTTGCATCATAGAGAAGTAGTCTCTTCCTCCTTCTTCTTCTTCCCATCTTTTGGTTTGGGAGAGAGTAGAAACAGTTTATAATGTTTTGTATAGAAGTCTCTACTCCTCCATCTTTGTGGCATATATTTAGGCCTTTTTTTTTTACCTTTTCCTCTAACTTAGGTTAATTTGATGAATGTATCATTGTTCTGTCTCTTTAATCTCTTATGGTTCAAAAAAAGTTCACTAGACTCCCATAAACATTAGCTTACATAGTGCATTTCTTCAATTCATTACCTATGTTACAAATCTAAAGCCAACAATGACACTAATCTCTAGTTAGAAAGAATCAAAAGCATTGTTGATAAATTCAAGAAGCTGAGTTTGTGAACTCTGAATCAAATTGATTCTTCTAATCTCCATTTCCTTACGAAGCCTCACTGTCTCTTTAACAAACTCAATCTTCTTCTTCTCCATTACCATTACTCTCTCAGCAAACGCCCTAATCTCCGCCGCAACAGCTCTCGCTCCCTTCCTCCGCCTCTCACCGCCGTCTCCGTCGTTCCTCTTCCTCTTTGATGATCTCTCTTTTTGTCCCCATGACAATAATCCTCCACCAACTCCAGCAAATCTGTTAACAGTTCCAGGTCTTCTCAATATGTAATTGATACTCCTCGATTTGCTCTGTCTCTCATCTTCTTCTTCTTCTTCTTCGTAGTTATTGTTATCCTCTTCTTCTTCATCGTCGTCTACGTAGCGATTATTCGAATTTGGAGGAAGACGAGTGAGAGGACGAGCTGAGATCGGAGCAGGATTTGAATCCAATTCCTCCATTTGATTATAGAAAGGCCAAATTGAGATAGGTCCCATACTCTGTCTCTCAGATCGGAATCTTTTACGCATCTTCTCGATCTTATGCCTACACTGTGTAGATGACCGTTCAACGCCGGAACGAGATGAGACAGCGACGGCGATCTCTTCCCAGTGAGTTGATTTTAGAGGACCACGACCAATTGCGTACCATTTCTCTTTGTATGATTCGATTAGAAGGAGAGTCTCGTCGTGAGTCCAGAGAACTGGTTGGGTTTTTCTGGCGACGGCGGAGGTTGATGCGGCTAAAGCTACGACGGTGATGTGTTGTGGTGGAGAGGATGGATTCGTTGGTGGAGGAGGAGAGGGTGGTTGTTGTTTGTGATGCGGCGGAGTAGCGGCGGAATTAGGGTTTGAATCAGAGGGAGGAGAGGAGGTCGGCGAAGGCGTCGCCATGGTTTTTAGTGTAATGATGTTAATCACTTCGGCTTTTGTGAGTTTAACTCCAAATCGGATCTTTGGGCTTTTTGTCTTCTCGTTGATTTTTTTGGTTTTTGGGCCCAACAAAAATTTAGTAGAACCAAATAACTTATCAGAGCATTTCCACCACTGTCTATCTCTATATTTTTCACTACTTTATTTTGCTCCAATGTATAAATGTTTTTCTTCTCTATTTTAGAGAAACCTCTATATTATAGACATAGATTAGAGAAAAATCTCCTCTAAAATAGAAGAAAAAATATAGAAATGGGCATTGGAGATGCTCTCAAAAGTATAAGAGGAGGAACAAAAGAGAGAAAGGGATGCAAAACTCTTTTTCTTGTTCAAAACAGTAGCCTAACTTGTAGGGATTTTTTTTTTTTTTTACTAGTAGGATTTATTCAAGAGAAATTGACTAATTCTTACTAGCAAGTAGAAGAAAGAGAAGCTAACTTTTCTCAATGAAACAAACCAACAGTTTCAGGTGATGCCTTAGCTTTCAAGGAGATCCATGTCTCGATGATCAATTAAGCTGTCAAACCTGGATTCTTCTCCTCTTTCTCGTCTTTAACGCCGGTTATCTTCTCCGGCGAGGCTTCAGCATCTTCAGTAACAGGGTACAAGTCAATCACCTTTGACATGTCTTTCCCATCTTACATCCGAAGAAAATAATGATACAATCTTCGAACTTGATTTTCCCCATTCTTTTGAATGACATTCTTCTAAGTGTTCTGCTAAAAACCGGATCAGACCTCTTCTCTCTTCTTTCTCTCGTTTTCTTCTCCTTCTTCGGTCTCTCGGTTTGATTTTGCTTTGCTCTCGGATCTCGCCGTGGATCTTCACATAGACGACGACGGCACGGTGGAAGCAGACGGTGAGTGGCTCGGCTCGGATCTCAGTTGATCTCTCTCCTTCTCACGCAGATCAAGACGACAAGCGACGGCTGCTCCGAGACGGCGGCTTTGCTTAGATTAGGGCTTTGAGTTGGTTTATTTTTCTGGCTTGCAGCACACTCAGAACTAGTCACATATATACATAACGGCTTAAGCGATTTAGGGGTTTGTTACTTGGGGCTTACGCTTGCGGTTTGGGTTCCTAAACCAAAATTTAACCACCAAATTTTCATCTCTGTTCTTTCTCTCTTTACATGACCATCAAGTGTAATTATATTTGTAAATTTTGATTGTAAGTAAGAAATACACAATACTGTAAAATCACCACTATTGGATTATACTATACAACAATGATGTGCAATAAAATCGTTATGAACAAAAAAAAAGTAAACTCCCAAATAGTTCACTAATTCCTCTGTTTTCTAACCTAAAGAGACTGGTAAATAAACAAAACTTGCTTGCTACTTAACAATTGTAAGCTCTCCCTCTTCAATTTCACTTCCTGTTACCATTTTGCCTTTAATATATATATATACCATCTGAAAAAAAACAAAAACCATTCAAGGATAAGAAGTCTAAGTGAGCAAAAAGAACAAAAAATTTAGTTGGAATACGAGAAGAGATGAGTGTCATGTGATGTTTCTCACCTGTTATATGGTTGGAGGGTGAATTAGTAGCTATGCAGACTTTGAATATGAGATCCGAAGATACATTTATTCCGCAAATTAGGTTTCTGCTTGGAAGTTTCTGCAGTGTCTTGGCCAGCATGAACGCATTCCCTGTAAGAAGAAGAATGTTTCATATTGATGCACACAGAGATTGATCCCAAGTGTTCACATAAGAGAAGACTTACCGTTGAGCTGCTTTCCTTTAAGTTTTCCAAACACTCAGCGAGTTCAATTTGTTTTGACGCGGTCAAAAAGAGCGCCTGTCACAAACATTAAATCCTAACTTAAGTCTAATGCCTGGTGATATATATAGATCTTGAAACAAATCAGAGAATGGGTTTATAGTTTACCTTCTTTGTCTTCTGTAAATCTTGCTCAATGGATTTGATGCGGTCTAATGAATCACGAAGTATATCTTCTTTCTCTTGAGGAATGCTTGAGGGTTTATCACACAAAACTGTGACCATAGTCTCCAGATTTTGCAACCTCAGCCAACATGGATGGACAGACTCTCTTTGCACCTGAGGAGGAAGAACTTGTTGCTGGGAGACCGAAACCCTTAACTCCGGTCTCAATTGGTTCTCTGGTTGCTTATTTACAATTCTTCCCAAGATCCGGAACATGAGACATAGACTGCCAAGAAGTTGGAGGATAAAACGAGCCAACAAACTTGCAACTTTCTGAAGAGAGGTCTTTAAACTCCTTTCTACTGTCAGATTATTCGGTAATGGATCTGCAGAAAAGTGTTCTAGAGATTTTAGAATCTTGTCTAAAATTGATCATGACATGAGCACATAGGCTTTAACCTACTTGTTGAATCAGACTGTTCCATTCTCACAACACCAACTGCTTCAGCTTGATTGCTCAGCTGAGCACGTTTGTCCTGGAAACATAAGAATATGCAGTAACCATTGATTGACAATATTAGACCATGAACAAACAAAAGAGGAGAAGACTATGTATATACGTAAACTAACATGTTCAAGATGCGATTCTCTCTCCCTAACTTGGCCTCCATCAGGTGATGACATCTCTGTGTTCACATGCTGCTAAAAGAAATGGGCAAGTGATATTAATACAGAAAGTAACAGAAGCCAATCACTGTTACAAGTTGACTGAATTAATACTAACCGGTAAGGCAAATAATTTAGCTACTTCCCCATTCTCCAGGAGCCCTATTGCTTTTGTTTTGTACAATGCATCTCTCGAGCGCACTAGCTACAAGTACGATGCAAAACAGAGACTTTATCATATAATGCTTTTCAAGAGATACCAGTGTCTACACAAAAATTTGAGCTGAAAAGGATCATACTTTCATTATCTCCGGGTCATTCCAAGGCCCCTTGTTGAATCGCATACACCCACCTTCATTTGCACAGGTACAATTTCCTCCCATAAACTCGGGAAGCTCACTGTGTAAAGAAAATAACAGAGGCTAACTTTATAAGCCTCCAAACAACAAAAACAAACTCGATTACTTTTGAATAATCACAGTTAAAGTAGAAATTCTGACCTTGGATCTATAATCTCAAGAAGGTGACTGCGATATTTGTTTCCCAAAACCTGTGCAATAACCAATGTAAATTGTTGGTCAAGTTTGAACATCTGAAAGGTCCTGTATAAGGCTTATCTATGTGGAAGATGTAATACATGAATCTTAGAAGTAGTTTTCGGGTCGAGAAAGCCTTTCACGGTGTTCCAAACAAGCTTGAATCCGTTTCCAGCATTAATAATGTACATCTGATTCAATGTCTGTCTTCAGTGAACCAAAACCAATGTTAGTGTTCTTCAATGGTGAAAAGTGTATATGTTGACATTCAAATAACTTTCATACACCCACCTCAGGATAGTTGTCACCATCAATTTTTTGCATTCGCATTACAAGGTCCTGAGCTAATTTTCTAAAGCTCATCCAGCTCTGCATCAAAAGAAGCATTCGAAAACTCAAAGTGGATGTAGCACTGAAACAGAATGTTGAGAAAGGAATATAAAGGTACCAACCACTCCATGCACATCTATTATGGTTGTCGAAGAATTTATGTGCCTCTTTGCTGCGATCGAACAGGCTGGAAACTTCTCTGAAAAAGTCTTTTCAAAACCCTGTACATGATATCTCAAGAACCGCTCCAATGTGGTAACCTTCATTAGCTTGCCCGGGTCAATTTTACCAAGCCGTTCAATGTAAACAGGCCGTCCCTCTCTATCTACACCATGATAACCATGTGGATAGTATTGTTGTACTTCTTCATATTCATCATAAACAAAATCCTGAAGGAATAAGTCATCATTGCCAGTTAGGAAAACAGAAAAAAACACCATGTGGAAAGATTCTTAGAAAAGTTCAAAACTTTAAAGGTTTTTGTAGCACACTCATAAACAACAATATCTTTACCAACTCAAGGAAGGTTCTTATCCTTCACCTGCATTATAGTATCAACTCCATTCTCTTTCCTCCACTTTAACATTTCTTCCCACATCTGAACAGTTTTGTCAAGATCAAATCTCCTCGCCTTCAAGAATCTGCAACAACAAACCTGAAACTGATCATGACACAATCCAAAAATACTCACTGATCCTGAAGTATCTGACATGATCCTTTAGTATCCAATTACCTCAACATGGTATGATAATCATCGTGCCGAGGAGGAAGCAAATCTAAAGAAACCAAAGCTTTTCTAAATACATTCACTGCTTTCTCCTCTTCTTCATCCCTCACATCCTCAATTACAATTGGTGCATATTGATCAGCTACACGCTTCCCTCGTTTCCTTAAACTATGTGTCAATTTACTCGAAGCTTTAATAGCTTTCTTCTTTAAAGATCTAGAACGAGTTCTTGTAATCTTTTCATCATCTGAAACCTCAATGTCTTTACTCTTTCCTTTATCAGTTTCTGGAACCAAAAGTATCTCACCCAATGCTAAAACAACAAAATCAAACATAATCAGATAACTTCAAAAATCACATAAAAGCAATCAGATTCTGCAAAATCACAGCTTTAAATTTACCTGGCATTTGTTTTTAATCAAGAAACAGATGATAATAATGTAAAACCTCTGTATCTGCAAAAATGTAGATTTAACTCAGATTTATATGAAATCGAATCATCAAATCAAATCATAATTTTGAATCAAACCCAAGATCAAGAAACGAGAATCATCAAATAAAAACTGATCCTTTTTTTAATCCCCAATACAAAGATCCAGAAAAAAGACACAAAACCCAGAAATGATTTCTCAAAATTCTACATTATTCGTCTTCGAATTCTTTTCTTACCTAATAAGCAATCTCACGAAATCGCGGAGTATCAAAAATCAGAACTCTTTCTTTAAATTTTCCAGATTTAGGTAAAGAAGAAAAAAAACTCTCTCTTTCAACAAAAAACGTCGCTTTCAGATTACAAAGTCAAATCTTTTATATACATATACGTATAAAGTTTTCCTCGGAGCGTAGCTTTGAGAAAGAAGAAGACGAAGCGTCGTATTCAAACCAAAATTAAATGCAGAGACGAAGAAAGAAGAAGAAGAAGAGAGAAAGCTTTGCGATGGTTATATTCGCCATTCTTATAGCTTGCTTAAAGATGGAGAAGAAATGAAAACCGGAACTTAACCGATACGTAAACCGGGTTAAACCGGAGATTTTATTAGTCAAACATTTGTTTTATTAGTCAATGCTTTGAAATTTGGAGAGTAATTAACGTTACGGCTAGTCAAAGATAAAGGTGTTGTTAGTTAACTTCTTATTAACGGCGAGACTAAACGTCCGTTTGGTTGTTGTAGCGGTGGTTACGGACTTACGGTACGCGTAAGAGCTAAGCTAACCATAATTATAAATTTTTAACAGTGTTGGTTTGGTTTGGTTGTGTGTTTTTTAGATTATTTTGTAATTAAAAAATCTGATGTGGGTCCACCGACAGAATAGTTTTTCCATGTTGTCTCCAATAGGAGTGTGACACGTGGTGAGTGCCGACGCTGATTCTATACGGAAATAAGGAAGTGCCACGTAGCTAACTTTAGGTCCAAAAGGAGAGGGACAGGTAGACCACGTGAGTTGATCAATTCATGGCCTTGCTTTGCATATGAAAGAATAATAATATGTTTTTGGGTAAATGTTTCGCTCAGTTAAACAAATCATGTTTAATAATTAAATGAAGGGAAAAATCATTCAAACTTTTACAAATTACATTTATAAATTTTTATAAAGTTTCAATAGTTATCTTTTTAATGTCTCACTTCTTCATTAGATGAAACTACTCTTAAATAAATTATTAAATATGCATCTTAAAAGGTTAAGTATAGATCGGATGGTTGGTTGTCGGAAATCTCAGATCTTATTGAGTATGGAACGGTTGGGAGAGTGACTCGATTTTTTTTTTTGTTGCTAAAAATGTAAATACTTTACTAAAAATGAAAACGGTTTAAGTTTAAGATCGATGATTATAAATCTACGTAAATGGTCCTATAGCAAAGAAATAAAAAACATAGAAGAAAACACAATCTACACAACAAAATTGATCAGGCTAATTTCGGGATGACAACTATACTAGTTTTCACCAAAACATTTTGGTGCTTATGTCATATATATGGTGCATGTAACCTTCAAAAGAAAAAAGAATACGGGGACGAATAAAAATGGTTAATTCTGAACTGGTACGTAGAAGAGAGAAGAGCTCTTCTTTTAAACTCTTCTCACTCCAATGGGCCTTACTGTATATAACGCCAGCCCATTAACTGCTTCATGTTCTCAACTGCATAAGCCCAAACCATAACCCATATGCCTTTGACCCGAAGTCAACCCGATTCTCCAATGTGGAGAGAAGGCGATTCCGACAAAGAATTCCTCCGATGACTATCTTCTCCGACATCAACATCTCTTTCTTGTGCTTGGTCATATAATTGATGGGATCGGAATTCAGAAACAGTTGTTCATTAAGTGTAAAATGGGATTGAAGTATAAAAAATTTGACTTTGTGGTAAATTCGATTGTCATATGCACACGTGAGATGTGTTTATAATAACTTCATCCTCATATGCAAGTTTGTTTGTTTTGTGCAACGATTTAGTTTAGTCCACTTATGTTCCTTTTGTTACACGCTTTGTTTTCGAATCGTCTTTGTTTTGAATCTCTCTTACCATCTATTCTCTTGTTTTTTGCATAAATGAAAAAAGACTTTACGAGTTCATTCCTCTGCTATTAATGTATCTTACCTTAACCTAATGTGGAGACGGGAAACTTGGTGAGCAAGTCCATTTCCTCTGTATTAATAATGTATCGTCTAAAGGGTGATAATTCTTCAATTAGGGTTTTCTTTTCTCCCAAATCTCTTGCTTTCCCCTAAAATCTATCATTCATTATTCCTCATTATGTCTCTGCTTCTCAACAAGCCTTCAATGTTGTGCCTAGGCAAACCTGCGTCGATGAGATCATCTCTTTTTCTCTCTAGTGGCTTCCCATCTTCCTCACTGCGAACCCTTCCATGTTCCATCGACGGTTGTGGACTGAAGGTTAGTAATGTTCCTAAATGTCGCCACACTTTTTTGGAATATAAAATAGATTGGCGAGCATACCCTGGCTGGTCAGCTACTTACAATGACGACGGAATTTTGCGTTTCATTGATTCTTTGTGGGATTCAGGAGAACGGAAACACTTTTCGTCGCCTCCTTTTGTAACTTTACCTAGTTGCCAAACTCAAATTGTCACCAACGTGGTAGCATCTTCTCCTCTTGACGACGAGGACTGTGTTGTGGCTGTCAAGTTTTTGGGACCTCAACTCAGCTTCTTCAGACCTAACTCTTCTGAGTGGACCAACGTCAGAATCGAAAACCCTTGCTTCTACTCCTCCCAAGTCATCTTCTCCAAGAAAGATGGCATGTTTCGTATACCTGGATCTGGAGGCCATCTCATCGGATCATGGGATCTCCACACACACAAGCAAACACCACCCAAGATTCAAAGGTTGCGGCTCCGAAACCTTCCCGAGCGGACCAAGACCCAACGGGAGCTTCTGGAATCTTGCTGCACGAGCGTATTCTTGGTGGAGTCACAATCAACCGATGAAACTTTCTTGGTTAAGTGGTACAGGAAGACCTTGAGAAAGATCAGGAGAACAAAAGGTGTAATGGTGTTCAGGCTAGACCATAAAGGAAACGCTATTTACACTCAAGACATTGGAGATCTCTACATTTTCCTCTCACAAGATGATATTTATTGTGAACCTGCAGCTGAAGCTATGTACCATCTCGACCAAAGGCCTAACTACATTCAAGTCTTGGATGACGACTGGTTCTTCTGTATCAATCTGGCTAGTGGCGGATTAGAAGTTTGCAGATGGAGAATGAAATCTCTCAGTTCATCAACATAGTATAGAATCTATATGACATTGCTATGCATATGATGTGGGATCATCTTTTCTATTATCTCTCTTCCAATTCATTATGTTTAAACTATATCCAATGAGTTTATGAATCATTGTTGTCACGATTAGAAGTCTGCAGATGTAGAATAAAATTTCTCAGTTCATCCTCATAGAATAGAATCTCTATGACATTGATGTGGGATATAGTATTTGCTATCATCTCTCTTCCATTAATTAATTATGTTTTAACCATATACTGCATGTATCCAATTAGCAGCAATATCCTTCATTTCAACCCACATGCAAATATTTGTGTGGTAACTGTTAACCTATATGCAGTGGTTAATTATGTTTTAACCATATACTGCATGTATCCAATTACTTTCGATCTAAACTTGAAGTTCCCAGTTTCTTCATTGATAAGGAGACGAAAGTAGCAGTGGTTTGTGGTAGATATTGTGACAAGTATGGCCTTGTTTTGTTTAATTTCTTACAGTAATTAGTAATTTCTTACAGTGCCTTGTTTTGTTTCTTGCATCAACTCTTTGGTATTCACTAATCATTGTTTTGAACAAGACTTTGTCAATTAATGTTTCTGTTTAGTTAAGAAAACAGAAACATGTGTTGCTGATTTGAAAATAAACTTGATTATTTTTGAATGACTCTTACTCAGGTAGAAGATACATATAAGTACATTTAAACTTTTGATATCTGTCTCTTTTTTTTTTATATAACACTGTAACCTCCATTACCGGGTATCTTGGGATATCTTGAAGCATTTCTCAATGTCACATCGGAGAAAGAAGTCACAGAATGCCAACATTTTTGCAGATAACTCTCCAAGATCCATGAGAGCACATGCAATCTCTCTAGACAAGAAAACTAGATCTTATAGATATGTGTAAGAGAAATCTCTCTAGACAAAGTCAAAGTGGCTGAAGAAGTAATTGTAGCAAAACGGTTTGGCCAAAGCCTGTCTAGGCAACAAATTTTGTTCATTTTGCTATTTATAATGAGTTTGAACATCAGAATCTCATTGAGTACCAAAACCCTTTCACTATTGGATCAATTTCATCACACAAATTTAGACTTCGAGTTATATTACAAGAAATCGAAAGGTAACAATGCAGTAACTAAAGTAGACCAAACAACAAACCAGATTCATGTCAAAAATCCTAAGTAGATACGATTATATTGATCTGAAACAAGAGAAGAAACAAGTTACTAATTAATAATAGAGAGAAACCCTAATTTTCTTAATCAAACTCTTCCAAGAAGTTACTAGACAAAAAATCTCCAGAATCGCCTGAAATTAGATCACTATGCGAGTTGATCAACCAAGTTATAGTCTCAATAGACACAAGAAACTTAGCAGAGACAGAGAGCAAGGGAAGAGCTGCTCTGTTCCATGGCAAAGCAGAGGATTCCACAGCACCTAAACGACCAAAGACTAATGTTGTCGCCCTCTTTCAATCCGTTAGCCTCAACGATATCGTTCCACCCACAAATCAAATTGTAATTCCAGCTTCCTTTACCTGATTCCTTCTTCATCTCCCATCTCTTCAACATCACACCCCACTTCTCGGACCGTTGATCCACGAGAATCGCTCCCACTCCAATCTTCTTATCGTTGTTGATGTCTTTGTCTATGATTCTGGACTCCACAGACGTCAAGAAATCGTTTCGGAGTAAGTTGTTGAAAGGCATTGAGAGACGGTTCTGTGTTGGGTTTACATCAGTCACGAACAGAGTCTTCTCAAAGATCAGTTTAGCGTCTTTAGCTTCTTTCATGTCACTCATCACCTTGACAAGCCACTCAGGCGTCTCTCTCGCTGTCCCTGGAAAAGGACCAACCTTTGCTTTCTTGAATCCACCAGTACGCTTCCTCTCTTTTACGGCACGTCTCTTGCGGCTTGTATTCTCCGTTAGGCACAAAGACAGAGAACATGGGGAATTAGGGTTTGGTGGGTCTTTCGTCTCCGTCTTCTCCGACTCAGCCGTCTTATAATCAAAGAGTATGAGTGAAGAACAAGGTTCAGAACTAGGGTTTTGTAGGGTTTTCGTCTCGGACTCAGCGGCGATGAAGCATGAAGAAGATAGCCGTTGAAGATGGTTTTGTGGGTCTTCGATCTCTGAATCAGTAGGGAACTGGTTAAGATCGATAAGCGATGAAGAAGTAGAAGTTAAAAACCCATTAAGCTTTTGTTGTCTCTTCACCAAAGACGATCTTGTTTTTCTCGGGAAGAGACAAAAGATTCTCTTCTGGCTTTCTGCTTCTTCTTCAGAGACAGTCTTACGACGTTGTTCTTCTTCATATAACATAACCGCCGCATCAACCAATACATAGAAATTCGACCACAGGTTCTTCCCTGAAGCCGTGAGATGATCGTAATCGTGATACATAATACTCATTGTGAATTTGTGATAGAACCGAAAACTCAAGTTTTTCTGAGAGCAAAAACGTGAGGCACAAGGAAATTAGAGAGACAGAGAGAAACTGAGAGAAAATGAGAATGAGAGAGTCTCTATTTCCTTAAATAATACTTACGCTCTCTGCTTAATGCTTACATTAAAAGTTAGGGTTTCCTTTTTTCTTTGAGTTTAGTAGTTTAATTACTGTGATTAGTAACTAATTATAGCCGTTACGTTGTTTGATTTCCTTTTCGTTGATATGGATTAGCTAACCTTATAATTACGATTTAGTCCCTGTGTCGGTGTTTCCTTTTTTCGATTGAGAACTGAGAAGAAGTGAATTTGCCTTTTTTTCTTCAGGTTTATCCAATTAGCAGCAATATCATTCATTTCAACCCAAATGCTTTATTTGTGCAAATATTTGTGTGGTTACCTATATGCACACATTGTTGTATTGACTGCAAACTAAACTTATTGTTTGAACAACACAAGAGAAACGAGTTTGCAGCTTACCAGTGAGCACTCTCATCAAAATATGGAATTCGCCATGGTGATATAGAGCCGCTGCTTGATCCTTGTCAGGCTGCACACAAGCCATGGTGATGATCTATGTAATGTAATAAGAGATTACAATTTATGCAGAAAGCAATTTATGTTTGTGGTTTCTGTGGCAAGGAACAAGTGTGGATCGCCTTCGATGTTGTGCCTAGGCAAACCTGCGTCGATGAGATCCTCTCTTTTTCTCTCTAATGGTTTTTCATCTTCCTCACTGCGATTTCCTCCATTTTCCACCAACGGTTGTGGAGTCGTGATAATTAGGAGGAATGTTTTTACTGGTCGCCGCACTTATGGCTGGTGGGCTACTTACAACGGCGACGGAATTGTGCATTTCATTGATCGCAAATGGGAGACAGGAGAACAACCGAAACACTTTTCGTTGCCTCCTTTTGTAACTTTGCCTCATTGCCAAACTCAGATTGTCACCAACGTGGTCATGTCCTCATCTTCTCCTAAAGACGAGGACTTTGTCATAGCTGTCAAGTTTTTGGGACCGCAACTGAGTTTTATCAGACCTGCTCAAAGTAACTCTGAGGGGGTGGACCAACATCAGAATCGAAAACCCTTGCTTCTTCTCCTCCCAAGTTATGTTTTGCAGGAAAGATGGCATGTTTCGTATTCCCGGATCTGGAGGCCACATCATCGGATCATGGGATTTATTCTGAGTCTGTCTTCTCTTTTAAATCTTTCAAACGTCAAATGTATTACCATTGTAGAATCGAATCTCTATGAGACTATGACATTGTTATGCATATGCTGTGAGATAATTAAAATTTGCTAAAGAATTAACTCGTGTAAATACGGCGGGGGAATAGGCTGTTCTCCCTCTAGTAGCCTTTCCCAAAACCATGTTGCATATATCCTAGGAACTGGCCCATGTTCTTGAGCAAGTACTAAGAAAACAGTGAAATCTTACCCGGTAATCTGAAAGAGATACGCAACGACAATGACGAAGATGATATACAAAAAATGTAATACATATGCTACTAGTTTAAACACCAATTCTTAGCTAGATTTGTCAGATCATTAACCTTTGCATCTATGTCGATTCACTGAATTTGGATTAACATATTTGGGACGCTTTAAGTTAGAACTCAACCCTATGGATTGAAGTATCAACTGATAAATAAAACTGAAATAAGGTGATAGACTTCAACAGTGATACAAGGACGAAGACAAAATCTGAATAGATAAAAACCAAAACAAGAGTATAACAAAAAGATAGATGATGATTTTCAGTACTTAATCGGTGCAAGAACATCGAGCTGGGATCCAAGTTTCTCCTCTGCAACCTTCTCGGCCTTTGCCCTGAGCTTGTTGAGTTGCTTCTTACGCTCATACACAGCTTGTGACCTCTCCTTTCTTTTCACCTCAAGCTCCTGTAAAATCATTAAACCAAAGGTAAATTCCCAATTTCTTCCACAAATTGAGTGACATGATTGCCTTCTAACTAAAATGATTGCAGAACGATATGATCCTAAGTTTCTCATTAAAACAATCAGCAAAAGACCCCAAACAATCGGACAATTTCATTTTATGATCAACATAAGTTCTGATTTCCAAATAAGTATATTCCAAATCAACTCATAAGATTTTATGAACACAAATTTAGTAAATGAAGCAACTTTTTTGTCTTTTGTTCCATAACAAGGAAGAAGAAATGAACAAAAGGGACATACCTTAATGGTATCGTAATGGTTCCAGCCAACTTCAGAAGACAAACGTCCCAACAAGCAGTACTTGTGACCAGCCTGAAGCCTCAACACCCTAAACAAAGAAAAACAAACAAAATCAGTTGATAGCTAAAACACATTGAACATAATCAAAATTACAAAATAGAACAAAGATTAAGAAACTTTACTTGAGTGCATCAGGAATGACCATTCTCTTGACCTTGTCATAAGGAGGTGGTACTCCCTCAAAAACCTTCAAACGTGCAAGAGCAGCAGCACCACGCTTGGTCTTGTGTGGAATCATCCTGTCAATGACATATGATCACATTTCATTATCAAACATATGAATTCTAACACAGACATAATTGCACAAAGATCAAAAGCTGACCATTTCTTCATACTTACGTAACTAACCAACCTAAACCCAAATCCATCCATTGATACAAACTCTTAACAAGTTATACAAAAGAACACAACTTTCCAAAAACCCATAACTCAAATTCGGATCTTCATTTTCAAGATTCACATAATAAGACAAGAACTCTAAAGACTAAGAGATTAGATTACGAACCCACGAACGGTACGCCAGAAGATCTTAGACGGAGCACGGAAATGAATAGGACCATGAGAAGGTTTAGTGTTCATACGTTTCCTAAGAAACCTCATGTACTTCATCTTCTGACGAACCAAACCACCAGACAAACAAATCTCCTCACATCGAACAACCACAACACTCTGTCCATTGAGCAATTCTTTAGCTGTGATGGAAGCAAGACGACCACACATATGGTGACGTGCGTCAACCACAACACGCTTTGAACATATCCCTGACCCAGACACCATTTTCTCGCTTCGATTTCGCCTTCTCCTTCAGCTTCCGCTCTTCGAAAAGATCTCGGCTATTACTTCAATGGCGGCTTTATATATGATGCGACATTAGGGTTAAGCGTTCTCTAAACCCTAATTTACTGGGCCTTTATTGGGCCTTTTGTATAATAAGGCTTAGGCCCATGATCAGGCCCATTTGTTTCTACTTTCGTTTTTATTTTAAGGTATTAGAGATTTTCAGATTCTTCTTCTTCTTCATAGGATCAGCAATGAATATAGCTTCGAGGATTCGACGAAGTTTTTTCAGAGAGAAGAAGGAATATTCCGATGGGAATAGCTTGAAGAATGGATCGAGTGTTAATGAAGAAGGTAAAGATGAGATTTTGGGAGTTACTGATGAATTAATCGATCATGTCAGATCTTTCACCGTTGATACGTTTAAGAACTTTTCTTTGGAAGGTAATTGCGAATTTGGTTCTCAATTTTGTTAGTTTTTGTGATTTGTGAAGTTGATTTTAGTTCTGAAACAGATGAAGAAGAAGAAGTATCTGTGAGTTATTTGGGAGATGAAGATAATGGAATGAGTTCGTCTGTGAATGTGAAGAAGGATTTGTCTGGTTGGCAAGAGAAACACGCGGTTCTCGTCTTATCGAAATCGAAGGTTTTTTTCTTAAATTTTGATTCTTTTGGTGCTTGACTTTTGTTTTGAAAGGAATTGGAATTGGTAGATGTAGAGATTTCAAATGATCAACGTTTAGCTTTTGGAGCCTATGGTGCTATTTAAGTTGGATTCAAATCAGAGTTCGTGGGTTGATGATTCTTATTGAGCTTATTGGAAAGCTGATGTTTTCTTGATTTGCTAGTAGCTTTGAATTTTGATATATCTATATTTCTAAATGGATGGCATATGTAGTGGTAGGGCTCTTGGTTTACTGTGGTATCACTTGAATCAGATTCGGATCAGAGTTTATGTGTCGAATCTTATAGTTCATTTGATGCTAATATCTTCCTGAATTGGTTGTAATTTGATTAGGCTCATGTTAGTGAAAATGGCAAACATGCTCATGTTTTACAGTTCAAGATGATTTTGTTTTACAGTTGGTAGAATTGAATTTGGTTGATTAAAAACATTGGGTTGAATCGATTCTAATTGAGTATTTTCGAAGCTGCACTAAACAAGATTGATTTTGGTGTTACAGGAACTCTCACAGCTGAGATTCAAGTTATGCCCGCGAGTTTTAAAGGAAGATCAGTTTTGGAGGATATACTTCCAGCTTGTGAGGAAGCTTGTGGCAAAGTAAGTACTTCTTTTATGCCAAAATTTCGTTTGAGATGGTTCCATGTGTAATAATGCTCTTAGTATGTGTTAAATGTACCTTACTGTGTTTATCTGTGTATGATTCCACTTTCACATTGAGATAGTGGGATGGGATTATAGCTTGGAACAAAAAGATGCCTATAAAACATGGGAAATGCGGGTTTGACGATTGTTATGTTCATGGAAATATGATTGGTAATTGGAAATTATTTTGCAGATATGAGGTGCTAGCAATTCAACAGGCTAAAATCAGGAGGATGGCCATGGAAGACAGTAAAATTTCTGAAACCAAGGGAGTATATGAAGTTGAAATGTCAGAAACAAAGCAAAGGTTGAGTACAGGATCTGCAACTCCGTGAAGCTTCTCTGGCGAAGTTTGGGAGAGAACATGACAGGTACTGTAATATTACAGACTACTTATTTACTTAATACAACCACTATCAACGAGAATGAAAGCACTCTAAGCATCCTATGACTTGCTTTTGCAGTTTTGCTCACAAATTCAGCAAACCAAAATGCTGAACCATCGGAGTTTAAGCAGGGCTTGATCAGTAAATAGTGTTCATACTGTATGTTTAAAAGGTGACAAAACCAAGAAGGTTTTGATTCTTCAGAGATGTAAATGATCATGTGACTTTAGTAGTATCAGACATAACACAGTGGTCTTAAACGCTTTGTAGTAATAAGAATAGACATCATTATTTAATGTTTTGATTCATCCGATGAGCAAATGATCCAAAGAGGTGAAATATTTTACATAAACCAAGAAACCTAATCTTAGCATGAAAGATGCTAACTTGGACTTTTGAAGAAATAAATCCAGAAAGCAAGACAGTGAGTGCAGTGCCAATAAAGAAGAGAGAGATAAAATCTAATCGAAGCATTTTACTGCAACCTGTATGACAGAGGGATTGGTACAATTACCCACATGGAAAAGCCCAATGAGAGTAGAGTATCAATAAAGAAGATAGAGATAAAACCTGTGACTAAGGTTTTTGTTCAGACAAGTTCACTACTTTTGCTACTTGAATCCAATGTATATGACTTGTAAAGTAACTCTAATGCAGAACCACAAACTCAGACCTTCACTGAAGTAGCCAAAGAACAAAGGAGAGATTTACAATACTAGTTCCAGTAACTTGGCAGTAAAATTAGACATTATTTAGTTGCAAATGAGAGAGATTAACATTACATTATTCTTGACTAACAAGTTATACACCAACCCTAAAAACCCCCACAAGTTAGTCTTTGTGCAATTTTCATCTCCTCTGTTCCAACACAGATGTTTCCTAATGCACACAACTTTACATCGAAAACGACTCATTTCATGGCACCACTTTGACCCATTCGTAACGTCCAGGCAATGGATTGTCCGAGACAATGTCAAAGTTGTACCTGCAAAGCAAAACCATAACTCCCCCAAAATCAGACCAAAATCTAAAACTCAAAAGAACCAAACAAACTTAAAAAAAAGAAAGGTATTTGTACTTTTGAATGAAGAATCTCTGTTGTTGCTCCTCTGCGTTAGCAAAGAAGTCTTCAATCTCACTTTGTATAGCTTTTGAGTCTCTTATCATGCTCCTATGAGAGAACCAACATATCAAAACTCAATCTCTGTTTCATAAAAAAAAAAGTTTGGAGCTTTAAAATGAAAAAAAACAGAGTTAAAAGTTACCTGTTTTCTGATTCCAAATCAAAACCTTTATCTCCAAAATTACAATCAGACCTAGATATTCTCTCGTTATCACCGCAAGCTTCTTCCGTCGTCGTCGTCTCCGCTTCTGATTTCTTCGCCGGACCGGATTTAGCCCTAGGGTTTCTCGTTTGACAATGATTGCCACACTGTGTGAGCTGTTTCCTAGTATTGGCGAGTAATGGAAGCTTCACGAGACGGCGGCTCCGGAGCTGGAGGTAGTTAAAAGAGTCTGAGTCGTTGGAATGAGAGCGGAGACGGTGGAGGGCGAGGTTTTTGGCGGCGGCGGCTCTAGTACGGAAACGGAGAGTGGTTGGGTGAGATATATCCTTAACGGAAATGGCTCCGGCGACTTTTGACTTCTTAATGTATTTTCCCATCTCCGGGAAGGTGGTTTAATGAATCTCCGGTCGAGAGTGAAAGGAGGGAAACAATGAAGAAGAAGAAGAAGAAAGTGATTTTTAATCTGAAAAAGTGAAAAACTAAAAGGACAATGAAATATTTATTTTAAAATAAAAATCAAATATTGAAAGAAAAGGAAAATATTAAAATAATATTAAAAAAAAAAGAGACAAATTTGGCCATTCTAGCTTTACTAGTCACCAATTCACCATGTGGTGGGTTCGACCAACGCTGCAAAAAATTAGGGACATATTTTTAAGGTTTTCTGCTCACCTGATTCATCATTGTATCAAAAAAATATAATCAAAATTTAATTAATCGGAATTTAATTTTGTGTACTAATTTTTGTATTCTATGCAAAAGTCTAGTTTACAAATAAATAAATAAATATATATATATATATATATATATATATATATATATATATATATATATGAACCATATGAGAGATTTTAATTTGAGTGAAATTAATTTTAAGAGACTTGATTTTTTCTAAAATGGTCTATATATATATTCCCCTAGTTTCAAAAGATTTTACTTATTTTTCCCAAATTATATTTTTTATGTAATTTTTTCTTAGTTACTCCAAAGCCAAGGCTCCAAAGTAACATTAAATAATAGTCCTCATAAGATTAAGAAGAACATTTTTGGAGATATATATTCCAATTATTGTATACATTATATATATAAAGTGTTTTTTTTTTTTTTAAAGGCGACCCCTCGTCTATTATGTGTGGTTGGTGCAGCAAATATAATAAAATGCTGCCGAAAGAAACAAGTTCTTTGAGAATAAAGATCATTAAGCTAATATTAATTGTTTTGGTAGACCATCCATGTTTATAAAGCCATTGTTCTCGAGTGGAATTGTTTTAATTATTTTTGTCAAATAATTTGTGGTTTAAGATAAAAAGGCAGTTCATTTTTGCATCCATTTTCATTGTTTCATTAAAATTTGGTAGACAAGTCAACGTTAACTTTGTACAAACAATCCAAAACAGTCCAAAACACATTCAGATTTTCAAATGTCATGATGCTCGGCAGGTTATTGGTTCGAAAGAAAAAAAGAGTCAACCATCTATTAAATTCTTCACATTTGACAAAAACGTACACATTAATTGTATACAAGTCAATACAGATACAATTGACTGTAATTTTTTTTGTTCTTAAGTAAACAAGTGTCTTAAAATTAACATCATTGGGTTGATCACTTACATAAGTATTTATTTTCTTTGGAT
The DNA here is from genome assembly GCA_019202795.1 of Arabidopsis thaliana x Arabidopsis arenosa. NCBI lineage: Eukaryota > Viridiplantae > Streptophyta > Magnoliopsida > Brassicales > Brassicaceae > Arabidopsis > Arabidopsis thaliana x Arabidopsis arenosa. The sequence goes on along the minus strand of CM032920.1, from coordinate 11,108,115 downwards.
TTATTAGCATTGGATGCTTACACTGGTTTTGCTTCTAGTTATATAGTTATGTAATCATCTCAACAACCGTTATCTTTGTGATGTAATAGTTGAGATTATCTTTGATATGTTAGTCTTCAAAAAGTTGACTTGTTGGTAAATTTGTCGAACATATTTATATATATATAAAAAAATTCATTTTCTTTTACATAAAGCTATAGTTTATAGTATCTGAAATGTAAATGTAAAAGTCAATTTGGTTTTCTACATTTTTTTCTTTGCCAAACACCGTCTCATTCTTTTTATTTATTTGAAACAAGAATCGTGATACGACTTAATTCTACCGTTACGTGAACGTGATATACATATATCCTGTATATATTACTATATATACATTATCTCATATATATATTCATATGTAACCCGTGAAACAACAAGGTGAGTACTTTAAGCAGTGTTAACTGAGTAGAGACTCCCAATAAGCAAGAAGATGAATTGCATTAAAATCCTCACAAGCTTGCGATAATTCTCATGATTTTTTGTTTGTTTTTGTTATCGAAGATGTCAAAGTGTCACTCTCAACTTTTTTCAAAATAAAATAAAATAATGATTTTATATGCTTCCAATCGCATGCATGACGAACACTCTTTCTTAAGGCCATAATATTTCTTTGTTCATCCAAACACGAAGACACAATTAGCAGTTTAAAGACCATAATAGTTTTTTTAAAAAGAAATTTTCACGTTTGTGTTGAAAAAAAGATTTGTTCTCACCGTTTGGCAAAGTGAGATTTGCTTCTCACGCTTTGACATTTAAGCCAATTTATGACGAAAATGCCCCTAAGGAGTTAAACCAAACGACACAGTTACTTTGCGGTTTAGTTTCTTTTGGTTTTGAATTAAAACAAAAAAACAAAATTTTCAAGAAAACGAAGAAGAACAACGACAGAGAGACGGAGAGATTCGAGAGAGAAGTAGAAATCAGTTCTGAATTCATTCATCCATCTTCGTTTTCGACATCCCCCTTCGAATTGTCCGCTACTTGATTTGAGGCATCGCATTGAACTCCAAAAACCGGCGAAGAGAAAGTTGCAGGTTTTCCGGCGAAGAGGAACTGAGAAACCTCCGGCGAGATAGCAACCTTCGAGATGGCTGGAAAAAAACCAAACGACGAAGTAGATACTCAGGTAGAAGATTAATGACGGCTGTAAATTTAGGGTTGCAGAAGTAGATAATACTCAGGTGGAAGATGACTGCACAATTACAATTATACCCTTCAGCGAATTTCTTCTGTGTACGTACATGTGAAGTAGTATACGTACATGTGTCGAATAATCAACTTTAATTACGTAAACCAATGATGCTTTATAAATCACGTACACGTTAATTAATATACGTACACGTTTCTAATAATCAACTGAATTTTTATGCTAGCCCCACAGTAAGTTGAGTGTCACCAACATTCCTGACATATCTTATCCCATATTTCTCAACAAAAAAATCAGTCCACTTGTTGTAATGTAATTTTCGCCATTACCTTTACTATTGTTCATAGTCGTCATCTTTATCGTCCTCTTTCTTCTCTTCGTCATCCTCATCTTCTTTCTTTTCATCCTCTTTATCGCCCTCTATTTTTTCTTCCTCATCTACTTCTTCATTGTTTCCACCTCTGACCCATGGTTAGTTTCATCAGCAATGCTATTCATCATGCACACACTATTCATACTATCCTTAACGGGTTGGAAAAAACGATACAATTTACACTTAGATTGCTACTATGAATAAAAAGAATCTTCCAATCTCACTTGTTTGTGATAGTTTTACTTCTCTCCTGGCAAGACGCTACACATGGTGGTAATAACACCATTCTCTCTGTCATGATCACTACCTCGTTTCTCACGTACACAGTATTACATGTTTACGTACATAGTCTCCAATGGATGTACTTGTGTACGTTAACTTTCCTAATATGCATGTGTATGCACCTATTTACGCTAGTACATTGTCTCAACAATGATATTTGTATCGTCCTTAACATACATAGTCATCATGATAATTCATACTAGCCCTAAGCATTAAGATATTCGGTTTGGTTTCCATGGGACTCATTTGGTACCGGGTATTTAGAGTATAGGGATTTCCCGCAAAAAATTGTCTTTCCATATTGTACTATTTTACTTCTTTCTTATCAGTTAGAAATTGATTAAATTGTCGAAGAAAAGAGAAAAATCATCATCGAGTCTCTTCGGTTTAGTGCTTAGCATTGTAGAAAAACAATTGTACACTTTAAGACTCATTCACATTCACTAAACTGTACTTTGATTCAAGTAATATCCCCTTTGATGATCCTCCAATACCAAACCATTACCATGCACTTCACCTCTACCATGTCCATATGTATTCGTGTAGGTCAAATATTCACCTTCATATAATGCCTCGTCTACACAGTAATTAGTGTACTTACAATCTTCCAAATCATGTCATATCTCCCAGTTAGGACTAAAAGATGGTTGAATGTCACCATCTTTTTAAAATCATCGATGCTTTTTCTATCACATACATGTTCAGTAGTGTACGTACACGTTTCTAGTATATGATATGAATTTCCCTATTAGTTTCATAGTCGGATGGTGTTACCATTTTCCCCGACATGTCCTATTGAATATTTATCAATAACAAAATCAGTCCACTTGTTATAATCGCAATCTTCATTATTAGCGTCTATAGTCGGTTCTAAGACATTCTTCCCATCCACTTGATCCGTCATTGCCCTCGTCATCTTCATCGACGTTTTCGTCGTCCTCCTCATCCCCATCCTCCTCTTTTTCGTCATTTTATCATTCTTTTCAACATCTTTATTGTCATCTACTTCTTCTTTCTCGTCTACGTTCTTATTGTTTTTTTCACATTTGGAGCCTCCGATATGGTTTTTGTTGTGTTTTCACCTCTAACCAATGATTGGTTTCATCAATGTTGGCTTTCTATCATGCAAACACTATTCACACCTTTCTTGAAGTGTTGGATAAAAGGACACAAATATATTTACACTTGAATCTCCACTAAGAATAAAATAAAATGTATCTAACCTCATTTGATTGTCAATGTAGATATAGGGGCGTTTATGTTCAATCATCATCGACATTATTACAAGTATCCAGTAATTAATTTTTGGATTAAATTTAGTAGACTTCAAGCTAAACACCACACATAACGTACACGTCAGATTCGTGTACGTCATATTTTCTTTAACACGTATATCTACCATACTTTTCTTCCTCAACTAAAAAATCCATCGTCGCCCTGATGATCATCATACCCATCACCATCTTCGGTGTCCTGCTCCTCTTCATCCTCATCTGTTTTATCTTCTTGTACGTCGTCTTGTTCATCTACGGCCTCATTATTTGCATCCACATTTGAAGCCGCTACGATAGGATTTGGTGCCTTTGCACTCCCACACACACGGTCACTTTCAGCATCGTCACCATCAGTCCTAGGGACCTTATTCCCGAGTGCCTTGACGGTTGTAATGAAAGAGACAAACAAGTTGACAATAGGATCCCTACCACGAATCAAAAAGAACGTATCCAGGCTCATTTGATTGTCAATGTAGAAAGGAGGGCGTTTACTTTCTATCATCACTGACATCTTTCCGGGCATCCAGTAACTAATTATTGGATTGCATTCGGTGGACTTCAAACTGAAAACCTCGCATAATGTACGTACAAATTCCGTGTACGTCATGTTTTCCTTAACACGTACACAACGACCAAACCAGCCTTCCCATGGTTCAAATTTCCATTCTTCTTCTTTGCATCTCCACTCACCCACCATAGTAAATACGGGAATATCCATTACCCACCTGCATCATAAATTCAGCAGAACCCCATTAAATATAAATGAAAGCATGATTATATCTAAAAAACAAAAAGAATTCCCAACTACACACTTACATACATAAATGATAAATCTATCCTCATTTAGCATTTGCAACTAAAAAAATTGGAAATAAAAATATTCTGGGTTTTTATATAAAAACAATGTTGATTTCGAACACAATCAAGACCCTAGTGTGTTATAACAAAAAACTTCTTAACCAATTTCATTACTTACACGATCAATGCTTGTCTTGGCTCCAAACTTTGTAAATCAAGAAGATCAAAACTTCTCCAGCATCACATTCGTTCAGAATAATTTGTTTGTTTGATGGATCATGTTTCTCTCTTACAACTATTCACACATATAAACTAATATTAGAAAAAGTAATGATGACTTTTGCATTAATTGTGACACTTTTTGGGCATTAAATCTTGATGTCTCATTGTTTTTTAATGTTATTAATCCCAATTTTTCACTGTACAGCCGCAGAAATCAATTAAAAACGAAAATATATTGCCTAACCGGAACAGTGTACGTAATTGAACCGCATAACTGAACCGTACAGTGAACAGTACATCGTTATGCTGGCAGGGGTAAAATGGTCAAATTTTGGCTAAATTGTCAAAACTTGAAAACCAATTCTCACTTTGCTAAAACATGAAATTAAAACATGTTCTTATGTCCTGCCATGCAATTTAAAAAACCTGAACAAAAATTTCAAAACGCTGTGAACGAATTTAATCGTTGATACCACCAAAAAAAAAAAATCCTAATTTAATCGTACAACGAAGGAAGGCACACGTGCAATGACTCTCAGCAATCATGAAACAGCTCAGATCTCGAACGCTACCGAATCCCCAAAAATCAGAGAAAAAGGCAAAAGCAAAAAAAAAACAAATTAAAGGATCTGCAATAACACTCTTCACGTCCTCCCGCCCTTTTTTTCAGGGCGCCAAAAAAAAAGAAAACTGTTATCACAACACGCGTGTACTCTCAAATAGGTAATTCACGTTTCGATATTTTGGTAATGGTTGTTTTTAAAAATATTTTAGATAAATTTGAATATATATAAGAATTTATACATAATTTTAGATATATATATATATATATATATATATATATTTTACCATTTTAATTATCCTAACAGATAATTCGACTAATTACCTGATTTGTAACTATTGTATTCAATGATCTTGACTCAAATGGATAATTTCGTTTTACCTGATTTTTTCTTTATGTTTAGTGGTTTCTTTAAACTAAGAATTAATAGTTTTGAACAAATGAAGTAATCAAAATAAACCACATTTTACAGGTAATATAAAAAAAAGAGGTGACTTAACAACCACAATTGACTCCATACCGAGAATAGTAGGATATATGCTTCGCGAGTAAGCAATCCTGTCTTCCTTCATGATCATGATGGAAGACGATTACAAAAGAAAAGAGATTAGTCACTAAACCAAAACCAAGTGACCAGACCCCAAATGTAGTATAGACCATACATGACCAATAAAAAAATTATAAAAGAAAGTTCAATTTTGAAACATAAAATATTTCCAGTTCTTTGTAGAATATTGTTGCAATAATCAATAAATAATACACATACGCAAACACCAAAATGCAAACATAATGTAATTTTTTTTTTGTTTCCTTCTTACGCTCACAAATAACAAATAAACTTTGTTTAGATGTTAAAACCATAGACTTATCAGAAGATATAAATACAATAACAAACGCAAACACAAAGCGAAAGCATATGCATTAATACTTGACTGCTATTTCATTCTGTGCTTGATGACTCATTAGAAGAACCCCGAGGCCCTTCCTCGCCCTCATCTGTATCCATGGCTTCAGTTGAGATATCCGAGGGTCCGAGAAGGATACCGATAGAATTGAAATTGATCAGAACCTGAGGAGCCCTCGCGAGCTCAAGCCTGTGGTCAGGAGTGTGTTGCTGGTTGAATCTCCCTGGAACTTTCGAAGGAGTCTCGTAACAGTCTTTGCAAAGGTCATACCCAATTTCCTCCTTGCAGTCTTTGCATCTGTATCGATCCCCTATGATTGGATACACCTGTAGCAAACCACACCAATGTCAAATTACGATTCACATATTTTGGTTTAACTACTAACAATCGGGTTAAGATAATAATGCACTTACTCCACAAGAATCACAACCAGCTCCAAAGTGAACATTTGATCCAGGGTTTGCCAACCAGGGAAGATCATCGTTGTTGTCGTTTGATAACGATGGGCCTTCTTTGAGATGGCTTTGAAAATCTATATATCAAGAGAAAATGAGTACAAACTATGAGTCTCTGCGTCTAAATGGGTCTCACATATTCTGTGTAACAACAACAACTAAGCTTTGAGAGCACAAGGACATGACATGTGTCGATAACTACAAAATGGTTCAAGGCATGAATGTAGGACTTACTTCCTTTGCTATTATGGGCAAGCCTTTTCTGAATCCCACTTGTCCTTGATTTGTATTCTTCAGGAAAATTTTCCTCCAAAAGCTGTTCAAGAATCAAACAAACTTTTGGAAATCCTCTTGGGTCACAAACATTACACTCTAGACATTTGATCTTTTCGCTTTCTTCAGCCATATCTACTACACATCCTTCACAATACACTGGAAAAAGATAAAACAGGAAATTACCACATAAGAAAATATAAAAGCGAATTCTCAAGCAGGCGAAAGTCAAAATATTTATCGAAAACAAACATGTAAGATAATATACCATGTCCGCAATTGAGAACTACTGGTCGCACAAGTAGCTCCTTACATGCTGAACAGAGCAAATCATCTTTCGAAATCTGATTACTGACTTTGTTATTCTTAGGTAATTCATTCTCATGAACATTAAGAGTTTGTGCATCAGTGGGTTCTTGATTGCTGGGGATACATGGACTGCCACCTCTACTTGATGAACTAGATAATAAGTTCGCTGCATTCGAACACTCATCCACCTTCTGTTTATCTACACACATAAAATTGTAAGCAGAAAGCAATTTACTAGACAGAAAAAGTTTAAATTCAGCAGAAAAATGTGTGGAACACTCACCAGAGACATTTAGAGAAACTCCACTACACACAGACACATCCTTAACCTTAGGTTCATCCAAAACAACATCAATCTGAGGAGAAAAACAATCTAGTTCTTCTTCTTCCTCTGAAACATGATATTAAACAAATCTATAATCAACAAAAGTGACAACCTAAAAAATGACACTTGCACAGGAGATGTAAGCAGAGGACTCACTTAGAACTTGTTCTTCTCTCTTCTTATGCGCTAATGGGTACATCTTCTTCAGTAGAAAATGAAGCTTCTGGCACACAGACGGAAAGTGAACATACGGGTCTCTACATATCGGACAATGAGACTCGCGAAAGCCATTCATGGACTTATGTACACACCAAAAACATGATAGATGACCACAAGCTTCATTGCCATACAAAAGAAAAGTCATAAAAAAAAACAAAGGAAAGAAAAAATAGTTGAGATTCTCTTATGACTTAGTCAACAACTTACATAACACAATTGGCTTGTAAAGAAGTTCCCTGCACAAGAAGCAACCACAAAATTCGTATAAACATATTTGCCATCACAATCGATGCCATAAAAGACGATAAACGAACAGATTCTTCAATTGAAAACGATGAATGAGCCATAAGATTATGATTACACATGAGATTCTTAAAAATTGTAGAGACAAAACGAAATCAATTATAGACCAATCTCGATATCGTCAGAACAACGGAAACAATTGCATCATGAGATTTTTCGAATTAGCTACTCTAATCATTCAAATTTCCCCCAAAATTAACCTAAAACACTGAGAAAATTGATAGAGAAGAGCTTCTTCGTGTGATTCAAAAGCGCTTACAGGCAAACGCAGCAGAGAAATTGATCGGGGATTTCTTCTTCGTGTGATTCATTGTTCTTCATCGTAATATCGTTCATAGGTTGGGCCATTGTTATCAGAAAAGAAGAGAGAGAGAGAGAGAGAGAAAGAGAGATCGGAGATTATGAAACGGTGGTGGCGATAGCTTTTGCTTTTGCGGCAAGGGCCAATATCCACCGCCGTACTTTTTTTTTTTTTTTTCTTTTATAAATTAATTTATAATTACTACTATAAGCAAAAAAAAAACCTTGAAAAAAGAATTCTTTCATGCATATTTTATTTGCCAATTTTCCTTTCATGCGTTACTATATTTTTGATACATAACAAAATAAAGTAATAAACTACACGAAACCAAGCTTTTACATGCATCAATTGTTTCAAAAAATCAAACTGTTTTAGCATTTAAATGGCTAAGCCTATTCACTTCGGATAAATAATCCGATATAAAGGAAAATAATCGAATATGCTTATTTCAAATATCAAAATTATCATTCAAAGTGTATATAATAAAAATGTTGAATAATATGGGTAGCAGATGATTGTGTATTATATAATCCGAATAATTAAAATTACTACTCAAATAGGTAATCAACGTTTCGATATTTTAGGTAATGGTTGTTTTTGAAAATATTTTAGATAAATTTGAATAATTATAAGAATTTACACATAATTTTTTCATATATATAGATTACCATTTTAATTATCCTAACAGATAATTCGGCTAATTACATGATTTGTAACTATTGTATTCAGTGATCTTGACTCAAATGGATAATTTCGTTTTACCCCTTTATTTTTTGCTGTGTTTAGTGGTTTCTTTAATCTAAGAATTACTGTAATAGTTTTGTACAAATGAAGTAATAAAAATAAACCACATTTTACAGGTAATATAAAAAAAAGAGGTGACTTAACAACCACAATTGACTCCATACCGAGAATAGTAGGATGCTCCGTGAGTAAGCAATCCTGAATTCCCGATCATGATGGAAGACGATGACAAAAGAAAAGAGATTAGTCACTAAACCAAAACCAAGTAACCAGACCCGAAATGTATAGATTATAGACCATAATAGAAAGTTCATTTTTAAAACATAAAATATTTTCAGTTCTTTGTAGAATATTGTTGCAATAATCAATAATAACACACATACGCAAACACCAAATGCAAACATAATGTAATATTTTTTTTTGTTTCCTTCTTACGCTCACAAATAACAAATAAACTTTGTTTAGATGTTAAAACCATAGACTTATCAGAAGATATAAATACAATAACAAACGCAAACATAAAGCGAAAGCATATGCATTAATACTTGACTGCTATTTCATTCTGTGCTTGATGACTCATTAGAAGAACCCCGAGGCCCTTCCTCGCCCTCATCTGTATCCATGGCTTCAGTTGAGATATCCGAGGGTCCGAGAAGGATACCGATAGAATTGAAATTGATCAGAACCTGAGGAGCCCTCGCGAGCTCAAGCCTGTGGTCAGAAGTGTGTTGCTGATTGAATCTCCCTGGAACTTTCGAAGGAGTCTCGTAACAGTCTTTGCAAAGGTCATACCCAATTTCCTCCTTGCAGTCTTTGCATCTGTATCGATCCCCTATGATTGGATACACCTGTAGCAAACCGCACCGATGTCAAATTACGATTCACATATTTTGGTTTCACTACTAACAATCGGGTTAAGATAATAATCCACTTACTCCACAAGAATCACAACCAGCTCCAAAGTGAACATTTGATCCAGGGTTTGCCAACCAGGGAAGATCATCGTTGTTGTCGTTTGATAACGATGGGCCTTCTTTGAGATGGCTTTGAAAATCTATATATGAAGAGAAAATAAGTACAAACTATGAGTCTCTGCGTCCAAATGGGTCTCACATATTCTGTGTAACAACAACAACTAAGCTTTGAGAGCACAAGGACATGACATGTGTCGATTACTACAAAATGGTTCAAGGCATGAATGTAGGACTTACTTCCTTTGCTATTATGGGCAAGCCTTTTCTGAATCCCACTTGTCCTTGATTTGTATTCTTCAGGAAAATTTTCCTCCAAAAGCTGTTCAAGAATCAAACAAACTTTTGGAAATCCTCTTGGGTCACAAACATTACACTCTAGACATTTGATCTTTTCGCTTTCTTCAGCCATATCCACTACACATCCTTCGCAATACACTGGAAAAAGATAAAACAGGAAGTTAGCACATATGAATATATAAAAGCGAATTCTCGAGCAACCGAAAGTTAATATATTTATCGAAAACAAACATGTAAGATAGTATACCATGTCCGCAATTAAGAACTACAGGTCACACAAGCAGCTCCTTACATGCTGAACAGAGCAAATCATCTTTCGAAATCTGATTACTGACTTTGTTATTCTTAGGTAATTCATTCTCATGAACATTAAGAGTTTGTGCATCTGTGGGTTCTTGATTGCTGGGGATACATGGACTGCCACCTCTACTTGATGAACTAGATAATAAGTTCGCTGCATTCGAACCCTCATCCACCTTCTGTTTATCTACACACATAAAATTGTAAGCAGAAAGCATTTTACAAGACAGAAAAAGTTTAAATTCAGCAGAAAAATGTGTGGAACACTCACCAGAGACATTTAGAGAAACTCCACTACACACAGACACATCCTTAACCTTAGGTTCATCCAAAACAACATCAATCTGAGGAGAAAAACAATCTAGTTCTTCTTCTTCCTCTGAAACATGATATTAAACAAATCTATAATCAACAAAAATGACAACCTAAAAAATGACACTTGCACAGGAGATGTAAGCAGAGGACTCACTTAGAACTTGTTCTTCTCTCTTCTTATGCGCTAATGGGTACATCTTCTTCAGTAGAAAATGAAGCTTCTGGCACACAGACGGAAAGTGAACATACGGGTCTCTACATATCGGACAATGAGACTCGCGAAAGTCATTCATGGACTTATGTACACACCAAAAACATGATAGATGACCACAAGCTTCATTGCCATACAAAAGAAAAGTCATTAAACAAAAAAAAAAAAAAAAACAAAGAGAAAGAAATAGGTTAGATTCTCTTATGACCTAGTCAACAACTTACATAACACAATTGGCTTGTAAAGAAGTTCCCTGCACAAGAAGCAACCACAAAAATCAATTGAACAACACAATCGATGCGACGATAAACGAATAGATTCTTCAATTGAAAACGATGAAGGAGAAATATAATTGAGCCATACGATTATGATTACACACGAGATTTAGGACAACGAACACAAATTGGATCATGAGATTTTTCGAATTAGCGACTCTAATTCCTCCAAAATACGGAAAAAAAATCATTCAATTTCCCCCAAAATTAACCTAAAACACTGACAAAAATTGATAGAGAAGAGCTTCTTCGTGTGATTCAAAAACGCTTACAGGCAAACGCAGCAGAGAAATTGATCGGGGATTCCTTCTTCGTGTGATTCATTGTTCTTCACCGTAATATCGTTCATAGGTTGGGCCATTGTTATCAGAAAAGAAGAGAGAGAGAGAGAGAGAGAGAGAGAGATCTGAGATTTATGAAACGGTGGTGGCGATAGCTTTTGCTTTTGCGGCAAGGGCCAATATCCACCGCCGTAATTAATTTATAATTTTACTACTATAAGCAAAAAAAAAACCTTGAAAGAAAGAATTCTTTCATGCATATTTTATTGCCAATTTTCCTTTTCATGCATTACTATATTCTTGAGAGATATTAGGGAATTAGAGATATTGTTTCATGCCATATATGGGATTTATACATTTTTTTTTTTGGGTAATATTAGAAACTAGCCATAGAAGAGAAAAGAATTAAAAGAATAGCCTTGTGTCAGAAAACTTAGGTAAATAACCTTTTCTGGAGTAGGATAAATACTAAAATATCCTTTTGTTTTCTTGTTTTTACAATAACGCCGATGGCAGTAGTTACAATAACTCTTGTTGAACAAATCATGTGTTTCTCTTAATTAACACGACATATTTACAAAAACATACTATTCTCTTGAATAACACGAAGTATTAACAAACATATATAATTGTTAACAAATTTCATGGATTTTTATTGGATAGCGTGACAAGTATTTATATATCAAGGGTAATAGCATGTTTTGTCCTTAAAAGACATGCATTTTAAAAATTAGACATGTGTTTTAAGATCAGATCTAATCTCTTATCACACTGGTGAGTGTGGAGAAAATCCGGCGAGAAGGGAAAACAGAGTACGACCAAGAGAGATGAAAGGAAAAAAAATTGTTAAAAAGAGATCTGGTAGTGAAGAGATTCGATGAGAAAAAGAAAGAATGAGAACAAAAAAAAGATTTCATGGTGAATCTGGTGAAAGTTTTTAATAATTTTGCACAAGTTTTGTTGAACAATTCATGTGTTTATCTGAAATAACATGAAATATTTACAAAAAACATACCATTTTCTTAAATAACACGAAGTATTAACAAATATATATAATTGTTAAAAACTTTCATGGGTTTTTATTGGATAGCGTGACAAATATTTATATATCAGTGGTAATAGTATGTTTTTTCCTTAAAATACATGCATTTTAAAAATTAGTCATGTGTTTTAAAATCAGATTTAATCTCTTATCACACCGGATAGTGGTGGAAAAATTCGGCGATAATGGAAAACAGAGAACGACCAAGGAAGATGAGAGGGAGAGAATTATAGGAAAAATAAAAAGAGAACATGTGGTGAAGAAATCTGACAATAGGAAGATATGGATAAAGAAAAAGAGATCTAGTAGAGAAGAGATTCGATGAAAAGAAGAGAGATTGAGAAAAAAAAAGATTTCATGGTGAATCTGGTGATGAGTTCTGGCAAAAAAAGAAGAAGAGAAATTCAATGAGAGAGAAAGAAAGCTTCATGGTTAAGTCTCGTAGGGGAAGGAGAAAGAAACAAAAGAAAGAGGAAAAAAAAATAGAAGGATAATATAGACCACAAGTTGCCAAAAATTCTGTAGCAAATGAGTACTATTTGGTCAAAGGTTAGTTTGTTAATTCTTTTCAAGTCAAAGGTTAGTTTGTATATATTCTCTTTTTTTTGTCGTCTAGATTTATTATTAATTGCAAATTATGAGAACTGTTACATAGAAGATTCTACAACTGACAATTCCTTCCGACCCTTATTAGATCCACGACAGACTACACTTTCTTCTTCATAATCTTGATGAATACCTTCAATGATCCACGACCCGTCGACACTTCCTTCTCTGCGTAGAATCTTGGCGAACGGCTATAATTGTACATCGCTGAAGATCTCTTGCACACTTGCCTCCATTAATCTGCAAATTTGTTAATAAATCGTAATATCTGGGACTCGAACCCCAAACCTCTTGGTGTAGAAGCATTAATCAACCCTTGGTCAACCAATGAGCCAATGGGGCTTCCACGGGATTTATACATTATTAATGTTTCTTACATATTTTAAAAAACTGGAAATTGTTATTTTATCGTTGAAAATTGTTTATGGTGGGTGTTTAATTCAAGTGGATAGTGGATAGTTATACATCACAAATTGTGACTTATTATATTTTATATTAGGATTTGACCCGCATGATAATATTTTACTTTTACATATAATGATGTTAGTTTTCTAATTTAATATTAAATTATACTCACTCCGTTTCATAATATAAGGCGTTTTGGATAAAGTATTTTGTTTCACAATATAAGTCGTTTTCGAGTTTCAATGCAAATTATATATTAATTTAATATTTTATAATTATTTATATTATGCAGTCTCTTTTATGATTGGCTGAACTTTTAAAAAGTAGATGTTCTTAATCTGCGTGCTTTTACCTAAAACGACTTATATTTTGAAACGGAGGGAGTATAATTTAAATTTTTTAATATTTATTAGGTTTAACCTGTAATACATGAGTTTTTTGAAAAAAGATTAACACTATCATACCCCGTAGTTCAGACTAACCAATGTAACCCGTCTCACGTCACTCTCACCATATGTTATTCTTAAAGTTTTTTACAAAATAATTTATTTTGTCACATATGAATAATATATTTTTTAGCAAGGTAAATTATAACTTTTGCCACTAATTATTTTATTAAAATCCAATTTACAACAATAACCCAAGTATGTTGAGAGTTACATCACATTTCACAAACTATGATCTCCCACTACAAAGTCTACAATGTGTCAATTTCCCTAAAACATGGGTTGCTTTCGAACGACCAAGCCTGGCCCAAACAAAGTGGGCAGAAATGCATTTACGGCCCATCATTACAACACTAATGAGTTTGTCTCTCTATTCTAATTGGAATGGAATGTATGTACTCTTAGAACATCTCCAACTCAAAAAATCGGTGGGAGTTTCTCAATTACATATTCTAAATAAATTATTTATTTAAATTTTAAATTATAAAAAAAAAAATTTGACCAATCATAAAAATCCAAGTGTTAAAGTGGGTTACTCACAGTTTCTCATATGAGAAACGTATCTCGTTCTCTTTCCACTTTTTTCATTACTTTTTATTTTTAATCTTTAAATACTCATTGAGAGACTGCCGCTGAGCATGGTTTTAGGCCCTATCTTTCTTTTATTTATGCAGTTTAGAAGAGATATGTTCGATTAATTTAGATGAAATACGTTGATAAAAAAAGTGACGTTAAAAAAATCATAAATATAATTTTAAATAAATTCATTAATTAAATGGAGGAATTTATAACCCAAAAGTAAAATAAATGGAAGAAACATAAGTTGTGAGTTGTTGGGTTATCTTAATATATAAATGTCTACATTTGCGAATTAACTTATCTAGTAGGACTTGAGTCCCACTGAATTGCATCCTGATCTTTCTTGGATCGATTTTGTTGCAAATGAGTAGGGCCGGTATTGGAGGAATTTGAGGATGCACCAAGAAAGCTCAAGGCTGTAATAACGTCGCTCATTAGTGGTCTAACCGTAGGTTCTTCATGCAGGCACATTGCCGCTACAGCTATAGCTTGGTTAAAACTCTTTTCCGGGTAGTCACCTCGAAGCAGTGGATCAGCTAGCTGCCAATATCTAGTCGGATCTCTAAATATCGGTTGTGCCTAAACCAAAGTTGTAGATTGTTAAATAGTGTCTACATTGATAAGTCGTTACTGAAATCATATATGCTAATAAAGTACTCACCCAAGTGACTAGATTTTGCTCATGACTAGGTCTCATTGTGTCGATAACTCGTCTTCCGGATACAAGTTCCAACAACACAACTCCAAAGCTATAGACATCTGATTTATTTGTAAGATAGCCGGTTCTTTGATATTCAGGAGCACAATAACCATAAGTTCCCATAACTCGGGAAGACACATGTAATGTGTCTCCAACAGGACCAAGCTTTGCTAAACCGAAATCCGATAATTTTGCAACGTATTTTGGGTCAAGCAATATATTTGACGATTTAAGATCTCGGTAAATCACTGGAGGATCGGCCTCATCATGGAGATACTCAATTCCTTTTGCCGCTCCTATAGCGATCTTAATACGAGTGTTCCAGTCTAGTGGTTTTTGTCCCGGCTCAAGATCTGTTTTAATTTAAACATCAAACCGGTTCTAGTTATATTTTTTTGGTTACTTTTTTTTAAAATGATAATGTTGATTGAGAAATGATGATTTACCGAGGAGATGATCTTCGAGAGATCCAAGGGGCATATACTCGTAAACAAGAAGTCTTTGGTCTCCATCGGCGCAATAACCGATAAGATTCACAAGATTTGTATGATGAAGAAGACTAAGCATCAAAACCTCGACCAAGAACTCTCTTTGTCCTTGTAATCCATTCCTATCAAGTTGTTTCACTGCCACGACCTGATCATATATCACAACCCCAAACAAAAAAAAAATGAGTTTATGACACTATTTCTATCGTATGACAAAAACATTTTTTTTTATTTTTTAATAACCGGTTAATGCTAGATCGAAATTTACTAATTTAGACTAATCGAAAATATTAATTGTTCCACAAGTTTCTAGATTTTACCTGTGCCGGATTCTCGAGCTTTCCTTTGTAAACCCGCCCGAACCCGCCTTCGCCAATGAGGCACTCTTGTCGAAAATTCTTTGTCGCGGTGGCTAACTCACGGAACGAGAAAATCCGTGCCCCCATGTTGTTTGATGGCCCGTTTGCGTTCTTAGCCACCACTTCTCCTGTTGTTCTCTCTGTATGAAAGATACATAACATAATTTTCTTAAAAGAATTTAGACAAATAATTACAAACGTTCACATTTCCAAGAATATTGTAGGAGAGCTTACTAGGTGAGTTTGGTTGCTTATAAGGAACAGGCATCGAAGAACCTTCATTGTCCAGAACTTTTGAAGAGAAGCACGAGAAACAACTCATTTTCTGAAGATTTTCTTGTTCTTCGTCTGAAACCTCTCCTACTAACAAATAATATAGGAAAATATCTCTCAAAACTTTTGATAGGTTTTATACAAAGAGCATAGAAATTACCCAACAGTCCTATAAAAACCAGAAACAGTTGAAGGTTTTGCTGTTTTATGTAGAGTTTAATAGGTTATAACAGAACGAAAAGAAGAAGAAAAAAGAGAGAGAGGTATTTGAAAAGAAACAATATTGAGAAAGACAACCTCAAAGAAACTAATTTGACAGAATTGTTGGCTACCTTTTCCATTTATAAACAAAAGATTATTTGGCCAATTTAAGAAAAAAATAAAGAAAAATATATAATTTTAATTACCATTTATGTTAATGACCTGTCGACAGAAAAATCATGTTTCTTTGTAGATTTGTTTCCTATCTGGTTCTTTTTTTGTGTTTATGAGGTGGCTTATATAAAGACATAAATCTGATAGATAGCTAACTCATAAATAATTCATACCTGGTCAAATTTGAAAGTGAACAATGAACATGCATGTAACTAAAAATTAATTTTGGATTTAGTCCTATTATCCAAGATATTTATGGGAATAACAATTTTTTTCTCAGTTTACCCAAGACAGCTAGATAACGGTTTTGGATAGATTAATTGAATTTGGGCAGAATTGGACGGATAAAACATAGTGGTTTTTTGTTGGATTTTTAAACCCGTATATGGACTGAGTGGAGGAAAAAAGAAAAGCTAAATTAAAAAAAAAACAACTGTAAGAGCATTCACTGAAACATTTTTCTCTCGATTGACATGTCCCAACGAATATTTGCGGTAGTTTTTACATTCATTACCGAATATCGTAGAAGAGTGTATGTAGAAAATGTGATTTATTAGTTGTGAAACGATATTTTCGCTAAAAAAATATATTTTAGCAGTAATCATTTTTGAAATTCAAAGTGCCCCATTTTCAGGAAGGTTAATATTAATATATAATTTTTATAAACAATCCTCTAATATAAGATTATGAAAATTGAATATTGCGTTTTGCTTCTATTTTTGCTGATTGGTAGCTCGAGTTGTGTGTATATACATATATATTTAGAGCCCCCATTGTCTGTTGATCAATTAGAGAGACATGACAATGTTGAAAAGACATGACAATTAGGACCAATGCTTGGAGGTACGTTCTCTCTACTTCTCCTTATCGGATTCTTGCTTACCAGAAGCCCGTGTATTTAGATATATGGATTGCTTTATTGGTTAACCGAGTGTCAAGAAAACAAAGTGTTATCTTTTGATCTTCACAAGGAAACTTTTCAACTCTTCTCTAAAGCTCTAGTTACTCCTGTTTGTGACCCTTACAATGTCATCATGTGCATTCTTGATAACCGCTTGTGCATATCCAAAAAAATTTGGCCTACGCAAGTCATATGGTCATTCGATTCTAACAAGATATGGAAGAAAATGTGTTCCATAGATCTCACCAAGACTATTTCTTGGGTCGGAGAATCTGAATCCGAATACTCTCTCTTCCCCGTAGCGATTCTTAAGAAGAATAAGTTATTACTTCATGGTCGTGAATACTTGCAACCACTGTTGATACATGATCTCCTTATTAAATATTAGGATTTAGTCTTCACACCTACCACAACCGGACATTGTGTTAATTATTTCAAAAGTTTACTATCTGTTTTATCAAATTAATTCTTCTTATTTTCTTTATACCAATGAACCATTTGTAATTTAACAATTTTTTGTATTATAACGTTATTTCATCCCACTTGCGCGATAGTAGAATATTATATATGATAACATGGCGTTTTTGCCCATTTTAGCTATTGTTTTCTTATGTTTTAGAAAGCATTTGTATTGATTTCAAAGTCAAGAAGATGATATTCAAGTATTTATGGAGTCAATAAAGTTTTAAGAGTTTTGACTCCAAAATTTTGGAGAATCATGCTCTCAAAAACTCCTCATATATGAAGGTAATGGTGTTCGTAAGGATGATGAGGAAGATGTAGACAAGATTTTGAGACCCTTCGATGGTACATCATCTAATTTAGAAGTCATTAGCAGTCACGAGGGAAAGTCTACCGAATGATGCTCTCAACAGTTTAAGCTACTCAAAAGGGAAGATATTGTTGATAAGGGTTAGACTAGTGAAGAGGAAGACAAACTTTTGAGACTCTGTGAAGTTGAATTAGATTTGCAAATTATAAGCAGTCTTATGGGAAGATCTGTAGTTTGTTGCTCAGAAAAGTTAAAGATGTTTGGATGGGAAGAGGAAGTGGAGTATTCCATACCGGGGGAGAGAAAAACCAAGATATATTTCATATGCCCTCCAAGTAAACGTGGATTTGTTAAAGACAAGAAGACCATTCCAAATATTAGTAGGGATAATGGCTACAAATTATAGTGTGTATTGCATCACATAAATAGTATCACAAAATTAAATGATACTATTTTAAATTACATAATAATAAGTGATACAAATTTTTTGCTTTAACATCAATTATAATAACTAATATAATCTTTGATTTGTTTTACGTCGGGTTGATAAAATTGATACGAATCTATATTGGTTACAATGAACATGGTTTCAGTTTAACTTTGGTCATGTTTGTACAAGGTTTGTACCACATGGTCTTAAAGTCAATAATACATGTTGCAGTTAATAACATTGCTCACCCAAACGGTAACCAATTTGCTTAAAATCACAATACAAAGACTAAGATCTAACACTTATAAAACAATTCTAGCTAGACTTCTAGAAAGATAACAAGTTTATTTCCTATAACCTAGCTGGACATGAAAATTTCTAGCTAATGTATTTTGCAGCCACACACTACTCCTAAATAGCCTTGAAAACGTTAACCAGAAAAAGTGGCTTTTTTTATAGACACATGTTGTTGCTTATTTGATTCTGCTCCGGAGCATGAACTCTCTCTTGAGACAATTACAATGAGGACTTTATTTATGGTTAGCAAATCTATGAAATCAACATTTTGTCATCGTCTGAAAAAGGAGTATGTTAAAACATCTATTGGACATCGCAAATTAGTGCGAGGGAACAAAGATTAAACAGACGCAAGACTAAGCAAATTATTTTCCGAAACTATTTCGTATAAAAGTATCTATCCTATGGACTAGGACTGGGCATAAATACTCGTTACTTGCCTCGTACCCGCTACTTGCCTCGTACTCGCCTAAAAAAAATTAGAACTTTGAATGTTTTGAGATTTATATTGTATGAGATTGTTTTTATATTCAAGTATTTTATTTCAAGTATCATGTATCTTACAAGTAACAAGCGGGATCAAATTATTTTACAAGTAATAAGACAAGGCAAGTTACTTGCAAGTAATCAGATTTTAGACGAGTACTTGCTAGAGCAAGTACTTGCTTCGGACAAGGCAAATATCAAGTCCAAAAATCAATTACTTGAACGGGCCAAGGTGGGTCACAAGTAATTGAAAATTAGCAAGTACTTGCCTTGTGTCCAGGCCTACTATGGACGCGGCCGTGAGTTTCCATCTCTGCCAACATTGTCTTGGCCGAGTCATTCAATGTTTCCGTCAAGGAGACAAAGATCCAACAATTAAGATGATAAGTTAAACCCTATTTTGTATACTAGTACTAAAGATCCAAGATAAGAAAATGAGGACAGTGTGTTGGTAGTAAATATTGATGCGTGTGATTTTTTTGCTTCAATCTTTTACCTTAAAAGATCACACGACTGCTGCAAGTGCACAACGATCACATGTAGTACTCAAGGATACGAATTCCACAGAGAAAGAAGATGTTTAATTGAATTCGTCAGAAAAAAGTAAAGCTAGGACGAATCAATAAAATGGGGTTTTGTTGTTGGTTTCATGATTGCAAAATAAAGTAAATAAGAAAGCTTGTAAAAACGTAAGTGTTACGAGTGAAATTACCTATAAAAGTTTTACCCTTAATATAGACCGAAAGTGCACAGAAAATCTTTGCAAATCTTTTGCATGTTGTGTTAAGATTCTAAGTGATCATAAAATCAAATTTCTATTATTAATTATCCTATGATTAAGTGATAATTCTATGACGGGGCTTCATGCCTCCATAAGTTTGGGCACTGCTCGTTTCTTATGAAAAAAAACAATCACGCATTTTAGAACATAATCTAATAAATTCTACAAAACGAATAACTGCACGAGGCGTTATGTGGTTCGTTAGGAATTTTTTCCCTTTTTTTAGATAGATCCACCTCATCCAAACCATGGTTAGGCTAGACAAGATTATGGGCAATAGGAGAATACTGTAGATTCAGGCTAAGGCTATAAGAACAACCTAAAGGCGGAGAACAAGTAGAAAACATAACAGAGACCACTACACTTAAAGCCAGCAAATACATCTCTATGGAGATTCCCAACTGTCGACAAAATTGAACGGTACCGATCAGTGGGATCATGCCTTACCGATCGATAATATTCCATGATATGACTACTCACACATGACCAAGGTACACATATCTATGCGGATATAGTTTGAAGGAGTATTTATAGGAGATGTGACGCAACCCTAATTTAGAGAAAAAGGTGGTTCAAACAAAAGCCCACCGATCGGTAGATAGGCCCAACCGATTGGTGGCCTAAGTGATTCTTCATTGGTCGGTGCAAATCTCTACCGAACGATACTCTTAATGGATCTTCTCTTCTTTTGCTGTATTTTGGCCCATTTAATCTTTAATATGCTCTCTTCTGCTCCGCAGGTCCAAATTCCTAAAAAGACTTATTTACACCGAGAATGACTTGCTCCAAGATAAAAGACTCGATAAAATAGATAAAACAAAACTATAAAATGTGTTAAAAATATCACTTAACAATAAGTAAATCAATAAGAGACAAACGTTGGGCATTAAAGGGATCGCATGGGGTTCAGTGATCTTTCTAACTAGGTAATACTAAGGTTAGGTTTGTTTATTTCCAAGTTTCAGACATACAAAACACTAATGATCGACTAACCCTAGGCTATAGGTGAAAGTCGGTTAAAATCCTTATACTCCGTTACTCAATTATCGCAGGCAAAGAGGCATATATCAAAGCAATAAGATCAAGTTCGATTCTAGTCCATAAAGCCCTATAACTCAACTTCCGCAGGTTATAACACAATACACATTCGTAAGCTAGGTTCGAGTATACTAAACAACGTTTCGTGAGATTTAGACACTTGAGATCAAGAGTTAGTTCATGATGCTAACTAAAAGCATTAAGATAAATCTTCACTAGAAAGAATACAATATAAATGATCAAACCAAACCCTAAATATCGCCACTTAAATGGTCGATCATGACCCCCATTTGATTAGCCCTTTAAACCCAACTAGAAAACTACTCTAGCATAGTTAAGGAACTCATCAAAGTTAGGTTTGATAACTCATAAAAATAAGCTGAATAATAACTGATTAGGGTTTAGAGATTACTTCTTCAATAGTCGAATACAAGCGGAAAGACTTCACCTTAGTAGATCTTAGAGTAAACAAGAGAAAGAGAAAGGAATTGGTGTCTTCAAAGCTTCGGATCAAGGAGATGGTGGCTGAAGATTCAAGAGCGTCTTGAGAAGCACTTCTTCTGTAATACCTAAACGGCATACGCTTCTAGGGTTTTACAACAAGTATTTATAGGTTTTATGGAGTAGAAGTCAGTTTAGGATTTTTTGGACAAAACTACATAGTTTCATTAATGTGAAGGGACGAGATGGCTTAGACTGGGTGCATGGCTTCTAACCGTGCTCCACACAAGGTTCCATACCGGTCATGAACTTTTTGACCGGTCCCCACAGGGACTTCACCACTGGTCGCATGCCTTGCGATTAGTCTCGAACAGGGCTTCACTCAATCAGCTATAGACTTTATTTGGTAGAATGGATTGAGATGATTCTTCCTCAACTGTAATCTTGACTCTTCTAGATTTCCATAGAGTTCAAGATCTCTGAATTTTTTTCTCGGGAAGGCCTCCAATGAACACCAAACTTCTGGAGCTTTGAATCTGTCCAGAAACGTGTTTTGCTCGCCTTTTGGAAAATTCTTGATATCGGATCGGGAATCACTCCACAATCTTATGAACAAACGGTGATCAAGAACTGATCAACAAAGCTTTGGCGGAAGATGGAAACGTAGGTAGAGACAGTGGTGGTGCTTGTGATTGACTCTCTCAATCCGTGGGGCGATTGACTCTCTCAATCCGTGGAGAACTAGACTTGTTTGAATCACACAAACAATCCTAATCCTATAATCTCAAGAATCAAATGAATCTCTCAAATGAAACTTAAAGACAAACTATAAACAAAGACTCTCTTTGAATAAAAACAAACTTGTATATTTCTTAGATGATCGAAAGGTGATCTTTACAATAGAACAAGCTGAGCTTATATAGGCTCTTTTCTAACAGTCTAAAACAATAAAATAAGAAAGAAAGTGCACGAAATAAAGATGCATAAGATATTATAGCCGTTAGGCTTAATTGCTTGAATCTTGGCCGAATAAGGAAATATGATTGACTCCTCTTTATATCTCGAAATCTTCTTGATATTTCCATGTGAGAGAAGCCTCTGGTCTATGTAGAAGCTCCTAAAAGAGGTGGTCTTCATTGCTTTAAAGGAATATAGTCGTTGGAGTGCATTGAAGGCTTTCGGGTCTAGATATGGAAAGTCTTGGTGTTTGAGTGGGCAAGATTGAGTCCACCTGATCCAATGGCTGGAAATGAAGCTTGAGATGTTCTTAAGATACTCTTGTAGCATTAGAGACACTCCAGGACGCCAAATATGAGACTGAAGTCTACCAAAACCGAAAGGTTCCAAATAAGGCAAGCTGAGAATCATCTGGTTTAGAAAATTAATATCTTCTAAACCAAAACTGGTTTTGACTTGATTCCAATTCGACGAACTCCTCTGATGAGTCAAGAATGTAGGAAAATTTACTTCGTAGCTTAAATCCTTCTGGTCTTGTTGGAAAGCTCCAATGAACCCGTACATGTCCAAATCGGGTAAGCTGGGAATCACCCGATTTGTAAATTGAATAACTCCTTCGTGGGAACTTCTTTTGGGCTGATTCTTCTTCGAGGGGTTGTGTAGATGAGCTGAGAATATTTTACAATTGGTTTTCTGCCTTGAATCTTTGTTGTTGAGCTGATATGGTTCACCCAATGAACGTATGTCCTTCACGGGTCTGATTCGCATAGTGCATCCCATTTGAATGAGCTTTGGTTCAGTTTCTGGTGTGATGACCGCATCAATTCTAATGGAAACCACTTATACTTTAAACCTTCAAGGTTTTGAACTCTCACAATAAACCATTAGAGTGATAATTTTGTTATTTAAAACCTTCAAAGTGACATTTGTGTTTGCGTATCCACATAAATTCAAGAAAAAACTTCATTTAATTAACAAAAATATTTGTTTTTTGTTATAAATATTGATGTAGCTTTAATATGTAATTTTATTTTAATAAAAATTAATCATAATAAAATTTTCCATTTATCATAAATAATATATTTTAAAATTACGAAAAATTAAAAAATG
Organism: Arabidopsis thaliana x Arabidopsis arenosa; assembly: GCA_019202795.1. Classification (NCBI taxonomy): domain Eukaryota; kingdom Viridiplantae; phylum Streptophyta; class Magnoliopsida; order Brassicales; family Brassicaceae; genus Arabidopsis; species Arabidopsis thaliana x Arabidopsis arenosa. The sequence continues at coordinate 11,084,445 of CM032920.1, read as the reverse complement.
TAGTGTATTCAATCTCTTTTTCGTATATTCAATCCTTTAGAAATTTCACGCCAAGAACCTTTTTTATAGATTGAAGATGTGATACTCACCGAAGATGTGATATAGTCATTCAATCCTCTTCACTGTTTCTAGTTACAGAGATTTTTGCACTAGTGTCCCTGCCAATTCGTGGAATTGTCTTCTTATCATTCACAGAAGTACGCTTACTTCAAGGACAAATGACAAATATCTTAATTTTTCACTTAAATTGTACTTGCTGCGAAATTAGGCCTAATCATCTTAATCTAGAACCTAAGTTTTTTTCATCATATTAAAACCTTCGTGAGTTTTTCTTCTTTAACCAATGATAATTGATTACTGACGTTAGTAGACTTTCTCGCTAGTTTTGTTGATTACTTGATTTGCAATTGAGAATTTAGCATACTTAAGTATGTTTTTGGGGTTTTAAGCTTGATCGTTTTTTAGTGGGGGTTTAAGCTTGATCGTTTTTGCTTAATGTTTCGAATATTACTTAGCCTGATGCTGACTCTCTTGATGCTCTTACCGTTTGAAACATCTTGAATACGTTTCCAATCAATATTCTGCATACAGTGGCGGACCCAGAAATTATTTTTACCGGGGTCATATTTTTTTGTTAATTTTATCATATAATTTATTAAATAATATTATTATACAAACACTAAACAAATAATTCTATTTTTTCATTGTTAATTAAAAAGGTATAAAAGTTCCAATAAATTCTTTGTTTTTTTTTAACAAATACGAAAAAACCGTAAATACAAAACGAAAACACCTATTGAAGATGAACAAAAGAAAAAAAAATTACATGAAAGTGTCAAAAAGTAGGGTCGAACCCAGATTTAGGTGGGTCAATTGTTAAGGATTTACCAACTTTGCTACAAAGCCTTTTAAAGTTCAAATGCATAATTATATTTTTGAACATTTAAGGTGGGTCAGTTGACCCTCCTTTTCCCTTAATAGGTCCGCCACTGTCTGCATATATAATTTCTTGAATTTTTATCAAGTAATTGTTCTTTTACAAGTTTAAGTGTGGTTAGTATATTACAGATATGATATATCGGTTAGTCGTATATGTTTTTACTTTTAAAACAACGGTTTGATCTCGTTATTCAATCTCAGTCCCTTTTTAGAGTTTTTCTAACGTTTTCAGATTTCCATTTATCGCACATTAACCAAAAATGAGTACCTATTAGTATTTTTCTTCATAACTTTAATACTTTTAAATTACGTTACGTTATGCTAAACCAAAAATTCTTCGTAATCAAAAACTCTTACGTTATGCTAAACCAAAAAAAAAAAAAATTACGTTGTGACCAAAATCCATTAGTTAAACCATGAGATTTTCTGCTCGGTTTAGTTGGTTTACATAACCACTTTGTTTTAAGTGAATTTGATTCGAAGCTTGTAAGATAGAAAAAAATATATGGCCCAACACATATACTAAAAGTCTAAAATAAATAGATGTAATTCAAATTTCAATTTATTCAAAGATTCAACCAAATGTTACAATGCTCACAAAATCTCTAAAGTTTTCAATCAATTACAACAAGCGACTTATACTCATCTCTAGATATAGCAGCCTCCATGATCGTCATGGGATCAATCTCTCCATCGTGATCCAAGAACATTTTTAACAAATTCTTGGAAAACCCACTTACCAAAGCTACTCCTTTCTTGTTTCCAAGCACAGGCGTTGACCTCGAATCCCTCAGGTTCCAAAACACAATCTCCGGCACAGCTTCTCCGTACCCTTTCTCTCTATACTTTCTCACAATCACCTCATAATCTGTATCCCATCCATTACTCGGAGTCGGAGGCGGTCTTCCGAATCCATTATACGGCGAAGTCGAAGTGGACGCTTGATCAAACTCCATGTCACTGAACACAAACACCCTCTTGATCATATCTTGCGGCCTAAGCTTCCCTTCTACGGCGACTCTCAGAATCAAATCAAACACTTTCTGAAAATCAGTGTTCATATCCCATTCCATATTCTCCACGAAACTTGTTTTTGATCTCAAATCGTCTCCTTTCACCAAATGCAGTTCAGGGTTTTTGCTGAATGTTATAAGCTTTCCTCTCCATGGCTCTTCTGATAGCTCAGAGACTAGCAAACCAAGTGCGACTGAAACCTCCATTGGCTCACCACTCATAGACCCCGAGACGTCACAGATAGCCATGCAGTTGGTGAAAGAACCTTTCGTTTTAAGATCATCAACCATTCGTTTCCATTGCAGCTCAGCGACTTGTCCACCGTCTCCGCCGTCTAATTCTCTGATTATCTCGTGCGGTAACACAGCACCGGCGGCTATCTTCGTTTTCCCCATCCTCGCATCTTTGAGATATTGCTGAAACCTCTCTGCGTCGCGGTACAAGAAAATTTCTTTGTACGACTTCATCGCCACTGATGCAACACGGTTGTAAGGGAGAGATTGCCAGGCTCTAGCTCCCATGTATACTTCAGGGAGTTGCAGAGTCTTCCTAAGGGGAACAAGAACTTGTTTTCTTAGCCGATCACGAACTCTGTACGCATAGTGAGCATCTTCCACGCCTTCGTATTCCGGGAATGATTCTTGGGGAAAGATCTTCCTAGCAATGCTCTCGCAGAGAAGAGTTGCTTTGTCGAACGAAGAATCAAGCGATGGACACCATTTAGCCGCTAGAGAGATTTTGTTTGGTTGGTCGGATGTCAAAAACTCAAGGTCTCTCTTTAGTTGATTTGCGAATAGATCAGAGACACGTTCGTGGAGAAACCTATATTTTGGATCGTTAGAATACCTTGTAGATGCGGCCTTCCCCATTGAAACCTTCTTTTGCTTGCGCTTCAAGCTTGCTCTGGCTTTCTCCTCTTGGTTCTTCCTCTCCGCGTTCGCTACCCTCAGCTCCCTCGTGGCTGCCGGCCTTTTTAGACCACGACGAACCATTCCGCGACCCCTTCCACGACCACGACCAAAACCACGACCACCTCTGGGGGTTTGGAGAGAGAACCGGGCTCTTCTACGAAGAGCTGCTGCGGCTATTGTCTTGTACCATTCCGATTTCTGGATACTGCGGATTTTAGATCCTTGTAGAATCCGGTAAAGAATCTCCGGAAAATCTTTAAAATGGCCAAACTTGGAGATGGACTCGAGGTTACAAGCTAGGGTTTTCGGATGGCGACTATGGAGCCACAACGCCGCCGTGTAAAACCCTTCCTTGTCAGATTTTCCAGTGCCACGGACTCCACGAAGGTTACAGATAAGCTTGAGAGTGGTTAAAGAATCATGGTCCCAAGCCTCCTTAAGCCGCTGCTCCAGAGATTTCTTGGGCGTGGAAGGAACAACGTGAAAAAAGAAGTCGAGGCAGGGGTTGCCTGAGGAGAGGTACGTGGCGGATCTATTCTCGGTGTAGCCCATCGCAGGTGAAGATATGTTTAAATCTACTTTTCGCCGTCTAACAGGTCTAACCGGTTTAACAGGTCTAACCGGTCTAACAGGCCGAACCGGTCTAACAGGTCTAACCGGTCTAACAGGATTGACGTTGACTTTAGTTGATTTCTTGACGTTTGAGACCTTTGGGACGCTGGGACGACAAGTGTGGATGTTTTTGAGGAGAGCGGCGAGGTACGTGGGGGGTCTTTCCTCGGTAGGTCCAGTCGGAGGTGAAGTATTGACTGGATTGCTGGGACCAGAAGCTGTGAGGGGAGCGTTGGAGTCTTGGATCTCGGGTTGACCAGGTATCTGAGAAGCCATGGTTACTTAAAAATATAAAAAGCACAAGAGACGGTCGATCAAAAATGAGAAGATCGAAAATGAAGAACACAAATCTATCGAGAGAAGGAAGAGTGTTGAAAATTGGAATTGAGTATCAAAGAGCGATATTGAATCAAGGAACGATGCACCTAATATTTATACAAATACATGTGAACCGACTAACCTGGCTAGGGTTTCCTAAAATTGTTACAAAATATAAGGTGATTTCTATTTAACAAAGATACGAAAATATAGGAGATTATATGTTCGGTGGTTGTTTTGATCGATCTTTATGCAAAAAAACTTGATTCAGTAGCTTGGGGGTCAAGTTTCGAAATACTTAAATAGGTACACGTCATATATCGTATAATTAATAAATAAATTATTTTATTATCTTTTTAAACTGGAGAATAATGTTTATTGGATATCTTATGTTTTATCTTAAAATAAACCAAAAAGATAAATAAAATCCATTGTAAATAGTTCTATATATAATATAGTAAAAGATGAAAAACATTATATCCTTATAATGTTTATAAATTAATGAATAAAAAATAAATTAATAAAAGTTTCGTTTTGTTCACCAATATTAGTAAAAGTAATTAATATAAATTAAATACAAACTAAAAAGTAAGTAGAAAATTACAACATACTTTATATAAAATTTCTCGGTTTGATTATGGCCGGTGTGTGGCAAACTCCAACTTGTTTTCATAAAATCCAACTTGCTCAAACTCTTTGAAAGTCTTTTTCGCTGCACTAATGCTATCTCTTGGTGCTCTTATATATATATATATATATATATATATATATATATATTATCAACTGTTTGAACATTTTGAATACTATACGTTTCCAATTAATAGTGTGCATATATAATTCATTGAATTTTTATGAATTAGTTGTCCTTTTTTTTTTCCGCCAATCAGATTAGGCTACGAAAACACTAGTGGGATTAGCTGACTCTGACTCTGGTAGGGTGTATATTTTACGAGTTTAAGTGTGGTTCGTATTGGTTAGTATATGTTTTACTTAGCTTGTTAATCATAACAATGGTTTGAATGAGTACGTCTTATTTTTTTAATAACTTTAATACTTAAAAGATATTCGTACGTTGTGTAAGTTAAACCAAAAAGAAAAGAAATTTCTACATTGTGAAAACAAAAAAGTTCCTCAATGATAATTCTTTTTCTTTTTTTTATCGGTAGCAGTAGTGACGGATCCAATAGGGCAATACTTAAACCTGCTCGGTTTAGTTGGTTTACATACCCACTTTGTTTACAAAATTTAAAGAGAATTTGATTCGAAACTTGTAAGATAGACAAATTTATATATATGGCCCAATACACATACTGAAATAAATAAATGTAATTCAAGTTTCAGTTTATTTTATTCATTCAACCAAATGTTACAAAGCTCACAAAATCTCTAAAGTTTTCAATCAATTACAACAAGCGATTTATACTCATCTCTAGATATAACAGCCTCCATGATCGTTATGGGATCAATCTTTCCATCTTCAATCTTTCCCTCATCAATCTCTCCACCGTGTTTTAAAAACACTTTGATCAAGTTCTTCGAAAACCCACTTAACAAAGCCACTCCTTTCTTGTTTCCAAGCACAGGTGTTGACCTCGAAGCCCTCAGATTCCAAAACACTATCTGTGGCACAGCTTCTCCGTACCCTTTCTCTCTATACTTTCTCACAATCACCTCATAATCTGTTTGCCAAGCATCATCCTCTTCATCACCATCATCATCATCATCATCATCCTCTTCATCATCATCATCCGAATACGATGGCGTATCCCATCCATTACTTGGATACGACGCTTGATCAAACTCCATATCACTGAACACAAACAACGTCTTGATCATCTCTTCCGGCTTCAGCTTGGCTTCTACGGCTACTTTAAGAATCAAATCAAACACTTTCTGAAAATCAGTGTTCATATCCCATTGCATATTTCTCACAAACTCTGTTTTTGATCTCAAATCGTCTCCTTTCACCAAATGCAGTTCAGGGTCTTTGCTGAATGTTATAAGCTTTCCTTTCCATGGCTCTTCTGATAACTCAGAGACTAACAAACCAAGGGCGACTGAAACCTCCATTGGCTCACCACACATAGACCCCGAGACGTCACAGATAGCCATGCAGTTGGTCAAAGAACCTTTCTCTTTAAGGTCATCAACCATTCGTTTCCATTGCAGCTCAGCAACTTGTCCACCGTCTCCGCCGTCTAAGTTTTTTATTATCTCGTGAGGTAACACTGCACCGGCGGCTATCTTCGTTTTCCCCGTCTTCGCATCGTTAAGATATTGTTGAAACCTCTCTGCATCACGGTACAAGAAAATCTCCTTGTACGAGGCCATTGCCACTGATGGAACACGGTTGTAAGGGAGAGATCGCCAAGCTCTAGCTCCCATGTATACTTCAGGGAGTTGCAGGGTTCTCCGAAGGGGAACAAGAACTTGTTTCCTTAGCCGATCACGAATTCTGTACGCATAGTGAGCTTCTTCCACACCTTCGTATTCCGGGAATGATTCTTTGGGAAAGATCTTCCTAGCAATGCTCTCGCAGAGAAGAGTTGCTTTGTCGAACGAAGAATCAAGCGAGGGACACCATTTAGCCGCTAAAGAGATTTGGTTTGGTTGGCGTGATTTTACAAACTCAAGGTCTCTCCTTAGTTGATTTGCGAATAGATCAGAGACACATTCGTGGAGAAACCTATAGTCTGGATCGTTAGTATATCTTGTGAATGCAGCCTTACCCATTGAAACCTTCTTTTGCTTGCGCTCCAAGCTTGCTTTGGCTTTCTCCTCTTGGTCCTTCCTCTTTGCGTTCGCTACCCTCAGCGACCTCGTGGCTGCCGGCCTTTTTAGACCACGCATTCTGCGACCGCTTCCATGACCAAGACCAAAACCACGGCCAACACCACGAGCGCGTCTGGAGAATTTGGATCTTCTACGAAGAATTGCTGCGGCTATAGTCCGGAACCATTCCGATTTCTGGATACTGCGGATTTCAAATCCTTGTAGAATCCGGTAAAGAATCTCCGGAAAATCTTTAAAGTAGCCAAACTTGGAGATGGACTCGAGGTTACTAGCTAGGGTTTTGGGATGGTGACCATGTAGCCACAAAGCCGCCGTGTAAAACCCTTCCTTGTCAGATTTTCCAGTGCCACGGACTCCACGAAGGTTACAGATAAGCTTGAGAGTGGTTAAGGCATCATGGTCCCAAGCCTCCTTTAGCAGCTGCTCCAGAGATTTCTTGGGCGTGGAAGGAACAATGTGAAAGAAGAAGTCGAGGCAGGGGTTGCCTGAGGAGAGGTACGTGGCGGATCCATTCTCGGTGTAGCCCATCGGACGTGAAGATTTATTTGGATCAACTTTTCGCGGTCTAACAGGTTTGACAGGTTTGACGTTGACTTTAGTTGATTTCCTGACGTTTGAGACCTTTGGGACACTGGGACGACAAGTGTTGATGTTTTTGAGGAGAGCGGCGAGGTACGTGGGGGGTCTTTCCTCGGTCTGTCCCGTCGGAGGTGAAGTGTTGACGTTTGAGACCTTTGTCTCCGTGACTGGATTGCTGGGACCAGAAGCTGTGATGGGTTTCGTGAGGGGTTTTGGGATGGGTTTTGTGAGGGGAGCGCAAGAGTCTCGGATTTCGGGTGGACCAAGCAACGAAGAAGCCATGGTTATTTAGAAATGAAGAAACAAAAAAAAGGCACAAGAGACTGTCGAAAAAGAGAAGAGAGTTACGAATCGGTATTGATAATGAAAGAGCGATATTGATTCAAGGGGCTGCACCTAATATTTATACAAATACGTATTCACCGACTAACCTACCTAAGGTTTTTAAGTTGTTACAAAATATAAGGTAATTTCAACTTAACAAAGATACGCAAATATCGGAGTTAATATGTTCAGATTTTGTTTTGATCTTTATTCAAATAAAACTTTATTCAGTAGCTTGGGGATCAAGTTTAGAAAGACTTAAATTGGTTGATAATAGTCAAGTTTATTGGCCAAAGATCCGTTTTATCCGTGGAGGGAATCGACGATCATTAAAGTCTCATATATAGTTTAATTAATAAATAAATTATTTTGTTATCTTTTTAAAATGGTGAATAATGTTTATTTGATATCTTATATGTATCTTAAAATAGACCATTAAAATAAATAAAATGCATTGTAAATAGTTCTATATATATATATATATATATATATATATATATATATATATATATATATATATATAGTAGAATAAAAGGTTAAATTAATGATATGATTATAATGTTTATAAATTAATGAAATCATAATTAGATTAATATAATTTATTAATTTTGTGTTTCTTTTTGTTCACCAATAATAGTAAAAATAATTATTAACACACATGAAATACAAATTAAAAAGTAACCAGAAAAAATACAACATATTTTATAAAATTTCTCGGTTTGATTAGGGTGTGTGGCAATCTAACTAATTTGTTTTTAAATATCACACTCTTGAGAAAGTCAACCTGGTTCTCAAGGTTTCATCTTTTGTTTTCACAAAATCCAACTTGCTCAAACTCTTTAAAAATCTTTTTCGCTGCACTAATGCTCTCTTGATGCATGCTCTTAATTATCCTCCTATACAATTTTACCAGTGCGGGTTAGCTGACTCTGGTAGGGTGTATATTTTTACACATTTTAGTGTGGTTCGTATTGGTTAGTATATGTTTTGCTTTTTTAATTATAACAATGGTTTGATCTTTCTCTTCAATATCAGTCCCTTTATTTTAATGTTTTCAGATTTCCATTTATCCAATCACAATGAAAAATGAGCACCAAGTATCTCAGTATTACTTTTTTCATAACTTTAATACTTCAAGAAATTCTTACGTTGTGACAAAAAAACAGTTTTTCCTCCGTGACTTTTTTTTTATTGTATCGGTAGTAGTAGTGACGGATCGATTAGTTAAACCATGAAATTCTGCTTGGTTTAATTGGTTTACATACACACTTTGTTTACTAAAAGAATTTGATTCGAAGCTTGTAAGATAGACAAAATTATATGCCCCAATATATATATAGATATAAATAAAATCTCTAAAGTTTTCAATCAACTACAACAAGCGACTTATACTCATCTTTAGATATAGCAGCCTCCATGATCATCATGGGATCAATCTCTCCATCATCAATCTCTCCATCACCAATCTCTCCATCGTGTTCCAAAAACAATTTGATCAAGTTCTGGGAAAACCCACTTACCAAAGCCACTCCTTTCTTGTTTCCAAGCACAGGCGTTGATCTCGAATCCCTAAGGTTCCAAAACACTATCTGCGGCACAGCTTCTCCGTAACCTTTCTCTCTATATTTGCTCACAATCACCTCATAATCTGTTTCCCATCCATTACTCGGCGTGGGAGGCGTATATCCCCATCCCCATCCCCATCCCCATCGACTATACGTTGGCGTATTCGATTCATTACTTGAATACGACGCTTGATCAAACTCCATGTCACTGAACACAAACACCCTCTTGATCATCTCTTCCGGCTTCAGCTTCCCTTCTACGGCCACTTTAAGAATCAAATCAAACACTTTCTGAAAATCAGTGTTCATATCCCATTCCATATTCCTCACAAACTCTGTTTTTGATCTCAAATCGTCTCCTTCCACCAAATGCAGTTGAGGGTATTGGCTGAATGTTATAAGCTTTCCTCTCCATGGCTCTTCTGATAGCTCAGAGACTAGCAAACCAAGGGCGACTGAAACCTCCATTGGCTCACCCATCATAGATCCCGAAACGTCAGAGATAGCCATGCAGTTCGTTAAAGAACCTTTCTCTTTAAGGTCATCAACCATCCGTTTCCATTGCAGCTCAGCGACTTGTCCACCGTCTCCTCCCCAGTCTAATTCTCTTATTATCTCGTGAGGTAACAGAGCACCGGCAGCTATCGTCGTTTTCCCCGTCCTCGCATCGTTAAGATATTGCTGAAACCTCTCTGCGTCGTGTTTCAAGAAAAAACCCTTGTACGACTTCATCGCCACTGATGCAACACGGTTGTAAGGGAGAGATTCCCAATCTCTCGCTCCCATATATACTTCAGGGAGTTGCAGAGTCTTCCGGAGAGGAACAAGAACTTGTTTCCTTAGTCGATCACGAACTCTGTACGCATAGTGAGCATCTTCCACGCCATCGTATTCAGGGAATGATTCTCGGGGAAATATCTTCTTAGCAATGCTCTCGCAGAGAAGAGTTGCTTTATCAAAGCAAGAATCAAGCGAGGGACACCATTTAGCCGCTAGAGAGATTTGGTTTGGTTGGTCGGATGTCAAAAACTCAAGGTCTCTCCTTAGTTGATTTGCGAATAGATCAGAGACACGTTCGTGGAGAAACCTATAGTCTGGATCGTTAGAATATCTAGTAAATGCGTCCTTTCCCATTGAAACCTTCTTTTGCTTGCGCTCCAAGCTTGCTCTGGCTTTCTCTTCTTGGTTCTTCCTCTCTGCGTACTCTACCCTCAGCTGCCTAGTGGAGGCCGGCCTTAGTTGAAGGCCACTGCGACCCATTCCCCGACCGCTTCCGCCACCTCTTCTACGACCACGACCACGACCAAAACCACCTCTCGAGGTTTGGCGAGAGAATCGAGCTCTTCTATTTCGTGATGCTCCGCCGTTCCTCTGGCTCCACTCCAATTTCTGGATACTGCGAATTTCAGATCCTTGTAGAATCCGGTAAAGAACCTCTGGAAAATCTTTAAAGTAACCAAATGTTGAGATGGACTCGAGGTTACAAGCTAGGGTTTTGGGATGGTGACCATGGAGCCACAACGCCGCCGTGTAAAACCCTTCCTTGTCAGATTTTCCGGTGCCACGGACTCCCCGAAGGTTACAGATAAGCTTGAGAGTGGTTAAGGCGTCGTGGCCCCAAGCCTCTTGTAGCCGCTTCTCAAGAGATTCCTTGGGCGTGGAGGGAACAACGTGGAAGAAGAAGTCGAGGCAGGGGTTGCCTGCTGAGAGGTACGTGGCGGATCCATTCTCGGTGTAGCCCATCGCAGGTGAAGAGTTGACGTTGAGTTTAGTTGATTTGTTGAAGTTTGAGACCATCGCGTCCATGAATGGGTCGCTGGGACCAGGAGTTGTGTTTTTGAGGAGAGCAGAGAGGTACGTGGGACCAGAAGCTGCAGTGGGTTTTGTGAGGAGAGTATTGGACTCTCGGATCTCGGGTGGACCAAGCAACGGAGAAGCCATATATAGTTATTTAGGAGTGGTGATATGTTCCGAGGTTGAGAAAAGAAACGAAAAAGCAAAAGAGACGGTCGAAATAGAGATGATCGAAGATGAAGAACAACACAAATCGATCAAGAGAAGGAAAATAAGAGTTGAGAATCAAAGAGAGATATTGAATCAAGGAGGCTGTACGGCTGTACCTAATATTTATACAAGTACGTATACACCGACTAACCTAGTTAGGGTTTCCTAAAGTTGTTACAAAGCCAAGGATAATTATAATTACCAAAGACACGATAATATCGAGAATATCAAGTTATCCAAAAATCATGTTTCTCTAGCTTGGGGATCACGTTTTTCACTAGCTTGGGCTTCTGTAGAAAGCTTTGACTTTAAGTGGGCCCTACTATAATCATATTATCTTATGATGTTTATCTCTTATAATCCTACTAACATTAATTAAAAAATGATGTTTATGATAAAATGAAACTAATTTTTGTCAATATTACATCAAATCTTATTGGTCTTAGGAATAAAAAAAATTTCTCATTAGTCATAGTCTAATAACCATACCAAATGGAAAACATCCTATACTAATATTTGGGAAGTACATCCTAAGGATCATAACGTTGATTTTGTAAGAAATTACAATATATGCCATTAGAAAATTCTAATTATAATCATTTTATTCCATGTCATTAATATATATTAACGGGTCAACGGGTCAAATGAGTTTAAAGATATTAAAGAGATTTTGTTTATATATAATCCGAATTTATACAAAAAAAATGTTATATAATTCAAATTTATAAAAACAAATGTTATTTTAAATTATAGTAATCATATATTAACGTTCTAAGTTATTAATAAATTATTCAAAAATGTTATTGAAAATGTTATATACTAATCCATTATTCGAAAATGTTATTGAAAATGATATATCATTGAAATTTTTTTATATAAATCGAATTTATAAAGAAAATGTTATTTTGAATTATAGTAATCATATAGTTCGAAAATGTTATTGAAAATGTTATATAAATTTTAATTCCATGTCACTAATATTAACCAATTCATTAGAAAACGGGTCAATGGGTCATACGGGTTTAAAGATATTAAAAGATTACCTAATATATAGGAAGCCAATCACGAATATAACAAACATGGATTTTGTTTAGATACAAATAATTTTTAATCATACAACGAAATTTAGTTTAGATTTTAAAATATTTTCTTAACTAAACTATACTAATTAATTATGATTAGTATATATGGAAGAAAAAAACGAAATTGTATATATGTAAACTAATTAAATTTGATAATATATTAATAGATATTTCTAAAATCTCTGAATCGGGATTGTCTCAAAAATTTTGTTTACGTGTACTTCGCAGATTGGCAAAGATAAATACATATAGAAATGATATTTTTAATTTACTAAATCAGAAATAAATATAGCATCCTAAATCTTAGTACTTGCCATAACAATTGTATATTTATTCGAATAGATTCAAAACGCAAATTCAAATCCCCTGTATTAAGCAACTACAACAAACACCAATTAAAAAGTCAACAAAATATTCGAATTTTCCTAAAATATAGTTATCATTAACTATTAAATCTAAAATCTTTCAAAAATTGTTAACCACGTAAAGATTTTGTAGTTAAGGAAACAAAAATTTATTTTTGAACATAATTTTGATTTTTAAAAAATTCGAATCGTAATGAATCTTGCAACTTATAATTCCGTATATTATGGGAATCAAAGATTTTTCTTTTTCAATCATAAATTTAGTTATATATAAGGATAGTTTTTTAAATTTAATAACAAAATCACCATATTTGTTAAGATCTTAGTAGTTAAATATATCTAGATTAGTCGGCTAAACCTAAATTATGTACAAGCTATCTCTCTATAAATGAAGTTATTTCAAGCTAACTCGGTTTGATTTAAGGTTTTGTGTGCCAAAATAAAGTTAATAATATTATTTTTTCTTTTGTCACTGCAGATAAAAACTCCACTTATCTACACTTATGACATTGATGTGAAGCGTAAAACATCTAAGAGGGAGATTGTGGTGGTTCATGAAGACGCAAGGGCTGATATATAACACAGAGGAACATGGGAAGCTGTTTGGAGAACGATTGAAAACTGTTTTATGATCCGTTTAAAGGTAAAATCAAAGGCATGTATTTTTTATGAGAGAATTTGATACCAAAAATCTATGAAACGTAATTGTGAATGATTCAATGCGTTTCTTTTACAGTAAAACAAATGCAATATGGTCTATGTGTGATGTATTGTATACACGTACGTAATAGTATTGTTCTAACCCTCTTAATTAAATGTTTCATTTAATTATTGTTTATTTACCAATTCTTTCTACATAATTGTAGGAACCATAACTATTACGGGTCATTGGACATTGCCGGAGACTCCATGGTGAAACGGCGGCGGTTGGCCTAAGTCAAGAGAAAATGTTTTTGGTACCTTTTCTGATTTTTTTCCTAAATGCCAACAACTAATTTTTAGTCAATTATTTATTTAAATTTTTCACCCCTTATATTTTGATTGTCTTTTTTTCTAAATGACAAAGTTGAAATCTATTTTTTCAGAGTATTTTTAAAATAGATAGATATTCTGTTTAACTTATTTAAATTTATTTATACAAAAAAAATAGAATATCAGTAACCCCTTATTTAACTTTTTCACCCCTTATTGAATGGTATGAAAATAGATATTCTGTTTTTTTTTTTAAATTCTTCTTTTTCAACTTCCAAGTCATAAAAAAAAATTGTTGAATCCAAAAACCTCTCATATATTAATCGAGATTTTGTTAATAAATATAACCATTTTTTCATTTCAAGATATTTAGTTTCGTGTTGTAAATAATAGGGTTTTGGGGATTGTTTTTTCTGTTATTGATCAATTGTACAAGATACAACATATATATAGGGATACAACATTAGGGTTTATGTTAAAGATTAGCACAAAATATAATTTTTTAAAAAAAAAAAACCATAAAACTGGGCCAAACAAACCCAAATATAGCCCACTAAAAAACTTAAACCCAATACAACAATTTTATGTTTATTCTCTAATTATCAATACCTACTTAAACTAAATAAATTGTTAATCTCATTAAAAAAAATACAAATCTAATGCAGCTAAATATATTAAATTCAAAAATACAATATTCTCTCCTTATTTATTACCAAGTCATGTTTTCAACCAAATTAAGATTTAACAACATTTAATTCCTATAATAAAATTAACCAAATATGATAAGGAAATTAGATCTAAAATTAATTATCCTATACTAATATTTGGGAAGTACATCCTAAGGATTTTTTTTTTTTTTTGTCAACACATCCTAAGGATCATAACTTAAATTTTGTAAGAAATTACAATATATGCCATTATATAATTCTAATCATAAAATTTATTCCATGTCACTAATATATATTAACGGGTCAACGGGTCAACGGGTTTAAAGATATTAAAAGATTTTGTTTATATAATACATAATTAATATAATTCGAGAATATTATATACCAATCAATATTCGAGATTATATAATACATAAAAATGTTATATAATACATAAAAGATTTTGTTTATATAATATATAAAAATGTTATATACTAATATACTAATATATTATTCGAAAATGTTATTGAAAATTAAAAATGTTATTCAATTTGTTATATAGTAATCCATTATTTGAACATCTTACATCAAATAGGAACAGATCAGCAAATTCCAAAGGTATGTTAAACCGTTTTTTTTCCTTTTTTTTAAACCATGAAACTAGGCCCCACAAACCCAATATAATCCATTAAAAAACTTAGACCCAATACAACTATTTTTTTATTTGTTCACAATCACACAATAAAATTATCAATTCCTAATTGAACCAAAGAAATTATTAATCTCATATAAAAAAATACAAATCTAATGCTGCTAAATATATTAAATTCTAAAATACAATATTCTCTCCTTCTTTAGTCAAATAAAATATATAACATTATATCCAAATAGTAATAAATATAAAATATTATGATATATTCCCTTTTATATTAGAGAAATTGTTAAAAATGCCCCTTTTTCAATACCCCTTTTCAAAAATGCCCCCTTTGAGAGTCCATTTTTAAGTTTGCCCTCTTTTAATTTTTAATGACCATTTTACCCTTATTTGAAACAAAATTAGGTCCAAAAAATACAAAATATTTTTTGGCGGGAAAAGTGATCCCGCAATTTTCCCGCCAAAACACTTGTAAAAAACCTTTAAAATACCTTGTAAAGGTTTGGTGAGTTTAGAGGCTCCCCATGTCTTGTTCTGTTTCTTTCACACCATATTTGATAGATTGCGGATTCAAATGCATAACGAATTGTGAATAGCTGCAGTCGGTCATAGTTAGAATCATTGTTCAATGCAATAAGCTGATCTTAATTTGTGGAGAAATCTGTTGCAACTGATAGAATTCGCTGAACTATATTGTGATTTTTTAAATTTTTAATTAATTGATATTTTTGTAATACATCTCTATATATGAATTTAATGTATAGTAAAAAAATTAAAGGAGTCTCTAAATAAATTTAGATTACATAGTGTTGACTGTTGACAACCAACATTTTTTTTTTTTTTTTTTTTTTGATAACCGAGTGTCCTGGCCCCACCGAGGTGGTCCAGACTAGAGACCGAACCCTTACGGCACGGACTCGGCCGCGATTGCGGCGCACACCCGAAGGTGGATCTTGGCCAGGTAACGGTCTTCGGTCTCGGGCGCCAGAGCAAGTCCGCATGTAAATTCCCTGGTGGCCAGTGCGAATCGAACCCGCGGCCGTTCTTGCATCTGCAAGCCGTTTACCACCAGACTAACTCGTCCTGGTTGACAACCAACATTTTGGGTCATGACGGTTACATGGTTACAAAAGACCAAACCCAGTTTGAAAATACGCTAGAAAAAAGATTTGAGTCAGAAGGTTAATTAGACCAAGCCTCTAACCTACAAGACCAACAGTAACCACTAATACAGTAACACTAAGTAGCAAATTTCGTAGTAATTCATGATGTTTTTTTGTAGTATCATGACCAAAGCTGGCGGATCCCTTCTCATTTTTTTATTGAAATATTTTTATAAAATCAACTTGCTAAGTTCACTCGCTTATCGCTCGTAACAATTCCTAGCACTCCCTTCTCTTTTTGACACTGTTGTGCATATACCATATACGCTCCCGAAAGCCTAAGCGTAGAAAATCATATATTCTCTAAACGTAACAAGTAGTGATTGTATTACTTCGATATATGTACGATCAGTTCATTTTTTAATTAAGCTATAATATATATATTTTTTTTTGTAAATTTCAAAAACAGACGATAGTGTTTGAGATTCAATCAAAATTGTAGCTTGTAGAGATATACTGTATAGAAACCAAATATATATAAGAAAACCAAGGCCGTTAACAAAAATACAATATACACGAATAAAGAAAGAAAGAGAAGAAAAGTGGAACATCATAAAGCAAATGATTGATGGCATATAATTCAACAACAAGGAAATGATACGATTATTATTATCAAATCATCACTTTTTTCTTATTTAGCTTTTGTTTTTTTCTACGACACTATGCTTTGATAAGACAAAAAGCTTTGTTAGGAACCGATTCTTGTCTAATAATTTTGCTTCTTCTCCCCTACAGTCTCTTGTCGTTCAACCCAACGAAAGAAAAAGCTGATCCATATTTTTCTGATATAGTTTGATTTAATAGTGAGAAAACAACTCATAGAAAGATAATATAATGCAGTCTTCTCAAATGTGTGTCGAATCGTATAACCTATGGTTGGGTGTATGAATATATCGGAGGGTACATAGTAACATAAATTGTTATTATTATTTAAAGATCATTACTACTTTTTCCGGTAGAAAAGAAAACTACTTTAGATAATTGATATCGGATATAGCTGTTTTGCATTCTCTTTTCAAAATTATATTCAGAAAGGAGACAGTTTTGTCCGGACAAAACGAGATCGAACAATTATTTGTGAAATGCCTCGAGATCTTCAATGTTATTCACTTAGTACTGTTACAAAATAGGGTATTTTGGTTAATGGTCCACATTTTATTCTAATAATTAAACAATCATTAGACAATCTAATAATACTTAAAGATTCTATAAGCCCCAAATACTTTGTGAAGGAAATATAGAGGTGGCTACATACATACACACAGTCACATGTGAATAAATAAGAGTATATATCTCTTCTTTACACGTCTAACTTCAAAACTTAAAAGATGGAGAAAACAATATTAGAACGAACCAAAGATTTTAAGGAGATGAAAGGGTACCAAATTGATCGATCCAAAGATATATACCAAATCCTTGACAATATCATATCCAAAAAAAGTCCATAATAATCAAGCTTCTCTCTAATCTCCATCGATCAGAAGCTTCCCCAATATACATATTATATTGATCTATAATAACTTATCTTTAAACTCACCGGTAGAACCAGATGTGCCAACTCACCTAGTTGGAAATAGGGTTTGGACCACTAGGAACCTCATGAGCATCATTTCCAAACTCTCTCCTTCTAGAAGTGCGGTTGTGTCGTGCGCGAGGCTTTGGATGTAGATCCATTGTTGATGAAGCTGGAGCCGAAGGTTCGAGAAGAACTCTCTTGAAGGGAGCAACAGTAGATGTGAACTGAGGACGAGTCATGGGGATTGTAAAGCTAATGAAGAGAAGGAGAGATAAGAAGATGAGGAGAAGGACAAGAGTATGAGAATGTGATGATTTGGTATTGGTTTGGTCATTTGATGTTGCCATGCAATTTAGAAAAAGAAATAACCACCCCCCCAAGATCCCAAGAGGGTTCAATATCCATTAACCAGACACGAACAACTCGAGAGCTGGTCAGAGCCGCGAGATAAGCGAAAGCAAAGAAGAAAAGAAGAGAAGAGGAATAAGATGAAACAAAAGAGAGATCTAGTGACTAAGAACAACCATGAGCCGGAGATAAAAAAAGAGGAAAAAAAAGGAAAAGAAGAGAGAGAGAGGTTTTCAAATTTTCACACTCGTGAATTTGATTCATAAAGTAAACCAAACAACAACGTATGTTAAAGATGTATACAAAAAAGTCACAAGTTATAAAATTACCAAAAGCACCCTTTGTGCAAGCATCGCCTGGAGAGAATGTACATATACGGTGAATTCAGACTAGGGTTTGAATAACGCGAGACAAAACATTTTCCTAATTTTCTTTGGAATAGATTTACTATTTAGCCCTTGATAAGACTTGGAATTGTCGGTAGGCATGCCACTGTGGAACGAACAATCTCAAGGAAAAGAACAAAGCATGTAGTGGTAATTGGGTCATTATACGATTATCAACGAATCTTAAAAGCTTAGACAAAAAGCAAAGGTGATAAAATAAATCAAAGGAGAGGAGGTGGAAGAAAGCAGGGTTCTTGCTTGCTTTTCTCTTCTTTTAATTTTCCATTTCTTTTCATATTCTCTTTTTTCCAAGAAAACATTTCTTTGACTAACGTGACAAACACCAATTACATATCAACGTGTATCAAATACTAGTCAAAGAGAATACTTATTAATTTAGAATTAAATTAAACTAGGCTTATTTCCGATCATTATGAATGGAAGTCAAACTATACCCTGTTTGTTTATACTATAATATACCTGAATTTATTACTTCAATGAATGCTACATCAGAATTATCGAGATTGCTATATACAGCTTTTGAGTATGTCTTATCAAAACCACCGAATTAGAACATATAAATTGACACAATTAGACAAAATGATCAGGACAGTCATATAGGAGAATAAAACAATCTTTGGTTTTAAAATGGAAAAATGTAATATAGAACTAATTATACCCGGTTTTGTTTGGTAGAAGATATCACAGTTTTTCTGATGGACAATATATAGATAAAAAGAAAATGGATCTTTAAATTCAGTGTTTTCACGCCCGACCCAAACCGTCCGGTCCGACCGGTTAACCCACGACCCAGACACTTTTTCGTTTTGGGTTTAATGCTAATATCCGCCAATTTGAAAACCGGAAAAACCCACAAAAACCCACCATTAACCCGCGACCCAGTGAACCGGTTGAACCAACTGGGTATGAGTTTTAAAAATATCATTTGATTTTGGAATTAAATATAGAGTTTTAGACTCTATTTAGTTATTTTTAGAATTTTTTTTTTAGTTCTTAGATTCATTTGATGTTTTAGATTTTAATGAAACTTCACAGTGCCGTCTAAGGAGAATTAATGGAATGGTGAAAGAAATATTTTAATGAAACCCACAGTGCCGTCTCCACCATTCTCCCTCTTCTCCTTCTTTTATTATTTTAATAATTTCTCGTTTTAGTATTTTATTTCAACACGTTATCAGCACGATGTCTTTACCGCTTGAGCGTTTACGAGGTAAGTAAAATTTATATTTTATTTATGTTTATAGAACATAATTATTTTAGACATCGTGAGACTATGCCTTTTTCCGGTTTGATCGTTATAAATGGTAGGCTATGCCTTCTTTACGATCAAATAAAAAGCTATGACTTTTCCGGATAGATCGTAATATATGGTAGGCTATGCCTCCTTTACGATCAAATAAATGGGTATGCTTTTTCCGGATCGATCGTCATATATGGTAGGTTTTACCTTCCTAACGATCAAATGAAAAATTATATTTTCCGGATTGATCAATATATATATGGTAGGCTCTGCCTCCTTCTCTACGATCAAACGAAAGCTATGCCTATTGAATTCTTAATGGAAGGCGATGCCTCCTGAATTCTTGTATAAAAAGGCTTTGGTCTCTATATTATTAATTTTATGAATTTATGTGTTTAATTATTTTTAATTATTTTATTCGTCAAGAATAAATATATGTGTTATATGAGATTTAAAGACTTCGAAATATGTCTTTAAAATCAAAAATATATTTCTCCTATGAGAATATATGAAGCACGTGTCAATATATTTTTAGACAGTGCAAAATACTTGGAAGGTCTAGATGAGCTAGTCTCTCGACCTCCAAATGCATCAGATTCATAATAATCGATGCTTTGTGTACTCCAAAGTCTCAAAGAAACTCGTGTAGTTTCAAAGACATTTATTTTTATAATTATTATATTGAGACTATAAATAAATGTGGTATTGAATGTCCAACCACAAATGGAGACACGCATATGTATGATTATATCATACAAAATAAAGATGGCAAAATATTTATGATAGCAAACAGAGATTTGCTAATTGCTATAATATAGCATAACCGGTCAAGCCATCCCGGTAGAAAAATGCATTTGATGATAATGATCCAGATACAGGATCCATATCAGTGCTAACAAGGGCCTGATTAAAAAAAAGTGCAATATATTGAATTGCTCTTCCTTAATAAAAGAGATGTCGTTGGATCTCTTGTCACTACATCTAAATATATAAAACCTATTGGGTGCAAGTGGGTCTTCGTGCGAAAAAGTTGAAATCACACGATATAAAGCCCGACTTGTTACACAAGGTTTTTTCTCAAAGACCTGGAGTTGATTATGAAGAAACATATTCTCCGGTCATGAATACAATTACATTCAGGTACACAACGAGCCTAACGGTCTCTTATCATTTAGAATTGTACCTTATGGATGTAGTGACAACATGTTTATATGGATCGTTGGATTTAATATATACATAAAAATCCTAGAAGGATTTAAAGTTCCTGAGCCATTAGACTCAAAGTCTAATGAAATATGTACGGTCAAATTACAGCGATCACTTTACGGATTAAAATAATCCGGACGCATGTGGTATAATCACTTAAGCGATTGTTTTTAAAGAAAGGGTATATCTGTTGATAACGATATATGCCCTTTGCGTCTTTATTAAAAAATCTCTATCGAGATATGTGATCATTGCTGTAAATATTGATGACCTAAATAATTAGAACTTAAAAAGAGTGATTAAATATCACTAAAATTTTATGTAAAGAAAGGGAAGCTTATTTAAGCACTGCATGCTTCCGTCCACATTTCAAAGGTAACATTTAATTTATGTTGAATTTATTTAAATTCATTTAAATTTATTTAAATTTTTATATTATATAAGGAGTTGAAGGTTATATACCTTCTCCTTAACTCTGTAGTAGGCTATGCCTCCAGAATTATATGGTCTTTGGCCAAATCACCATTTTTCTTTGATAAGCTCATTAATGGTTGATTTCCGTAATATTTCTCCCAATTAAACCCCGTGTATAACCGGTCTAAAAAAAAAAAAAAAGATTCGGTCCAAGATAAATAGGCTTAAAAAGCCATCATCTTGAGAAAGGGTATTACAAACCCCACATTTTTATAAGGATCTAAGATTAAATACATGATCTGTATCGGATATGTTATTGATCCTAAAGTGGGATTCAGTTCGAGATGAATGAACTCGAAGAGTTATCATCTCGAGGGGGAGAATTAAAGGAATCCCACATCGACAATAAGTAGATAAACTTTGGTGACTTTGACACCCTGAGCGAGATAACTCTGGTGAAGTCATATCCTAAAATTTATCACTTTTTGATAAAGTGGAACATCTAAAAATGATGTTCACTCTAAAAATGAGCTTTAGCGAATCGTTCATAGCGCAAATCCAAGAGATTGCAAAACGATTTATGATGATTTAATCTCCATGTGTTTACATGGAGCATGCAGTTTTGCATGTATTAATGATTATATATAAGGCCAACGATTTATAAGAAATATTTCTCTCGTGTTATATATACATGATTGGAGATCAAATATTTCTCATTTTGAAATTTATGGGTGTGAGATATATGTTATAAATGCTTCTCTGCACCGCATAAAAATTGACATCCTAAAAGGATGAAATATATAGATGCAGGAGATGAGTCCCTGCTCTACAAATACTGAGCCATCTTATGAGAGATGTGCCTATTGTAAGATTTGCAAATCATCATGTTGATGATAAAGTTCCTCATCCTTATGGGAGAATTATTGAATAGTCTCGATCTTTGAACAAATGACTACAATAAATATGAACTTAAGAGTTCAAAAGTTCAAATAGATCACTATTCATAATTAATTGCAAATCAAATGCAAAAAGCTGATGGATGAGATTTCATGAAATTACTGATCCTCGTATAAATACATATGAACTTAAAGTTCATAGAAAATCTCTTGTCCCAGCTAAAAATGCTCTTTAAAAATATGTCTCTGGCGGATGGCATATTATTGTTTATAACACGTAAAAAAACGTGATAGACAACTTTGGTTCCAAATATACAGAAAATCCTCGAAAAAAAAAAAAAAGAGCATATTATTACTAAAAGAGGATTAAACTCTTAAAAGAGGAGCATATAGACTTCTAAAGAGGAGTACATAAACTCCTAAATAGGAGCAAAAAGACTCTTCAAGAAGAGTAAAGAGACCGATTGCCATGGTTAATAACGAAATCAGGTACCTGAATAAAATCATTTATAATGATTAAGAGATCTCGATTAACCATGTCATTACGGTAAATATGGAACCAAAGACTATACAATGTCGACAATAAAAATGATCTTGCGCACAAATGTGATTAATGAGGATCATATATCTCCGCTCTGTGAGCGTAAAGAGATAAATATTGGCCAATAAACAAAGACGCAGCTAAGTCTATATTAATCTCGTATAAGAAACGAGTAATTCTTGGACACATGGTCCAAGCATCAAAAGAGTATTATGATACCCAAGACAAAACGGTGTGTCGCGCCGGGTTTTGTCAAAATCACTCGATATTGAGTTGGTAAATAAATGACTTGAATTGCGTCTCATGGGATGTCTATAGGACTACTCCCCGAAAGATATATGGTATCATAATTATATTCTCGAGAACTTATAAGCATGATGATTTTGAACATCATTAAAACTCTTTAAGAGTTATTTGGAATAAAAGATCTTGGAAAGACAAAAGTGTCTCCACATATTCCAACTAAACATCTAAAGAAAGAGATGTTATATTAGTCACTTCTAAAGGAAGTTGACTTTATATAGTTTGATCATGAAGCACTATATATAAATGCTGACGAGTATTTATATATTTTATGAATTGTAGCTAGCATATATAAATGTTGACGAGCATTTATATATCTAGTGAATATATTGTATCTAGCATTTGCTATTGATCTACTTGCAGAATTAATTCATCTCCTCCGACGAGACCTTGAATGAGTTCATGTGTCTTCCATTATCGCTGCAAGGTACGATTGACTTGGGTTTATTTTATTCTAGAAACCCCGAGTTTGGTTTAGTTGGTTTTGCAGATGGATGATCTATATGAATATATATCGCAAAACAACAACTACGTGGCGTTTCCAACAACAAATTTTGGCCGCCGCTTGCTCAAATCATGCCAAAATTATTGCGCTCCATGAAGCATGTCGAAAATCTCTATGGCTCAGATTGATGCCTTGAACATATACAAGTAACAAGAAATATATGCACCAGTGAAGAGCCAACAAACAAGACATTGTTACATATGTTTCCCAACTCCAAGGAAGCTAGGTCAAGAGCGAGATGACAAGACATATTTTTCCAAGATTCTTCTCTTGCACTCAAGAATCTGAGAAGAAGCAAGAAGTGGATGTCAAGTACATCCGGCCGAGTAACAATGTAGCAGTTTTAGTTCAAAGGCGTTGCCTGCTACGCCATTCAAAATTCATCTTTTGAAGATGATGCTTCCAGGGGGAGACATATGATGATGAGCGTGGTTGCACTCTTTTTCCCTTATCATGGTTTTTATCCCACTGGGTTTTTCCATGACAAGGTTTTTAACGAGACAGCAAATAACACGCAAAAGATAGACAACAAAGTGAAGGTCTATCTCTCTTCAAAAATCTTTGTTATACATTGACGAGATCAGAAGAAGCAAAGAGAATGATCGAGATGCATCATCTACGAAACCTATGAAGAGAACAAGACTCGTCTGTTCCAGGGGGAGATTGCGTCACTGTACTCTTTTCCCCTTATCATGGTTTTTATCCGTTACGGTTTTTCCATGATAAGGTTTTTAACGAGGCAGTACGCAATACGGTAATAACGATGGATAATTAAGGGGGAGTGTTATAAAATGGTAATTATCCATTACGTATAATTATCCACTTCCTCTCTTATCTATTGTTTACTTAGCATAGAAGTGGCTTGGTCACCAAGTTTTTATTCCCCTATATATATTGCTTTGTATGAAGGATTAGAAACATACGTAGAGAGAAGTTGAGTAATAAAGCTTTCATTTCACTTTCTCTCCCTCGTTCTTCTCTCTTTCTTTTGTTTATTTTATTCTCTTTATATTATATATATATATATTATATATATAATACTACTTCAAATATCTAGATATATATTCATCTACTTTTAGTTATTATTTATAACAATATATACATAGATTTGTATTCTTGTACATTTTGGTAAAAGTGTATTCTCATACATCACATGAAAACATATAATATTCACGTATGAGTCTGAAAAAAGGGGCGGTGATGGATTAGTGTATGGAAGAAGCAATCGGGTGATTTCTTTCGTTCTATCACTAAAATGAACAATATAATTAATAATATTCGATTTGGTAGACGAAATAATATAACAATAATATTCGATTACGGAAGAGACTGTGCATGTCTCCGTTACGTGGATTGCATGGGGTCCCTCACTTTCTTGGAATGATACCAACGAGAACGATTGTACGTCGTGGTCATTTTCGTCATTTCAGGCCTCCTTTTGTATTCTTTTTATTTATTATCTTTTCCTACTTGTTAAATGTTGTTGTTATGCCATTCACATTGGAACTGAGAAGATACCAATATACACCGTATACTCAAATGGCCGGTATATACATATAAGGTTTTTTTCTTTGTTAAAAAATAAGAACCATATTTGTAGATATATATAATATATTATAAACTAGACAATGTTATAATAGGAGCATAATTTAATATAAAAACAATAGTGAAAATTAGTTGCGGATCCAAAAAATTATTTTATATGGAGCACTCTACTTTTAATACAATTTTTATTTAAACATTTATTGTTTATATATTACTTTTCAATTATATGCATACAAAATTTATTGTCTTAATTCAAGACAAATAAAATAAAATTTTAATATCGACATTTAGAAAAAGAGGACGACCAATAAGAATATCTTAAGAAGATATATTAATATAATAAAGTATTTGGAGAACTAATTGAAAATAAAACGGAAAAAACAAAATCAAAGCGGTTAAAATTTGATTAAACTTAAAAATTGAATAAATTTTCTTTTTTTCTTGGTCAAAAATTGAATAATATATACAAAATTCAACTAAAATTATTTTTCGTTATACACAAAACTAGAAATTTAGTATGGGACATATGCCCCACCTCCTTACCACATAGGTCTGCTCCTGGTGAAAATTTATATATGAGAGAAAACGGGATATTGATATGATAGAAAAATACGAAAGAGATTTGTTAACGATTTGTGAAATTTGTGTTACAAATAAACAAATTAAAATTGTTCATTTATCATGTGTGCCATAAACTCTATTCAAATTATATTTTACTCATAACATATTGCATCCTTTTCGGATTTGGCCACACCATTTTTAACTGATTTTTGTATAATATATATTTAAAATTAATAAAGGTAACCTTTTTAGAATTATATAATTCCATATTAATTACTTGCTTGACTGGAAAGTACTTTTCCAAGGCTTTGCATAGGCTCGCCCGATTATTAACTTATCTCACGTACCATCTGGTTTTCGTAATTTCCATATACAAAAAGTCAGTTAAAGATTTTGAGTTTCATATTTGATTATATAAAACTCGTGCCTATACATATATATAAAACTGTTATGCATGCCTTTATTAAAAAAAAAAAAAAATTGTTATCGATGACGATAAATTTAGATCTTTTAACAAATAGTTATATAGTAAATCAGGATTATATATAGATATCTCATATATGTATGCAAGCGTGCACGTATGTAAAGATAAAAGATTGTTGTATGGATGAGGCCACCAAATGGGTGATATCGATAAGTCGTATTTTGCTTCAACATTTAGCGAAAGGCATGAAGAGCTTAAAGATTGGTCCCATATCGTGATCTCCCATTTTTAGACAATCTTTTTTATCCTCACTTTTCTTTTTTATCTATGCTTTTATTTTTACTTTTACCTCCAAAGCTTTATTACGCCTATTTCTTTCCACCATGTATCTTCCATTTATTTTTAAAAGATTTTTTTTTTCTGTCCACCAATTTTCATTACAATCATTCAATCAAGTCACTTTAAAGTTGTTTGATTTGGCACTTTGAAAAAACCGTCCACACTCAAAAATTTTCAGGGCCATCGGACAAGAAGAAATTTCAACTACCACGGAGCCACAAAGATGTAAATTTAAGGTAATTATAATTAATTATTTGACCTATTAAAGAGGAGAGATAGTCGTAAAATGAATTTAGAAGCAAAGATAAAGTTTTTCTCTACACTAGCTAAAGGACATTATTTTTGTCGTCAATAAAAGGACATATTTTATATGCTTTGTAGTGTAGCTTTCACCAGTCAATTTGAAAAATGTTAGGGAAAATATGGGGTCCCGTAGTCTTCCACTACACTCCAACCAAACCAAACCAAAACTATTTCATCACAATTATTTTACAATGATGGCATGTGATGTGAAACAGAAAGTAAGATGTTTTATGAATTAAAAAAAAAAAAAGAAGATAAAATGACAAAAGTTTGCAACGATATTTTTTCTCTGTATATTATGGAGTCTTGGCTTTATTCTTGGCATTGATGCTTCATCAGCTATTTGTTTCAAATGCTGTTTAGAAAAAAAAAAACAATTAAGCTAGATAGATAATAATGTTGGCTTTGAAGTAGCATAAAATCTATATACCATTTTTTTTCTATGAAGTAACTTGAATATTGAATCATTTGTATAGGAAGTATGTTAGTAAGAAACAAAACACCCATGGTTAAATATTTCATGTTCAGGATAAGGTTAGAAACACAAATTTTGGTATCATGCGCAAATGGATGAATGAGAAATTGAAAAGAATGACAACTTTTTTTTCTTTCCCTTTGATGCTTTATCTTTGTGAAAAGCTTTGCATGATTGCAGAAATTTATTAGACAAAAAGAAAAAGAAACGTTATAAGTGTTCCTAAATTGTTCTAGTGACTAGCTTAACGATTGAAAACATATATAATTGCACGTTCATGACCAATTGACCATTCGAGTTTGATATATTCATGGAAAAGAAAGTAACCAGTTCGTCAGAATATATTACGTATATACAAAGTCGGCTTTGAATTTTTTTTTTTGTTATCTGAAATTAATTAGAGCTCAAAAGAGCAATTCTTGAGCAATGTTGTTTATATATGTGATATGAAGCGGTTATGTACGAACTTTTCGTACCAAAGTTGGTCCTGAAATTTATAAGACAAAAAGTAGGAATTTTTTTTTGCCTTTTGTTCAAATTTTTTACCGTGAAGAAAAACAAAGAGATGAAATGCAATTGACAAAACAGAAAGAAACCAAAGTGAGAGACGATATTAAAACAAAAGAATGCAAACATCGATTACAGAACGACGATGTACATTCAAGGATGAAGAATGCCAGCAACGAGAGAGGTATAAGGAGTGGCAGAATGCCGGCAAATTAGTCCTTTTTTCATTTTTTTGCCAATTGTTACTTTTTAATAATATTATTTGTGATCTTTGAAAAAGAAAAAATAAATAAATTATTGGTGTGAAAAAAGAAAATATGGGATAAACTACTATATTTCCTTTATTATAATTTTATTTTTTGATCAGTTACTACTCCACTTCTACGGTTCTACCAAGCTTATTTTTTGATCAATTAAGTAAACCATATGAACCAATGAATCTATTGAAAAAGATTCCTCAAAAAAATTTAAACTCAGCAGCTCCAAACACATGCTTGATGGGTTTTTTACCTAGGACCTGATCTGCGACAACACATGTTTGAAGGAAGATATATTTACTACAAAAAATGCTGTTTTTTTTTTAATAAGCCATATGTTATAACCACTATTAAAAAAAGAGAGCCGAATATGTGAATAACAACAGATGAATGTGGCTAATTAATAATACAAAATGGCCATTAAAAAGTGTAGATATGGACTACCAGTCTAGGTCTACAATGATATATCATAGGTCCACAAGCTCAAAAGCCCAAAGTCAGCTGAATTTAGGAAGAAGCCCATAAATAGAAGCAAATGAATCCATCTGAATATGTTTTTAAGTCTTAAGACCTCTCGCCTCCTTCATTTTCTACTCAACCCTAATATTTTTGAAGGCCCTAGTCGCTTTCTTCAAGCACAATGTATCTTCCGGAAGAATTGGTAGTGGAGATACTCTCTAGGGTTCCGTTCATTTCTTTGGCACGATTACGATGGACATCCAAAAGATGGAACGCTATGATCAAAGATAAGATACTAGCGATGAAGCAGTCTGATCAGGTTATCATGTTAACTAATTTTAGACTTTATTTAATGAACTAGTGGAAAATCCGGGCTACGCCCGGTATATACTACACAGTTGAGTTGAGAGTTTTAATCCGCATTACCTAAGAGATTTAAATTTTAATTGTTTCTAAAAATTATGTTAAGAAATGTTTTAGTAATTAGCTTTTTACAAATGTTACTGTTTAACTTTTTTTTTCGTAAGACGACATATTAAGTTTTTTGATAATTCTTGCGGAATATTGTAAAACTACGTATCACCAACTATATAGTTTTCTATGTGAAAAAATCATGAACTCAAAGATATAAATCCGAGAAGATATATTTTTTTTTGGTAATGAAGGATCTTCTGATGAGCTTCGACAATGAAATTATGTATTTTTTAAATAAGCGTTGGGCATCAATGGATTAGGGACTACAACTCAAGCATATGCGATAAAAAATAAATTAGATTGTTGTAAAGAAAAACTTAGATCATAATGACAAAGTATCATGAATCAAATTGACTATAATCTAAGAGTCAATGCCATTGCAACCAACGTTTAGCAACAACCTGATGGTGGCCCGTATAGGAAAGAAATTTTCTTGTCCTTCATTTTAGAAGCCCGAAAGACATTGATGGCAATGTGATTTGATACCAACATCACTATCTTATCACTGATGAGATTTCGGAGAAACCAAATTATTGAAGACTGTAATGAAGCCTATTGATCAAGTGCGATTGTATGAGTTCGATCTCCATCTCTCCTCCTCCACCACTCCAATTATAAAATTCAGACAAAAAAAAAAATCTAATTCAGCGTATACTCAACAAATGGCTTTAAAGGTTTAATACTTGAGTTCATATTGATCGGGGTGTGATTGTATGAGTTCAATCTCCATCTCTCCTCCACCACTCCAATTATGAAATTCAGAAATATCTTTCTAATTCAGCGTATACTCGAGTTCCAATGGCTTTAAAGGTTTCTTAACACTTCCAGTTCGACATGTCATACATATCTCTTTCACATCTCTTAGCTCATTGGTTGCATCATGGTGGCTTCTTCTTTTGTGACAATAAGAGAACAAAACAATAGTTTATATTAGAATCTAAAGGGTAGAGCAGCAGAATGCACTTGGTCTAGAGAGATACTTGCTACAAACAGTGGCGGAGCTAGTGCTTTGGGAGGGGGGTCAATTGACCCCCATAAAAAATTTAAATTTTCAATTGTTAGCTAAATTTTCTAATGATTACTAGATGATTTTGTCTAAAATCTCTATAATGACCCCCATAGATAATGATTCAACCATGCTTTTGACCCCTGCATGTTCATTTCTCATTTAATTTTAATTCTATTTTCCATCTTTATTTCTTTTTTGTTTATAATAACTAAAACTTTCTAACCTCTTCTTACATATTTATTTTTTTCTTCTCTTATAGACATATCCTAGTTTAATTTTTTTGCTACCCTTGTTTAAAAAAAGAAAAACTATTAGGCTGCTATGTAAGCAAGCAAACATCAGACATAATAGTAAAGAGGAACTTTACCAATTTAAACATGAGACATTGATCTTGGATACAACTTGAGAATCGTTTTTATTTTTATCCTCTTTGATCTTGGTGGAATGGTTGCACCATTTCCCCAAACCATATGCGTCTGATCACTACATATGAGAACACACAATGTCTATATACTAATGTAGCTTTTGGTTAAGAATCTATACTATTAATTGGGAAGCACTCAAACATAAATAACCTTATAAAGTGTAAAGTATTACAAAAATGCCATTAGTTTTTGTTTTTAAATAAATTCATTAAAGATACAATAATAATCACAAAATAATATATTTAAATAAAAAATAGTAAAATTCTTTAAAGTAATTATTAGTTTCCAAAAAGTTAAACTCACTTTCTATCTCATATTAATTATGGACGAAAATTTAATTTTTTTTTCTAAAAAGTTGTTAACCAATGAGAATTGAAAAACTAAGATTTGATATCCAACTAAAATTTTATCTAAACCAATCCTAATAAACTATTCTATATCAAAAATAAAAAGAAAAATAATAACATTTTAATTCAAAATTAAAAACACTATCGTTTAAAAAGTTTAATCAATGGAGGATTTTAAGATTGAATTTGAAATTTCGTAAAAAAATTAAATACAAATATTTAAGACTCAGTTTTGTTATAATATTTTCACAAATTTTGAAATATTAACAAATATTTATATTTACTATGAAATAAACTCAAATAATGATAAATTTAAAGTAATTATCATTATGGCATTCGTTTAGAGTAAGTTTCGGAAGTATCTAAACAAAAGATTGTACAAATTAATTTCGAAATATTTTGTGTTTTTTTTTTTTTCTCAGCCGGATCTTCCTTAAACAAATCCATAATATATTGCACATAGTTTTCAAAATAATGTGAAGTAATTATATATTTTGCATTCAAAACAAATTATGCAGCAATAGCATATCCTTTTTATAGATGTATCTCAAATTTTAATTTTAGTCCCAAAAATCGAATTAATTATGATTAAACAATGAAAAGAAAAATATGCAAGATTTAGCTAGAAACATTAATAAATTTGTAAAAATTATTTGTAACTTTAACAGCATACATATTAATCCGCAAAATTCACAATATATATTGTAATATTGTATGGTATTTAAAGGTAAGCAAACAAGAATTTGGAATATGATTTTAATGAAATAAAATGAAAATATAAATTACGAGACGAGATGGGAGGGGAACATATATTAAAAATCAAACTAAATACCCAACTGGCATGTGTTCGGGTTATGAACACTATATAAAATAAATTTGTTTACACTACAACCCTGTACATACGTTTTCAGTTACACATACTCTATTTATGACAGATATGGGACCATAATATTTTTATTTTACGTATACGTGACAGGTTATGGGACAAAGAATTTATGACAGATACCGGACGGGATATTTTCATGTTCCAAAATAGTTACGCCTAACTAATATACATAAAATAACCCAAACTAAAACCGAATTCATATCCTATTTAACATATGTAATCAAACTGTTAGAACTATTTTGATTAGTTAAGAAAATAAAAATGTAACACCATTTAACTTTTGCAACTAAATTAGTCCGGATCTTAAAATATAATTATGCATTAACGCAACTGAATTTTGTTCATTACTCTAACTTTATAATATTTATACTATTACGAAGTTCACTAACACAACAAAATATTATATATTTTTAAAATCTATATAACGATTTCTATAAAAATATCTCTACACGTACGTGGATCCAGATCTAATACACTAAAATATATATCATAAAAAGTTAAAAACAACAAAATAATCTATACTGAATTAATTTTTTTTAGAAAATTTTTAAAATATGAAACCCCGCACGTACGTGCGGGTCATGATCTAGTATATTTGTAAAGTAAATTCTAAAAGCTAGGGAAATTAACCAGCACGAACAACGCTAAGAGAAGTAGAAAAGAGTTAACCTGTGTTCATATAAGATTTTAAACAATCTCTGGCTGACCAAGAGACGCAAACCCACGTCGCTCTTGAATATTACGATTGTTGGCTCCTATAATCAATAGAAAACGAATGGTTACTTAAGCAGGGAGATAACGATTTTCTTATGTTAAGATTTGTGTACTTACGGAAGCAGCTTTATATGAATCTCCTGGGCCTTAACATCCACACAAAATAAAAAAACCTACAGCAAAGATAGGCAGTGAGATAATTTCCATCGATCATCGAACCTTATTATACTCAGGAAAGGGAGAATAGAAGTTTTATGCTTAACTAAATTACAGAGAATTTAATATAAACCCACATAGGAAGTCTATCTCAAAATTTGAAATGGTTATGAATTTTTAATCGAAATTGGAAATTTGGGATAAATCAATCAAGTAACAAAGTCTACGTCAACTCAATTTCAATCACCATGAAACAGAGACGGAAACATGAAACTAAAACAAAGGGATTTTACCATGTTGATCTCACCAACGCCTTCGAATGGTAAAGGGTTCATGTCTTGGATCTGATTGGTTACCTAAGATTAAAACCTAGCTTTTGATGCTGGTTCCTCTCTGTTAACAATCTGGAAGTGAAACCAAAAACGAATGGAAATCGCGACTTAGATATCTAATTACTGATCTTGAAACAGTATATGAATCCTATGGAAAAACCTAAAACCCAAAGAAAGAAATAACAGGGTTTCAATAATAAGATTGGAATCAATAATCAGAACGGCGCCAACCCACGTTGTTCTAGCCGACCAATGAAACAGCACAATCATACGTCATTCGGATCATCGTTTCTAAAACCTTAGTTTAAGTAATTCTGACGTTCTTTTTGAAGAAGCTAACTGTGGTTCCTCATCGCCATCTTAGAATATATATAGTGCCAAAGAAACGATTAAGGTAGAAGTGGAGACGAAGAGAGGAGACGAAAAGCGTGGATTGCATTAATTTTGTAATTTAATCCATATAAAGAATCAAGTATTTTGTAAGAGAGGAGACGAAGAGATCTTGTAGAGCTTTGATTATGCAGAGTTGGATGGCTTGCGAATGAGTCGCTGACATGGCGTGTTTTCAGTAAATTTTCCGTAAACTTAAACATGATGATGTGGCGTGTTTAGAGATGTATTTTACTTGCTGATGTGGATACCCTGAGAAGCTTCAATTAGTCCCTTTTATTAGTAAGAGATGTTGATCTTCATGGAATCCACAACAACGTTGCTCCATCTGCAAAGGTAACAAGTCAATTTAGCCTAAAAGATCCTCTTTCTAAATCTTTAGAAGAAGTAGATATAAAACGCGTCTTTCACTGCCACGGCTTATTGCTATGTGGTACCAAGGACAATAGACTTGTTGTTTGTAATCCGCTTTCATGTGAAACCACGTGGATCCAACCCGGAAAGTCCTACACAACGATCGATATTTTTGCTCTTGGTTACAATAAGAAATCCTCCTGTTATACAATCTTGAGAATGTATCGATTACACGATAGTTTCCAATCTAGATATAAGTACGAAGTGTATGATTTTACCTCTAATTCGTGGAGGGTTGTTGGTGTGACTACCGGCTGGGTCATACCACCGAGTCAGACTAGACATGGCATGTCTATGAAGAGAAATACTTACTGGCTTGCTGAAGAACATGGGCGTAATTTCTTACTAAGTTTTGATTACACAAGTGAGACATTCCAATGTTTGTCTCTTCCGGCGGATGCTAATACTCTTTATCATTATTTGGCTTTATCAGTGACTAGAGAAGAGCAACAACTTTGCATGTTAGCTACTGATTGGATAGAGGAACTAGATACACATGTATGGATGGCAACTAAGATTGAGAGTACCGGAGCCTTGTCATGGACCAAGTTCCTAACAGTAACGAGAAGCGGTATGTACTATCGTCGTTATTTTGGGATGACCAGTTTCTTGATCGACCAGGAGAACAAAGTAGTGTATTGTAACTCTTTCTTTTCCAATACCATACACATCGTGGGAGAGGATAAATATATAGAAGTGAATCATGATGTTGCAGAATCTCCAAACGAATCTCATAACCTATTTCTCCTCAGTTATGTTCCAAGTTTCCTTAAAATCCAACAAGGTATCTAGTTCTCTAGTTGGAGTAGGCTCAAGGAATGCACCAAACACATGACTTGTAATTGTCACACTTTTGTATGCATTATCTATCGTCAAACTCTTGATATTTTATGTTTTGCTAGCTATTTTATAACTTATTTACTAAACATTCCAGTTATTTTTCCTATGATTTCAGTGGAATTATGTTGGTTGGTTTTTGTTATACGAGAATATATATTCTTGATCATAATAATCTTCTGATTTTAAGCTACGATGATGAATTCTGATTAGAAAATCTCTATAAACGACACACCTTTTGGTGTGAGAAGAAACATATACTTGAGTGAAAGTTTTAGCCTTTTAGGTCCCAAAACTTTAATCTCATTCATGATTCACCTCTTGCATTAACCCTAATTTCTATGAAAGCCTAAATCGGCTTTAAAGACGATGAAGAAGCGTAAACTGTATATCTTCGGGAGGAGTTGCTAGTGGCGATGGGTTTTGGTGTTATCTCTGGGACGATTGCGATTAAAATCCAAAGACTCTGGTCAAAGGTGGGAGTGTCTTGTTAAGAAGCACGATTGCAATCAACATTTTCATTACATGTTCATCAAACCAAAAACAACAATTCTAAATATAATTCAGTAGAACGTATCATAGGTCCACACGCACAGAAGCCCAAAGTCAGCTGAATTTAGGACGAATCCCATAAATAGAAGCATATGAATCCATCTGAATGTTTTAAGTCTAAAACCTCTCGTCTCTTTCATGTATTCATCAACCCTAAGTTTTTTTTGAAAGCCCTAGTCTCTTTCTTCAAGGACAATGTATCTTCCGGAAGAATTAGTAGTGGAGATACTCTCTAGAGTTCCGTTGACTTCTCTGGCACGATTACGATGGGCATCCAAAGGATGGAACGCTATGATCAAAGATAAGATACTTGCGATGAAGCCGTCTCAAATCATCATGTTGATTGACTCTAGGGTTTATTTAGTGAGCGTCGATATGCATAAAATTGACAACAACAAGGTAAACCTAACAAGTCAATTTAGCCTAAAAGATCCTCTTTCTCATAATTTTTCAGAAGAAGTCGATATACAAAACGTCTTTCACTGCGATGGCTTATTGCTATGCACCACCAAAGACGATAGACTTGTGGTTTGGAATCTGCTTTCACGTGAAACCAGGTGGATCCAACCCGAAAAGTCTTACACGACGATCGATATTTTTGCTCTTGGTTACAATAACAAATCCTCCTGTTATACAATCTTGAGAATGTTTCGACTCCACAATGAATTCCAATCTATGTATAAGTACGAAGTCTATGATTTTACCTCTAATTCGTGGAGGGTTTCTGGTGTGACTACCGGCTGGTTCATACCACTTAGTCAGATCAGACGTGGCATGTTTGTGAAAGGAAATACTTACTGGCTTGCTGAAGATATTGAGCATCCTGAAATTGAGCATTCTTTCTTACTAAGTTTTGATTTTTCAAGTGAGACATTCCAATGTTCGTCTCTTCCGGCGGATGCTAATACTCTTTATATGGCTTTATCAGTGTCTAGAGAGCAACAACTTTGTATGTTAGCTACTGATCGCATAGAGGGATTAGATACACATGTATGGATGGCAACTAAGATTGAGAGTACCGGAGCCTTGTCATGGACCAAGTTCCTAACAGTAACGAGAAGCGGTGTCTGCTATCCTTATTATTTGCGGATGATCAGTTTCTTGATCGACCATGAGAACAAAGTAGTGTATTGTAAATCTTTGTTTACCAACACCATACACATCGTGGGAGAGAATAAATATATAGAATTCAATGATGGTGTAGCAGAACCTCCAAACGAATTTCATACCCTATTTCTCCTCAGTTATGTTCCAAGTTTCGTTAAAATCCAACAAGGTATCTAGTAGTTCTTTAATTGGAAGAGGCTTAAGGAATGCACCAAGCACATGACTTGTAATTGTCACTCTAGTGTATCCATTATCTATCATCAAACTCTTGATATATTATATTTTGCTAGCTATTTTATAACTTGTTTACCAAACATTCCAGTTATTTTTCCTATGATTCCAGTGGAATAATGTTGGTTGTTTTTTGTTAGACGAGAATATATATTCTTGATCATAATAATCTTCTGATTTTAAGCTACGATGATGAATTCTGATTATAAAATCTCTATAAACGACACACCTTTTGGTGTGAGAAGAAACATTAATGAGAGCAAGTTTTAGGTCCCAAAACTCATCTCCTCCACCTTTTGCATTGCATTAACCCTAATTTCTATGAAAGCCTAAATCGGCTTTAAAGACAATGACAAAGTGAAACACTGTATCTTCCGGAGGATTTGCTAGTGGCGATAGGTTCAGGAGTTATCTCTATCAACATCCAAAGGCTTTGGTCAAATATGAGAGTCTTGTTAAGAAGCACGATTGAGATCAACATTTTCATTATATGTTCACCAAAAGACAACAATACTTAATATAATTCATTAGAACGTATCAATGTTAGCTTGCTTTGGTATAAGAGATTGTGAAAACACTCACTTATACTAAACAAACCAACAATACTTAATGATTCTGTAGATATGTGTATGTATGTAAATGATTCATACACAAATAAATAAAACAGTAGAAACAAAGAAATAACATAGCATTTAAACGAAGAATTATAAACCAGTTTACACCTAATTGCATGATTACCATAATAGAATGATAACCATCTTTATACACTTCATTATTTATCTTCTCCCTTCATCTCCACTTAACATTATCACTGCCAAGTCACAAAATGCAAAGACATTAGTACACAGAAACCGTATCCAGAACACTAAGCTATAGCTATACGCTCTGGTTTGAATATAAAACCTATCAATATTCAATCTTTGCCTTTGGCACAAGAGATTCTGATCCCATGATGGTAAGATAAGTAATGGATTCTAAATAGCTGACCCGCAGCACGAATATTCATATGTATTCGATTTCTAAATATACGCCTTAGTGAAACTAACCGCAGAATGTTCATTATCCTTTTACCATCACCAAAACAACAAAGCCTATGCAAGAAGAAAATCTCATCTAGTACCAGTGTAAACTCTACTAACAAGCGCAATTATAATGAAAGATAAGGGTGTGGATGATCATACCAGTGACATAAGTAAGCAAACTCAAGCACGAATCGAACCACCAATATGAGCATCCTCGGGGTGGAAAACATCGCTAATAGATACCGTTGAGCAGAAACTAACAACTTTATGAAACTTATTAACCGGAGAAGGCAAACAAGGAACTCTTCTCCAACTACATTTCCCATTCTCACCACCACCAATCTCACAAACACAAGCTGGAAATTTCTTATGACAATCATCATTAAACACATAAACAAGATTCCCAGAGCCAACACATTTCAAACTCCTAAACTTATTACTATCTTCTTCCTCCTCATCTTCATTATCAACTAATCCAAACAACAAATCCTCAGGCATAACTGCGATTTCGCTAAATTCCATCGAACCTTCTTCGATACTCCAAAGATTAAACGAAAACCCGCACATTCCACCAAGAACAAGCATACCATTACAAGAATTCAAGAAAGCAAACGAGAGTCCAGGTGGTTTAAGAGTTTGAACATCACTCCATGTATAAGAATCCAAGCAAAACGACGAGATAAAACACGAATAGTTATCGAAAACGTAGAATCTTCTCTTAAACAAAGCTGAAGTCAAAGTTTGATGATCTTGACCAGATCTAAAATCAGCAGGAAGTGGTGAACAAAGCTCCCATGAATCAAGAACAGGATCGTAAACCTGAACAGCTAACCGTTCCTCGATATCGACTAATCCGCCGATACGCGAAGATCCACCGACGAGGATTAGCTTAGAGGAGTTAGAGAGAGTTGTGAAAACGCTTAAGAGAGGATTGATTCGAGGAAACAGAACAGGGGAAGTGAATCGCCAATTAGGTTTAAGGATCGGTGAGAAGGAGAATCGAGGAGCGGTGGTGAAGAGGAAGCGATTAGATCCGACGAGGTGATCGGAGGAGGAAGAGGAGGGAGGGAGGCGGAGCCAAGAGTTGGAGAGAGGATCGAAAGCGAAGGATTGGTTGTGGAAAGAGGAAGTGTTGTGGATACCGAAGAGGAAGAGCCATGGTGGTGATGATGATGATGGAGGAGGAGGAAGAGAGGTGATTATTGAACGCCATTGTTTGGAGACGAGAGTGAAACGGACTAAGGAAGGGATTGGGAGATGGGAGAGGATTGATTCAGTGACGTCGTGGTTTAGTGTGTTGAAGGTTGATGATTCGATTTCTGGATTGTTGTCTGACATTTTTGTTGTTGTTGTTGTTGATTTTGATCTGAAGATTGAAGATTGAAGAAGAAGAAGAAGAAAGACAGAGAGAGCATGAAAAGTGCAATGATGGAGAATGTGTGACCGGGATTTCGCGAGATTTTTGGAAATGTTTTTTTTTTTCTTAAACGTCAAACAACTTTATTAATATCAAATAGTAATTACAAAGTTAGTATACAAAAGTTTTTTTTTTTTTTGCAAATAAAAATGCAATTTTACAGGTCATTTTTGAAAATATAGGTGTATTTTGCAAAGGCAAAAATAAAACGAAATATAATCTCTAGTTGTAGTTGGTAAGATTTTGATAAATAATATATCAAATCGAGTCTTCGTAACAAATAATCTAAATTTATGTTTAGAATTTTGAAAAGCAAATGTATGTAACCATAAATTATTTTAGAATATACCATTGAAGTTTATATATCGTATTATTTTTGATTTCGTATGATTGATCTGCATTTTCTGGAAATGGAGGATAAAGTTGCAAAAAATAACGATTAATATATATATATATATATATATATATATATGCATATATATATATATATATATAGAAAGTCCTACACAAAACTTTTAGAAAGAAAAATATTTATTCAGATATATTACATAAACATTTTTCTTATGATTGTTTTATATTTTGAAAAATCGCAAAAATAAGTAAATCTATAGTAGTTTTACTTAAAAACAGCTGTTATTATTATTTTTTTAATATTTTTTTGAGTTTGAGTATTTATAAAAGGATTGAATAGTTACTTTAATGATGATTAAAATCCAAAATTTTTTGACAATGTTGTTGACGTCCCAAATATAATTTTTTTACATGGCTTATTTTTTTTTTTGCTAACTCATGTAAATATCATTAATATGAAAAGTCAGGTTTTACAGAATATGATAAACCTATACATATGATTCCTTGGCAAAAAGATAAAACAAGGAGATCACAAGATCCTGGGACAATCTTGGTAGAAATTATCGCAGCCAAATCGCCATTAACTTTCGGAAATTGCGTCTAATTCTTCTAGAGGTGATGATGTTCTTGATGTCTCGATCGATGAATTTGAAGAGTGTGGGTGGAGGCATCGTTGTCGAGTTGTGGAGGACGTTGTTTCGTTGTCTCCAAATGTGGAAGATGGTTGCCTGAACTGCTAGCTTTCGGAGGGTTGAAGGAGCGGCCGATGACTGAATCCTTGTCCAGGAGAGGAGTTCTGACCAAGTTAAAAAGACTCCATGGAGCTGATCAAGCCGTGACCGCACTAAACTCCAAATCTCCATCGCGAAGTCGCAATTGATGAATAAGTGATCTCTATTTTCCACAGGAGCAGAACATAGACAGCAATTAGTGGTAATGTACATGGCTTATTTGAATCAATGTATTTTCTATTTTTAGGAAAAAAATTAAAAATTATATGTATCTCTATTTTTAGGAAAACATAGAGAGTCGGATCAAAAAGTTTCGATGGGTCCACTGGAGTTGGTTGAAGATCTATCCACGAGGTGGTTGAAGGAGAATCAAAAGATATTAATGTTTGGAGGTTTTCATTTTAGGATCTCATAACCTTACGTACATAATAATCCATATATGTATGATACTACTCTATCACAAACTAACTACACCACTAAACATCTTCCCTAGCTACTTAATGATCATTTTATAACAGTAGATTTTAAAGTGTCTTTTCTTGTTAGTTTTCGAGGTTTAAAAATTGTTTATATATTTCTATGCTTTGATATATTCAGTTGTATTTTTAAGTACTGAATTAATGAAGAATGTGTATTTTGTTTTAGCTAGACATCTCATCTCTATTGATATTAAACCTAATGTACATGCTATGGACTAACCTATCAGATGAACCACAGCGCGCGATGTCAATTTAAATGTGGGCTGGGAGGATGGAGAAAGGTGTGGAGTTAACTAAGTTAGTGAGAGATTCACAATGTAATGTCTATGTATCTTTGAATGGTAAGTACCAGTGAAGTGTATGCGGCATCATTTAAATGAGAATGAGATGTTACAAATTTTTTATTTGTCACTTGTCC
Organism: Arabidopsis thaliana x Arabidopsis arenosa; assembly: GCA_019202795.1. Taxonomy (NCBI): domain Eukaryota; kingdom Viridiplantae; phylum Streptophyta; class Magnoliopsida; order Brassicales; family Brassicaceae; genus Arabidopsis; species Arabidopsis thaliana x Arabidopsis arenosa. The sequence goes on along the minus strand of CM032920.1, from coordinate 11,043,964 downwards.
TGATTCTCTTCTCAATAAGAGAACACATAAGGTGAGGAGTTTTGGTCTTTCTGAATGGACTTATACATGGCTCATGATGAAGTTCCCAACAAGAATCTCGGTTTACATTCCATTTCAAACCCATCAAGTGATCCGATCCAGAACTATCAATTTTGTCTGTTTTAAAATTTTTTAAAACATTTTTGGTAATCTCATATAAACAATTTTGGTAACGTTACCTCATTTTACTAGTGGCCATCTAAATCGATATACCAAGTTAAACTTTAAAGGTAGAAAAAAGAAGTAAATTTGGTAAGTTTTATCATATGAATTACATAAAAATACAAAGGAAATTGAAATCACCGAAAACAATGGTTATAAATTAATTACAAATGGCATTTGACTTTTACCCAAATTAACTCTTTCAAAAATTGTCTAGCGATGAGAATCAATTGGTTGTCCTTGTCGTTGTCTTCATCCACCACACCTATAACTTCTCTTCATAACTCTAACACCACAACTACAAAATCCAAAATACATAAAATAAATTAGAAAAATAAACACTAACAACAATAATAAAATTTTATAAGCACTATCTGCCATGAGCAAAGATACACAATATATTCATTATTGCCGATCAGATTTTGGAATTAATTACTGTGAAAAAAAGAAAATTATTGGCAAATTCAAAATATTATTGGTCTTACATTCAGAATCAGTAGTGATCCAGTTGTATTTCCTGGATCTACATCGGTGGAGTTGCGTAGGACTCAAGGAAACAAGGATTGCTGGTGAAGAAACTATAGAGATGTGATCAGAGGAAGAGATTGTTGTGCAACTCTCACTACTCTCCCATCTCAAACTTATATTTGCAGATACACTACTCATTCTTTTGGTTGATTCTTCTTCATTCACCTCTCTCATCATCTTCAACTTCCTTCGGTTTCTCAACTCCATCATTATCTGCAACATTATATATGTTACATTAAGAACATTAAGCAAATTTGAGTTTGTCTAATGGTTTTGAGCTATAAGAAAAAAACCAAACCTTAGGGGTAAAGAATTTGACCGCTTTGTCGGATTTGGCTGCTGCAGCCCATTTGATGAGCTCCTTCATTCTTAAAAGTGTGGCCTTACCTTTGCTCTGCTCGCTTTTCGACTTCTCTTTATTGGTTTCGTCATGTTTCTCCGGTTTGAAGACTTTTATAGCCTTTTTCAGATCAAACCTTGTCGATGTCACTTGTTCTTCTCCCCCTTGTGCTTTTATCTTTGCCATGGAGCGAAGCAAATGTCCTCTCCTAAAGCTATTAAGTCTTCTTAAAGTCAGTGTGCTAGAGAAACAAGCCTTGGCTACGTCTTTTCTACACCATAACCAGATTCCTCTATAACTCCTCTGGTTTTTATGTTTAGACCCTCTTGTAGATGATCTTCTTGTTCTGTGATCTGTGCAATCTGGATCACATTTATTAAATGGTTCTGTCAGAAAACAAAATGTTTATTAAAACTACAAGAATAGGAAACCTACATAACCAGAAAACATATACACAAATGTCTAATAATAATAAGGTAATGTTGAGCATTGTGATCAAAGGATCAAGAAATATTTTTCTTACTTACTTGTTAGAGTTGTGGTGGGTGTATGATCAGGACAATTGATTGAACTGGGCTCTGATCTCCCTAACTTGAAGAGCCATTGAAAGATCTGGTCAAAACCCACAAAGATTAAAACCTTATAAATATAGTCCTTATGTTATGGACACATGTAAATGATATGGAGCACATGTGACGATGACTAACCTCCATGTTCTGGCCGAAGATGCTTTTTTTCTTGTATAATATAGTATAGAGCTTGTGTGATTATTCGCTTATGTCAAACAAAATTCTCCCTTACACAAATGATTAGAGACTTTGGATTAGAAGATGAAGACAAGAGATGACTTGGGAAACTAAAGAAGATATATAAGTGTTTAAATAATTTGTTTGACTCAATCTATTTTGGAGTTTATACGGAAACACAATGTGGGATTGTAACAAAGTTGGTTTTTGTACATACACATATGTTTCTTTGGGTTGTGGTTTTTAGCTCAGTAGATGTCACTTTGTTTCAAGGCTTTGTTGCCATTACTCGTAGCCACACACTTGTAAGTTATGTCATTTAATTTCATAGGGTCCTTCAAGCTAACCCTTTTTTTTTTTTTAATTAGAAATCTCCGGATCATTTAAAGCATGATGAGTACATGCATGTGTAAGGTCATTCTGCTATACTAGTTGTTGTTACTCAAGTTAATCTGGGGATACATGTACTAGCTAATCGCGGCGTGGCACGATGGTTTCGATATGTAAGAGATCATGCGAGGCGCAGAGCCGATCTTTTCGGCTTGCGGCCCATTATTTATACTCTGGGCTGGCTCTAGCGAGGAGCCATCTCCCGCATTAGTGTATCGAGCGGATTTCAGAGTTTATGATACTGTGATTGAAAGAAGTAACAAACAAATCTATAGATTTCAGAACACAATGATAAAACATTTAAGAGGGTTACAATACCAATAAATCTAAAGAACAAAACAAAACAAAAAAACATAATTGTTAAATGACGAAATAACTATATATGCGGTACATCAAAAAAATTGGAGTTCTCTCGTGCTTGCTTGCGGGCAAAGAAAATCCAAACAATAAGGATAAGTGAGACAAACACAACGCCTAACAGTACGGAAACTACGAGTATCATCGGAAGAACGAACTCCATATTGTTTATTCACCACACCAAAACTTGTTCTTTCTATGTTTTTTTCTTGTGTCTTTTTATTAACAAGGTTCTTAGGGAAAAATGTTAATTTGTATAAATACAAGTCCTAATTTCCTTATCTCCACGATTTGGCAATCAATGTTGACATAACTAAAAAAGTTAACATATCAAAAAGAATCAAATGCAAAAAAGAAAAGTTAACATAACAATAGGATACTTCATTACAAGAGAAATAATTATAAATCTTTCTCTTGTAATTGAAGTTTTGGTCATGAGAAAGAACTGAGGAACAAAGGAAATTTCGTCTTAAGTATGTCTGTATGTGTAATTAAAACAAATATGGGTTACTCACAAAATGACCGGATGTTGTCTGCTTAATCAAGAGTTATTGCAATATATATATTGTGAAGGGTATAGAAGAACATGCAAGAGTCACATGGAACATTTTTAGTAACAAGATATTAGTACTAAAGAATCCACAAAACAAAAAATGATAATTACAGAATTAACAAATATTAAAAGTTAATGATAACTAAATAGTCCAAATATAAACAACTTGTATCCGAATTATTACTCTTTACCATTCTAAGTGTGTGGCTTTTGGTTCTTGTTTACTAAATTTTGTGTGGAGGAGACAATCTACCTTTCAATATCGATTTCAATTCCAGTGCCATCGTCGAACTCTACGAGATCGAACGTGTTATGATTCATGTCCGCTTGTCATTTATCAAACGTGGCATCATCTCGACCCTCTCTACATGCTTCAAGTACAATCATAGTCTTATGTTTGATGGTCCCAAGTCACAATTATGACATCTGCTAATATCGTGGCTTATTTTTTGACTCATGTGTTATAGTACACGTTGAAATAATCTCCTTAGACCACTTGAAAACATTTGCAAATAGTATAAGCAAGCACTAAATCTTTGGCAAAAAGGGCTTCAACAAAATGATTACATAGATAAGATAATATGCGTGGTTAAAAGAAACCCAACTACAATTTCCTAGATAAAACTTCACAACAACGCAGCAAAAGAAAATAAACCACGAGTTAATAATTACCAGAAGACATTGCATAACAAGCCATACTTAGTAGTATACAATGAGCAATTAACGAGGCTCAAAATGACATTTACATAAACACCAAACAATCCTACGGCTCTCGGGTTTTCAGCAAAACCTTTCCCTTTGCATCGGCCTGGTTCTGACCCGAGAGATATCGATAGCACCTAAAGACAAAACCAGTTTCAGTAATCGCAAAGGTTTCTACAACCAATACCCAATGATTCATATTGAATTTTACCGGATGGTTAGGCTTATCGCGGATGATTTCCGCTTGATCTAGGACGTCCGAATCTCCTTCTTCTTCTAGGAACAGGAGTAGAAGCACCGCCTGTATCGTTCTGCATATGCAACTCTTCATCATCGTTGTTATTGTGTTCTTCTTGTAGACCTAATAGATTCTCCCCCCAAAGGTATCGTCTATCTGAAGACGTACGTCGATGATTCCTCCATGCCCTTGACCTGTGGGATCTTGAACCACCACCACCACTGCCACTAGCGCTAGAACCTCCATTGTCAAGAGAACCAATCATCTGAAACAATACTAAAGTGGTGAAAAGGTCGCTCCCACCATTTCCCATTTCCCTCTCACCTGAGAACCTATCTCCGTTTTCTATAACATAGTCCCCTACTACAACAGCACCGGGCATGGCAGAACGGATTGCACTGACTATATCTCCATACTCCCTCTGGTTCTCAAGCCGCCTCCAAGCTCTCTCTCTTGATGGATCAGTGTCTGAAGGACGAGTTGTTGGGTGTGTCCTTCTGGCATGGCGGCGCAGATCCTGGTAGTTTCCAGTAAATGAGCAGGATTCTCGGGAGCAACTTCGGTTCTTAAGATCAAGATACGTTCTTACTTCTTCTACAACCTTCCATCCTAAAACAGTACCCCGGCAAAGAGGACATTTCAAATTTGTGATATCTTCTGACTGCTCTTCTTCATCCATTCTCCTCCTCCTCCTCAGCGATTCGGAATCCCAAGCAGAGCCTCGGTTTGTAGACTCACGGTGAAAACTGCTTCGACTGGCTGTACCAAGCTCGTTTAGAGATTCGTTATTATTTTCCCTTGAAGCCAAGTTCCCCTCGGGAGTAGGGTCATTTGGGGATTCAGAATGCAACTTCTTAAACCGATCGAGGCAATTGGAATGTCGGTAACTGGTATCACAGATGTAGGACCTGCAACCTTTGTCATGAGAGCTGCACAGCAGTAGAACAGCATTATGTGGGTGATCCATGCAAACAGGACATGAAACCTCATCCAGTTCTTTGTGAAGAGCATGAACATCTGACTCGGTACTTAATTTTCGCTTTACACCAGCCATCTTGTTAAGCACTGTGTAAGCTACTCACGCATCGAGAAAGTTAGAAACACTGAATGAGGTTTAAAAATACTACTACGCTTTTGTCAAAAAAGGATAATTGCAAGACAAAAACCATTGCTTAATCTCAAAATCAATCATGTAGCAGCAAAAACAAATCATGAACAAATGAAGACCAAAATCGTATATTTCTCATGTCACAGAAACTAAGCATACCGGAAGAATCTTTACACATCAAGAGAAGCAACAAATTGTTAACTTCACAAAGAGAGATAAGTTAGCTGAAAACAAACTTACCGAAACGGAGCAATCTTATTAGCAGCCTGTAGAAAATCTACTTTCTTACTATTTCAGCGCCGAACTTTAAACTTTAAGATGCAGATCAAATGAAAACACCAAAGAATCAAACAGAAAATCCTCGGAGAATCTGAATGACACCAAATTCAGCATAAATAACTAAACCACTATTCGTTAAGCCGCAGGGTAACCCAAATGTCCTAAAACCTGCACAACAATCCCAAAAAAGAGAAGCAGCAATCAAATTTAAGAAAATTATCACATTGTAAATCCACACTTATGTTCATATAAACCACTGACAAGTTAGTAATCATGCAACTAGTGGCAACATCAAAATAAACTAGAATCCTAAAACCAATAACAGGAAATAAAAATTCAATCTTCCACTACAATAAACACAAGCCAAGATTTAGACAAATCTACATCATCAGTTCAATACAAAACCATAGATGAAGAAGACAGTTTTGGCTTAAATTAGAAAACTTTTCAACTTTAAATCTCCAAAAGTTCAAAAAACAACAACAACCCAAAATCAAGTAACAAAAATCTGGAGAATCTAATCAAAAATTTCAGATTCTTATATTCCACATCATATAAATTAATTTTAACCCTAAACCCAAATCAAATTTCACAATTTTTCAACGACAATCAGTGGCAAATATATCAATCCTCAAAACCATATCTATCAAATCTCAAAAGGGTTAGTACAATAGATCCATCAGAGCAAAAGATTTCGATCAAACGTATAACAAAATTGGGTAAAAAAAAAAAGACGAGAAAATTACAAATTGGAAAATTTTTGGAGTATGTGTTCGTCTCCAAGGATTGGATTTGGGTTTGATAATCTTTGTTTCTCTCTATCGCTATTTGAGAGATTGGATTGATGAAAGATGCTGAGATTTAGGAATTGGGTTAGGCGAAACAAAGGAGAATCGATGATTTTGATTTCTCACTTATTTTTATTATTATTATGGTTTATCACAAAGAAACATTGCACTTGCTTTTCATATTTATATATATTAGTTTCCCACATTATTTAAATTCAATAAATAAACTTCAAAAAGTCTGGCATAAAACCAAACTCCGAAAACCAAACCGAAAATTTGAACCAAGACTCCGAATGGTGGCAACGGTTACAGCAGTGCGGAATAAGCGGTTTTAGAGGAGTAGTGAGATTTTACTGCGGTGCTATTGAAAGAAACGCATCATGCAGAATAAATACGGTTACTGCGTAACAAGCGGTACAGAATAATGTTTGAATGGTGAAAAAAATAATATGCGGTGCAGGATAAATGTTTGAATGGTAAATATAACATGTATGGTGCAGATATAATAGTTATCAAAATTTTAACTATTTTTTGAATACTTTGGATAAATATATTTTTTCAACTAAAATTGAATTGTTTTATACAATTAACTCTCATATTTTTCTAGATTTTAAAAACTATTAAAAAAAAAAACTTGAACCGCACATAATCACTTTAAAACACACCATAAGTGATGTATACTAACCATACACTGCATTTCTTTACAAAAGTGATCCACTTCTATTTTTAATTATTTTATTCTGCAACAGTTATGTGTCAAAAAAATTTGCTTGAAAGGTAACATGAAATTTATTGAACCGTACCACATAGTACGTTTAAGCTTCTCATTTATGGTCCAAATAGTCATAAAATCCCGGATTCTAACTATTTTTATCCGAATCATCTAAATAAAATTTATACAGAACAAATATCTAAAAAATATATCCAAATATATGATATAAAATTTGAAAATGTTAATTGTAATTTTATACCCAAAAATATCAAATAAAAAGAATAGAAAGAGTTTAAATATCTTGAAATCCTTTGTTATATTTTTCAAAATTATACAGTGTTTTTTTGTTTAAATTAAATAATTTTAAGGTTCTTTCTTTCCAACAATCGAACCGACACCAACCGAACTCGACACTTACCCAAACTGAAACAAAACCGATTACAAACCAAACCCGAATGGACCTCGAAACCCGAGTGCCTATCTCAAAACTACGTCGTGTAGTTTGCGTCTCTTTAGTTATTACGAGTATATTATTACCAAAAACGACGTCGGACAATTTTGCGCCGAGATGAGTTATCTTTTGAAGACGTTAACGAAGAAGGAAGAGATTGATCGGATCATCAGAGACACCATTGATGAAGTTCTTGTTTTACGATTTGGTCGTTGCTCTGAAAACGTTTGTCTTCAGCATGACGAAATTGTATTGAATTCGTTTCTCTTTAAAAATCAATTTCTCTAATTTCGATTAATCAAAAACCCTAATTTTTCGATTTTTTTTTCAGCTTGCGAAATCGGTGAGAGATGTTTCGAAATTCGCTAAGGTAGCTTTGGTTGATGTTGATTCAGAGGAAGTTCAAGTGTATGTGAAGTATTTTGACATTACTTTGTTTCCTTCGACGATCTTCTTCTTCAATGCGCATCATATGAAATTGGATTCTGGGTAATTAATTTCTTGTTCTAGAAGCTGATTAAATCCGGTTTAGGTTTGGTTACGATGGTTTATGATAATTCCGGTTTGGTTATATTGTAGAACTGCTGATCATACTAAATGGGTTGGTGCATTTCACATAAAACAAGACTTTATTAATGTTGTTGAGGTAACAAAGAACAATTCAATTTCATCAATTCGTAAAAGTTTTTATAGAGTTGTTGTTACTAATTCACATCCTCTGTTTTTGTTATTGTGTTATGGATAGGCAATATATCGAGGAGCGATGAAAGGGAAGCTGATTGTGCAATGTCCGGTACCGCCGGAGAGGATACCAAAGTATCAACTCTTGTACAAGGATGTGTAGAAACTAAATTACAATGCAAAATCTGTTTCTCATTCTTTTATGTTGGCAATAATATTTACATTGACATTTTTAGATTTACATTTATGTTTTTGTACAACAGTTGAAGAATGAGAATAAATATGCAGATTTTCGATAGAAACCATATGTGAAATTGTCGATGAACTGACCCGTCGTTTCTTGATTACTGATGTTTTATGTCAGGGTTTATTTTCTCTTCTTTTGCTTTTAGTGACAATTTCCATCGACATGGACCGAAGTCGGCATGTTATTTCGGTGAATGGAGGACGGGAATCCGGGTCTACAGACCAGCATTGTTCCATCAGCTTTTTCCATTCCGGAGAACAGCTTTTCGGTATGGGAGGTCGAAGTGTGTTTTTCACGATCCCGCCTTATTGTTAAAAAGAGGAAATAGATGAGCAAAGGGTGGCTTCTGTTTTGAGGTAAGTGAAGTTTGAGTGATGGTTTTTGACTTACCAATGATTGCCCCACAATGCATATCTGCATAGGGTTCCTCTCCAGTTAGAATCTCCCACAGTGAGATTCCATATGAAAAAACATCGACCTGTTGAGACCGGAAAAAATATGGATTGTGTTTTATAGATAAAGTCAAGCTGATGAAACTAATTGGATAGTGGTTCGATTAGTTTACTTTCTCAGAAACCCGGGTGCTGCTTCCGTTCAAGAGTTCTGGGGCCATCCATGGAAGTGTTCCTCTCACTCCCCCAGATACTAAAGTGTTACGTTTGATTCTAGATAAGCCCAGATCTCCCACCTGCAGAAACCAGAGTTTCATACTTAAATAGCGGATTCTCGATCTACAACGGAAATGCGATCTTCATCAATATATGTTACCTTGCATATAGGCCGTTGTGGATCCCTTAAATTAACAAGTAAGTTTTCACATTTGAGATCAAAGTGGACAATGTTCTTGGAGTGCAAATACTCCATGCCAAAAGCAGCATCCATTGCAATTATTATCTTTTTTCGAGTGTCAAGCAACCTGCATTGGCATTCTGGCGTATTAAGTCTCTTTCAGATTCAGAACACTAAAGGGAAATGCAGCGAATAGATTAAAGTACCTGTCCTTTTTGAGAAGAGCATGCCTGAGTGACCCATTCACCATGAACTCTGTAACAGTTGCCAAGGTTCCTCCAGTTCCATCAGGCACTATACCGTAGAATGCAACAACATTTGGGTGATGAAGATTTGAGAGTATTTGTGCTTCCCTCCAGAAATCTTTCGTCTGATAAAGCAATACAGTTTAAACAAAGAATGTGCTGCGAAGGAGAATACCTCATATTGTGTACTTCATACCAAAACAGTAACAAGAAGATAGATCTAAGAAACAAGATATTTGAGGACTAACCAAGCGTTCTTGTTCAGATGATCTCCCTGCAAAACAGCTGTTTCTTATTCTCTTTATAGCAACATCCGTTCCCCGCCATGTTCCATGATAGACAGTTCCATATGTCCCGGATCCCAGTTCTGTTAGGTCTTCAAGATCAGCGTTCTTTATTATCTGAAGGTTTAGAATGAGTAAAATTTCAAATTTCTAAAGCATGTCAAACAAGAGTATTGGGTTCTGCATGAAGTCTTGTTTTAAAGAAGAAGCAACAGAAGAGTTGGTCAAATACAAGCTAAACGAAACAAACGCCTCAGAATAGCATTGCTCAAATTTCTCAAGTACCTGCAAGCCATAAACACTGGCTTCCATTTCAACAAAGAGTGTGTCTTTGAAACTGTTCTCCTTCTCGCCGATATTAGCTTCAGCTTCCTGTCGACAAGTGACAATAATGAGAAGAAAGATCCTCTCTTAACTTAAATTATAAGCTTGCAAACAAGTAAATCACTACCTCAGAAAGGAATATTGTATCACCGCTGTTCATCTTTGCATGTGGAATGCTTTGTGGTGAATTTTCCCTTGGTGTCTTCAAACTGTAACTTTCACTCGCTGTTGCTGGCGCTGGCTGATTCAAATCCATGCTTGGGATTCTCACATGGCCTAAACCACCTTCCCTTTCTGTTCTCTGCAGGTTAGTTAATTAATTATTACTGTTAGAAGCTGATAGAGGATAATCATGTTCTAAGTGCATTTTGCAATACTCACATTCTTTTGTGTCTCATGAACAATCTTGCTGTTTGGTGATTCAGAGGCGATGCTGAACAAGAAATTCTCATCAGAGACTGCTCTCTTATTTAAAAAGATCCCTGAAACTTCCATATTTCTTTCCCGGGCAGCACGAGATTCTGGTTCTTCATTTGGGGTATTAGCTGCAATGCCTTCCTCCAAAGAAATTAGATTAGCGGATGAGGTTCCAGCCATCAAACGCTCATTATCTTGATTTATTTGCTTCCATGGATCAACAACCACTGAGGTTTGGTTTCCATATGTAGGCAACATCTTGCGGTCCATGTCAGTAGGCGTTGCTCTCGTCCCCAGCACTTTCCCTCCTAGATGAAAAATGGTGTCACTGTTCCCTCCTTGATTCTTGGTTTCCTGATTTAGATAAATCTCATCATAATGATTGCCTGCAGCAGAGATGTCTATATGCAATGTCTTGTTTTCACCGGATAGTCTTGGTCCTCGTGGACTTGGGGAAAATTTAAACATAGTCTCTCCTCCCTCAGTGGACTTCATATCGAGTATATCACTTTGCGTACGACGGTCAGCTAGATCATTATTCCTATGCACCTGCACTGGCTTTTCTTGTGTTTGTTTCTTTGTAAAGTTCAATGTTGAAGATGGGCTTTGTTGTCTCTCTTGTGAAAAGTAGCTAGAGTGTCCACCATTTAGCTCCAATGTAGAGTCTGAGTACGAGTGCGGGATTCCCAAGTAAGAATCATTTGAATTTGTAGACCCAGAAAAGGAGACCTTAGATTCCTCGGGCATGCTCACTTTATCGTAGTAGACCCTTCCGTTATTCGCAGACCTCTCAGGGTTAAAGCAAAGATTATCAACATGACCGGGATTGGGAGTCACAAGTTTTTCATTGAAGCCACTTTGGAACTGAATACCATATAGGTTCTCAGCTGCCTCCTGCTTGTTAGACTGATAGTTTACTGAAGGTAGTGGTCGCTGTTGATGATATTTGGAATCAATCACCTCGAAGATAGACGTGTCTTGTTGAGCTGGAGTGAAGGAATTATTGCTCTCCGAGCTGGAGTTGTTTCCATGGAACTGTGAGTATGCACCACTTGAATCCCTCTGCTGGAATGGTGAAGGAGAAACAGGAGGTGATGGATATGAAGACATGTTATATTGAACTCCATTGAAAAGTGGATTCGGACGCATAGCACTAGTATCCAGTCGGAGCATCTGACCCGGTGTTCGTTTACAGAAACTCGGATTTCGATCCAAATTGTTTACATGATAACGTGTATCACCAACGAAAGCCTGACCACCAGCAATGTTCCTAGGATTAGGATCAGCATTACAATTTAAAGCTGTAGCATATTGGCAATCAGGAATGTTCTGCTGAACCTTTTTTTCAGGCTCCCCTATAGGAATAAGGAACAGTCGCGGCCTTTGTGAACCTTCAAGCCTTTCTAGTCCATTGTACTCTTCAATCATATTCTGAAGATCCTCATCCGAAGATACCGATATTAGGGAGTCAAGCTCATCCCCTGGAAGCTGATACTTAATTGAATGCAACTGTTGGCATATAGCTGAAGTCTTCTTCTTGAGTTCTTCCCATGAAAGATTCTTGCGGATCGAAATAATATGCGTCTCTCCTCCAACGTACTTTAGTTTTTCATCAGTGGATCTTGGCATAATTCTCCCACCAAAGCTGCAAAGAAACTTTACTTTTCCGAATCTATCGAAATCTCCTCCTCCTCCGGTATAGTTGTTGGACTGAACACGCTCTGGTAAGAACACACAAGGCGCAGACCTCCCCGTGACATCTCCTCGATTAGAATTTATTTCACCAAAAGCTTTCCTAGTTATAACTTCTTTCTCACCACCTACATTGTGGTAACCATTAAAATGAGGCATATAACCACCATTCTCAACCCGTATAGAACTCCTCGGGTCTCGTCCAAAATCATATGCATCAGAAGGACATTCAGATTCTATCCTCCTCAGTTCATGAAACCGAGCAGCACTGTCATACCCCGGTGTTTGATTCTGATAGTAAAGATCCCCAAATCTATGCACATCATTATGAGTTTTCCCTGAAACGATAGGAGATTGAACAGGAGTATGATCCTTGAGAAACTCCATTGAAAACTCTTCACCAGTCTGAAGTGAAACGTTTTTATTCACATTTCTTCTCTCAGCCAAGACAGCTGCAGGTTCCGCGTTTTGTCGAGCCCATCTATCTGACATAATTAACCTCTCTCAAACAAAGCTTATAAGTTTTGTGAGATGAATCTCTGACTCTGACCTGCCATTAAACAAGGCACATACAGAAAGAACGATCACCCGATAGTCACGAATGCGAGAAGATCCGAAAAAAACATACACAACATCCACCAAGTAAGCCAAACAATCAAGAATCAAAATAATATATTTGCACCTGAAACATTGAAGGAAAGATATTATTCATCAGAATCAGTCATTAGACATAGCAAAAAAAAAAAAAAAAAAGCACTTACTATGTTTTCTAAATAAGCTGCATCAATTATGGCCAACAGCATAAAAGCTAAAACAGCCAGCTCAAAACTTCACGTGTAGGACCTGGAAAGATCAAATGTGTTTATTTTTTTTATAAGTATCAATCACCAGAATCGCTACATTAATTTTGTCACGTTGAAACCAAAACCTAAACAACAACAACCGAATTCAAATAAAAATCTATGGACCATCCATGATCATATCATAAAGTTGAAAATTCCATCACTTAGAAAGATCATATAGACATAAATTTGGAATAAACACCAGATTCCATTAATCGATCGCAATTTTCCAGGCTCTAAAACCAGGAACAGAACAATGAGAATAAACAAAAACCACGATCACCAGATTTTTCGAGAATTTTATATGTGCAATGGATAAAATTTGAAATTCCGAAACGATCGGAGGAAGATAAAGTTACCTTCACGTTGAACATTTTGAACTGAGGAAGGTCGGAGAATCGAATCTGAGAGAGGAGAAAAAAAAAGAGAGGATCGAAGAAAAGAGAAGAAAACGGAAGAAACGAGAAGGAGGATTGGTTAGCAGTTGCTGAAGCGAAGAAGGAAGATCCAACATTTCCGAGAATTAAGCGCCATCGAACTTTACCGGAACTTCCGCTGATTTTAAAATTCACATTTCAAGGGAGAGAGAGATTTTGGAGACGATGATATCAAAACTACGTCGGATCTATTAAATTCTAATATCACATGACCCGGCCCATATTTTGGGCTTCGTGGCCCAGACTAAGAAAACTCGTGTCAATCACTGAAACGAGCTGTGTGAATGAAGTGATTTATAAGCTTGGTTAAACACTTTTAACGTAGTAACTTGTGCATTTACTATTTTTGAAAAATATCATCAAAAATAAGTTTGAAGTGATTTATTACCATCTTTTAAATATCATCAAAATTTTATCTTAGAATATAGGCAAAATAAATAACAAATGAAGAAATCTACTACATTAATTTGGATAGATGATTATTGTAATTTTCAAATGCATTTACTATTTTTAAATATCATCATTTTACATATTTTTTTTTCATTAACTTAAGTTTCTATCAATTGTAAATAATAATAAATATTAATAGGTATGGATTAATTAATATTTTAAACAGATTTTAATGTAAGGAAAAATAAAACAATTCTTAGGTGAAGATCCTAAGAACAAGAAAACTCTCTCATTATGTATTTTACTCTCTCACTAGGAATATGTGAATCATATGTTTTTTACATCATCAATTATTGCTATGCGATATATTTTTCATGCCAAATATTTTTTGAGTCAACAATTTTAGTGATTAAATAAATTATGCAGAAGTGAAACTAACCATACATATATAGTTAGTTTGATGTGTTCATAGAGACATTTTGTAGATGGTGGTGGTAAAGATAATACTTTCACTGTAAAATATGATTGGGTGTAAAAATACATTTTAAATAATAAATCCTATACTATTATTTGGGGAGTACACTTTATAAGATACCTTTAACTAACCTTCCCTTTTGTAAAAAAATTACATGAGAATGCCATTAGAAATAAAAATTTATAGAGTAAATTAATTCAACTCATTAAGGATAAACAAGTCAAATACTATTTTATGTAATTTAATCAATTTAATTTAATTATAAAAACGAAAATCTATTATTAAATTTTTTAAAAAAGAATGACCAATCAAAATGAACATATAAGATTTGATATCTAACTTATCATATTAATTTGTTATTAATCATTATACATCACCTCTCATCTTTATTTTATTCTATTTCTATAAAATAAATAAATTATTATATCATCTACATAATAAAAAAAAAGTAAATTTTTTTCCGCATATACAAAGATTTGAATTTTTGAAAACGAATATAAATTGTTCAATGTATGAAAGAACAAATTTAACGGGAATTCATATTTGAGTAATATATTCCTTTTTTTAATATCATCAATACTTAATAGATCAAAAAGTTAAGAAATATAAATACTCTAATTTGATTTTCTAAAACAAATATTTATAATAGGCGGCGGGTTAAATATAATGTATTATATGATGAAATGAGTTATGATCCTTATAACTATTTGAATATTTTTATTTAATTTCATATATATATTTTTTAAATTCATAATTTTACATACTACAAGAAAATTTTTTAAGATTTTTAATTTGGAACATTTAAAAAAAGTTTAATTTAATATATTAAAGAATATCATAAATAGTGAAGTGATCTTGGTCTAGTGGCAAATGATAAGTCCACAGAAGACAGACACCATCACACCAGGGATCGAGTCCCCGACTCTACAATTTAATTGTAGAAATTAGGCTAATGGGCCGGCCAGTTGTGGCCCAATTGTTGAAAAAAAAAAAAAAAAAATATCATAAATATTTAATAGATTAAAAAGATTAAAAAAAATATAAATACTAATTTGATTTTCTAAAAAGATATGTTTAATATATTTATAGTATGCGGCAGGTTAAAAGTAATGTATTATATGATAGAAAGTTATGATCCTTATAATAGACGACATTTTAAGATTTTATGATGAGATGAGTTAAATAAGGTTTGACACTTCTAAATATTTGAAAATTTAATTCTGCAAGCAATTTTGGAAATAATGAATAATAGATTGTGCCACAATATTTTCATAGGGATTGTAAAATGAAATATAGACTCCACACACGGATCGAATTTGGTATTATTATATACCAAATATATGTTCATAACATATTCGATTATGTGAATAATTGGTAAATTCCGTAATTACCTCAAACAAATCTCTATTTCAACAACCAATGAATTAGAATTTGTAAAAATAATTTCCTAAATTAATTCAAAATAATAGCTAACTTTTTTAACTAATTCAAAATAATCTACGTTTTAGATGCGATTCATTTATGATATTTTGATTTTTGATCTAACTATTATATACACTCTCATTTTGTGGTTGTTAACATAAATTAACTCATTGTTCAAATAATATTATTTTTTTTGAAAATAATATTATTTTCTGTTTTCATATATTTAAAAAATATACCCATAATTGAGGATTACAGAAAAAGAAAAATATATTCATTCTAATATTATATATATGGACTGACAGAAAAAAATTAATATTTTTTTACTTACTATTATAATATATCACGACTTTATTCTATAACTATATAATATATAAATTTTGTAATAAATGAAATTCAACCCGTACTGTAGTACGGGTGATGATCTAGTTAGATTGTAGATTTGTAAAATAAATGTGAATAAGATAATAGTTTAACTAGGGGTTTGAGTATAAAGCATTTTTGGAAGAAGATGTATAATCATATTTAAAGCAAGATTGCGAAACTACTTTTTAATATTTGACAATAATAATAATGATGAATAGTTGGGAAAAGTTTTGGTGATTGATAATTTCAATTATTGTAATAAATGTTACAACAAATTTAGAATATTAAAATGTAAATTAGTTTATTAAAGCAAAAAATGAATATGTAAATAATTTTTTCTAACTAAATATTTTTTTATTTACTTCCTGAATATGGTTTTACTTTCAACAAAATTTTAATATATATTTTTGTTAAATTTAGATTTATTTTAAAAAAAATTAAAACTCGCATATGAACGGATCATAATCTAGAATATACTATATATCAAAGAAAAAAAAGTACTCTAACCTTTAAAATCTCAAATAATAACGATATAAATACGATAACTAATTCTAATTGGTCAAATTCCAAAAAATTAATTTGTATATATATCAAACAAACAAAAAATACAGGACAAGATAAATAATTTTCTTAAACCAAACCTAATAATTAGAGCAAGTCACATTATTCTTTCTCCAGTTCACCTATCCCTTCTCGCGAGGACTTCAACACGCGACCACCAAAGTCCTCCTCTCTTTTTGCTGCTGGAAAGTGGGAACAATTTAAAAGAAATCGAAATTTAATTGGAGAACAAAAATATAATCTTCTTCTCAAGTCTTCATAATCAGCTCAAGTTTCGAGCTATCTCTCTTCTCAGGTACAGTTCTTCATAACGTTGTTTTGTATGCTTTCACATTCATCGTTTCTTTCCCAATTTTGCTTCTAGATTTTGGGATGCCGACTAATTGGAGATTAGTCTCTAAAGTGTTCCTACTTATTTATCAGTCTATTTCCTTAAATGTTAGAAGAAAGAAATTATCCTCACATTAAGGATCACATTAACACACATAACAAATCTACTCGGAAAATCTTCTAAAATAAAACCAAATCATGAAACACAATTTATTTGTACGCTCAAATAAATGTATCCAAAAACCGTTAACCTATATTTGATCCGACAATCTCTATACTATTATTTGAGCAATGTTAGAAGCAAAATAACCTGAGTTACACGATATGCCATTGGAAATTATTTATTTCAAGACAAAACAAAAATAACGATTATATGGCAATCATAATCTTCCATTAATTCAAATCATTAATTAATTTCGAAAATCTTGAAGCAAACAAGATCTTATTATATAAAGTTGGGTTCTCAAACGGCCAAAATCAACCCTAACTATTTCTATGCGGCATTTTCCAACCCAAATTCTGACCATTTGCACTTATCAATCCAAACCCACATAAATTTCAAATAATAAACCTGAACTATATAACTATTAGCCAATTTCAACATATACCCGTTATTATATAATGTAACAAATATGAATTATGTAACTTTTAACCAATTGAATAAAAGGAATGATTCATACATAAAAGAACAGACAATTACGACTTAGCAATTCTAATTGACATTGACAAATACAAAAAAAAAATTATGTTAAAATTGGCTAACGGTTATATAGTTCAGATTTGTTATTTGAAATTAATGTGAGTTCGGGTTGATAAGTGCAAATGATCAGAGTTTGGGTTGAAAGAGGCCGCATGAAAATAGTTGGAGTTGATTTCGGCTGTTTTCCCCTCAAAGTTGCTAGCTTACGTGATCGTGACACGTGTCAAGTAAATTACTATATATATCTGTTGTTAAACTTGAAAGGGCTTAAGGAAGCTTAAGGCCCAAGCAACTAAACAAGTCGGTTTAGTTAAAGAGATTTGTGTTAAAGTTTAATTAGGGTTAGGAGATATCTAAACCTAGTGTGGTTAAGGTTTGTCAAATATGTTCCCTATATATAGAGGCACCAAGTTGTGGTTAGCCCTATGTGATTTGAGAGAGAACAAGAGAGACTTGTGAGGTTTAAGTTTTGAGATATTTTCTTAAACATAATAAAGAAAGTAGTCTTTGTTGATCATAAGTCATTAGGGTTCTAAAGTGTTTCATTCAATAATATCATCATGTGTCAGATCTAAATTTGTTAATATATTTATAGATTTAAATAGAAAAGTTCTTAACCTTAGAAGTTTGGCAATATTATTGAGAATGGTGAATATTTCATAAAACTGTTGGTAATTGACAATTTAACATTACTAGTGTACATTAGTTTATACAAACAAAAAAATTAAATAACCCAATTTACTAACCAAAAACTCTATCTTAAAAAAAACCTTTGGATACCATTTTCGTACAATAAATGGACGGGTCCTAAACTAGTTCCATATATTATGGGATTAGAAGAATTTTTGTTTAAGTAACAAATATCAATTAGGTTCTTTCAACCATAAATGTTATGCATAAAATAGTTCTCAATCATTAATATAAACATTGTACAAATACCATAATTAAACATAAAATATTTTGTATTATTTTAATTTCATGTATTTGCTGTTACATATATGATAAATTCAAAAAATCATTAATAAATATGGAACAGATTTAGGGAAACAAAATTATTATTTAATTCAAAATTTCTAATAAAGATTTCACACTATCTTCTAAAACAATATCAACTAAAATATATACATATCCGCTTTTAGAATATTTTACATCGTATCAATTCGATAATATAGGTAAAGAAGTGCTATCTTCTTGCTTTGTCTTAGCAAGCTTCAGGGTGCTCTTATCTTGACATACAAATTTTTTTGTTAAAGAGCTACAAAAGAAAAGACAGGTAAGGTTATGTAGAAAAAAGCTATGCACCTTTCCAGAAGATAGATTTTGCAGTGTCTTAATGAGATCTTCTTTAGATGTAAAATTAGTAGTCAAGTTGATATAATCCATAGCTTGTTGCATCATGGACTGCAAAGCCTGCAAAAATATAGTAAGAAAAAGAAAAATTAGATGTGTTTACGTTTAACCTCATTATATAAACTATTAAGCTAAGTTGTATGAATATACATTTTCAGACTGAGCAAGTGTGTCCGCCATAACGGGAATGACCGCAGTCATGCATTCCCATGACTTGGAAACAAAGCACATATGAAAGATGGATTCCGAGTTTAGATCCTCCATACCCAAAAGCATCTCAATTTCTTCTAAAACCTTTACCTTGAGTTGCTATTTAAAGTTCGTTATGAAAACCTCAGGTTTGTCCCCACAGATTTCAGCAGCCTTGGGATTATTAAGCTTAATGAAATGCGGAGCTTTCTCAATCTTCATATACGCTTCGTGGAAGCCCTTTGCTTCCAAAAACACATATGCTTTCAGAAAGAACAGAAGACGGAATGGGTTGCATCATCGTCAAGAGCCTGTTGACATACTCAACTCACAGTGGACCACTGATGCTCCGCTCTGGCAACTTTAATGGCTTTGAAGTGTTGCAAAATTTTGGTGATCTTTCTCTCCATCGGGTCAGACTAAGACGTCGTGTGAAGCTTAACTAAAACTTGCTTAGCAGCTACCAGATCCCCTAACTGGATCTAAGTAAAATATTCTACTTTTATCTAAGAATATAGGCAAAAATAAATAACAAATAAAGAAAGTTACGACGTTAATTTAGATAGATGATTATTCATTATTTTCATTTCAAATGCATTTACTATTTATAAAAGTCATCACTTTACATTATTGTTTTTGTTTTTCATTAACTTAAGTTTCTATCAATTGTAAATAATCATAAATATTAATGAATATTTTACACGGATTTTAATCTAAAAAGATACTCCCTCTGTCCCAAATTATAGGATCTTTTAGCATTTTTTCCTTGTTCCATTTTATAAGATTTTCCCAGTTTTCTATGCATAATTTATGTTTATTTAGTATATTATGACCATTTAAATTCTGTAGTCTTTTTTCTATTGGCTGAATTCCTATAAAAAGGTAAACATTAACTATTTTTTAATTTTTGTGCTTTTACACAAAACATCTTATAAAATGGGACAGAGGGAGTATTTTTCTAAGGTGAACATCCTAAGAACAGAAAAAACTCTCTCATTATATTTGAAAATTAAAACCGTACACACGCTTTTCAATTAGGAATATGTTAGATCATACGTTTTTTTTATCTTAGTATTTCTTTTAAATTTTTGAGTCAAAAATTTTAGTGGTTAAAGAAACTATGTAAAAGTCAAAGTAATGAGACAGATGTTAGTTTAATGTGTTCATATAGATATTTTGAAGGCGATGGTGGTAAAGATCATATTTTCATGGTAAAATATGTTTGAGTGTAAAAACACATTTTAAGTACTGAAGTAGATTGTAGATTTGTTAATGTATGTTATGTTAGTATGTAAATATGATAATGGTTTCACAGGTGGTTTGCGTGTAAAACATTTTTTTAAGAAGTTGTGTAATCATATTTTAAACGAGATTGCGAAACATTTTTTACCTTTGACAATAATAATAATGATGAATTTTTGGTACAAAATTTTGGTGATTGATAATATAAATGATTGTAATAATTGTTATAATAAATTTAAAATATGAAAATGCAAATTAGTGTATTAAAGCAAAAAATGAATATATAAATAACTATTTTTCTAACTAAAAAATTTTCTGTTTACTTCCTAAATATAGTTTCTACTTACAAAAATTATTTAGTATATATTTTTGTTAAATTTAGATTTATTTAAAAAAAATCTAAAAGCCTGCTCGTCGGGCGGATCCGAGGGTAAATAGTTTTTCTAAACCGAACCGAATAATCATGGCAAATCACTTCAAATGGGTGTTTTTCCATATTAAGTGGAGAAAAAAAATATTTTCTCGGTTTCAAAATGTAAGAGCAACATTATCAATGGTCTCTTAGGACAATTCTTAAGTAAGAGATATGTCTTACAACTAACAAAAGTCACTTAAAGTCTCTTAACTAAGAGACTTTTGTTAGTTATAAGACATATTTCTTAACTTAAGAGTTGTGTTAAAAGACCATCAATAAAGATGGTAGCATCTCCAATGGGGGAGTTCTCTCCATGAGCTCTCCCAAATTTTTTATTATAAATTTTGAGAAAGTGTTAGATAAGAACCTTTGATTTTTTTGTGTCCAATGGTAGGTTCTCTATTGAGGTTCTTAGGAAAAAAAAATATTATAAAAAATTATATATCATAAAAATTAATAATTATTGCAATTCATAAAATATTAAACATACATTATTTTCCAACATTTTTTAAAAAAGTGGAATATACTACACTTAAACATATAGTTGACCATAGCGATATTTTTGCCATATATGCTCAACCAACTCAGCTTTCAATTGCTGATGCAAACCACGATCACGAATTTGATTTCGAATGCCCATCATATTCCCGAGATTTATAAGCATCTCTGTAGAATACGCTAAATCGACTTATTAGAGAACTAGTCTTTGATGTGATAATTTGATGTCTCCCAAAAAAAAAAAGCTTATTAGAGAACTAGTTTTTGTGGGAAATTGTTGGAAAAAAAAAGGAAAAACAAGAAGAAGAATAGCAATGGTATTTAGGTGATCGTAAAAAAAGAAAAAGAAGAACAATGGTATTTTTGGTTGGTGCCTTCTTGTAAATTTTGGAGTAACAATAGAAAAAACAAATAAGAAGAACAATGATAATGGAATTTTGGTGTTCTTTGTAACAAGAAAAAAAGAAGAAATCGCAATAGAGGGGAGAGAAAAGTTCCGGAGAAAACAAAGTAAAACGACACAGCTTTTTTTTTTCTCTTTGTTTTAATGCTCCACCCACTCTTTTGCTGACACGTAGGCGGTTCTCTTCATTTCTCAAAAGTCTCTGAAGAGAACCAACTCTCTTCTATTTTCCTCCTTTTGAATTATTTTTGGTCCAATTATTCAAGAGAACCCCTAATTTTTTTTGAGACAACCTCCCATTGGAGGTACTCTTAGAGGTTTTAAGGTTTTGCCTGCAGCTTAATAAAAATTATATTAAAAGCAAATAACATGTTATACTTTTTTCTCTTTTCCTTCTTTGATTGTAAACGACGACGTTTTCTTATTATTCTTCGATCTTAGGTCTCTTTCTTCTTCTTCTTCTTCGTCAATCTCTTCTTCGATTGTGAGAAGCCATAAGAAAGGGTTCGATTGCTCTCTCTATATCTTTCTATCCTTCTCATTTTTACTCTCTCATAGATTGATAGATTCTCTTTTTTTTTGGAATCTGATTTTGAATTGATTCATATGATTGGGGAGGTTTAATGGTTTCAGCTCAAAGAAATCTGGGTGGAAGTGCATTCGTGTTCGTGTGTTCTCTAAAGGTGATATTTTAAAGTTAATATTTGATTCAAAGTTGTGGGTCGCTGGAAAATTTTAATTTTGTGTAGCTATGAACTTGTGGGTCGATTCATGGTTTCTGACTGAAAAAACTTCAAAGTTTCTGTCTGATTGTGGTGAATTCTATCTTCTAGCGTTTCTGGGTTTTGCTTGTTTCTTGTTACTGAATCCTTTCGTGGAGTATTACGAGCCAAAATTGTTGAATCGTATTGAAACTTTGTTGTTCTTTATAGATGTTTTTGTCTTTGGTTCGATAGAATTGTACAATGTCAAAGGATTTATCTGCTATTGAGGAAAATCTTGAAAAGTCTTTCGTGTATGTTTTAGGTTTTAGACACATGTTCTTCATTGTGTCTCTCCTTTGTCTCAGAATAAGATTCTATCAGAACTCTAAGTTGCAGAATTCCAACGTATCTTAGAATTCATAAGCTGCAGATTCTATCTTTTTCTTCGAACGCCACTGGTTTGTTTTCATTGATTCTGCAACTTCGAAGTTGTATGTCATATAGCTCAACTTGTGATTCTTTTGTTGACAAAACCTTTCTCTTTAAGTATTAAAAAAAACTGAATTTTGTTGCAAAACCTTTCGATACTAGTGTTGTTAACTCATAAAAATTTTGTTGACACAAAACATTTCTCTTAAGTAAAAAAATAAAAAAAATGAAGGGTTAGAAAGGGCCAGATTGAAATAATCTAATCCTTGTTCCGTCGTTTTAGCTAGCTTTGAAAAGCTGTAGACTTGTTTATTTTTGTTGTGTGTTATTGTACTTTGCTTTTAGAGTCTTTTAAATCTTTTGACTTGTTTCCTTGCACAGAGGAGATAATAGGAGATTAGAATCTGTTTTCTCTCTGTTCGACAATGGGAGAGAAGCCGAGGAAGCTGCTTGTGTTGTATGCTTCTCAGACCGGAAACGCTCTTGATGCAGCGGAGCGTATTGGCCGTGAAGCAGAACGCCGAGGATGTTCAGCATCTATCGTCTCCACCGACGAATTTGACGCGGTAAAATCAATTTGATTTTTAAAGCTTCTTACTTTGTTTTAAAAAGTGTTTTTTTTTGTATAACATTTTTATCAAGTGTTTTTTGTTTTGCAGAGTTCCTTACTTCATGAGGAGGCTGTTGTTTTTGTTGTCTCCACTACAGGGCAAGGAGACTCTCCTGATTCTTTTAAGGTTCTTTGAAATTCTTGTGAAATTTTACCAACATGTATATAGTTATTCCTGCAAAACGCCTTTTAATTATGGTTCATTGTCTTTTTCAATCCTTCAAGGCATTTTGGAGGTTTCTTCTTCAAAGAAATCTAGGAAACTGTTGGTTGCAACGAGTTCGCTATGCGGTATTTGGACTAGGTGATTCTGGTTACCAGAAATACAACGTAAGTTCATCTGCCTATTTATATTTTGTGTTTCACATTGTTTAAACATTCAAATTCATGACATGATTTTTTTTCTGGTGGCTTTAGTTTGTAGCAAAGAAGCTAGACAAAAGATTATCAGATCTTGGTGCCACAACCATCATTGAAAAAGGTTTAGGAGATGATCAACATCCATCAGGGTATAATACCATATATATTAAGGCAAATAAAGAACCTCTCAAAGTTGATCCTGCTTTTACATAATATTCTTTGAACTCAGATGAACCATTTGATCAGTTGAAGATATTGTATCCACATTCTTACTGCTGCTGATATAGTACTATAAGTCCAGTGTTAGACTACAAAGTGTTCAGTTTTGGTGTTTTTTTATTTTAATTTTCAGGTATGAAGGAACACTTGATCCGTGGATGCTGTCTTTGTGGAGTACATTATATCAAATCAATGCAAAATACTTTCCTAAAGGTCCAGATGTGAAGATTTCACAAGATGAAGTAATTGATCAGCCTAAATATAGGATTTTATATCATAAGCGGGAGAAATTGGATCCGAAATTATTGGCAGAGTCAGGTATGCCAAAATTATTGAGTGGTTATTTTGATTCATTTATGTTAATTTATGACTATGTTATGTTACTTAAAAGTGAACTGTCTACTTGCTAATGGTAATTGCTAGAATTGTCAATTTGAAACTCTATTTGAATGAATCTGCTGGAAGTAGTCTCATAAATGTTCTGTTTCAATTGGCTCGTGAAATTAATTTCCCTTGCATCATGAAAAAGGTTAGGTAGCATTTTACCTTTTTTTTTTGGAAATTTGTCTTGCATAATATGCCTCTTATGTTTTAGCAGACATCATACAAAGAGCCTGTGGAATGTCTCCTGGAAAATTATTCAAGGACAAAAGTAAACCAGACTGCTTTCTCAAGATGGTATGCACATCTTATTGCCCAACAAAAATCTCCTTTCTTTTTTATTTTATTATGATTATGCTAAAGACTAGATGATATTAATTATTATGCTAAAGCCTAGATGATAATAATTTTATTCCCCTAGCTTGCCTTAACTTTTCAATCATGTAGACCAGAAATGAAGTCCTGACTAAAGCTGGAAGCACAAAGGATATCCGCCACTTTGAGTTCCAATTTGTTTCCTCTGTAAGTACTCTGTTGTCACTTATTTTGAAGGTCAACTTTCAATCAATTTTGCAGGTGATGTCTTATATCCTCTTTGGTTTTCTCCTCTTATAAGACTATCGAATATGAAGTCGGCGACGTTGTTGAGCTTCTTCCAAGCCAAAATCCTTCAGCGATAGATGCGTTTATAGAACGCTGCGATTTAGACCCAAACTCATTCATCACAGTAAGTTGCTCCAATCGGTTGATATAAAATAATATCAGATTGTCTAATTTTGGGATCCAATAATAAATCCCGAGAGTTAATTTGTTTTCAGGTTTGTCCGAGAGAGACAGAGAATAGTGGTGTCAATGAAGAAATGATTACACAGCTCCCTATCAAACTTAAGACTTTTATTGAATTAACAATGGATGTTACATCCGCTTCACCCCGACGATACTTCTTTGAGGTAAGAACTAAGAACCCTTCAATCCTAATGCATTTGAATTTCACATTAATCTGTGAAACACGTATTTGATGCAAACCCTTGTAATGTATCATCTCTGTTCAGGTTATGAGCTTCTATGCAACAGCTGAACATGAGAAGGAGAGACTTCAATACTTTGCCTCACCCGAGGGGAGGGATGATCTCTACAATTACAATCAGAAGGAAAGAAGAAGCATTCTTGAGGTAAAATAGCATCAGATCTCACAGGTCCATGATTCGTCTTGAACACGCATTGACTCGTTTAACCAAATAGATCATATGTAGGTGCTAGAGGATTTTCCTTCCGTACATATCCCTTTTGAGTGGCTAGTACAGTTAGTCCCACCGCTGAAACCAAGAGCTTTTTCAATATCTTCGTCTCCTTTGGCCCACCATGCTCGAGTACATTTGACTGTAAGCATAGTATCATGGATCACGCCTTATAAGAGAACTAGAAAAGGTCTATGCTCCTCTTGGCTTGCAAGCCTCACACCTGAACAAGGTTAGAGCTTTGTTTGTTCTTTACCATCACTGGCTCAGTTCTTTGTTTCTGATGTGTTTTCTTTATTTTCAATTGTGGTTAGAGGTAAACATACCGGTTTGGTTTCACAAAGGCTCCCTTCCTGCTCCATCACAATCGCTTCCGCTCATCTTAGTGGGACCTGGAACCGGATGTGCGCCTTTCCGCGGGTTCGTAGCTGAGAGATCCGTACGAGCTCAGTCTAGCTCGGTCGCGCCAGTCATGTTCTTCTTCGGTTGCAGAAACAAAGACACAGATTTTCTATACCGTGATTTCTGGGAGTCTCACACAAGAGAAGGAGGAATGCTCTCTGAAGAAAAGGGCGGCGGCTTTTACACAGCATTCTCTAGAGACCAACCGAAGAAAATTTACGTGCAACACAAGATCCACGAGATGAGCAAGAAAGTTTGGGATTTGCTATGTGATGGAGCTGCCGTTTATGTGGCTGGCTCGTCGACGAAAATGCCATCTGATGTAATGTCGGCTTTAGAGGAGATTGTGTCAGAAGAGATGGGAGGATCAAAGGAGGTTGCTTCACGGTGGCTGAAGGATTTGGAGAAGGCACGGAGGTACAATGTTGAAGCTTGGTCTTAAATCCAACTTCCTTCATGTGTTATATATGAAGCCAAGATCAAGATCAAGTACATAGCTGTTGGAAACAAGGCTTTCCTTCAGACATATAATGGAACTTAAGTTGAGTTCACTTACCAGCTCTCACCAACATCCAACGAGCATTAGAGGAAGCTGATCTGAAAAGTGTGAAAGTCACTGTTCCTTTCAATGCAGACATCTATTTTTTGCCTGAAGCAAACCCGGTTCCATCAGCTGGAGGCTTTAGGCGTGAGCTTAGGGATGCAACGATTGAGATAATCAATTTCTTGTATTCACATCATTCGCCTTTCACGGTCAACATTTACCCTTTTCTCAGTCTCTATGGAAATGCTTACTTCCCTTTGGATTTTGCATTCTTTGATGGGACTAACAAGCCTTTAAGAGATGGAGATTTGGTATATACCAATGTGTTTGATGCAAATCTCGACACTTTGATTTGTGCTATGGAAAGATATAGCTTCTTGGGGATGGTAAATGAGTGATCATGGATGTTTACCTTTTCAGCCTTGGCTAGTATAGCGCCGGGGACTTTTGAGAGGCATTAGGAGACCTTTGAGTTTGATGGGAGACCGAAATATGAGCTTGACTTGTCGGGTAAAGGCAATGACAAGCCTTTGATGTGAAGTATCTGCCCAAACATGGTGTGTTCTTGATCCTAATGCATATAACCTCGATGACTTGCCTGATAATATCGACTATGCTGGTAGCTTATCTGATTGCACAGCACTCGGGTATGGATCCTCTTGTAACCATCTTACTGCCATAGGCAATGCTTCATATGCCTTTAATAATATGTATTATCAGAAAACCTGGGACTGCGATTTCTTGGGGTTGGGTTTAATCACAGACGAAGATCCATCTGATGAACTTTTTGTGTTCCCTGTGATGATTGATACAGGAAATTCACCGAGGTGGTAGCCTGGATCTTCAAGAGTGTTCACCAGAGTCGCAGCTGCGGTTTTAGTTACGTTGGTCCTTCCCATCTTGTGGTAAGTAATTCTGTCAAATTTAACTTCCTGCAAAAGAATCTTTCAAACTAAAGATTGTTTCTTTCGATTAGCATAGCTATGGAAAACACACATCTTCACTGATTAAGAGAAATCGAATCAGAAAATTACACATTCCTAGAGTGATCTGTTCCAAAGCTGGAGCTTGATTAATATAAACGCTTAGAGTCTCAGAGTGGGATTAACAGAGAGAAAATGATATTTCAATCAGAAAAGGATGCTGGTAAACATGTCGGATTCCTTTGGGTGACAAAGTATCTTCTCAAAGATGTGTTTCAGCTTCTCGTGACCATCTCGTCGAGGATTCTATCTTCAGAAACAACTTCGTTGTTAATCGGCTTTTATGGAACAAAAGAAAGTCTCTGTAATTTCATGAAACAACATGAACATATATGGCTACATATACATAGATGTTTGTGTTGGAGATACAATTACAAAGTCACAACTTTAGGGAGTTGAATAAAGCGATTTGGAACATAGGGAGCTTTACAAGTTGCAATGAGATCTTATTTTCACCAACCTTCTTATACTCTTTTGCTTTCGACTCTTTTTGTTTTCAGTATTCATATCCTTACACATACTGTATTAATGAAAAGTTGCCTACGATAGATAGCTCATTAAGCAGTCATAAACAACATATTTGAGTAAGAACACCAAAATGTAATGAAAATTCAGCTACTCTGTTTATTTCGTCACTGAATTTGAACCAAACTTGGAACATAACTGACAAGAAATGGCCAACATTTGTTTGGTTTTTGTGCAATATCTTGATGAACTTGTATACCCTCTTTAGCAAAGTAAATTCTGGTCCTCGTTTTAGTGTCAATCCTTGTATCAGAGCACACGACCATTTTATCCTCCTCATCAATAAAAAAACTCATGTAACTCAACGCATCACTTGTTAGTATAACTTTACCAAAATCCACTACCAAGAAGTTGCACCAAGACAAGTCTTTGTTGTCATCATCGATCTTCGTTTTGGTCACCCAAATATTCATCTTTGACGAATCTGTATCAAACCACTGTTGTAACAAGGCAAGTTTCTCTTCTCTAACAACTGACAGAAGCACAGTCTGATCAGCATAATTTTTCTGAAAAGGAATACATAGACGTCCAAGTCTCTCTCTTGTGAAATCAAACTTGAGTATGAATTTGCTTTCATTATCTGAAGCAAACCAATAAGCATTTCCCTTCAAAGTCACGCCTTTGGATATTGGGCAGCAATCAGGATGGATGTCATCAAGAACTCTCCATAAATCGGAGTCAAACTCATAGATTTCAAACTTAGCACGAGAACTGTCTACTAAGCATAGAAGACTGTTAAAAGTCAAGATTTTGTAGCTATTGCAAGATTTCTTGTTGTTTACGTATCCTAGAACATACCTGTTCGAGATCACTAAAATATTGGCTTGGATCAACCTGGTTTGGCCAGTACAAGGATTCCAAACTACGAGTCTTCCATATTCATAGGTATCGCACAATATTAAACCATCGCAGTGAGAGAATATATCACATATCTTATCCTGTTCTGAATCTTTTAGCCTGTTAAGTTTACCTTGGACCCCAAGCAATGGATCAAAGCTGTTTTGGATTCCACGGAGATTGATGCTATGAATCAGAGTATTTATATCTGTCACTGAATAACCACTACGAGCATTAAAGATCACATGTGTTGCTGCTTTACTCAAGTTATTCTTGACGAATCTTGGATCTCTAAATAAAGCGTACCATCGTTTGCAAGTAGTTTGCAATTCTTTTAGAGATGTGGCTGGAACCCTAGAGAGTATTTCCCATTCTAAATCATTTGGAAGATCAGCAACCATCATTGTTTGTTTATCTTATGATTTCTCGTCTGACCTCCCTAGGAAGAAAGCGACAACACTGCAAATAGAAATTTAGTGTTAAACTTTGGTATATATAGAGAGGGTATAATAGTCAATTAGCATAAGACTGCACGCATAGTTGCACACTTGCACTGTAAGGAGGATGGTCTCCAGAGAGTATGAGTTTCTGTTAAAACTTCAAAGTCTACTCTCTCATATCCAGGTTCCTTGCTGATCAAGTTTAGGGCTTTTTTGCGTTTGGTTTTTCAAATTTCATTTGATTCTTTGATTTGCGTTTGTTGAATTCTCTATCAATTTCTCTTATTAGCTCTATCATCTTAAAGGGTTACTAGATGTTACCTATATATGTAAGATAAATCATGTCAATAGTCGAAAACCTTTTTGGTCACACATAATTCCATATTTTTAATTTCATGGAACAAAAAAGTCTATGTAATTTATGAAACACCATGAACATATATGGTTACAGATATATACAGTAGCTAGATGTTTGTGTTGAAAATGAAATTACAATTTCTAGGCGTTGAGATATGCTCTGCAAGACTTTAATAAAGCGATTAGGAACATAGGAGCTTTACAAGTTGCTATGTGATAATATTTTCACCAACCTTCTTAGCTTTCTACTCTTTTGTTTTCGGTATTCAAATGCGTACGCATACTGTATATATGAAAATATTTGCCGAGGATAAAAATAGCTCACTAAGCGGTCCAAGCGGATATATCTTTAACAACAATGTATTTGAGTAACATCACCAAATGGTAAATTGAAAAGTGAATGATGATTATAAAAAAAAATTGAAAAGGAAAGAAAAATCAGCTACTCTGTTTATTAAATTAACAGACCTAGTTTATAATACTAAGGTAACTAAATTAATTAATCACCTTTATTTTTCCTTTGCCTGCAGGATTTACCTCAATGAATTTGAACCAAACTTGGAACATAACTAAAGAGAAATGGCCAAGGCCAACCATCCTTTGTTTCTTGTGCAATCTCTTGATAAACTTGTATACCCTCTTTAGCAAAGTAAAATTTTGTCCCCCATTTATTATCAATATCTCTATCACAACACACGACCATTTTATTTTTCTCGTCCACTATGAAAGTCATATTATGGGTCATTGGTAACACAAATTTACCAAAATCCACTACTAAGAAGTTGATCCAGGACAAGTCTTTGCCCTCATCGATCTTAGTTTTGGTCACCCATATATTCATCTTTAATGAATCTAAATCAAACCACCGTTGTAACAATGCAAGTTTCTCTTCTCTAACAACTGAGAGAACCACATCAACATAATCACTCTTAAAAGAAAGAGGCAGAGGCAGACGTCCAAATCTCTCAGTAGTGAAATCAAACTTAAGTATGAATTTATCGAGGCGGTCTTCTTTATCTGAAGCAAACCAGTAAGCATTTCCCTTCAAAGTCACACCATTAGTGTCAATGAAAAAATTAGGAGAGACGTCCTCAAGACTCCACCATGAATAAGAGTTTAACTCATAGATGAAAAAATTGGGAGGAGAAAACACACGAAAATTGTCAAAAATCAAGAGTTTGTAGCTATCGAAAGATTTGTTGTTAGTTTCGTATCCTAGAGCATACCCATAGCACCTATGAATATTACAATGAATCCACTTGGTTTGACCAGTACAAGGGTTCCAAAACACAAGTCTCTCCTCGTCATTGGTGGCACACAATAATAAACCCTCGCAGTGAATTAAGATTTCAAACAGTTGTATTGTATCTTTTTGCCAGCTGTTAAGTTTACATGCGACCTCAATGGATGGATCAAAGCTGTTTTGGATTCCATGGAGATTGACGCTATGAATTAGAGTATCCATTATTGTCACTGAATAACCATTACCATTTTGTAAGATCACCTGCGTTGCTGCTTTACCAAAGTTTTTCTTGACGAATTTTGGATCTCTGAATAAAGCGTACCAACGTTTGCAAGTCGTTTGCAATTTTTGTAGAGAAGTGGCCGGAACCCTAGAGAGGATTTCCGATTCTAAATCAAGTGGAAGATCAGTAAACATCTTATCGTTGGTTTATCTTTGTGATTTCTCGAATAAACCTGAGGAAGAAAGCGACAGGACAGCACATAAAAATTAGGGTTTAACTATTGGTTCGGTGAACAAAGAAAAAAAAACGATTGGTATAAATAGAGAAGAGAGATTAGCATAACACTGCACATAGCCATGTCAATTAGGGTTAAAGTCCGTGGGCTTGCCCAGTACATCCCTGAAAACGGTGGGTTCGGATTTAAAGATATAAGTTCAGAAAAAAATCGGGCCTTTTGGGTTAAAGAGTTTTTAGGATTGAGTCCGGCCAGGTTCAGGCCGGCCCCTGAAAAGTCCTTAATTTTTTTTTTCTTTTGTCAATATTTTCATTTAAATGGAAGATTTGGTAAAAGATTTTCTTAAAAGGGTTAAAAACCCTAAATCTAGTTTCTTAATTTTTCCTTACTTTAAATCTAAAAAGAAAATATGGCTCTACTACCTAGTTTGAAATCTTCTGATTGTATATTTTATTTAGTATGATTTTAAACAATTTAGTTTAATTATTTATTTGATTTTAAACTTTTTCTTTTAAACTAAATTGGCTTTAGTCTTTATTTAAATTTGATTGAACATATATATAGTTTTTTCAAGATATATTGTAAATTATAAGTTTATTTTTATTTCTCAAAAAATGCCATGTAGTCCTATTAGAGCCGAGCTTTAAAATATAGGCTCGAGATTTTTACGGGACATGCCGGATCGGGCTCAAATATATGTATGGTTTGCAGGCTTCTAGCCGGGCTGGACTAGCCCAATTGGCATGCCTAAGTACTGCACTAATAGTTGCACATGCACTTAGTGAAAAGCCTCTCGAAGGAAAAGAATCAGTGAGACAGTGTAAGGAGGATGGTCGTCAAAATCTCTCTATATAACAAGAGTATAGTAAGATTATGAATTTCTGTTAAAACTTCAAAGTCTACTCTCTCCTATCCAGGTTTCTTGCTGATCAGGTTTAGGGCTTTATCACGTTTGGTTTCTCAAATTTCATTTGATTCTTGATTTGCGTTTGTTGTATTCTCTTTCAATTTCTCCTCGTTACGGACTTTGCAGTGCATGATTTCACTGGGATTGACCAATGTTCTGATATTACTCAAGGAATATTTCTGCTACAAGAAACAGATTTCAAACTTTTCAGATAAGATTTTTTTGCATTCTGTAGAATTAAACATCATTCAAGCATTTGTGATCTCTGTCATTCTGTAAGAAACCTTAAAGCAAATTTCACATGCGGTGAATGTGGGTGTTTTCACTATATTCCTTTCGCATTAATCTGATATCTACTATTAGGGAATGTATCCTCAAAGTCAAATGAACTACAAAAGAATTGTGTTTTCTTTACTTTTCATAGCCAAAGTAATACTTGTAAAGCTTTAACATATGTTGAACTGATTCAATCTTCCTTTACTCCACATAATTTGGATATGTGTTGGATTTGAGTTTCACATTGATTGCTTTAAGGCTTCTTGCTAAGTTTGCCTCCAGTCCGTGCCTGTAAAACATCACACACACATACATCCAGATAAAGAGAATTCTAACCCGAGACCATATATAGTAACGATATATACATATATATATATCAAAAGCTCTCTGGTTTTCATGACAAGAACACTATCCTTTATTTTAAAAAATTAAGCAAGATGATGTGTTATGAAGAGGGATACTGATGTATGAATCCCTTATGAGATCTCACTAACTCTTTATATAATAGTTAGAAGAAATTTGTATATGCTCACGTAGATTAGGCACATAAATTTTCAGATTCAAAAAAAAAAACAGAGTGCTATACATATGTTGTTCTTTTTGTCCCCCAAAAAAAAAGAGTTTTTCTGGCTACATGACATCCTTGTATGCCAAAAATTGGTGTGACTTGAAAGAAAAACAAATTATTGTACATATGTAACTCAAGAACAGTAATGATTCAATTTGAATTTACAACTAGAGACATAGTTCGATACTTAATAAAATAAACATACAATGGATTCGGAGGATAAGAGTTTTATAGAGCTTTTGTCAAGGAAATCATCCATCTTCAGTGTGAGATGAGTACTTAAACAATATAATCTTGTATCACGAGAACTAGATTTTAACCCGCGGTACACCGCGGGATAATTTAATTTTAAAGTTAGTATAAAAATATTTTGTAAATTGTATCTCCTTATAACATATTTATTTATATTATAGTTTACAATTGTTATTAAGTAACGGTATACCACGAGTCCACGAGATAATTATTAATAAACTGAGGATTTAACCCGTATTAAAGCGGTATATAAATATTGATTCAAATTCGTCCGCCATATAAATCATTTCCGAAATATAACCCGTTCCGTAATTTCTTAACCCGTCCTGTGATTTGTATTAAAAAAAATAAGGATTAAATCCGTATTGAAGCGGCAGATTAATGATATTTTAATCTTTTTATTATTGTTGATTCAAAAACCCGTCCCGCCAAACCCATCCCGCCAAAAAACTCATTTATTTTATTAATGTTCTTATTTATGATATGATTCTGAATCATTGTCTAAATATTTTAATCGATGTAGAACGTTGAACACACATTTTCGTCAATTGGATAATATATGTCCGTTTTTAAAATTTCGAATCACAGTATATGCAGAAAAAAAATTGATTTTTTTTTTTTACTTTATGTATTATATGATGATTCAAAACAGTTAAGAACAAATCAAACAAAGATGATAGGAGAATCATAATTATAAATCTTAATCAAATCTTCTAAAAATCTAAATTATTAAATATGGAATATCCGGTGTATGAGTTGGGTTAAATATAACCCGACCCAACAAATTTTTTGTGAAGGAATTTTTAAAATGGGTCGGGTATCCGATATACCCGAAAGCTTTTTTACCCACCCGTCACAAAAAGTGCTGCGATTATACTAGTATAGATTAAGTAAATTAAACGATAAAGAAATAAATAATATAGAATAATATAAATTGCATTGGTTTTGTTTTTGTTAATTAATAAAAAAGTTTATAGAAATAAATTCCACATGGTCTATCTAAATGAATCAAGATAGTAGGAAAAACTCAAACGCAAAAGCCCTAGCTCCTTGTGTCAAAAGCAATTCCTTTTACTTTTTCTTTGCCAAGACTTCCGCTACACACAGAAGTTTGGAGACACAATCACTGCTGAGTCTGACGTTTCTTCGCGTTCCGTTTACGTCGTGCCTTTCTGCTAAGGGGCGATGGCGTAACACCTTCTGAGCTTTCACTACTAGGAGAAGTATCGTCCTTGGAAACCTCATCAGAATTGAGACCATCAGAATTGAGACCATCAGAGATCTTGCAATCGTCGATATCTGTCTTGGCCGTTACGTTTTCCTCCTCAGCCACCTCCTTACGTGCCTAGGAAGAAAAATATTAGGTTTAGATTATGTTATAACGATGCGGCTAATTAAAACCCTAGAGAAAATTAAGTGAATACCTTTTGCTTTTTCTTGTCCTTAGCAGGGAGGCTGGTCTCTTCTGCAACGGCCGCGGAGGGAGGAGGAATGCGGAGATTTACGAGCTCATCGATAAGGGCGGTGACGATTGGCTTTGAACGGAGGGTTTCTTCTTGTTCCTTGTTTAGTGTTTTCCCCTGAGAAATCGACTCTTCCATGTCAGTAATACGGTTGTATTTCTTGCGGAGAGTACGGAGACGTTTGCTGATGAGAGCCAAGATTGGTCCTTCTACGGCGGCCATGGTATCAATATGAGGGATGTGAACGACTGAGAAAGATAACCACGGCGGAGCAAGAGAACAAGAAAGTTAGGGTTTTCTTTTTTTTAGAATATGGGATGGGATACAACTTAATTAAAACTGCATACATATATATAGTGGAGACTTAGGTCTCTATAATATATTTTGGAACATTCTAGGTCTTTCTTATAAATTTCCATAATATTAATTGTACTAACAAATATTTAGTATATCTCTATAACATTTTCTTGATCGTCCTAGATCTTTGTATAGTTATTTCCATATATCATAATTGCATCTTTTCCATATCTTTGTGAATTTTAACATTTTTGTTATAAGTCTGAAATACTTAATCTTTTATTAATGTTAATCTTATTATACGGTATACCTTTAATTGTAAAATTTATTAAATTAAGAAAAGGAAAAAAACCCATATGTGATTTTTTTTTGTCAACCTTTATGTATTTTGTTTGTTCAAAGATTTACAGTAGTTACTAAGCTTAGACCCATGCGACGCGTGTGTTTTTTAATATATTTTTGGATCATTCTAGATATTTGTATAGTTATTTATATATATAATAATTGCATCTTCTTCTTCTATATCTTTGTGAAGTTAAACATTTTTGTTATAAGTTTGAAATAATTAATCTTTTATTAATGTTAGTCATATTATATGGTATACCTTTAGTTGTAAAATCTATTTAAATAATATAAACACGTATCTGTTTGTTCAAAGATTTACAATATTTACCAGGTTTTGAACCACGCGACGCGTGGGTTTTTTTTATATATATATTTGATAAAAAAAAAGTGTATAGAACTGCTAATATTCATTGAAATGTTGTTTTTATATATCTTCTCGACGCGTGGTTTTTTTCTTTTTTGTAATATTTATAGTCATATCATTGATTAAAAGTAAATACTAAATACATGTATTTTTCATTTATGTTACTTGATTAAGAATCTATGAGAAAAAAACAAATTTATATTTAAATTTATATATCTTTGATCCATGCCACTACAAAAGAGTAAAAGTTACTTCTTCTTTTCTGTTTTTACAAAGTTACATAGAACATCTAAATTAAAGGACACCAAGCCATAAACGATAAAAATCGAATATGATTCTCTTACGTCTATTTTCTTCTTGCTATATCTAGCCTTACGTAAGTTGGTTTCTTCTTCTTATTCTTTTTAGAATATTTTTGTATATTGTAACAGTTCAGATCTGGTGGTATTTTACGGTTATAGACTTATAGTGGAGTATGCTTGGGGTGTCGGATTCCATCAAGATGGACACTAATTCACAGAAGGAATCTCGTTATATCGTGTGTTGTTCTCCCGTTATTTTATTTTCTTCATGTTCTCCCAAATCAGTTAGAAATTGGCAATTGTTTGTGTGAGTGTTCAAACAAAAAAAAAATTGGTATGCTTTTTTGTTAAATAAAAATTGGTATGCTGCCATGCATAGTGCTTATCTAAATTTCCATGTGTTTCTAGTTTTGTTAATCTATGTATTTTTGTGTCCATTAAAAATATAATTACCAAAGTGTCGTTAGCTCAACTGGTAAAGACCCTAGGCGAAACTTAGAAGTCGCCGGTTCGAGTGATATTTGGGACGAAACTAATATTACATGTTGTGGTTTTTGGTCTGTAGGAATTACGGGATTTGGCCCAAAACCTCCTGGAATTCAAAAAAAAAAAAAAAATTACCAAGTAACGTTACCTCAACTGATAAAGATCCTAGGCGAAGCTTAGAGATCGCCAGTTCGAGTGACGCTTGAGACGAAACTAATATTACATGTTGCGGTTTCGGGCCTGGAGGGATTACGGGTTTTAGCCCAGAACCTCCTGGTATTCATATATATATATATATATATATATATATAATTCCTAAAATGATTAAATCAAGACTTTTATAAGTAAATTTAAGAGTACTCTTTATCGATTGATCAACGTCACATGACCATATTTTTTTTTTCTTTTCGATTTATCTTTTCTGCTTCCTGACATGTTTTTATTTTTGAAACTGGTCTAAAAACAACTAAATTTTTTTTCTTGGGCCAAATCTGTATGACATTATAGTTACAGAGAGAAATAAGAATATTTTTCGTTGCAAATAGACTATATACGTTGTGTTTTGTAATACTTTTATTATTAATCAGGCTCAATATGATTGAAAATGGAAAATAATAACAAAGACAATTGAATCGGCGGGTTACGTGAGGTATTTGATCAAACCGATGGAGTCGTGTTAGGTTGTCACTGATCGTATCACCACCAAGTTGCATTTGCAACAACCACACTAGAATTCATTTTGTTGGTTATTTTTAAAACTCAATTGGTTTTGACTTTTGAAACATAATCTTGTTGAAAAATGTTTGAATTTAGCTAATTAGAATGAACTGACTAACCATTTGCCCACTTCTATTTATTACTCAACCCAATTGCAACACTTGGGGATCACATTACAATTAACATCATTTTTTAAAACGTGTATTATAGTTAAGTGGTCAATTGGGTTGCGTTATTCAAACAAAACTGAATTAAATGTTGGCTCTATTGCATGAATAAGACATACACTTCATACTAGTTTTAAACACACAAATATGTAGCAATACATCGAACAACTTATAAACTATTAATTGCAGTTCAAGTTTTCTAACCAATCACAATCTAGTGTGCTAAAAATAAACTCAGAATCTATCATAATGGGAAACTATATGTGGTGATATTTCGTATTATTATATTATTTTGTAACAAAATTCACTATGGGTCGGAAGACCAATGTTTAAGTCTTCTTATTATGATTTTAATCATGAGTGGTATTATAAACGTATTAAATGACAAGAGTAGTCAGTTTTTCTTTACAGATTTAAGAAATTAGTATGACTTCGGTATTGGGATTATTATTAATGTACACCTATTATTAGTTTAACCTCTATAATATTTCAAATTTTAGTTATAAAACTCCAGTTCAAGCTTTTGATCAAGGACATTGTAAAAACAGAAAAAGAAATGTGTATGACTTATTAAATATTCACAGGAAGATATATAAACTCATGGAGTCAAGGAACTAATTAACGAAAAAGAAGTATTATGTATAGCATATAATACAGTGGATTATTAAGTAAATTTAATTGGGTTATCAAATACTAAAATAAATCGAAGTAATGTTCATGTGTCTTGATTAACGGTGATAACCGGCCGGCCATGTGGCTTGTCTTACGTGCAAAAGTCAATGCCAAAACAAATGTGCTTAGAGTAATCCCCTCCTTAAACTTCCCACCTTTTTCCATGTATTATATACCTTTAATGTAATTCTATATTTTTCTACTAATAAAGTGCATATATAGATTGATTTCTCTCAAATCAAAATTTCATTTACATTCTTTTTTTGAGGGTCCATGTAATTTATGTAATTGTAGCCATCGCATTTTTCATTCAAACTTTATTTCATGAATTCGATTTTCTTTGAGAAAACCCTCCATAAGCATCAATATGCACATGGGGGCACAAATGATATGGTTACAATATATAAAAGTCCGTGTTATATGAGATTGCTTATATAAATTTATCCATAATGAGATGTCTTTTCCTGATTTGAAGCTACGAATATATATGATTATTAGCTAGTGATAATATACTCGTACGGCATATGGATGCAATGGCTGTACCATGGTGTATCTATTAAACTTTAAGAAGTCAGCTTGTATCTATTAATGAAATTAAAAATTGAAGTAGATAGAGATATATTATAATATAGACCACAATTGTTACCAGAATTTCCTTGAATATATTTCGCAAAAGTTTAACTGGTATTATCATTTGTACGGTA
This sequence comes from Arabidopsis thaliana x Arabidopsis arenosa, assembly GCA_019202795.1. Classification (NCBI taxonomy): domain Eukaryota; kingdom Viridiplantae; phylum Streptophyta; class Magnoliopsida; order Brassicales; family Brassicaceae; genus Arabidopsis; species Arabidopsis thaliana x Arabidopsis arenosa. The sequence continues at coordinate 11,005,022 of CM032920.1, read as the reverse complement.
AGATTCCGACCACAAAATACATGTTTTCTTTGATTTTTCATTCGTAGTTGCTCTAAAAATTAGAGATTGCAGATAATTAAATATAATATATATTGGGAGTTATAGTTATGGTTGGCATCAAAGAAATATAATTAATCTTCCGAACTAAACGTTTACTCAATTTAGAATGAATAATGTTCAAGTACAACATATAGAGCTTAGATTTAATTTATAGAAATTGACTTTATGGGGGGTGTATTGAAATAAGGATTTTAGAAGACTTTAGTCTTTTATTAAAATCACCAGTTATTCAAGTTGTGATTTTTAAATAGATTTCCAAATCCCTTGTTATTGAACTTGAAATTTATACAAAATCACCCAAAATCATTCACAACCTCTTGTTATTCAATCAATGATTTATTAAACTTATATCAAATCAAGTGTTATTCAAACTTAACAAGTATTTTTAATAAAAACAGTGAACATTGATTTTGAGAGACTTTTGATACTTTTTTAGTTGAAAAATAGGAATGAAACAATCTCACCTCTATAGGTGTTATTTGGGGGAATTTCAATTTTAAAAAATTGTTCACAACAAAAAATTGCAGAAATTTTCTTACCGTCCCTCTTATCATCATCTGTTCTTCATTCTTAGAGAAAGGGGTTTCATGCTCTGATTCACTCTCGAAAACTTTCTCGTTGCTTTACGTGTGTTTCAGTGAGTCCCATTAGAATATCATGTTGACTTTCTCTCAATCCGGCGTCACTATCCTTCAAATCTTGGAAACGATTGCTAGGTTTCTCGTGCCGAGACGTCTGTACTTTTATAGTTAGGATTTTGAGAGATATTTGAGAGAGAGACTCATGTTGGTTTCTGATACAGAGCTTGAGGAGGCTGTGAGAAAGCTTCTTGACGGCCACATTCTTATATTGATGAGATTTTTTTTATTCTCGACATGAGCTTAGTGTTCTTCTTCGCGTATAAATCATTTTTTCCAAACGTTTGTGATTTTCCTTTGATTGCTTCTTTTTGTTATCTTCTACTGCAAATATGTACAATGATTTCTTGCTGCAATTCCAAATATAGATGAAGAAGCCATCCTTGAAATTCCGGTTTCAGAAAGTCCATGAACTAATTAGTGTGTGATCTTTTGATGGTCGACATTAGAGTAGACATATGCCAAGCATTATGGTTTGTGCTTAACTTACTCTTTTATCCCACTTTAGAACTGTCATGAGAATGAGACTATCTCATATTCCCTCTAACTGATGAAAATATGTTTTTTTACATGTTCTTATTCTTTTCTGAACTGGATTTTTTTTGTATGGGGACACGTATCTCTTGAATTCATTTTCATGTGTGTGGTGAGGATGCTAAGATTTTGGAGTTGGTGGTAATTGCTCCCTCTTTAACTTCATTTACTGGAAATTCAATTTAATTTATGTATGCATTAACAAGGCAATGGTGCTATGGTCTTTTAAGTTAAAAGGAAGGGGTATTTAGTTCACTCGTCTTTTAGTTGTTGCAAAGGTTTGGGTTCGTTTTGATTTCTTCTTTAGAAATTTCGTGGCTTTTTTTTTGATTCTTTATCTACGAGATGACATATACTGTGGAGTTTTTTCCTGCAACTCTTGGTGTATAAATAAGCTACTTGTTTGCCTATCCCTAAGTAAGACCTCAGTTATACTTCCTCATGATGATATAAATGTTTGTAGCTCAGGAAATTGCTCAAAGATGCAAGGTTTTTTTTTTCCTATGTTTTGAACCAACTACTATGTCGATATATTTGTTGGTAGAAAATGTAAGATTATAAAAATCTTCTTCTTCCTCGAGAAAACATGTTTGTTTCCAATAACAATCCTTCCACGGGACATATCCCAAATCCCAAATTAAAAATAAACCATCTTAAATCACCTCTTAATCCTTACCAAATCACCAATCATTTTTTTTCTTTTAAAAATAAAAAATATAACAATTCCACCAAATATCCTGAAAACTTACTCAAATCTCTCAAAAAACTGAAATATAGAAATTCTACCAAATCTTCTAAAATATTGGTTCCAATACACCCCCCAAGTTTGAGCTCCATCACATTTCTTTACATCAATATATAATATCATCTATATGACTATATGGGTATATGCATTGTAGTCAAATACTACATTATACCTTTTAACAACAACAAAAAAGACATGCAAATACATTATTAAATGCATGGCATTATCCATAACCACGACGTCAAAACTCTTATTATAAAACGCTACCTAACCTCAAATTTTCTCAAGTCGGCGTTTTGATTGAAACTAGCGAATAATATCTATAGAAAATTAAACATAAACTAGACGTGGTATCCTGTATCCATGCAATTTGTAGTACCCGAAAGGCGAAACACCGACAATAAGAAACTTATAAATTATTTAATTAACTATTAGTAATCAAACTTATGTAATATGTAAACTTATATATAATATGTCCAGTAGTAACGATTCATAATTATAGGTAATGTGATCATTGTTTCAATTCTTCCATCGCCACTTCGAATATGGTTGGTCATTGTAAACATTTTAAAGTAAAAGAATATCCGGCTCTTCACTGAAAATTAATTCAAGAACTTATCAAAAATATACGACTGTTCATCTTATTAAAACAAAAATTTTAAGTGGTGTTTTTTTCCATAAATAATTTCCTAATTTCTTTTACTAAAATTAGGAAAATGAATTAATTTTTTTGCATAAAAGTATAAATTTACAATGAAAAAGTCTTAATTGTGGTAAATGGTTTTTTGTTAGTTGAAGCTATAATATTATGCATCCGTTTTACTATGAGTGATGTACTGTATTAAACTAAATTTTCTGTTTTATAGTGATTAATAATTTAAAAGTTTTAATTTACTACTCATATTTAAACAGTTAAACTAGTATATTGTTCTAAAGATAATAAATTTATTGAAATATATTTTAAATGTTTTTAGTGTTTTATATTTTATGTTTTCAACTCTTAAACATCTTAAACTAAATATTTGTTTGATTAGTACATGTGAAAATACACTTCCACACTTTTTTTTTTTGAAAAATAATACTCTTACATATACCCATTAAAACAAAAAACAGACAAAATTTTATAAATTCTCAAAATTTTGATAAGTATAGAAATTTGGTAAGAAATAACTAACCCGCAAAGTGGCAATATACCTCCCAAACAAATTAATTTGGTTTAAGGCTGAAAATAATGTTTTGATTTTTGAAGTCAAACAATGATTCAATCACGGAAGCCTACCAAAAAAAAATGATCCAATCACGGATCAGAAGACGGCAGTTAACAAACGCCGTTATAGAAACTGATCCCACCGTTAGCCCACCGTAAGACAAATCCTAACGTCGAGCCAAATAATAGTTAACGGAGTTAGGCTGCTTCTTCCCACCTTCGTTACTTGCCTCTATATATATAAGCTTAAATCTACTTCAGCTTCTCCAAGTTAATTACATCTCTCTCTCTCCTTCCACATTTTTCTTCATTATACACAAGGAGAGAGAGCTTCAATATATTCAACAATGGCGATCTTTAGCAGAAGCTTCTTCGCTCTCTCAGCAACTCTAATCATTCTAGCATTATGTATAAATGCATCAACGACAATGTAAGCTTCAGGATTCTCGAAAACCTTCGAATCTTTGTACTAATTCATGCTATAGAGAATGTAACTTGTCTCTACATTTTTGTCTTACAGGGCTCAAGAAACAGAGGAGCTAAAGTCTCATATCTCTAGTAATTCATCAACGGTTGATAAGTGAGTTCTTTTACTTCCTAGTCAATCTCAGTCGTCCAGATTTGATCAAAAACGATGTTTATACGTTCGAAAACGACGTCGTTTTAAAATGCTATGTTTTCTCAGGTTACCTAACGACGACGGTGCATGGAATGAACACGCCGTTAAAAACCCAGAAGAAGTAGCTGCAATGGTCGATATGTAAGATCTTTCTCTCTCTCTTTTTAATATATGGTTTTTATGCAAATATAAAACATATTTTAATTAGCATTTAGTATACATTATGTACATCTCACTCTCATAATAGTAACGTTTCAGATAGTCAAAGGTTGTGTGATGTTGTGTGATTCCTTAAATATTAATTTACATAGGAAACACCAAAAATATAATTAAATTGCACCCATAATTTTCCCATAAATGTATAATTCTCTATTTGTTAATTTAGAAACCTCTTTTTAGACCAGAAGTTTTGCACAACTTGGTTTTATATGACACAGACACGCCGTGATCGCCATTTAAAGCGCCTCTGTCGTCGCTATTTTTTCCCCACCGACGCAAAATATGTAATTAATGCATTCACATTTTTGTGTATAAAATATATCTGATTCTATATATTCAAAAACATCACAAAAATAGAAAGTTAAAATAAAATAAAAAGAATGATATAAAAAGTTTCCGTATGGTCCGTATCATATGATTCCGTATATATGGTTACATTTATTACACCACATGGTTCCTTCTTCTCCTCCACGTGACTTTATTGGGTTTTAATGTGAAATTAAAAACTTCACGGGTCAATTTGTAATATTTTAAAAACTTTGTTCTCTTTTTGTTAATTTTAATTTAATAGGACGATTAAGAACAGTACGGAGCGGAGGAGGTTAGGATTCTTCTCATGCGCCACCGGAAACCCAATCGACGACTGTTGGAGATGTGATCGGAACTGGCATCTCCGACGAAAGCGTCTCGCGAATTGCGCGATCGGATTCGGTCGTAACGCAGTCGGAGGACGAGATGGTCGTTACTACGTCGTCACAGATCCATCAGACCACGACGCGGTTAATCCACGACCAGGAACGCTCCGTCACGCCGTGATTCAAGATCGTCCGTTATGGATCGTCTTCAAGCGAGACATGGTGATTACTCTAACTCAAGAGCTAATCATGAATAGCTTCAAAACAATCGATGGAAGAGGCGTGAACGTTGCAATCGCAGGCGGTGCTTGTATCACGATCCAGTTTGTGACGAATATTATCATCCATGGGATTAATATACATGATTGTAGAAGGACTGGTAACGCTATGGTTCGAAGCTCGCCGTCGCATTATGGGTGGAGGACTATGGCGGATGGTGATGCTATATCGATTTTTGGATCGAGTCATATTTGGATTGATCATAATTCTTTGTCTAATTGTGCTGATGGATTGATTGATGCGATTATGGGATCTACTGCTATTACTATCTCCAATAACTATATGACTCACCACAACGAGGTTAGCTTCTTCGCTGATTCTACTGCCTTAGGCAATTTTGTGTTGAGCTTGAAATGATGATTCTGTGGAAATGGTGATGAAATTTGCTGCAGAATCACGTTTTTGGAGTGGATTTTGGTTGATTTAGTAGCTTAATTAGTTAGTATAGTGGACTGAATTGTGTAGGTTGTGTTAAAGATGTGTTGATCTTAGCTTAATAGCGACAGAGAAGACGAGCTTTGATAACGTTTTTCTTGATGGGAATGGCAGGTTATGTTGATGGGGCATAGTGATTCATACACTAGAGACAAGTTGATGCAAGTGACAATAGCATATAACCATTTTGGGGAAGGGCTTATACAGAGAATGCCGAGGTTCGTCATGCATTTCGTGTTTTCTGTCCTCTGATTGTTTGCTTTTGCTGTTATTTCAGGGTTATGTTGTTGATGCTTTTGCTGTTATTTCAGGTGTAGACATGGTTATTTCCATGTTGTAAACAATGATTATACTCATTGGGTAATGTATGCAATTGGTGGTAGTGCTAACCCTACCATCAATAGCCAAGGCAATCGGTTCCTTGCCCCGGGAAATCCTTTTGCCAAAGAGGTATACCATAATTTTGCTCTTTCATCAATCCTAGTTTCCAATTTCTCACCTTTGATTGTAGGACAAATAGATCTAAATGTAATATTGGATTTGGCAGGTGACAAAGAGGGTAGGTTCATGGCAAGGAGAATGGAAGCAATGGAACTGGAGATCACAGGGAGACCTAATGCTCAACGGTGCCTACTTCACTAAATCTGGAGCTGCTGCTCCTGCAAGCTATGCCAGAGCCTCTAGCTTGGGAGCTAAACCAGCTTCCGTTGTAAGTATGCTTACCTACAGCTCTGGTGCCCTTAGATGCAGGGTCGGTATGAGGTGTTAGTTAATTGTAAAAACCTCAAACCCAAGACCGAAGAGGATACTGACTAGCTGAGGGAGACAAAAGAAGAAAAATAACTTGTTTTCTTCGTTCCCGTCATTTACATTTTCATCTTCTCCTTTCTTTTCTTCTCTTCTTTCTCTTTTACCATTTTAGACTCTTCTCTGCTTCCACTCGTCAACCTGGGCCAGCTTTGATGAGCCGCAGTGTTGTTCGACTCAACTCCAATATTGTAGTACAGTGCATTCTTCTTCTGCCTCATTACTCATTTGGTGTATCATCATGTATCATATATTCTTCTATCAATATTAATACTTTGAACTGCTTCTGTTACTCCATTTCTCATCAACAAATATAGATAAAATCAAATCAGAAATGGTTTCTTGCCAATGAAACAAATGCATATAGCCAACTAAAGTGAGGAATTACAAAAAGAAAAAAAAAAGCTTGTAGAACACAAATTGACTCAAAATGGAGTTTCGGCGTCGCTCCTGGTTTCTATTGGACTGTACAATGCGGATCTATTCCTCGGTCTGTTCTCCTCCAACTGCTTCACAACCTCTTCCATGGTGGGTCTAACTGTTGTAACAGGAGCACAACATCCCATTGCCAGCTTCAATGCATGAACCAAACCTTCTTCCATTGGGCTTCTAATTCCTTTCATTGCCTCCAAATCGAAAACCTCCATTGTTGTCTCTTCCAACACTGCAGCTTTAACCAAAGAAGGCAAGTCCACAAACTCATTACCGTTCCTTCCACTCTTTCCTGGTTTCTTACCCATCAGTATCTCCAAGAGAAGGATTCCAAAGGCGTAAACATCACTCCTTGGATTGCATTTCTTCATCTTGTGGAGTTCAGGTGCTTTGTACCCGTCGGATTTCGCCTGCGAGACAATCTCATCTGCTACTGCCTGTACCATTATCTTGTCAAGCCCAAACTCAGTAAGCCTTGCATAGAAAAAGTCGTCCACAAGCACGTTCTTTGATCTAATATTGCCATGGATGATGGGAACTTCTTGACCAGTATGAAGATAAGCAAGTCCCCTCGCTATTCCAAGTGCAATCTTGTGTCTCCTGGCCCAATTCAGAGCTGGCTTTCCAGGTTTACTTTCTGCACATCATTCAAACAACAAATACACATGAATAACAAAAATCGACCAAGAAAGATCAATGGCAAAAAGATTGATGATGAAAGCAAATACCGTGCAACAAATCATGTAAGCTTATGTTGGGAAGATAGTCATAGATGAGAAGCTTTTCTCCTCTTTTCCCCTGATAGAAAGCTCTCAACGGAACCAAATTCTCATGCCGAATGCGTCCCAACTGCCTTATAACAGGCAGACAAGAACTTCTATCCTTGCAAGTACCTTCTCTCAATAGCCTCAATGCAATATTCCCACCATCACTAAGCTTAGCCTTATAGACAGTACCATAGCTAGTTTTCTCCATAACTTGCCCTGTCGCATTCAAAACATCGTCCAATGTCAGATTCTCACCACCTTGGAACACAATTAACTTCCCTTCACCGCCTTCTTTTTCACCGATTTCATCTTCTTCATCACCTTCTTCCAAATCATCTTCACTCTCTATACTATTCTTTCTTTTCTTGTTCTGCAAATACCCTATTAACAACGAGGCCACAACAACAGCCCCGGACATTAAACCAATCACCAGACCAGCAACAGCACCTGGACTCAACCTAGATGAGCCTAGACAAGGCTTCAAAGGCAAACCACAAAGGCTAGGACTATTCCCTTCAAAAGATTCTGCTCCAAACTTTGACTCACCAAAATCTGGCAACATCCCACTGAAGTTATTATGAGAAAGATTGAGACTTTCTAGCTGTAATACACCTAAACCCTCAGGAACAAGACCTTCAAAGACATTACTTGAAAGATCAAGTGATTTCAGACCTTTAAACCTAGTTATAAACTCAGGAAACTCACCAGAGAACTTATTACCACCCAAATCAAGAACTTGGAGATTACTACAAGTGGAATTTGGTAAAGCAGGCTCAGGCAAAACCCCAGACAAGTTATTACCATGAATCTTGAAAGAGACAAGCTTATCACAGAGGTTCCAAATAGATGGAGGCAAAACCCCAGCTAAAGCATTACCACTCAAATCAACATTAGAGAGAGAAGAAGTGTAACCAAGCTCAAGAGGGATTGACCCACTTAAAGAATTGATGTTGAGAAACACACTTTGAAGCATAGAAAACTCACCAATCTCTCTAGGTAGTGAACCAGTGAGATTAGCAGAAGGAAGCTGAAGAGAGAGAAGGTGAAGAGAAGAGTCGTTGTACAGAGAGTTGTTAGTCCATTGTGGTGAAGAGAGGTCACTACATTGAAGAGGAGACCCATTTGAAAATACCCATTTAACCCCTCTCCATTGACAAACAGGAACAGAAGAGTTCCAAGAAGACAACAGTAAGCTCTCACTGTTTCCTTGTAGTGAAGACTTGATCTTTCCTAAAAGAAGCTTCACATCAGAAGAACCAGAGAGAGATGTTCCACAATGACAGTGAAGAATCAACACAAAGAAGAAGATAACATGAAGAAATCTCAAAGCTTCCATGCCCATTTCTCACAAAGAGACAGAGAGAGAGAAAGAGAGAGGTTAGAGAAGGGAAAGGTAAGGACTTCGAGTTTCAAGACTGCTCCTTTGTAGCAGAAAGAGAGTGTTGACTACTTTGTAAACACTTTAGTCAAACATCTCAACGGCTATGATTTAAACTCAAACCGGAATGATTACTAACCGTCCGATTAAACCAAAAGTTGGAATCTTTATAATCAGAAAGTGTAAACCGGATTGATTACTTACCGTCCGATCAAGTGGCTTAAAGCAATGGACAAGAATGGTATAAATCTACTGATTACTCCTGAATTTATAAAGTTGCTTTTCTTTATAACTTTAATTGATTAAACTATAAGCACGCTCAAAGTTCGAATTAAGACTTTTTCTGCCAAAATAATAAAATGATGTTTTTTTATCAAGGTGAAGTTTTTGTGTAATTTGGTTCATTGGATGTTTCCTAGTCCTTGAATCTTGACCTTACATGAGTCATTGGAGACATGGGATAAGTGAATGAACGGTGGATGATGGGGAAGGTGGGGTAATCTTATGTATGTAGTTGTGGTCTCTCTAGAAGACAATTTGTTGGAAGTATACAGAAAATGAAGAGACAATTTTTTGAAAAATGGGAAATGTGAATATCTAAGTGAGATGAGGTTATGTTGTCTATGTCCTTTTGTGTATTGTCTATTTCGAAATTTCAATCAAGTAGACCGGTCAGGTGTCCAAAACATATTTTAGATTTCAACCAAAAAAAAAACATATTTTAGATTTGAGTTTTGACATCAAACAAGATGGAGTATATGCTCTATTATTTTTTGGGAAAATAGGATTTTTGGCATAGGAAAATAGAGGCCTTGAAATAGAAGTTTTCTAGCATATTTATCCAATCAAGATTATGGAAAAAATGATTTTTCTAAAAACTAAGGAATCTAGATTTTGAAAGTTTTTGCATTTTTGTAAACAAAATCCAAAATCCCACTTTAATGAATTTTTGAGGTGAACAAGATTGAAGCTATGGTAGGTTGGGTGGCGCCATCGGAGGGTTGGTTCAAATTGAACACGGATGGTGCATCACGAGGAAACCCGGGACTAGCGACGGCGGGAGGGGTGTTACGGGATGGAGATGGAGCTTGGCGAGGAGGATTTGCTCTGAATATTGGGCAGTGCACGGCTCTTTTGGCGGAATTTTGGAGAGTATACTATGGTCTCTATATTGCTTGGGAGCGAGGAATACGACGGTTAGAGGTGGAAGTAGATTCGAAGCTGGTTGTTGGTTTTTTAAGGACGGGGGTGAGCGAGAGGCACCCGCTGTCGTTTCTGGTACGCTTGTGCCATGGCTTTGTCACGAAGGACTGGATAGTCCGTTTTTCGCATGTGTATAGGGAGGCTAACCGTCTTGCGGATGGGTTAGCGAACTATGCGTTTACTTTGCCGATTGGCTTTCATGCTTTTGATATTGTTTCGCTTGTTGTTGATTCAATTTTTAGCGATGACGTGATTGGGTCTGCGCGCCCACGACGAATTCGTGTGTAATTCTTTATTTTTTTCTTAACAAAATGGGAGACTAGTCTCCCCTCGCTTACCAAAAAAAGAAATGAATTTTTGAGATTCTTGGAGCGAGAATTTCTTTTATAACTTTTAGTTTGTTATAAAAAGTATATGGGTATTTATCATAAAGATAAATATATTTGTAGAAGAAATATTTATACCCGGTGGGAATAGTATACTGAGAATAGAAAGAGAGAGAATTCTATTATCTGATGATTGTTGTGATATTTTATTTCTGAGTTATGTTTTACAATGAACGTTTAACGTTCTATTTATAGAGAAAAAGATAAGTTACTATGCACGCATAGTGACGGTGGGCTCCACACATTTTACGTAAACAATTGCTGCTGCCTGACTTCTTTGATTATGGCTGCCTGACTTCTTTCACATTTGTAACATAGTTATCATTTTTTCCTTTTTGCAAAATCTATATAATCCAAAAACCACTTAGAAACTCACAAATATCCATGGCCAGAATTTGTTTTCTTAAAACTAAGCATATAGAAAGGAAAAAGTTCTAATATATTTTACAATGGACTAAAATTTATGAATGATGTGAAAACAACTACTCAACTAGATTGTTCCCTTTGCAGACTACAACTATACCATTCAAATCTATTTTGAGTCAGGTCAGATTCAAAAAACATTTGTTGTGATAAATGCTATCGAGTTTGGCTTTTAGTATTATAGAATTGTCTAATTGCGGTTCACAGAAAAAAAAAATCATAAATCATATGAAGTTTCAATCAATTATTTGATGAATTTCTTTTCTTACCTAATCAGACTTAACCAAAACATATATGATTTTTGAATCAAAAAATCTGGTTCTAAATAGGTTTTTTTCTCTTTGAAAAAGAACAAACTCGCCTAATATAATTTTATTCTAATCGACACTTTTGTTCGAAAAACAACAAATGTTGTTGAATATCTCTAAGGTGGTGCTACACCATTTCGAATCTCAATCCTTTTGGAAATGAAAAAATATATGTATCTCTATATCCTATTAGAAAAAGGCATATATTGATGATAATAAGACCACATAATTAGAGCAATATATGTTCTCCAGATATAAATCTCATGCAACTTAATAGAAGAAGAAATTAGAAACATGAGGAATCCTTGATTAGATTACTGACACAACTATGTCACGTCTTTATCAACATCTGAAACTATTCAACTACCACGCTGCTCCTTTTGTAATCAACTTCACTTTCATAAGATCAGATTATTTCATCAACTCCACTTTCTTTTTTGTTTCTCATTATAAGTCATATGTTTTCAAGTTTTCAACCCTCTACGGCTTTGTAGTAGGGCCTGAATGGAGAAAGGTGTGGTGTGGATATTTGGCACGGGTCAGGTCAATTTTTTTTAATCTCTCCATTTACAAGGTAAGGTCCAGTTTTTTGTTTTGTTAACCCAATATAATCATTCCACACTTGTTTCTTTTTTCTTCAAAATATTTTCGTTACTCAATAATACAAAGGGTTCAAGCTTACTAGATAAACAAGAGAAAATGATAGAATCAAAAGTGGTAAAGGAACAACTCTTCATAAAACGCCTAGGCCTGGGCTTTCGGTTAACCGTTCGGTTATCGGTTGGGTCCATTCGGTTTCGGTTCTTTCGGTTTCAAAATTTAGTATCCATTCGGTTATTTTGAAATTTCGGTTCGGTTTCGGTTCGGTTCCGGTTTTTTCGGTTTTAAAATTTAGTATCCATTCGGTTATTTTGCTTAGGATATTTTCGGATATTTCGGTTATTTTTGAGTATTTTCGGATATTTTTGGATATATTTCGGTTATTTTCGAGTATTTTTACTATTTTTATATATTTTTCAAGTATTTTTGATTATTTGGTCTATAAATAACTAATTATTTTGAAAATATAATTGTATTTCGGGTATTTCGGTTACCCGAAATATTTTGGTTCGGTACCGATTCGGTTACGGTTATTTCGGTTATAGAATTTAGTATCCATTCAGTTATTTTCAAATTTTCGGTTCGGTTCGGTTCGGTTTTTTTTCTTCGGTTTCGGTTCGGTACATTCGGTTCGGTTTATTTGTCCAGGCCTAAAAACGCCCATAGCTTGTGGGCGTATGTTTTAAAGGGGGCCTAATTGTCTTTCTCTGTTAGGCCCATCATTAAGTCTAAGCCTTTAACTTATTTCTAAACTCTTGAACTTAAAGGAAGAAGATTTCAATTCCAACCTCACCATTTTAGAGAAGATTTAAAATTGCTTTTATTTCATGAATCTATTCTGTTTTTTCATGAATTTTTCTTTAGTTTGAATTTTGAATATGTGTAAGAGCATCTCTATCTATTGTATTTGTGGGTTCTCAAAAGAGTTTTCACCATTAAAATAATAAAAAAATATTTTTTAAAAGGAAAGAGAACGAGAATCGTCTCTCATTTGAGAACCGATAAAAACCACTATTCTGCCACATGTTCTAATATTATTGGCATCTCTCTTTTAATACTTAAAATTAAATTTAATAACAAATTATATTAAAATGTATTATTATTTTATTTGTGGGATACTCTAAGTGTATGTCTACCAATGGCAATGCTCTAAGTAGTCCTAATTGGATTTCAAAGAACGATTAATCAAAATAAGGTACTATCGTCGCAGATTTGTTGGTGTTCCACTGGTCTCTGTGGGGTTCGATCTTGTAATTACTACATCGATAAAATAATTGTGTATTTGCGGATTAGTAAATCGGGTTAAAATATAATTATCACAATTTCAAAGTAATTTTGAACAAATTGACCTTCTTGCTTATATGCATCGAGGCTTTTAGTTCATAAATACGAGTCTAACTTTCTGACAAAAAAACCGTCCATGCAAACTCTTCAAAGTTCAAAGGATGTGTCCGCACATGAAACGTTACTTTGAAGTTTTGTCTCAATCATATTGAGAATCCTAACAATAAGCATTAATTTCACCATACCCTAGAGTTGATTTAGAGCTGGTCTTCGGATTGACAAATGTTTATCGATAAATTGCAATTTATTCATTGTCTTCAATGTCTTTTTCATAACTGCCCTGGATCTACTGGCAGATAGAGATAAAATAACTATTAAGTTTTTCTAGTTAAAAATCGAGATTCTGAACGTTTCCGTGCGAGATGGACTCTCGTCATCCATGACGACATCAAACAAATTTCAAGTGAAAATACCGCATGGAAAATATAGCAATAATCGAAATCTTTTTGTCGCCTTGATCTGATACCATGTCGAAATTGAGTGAAAATATGTTATATTGGTTAACAAAGAAAAGTTGATATTGCAAGTAATATAATGTGAAAACAAGATGTTGGAAAACAAGGAAAAGTTAAAGAAAAAAAGATTTAACTATATACAAATGATATATACCATTTCTAACGCAATCCAATCATATATACTTCAATAGCTTGCAAAAAAGAGAGATTGAAACAAGTTTTAATTTGATTTGGCGCATTTAAATTAAATTTGTTATAAAATGGTATGAAACCTTTTAATTTATATGATTGGTCTAATACATGTAACCGCAAGTGTCCGCAACGCCACATTTTGTGACTAAACCAATCAAACCTAAATACCCCTAAAAATAAACTTCTCAAACTATATTGAGAGTCAAAATTCCTAGACCTAACTACTATTACTTTCCCTTTCATACAAAAACGTACTCTTTAGTCTTTACAAATAATTACGTACATTATCATTATTATCCATACAAACATTTATACCCACAAAACATTCACATTATAAACGATATGTAAGCTCAACTCAAGAAATGAGCCTCATACGTAATATAAACAAATTACAACAACAAAAGAACTATATAATCATCTCTCCAGAAATATAACACAAACACCATTTCCAGAATTAATCATCTCTCTACAATATCCTGAAGGTAAAAAGGGTAAAGAGTTATAGAAAAACGACTCGACAAGTAAAAACCCGGACCGACAACACAGCTTTAATCATGACCCTCCATTTGTCTTCAAGATCCCATGCATGCACGAGAAGTGGCACACTCAGGTACGCTGCCATTTTTTCCTTTTGCCCTCTTTCTTATTTGGTACATAATAATATTTATATTGTTTCTTTTTGTCTCTATTTCTCATTTAACAGTTTGAGAAGTTGGTGAAGCGACCACCACATTCGCCGACGGAGAGTTATTGTTAATGTTCCTCTGCGACTTGTTTTGTCTCTTCGTGGCGGCTGCTGATGACGGCGGAGCCTCCGGCTTTTGTCCCGTCGGTTGTCTTACTTTAACACCACGTATCAACTGTCAAAATATTAAGTTATGATGAGATTAATACCAACAAAAAAGTAATGATGAGAATTAAATATTATGAAAACTATAGACAAATATATATTGTGATGTTTCTCTTACATATTTGCCACATTTGACATCGGAGTATATGACTATGAAATCACCTTCTTGGAGCCCATTAGTTTTCACAAAATCACCTGTAAACGTAATTTCAAGGAAAATTAGTTAGACGTTGACAACAATTATTACAAGAGAACAAATTAACAAACCAATAGAAAGGAAAATTATTAATGGGTACATTTTCAAAAACGTACCGGTGTTCTCGAGGAGATACATCCTGCTTTTGTTGTTAGGCCAAAACCTGCAAAGCCATTTACAGACAAATTAAATAACCAAAGAAAGATTTTGGTCGAGTTCAAAATCTTGACAAAATATACGAAATTAAAAAAAAAAAAAAAGGATCAATGTTAACAAGTTATCATCGTAATTAATTACCTGTAGCGCATGTTCCAAACACGAGAGGTTCCGATGTCTTCCATGGCCAGAGAGATGCCATCTCTTGCCTCTAGCTCCGGCAAGTGTGTCTCAGCTTCTTTCTAAAACATTAAAAATTCAGTAAAATAAAAATTAACCAAAAAGAGTAAAAATAAAAAAAACTTTACAATATTTTTACATAAACATTGAAACTTTTTTAGAAAAAAGGAAAGCAAATGCTACAAGAAATTAGAGGAAAATTTTACTTTTGGTAAGACGATCCTTCCGAGGTTACCCACGTCGCTTTGCTTCAAGACTTTCTGCAAGAGAAACCGCAAATTCTTTTCTGGTTTCCATCCCTAAAATTAAACCAAAAAAATCAAAATCATTTCATTTCCATTGCAAATGTATAATCTTCCAATTCACATTTTATCAAAAAAAAAAAAGAAATGTATAGTCTTCAGCTTCTTCATCAAACCATAACGAGTGGTGCAATTACACAAACTCTTGAGTGATGCTAAAAACTAAAGAATGAAAAAGATGAATGTGCATGTCTACCTGCCGACGATCTGGTACCACCTGCTGACGTGGCATAGTAGAAGCAGAGCCAGCTCGGTCCATGGTTGGTAATTGAGTCTCCATGGCCGGCGGTAATTGAGGCGGCGGCACAGCCGGGACATTAGGCCAATACATCCAGGTCCCTCCGGTGGCGGTTGTGGCTACGGTGTTAAGTTGTGGAGCCACGGCGGCACAGGTCTCTCCGATTTGGGTCTGGTTCTGCTGATTATTGTTGTTGTTGTTATGTCTGTGGTGGTGAGACAAGAACCTCCTTTGTCTAGCCATCCGTTTCTTTCTTGCCTCTTTAGTTGCTGAGGAACATAAACGTAGCAATCTCTGATCTCTTACCTGTCCTGCAGGAACATAAGGATATTGGTACGGATTCATGTTGTATCCTGTGAAACCTGTTGGCTCTCCAAATTGATTATACTGCGAGTTTGGCGGCATGGCGAATTGTTGATGTGGCATAGGACCAGACTGTGGTGGTGGTGGTGGCCATGACGGTGGAGATTCAAGTAAAGGAAGGAACTCCGGTGGCTGTGGATAGTTTGGAGCAGGCATGTATCCAAAACCCGGGTCGGAGACAAAAGCTTGTTGTGGTGGTGGTGGAGGAACCCATGTGGAAGGTGGGAAACAGGTTTGATCAGACGGTGGGATTAGGTTGTTGTTATTAGGGTTAGGGTTTTGAAATGGATCTTGTTGGAATGATTGTTGATAAGAGAAGTTGTTGTTGGTGGTGGTGGTGGTGGTAGTGGTGCGTCTTCTTTGTAAGTGATTCGTTTGGACCCATTCAAGAATCAGCTTCAAAAGCTGCTTCATCGCTTCTTTACCACCGCCAAGCCTTCTTGCCGCTGACTCTATCGTCGCTTTCTTTATCTTCACTTTCCTCAAATCCTCAGCCGACACAGTCTCCTTGTTGTTCTTAAGCCACTCCAAGAACACAGTAGCTAGATCATCGTCTTGTTCCAAGGAAGAATTCATCATTTGCATGTCTCCACCGCTATTATTCTCCAACATCGGAACAACAACCTGGTCTTGTTGTCTCTCGAGTGTTTGGTCCATCAAGTTAGGGTTTTGCGTGTCGTCGTCTTGGCTGAAGATAGCTGAGGTATCAAAGAACTCGTTGCTATCAAGTAGATCCATATACCCGAAAGTCTCCATCATATCAATGCAATCACCACCGCCTTCGCCACAACCAAAGCCTTGACTATTGTCTAATGGAATCTCCATGGAACCTGTGGACTGCAATGCACCAGAAGAGTCGTCACAGTTACCTGATGCGTATTGGTTTTGGTTTGGAGTCGGATCTTCTCCGTCTGATCTCAAGATAGCCCAAGAAGCAGCTGAGGAAGTGGAGGAAGAAGCTGCCGAAGAGGAAGATGCTGAGGAGACGATTGCGTTGACAGGAGCTGGAGATGTTGAAGACGATGATGATGACGACATGCATGGGAAATCAGGAAGTGTTGGGAGATCTCCATAGAATATTGAAGGGTCATGATGAACAATCAAATCATCATCTTCATGACCATGAACATGATTATGATCTCCTCCATGGTCATCTAACCAGATCTCTCTACCAACTTCATCCATTCCATCCATCAAAACAGTATCATCAGCATCTCCGGCTAGTATTCCACAATCCTCAGCCAGATCTCCGCCGTTTGCCGCCACATGCAAGCTTTTCATCGGTGTGATGGATCCGTGAATAGTCCTTTAGTGGAAATGAAACGATACACTAGATTGGAGAGAGAGAGAGAAACAAGTTAGGGTTTTTAGTGTTTGTACGGACAGATAGGGTTTGTATGTGAGTAAGGAGGCAAAGAAAAAGAAAATTAACCCAACTTGGCTATCATCGAATCCTCAAACAACATAAACTATCTGGCTATACATATACATGTAAATCTTATAAACTACTATATAATATTTTGAGATTCAAAAAGAGCTCTTGACAAGGTTAAAATTATACAAAAGAGAAGAAAGAGGATCCAAAACATATGAAAAGATCCGACCAAAGCTAGCTATTTCCTCCAACTTCAGATGAACAAAGACCAATTATAATATGGTCTAAATTTTGTGTCTAGATCTGAAGTGTGTACGAGATGTGTTTTGTTCACAAAGATTGGTCTTTTTGGTTCTCTAATGGAACAGAGAAAAAAGTTTAGGTTTTAGAGAGGAAGAACTGATGAACAGCTAATATGTAATCTAAAACCGTTTGGGTTTACTCCAATGAAGGATAAATACAAGAAGACTCTCTCCTTCTTTTGTTTTATCAATTATGGAGAGAGATAGTATATATTTATGGTTAAATCACCCAAAGAAGAAAATAAATTAAAATAAGAGAGCCCCATGTGTTCCAGTTTGTTCCATGATATATATATATATATAAAATTTTGGATTGAAACTGAACTCTTTTTTCTGGTGATAAGTGTAATTTGGGTTTAAGTTATTCTGTTTCTCTTTTGCAGCATTCAATTATCTCAGCGGAAGGAAAAGGAGAGAGACAAGAGTTTTTAAGAAAAAGAGATGTAACAGTTTTTCAGCATTTGATTTTTCAAAGAAGACAAAAGCAAACGTTTAAATTTGTGGCAATATTGACAAAAATGTTGAGCTCATAAATACTTAAAACATTTAAAGTTCTATTTAGATAGTAATTGTAAGAAATAAAAACAAAGTTCTTAGAGAAAAAGACATTGTTTTGAAATTAAATGGTGCCAAAAAAAACATATTTTAAGTCGATAAAAAACTCTAAAACAAAGTGAAAATAGAAGTCCCCTCGTGCCGCTAGTATCTAAAGGTTGGTACAGGAGTTTGTGCCCACGAGCCATACGTTCGTATTTGAGTGGTGAGACCAAGCGGTGGTTCTTAAACACTTCTTTTGTATAGAATATTATAAATTTTCCAATTATCAACTTTCTACTTCCTATGGTCACTTTTACAAAAGTAAGTTTCCTCGGTCGGTTTTAAATTATCTGGCCAAAAAGATTCGAAAACCTTGCACTTTCCTATTGAAGTGGAAGAGGCAGACACGGATTTTATTACCCTGGAATAATTTACCTTTAACATACGATTATTATAGAACAATGTTTTGTAAGTTTTTTTGTTTCTTCTCTTTTCTTTTTTTCTGCCATGAGGAAAACAAATCAAAACTTCTAATGTATTTGTAAAAAGTTTAGTTACAAACAGGGTTCGACGTTGCCTTCAAAATGAGATTGAGCAGGTCATGTGAGACCTGTTGTAGAAAGAAATAGGTACTTGTATTTATTACATGCGTTTTTACATGTAAAAACATCAACATTTACTGTATTTTTTTTCTTGGGAAAATCCCTATTTTCGTATAAGAACATTTTCATCGTTCTCATATCAAAAAAATACTTTCAAAAAGTTTGTAACTAATTTTTTTTTTTAATTTGTACTAACTAAAAGCATACACATATACACATAGGTCAATGGTATCCCAAAGATTTCTCAAACGAGAAACCTTCACACAAACCACTGATAAAAATGTTCTAAAATTAATGCTAGAAAGTCAACAGAATCGAAAAATGCTATGGTTAAATGGGGGTTCTGTTTTGGCATTACATTATTTTCCAATAACAACAATGAGAAGTCCCAGCGCCTACGGCAAGATTTAACTTTGAATCTTCTCTAAAAAACAATGAGAAGTTCCATTGGTTTAGAGAAAAAGTGTTAACAATGAGAAGTCTCATTGGCTTAAAACGGAAGAAGTGATAAAAAACTTGAGTAATATAAATTGAGAACTCTTTTTAGCTTTAGTGATTTTGAAAAAAAATCAAAAACATAAATAGATACAAAGTTGTGATAAAAAAAAATTTGGGCTAAGTAGAAGGAGAGAGAGAATGACCAAAAAAAAAACTTAACCAAACTAGAAAAACGTAGTTAGAAATAAATGGTTGGAAGAAAATGATTTAAAAGCTAAGGTATTCTGAAGGGCTTGTAGATAGTATAAACCTAAAAGGAGCTTTGTGAATGGAAGAAACTTTGTTTTACACCATTATATCGATCATTTTAAAGATATGGTTAATATTTTATATCATTGAATGTAAATTATACTGTTTATTTCTCGTCTAACTCGTAAATAGAAGACTGTCAAAGAAGAATCAAGGCATAAAAAGTCTTTGTTAGTTAAGGCCTAAGGGTGTTAGTTGTTTTTCATTTTTGCAATCTAAAATGTTAGGGAACCAAATTAATTTGGTCAAACCATCGTTGAAGAACATTTGATCTTTGTTTCATTATGCGTGTTGCAAGAGACACAATTTGGATCAAAATTTAGGCCCCAATTGATCATGGGAACCTCTTCCTCTATGATATAGCAACTAAAAGTGAACAAGTCAGAAAATAAAATTCAATTATGGGACTCTTTGATTTTACCAAATAGTATTAACCTAAGTCACAAGAGGGTCGATAATCTAACGTTGTGCCTCTTTTTTTTCGTAAAACAAAAATGAGTTATAATAAATGCAATTAATTATCTGTGGAGAGGTATGGTTTTGATCCATAAGAGATGAAAGTTTAGAAAAAATATAATTCAATTTGAAGCTTGCTTTTTGCTAGGAAAAATATTCATATGTTTGAGTGGTAAACTAAGAAGATTTTGCGCACAATAAAATCTTAAAGAGAAGACGATTAAGAAAAAAATAAAAACTAGAATTAAAGCCAAGAAGAGTTTGATTGTTTCAATCTAGAAGGATGTGACTCATCAATTTCCGAGTGTAATACAAAAGATGGATTTGTGTCAATCTTTTAGCTTTGGAAAATGTAAAAATATCGACAGGAAAGAAGAATGAATCATACTCCCTCCATTTCGTTTTAGTTGTCGTTTAAGGTTTTTTCACACAAATTAAGAAAGTATTAAATTTTCTGTTTTACCCTTTATTAATATATTTTATAAAAAAATTCATTGGCCAAAACATTAAAACAGTAGGGATAAAACTGGAATTTTCACCAAACATTTGCATTGAAAACCTAAAACGACAACTATTATGAAACAAAATTTAAATCCTAAAACGACAACTAAACTGAAACGGAGGGAGTATTTTTTTCTGCATTTATTATGTTGAGTGATGCATTTGTTTTTCGTAGTCGAAAGCTAAAATTGTGTGGTTTTCTGTTGTTATCAAAGGTTTGTAGAGAAAACTTTCTCCCTAAGTAAAAATAATCTAACGAGTAAGTCTAAGAGTTGATAGTTTTTCTAATTAGCTATTAACATGGTTTTATGTTATATATAATATCTAATAGAGTGGCGGAAGCGGATTAGAGTAAAAACAGAAAATGAGGAGAGAAATGGTTTCAAATCGAGATAGAAACGATTTCAACACGAGTTGAAGTCGTCAAAGCGAGGATGAAACTTAACTTTTATATATATATATATGATTAGATACAGGGGTATCTTTAGATTTAATTAGTGATAATCCTCTTCTCAAGGCTAAGACAAGACAAAACTCTTTAGATAATTTGGGTTACTTCTTTTTGGATTTTTTTAATAGATTTTTCAGGCTATAACTATAAAATTTATTTTGTGTGCTTTTACGTCTCATATGATTCAACTCTATTGGTTATGTGTTTCTACTCCAAGTTCAAGTATTGGTGAAATTCTTTATTTACTTTGATTTTTCTTCACTTTGAAATTTTATTTTAAAATTTCTTTTACTAAGTGATTAAATAGTCTATGTGTGCTTATAATCTAGGTGCTAAACGAGCAGTTATCTAACGCCTAACGTCTAAAACGTCTAATCGGGATCTAGACAACTTTAGACGGTTTAGACGTATATAACATAAAACAATAAAAATATCTATTTAGAAAAATATAAATATAAATCTTGAACAAAAATTAGACAAAATATTTATTTAATTCAAATCAAACAACATATGAATGTCTATAACCATGTATATGGAGGTAGAACTTATAAATTTAAAATTATATATGTGAAAAATATACGAATTCTATACGATTTTAGGCGGTCGAAGCGGTCTTTTAGACGTTGTCTAAGCTCCTAGGGCCTAGACGGGACCTAGGCGACCGTCTAGAACATTTTTTAGAATACTGACTGATAGGCCCGGCTCAAATATTGGCGAGATCCGGTGCTAGACCCGACTCAAAAAAATTAAGGGCCTTTAGATAAAAAAAAAAGTTTTGCCTATTATTATAACTAAACAAATATTTGTGGTTTTTAATTATAGAAATGTTATTTAATTTGGATTTTTTCATATTGTTTTTTAATAAAAGTTGGGATTTTTAAAGTATATTTCTTGAATTAGTGACTATTTTTTATAAGAAAATAGAGTGTTTTGTATAAAAAAAAAAAAAAAAAAATTTTGGACCCTTAGATTCTGTGCCCTAGCACTCCTAGCACATGTACTAAGCCGGACCTGCCGACTAATATGTACTTCTAAAAGATTTGATATATATATATATATATAATTTTATGTGAAAATAAATTACAAAATTATATATCTATATAAACACTCTTACATAATTTTTCTTTTTGGTATTTATTAATATTATGAGAAATAAATTATATGTATTGATGAATTACAAATTTTATCACAAATTTATATTTTCATAACCAGTACCAAAAAAAAATCTCTATTTTCATAACGATTAATATATATAATATTTTGATAAAATTATATAATAAATAAATAAATATTACTCCAGGCTAAATGTTTGTCTACACTGAGCCGTAGCTGGATAGAAGCAAGAGAAGCGGGAGCTGCGGCCCTCCGAGAAGTTATTAATATTTTCGGCCCTCAAATACCAATGTGTTTTGGTAGCCTAGTGGTATTATGTCATACACCACATATCTTAGGTCATGAGTTCGAATCACCTGAAGCGTGAGAGAAGGTTTTTTTTTGTTTTTTGTTTTTTTTTTTATGGTTAAACTTTTTTATAAGTATACACTTTTCTAAAGCGGCCCTTTTTTTTTTTTTCGCGGGCGGCCCTCATAATCGTTGCTACGGCTCTACACATATATTTTCTAACCCTAATTTAGAGCCGTACGTACATCAACAACCATTATCTTCTTCGTTCTATTCTTTCATTTTCTACGAACAACCAAAATTAGTAAAGACATTGAGAAAGAGAGAGATTGGTTGCACATGCAAACAAGAAGCCTTTCGTCACCATTCGTGGTTTAAGCGGCGGGTTGTCTTCATATACTGCCACGTGTCACCATTTCTGACTTCAAAGCAATCTTCTTTATCTCTCGTCCACCAATAACTACGTTTTACTTCTTCTTTTTGTTCTTTTCTTCGTCAAACAATTGAAACCATAAATATCTAGCACTACTATATATATAACTCGTATCTAGTAAAACTTCACATTTTTGGAAAGAAAAACTAAAGTAGTTTAACATATTTTTGTCTATGATTTGAAAAACCTATAGAGCATCAAATACAAAACTTTTAGGTTAAGATATAGAAGAGCAGTACATATATAGACGTACGCATACAAACTTCTAAACTTATAATCTCAAAATAAATGTTTTTTTTATGTGGTAAAACTCATTATATATATATTTATACAATTTGTTTCTTCCCGTTGACTACTTATATAACTACACGTAAACCCTTACGTGAGCTTTGTGCCTTTGCATTTGCCTCTACACTTATCTTAGCCTTGAGTTTTTGTCCAATTACAGGCAGCCACGACTATGTTTCGTATATCTTTTCTCTTCCCTTATGTCGTTTATTAGTTGCATTAAAAATAATATCGTAATATCATTGCTTTAATGCTTGTCTTCTTTGGTGTTTTTGTCAAGGCTTCTTCGTTATATATATATGGTGTATACATAAATATGTGAAATATATTTTATTTATTAAAAATATCGTATAAGAGCATGTGCAGTGGGAGGTTCTCTCAAAGTCTCTCAAAATATATTATTATAATATAAATAAATTAGTTTAATTGTATAATTAAATTTTAAGTAATAAACTTTTTAAAAAACCAATTGCATGTTGCCATGTGTGACATGAGTCTCTCAAAAGGTTCTCAAAAGTTCTCATATGAGAACCCATGTTCATGTCTCTCTCTTACTTTTTATTATTTTCATTTTTTATATTCTTGAGAACACTTGTGAGAACCTCCCACTGCACATGCTCTAAATATACTTGTGTCGGGAGAAACCAAACAAATTAGTGGTATTGGTATACTTTAGTATTTTCCTAAAGTAGCTAGAGAAGCTTTTTTTGTGTGGTTGTGGTAATAACTCGAAAGGTGATTACTAATAAGATAGTATTATAGTTTATAAGATGATGCTACCAACATAAAAAAAACTTGTAGGAGTACGAATGTTTCGAGATTAATACGAATGTCGCTATATTTAGCATGCCTGTGAGAGGATATAGTATAATTAATAGCTTCTTCGCATTCTATTAATAGACTTTATTTTAAGTCCACATGATTAGCTGAAATACATGTTTCCATTTTGTACAAACGTTTTTCAACAAAGAAAACATTTCAAACGCTATCATTTTTGCGCAGGCATCTTTGGATCTTTTTTTTTTTTTTTTTTCTTTCTTTCGATCTTCTTGCATGTGTGGCCATCAATCATCGTGGTTCAAGAATTAAATTGTTACTCCAAAACTTTGTAAATTACTTTATCATTAGGAGTACGTGTATTGAGAAACATATATAAGACACTATTTTTTTTCTTCTAAACCATCACTTGATTTTATTTACTATATATATATATATGAAAGTCTCTAACTCCGGCTACTAATAAGTTAATAACCACAAAAACTGTATGAATAAAAAAAAAGAATCGTATTTTTTTTAATTTTTTTAATGATTTAGAGGTTTTGGGCTTAGACCCGTACATTTTTTTAGACTAGAAATTAGAATATTTTATATGATCTTTTTCTAAGTAAGAAAGTGTCACTTGAACCGTCGATCTTTAGATTTTACTAGTTGAACTATTAATACTTGTTAGAATCTTGTTTCTTCGTATATGTATCTATGTTTGGTAGTTCCTACGATACTGACCATCCAAAAAGAAAAGTCAAAAAGATCCAAATTCAAATGTTATAGCAATATATAAGAGATTTATATAACGTGTTCAGATCTTCGATCTAAGAGATTATGAGTTTTAATTTTTTTTTTTAGAGATAAATGTGCCTTTTTAGAAGAACGAACTAAAAATTGAAAAATTAAAAACACAATACACAATCAAATTCTCCTAACACAACCAATACAAACTTAAGCCAAATCTCACAAGAGTTAACAAACTCCATCCGGTTTGTAATACATATTTAAGAGATTCACTACAATACTTAATCTAGTCATATATTTTCACTTTTTGGTGTTCATGTTTCGTTCGACACTTTTTTTTTTTTTTTATAAACCCTATCGGCTGATCCGGTCGGCCTCGGTAGGAATGCACCGAGGTGCTACATAGTGGACTTCTCCCGATCTAGGTAGAATTGGGCCACCACACTGCCTAATCCGAGTTTGGAATACCTTCTGACTAATGCCAGGGGGTAGTCAGGTCGCCTGCATTTCTGACTACCAGGTAAACCAATTGGGGCAAGGCCCAACTGACAAACTTCCCAAACAAATGTGTTTTTGTTTCCAGGGAGAATCGAACTCGGGTATGGGAGTTTCACCCTTCACCAAAGCTTCATCTGCCACTAGACCACAGAGGTTTGGACCATTCGACACTCTTGGCAGTAGCTTTGATAGAGTCTTTGGTTTCTTCGGATTTTCCAGTCACCGTGTCTTTGATCTTCTCAGTCGTGTCCTTCACTTAATCTCACGTTTCTTCTGTTGCATTCTTCACCTTATCCTTCAAATTTCCGGCAGCGTCTTCACTCCTTCCTCTGTCTTCTTCGCCACCTACACGTCCGGTCCATTTTTATTCAGTTGAAAACCGTTTTGTCAATATATTTGGTAGCACAAATGACATTTTTATTTTCTAATTTGACATATTATATTTTTTTATAAATCATATTAATATATAAAGAAAGTAATGACCTTTTCTTTTGCATTGCTGGCCTCATCAGAAACAGAATTCTCCATCCTCGTACTTGTCTTTGATTAAAATTGCAAGAACTTACGAATAACGTTAATTAATTAAAATGTGATAAAAGTAATCAGAAATAAATAAAGAAATAATAGTTAGTACGTGGAAGTGTTTTGTCGCGACGGGGAGAAGAACTCTAGGAGTTGCACCTGCGATGAGGGCATTGTTGCGAAGGAAAGCTGCAATAGATAAACTTGCCATTTTGGGATTCTCTTTTGTCGTCTTCTATCTAAAGTAATTAAGAATTGGGATTAGTTTGTTAAATTGTAGTTTTGGTAAATTTATACATTGATAAAAAAAAAAAAATGGAAACCGCGAAGGAGTGTGTGAGCCTGTGAGGGAGACACGTTAAGATTTTGGGGGAGACGTGGCGAGTTTGTCTCATTGTGAGGTTTTCTGTTATGAACAAATCCTTTTTTTTCTTTATTTCCATGGCTTCTCTAGTAGAATAATATATTTATGTGGATGCAAATAAAGCTACATTTTTCAAGTAATGATTTTTTTTTTTTTTTCTTAAAACAAATATCATCATTTACAACCAGGAGTTAGTCTCCTAGTGGTAAAGAGCCTCCAGCTGGGGATACCGCCACCTGGATTCGATTCCTGGTCACTGCGGAATTCACATGGCGGCTGCAGGCTTAGACACGACGCTAATCGGACCACTTCGGTGGGACCGGACACCTGGGTTATCAAAAAAAAAAATCTCATCATTTACGGACCATGGGAATGTCACATTAACTGACCACCATTAGAAGAACATATGTATCGTTCTTCAAATACATGTCTAAATAGGATTTAATAATAATTCTTCTATACATGTTTTGTTCTTTTTATCAACACAAATAAGATGTTACATAAAATGCTTATACTGCCCGAGTAGGTGGTGTAGTTGGCCATGATCTAGAAGAAGAAGATTATATGCCTTTGACCTTGGTCGTTATAATTTTGTTCCGACCATTTGGATTTTTGGGTTTTTATTTATAACTTCTAAATTTTCAACCTAAAGAAAACATTAATGTAAACAAATCAGGGTGGCTTTGATTTGGTGACGAAGTAAATAAGTTTCTCATGATTCAGAGGAGTAGCAACACAATTTTAATTGTCAAGTGCTGAAAATGGTGAACCAACATTTTTACATTTTTAGATTGTGTGAAACATTGTATATATGCTCGTTACTAAAATTTGACTCATACTTTGATATTTAACTGCTTACAAAGAATGTAAATTATGAATATTAAGCTAAGAGATACATACAAAAACAAAGTGGAAGATATTTGTTTTGGTGGACTCAAGAGATAATTTCTTGGATCAAACTGGACAAGATAAGTTTCTCTAAGTCAACTACAGCTTGATAAGTTTCATCAATCTGAAACTCACTTCTCCAACCCAAATCCCAAACTCCACTTGTCATCTCTGTCTTCTTACCCTTTAAATCCTTCTCCAACACTAAGTGAATGCTCTCTTTAACGAAACTGTTCTGTCCTGAAAACGTGTCTTTGTAACTTCTCAGAGACTCAAACCCATCACAAACTTCCATTAACACATCATCAATGTGCAAAGAGCTTCTTGTGTGACACGTTGGTTCTGCTAGAAGAAGGCTTTTGCGTCTGGCTACTTCTTTGGCAAAGCCTAGTGCTAGTCTTTGGTCTGAGATCACAATGTTATCTCTTTTTCTAAAGTTTGATTCTCGGCTTTGTTCGGTGTTTGTGTTGAAGTCGAAGAGATCCTCTGCGTAGCTGATGAAATCCGAGGAGCTAGATAGGAATGATTTAAGAGAGATTTGGGAAGTTTCTGGCTCATGAGAATGCTGAATTGTGGCAGCACGATATGAAACTTCTCCATTGTCACATTGGCCTTTACAAGAACAAAGTAGAGACTTGTCAAAAGAAACAAACTTTAAGAATATCCTGAGAGTTGAGAACTGTAGTAATAATAACCTTGATTGTGAAACTCTGAAGAAGTAGTGGTTTCCTCTGTAGAAAGTTGGTTAAGTGATCCAAGCGTGTCCTGTGAAGAGGAATGATTCTCTGAACCGAGGTTGTTGTCTTGTTGACGGAGTTTCTTCTTGGCCTAAGTGAGAAACAGTGTTAATGAAAGTATGTAAAATTAGAAATGAAATTTTATGCATTGAGGCAGTGAGAAAGATTGCTTACATTTGGTCTACTAGCCTCACCGGACTTCTTTTCCCGGCTACCACTACTAGAGCTTGAGCTCAACCTGCTGGAACGTCGACTCTTGTTTCTTGATACGTCTGAAGAATTGTTCGATTTCTTTTGAGTAGCAGGATTGCTAGGTGGTTTAAGAGCTCGGTCATGAGGTCTATGTCTGTCTTTACCTTCAGCAATATCCTCCTTCTTGACAACAAGTTTTTTGTTGGTTTTGTTGGTTTCCAACGGTTTTCGATCTCTTGTTAGAGCTTTGCCATTGCTTGGAGACATTAACTTGATCACCTTACCTTCATTCTCTTCTACTTTCGACAACATTTCTTTCGGTTCTTTGTCTTTCTTGGTCATACTTAATGGTAATTTCATTTTGTTGCTTCTATTGGCTTGATGATCTTTTCTCTGGTTAATCATTCTTGGATGAACCTCCCCTTGCATTCTCGGTTTCTTAGGTACAACCGGTCGTTTGCTTCCCGGCTTTTCTTCCATCTCGGGTTGTACAACACGCATAGGTCTGATGAGTACTATAGTCGAGGGATTCTCACTTGGAATCTCTTCAGGCAAAGATTGTAACACAGCTTCTCTTGTAGAGTTGCATCTCACAATTTCAGGAATCTCCTTCCTCTGAGTTTTCTTCACCTTCTCTTGTCTTTCTGATGACAGCTTTAAAACATCCGCCTTATCGATATGATTCACCGTGCTTTTGCTTGGTTCTTGAGTTGATACATCCAAACCCATAAGCCTAGCAATCAAACTTGGAGCTCTCCGTGGAATATCAGACGAAGCAGAGGACTTTGTAGAGCCAGAAACCATAGAAGATTGGCTCGAGCTAGTTGACGACGATGCAGCTCCAGAAGAAGAAGCAAAATCACTTCTAACAACTCGAGTCTTAGTCCCTGTAGTAGTTGTTTGTGAAACAAGATTCTGCCTAAGAAAACTCTCTCTAATCACTTTCCTTAACTCTTCATAACAATCCTTAGATGCTACATTCTCTTGAACCATCATCCGTTTCTCAACCCGCTCTCCGAATCTATCAGACATCGATCTCTGAAACCGCAAATCGCTTCTTCCGTCTTTACAAATCCTCGGTTTCCGCTTACTATCATCTTCTTGAATACTACTTAACATAGCTAAAGACTCTTCCAAATCAAGTGCTCCTCTTAACAAATCTTTCGCTATATCCTCAGGCCTCGACACCGCCTCAAAGCTAAAACCTTTAGTCCATGACTCAATCGCAACATTCAGTTTCTGAATCCCTTTAGATACTCTCAAAAGCTGCAACGAAGAAGGAGGAACATCCTCTGTACTACTCTTCCTAAGCGCCACCGCCATTTCGGACCGCTCTTTCGCTTTCGAAAGATGTTCTTCACATCTCTGTTTAGTACTACTACTACGACTCTTACTCTGTTTCTTAATAGCTCCACATTCCACAACATCTCTTGGATCATCACACATTATGAATGATCTATAAACTCCTGATCTCAATTTTCCTTCAGGCATTGTATCTCTCTCTGCAACAAAAAGGTCAAACTTCAAAAACAGATCAAACCCTAGTTCTGAATTTCGATCTAAGAGAATTTAGTACAACACAAACAAAAATAAGATTTTTTATAATTTCTCATAAAATCAGAACTAAAGTGAAACATTTAAACAC
Organism: Arabidopsis thaliana x Arabidopsis arenosa; assembly: GCA_019202795.1. NCBI lineage: Eukaryota > Viridiplantae > Streptophyta > Magnoliopsida > Brassicales > Brassicaceae > Arabidopsis > Arabidopsis thaliana x Arabidopsis arenosa. The sequence goes on along the minus strand of CM032920.1, from coordinate 10,975,623 downwards.
AAAATCCCAAGAAGAAAAAAAACTGAAAAACTAACCAAAAAATTGAAGCTTTTTTTTTGTTCTTCAGTTCCTCTTTCCTCTGTACCAAAATCTTTTCAAAAAATTATCATAAAATCCAGATAAAGTCTGTGAATTTACTAAGGAAATGTAAGACCCAGATGAGAAAAACTCAAAAGAAGAAGATTTCAATCAAAACCAACGAAGAGTCATCGCCTGCAAGTAACAAGAAGAGAGAGAAATGAAACGAGTCAAAGTTAAAGATCCAAGCTTTATGACTTCGTCGAGGTTTTGTGAGATTCTTACACAGATAAGATCTTCTGGGGACAAGCTGATTCAATTGTCTTAATGAAATTGAAATCTAAAGAGACATTGAATAATCTTTTTTTTTTTTCACTATAGGAAGAGATAGGGAAGATGAAGAGAAGGTACACGTCATCAGAAGAACGGTGTTTTTAAGTTTTCGAAAAAGGACAAAACTACTTCCGTTATTCTATAACTAATCAAGTTTTAGCTTTATTCGGTTCTGTTTATTTGTAATTTAATCATGTAATTTAACTACATAATCTTTTCATATTTTTACCAAAATATGTTTATTTCTATTTGCTGGCGAGAGATCAAAATGTGAGTAATAAAATTATTAAAATGAAGAGAATATTCTCTCTTTTTTTTATAAATAAAATAGAAATATATTTGTGAGAATAAAATCGTGTTGGTTTATTTATTTAACAGCTGCAAAACGGCCGGTAATTAAGAATAGAAAGATCAGATTGATTCATCCGTGGAATGTAAATAAATTTGAACTAAATTTTAATTTAATTAGTAGTTGAAATGAAATGCCAATATTTTTAAGTGATGAGTTGTGATTTAGCAAATACATACTCCCTCCGTTTCGTTTTACTTGTCGTTTTAGAGTTAAAATTTTGTTTGATATTACTTGTCGTTTTATATTTATAATGCAAATTTATGACAGATTTTCCAGTTTTAACCCTACTTTTTAAGCTTATTAATTACATATATCAAACAAAATAGTATATTAATTAGGGGTAAAACAATAACTTTAATCGTTTTCTTAATTTGTGTGAAATAATCTAGAACGACAAGTAATATGAAACGGAGGGAGTAGTATATAAGATACAGATTATAAATCCAGCACCATGACAAATTTAATTTTACAAGGGTTTCCACAAATTACAATTTTAATGTGTTGTAACTTGTAATCAATCATGTAGAATAAATCCAAGAAATGCAATCAACAAATGACATTAATGTTCCTATTTTTGGAGAATTCCATTCCAATGACACTTTTCGTCTGGTTTCTCCACATTTAGTTAGCATTTATTGAAGAATGTCACCACTATTTATCATTTATTATCCCATCAAGAATTATTTTATATGGGTCATTATAGTTAATTCGATTCTTATTGACTAGAGGTTTCACACCAGAATTTATATTCACTTGAAAATCTTCGATGCTTTATTATAAGCTTCAGGACTAAGATATTTTCCATCTCAAACTATATCAAGTCAATTTTCATGAAATTGGCATTGCATTTCCAAAACCATAATAAACTTTTAGTGGGACGATATATTTGACCATAATAAATCGTTAGAATTAAATAAAGTTGGGACTTTCTAAATTTAAAAGAAAGGAAATGGAATGAATGTAATTTTTAAATTGAACACATTTATTAGGGCTTACAAAAGTCGGAAATATCTTCAGAACATGCACCGAATATGACTTGTGACAAAAATTGACAAAAACATTTAAAATTTGAAAATGTTAAAATTATCACAAGACTAGTCTGTTTTTTTTTTTAATATAACTCAAATGATTGTAAAAGCTTTTTAGGTCCAAAAATATTAATCTTAAGATCCGGGAAAACCATGTTAGACTATCTCCAATGTATTTTCCTATTTTTAGCTCTATTATAGAAATAGAGGTAAGTTTTCTCTATTTTTATTCTAATGTGTTTCTCTATTTTTTCCTCTAAAAAGTTTAACTCTATTTATAGGGGAAAAAATAGAGATTCTCTATTCTCACCTCTATATATAGAGAAAAAAATAGAGATCTCTATTTTAGAGGTGAGAATAGAGGTGGGTTGGAGTAAATATGCCTTTAAAATAGAGTTTAGAGGCAAATATAGAGGTGGGTTGGAGATGCTTAGAATTCATATTCTTATGACCATTACTATTCATATACAGGTGACTGAAACTTTTCTTTCCTTTACTACTGGATCAAAGCGACTTGGTTAAGACTAGTTTGTTATTTTAATAATAAGAAAAAAACATTTAAAGAATTCTGTATAAATTATGAGAGATGCGTAAGAAAAAGTCATGTACTCCGAATTTTACAAATTGTTTGTATTTGCAACATCCAAAAGATCAGTTTAAAATTTGAAAGAAAAAAAAAGAAAAAATTTGAAAGAAATAAAAAAGAGAGAAGTGCTAATTTAATAATTTATTAATATAGTCACATGGTTCTTGCAAATAATGACCGCCTTTGTGGCCTGCAATAAATGCCTAAATTCCTCTTTGCTTACTTCGGGTGCAAGTGTGAAATCATTGAAATTTTTTCTTTCATTTTCATATATATAGAAAGTAAATAAAGACCATTCATGTGCAGTGTTGGCTTGAAAAACAATTCGGCTCTTCATAGACGGATAGACCTTAGGCCATGGAGTACTCATATCATATACTATATGCTCTTTTAGTCTTTTTGGTCTACCAAACTCAATACCAAATATTTGAAGCTCAGGCCATTGGATTTTTGGTAATACGAAGCGTCTCTTATGGTTCTCAACCATACACATTATACGTTTTTGATAACATTGTGCTCAATGAGTTCATACATTTTAACATTGTTTTTTTGAACTTTGGTTCTGTCTCCCCAAGTCTACAATTAACTTTCTTATTAACACCTTGGAAAATTTTTATCAACCATTCAATCGTCACTTTACTTTCTTCATTAGCTCAAGTATATTTGAAAATAAGTCTTACCAATTATATTCATTCTTACTTCCAAAACATATATAGCACATCTCCAAAGCCATACTTGCATCCCTTTTCAACCTCTCTTGATTAGTTCATCTACTTGCTTCTCAAGTAAGTGACATTCCTCTCCCTTAATCATTTTTTTTTTTGATAAACCCTATCGGCTGATCCGGTTGGCCTCGGTAGGAACGCACCGAAGTGCTACAGAGTGGACTTCTCCCGATCCAGGTAGAATTGGGCCACCACACTGTCTGATCCGAGTTTGGAATACCTTCCGACTAATGCTAGGGGGTAGTCAGGCCGCCTGCATTTCTGACTACCAGGTAAACCAATTGGGTCAATGCCCAACTGACAGACTTCCCAAACAAATGTGTTTTTGTTTCCAGGGAGAATCGAACTCGGGTCTGGGGAGTTTCACCCTTCACCAAAGCTTCCTCTGCCACTAGACCACAGAGGCTTGGACATAAAAATTAAGAATTAAGATTCATTTACAATCGCTCTTTTCTTATGTTACTTCTTGTTTACCAACATTTATTCTTTTTTTGACGTCTGAAATTTTATTATTTATTGCAAATTATGAGAACTTTTACATAGACGATTCTACAACGGACAATTCTTTCCGACCCTTATTAGATCCACGCCTACGACGCTTCCTTCTTCGTGTTCTTGATGGTTACCTTCAATGATCCTCGACCTGACGACATGTCCCTCTTTGCGTAGAATCTTGGCGAACGGCTATAATTGTACATCGCTGGATATTTCCAGCACACTTGTCTCCATTAATCTGCAAATTTGTTAATAAATCGCAGTATTTGGGACTCGAACCCCAGACCTCTTGGTGTAGAAGCAGAATTAATTAACCATGAGTCAACCAATGGGCCAAGAGAGCTTCCACGTACCAACATTTATTCTTCTGATCAATAATTTTTTTTCTTTTCTTAAACATACCACCTTTATATTAATACTTGTAAACCATTACAAAGTTTCTCCCTTTCCACGACTGGCATTAACTAATGTGGGATACAGTATTTTAACAAAGCATATATAGTAATTAATAGACAAAAAAAGAAACTCTCTTTGCTATACAATCGCCACATTGGTTTGCTTACCTTCCTTTAAATATGAACCTAGACTTTAAGTGTCTCTGTTTTGTGCCTAAAATATCACTTGTATAGCTCATTAGATGCAGCTAAGCACGAGGTTCTTGTAAAGCTAGCTTGAACACTTTTGAATTAGTTTAACACCACTTCCGAGAAATATAGATTGTTCTAACAATTCATTGTCTTTATAAGGGCTTCCGCTTCTGCATCAAGAGTAGATTGGAGAGTTCGGTATATATGCCTAGGCTTTATAACACTTCACATTGCCTATTTCATCTCTAAGTACCCACCCCACACCACTGTGATCTACATTCTTAGCACAAGATGTATTAGCATTGCATTTACAAGTACATGCGGCTGGAGGAATCCACTTTATTAGTCTGTCCCCAAGCTTGGGATGGAAAAAAAAATTTCCTTCATTTTTGTCAAACCATTCTTTTGATTTCACCAAAGATCAATATTCCAAAATCTCCCAAGGCTCTACATGAATATTTGAAAAGATATTTGAGTTTCCAAATCCCCCAATCAATCTAGAAAAAATCTACATTCTCCACTATTAAACCATCAGCCAAGTTATCATAGATATAAAAAAAACACAACAACACTGGCGTCATCCTGATAGGAGGGTCTAAAGCGCAACTACCCCGAACCCTGGTGCCTCCTCCTAAACGTTAACTGGCAATCTGGCATTGTTGAATATCCAGGCAATGCTACGAAAAACTTTGTAAGTCTCTTAGTCAAACATAAAATAACATCGGACACAATTGGCGGGTGCATAATTGTTCCGTACCCAGCAATATACGTCCACTGAATGATGATTAAACCCCAACTATTTTTTGGTGGGTATGTATTCGAAGATGAATCCGGCGCGAAGAAAGGCATCATAGGTTGCCTTTGTGATGGCCCAGCTCAAATTTTGACAGGACTCAGAGCTAGAAAAAAAATTGGCCCTAATATTAATACATATTTTAAATATAAAAAATTTGGTATCTAATTGTGAGGGTTAATTGTGAGGGTATCTAAAATAAACTTGTAAAAATTCTTCTTTTTCTATATATAAGAACCGTGAGAGTTAGAAACCCTAATTTGTTATCTTGGAAAACAATGACGATCATCTCTGATCTTCCTTGGGATTTGGTAGAGGAAATACTCTCTAAGACTTCGATAACTTCTCTCAGAGCGATTGGGTCCACTTGTAAACGATGGAACACTCTATCCAAAGATGAAAGCTTCAGAAAGAATCATTGTGGTAAAGCATCGAAGGAGTTTCTGTTGAACATGACTTGTCATTATGATTATGAATCTGATCAGATTTCGCCAACGAGATTCAATCTCCAAAACATCAAAGATTTGCCATCATCTCTAAAGAAGATAGGTAATAATGATATGCTTTGCCCATTCACGATATTTAATGTCTATCAGTGCGACGGCTTATTGTTATTAGTCACTACGGATAACTTGAGAGTAGTGGTATGGAACCCGTATCTGGCGCAAACCAGATGGATTGAAACCCAAAATAAACGCCTTGTAACAGATTTGTATGCTATAGGATATGATAACAAGAACAACCACAAAGTCATGTGGTTTTCTTCTATGTTGTTTGTAAAGCACAAAATCTATGATTTTAAATCTAATTCATGGAGGGTTCTTGATATCACTTGTGACTGTTCTTTTAGAAGAGGCGCGTCCTTGAAGGGAAATACTTACTTTGTTGCAAAGAATGAGAAAGAAATAATCTGTTTTGATTTTACAACGGAAAGGTTTGGACCTTGTATGAATCTGCCCTTTGATTTTGATGGTACGGATGTGACTTTATCTTGTGTTAGAGAAGAGCAACTTGCGGTATTTGTTCATAGCTGCTGGACAGGTACATATAGTATGGAGATATGGATTACAACTAAGATTGAGCCCAATGCAGTGTCGTGGAGCAAATTCCTTGAAGTTGAAGTTCAAGATGTGTATGGTTCTTTTCTATCCCAGTTTGAAGTTTACAGTTTTTTCATTGACAAGGAGAAGAAAGTAGCAGTGGTTAGTGGTGGAGACTGTGACAGTTTTGGCTACCACACATCTATAGTGGTGGGAAAGGATGGGTGCATCGAAAAAACGGATCTCGGAGATGTGTTATCGTATGTCCCAAGTTCGGTGCAGATCCTGTAATTAAGGTTTAGTGCCTTGTTTTGTTTCTTGCATCATCTCTTTTTTATTCATTTGTTATTGTTTTTATTAACAAGCATGTTGATTCCAATTAGTTAAATAGACAACATATTTTGCGGTTTTGAAACTACGCTTGATCATTGTGGAATGACTCTTACTTAGGTAGAAGATACATATAAATTTGATATCTATATCAAGATACACTGTTACGTTGCTTGTGATACTAGCTTCTGTAAAATGGGAGGGAATGATCTGGTGCTGGAATCAGTCCATGTAATTAGAGTATCCAAGGTGATGATCCGCGAAGAGTGAGGCTGAGCCGTGTGTGTAGAGTTCCTTATCATGAAAATCTAACCAATGATTCAAAAACACCACATTTCACTCACGAGGTCGATTGGAACGCTAAAACACTATTGCACACGTATAATTCATCTATGGACGAGGAGTTGAAGCAAAAAGAAGATGGTATAGTTTTCTAATTCTCATCTATCGCAGCAATTATCGATATGGCGACCAATTCAGACGCTAACCAAAGGTAACTTCAAAAGCGAAATAAACCAAGACTTTATAAAAAGCGAAGATAGCATGGTCGGATGTGTGTAGGCCGAAGAAAGAAGGAGGTCTAGGTCTGCAGTCGCTTGAGATAGCAAATAAAACAAGTTGTCTTAAGCTAGTATGGAGGATAGTGTCAGGTTCGGATTCACTTTGGGTTTCTTGGATATCAAGTATGCTTCTTAAACAGAAATCTTTCTGGACAATAAAGGAAGATACAAGTATGGGATCATGAATGTGGAGAAAGCTCTTGAAATATAGAGCTATAGCGAAACAGTCCCATAAGGTTGAAGTGCATAATGGGCTAACTTGTTCTTTCTGGTCTGACAGTTGGTCGAACATGGGACGCTTGTATGATGTTACAGGCGAAGCAAAAAGAATTCATCGTAGGAGGCGGTTGTTACCGGACAGAGGAGCTGCGGAAAATAGACCAACTATTGAGTTCTTTGCAACTTCGGGGTGGGGATGATACCTCACTAAGGCCACTCGGACTTTGATTAGAACAGAACAGCCGCTAAAGGATTGGTACTCATTGACAAGACTATTAGAAACCGTTTCAGCTCCATTTGGAACAAGGGCGATCACGGTCTCAGCCAATGGTTTGAGCATCGTCCCCCATAGCTCTCACCATAACAGAGCTTTTTTGAATGACTCTGCTCCTTTTTCAAAAAATTTTGTTTCAGCATTACTGTAACATTTATTGTAAAACAGTTTTTGGGTTTGAATAAATTTAACATTCAATTCAAAAATTTTATTTTAGCTTGGTGATAATTTTTCCATTTTTGGTCTTGAATAGCTATTTTTAATTAATTTGTCTTTCTCTTCCATCTATAGCCATTTCTTATATGTATCTCTAAATTATGTCATAAACATCCAATTTATCACTCCATCTAAATCGAAAAATCTACCCTTGGGTCATTGACATATTGGAACCGAGAAAATTATTGATTTATGAATATCTAAAGTGACCAAATTTTTTTGTTTTCTTCTATTAAGGTTGAGAAAATCGAGCAAACAACGTCAAAGTACTGTGAACTTATTCAAGTAGCTGAAGAAGCAATTGTAGCAAAACCTGTCTTGGCAACAAATTTTGTTCCTGATTTAATCATTTTGCTATTTATACTTGAGTTTATAAATCAGATTCTCACTGAGTAGAAAACAACACTGGTTTTGATTGTATCGAGCATTTCTGATGAATGTATTATAAAAACACTTTTACTGATTGGATCAATTTCATCACACAAAATTAGAGTTAGAGATATATTATTACAGGAAATCGAAAGGTAACAATAATGCAGTAACTAAAGTAGACCAAACAACAAACCAGATTCATGTCAAAATGCTAAGTAGATACGATTATAATGATCTGAAACAATATATGGAACAAGTTACTAATAGAGAAGAACCCTAATTTTCTTAATCAAACTCTTCCAAGAAGTTACTAGACAAAAAATCTCCAGGATCGCCTGAAATTAGATCGCTGTTCGTGTTGATCAACCAAGTTATATAGTCTCAACAGACAAAAGAAACTTAGCAGAGACAGAGAGCAAGGGAAGAGCTACTCTGTTCCATGGCAAAGCAAAGGATTCCACAGCACCTAAACGACCAAAGACTAATGTTGTCGCCTTCTTTCAATCCGTTAGCCTCAACGACATCGTTCCACCCACAAATCAAATTGTAGTTCCAGCTTCCTTTACCTGATTCCTTCTTCATCTCCCATCTCTTCAACATCACACCCCACTTCTCGGACCGTTGATCCACGAGAATCGCTCCCACTCCAATCTTCTTATCGTTGTTGATGTCTTTGTCTATGATTCTGGACTCCACAGACGTCAAGAAATCGTTTCGGAGTAAGTTGTTGAAAGGCATTGAGAGACGGTTCTGTGTTGGGTTCACATCAGTCACGAACAGAGTCTTCTCAAAGATCAGTTTAGCGTCTTTGGCTTCTTTCATGTCTCTCATGACCTTGACAAGCCACTCAGGTGTCTCTCTCGCCGTTTGTGAAAAAGGGGCAACTTTTGCTTTCTTGACTCCACCAGTACGCTTCCTCTGTTCCACAGCACGTCTCTTGCGGCTTGTGTTCTTCGTTAGGCACAAAGACAGAGAACATGGGAAATTAGGGTTTAGTGGGTCCTTTGTCTCCGTCTTCTCGGACTCAGCCATCTTGTAATCAAAGAGTACGAGTGAAGAACAAGGTTCAGAACTAGGTCTTTGTAGGGTTTTCAACTCGGAATCAGCGGGGATGAAACATGAAGAAGATAGCAACTGAAGATGGTTTTGTTCTGTCTCAGAATCAGTAGGGAACTGGTTAAGATCGATAAGCGATGAAGAAGTAGAAGTAGAAACCCGATTAAGCTTTTGTTGTCTCTTCACTAAAGACGATCTTGTTTTTCTCGGGAAGAAATAAAAGATTCTCTTTTGGCTTTCTTCTTCTTCTTCTTCAGACACAGTCTTGCAACAACGTTGTTCTTCTTCATATAACATAACCGCCGCATCAACCAGTACACAGAAATTCGACCACAGGTCCTTCCCTGAAGCCGTGAGATGATCAAAATCGTGATACAGACTAGTCATTGTGAATTTGTGATAGAACCGAAAACTCAAGTTTTTCTTAGAGAAAGAACGTGAGGCACAAGGAAATTCGAGAGACAGAGAAACTGAGAGAAAGTGAGAATGAGAGAGCCTCTGTTGCCTTAAATAATACTTACGCTTTCTGCTTAGTGCTTACATTTTTAGGGTTTCCTTTTTTCTTTGAGTTTAGTAGTTTAATTACTGTGATTAGTAACTAATTATAGCCGTTGTCTTATTTCCTTTTCGTTAATAGTTATCCTTATAATTACGATTTAGTCCCTATCAGTCTGGGTATTTCCTTTTTCCACGAGTGAGAACTGAGAAGAACTGATATTTGCCATTTTTCTTCAGGTTTGTTTTGTTGAAATAATATTCTATGAGATTTTCATTTATTATCTTTAAATATTATTAAGTTTCTTGTTGTATGCCGTGCAATATATTATCCAAACTAGCTTAAGGATTTATATCTCAAGGAGCATCAATCTACCGTAGTGTAGATTTATTGTTTTCTCGTACTCTGTTTTTAGTCTATTTGGTTGTTTTAAAGCTATGTTTCTTGTGTTTTTGTTTGGTTTTTTCTCTTTTTTTTTTTAATTAGTAAAGATGAAAAAGAAATATTTTTAAAAAGTAAAATAACAAAACAACGGATTCTTCCGCCACCAGGGTTCGAGGCACGGCCACTGGCAGGTTTACATAGGGGAATTGCCAGCCTCGTGGGATTAGTCTTTGGGCCTAGGAAGCCTTTGAGAGACCCGCGGTTATTCAAAAAAAAAAAAAAAAACAACGGATTCTTCACTATACACTATGATGAGTTATCATATTTATCTCAAAAATTAATCTTCCATATCATTTAAGACACTACTAATAATCTGTATAATAAAAACAATCTTAATAAATTTCTTCAATCACTTCAACTGTCGTATCTTTTGGTTGTAACTCTTCAAAATATATTTTATTTAATTTTTAATTAACAAAATATTAAATAAATTTTTGAAATTTGATTTATACTTGACGCTCTTGCATCATCTCTTTTAATTCATTAATTATTATTTTTGAACAAGCTAGCCTTGTCAATTGTTTCTATTTAGTTAACAAGATACAAATATGTTTTGCTGATTTACATTCATTTACGTATCTTCTTCTTTTCTCTCATGTTGTTTGTCTGGTTTAGAATCTTCTTTCTTTGGTACAATTTTTTTTTTTTTAATATGAATGTAAATATCATTACGAATGAAAGCTTTCGGTTTTACGAAAAGCTTAACTATCTTTACTTGTATCCTTGCCAAATAAGAAATAAGGAGTCACTTAGGTCTTGATTAGAAGGAACTACTTGAATTTACTCCCTCTGAATGCGAAATTCCGTTAGGTTACTGAATTTCTTCCTAGTCCTTCTCGGTGTCATGAGTGTGGCAGATTTGCCTGTCAATTCTCTTGAAGACGAATGCCGCATGTGAAGCCTATTATTCCATTCCCAATTCAGACGCTAACCAAAGGCAATTTCAAAGCGAAATAAATGAAACCAAATCTCAAGACATACTTTTGAGGATAACTAAATACTCTATTTGATGAGTGGTAGAATCTGTTGTGGAGTTTAGTGTCTATTCCGTGCTTCGTGGAACATCACTTTTACCACAAACCATCAATTTATTTTTAACACACAAAGAGAAGATAACAAATCCTAAATAAAGCTAACTTCCTAAATTTTGATTTTACTATTTTCATATTTGAAATGCTTCTAATCCTTAAAATCCAAGACAAACGATTTGTTCTTAAGAATTTTGTTTCGTTTTCCAAATAAAAGAGTCTTTTAGTTTTTTTTGTTTTTTCTGTTTTTTTATGCTTTTAACAAAAATCTTAGAGTTGTATCATCTTTAGATCAACTGGATTTTAAAGGAATAAAGGGGTTTAACTTGCGGGGCAAGAAAACAAGCGAACGTTGTCGTACCATGGTTGCAGCGTTGGAACGAAGACTAAGCGCTTCCAAATCATTCAACTTTAAAAGTATGTTTGATTCATCTTCGACGAAACAACAACAATCTCAAACCATTGTCGTGGAGAACGGAGATTCTCATATTGTCGAATCCAACACGCCTGAAAGCCAAAACTCCGACAGCTTCGCAGAAAGCCCCGTAGAGAGCAGCCTTCCAATGATTTCACCTCTTACTCGGCCAGGAAAAAGATCCGACAGACAACAAGCAGGTGTGAAACATTTTTCCTTGTCCAATAAGTTGTTTCCATTATAAATAAAAACCCTAATAATCACATAAAGTATTACAGATATGGAGATGATGAAAGACAGGTTCGCGAAATTACTTCTTGGAGAAGATATGTCCGGTGGCGGAAAAGGTGTATCTTCTGCTCTGGCCCTTTCCAATGCCATCACAAATCTTGCTGGTAATCTTCTTTTTATACTTTTCAATTTTCTTCTTTCACAAGAAATTATGAGGGTTTTTGTTTCTAAATAATGAGTTGGTGGTACGATGATTTGCAGCGTCTATATTCGGGGAACAAACAAAGCTACAACCGATGCCGCAAGATAGACAAGCGAGGTGGAAGAAAGAGATCGATTGGTTATTGTCTGTGACCGATCACATTGTCGAGTTTGTTCCTTCTCAACAAACGAGCAAAGAAGGAGTTTGCACTGAGGTTCGAGTTTCGCAAAGAAAAAATATATCATTTTAGACCTCTTTTGGATAAATTATAAAGTTTAGTGAGTTTTTTTTTTGTAGATTATGGTGACAAGACAAAGAGGTGATCTTCTTATGAACATTCCAGCTCTTCGAAAACTCGATGCCATGCTCATTGTAAGTGTCTCCATTGGATCTGTATTGAATCGGGCTTTATATCTAGCGTTTGATGAATTAATGGTGATGATAACATGTTCAGGATACATTGGACAATTTCAGAGGACACAACGAGTTTTGGTATGTCTCTAGAGATTCAGAAGAAGGGCAGCAAGCGAGGAATGATCGGACAAACGACAAATGGTGGCTACCACCGGTTAAAGTTCCTCCGGGTGGTTTATCTGAGCCAGCTCGGAGAATGCTTTACTTCCAAAAAGATTCAGTCACACAGGTTCAAAAAGCTGCAATGGCTATCAATGCTCAAGTCCTCTCAGAAATGGCAATACCTGAGAGCTACATCGACTCTCTCCCTAAGGTAAATCAATCAATCATTCACATTTTATTTTATTTCTAACTTTGTTATTATATATATGGCTCTTAAGCTTTGCTTTTTTGTTGACAGAACGGAAGAGCCAGCCTCGGGGATTCGATCTACAAGAGCATAACAGAGGAGTGGTTTGATCCAGAGCAGTTCTTATCGATGTTGGACTTGTCGACAGAGCACAAAGTGTTGGATTTGAAGAACAGGATTGAGGCATCTGTGGTGATTTGGAAGAGGAAGCTTCACACAAAGGACACCAAATCTTCTTGGGGCTCAGCAGTTAGCTTGGAGAAGAGAGAATTGTTCGAAGAGAGAGCAGAAACAATCTTGGTCTTGCTTAAACAAAAATTTCCCGGTCTTCCTCAATCTTCCCTTGACATCTCCAAGATTCAGTTTAACAAGGTAAATGCCAAAAAATGATAAAATTTCAGTCCAATTATGAACTATGATATTAAGCTCTCATATATTGTAGACGCGCGCCTTGAATGGCAAGAAACAACTCATGATTTTTTTCGGTTATAAGAAAACTGAACTTTTATCAATGGATACAGGACGTTGGGCAAGCGGTGTTGGAAAGTTACTCTAGGATACTTGAGAGCTTGGCTTACACAGTAATGTCAAGAATAGAAGATGTTCTTTACACAGATTCATTGGCACTAAAGCAAACTTTATTGGCTGAAGAAACATCAGATGGTGGGAGAACAACAGAGACGGATTCCGAGTCAGCGGGATCTTCTAACTCGGGAGAAGAAACCGAGAAGCTTGACCCACACTACTCAAAGACCTTGTTGGATTTTATGGGTTGGAACGATAATAGTTCCAAAGGCGGCGATAAACCTACTAAATCTCCAAACATTACGCCGAAAAAGCTCTCCTACTTGGAGAAGTTAGAGAATTTGAACGGTTTTAGAAGTCCCAAAGATAGACATTAACCATGAATATCCTTGTGAGATACTTTTATAGAGAGAACATGAGAGTGTAGATAGGGAAAAGGAATGAAAGCAAAGTAGCAAATGAATTAATCACACCCCCTTCCTTCCGTCATTCTTCCTCGGATAGAGAAGTCTTTAGCTTAAGGGGTTTTAACTCTTAACAAGAAGATAACTATCTCAAATGTACATGTTGTGTTGTTCCATAATCTTTATATGTTCTCTTTGTTTTTTTCTTGACTTCCAAAATAGTGGATATTTAATACCTTTAACTATGTGTGTATCAATCATGCACATACATGGCAAACATATGCGTGTGGTCTAAAGGTGCACTTGGAATATATCAAACATATCTAAAAACATTACAAAAAAATTGACGACTTAAAGGATGTTATTCAATCTTGAATTTAAAGTTAATTCTCTACCTTTTACAATCTTCAAGATTTAAAAATTTCATATTATTATGTTTAAAACTTCATGTGTGTGGTGGAGTTATTTGCAGTATACTTTAAATTTTCTTTCTAATAATTTATTTATGAAATTCTTTTGAAATTTATTTTAAATGATTAAGGTATAAAAATATATTTAAAAGCTATATAGTTTTGAATAACATTATATTTTTAATTAAATATTCGAAATCTTAATTGGATAACCCCAAATTATAAAATCTCGTTAAACATGATTTAATTTACAAATATAGATCAAATAACTCAAGATTTTAAGACATAATTTAAAACCATAAATTGAATAACATCAAATTGTGGTTGGGTTTCCATTCTACTAAAATTCATGGTTTTATAACACCTCCTTGGATACATTTACAACAAAGAGACAAACACTCACAAGATAAGACATAATTATATTTATATATACTGATGAATTATCGGGATAAAAAAGTTCATTATATATCCATGCTTCAAATTGGAACAATTGCTTATTTTTTACAAGTGAGAGAATTTATGTATTGGAATGTCATTTAAATGTGTTCATTTGAAGTTTGATACATTTAAATTAAGCATTTTGAAAAATATAGTAGATAACTATAGTGTTTGAGGATGTCTTTCATATTCGAACTTTGTAACTATATATTAACATAATATCATTATCTTGATATATACAGTTCATGTAAAGTGCTTTCAAGTAAAAAAATTAAGATAATGCTTAATTAATCTCAAGTACTAACCTACGAATGAAGTTGCTCTAAGTATCCAAAATATAGTTTGATTAAGCGGTAAGTCTTGTAAAATGGTTTTACACAGCTTTATATGTGACTCACATTGAAAAAATTATGTTGGCAGAGAAAAAAAAAGTTCATTTGAAAAAAAAAATTGGCGATAATATTTAGTGATGATTATCACGGTTAACATATTTCATATGAGCTGAATGGCGATAACGAAACAAACAACACTACATGTCACATTGATAGCGAAACAAATTTCTTGAGGTGTATTAATATGTGACAAATTAACGAGGTATAGTTTTAAGTTTACATACTTTATAAGAGACCCTAAAGCATTTACCTCTATTCACATACCTCTTTTCATTGCCCTTTTGTGACATCTTTTTTCCAGAAAATATCGCTGTAATAAGCGAAAAGAAGACTATTGCTGCAACAGTTATTTTCGGGACAATCCTCTTGTATACCCAAAGGTTTAAAATCTGCGATGAGCAATTGTCATGATGGATCCACCGATAAGATTCATATATCTATCTAAGAGTGAAACTAGTTTAAAGTAAGTAAACGTGCAGTGATCAGGCATAACATTAACGAAACGAACAATAATGATAATATATGCGATTAATGATGTTGAGATTAACGATTAATCGCTATGTGTGATTTTCTTATTTATATTGCTTAGACATATTCTAGTGGTTCATGATTTTAGATTTCTTTATTTTGTGTTATTTTTAAGTTATGACTAATTTTAAATATACACATATATCATACATGGTGTAAGTGTTTATAGCATATCTAAGAAAATTGCATTAAAGATGCTCAACATTTACTTAAAATATGCAATAAATTTAACTTTTCTAATGCAAAGAATTATATATTTTTATCAAAGTTCCAATCAACCATATTTTATCTAAGATAAGAAAACTTAAATTAAAATTCTCCATGGAATGAGTAACTTGAGCACAAATTCAAATTACAAAACAGAGAATCTTATATTGTAGACAATAATTTCTTACTCCAAAAAATCAACACCGAGAAGCTTTCAAATGGAGTTGGAAGAAGCGCATGTGTTGTTTCAGTACTCAATCAATTTAGGTATCTCATTCCTTGCATCACAAGGTTGTTTTTGTTCTTAAAAACAATAATCCTTTGCCTAACAAAACAAATCTCACATTACACTCTACATCAAAATATCATACGCCAAAAAAAAGAAGATTAGGGTGAAGAATTAACCTATAGATGCCAAAATCAATGAGAATAAGTGTCTTTGTTAGACTTGAACCAAGACTTGCAACAATAGCATTTTGGACCCTTATAACTCTTCTACAACAATCAAGTGACACCTTTAACACCAAAGTGTATCCTTTTGTTGGAAAGCTTACAAAGTGATCACACTTCCGAGGATGATGGATCCTTTGATCCACTAACTGAATTGGAGTGATGGAAAAAGAAAGACAATGAATAGTAGCATGATAGAGTGATTTAGGTTCAATTTAAAATTTGTAAGATATTGATTTTTTTGCCTTACTTTTTACAATTTTTGTTATATGTTTTTATCTTCTTTTGTTTTATCTCTAATTGATTAGAAAGGCTATCTTCACTTTTGCCTAATTATTATAGAACTAATGAGATAATGATTACAAACATAATTCTAGTTATTAAAAAAAAATCAGCAAGTTTAAATAGTGAATAAATCTGATATAAAATTAAAAATAGAAAATTTGATATGTAGTTATACTATGAATTGCATGTAAGATTATTCATTTTTGTTGTTTTAGAGTTACTATAATATCAGGCTAATGGGGTTTTCAATTTTGGTGTTTACAGTTACTATTTATCAAGCTAACAGAGTTTTCAATTTTGGTGTTTTCAAATACATAAATTAGTTTATAGAAATATTGTTTGTTAGTTTTTTTTTTTGTGAGGAATTATTTTTAAAAAGCTTTAGATATAGACATATAAATTAGTATTATGTTAATATTTAGTTTTTCTTTTTGAATTAGGAGAACAAAGTTCAAATTTCTTTAGAAATATACACACAAATTATTATATATAAGTTATGTTATTTTTTTCATTTTGTTAGTTTTTCTATCTGGTTAAAGACAAAAATTAATTTTTTCAACATGTGTCGTAAACTAATCGAACAATTAACACGTGTCACGATTCTATTAATGACTAATTTTGATAAAACAAACTTTATATATAGATATATGTATATTTGTCATTTCTCCTAATATCCACACATAGCTATCAGTTTTCATACTCGAAATCATTTTTGTTTCCAACCAAATATATATATACTAGATCATGACCCGTGCTATACAGCACGGGATTTAATATTTTTCATGAATTAAATTGTATATTTTGTTCGAAGAAATAAGAAATAATATAGTATAATAGTATAATATAAAAGGGAATATATCATAATATTTTATATTTATTACTATTTGGATATAATGTTATACTGTATATTTTATTTGACTAAAGAAGGAGAGAATATTGTATTTTAGAATTTAATATATTTAGCAGCATTATATTTGTATTTTTTTATATGAGATTAACAATTTCTTTGGTTCAATTAGGTATTGATAATTTTATTGTGTGATTGTGAATAAACAAAAAAATAGTTGTATTGGGTCTAAGTTTTTTAATGGATTATATTGAGTTTGTGGGGCCCAGTTTCATGGTTTAAAAAAAAGAAAAAAAAGCGGTTTAACATACCTTTGGAATTTGCTGATGTGTTCCTTTTTGATGTCTACTTGAATTTTGTTACCCTGTAATTAAAATAAGATGACTTAAAACTTACGGCACATATATTACAAAGAGAATTGTATAAAATTTCAATGGTACTTACAGCCTCATCTGTCAAAATCATTTCCAAAGACATGCCATAACCTTTTGTAAAATGAATCCACGAATGAAGTATACTAACTTGAATACACCAAAAAGTCTTGACAGACTTCAAGTTGTTAATAGGAGTGTAGCGACTAACCATAGCCATTTCTGCTGTATTTTTAATTGTAGGATATGAGAATTGTACTGAGATGATTTCTGTGAGAAAGCTACGTCAAACCTAAATGGATATTTATAGTTGTAGATTGTTTGTGATAATTAGGAGATTCAGGAATATATTAATTAGCATAAAATAGTTAGATAATATTTTAGAAAGGTATATTCTAGATTATTTGGAATATAGGATCAAAATTATATAACAAAGAGATTTGACAATCTTTAAAAAAGATTTTAAGGAAACTGAATAGCTAATTATATTGATGCGTGATTAACCTAAACAAAAAACGTAAAACCAAACAAAAAAAACGATCTAGAATATAACAACTATTATAACTTATTTTTTTTATAAAGGGTTTTAAGGAAATTGAATATTTTCTCAAAGATTTTAGGGAAATTGAATATATTCTCAAAGATTACGAATTTATATCTAAACAAAATATACAACCTAATATCTTTAAGATCTTTAAACCCGTTTTTCGTTATTTGACCAGTTTTTTAATTAATTTCTTAATGTTAGTGACATGGAATTAAAATGATTATGATTAGAGATCTCTAATGGCATATATTATAATTTTTTACAAAATTAACGTTACGACTTATAGGATGTACCTCCCAAATAATAGTATAGGATATAATATTTTGAATAACATTTTCAATAACATTTTCGAACTATATGAGTATTATAATTCAAAATAGCATTTTTTATAAATTGGATTGATATAAAATGTTTTCAATGATGTATCATTTTCATTAACATTTTCAATAACATTTTTTTATAACATGTTCGAATAATGGATTACTATATAACATTTTGAATAACATTTTCAGTAACATTTCCGAATAATATATTAGTATATTAGTATAGGATTTTTAATAATTGTGTTACATTTTTGAATTGATTAGTATATAACATTCTCGAATTATATTAATCTACTTAACATTTTTGAAGTACAAATTTGCTCCTCTAATCGGGTCGGGTTTTTTTCTGATTTTGACCCGGAAATCTTCAATCGGATCTTTTCTTAAATTATGGCAAAATTTAAAAACGAAAATACCTAATAAAATCTAAATTATATATATTTTCTCAACTAATTACTATATCTAAACTATTTATTTATGGTATATTCTTTACAATTTTTATAGATTAGAAAATTAAATATGATAATTTAATGATAATATAACAAATTTGAACTAATTTCCTAAAACCTCTCTACCTAATTTAAACATAAATATATGATTCTCATTTCACTTTTATTTGATCTTATATTTATATTATTTTGAATTATTATAAAATATATATAGTTAATAAATTTTAGTTTTTTTTTTCCTGCATATGTTATGATTCAAATTTTTTAAAACAGACATATGTTACTCAATCGATGAAGAAAACAAATATGTGCGTAATCTATATTAACATTTTTTAAGAACAAATTGCACATTTAATCAAATCGTTTTTTTATTCTGACCCGAAATTGAGTCATTCAGATCTTTTCTTAATTTCTACAATTATCTAAAACGGGACAGTATATTACGGGTGAGATCCTAAAATTAACAAATCAAAATACAATTATTTAGTATTTTAAGATACAATTATAAAAAATTTTTACGGGTTGGTCCAAAAACACATACTAATTTTTAAAATATATATATTATGGAAACCATTTGAAAGTATACTTTTAAATTGACTCGAATTATATATCTTTTAAATAAAAGTGTTATTAAAAAAATAACAAAATGATGTTTAATTCCACAGGACAGGAGTATATGGTAAGACGGGTTTGGGTCGATATTAATACGGGACAATATACCACGGATGAAATCCTAGAATTAACAAATCAAAATTTAATTATACAATCTTAAACAGTAAACAAAAAACAAATACAACTTAAAATTTTTATTTTTTATATATAACGCATGTGACCCGCGATGTACAACAAAAAAATATCATACACAACAAATTCATCAGTTTATAAAAAATATAAAAAAATCAAATAATTAACCCGTGGTGTACCGCGGGTCATATCCTAGTTATGTATTATATAAACAAAATCTTTTAATATCTTTAAACCCGTTTGACCCGTTGACATGTTGACCCGTTAATATATATTAGTGAAATGAAATAAAATGATTATAATTAGAAATCTCTAATGGCATATATTGTAATTTCTTACAAAATCTAAGTTATGACTCTTAGGATGTACTTCCCAAATATTAGTATAGATGGTAATATTAATGTATAACCTTAGCAAAATTATTACACAAACTGCTAATTACATCTTTGATATTAAATTCTCTTTTACTTATCGCTGAAACATATAAGAACGATTAAACCATGTATTTATACTAAAATATAATAAAATGTTACTTACCGATATTGATTACACATTATGTTATTATCCATGTGATTATGAATGATTAGAAAGAAGTTTCATTTTGTTTTCGTCTCAAATCCACCACCATAACATTTGTTTTTTTTTTTTTTTTAAAGTTAAGAAAGTTACCTAAAACACCCCCATTCCAAAACATTTCAAAATAATAATAATATCTCGAACTGAAAAATAATATCTAAATAATTAGTGCCATTTTATATGATTTTTCACATTAAAATACAATTATACTAATCTTTTTTATAATAAATTAATAACAAATTTTCCGAAACAGACTGGAAACAGATAGTCGAAAATTAGAGTCAGCTTTGTGATTTTTCTTTCGTCGTTGAATCTTTTGACCTTTCTTCCATTGTTGATCTCCTTCCTTCCTTGTCCATCTTTCTGGGTTTATCAATTCGTTTTCTTCTGTTTATGGGCGACGCGAAACCTGGGATCGTCATGGCTAATAGAGATCGTGAGCTTCTGATTCCAGTTGCTCATTCCGGTGAAGATGATCACGATTCTACAACACCCAAACCTTCTTCTTCTTCTTCTTCATCTTCTTCTCATCATTCTGGTCAAGAGGTTATTATCACCTTCTTACCCTCTATTCAAAATTACGTCTTTAGGGTTTTGTGGTGATGTTCGTCTTCTGCGATTTAGGGTTTTCGATTGGCGAAATTTTAAGAATTTCAATTGGGTTTTTGTTGGGTTAGTGTTGAATTTTGATCGTAATTGGTAAATTGCGAATCTTGATTTCGAGAATTTGAAAAAGTTAGCTGCTTGATCTGTTTTCGTTTGCTCATAGATGTGTGAAGTTATAGTTTGTTCCTAAAAAGTGACTCTTTTGTTTATGTGCAATTTCAATTTTGATGTGTTTACTGACTGGGGAATTGTTTGATCTTTAGACCTTTTACAAGTTGATCAGAAGCTGGGCATCAAAGAAGTTCATGACTGGATGGTAGGGACATGTTTCTTGCTTATTGCAATGGAGGATTTGGTTTACTAAGCAAGTGTCTTTATTGCTTTGTTCTGCCAATACATTCTGACTTGTATATATTCACCCTGTAGTGTTATCTTGCTTCCAATGGCGATCACTTTCTATGTGACTTGGTGGTTTATTCATTTCGTGGATGGATTTTTCTCCCCGATATATACTCATCTCGGAATTGATATATTTGGTACGCTTCTTCTAGCCCTTCTATATCTCTGTCTAGTAACTAATTGTCTGTTCGTTGGCAATCATGAAGTAACTCTTATGTTATCTATAAGAACTTCTTTGAGGGAATATATATGAATATCAAAAACAATGTAGCAGACAGTATTTGATGTCATTGCTTTTGTAAATTTGCTTTGCAGGACTTGGTTTTATCACCTCCATTACATTTATCTTCATGGTTGGGGTGTTCATGTCTTCATGGTTGGGTACATCGGTTCTAAATTTGGGAGAGTGGTTTATCAAGAGAATGCCATTTGTTCGTCACATCTACAATGCCTCCAAGCAAATCAGCACTGCCATATCACCAGGTACCGTTGTTTTGTTTCTTCTTTTAATCTCTGGTTTTGGTCATTTTTGGTTGAGTCTTGATTATATGACTTCTCACTGTTATATTGCAGATCAAAACACTCAGGCTTTCAAAGAAGTCGCCATTATAAGGCATCCGCGTATTGGTGAATACGCAATTGGGTTCATCACATCGACTGTTGTTCTCCAGGTATGTTTCAAGAAACCGTAGTCTTCTTTCTGGAAATGAAGGTTTTAACAAAACTTAAACGTCTTAATTGCAGACTTATGCAGATGAAGAGGAGCTTTGCTGTGTATATGTGCCGACAAATCACCTTTACATTGGGGATGTATTCCTTGTTAGTACAAAAGATGTGATCAGACCAAATCTTTCAGTAAGAGAAGGCATAGGTAAGGAAGGAAGATCCATTAATTTCATATCAGAAATGTTGGAGATTTCGATCTTCTGATCTTTTCGATGTGTTTTATTTATTTGCAGAGATTGTTGTGTCAGGAGGAATGTCGATGCCACAAGTTCTCTCAACGCTCGATATGAGAATGGCTCCAGAGAGAAGTAGAAGTAGAAACTAAAAGATTAGTCTTGCAGAAACAAATGATTCTCAAATCTTTCCTATAAATGTCTTCTTCCTTTGGATTCTGATTCAGTTAATTTCACGATTTGATGTTGAATCATTAGACAACAATGGTGTTTTAGAAATGCGTTCAATTTGTGTTAACACTGTTGGTATATCCTAGACTCTCCTATTACCTAGTAAGCTGTATAATACATATTGATTTAGTCCAATCCATTTTAATTTTCCTTGAAAAGCATCTCATGGAGTTCACATATATACACACTCTAAGTCAATTAATAGACATTTAAAATTCAATATCTCTTCCTTTAATCAGGAGTTTATTTATTGATTTTACACTAAGTTTGGAGTTTTATTTCTAAGAATGCAGCTTAACAGAGACAAGTTTTTTTGAAAATCTTCAATGATAATAAAATTAAAATTATGCTTCAAATGAGAGTGTAACATCGGAAAAAAATTGCTCTGAATTCGGAAAAAAAATTGCGTGTTAGTGAGTAATGGACCCATGACAGGCCAATAATGGGCCAGGAAAAAAAAGTCGGTTTTCTTCAAGAAAACAGTGTGTAGTTTAGAAGTATCTATAAGAAACTACACGTCGTTTTCCACAGAAAAAAACCGGAGATTTAACAAATTGCAACCGTCAGATGTACCACGTGTCCAAATCCAGCTAAGCTTGTGAAAGAAACCCTACTTCTCAAGTTTTGTTTTTTTCCGTATAAAAGGCATGAGAAACTAAACCAATTCAATAACAACATCTTTAGGGTTTCTAGATCTCCGCCGATTAGCTTCTCTCTGTTTTTCTTTTTCTTCTTCTTCTTCGTCAAGTTTTTTTGAGTTTTTGTGTAACTTTCAATGGACAGTGACGATTGATATTAAGGTCTCGTTCGTCGTAAAAACGGCCGTAAAAAGCCTATTTGCCGACCACTCTGTTATATCACCACCCATATTCTGAGTCCAATTTGATTTTCTTTCTCATGTTTTTTTTTTTCCAATCGAGTTTTGGCCAATGATTTAATCAAAAATTGACAAGCATATGTCTGAATTAATCTTTGTTGATAAAATCTAATCTTCTCTATGAGGCCATCAAATCCCAAATCCGATTTCGTTTTTATTCTGTTTTTGGTTGATTATGTTTAGTGGCCTGTGATTTAAATGATTATAGACAAGCATATGTCTGAATTAATCTATGTTGATAAATCTAATCTTCTCTATGAGGCCTTTAGTCTAAAATCTGATAAAGGTTATTGTTTTTTGATTTATTTGATGTGGATAGAGGAAATTGAAAGGGGTCAAGTGATGATTGATAACGCATAGTTCAGATGATAAATTCTATTATGATTAATATCTTCAGCATAGTCTTTCGCTCCTATCTGATGACCCCTTCCTCTATATTTTTCATTTATTTTAGAATTTTCAATGTTTGGATGATTGTTTATCCAAGTATTTGTTTTCTTTTTTTCTTGAAATTTTGTGTATTTGAATATTTCTGGCCAAATAATAATATAATGAAGCCTTGATTCTATTTATAAACATATATGGGTGATATATCATTAGGGGTAATTGTGATATTGGATGGTTGATTAGTTTACTAAATTGATGTTATCGAGATCAACCGAGTATTAACAATCTGAATATCAGTGATTAGAATTTAATTTAGTTGGACTCTTAAGCGACGTATTAGACAACGTAATGACTTTAATTGTCTCAGAAACTTGTTACTTACAATGATGAAAAAATTAGTTAATTATACCGATGATTCTTTAGGCAATTGGGTTTGTTGCTACTAAATTGGTTTATGTATGTGAAGCTTTGAGAACTTTTGCCACTATGTTTGCCAATTAAAGAGTTGCATAGACGAGGTGGTGAAGGATTGGTATGATAGTGGTATCAATTTATTGTTTGTTGAAGTTACTAAACCTAACGTTTATGCTTTATGGGCCTATTGACGGAAAAAAATGCTTTATGGGCCTATTGAATTGTTAGATAAATATGGAAAGTTTTGTTATACAAGATATATATATATAAAGAGTTTAAAGTTAGCTAAAAGTGTTCTTTCCTTATAATAGTTCAAACAAAGAATTCTCTCAAAAATCAAATAAAAATATATGTAAAAAATAAAGGAAATAAGAAAATCAATATTACAAAAATAAAACAAAAAAAAATCAATAAGAACAACCGAAAAATCAATAAGTCTTAGGATTTTATTTATAGTACATCTCGAAGGCACTATAAATAAATCTTATAAGATAGTTTCTCATTGAATCTTTCTCAATCCTCACAAAACTTAAACCTAAACCTAATCCAAAAAGGAGAACTCACTCTCGTGAAATATTTTGATCAATACTATAATTATATAAGTAAAGTCAGAAGTGTGACGATGTCCAATGACGCTCCCGAAGTGGCAACACATAGTAAGAGGAGGAAGAAAGAGGCATCTCCCTCGTCATCGTCAGGGTTTCTACATTCTTTGCTAGAAGCGGTGGCTATAAGTTGCTTGGCCCGTGTATCAAGATTGGACCATGCAGCCTTATCTCTCGTCTCCAAGACCTGCCTGTTAATGGTTCTTTCGTCCGAGCTCTACCAGACACGATCGTTGACGGCTTACGCTGAGAAGTTCCTCTATGTATGCTTCTGCATGCCCACTGACGAAACCCCACGTTGGTTCATCCTCCGCCCAACTAAAGATGCTGCCTCTGGGAACGATGTGAATCTATGTTAAGTTTTATGGGCTTCCAACTCAAAACCAATTGGCAATGAGTGGAGTGGCCCATATCCCTTTATATATTACTTAGGATCCCTTCCAACTTCCGATGTGGGACATTATGTCCTAATACGCCCCCTCGAGATGATGGCTCTTTGGCCATTAATCTCGGAATATTCGGGGTTAGATCGACGGCATCAATTTTGGGCCTTGTCGATGATTGGACCATCTTTGGGTCGGATCGGGTTGGACATGTGTGGATCGGGCTCTGATACCATGTTAAGCGGCGATCAAAGATGAATGATTTGTGTTATTGATCATTGACCTAATAGGTCTCTATTTATACAAGATACAAAGATACGATCATATCCAAAGAAAAGGAAATCTAACATATGTGCCTATTGACGTGGCTATCACGTTTAGCCTTAATACCCCCCCTCAAGTTGGAGCGTACAAGTTTTGAATGCCCAACTTGTCCAAAAATGATGCAAATTCCTTACGGCCTAAAGTTTTTGTCAAAATGTCAGCTAGTTGTTCCGTCGTCGAGACATGAGAAGCTTTAACCGTACCATCAAGTATCTTTTCACGAATAGAATGACACTCCACTTCAATATATTTTGTTCTTTCATGAAACACGGGATTAGCACTTATGTGTAAGGCTGCTTGACTATCACAACGAATGGACATTGGTTCAGCGTGATCAATACCAATCTCTGAAAGAAGGGATTTAAGCCAACGCAGCTCCTTGGTGATTGCTCCCATGGCGCGATATTCTGCCTCGGCGGAAGATTGAGATACTGTTTTCTGTTTCTTGGTTTTCCATGAGATAGGGGAATCACCAAACTGAACAATCCAACCTGTTAACGACTTCCGTGATAAGGGACAGCTTGCGTGGTCTGAATCACACCAGCCCGTCAAGTGAAACGAAGAATAGGCGCGAAGAAGAATACCTTGACCAATCGTGCCTTTCAAATATCGCAGTACCCGTAAAGCCGCAAACCAATGTTCTTCTTGCGGTTTTTGCATGAATTGTGACAAAATATGAATGGCATAGGCAAGATCTGGTCGAGTAGATGCGAGATAAACAAGGCGTCCAACTAAACGACGATAAGGTGCCGGATCCGGTAACAATGGACTATTAGAAAGAGACAGCCTATGATTTTGTTCGACCGGTGAACCCATCGGTTTGCAACCTAGCATCCCAGCTTCACTAAGAATGTCAATAGCATACTTTCTCTGGCAAATATAAAATCCGAGAGGACCACGAGCAATTTCCAAACCAAGAAAGTATTTTGCAGCGCCAAGGTCTTTCATATGAAAACAAGTAGATAAATAATCCTTAAATTCTTTGATAGCAGAAGATGAATTACCAGAGATGATAAGATCATCAACGTAGACCAAAATCTGAAGAGAAACTCCACCATGATGAAAAACAAAGAGTGAATAATCTGATTTTGTTTGTTTGAAGCCATATTTCTGAAGAGCATCGGCTAACTTAGCAAACCAACATCGGGGAGACTGTTTGAGACCATAGATCGATTTCCGAAGACGACATACACGCTTGTCACCAGGTTGAGAAAAACCAGGTGGTGGTTTCATATAAACTTCCTCATCAAGATCACCATGGAGAAACGCATTATGAACGTCCATTTGATGTACTTCATAATTTCTCTTAGCAGCAATATCCAAGATAAGACGTACGGTTGTCATTTTAACCACTGGTGCAAATGTCTCTGTATAATCAATTCCTTCTACTTGATGATTTCCAAGTGCGACTAAGCGAGCCTTATAGCGTTCCAACGAACCATCAGCTTTGAGTTTAATTTTAAATACCCATTGACTGCCAATGAGCTTCTTATCTGGTGGAAGGTCTACAAGATATCCCTTTATATATTACTTAGGATCCCTTTATCTGCCAATTGGCAATGAGTGGAGTGGCCCATATCCCTTTATATATTACTTAGGATCCCTTCCAACTTCCGATGTGGGACATTATGTCCTAATACGCCCCTCCGAGATGATGGCTCTTTGGCCATTAATCTCGGAATATTCGGGCTTAGATCGACGGCATCAATTTTGGGCCTTGTCGATGATTGGACCATCTTTGGGTCGGATCGGGTTGGACATGTGTGGATCGGGCTCTGATACCATGTTAAGTTCTATGGGCTTCCAACTCAAAACCAATTGGCAATGAGTGGAGTGGCCCATATCCCTTTATATATTACTTAGGATCCCTTCCAACTTCCGATGTGGGACATTATGTCCTAATAATCTAGCTCAGCCGAGCTCGTCCCGTGCTTGCTCTTCGACTGTCGGTTTCACAAGTGGCACCACGTGACCTCCATGAGAGTGCCTCGTGTTTCCGCGGAGGTCCGCCTGGTGGATGGGAAGATATACATGTGGGGAGGCTGCAAGTACAAGCATTACTCCAACTGGGGAGAAGTGTTCGACCCAAATACACAAACTTGGGCTGATATGCCAATAAGTGTTATTTTATATATGATTCATAAAGTCACACTTCTAATAAGAAACTGTTCAGGGCACTAGCTATGTTTCTATTGCTCAATATCAGTCACTTGTTTCTTTCGGTAATATAGTCATTTAAATGTGACATTCCAAAGAAAACTTAGAACAAGAAATCAGAAGAATAACTGGTAATAATTGTTTATTAGGAAAAATATGGTCACACAGAAATTTCATGGTTAAGAACTAAGAAGCAAATGTCCTTTATTAATGAAAGGGAGGTAATATATTGTAACACCAAAAATATGTTATGCCAGTAATTAACTCTCCATTTATTTTTCAAAAGTAAAAAACCTAAGAAACCAATGAGTTCTATTGGTCACCAAATTGTAGTAAGTAATTAAGAAGAAGCACCAAAACTAGCTTTAAGTAAAACGAATCTATCTTCTAACACTTTAACCAATTCAAAAGAGAGACTCAAATTTTTCGGTTACAAATGTCAAACTGGCAGAATTGAGAACGCACTATACTATGTAACTGACACCCAAAACTAGTGACAAATGGTAACCTAACCTATGGGCCTTTGTCTTACCCAACCTAACGCTTGTAATTATTTCCTTATTTTGTACCCATGCACACACAAATACCAATATTTATGAGCACAAGAACAAACATTGATAAAGAAAGATTAACCAAAACAAAAAAATGAAGATGTACCCAAAATCTGACTCAGACATCACAAGCCTCGACCTATCATCACCAAAACTTCCTACTTACTACGTTCAAAGCCCATCACGTGACTCCGACAAGTCTTCCTCCGTGGCACTGACGACTCATCAGACCACTCCCACCGAGTCGCCATCACACCCATCGTTTGCTAGCCGCGTATCCAACAACGGTGGTGGAGGTTTCCGGTGGAAAGGACGGAGGAAATATCACGGCGGAAGATGGTGGCCAGCTGATAAGGAGGATGATGCTGATGATGGACGGTACGAGGATCTTTATGAGGACAACAGAGGAGTCTCCATTGTTACTTGTAGACTTATTTTGGGAGTTGTTGCGACTATCTTATTTCTTCTATGTTCTGTTCTCTTTGGTGTTTCTCAATCTTTCCCTCCAATCGTCTACATCAAGGTAATATTATTTTTACTTACATATAAAAAAAATTATTTACATTAGTTTGTGTGTTTGCATTTGCGTTTTCCACATTTTCAAAAGAAATAGAATTTTTTTTTGTATTTTTTTCATTAAAGATTTTTGAATTTGGTATTTTCACTTACATTTTTATAATTTGGTGTTTTCATAAAAGCTCTACAAGTGTTTGATTTTGTGTTGTATATTTGTTAGGGTGTGAATGTGCAAAGTTTTTACTACGGAGAAGGTTCAGATAGTACAGGAGTTCCAACAAAGATCATGAACTTAAAATGTTCAGTGGACATCACAACACACAATCCTTCTACATTATTCGGCATTCATGTCAGCTCCACAGCCATCAACCTCATCTACTCTCGTCAATTCACGCTTGCGATCGCGCAGCTGAAGAGTTATTATCAACCAAAACTAAGCAACCACACATCTAAGATCAACCTTGTTGGCTCCAAGGTTCCACTATATGGAGCAGGAGCCGAGTTAGTTGCTTCAGACCATAATGGTGGAGTTCCCGTAAAGTTAGAGTTCGAGATCCGATCACGAGCAAATATTGTCGGAAACTTAGTCAAGTCTAGGCATAGGAAACACCTCTCTTGCTTCTTTTTTATCTCCTCTTACAACACCACATTTGTAAAATTTACCCATAAGTCTTGTAATTCATAGAAGCTTCTTCATTCTTTGTTGTAATATAAGATCTCGATTTTTATTAATTCCTAGCTTTTGTAAAATAAATATTTTTTGAATTATAGTAAAATTCTATTATCACTGAATTTATCTTTATGAGTTTATTAACTTGCAAAACATAATGTCATTTCATTTTCGAATCTATAAGATTGAATGTCCATGAAAACATGCCCCATCGGATCTCATGCTAATAGTACCAAATGAGCTAGGTTTCATGCCTATCCACCTTAGTCAGGAAGGCAATTCACAACGTTTATATTCGCACCACTGGGTGGCGCTTACCGATAGTCTCGCTCTTCGAGCAATCCTTCTTCTTATGGACCATTTTTTACTGGTTTCGCTTTGTCTATATCATGACTCGTCAGAGGAATGACTCCAGTTCCAATCTATATGTGCATGGGTGGCCTAGTCTCTTCTTCAAAATCAAATCCACGATCAGTAGCCAACACTCTAAACTCAACCAAATCGATATGACTAACTCTAAAAGATATTTCCAACTTGGATTTTGTACACAGCCCACTAAAGCACGAACCCTAGCAGTTTAATAGTCATCCGTAAACAACACGTCAAGCTATGAATTCCAAAAAAGTGTTCATGAGAGACATGTCGTTTGGTAAGAATTAAGAAACACTGAGTTATATAATGTCAGTCTTTAAGGTTGGTTTTACTTATCGAGACAATTTCTCTCCATAGTTAGCTAAAAATTAAAAAATAAATAAACCTACTTTATCGAAAAGAGAAAGAATAAAATCCGTTAAAAACGGTTTATTTTGGACCAAACCATTTATAAACTAAAACAAAAAAAAATAAAAAAGAAAGCTTCAAAGGGTTTGTTCTATATTCACTCTCTACGCCGTGTTCTTCTCCAATTATCTTCAAAGACATATCTATCTTCCATTTTCAATGTTTACGTCGATCTCAAAACACAGGCAAATTGATAAACCAAGTTGAAACAAAAGAAATATGATGGATGCGACGTCAGAATCCGAAAGAACAAGCTTGGACTTATCGATTTCATCACCTAAACCAGCTTACTATGTAGAAAGCCCTTCAAGCGTGTCCCAATTAGACGATGGTGAGAAATCCTCATCCTCTACTTCGCTTATTCAGGTTCATACTCCAAACTACACCATTCTCAGTGAGTCACGTCTCTCCTCTTCGAGCCGTACCTCCAATGGAACAAGCGGTATGGGATTCCGATGGAAAGGAAGCTCCCGGAGGAGTAATATGTATTGGCCGGAGAAGCCTTACACGATTAATGAAGATGAAGTTTATGATGATAACAGAGGATTATCAGTGGGACAATGCAGAGCGGTTTTGGTAATATTAGGTACTGTGGTTGTGTTCTCTGTTTTTTGCTCTGTTTTGTGGGGAGCTTCTCATCCTTTCTCCCCTATCGTCTCTGTCAAGAGCTTTAACATCCATAGCTTTTATTACGGAGAAGGAATAGACGGAACAGGAGTTGCTACCAAGATTCTGAGCTTTAACAGCTCAGTGAAGGTGACAATAGATAGTCCAGCTCCTTACTTTGGCATCCATGTCTCTTCTTCTACCTTCAAACTCACCTTCTCTGCTCTCACACTTGCCACTGGTCAGGTACTCTCTGTTTTCAGATCTCACTCATTGCTCCTATATCATCATCATTATCATAATCTGATATTCACATTTTGGTTGTGAAGCTTAAGAGCTATTACCAGCCAAGAAAGAGCAAGCACATAGCCATTGTAAAGCTCACTGGCGTCGAGGTTCCTTTGTATGGAGCAGGACCACACTTAGCTGCCTCTGACAAGAAGGGAAAAGTTCCAGTGAAGTTGGAGTTTGAGATTCGATCGCAAGGTAATTTATTGGGGAAGCTGGTCAAGTCGAAGCACGTGAATCACGTATCATGCGCTTTCTTCATCTCTTCCTCCAAGACTTCCAAACCCATAGAATTCAGTCATAAGACCTGTAAACTTGTTACCAAGTAAACAAATTTTCATTATCTCTCCATTTTGCAAATAAGAATTTCTTGCTTTCTCATAAATCTGCAATCCAATTCAAATGTGCAATTCTCTCCTTTATAGAAAGGTACATTGTTTTCGTTTTTATCTGCACAAGTGTTTCAAAGAAAGAATCAAAACGTTCCAATGCTCTATTGCTTATCCACAGCACAGCCACCTTCTAGCACTGTCCCGCTTACTCTGTTTGGTGGCCAATACCGAAAAACTGACCGTCCAATTATATTCTTCAAAGGTAGAGGACCCCTGAAGACAACAAAAGTATTCCAGAATAAGGAACAATTCAAGAAGAAGCTAAATCCTATGATAAAAATCTAAAAACAGATAAACAAATAGGCTTCTCACCACACGTGCGAATCATAACTGTTATTCCGGTTGTCACCCATCACAAAGACTGAATTTTCTGGTACCCTCTACAATATCGAAGCAACCAAAATCAGAAAAGAAGACAAACCAGAAGCTTCAGGTTCTAACATTAGTTTAAAAGACGAAAATTATACTTACAACTGCTGTCATTTCATATCCAGGAGGCTCTAAGATGAATTTTTCATTCCTAGCAACACCATTAACCATCAGTTTCCCATTATGTACCTACACATTACCCCAAATCAAATAACCATCACCTTCACGATTACAAGTCTCTTCACTAGTAACACATTCTAAGAGCCAGAATATGATCATACATACCTCCACAAGGTCACCTTCTTTCGCAACAATCCGTTTAATAAACACATCCGCATCAGTATACCCAACTTCCTGAAGAACTGGTGGACTTTTGAAGATCACAATATCATTTGCACAAGGCTTCCTAAAATAATAACTCACCTGTAACATCAACCCCAAATTTCAGTAACAATCACCAAAACCAATCAATGAGAATCTTTTAAGCTCATACTAAAAGACTCATCTTTAACTCTAAAGATGTAACCTTTGACATTGTATCAAACACACAAACTTAACCATAGCTTCCTAATTCCTAACTATAGCTCATGATTCCAAAGCTAAATCTATAGAAAGAAAACAATACCTTCTCTGCAACTAATCTGTCTCCAACATCAAAAGTAGGATACATAGACAAAGAAGGAATGTATCTTGGTTCTGCAATAAAATAACGAAACGCCAACGATACAGCTATAGCCACAAACACAGTCTTCGCATCATCCGATGTAAAATCCAACCATTCCGGAAAAAGTCTGTTTTTTTCCTCCACTTCACCTTCACCATCATCACCGCCATCTCCGCCGTCACCTCCTCCTCCACCGCCGCCACCGGAGTCTAACGACGGTGCAGATTTCGTTGTCTCACTTGAATCCTTAACCCCATAGCAACTCAAACTTCTCCGGTAGGTTTTACGGTTTAAATTTGTTACTCCGGTGTTGAAATTGAAACGACGGGAAGAAAAAAGTTGGGATTTTGGGGTGAATTGGACAAAATTAGGATTAGGGTTCTTGGGAAATCTAGAATTGGAAGAAGATTTGATAAAAGCTAGCGGCGGAGTAGAGAGGTGAAGAGATATCATCACCATCATCAACTAGCTAAAGCTTCAATTTTTTTTTGGTGGCTGTGTTTGTTATTTCATCTGAAAAAGAAATGGAAAATTAAAAGAAAAAGATACTTAAGAAAAATAAAAACGCTTAAACTGATTCCTTTTTTTTTCTTTTGTTTAACCAATCGTTTAACTAATTCTACTAAACTTATTAATCCTTTGTTGATCTACGATTATAGATTTTGCGAATTGGTTTTATTTATCTCTTTTGTTGACAAGTGAAAACGATTATGTTTCTTGCTAATTCCTCCGATTATGGAGGTGTTTCATACATGGTACATCATCGAAAGACGAATCCGTTATTTCCGTGAAGATTTTTTAAAAATCTTTTTGATGTGATTCTGTTCAGTGAAAGCGATTGATCCTAGTACATCTATGCTATGGCTTCTTATCGAAGGACTGGATCGTCCGAATTTCTCATGTGTGTAGGGAGGCTAACCCCCTTGCGGATAAGTTAGCAAACTATGTGTTTACTTTACCGTTAGGATTTCATTTAATTAGCTCGGCTCCACCGTTTATTGATTCGATCATGCGGGAGGATGCCTTTGGTTCTTTTCGGGCAAGGCAAGTGCCTATGTAATTGTTTTTTTCTTTTAGTAATAAAGCACGGGTGATTCACCAAAAAAAAAACATTAGACACGATTATAGAGTTTCATCAAAGAGATGATGGCCAAGAATGACGATCTCATCAATTTGGGATTGATTATAAAGAAGGAAAGAAATGGGTTTACTAACTCGTTGGCGAGTAAGGTTTCGGTATCCAAAGCATCGCGGAAATTTACTTTTTCATTGTTCTTTTTAATGTTTGGTAATAAATGTCTCGATGTATGTTTGAATTTGTTTATTATTGATGTAGTACAGATGTATGAACTCTTGTATTCGATTTGAAATCAATGAATGAATAAGATGTAAAAAAAAAAAAATGGTTTCTAAAATTCTTTTTTTTTGTTTAGTACTTTGAAAGTATTAAAACATTATTTTCATAATAAAATGTGTGTTATAAATTATAATTTTTCAATATATATATAAACCTATTTGAGATGTTAGCTAATTTAAATTATTATTACAAAATTTAAAACAAATCTGTGGTTTTATCTTTTTATCTTTTTCCCCAAGGAATATTTTTTTTTGTGATTTTTTCCCCAAGGAATATGATCATAAGAGTTAGTTTTTATCCTTTTCCCCAAGGAATATGATCATAAGAGTTAACTTTATAAATCGATTAAATTGAAAAAGTTCACAAAACTAGGCATGTCAATTAGGGCGGCCAAAGCCCGCGGGCTGTCCCGGCCCAGCCCTGAAAAACAGCGGGCTCGGGCTTAAAAATATATGTCCAGATAAAAATCGGGCTTTTCGGGCTAAGCCCGTTGGGCTAAAGAGTTTTTAGGGCTTAGCCCGGCCGGGCTCGGGCCGGCCCGAGAAGCCCTTAAAAAGAGATTTTAACTTTTTTTTTGTTAATATTATTGTTGAATTAAGAGATTTGTTTTAAAAATTTTTTTTAATAGAGTTAAAAACCCTAAACCTAGTTTTTTAATTGTGTCTTACTATAAGTGTTCTGATCCTATACTATTATTTGGGGAGTACACTTTATAAGATACCCTTAACTAACCTTCCCTTTTGTAAGAATTTACTTAAGAATGCCATTAGAGATAAAATTTCAAAGAGTAAATTAATTTATCTCATTAAGGATAAACAAGTCAATTTATACAATTTAATTAATTTAATTTAATTATTATTATTATTATTTTTAAATGACCAATCAAAATGAATATATAAGATTTGATATCTAACTTACCTTATTAATTTGTTATTAATCATTAAATTTCACCTCTCATCTTTATATGGTTCAATTATTGTGAAACAAATAAATCATCATATCATCCATATAATAAAAAAATAGATTTTATCCGCATATCCCATGATTTGAATTTTCTAAAAAGAATATAAATTATTTAATTTATGAAAAAAAATTTAATGAGTCAAAAATTTAGACTTGGATAATATATTTCTTTTAAACAAAAATAAATTCAACAAAAATTCCGCCTGAATAACGGGTCAGAATTTGAGTAATTATATTCAATTTCATATATTTTTAAAAAATATATAATTTTATATACTACGATAAAATTTTAAATATTTTAGTTTGGAATATTTAAAAATAGTTTTACTTGATATTTAAAAACAAATATCATCAATACTTAATAAATAAAAAATAAAACATTATACATACACTAATTTGGTTTTCTTAAAACAAATATATTTAAAAAAATATTTATAATAGACTGTGGGTTAAATATAAGGGAGATTGACACAAATAGCCCCAAAAAAGTTATTTTTTCCAAAAATAGCATCTCATTTGAAAAGTTCCACAAATAGCACCATAAACTTTAATTTAACTTAATGAAAATATAAGATAGAAAATAAAAAAGAGAGCAAACACTAATCTAATATTAAATTGAATCAAAATTGTTTTTAAATAGTGGAAAAATATATCCTAAATTGGAAATAGGGAACCCAAATATAATACCATAAACTAATATTAAAATGAATCAAAATCTCTTTTAAATGGTGGAAATATATACCCTAAATTGGAAATAGAGAACCCAAATATAATATTTTAAATTTATTTCTAATTTATTTTGTTGAATAGCTGTATATAAAAATTGTGGTATTATTGAAAATAAAACTAGTGATAAAAATTTTAGAACAAAAATACTAATAGTAAGTTAACTAGTGCTATTTTTGGAAGTTTATGGAGTGTGTGCTATTATTGTCAATAAAACTTGTTTTAGGGCTATTTTTAGGAATTTCTCTAAATATAATGTATTATATGATGGAATGAGTTATGATCCTTATAACTATTTGAATATTTACATTTAAGTTCATACAATTATTTTTAAAAAATTCTTAATTTTATATTCTACAATAAAAAAATAAAAAAATATTTTAATTTGGAAAATTTTAAAAATAGTTAAATATAATATTTTAAAGAATATCATAAATATTTAATAAATCAAAAAATAAAAGTTATAAAAACTCTAATTTCATTTTTCAAAGCATAAATATTTAAAATATTTATAGCAAGCAGCATGTTAAATGTAAAATTATATGATAAAAAGAGTTATGATCTTTATAACCGAAACCATGTTAAGATTATATGATGAGATGAGTTAAATAAGGTCTGATACCTCTAAATATTTAAAATTTTGATTCTATAAGTATATATGAAAATAATGAATGATGGATTGTGCACACAATTTTTTCATTGGGATTCTAAAATAAAAATATAGGTACGTACGGGTTGAATTTAATCTTATTATATACCAAAATATGTTTATTATACACGCAATTTTTTTTCACTTACTACTAGCATATATCAAATACATACGTTTTATTTTTAACCAAAAAACGTAAAAAACCCTAAAAATCGAACTGTAACTAAACCGAATTACATACGGTTTCTATATGGTTTCACTTTCTACAAAACGAAAAAAACGATACTAAACCGAAAAACCGTACTCCACCCCTAATATTTTCTCATCAAACAAAATAAAACAAAATAAAAAAATCCTTATATGTTATTGTATTATGTAAGAATTATTAAAATTGTACTATAAAACAAACAATAATCTAACTTTATATAAATATTTAAAAATTAAAATTTCATCCGTGCTGTTCAGCACGAGTTATGATCTAGTTTTATATTTTATTTAGTGTGGGTTAAAACAATTTATTTGGATTATTTATTTGATTTTAAATTTTTTTTAAAACTAAATTGGCTTTAGTTGGTTATTTAAGTTTCGTTTGACTCGTT
Source organism: Arabidopsis thaliana x Arabidopsis arenosa (assembly GCA_019202795.1). Classification (NCBI taxonomy): domain Eukaryota; kingdom Viridiplantae; phylum Streptophyta; class Magnoliopsida; order Brassicales; family Brassicaceae; genus Arabidopsis; species Arabidopsis thaliana x Arabidopsis arenosa. The sequence continues at coordinate 10,939,152 of CM032920.1, read as the reverse complement.
TTATACATAGATTCGTTTTTTTCAAGAGATATTATAAATTAGAAGGGTTTATTTTTCTCGAAAGAAAAGCCCAAAAAAGCCCGTAAAAGCCCTGTAGCCCGGTTAGGGCCGGGCCGGGCTTCAAAATCTAGGCTCGGAATTTTTACGGGACGGGCCGGGCCGGGCCGGGCTCAAACATATGCGGGTTTTGAGGGCTTCGGGCCGGGCCGGGCCGGGCTAGCCCGATTGACATGCCTACACAAAACCCTAAAGTTTTTATTTTGGATAATACTAAACCCCAAATTATCTTCTCTGTATCATCATCGAACATGAGCATGACGCATAAACTTCAGCAACACGCACGGCGTATTCTCGCTTACAGTAGCAGGACTCGATTCTTCTGCTCCTCCACAAACAAAACCCTATCGTCCCCGGCAAGGAACCTAACTCTGCAAGGTCGGATCGAAGCGGCTTTAGAAAAGAAAGCAGAAATCACTACGGTGCTTGAGCAATGGCGACAACAACAAGAACAAGGGAAGCAATTAAACCCTTCGTTGGTAAGAGGTGTGGTGGAGAATCTACGCGATTCCCAGCGATTTCGCGAAGCCCTAGAGGTATCAAATTGGATGATTGTACAAAAGATCTGCAATCTCATCCCTGAAGATTTCACAACTCGATTTCATCTGATTGAGAACGTATTTGGATTGGAAGAAGCAGGGAATTTCGTCGAGAGCATCCCGGAGAATCTAAGAAACGAATCTATCTACAATTCTCTTCTAAGCAGCTACGTAAGACGAAATGATTTGGATAGAGCCGAATCTACTTTCAAGAAGATGAGGGAGCTAGGGTTGCTATTGAGAGCTTCACCATATAACTCGATGACTTCACTCTACAGGCGTATCCCTCACGGAAACCGGTGTAAGGTCGATGAGATTCTGCGAGAGATGAAGGAGAGCAACATTAAGCTTGATAGAGACACCGTGAACAATGCTTTGCGAGTATACGCTGATGTAACTCACATAGCGACAATGGAGAAGTTTCTTGCTGAATGGGAAGGGACTACACCGCTTGAGTGGCTCACAAGACTTGACATGGCTAAGGCTTATCTCAGAAGTGGTTTTAAGGGAAAGGCGAGAGAGATGCTTCGTAAAACAGAGGAATTGAGGGATCCAAAGTCCTATGAGGAACTCATGAGGCTATATGGTGAAGCAGGAGGGAGAAAGGACGTTTACCGTGTATGGGACTTGTACAAGAAGTTAAGTAAGAAAGACAACGAAGGATTCCGAGCTTTGATTGGTTCACTATTGAAGCTTGATGATATCAACGGAGCAGAGGAGTTCTACTACAAAGAGTGGGAGTGCTCGGGACTTCCGTTCGATGTCCGAATCCCGACTATGTTGGTGTCTAGTTATCGCGAAAAGGGAATGGTGGAGAGGGCAGATAAACTGATGAAGGAGATTATGATCAAAGAAGAATCTTTTAAACCAATCACTCCGTTGTTGGAGTCATTGGAAAGAAAAGGGAATGTAGTGAAGCCTTCGGAGTTAAGAGATCTCATCAAGAATCTCTGTGACTCAAATCAATTCTCTAAAGCACTTGAGGCATCAATATGGATGAGTAGAAAAACATCTTTCAATCTTTTCCCTCAAGATTATGCAGCTAGGCTTCATATGATTGAAAACGTGTTAGGTTTTGAGGAAGCAGAGAAGTTTTTCGAAAGAAGCATTCCGGAGAACATGAAGGATTACTCCGTCTACGCTACACTCTTAAGCTGTTACGCGAAATCTCACAAAACTTTGGATAAAGCCGAGGCCATTTTCGAGAAGATGAGAGACCTTGGTTTCCTCTCGAAACCTTCTCCTTTCAACTTGATGATATCTCTTTACAGTCAGTTAGGAAAACGAGAGAAGGTGGACAATCTTATATCGAAGATGAAATGTATGAACATAGAGCCGGATAGTCTCACGATGAACAACGTTTTGAGAATGTACGCAGATGAAACCGACATAAAGACAATGGACAAGTATAAAAGCGAGTGGGTTAATGCTGAATTAACCACCAAACTTGAGATGAGGACCATGGTTGCAATGGCAAATGCTTACGAGAGAGCCGGTCTACTACTAAAGGCGATTGAGATAACAAGGAGTAAAAACGAAGTTCGCCGTCTATGGAATGAGTACAAGGAGAAGGAAAAGAGAAATTATAAAATAGATGACGCCAATCCATGTAGGCGTATAAGTGTGGTTGGTGATGAAGAATATCAAAGTGTGATTAGCTCTTTGTTGAAGCTAGACGATTTAAAAGGAGCAGAGGAGATATATGGAGAGTGGGAACCACAAGGACCCGAGTTCGATACTCGAATACCGTGTTTGATAATCTCTCGTTACTGTAAGGAAGGCGATGAAGTGAAGGTAAGGGAAGTAGTGTACTCGAGTATAAAGAAGCGGAAGCTAATGCAGTTTGAGAGGTTCAAGGAAGATGTGTACGCCTTTGGTGCCATATGTATAGTGTGTGTGGGTTTTGGGGGCGTGCTATTTATGATTATAACTTTATAACCGACCCCTTCCTCTTTTTTTTTCTCCTTCATTTGTCTCGTTAATTTCTAATTGTTCTATTACTGAATTTATTTGTTTTCAAATTCTTTTTATTTGGTTGGATCGAACATTGTTTTCAATTATTAGTACTAACATGCTTCCTACTGTTCAAGGAACATAATAAAAGAGAAAACAAACAAGTAAACATTGAAGAAATAGACTATAGGTATTGTAAAATGTACTAATTAAAGGTGCACTAAACTCGGAACATAAGAGCACACAAGTGGGTAACAAAATTTGGCTGCAGATACTCCAAGATCCACTTCTTCCAAGATTCCATCCACTCCAACGATGTAAGCTACGTTGCGAGTAGGGTTCATTAAACCTTCTTTGTCTTTATCAAAAACAACGGCGACTTTATTCTCCTCGTCAATGAAGAAACTCGCAGCTCTAACCTGAAACTGAAAGGAAACAAGTGGGTTCATATCCACTGTTAAGAACACCTTACTCTTCCACGACACCCAGTTGGGCTCAATTTTCGTCGTTACCCAAATCTCCATCTGTAATGTATAGGAGCTCTGAAATAAAACCGCAAGCTGCTCTTCTCTGACACTAGATAGACTGACAGTATCTGAATAATAAAACTGAAACGGCAGAGGCAAACACGGCCCAAATCTCTCTCTAGTGAAATCAAAACAGACTAAGTTACATTGCCGATTTCTAGCAAACCAGTACGTATTTCCCTTGACAGAGACACCACGACGATGAGCGTATATCTTACAGTATGGAGTGATGACATCAAGATCCCTCCATGAATTAGAGTTAATATCGTAGATTTTAAACTCAACATAAGTGGGAGAAAAATCAATAAATCTCAAGATTTTGTAGATGCGGCATGACTTGCTGCTCTTCTCGTATCCGAGAGCATACGTATAGGAATAAATTTTTTGGAAATCATGTGTAGACTCGATCAACCGGGTTTGTCCCCAATACGGGTTCCAAACAACAACCCTAGTATTATCTTCCATAATGCATAACAATAAACCGTCGCAGTGAAAGACTTGAGATACATTGACTTCATCATTTAAGCTAACAAGTTCACCTTCACGCTTTATACATGACTCAACGTCATTGCGAAGATTGACACGCATCAAATAAACCCTAAAATCCATCATCATAACCATCATAAACTCTCTTTCCTTTGCTGCTACTTTTGCGTGACCATCAAGGTGCTTCTTTGCAAAGCTCTCACCTTTAAATAAAGTGTTCCACTTTTTGCAAGTAGATCGGACTTTTCTTAGAGATGTCAACGGAATTCGATAGAGCACCTCCTCGCCCAAATCGCTTGGAAGATTGGACATCTTCGTCATTGTTTCAAGTCTCAACCAGGATCGATGTAACGTAGTAAATAAGTTAGGCTAACTTTGAAAAACTATGCTTCTGTGATTACCGATTTTCTCCCACCTCTGTGAATATATAACAACATAAACCCTTAACGAAAAGATTCGACGACGAGGAAACAAAAACTTCAAAAAAAAAAAGAAAAAAAAAAAGGAAAAGAACAAGCACTTGAAAAGATTCGACGACGAGCAACAATTTCCTTTTCCTCTGTGATTACAGATTTCTTCCGCCTCAAGATATTATAAATTTGAAGACGCTATAAGGATTCAATTAGAGTTTGCGACAGAACATAAACAGAAACTTTTGTATGCCATGAATCTACTCAGGCCCTAAAGCATCTCAAAAGTATATTAATTTGAAAGGGCCACATCTCAAAAAATATTTGTTTGGTCAAATAATTACATTAGTTCGAATTTAATTGGCAATAAAATCTCTAATTAGACTCTACCAAACTTTTTTCATAAGAAAGATACATAACTTTTTTTTGACAGTTTTTATTTCATGTGATTGAAAATGTGTTGGGTTTTGAGGAAGCAGAGAAGTTTTTCGAAAGAAGCATTCCGGAGAACATGAAGGATTACTCTGTCTACAGCTAAGAAAACGAGAGAAGGTCGACAATCTTATATCGTAGATGAAAGATATGAACATAGAGTCGGATAGTCACAAAATGAACAACGTTTTGAAGATGTACACAGATGAACCGATCGACATAGTTAAAGATAATGGACAAGTATAAGAAAGAGTGGGTTTATTCTGAAAAAAACAACAAGCTTGAAATGAGAGCCGGTCGTCTACTACTAAAGGCGATTGAGATAACAAGGAGTAAAAATGAAGTTCACCGTCTATTTTGTATCTGCTACAAGTTCTGGTTCTAATTGTTCTATATCGAATTTGTTTGGTTACATACTCTATTTAAAACGGCATTGTTCTGGCTATGTCTCAACTTATTCTCTGCAGATATTCTTCCTTGAACCTCTCGCCTCTGTATCGAGAACCAGAACTTGCAGGACATACAAGAGCTGCATTAGACTCCACTGAGCAAAGCCAGAACTGAGAAAGGGGCATTAAGAACAGAGTGTACCAAAGGTCGAAGATTAACTCCAAGAATCATTGAATCTTGTAAGTATTTACCATGAATCTTATCTACTACAACATAACAAGGAAATTAAACAACCCAAGGCAGTGAAATGAACAAAAAAAAAGTTGAGAAACAAATTTGATATACATTCTCACTAATAATCTTGTTCAAAGAACATGAAAACAAAAAAGAGAAAGCAAACAAAGTATAAATACTAAATATGCAAGAAATATATTATTGGTACTGTGTAGAGGACTAACTAAAGCTGCACTAAACTTGGAACATAAGAGCACACAAGTGGATAACAAAATTTGTCTGCAGATAATCCAAGATCCACTTGTTCCAAGGGTCCATCCTCTCCAAAGATGTAAGCTATGTTGTGAGTGGACACTAAATAATTTTTCTCTTTATCAAAAACCACAACAACTTTCTTCTCCTCATCGATAAAGAAACTCGCAGCTCTAACTTGAAACTGAAATGTAAGGCCAATATCCACTGCTAAGAACACCTTGCTGTTCCACGACACCGCGTTGGGCTCAATTTTCGTCGTTATCCAGATCTCCATCTCCATCTCTGATAATCTTGAGCGCTGAAATAAAACCGCTAGCTGTTCTTCTCTAACACTAGATAGACTCACGGTATCTAAAGTATACGGCTGAATCGGCAGAGGAAAACGTGACCTAAATCTCTCTCTTGTGAAATCAAAACAGACTAAGAAAGTACTGCTTCCTTGCCTCTCTCTAGCAAACCAGTACGTATTTCCCTTGAGAGACACGCCACGACTATAAGAATCAATCTTCCAGTCTGGAGAGACATCAAGAACTCTCCATGAATCAGAGTTCATATCGTAGATTTTGTACTCAAAACATGTGCGAGAAAAATCAATAAATCTCAAGATTTTGTAGCTGAGGCTTGATTTACTTCTCTGCTTGTATCCAAGAGCATACGTATAGATGTCCAATTTGTGGAAATTATGTGTAGGCACGATCCACCGGGTATGCCCCCAATACGGGTTCCAAACCACAACCCTAGTGTTATCTTCCATAATGCATAACAATAAACCGTCGCAGTGAAAGACTTGAGATACATCGTCTTCGGTGCTGTTCGTTACTCCATTCAGATGGATCATCTGAATGAAGATGAGTTATGATGTTCGTTTATAACAATTTTACAGAGCAGTGAGATGAACCAGTTGGATGATTTTTATTAAACTCATCCAAAAAATGATCATTTTCCGACTGAGTCTGATTGGAGCAGTTGACTGGAGCTGATTCAGTCTAAAATATAAAATGACCTAAATACCCCTATCTAAGTTGGAGAATTACACCAAAAAACCTAAACCTACTTCTCATCATTCTAACCACGACAAAGACTCAGAGAGCCATCCTTCGACAAAGTGAGAAGAGAAACGAGATCTTCGTCGGATCTCTTCGCAGCTGGATCTCTCCGCCGGATCTCTCGCCGGAATCCACTCCACTCCTCTTTGATCTTCTCACTCCACTCCACTCGTCTTTGATCTCTCCGCCGGCTGTCTTCTTCTCTCTCGTGCGTGGGTTTGAATTAGCTGCGACCATTGTTTGAGAGGTAAGACTCATGGGTTTGATTATTGGATTTGATTTCTCCTTTAGTCATTGAAATCTCGAAGTGGGTTTCAGGTGTTACGGATTGAAATCGCTGCAACCACTGTTTGAGAGGTATGATATATCTCTAATTCATGATTTTGTATTGAGTTTATGTGTACCAATGGAGACGAGTGTTGTGGCTTTGTTTGATTTCGTGTTTCTAATGCTTATAGGCTATGTGAATCTGGTGAGTTTTTTGTTTCAGTGATTAGCTATTTCTTCTTCTCTTGTAACTCTTTTCTATAGAACCTCCGAGAAAGTAGAATTTGATAAAGATGTTAATTGGTTTGAAACCTCCAATGCATTGTAATTGTTTAGATTTATGTGGATTGGATGTGTGTGGAGATTATACTGTTGGTGGATTGTAGAATTCAATGCATTGTATGTAACTGTTTATAAGATGATGTGTTGTTTAGATTTATGTGGATGTTTGTTACCAATGTTAAGGTGGATATTTGTGAAGATAGCTTGAAACGTTTCATGCTTGATGGATTGTATTGGATTCTGTAGTGCGTTTACAGAGATGAAATGTTGTCAAGCTTGGCTGCATCTGTCTTTGGATTGTAGAATTCGTTAGGGAAATGAATCTAGTGAGTTTTTGTTTGCTGCTTTATCTATCAGAATTTGTGTGTTGTATTGTTTGGATTACTTTTGTGTACACGACTGAAGTTGTATACATTTGTGTTTAGTGTTTTGAATGTCTGTCCATCATGGGAATTTCTTCATAATTTTGTAACTTCACATCAATGGCTGCCTCAAGCTAATAAGACCCGTTTCATTAATTGCAAGGACTAAATGTCTGTCATTTGTTAATGAGAATTAGTTTTGTGTTATTGATTTGCTTTTGATTAAGACTGATTTAAAACTAGTTTTGTTAACTGGTTTTGCTTCTTTTTATTCCTTCAGGGACAACTCAAAAACAATGTCAACTATCGAGGGTAGTGATGTGAGTATCTTCCCCTTTAAACTCATATTTTACTTAATGCTTTTTTGTAATTTAGATTGATTTTTTACGAAATCATATATTTCTATCTTAAACTAAGAATCTTGCATGGAGTGATGAGCAAACTCGTTTCTATCTTCAACTAAGACTTGATGAGAAGCTTAAAGGAAATATAAGAAAAGATAAAGTTGAATTGATGTCAACTTTAAGAAACGTATTTGGGAATGTAATTATAGTCAATTTCTGCTGGAAGCAAACAAATGGGCAGAGTTTAGGAACAGTGTATCTGATTTCTTTGTAGATGAGTTTTTTTTTTTCTCTCCAGTGATTCTGATTTCCATGTCTTGCATCTCTTGAATGATACTGTTTATTTATAGCTTGGCTTGAGGAAAGACCATTCTTGATATAAATTTGAACACGTTGCTTTGGATCTTATTGTTGTTCTTGGCTTGAGAAAAGACCATTCTTGATATAAATGTGACAAAGGCTTTGTTTTTGTTGCAGAATTTGAGCACGTTGACAAAGGAGACGATCAAAATCGAGAGGCTCTAATGGTAGGCTTGCTCAAAACTTGCTCTATATTGCAATCAGAATCAGAAATTATAAGACTGTGTATTGTTTTTATGATTTTTGGAGTTTATGTTTGGTTGGTTCTTATAAAAAATTTAATTTAATGAAAATGGAATTTTATAAATTTTTAAATATAATAATTTGACATTTGTTTGGTTGTAAAATATATTTGATCAATAATTAAAATTAAAATGATTAAGATTGAGAATTAAAATATAATTAGATGAAAACAGGGGTATTTTAGTCATTTTTATTAAGATGAGGATGTGGATGAATTACCAAATAATCAAACAAACAAAGGTTCATTTAAATGCATCATTAAGATGAACTACCCAAATGATCAAACAAACATCATTCAGATGCTTCATCCAAATGGATCATTTGGATAGATCATTTGGATGCAAATGCCAAATGATGAAACAAACAAGGCCTTCATCGTCTAAGCTAATAAGTTCACCTTCAGGCTTTATACATGACTCAAGGTCATTGTGAAGATTGACTCGCATCAAATAAACCCTAAAATCCATCATCATGACCATCATAAACTCTCTTTCCGTTGCTGCTTCTTTTGCTTGATCACCAAGGTGCTTCTTTGCAAAGCTCTCACGTTTGGATAAAGTGTTCCACTTTTTGCAAGTTAATCGGATATTTCTTAAAGATGTAAACGGAACCCTAGAGAGCACCTCCTCCACCAAATCCTTAGGAAGATTAGATATCTTAGTCATTGTTTCAAGTCTTAACGATGATCGATGTAGCGTAGTATAAGTCTCAACGATGATCGATGTATCTTCAAAACCGCTTTCAATATGCTTCTGTGATTACCGGTTTTCTCCCACCTCGTTGTAACATCAGATAACCCTAAACGAAAAGATATGACGACAAAACAAAAATTTTAAACAGAGGAAAAAAACATATTCCTTTTCCTTTGCGAGTTCGGATTTCTTCCGCGGCAAGATATTGTGTAATATAACAAATTTAAAACCCTACAGAAAAAGATTCTATTACGACAGAACAAAAACAACCCAAAAAACAGGCCCTGAAGAAAATATTTGTTTGGTCAAATAATTACATAGTTCAAATTTGCAACAAAATATCTGATTCGTCTCTACCCTACTTTTTTTTTACAGAATTTTTTTTGGGTATGACAGTATGTTTTTTTCAGATTAACATAGTCATGTCTTCATTTTTTGGGATAAAATATGAATTTCTGTTACCAAAAAGGAACGTTTTTTTTGGTAGGCTTACCAAAAAGGAACGTTTGATTACAAGTAGCTACGTTCAGTGGCGGAGCCCGAAATATTTCTTATAGGGGTCAATATATTAATATAATTATATAATAATAATAATATTATTTCTTTAATTAAAATAAAATTTCATTGCTAATTTTTAAAAATCTACATGTTATTACATTTTTAATATAAGTAAAGTATTATTATCGCTATAAACACCATTAGTTATAGTTTTGAAAATAAAATGGCTATCATTTTGTATATGCGTAACATCATAATTTTTATCGTTTTAAGTAGCTACGCTCAGTGGCGGAGCCCGAAATATTTCTTATAGGGGTCAATATATTAATATAATTATATAATAATAATATTATTATTTCTTTAATTAAAATAAAATTTCATTGCTAATTTTTAAAAATCTATATGTTATTACATTTTTTAATATAAGTAAAGTATTATTATCGCTATAAACACCGTTAGTTAGGCCATCTGCAACGCCGGACCACCCCCCATGTTCTTAGCAATTTTTTAATCCAAAAATATGGGCTAATGGACTTAAGATCAGGAACTGGGCTCTAGTCCTGGATCTGTTCTTGTGGGTGTTGCGGGGTGACGTGTCATTTCGGGATTGGTTGGAAAAATTAGGAAAGGAAACAACAGATTCATTTTTTGAGATTTTTTTTGTCCTTTTGTCAGTTAATAAAAAGAGTGTTGTTCGTTAAAGATTAATAAATGACTTTGTTTTTTTTTTTCTATTATAGTAACTTTATTTCAAAAAGAGAAATATAGTATTTGTTTCACCGCTTATCTTTACATTCTAGGAAACTTCCTTTTTTTTATTTGTTCATAAAATGACTAATTTTTTTTATCATTATTCACAAGTTTACTTTTTTCGGTTTAAGTCCGGTTTTTTATCATTATTCACAATTTTAGTATAAAAAAATTTGAATTTTGGTTCATTTTTTTTTCTCAAATATTTGGTATTATATTTTGAATCTTAGTATAATTTTTTTAAGTTTGCAATTTAAATGTAATTTTTATAAGTTTTTATAAATGTAATATGTTTAAAAAGTTTTTGATTATTATATTATTAAATCTTATGATCTTAACCATGTTCTCCCAATAACCAGCTTTTTAACAAAAGATCTAAACTACTGATCTTACATTATTTTAACAATATTTTTACTCTAAGAACACCCAAATGTGATTCCCCATTGAGGATGCCCTTATAGTTTTGAAAATAAAATGGCTATCATTTTGTATATGCGTAACATCATAATTTTTATCGTTTTCTATTTTTGAAACTAATCGAAAATAATGGTGAGAAAAAGTTGTATGAAGTATATTTAACTTCTTTTCTCAATATTGTTTGGTTTAGTTTAGTGTTTATATTGATTAGTTGATACTTATAAAACTAAATTCTTTTTGATTGAAAGCCATATTTAAAATATTAGAAAAAATCAAAAGTAATTATAAAATTTTAATTCATAAACAGAGAGTAAGAAAAAAATATTTAAGTGAAAAGAAAAACATGAAAATTAATACGAAAAAAAGATGAAGAGTTAAATACAGATAACATGTTAACTCAAACATAAACGTCAAAAAGATGCAAACTGATGGATAATTGAATCAAATGCAGTTATTATTTTTTAATTAATATGAAAAGGTAAAAACAGTAAATGATTAATTTTAAAAAATTGGCGTAGGTTGCAAACAAGAAATTCCAACTAGGCATATAGGGGTCATTTAGAGATTTTAAGCCAAATAATTTATAAAATACTAACTAAATAAGCTTGAAATTTTTTTTTGTAAAAGTCATGGGGTCAGTTGACCCCCCTCCCATCCATGTGCCTCCGCCCCTGGCTACGCTTACCCAAGGAGTTTCTAGGGCCCCCAATGATAAATTGATGAGATTAAAGAACACCAAAGTGTTTAGGAAGAATTATAATAAGACTCTCATAAGATTAAAGGTATAAATTACATTCTCTTATATAGATATGAGATTTCCTAATCTAAGATAAATATAAATGTAAATAATATATTTAGAGATAATGTTAAACTTCCTAAACTTAAGATATGTTAACTTCTAGATCCTTCTTAATCTTCATGATTTTCATAATCTTGGGCGATTATCTCGACCGTCGATCTCGGTCGATCTCCGGTTCTCCCAATACCCAAAGAAAATTAAGTATAGCTAGGCTTACCTAAGGAGTTTCTAGGGCCCCAAAAAAAAATTAAGTAGCTTCGATGTTTGGCACGTTGTAGATATGCTGACATGATCTGAGCAATAAGAGCCTTCAAGACCCATCTACTCGATCAGCTCGAAACTTTTTTCATACATACAAGGCATGAACTGGTCTTTGCTTCTTTAGTATGTACATGCCCGTCTCAATATGTAGTGGGGCCTTTGGCCAAAAAAAAAAAAAAAACTAAAACCTCTTGGTAAAAAAATGATTTTTGAAAAATGGAGCCTTTTAACCTTAAGAAATTTTTTGAAATTAATATCGGACCCATAACATTTGTCAAATAATGTAAGCTCGAACACCATACACTCAAATTCGACGCCCAAGTATGCAAATGTTGGTTGAACATACCGGATCAAGACACCATTGAAGAATTTGAGTCCGCAGAAAGCCTTTGTTTCGATCTTGACAAGAGTTTTGATAAACTCCTTAATGTTCTTAATGTGTGTATGGTGAACGTGTATTCTTTTTGTAATAATTAGAAATGAAACCTCTTGATCTTTGGAAATGTTTTTGAACAAAAAAAAAGAAAAAGAAAAAAAAGATCTTTGGAAATGCCAGTAATTTTGAGTCTTTGGCTGCGACTGCGAACAATATGGAATTATATGAGCCATTGCCAGAGATATTCATTGAAACCCATTCATCCATCCGGTAAGAAAACTTCCCCTTGCTGGGGTACTACATCATGTCCGGAAACTCCTGTACGAGCAATCTCAACCATCTCTACAAGATTGCTATCCTTAATGGTCAATTTTTTTTGGCTCATATATACATTACATATATAATATGTTTCTTTAAATCTTCTTTAGAAAAATGAAATAACCCTTGTATCATTCCTTTATAGGTGACGGTTCAGTTGGAGTTAATGTTCAAAAGATCAATCAACTGTCTCCTTCCGGATTTGGAGCAACACCTTTTGATAAAATGAACTTCTCTGATGTGATGCAGTTTGCGGACTTCGGTCCGAAACTGGCGTTGAACCAGACCAGAAACCAAGACGATCAAGAAACCGGGATTGACCCGGTTTATTTGTTGAAGTTCCATGTCTTGAACGACAAGATAGAGGACCATAACCAAACCCAACATCTCATGCCTTCTCATCAGACGTCTCAAGAAGGAGGTGAGTGTGGAGGAAACATAGGCAACGTGTTTCTTGAAGAAAAAGAGGATCAAGATGACGACAACAAAAAAATTTGATGAAGAAAAGCAAAGAAGTCAATTAAATTATTCATCTTCGATAAAAACAAAAAATATTAGATTTTTAATCAAGCACTAGTAATGCAATGGCAACGTTAAACAATTTTGTTTATGTGACACTAGTTTATGCGAATAAAAAAAAAACAAGTTGATCAACTGCCAGAGAAGCAAACCCAGAAAGAACAAAAACAATAACAATAGAAGAAAATATATACTTATGTTTGTTTCTATTTGATCTCAACTTTGAATTTGTGAACCTATTTTTGTCAGTTTTTAAAAATATTATTTATGTTTTGCTCATTTTTTGCTTATTTTTTGCTTACTTTTGGTCAGTTTATTTATTTTTGATTATTTAAAATTTTAAATTATAAGATACTGATAGATGTGTAGTCACTATAAATTCATACAAATTAAAAAAATTAGTTTTATATTTTAGAGGCTGAGTTAACATTATATATATATATATATATAAACTCCAACAATATCTTTGTTATTGAAAATTCTTAATTATATATTGTTTAAGTTATTCGGTTTTTATTCGATGTTTGGATTTCCTTTATCTGTCTACAATTATGCTCTTACAATGTCCAACTTTTCCATGAAGTTGATTAAAAGAAACATCCAGATTGGTCAGATTCAACTTGATGAGCTCGAACGGAATAGTGCCATTAAAACGATTATGAAAAAGATCAATCACCAAGAGAGAGATGAGTTCGGCGAACCGTGGAAAGGTGGTTCATGTCAGATTCTTGGAGATAAATGTGATATCATCCTTACGGGTTGTACTACAAGCCTTTCACAAGGGTCATTATTCCATTTCTAGCTCTTTGCAAATTCAACCGGGTAGCCAAACTTTCCAACAACTGAAAGTAAGATATCCACTTTGTGATCAAGCTCTGGAGGCAACCAAGCATTCACTGCAACGAAAAAACAGAGCCAAATTTTTTTAGTTATATGGTGTTTTTGGAAAATTAAAACTTAATTGGTATATTTGGAAAACTAAAACTTAAGTGTATTATTTTTGGAAAACTAAAACTTAAGTGTAGTATTTTTGAGAATTGCCCTACAAAAAAACATCAAAACATTTAAAACGAACAAAAACTTTTGCCATGAATCTACTCTAGCCTGAAGCACTTGTTTCAAGCTAAGCTTGGATATATTAACCGGAACCGAAGAACCGTGGTAAACCAAAACAAAATTTGCGATTCGGTTCAGGGTAGGTACACAATCTTTTATTACTAACGGCCACAAAATATAGTAATATACTAACTGGTAGGCCTGGGATTTATATCCGTTATCCGCAGATATCCTTATCCATAGCCGGTTTTTTATCCAAAACATGGATATCCGGCGAAATGCATACGGATACGGATAGTAAAATGACGGATATCCCGGATACAGACTCGGATACGAATAATCCTAAAATTTGGGCTGGATAACGGATATCCGGGGTATGTCTACGCCCATAAAAAATTTTGTTACTCGAAGGCCTTATGACTCCATTCTTCAAGTGTTAAAGCCCAAAAAATCTTGTAAGCCCAACATTTTAAATTGTTTTTATTTTATTTTCAATGTTAATAAATAAATCATATGACAGAAAATAAAAATAATTCTTAGAAGAATCTAAGAAGTTGATTAACGTCTTTTTTTTTTGTTTAAGAACATCACTTGAATCTTTTCAACTTTTTGCTACTTTAATAAATTCTTTGTTTTTGTAATGTTTTATATTTTGAATCAACTTTTAGCTATTTTATGAATTTTTTAAACTTTTTATGTATGATATTAATGAATTTAGGATTTTATAAACACTATTTCCGAATATTCGCGGATATCCGAATTTTTAACGAATATCCGGATACCGAATATTCATAATTTCCAAATCCAAATGCGGATACTAAATTGGTGGATAATACGGATACAGATACAGATATCTTAAAAAAAACCGGACATCCGCTCCGTTTACAGGCCTACTAATAACTGGTCACGTAGTTCAAAATTTGGCAATAAAATACCTTATTTCCTTTTTTCATTTTTTTTCTTTTGCTCTCCCTTATTTACTCTTTTGTTGATGTCTTTGTTTTTTTACTTGTGTTCAACTGAATTTGGGAATTGTGAAAGATGATAGTATATAAATCTTTTGTTTTTGTTTTACTAGTTTTTCTTTTCTTTTCATATGCATGGTTTTGTTTCTGATATATTTTTCTCATATGCATGGTTTTAATTTAATTAATAATCTTGCTCAAAGAACATGAAAAAAAAAAAGAGAAAACAAGAAGTAAATATGCAAGAAATAGATTATAGTTATTGTAAAATGGACTAATTAAGTTCAACTAAACTTGGAACATAAGAGCACACAAGTGGATAACAATGTTTGTCTCCATATTCTCCAAGATCGGCTTCTTTCAAGGATCCATCCACTCCAACGATGTAAGCTACGGTGCGAGTGGGGTTTATGTTGCGTTCTTTGTTTTTATCAAAAACTAAAGCGACTTTCTTCTCCTTGTCATGAAGAAACCCGCATGTGTGAGCAAAAACTGAAAGTCAAAGCAAGTGAATGATCTCATATTCACGGCTAAGAACACCTTGCTGTTCCAAGAGACCGCGTTGGGCTCAATCTTAGTCGTAATCCATATTTCTATCTCTAATGTATCCCAACGTTGAAACAAAACTGCAAGCTGCTCTTCTTTGACACTAGATAGACTCGCAGTACCTTCAAAATACCACTCATACGGCATAGACAAATGCGGTCCAAATCTCTCGCTTGTAAAATCAAAACAGATTAAGAAAGTACTTTCTTCTAAAAGCTTATCTTTAGCAAACCAATATGTATTTCCCTTGAGAGAGACGCCACGGTCATAAAAATACATAGTCCAGTCTGGAGTGACATCGATAACCCTCCATGAATCAGAGTTAAAGTCATAGATTTTGTACTCAACAAAAGTAGCAGGGGGATAAAAGAAATCAACAAATATCAAGATTTTGTAGGATTTGCTACTCTTGTCGTATCCGAGAGCATACGTATACAAGTCAAATCTGTTGAATTTATGTGGGGACTCGATCCGCCGAGACCGAGTTTGCTCCCAGTACGGGTTTGAAACCACGATCCACCGGGTTTGCCCCAAATACGGGTGACTTCCGCCACCAGGGTTCGAGGCACGGCCACTGGCAGGTTTACATAGGGGAATTGCCACCCTCGTGGGATTAGTCCTTGGGCCTAAGAAGCCTTTGGGAGACCCGCGGTTATTCAAAAAAATAAAATAATAAATAAGTTAGGTTAATCTCAAAACTCTTTCTTTGCTTATGTGATTATCGATTTTCTCCCACTTCTGTGAATGAATATATATATATATTACATTTTAACCCGTGGTACACCGCGGGATGATTTATTTTTTAAAGTTAGTATATATAAGATTTTATAAATTGTATCTCCTTATAAAATATTTATGTTTTATAGTTTATAATTATTATCAAGTAACGATATATCACGAGTTCACAGAACAATAATAAACTGAGGATTTAACTCGTATTAAAGCGGCATATTAATGATATATTAAAATTTTATAAATATTGATTCAAATCCATTCGCCATATAAATCCGTCCGAAATATAACCCGTCCTATAATTTCTTAACCCGTCCCGTGATTTGTTTTCTCAAAGTAGTGATTTTAAAATTTAATGATTTTTTATATATATAAAGTTTATAAATTGTATCATTCTCTAAGACATTTATATTTTAATAAACTAAGGATTGAATCTGTATTAAAGCGATATGTTAATGATATTTTAAAATTTTATAAATATTGATTCAAACTCGTCCACCATATAACCCGTCCTGTAATTTCTTAACCCGTCCCGTAATTTGTTTTCAAAAGTAGTAATTTAAAAAAATTTAACGATTATATATTATAGATAAAAATTTGTAAATTGTATCATTTTCAAAGATATTTCTATTTTATAGTTTACAATCTATACTATTAACTAGGATTTAACCCGTGGTACACCACGGGGCAAATGTTTTATTCATATATATAATAAATATTAAATTTTATGGTTTTTAATTTAGTATTAAAGTTATATAATTTTATATTAATGTTGTAACTAAAACAAATTAGTGATGATAAAATAATAAAGTATAGATATAACCCATGTTATATTAATCGAAACCCGTCCCGCTATATAACTCGTCTCATGATATTTCAATTAATAATGTTTTATAAATTTAAAATATATCAATAATAATATTTCAAAAATAATAATTGTTTTTTGACTTTAATGTGATGACATTCTTTGTAAATTCTTACTTTACTAACACAAAAGTACTTTAAAAAAGGCACTTCAAATTTTTTAGTATATATAAATTTATTGTTTTGGGTAAAAAATATTATAAATAAATATTTAGTTTAATCATAATTTGGGATTGATATACTTGTGTTTTTGACTAACTGTTTTTTCTTTTAATATAGCCTATATTTGGGCATTTTTGTTAACATTATTTAAATTAGCAATATCAACGTAATACATGTACAATTTATTCTTACCAGAAAAAGAACAAAATTTAATAAAAATCAGAAAAGAAAGTTTTAGGGAGTGATAATTATTTTGTACAATTGCAAATTGAAAAAAAGTATATAGAAAAACAAAATTAGAACGCCGGAATAAAAAAATCAGAAAAGAAAGTTTTAGGGAGTGATAATTATTTTGTACAATTGCAAATTAGAAAAAAGTATATAGAAAAACAAAATTAGAACGCCGGAATAAAAAAATCAGAAAAGAAAGTTTTAGGGAGTGTTTTTTTTAAAAAAAAATTGTGATGGATGGCTTCTACATATGAACTACTATAAGAGGAAGATCTTTTTTTTTTTTTGTCAATATAAGAGGAAGATCATACTCTCCAAAAAGTGATTCAAAATAAAATAAAATCAATTTCGATCTTTTCAAGAAGAGTGATATTGTATTGAACAAACATGATTGGCAAAAAACATAATCAAAGATATGAAAAAAAAAAAAAAAAAAACATAAAACTAAAACAAATTTTTTTTTAATGAAGAATTAGGAAAAATTTAAATGATTTTTGTAATTTTTTTCTTTTAGTTTCCTAAATTTTAGTAACAAAATCGATTAATATTTAGATTTGAGAAAATTTTTGTTAAAACATTAAATGCCAATGGCATTGTATTGTAAATAAGTTCCAAGTCCAGGATTTATTTGCTAAAAGTGATTCAAAAATGTATATATAGATTGGGAAGCATTAGATAATAAATAACCTTATAAAGGGTAAAGAATTACAAAGGATGCCATTACAAATTTTTGCATTTTAAGACTACTAAAAAGATTTCGTCAGAGGGTAAAATGGTCAATTTGATGCTCACTTTAACGCGGATCTTGGGTTTTCGGGCCGGATCTAGATCCATGTGATTCGGCAAAACACGCGAATCATGAAAAACTTTCGGATTTGGATCCGTAATAATCGCGAGTTTCATATTAATGGGCTTAGCAGACAAAGGCCTTTCTTATACTCTCGAACTTATGGTTGAGATCTCCAGAGATATGAAGTTTGAACAAATCTATACTAGTATAATCGCAGCACTTTTTGTGACGGGTGGGTAAAAAAGTTTTCGGGTATATCGGATATCCGACCCATTTTAAAAATTCCTTCACAAAAAATTTGTTGGGTCGGGTTATATTTAACCCAACTCATACACCGGATATTTCATATTTAATAATTTAGATTTTTAGAAGATTTGATTAAGATTTATAATTATGATTCTCCTATCATCTTTGTTTGATTTGTTTTTAACTGTTTTGAATCATCATATAATACATAAATTAAAAAAAAAATCAATTTTTTTCTGCATATACTGTGATTCAAAATTTTAAAAACGGACATATATTATCCAATTGACGAAAATGTGTGTTCAACGTTCTACATCGATTAAAATATTTAGACAATGATTCAGAATCATATCATAAATAAGAACATTAATAAAATAAATGAGTTTTTTTGGCGGGATGGGTTTGGCGGGACGGGTTTTTGAATCAACAATAATAAAAAGATTAAAATATCATTAATCCGCCGCTTCAATACGGATTTAATCCTTATTTTTTTTAATACAAATCACATGACGGGTTAAGAAATTACGGAACGGGTTATATTTCGGAAATGATTTATATGGCGGACGAATTTGAATCAATATTTATATACCGCTTTAATACGGGTTAAATCCTCAGTTTATTAATAATTATCTCGTGGACTCGTGGTATACCGTTACTTAATAACAATTGTAAACTATAATATAAATAAATATGTTATAAGGAGATACAATTTACAAAATATTTTTATACGAACTTTAAAATTAAATCATCCCGCGGTGTACCGCGGGTTAAAATCTAGTTAGATTTAATAACTTAAAAGATATTTCTATAACAGGCAAATCCCTTATATTGTGATTAGTAAATAAGAGCAAATCTCTTTATATTTGAATTCAGTTATTACTTTTTACCAAAAATATCAAAATCAATAAATTCAAATTTGATTTAATTACTTAAAACGATTTTTCGTTACCAAAAATATCAAAATCTTTTAATTCAAATCAGAACAACTGAAGCATATACCTTAACAATCCTTATTCGCAAATATTCCCATTGATATGATTCTCTAAACCCTAAAGAAAATGTAGCCGACTTTGAATTACTATAAATATAGGATTTGAAATGCCATAGAAGATACACACTCACCTTTTAAAGCGAGAACTCTTCTCTTCCTGCTCCTTCAAAGAATATGGCATCACAGCTTGAATTCACCGATTTTGCTGACATCAAACCTTTCAAAACAGGATGGAGAATCCAAGTTAAAATTGTGCATCCGTGGTCTCAATACATGCAATACACTAACAATGGAAATGATTCTTGCTTATAACATCTGTAAGTATAGATTCGATTTTCACTAAATCTTATACTCTCTACAGTCTTATAATATCATTAATAGATCCTATTATTTACACGATTTTATTCTCTTCCATATATGGTACTTTGATTCATCTCTATACTATTAAAAGAGAAGTACAAATGCAAATGGGTCGGGTCAAAATCAGAAAATTGACCCAAAATTCTGAAATCGGATCTTTAATTTTTTTTTTAATATGATTTCTAATTAATATTTAATAATGAAAAATCAAACTAAAATCAAATATTTATGGAAATCAAATAAAATCTGATTGTATTTATGGTAACTAATTATAAAAGCATTATAAAAGCATATTCCGAACAATACTATACATTAATTACGTATAATATATTTGTTCATATATTTTTGTACTAATTCCAATACAATCAACGTTTTTGTCATTAATTTTGCTTATTTTAGGTAATTATCATTAATTGAAAGATATCTTACTTGCTTCAAAAGATTTCTAGAAAATTTATCACAACTAACCCATCTATTTTATAAATTAAATAGATATTTTTATTTTGGTCGTGTAAATTAAATAGATATGAAATCCATGTAACTAATTTTAATTTAATTAGATTAAATCGAAATTATGGTATTTTCATACTTATAGCTTACCAAAGAAGTTTAATTTTAAAATTATAAAGATTTCTTGAATATGATTTTTAGAATTATTTAACAAGATGATAAATATTTATTAAATTTTGTGAATCATGAAAAATAATAATTAATTTTTAATCATTATATTTCACCTTTCAAAGTTTCAATCTCTCATCTAACAACAAATAAGTTACAGATTCTATTATTCCTATGTCCAAACTCTATTTTGTTGTATGACTAAATAATATTCCCATTAGAGCTGTCAAAACGAGTTGATTCGTCCCGTTAACCCCGTTTTGTGATAGGCAAAATATATTTTGACATATAGTTAGTCGGTCCTCACGACCCGCGGGTAGCATATATGAAACACAAACCTGTCCCGCGAATGTATGCTGATTTGCGGGGTTGTCCGTGAATTTTGTTTAAATAATTTTAAAGTAGCAAAAATTTAAAATACTACTAAAATAAATAAATAAAACAAATTTAGAGAAAATAATTTTATATATCATTATATTTATAAATATTATAATTTCATTTATTAAAAGTTTTTTAAATTACCAAATGTTGAATAGATTATATTTTATCAATAAATACTAACATGCGGGCTGATCCGCCAACCCTCGGACGAAAACCGATTAAAACCTATGATCCGCTGCGAATCAATCCATGTGGCCTGTTTATTTACGGGTTTAATATATTTTCCCAAATCTGCCCCATAGTGAGATGATTTGGGCTCGACCCATGGTTTTTGACCTATTTTGACTGCTCTAATTCCTATGAATCGTCTAATTTTAGAATTCTAAAACATAAAATTCCATTTTTTAATCATAATTAATATGATTGGTTTAATTATAAACAATTTAATATTTTCTCTACAATTCGTTATTATGAATATTTATAAGTACACTACACTATTCGCTCTACTTAAAACACGCACAATATTAAAATCAACGTATGTAAACCAATATTCTCCCGCGGTGGACCGCGGGTCCGATCCTAGTACTACTATTAAAGTATTAAGAAACAACAAGTGAACAGGCTTCAAAGGTTCATCAAATTTGGAGAGTGCAGAATTGTGGAAAATTTTACACTTACAGGGCAATCAATCATGTGTTTAAAATGTATGACATAATGCAGGTACGATGTTGGAAAAGGCAGGAATTCTAACTGAAGATGCTCAGGGTTTTGAAAGAATTTCTATATATTAATCTCCATCCGCAAAACTAAAAAACACACCAACCAACAAAAAAAAAAAACAAAATTTTTATCACCATCAACCACATTTTAGGAGAATCTTTCCAGATACAGAAATTAAAATTCAACATAAAAAAGAAAGTGTTGAAACTAGAGGACAAGAGAATTACCTAGGAAGCACGGAAGCTTCGTCGGACGTCCGCTTCCCGCTTCGGAATCTTAGTCGGAATCAGAAGCTCTCGGAAGCTTTTGGAATCTCGCTTCCATAACGCTTCTAAAAAATTCATTTTGGAAGCTCCTTGGAAGCTTACGATTCTATTTTGGAAGCTTGCGATTCCATTTAAGAAATTTGATGTCACAAAATAAATAAGAAATATGAAATTATTTTTGATAGTAGTTAGAAAAATGATAGCAGCATGGATCATTTATTAGGGAGATGTTGAAATGATTAATTGAATTAAATTAATTTCGAAAAATTTGAGTTTGACGGATGTTTTTATTGGTAAAAAAATTAAAACAATTTTATTTGATGGAATTAGTAAAATGAGAATGAAGAATGATCTTAAATTTTTGACTTTAAACTATTTGACTTTTTTCTATTGTAAACGTACACTATTTGATTTTTAAATATAGAGAGATATTTAGAATTTATGTATTAGATTTGTATGTTAATTATAATTTTTTATATGATATAATGTTTAATGTTTATTATATATGTATATATATATATATATATATATATTAATTTTTATATACGCTTCCAACACGTACCCACTTTCTATAATTTCTATAAAAATCGCTTCCACGTTTCCAAACGCTTCGCTTCTGATTCCATGCAACCTAGAGAATTACAAACATGCACACGAGCTAAGAGAGGATCAAATCAGCCAAACGGTTATGCAAATAAGAGTGATTTGAATACTCAAGCTTCAATGTTCATGGTGCCTATGAAACAATCGTGATCATGAGGAATCTGATTGAGCTAAAAATACAAGTGACTATGATTTGGGTCATTGAGCAATCAAGAGGATTGTTAATAGTCATGGATCTAATCAAACCCTAATCACCAAAGGATAAACCATAGAACTGAACCAAACACCCCAACAAAGGATCGAGGATTAGAAAAACTAATAATTGTCCCCCCAATTCTATGAAACCCTAGAACACTACCACAAAAGAGAAATTACCAAAATCAGATCAAACCAAAAAGAGAGAAAGCAAAATAGAATCGTGGGTAAGAGAGAAAATTGACTAAACTGGTGAGACGATGACGAGGATTCTGAAGAGCCTCGACCAAAAAAGGATCCACCATAGCTTCCTTCTCGGTCATAGCAGCCATAGATGAAGAAAAGCTTCGTATCTCTTACCTCTGCTATGTCTTACAAAAATTTTGTTATCGATCTTTGATTTTGTTGTCTCTCTTCACCGGAGATTAGAAGAGAAAACACATCAACGAAACAAAGAGGAGATTTCTGATGAGCATTCTGTGAGAGAGAGAATAACAATAAAGTTGCTTCCTTTGAGTTTTTTTTTTTTTTTTTTTTTTTTTTTTTTTTTTTTTTTTTTTTTTTAATACATTCATTTTTTCTGCGTGTTGTGTTTTTTGTGGGTTAACTGGGTTTTGTAAATTTGATTTGGTTAAATCATAAAGTGTAAAAGTTTTACTCTATTTTATACTTTTGGTTGGTGTCACATTTCATTTTTCCAAGGTGCATCGTTTCGTTATGTACAATTTTGTCTAGCAATATCAATGCACCGAAAAACAAAGTATCTACAATTAGTGTGGAAAATGTTGCAATGTTATTAGGACTAAGATCGAACATTACGTAATATACTTAATAATCTTAAATGCATGATATTATATGGTCTAAAGTCTAAACTAAAGCTACTAATCCATGGCTTTATATTCAGTTCAAGTGTGATTTACTATGTTTTGTGGTTTGCGGTCAATTCTCTAGCTCCTATTATTTTCGGTGGTTGAAGTCCTAACCGGGTGTTGTTCATTAGTAAATTTCCAAATGAGACACATCGATATAATCAATCCATTGGAAATTTGGAATGCCAATCCTTAAGTATTATGTGGAAATTTTTGGCAAGAAACTTTAATCTGGGGAGTGCATATAAGATACCAAAGGTTTTGCCTTTAAAATTCTTTATTTGTTATAAACAATTATCTGTCCAAATAAAAAACAATTTTTTGTTATAACTATTACAGACCTGAAATTTGCAACTGTCCAAATTATTTATCATTCACCAATACCAAATTATTAATTTATATAAAACACTTAAAATGATGAAAAAAAAAATTTAAATCTTTTTTGCCGTCAAAAAATAAATAATAAATTAAATCTTTTATTTACTTATCTTTCTATTCAAAATTTATAACTAATCAAACAGAAAAAGTTTGTGCAACAAAGTTTATTTAAAACTCAGAATATAATTTTGCAATAAATTTTCTAATATCTATAGTCGACATTATTATCTAATTCTTTTCTTTTTTTCTTAATACCGTAATCCCCCAGACCCGAAACCACATTATGTAATAATAGTTTTTTTTTTCTTTTTTGAATATCTACACTATTATCTATCATCTAATTCACTACAAAACAAAATACAATTTCTTTAATACTACTTAAAAAACTAAATTGAATATAAGTTTTATATAACATATTTCTTAAAATATGAAACCCCGCACGTACGTGCGGGTCAGGATCTAGTTGTTATCTAGTTGTTATTAAGTAACATTTTTTTTTTTACTTTATGTATTATATGATGATTCAAAACAGTTAAAAACAAATCAAATAAAGATGATAGGAGAATCATAATTCTAAA
The DNA here is from genome assembly GCA_019202795.1 of Arabidopsis thaliana x Arabidopsis arenosa. NCBI lineage: Eukaryota > Viridiplantae > Streptophyta > Magnoliopsida > Brassicales > Brassicaceae > Arabidopsis > Arabidopsis thaliana x Arabidopsis arenosa. The sequence goes on along the minus strand of CM032920.1, from coordinate 10,914,784 downwards.
TCTTAATCAAATCTTCTAAATATCTAAATTATTAAATATGGAATATCCGCTGTATGAGTTGTGTTATATGAAACCCGACCCTACAAACATTTTATGACCAAAATTTGGAAACGGGTCAGGTATCCAAATAATCCGGGAGTATTTTTACCTATCCGTCACCAAAATGACTGCAAAAATATTAGTATAGATATATAACAACGAAAACACTTAATTAACAAATTTAATCGAAACTAATAAAAACAAAAACACTTTCCTATTCGTTTTTTTATTACAGATTTCTTCCACCTTCAGGTAAATTAAATAACCCTTAAGTTTTGATTTCGGTTAAGGTCGACAGAACAAAATCCAAAAAGCTCAATTTTCATATCCAAGATAGGTTTAAAGAGTATTTTAGGTTTTAATTCATCATTAAACCAAGAAAGAAAAAAAACATTTGTATTATATATTTATATATTATTGGTTATGTGACAAAGACTCATTAACTCGAAACCAAACAAAAATTTTGTAATAATACGAACAATGCATAAATTTTAATAATACCAACACGCTCCCGAATTTATGTGATCGAATTTGAATTTTGGTCATAGTTTGGATCCGTTTTCCTTAACTCAAACAATTTGAAGTGAAAATAGACTGTTTAGACCTATAAATCTCTATAGTTTCATAACATATTTTTTTATTCGAATAAAACCGATTTACCGTATCTCAACTATGGTCTTGAATGGCTGCAGTTTTTGGAGTAGTTTTTTGGCTTAGGGCATACACAACGGCGAACCCTTTGGCCGAGTGTATGTATTAAAAAACTCAAAACAAATACAAAAAGTGAAAAAAAGTTGAGATTCGAGTGTAGCAGTACACCCGGGTATGAAGCATTAAAAAAAAGGAAAAAAAATTTCTGTCTCTACCTCTCTTTTATCTCTCTCTCTCTTTAACTTTTGCATTATTTTTACCTTTTCTTTAATTACATACACCCGCTGGTCGAGTGCTGCAATGTGTATGGTCTTATGATTGTGCAAAAATCCAATAATTACACATTCATGATTTTACAAAAAGTAACTCCATTGTAGAATTCGGGCCTAATGATTAATCAAGAAGCGATGGGAACGACGGAACCCATGAATATAGAAATTTCCTAAAAAATAGGGAAACCAGATTTTAAGAGATTGTGGCTTTTCTTCACAAAATCCAAAAACCAAGTTTTGTGGGTTTTTCTAAATAATTTACGTCAATTTTTAAAAAAAAAAAATTTATTTTATTTTAAATATGCTATTTTTACCATTTACCAATTCATTTAAAACTAAAACTTTATTCTATGTAGAAAAACTAAAACCTAAGCAAATTACCATTCAAGATTTTGAAAAACTAAAATCTACTCCAAAAATCAAAAACCACAAAAATCAAAAACCAAAAACCAAAATCCAAAAACTAGAATCTAAAAACCAATAAAAAACTACCAAACATTCAGGACCTATATGTTGAAATTGAGATTTTATATAAATTTTTACGTTGTGAATAAATAAAATTATAAATTTCTAAAAAAAAACTGTAAACTCGAATTTGAGTAGAAAAAATATCACAATTGAACTTTTTAGAAAATCAATTAATAAAATATCTTTTTTAATTTAAGTTTCTTTTTTAGTATTGGGATATTTTGCGGGCTTCAAAATCCTTTCTTTGACCCAAATTTAAAATGTTTATGGGCCGAAGCCCAATTAACATCTCAACAGCTTTTTTGAGTGTTGTTGACTCGGAAATAAAAATGAAGAAAAAGGATTAAAATTAAAAAGAGAAGAAGACGTTTAGGCAGAGAGGCTTAAGCGCTGCTGTGTCAACCTCTTTCTTCTAACCAATCACAATCGCCTTCTTCCACGGCGGTTCTCCGTCACAGGTCCCAATCTCGGCGACGGCGAAGACGACTGGTACATTATGTTGAAGCTTTGGAGATGGTACCAGCGATGCCTGACGGTTCATCCGGTGAAAACTCAGGTCATCAGTTCTGGATTTCTTTGGGGATTTGGCGATGTCACCGCTCAATACATCACTCACTCCACTGCGAAACCTCGTCTTCTTCGTCTCACCGTTAGTCATTTTCCGATCTCCCTCTCTCTCTCACCGATTTCTTCGTCTGATTGAAGTTTCAAATTGGGGTTTCGCTACGATTCTTGATTGTATTCGTTCTTCTTTTGGTGCGAATTTGATGAAATTAGTTTAGTTTCTTAGGTATCTCTGGGTTTCATGATTGTGCATCAGTATATTTGGGGCATTTCAGTGAATCGGTTAGTGCTTGATCAATGTATTGATTTATGTAGCTCTTCCTTAGACATTGATGCTATTTCTGGAGTTTTTCTTAGGTGCTTGTTAAACTTCCACTTTGTTCTCACCTTCTTGCTGCTACATCTTTCAAGGATTTGAGTTCTTCTTCTCCGTTAACAGGTTTCTGTGATTGTTAGCTTATGGTCTCGATTCTTGGGGTATTCTTTTATGTAGAGAGATTCTGGAACATTAGGTTGTGTTGCCTGAGTTGTAATTAGGTCATTTGAATATTGAGCAATATTATTGATTTGTGTCTAGGCTCTCTATGGCTGTTTGAAACTTCTTGTAGTATAACACATCTATTTACTTGTTTGCTTAGATTCCATGATTGCCTAATAGCTCTTTCCAACAATCAAAGATGTTTTGATGATTAAGCCAGAACTGTGGGCTACTACAGCTTCAGTGTTCTTTACAAAGTTTGAACAGTTCAGAAGAGACAATGTGTTTTGTGAGTCTCTATGTTGTTAGTGTGGTACTTGCATGTTAACATTGCAATATAACTTGCTCTGTTGGTCCATTGGTTACACATGTTAATGCCGTTCTATATTTTTTTCTGGATTAGCAGCTCTAGTCTATTGCTTACCTTCTATGAAATTATGAGATGCTTTTTTGACTTGTGACATCTTTGCTGCGAGACAACACTTTCGAATTCATTTGCCATTAGAGATCATGGTATATTGTTTTTGAGTTTTGGCTATATATCGAGATTCTATTGACATATGTCGACTTTAGCACTAAAACCATGTTCAATATAACAGGAAACAAATAAAGATGCTGACGCAGATGCAGAATTCAAAGTCAACTGGAAGCGAGTAGCTATCACGAGCATGTTTGGGTTTGGTTTTGTCGGACCTGTTGGCCACTTCTGGTTTGTTTCCTTCTGATCTCAGATCGTTTAGTTATAGCTTTTGTATATCATATACAAAAACCAATGTATAAACCAATGTCCTCATGTTACCTCTCACATAATCAAGTGATACTGAATCAGATACTGATAAAGAATGGTCTATGGTAGGTTGATAAACCTGATATTGTTCTATTTCTGGTTGCACAGGTATGAGGGCCTGGATAAATTCATAAAACTGAAGCTTCGATATGTACCAAAGTCAACACGTTTTGTAGCTGCCAAAGTTGCAATGGATGGTCTTATCTTTGGGCCTATAGATCTACTGGTGTTCTTCACATACATGGGATTCGCTACAGGAAAGAACACAGCTGAAGTGAAAGAAGGACTCAAGAGAGATTTTCTTCCGGCTCTAGCTCTTGAAGGCGGAGCATGGCCACTTCTTCAGATTGCAAACTTCAGATATGTTCCCGTGCAATACCAGTTGCTTTACGTCAACATCTTTTGCCTAGTAGACAGTGCCTTCCTCTCATGGGTCGAGCAACAAAAGGACGCAGCTTGGAAGCAATGGTTTACTTCATCATTTCAACCATTAAAAGAACGAGATGGCCAAGGCGGAGTATGATCGTTTTCCCTGTCATAAACTTTGAATGAAAACAAAAACGAGTGTAATTGGCGATTTTCAATAACGAAAGTTGCCTAGGATACAGATTCTTGATCAAATATTATTTTGTTTCACAAGAATTCAGTACAAGTGAATAAATGTCTGTTAGAATTGAATGAATGAAACAGGATATGGCTAGACTAGAGAAATGAGCTATGACCGCCTCCGAGTGGTACTCCTGGAAGAAACACTGCAGATGCCTCAAGGCATGGACAATAGTTGAAGCCAATAGCCTGAAAAGTGCACAGAAGAGAATCAATTCATGGTTCTATAGTTGTCAAATCTTAAAACACAAATAAAAACGATGACTTTAAATGGTAAGTCACGTACGGGAACACTGAGTAGTAGTCCGCAATGATTGATCAAGACCGGGAGGCTTTTTCTTGCAGCAGCTGGGATCAACTTTAAGGACCTGAGAGCTTTTTGTGAGGATGACATAGAATGGTTTGAGTTCGAGCATTTTGAAAGCTCAGCTAGATATAGCCAGTCGGATTCAACCATGTGCCGAACCTCCATTGATGTAGCTGTCCTCACTGGACAATTTCCGCAGCCAGCTTCATCACATTGGTCGTCACTCAAGTTCCATCTGATGAGAAACCGGGTCATGAAGTAGAGATTTTGCCCTGGCCAAAGATGTACTTTATCAGAGGAAGATGGTATGTTGGTTCCATGCTCTGATTCTTCGACTGATTTGTCTTCGGTTTTAGTTATGAACCGATTCGTTTCATTCCTTTGCAGTAGACCGATGGTTGTATAGGTAGATTCGCTGAGAAGATTGAGCTCTCTGGCTTTACTCAATACGGATTCAGATGCAACATCCAAAAACTGGACTTGAAACAATTTGCTCGGGGCTGCTTGGTCTGAAATAGATGTTGCATCTGATATGATTTTACTGAGCTCATCAGAAGTCGGTTTTTTCTGAGCTTCATTGACGCAAATGTTCACGAGTTCTGTCTTTGACGGTAAAGGACAGTCAACAGAACAGGAAACTATAATTTTGGTACCCTTGGACCCAGGAGCTGAACTAAGGTAGCAACCAGCAGCTGTTAGAGATGTCTGAGTACCCAAATGGTGAAAATGTTACTTTAAATAGTACAGATCAAAATCTATAGAAACAGAACAACATTAACAATGATTACCCTGCACGGAATTGCGCGGATATAGTTCAAAAGCAACTTTGAAGTGTTTCCTCTGATTGGTCTTTGCCGTTGAGAGATAAACTGCAGATTCAAGAGAAAAGAAGAGTCAAGAAAATACTCAAAAGGGCGGTAACTTTACCAAAGAAAAAGGTTCAAGATCTAACACCTGCAAGACCGCAGCGAGATACTTTGAGAGGCAAATGTCTTTAACTTCTGTAGGATTTAGTCTCTCTAGATCAAGAATAGCATACCCTTTCTGCTAATTTCAACATCAAAACAGAGATGATTTTTCACTCTTACCGAGTCAGAAACAGTTTATACATATGGGCTTCAACTGGAAAATGCTCTTACATCTGTCACTGTTACGGTCTGACTTATTAAGTCTGTACAAACTTTATCAACGAATGACCGTGTTCTTCGGCATTCAGAAATGACTGCTTGAAGCTCTGACTTGAAGCTACCTGAAAAGAAAAACAAGAACTTATATTAGTCATCAAGATTTGGATAACAAGTCCGGTTTGATGTTTGATAGACTTGCCTGATTGTAGATTCCCTATTGACGTTCGAATCCTATTCCGAACAAACAACTGACTACGATTAGTCGGATCTTCAACCCAATCTTGTCTACCCCATTGACATATCTGCTACCAAATAAGATAAGAGTAAATGAGAATAACCATAAAACTATAAATGGTTCTTGAGTTTCTAGTTTCGAGTGAACCTTATACATGTCTTCTTTCCATAAATCCAGTAGCGGACGCACTAAGAGAATAGATTTGTTCTTCATATGTTTTGCATCTAACTGCAGATTTCTGGAGAAAATCTCGGAAGCAAAAGCTGTACCCGCAAGACCAAGTACACCGCTACTACGAGATAACCTGAGAATGAATAACTCAGCCTGCATCCAACTTCAGACAACATTTCATGAATATCTCAATATGACACTTAACATTCTCAAGAGCCAATTACCTGGTCATCAGCATGATGAGCTATAAGTAAGACCTCAATCTGATGTCGAAAACAAACATTCGAAATCATTTGATACCTATAAAAAGATAAAAACACATGAACACATAGTTTCTTTACATGTGATGATTCAAATCAACAGAAATATAAAATATTAAACCTCATTTCACGAGCTGCTTCTTGCAAGTGACCAAGCTTTGGTCTACCATCAACCCAATCACAACTCGCAATCTCACATCTGATTCCTATAAACTTTCCTCAAGTTACTAAAACATACTCAAAAAGGTTAAATCAAATCTTCATACTCAAAAACTTACCCATTTGAGAAACTCTGGAACAGACAAGTTCAGCTTCATCTTTACTCTCTTGTCTTAATCCATGATCCACAACTATAGCAACAAGTCCATCAATGAAACCATCTGTTTTATTAACACAACTTAATCCTTCAGTTTTCCATTTTGCAGTTAGAACACAAAGAGCCATACTATCAGGACCACCTGAAACTCCCAAAGCTGAAAACAAACAACATAATTGTCCAATCACTGTATCTGGTTAAGTGGAACCAATTCAATTGAAATTTAGCAATTACCAATTCGGTGGTGAGGTTTAAGTCCTGCCATAGCCATTCTTTTATTGAAAACCTCCTTATACTTCGTTTCGTCCACCGTCTCGGGAACACAGGTGTGGTTACAGAACAATCGTGAGAATTTTGGGTGGCGAGATTGATGTGGATATGAAGACGTGAAAAGGGTTTTCGGAGAAAAGGAAAATGAAACCCTAAGGATGGAGTTTGAGAGTAAAGTCGAAGACTTTCTTCCATTGGAGCATAGAGCTAGACCTCGCGCCATTTACGAACGAGCGAACTCGCGAGTTGTGTCACTCCGAGTTTAGTCTTATTCCTTTTGAAAATTTGGTTTTTTTTTTTTTTTTGGATTACAGTCGATTTTTGGTTATTTTATAAATTGTGTAATTTGGTACTTTACCACTGCCACAAACACAATTTCAGTCGATTTTTTGGTCTATTTTATAAATTTTGTGTTGTGATTCGTTAGAAAGAAAATACATGATTGAATCACCGGAACGCAATAACTTTGATGGATTGGTAAAACGGTAAGCCAAAGTAGAAAGACAACAAAAGCGTGCAAAATTCATTTTTACCGCTTTTTTAGGGAAAATGTTTGCCACCTACACGAAAGATACACCATCACATAGTTACACATGCAGACCTTAAAAATGTTTCGTTAGCTACACGAAGTATTGACATTACATACGGACATCCCCGAACTAACATAAGTTATGTTGCAAACACCATAACCATCTAATTCCAGTGATTCAGTTGCCGGAATCCAGCATTGACCGGCGTTGACCGATGTTGACCGGCGTTGACCAAAAATATTTAAAAAAATATATTTTTTTTCTTTTTATTCATTTATTTATTTTTGATAAAAAAATACTTTAAATTACTTAAAAATATACCAAAATTAAATATACCACAAATAATATAACAAAATATACCACAACATATACAACAAAAATTTTGGTAGATATTTTTGTAATATAACTAAATATACCACAAACTAGTCCATAAATTTTATTTTGTCCTATATTTATTTATAAAATTTTGGTAATATAAAAAATACACATTTTTTTTTTGAAAATCATTTTTTGTGGTATTCAACGTCAAACAACCGAGAAGGAAAAATATTATTTTGTGGTAAAAAATGATTTTCAAAAAGAAAATGTATATTTTGCTATATTACCAAAATTTTATTAACAAAACATACATTTTTCTTTTGAATTTTTGTTTGTGGTATTCAACAACGAATAACCGGGAAGAAAAATTTTACTTTGAGGTAAACAAATGATTGCCAAAAGGAAAATGTATATTTTGTTATATTACCAAAATTTTAGTAACAAAATATTTCTTATGCTATATTTTCTTATAAAATTTTGGTCATATAACAAAATATACTTTGTGGTATATTATACCAAAATTTTATAAATAAATATAGCACAAAATAAAACTTATGGACTATTTTGTGGTATATTACAAAAATATATACCAAAATTTTGTTGTATAATTTTTTTTGTGGTTTATTTTGTTATATTATTTTCGGTAGATTTTTAGTAAAATTATGTAATAATTTTTTAATAATTTTTTTTTATCAAAAATAGATAAATAAATAAAAAGCAAAAAATAGATAAACATCGGTCAACGCCGGTCAATGCTGGTCAATGCCGGATTCCGGCAACTGAATCACTGGAATTAGATGGTTATGGTGTTTGCAACATGACTTATGTTAGTTCGGGGATGTCCGTATGTAATGTCAATACTTCGTGTAGCTAACGAGACATTTTTAAAGTCTGCATGTGTGACTATGTGATGGTGTATCTTTCGCGTAGCTGGCAAACATTTTCCCGCTTTTTTACCATTCTTTCTCTCTTTTCGGTCATATTGATGACACAAAGCTGTAAAGATCTTTAAACGGAAAAAAGAAACAGTGAGCGATATCGAAATTGTTAGAAGAGATAAAAAAAAAAAAGTAACAATAAGAGATGATTGGTAACTAATAAAGCGGTAAAACCGAATAGTTGCGGTATGAGTTACCAAACGAAGAACCCTTTACCGTTTATGTCACCAGTCGCACTTTGTATGATCTAGATTTGAAAAATCATTCAAACCAGAGAAGGCTTCCAATTTATAGTCAAATCACAAAAAGGAGAGGTTATATGACTACTGATTGTTCCTAACCGAACCGGTCTAACTTTGAGAGTATCGTTTTCGATTCCGCTAACTTTTACCGTTTTTATGATTGGTAAGTAATAAACCGCTAAAATCTGTACCGCTGTAGTATGAGTTACCAATCAAAAATTTCAAAACCAAGAACTTTTACCATTTTTGTCATCAATTGAACTCTATATGATCTAGATTTGATGAAACATCCAAACCAAAAAAAAGCTTCCAATCTATAGTCAAATCACAAAAACGAGAGGTTTGGTTATGTGACTAGTGATAGTTTCTACTTTGTAGATGTATAATGAACAATGTGTTGAAACTTAACCAAACTAGGCCAAAAGGCCCAAGAACATAACAAACAAGTACTTAATGAAGAAGAAAAAAAGAAAAAGAATGAAAGAATAATATTCAACCAAGAATCAAAAACATCACAACATCTAAAGAAGAAACCAAAGAAAAACAAATTTAAATGTAATCATATATCGTAGTAGATCAATTAGAGAGTAAGGCAATTTCCTCAAATCTTTACAGTTAATAAGAAAAAGAATCCAAAAAACCCTGCAATTTTCTCCTCTCTTGTGGTTTAAAGAGAAGGTCCACTATAACCTTGACCGGTTTTTTTAATCTTCCCCATCTCCATTTCTCGTGTGGCTTGACCTTCGCTGCTCGAACCAGACGGGTACAGTCCGTAGTCACTTGTTGGATTACTGTACTCGCCGGTTGTGCCGTATTCTTGAGTTCCAAGAGCCATTTTCCTAAACTTTTTCATGTCGTCGTTGTATTGGCTTGTGTCATAGTCTGTGCTTCCTCCATATGAGCTGTAGACGTTGCTGTGACCCGGTCTCATCCCTTCGTTTAGATCAGAGAGCGATACATTTCCTTCTAAGGCGCGCACTATCTGCTCGGTTTGTACAGCAAATTACTCACTCCATTAGCATTATTTCACAAAAGAAACCGCAGCAAAGAAAATATGTTGCCGATTCTTTGGACAAGTCAGCTTTTATTCAACCGGTGTTGTTTAGATAGTATGGATGTGCAGTAAAAAAAGTAGGGCTAGGCATAAAAACACAACTGAACCGAAATTTCTCACTGACACCAAACCAAAAACCAAATAAACAAAATCAAACCAATCTCAAGCTGGAGCAACCAAAACAAGTCAGAAAAACCCGAAAAACCAAAGTGAATGCTCTTCCCTAGAGAAAAGGATGATTAGGGTCAAATTAAGTTACCTGGCTCATGCGAGGTCTGCGGCGAGCTGAATGGCGAACACAAGCTGCAGCGCAAGCAACCATGCGAGCCATTTCCTCTCTGTCATACTCGTTACCCATCTTTGGATCAGCCAAACCTTCAAAATCTCCTTCCTCAGATGCTCGGTTAAGCAAGGGTCGTGCCTGTTCCACCATCAATCACACATAGCTTTTGCTTCAGTCAACAGTCAAAATTGTAGAAAAATCAGAAGTTCAGATTATCTGCAGTCATAGTAAGTACCCAGTCAACTAAGCTGTCATCTACATAGACATTGTTTGCATCAACAGGGCGCCTCCCGGTTATAAGCTCCAAAAGTACAACACCAAATGAGAAAACGTCAGACTTTTCTGTGAGCTTTCCGCTTGCAGCATATTCTGGAGCCAAATACCTAAAATCCCAAAACCAAAAGTTTCAGAATTTGTACAATGATAAGGATCACTTACATTTAGGAAACTGCATAAATGTACATGTTTAGTAGATTCAAGATGATATTTACCCAAAGGTTCCCATCACGCGTGTAGATACATGAGTGTTTGTATCAGAAGCAATCTTGGCAAGACCAAAATCAGCAACCTGACAGATAAAAGAGCTTCAGTGACACGAATTACGAAAACACTTCACAAACATATCGAATAAAGAACTTTGTCATACCTTAGCTTCAAACTTGAAATCTACAAGTATATTTGCCGCCTTAATATCACGGTGAATGATTTTCGGATTGCCTGCAAATATTTTTATATATACCTCATGAATAAACAAAGACTACATTATATAAAACATCTATATACAATTCAGTTTTTAGACTTACAATCTTCATGAAGATATGAAAGTCCTTTAGCAGATCCAAGAGCAATCTTCAATCTAGTACTCCATTCCATCGTAGGTCGTCCCTTCCCTATAAGAAATCCAATTCCCAAACAAATCATCTCTAACTGAAAACAACAAAGCAATGTAATAATAGCACAAGGAAGAGTTCTGTTATCTCTAACCATGGAGGTGAAACTCGAGGTTGTTGTTGGGGACAAACTCATAGACGAGCAATCTTTGAACACCGGCCATACAATAACCAATAAGAGAAACCAAATGCCTGTGGTGAACTCTGCTAATGATCTCAACCTCAGCCTGAAACTCTCTCTCTCCCTGACCACTCCCAGCTTTCAACTGTTTCACAGCAACCTCTTTCCCACTAGGCAATATACCTTTATGCACATAACCAAACCCGCCTTGTCCCAACAAATTAGCCTCAGAGAAGCCATTAGTAGCTCTTGACAGCTCCTCATAAGTGAAAGTGCTTTTAGAAAAGCCTAACACAAGCCCTGGAGATGGTGGAGGAAGAACCGGAAGATCCGAATAGTCAGAACCGCCACTGCTGCTCATGAATGCCGGTGGTGGAGGAGGCGGCGGAGGTTTTCGTGGTGGAGATGGAGGTTTAGGTGGTGGCAATGACGTCACTACGTGATTATCTGACGGTCGTGATGCGTTTTGTTGTTGCCAATACTGTTGTTGTCCACCGTAAGGACCTCCAGCTGATAAACAACATCAAATCTCTGTAAAGTTTGAAACTTTTCTACACAAGTAATCTCTTTTACAGATAACAATGCATAATCAAGTATCAGAATTGAACGATTATAGTTAAAGATTCGATTTTTATTTCATAAAGTTGAGATCTTTGAATTTTACCTTTGGGACCAGAAGGAGGAGGTGGAGGAGGAACATAGTAAGCAGCTTCATCATCGTGTCTTCTTCTTCGTTTCTTCTTACAGAGAAGACAAATCAGAGTCAATACAACAAGCGCAACAACTCCTCCAATGGCGATTCCGACGACCACTCCTGTAGATAATCCATCGGAAGAATCAGACGGCGGCGAAGGATTAGCGTTAGATGGAGTTCGAGGAGTAGGTCCTGAGGGAGTGTTTGGTGGTCCTTGGTTTGGAGATGGAGGGCTTCGAGGGTTTGATCCAGGAGTGGTGGGAGACGGCGGAGATGGAGTGATGGGAGCGGAAGGAGATGGTTGAGGAAGAGGAGGAGTGGAAGATCCAGGAGGAGATGGAGGAGGAAGAGAAGGAGGTAAAGGAGAAGAAGGAGGAGGAGAGGTTGAATTAGTTGACGGCGGCGGAGGAGGAGAAGAAGGAGTTGTGGTGGGAGGAGGAGAGGAAGATGGAGGAGGAGTGGTGGTTGTTGAGTTTGTGGGAGGAGATGGTGGAGATGGTGATGGAGTAGTTCCTGGAGACGGCGCTGTGGACATTTTTGCTTCTTCGATCTAATGAATAAAGAATCTCTCTTTCACGAGAGAAAGAGAAGAAGAAGAGAATGTGAAAAAGGTAGGAGAAGAGAGAGGAGGAGTGATCTGGTGCCACCGAGAGTAGAGTTTTTTTGGTAAGGAATTTGGACAATGGAAGAAGCTGTTCTTTTTGGGTCTAACACGATTCGTCCGCGTCATTTCTCTTTTACGTTCTTTCTTCTTATTACACAAAAACAAAACATCCGCGTCGTTTTTTTTGGACTAGAAACAATTTGAAACAAAAAAAAAAACTTTTTAAAAAACATATTTTATTTTGTGAATGTACAATATAGAATTGATTTTTTTTATTTGACCAGCAAATTTAAATTTTAAATTTAATGTAGAAATATAAAATAATAAAATTTTGATATTACATCATTTTTAAACTAGATAATATTATAAATATACCATCTGCTTATTATATCTTTAATAAATTTCATTAGTTGTATTTGTTTTAGTAAGAACTATATAGTAGTATCATTTTAAGGAAAAAAAAATTAAGCGACAGTTTCAAATATATCTAACTCAAATGATTGTTTAAAATATAATTCAAAACTATATCTATGAACATAATAACGTATTCTTTTTTTTTTTTGTCAACAGCTTTTAATAACGTATTCATAAACACAAAATTAGTAATTTAATCTTACAATCTGTGTGCTAAATTTATCACTTTATTTTTAGTGGAATATATATTACAAAATTAAAGTTTAAAGAGAAAATGTTGACAAAAAAAAAAAAGAGAAAATGTTTTCTCCTAAACAATCATTCAGTCACTAAAAAGGTTTTTCCTTGAAATAATTAGTTTTGCTTAATTAAAGTGACTAGATCGAGTCGAGGAACTGAATAAATTCGAAAGTTACTTTTTAGTCTTTTATTTTTGAGAAAAAGAAAAGTGATGTGTCGTTGCAGACAATCTATCTTGCCAAATAAGATGTAGACGCGGTACTATGCATTTAATGAAAACACTGAATAATTCGATTTTCTTTTTTTTTTTTTTTTTTTGTTAAAAGGTTTTCTTAAATAATATAAAGAGAAAGTATACAAAGAAAGAAAACGAAACTATTACAACCAGAAAGATAAGAAAGAGGACTAGCAGATAATGCTAGGAAGAAGAAAGATCAAGAACAAAGGAAACCTGCAAAAAGAAAAGAAAACAGAGCCCAAATCTTGATTGAAATCTTAGATAGTCCAACACTGAAGAAGAGAAACCCCACGCTTTAAGCCCAACTGAAGCATTGCATTACACTTGTTATTCATGGTGGAAAAGATGCGTGTTGCTATTGTAACCGGAGAGACGGAGAGACCATCATGGAAGCGGCGATTTCTCTCCCGCCACAATTCAAAGATTGCACCCTGCCAACCTTGAAGAAGAGCAAGATTTTGATGCTTAGATGCTGAAGCTGTTGGTAGCCAAAGAAGGATCTGATCCCAGAGAAGCGGAGGGGATGATATCTGAAGCCGTTGTGTTACCAACCTCCAGACCTCAGCAGAGAAGACACATTCAAAAAACAAATGATTCCGTGATTCGTGGGCCAAACCGCACAGAAGACAGTCCAACTCAATATCAAAACCCCAAGTAGATAAACGATCAAGAGTAGGATTACGATTGAGTATAAATAGCCAGGATGTGATAGCATGTCGAGGAATGATAGCTTTGTGCCACACAAGAGGAGCCCAAGATTTAACTGGATTTGAAATCCTAACAGCATTCCATACATCTTTAGATGAGAAAGAGAAGTAAGGAATACCATCAATTGCCCAAACCGGAGTATCATTGGCTGCTGACATGGAAATGGTAGAGATGAAAGAGTGGAGAAGAACCTGTCTCTCTGTTCTAGCATGAGGAAGAGACCATCCATCTTCATTTCTTAGTTCAGCCACAGTTGAAAATAGAGGGATCCCTAAACGAGTAGGCCCATCTGATCCAAGGAAATGGTAAAGAGAACCGAAAGGAGTCCAAGGATCCCACCAAAAGAACGTAGAATCACCATTGCCAATAATGATTCTGAAAAACTTAAGGGCTTTCGGACGAAGCTTAAGTAATTTTCTAAAAATCCAAGAGTATGTAACATTTTTTTCATTGAGCGCCCACAAAGGAGACGTAGAAAGATACTTACTTCTTATCCATGCCACCCAAAAAGAACCGGCTCTAAAAAACAGCATCCAGAAAAGTTTTAAGGCACAAGTCTCATTCCAACTACCAATCTGCCTCAAACCAAGTCCTCCTTCTAATTTAGGAAAACATATTTTATACCAAGAAACTTTGGCACTTGAGGGAGAATCTACCTTTCCACGCCATAGAAAAGCGCTACAAAGTCCATTGATCCTTTTAATAACCTGCTTAGGGATGAAGAAAGCAGAAGTCCAAAAACCAATAATTCCCGATATAACTGAGGAGATAAGTGTTAACCTTCCTGCCAAACTCAAAAACTTATGAGTCCATGAGTTCAATTTCTTCCTTATTTGAGACAGCAATGGATCACAATCACGAACCGAAAGCTTCCGGGAGCATAAAGGGAGGCCTAAATACCTGATTGGAAGTAAGGATGGGTTCAGATTGAAGGTGTTTTTTATCCGGGTCAAACTGTCGTCACTTAACCCTGAACAAAACATGGAGGTTTTCTCAATGTTCATTCCCAACCCTGACATTTCCTCAAATTTAGCAAGGACTGACATAACTCCTCTCATAGATTGCTCAGATCCCTCTAAGAAGATTAATAAATCATCGGCAAAACAGAGATGAGTAAGCTTAAGAGTCTCACATCCAGGATGGTAATTGAAAGACCCTTCTTCTGCGGCCTTGTTCAACATTAGTGATAGCACATTCATTATTAGAACAAACAGAATTGGGGATAATGGGTCTCCCTGACGTAAACCGGTCCTTCCTTTGAAAAACCCCGAAGTAACCCCATTTATACTAACACTGAAAGAGGGGTAACAAACACAAGCTTTGATCCAATTAATGAAAACAAGAGGAACTTGATAAGCCTGAAGAGCGATGAGAAGAAAGTCCCATCTGACGGAATCAAAAGCTTTTGATATGTCTACTTTGAGAGTGATTCGTTCCTTTCGTAAACCAAGATGATAACCTAGCATAACTTCTGAGGCCAGAAGCACATTCTCCATTAACAGTCTATCCTTAACAAAGGCAGTTTGATTTGGAAGAATAAGACTAGGAAGTAGATTCTTTAACCTGTCCAATAAGAGGCGAGATATAATCTTGTAAACCGTATTAAGACAGGAGATAGGGCGAAAATCCTTCAATTCAACAGCCCCTGGACGCTTTGGTATGAGGACAAGAGATGTAGAATTCAAGCCTGACGGGATAAAAGAATCCCTAAAGAAGTGGAGCACTGCCGAAGTTAAATCCTGCCCAATAATAGACCAAGTAGTCTTGAAAAACTCTGCAGGAAATCCATCTGGTCCCGGAGTTTTATTGAGAGGCATTTTGAATAAACAAGATTTGATATCTTCACCAGAGAAAGGAGATGACAAGGATGATTGCTGCGCAATTGTACATTTTGCTTGGACTAAAGAAAAAAGGAGCGAAGGCAAATCAGGATAGAAAATGCCTTTAACTGTACCCAAAATCCCAGCAAAGTGGTCTACAGCTAAATCGTGGACTTCATGAAGAGAAGAAGTGAGAGATCCATCCGGTTTGAGAAGGAACTTGATGGCGTTTCCTGCATTCCTTACAACAGAGACTTTATGAAAGAAAGAAGTGTTAAAGTCACCTTCGCCTAACCACCTGAGACGAGACTTTTGTTTGAAGAAACTCTCCTCAGCAAGACTAAGAAGCAGCCACAACTCCTTTGCTGAAATTTCATTCTGAATATTGATAGGAGACGGGTCGTTCAAAGCTAACAATTGAAGGCCATTAAGCTTTGAATGAGCCTCAACAACTCTCTTCTCTAGGTCACTAAAATTATCCTTCATCAAATCTTTTATAGGCCTTTTTAGCTGTTTCAGCTTGAAACAAAAGTCTTTAAGAGTAAATACTGAGACACCAACTCGAGACCAAACATCCACCACTAAATCAAGAAACTTCGGATGCTTAGCTAAAAAGGTGAAATATTTAAATGGCCTAGTACCATAAGAAGGAGAAGGTGTGGCAAGCTTTATATGACAGGGTGTATGATCAGAGAATTCAGGCGGCTCAAACGTACAATGACTAAATGGAAACCTTAGCAGCCAGCAACCATTCACCAAGCATCTATCCAATTTCTTCCCAATAGAATCCACAGATCTTTTATTTGTCCAGGTGAATTTAGGACCACTAGAAGGAAGATCAAAGAGTCCTAAATCAGCTAAGCAATCACCAAACAATCTCATTCCTCTGGTAGAACTCACAATAGTAGCATTTGAGGTCTCAACTGGACTAAGTATCTCATTGAAATCTCCATTGATCATCCACGGTTTATCAGATAAACAAAAAGCTGCCTCTGTATCTCGAAGAGAACTCCACAGCTTTTTCCTTTCATCTTCTTCGTTTGAAGCGTAAACTGCAGTATATATAAAGACAGTTCCATCCTCCAAAGAAATCTCACAAGTAATTGATTGAAGGTCCATAGAAAGAACTCTTGCAATAGTCGGAGCTTTGTATATGATCCAAACTTTTCCTAAATCTGAAAACTGGTAATTAGACAAAAGGGACCACTCCTGGCCAAGACACGACAAAACTGAAAATTTACTTGCTTCTTTAACATGCGACTCTAAAAGGGCTCCAAAAGTGACATGGTGAGAGCTAAGCCAAAAGCGAAGAGGTCGATGCTTAGACAAATCATTAAGACCTCGCACATTCCAAAAAAAGTTATCTGACATATAAACAGATTATTGGGTATGACGCTTCCCTCTTTGCAGGGAAAGAACGCCACCTTGAGCAGGGGAAATCTGATCAGACCTCTTTCTCTTATTTTCCTTTCCTTTAGAGAAAGAAGAAGAAGAGGGAGAAGAACTGTACTTAACCAGAGAGGAAGACTCCTCAACCAAGACCATAGCAGTTTCCTCTACAGAAAGCAGATCAAAGGAGTTCGAGGTTGTAGCAGGTGGTTGAACAGCCGGGACTGATCCTGGGGAGAAATTACGAGTGGCCAATTCAAAAGGCTGAGCAGTATTGGTCGTATCAACACCCATGTCAATAGAAGCACTGTTGTCGAGGATTGGAGTAGATGCAAGAGCAGGAATGTTGATTAGGTGCTGCCTACTATCTAACTCAGGTGGAGAACTTACGCCCAGAGAAGGGGTTTTGAATTCCAGTGATGAAGTAGAGACAACTTCTTTAACAGAACCCATAGAAGATGGAATATCAACATCATTGCTTGTAACTCCAGACACACTACCATCAGGAACCGGTTTCCACACCTTTTTTTTCTCAGTACGGAATGAAAAATTCTCTGATGGTCCAGTAGAGGACTTCTTTTCCTTACCTGTAACTGAAGACTGCATCTTTGATTGAGGAACTGTAGGACAAAGTGATGCCTTATGCCCAATTTCATTACAAAGAGGACAAAGAGGGGGTAACCATGGGTACGTGACTTTGAGAAGCAATATTTGACCATCTTCTCGCTCAATTTCCAAAACAGGAGGAAGAGGTTTCATTAGATCAACAATTACCTTTACCTCTGCCGAATTGATACTTGTGAGAGGCTTATGATCCACTGCTCGTCCCAGCGGCTTACATATTATACCTAAACCTTCAGGAGTGATAAGATCAAAAGGGATATCTTTTATGGATGCCCAGACCGGAGCTTTCTCCAATGAAGGAGGATTGAAACTGAATTCTGATTTCCATGCCGTGACAAAGAACGGAGAATCACCAACATGCCATAATTCATGATGCAACACTCGTTTCCTTAACGATGGAGAAGGGATATGGAATAGAAAAGCATTTGGAGTTAAATTATGGACTGAAACTCTGTTATCTTTACCCCAAAGAAAATTCAAAACACCCCATATCTTTCCATAGGATGGAGCTTTTCCATAGAAAATCCCCACAATGAAATCTTCATGAAGCTTAGCTCCCCTGTCAAACACAGAATTTGGAACTTTGACACGAGGACGACCGCCCGCAGAGATCGAAACCTGAGCTGAAGAAACAGGGATCTTGCCCGAGGAGGTAAGATTTTTTGCCCAATTGAAACTTGAATCAGAAACATTAGGCTTTGAGGCTGGAAAAGAGGATGGCTTAGTAGAAGCAATTGGAGGAACCATGGAATTGACCTTAGCGAGAGAAGCAGGAGCCACACCGAGAACGCCTTTCTCGGAGGGAATAGTAAGAACAACCGGATTTGTCATGAGAGAAGAAGAAGAAGAAGACAAATCGGACATCACCACATCAATCGGAAGAGAAAATTGAACCGGAGAAAGAGAACCAGAGAGAAGTGGAGGCGGATCCGGTGGAACCAAAGGAGGGGGAAGAGGCGGAGCCTCAGACATCGCTGATCTGAAACACTTGTGACGGTGAGAGTATTAACGTCGGTGGAATCGCACTTGAGAGGAAAGAGGAAAGCTTTGTAATCGAATAATTCGATTTTCTAATACGAAACAAGAACATTTAGATCCTCTTCCATTTTTTTTTTTTATGGCCATCGAAATTCCTACGATTTTTAATATTGGGCATGGAACCAGAACCCAAATAAATAAATAAAACATGTGGTTAACGGTAAATGATATGATGTAAAAAAGTGCAAAGTAGTTAAAAAAAAAGAAAAAAATACATGTACGAAATTAGGAATACAATGGTAAAAAACAAAAAAAAATCAATGGTCAATGTTATTAGTTATTTCACAACTTAAGCAAATTAACAGAAGCTATTAATTTTGGCCATCTGATTTTTTTTTTGGCTATTAACATCTTTTTCTTATGCTCATAACTCATATGATATACATATTAGGCAATTAGACTCTTGATAGTATAAAATTTCGTAATATATTTTCTTTTTATAGAAAATATAAGATTGAGAATGCGTAATTTAAGTTTTTTTGAATGTTTGGAAATAGTTGGGATTCTACTTGCTCCAAAGCGAAGGAAAACAGCTGGAGGGCACCAGCGCAAATTAAAGGCCACCTATTACATTGACATTTCCCCTAATCTCATTATCCAAATTGTCAAGTTACACCAAAATAAAATAATCCACTACAATTGAAACGGGCAACAAATAAATATTTTGTTAATCAAATTCGATTAAGGTTCTTAATGTCACGTCAATTTTAACATTGGAAGTCGGTCTTCAGATTCTTAGATAATGTTTTTGCTCATAATAATATAAGTTTATCAAAATAATTATTGTATTCGGTCAATGGCCTATCATTTGGTTTTATGTTAGTTTACTTAAACACACGCCAAATCTAAGGAAAAACAAATTCAACGCGGCGTAATTGCGGTGATTATTTGTTAAATTAAGTATGGTCAATTTAGTTTATACATGCCGAAGATATTTTGGTTTGCATATTATTGAACATATTTGATTTTAAATAAAATATTCAAATAAATGTTCAATTCATTTTTTTGTTCATTTTATCTATTTCCCTTTTATATTCAATTGTGAGAAAAATAATAACGTCCCCTATATATTATGGAATAGTGGTAGAAGTCTCACATTACAAAGTCATACAAAATAAGCTAATCTCCAATATATGATTACTTAATTAATCTAGTTTTTTGTAAGCTAGCTAATCTCCAATATAACTCTTCTCTTTATTACTCTTCTCTTTTTTTTATCTCTTTATCTCTACTTATGTTGTTCAGTACCAACTAGATTAAGTGTATGACCAAAAACTAGATTAAGTGGGGTTAACTTTATATCAACTGTTTAAAAAAATATGTATGACCCAAAACGAATTTAACTTTATATCCTTTTCTTCGCATTATGGTTTGAATATCTTTATTTTTTTTTATTCTCGTATTGCTTATGATATTTACATAAACAAATTTTAAAGCAATAATAATAACGATGAAATTTTTGTTACTAATGTAAGTGAATTTTGCAAGGAGTGAGATGGAGTCTCTATTGGTGGGCGTGTGTCTTGGATAACTTGTCTCTATCACGAGAGGAATGAGTGAGATAAGAAAAATGATCTCTTATTGCAATTTGCAAAGTCATACAAAGATTTATTTATAGGAAAAAAACAATTGTTTCCCCCAAAAAATCACATGAGTATTTGGTATAACATTATGAACATGATTAGTTGTGTGAAAAATCTTTTAAAAACGTATGAGTGGGGTTACGCGATAATATAGAAAAGTAAAGCGTCACATGGGGACATTATGATTATTTGGTATAACATTATGAACATGATTTGTGGCATGACATTCGCTGGTCTCACTCACCTTCTAATATTCTCTTATTTTCTAATGGTTTTTTCTTAAAGAAAAAATTAAAGCTGTCAACATCAAAATTAAAAAAAAAAAAAACACAAGCTTAAGATAAAAATCGCAACTCTCTCTTGGTCCTATCGCCCCCATTCTCTTATAGCTTCGGTCCAGTCAATTTTGGCTTTTTTCCCAACTTGTATTGTTATATAAAAAAAAAAAAAAAGTATTTGTTATATAGAAAAGTGCTCATTTCTTTAATTGAGAACACTATATTACATCGTAAACACAAGCTAGGTTTGTGATATTAAATTATCAACAAATCTATATTTATCGGAAACTGTTATAGAATGTTTGAAAGATAAAAGTATGCATATAAATACTTTGCATTGTTATTTTATTGTCACTTATATAATCTTTTTCTAGCTTTTGAGATTAGTAAATTAATCGTTGGATGAGAACATTGCAAAGTGCATATGCTATAGTACAGCCAAGAAGGCTTTAATTTCTTTTTGCATATATATGATTATGCTATTTAGAGAATTGAACTCCACATTTGGTCAAACCCAATGTTTAGAATGATAAACACTTGGTTTGTAATCAATTATTTTTACATAAATGATAAACACTTGTTTAAAATTTAAATGTGTCTTGGTTTGCTAGAAAAAAGATGTTTCATCATTGAAAGCAATCTCAAAACAATGAAAGCATTTAAGCTTTATTATAAGATAGAAATAAACTAAGAGCTTATATAGCTCATGAAGAGCTTTATCATGCAAAGAAACTCAAAAAGTAAAGATTACGTTGTTATCACCAAGAACACAATGATTCAAGATTAATACTTTTATAAAAATGGAGGAGTAGAGTTGTTTTGAGACAACTCTCAAAGTTACCTTTACATTGATGTTTTAAACACACATTTATGGGCTAAAGGACTTCTCATAAAACTTTATCTTGGGCTTCTTTTGAATCTATCTAATAACCATTAGCTTTGTTTTTAAATAACACCAAGTATAAGGATCATCTAAGTAAATTCCGAGTACTAAATCAAATCCAGAACCATAAAACTTTGAGTTGACCATCACATCCAAAACCGTTTATCAATTGCTCCAGTCAAACAAAACAGTGATAATAAGAGAGAATTAATCTTGTCTTGTACCATGATGCATATGTATCTTCAATTCTGGAAAAGTTCCAACAAGAACCATCCAAATAAAAAATTAAATCCCAATACCGACATTTCAATATTTCAGCTTCAAGCCAATAAAAGACAAAATGCATGTAAAAGAATTGCGAGAATAATATCCAACCTCAATCCTAGTCTTAACATCACAACTTCTAGGGAAAGACACCAAAGAAAAAAAAATCAATATAAATGTAACATATGATCTCGGTTCAATTAGAGTTAATATATTTTCTCAAATGTGTAGTCGTCGAGTAGTCCACTCACTGGGGAAAACCCATGCATCTTCTGCTCCCTTATTTAATAAGAGAGGTTCCACAATAACCTTGACCGGTTCTTTTAATCTTCCCCATCTCCATTTCCCGTGTGGCTTGACCCACACTGCTCAAGCCGGACGAGTACAGTCCATAGTCACTAGTTGGATTACTGTACCTCGCCGGTCGTGCCCTATTCTTATCCTAAACACTTCTTCGTGGTGTTCATCGTTTTGGCTCGTGTCATAATATGTGCTTCCTCTATGAACTGTATACATTGGTGTGACCTGCTCGTTTAATTTTTACACCGATCACTTGCTTGATTAGCAAACTGAAAAAAAATGCAGCTAATTAAGAAGTCATTATTTTAAACGACTGATGTTCGGTCACTGCAAAACATAGGGATATACATTAACATCAAAGCAACCGAGATTAACCAAAATCAACAATATATTATCTAATTAACAAACGAAAACCAAAAGGAAATTCAATAAACAGTTATATTTTAGTGTAATTTTATATTTATAATATTTAATTATACAAATTATATATAACTTAAAATTAGTTAGTTGTTTATATTTTTGGTATTTGTTTTTAAAAAAACAACTGAACGTAACTGAAAATCATTTTGCTTCCTTCAGTATTTAAACTGAAAAACCTGATCCATGCGAGGTCTTCCGCGCGCTTTATGGCGAACACAAGCTGCAACCATGAGAGATTGCAAGCCATCTCTTCTCTATCATACTCACTATTACGCTTATATCAGCCAAACCTTCAAAATTGATTTCTTCCAAGTGCTTGTACAAGCAATGGTCGTGCCTACTTCCATGCACACGTAGCATTTGCTTAATTCAACAGTCACATAGTAAAAATCATGTGAAGGTTAAATTATTTGCAGTTATATTAATTAATTACCCAACACGTAGCATTTGCGCCATTCCATCGCAGTCAAATCCTTCCCTGTCACAGTGTCACAAAATTAAATTCAATTTCCAAAAAGAACAAAGCATGCAATATATAAACCATATAAAAGTTAGTTTTTTTTCTAACCATGGAGGTGAAATTCGAGAGTGTTGTTGGGAACAAACTCATAGACAAGCAATCTTTGAGCACTGGCGATGCAATAACCGACAAGAGAAACCAAATGCCTGTGGTGAACTTGCTAAAAATATTAACTTCAGGCTGATGTAGAATTTCAATTTTTACGATATGCCAAACTGAAAAACTGAAAAATTGTTTTTAATTTCTGCAATTTTTAATTTGATTATAGATTGATGATTTATCTGCGTTTCTGTTTAATGTCATTTATTTGATATATTTTGGATAAGGTGAAAAGAGACATTTAAAAACAAAAAAAAGTTATGCAATCGTTGCCGTTAATTTCATCTCTTAAATAGTATTTCGACCAATCACATACATAATTTCAAGCACTGGAGGGCTGGAGATTGATTTGAACAATGATCCAATGGAGGAAGAATACAAAGGATCTGGATTTAGATCTACACCAAAGGTTGATCTCTATAGGTTACCACCTCAAGAAGATATGAAGATGAGTCAAAAAGAAGAGCAAATCAAAGGAAACTCATGCCCTAAGAGAAAATAGGACACTCAAATGTTTAAAGTCACTCGTGCTTTTACTCGGATTTGTCGTCCCTCTCTTCTTCGTCTTCATCTTCTTGTGATTGTGACCTATTGAGATTAAACTTTGGTGTAGATCTAGATCCAGTTCCTCTCTCTTCTTCCTTCACTAGATCATCATTCAAACCAATCCCAAGCCCTCTGGTGATGGAAATTGTGAATGTGAAGGGTCGAAATACTATTTAAGAGATGAACTTAACGACAACAATTGCACAACTTTTTTTGTTTTTAAATGTCTCTTTTCACTTATCCAAAATATATCAAATAAATGGCATTAAACAGAAACGCAGATAAATCATCAATCTATAATCAAATTAAAAATTCCATAAATTAAAACATTCAACCTAGATATGCAGCAATTTAAGCGTTATAAACAAAATAAATTGCACAAACTAATTAAAACTACTCAGCAAATTAAACAAAATAATCAGAATACAATTCAACAATTAATCAGTTTTCGTTAGTACAATAAGGAAAATTAAAGAATTAATACTATAGAACCTCAATTTCTACGATATGACAACCTGAACATTTATTGTAATTAAATAATGATAAAAACAGAATAAAAATTATAAAACTCGATACCAAACACTAACGAACGATAAATGGTTTGTAAGGAGGCGAGACGCTTTCTCCTTAATTCTTTAATTGTTCGTAGTGTGATTGTGAGATAAGAAGATGAAGACTTGGTTATATAGCCAAGCGTTCAACGTGAGCAATAAAGTGAGAATTTGGGAGTTATGGAAATTGATTCTTCACATTGATTTGTGTCGTTACAATTTCAATCAAAGGAAGATATTTTATTGTTTTTAATTATAATTTAATTAATAATAAATAAAACATGAATTTGGGTAAATAATCTTTTGGGCAATGGCCCATTTTATATTTTTCAAATTCCAAATCTTAAACCTCAACTGACATTCCAATATTAAGCTCGTGTCCGTTAGGACATTTAAGCTTTCCAAACTAGCTACTTTTGACATTTATTTCTAATTCAAAGGAACACCGTTTTTGACATTCCAATATACTACTCCATCCGTTTCGTTTTAGTTATCGTTTAAAGTTTTCTCACACAAATTAAGAAAAACATTAAATTTTCTGTTTTATCCTTTATTAATATATTTTATAAAAAAATTCATTGGCCGAAACATTAAAACAGTAGGGATAAAACTGGAATTTTTACCAAACATTTGCATCGAAAACCTAAAACGACAACTATTATGAAACAAAATTTTAACTCTAAAACGACAAGTAAAACGAAACGGAAGGAGTATCATGTAGTGCTCGCGGCTACGATTTCATGGTGCCCAAGAACCATCATTCCGATGAATCTCTTCACCGGAAAATCCACCGGAGGATGGTAAAACCCACTTTGTCAAAAACCAAGTTCCAACACCTGAAATTCTCTCTCTCACTGAGCACTCCCTGCTTTAAACTGTTTCATAGCAACTTCATTTCCATTAATTAATATAC
This sequence comes from Arabidopsis thaliana x Arabidopsis arenosa, assembly GCA_019202795.1. Classification (NCBI taxonomy): domain Eukaryota; kingdom Viridiplantae; phylum Streptophyta; class Magnoliopsida; order Brassicales; family Brassicaceae; genus Arabidopsis; species Arabidopsis thaliana x Arabidopsis arenosa. The sequence continues at coordinate 10,889,731 of CM032920.1, read as the reverse complement.
CTTTGTATACGAGTCCAAATCCGCCCTCTCCTAACAAATTGGCCTCAGAGAATTTATTGGTGCCTCCCTGTAAGTGTAAGTGCTTTGTTGGTTGCCTAATACAAGCCCTAAAGAGGGTGGAGAAACAACTAGATGATCCGAGTAGTTTAATTCATAGAAAATGAGGAACAATATAGTAGAAGGTTCGATCTCTCGAATGTATTTGAGATCTTTGTTTTACCTATGTGAGCAGGATGTGTTTTATCGTCTCTTCGTTGTTTCTTCTTACAAAGGAAAAAAAATCAAAGAGATGAACACCAAAACAAGCACAACAACTCCTCCTCCTATGGCGAACCGAATCCCGAACCAGAAAATTTTGAGTTCACCATCACATCTTAAACCCGTTTATCAATTGCTCCAACTAATCAAAACTTTGATTAATAATAATAAAGAACTAATCAATTTTGTCTTGTCTTGCATGTACAGTACTATGATGCATATGTATCTTCAATTCTGGACAAGTTCCAACAAGAATAAATTACCAAAGATCAAATCCCAATACTGATATTCAACATTTCAGCTTCAAACCCATAAAAGACAAAATGGAAAAGAATGAGAGAATAATATCCAACCTCAATATTGAGTCTTAACATCACAACTTCTAGGGAAAGACACCAAAGAAAAAAATAAATACAAAATCAATATAAATGAAACATATAAATACTCCATAGTCACTAGTTGGATTACTGTACTCGCCCGCCATGCCCTACTTTTATCCTAAACTTCTTCGTGTCTACATTGTTTTCGCTCGTGTCATAATATGTGCTTCCTCTATGAACTGTATACAATGCTGTGACCGGGTGTTATCCCTTGGTTCAGATCTGACGGCGATATGTTTCCTTCTAGCACACGCACAACCTGCTCATTTCTTACACCAATTAGCCGCTCACATTATTAACATGTTAAATGACTCATATTTTGCAAACTGAAAAAAATTTCCAGCTAGGAAGACATGTTCCCCACTTTTCGGTCATGTTAGTTTTTATTCAAGTAATGTTGTTTAAATCTAATTATACTAAATCAACAGTCACTTTATAAAAAACTGATGCACTATCTGATTGACACATCAGCTTAGTACGATTTTCTTAACTCTTTTTTCTCACGGAGAGATTTTGTTTACAATAAAATAAAACAAAATTAAAAAGAAAAATACCTTCTCGTTTTTATCTGCCTTTTTATTTTTTCAAAACCCTTTTCTCTTTTATAGGCCACGATCTCCACCTCTTCCACTTCTTCTCCTCCAAAATCTCCATGAACTACTACTGTATGTATATAATTCTTAAGGATGGTCTTCTCAACACCATACATCGATTATTCTCAGAAATCAGGTAATATACCGTTCCTCTATATTTCCATGGTTTTTTTTTTTTGCGCTGTTTCTGTTTTATCTGAGTGGATTCGATTTCTCTCATAAATCTTTTTTCATAGGATTTTTCTGTAATCAATCAATGCCTATGCTTCTCCTGTCTCACAAATACTCGAAGAACACCAACGAATTTTGGCTTCTCAACACGTTGCCTTAAAACCCATGTGAGTTTTGTATCTTAATCAAATCTCAAGTTCTTTTTTTTTTGGAAAATTATTTCTCAGGCTTTTTACAATTCTTCTTTTTTTTTTTTTTTTTGTCAAAGACTTGTTTCATTCATAGCAACGGAACAAGGCTCAAAACAGCCACAAATACAAAGTTAATATGGCTTGAAGAAAAGCAGAAACAGCATAAGAGGGTACAAACAAAAGCTACACAAAGATAGCTAGAAGAATTCAACAAAGGATCCATGAGAGCTTGGGGGCCAAAACTCGAAAGCGAAATGGCACAAGTGATAACACGGTTTGTTGAAAAATCGTCCACGTGCAGAGCGTTAGACGATACAATGGTCACGGTCAAGAGACTAAGTGACGTTGAGAAAGGTTCCATGGCCGAGATACTCGCCGGCACGAGAAGAGCTAAATGAATTAGTTCATCGGCAAGGAGAAGGGTGACTACGGTGCTATAGTCGGGTGAGGTTGGAGATAACGGAATGAGGAAGCTTCGGTAACCACCGCTCATTGGAGACGGGATCATAATGCCGTTCTTCCTCAATCGTCGATTTGCGTAGAAGGAGACCTTAAGGTTGATAGTTAGTGCTTCGTTGAACTTCAAATCCAAAAAGAATAGGGTAGAAGGATTGAAGAAGCTCCGGTAATCACCGTTCATTGGAAACGAGATCATAATGCCGGTCTTCTTCAATCTTAGCCATTTGAGATGGTGATTAGCACCATTGTTGTCTCTATTGAGCAGGGGCTTTGATGATAGGTCGGGATCGCCCATGGAAGTTGCATCAACTCTTTGTGAGGGCATGATCCGAGCTGTTGCGGTAATGGGGATTGTGGGGTGCTTAAAATCGATTAACGGCTTAAGGTAAAAAACCCGAGAACATCGCCGAATCAAGATCAATAAACATAAATGTTCAGGAGGCACGGCCATAAGTAAGGTTGACGACAGAGTTTTAAAATGACAAACATAGAACCAAATCATTGAAATTGCTTCACATCTCCGGTGGAGTCCTTGGCCACACAGATCCGAGAAAACACACAACAAAAGAATTGGACTAGGTGAAAGAAATGAGAGAACAGACCTGGGCCAATCATTTAATAGAGCTGGGCCAATGCTTTTGGGAATGGGCCTAGGATTGGGTAATGGGCTCAAATAAGTATAGTGGCCCACTAAGAAAAACCCTAGCAAAGCATCACTTGGACAGAGGATGGTGATGGTACGGCGGATCTGAAACGGCGGATAGAAAGGGTGATAAGAGCTAGTCGACGCCGGTGGGAATGAGCTCGTCGTAGAGCAGAGACCCATAGATTTCAGGCCGGAGGTAAGGATGGTGTTGTCTGTAGAGATCGAAGCGGTTTTAGATCGGAAGAGTTGGGGTTGTTCTGTTGGTGGAAGCTTCAACATAAGAGATTTGAACAGAGGCTGAATCGGAGGGAGGGTCGCCGGGGATCTCCTAAGCCCTCTGACAATGAACATTGAGCGGCCGATGAAGCTTGTCGAGTGAAGGATTGGTCGGAATGATTGAGATAAAAGCCAAAACAAAAATAAAGAGGTAAAGGGGAAGCAAAAGAAGTGAAGCGAAAGAGAGAAATCCCGACGCCGGCGAGCAGAAGCTTCACCGGCGCCGGAGGACGATGTTAATGTGAGCTCCTCGATGTTAGTGCCTGGGAGAGTTTTGGTGTTTCTTCACTTACAATTCTTCTTTTATTTCTTATTTACTTCTTTATATATGCAATTTCGTTTTTGTATAGCCCATTCTGCAAAACAAAAACAATGTCTTCTGTAGCAATATCTCACTCACTTGCTTTCTCTTCTTTTTTTATCCGTTTGGTTTCTTTGAAACTTATGTGGGAGAACATAACAGCCAAGCATGGGATGGCCATTAGTTGATAAGTTCTTTGTGAGTTTCTATTCAGCATCCTCTTTCTCCATGTGTATTTATTGTCAAGTATATTACATTTATGTTTGATGCATAAGTCATTATAATTATAGAGAAAACGTAATGTCTTTAAAATACAGATTGAATTAAAATTGGGAAATTCATTTACTTTAAAGGCTAAATGCACTTCACAATTATTTTGTATGCTGAACAAACTTAGAAACTTGCATTCAATGACGCAATGGTTTAATTGGTCTGTTTGACAAGAGGACTAGATTGCATTTTTTTGTGTTCATCTATGATCATTACCTTTTGACATGTAAATGTTTGAGATTGTCTTGATCTTTTCTCTTATATGTATGTATGTATTGTTAGGTAAGTGACATCATTGATATCAAAATTTTACTATTTTCATATGTGAATTTGTTTTCTTCCTTTTGTTTCATTCCATTTTGACTTTTTTAAAGGCAGCGTCATGTATTTACCTGTCAACATTTTACATTTTGCTTTCAGACTTTCAAGCTTTGGATGTAAAGGAATGTTTGCAAACTGAATTACTGATGATGAGAAGAGGAACACATTATTATTGGTTGGAGCTAATGAATAACCGGATATTGCCAACAAATTTGTGCAGGCTGCCAAAAAAATATGTATTAGAAAAGAATCAAAGCAGGAGAATGAGAGTAAGTACAAGAGGAAATGTATATACCCCAGCCTAATTATTGTACTTATACTTCTCTTATATTTCTAAGCTCTCTAAGTATTAATTATTACTGTATCGCAATTGATTGATTCGCTATTAGGCAGATAAGTTGTACATTTTCTTATATCTTTTTCTTAATCTCTTGTATATTCTTCAGTCATTGACAAACAAGTTGTTGTATATTTATGCTGTCATAATTATTTTAAAAGTCTTAGTTAAGAGTTGTAGCAAAATATAATTTAAAACAATGTTGTCCCTGCATAGCAGGGGCCATAATGCTAGTATACTATATAACAAAATACATAAGGCTAGGCATAAACACCAAACCAACCAAAATGACCAAACTAAAAGACCAAAATCAAAATCATATTTTTGGTATACACTAGTTCTACACTGTAAATATATTTTATTATAAGATATATAAATAATTTTGGTTAAAATTAATTACTTATTTATGTTTTGGTAATTTTTGTATTCATAACCGACCAACCAAAAAATGAACAGAACTGAACATCTTTTGGTTCTACTGTATACACATTTCAAAACTGAAAAACCAAATGCCCACCCCTAAACTAAAGACCGGTTTTATTTTTTTATTTTTTTTGCTAAGAAAATTAAAAACTAATTAAGTTACCTGGTCCATGCGAGGTCTTCGCCGAGCTGTATGGCGAACACAAGCTGCAGCACAAGCAACCATGCGAGCCATCTCTTCTTTATCATACTCATTATTCAGCTTTATATCAACCAAACCTTCAAAGTTGCTTTCTTCAAGTGCTTGTACAAGCAATGGTCGTGCCTACTTCCATGCACACGTAGCATTTGCTTCATTTTCAACAGTCAAATGGTAAAATTATGTGAAGGTTGAATTATTTGCAGATAAATTAATTACCCAATCAACCAAGCTGTCATCTGCATAGACATTGTCATCTGCAAATACCTAAAATCTCATAACCAAAAGTTTCAGTAATTTGTACGATGTCACAAAAATAGTACAAAATGCATAAATGTACATATTTAGTAGGTTCAAGATGATCTTTACCCAAAGGTTCCCATCACACGTGTAGATACATGAGTGTTTGTATCCAAAGCAATCTTGGCAAGACCAAAATCAGCAACCTAAAATATAGAAGAGAGGCACAAAAATACAAAGATGCTTCATGAAAATATCATAGAATAGAAGGTTTACATATAATGCCTTAATGGAAAGATAAAGCATACTTTTGCTTCAAATTTGATATCAATCAATATGTTTGCCGCCTTGATGTCACGGTGGATGATTTTAGGATTGCCTTCAAATATATAAATGCGTAAAGAATAAACAAATATGGCCTATATTTATCAAACATGATCTTAGACTTACAATTTTCATGAAGATAAGACAATCCTTTGGCAGAACCAACAGCAATCTTCATTCTTGAACTCCATTCCATCGTTGGCCGTCCCTTCCCTATTACAAATCATTGTATTCATTCAAAATATTAAAGCATGCAAGAAACCATAAAAGAGTTTTAATTGTGTTTTTTTTTCTAACCATGGAGGTGAAACTCGAGAGTGTTGTTGGGAACAAACTCATAGACAAGCAACCTTTGAACACCGGCGATGCAATAACCGACAAGAGAAACCAAATGCCTGTGGTGAATTTGGCTAATAATATTAACCTCAGCCTGAAACTCTCTCTCTCCCTGAGCACTCCCTGCTTTCAACTGTTTCACAGCAACTGCGCTTCCATTAGTCAATATACCTTTGTATACGAATCCGAATCCGCCCTCTCCTAACAAATTGGCCTCAGAGAATTTATTGGTGGCTCTAGCTAGCTCCCCGTAAGTGAAAGTGCTTTGATGGATACCTACTACAAGCCCTGGGGAGAGTTCGATTCATAGAAAATGAGGAACAATATATATAGTCGAAGATTCTATTTCTTGAATGTAATTGAGATCTTTGTTTTACCTATGGGAGTCGGAGGTGTTTTACCGTCTCTTCGTCGTTTCTTCTTACAAAGGAAACAAATCAAAGTCAACACCAAAACAAGCACAGCAACTCCTCCTCCTACGGAAATCCCGACCACAACTCCCGTTGATAATCTTGAGGAAGACGGCGGCGATAGAGAAAAGCCTGGAATCACAGTTGGTGTTGTAGGAGATCCCTCGCCAGAGGGACTCGCTGGAGGTGGAGGGCTCCGAGTGCCCAACTCAGGTGGAGTGGATGTGGAGGGAAACTGCGGAGGAGGCGGTGGAGATAGGGAGACGGGTGCTTTGGGAGGAGGCGGGGGTTTGGAAAAACCTTTCTCTGGTAAGGAACCCTCCGGTGGTGGAGAAAAAACAGATGACATCTTGTTCGATCTAATCAAAAAGCAAAATCTCTTAGAGACATAAAAAGAAAATGGAGAATGTTAAGAGAAGTGCTGTGATCTGCTGCTTCTACCGAGACTTAAGTTGAGTTTTGATTGCTTCCTTCTTCTATCGGAATTTGGACAATGGAACTGTTTTGGGGTACACATATATATTCCTACGTGCCATGTCTTCATTTTATTCTATTTTTAAAACCTCGACAAAAATTCTTTGGGTCAAATTCCCCTAATGTATGATTATTTTTATTATTACTAGGACTCCGGACCCCCGCGATGTCGCGGGGGAAAATATTTCAAAAATCGTTAAAAAAAATATCAAACGAAAATTAATAATAACGATGGTAGATGATTAAATGTTATAACGATTTATAAAATAAACTTAAAGTTGCAATTTTTCGTGAAATAAACTAAATGTTGCAATGGTTCAACTAAACGGCTGCAATCATTTTATGAGAAATTACGATAAAAAGATGCAACCGTAAAAAATATTTACTCGGATTGCAACTTTCTCAAAAAAAATAACGTAAAATAATTTTTTTAGTTTAAAAAGAAGTAAATGAAATGTTGCGATATATCAAAAGTTGTAGCGGTTCGTCAAGTTCGTCAAATAAACTAAAGATTACAATGGTTTGTAAAACAAAACCAAAAATTGCAATGATTGGTCAAATAAACCAAATGTTTCAACGGTTCAATTAAACGATTACAATCTCATTTAAATGCATTTTGGTAATTAAAAATTAAAAATATTAGTTAATGAAAATTATACCGAGAGACGCGACGGTAGATAATTAGATGTTATAGCAATTTGTAAAATAAACCAAAGGTTGCAATTTTTCGTGAAATACAAAAAAATATATATAAATCAAATGTTGCAATCGTTCGTGAAATAAACTAAATATATAAATCAAAGGTTACAATTGTTTGTGATATAAACTAAAGGTTTCAATTGTTCGTGAAATAAACTAAATATTGCAATAATTCAAATAAAAGGTTGCAACTGTTTATGAAGAGGTACAATAAAAAGAAGGAACAACAGAAGATATTCGGATTGCAATTTTCTAAAAAACATACCCGTAAAATATAAATTTTAGTTTAAAAATTAAAAATATATCCATATGTAAACTATGAAATAAACCAATTTTATATGTAGTTTATTGGTTTACGTAAAAAAAAATTCAATAAAACAACCGTACAAAAATAACTGAAAAACAACCATAAATATTTAAACGAAAGATTGCAATAAAAAGACACAACCGTTTAGATGTACAAATGGTATTTATTGGAAACGACATAGCCGTAAAAAAATAACCGATTAAACGAAAATTACGATAAAAAGACGCAACCAAAATAACCGTAAAAAAATAACCGATTTAAACGAAAAGTTACGATAAAAAGACGCAACCGTTCAGATGTGCAAATGGTATTTAGCCGTAAAAAAATAACCGACTAAAACGAAAATTACGATAAAAAGACGCAACCAAAATAACCGTAAAAAATAACCGATTTAAACGAAAAGTTGCGATAAAAAGACGCAACCGTTCAGATGTGCAAATGGTATTTATTAGATTGCTATTATATATAGATTGTCTAACATATATCAAGTTACACCAAAATAATGCATTCAAGGTTTTAATAATATGTATTGGCCAATTAAATCATGGAAGTCGTTCAGATTTCCAGACTGTCTTCGCTTTTCAAATATAATTAGGGGTGTCAAAATGGTTAACCCAACTCAACTCAATTCATTACCCAATGAGTTGAGTCAACCCATGAACTCATTTAATTTGATGGTTTAGAACGTTAAATGGGTTGACCCATTAATGTAATAAATAAATTAATAATTAAAATATAATAATAATAAAAATAATAATCAATATCACTATTATTTGGCAGAAAAATCACGGATTTACGTTTTTGGCGGGAAAATTACGGATTTACGTTTTTTGGCGGGAAAATTTTATATTCTCATTTTTGATTAAAAATTATAAAAAATTTTGGCGGAAAAATCACGGATTTACGTTTTTGGCGGGAAAATTTTACATTCCCATTTTTGGTTAAAAATTATAAAAAATTTTGGCGGGAAAATCACGGATTTACGTTTTTGGCGGAAAAATCACGAATTTTATTTTGATGGAAAAATTGTGTATTCACATTTTTGGCGGGAAAATTAAGGACTATATTCAATCGGTTTAGAAGTTTTGGTTAGACTCAAATTGAAATCGGTTTAGAGATTTGAATTGGTTTGATTCAATTTAACATAAATTGATGGGTTAAATGGGTAAACCATTAAAACCATTGACCCATTACAACCCAACTCATTTGATCCATCAACTCATTTGACTCAATAACTCATTTGATTCATCAACTCATTTGAGTCAAAATTTTCAACTCATTAGAGTTCATGGGTTGAGTTGAGTTGGGTTGACCCATGAATTTTGACCCATTTTGACACCCCTAGATATAATAATATAATTTTATGTATATAATAACTATTGTATCATTTTATTTATATAGTTTAGAACAATCAGGAGGCCACGACTCGCCAAATCTAAGAAAAAATCAAAGAGGAAGTCAGTGTGACGTAAAGACATTAATATTGTGGTTTTTCAACAAACCAATTTGTTTTTTTTTTCAAGTGAACTAAAGAAGTCGAGCAACAGCGACTAGCTAAGATGATCGACCAAGACGTTCGAGATTTTGTTCGAGACCAATAAAAGATGGTTAATCTTTGAGGCAGATTAAGAGTTGATTCTTTGACATGTTTAAGGATGGTTGTTGCAATAGTTATTGCGTTTCTTTAGTTTTATCAATTTGGCTGTACAATATCCAAACTTTTTTTTGATAAGTTCGGAATTTAGTTAGATTACAATATCATTCATCATCGTAATTTAGTTAGATTCCAATATGGCAATATTATTCCAATATTAGGATTTGATTAATTTCTTAACCGTTCAACTATCCAACGGTCTAGCCACACAGTGGTTTGGCAATCCAATCCAAATGTTTTATGAATTTCCTTATCTGCTGCTTTTCTAACTACTCATATGCTTATTTGCTTTTAAAAGAGGCGACATGGTTGCAAAATGATAAAAAAAGATCGATAATATATCGATATTCCACTAGTGAAGAAAGCCTAATATATAGTACCAATTTTCACAAGACAATTTATAATATTTAGAAACCTAAAGCGGTAAAGTTTAGTCAATAATTGTAATTATTATTATTTTATTCTGTTGCTGTGAATTCATCACCAGTTTGAGGAGATTACACTGAGCATCACTTAATTAAATCACCTTGGAAATCAAAAAAAATTCGGCGTCTTCTTCAAATGCATAGAGTTAAAGTCTTTGTCTACATAATTTACGTCTTTTCAAACCCCATGAACATTATTTAATTTTTTTCTCTCAAAATTTTTGTAACTATCACACCTCTTTTAGTTTATACCCCTCTTCTAAAAATCGGCCGCCTAGCCGCCTAGGCCGCCGCCTAGGCGCTGATCGGATGGAGACCGCGGCGATTTTGTCCAAATCGGTAAAAAAAATCGGTGATCCGATTTTTGTCCGCCTAGACCGCCTAGGCGTCCGCCTAGCCCGCCTAGACGGCGCCTAGCCCAATTTTTTTTTTTTTTTTTTTACTTTTTTTTTTTTTTTTTTTGGATCTAAAATTCAAAACGTCCCACTTTTATTTTTTGACGTCTAGATTTATTATTTATTGCAAATTATGAGAACTGTTACATAGACGATTCTACAACGGACAATTCCTTCCGACCCTTATTAGATCCACGACAGACGATACTTTCTTCTCCATGCTCTTGACGGACACCTTCAATGATCCACGACCTGACGACACTTCTCTCTCTACGTAGAATCCTGGCGAACGGCTATAATTGTACTTCGCTGGAGATCTCCTGCACACTTGCCTCTTTTAATCTGCAAATTTATTAATAAATCGCAATATCTGGGACTCGAACCCCAGACCTCTTAGTGTAGAAGCATTAATTAACCCTTGGTCAACCAATGGGCCAAGGGGGCTTCCACCAAAACGTCCCACTTATGTTCATAATTTATATAAAAATCATAAGTTTGACCTTAAATTCTTGATTTCATGTGTTTAATATAATTTTTTAAACAAGATTATATAAATTTCTTATTTATAATGGATTAATATGTTTTTAAAATATTAAATAGCCTTAAAACTAGTCCCCGATTAATCCCCGTTTAATCTCCGATTTTCTTGCTAGGCGCTAGGCCCACCCTCACCGCCCGACTAGCGCCTAGCGATTTTTTAAACAAGGGTTTATACTAGATCCGGACCCGCACGTACGTGCGGGTAGTTATTTTGAATCGATATGATTTACATAAAGTTTTAATTTAAATGTATTGTTTTGTTTTATGTATTTAATAGTAAAAATATCAATCTTTAAAATAAACAATATTACACACATTTATTTTCAGTTTGATTAATTATATATTCTGCAGAAAAGTGTATTTACTAAAATATGGAACATTTATCATAATAGAAAGGTGTTATACAGTAAAATAAATAGTTTAATTATACACTTAGCATAAGATGTTTAATACTAAAGTAAAAACTTAATTCCATTGGCCATTACATGAAACACAAATATTTTGTTATGGGTCACACAAAACCATATTGGGCCGTAAGAGATTTATATACATATTAACGATGGGCCTACTACATATTTGACCCATTACGTGAAATTTGTTTGTATTATCTGAACAGATAATCTTCAACATCGGAATCGATGTCTGATAAAACAAAAAAAAATTACAGATGTTATAAAAAAAATTCTTGTCGGTATCGATGATTCTTTTGCAAAATTCTCACAGATTCCATATAATTCGTCTTTTTTTATACTTTGTGGAGATGTAATTGTTAGATCGGAAAAGAGGTTCGTCTTTATTTTGTTTTAAGTGTTGTAAATCTGTTGATTTGGTTCTGAGGATGGTTTTTTTTATTTTTGTTTCAATATCGTTTTTCAGGATGGATTGTAAAATTGTGAATTACAGAGGAAACTTCAGGTACTGATTGATCCTAAGGGATCATAGTTATACGTCCATCTAAAGAGAGCTCGCGTTCATTATCCCAAACAATTTGGTCATTCTTCTTCGTCTCCCTCCCTTTCAATTTCATTGACGAACCAACGAAAGGTTTTCTAGTTTAGTCAATTCACTACTACGACTACTGCCATGGCGGCTTCATTCTCTTCCACTGCTCCCACGAAACCGGTTCTTCAATTCAGAGCGAACTACTCCAAGTCTCTCCTCTCTCTCCCAGGTTCGGCCTTCGATTTTTGTTTATTCACTGTCCTGGCTTATCTATTTGGCTCCAAATCGTTGTTGAGTAATGTTCTCTATACCTTGGATAGATTCGTGTTTGAGGATATATAATCGCTTCGGCGAGATGAGACTCTGCATGCTTAATTGCGTGTTCGTTAAAGACCGAAAAGCTTCCGCTCGGTGTTGGCGTCAGTCTCTACGGTGGCCCCGTTGTCAAACGGTCTCTACAGAAGAGGCAGGTTCCACTCATTAGGAAACTAATGTGGAGTTTTAGTGTTTGCTTATTTCTCTAACCCGGATGTTCTTGTTTGAAAATTCCAGATTGGTGATAAGGTCTGCAAAAATAAACTCTTCATAAAACGATTATTATTAAACATCACAACTTTCCAAAGATAATTCACTCATAATACAAAGCTCAAGATTAGTGTGTTTTGAACTTCTACATTAGGCGTTTATTTATATGAGTTGAGGGAGGTTTGACGATTTTAGGGTTTAGAGAATTAAATCAACAACCGTATTAGGTATATGCTCGATTTTTAGGGTATATTCTCGATTTAAACATATCTCAATATCTAGTTTTTGATAGAGTTTGGTAATATCCGAGTATCTCAAAAATTCTATTGATATAAATTGGGAAGATGTGATTATGATTAATTGATCTAAAAAGATTGTCGAGAATTTGTTTGTTATGGAAATATTTTTAAATGGTAACTAACCATTTTGTTTATGTCTCATTAATATCCGATTATCTTAAAAAATAATGGGATTAATTGTGAGGCTACGTGATTGTCGGCGAAGCCCATTAGACAACTATGAAGCCCAGCTCAATTGTCATTCAACCCAGTAATATTGATAGAGAATGGTAATCGGATCATCCAAGAAAGCAAATATAGATCCGCGTGTCCCAATCGTTTGTAATATTAGAAGATCCGATTCAAGATCCAAGATCCGCGTTTTTTGTAAATGCTAAATTTTTTTTTTACCCTTCCACGTGAGAATTTTTTGTTCCTTTGTATCCAAATTTTCCAATGGCATTCTTTGTAAATATTCTACCAAAATAAGGTTATTTAATTTTGAGTGCTTCCCAATTAATAGTATAGATTTAGTTGACCAAAACACTACCAATTTGCGTAGGAGCAATGCAAATATTGTAGAGCCTAACGTTATTGTAGCTAGTGCTTACGAAGTTATTGTCCTTTTTGGTGCTTCTTATTAATATTTTGAATATACCCATCACAAGTTTGAGAAAATATTATCAAATTATAATTACTAAGTTAAAATTTCCATGCGAGCTAATATTTTTTAAGCTAAACTTTCTTACAGCATACAAAGAACAAACTAAATGAAAAAAAAAAATCATATTAAAAACACAAGCTGTTGAAATGTGAACCAAAAACAATCGCAATAAAAACAGAAAACATTTACTTTGACTTTATCATCTATAACTCTCAAAAAGATATTACCATAATTAAAAATTTATTAGATTAGAATTCGACATCAGCAATATAGTACATATGTTTAGGCTAGAAATCCATACCGACTATTTTATTATTTTATTATCAAGTTGTTAATATTAATATGATTTGAAATTTATTATTATTATAATGAAACTAATTAGCAATCCCACGTGCATGCACATTGCGGACGTCCTTGGTAAGGTCCACCAGGTGCAGTGTGGCAATGAGAGACCCCTTGTGGATGTCTCTTCGTACACAAAGGCTTGCACTTTGCGTCACAACGGTCAGCTTGTAAAATAGCAGTACATCTATTTGCAAAATCCCAACTTTCCACTCCTATTACAATAACAAGTTTGAAACATAATTAACAAAAAAAAAAAAAAAGTTTGAAACAAAAATCTTAGTTCGTATATCTTTTTCGTAATCTTAGTTTATATATATATAATAGAAAAATATTATTTAACTTTTTATCGTGAGTTGAGATATTTGTTTTGAAATGGAACATAAGATTATAATAAAAATATTTAAGATATTAAATCATTTGAATGTATCATATGAATTTTCATAGAAAACTGTAGTATAACACCAATACTCTCTCCGTTTGGAATTACATGTCGTTTAAAGTTTTCTCACATAAATTAAGAAAACCATTAAATTTTCTGTTTTACTCTTTATTATTATATTTTATAATTTTTTCGTTAGCCAAAACATTAAACAGTAGGGATAAAACTAGAATTTTCACCAAACATCTGCATTCAAAACTTAAAACGACAACTATTATAAAACAAAATTTAAGTCCTTAACCGACAACTACACTAAAACGGATAGAGTATATTTTAAACATTTAATTGTACTTTGAAACATTTACCTATGCAAAATGAGAGGAAAGAATCATTGATGACAAAAAAAAACAATTTAAAAATATTTAATCAACAAATATCACAATAATTTTAATAATGCTTAAACCATATAAATTTATAAAAGTAGGGAATTAACCAAAATATGTGAAGAAATTTAAAAGTATATGTGGTTTCCTAGGGTTCAGTACAAAAATGAACTCATATTCCTGTTAGGTGTAATATAGATTTTTAAAAAAAAATAGCTAAACTTAATATTATAAAACTATTAAATGAAGAACATATTTGATAAAACCAATTTTAACATAGTTGAATTGATTTTTTAAAGAACTAATATGATTTCAAAAACAATTTCTTCTAAGAAACTGTAAATACATACCTAGCAAAAGAATTGTGAAGATAGTGAGAACGGTGAAAGAAAGTTGATATGATTTTCTCATCTTATATGATATAAATAGATCGATAGTGTTTCTTTTTTGATAACTTAATTATATAATAGTGTTTTAAAACTTAAAAGAAGAAGAAGACGTAGTTATATACATAGTAAATTAGGTACTATCTTGTATCCCGAATTATAGGATCTAATTTGACCCCAAGTTAATGGTGTTTTTTCCCTATGTGATAGGTCAAAGCGTTAAAATCTACTTTATTTTCTTTAATTTTGTTGACTAATTTTTTTGAGTTTTTACTCATACATCCTCTTTTGTCGCAGGAACCAAGACGTATAATAGAATCCTATCATCAAAAATTAGTAAACAAATAGCAACGTCGTTTAAAATTGCAGATTTTTTTTTTTTGAAGGAAAATGATTTTACAACCTGAATGGTCAACAAGTCAAACATGTGACCCCGGTTTCCTTATCGAAAATTCGGACAATGTCAATTTTATCTTTACGCGCAAATGTTCGAACTATACCTAATTAATTCATCCCACCTAAGTTAAAAAGTTAAAAGTTATACATGTGATAAGTAGAACAACGTCTATTATAGTGTCACGTTTTGAGGAGTCCCCGACATCTAATCCACATCTTATTACGCTACAAACTGTGTGGTATTAATGTCGCATGGAAGTCGTTTGCCAACTAATTAACAGATAATAAAAGACAAAGGTGGTAGGTAAAAACACTCGGGTACCTAGTATAAGTCGAGCCTGATTGATTCAGATCTGATCCAACTCCGATCCGGATCCAACCACTTAATCCGATATACTAATCCGAGAGGTAACTTCTCAAAGAGAATGAGACGAATATTTTTAACTATATTGTCTTATTCTCTCTATCTTTCACTTTCTAGTCATCTTCTGACCATCTTTGAAGACCATTTACGGTCACACCTCTCACTCAACACTTTCATTTTCAAGTTATCCATCTCAAGAAATTCATAAATAACTAAATACACCGTGGACCATCCTTTTCAATCCGGTGTGAACCAACCATCTCTTTCTCTTCATTTTTTTTAACTTTCTTTCATTGTCTTGCTCTATGTCAAGTCATAGTCTTTCTCCCATAATGCTCCTTTTCTGACTTAAACGTTAGAAAGCTGTCGGAAAACACATTTTATCGTGTTTTCCGGTTCTTACGTGTTTGTTGTGTATATAAGAGACTTAACCCGAAGTAGACAACACGAAGGACGAAAAATGAGCGTGTAAATGTGGAAATGCTCAGAGAGTTATCAGAAAGTGTATATATTCAGGTACACAACAATTGGTTCTCACTTTCACTTACTCCCTCCGTTTCGTTTTAGTTGTCGTTTAAGATTTTCTCACACAAATTAAGAAAACCATTAAATTTTATGTTTTACCCTTTATTGTTGAGAGGATTCATTATCTTCAAGTTTCATGGTCCATAATTAATAACCTGCTAGATTTTCCCTCATTTTTATACAAATTTTTTTTGAGATAGTTCTAATCGACAGTTCCTAATGTTACATATAACTGCTGTCCAATTTCCTAAAACAAAAAAAAAAAAACTTTTATGTAAATTTGTAATAATGATATATGATTAGGCTAATCAATGAAATGATGTGGCAAAGCTTAGCTGGGTTTAGGAAGGCACCAGGAAAGTAAAAAACGAAGTCCACATAAAAAATCAGGTAGGGGTAAAATAGTCTTTTCACATATCATGAAGAAGAAGAGACGCCAAAGAAAAGACTAGTGACGAAAGAGGAAGACGCGGAGGTACTCTCATTCTCTAATCTATTTCTTCTTCTTCTTTCTTCTCCACAATAGTGTTGATTCTCCGCAAAATCCTCTGACAAAATCTTTCCCAAAGAAAGATTAGATTTTTGGTGGAAGAAACTTCTTCTTCTTGTTGAGGATTGACGAAGAAGATCATGAACCGACAAAACGGTGGAGGACAGCGGCTGAGATCCGCTAGACCCACCACAATTCACGATTGTGCTCTCTCCGGTGATCTTATTGCTTTGCAGAGACTTCTTAAAGACAATCCTTCTCTTCTCAATGAACGCAATCCCGTCGTATGTCCATTTCTTGACTCTTTCTTTCTGTTGAATTTTGGAATCTGGATGCAAAATTTGAACTTTTAACTAGGGTCTGCTTTCGAATCTTGAGAGGATTCATGATCTTCAAGTTTTAGATGTGCCCATGAATCTAAAAAAGCAAACTTTATTGAAATGTGTGTTGTATTGACTTTGATTGGAATTGGGTTTTGATTGGAATTGCAGATGTATCACACGCCTCTTCATGTTTCTGCTGGTAATGGCAATGTTGACATTGTTAAGTATCTCCTCGCTTGGACTGGATCTGAGAAAGTTGAGTTAGAAGCAATGAATACTGTGAGTCTGTTTTTGCTTTTTGTTTTCTTCTTTGCTTTGAGCTTGTGATTTTGCATTAATCGTGTTTAATGTTGTTCAGTATGGTGAGACTCCATTGCATATGGCAGCTAAGAACGGTTGCAACGAAGCTGCGAAGCTACTCCTTGAGCGTGGTGCTTTTATCGAAGCTAAAGCCAGCGTAATTTCCTCGCTTTCTCTTCTGTTATGTGGAGTTTTCTGCTCTCTGATAATAGTTTGGACTGATTTGGTTTTGGTTTATGCAGAACGGTATGACACCATTGCACCTTGCGGTATGGTACTCAATTACCGCGAAAGACATCTCAACTGTTAAGACACTGCTTGATCATAACGCAGATTGCAGCGCAAAAGATAATGTATGTGCCTCTGAGATTATTGGTTTCTTTTGTTTTAGTAATTATGGTATTGGTTGTGTAATAGCTGTGGGATTTTTGTATTTCCAGGAAGGGATGACTCCTTTGGACCATCTGCCTAAAGGGCAGGGCAGTGAGAAGTTACGGGAATTATTGCGCTGGTTTCTCCAAGAGCAGAGGAAAAGAAGTGCGCTTGAGCAATGCGGTAAGACCAAAGCCAAGATGGAACTACTTGAGGACGAGTTGTCAAATATTGTTGGATTAAGTGAGCTGAAGACACAACTGAGGAAATGGGCAAAAGGAATGCTTTTAGATGAAAGGCGAAGGGCTCTTGGGCTGAACATTGGAACCCGAAGACCTCCACATATGGCATTTCTTGGAAACCCTGGGACAGGTGAGAGGATAATGGTTTATGATTATACTTCTCTGTTTTTAAATCAAATCAATACATGACTGTTTTAGTTGATCCAAAACACAGGTAAAACCATGGTCGCTCGAGTTCTTGGGAAGTTGCTTAACACGGTTGGAATTTTACCAACTGATAAGGTAACAGAAGTACAGCGTACAGACTTGGTGGGTGAGTTTGTTGGCCATACAGGACCAAAGACCAGGAGAAAGGTGAAAAACAGTGTTCATAATATTCTGATTTTACTTGTGGGCTTGGTTTCAAGAATCTAAATTCTTTCAATTTCTGGACAGATCCAAGAAGCTGAAGGAGGAATTCTGTTTGTGGATGAAGCATACAGATTGATCCCGATGCAAAAGGCGGACGACAAGGACTACGGTCTAGAAGCTCTGGAAGAAATTATGTCGGTCATGGACACAGGGAAAATTGTGGTGATATTTGCGGGATACAGTGAGCCCATGAAGCGTGTGATTGCATCAAACGAAGGGTTTTGCAGAAGGGTCACAAAGTTTTTCAATTTCAGCGACTTCAGTGCCAAGGAACTAGCGCAGATACTACACATCAAGATGAACAACCAAGGAGAGGACACTCTGTTCTACGGTTTCAGATTGCATGACTCCTGCACTCTGCAGGAGATAGCGTCACTAATAGAGGCAGAAACAACCGAGAAGCAGAGGAAGGAGATGAACGGAGGATTGGTGGACACGTTACTTGTTAACGCGAGGGAGAATCTTGATCTCCGACTTAGCTTTGAATGTGTTGACACTGAAGAGATTTGTACAATCAAGTTGGAAGATCTAGAGGCCGGGCTTCGAGTTTTCTCGCAGTGAAAAGCTTCCAGGTTCAAACTTCTGATGGCTAATAATTGGTTAGTATTACACAATTGTATTGATTCAATTCTTTACATTATATTCTTTATGTTTTTGTCCCCCTCAAGATCTTGTAGGAGGAGAGGCTTTGGTTTCAACTTCCATTGTTTGATCAAATCTATTTCTGTTGTATAAAACTATATTGATATTTTCTCTTTTCTTATATATTTCTTGTGAAATGTTTTTCTATTTCTTTATTTATGATGCAACGATTACAAAATATTGTGTTTGGTTGAACCAAATTGGCTTAACCACACACTCGATATTCAAATACAAGATTTGGTTCATCATATTGCATACTCAAACCTTCATCACTTATACGAGTTCATTTTGATGTCAAACCTTCTGCGCTTATATGCAACTCCAGCTTCGATCGGTGTGATTAAGCCTACATCTTGTCGCGATTGTCTCAATATCTATTATTAGAAAGAGTGTGAAAGTGATCAGTTCAAGATCCAAAATCCATACAATCCTAAACTAGTAAAACCGGTGAACATAGATATATGAAGATTTTATGCGCTCTCAATAGTGTGAGAACTCACGCCATATCTTATCGATGTTGGCCTATCTGCGAGGGTTTGTAAGTAAACAAAACAATAAGCAATGCTTTTTGATGTTAATTTATGTTTAGTGTTATCATAATTGATTAACCAATCCTAAACCAAGAGAGATCAAACCAAAATCCTTCAAATCTCCACTATGGTTCTAACTCTCTCTTATTGATTAACATCTTTTCCTTCTCTTCTTGTTTAACGTCACCAATGAAATGCTTAAGATGATTGTTACACTGGATTTCGTTTTCCATTCTTCTAACATGAGATTATTGAGGCTTTTTATCATTTCTATTTTTTTCATGATCTTCCATATCCAACTTCTTCTCACTTTCATCATCCTGAAAAATCTTTTGGTGAGCAAAGGATTGTTTCCTTTCGTAGATCCGTCTAAATCTCCATTCTTGCAGATAACACGATTATCTTCGAATCTAAGCTCGAATACCACTTATAGATGGTCATTAGAATCAATCTTTTGGATTTGAAAGACTTAATGATAACACATTTGAGAGTTTGGAAAAACAGAAAAATAGATAAACACAAACCAGAAAATTACAGAAACTTTTTCTATAAAAAAAAGAATGAGAAAAGTAACAAAGTAAAGCACATAGGACTTAAAAGAACTTTGATCACCTAGGGCTCATTGAAACTGTTTCCATAACCTAATCTTTGAAAAACGTAAGTACGTAACTCTTTAGACAATAATTTTGGAAATTTTGTTTTAATTTGGAAATAACTTTAACCTATCTTTCTGTCTTTTTCCCTTTCATTTGAAATTGATTGGATAAGACGTTAATATAAACAAATGAATTGGCACTAAGTGTCGCAAGAAGCCAAGAAGTATTTGGTTATTGGAGACAATAAATTTCATAAAAGAAAGCACTTTTAAGGGACAAAGATTGCTTGGTTAAGAATTGAAACCTCTAATCCAATCAAAATCTAACACACATCAATAAAACACACTAATTTATTGTTTAAGCCATCAACAAGAAACCCATTATCCTAATGCAAAAATGTACCAATTAAAGTAATGCATCTAAATTATTTAGCTAGATTTAAACTAAGAGGACGTGGGTCAAATGCTAACCACATGTTAGGTCCAATATAAAAATCCAAAAATTACATGGCTTGAATAAAACAACAATTTATAGCATCAAAGAATGGTCCTTGATTCGCTAGATCCTAAGAGACAATGACTTCCTCCAATCGGCGAGAGATGGTTCGACCTTTTGTCAACTTTCAACTATTCTCTCTTTTCTATTTTTAAGTATATATTTCCATTTATGTCGAGTCTTACGCCATTGATTTGGACAAGAAATACTACTCTTATTACTCAATCAGGTTAGCTAATCCATAACCAATAAATAGTTTATTTTGGTAGTTAATTAATTATAGATTGAAAATTTTAGGCCGACTTAGTTTTTAATGGATACTAGACCGTTCAATATCGCATTGAGAAGCAAATTATTCAACTTTGTTCTCCTATTAAGTTGGAGAAATATTTTTGGCGAATAAATTTTAAAGAAAAGATGGAATATTATTCACAAATTAATATGAAAAAGAATTCATAACTACTTCAACATAGAATTTTTTAAAGAAGACTAATAAGTAAACAACCCCTTTAGAAGGGGATGTCTCTTTGGTCAAGTGGTTAAGTCCACTTGGCTCCACCGGAGTTCGATTCCACTAAATCACGTTACCCTGCATAGTATGGATCAGCTATAGATCGGCCCTTGTCGATTCAAGATGTCAAACCAAAAAAAAAACCCTTTTAGCAAAAAAAAAAAAAAAGACTAATAAATAAATCATTCATTTATAAAAATGAGTAAAAAAAGGGATTATTGTTGATTTTGCCCTTTTTTACCAAAATCTTTTGAAAATGCCATTTTTGCAAAAATCTTATGGATTTGTCATTTTCTAACACTTAAAAATGTACGTATTTCGGATTTTTTTTGGTAAAAATACGTAGTTTATACAAAATACTAAACCCTAAGAACAACCACAACCGACTAAACCCAAACATAACGAATAAAACGCATGTTTCCGTAGCCTGAAAAAGGGCAAAATCCATAAACTATTAAAAAAAGGGCAAAATCCACAAATGCCATCCCAAAAAATGGCAAATCCGTAATTGATTCGTAAAAAAAAGATCATAAAACTTTTTAAAATTTTACCATTCTTTACAACTTTAAGAATATTATCGTAGTACTTTAAGTCTTTAACAAAAGGAAAAGAAAATGATCGGATTTTAACCCAAAAAAAAAAAAAAACATGAAATATGATCGGAGCTAGATCAAATTAATCATGAACTACAAAAAAAATTGCGATAGTTACTTACCATGATGTGTGCGTATCGTAGAGCCGACAAACAAAGCATGGACCCAAACATCTTACAAGGGATTTTGCCATTATCTGGTATCAACACGCGTCCTCGTGTGAGACATCAGGTGGTCCAATTAGATCTATCGTTATTTTATACTCTCTAACTTTAACCCAATGAGTGTTCGAAACGTTTTTGGCCGACCAAAGTCCCGTGGCTAACTGTCACGTCTCGAAATTTAACAATGTCATGATATATCATTTTTAGATGAAAGTGAAAGTGTAGCGTCGTGTTGATGATACGTTTGAATCTGAGTGGGTGATCTCGTTGACTTGTTATCACTCGACTTGTGTCGCCTTAACCACGGCAAGTACATAGGCATTGTTTCTACTTTATAAGAAGCTATATAGTCTATATGCCATTTCAAAGTATCTCTTCCATTATGTGACATAATTAAATAGGTTTGGTTGAAATTTTTTTGACATGACATAGTATCTTTTATATTAGGTAAATAGATCCATAATCGGTTTTGTCACATCTACAAGTTATAATGTACATTTAGGGTTAATTCAGTGATCAATTTGAGAACTTCCAAGAGACATCTTCACTGGCTCGAGTGGAAGAAGATTACCTTTCGGACAGCGATATTATAAGGTGATCGGCTTTTCGGACAGCGATATTATAAGGTGATCGGCGAGGTCGTATCCGCTTCTAGTGAAGCATGGTTTAATTTTTTACATGACATCTCCTCATTCATTGCTTAATAACAACATAGATGTCTATAATACTTTATTCAAAACTTAAGACACTCAAGTAGTGAAGAAGATCAAAATTGTTGTTATTACAAAGTGTGGATATATTACACAAATCACCTGGAAAATACTTTTAAAAACAAATAACAAAGTCAACATATGAACTTTTTAACAAATATAATCAGAAATTATATACTGTCAAAACTTTCTATAAACGATGACTACTGACTCTTCTGTCACTTACCTAAACAACTATCGATCGATCTGTCCTTTATTTTTTTTTTCTTTCTTTTGGTTATACATAAAATAATTAAGAACAAAAAACAAAAAAACAAAAAATAAATAATAATAATAATAGAACCATAATAAAGATCATATATCATGTGAAGCTAAACGCTAAAAGCCACCTCGAAACAGAGAAAACGGATAAGGCGGTGTTGTTGGTGGATTTGACTCTACCACTCCTCCAAACGTCGCCGTTTCTTTATACCTTCTTTCTCCCTGAATATTCCCACATCCTCCTCCTCCTCCGTTAACACTCTCCGGCAACGAAAACGTTGAGGTCAACGATGATGAAGTCGAAGACGTTGAATTCGAGAGCATCGAGTTCGCCACCAAACCAGTCTCATAATTACCAAACTGTCCATGCGTCATCGGAACAACCCACCCATCCGGTGAATGATTCCGGTGAAGATTCTCCGTTGACGACGGTGACGGCGTTGATGATGAAATAACCCTAAAGACTCTCCCTTCGTCTTCTTCAACTTCTTCTTCCTCTGCTTTCACTGTAGACATCGTGACACGACGCTTCTTCTTGTCGGAAACTTGTTGTTTTGTCCTTTCTTTCTCAAGCATCATTCTTGGAAGAAGATCAGGATCTTCAACGACTTTGTAAAGAAACGCCATCATCTGCTCTGGTCTCTTCTCCGTCGCTTCGATTCTTTGGTTCATCCTCTGAATCTCTGCCTCTAGCTCTCTTTGCTCATCTTTTAACCGTTCAATCTCTCTCACAATCTCACCGTCCTCCAAATCTTGACCGTACATCCCCCGCGCGTGTTTCCTACGCGCTATATTCTTCAACAAGTGTTTCTGTCCCCTTAGAAAATGTTCGTTCGCAAACTCCCACCGGTCCGGATCCACTTTCCTAAACCCCTAAAATAAAAAAAAATAAAGACAAATTAGAAAATCGTAATCACTTATTTCGAGTTTCGAAAAGATGTACGAGTTTAGGTCCAGAACCGCGTATGAATTAACTTACATAAGTGTTGAGTTGACGAACAAAGCTGCTGAAATTGTTGTGTTTGAAATAAGCAGGTAAGATTCGTTGCGAGAAGTCGAGTGGATCAACGACTATGAAACTGTTGTGAGCAGGTCCCCAAGTGATGAGCCAATCGGTCAAAGGATCATTAACCATTTGATATGTTTTCACAATGAAAGGTGCGATCACGTTGTTGTTGTTGTTGGTGTTGTTACCATTGTCGTCCTCCATCTCTCTCTTTTTTTTTTGTTACGGTTTATATTATTGGTAAAGAAATTAAGGAGGAGGCTGGTGGGTTTATATAAACAAAATAAAATAGGAAAATGAAATGTGAAAATAGTAAGTTAAGTGTAGTTGACAGTGAGACTATATTGACGTGGCTTGCTTTTTGTGATAACGTGGCGGGTTCGTGTTTTGCTTTCACGGTGTCACGAGTGAACTGTGGGACCTATGCAGGTGTGTCTCAAAAGCTTTCAGGTCTTTTTTGCCCTTTTTGTTTTGTTAATATTTTTCTTATGTGACAAGTTATTTGATCCATTGCATATTATTAGGCTGTGTTTTTTATTATTATTACAGTTTTTAGTCATAGATGATTTAAGCTTCTTGACTAATTCTTAGGGTAAGCTAGTCCCAATATAGAAAGCTTAGTCCATCGATTTTCAGGTAGTTTTCCGATACCGAATTAGAAGGATATATATGATTCAATTGTAATTCCTCCCAGTAATTGTTGTATCTTGCACAAAACACAATTATTTCTAATTCGTGACATGATTCGTTTCTTTCACTTTTTCACAATAGAACCTCGTCCTCTTAAAAAGACTCCAAAACTCTCAAGAGTGAGAACAACTTGTAAAAAAACATTTTGGTGAAACAAACAAATTTTCTACAAATATCTTATAAAATAAAATAGAGAGGTAATAATTTTTCTTTGTCATTAAGACAATCCATTTTTCTTTGTCGCATATCATTAAGACAATCTAATGACATGCAATTGTAATTTTCCTCAAGATACTATTTAGTGCAAACAATAACACTAAATGCCAAGTAAACATGATATTATACACAGTTAGAATAAAAATATGATGTTCAAGACAACTTTTCAATCTGAAAAAGTTCACCACTATTTTCTTATACATATCCAAGGACTGGAATAAATAGCCACACAAGGGTTGCTACTTGCAAGAGCTATCTAATTATAATTATATTATATGAGTATTATCAAATATCATAAACATAAACTACTTCAATATAATTGCTTGGTTAAGAATCAAAACCCTTAGTTGAAATCAAAAGTAGCAAGAGTTATCTAATCATAGGAGCATTTCCTATTAAATATCATAAACATAAACTATCACAATATAATTGCTTGGTTAAGCATCAAAACCCTTAGTTCCAATAAAATATCACACGCATCAAAGGCACTACTGTTTTATTATTTAAGCCACCACCGAGATTGAAATCCAATAGCAATCTTATATACAACTTTCGTAATTAAATATTAAATCAATTAATCTGGATTTAATTAAGGGGACGTGGGTCAATCGCTAACCACATATTACGTATGTTATACACTTATTTTAATATATATAGTTTGAATAAAACAACAATTTATAGAATCAAAGCATGGTCCTTAATCCTCGAGAGCCTTGGAGATAATGACCTCCTCGTATAGGCGAGAGACAGTTCTCTACTTTTCATTTTTTAATTGTTGTCTCCTTTCTTTTTAATTAGTATTAACTTTCCCTTTTAATCGAATCTTAATTACAAATTTGATTTCAACAATAAATATTACTCTGATCGCCAAATGGGATTAGCGAATCCACAAGCTATAGTTTTTGTTTGTTTCATTACTACTAGTACAATTTGAATACCTAAGGATAATTTTGATTTTAGTGGCTACTTGAAATTATTAATCAAGATTGATTGATAGGTTTAATTACCTCTCTATTACGACAAGTTTATAATAATTAGTTTTGAAAAATTCTAGACTGTCAACTAATATCTATTCTTATTAAATTAACGCTTTGTCAACCTACAGTTTATTTATTTATTTCGATTATTATCAATTATATAAATTGAGAGGACAATAAAAAAGTATTTGGAGACAACTCTTCCCCACTTCATAATTTTTGTTGTCCATAACGAAATAATGGAGAGCAAGAGATAGTGTGTAACAATGAGACAGGTGACGTGGTTTGCTTTTGTAATAACGTGGCAAGTTCATGTTTTGCTATTAACCATGCAAGTACCACAAAGCCTTAGGTCAATTGCTTTTCTTACGTGGCAAGTTATTGGTCCCAAGCCATTGTGTGAGATAATTACAAGAGACGACGAGCGTGTGGGTGCGTTGGATACTGACATGGTCCGAACTGGTTAGTGCGAAGGAACAAGTAGTGACTCGACACGTTGCGTAGAATCTTTTTTGCTGGCGATTCGTACTCCACTACTCGAGTGTTTTTGTATTTTTTGGATAATTTATTCATACGTTGCTTAATTCAGGTATACGAACATGATTTTAGACTTTTAGTATAGTTTCAAACAAATATTATAGAAAATGATGTCGTACGGATAAAATAGTTTAGTAGACGATTATTCGTCATTTCGTACGTCACATGGACAAAAGCGCACCCTATAGAGAGGCAAGATTTATTGATTTATAAATTTATTCTCTAAGTTGGTTATTTCTTGATTGTTGAGAATTAGATACAATTATTACTTTATTTTTTCGTTAATAAAATTTTATTAATAGGATTCAAGATGAAATATCAGAGCCGGCAAGTACAAAACATTTCCAGAGATATAAGCTGGCGAGTACAAGAACACTTCCAGAAACAAAGACCAAACAAGGTAAACAAAGGGGGGGGGGAAAATCCAAACAAACCAACTACACTACAACCATAAATACTTTCCGGATCAGAATCTAGAAACCCAAAAAAAGATTTACAAAACCTAAACTTTAGAAAATTAAATCAAATCTGAGACTGAAAAAAACACACAAACGGGTTACAATACAAGAATCTCCTTTACCACAAGTTGGAACCCAATGAAAGTGCCGTGCGACCCTCTTTATAAAGCTCCGGAGAGGAGCCACGGAGGCGGTGAGACACATCCAAAACCTAGAGACTCAAGGATTGTCTCTTGAAAAAGGAAGAAGATCTAGATCTACGATGGTGAAATTTCTTCATCTGAGGCAGTGAAGAAACCGGTTGAAGACTGCCTCTGCCAAAGAAAGATACGGCCAGATCGGAAGCTGAGAATGGCGGAGACAAAAGAGCCAAACAGCAAGAACCCAATGATGAAAAGATTTAAGCTTTAAAAACCTAGATCTGGAAAACTAGATCTGATTCCGTTGGAAGAAAAACATGGATGTACTAAAGAAAAGAGATAAAACAAGACAAGAGAAAGAGTTTTCCCGGCTCTGGTGCTGTGGAGGCCACCGGAACCTGAAAAACAAAGCGGCGGCTACTTTTTTTTTTAGAGAGAAGGGAGAGCTTTTTTAGGTTTTTCAGATACAATTATTTAAGTTTCATATTTTCAAAAATTTATTTTGCTCATAATTAAATTTAAATGGTGATAGGGTATTTAAGATAAATTTGATATGGATATATGTGGGGAGAAAACTATTTTTGAAGATCCGTCCACTAGATAAAAATCTTTTATATAAAGTAAAATAATTAGATTATGAAAATATGGTATGGTTCTTTCCAAAAAATTTTGGTCCTTAAATTAGTATTTAAATCATGAGATTTAAATAAAAAAAATCAAAAGATAGAAAAAAGAAATGAGTAAAATTACCATTATCAAGACAATCTCTAAGATAATAGATTTAAAAATTAGAAATTTTTTAAAGAAGAATTATATCGAGAGACATGATAGTATGTAATTAAATGTTACAATTGTTCATAAAATAAAATAAAAATTACAATTGTTCATCAAATAAATAAAATTTTGTAATAGTTCTATTTCTAATAAACGGTTGCAATAATTTATTTAAATATATACATTTTAGTAATAAGAAGTAAAAATAAAACTATGTTAAAAAACACAACAGTAGAAGACATTTATTCAGACTTTTATTATTATTATATAGACATTTTATTTTTTTTTATATAGTTTTTTCAGTTACAACTTTTTTGATTTCACAAATACATGGTTATCAACGTCAACAAATGTTTTCTTAAAAAACTTTCACATGTATACACAGGCTTGGCCCAATAGGTTTTGGGCCCATAAGTCAAAGTGAAAATTAATAAATCTTTTAGATCCAAAATATCTTCCCCGCCATTGCCAATCACTGCAAAAATCCCTTTTGCCCCCAAAAATAGGCATGACCAAAAGCTAACCGTAACCGTATTTCGGACCGTAACCGGACCGTTTCTCAACCGTAACCGAACCGTAACCGTATAAAACGGTTAATAACCGTAACCGTTAACCGTAAAAATAAATTAGTTACGGTTAAAAAATATACTAACCGTAACCGTTAATTAACCGTAAACGTATCAAAACCGTTAGTTAACCGTACGGTTAACCGTGCGGTTAACCGTATAGTTAACCGTGCAGTTAAAACCTAAAATACAAAATTATTTCACTAAAACAATGCCTTAAATGGTTCAATGCGCCCCACTATTAAATTTAAACCACTCCACTCGTCCACTACTCATTTTTCACAAATCAAATCATAAATAATTTACAAGTTATTATTTTCTCCTGTAATCGTTTCTTAATTCTCATAACATCTTTTCTATAGTATTGTTTGGAATACGTATTGTCAATAAAATAATAACTCAATCATTATAATTATTACCATTGATTTAGTTATTCGTTGGTCTACTTAACAGAACAAAATAGCTAATTAACTATAAATATTAAAGTACATAATTACATATATTATATATTATAAAATATATTATATATTGTAAAATATATATTATTTAATATATCATCATTAAAATTTTTATTCTAAAAGTTAAAAATACCTAAGTTTTTGTCTTTGATATTAACCGTATCGTAATAATTAAATAACCGTAACCGTATTTAACCGTAACCGTTGTAACCGTAACCGTATTTAACCGTAACCGTTTTAACCGTATATATAACGGTTAAGGTTACGGTTAGAGAAATTTTATAACCGTAACCGGAGGTTAATAAACCGTAACCGCAATAACCGTAACCGTGGTCATGCCTACCCAAAAAGTTATCAGAATCTGTGAAGACGAAGAAATTTCTGAATCAATGGCTCAAGCAGCGAGACTAAGCATGAGAATGCACAAAGAGCTAAAGCTTCTCCTCTCAGATCCACCTCACGGCGCTTCGTTTCCTCATCTCTCTTCCGCCGCCTCTGGCTCCGGCGATTTCTCCACTTTCTCCACCATCGATGCTCGTCAGTTTCTCTTCATATCCTCTTTTTAATTTTCAATTTCCTCATCAAATTCAAATCCATTAACCTGTTTTCCAGAAATCGAAGGTCCTGAAGATACTGTATATGCTAATGGAATCCTCAATTTGAAGATTCAAATCCCTGAGAGGTAAATCTATCAAACTCGATTTTGGTGTTTGATGATTCGAATCTGATGTGAAAAATTGGCTCAATCGTTGATGTGGTTTCTATCAGATATCCATTTCAACCTCCAATTGTGGCATTTTCTACACCGATTTATCACCCAAACATCGATAACAGTGGCCGGATTTGTCTTGACATTCTTAATCTCCCTCCCAAGGTTAGACTTTGTTTCATCATCTTCCTCCATTGCCTTTGTTGATTCTTGTGGAAACTCAAAAATCTCTAGAGTTTGTATGTGTTAGCTATTCAACACTAGTGATGGAATACATGAATCTTGTTAACAATGTTTAGTTTCTGATAGGGTGCTTGGCAACCATCGTTGAATATCTCGACAGTTTTGACGAGTATCGGATTGTTGCTTAGTGAACCGAATCCGGATGATGGATTGATGTGTGAAGTAGTAAGTCTCTACTTGTAACACACTTATTTTCTCTTGTGATTTTGCTTTTGTTTCTTTAAGTTTTGTTCTGGTGTTTTTTTACAGAGCAGGGAGTATAAATACAATAGACAAACTTTCGATTATAAGGCACGAGAGATGACTGAGAAGTATGCTAAGGTTAAGCCTGATGGAAGCAGCACCAGCTTCCAAATTAAGGTGCATAATTAGTTATTCTTATATAGTTTTTACGCAACATTTGAGTCTTTGGTGAGCTTTTAGGTAAAGGTTGATTTTGTTTCTTTAGATTCATGGAGATGAGAAAGCTTGTGAAAGTGGAAATAGTGTTTTAGCTGGTACTGACGATGGGAATGAATCTTCCTTAAGCATGGCACATACAGTGAACCGTGACACTGCAGCGAAAGATCAACAAGAGGATAGAAATGGGAAAAGAAAAGCAGTGATTGGTTTTGGCGAGGCGAATTCATTTGGTAACGATGTGATAAAAACGAGCAGGAAGAAGTTATCTCTTGCCTTGCCTCCTCAATCTCAAAAGAAAGACTTGTGTGGTGAAGAAGAACTCACAAATGTAGTTTCGGCTGCTTGCAAAGAAAACAAGAAACCAAATTCAAATGGAAAGAAGCTTTCTCTGGGGCTAAAGCAGCCATGTAAGGATACCTTGGCCTTCTCGAGTTTTCGAACTTCTGCTGCAAAGAGTGACAACAGTAGACTAAGCCGAAAACTGTCTTTGAGACAACCACTTAAAGAGTTGAATGAAGTTAGCAAACCCGAGGTACTTGCGCAAACTGATATGAAACTGGAAATGAATCAAAATGAACATGACAGAAGTTTGCGCGGTGAGTTTGAGAACTCGGGCTTGGAAGATGCATCAATGCCTGAATCCATTGTTGTTCTAGACAGTGACGATAGTGGACAAGAAGAAGAAGAAACAGTCTCTTTGAGGTCAAGATTATCACTAACAAAGAGAAGAGTCCTCAAGTGTAGACCTTGAAAAGTGATGAAAACTGTTTTTGTTGTTTTTTTTTCTATATCAATGTGGATCAGGTTGCTATTATAATTAGAACTTATGATTATTAACCTTGAAATGCAAATGAGATTATAAAATCTGAAAATGGATGAATAAATTTTTATTGATAAAAATAGATTAGAATGCGATTAATACAATTAGAAACAATCACATGTGCCATGGCGATGATTGCATTCTCCTCCTTGGATTCTGGGACATTGACGGTTACAATCAACATCCCTTTTGCAAGGTCGGGCCACCAAGGTCCTGGCAGTGCCGTCGTAATTTGAACTTCCGGTGGCAACTTCGAGTTTCTTATCAACTCCGGTTAGCTCTCTTGCTTCTGATCCAATATCTATTCATTCATAACTCATAAGGGTTTGAATTTGTTTCTCTAGTAATATTTGTGCCTCTAAAACGATAGAATATAATTCAAAAGCTAAAACAAGGCAAGTGTTGTAAAATAATTGAATATGCTTTTGTTTTTTTTTTTGTAAAAATGGATAACATATGTATAAATATAAATAAACACTTACTAGATGTGATGACCAAAATGAAAATCAAGAGTGATAGGTTGAGAGAAACGTTCATCATTTTCAAAAAAAAAAATTCGAATTTTGAAAGAAAATATTTTTTTGTCTTGTGAAAGGTTGCTATTTCGTCGTAGTATTTAGCCATATATTCATCCATATATATAAGCTGGAAAGTACATGCCAAAGATTTGCAGAATTAATCTACTACCAAATGTTAGGGGTGGAAAATCTATTACCATTAGAATTGGGATCACTTTTAAATAAATTTCAATGAAAATATTAAAATTTCTATGATATGCCATTGGATTTTTATGGATTTTGTTTGTTTTTTAATAAATTCATTAAGTCTACAATTGAAATCATAATGTAGACATAATTAATTAATAAAAACCAGCAGAAAATCTTAAATTTTAGTATATTAATTTACAAAAAATTTAGAAGATAATATATTTAATCATCATATTCAACAAAAGATATATCATATCTAATTATATCATCATATATATTAAATATTATTAGGGAGATTGACACAAATAGTCCCAAAAAAGTTGTTTTTTCCAAAAATAGCACCTCATTTGAAAAGTTCCACAAATAGCACCATAAACTTCAATTAAACTTAATAAAAAATATAAGATAGAAAATAAAAAAGAGAGCAAACACTAATCTAATATTAAATTGAATCAAAATTGTTTTTAAATAGTGGAAATATATATCCTAATTTGGAAATAGGGAACACAAATATAATAGCACAAACTAATATTAAAATAAAAATTTCTTTGAAATGGTGAAAATATATACCCTAAATTGGAAATAGGGAACCCAAATATAATACCATAAACTAATATTAAAATGAATCAAAATCTCTTTTAAATGGTGGAAATATATACCATAAATTGGAAATAGAGAACCCAAATATAATATTTTAAATTTATTTCTAATTTATTTTGTTGAATAGCTTTTATATAAAAATTGTGGTATTATTGAAAAAAAAAAACTAGTGATAAAATTTTTAGAACAAAAACACTAATAGTAAGTTAACTAGTGCTATTTTTGGAAATTTATGGAGTGTGTGCTATTATTGTCAATAAAACTTGTTTTAGGGCCATTTTTAGGAATTTCTCTATTATTAATCATATTAAACTACATATAAACCGTATGTAATTCAGTTTGGTTGTGATATAGGTTTTCCAGGAAAGGTTTTTTTTCCCACACCTAAAAATAATATTTAGTTATTTTAAAAATCTCAAACTAGCTTATTCGTTTAACCCAAATAATTTTTTTTTTATTTTGGCCGAACTAAACCTTTCAAGTTTAGTTAATGTTGGAACTTTTTCGGCCAAGTCAAAGCAAAGTTGGAGATATATTTGGCCAATGAGTAAGTGAAAGTTTTTTTTTGCCAAAATCTGTAAGTAATACTTAAATTTTACTTGATCATGAGACAACTTGGACAGTCACATTTGAATGAAGTACGCAAAAATAAGGTACTTCTGCAAACTGATATGGAACCGTAAATGAATAACTAAAAGATGCGACAAGTTGGCGCTTGGAAGAAGCATCAATGCTTGAATCCATTATTGTTCTATACAATGATGACTGTCGAGAAGAAGAAGAAGAAACAGTTTCTTTGAGGTCAAGATTATCACTGGCAAAGAGACAAGAGACTCTGTCCAATCTTCTTGGAAACCGAATTCATGAGCCAAGTAGCTACCATGTCATTACACCTAGACCATGAGCCAAAATCTCTATGTTCCCCAGAGGGTTTAGTAATCGTACCATCGATAAATCCAAGCTTGTTACGAACATTAAGCGCCATTCGAACGGATCTTCGCCATGAGTGAAAATCAGCTCCTGTTGATAAACGATCGGAGACAAGAACAAGTCTGGCAAGATCGGAACTATGTAGAAAGTATGGATTGTTATGTAAATGTGATTTTACAAATATATATATACAGCTAGCATTAAGCTAAAGGAGACTTAAGCTAACTAAACTATATGAGTAAATGATCTAATAAATTAAAGAAAAGAAACTTAATAGATGTGATGACGAAAATGAAAATCAAGAGTGGGAGCTTGAGAGAAGCTTTCTTCATTTTCAACTTTGCTTTAGATTTTTGATTTATAAAAAAATTTAGTGTCGTGAAAGTTTGCTATGTATTCGTAGTCTCTTTAGCCATACATTTATAATGTGTTGCCGTTGCCGGTACTGGTCAAGATTTGGAGGTGTGTTTTATTTTTTTATTTAGCAAACTCAAATCTAAACAAAGAACAAAAAAACACCAAGCATGCTACAATTGTAGTTATAGGATAATAAAAATCTCTCAAATCTATGAAATTTGACCACAGTCCGCGATCACCACGGTCTTGGAAGGCTCCCCATTATAAGTTACGACCTCTTCCATAATGCTCTCTACCACATCTATTCCTTCAACAACTTGGCCGAACACGACATGCACGTCGTCAAGTGGAAAACACTTCTTCATACAGATCATGAACCTAGAATCGTTGGTGTCTGGACCACCATTGGCCATAGAGAGGACACCCGGACCGGTGTGCTTCTTTATATAGTTCTCATCCTCGAATAATTCGCCATAGATCGATTCGCCTCCGGATCCGTCCCCGACAATGATGTCTCCTCCACATAACATCAATCTGCGGGACACAAAGTGGATGCATGATCCCTTGTAGTACAGTGGCTTACCACTCTTCCCGATGCCTTTCTCGCCGGTACAGAGGGCTCGGAAGTTCTCGGCCGTCCGTGGTGTCGTGTCGGCTAAGAGCTCCATCACAATCCGACCAGCCGGTTTGTCGTCGACGGTCATATCAAAGAAAACCTTAGGATTAGCCATTTTCGCAAGGAAGGATTCATATAAAGAGCGAGAACTAGTTTCAATGGATGAAGATGGAAGAAGTCGACCGTCGATAATAAAGTACACGTGTAGGAGACCTAAAAGCTTCTAGGTTAAATCAAATCTGACTAGGGTTAACTATAGAATAGTAAACGGCTTATATTGTATGGTGAGTATCCAAAGACTAAATCAATTTGAAAACAAAATGATTTTCTATTTTTAAAAGATTTTATCTGTGAACACAATTGGTAAAAATGATTTTATATTTTAAAAGATTTTATCTGTGAACACAATTGGTAAAAATGATTTTATATTTTAAAAGATTTTATCTGTGAACACAATTGGTAAATGTTTTATTGATAAAAGTTGATTATAATGCGATTATTATTACAAACATTCACATCTGCCTAGACGTTGGTTGCAGAATCCTCCTTTGGGACACTGAAAGCTACAGTCGATATCCCTCTTGCAAGATGGGGCTTTGTTCAATGTGTCATCGGGGGCTACGTACTGTGGACTTGCGGCGTCAACTTCAATTATTGTATCATCAACTCCGGTTAGCTTTCTTGCTTCTGCTCCAAGATCTTCTCATCCATCATTTGCATAAACAAAATGGGCTTTAAAGGTTAGAAATTTCCATCCACTAATAAATTTTAAAAGAAAAACAAGGGATTGATCTATAAATAAAAATCAAGATCCAACCAAAATTTTGTTACTTGGTAAATGTTATTTTCCACCAAAAATGAATCAAAACCTAGAAATGCATTATCCACTACGTTCTTAAAGCTTATCAAATTGCAAAAATAAATAATTATTACTTAAAAAATTCCGGATTGAATATGTTTTCACGATAATTATAGATATTTCAGTTAGTATGATTTTCTTATATTTTTATGTATTAATTCTTTTACTAATATGATGGAAAGTTTATAAGAACATGATTTATGATGCTACGTTTTGTTTCTGTCACTTGTAACAAAAATAACTTTCTACAGAATTGTTGACAAACGAAAAAGAAAAAGAAAAAAAAAACTTACTAGATGTGATGACCAAAAAGAAAATCAAGAGTGGGAGCTTGAGAGAAACGTTCTTCATTTTCAAATTTTCAGAGTGGAAGCTTTGGATTTTTCAAAGTTAATTTAGTCTCGTGAAAGTTTGCGATGTATTCGTAGTCTTTAGCCATACATTTATAATGTGGCAAATCAAGTTCTATCTGTTGCCAGTTTCTGGTCAAGATTGCAGATATTATTTTACCAAATATTAAGGGTCAATCAAGAATTATTAGTCAAATCTTATTAGTCAAAATTTAAAACAATATTTCTGTATTTGTCATTTGTATTTTGACCAGAAAAGCAAACCATAATTTTTTGAACAAAGTATATGGTGCTATTTTTAAAATTTAGTAGTAATCAAATATACCATTTTGATGTGGAATTTCAAATATCTTTGTAAGAGATTGTCGGTTCAACGAAACTCGAAAAACTGACAAAAACTGTAAATGGTAACATTTACTTGGCTAATATTGTGGAATATTCGGTGGAATAGTGTTATGTTTAAATCCATGTAAAAATAAGAAAGAAAATTCTTGTAAAAACTATTGCACTGCTAGTCTTTTAATCCTTTGATTATAGATTCTCATAATCTGATTTTAGTTTGATATCACTTCTTCAAAGTTTTAATCCGGCTTGAGTTGTTGAAATTAACCTTAACTATTGCGTGTTTTAAGATAGTATTATCGGTATGATATTACAGTTCCTCCTCCTATGTATCATTGTTTTTGTGTAGAAAAGTTTGAGTGACATGTTAGTTTTTGGTTTGATATATGATATATGATACTTGTGTTTGTCCTATAGATAGATAATTTATCTATTCTTTTTGATAAAATGTGATAATAAATACTTTATCAGTATTCCATAGTTCATATTTAGGTTTATGTATTTAGTTATTTAAAAAATCATTCGAAGTTCATCCAAATTCAAGAAACTTTTTAAAAAAATCCACCAATTTAATTGGTACAAAATATATATGCCGAATTTTAAAGCAGATGTAGTTTCGTTATAAACAATTACAAGTTTGTGTAACCACAATATCGTCAAAATGTCGTCTAGTAAGGAGTATTGAGAAAAGAATTGCAATCAATGGGTCAAGTGTAGACTTTGAATACTAATGAAAAAAAAACTCTTTTTCAGAGTGAATTTGGATTAAGGTTTATTTACCTTGCAATGCAAATGAGAGTATTAAGTCTTGAGAATTGATGGATTAACTTTATTGGTAAAAGTAGAATAGAATGCGATTAATCTATATATAATAGCAATCTAATAAATACCATTTGCACATCTGAACGGTTGCGTCTTTTTATCGCAACTTTTCGTTAATATTTTTATTAACTAAAATATATATTTTACGGTTATGTCTTTTTTTTTATAAATTGCATTCTGAATGTTTTCTACGGTTGCGTTTTTTATTGTAACTCTTCATAAACAGTTGAAACCGCTTATTCGAATCATTGCAATATTTAGTTTAATTTACGAACAATTGCAACCTTTGGTTTATATATTTAGTATATTTCACGAACAAATGCAATTTTTGGTTTATTTTATAAATAGCTATAACATGTAATTATCTACCGCCGCGTCTCTCGGTGTAACTTTTCATAAATTATTATTTTAATTCTTAATTTTTAATTACTAAAATGTATTTAAATGAGATTATAACTATTTAATTGAACTGTTTCAACATTTGGATTATTTGACGAATTATTGCAACTTTTGGTTTTGTGTTACGAACCATTATTATCTTTAGTATATTTGATGAACTATTGCAATATTTGGTATAATTGACGAACCGTTGCAGTTTTTGGAATATTTGATATCTACAGTTGCGTTTCTCGGATAAGTTCGTCATATTTTTAAAAAATATTTACATACTAAAATATATTTAAATGAATTGTTGTTACCGTTTAATTTAACACAACAGCATTTGGTTTATTTGATGTTGAACGTTTTGGCTTATTTATCAAACCATTGTAATATTTGGTTTATTAGTTTATGCTTTTTGCACTTGCGAATAGTTTTTTTAGTTACAAATTATTATTTTTCTAATATTAATATACTTAATAAATGCTTGTGAGGGTTTTCTTTATCATAATTTTTGTAAAATATATATTGATTTGTTATTAAAAAAATTCAAAATTATTACAATTCATTATGATTTTTTCGTTTGATATTTTTTTAAATGATTTTTGAAATATATTCCCCCGCGACATCGCGGGGGTCCTGAGTACTAGTACAATTAGAAACAATCACATGTGCCAAGGCGATCATTACAGAATCCTCCCTTGGGACATTCAAAGCTACAATCAACATCCCTCTTGCAAGGTGGGGCTTGCAGTAACGCCCTGGCGGTGCCGGCGTAGTTTGAACTTCCAGCAGCAACTTCGAATTTCTCGTTAACTCCGGCTAGTTCCCTTGCTTCTGATCCAAGATCTATTCATTCATCATTTCACATCATCACAATAGCTTGTAAGGGTTAAAAATTTTCTTTACTAAGATTTGTCCATCTAAAACGATAGAAATAATTGAAAAGATAAAACAATATTTTGTTGGTTGGTAAAAAGGTTTCTTCAACCAAAATTAATCAAGCCCTCGGAATTCAAACAAGAGATTGATGCAATATTCAGACTATGATTAAACTTCTTTAATTGAGAATTTTTTTTAATTAGTTTCGGATTTTTGTTGTCTACAAGATTAAATATGTTTTGACAATAAACATTAGTAAGATTTTCAAATAAAATTATTTTCTTACTATATTTAGATTTGAAATGGTTTGAATTTATTTTAACAAAACAAAAAGAAAATATTTCTAAGAAATGATACTTTTTCGTCACTCTCGTTTTAAATGTAAATAATTAAAAATTATAAAACACTTACTAGTTGTGATGACCAAAATGAAAATCAAGAGTGGAAGTTTGAGAGAAACGTTCATCATTTTCAAATTTTCTTCAAATTTTATACTTGGAATGGTTCTT
This sequence comes from Arabidopsis thaliana x Arabidopsis arenosa, assembly GCA_019202795.1. Taxonomy (NCBI): domain Eukaryota; kingdom Viridiplantae; phylum Streptophyta; class Magnoliopsida; order Brassicales; family Brassicaceae; genus Arabidopsis; species Arabidopsis thaliana x Arabidopsis arenosa. Next base: position 10,851,927 of record CM032920.1, on the reverse strand, counting down.
TCTTCGTAGTACTTAGTACTTTAGCCATATATTAATCCTCCATTACATATATAAGGTTGCGAGTCCAGTCATGTTATGATAATTTTAAATTACCAAAGAGGAAAATAATACGTGGTCAAAGATTTAGATAATTAATACATAACAAATGAGGAAATTAAAAAAATATATATTAAATAGCATCAAGAACTAAAATAGTCAAACTAGCCAAAATTGGAAGCATGTTTTTATGATTTTTTTCTATAAGTGTTCATTTACAAATCCACCGCAATAAAGAAGCAAACGAAGAATTTGTAACAATGGACCTCAAAAAACATTTATTTTATGGTATAAGATACGTGGTTTTGTAACGAATGCTACATACAAATGTTGCTTTATATAATGTGAAAATCGATTAAATAGTAACAAATACAAAATGATGTCGGAATTCGCACACATCCGGTCTAGCAAAAAATTATTTAGCTCTAAAAATAAAGCTTATACAAGATGTGGCGAAGAAGCCGTGAAGTCCGTCGTAAGTCATAGCACTTCAAACACCAGAATTTCAGCATGGACCGGTGAATCCGTTATGTTCAAATAACTACATCAAAAGTTCAAAATGGACGAGTTTCGGCAAAAACATTCGACAAGCTATGCACATTACAATTCATGTATTCAATAGTGTTAATGGGAGAATAAGACTATAGAAAGGAGAAACAACGATCAAGAGAACAACTTTTTCGACTTGAAAACAATTATATTTTTGTTTTCTTTGTAAATACAATTATACTTAACTAGGATTTAACCCGCGGTATACCGCGGGTCATATTTTATTTATTTACTTAGCAATATTAAATGTGTATAAAACTTTTAGTATTAAAATTATATGATTAATTAAATTTTTAATATCTTTAGATTTAACCCGTAGAATATAATTTAGTATTGTAATATTTCAATTAGTCAATTACACATTTAGAGGTGTCAAAGGAGATTAACACTTATTTTGATACATAAGAATGTTAGATTTTTACAATTTTTATGTTTAGTAAGTTATACTATCAATCTTTTGGTGTTTTTACGATTAACCCGTTAAACATATATAATTTCATAAATTAATATTAAAATAATTTTTTGTCACGTTTAAATATTCTACAAATCTTTATAATTACCAATCCATAAATAGTTTTATTCACAAATCCAAAGCATGAAAGAAGAATATAGAATGTAAGAAAATATCTGATTTAGAGATTTGATTAAATAATATCCAATCGAGATTATTGCAAAGATTTGAGTAACTATTTTGTAAGTATAAAATATTTCATTAAATATTTTCAAATCTTAAGAATTAAATTCAATGGCATGCCACAGTACACCGCAAGAGTATATTTTCCTAAAAAAAATCAAAATATTATTTGTTTAATAGATTATTTTGATTGTTAATTTGAGGATTTCACCCGTGATATATATATATATATATATACTGAATTTCTATAGAGTTTAAATATTATTAATATTACAAAAAAAATTTATATAATTTAAATATTATAAATACCTTAAAAGTTTTATAAAGTTTAAATATTTAGATGGATAAACTTTTTATAGAGTTTAACTATTTATAATATTTAAAATTTTTATAAAGTAAAAATATTTATAATATTTGAAACTTCATAAGAATTTTAATATTAAAAATATTATAAACATTTATAAAGTTCAACTATTTAAATTTTTTAAAGAATTATAAATTTAAGAAAGAAAAGAAAGTCACTACTATGTTTATGACTAAACTTATATCAATTATTAAGAACTTACTTTTTCATTGGCCAACACCAATTCAACAGACTCTCAAGTATTGATTTTGTATTCGTGCACATGAGCGGTAGATCTTAACCTCTACTTGTCAAACAGTTTTTGTAAGGACATAAGTCCGGAATCCCTTGAAAAGTTATAATGTAGCAGCCATTATAATATGTAAGTTGTTTTTCGCTGGTAAGAGAGGTAAAGTTTTTTTTGATTGCGTGATATTCCTGGATCTATTGAGAGGTAATTTATAGAGTTACTCGTAAATAGTAGGGTTTAGGGGTGATTCGTAATGGAGAAAATTTCGGTGAGAAAATACAAAATCGCAAAAATATAAAATTTACGATTTAATACAACGGATTTAATATAAAAGTAACAAATATGCCATAAATTCACACTTTGCTTGTTGTTATTAGTTTTCATTTTCTTATTTTCTACGATTCTATATTTCATTTTTTATAGAGAATATAGATGTTGTTTCGATTTCATGGTGATGTAAGCATTAATAAATCTTATTTGTTAATTTTATCAAGAAAATCCTACTTTAAAGGAACTCGTATTATTAAAACTCGATTTGATTGGAGTAGAGGGATTATCGCAAATGCTAATTAGGTAGTAATTAAGAGAGATTTGGAAAAATATCATGGAGTTAATATGGAGAAATTTGGGGAATTATTTGTTAGTAGCTAATCATCTCGTTTTAGTTAATAAAGAGAGATTTTGGCAAGTTTGTTAAAAGTAAATCTTTAATTCAAAAATTTAATGCTAATTTTCGAATTTAAAAATTAAATACCAATGGCATTCTTTGTAAATACTTAGCAACTCTAGGATTTATTTGCTAAGTGTACTCCAAAAATGTATATATAGACTAGAATTTAACCCGCGGTATACCGCGGGGCTATATTTTTTTAAAAAATGTAATATTTTTTTTTTTAAGATTAACTAAAGATATATCATATTAATTTGTATTTTTAAATGTAGATATCTATCTATCAATTTTTGAAGTATAGATACGAAAACATATATATATTTTTTAAGTAACGATGTATGGTGGATTTTAAAATTTTGAATATTTTACTATGCAGTATACCGTGGATCAGGTTTTTTATAACTAAAAATTTTAAATTTTTGTTGGATTTGTTTTGTTAATATTGTTTCTTTTGTTTTGTGTTTAAGATTGTATAATTGTATTTTGATTGTTAATTTTAGGATTTCATCCGTGATATACCGTTTTTTATTAATATCGACCCAAACCCGTCATCCCATATAAACCCGTCTATATTATCTCGTTAGCTAAATTATTAGTGTTATAAAATCCAAGAAAATAAATTATTATTGTTATAAAATCTAATAATTTTAGGATCTCACATGTGGTATACCGTTCTTTGAACGATTTTAAATTTATACTACTAATATATATTTTAAATTTATCATATAAAGTATATGATTTCAAGTTTTTGTGTTTTTTTATTTATTTAAATAAAGCAACGGTTTAAATGATGATAGATATAGTTCTTTTTTCTGTATGTGTATATGATTTTTCTATGTGAATATTTTGATTATTATAAATTAGTATTTTTCTTGCTATGCAAAATGTTAATATAAATATTTGCTATAAATGTTTTTTGAAGATATATGGAAAGATTGTGTAGAGATTTTTAGAAACAAATTAGGTAAAATATTGTTTGGTTAATATCTTTTATTTAAACTAGGTTCTGAACCCACGCTACGCGTGGGTTTGTTCTATATATTTTGGTGAAATATAACGATTAATGATATCTACGCTACACGTGGATTTGTTCTAATATGTTGGTGAATATATCGATTAATGATAGTTGTCAAAATTTTATTTGTATATATTGGTGTTGCTAATAATATACATCCAATATATAAAAGAACTTCTAGATTTTTAATTTTTAAAATTTCTATTGAAACTAAAATTTTATTTTAAATATAAAATGTAGAAAATATTGACTAAAACATTAGTTGGTATTTCATTGACATTTGAAGACTCATCGCATATAGTAAAATGGTTTCATTGTCTACTTTTGTGCCATGATATATGGTTCTCAATCAAATTAGTTCTTCCCATAGAATTCTAGAGACTCTTAATTGATAAAACTAAAACTTAAAAGTCCAAACATCTCACAATACAAGATTAAAGTATTCACTCCGCTTCCTTACTAAATCTTTTGTACTTCTTTTGATTGGCAAATAGTGGTATTTTTTGTTCGTGAAACTTCATGAACTTAGGTTTGGTTCAGCTTTTCCAACCTAAATAAAAAATTCTTTAGCTTTTAAAAAACTTTAATCTGTGATTTTCCCGCCAAAAACGTAAATTCGTGATTTTTCCCGCCAAAAACGTAAATCTGTGATTTTTCCGCCAAAAATGTAAATCTGTGATTTTCCCGCCAAAAACGTAAATTCATGATTTTCCCGCCAAAAACATAAATATGTGATTTTCCCGCCAAAAACTTAAATCCGTGATTTTCCGCCAAAAACGTAAATTAGTGATTTTTTTTTGGTATGAACCTAAATCCGTAATTATTATTATTATTATTTTCTTTTTATTGTTAATTTACTTTAATTATTAATTTATTTTAATTATTAATTTATTTATTACATTAGTTGAGTCAACCCATGAACTCATTTAACTTCAAACTCATTGGGTAATGAGTTGAGTTGGGTTGGCTTAACCATTTTGACACCCCTACCCATTGACATACCATTTTCATTTTTAAGAGAGAAAATATTCTTAGTAATCGAGTGTGACTATAAAGATAATATGATCATATCAACAATATCATAATAAAAATATTAATACACACATCCACACACACACACACAGAAAACTGTATTGTCATCTCCGTTCTATTTTTTATGACTTTCTTCCAAAAATATTAACCGATAACATCTCTTTTTGTATTTTTCTTCTCTTTTCACTTCAATTTTTAGATGGTATTCATATACATGAATGTTCATTATCATCTCAACAATTTTTTTGTGATTTGCAATCACATCATAGTGCTTTTATATCTCTTAAAGAAAATATATTAATTAGTCAAAACAATATTTATAGATATAGATATTGAAACGTAATTGGTTCTTTTTTTCCATGCACATAATTTACCTTACCATTTTCAAAATATTCATAATAACTAAGAACAAATATGTCAGCGATTTTTTTTTGCCTATAACAAATTTTTTTGACTATATGTATGCCATTTATCGTTGATTTTGTTTCATATTTTACCAATTAATTATCCTACTCATTTTTACTATATCTAATTTTTTTTTATCTAAGTATGTAAATTTGTCTCAAAGATTTTAATGATTAAATTCATTCAATATTCTAATACAATTTATTATATCTACTTTCTTTTCACTAAATTATGTAAATGTATTTTAAAGATTTTAGTGACTAAAGTCATTCAGTATTCTAATAAAAAAAATATAAACACGAAAATAATCGATCGACTATAGAAATTTTATCTAAAACTCTTTAAACAATAATATATATCCAATTGGAATTTTTTCATGGAAAAAAATAATCAAATGGGCTTATATATTTACAAATATATGTATATCTTGCTTGACAACATAGATGTGAACAAACTTAAAAAATTTAGTTAGTGAGACTAATTTGGATTATCTTATTTATCTCAACAACAATACTTTTTATTTCTCTTTTCTTCCATATATTTTTTCTCTTTCCTTTTTTTCACAAATATTTGTTTTAGCCAACTTATAGTATAGAAAAATATTAAATTAATAAATTGATGGGAAGGCTTATTTTTGTTTATGATTAAGTAAAAAACTTATATTTAGAAATTTCTCCATATTTTAAATATTTTGTTTATAAATTTAATAAATTTTTAAAAAGAAAACTTTACATCTTTATTATTTTTATTATATATTTTCATCAAAAATTATATTTAGAAAATTTTCCATATCTCCAAATAATTCTCTTATTTCCATATGTATTTTTTCTTTTTTACAAAAATCTTAATAGAAAAATTATTAAAATCTCAGAAATGTTAATTAGAATGGCTAATCCGTATTTATCGTTTTAAATCCTATATGCATGACCTCAAAAGCTTATAGCTTCGGCTTTTATATAGCTTCAACTTTTAATTAATAAGATAGATAATTTTAATTGGATGCTAATAATTTTATGTGTGGATGGATAGATTTTAATAAATGTATAAATAGAATATAAACAAATTCGTGAGACTAATATGAATTATTTTATGTATTCCCATAACAAAATTTAGATACATCTTGCTTCAATATATAGTCATATTTTTCGTATGTATAAATATTTTTGATATAAAATTCATAAATTTTAAAAATATCAATAACGGAGATAGCTATTATGATCAAATGACTATTTTTGTTAAAGATGAAGTACTAATAAATTTAGTGAGACTAATAACGACTGATTATTTTTTAATAAATATTTCTTTTTTATTAATAAATTTTAAACTAAATACTAATTTTTTGTGTGTATATTTCGATTACAAAATTTATATTTCTATATATTTCCATATTTTTAAATATTTTCGTTTATAAACTTAATAAGCTTTTATAAAAGAAACAATTTAGATTTTGATATTTAGAAAATTTTCTATATTTTCAAATATTTACTTTTATTTTTATATGTTGCTTTTTTCCTTTAATTTTTTTTTTTAAATATAGAAAATTAAGCGAATCTAAAAAAATTTAAGCAAGGAGATGGCTTAATCGCGATTGGTTGTTTAAAATCTTACGTAGACAGTACCAAACGCTTATAGCTTCGACTTTTATATACATCTTGCTTCATTATATTGTCATATTTTCTCCAATTTATAAATATTTTTATTTAAACAAAATATTCAACATTTGTTTCTTGTGCTCTCATTAATAAGATTTATACTTTTATATTTTTCCATATTTTTAAATATTTTCGTTTATAAATTTAATAATTTTTTAAAATGAAAAACTTTACATGTTGATTATTTCTATTTTATGTATTTCCATGAAAAAATATTTAGAAAATTTCCATATTTTCAAATATTTATTTTTATTTCCATATGTTGCTTTTTCCCATTTTACAAAAATTTAAAATATAGAAAATTAACAGAATCTAAATAAAAGTTAATTAGTGAGATGTCTAACCGCGATTGGTCGTTTAAAATCCCACGTGGACAGCCTTATATTTTCAAATATTTACTTTTATTTTTATATGTTGCTTTTTTCCTTTAATTTTTTTTTTTAAATATAGAAAATTAAGCGAATCTAAAAAAATTTAAGCAAGGAGATGGCTTAATCGCGATTGGTTGTTTAAAATCTTACGTAGACAGTACCAAACGCTTATAGCTTCGACTTTTATATACATCTTGCTTCATTATATTGTCATATTTTCTCCAATTTATAAATATTTTTATTTAAACAAAATATTCAACATTTGTTTCTTGTGCTCTCATTAATAAGATTTATACTTTTATATTTTTCCATATTTTTAAATATTTTCGTTTATAAATTTAATAATTTTTTAAAATGAAAAACTTTACATGTTGATTATTTCTATTTTATGTATTTCCATGAAAAAATATTTAGAAAATTTCCATATTTTCAAATATTTATTTTTATTTCCATATGTTGCTTTTTCCCATTTTACAAAAATTTAAAATATAGAAAATTAACAGAATCTAAATAAAAGTTAATTAGTGAGATGTCTAACCGCGATTGGTCGTTTAAAATCCCACGTGGACAGCCTTATATTTTCAAATATTTACTTTTATTTTTATATGTTGCTTTTTTCCTTTAATTTTTTTTTTTAAATATAGAAAATTAAGCGAATCTAAAAAAATTTAAGCAAGGAGATGGCTTAATCGCGATTGGTTGTTTAAAATCTTACGTAGACAGTACCAAACGCTTATAGCTTCGACTTTTATATACATCTTGCTTCATTATATTGTCATATTTTCTCCAATTTATAAATATTTTTATTTAAACAAAATATTCAACATTTGTTTCTTGTGCTCTCATTAATAAGATTTATACTTTTATATTTTTCCATATTTTTAAATATTTTCGTTTATAAATTTAATAATTTTTTAAAATGAAAAACTTTACATGTTGATTATTTCTATTTTATGTATTTCCATGAAAAAATATTTAGAAAATTTCCATATTTTCAAATATTTATTTTTATTTCCATATGTTGCTTTTTCCCATTTTACAAAAATTTAAAATATAGAAAATTAACAGAATCTAAATAAAAGTTAATTAGTGAGATGTCTAACCGCGATTGGTCGTTTAAAATCCCACGTGGACAGCCTCAGAAGCTTATAGCTTCGACTTTTATATAGTATAGATTTTGTAAAAGTAATAATAAATGCCAATGGCATGGACTCGTAAATACTTAGCAACTCTAGGATTTATTTGCTAAGTGTACTCCAAAAATGTATATATAGATACAATTCGCGTTTATGGTAAATAAAAGTAATTGATTATTCGTGTTTATGTTTTCATCTTCTCTCGATTTCTATTTCTTTGACCATTCCAACTCGATTTCGTGTAATTAAATGTAATTTGTTTTTTTTAATCTTTTTCTATAATTTATAATCACTATAAATGTATAACCAAAATTTAACATTTTCATAGAAGATTAAATATTTAATGGTATGAGTTGTTTATGTATAGCTACTTTTTTTTTTAATTACCTTGAATAAGATATAATGAACCATTTTTTTAATCATTGTATTATTAATTTTTTTTTATATGATCAACAAGATCCGATTTATAACTAATCTTTAATATGCGGAGTAACGCGATTTAATAGAATCGAACTCCAGAAAAAATACTAAAAACACTTCTCTTATCATTATATTATTTATTAGTGTGTTTTTAATATTTTTAGTTAAACAGAATGTCCAAAGTAAATGGATTGAGTTATATTAATAAAAAAAAAAAATCGATAAAATGATTTAAATTAAATGAATAAAAATAATATGAAGTGTTGACGGAACAGATAGAGCCATCGAAGAACGAGGCGGAGCTATGACGCCGCTTTCTATATCGGCATCACCTTCGCCGCCGCGTCCACGTCTCTCTCCGCCACTATCTTCACCGTCGCTAAACAGACCTGCTCCATCTATCGTTTCCCCTTTCTCTCGAATCAACCATGGCTTCTCGTGCTCTTTCGTCTCCGTTCAACGCTTCTCTCTAAGCCGCAATACGCAGAGAAAAGCAAGTAATCAGTTACAGGTGGTGGCTATGGCTCCTGAAGAAGAAAAGCTCACTCGTCGCAACCCTCTCGATTTCCCTATCGTTAGTATCTCTCTACTTCGATTCCTTTTAGAAATTGCATAAGATTCGTCGAAATTTCACATTGTTACTGTGCTTGAAATGTTTTTGTAGAGTGTCAATTTGAAATTCATAGACAAGATTGTGTTTGGATTATGAAATTTTCATGACCAGATTCTTGTTCTGTGCCTGTAGTATCAATCATACTTATAAGTTTGGTTTAGGTAATGATTTGGTAGCAGAAGGAGATTGTGAGTCTTATCTATCTCAAGCTTTCATTAGTATGACTGATCTTGTTCAATGTTCCTCACTTGCTAGACTTATCAGGTATTGAGTTTTCTTTGGTTACAGAGCTTTGAGTAATCGAACTTCTTTTCGAGGTATTGAGTCTTCTTTTCGAGGTTCTTTGTTTGTTGTTAGTTGGAATGTAGTTGGTCAAATTCCTCTTCTTGTTGTCATGAAGTGATTCACATTCTTTCCCAATTTCTGATTATGAAGTTGTCATTGCATTTCTTGGTACATATTTTATGTATGAATCAATTAGAGAGAAGATGCATCTAATGACAACAAATACCGAGTTTGGTGTGTAACTTTTCATCTTTTTTTGAGGTTCTTTGATTGTAGTTAATTGGAATGTAGTCAGTCAAATTCCTCTTCTTGTTGTCATGAATTGATTCACATGCTCTCCCACTTTCCGATTATGAAGTTGTTATTGTATTTCTTAGTACACCTTTCATGACTCTTTTTATTGAAGAAAACATATGTTTGGTCGTAGACCGATGCTGTGTTTTCTTTCCTCTGGTTCTTTAAACATTGTGTTATCATTTGCTTAGTCATCGTGATTTTTCTGTCTTTAATGTTTTGGGGTTTTTGGTAGGAATGGGAGAGACCGAAGCCAGGGAGGAGACCAGATATATTCCCTAAGTTTAGTCCTATGAAATCACCGTTGCCACCTCCAATGCCTTATGATCCTCCGGAAGAAGATGAAGAAGAGGAAGAGAAGAAAGAAGAAGAAACAGAAGACGACCCTGAAAAGGAAGACGAAGACCAACCAGATAACCAGTAGTAAGAGGTCTCATTTCTCGAACTGTTATCGTTGTTGTTTGTCTTGCCTTATAAACATCTGAACTCATTGCTGCTTCTATTTGTTTTTGTCTACCTAACTTACATTTTCATATTTGTTTTGGACTATATAGTCTTAGTTTAGAGAAATTGTTAAAAATGCCCCTTTTTCAATACCCCTTTTCAAAAATGCCCCCTTTGAGAGTCCATTTTTAAGTTTGCCCTCTTTTAATTTTTAATGACCATTTTACCCTTATTTGAAACAAAATTAGGTCCACAAAATACAAAATATTTTTTGGCGGGAAAAGTGATCCCGCAATTTTCCCGCCAAAACACTTGTAAAAAACCTTTAAAATACCTTGTAAAATTTTCCCGTAAAATTTTTTCCCGCCAAAAATTTTTCCCGCCAAAAAATTTTTTTTGCGGGAAAAGTGATTCCGCAATTTTTTTTTTGGCGGGAAAATTTTTGGCGGGAAAAATTTACAAGGTATTTTAAAGGTTTTACAGAGTATTTACAAGTGTTTTGTAAGGTTTTACAATGTATTTTAAAAGGTTTTACAAGGTACTTATAAGGTTTTATAAGGTATTTATAACTTGTAAAACCTTATAAAAAACTTGTAAAACCTTATAACTTGTAAAAACCTTATAAAATAGCTTGTAAAATCTTATAATATCTTATAAATACCTTGTAAATACGTTGTAAAACCTTTTAAAATACATTGTAAAACCTTATAAATACCTTGTAAAAAACCTTTAAAATACCTTGTAAATTTTTGGCGGGAAAAAATTGCGGAATCACTTTTCCCGCAAAAAAAATTTTTTGGCGGGAAATTTTTTTGGCGGGAAAAAATTTTACGGGAAAATTTTACAAGGTTTTTTAAAGGTTTTTTACAAGTTTTTACAAGTGTTTTGGCGGGAAAAATTGCGGGATCACTTTTCCCGCCAAAAAATATTTTGTATTTTGTGGACCTAATTTTGTTATTTTCCTTATATATTTGTGATATCTTTTATTAAAAGAAGGGTAATTTAGTCATTTTGTACATAAAAAAGGGTATTTTTAAAAATGGACAGCCAAAGGGGGCATTTTTGAAAAGGGGTATTAAAAAAGGGGCATTTTTGTGAGTCTCCCCTTAGTTTATACTGAATCTTGCTAAATTTGGCTGAATCTGGCTAAATTTTTTTAAAAATGAAATAAAAAAACTAATTAATTATATAATCTTATATATTAAAGCCAAAAAAGCTTGATTGGGAAAAAAAAAGTTTTAAAAACTTTTTTAAGTCTTAAAAGCCTCGTCCAATCACCCCCAAGATTAGTGAACTCAGATAAAAATTATATATCTTTAAACATAAGATAATAACAATACTTGGCGAAAACATTTGCAACTCGTAAAAACTTAAGGATCGATTTGGACGGAATTTAAAATAATTATATTTAATTATTTTATTAAACATAATTATCATATATAACCATAAGCCATTAAAACTAATTATTGGTTTTTAACCTTTTGGTGTAATGTTATTTATTTTAGTTTCATTAAATAACTATCATATAAAACCATAATTATTTTATTTTTAGTTCACAAATTATTTACTAAAAACTTGTAATATTGAATAGTTAATTTTTTTTGCCTTTCTCTTTATTATTTTTTTTTTTACCTTTTATCTTTTATATGTTACCGGTCAAATTTCTCCAATTCAACCGGTAACAAAAAAAAAAAAAATCAGATGTACTCCTCTCCACAATTCTTCAGTTACCACCATTTAGTGTCTAATACAAATATACAATTATATTTATTATAATTATTTGATATTTTATAATATTATTAAAAAAATTAATTTAGTTATTCAAACAATACAAATATTACCATCAATTTTATGTTTTAACAGTCTTTCTAACGGGAATTAACGGCATTAGTGAAAGGTTTCTAGAGAGAGGTTTCTCCTAGGCACGATTCCCAAGAGATCTCACCAACTAAAATTTACCCAAAATAGAAAGCTCTTTTCAAATTTGCTTCCTTTCCGGTGGTTTTCCTGGTGGTTTTCGGTGGTTCCGACGTTTGCTTTCTCCTCTCCGGTTACTCCTCTCACGACTCTAAGCTGCTCTAACAGACTCTCTAAAACAGAGAAAGATTTAGCTGCAGTCGCCATGGTTTACCCAGACTGTGGCCTATTCTTTACCCAAGTAAGTTTTCAAATCGTCTCACACTCCTCCTCCACCATCTATCTAGCTTCAGAGTCCCCTGACTCGAGTTGGAACTGCTAAACTACACTCACCAAGTGTCCCTGGGGTCAAATACCCTCCTTACTGCATCGTTGCAGACCTTTCACGCCACTTGCGTGTCTTACACTACCCTAGTGTCCTTAATTTGCTCCCCTGAGCTCCCGTCATACTTCACAGTACCTCAACCTCAAAATGTCACACCGTTACTCCAGATCTGACAAAGCTAAATGGGTCGCAGGCTCACTAAAGGTTGCTCGACGCTCCCCTGTCCGTATCCCACAAAGTGACAACTCCACCATCATTGCTGAAAATAGACTTTCGCTCATAGGAAGTGTCACAAACCCTCTGGCCCAGAAACCAAAAGCAGTGGTCCTTTACCTTCCGCAGTACTGGAATCTGGAGGACAGAGTCAGATTTGGGTCCTGAGCTCTTCCTCTTCCGCTTTAAAACAGAGACAGACCTCCTTTGGGTCCTCAAAAATGGTCCATACCATTACAAAAACTGGATGCTCATTTTACAGAGATGGGAACCAAACAACTCACCCTCCTTCCCCGCGATGATTCCCTTCTGGATTAAGATGCTGCAAATGCGAGAGTAAGAGTGGAAATAAATGGCCTATCTCCACTGGAAATGAAGATACCTATACGTCTCCCACATGGAGAAATCATATGGGTGGAATTCGAGTACGAAAAGCTGGAGAAGCATTGCTTTATCTGTCTCTCCCTCTCACACGAGAAGAAACACTGTCCATCTCTCAAAAGCCTGGATAAGAGAGCACAGCGACCTTTGGGAATTAGCCAGCAGCTTACCCTCAACAAAATTGACGCTGTTAAACAAAGGACCTGGGAAAAGAAGGAGAAATCCAACTCCTCTCGAGACTTCTCCCTCAAAGCTCCAAGAACAGAGAATCACTTAGGGAGACCTTATGAGAGACAAGGCTCCCGTGTTCCCTCTGCTTTCAGAAAAGAGAGCAGACACTCACCAAGAAGACATCAGACTGCACACTCTGCTTCATATAGAAGTCCCTCTCCCCCTTCAGACTATAGACGGAGCCCTAGTGATTCTCCTAGAGAGTTTTATAGGTACACTTCTACTGCAAGGCAAAGAACTGAGGCCTCAAAGTCCTCTAGAGACATCAGACGTTACCCGGATAGTAACTCCCATACAAACTACTCCTGGGACAGAGCTCCTTCGAAAAGAGACTCTGTACATTATTACTCCAGGGACACTCCTGCAGGCTCTCATAAATCACTAGAAGCTCATACCCCGTCTCCAAATCCGATAAGAGAACCAATCCTATCTTCTCCAAGACCCCAGGCGCTGATCCATATCCCTGCAACACCTACATCAAGAAGACCAGCTTTGGAACGCATTGCTACCCAACAAACACCAGTCCCAGTCCTTGGAAACGCTGTAAGTGCAAGATCGAGTAGGATGCAAGACATTGAGATCCAATATTTACAAGGGGATGATCCAGAAAATCCCTTTGGAAGCTATCCAAGACAGAGCATTTTTTCTCCAGGACAAACTAGCAATCCAAGACAGAGTAACTTACTGGTAAATGCTCCTATTGGAAATTTCTCTCAGGACCCCGAGACTCAGGAACCAGAATCCCTGCTTCTTTACGTCTTGGTCCCCCAGCAGCTACTCCTCCAAGAGTTCCAGCCCCCAAAGCCAGAAAGGTGGGAAAGAAGAGGGCACCAAGGACAACAAAGCCTCCGGCCACCACAGGCACTTCGAAAGCTGCAGCAAAAAAGAAAGCCAATAAAACACCATCCTCAAGAGTTCAGGCTCCTATCAGCCCGCTAACAGGCATTAGCCTGAGGAAAAGGAATGTCACCAGAGTAACCAATTCCACAAGAAAACGCCTCTACGTCGATGCCCCAGCATCTACCTCAGGACAGTCTCTGCCTCAGAACCCCAATACCTCTGGAAATGAATCATCAGGACCGATCCCAGCAATGGTTCTAAGTTCTAAGGCCAGCTACATCAAAAGAACGGGTGGATTTTCGTTTCCCACCCGATCCTCTTCCTTAGTAGTGGCAAGTTGGAACTGTCAAAGGTTGAGAAACCTCTTTACAGTTCGTCGACTCCGAGATATTCACCATGATATATTTCCGGATGTAATGTTTCTCATGGAAACGAAAAACAAAGATGATTATATTTCAAAAACTTTCAGTTGGATGGGCTACACAAATCTTTTCACAATCCCACCACAAGGCCTCAGTGGAGGCTTAGCACTCTTCTCTAAGGGTGACGTTCTCTTGGATATCCTAGATTCAAGTCCAAATTTCATTGACACGAAAATTTCTTTCAGAGGAAAGGTATGCTTTGTAACTTTCATCTATGGTCCTCCAAAGCTTGAAGACAGAGCAGTGTTTTGGGAATTTCTTATTGCACTCGGCTCTTCCCGTGAGTCAGCCTGGATTCTAACGGGAGATTTCAATGAGATATTAGATAACTCTGAAAAGAAAGGAGGTCCCCCTCGACATGAAGGCTCCTTTTCAAACTTTCGCTCATGTGTCTCTCAATTGGGACTTTGGGATGTGAAGCATTCAGGAAATCCTCTCTCCTGGCGGGGAAAGAGACATGAGCACCATGTCAAATGCAGGCTTGATAGAACATTATCCAACGCCTCATGGTCTGAACTCTTCCCCGCGGGACGATGCTCATATCTCAACTTTGAAGGCTCCGACCATAGGCCTATACTCACTGTCTTTGACCCAACAAGACAAAAACACCGTGGCCTATTCCGGTTTGATAGGAAACTCATTCATAACCCAACAATCCGTGAGATCATCGAAGCCGCGTGGAACTCCTTCCCTGAGGACTCTGTCTTGACCAAAACAAACAGATGCCGTCGTCATATAATTGATTGGACAAAAGAACAACGTAAGATAAGCTCCAAGGCAATTAAAGATAACCAACAAAAGCTCGAAGATGCCCTCTCAGCCCAGATCCCAAATACAGAAGTAATCAACTCTGTCTCTGCTTTTTTGGAAAAAGCCTACAAAGAAGATGAACTCTTTTGGAAGCAGAGATCCCGTGTTCTCTGGTTACAGAGTGGAGACTAGAATTCAAGTTTCTTCCATGCAACCACAAGAGCTAGAAGAACATGCAACAGACTTACCACAATAGAGGATGAAGCAGGAAACCCTTTCCATGAATAGGAGCAAATTGCAAAGGTCTTTGTAGATTATTTCAATAAAATCTTTACTGCTAGTCCTGCTGCAAACCTACAAATCGTAGACGAAGTCATCCAACCTGCGGTAACGGATGAGATGAATGCAGCCCTTACCAGCATCCCCACCATGGAGGAAATCAGATTTGCTGTTTTTGGAATCAACCCGGAAAAGGCTCCCGGCCCTGATGGTTTCTCAGCCGGATTTTACCAATCTTACTGGGATATTCTAGGGGAAGACCTCTCAAAAGAGATCCAAAGCTTCTTCATCTCTGGTCATCTCCCTAACCGGTTAAATGAGACTCATGTCTGCCTTATTCCAAAAGGCCAAGCTCCTAAGACTCCAGCGGGTTTTAGACCAATTGCGTTATGTAATGTGACCTACAAAATCATTGCTAAGATCCTCACCCACCATCTTCAACCTTTCCTCAACAAGCTTATTTCCAAGCACCAATCGGCCCTTGTCCCGGGACGCGCCATCACGGATAACGTCCTTATTACACATGAGATGCTCCGTTATCTCCGAATCTCCAAAGCTCGAAAACGATGTTTCATGGCGGTTAAAACCGACATGAGTAAAGCTTATGATCGCTTAGAATGGAGCTTTCTTCGTGCGGTCCTTACAAATCTGGGCATCCATGAGAAGTGGATTGGATGGGTTATGGAGTGTGTTTCATCAGTCTCTTACTCTTTCTTGATCAACGGGTCACCTCATGGTAAAGTCTCTCCGACTAGAGGTATTCGCCAAGGAGATCCGCTCTCTCCATACCTCTTCATCCTTTGCACTGAAGTGTTATCGGGTCTCTGTCTCAAAGCTCAAAGCAATGGCTCTCTCCCGGGCATTAAAGTGGCATGTGGATCTCCCTCTATAAACCATTTGCTCTTTGCGGACGACACAATGTTCTTTTGTCGGTCGGATAGCAAACATTGCAAAACTCTCGCTACAATCATCAAAAGCTACGAGTCTGCTTCGGGCCAAAGCATTAACTTCGAGAAATCATCCATCACTTTCTCCTCAAAAACTCCCCAAGCATCGAAAGAAAGATCAAAGAAGATCCTTAATATCTTCAAAGAAGGCGGAGTAGGGAAATACCTAGGATTACCCGAACACTTTGGAAGGAAAAAGAAAGACATCTTCACTTCCATAGTAGACCGGATTCAACAAAGAGCACACAGTTGGGCTTCCAAATTCCTTTCAGGCGCTGGGAAACAAGTACTGCTAAAGGCTGTTCTCTCTGCCCTCCCCACCTATGCAATGTCAAGCTTTAAACTCCCACAATCGCTTTGCAAAAGAATACAATCCGCCCTCACTCGATTCTGGTGGGACAATAAAGCTGACCAGAGAAAGATATGTTGGATCTCCTGGGACAAGCTTACTCTCCCTAAGGGCGCAGGAGGCCTAGGTTTTCGAGAAATTGAGGAATTCAACGATGCTTTACTGGCGAAACTCAGTTGGCGCCTGCTTAAAGATCCTACTTCCCTCCTTGCACAAGTTCTTCTCGGGAAGTATTGTGCAAACGATTCTTTTCTTAGCTGTCAGCCTCTCACAAACTCATCTCATGGCTGGAAAGGTATCTTAGCGGGAAGAAAACTTTTGAGAAAGGGACTTGGTTGGATTGTGGGAAACGGAGAGAGTATTAATGTGTGGCAGGATGCATGGCTTTCTACCTCCTCCCCTACCATTTCTTTTGGTCCTCCTACGAAACAGAACAACAACTTACGAGTCTCAGACCTCCTTCACCAAGACTCCAATTCCTGGAACATTCCAGTTATTCGTGAACATTTACCTCACCTTGAGGACATTATCTGTCTTCTCAGACCCAGTTCCCTCAAAAATGAGGATTCTCTTGCTTGGCTCCCTGCAAAATCAGGCTCCTATACTACTAAAACGGGTTATGGTCTCATTTAAAAGAACCTCAACCCTCACTTGTTTGATGATTTTAAATGGCAAAATAATGTTTGGCAGGTCAAAGTATCACCAAAGATCAAAAGCTTCCTGTGGAAAGCTGCAGTAGGCTCTCTTCCCTCAGGTGAACAGCTCCTTTCACGTGGAATCCCGGCGGTAGCAGCATCCTGTAAAAGATGTGGTAATTTGGAATCCACAATCCATATACTACTCCACTGTCCGTTTGCCCAAAGAGTCTGGAGCAGAGCACCTTTAGCTGCCAGTCTATCAGGATCTAACATCCTTAGAACAAAACTGCTCCTTACGGCCCTAAAACCCTGCAAGAATCTGCCTCCCTCAGGCCTCTCTCTCACTCCTATCTATCCTTGGATCCTCTGGAACTTATGGATTGCAAGGAATCAACTTCTTTTTGAAGATCGCTTCTTTTCAGAGGATGAAACCCTCCTAAAAGCCATCCAAGAAGCTAAAAACTGGCAATCAGCTCAGTTAGACTCTGTCCCCCTGGAAACTTCTCTTTCACGGCATGCTGCAGAGCTTTACGAGCCCACTCACTCTGATATAAACACCATTTGCCTAGAATCTGACGCTGCTTGGAATGAAAATGCTTTTACCTGCGGTTTGGGATGGATTGGTAGAACCTTTTCGGGATCCCCTGTTTTCAAAGGAACTAGGTTCACTCCGCATGTCTCCTCTACTCTTACAGGCGAAGCACTTGCAGTTTCAGCTGCTCTCTCAGATGCTCTTTCGAGAGGCTTCACAAAAATTCACCTAAAGTCTGACTCAAAAGTCCTTATGGATCTCATCCACTCCAATGAAGTAGTAAATGAGCTAGTGGGTCTTCTCCACGACATTCGATCCCTAGCCTCTTTATTTACTTCTGTGTCATTTACTTTTGTTCCTCGAGCAGCAAATACATTAGCTGACTCCCTTGCAAAAGCTTCTCTAGCCTCTCTAGGCCTTTGCTCCACCTCTGGAGTTGTAACCTCAGAACTTGTTTAAATCTTAATGCATTCAGTTTGACCAAAAAAAAAATAAAGCAGTCTTTCTAACGTTTTATTTTCCACAACCAATAAAATTGTCCTGAAAAATTTGTTTAAACTAGGTTATCAAATAGAAAATGGGTACGTTTTGAAGAAGACAAGCTTCATTATGTAAACACAAACGCCTTTTTTTGCTACTGTCAGTCTCTGTTCTTTCAGATTCTTGGACCATTTTGGTGTTAATTAGTTACTGATTTTTGGTCTTACTCTTCACTATTACTCATGTCTCTGACTCTTCCACGTATCATCTCTTTGAGCTATACACGAATTTTAACCAGACACACACATACAAATATCCTTCTAGAAGATTTGCTCAACTTAAGCTGTAATTTATTTGTGGCTCAGAGACTCGTGACGTTACCTCTTTTGGTTTTTAACAATTTATGATCGTAAGATAAGCTTTAACTTTCTTTCTTTTTTCTCAAATTTTACAAATTCTTTTATTCATTTTTGGATGATTTATTTCTATACCTCCATTTTTCTTCATATTTCTCAAAAATACATTGTTAACCAGGAGTTTCAAGCCAAAATTCAGACTAATTTCGATGCTTATAAAAATTTCTGTTTTTATGTAAACGTCTTCTACGAATAGTCAAATTGTGGCATACATAAAAATGAAAATCCACACATTTGGACTTTTTGGATGAATTGATTCCATGCCCCTATCTGTTTTATTTGGGTTTTTTTTCTGGAAAAAAAAAACGTCCAAATCTATAATAACTTTTTGCTGGAAATAATATTTTGAAATAATGAAATATTACGTATATTTATATGTTTGATAACGACATAAATATCTTTTCTTTGGTCAATTATTCTAGATGATATCTCTATTCACGGATATGAATAGTCGATTTGTATATGTTTTCTTCACCTTTTGGTACGTCGCTTTCAAATATTTACTTTGTTTTAAAACTCAATTAGTCGTTGACAGAGAAAAAAAATGCGATTATTCTTAGGTTGAGAAAAAAACCAATGCAATTATGATAGTGTGACATAACCGGGATCGACTATTAAATTGATAGACGTCATAGACGGACTTCAGATCTATGTGTTATTTATCTTTTTCAGAATACGTAAATATATATTAGAAAAAAACAATATGACGAAAAAAATATAAAAATCCCAAGATAAATTATCTTTTAGTAGCTTATTTTCAGTAAATACAAATGATGCAACATATAACGAATCAACTTTTTTTCTCTTGCAATGGATGGGTTGTATTTTATCGGAAACCCATCATCTCACAAAATAAAATAAAAATTCACATATATAGCTTGTGAAATAGGTAGATCGAATATCAATGGTTATTTAGTCAAATAGTCAAAATTTAGCATTAGTTTATTAATTAATTCATTTATTATTGGCCATGAATCATACGTTAAGAAAGAAAAAAAAGTTCTGAAATGGAGACGTGCGGTTCAACTGCGAATAAAATACGGTATAGTTCTAATAGTAACAAAAATATATACATACATATATATAGAGAATTTTGTTACTATTGAAACCGCACTATATTTACACATATATATCTATACTAGTATTTTTGCAACACTTTGGTGACGGGTGGGTAAAAATGCTTCTGGGTTAATCGGATATCCGACCCGTTTTTTAAATTCCTTCACAAAAAAATACTTGGATCGGGTTAAATAAAACCCAACTCATACACCGGATATTCTATATTTAATAATTTAGATATTTAGAAGATTTGATTAAGATTTAGAATTATGATTCTCCTATCATCTTTGTTTGATTTGTTTTTAACTGTTTTGAATCATCATATAATACATAAGTAAAAAAAAAAAAAAAAATTCTGCATATACTATGATTCGAAATTTTAAAAACGGACATATATTATCCAATTGACGAAAATGTGTGTTCAACGTTCTACATCGATTAAAATATTTACACAATGATTCAGAATCATATCATAAATAAGATCAACACTAATAAAATAAATGAGTTTTTTGGCGGGACGGGTTTGGCGGAACGGTTTTTTGAATCAACAATAATAAAAAAATTAAAATATCATTAATCCGCCGCTTCAATACGGATTAAATCCTTAATTTTTTTTTAATACCACCAATATTAGACATATTAAATCAGTCTCATTTTGAAAAGATTGTATAAAACCAAAAATTGTCCCGTGGTATAATGTTACTTAATAACAATTGTAAACTATAAAATATAAATATCTTAAAAAATTATAAAATTTGTAAACTTTTATATATAATAAATAATCGTTAAATTTTAAAAATTACTACTTTTAGAAAACAAATCACGGGACGGGTTAAGAAGTTACAGGACGGGTTATATTTCGGAACTAAGTTATATGGTGGACGAGTTTGAATCAATATTTATAAAATTTTAAAATATCATTAACATGCCGCTTTAATACAGATTAAATCTTCAGTTTATTAAAATATAAATGTCTTAGAGAATGATATGATTTGTAAACTTTTATATATAATAAATAATCATTAAATTTTAAAATAAAAATAAATTACAGGACGGGTTAAGAAATTACGGAACGAGTTATATTTTGGAACGGGTTTATATGGCGGACAAATTTGAATCAATATTTATAAATATAATTAACATGCCGCTATAATACGGGTTAAATCCTCAGTTTATTAACAATTGTCTCGTGGACTCGTGGTATACCGTTACTTAATAACAATTGTAAACTATAATATAAATAAATATTTTATAAGGAGATACAATTTACAAAATATTCTTATACTAACTTTAAAAATAAATCATCCCGCGGTACACCGCGGGTTAAAATCTAGTATATATATATATTGATAAAATACTAAAAGTTTATGCTCTATCTTTTGATTTCTTTATCCATATATGTCTATTATTCTACTCGATTTGATGTTTTAGCCACGAAATATTAGTATGATCTCAATTCTTTTGATTGTGATTTGAATCGAGTAGGATTCTTCATCCATAGTATCTACATCAAATTCAAATTAGCTAATCAAATGAGTAGTGGATTGGATAAGAATTATATATTATGTGTTTATATATATATATATATATACACGTTCGTTCTGCTTATACATCAATATGTTTTTGAATTTTGATATACAGTTTTATGGGCTGTTATTCATTCATGGTGTTAAAGTCAATTTTTTAAGGTTTAGATTTGTTTTTTATTTAAGAATCTGTTTGTGTGGATTACAAAATCTCTGCATTATATCTTGGATTTTAATTCTAATAATTTACTCATGAACTCCAAAGAGGTTTCATTTCAAATGATTTAATATACAAAGATTTTACAAGTCTTTTAGTTTTGAATAACACTGGATTCTAATGAAGTAGTTTAAATCTTAGTTAAATAACACCAAACTATTTAAATCTAATGAAATAGAAGATCCAATAACACAAGATTTTAAAGTTAGATTTAGAATCATTAGTTGAATAACACTGGATTAGTGTTGGATTTCAATTCTATTAAAATCCATCATTGAATAACACCACCTTAGTGAATTTAGCTAGATATTAATGTTTGGATATCCGTTAAAACGGATGTTCAAATATCCTCAATATATGAATAATATATTTGAACCAAAAATATTATATAAAAAGAAAATTAACTAAAATTAAATTTTAATATTCATTTCAAATTCACTTCTAAACTCCTTTTTTACTTTAAATTTATATAATTTTATAATTCTAAAATAATTTAAAATATAAATACATATATGTATGTGTTGATATTTACGGAATCCAACGGTTTCCTTATTACAAAATTTTACTTAGTATTTTTGGTTATAATTTCAATCATGACAAAGTCGAATTATAGTAATTATTATGCTCCGTAAATGAATGGAGCTGAGTACTCGGTGTCTTGGTGAAAACCAAAGCGCAGCAAATAAGACCAATTCTTGAAGGCCACACTTGTCTGAAATTTGGGATTTCTTAACTGTATTATTTCATTTTCAGTGGCCATATTAATTTGGAATTTGGAACAACCAGCCCAACGTCTTATCTTTTTCATATCCTGTTTAATTTGACGGCAAAATTTTGCTTCATGTCCTCCTTTAATTTCCCAACTACATCTCTTTAATGTTTTATCTACATTTCATTTTCAATGCTTAATGTGGTTCGAAACTAGATGGTTTTAAATATGTTGTGCGCATTTGCTTACTATATTTAGTACGTAGGATCTAAGTATTATTTTGTATAATATGATACTCTAGACTTAAAACTCAGATTATTTGCTGATGTATTCAGAATTTTTGGGGAAACTCCACACCATTGGGATCATGGGATCTCATGGCTCGATGGTTTGAAGGCAAATGGTCTCAATTTGCTTCTAATTTTATGTTTCTTTCTTTTAATTGATAGTTAAAAATATATTCAATTTCTCTATTTAGATGTACAACTTTTTCTTATTTTATTGAGTAATAAAGGTCTACTTGGTATAAAATTAGAATAAACTAGAGGAAATGGAAGAAAAAAACAGAAAACAAAGAGCTGAAAAGCAATTTCAATTCTAGCCTAATTATTTACTCTCAACTTTTGAAAGGTAAATATTTCTTCGTCTTTTCTACGTTTTGGACCAAAGTGAGGATAACAATAATTTTTTCTTTTCTATTTTAATTTGTGGAATTCCAGCGAAATTCGGCGTAATTACTTTTATTCGTATTTTCTTTACTCTGACAAAATCATCTAATCAAACTCTAAAAATCCTACGAAACATAAGAAATATAAACATAACACTAATATAACAACGTTGATGAGTTTATATAACAATTTGATTTTATTGTGTGTCATCTTTTTCAGTTAAGGGTTTATTATGTTTGGAACTGAAGGTAATGTTGAATTATATATGTAACGTTCCGACAGCCACACCTTTTTTAATGGGCTCCACGTCCTCTCTCGGGTTCATGGGCTTATCGGTGTCCGACGGTCGGTTCGTTACGGCCGGGAGGCTTTAAAGACTTGTTTACCGACCCTACAAATCACCACATGATCTTTCCCTGTGTTTTGTCCTCATTCACACAGTTCCGACAATCATTTCTCGGAAGGTCACCCATCCTGAAATTGCTCCATCTCAAGCACCCTTAACTGTAGAGTTCTCTCAAGACAGTTGACCGAAAAGATAAGTATATTTTGGTGACATAGGTGGCCAAATCAATTCTTTTAAACCTCTCCGCATGCACCATCATATTCCTAAAACGGGATGTTACAAAATAATACTATAAAAAATTAATCAATCTCTCATCCTGAATTGTTCGATTAAACATAAATATAAGATGGAACAAAATTAAAGAGTTTTTATGCATTTGTTATGATGGGTGTCCAAAACGATTGAAGGGGCACGCCATACCTACACCCATTCTACCTCCATAATTTTAGCATCTCTTTGAAAAACTGATTTGCTTTTTTTGTTCTTCGTTTGTTTTAACATATGTTCATGTTTCCAACAAATATTATATATAACTCTTTCTTCTCTTTTTTTTTTCTTTTGAATTTGTAGAAACTTTTCGAGAATTTAATTGTCACATACGTAAGCTTCTAACTACTGAACGGAATGAGATGACCGCCGTTTACCTCTAAATGTATTAGAAAAATAGTTTATTTCAAAAACTAAGTTATAATTATTTTTCTCAATTTATGAGTTTAAGGAAAAAAAAAAAATTAAATGAACCAGTGATCTTGTATAAATTGAAAGATAATATAGACCTATCACTGACGTCCACATTATTTTATTTTTTGCTGATTTTATAATTTCTTTGCAACTAAAAATTTATACAGAAAGTTTTTTGTTTGTTAACCTTGGCCATAAACAGTTGGAGCGTTGACCCATTTTAAATCATAAATATGCCTTATTATAATTGAATGGTTTAAACATAATACTTAATTAATTCTATAACATTTAGATCTAAATTATCAACTTTTGTATGACTTTTCGTTTGTTCATAAAATACATTAAAAATTATCTTTCATAGCTATTTAAATAATACTCTCTCTGTTCTTTTATAAGTGATGTTTTAAATTTCTAATTTTGTTTTTAAATAGATGATGTTTTCAATTTTCAATGCAAAAATTAATTATTTTTTTATTGGTTTTGACGATTTATATTATGTAGATTGATTTTTTATTGATTGATTAGATAATGACTGATGTTTTAATTTAGAAATAAACAAAAATTAAATGATTTCTTAATATATGTGCATTCTCCTAAAACATCATTTATAAAAGAACGGAATGAGTAAATAAGAGGTGATATACAATCCTGAAATATAAGTTTCTAGTACATTTATCTAAAGAACGTTCGATTGTGAATAATGTTATTAGAAAAAGAACATTGAAAATATTGAATAATGTATTTATATTTAGGTAAGATGCATGGCTCAAAGCTGTGGCAGCTGATCTTGTAATTTGTAACTTGTATACATTTCAACAAAACAAAAAGACATTATTTGACAAAGAAAACAATGTAACTCGTTGCTTGAACTTTTCAAAATAATTTTAGAATAATGCCATCGATGACCGATGTAGACGGGGAACCAAATACCACATCTAAGTTGTTGTATTCAAGTTGTTGGCAATATAAGACAATTGATATTCAACTCTTAGAAAGTTAAATGAAAATTTTCATTAAAAAAAATCAACATTTCCAACAGTCTAAATTTATTAGATTTAGGTTAAACATAAGAAGTTTTAGATAATAATGAATGACGAGAACATTAAAAAAAAATGATTTGTCCCGCAAAAGGTAACGGTCAAATATTACAAATAGTACTACTCCCTCGTTATTTTATATTTAATGTTTTAAGAGAATGCACATAAATTAAGAATGCACATAAATTAAGAAATCATTTAATTTTCGTTTATTTCTAAACTAAAACATCATTTATTATCTAATCAACCAATAAAAAAATAATTTGCAGAATATAAATCGTCAAAACTAATAAAAAATTAGTTAATTTTGCATTGAAAATTAAAAACATCATTTATTTAAGAACAAAAATAGAAGCATAAAACATCATTTATAAAAGAACGGAGAGTATTAAAGTCGAATTAGGCGAATGTGGAATTATGTGAGTTTAGACCGCTAGTGGTAACAATATTGGTTCACAATGAAGACGTTAAGTTATGCGAGTGAGGATCATGGTAGGACCTAAATTTCTGAAAATTGGTGGTTTATGAGAATATTTTAACTACCATATCACCAAAATTACATTTATACTTTCTGTAAATCATTCTTTTTACATCAGCAACATATATATTCTTATACCTTAGATTCTTATACTCGTGTTCTATATTTTATCAAGACCAAAAATAATATTCCCTCTCTTTTGAACTAATCCAATTTTTGAAAAAAACAAATTTGTTTCAAAAAGATAGACTTTTAAAGTTTTCTACATATATTTTTATTAGTTAATGCTGATTAATTGTAAACTTTAAGAAAAATAATTGAATATTATTGGTTTAGAGTCATAAAAATTATTAATCACAAATAATGATGCAGTTATAATGAAATTTAATTTATTTTCTTAATATGTGAAAATCTTAAAAACTAGATTAATTAGAAACATATAGACCTATAGAGTAGTATTTAGCAAAAATGATATTTTGTTTAATAACTTGATATCTTTATATATTGTAGTAGAAAAATCATATAAGTACGTATTACCAAATTTAAAATTTACAACGATAATAACATAATAAAAATTAATTACATCTCGTTTAAATTTAAAATTTAGCAAAAATTAATAAAAGAGATGTCTGTAGGGTTGGTGATTCCCATTTCAGATGTGGAGATTTGATGTGGGTCTAGACTAAAAATCTATTTCTTAAAATATGTTTCAAGAAAAAACTTATATTTCGCAACTTCATCATCTAAAAGTTTTTAGTGGCAATAATACTTGGATTCTTATGAATTTTGGCCTTCTATTCTTCGGTTTAAAAGAAGAAAAAAACAAACAAAAAAAAAAGATTTAGGTTAGGTGGTTGGCTTGTAAATTCCGTTTGAAATGTGAAATCTTCATGTGAGTCTAAAACTAAGAATCAATTTTCTTTAGTGGCAAGAAAAAATCTTATATTTTTAGTGGTAAGAAAACTCGGATTCTTATGAATTTTGGCATGAAATTTCCTCGGTTAAAAAAAAAACAACAAAAGAGAATTATCGGAGTAAAACCCGTAAGTCTTCACGTGCATGCACGCTCCTAGCTACTTAACAAAAAAACACCACTGTCTTTGCTGACGTGTGAATCGAGACACTTCGATATAAATACGTACATAACCTCTCTGTCCTTCTACGGTCTCTTGAGCATAGAGAAAGAGAGAGAGAGAGATATACAAAGAAAAATAAATGGAGAACGGCAAATGCAACGGAGGCACGACGGTGAAGTTACCGGAGATCAAATTCACCAAGCTCTTCATCAACGGCCTGTTTCTTGATGCTGCTTCAGGTTTTCATATTTACTTTAACTTCACTTCTTACTTCTTGATTCACAATTTCACAAACGTTGACCTTCACAAAAGAAAAAGATTCTTCATATTTTCTGATTTTGGTTCTAGTTATCGACATAATTTCCTCAAATCCTTTTCTCTAAACCCATATATTTATATCAATAACCAAGCATATTACACATTTGAAAAGAATTTTTTTTTATTGTGAATAGTCGATGGATGAGTATTGAGTGGTCCAAAAATCAAAATTGCGAAAGAGAAAAAAAAATTAGCTTGTATGGAAATAAATGACCATCTTGAGTATAGAAACATGTTCCACTATAAAACACATGAATTAGTTGGTCTACCCTAAAACACAAAATTCATAATTTTCTTCTAATTTTATTTCCTCTTTTGAGAAGCCTGAATGATAAAGCTAATGTTTTGTACTTACCTATAAAAGAAGGAATCATGATTTGAACATTGAACCAAATGGTTTGATTTGACATTTAGTGATATATTAGTTTTGGTTTTATTTGGGCTAAAAGGGAAGACGTTTGAGACAATAGACCCAAGGAACGGTGAAGTGATCGCAAAAATAGCCGAAGGAGATAAAGAAGACGTTGACTTGGCCGTTAAAGCTGCCCGTCACGCCTTCGACCATGGTCCTTGGCCTCGCATGACCGGCTTCGTACGTACTCGTTTTTTTATTAATAATTATTGGTGACTTTATTTTTTTTTGATAAAAATATTGATTGTGTTGTTGATTGATGTGGTCCTATACATAGTGGGTCATTAAATGTTTTTTATTTTATTAGTCTTATTTTAGTGAAACTCCTTATTAATTTGCTACACAATTTATACTATTAAACTTTCATATGGAAAGAGAGAGAGAGAGAGAGTTGACTTATTTTGTGGTTTGGTGTCACTTTCATGTGTAGTTAACAAAAACGTTTTACCCATAACATACTCTTATTTGTACTTAAGTTTCACTTTCTTAAGAAAAGAAAAAAAAAAGTTTCACTTTCTTGATAATAAACTAAAGTTGATGACATAATAGTTTTGTAATTTGTATGCTTCAATTTTTGATTGGACTATCTCTTTTTTTTTTTTCTTTTTCTTGACGTGATTATTCTCCTTTTCTTTTTGTAGTTAACGAAAACATTTTGCCCATATTAGTATAACATATTCTTCTTAGATTGTTTTGTAACTTGTAAGTCTTGTATGCTTCAATTTTAGATTGGTCTTTATTGACGTGACTATTCTTCTTTTCTTTTTGTGACTATTCTTTTCTTTGTCTTAATATTTTGTAAGATTGTTTTGTAACTTGTACATATGTTTCAATTTTAGATTGGACTATTACTCTCTTTTTTATTGACGTGACTATTCTTCTTTTAGTTTTTGTGATATTTGTATGATTAATCTTCTCACTTACCAAAGTTTGGTGGATGTGATCTGATCAGGAAAGGGCAAAGCTTATAAACAAATTCGCAGACTTAATAGAGGAAAACATTGAAGAATTGGCTAAACTTGATGCGGTTGACGGTGGAAAATTGTTCCAATTGGGGAAATTTGCCGATATTCCGGCCACAGCCGGTCATTTTCGATACAATGCGGGTGCAGCGGATAAAATCCATGGCGAGACTCTTAAAATGACGCGTCAACCTTTGTTTGGATACACACTCAAAGAACCTATTGGAGTGGTTGGTAATATAATCCCTTGGAATTTCCCAAGCATTATGTTTGCCACAAAAGTGGCTCCGGCTATGGCTGCTGGTTGCACCATGGTGGTCAAGCCAGCTGAACAGACTTCGCTATCTGCTCTGTTCTATGCCCATCTCTCAAAAGAAGTAAGTCCTTAGATTTCAAGCTTTAACTTGTTAGCATTTGATATAGATGAATTTTTTTTGATTAAGACCTAAAATGTTTCAAACACAAATTATGTGATTATACTTGTAAACCGCAAATAAAAACGGTAAATGCAAACAATATAAGACTTTTGCTTACTTAAAACACTAAAATTTTAGGTTTTGTTTAAAGGAAAACACACTATTTTAACATGTAATTAAGCAAACGTATACGTAACAAACGATAGAAACATAACAATGTAAGCATTGTTGCGATAAAACAGGCGGGAATTCCGGATGGTGTGCTCAACATTGTAACTGGTTTTGGGTCAACTGCTGGAGCTGCCATTGCCTCTCATATGGACATAGACAAAGTAAGATCTATTTTCTTATGAGTCGCGGTGACTAGTGTTGTTGGTTGTATAAATGTGAAATCTTGAATCTTCTATGTTTGTTGTGATCAGGTAAGTTTCACTGGATCAACAGATGTTGGAAGGAAGATAATGCAAGCCGCAGCCACAAGTAATCTCAAAAAAGTTTCCCTTGAATTGGGCGGGAAATCGCCTCTTCTCATATTCGACGACGCTGATATTGACAAAGCCGCTGATCTTGCGCTTCTCGGTTGCTTCTACAACAAGGTATTCATAATGGCCTATTCCAATACCAATCAACGGTGATATTGATATGTATAAGTTTAATCATATTAATTTTGGTTGGTCTATAGGGTGAGATTTGCGTGGCGAGCTCTCGTGTGTTTGTTCAAGAAGGTATATATGATAAGGTTGTGGAGAAGTTAGTGGAGAAGGCTAAAGATTGGACCGTTGGTGACCCTTTTGATTCCACTGCTAAACAAGGACCTCAAGTAAGAAAAGACTAATTAAACTATACGTTGATTAATCTTGATTTGAGTAGATTTAAGAGTTAGATTACGATTAATTATTTTCGGTTTCTTCAGGTGGATAAAAGACAATTTGAGAAGATTCTATCTTACATTGAGCACGGCAAAAACGAAGGAGCCACCTTATTAACTGGAGGGAAAGCCATTGGAGACAAAGGATACTTCATCGAACCAACTATATTTGCAGATGTCACCGTAAGTCGCAAATAAGTAAATACTTTTTCGTGTTTTCTTGTAATCAAATATATGTAATTGTTGTTAATTTTGTTGATTTTACAGGAGGATATGAAGATATACCAAGATGAAATCTTTGGACCAGTCATGTCATTGATGAAATTCAAGTAAGCCCAACAAAAAAACTAACTTCTCTTCTTAATCATTGTCTCATTCCATAACTCTAAAATATCGAAAATTGCTTTCACAGGACGGTAGAGGAAGGGATCAAATGCGCAAACAACACGAAATACGGTCTTGCAGCAGGAATACTGAGCCAAAACATAGACTTGATCAACACGGTTTCGAGGTCAATCAAAGCTGGAATCATTTGGGTTAATTGCTATTTCGGGTTTGATCTTGATTGTCCTTACGGTGGCTACAAGATGAGTGGCAATTGTCGTGAAAGCGGCATGGATGCTCTCGACAACTTTCTACAAACCAAATCAGTCGTTATGCCTCTTCACAATTCCCCTTGGATGTAATAAAATTGTCCATAACATATAGAAGAAAACTTGAACAATAATAAGGAGGCTTGAAATGTTTTTTTTTTTGTGCAACCACTTTTTCTTTTGTTTTTTTTTGTTCAATACGTTTTGTTTTTGTTAAAATGTTTGTGCCAAATAATAATAATTTTTTACACTCATAGCATTTTTCATATAGATAACATTTTAAACTATAAAACTACAGTTTCTGATTCAAATAATTGTAACTCTTATCGTGTGTACCCACATTTTTGTCAAGACAGAAATGTTAAGAAATACTATCATATTGGCTCTAATCGGTAATATATATAATGGTGGAATAACGTTTTTAATACGATTATGCAAGAATTTTACCAATTAAAAAATTTGAATAAGTTTTATCAAAACGTAAAAATACATGATTTGCGTTTTCGCCTTAAAAATGCAATAAAAAACTTATTTTACAAATAAATAAATATATAATTATTTATTTCATTAATTATGCCATTTTCATTCTGCAAAATTTTACTACGAACTTTCATTTTGTAACTTATGTCATTAGACGATTATGCGGTATTACCAATCGAAATCAATAACCAACATAACTCAAAAACGATAGCTTTGATTGGTAACTTCATGCCATTTTAACAATTACTAATCATAAAAAAAACGATACTAAAAACTCTATTTTTAGTTTTTTCATACCTCTATTTTGCATCACTTGTCGCTTCTTCTACTTGCTAATAAATTTTTACCGTTTTATATCACCAATCCAATCAAACTCTATATAAAAAGCTAAAAAAAAATGTTTTTATTTCTTTCATTTACCAAACAAAACCACAAGATTTTTTTTTTACTTTTTACAAGCATCCACAAAATACAAAATCAAAACGACATCGTTTTAATCATTTACCAATTTTACCCCTAAGTTTAACACCTAGAACCTTCTCCATCTTCGCAAGCACAGCTTGATTAGGAACAGCTTTACCATTCTCATATTCCTGAACCACCTGAGTCCTTTCATTGATCTGTTTCGCCAAATCCGCTTGTGACATCTTCTTCTCCAATCTCGCCTTCTGTATCATCAACCTCACCTCCGCTTTCACACGATCCATCGCCGCAGGCTCTGTTTCTTCCTCCAGCTTCTTCGTGTTAATCACCGGAACCGCCGTAGATTTCCCCTTTTTGTTCGAACCGGCGTCGAATTTCTTAACCGTTTGAACCGCGACGCCGTTTCTAAGCGCTGCGTTAACCGCTTTTGGATCGCGTAGGTCTTGGCTCTTTTGTTTTGATTTGTGGAGAATTACTGGTTCCCAATCTTGTGTTACTGCTCCTGGGTATCTGCTCGGCATTGTTGTTGTTGATTGAGAGAGAGAGAATAACAAGAATATGATAATTATCTGAGTTTCTGAAAATGAGAACAATGAAGACGATGATGATGAGACGATGAGAGGATTGTGAGATTTATATACGACGACTAGCTTCTGGAGAATTCGATCATCTTTTTCTCCATTTTCGTCTCTGGAACGTTCTTAGAGATGATTGACGTGTCATCATCTGATTTGAAGTTAATTTAAACGCTTTTTGGGTTTTGATTCGGATACACCAAATTATCCAATTGGTTCAATGTTTTTTACAGATTTGGTTTCCGGTTCGGGATGGATATCACATTTTGGTAGTATAAAAGCTAACCAAAATGTTATCAAACCTAAACCAAATTTTCGTATAATTGAATCGTAATTTTATAAAATTAGCCAAAAAATGAATTTATTTCGGTTTAAATTCGGGTCCCTTACTTGCAGAACCGAACTATCCGAAACCCGGGTTAGTTAGCCGAACCGAATCGGGCAATGCCTGATTGACTCGTTGCCTCGATAGATCCAACGGTACACAGTAATAGAAGATAATCGGACGGTCATCGAAGAGTGAACAGTAGTACAGTACACAAAAAAGTAGCCCTGAGGAGTCTCGTTTTCGCCATTTCTACGACGCAAGGCGAAACTTTTTGGCGCCAATCTTTCCCCCCTTACGATTTCTCTCAGCTCAAGACATTGTGTCTCGCTTCCTCTCTCACACAGTTCCAAAATGCAGCGCCAGAGATCGATTTTGTCTTTCTTCCAAAAGCCTTCGCCGGCGACGACTCAGGGTTTGGTTTCCGGCGATGCTACTAGTGGCGGCGGCGGCGGAGGAGGATTGCGATTCAATGTGAAAGACGAGGATGCTAAAGGCGACGCTTCTGTACGCTTTGCTGTTTCGAAATCTGTGGATGAGGTTAGAGGAACGGATACTCCACCGGAGAAGGTTCCGCGTCGTGTTCTGCCGTCTGGATTTAAGACGGCTGAATCCGCCGGAGGTGGTGCTTCGTCTTTGTTCTCTAATATTATGCATAAGTTTGTGAAGGTCGATGATCGAGAATGTTCTGGACAGAGGTAATATTCTTCGTTTCTTTTAATTTTGTATCATTAGCTAGAAGATTGTTTGTTTCTGATTACTGCATTGGATCATTGTTTACAAATTTTCAGGAGCCGAGAAGATGTTGTTCCGCTGAAAAATTCATCTGTATGTATGAAAGCTGATGATGTTATTCCTGAATTTTGTTCCAATAATGGTCAAACTCAAGAAAGAGATCATGCTTTTAGCTTTAGTAGGAGAGTAGAAGAAGATATAGGAGTTGATGACGATGTTCCTGGTCCAGAAACACCAGGGATGCGTCCAAGTGTTTCGCGTTTGAAGCGAGTTCTGGAGGATGGAATGACTTTTAAGGAGGATAAGGTTCCTGTATTGGATTCTAATAAAAGGCTGAAAATGCTTCAGGATCCGGTTTGTGGAGAGAAGAAAGAAGTAAACGAAGGAACCAAATTTGAATGGCTTGAGCCTTCTCGAATCAGGGATGCTTATAGAAGACGGCCTGATGATCCCCTTTACGACAGAAAGACTCTATACATACCACCTGATGTTTTCAAGAAAATGTCTGCGTCACAGAAGCAATATTGGAGTGTTAAGAGTGAATATATGGATATTGTGCTGTTCTTTAAAGTGGTTAGTGAATATTAGTCTAGTGTTACCTCATATGTGATTAGTTCACTTACATCAGCATATGTTATGTTCTTCTCAGGGAAAATTTTATGAGCTGTATGAGCTAGATGCGGAAT
Source organism: Arabidopsis thaliana x Arabidopsis arenosa (assembly GCA_019202795.1). Taxonomy (NCBI): domain Eukaryota; kingdom Viridiplantae; phylum Streptophyta; class Magnoliopsida; order Brassicales; family Brassicaceae; genus Arabidopsis; species Arabidopsis thaliana x Arabidopsis arenosa. Next base: position 10,818,468 of record CM032920.1, on the reverse strand, counting down.
TAGGTCACAAGGAGCTTGACTGGAAGATGACCATGAGCGGTGTGGGAAAATGCAGACAGGTAAATTAGTTGAAACAACTGGCCTGTTTGAATTATTGAGTCTATAAATTTGACGTCCCCTTTTTTATCAGGTCGGTATCTCTGAAAGTGGGATAGATGAGGCAGTGCAAAAGCTATTAGCTCGTGGGTAAGGGAACTATCATACTTTATGTAATTCGTTTGCTACTACGGTTAGGATTTGAAAACTGGAAATCACTTCAGCCATCATCAGCTAGGATTCTGAGAACCTAGGATGCTCTCATCGAGGAGTAGCAAACAATATTTGTGTGCTCACTGGCAAGGCATATACCCAGTCAACCTTTACTAGTTCACTGTAGCAACAGTTACGGATAAAATATGTTTACTTATATGGGGTACACTCATTTGTCTTTCATGGAGGCTTTCAAGCTTTGTGTTGATGAAACTGGATAGTTATACATGCTGAAACTAGCATGCAGATTCATAGGTTTTCCTATTACACTAATTATGTATTGACACACTCGTTTTCTTTTGGAAGATATAAAGTTGGACGAATCGAGCAGCTAGAAACATCTGACCAAGCAAAGGCAAGAGGTGCTAATACTGTAAGTTTTCTTGGACAGGTCAAGGAGGGTGTTGCAGACTGTTCATGATCGTTTCTTTTTCTGTACACTAGTTTCATGCTGTAATTAACTCAATGGCTTTCTGAGCTGATTATCAGATAATTCCAAGGAAGCTAGTTCAGGTATTAACTCCATCAACAGCAAGCGAGGGAAACATCGGGCCTGATGCCGTCCATCTTCTTGCTATAAAAGAGGTTTGTTATTTATCTTATAAAGTTCAGTTCATTCGAGTCCAGTCCTGGAAAATCACACTCTTCTTTAGCAATCTTCCATCAAGCAGTGTAAGGATTTGGAATTAGAAAGTCAAGATTTGCTGCTTTGTTTTAAATGCAAGAGATTCCCTTGAAAAAAAGTTGTAACCTGCAGACTAAAAGCTCTGTTTAAGATTCTTTGAATTTGAAAGAGTCAATCTTTTTAACTGGATCCTCTACTTTCTTACAATGATTATAGTCTGCAATTGCATGATAAAGTAGCTGCTCAGGAATTGTCTTTGGTTACATTGCCTAGTCGTTTGATGTCAATTTTTCTTCTGAATCTTGATTTTAGATCAAAATGGAGCTAGAAAAGTGTTCCACTGTGTATGGATTTGCTTTTGTTGACTGTGCTGCCTTGAGATTTTGGGTCGGGTCCATCAGCGATGATGCATCATGTGCTGCTCTTGGAGCTTTATTGATGCAGGTAAGCAAGTGTGTTCTGTATCTTGTGTGTACCATGTGATTTCGTGTGCATATATATGGTTTTGCAGGAACTAATTCCACCATTGGGTATTTTTTTTTTCCAGGTTTCTCCAAAGGAAGTGGTATATGATAGTAAAGGTAAACTGCTTGTATCGCTAGTTGTTTTGTCAAACAAAATTTAAAGTAAAGGTCACTGGTTAAGTTTAAGTGCATAAATGTTTAAATATTGCAGGGCTATCAAGAGAAGCCCAAAAGGCTCTAAGGAAATATACATTGACAGGTAATATTTTAGTAGGAAACCTAACTGAAAATTTAGGAAAACATGCTCTTACTACATCATGTAGACTCGCATCATGTAATCTTGATTTGCAGATTCATGCATGAGAATCTGTCTTCTCTTAGCTGCTCACGCAATGATAGATCTCTTAAACATTGCTAATGTAGATGTTTCAATTTAATAGGGTCTACGGCGGTACAGTTGGCTCCAGTACCACAAGTAATGGGGGATACGGATGCTGCTGGTGTTAGAAATATAATAGAATCTAATGTATACTTTAGAGGTTCTTCTGAATCATGGAACTGTGCTGTTGATGGTCTAAATGAATGTGATGTTGCCCTTAGTGCTCTTGGAGAGCTAATTAATCATCTGTCTAGGCTAAAGGTGCGTTGGCTTGGTTAGTTTTTGCTTTTCACAAGTTAAGCAAAGGAACTCCTCATAACTAACAGTTTCTATCTTCTTGCAGCTAGAAGATGTACTTAAGCATGGGGATATATTTCCATACCAAGTTTACAAGGGTTGTCTCAGAATTGATGGCCAGACAATGGTAAATCTTGAGATATTTAACAATAGCTGCGACGGTGGTCCTTCAGGCAAGTGCATTTTCTTTGTTATAGCTTCAAATTGATGGTAGACACAGGAGGAAATATTCTAATACTTGGTACGGATTTCTAATAAGTAATAGCCGAATTTTGTTTACCTCTGCAGGGACCTTGTACAAATATCTTGATAACTGTGTTAGTCCTACTGGTAAGCGGCTCTTAAGGAATTGGATCTGCCATCCACTCAAAGATGTGGTAAGCATCAATAAACGGCTTGATGTAGTTGAAGAATTCACGGCAAACTCAGAAATTATGCAAATCACCGGCCAGTATCTTCACAAACTTCCAGACTTAGAAAGACTGCTCGGACGCATTAAGTCTAGTGTTCAATCATCAGCCTCTGTTTTGCCTGCTCTTCTGGGGAAAAAAGTGCTGAAACAACGAGTAAGTATCAATCACATGTTTTCTGACTAATGCTGAAAAAGTGCTTTTATTGCAATATGTCTGGTTAACAGTGACATTTCTCTAAACTTATTGCACTGCAGGTTAAAGCATTTGGGCAAATTGTGAAAGGGTTCAGAAGTGGAATTGATATGTTGTTGGCTCTACAGAAGGAATCAAATATGATGAGTTTGCTTTGTAAACTCTGTAAACTTCCTATATTAGTTGGAAAAGATGGGCTAGAGTTATTCCTTTCTCAATTCGAAGCAGCTATAGATAGCGACTTTCCAAATTATCAGGTGCTCATCTATCCAGCAAATTCATACTTTGCAACAAAATTTCTGTCACTGCTGAAAGACATGTTTCACATGATTTGCTTTTTATTTCTAAAGGTTTTGGCATATGATTTTGGTTTGATATGTTTCTAACTTCTTATTAACTTTTTAACAGAACCAAGAAATGACAGAGGAGAATGCTGAAACTCTTACAATACTTATTGAACTATTTATCGAAAGAGCCACTCAATGGTCTGAGGTCATTCACACCATAAGCTGCCTAGATGTCCTGAGATCTTTTGCAATCGCAGCAAGTCTCTCTGCTGGAAGCATGGCCAGGCCTGTTATTTTTCCGGAATCAGAAAATACAGATCAGAATCAGGAAATAAAAGGGCCAATACTTAAAATCCAAGGACTATGGCATCCATTTGCAGTTGCAGCTGATGGTCAATTGCCTGTTCCAAATAATATACTCCTTGGTGAGGCTAGAAGCCGCAGCGGTAGCATTCATCCTCGGTCCTTGTTACTGACAGGACCAAATATGGGTGGAAAATCAACTCTTCTTCGCGCAACATGTCTTGCTGTTATCTTTGCCCAAGTTTGTACACTCGTTAGATAATTACTGCTTTTCTTTGCAACCGGTTTTCAACATGAATAATAAACTTTCTGTTTCCTATGTGCAGCTTGGCTGCTACGTGCCATGTGAGACTTGCGAAATCTCCCTTGTGGATACTATCTTCACAAGGCTTGGCGCATCTGATAGAATCATGACAGGAGAAAGTAAGTTTTGTTCTCAAAATTGAAAATACCAATTCCTCAGAACTATTTATGCAGATTTTGTCTGATTGGACAAGCTGGTTTTTCTTTTATTAGGTACCTTCTTGGTAGAATGCACTGAGACAGCGTCAGTTCTTCAGAATGCAACTCAAGATTCACTAGTAATCCTTGACGAACTGGGCAGAGGAACTAGTACTTTCGATGGATACGCCATTGCATACTCGGTAACCTCCTCTTCTTCTTCAACTTATACTTTTTGATCAACAAAAACATGCAATTCATTTTGCTGAAACTTATCGATTTGTATCAGGTTTTTCGTCACCTGGTAGAGAAAGTCCAGTGCCGGATGCTCTTTGCAACACATTACCACCCTCTCACCAAGGAATTCGCGTCTCACCCGCGTGTCACCTCGAAACACATGGCGTGTGCATTCAAATCAAAATCTGATCAAGCACCACGTGGCTGTGACCAAGACCTAGTGTTCTTGTACCGTTTAACCGAAGGAGCTTGTCCTGAGAGCTACGGACTTCAAGTAGCCCTCATGGCTGGAATACCAAACCAAGTGGTTAAAATAGCATCAGACGCTGCTCATGCCATGAAGAGATCAATTGGAGAAAACTTCAAATCAAGTGAGCTAAGGTCTGAATTCTCAAGTCTGCATGAAGACTGGCTCAAATCATTGGTAGGTATCTCTCGAGCCGCACACAACAATGCCGCCATTGGCGAAGATGACTACGACACTTTGGTTTGCTTATGGCATGAGATCAAATCCTCTTACTGTGTTCCTAAATAAAAGACGATGACATAACACTAAGTTTTTTTTGCTTCTCTAATGTTTTAGTCCTCTTGAAAAATGCTTATATGTCAAAATTTGTTTTCATGATTCTAACAAGATTACATATGAATCTGTCGGTTTAGCTATGAGTAAACCGTAACCGAACTGATTCATCAGATTGGTCAAGAGAATAATCATAAACACTAAACAGTATCTTCTTAACAAGGAAATATATTAATGCATGATTTAAGATAAATTGCAAATGACCTTAATTAATAAAGTTGCAAAGACCAAACACAAATTACAAAAACTATCAGTTCTAAATTCCCCAAAACGAAAAAAACAGAACATCTAAAACAACACAAGCCTACATAGTTTATAACTTACTCATCACTGAGATTCACATCAGAATCATTCTCCATTTCTTCATCTTCACTCTCATCATCATCACCACCACCATGATGATTCTCTTCCTCTTCACGTAGCCGCGCAATCTCACTCTGAGCTCTATCAACAATCTGCTTCTTCTGCAACTCCAAATCCTTCTGAAAATCAGCTCTCATCTTCTCCAACTCCTTCATTTGCTCTTTCTTACTCTTCTCCATCTTCTCATAAATCTTCCCAAACCTCTCCACCGAATCCGCCAACATCTTATACGAAGCAGCGTCATTAACCTTCTTCCTCTCGTAATCAACCTCATCTTCATCATCCTCCTCCTCTTCCGAATCACCAGGACTATCCATCATCTCATCAAACCCGTTCGACTTATCCAAATAAACCTTAGTGTTCATAAACACAAACTCACCTGAATCAACACCACAAGCTAAACCTAAATCCGATTTAGGCGAAACACAAAGCAACATATCCAACTTATTGAAAAACCCCCATTTACTCGAACCTAAACCCGATTTCTCAACCTTCATCTTCTCTTTCCTATACTTCCTCTTCAAGTTATCAATCATCCTCCTACATTGCGTCTCAGATTTCTCCATCCTAAGCTCCTCACTCACTTTCTCAGCTACTTCATTCCAATCCTCGTTCCTCAAACTCCTCCTACCCAATTGCAAAAACCTATCTCCCCAAACTTCAAGCAACACAAAAGCTTCTTGCTCTCTCCAATCATACGCAACTTTAGTATCACTAGGACCAGCAAATTCAAACCCAGACACAACAGGTTTGTTTGGTTTCTGTCTCTTCTGAAACCTCTCATTCCCACGAATGTATCCTCCTTGTGGCTCTTCCTCTTCGCCTTCGACTTCATCTTCGTCTTCTTCTTCATTGTAATACGCGTGACGCTTAGGGATTGGTCTACTATACATTGGATGGTTTTGGCGATTCAAAGAGTAAAACTTTTTTGGATACCCAGTTTCATCTTCGCTGTCACCCATCTTTGAGCAAAACCCAGAAGAGAAAGAGAGAGATCTAGGGTTTTCAAATCGGAGAGATAGAGATTTACCTGATTGTTGCACCTAATAGAGGAAGATCTTGGATGGGTTTAGCTTTAAGGAGAGAGAAGTAGAAGAAATTGATAAGCTTTTAACCATGGCCGTGTTTAGGGATAGGGATTTGCATAATTTAAGCCGGGTCGGAGTAGAAGAAAGCTACCACCACCGGTGAACATTGCTTCGGTCAGCGACGGAGTTTTGTCGCGGCGTTTGTTGGGACCATCCACTGGGTTCATATTGGGCCAGTTTGGACAGCACTAATGGGCCAAGAGGACCACAATTATTTAATATTAAGCCCAAGGGATCCCAACTAAACGAACGATCATTAAGACTTAACGATCATCAGCTTTGGTGTCGGTTAACTTATGACTTATGGGGTCAAATTTTTGACATTTAGGGACAAAAATTTTGTAATATGTTATTTTGATTCTCTGTTTATCATAATTTGGTTAATTGATTGTGTTTTTCGTGATTTTGTACTTTCATCTAGTTAATAAAAAAATTTCGATTAAAAAAAAATTGTATTAGCGTTTTGGTGTTGTTAAATAGCTTTCCGGATCAATTATGGTAAAATAGTAAACTCATAAAAAATGGCAAACAAAAATTGATTGCGTAAAAAGTAAAAACGGATTAAATAAGTGACAATATTAGATCTATTGATTAAATTACATAATTTGTTGTTTCGTGTTAGCATATATGTAGATGAAAAATAATTTTTAAATTGGATAACTAATACATTTATTTAAATTTGGAGAAATATTTGGTTCTATTTCCTTCGGCGATTAGATATGCTACGTTTGCTTTTGATAAATGTTTATAATCTGAATAAGTTCAAAAATTAAAAAGGGCTAAGTTTTATTTTTCATATCATGGTGTTTTTACTGAACATGCAAGAGTTTAGGCTGCAAGAATATGAATTGCATAATCATCTACTATGGGAGCCTCGGTTGCGGGAAATTTCCATGTGTCACATTATGATTCATATGTTTTTTGAAAAATGTGAAAGTTTATCCCAACGATAATTAATTTAATACAATATGTAACGTATAAAGTATTATATTATTAATAATGAAATCTTTTTTGAAGATGATAGTAGTAAATTAAGTGGACTAATAGAGAAATGCCAGAACTCTTTAATTAATAAATGTTTGTTTCTTTGGTTTAATATAAATAAATGAATCTTATGCTTATTGGCAATGAAAATGTCGACCACGCTTCAATGTTGGTGAGTAATTATTATGCATCAAAAAGGAAGTAAGTATAACCTTAATGGAAATGATCATGGTAGTGATAAGTATCATAAATATTCGCAACGAATTATCAACTTTTGTACGTTGCATCATACTATTGAATAACTAACACTAGTCTCGTACAATTTGATTTTAGGTGTTTAAATCTCGTGTGTGAATATAACGAAATAAACATTTACAATGCAAAAATCTTGCATTGTCTGACCTAGTAAAGAACATATATTTTTAAAAATGAAGAGTTAGGTCATTGATATGAAGAAGCTTCCAAAAAAATAATATATAAATCGATTAGAAACAAAAATGAATATTAATCCTCGGTCATTCCCACATTGACATAAGTAAAATTTAATTTAAAAATATTTAATACTTAAGTTGGTATTCCTGCTTTTATGATGACATAAGTAAAAAAAAAAAAAAAGATTTGATGATACTCGAGTTTGAGAGGCATTGTGGAGTTTAACTTCGTTTGAATCTCATTAACATGTATCCCCTATTTTGTATTTTTTTTTTTTGATAACTCAGGGTAGATCCTAAGCCTATGAAGGGGCACATACTAATCTTTGGGGAAGGTGCAGTTCATGAATAGATCATCTCTCTGGATATTCAAATGAGCCGAAAGCAAGGGTCCATATCCATGTGTGTATCCAGAAACAATGTGTTGGAATTTTACGCAGCGGATAGATCGAACTTGAGACGTGTTGACACCTCAAACCCGCCTCCTTACCACTAGACCACAAGGTTCTGGACCCTTACCACTAGACCACAATGTCCTGTTTTGTAATTAGGCTTAAGTATAATTAAAACTAGATGATTGACCTGTTTTGTGGGTAGATGTACCAATGTATTTCAATGATTATAAAAGCTTAGTTTTGGTCGTCTAAAATTTTAAGTTAGAAAAAAATTAACAATTTCAAAATTTTAAAAGTAAGATACAATTTTTCTTGTAAACGAAAAATGTCACTGCTTTTAAAAGATATAGTATATACATTGGAATTTGTTGTTAAACAAATTTAAACAACAGTTAGAATACCAAAAACTTTTAAAATTTCTAGTATCAAATTTTTTTTTACAGTAATCAAATGATATAGATCTTTTACATAGTTCTTTTTTTTTTGCTAAAGAGATTTTTCACATAGTTAACACTATGTATAATCAACTCTCTCCATATCAAATATAACAAATTGTTTTGGAAAAATCAGTAGGTAGAGAGTCAGACATATTTGTTAATATATATAGTTTTAACTTTTCAGTTGTTTTTCTTTAATGTAAATTTCATAAAACGTTTTTATAATGGTGACATCTCATAATTACCTAATACTCGTAAAGCATCACAAAAGTTTAAGCTCATATTTTTTTTATAAAACAGTTGAGTTAAATATTTGAGTTACATAGTCAATGTTCTTTAGTATTTACACAATCAACATCAATAACAACAAAATAGTGTTCTTTATTAAAAGAAAAAAAAAACACAACAATGATATTTTTTTAGTTCTTCCACATGAAAACAATAAAAGTGAAGTAACGGTCCTACGCTCCTAACGGATATCTTGGGAGAGAGATGAGAACAAACATGAAAATTAGTATGAAGATTTTTCATACGCCAATCATATTTTACATGTCACAAGATATCGATGAAGTGAAAATAAAAATGAAATTAGTATTTTATGGTTGAAAGGTCGCGTCAAAACATAAGTGTGTAAACGGAGAGAGAGAGTCAATGAGTGATCTTAAAACCGTTACGAAGTTTCTTAAGTCATTACAACAATCTCTTTCAAACGCGTTATGAGTGGTTACGTTCGCTCACTCCAATGCCAACTATTTTGCTTTCACCAATTTTTTGTCTTTAGTCTTTACTTTGAGGCTTTGAGCATTTATTTCTTAATCTTTTATTTTATTGATTTGACAAATATATAGTCCAAAAGCATCTTCGGTGATTCCTACGAAAGCAAGATGCTTTATTGAGAATTTCTCTTTTAGAGAATAGAAATTTAGTTTAGTTAATTAATTATGAAGTCTTAGTCTAGTGTTAAAATTAAGTTTTAGCCAAAAAGGTGTAAACCACAGTTTGAGTTACATGAGATTCGAAATAGAAAAAGTTATTCGATGGAGAACAAAAGAGAAATTGGTTATAATGGATGTTAAATTTAACTAAAATTAAAAAGAAAAATTGACAGGACACTTGGTCCCTTGGTAATGTTGGGGAAACAATAGCGTCAAATATAGTAAGATCCCGCTAATTAATCCACCATTTACCATCTAGGGAGTGTGAACGAGGGAGACTAGGTCGAATTTTCCAAGAGTGTTTGAGATCTTATGCATGGTACTCATGGAAGCCCATGTAGTCTCTCCAACAAGGAACACTATCTTACTTATAAATACAATAACAAGAATAAGCAGAGAATATTATTTTTTTTGTTCTTTTTCTTTTAATTGAAAATGGCAGAAAATATGTTAGAAGAACGAATGTAGATTCTAAATTTCATGATAACCTAGATTCAAAGGTACAAATCATGTTTTAATAGTAATTAGAAGAACTTGGGTTTTTAAGAAAATGAATGTTTGAATAGTAAAAAATAAAATAGTTGCACACTACAAAGCTATGTATTTTTTTATTTTTTTTGGTTTAATGTTAAACTTAAAAGCTATGTATTTAACATCTTTGTAGCTTTACTTTAAGAAGTGATGCGAGGTTTGTGAGGAGAAAATAGTAGTTACTTTCATTTAAGCTAAGGTGTGAGTTCTATATGTTTCTCCATGCATGGAGAAGAATATGCATATTACTGGCCAGTTTCCAAACATATACAATACGTACAAATCTGATAAAATAATCAAAGATATTTGTATGATTGTATGGTTCACTCTAGATCCTCCATACTAAGCTCCTTCATCAATCATCAACGAATGATTTTTAGTGCAACACTTCATCTTTCTCAATATTTTATATTGTAACAAGATCTGAATAACTGGTATAATTCCTTCATATGGAGACACGATCTCGTGAATTAGTGAAACTTGCATTATTCATGGGACCTTTTGGCCCACAAGAAAAAAGTGTCAGAATACAAAATTTGTGTGTATGGAACGAGATATACATACTTCTTAAACTAGTTTGAATGTTTTATATAAGTCTCGACTCACTCTATATGGCTTAAATTCCTTTACATTGTTTTCAACATAAAAACATATGACTTCTTAAAAAACAAATTCAAAATCTATGTTCTTTACAATTTTCTTTTGGGAGTGACGAAAATATGTTCCTCTTGGCACGAAAATGGATCTCTTTTAGATTATTCATCAGCTATCTTGGCTAAAGTAGTCCCTGATCCCTAGTCTACTTAAGCTATTTGAATGCAACCAACAAAAAAAATAAAATTGAATAATTAATTAGATAAACTAGACTATATATATGAACAAGTTTTAATTATCTATATCTTATTCTTTTTAATAATCCGATGGAGGATAATGCACATACTATCATAAGATCGATGTTACACTTCATACATATTTTCTTTCTTTTTAAATGCAAAACTTTATTTAAATTCTCGTTTTAAAAACAAGTTAATCGGATATGGTATAATGTTATGTATAGAATTATCGTTTAGTAATTTTGCCCAGATCAAAAGACAAAAAATGAAATACGAACTTTTTCTTTGATTGTCAACGATACAAATGTTTTACATGATGATGTATTATGGACATCGACTATCGAGTATGTATCTATTAAGCTAGTAAATTCGATGTGTTATATATGCAAAAGTAAAAGAAGCATATGTTTATTTTTTTACAGTAGCGGTTTCGTTACTATTCATTTGACACATGTCGGCGAGCTAAAAGCCTCGAACATCCCGCTGGTCTATGAGAACATAAATCTGATGTGGCAAAAAGTCCCCACACGGTTTGCTTCATTGCGGCAATAACTAAGAAAAAGCTCCAAAAGCAAATTTTAATTAGTCAAATAATCTTTTGATTACTACTAAAAGTGATTCGTTTGGTTCTTTTTCTAACATCTAATGATTTATAAAACCTGGTAGTTAGGCTGTTAGGTGTCGCGAATTCTTATAATTTATTCTAATTAAAACTTTAATGGAGTCGGTTATCAAATTATTTGTATCCATCCTTTTGTAAGATATACAAATATAGAATGAATAAAAGATTCGAAAATGTTGTATGGGTTTTATAATAGTCTTTTGGGTTTTAAAACAGTGTTTTACTTGTACATATCTTTTATGAAATCATAATTCTACTGACTTCAATTTTAGTGCTCCTTGCCAAAGTTCTGCCGTGAAATCGTAATCACCATACAATATGATAGTGCTAAAATTTGATAAATTTTTAGTAATTTACAAAGTAGATGTTATTATTAGGGTAAATCTAGACTAATAGGCATTAATCATTCAGATTGTTATACATAATACATGGGTGTTGAACTCACAAAATCTTTACCAAACATATTTTACATACAACGTTTGTTTCACATAAACTATTAATCTATCAATGTGCATGGATTCTCGGCACTTAGGTATACTGTGGCCATCATGTAATTTATTGTAATTGGTATTAGGTTTTGTAATGACAAATGGAAGGAATGTTATGAAAATGATTTAAACGAATTATCCACTAGCTACCAATAATATCTTAGTTATTATTAACCTAAAATCTAAATGACTAGAGACACCACACCAACCTTATAATATATTGTATCATAACAAATAACCAATTGCATAATAGTTATCTAATTGTTGTTATCCCTTCTAAATCATCTTGTGAATGCACATACGTCCAAAGCAGCCATACTTTGACGGAGAAATAATCGACATCTTCTGAATAATAACAATAATAATTTCTAGAACAAAGACCTAATAAATAAACCCGTGATAGAGAAAATTAAATGTTGGAAACCAAAAATAAAAAATCCACTAAATTTTTACCGGCAACGGCCAAATGACATTAAATTAAAGTGTAAATAGCTTCACGATCACAACCGATACGATCAAGAACCACCGACTCTTCCCTTAACCACCTCTACTTTTTATTTTATTTTTTTGCATGATTATTATGTAACTGCTTCTTTTATTATAAGTTGTTATTTAATAAAAAGAAGAAGTAGGATACACCAAACACTAATTAATGATAATTAATTTTAGTATTGACATTATGTCTGTTTCTGTAGAATTTGTTGATATTGATTTTTCTCATATCCAAGGTTTAAAAGCTGGCAATTTCTTTCTTCTTTATTTAGCGTCGAAATTATCAGACCTTTGACCATATATACCAAATATGAATTAAGAGGAAAGAGCTAGTGGTGGACAATGAGAACCACTGATGATGATAAACACGAGAAACAAATAAAGAAAAGCCAAAACTATGCACAATAATACTTTTTGCTAAAGACATCTTTAGCCCATAATCAACACTCTATCTTCTTTTGGGACTATGATGTGGAATTTAAAAGGCATAATGTGTTATGTCTATAGTTAACAAAAAAAGTGTTGTTTGTATATTCCTCAATGGTTTTCGAAGTTTTAGAGAGAAGTGAAAAATATAGAACTTCTCATTTTGACAATATATATATTGAGAAGTGAAATATATATAACTTCTCTAACTTATAAGTTTTAACTATGCTCCCAAAATGATTGATTCATATTGATTAGCAGCCTAGACTCAATCAATTTCACATAGAATATTTGATTTTTCCAAAACAGAGCACACTATCATTGGATATTGCGCCTTCGTAAACTTCATGATAAAATTAGTTGACGAAAACCGATCAATATAGGTGAAATCTGAAATACCAAAACCCAATACATTGTCAAAATAACTAGAAATATATTTATAGTTTTTCTAAAGTCGATAAAAATAAGGGAAAATTCCCAAAAAAAACCTAAACTAATTTTTATTTGGACGTTTAATGCCCAATTATTTTGGATTGGAATAAAAATACCCCATATAATTATTTGTGGTTAAAAAATACCTCATATATAAATTATTGGTAGAATCGACACGCAACTTAACGACTGTTAACGGACGTAACGGAATTATTTAACGGTGTTAAAATTTTAATCTCATATATTTTAATCGATATATACCTTTTGTTTTAGAAGATTTGCGATTAAGTTGTTGTGGCTTGTTGGTAACATGTGACTTCATTTAGTATACAGGCTCGGGTTCGAGACCAACTGAATGAATTTTTGGTTATTTTTTTGGGTTTTTTTTTTATTTCTTTAAAACCCTAGACGTCGACTAGTGGCGGAAATTTGTGGCGGGGGAGTCTGTGGCGGAGGTTTGCGGCGGGGGATTCTGTGGCGGAGGTATACGGCGGGGGAGTCTGTGGCGGAGGTTTACAGCGGGGGAGTCTGTGGCGGAGGTTTACAGCGGGGGAGTCTGTGGCGGAGGTTTGCGGAAGACGTACCGGCGATTTATGATTCGATCTAGGAGCGGAAGAGTCTAAAAGCCTTGACAATTGAGAGGCTCTTGTTCATAGGTTTGATGAAACTATCATCTCTGGGACTGTAGTCGACGGCGGGGATGGGGAGGGAAAAAAATCCGATAAAGGACTATGGTTGGCGGCTAGGGTTAGAAAAACAGAAAAAAGAAAAAAATCCCAAACATAACCAATCATGCGTGCAGTTGGTCTCGAACCCGAGCCTAGGAGCCAGCCGTAGTCACGCGTTACCAACAGGCCACAACGACATAATCAAAAGTCTTACACACCAGAAGGTATATATCGATTAAAATATATGAGATTAAAATTTTAACACCGTTAAATAATTCCGTTACGTCCGTTAACAGTCGTTAAGTTGCGTGTCGATTCTACCAATAATTTATATATGAGGTATTTTTTAACCACAAATAATTAGATGGGGTATTTTTATTCCAATCCAAAATAATTGGGCATTAAACGTCCAAATAAAAATTAGTTTGGGTTTTTTTTGGGAATTTTCCCTAAAAATAATTAAATTTCAGAGTTCTAAAAATTTCTTCAATTTTTTAAATTTTTTTTGTATATGATAATTTTATCCTCCTTAGAAAATTTGTTCTAGAATTCGGATGCTTAGTAAACATGAATGGAGGTACTTCTATCTTGTTTTGATCTAATTCTCATGTCACTTTCTAAGTATTGTAATTTTTTGTAACACTTAGAGGGATAAAATTTCTTTTTAACTCTTTCATATTATACAGTTTATACTCAATTATTCGCAAGTATTTTTCCTTATACTTCATATCTTCACAAATCTCCAAGAATTAGAATGGTATTACTATTTAAGGTTCATGCTATATATCTCAACTCTGAACATAAATCTAGTCAATTTGTCACACTTCGAACATGATTTCGAACTTTTAAACAACTAAAAAAGTAGTATATATATTTGTGAATTTTTTTTATAAACCGATTTAAGTTGTAAACCTTTATTCACTTCCACTGAAATCAATTCTTCTTATTTTCTAAATAAAATCTTATATTTAACAAGATGGTGACCTACAAATAATTGATCAAAAAATGGTACCACAACTTTAACTTCTAAAGTTGATATATATATCTCATAATGGGCTTTATATTATATGTGATTTGGTGAAGAAACATATATCATAAAATAAAAACTGAGCAGCTTAAGATTGACCCATTTTTTAAAATTAAAAAAAAAAAAAAAGTATATAACGTATACTTTGCTAACTACGAAGACGCTCCATTCCAAAAGCAAACACAAAAAATCGAATTTTTATATCTTTATTTAATCAAATAATAACAAAATAAAAATTTCAAAAAAAAAAAAAAAAACGAATAAGTGTAGGCCTGAGCTGTGTTTGAGCTGTCTTCTCTTTCATTTAAATCCCCACACTCACTCTCTCTCTCCCTCACACAAACCTCTCCCAACTTTTTCATTTCCCATTTTACCCTTCTTCCTCCTTCGAATTTTCAAACCTCTGCCACTCCTCTCGCAGATGTATCGTATAGTGAAATGAAGAACAACACCACTCAATCTCTCCTTCTCCTTCTCCTCTTCTTCTTCTTCTCCGTTACCGAAATCTCTCATTCTCTTTCGATCTCATCCAATGCTCGTCTCTCCGACACCGAAGTCAGATTCATCCAACGCCGTCAACTTCTCTACTACCGCGACGAGTTCGGTGACCGCGGTGAGAAAGTAACCGTAGATCCATCACTAATCTTCGAGAATCCACGACTACGAAGTGCTTACATAGCTCTTCAAGCTTGGAAACAAGCTATTCTCTCTGATCCTAATAATATCACTGTTAATTGGATCGGATCCAATGTCTGTAACTACACCGGAGTTTTCTGTTCTAAAGCTCTTGATAACCGGAAGATCCGTACCGTCGCTGGAATCGATCTCAATCACGCCGATATCGCTGGGTATTTACCTGAAGAGCTTGGTTTGTTAACAGATCTAGCTTTGTTTCATGTTAATTCGAATCGATTTTGTGGAACTGTTCCTCATAAGTTCAAGCAGCTTAAGCTTTTGTTCGAGCTTGATCTTAGTAACAATCGATTCGCCGGAAAGTTTCCGACGGTGGTTCTTCATTTGCCGTCGTTGAAGTTCTTAGATCTCCGGTTTAATGAGTTCGAAGGAACTGTACCGAAAGAGCTTTTTAGTAAAAATCTAGATGCGATTTTCATTAACCATAACCGGTTCCGGTTTGAGTTACCGGAAAATTTCGGTGATTCTCCGGTTTCGGTTATTGTTCTTGCGAATAATCATTTCCATGGTTGTATTCCGACGAGTTTGGTGGAGATGAAGAATCTTAATGAGATTATTTTCATGAATAATGGTTTGAATTCTTGTTTACCGGCGGATATTGGACGGTTGAAGAACGTGACGGTGTTTGATGTTAGTTTTAATGAGCTTGTTGGTCCGTTGCCGGAGAGTGTTGGTGGTATGGTGGCGGTTGAGCAGTTGAATGTGGCTCATAATCTGTTGTCTGGGAAGATTCCGGCGAGTATTTGTCAGCTTCCGAAGCTTGAGAATTTCACTTATAGTTATAATTTCTTTACTGGTGAAGCTCCTGTGTGTTTGAGGTTGCCTGAGTTTGATGATCGGAGAAATTGTTTGCCTGGAAGACCTGCTCAGAGATCTTCACGGCAATGTTCAGCTTTCTTGTCACGCCCGCCGGTGGATTGTGGATCTTTTGGTTGTGGTCGTTCTGTTAAACAGTCTCCTCCTATTGTAGCGTTACCGCCGCCGCCTCCGCCTCCGCCATCGCCGCCATTACCTCCAACTGTCTACTCTCCTCCGCCGTCACCTCCTGTCTACTATCCTCCGCCGTCACCTCCTGTATACTCTCCTCCACCGCCGCCCCCTGTCTACTCTCCTCCCCCACCACCACCACCGCCGCCTCCTCCACCACCAGTCTACTCTCCTCCTCCGCCGCCTCCTCCACCGCCGCCTCCACCAGTCTACTCTCCACCTCCACCACCACCGCCGCCGCCTCCTCCACCACCACCAGTTTATTCTCCACCTCCACCTCCACCTCCACCTCCGCCTCCACCACCACCAGTCTACTCTCCCCCTCCTCCACCTCCACCTCCGCCGCCACCAGTCTACTCTCCCCCTCCTCCACCTCCACCTCCGCCGCCACCACCAGTCTATTCTCCTCCACCGCCACCACCAGTCTACTCATCCCCTCCACCACCGCCAGTATATCCATCTCCACCACCACCAGCTCCAATTTATTGCGTCCGTCCTCCACCACCGCCGTGTCCCTCACCTCCCCCACCGCCACACTACTCACCTCCACCGCCGCCACATTACTCTTCTCCACCACCACCACACCACTCACCTCCTCCACCTTACTATTACAGCTCACCACCACCACCACATCACTCACCGCCTCCACCTTACCTCTACAGCTCACCACCACCACCGCATCACTCACCGCCTCCACCTTACTACTACAGCTCACCACCTCCACCGCATCACTCACCGCCTCCACCAACTTATACATACTCATCCCCACCTCCACCGCATCACTCACCACCGCCTCCACATTATTCCCCTCCTCCCCCACCTCCTTGTATCGAACCACCTCCACCTCCTCCTTGCATAGAATACTCACCTTCTCCTCCACCGTCAATCCATTACAGTTCTCCGCCGCCACCATCCGTCCATTACAGCTCTCCACCGCCACCATCAATCCATTACAGTTCCCCACCGCCACCGCCAGTCCATCACAGTTCTCCTCCACCTCCATCACCTGAATTTGAAGGGCCATTACCGCCGGTTATCGGAGTATCCTATGCATCTCCTCCACCACCACCCTTCTATTGATTCTTTCAGAGGTAAACCCCCAAATATCAAAACGATGTCGTTTCCATTACTTTAAAAAGATTGAAAATTCAGAAACCAGACTTCGTCCATAGATTATTTACAGAGATCAAAAAGATTTAAGCGTGATCAAGATTGTCTAGAAGATTTATTCGATGAAAATAAGAGAGAAGAAAAAAAAAAAGAGATTATTAGAGTTTCCAGGAAAAAAAATGTTTGTATAGAGGATGATAAAATCGGGAGCAACATCTTCTGCTCTAATGTTTTTCTTCATTTGTGTCTTTTTCGATTAATTTTATTTTTATTTTTGTGTTTCTATTTTTATTTTCAGAGTTCCTAATTTCGTAGTGAAAACTCGACCACATTTTTCTCTTTGGGGTTTGTGTTTGATCTATTAGAAAGATCTTTAGGCTGTTACATTTTTTTTTGTTCCTTGTTTGCTTTCACCATCTACCGATTTGAGCCATAAACAATAACATTCATAATTTGTCAATAGTGCGAAGAAGAGAAGAAGAAAATACATGTTTTTGTGTTCAAAAGCTACATATTCCTCAACTTTAATAAAGATATTTGATTGACTATATATATATTGAATTAATAAATGGTGGGCTTCACGTGGGAAGGAAATAGACCTATTTTGGATTCAAGTAAAAAATCAATTTTAAAATAACGAATTAAAAAATAACAGAAAAGTGACCGAGTACAATAACTGTTATTAAAAATATACACTAGGTAACATTGTTTTAAATTTTAACATGTTGCATCCATGATTAACTCCTAACCAATATACTAATTAGTAATAACAGAAGAAGTGAGGAATAAAAGCCTTGATTAGCGCAAAGATTTTTTTAGAAAAGTGCTATTGACTTATTGAACTCAGGCTTGTTTGAGTGCTTTGAATCCTTAATTTGTGGGTCTCATTTTACCATTTTCTCTCTTTTTTTTTCAATTAACCTTTTTGCTGTCTTGAAAATTGAAACTGTGATATTTAAGAAAAAAAAAAGAAAAAGAAAATAGAGAGACGGTAGAATTTCTGCCGACAAAAGAGAAATATTTGTATTCGTCAATTCAACGATTTCATGCGTCATTTCCTTTACCTTTTTTCATATTATTTACTCCCTTGTTCCTTAAAGTTTGATGTTGTAGTGTTTTAAGTTTGTTCCACAAAAATTGATTTTTTAGATTTTTATTTTATTTTTAATTAATTGATTTTAATAAATCGTAGATTTCAAGACGTAATGATTAACTGTTTCAGATTACTAGTGGTTCATAGTTTTATTAAAAAATATTTAATAAAAATAAATAATTAAACAATGATTGTTTCTTAAAAAATGTGAAATCTCTAGAAAATCAATCTTTTAGAAATAGAGGGAGTACATTTTAAAAATATATTTCGTTGTAATATAATTGTACTTTTACGAGTTACATTGATTTCTTAAAAATATTATAATTTCATTTTTTTGTGTCACGAGTACTCACGACTTTCTCTTTTGAGTGATAAGGGAGGCCCATTATAGTATAGATCGAAATATCTGGATTAGCCCAAAATACCGGTCTAACCGGAATTGTTCTGACAGGAAAACAAATGTCCTATGCTAAAAACTTGTAGCTCTTTGTGAGAAATATTATTCCAAATGGATTCTTATAGTTCTTATAAACTCAATAATGGACATATATATGTAAGGATTAATCTAAGGAAAACGATAAGAAAAATAATTGAGCGAAGAAGTGTCCTGCATCTGAGGGATGCGGGTAGTGTTTGGAATAATCATTTTTTTAGGATGATATGTTAGCATTCGATTATAAGACATCATAGGAAGTTCGATTATATAATCGTTTAATTATCCAACTACTCAGGCTTTTGTTAATTCTATAGCGAATGTGTTTGTAGCTAGTTTTGTCAACAACATTCGTGATGGATTTTTGAATTCAGATGGTGACACATCGAAAACATGACACTAACCACTAGAAAACATGTTTTAGATCCTTTTGTTTTCATAAGAGAAAAATATCTTTTAAACTGTTTAATTCTGTTTGCAGTATGCTGTATTTGATATTCATTTAACAAATAAAAGAGAACAAGTCATTTTGATGAATATTTTTTTAGTTTTTTCCTTCAAAATGTGACTATTAAATCTTACATTTTGGTATATTTTAGTTTTAAAATATAACTTTATTTCATAATCGTTTGCTATTTCTAATATAATCTAAAATTATTCAATATTTATACAGTTTATTTTATGACTTTTCAAAAAACTTTTAAGTACTGAATTAGTTCTTATATAAGTTTCATCGTATGTACTTTCATACAGTATTATCTTTCATACTTACAAAAAATATATAGATTTAAGTGGATGAATTTTAAGTTAAGAAATTTTCACAAAAGGGACAGTTTTGAATATTTGTCTCACGTTTTGACAAACTGAGATTCAGTTCTCAGGATTTGACAATTAAGCCAGATTCTGACCAAAATACCCCTAATGAAAGAAATCAAACAGCACAGTAGCTCCTGGTTTAGTTTCTTTTCGTTTGGTTTGCTGTTTGGTTTTAAATTAATTAAAAAAAAATACAAAGAAAACAAAGAAGAAGAACGAGAGAGAGAGACAGAGATTCGAGAGAGAAGTCAAATTTCTGTTCGAAATTCATTCATCCATCTTTGTCTTTTGAAATCTCCGTTTCAATTGTTCTGCAACTTGATTTGAGACATCTCATTCAAGTCTAATATCCGGCGAAGAGCAAGTTACTGATTATCCGGCGAAGAGGTTAATTTCTGGAGAGTCATTGATTTTGCTTCATTATCAAGTAGAGAGATTAAAGTTAAATAGATTAAGAGATTTCCAGCGAATTGGAAAAAATGATAGAGAATGGTTAGAAAGCAATTGTTCTTCCGACATAATTGACTTAACGTAACCATCGAACAATGAAACAAAACTCAAACTCTTTAGTTTTTCAAACTTAAAATATACTAGATTTACAAGATTTGTATGTAAAAAACATTCAAAACGTTAAAAAAATGAGATTCTGAGATAAAGATTAATGGCGGCTGCGTATTTAGGGTTGCAGAAGTAGATACTCATGTGGAAGATGACTTCACAATTACAATTATACCCTTCAGCGAATTTCTTTTGTGTACGTATATATAATTTACGGTGTACGTTGCTTTGATTATGTGGACGTGTTAATATTGTACGTTAATTACGTACATGTGAAGTAGTATACGTACATGTGTCGAATAATCAACTTTAATTACGTAAACCAATGATGCTTTATAAATCACGTACACGTTAATTAGTATACGTACATGTTTCTAATAATCAACTGAATTTTCATAAACACACTACCCACATACAATGTCTCACCATTCGTACTAATTTCAACTTCTGTAGAATCACATCTAACTTTGGCTAAATCATCAAATACTGGAGCAGCATCATTATCAAGAATCTCCGGCTCTCCACTATGTAATAAAGAAAATCCATTATACACTTCGTAAGCCTCAACCAAGGGTTTTATACGGAGATCAGTTTCATTTAAGACACCAGTTTCTGAACCTCCGATATCCAAATCCACACCAATCTCTCCATTGACTTCGTCTCTACCATTAACATCGGTATCCGTATACGTAACTAATTCACCTTCGCATCTTGTGTCTCGTACACATTCTCTAGTGTACGTACATTGGAGCAATCCATGTTGACACGTCCGGGTTGAATTCATAGTTAGCTGAGTGTCACCCAAATTCGCACTGGTTTCTCCTGTACGTACACGTTTACTTGTGGTCGTACACTCTGCCAATAGACGACTGAATTCCCCTGCCGGTTCCACGGTCGGTGGAATGTCACAGACGTCCTCCTCAACATGGCCAACTCCATATTCTTCTACAATCAAATCATTCCACTTGTTGAAATCATAATCTTCACCACTACCTTTACTGCCGTCTATAGTAGGGTCGACAATATTTCCCGCACTATAGCCACCACTGACATCGTCATCTTTTCCAATGTTTTCGTCGCTGTCATTCAATTCTTCCCCATCCACCTCTTCGTTCTCCTCATCCTCTGCATCTTCATTTGTTTTTTCATCTTATACGTCAGTTTGCTCATCTACATCCGCATTAGTGGCATCTACAGTTCTACTGAAAGACACAAACAAGTTGACACTTGGATCCCCAACACGAATCAGGAAGAATGTATCCAAGCTCATTTGATTGTCAATGTAGACAGGAGGGCGTGTACGTTCTATCATAATTGACATATTTCCCGGCATCCAGTAACTAATTATTGGCTGTCATTCTTTGTACTTCAAATTGAAAACCTCACATAATGTACGTGCCAAATCCGTGTACGTCATGTTTTCCCTAACACGTACACACCGACCATAGCTTCCTTTCTCAGGTTCAAATTTCCATTTTTCTTCTGTTACTATCTAATCACCAACCATAATAAATACATGAATCTCCATTAACATCCTGCATCATAAATTCAGGAGAACCCCATTAAATGCAACTGAGAACAACTTTTATACCTCCAACTAAAAAAAGACTTTGCAACTACACACTTAATGCACATTGAATCTCCTCATTTAATATTTACTACAGAACAAATATAGAATCAAGAGAGGAATAAATCAATTTCCTGAAGTTTTGTATCCAAATCAATTTTGTTTTCATTGAGAGTGTATGTAATAACTAAATTTTTTACTTACAACTTCATTACTTACCACGGTCACTGCTTTCTCGCCGGAAAACTTTGTTAAACAACAAGATCAAAATGGCGTCTATCTCATTCCTTCATAGATATTGAGGGGAAGTTTATGTTTTTTCTTATATCTCCTTACAAAATCTAAACAGTGTACGTTATTATGATTTAAGAGGATTAAAATAAGATGTAATGATGAGTTTGCATTGATTACAGTTGGAATGAGTCATGTCTCAACTTTTTCAGCATTTAAAACATTTGTGACAACATATTTTATTTGTTTTATTCTTTCGGTGTACACTGTACATCCGACGGAAATATTAAAAAACTAATCAACTGTAGCTAACGAGATACTGTGTACGTAACCAACTCGCCTGACGATTTCGTTCGCTGTCACTGTACACCGGTTCGGTTACAAGGGCATTTTCGTCAGAAATTGACATAATTGTCAAATGGTGAAAGCTAATCCCCACTTTGTCAAAACCTGAAAGAAAAACTTAAAAGTTGGGCCTGACCCGTAATTAACCCTTTTAAGTTTAACGAGGACCGACAAAATGATGATATTTTCACTGGTGGGGCTGACAAGTTCCTACTGTTTTTCTTGTTTCGCATATGAATTACCTCACCTCTCATATCACTTCCAAAATCTTAATGGAATTCAACTAGGCAAAATAGAATTCTACATTTCTACTATGTATATGTTTTCCAACGTGTAAAATAAGTGAATCTAATGTAGCAGAATGTAGCAGAATGTAGCAGAATTTAATGCTCTTTATTACACTTGCAACTTGCAAGTATTTTCAAGCCCGTAACCTTTTCATATTTTGTATTCTCGGATTTTAATGGGTGAAAAGGATATTTAAGGCTTGGGAAAATAGTAACAATGTGGGTTTTTTTAACTCCAAACTAATTATTTGTAGATAAATTTACCGTTTTCTTAAAATTACATAGAAACACAAGTTATATATCACACTAGAAAACAAAACATATCTTATACTTACAATCATGAAATTTATACAGTAATTGATTGGAGAAAAAACTAACTAAACTTATACGTTATAGTCTTGTCTTCAATGTTTTGTTAGAAAAAAAATCCAATTGTGTCTATTGTAAAGTAGACCTTGACCAATTGCCGACTACCCTGATCATTTTCCAATCTATTTTTGTTTCCATCGTTTTCTTTACGTTTGAAAAGAAAGTTATATTAATAATATTGGAATGTTTGTTTTCAAAAAAAAAAAAAAAAAAAAGAATAATAATATTGGAATGTATTAAATTGCTGTTAAAGATTTGGATAGTAGATATAAAGAAATCAACATAATCAAATTAAATATGTTTAGGTAATCTAAATATTTAATTCATTCATTCTCTGGGAGAAATGGATGAATTGCGCATCTTTCGAGACATACTGCTTTGATCTGATAAAATGACGACATTTATATTATTCTAGCATTCTTTTTCCAAGTCACTTGGTGAGATTATTTACTAAATGAGAAATTTTACATTTTATATTTTCTCTATTCTCTGATTTTTGTAACTGCAAGGTTGATTAGTTGGTCCCGACAGAAAATAATTCAAGTTTCTTATTTTTTTAATTTTTATTAGGTTTTTCAAACGGTTCCTACTAAAAATCATACATATAAAAGTAGGGTTTCACTCTCCCATGATTGGTGCACTTGGCATTTTTTTATTATATTTTCTTAAATTTACCTTTAATATATTAATCTCTAATTAACTCCCTTTAAAACTCATGTGTAACTCCACATTTAAATTCATTTGTAACTCCTCCACTAAAATGCATTAACTATTTGAAAATGATATTGACTATAATTTAAACTCTATATTTAAACTCAATAGTAACTTCTACCAATAAATAATAATTTGTAACTCATACTCAATAATTATAAGAGTTTCACCACTTCTCATCTATAAATATCAATTCTCTTATCATTCTCCACCATATTTTCAAATCTGTAAATTTACTTTATTTTATGTTCTTGCATGAGTTAAAAACAATTGTGTCATGGTGATAGTGAAAGTTTGATTGTAATATTTATTTTTAAAGATTATATGATATGTAGTTTACATTGTATTCAATTTGTATTTCGTTTATTTTATTTTTAGAGATTATATGGTATATATGTAGTTTATATTGTATTCCATTTTATTTTGTTTTCACCGCATTACAAAAATATATTTCTTTCATTTTTAGTTTTCAAAATTCTTGCTATAATATTTATATGTTTCCCGATTTATCTATGGAAGTTCAAAATCTAACTATTCTAATATTCACACAAGTCAATCAAATTGAAATGATATATCTTTGTTTTTTACTATTGATGTATGATTATTCTCTTTATCTATTTATTCAAACAAAAAACATTATTCGTTTGTCCAAAAAAAAAAAAAAAAAAAAATCATTATTCGATGTTTTAGCATTTTGAAATTAAAATTTTTAATGCATTTCTCAAATATATGTTCCAACATGTAGTGATATGAATATCAAAATTATTTTTTTCCAACAAAATTAATTTAATAAAAACAGTTAGATAATCAATAGCAAATGTTTAAATATCATGTTGGTAAAAAGATGTGAGAAAAAGTATCTTTAATGAAAAATATATGTTATTCATGTTAGAAGAAAAACTGTTTTTCCTTTGCATCAAGCACACAAAAATTATGATTGTATATAAATAAGTTGAATTTTTTAAAAATTGAAGATATTAGAACTTAGAATTAATAAAAAATGTAAGTGGGTGTTAGATATATCTAGAAACTACACTATTCTTGATATATGTTTTTTTAATTACAATATACAAATAATTTATAAAATATTTCGAGTCGTACCACTTAATTGATTAATTCTTACAATACTAAAAAATAAGTGGTGTTAAAAAATTATGCATTGTAATCATAGAAGAATATGTGTGATAATATTAAAAGCATAATTTTCTTTTAGTTTTCATTTCAAATTTTAAATTCATGTTTACAATAAAATTGTAACAAGTCACGCGTAGCGTGGCTACATTCATCTAGTAATTATAAATTTAAACAATTATTAGTACTTGTGAATCTTCTATTCGTTGGTTCAAATGACATTTGGAAGGAGACCATATAAAATGCTCTAGTCCAGAAGCTTTTAGTTCTTCAAAAAATAATTGTGCATCTTACATGCGTGATTGTAAAGTGATTCGTATTTAAGACTTAATTCAATAAATGACTAAAAGTTGGACAAATTACGTTTTAACTCCTACCACATGTGTTTGGTACTTAGTTATGGGCATAACATTAATGTATCAATGTACCTATGAAATCAATATAGTATGTCACGGGAACAACACTAAAGTAAGAATGGCATGGCAAGAGCCAACCATTGCATATATCGCAGTATGTCTTCAAGACTCCATTCTCTTCGTTGTGGCTTCATGCGTATGATCCAATGTGGTTGAAGAAAATTTCAAATGAGATCCAAATGGAGTCTTAACCACCTTTTAAATTTGACACTCCAAATGTTCTATGTACCTTCTCAAATTAGTTCTCTTGAGAGAGTGTTAACATTCTTTTAAGACGATCATTTTCGATATCCAAGTATCCTTTTCGTTGGCCCTAGATCTTTCATCTTAAATTCTTGGCTTAACAATTAGCATCTCCTTTAGACACTTGATTTCAGACTTGCTTCTGGCTTTAATGAGTTCATCGACATATAAGAACAAAGAGATGAACTGCCTTATTTCAAACTCTTTCATGTAAAACACATGAGTCATTTTACTTATGCTGAAAAGTGAAACCTTTCTATAAACTCATGGAATCAATTTAGTTGGAAAAAAATTCCATTTAGTTTGAATAAGCCCAAACTAAACCTTGTTCACATTATAATGACCCATTTAATGAAATATTAAATATGGCCCAACACAAAACGTTTAGGGTTTGTTCGGCTAAAAATCATTTTTTGATTTCGTAAGCTGTTTTCTATTCATCAAATATAGTCTCTAATTTTTTTTTTTTTTTGACATCTTTGGATCGACAAGGCCCAATCCATAGCCAATCCCTACTACGCGGGGTAACGCGACTTACTGGAGTCGAACTCCGGTGGGGAAGGCGGGGTCAAATGGACTTAACCATTTGACTAAAGGCACATCCCCATATAGTCTCTAATTTTTTATGTTACAATATTCGAAAATTTTCATATTAGTATCCAAACATTTATCCCATAGAATCTATCTACTAGAAGAATATATAAGATTAAGAAGATGGTATGATTTTCTTCTATTCCCAAAGAAAGTCTAGTATTGATCAAATTTGGCCCAATTTAGATTTGGTCAATTATGCTTAAATGGACCATTGGCCCATAGTTAACAGACCCAATAAATTGGCTTGGAATGAAGCACAGAATTACTGATCTTATATTATATGAACTTTTATCAGATTTTCATTCTTTCAAAGAAACTTGATCTATTCTCCGTAACATATACCCAAAGTAATTAAAGACTTGTTGTGTGTGTTTTTATTAGTTGAGCAAGACAACTTCGAAAAATAACGCATCTGTCCCGCATGATAATCCAATCAACTGCTCTTTCTTACACAAAATTGTGTCGTCTGATTTTATGGACCAAACTAATTAACTCAAATCTTGAATTTTAGAAACACCCTTAAACTAAGGTTTAGGCCTTTAGGGTTTAAAAGATGCACTAACTCAAATCTTGACTATTAGAAAAATCACCATTAGACATATAATTGTATATATATGTTCATATGATTATATATATATAGAAGTGCACATCATTAGACATATAATGGAAACGGATGCGGATGCTGATCCAGATATTGCTTCATTCATTGTTTATTAACAAGAAAAACAACTGAAACCCTACAAGTGAATAGTGATGGAACGTGCAAAAGGTTATGATGGTGAGTTTGTTTAGAAGCTCAAGCACTATTTGGTGGGGAAAACTTGGGAATGGAAAACTCAAAGAGAATTACATAGTCAAAAAGCAGCAAAGATTGGCGTGCTTCTTATTTGTGTTTGTGTCTGAGTTTACTTTTTTTTTTGCCTTTATTCACCCCAACCATGAGTTTGTTGAGTATACCACTTCTCATGCGAGTCATATGAAGCCATTATGTATCCGTATCCATTTTTTATTTTGCTTCACTGGTGCAAAAACTCCACAAAAGGTTTATCTCTCTTTTAAAGAAAACAAAATTATGATATTTCTCCACCAGTAGATGAAGATTCGATATGTCAACAACAGAACATATAATGTTCACACAAAAAAAGTTTATTTTTGGTTGGGTTAAATTTTAAAATCGTGAGAGTAGCCATCCACGTAAGATATCATCCATACTTGAACACGAATAATATTCTTCTTTAATTAATTAATTTATGTGTTTAGTATGGACCGTTCAAGAAGAACCTTGTCGTCGAGACTTGAGAAGGACTCACGTGGACGCCAATGCATGCTGAAACTTATATTTTTTGCATTACGCAATTTTGTTGAATCTAAAATAAAAAGCTACTGGCGTAGAAGAAGAAACTTGTGAAAATAAATTCTAAATATTCAAAAAAAGAAAAGACAAAATAAATTAATTGATAAAATAACAAGAAAAACGAAGAACAAGTGGGTGATGCATAATGATCCATCTTCTAAAGTGTGGTAGAAAGAAAAGCACCCACAACAACACCATTAACCTTTCTTGTCTGCTCCTTGAGATTTCATATTTTTCGAGTTCTATTTTTATCATTTGTATGGATCGGACATCTTTTTTTGCAACTTTTGAAATGTTGATTCGTTGACCTCCACCAGTTAATTTTATTAGTTTGTCTCTATCCATTCTTGAACAAGAATATCTTCTTCTTTAATCAATGAATTTATGTGAGCTAAAAAAAAAAAAAAAAGAAGATAATGTGAGCTTTTTGTTTTGGATGAAATTCTTATGAGGCATTTAAAAAAATTTAAAGATTATTTTTAATAATTTCTTCTAAATTAGGTTTATAAAACATTGTAGCTTTGTTAATTATTCTCTATTTTTATTGATATTTATATTAATCTTTGTCACTTAAAAGACGACCCACTTAGGGCATCATCAATGGGGGATCATATGAGGGTGTTCTTATAGAGAATATAATGTTAAAATAATGTAAGATCATGTGTTTAGATCTTTTGTTTAGAAGTTGATTAGTGGGAGAACATGTGTAAGATCTTAAGACTTAATAATATAATAATCTAAATTAAATTAAGATTTTACAATTATTAAAACATTTAAAAATAACATATAAATTGCAAATGCCAAATTTATGAAAAACTGAAAATAAAAGTGAAAATACAATACTAAATATTTATGAAAAAACATTAAAAATATAAATAACAATAAACAAACAAACATATTACTTAATAAAAGCACAAAAACATTTTATCTAATTAATACATAGTTTATTATCCAAATTTATTCCAAATATGTTGAATATTCCAACCAATGCCCAAATGCTACGTCACCCCGCAACACCCACAAGAACAGATCCAGGTCAAGAGCCCAGTTCCTGATCTTAAGCCCATTAACCCATTTTTTTGGATTTAAATAATGCTTAGATCAGGGGGGTGATCCCCCAATGCAGATGGTCTTAACAATAATCTTACTTTTATTAACAAGATAAAAAATAATTCATCGTTTATTAATAAGAATTGCTTCAGCCAAGCGTTCTTCGAATTGTGTAGCCATAGGTCATCTAGCTTTCAAAAGCCATATATTTGACATCTTATTCCATCATGAGCATGCGGAGGTTGATAAAAATTGCTTCAGCCAAGCGTTCATAGCGACATTGCTTTTTGATCCTTCGATGTCGGCTCTTCCTTTCATTGTGAAGCAGAATTCACCAAGTGTTAGATTGTTCCTATTGAAGTTTATTTTGCTATTATTTCAAAAATTTTGGGTGATGCATAGAAAATAAATTAATTAAAAATGGCATTGATATGACAAAACTTAATTTTGGACGATTTTACATTTCATTTAATTATTATATAACACAAAATTTCATAAGAAATTTTTTTATGTGAATGTCTTCTTTTTTTTCGTCTTGAAAAATTATATCAATGTAGCAGTAATAGTCAGAACATTTTACAAACACAAAGTTCATATGGTATAAAAGAACCATATTTTCAGATCCTACTCAAGTAGCAAAAAAAAAGAAACCAATAATAGATAAAACACCCATACTCAAGCTTGTGGCTGCAATGGGATTTGTAGTTCACCATCTTCTGAAAATGGTCCTACATGTATATAATGAATCATAAACTTTTCAGGATTATCAATATTCATGTAGTAGCGGTGGACTGTTATAATCCCACCAAGATGATGCACAAGATGGGAGTGCCAGTACATCACTTGGTCGTCATTATCACCAATCGCTTCAATCAAGTATTTGTGGCATATCGTATAATTGTGTCCGTCTCGTCGCCTCATGAATCCAATTGGGTAAATGAATATACCATTAATTGGGGTAGGTTCAATTTCTGCACGCATTGGGATTGTGTCGTTATTTAAGAGATACAAAACCTCATGTTGGTATAGCACCAGATGCTCTGAGGCCAGTACAATTTGCTCTGTGAGATATGTCTATACAACCACATTTACATGAGCTTGAGCGTTTACTTCAATGACATGAACATGACCCTGAGCGTTCACGTCATTATTATACACTTGACTACTGAAAAATGAACTGGATTGACAACCATCTGATATCCAACATGTACAGTGATTGTAAATCCATCTTCATGGATATCATTTATGAACCCTGGCGGGTTAACACCACCCCAAAATCCTTCGAAGTGATATCTTACATCCATCAATAAACCAACAAGTCGCAACTAAAGAAAGAAAGGGTGATCGAGGTTCTCCAAATCGATATTTTTGTGACTGTTTTTTTTTTTATGTGAATATCTAATTTATAAAATAAAATATATACTTTCTTTTTACCAAGAAATATAGAAATATATGTACGTGGGCATCAAAGCTTTTATATAGATTGATACCTCTTTCATGTATGTTTTCAAAAATTAAATTGGACTAGATCAGGACTCGTACTACAGCACTTGCTAAATTTTCTTACAAAATTTTATATATTATATATTTTAAAATCAAGTTTTGATATATTATAGAGTAAGTGAAAAATATTATTTTTTCTGTCAGTCCCTATATATAATATTAGAATAAATATATTTTATTTTTATATAATACTAAATTATGGATATTGTTTTTTAAGATATGAAAACAGAAAGTAATAATATTTTAAAAATTAATATTGTTTGAACAATGAGTGAATTTATGTTAACAACCATAAAATAAGATTGCATATAATTCTGTTAGATCAAAAATCAAAAATCAAAATATCATAAATGAGTAGCATCTAAAACGTAGATTATTTTGAGTTAATTAAGAAAGTTAGCTATAATTTTGAATTAATTTAGGAAGTTCATTTTTCAATTTGTAATTATTTGTTTATTGAAATAGAGATTTGTTTGAGCTAATTACGGAATTTAACAATTATTCGTATAATCGAATATGTTATGAAAATATTTTTGGTATATAATAATACCAAATTCAACCCGTTTAAGTAATTCAATCACCGTCGAAAATAATAATTATATCCTAATAATAATTAATCTCTCCATTCCTAATAAAATATGTTTTGAAATAAAAAGTTGTTTCAGAATTGATGTTTTGTAGTATTTTTTTATGAAAAAATTATACTTATTAACATTTCATCTTTATTATTAGTTAAAGTTAAAATAAATGAAACAAAAACTGATTTTTTTTTCTTGTGCACCCCGAAACAACGTCCCCACGAGAACTATCGCATCACGATAGATAAAGCCCAAAGTATGACCCCGATCTATATATCTCCGAAACAAAGTTATATATCTATTTCTCCCCGAAACAAAAGTTCTGTATCTAAATCTCTCTGAATTAATAGTTTTAGATCTATTAATCCACATTCCTGGGTTTCACCGGTTTACTATTTACTTAACCGATTATTAAAAAACAAAACCAATTAAACCAGAAAAAACCAGATTTCTCTAATACATTATCTCTTTCATCTCTCTCAGACTCTCACGCCTTTTTTTTTCTCTCTCTCTCTCTCTCTCTCTTTTGCTTCATCTTTCATCTAAAATGGTGAAAATCATAAAATCCATTACGTATTCTCTCAGATTTCTCAAGGATTTTTGTTGAATTCTTAATTCTAATGCTTCTTCTTCTCAAAATTTCTTCCTTACTTTTTCAGAAAATTATGATCTCCATGCCTTACGTGATTTATAGCCAATCACGAACAAAAACCCGACAGTTGAATCAATTTTTCTTCTACTAATTGCTGCAATTTGACCGGAATCACCTGCAATTTAACCTCTATCAATCCTGACGACACCGGAAGAATTACTAAATTGGAGCTCGTGAACAAAAAGTTGCCTTAAGCTCTCAAGAAGCTAAGATTAGGGTTCTTAATCGGTCTCGGAACTTCATCAAAGACTCTATCTCTGTTTCGATTTTCAACTTGGTGAAACTACAAACTCTTGATTTAAGTTCTAATGATATCTCCGGCAAAATCCCAAGAAGTATATCTCTACTAGCTTTGCAAAGTCTTGATCTTTCCTCCAATGGCTTCTAATTTCCTCCAATAAAACCAGAGTTCTCAACTTTTTTTTGGTTTCTCTAACATAAAGAATCATGAGAACTTGCCCAGAAAATTAATCAATGTGAATGCATATAATTTTCGAATTTATGTTAAAATTGATGTCTTTGTGTGTTTACCGGTAATTGAAATCGGAGAATCATCGATTCCGAGTTTATCGAGTTTCACAGAGGAGAAGCTATACCATAAACCTTCGTAGACGAACTGTTCAATGGAGCAAATTGAAGTGCGATTGGTGGGGTTTCCTTCTCAGCCATGCCCGATCTTAATCACGGCGTCACACCGTCGGTGTGCAATTCTTTGGAGAAGAGAGAGATATTAAGAAAATCTGGTTTTCTCTGGTTTAATTGGGTTTTGTTTTTTAATAATCGGTTAAATAAATAATAAACCGGCGAAACCCAAAAATGTGGATTAATAGATCTAAAACTATTAATTCGGAGAGATTTAGTTACAGAACTTTTGTTTCAGAGAGAAATAGATATATAACTTTTATTTCGGAGATATATAGATCGAGGTCATACTTTGGGCTCTATCTATCGTGATGCGATAGTTCTCGTGGGGAAATAGACCTTTTTTCCCGAAACAACTACTGATTGTTTTTAATATAAGGGACTGTTGGATATTATAATCCATTGTTGACAGGAAAAAAGAAAAATAAACTGTAGGATACTAGGATTTTACACTAATAATTAAACGTTTCATTCTATGACCATGAGACCACAATCACAAGATTCACAACTACTCTCTTCCGTTTCTAAAATTTGTTATCTATTAAAATTTAAAAATAAGAAAAAAACCTACTACAGTATTTGTTTTTAGAAACGGTGGGAGTAATTAAGAACAAATAAATCGAGATAGAAGACAATAAATGATCACAGAGCAAGCACGTTCACGTATAATAATAATAGAATCATAAAGAACAAATTTAAAGTCACCACTAAAATTTTAACGATTTATGGTAAATTAAATGCCTGGTCAAAATTTTAATACCATAACTATTAAAGTCTAATGGCATGTTTATCCATAAAAACAGAGGTGTGCATTTGTAATAATACTTTTTCCTTAATTTCTTTCTTGTATTCTGGCAATATGGTTAGCCATGATTAGATTTAGTATTTTTTTTTAGTCAAAGTAATAAATAGTACATTCTTTTAAAATTATATATTACTTTGTTTGATATATTATCAAATATTTTGTGGTTTATAAAACATTGATTTCAGATTTTTATTTTTCTTATTAAAGAATAATACGAGAGGATGTAGCGGAAATAGGAAGCTAACAGCGGGAGAAAAAAAAACACAAATTACAAATAAAAAAAGATATTTACAAAAAACTAAGCTTTTTATGTTATCTATAGATTTTGTATATAAGTATAACAACTGTTTTCTAAAAGCAAAAGCTCTGATCATAAAACCTGAAACCAATTCTTTTTTCGTTTTCACATTTCTGATCAGATTTTTTGTTGTCCTTCTTATCTTCTTCTTCTTTGGTTTCACATTTTGAAGAAGCTTGTGGAGGTAACAACTAACAACACACAACATTATTTACATCTCCAGATCCAATC
The DNA here is from genome assembly GCA_019202795.1 of Arabidopsis thaliana x Arabidopsis arenosa. Classification (NCBI taxonomy): domain Eukaryota; kingdom Viridiplantae; phylum Streptophyta; class Magnoliopsida; order Brassicales; family Brassicaceae; genus Arabidopsis; species Arabidopsis thaliana x Arabidopsis arenosa. The sequence goes on along the minus strand of CM032920.1, from coordinate 10,785,152 downwards.
TCACTTCATAGATTCAAGACACGAAAATTCACAGGTTCTTTCTCTTTCTTTTCTATTCTCTTTTCTTGTCTTTTTTTTTAGAATCTCTGAGATTTATGAATGTATGTGTGTGTGTGTGTGCTTGTTATGAATTATGAATGTATAAAGGGAAAAGAAACTTAGCTCCGGGTGTAAAATTAGTGATGTAATATTTTTGCTTGTTCTTCCGGTCGCCGGAAAAGCCACCGGAAAATTGGTCGGAGCCACTTGTCAAAATTGTAGTTGAAACAGTTCCAAAGTTGTGGAACATCGAGGGACCACTCGACCTCACTTTTTCTTTTTTCAGCCTCTTTGCTTTCTGCTAATTATCTCACTTTGCCAACAAGATTAGCCGAAAAAAATCAACAGAATTATGAATTTCATAATTAAGTTTAATTTTAATGTTTATGCCCAAAAAACACATGAGGACGAGCTATTGACATATTTTGACATCTTTTGTCAAAGTTTAATGAGTCGTTAGGAAATTATCGTTTTGAGTTAAGTCAAAATTTAGTATTGTTTCTTTTTAGAACATATACAATTTAGTATTGTTTTACGTTTTGTTTTTGAACTTTTTTTGTCAAAATTAAGTTGTCAAGAATTTAAGGTTTTGCGTTAGTCATTTAGTATTGTTTATTTTAAAACATATGTAATTTAGACTGGGGATAGACTATTTAGTATTGCTTTACGTTTGTTTTTCCTTCTTTTGCAATCTAACTCAATTTCTGCGGCTAAAATAAACTATTTTTCTCTTCGTTGAGTCAAAAGAGAACACACACAAAATTAAGATTCAACTTCTATTGGCTGTCCATTTTATTGTGTAGAGTCAATGAAAACACAATCAACGCAAATGTTGATTTAGAAAACAATTAAAAAACAACAACAACCAATGTATGCTTGACTATTTGGTATTATGGTTTACTAGTCCATCTAATTGTGCAAGTTTGGTTTAGGTGTCGCCGTGTCGGTTATTTTCGGGTTTGTAGATGAAAACGATTTTAATCCTCAAAGTAAGTTTTTGGTTTTAAGAGTTTTATTTTGGGGACGAAAGATTTGATGAGGTCCATAAGATGGCCTATCTATAGTGTTAAAGAATATAATCATTACTTTGGTTTAGAACGTTACGAGATATGATACGTCAGACCAATTCTTATTTCTGAGAATCTAAACATTCTGATCTACTACCTAGACTACAAGTACCAATACCTCGCATCTTCACATGTTACCTCTATCTTAGGATCTAATTCACCATTATTTATTCTCTCTATATTTCATATTTATATATTATGTATTTCATAATGGCAAGGCCATGATCTCATTACTCCTAACTCCTAAGTCTATTATGAACGTGAGAATGATCACTAGATCTACTCAGTTATATACTTATATATACTGCCTATATCCCTAAATTTTATGCAAAAGTTTTTTAAAGAGCTATTGATTTTCTCTTGGGAATTTAATTTTTTGATAAACAAAACAATATTTTGAACTTTGTTTCATACCTATTAAAATATAAATATGATGGATTATATTTCATTTTAAAATATTTTAATATTATTTACTAACTAAATGTTAAAAATCATAAAAATCGATATTTCAAACTAAAAAAACTCATATATATATATATATATATATATATATATATATATATATTATATACATATATAAATATATATTTAAATATTATGAATGCGGTTTTGATCCATTTAAATCGCTGTTTGTGATGGTTGTAACCGACGAAAACCATAATTTTCTAATATCTAAAACTTATGGTCAACTTTTTTAATATGACAATTATCATATAAGGCAATAAATGGTCTCAGAGCAAGCACGTTCACGTTTAATAATAGAATCACTTAGTTGCCATATGTTCTAGCCTACGGGTTAATGGTCAAGTTTTTTTTTTCTGTTCTTGGGCCTTAGAAGTTCAAGATTAGATCATTATAGAAGTATAAAACTCAATAAAAGAAAATTTTGAAGATTCTTTAGCGATAAAGGAAATTTAAAGATTTGATAATAATGTGTATATGTTAATGTCAATATTGTAGATGACGTTTTTCTTTCTTAGATTTTTTGCAAAGATAGTCTATCAATTATCCCACTTTTTTCTTCAACTCGTCTAAGTGGAGGTATGTGTCTCCACTCTATTTAGTGGACCAATGAATCCCTAGAAAAAGGGCATTTGATATTGCTGCTTAACATTACCCATTCATATTCGTAAGATTCGTCTGCCCAATTGTATCCGTAAGAACACGTTTCTTTTTTCAAGTTCAAATTTGTGACAAATTGCATAAATCTTTTTGAGAACTAATTATTTTTTCGTTTTTTTCTTTTGATCTCTTAACCTTTTGTTTCCTAGTCAAATAAAGTTTTTTTTGGGTGCTTCTTTGTTTATTCACGCCTCTCCATTATCATTAGGGTAATTATAGTTACAACACAAAAAGGTTCTTGCTTTTTTGGATTAGTATTTATCAGTTCCTGCCAAATCTTGACTTTGGGAGTTTTAAGTCTTAAGAATCTTGACTGTCTTGGTTTTTAAGTTTGGTATGTTTTTGTCTTTTAGTCTTTATCATTCACATGGTTAAGGTTTAAAGTTGCAAATCTTGGATTAAAAAGAGCCATCTATTGTGGATTCTCGTTGACGCGGATAAAGATTGCTTTTCTTAGTTTAGGTTAAAAAGAAGATAAAAGGTTACTTGCACTATACGTATTCTCTGTTTATGTTCGGCTGAAACAGAAGAGAAATGAGATGCTTTCTGTTGAGAAACGGATTCTGTGTGATTTTTTGAGAATAGACTAAAGATGTTTCTCATGTAAAACATGAATTTTGTTCACTTCAAATCTACAAATTGCAATCTCTCTACCGTTTCTGAATAGATTTGTATGTGTTCTTCTCATTGTTTTGATAACGGAATCGGATTCTTCTCCTTTGCTTCATTCTTTTGTCTTCTTGTTCTGTTCTTGCCGCTCTGTTTTTGCAAATGCTTGAATTCTCTTTGTTTCTTTTCACAGGTTTTGATCTGAAGGAGGAGAACTTTCGGACAAGGACAGCGCGAATTCATCGCTCTTGTTTTGCCTTTTTTTCGGTCTTGACGATTTCTTCCATTTAAGAAACTGATTTCTGATGCAAAATTCTCCCATGGAATGAGTGATCTGTTTCTTGAATTTCTTGATCTTCTAATGACATGAAGAGGAGAGAGTCTGGTAAGTTTTAAAGACTAATGGAGACCGGTACAAGTGTTAGTAACAACAGCGGAAGCATCAGAAACGATAGCTATGAAGCAATCAAAAATGGATCATGGTTTAATCAGTTCCGCAATGGCTGCAATCCATGGATGGCTAGATATGTATACGGTCTGATATTTCTCATCGCAAATCTACTAGCTTGGGCTGCTCGTGATTATGGTCGGGGGGCCTTAAGAAAAGTAACAAGTATGTGTCACTTGGATCATGTTTCAATTATAACTAATTCATTCATTGTCTTATAAGTTTGATCATATTGCAGAATTCAAGAACTGTAAAGGCGGAGAAAACTGTTTGGGGACCGACGGTGTCTTAAGAGTTAGCTTGGGATGTTTTGTATCCTTTCTTGTATCAATTCTTACTTCAACATCATATGATTTTTCAAGTCACTAAATCAGAACATGTTTTGAGCTTAACCGTTAAATTCTCAGTTGTTCTACTTCGTTATGTTTCTTTCAACACTTGGCACATCGAAAACACATTCATCAAGAGATAGATGGCATTCTGGATGGTGGTTTGCTAAGCTCATCATGTGGCCTGCCTTAACCATTATCCCCTTCTTGCTTCCTTCCTCCATTATTCACCTCTACGGTTAGTCTTCGGTGAAAGTAACCTTCCTCTAATAGTCTTTGAAAGTCAATTGGCACAACGAGTAACCTCTCTTTTCTTTGGTCTGATTTTGCAGGAGAGATTGCCCATTTTGGTGCAGGGTAAGACTTTGATTGATCAGTCCAACTTCACAATGTATAATATATTAAAAATGCCAAATCTTATGACTTATATTGTTTCTCTATAGGGTATTTCTTCTAATACAGCTAATTAGTGTGATCAGTTTCATTCAATGGCTTAACGAATGCTATCAGTCCCAAAAAGATGCAGAAAGATGGTTAGTTAGATTATTTCAAATTCGATTCACCTGATAGTTTTAGTTTTTATTTCAATTTATACTTAAGTAAGCAACACATCTTTCTATTTTGTAGCCGTGTCTATGTGATGTTACTAGCAACTACTTCATACACAGTTTGCATAGTAGGAGTGATATTGATGTACATTTGGTACGCGCCTGATTCTTCATGCCTTCTCAATATATTCTTCATAACATGGACTTTGTTCCTTATCCAACTCATGACAAGCATCGCTCTCCATCCGAAAGTAAGTCTTTGGATGTTTTCAAGTCATGTGTGTTTTGGATGTTTGAAGTTATTAAGGTTTGTTTGTGCTTTTGCCAATATTATCAGGTGAATGCCGGATACTTGACTCCAGCTCTTATGGGACTCTATGTTGTGTTTATATGCTGGTGTGCCATTCGAAGGTATGTTTATGTTTCCTTCAATCTTGATCTCTGTTTTTCCAATGTCTTTGACCGATAATCCGGTCCTGTTAGATCTTAAAAATCCAAATCATTTGACCCGGTTAAATCAGATAAACCCCGAATTAACCCACAAACCGATAGTTTGGTTGACCAGGCCGGTTAGTTGTTCATTTGGTTTAAAAGTTTGAAAATCAAACAAAACTAAATCATTGTTTCATCTATTTCTCTGTTTTTCCTAAGTTCGACTTGGGGATTTGATTTTTTTCTATATTTTTTAATTTATCCTATATATATATATATTTTAAAAATAATCTCAAATCTATTGTTATCTCTATTTTTATTTATCTTGTGGGTTAGGTAACTTCTCTAAAAAGTTAGTATGGTTTAGGAATTAGGAGTTAGTACTAGTCGAGTAGGATTAGGAAATTTAGTTGGTCTTGGGAGTCCTTAGCTACTATATATATGGTGGAGAAGATAAGCCAAGAACCATTCATCATCTTCCTTCGAAGCTTCTGTCGTCAGAGCTCTCTCAATCCCTGGAGATATGTCAGAGGACAACACTAATGCAGATATTGTTAGCAATACCTTTGTGAAGCAATACTTTCACATTCTAAACGAAGAACCTCACTATCTTCATATCTTCTACAATGAACCCTGTCTGTTTAACCGGCGTGATCCTGCAACCCATGTCAAGAAAACTTTTTGGACGAAGAAAGAAGTGAAAGATGAGTTTCTGGCTATGAGATACGAAGATTACACGGCGGAAATTGAGACTTCACTTGGTATACCATATCCTATGGAGAATGGTCGTGTTATTGTGTTCGTCAATGGTTACTTGACTAGGAAGAAAGATAGCGTGAGGAACAAGTTTACTCAAACGTTTCTTCTGGCTCAACAAGATAACGGCTTCTGTGTCGTTAACGATATTTTCAGGTTCAAGGAAATGCAGACACAGCTACCAACCTTAAACCCAATTGCTCCTCCTCAAAAACCAGTAGCAATGGAGAGTTAAGCTTCTGTTAGCAAGAAAGCTCCAAAGGGGAAGATGATGATGAGTGGTCTAAGGGTTTCTGTTTCAGGGTTCTAGACGTATGTGTTCCAAGGGTCGGGTTTCTTGGTTTAAGGATACTAGGAAATTAGGAATCGAATCGAAAGATGCAGGTTCCTATTAACAAAATATAGTTATTTTTCTAGTGTTTTTGTAGAGATTTATCTTTGGGTTATAGTAAATCTCAATGTTTCAACTGTTACAAAAGTATAAAAAAATTCACAAAAAATTATGATATAATTTCTAAAGAAATTCCAACCATCTAATTACATTTGTGAACGTCCTAAATGTAACTGACCTACTTCTATTCAAGTTTTGCATCCCAACCTAAAACATATATAAGTTTATAAGAAGCTTGAGCTAATAATATTTCTCTTATGCTGAAGTCTTCTAATTGTAAATTGATTCATCTCCAAAATATGATGTGCAGTGAACCAGTGGGAGAAAGTTGCAATAGAAAAGCAGCAGCTTCGAACAGAACGGACTGGCTTACCATCATTGTAAACTCTTTTAACCTCTCAACACTCCTTTGCTTCTGTTTTCTGCAAAAGTAAAATGCTGATTTTGAATAACTTTGTGCAGAGCTTTGTGGTTGCGCTACTTGCAATGGTTATTGCCACATTTTCTACAGGAATAGACTCCCAATGTTTCCAATTCAAGAAAGATGAGAACGATCAAGAAGAAGAAGAGGAAGATGGTGTTCCATATGGATATGGATTCTTTCATTTTGTATTTGCAACAGGAGCAATGTACTTCGCTATGCTACTCATCGGTTGGAACACTCATCACCCAATGAAAAAGTAAAAGCTTTTCTCAACAATCTTATTCATATAAACATAATAAACTAAAAAGCTTTTGTGAGACTTTGTAGTCTCATTTTGAAGCCTTGAGACTTCAACTCATACTTTTTTTCTTTCTTATTTTGCGTTCAGGTGGACGATTGACGTGGGATGGACGAGTACTTGGGTAAGGGTTGTGAACGAGTGGCTTGCGGTTTGCGTATACAGTAAGTCATGACAACATTTTGAATGCTTCATCCTTAAAATTTTGATATTGTGAGACAGTTTTGTAATGTTTTGTTATAATGAAATGTTTTGATAGTTTGGATGTTGGTGGCTCCTCTCATACTAAAGAGCAGAAGACAAACAACAAGTGGGACATGAGAGGTAAGGAGATTTTGGGAAACGACAAAGAACTTTGTCGTTTTGGATCTCTTTTCTCCATGGGATAGAACTAAACCACCTTTTTCACCTACGACCAAGATGGAAGTTGCGGTGGCAAAGCAAACATGCTCTCATGGGTTTGGTGGGAAAATAGTATTAGACGATTAGATTGGGGAATTGTTGGAGTTTGGAAATCAAATCTTTGTAAGTAGATTGTTCTAGGAAGGTGGATATAGATTATTATTTCATCATCTCATTTGTGACCGTCAAGGGTTTTGATTATCAAAAATATGTCCATATGATGGTTCTACATAAAATTACACATGCATATGTCAAAATGTAAATCAAAAATAGAAAGCCTACACCATTTATATTATAAAAAAAAGTCCAAAGACTCTTTCGTCATCATCGAACAAAGATTCTTAAAAAAGGTATACAGACAAAAAGGGATAACGTGGAACGATGTCTCAACTCAATCTTCCAAAACACATTTAAGAAGAAACCAATTTTTCACTCTTAACAAGAATTATGATGGTCCCTATGTAAATACTTTTACAAAAAAATATCAACCTTAAGATTATATATCTCAAGAAAATATAAAAAACTAAGAATAAAACAAAGGCACGGATAGATAAGAATAACCACCGATAAGTTAATATTACAACAACACAACAAAGATAAAATGGCACCTAGTTAACAGCTTTCTGGTGAATAAAAGTACAGCCATAGAAGAGTAAGACATTTAAAACCCTAAATTGTTAAGTTTTCCAAAAGAAAAAGTCAAACTTGATGAGAAGAAGAGAACAAAGAAAGCTCTTGAGTCTTGACCGTAGTTGTATAGACTAACGAGGCCAAAGAAATATTGTCGAAAAAGAGAAGAATTGTGGATGAAAAGAAGTTTACAAAAAGAAAATCAAAGAAGGGCGTTTGGGCCATTAAGTAAAATTAAGCCCAAATGTAGGTGTGAGTTTTGTTAATGAAGACAAAATGTAGTAGAAATACTGTATGACTATGTATGTATTAGTACGAAAGGTAGAAAATGACATTATAACTAGAGAGAAATTGTCTTACCATATATATGTACTCTTTTAATGAATTAAAGAGGAAAAAAAACTTTTTAAAAATCTAATATTTCTATCTTCTTTCTTTCTCTGTAGAATGGTCAATCTCAACTTTAAAAAGCTGCAAAATAACCTTCCACCATGTTAAAACTATTTTAGAGAAAAAGTTGCAACGATAAGGGGTGAGCACAAGACAAGTATCCATTATTTTAGAGATACTTATTATCTCTAAACTCGACTTGTACTTGTATTTGCTTTGTTGAAAACGAATACTCATAATTTTAAGTATTTACTAAAAATGATTGACTTACGAGTTACTTATTACTTACGAGTTGCTTGCAAGTAACACTTTCAAATTACTTGCAATTTCTTGTTGATTATTTGTTATGTTTTTATCTGTTTAAAATTAACATTATTTTTAACATAACTTTTAAATATGTTTTTAAACTAATAACAAGTCAAACAAGTCGAGTATTAGTTTTCTTTGATTAAAATTATTTATTACTTAGCTTGTATTTGTAAATATCTAAATTTTATAACTTTTTATTTGCCTTAATAACAACATGTACTTTTTTTTTTAAAGCAGGTATGAAACAAGTAAGGGATACGGGACGAATAATGAGTAATCATGCTCAATCCTAAAAAATGAAGGAAACCATAGGAAATGTCTTGCTTCATTTTTTCTTTATTTTGAAGAAACTTTAATTTTGAAAAAATGCCAACAATTGGAGATGCTCTTAATTGTTACTAGTTACATATCTTTTGTGTTTTCTAGTTATTCCACTATTGTTTACTGTATTTTTCTTATGCTTTTCCGTTTTGTGTTGTCAATAAAAAAATAAAACTAAAAAATGTTAGTTACTTGTGAATCGTTTAAACTGACGTGAATTATTTGTAATTGTAAATTGAATCAAGCAATCTAGCATAGTAAAACATATGTTGGAAATGTACATTCGATCTCTATATAATTGGTTCATCTACTTGTATCTTTAGTGGACCTACCTTTAAGTGTGGTAAATCCTTAGTCCTACGTAGTCAAGTCTTATACCTTAGATTTTTCTGCTAGAGCAGTAAACTAAAAGCAAGTGAAGAGACATAACACAAGCAAGAAACATTAGATGGCCGTAAAGACGAAAGTGAGTGTAGTTACTCAGCTATAGTGTTCGATATGGTCCATATGCAGTGATTATTATACATAAGTATTGACATTTCAATTCGACAATTTAATGTATTTTCAGAATATCTACACTGCGACCCCACGTAGTATAATTCATTTTAATTTCGATCCAACATATAATAATCAGACAGTAATTTTGTTTTCAAACCATACATACACACTTATGTATGTAGTCTTTGGTCCCTGGATTTGGACATCCGACATTATATAGGCGTCTTGTGTTTCAGATATGCTTTACAAAAATAATCGGATATAATTAACTATGACATCTATTATTGATCCAGATTTGTTTTTTCTCATTAGTATTTTGTGTTTATTGGATGAGCTTTTTATATAAACGAGACTTCTTCATCAACCATGTTTAAATGCTTAGGCATAGGAATATGAGATCAGTCATCACCTTGTAAAAAAGAAACTATTAGAATGTCCCACATTGCTTGGGATTAAGATCTTTGGGTAGTATATAAAGGATGTGGCAATCCTTAACTCTTGAGCTAGCTTTTGGGTTAAGTTAGGCCACATTCCTAATAGAAACGAATTATAAACAAATGGGTTTCTGCTTAACTTTTTTTTTTTGATGTCACATTCAAATGGGGTTCATGCCATGCAAGTATGCAACTAAAAAGTGTTAAAGAAATATAATGAAATGAAAGATTGAACTATAAAAAGAGTGAGTTGAACCAATGAGGCCATGCTCACTCTAGTGTTTCTTGCTCTCTCTGATTTGCTGGTGAGGTGTGTTGGTGGTTGTATTTGTGTCTCTGGTCGCGTTAGATTCTTGCTTTCCTCCCTGCTGGTTTGCTTCTGGTTTGTCTTCGGTGTGAGGTCTATCCGGTCTTATTGGTGCTTCTGGCGTTTACAGGTTCTATAGGGAAGCTTTGTGAGTGTCTATCGTGCCTTTGTTCAATTATAGTGTTTAGATTGCTGTTTCTCCATGATGTTGGGTTCCTCTTTAGATTTTGGTTTTATGTTTGGTTTTAATCAGTTTCCCTGTACTTTAGGGCTTTGTTTCCCTCTTTTGGGCAAATGTTTCTGGGGACATTCATGTCGTCCGCCGGCATATGTATTTCATCTTGTAATTCTCCTTGGTTTATTAATAAAACTTCAGATGACAAAAAAAAAAAAAAAAAAAAAAAAAAAAGAACCAATGAGGCCATGCCTCTCCAATAATAGAGGGGCGGTGCTGATGCCAACTTCTTACATCAGAATTAGTATTTTGAATACTAAATTATATATAACGTTAACTAAGAAGTTCGGAAATTTTTGCGAATAAATTTTTATAACTCTATGACCAACATTTACTAATAGAAATGTCCATCATTTATTTTTTAATTTAACATTAATTATATCAGTTTTTTCATAGTTAATTTTTTTTTATGCTCAGAAAACTAATTATAGCAGGGTCTAGTAGTATGATTTTATGATTCTAGATTTCTGGATTTATCTAAAAAAAAAAAATTGGGTTAGCAAGTTTTTTTTTTTTAAAAAACATGAAGACCAATTGTGAGGTTGATAACAAGTTTGATTAAACTAGTTCCAGCCTTTTCTTGTCAGTTGTATTTTCAATCTTTTTTTTTTTCTTTTTGGTGTTTCTCTGTTCATTATTTCTAGCTTAGTACATATAATACTATAAAATGTATTTAAGCATTTTCCTAAATTAAATATAAGTAACCAGCGAATGAGGATTCAGAATTATAGCAGGGAAAAAAAAAGTGGAGATAAATAGCACATGAAGTAGGAACATAATTAATGTTAGCTTAGATAATTAAGCATGAAAATAAAAGAGCATGTTTTGGCATGCAGAAGAAGAATTATGCATTTGTCTTTTCACGTGATTAACCTAAAGCACTTAGCATATAATACCTTCTTATGGGTTTTCCACATGTTCTTCATAGGCTTACTCTTGTTTTTTTGGTTTCATAATTATTCCCCTCTATATTTCTGGTCGAAAGTTCATGTTCTCAGGTTCATCTTATCCATGATATATGAGATATTTAAAGTAGAGAAATTAGATTTAACAAGACTAATTTTGAATCATATATAAAGAGACAAAGAGATGGGATAATCAAAAATTAAAAACTAAAAGAAAATGTAGAGAAGTGGAGCGGCGAGAGTGAAGCCAAAAAAGAAGATGCTTATCTACAAGTCACACTAACTTAGCTTGCATCACATGCCTCTCTCACTAATTCACTCTTATAATTATATGAATATTCAATTTTATTTTATTTCCAATGACATAAGAAAATTGGTGTCAATGTTGGAGAGTTGTTGAACGTGAGATGTGACCTATGTCTTCTTCTTTCTTTCTTTTATCACTTGTCATATCATACTATATAACATATAATTGTATGCTTGTAAACTGTTATTTCACATACTTCTCCATTGGATGACAATGACATTTTGTGTAATTTAAAACTAACACAAAAGATAAGCTAACTTAGTGGTTACACTCGCCATACTAATCAAGAGTTATAATAATATTGGCTCACCAGAATGGTCTAAACTAAATTAAAGAGGAAGAAAAATGACAAAAGTAAGATAGATCTAATGATAGATTTAACATTTAAGTTTATGAATTGAAGTTAATAAAGAAAGTATTGTAAATTCATCGGTCTCTACAATATCATTTCAATGTTTGACTTATTCACACACCTTACTTCTCTCTCTCTCCATCTCTTTAAGACAGTGTAAGTGTGTAATACAAGCAAGTATTTCTCTCACATATTCTCTCCTTTCTCACCCAACTTCTCCTTTTTATTAGTCTTCCCAAGATCACACTCTCTAGAAACCCTTAATTACTTTTCAAGTTAATGGGGAAGCTCCAGAAAATTGGGAGAGTATGGGATTGTTTTTTTCTTCCGACAAATCAGTGTTCATGTTTTTGTCTAAACACTCTAGGAGATGATGAAGAAGAAGTGTTTGAGAAGAAGCCATTGATAGATTCTTCAACAGAGAAATCTGGGAAGGTTATGAGATTAAAAGATGTTGTAGCTGCTGATCATCGTCAGACTCTTGCCTTTCATCTTAAGCCTAAGGTAACCACAAATCATCTCCAACATTATATCTTTTAATATAATATGTATGTTCATTTCTTGAGCTTTGAAAAATGCTTATCACAAGGAAAATGTTTTGGAAGCAGTGAAATATATGTTTTATTAGCTCTTCAAAAGTTGTGTGGGGGCTTTTTTTCTTCTATGGTGGTGTGCGTTTTTCTAGTTATTCTAGTTTTTTTTTTTTTTTTCCTTGGTCTCCCAAAATCGAATAGAATAATACATTTGATGGCTATATAAACATTTAGTTTCATCTAAGATTTTAAATGAATTATTTCAAGAGTTTAAAGTTCGAAATTTTATTGAAAATAGTTGTACTATAAAATAGTTTGGAATGGTGATGGTGATGTATGCAGATAGTGGAGCTAAAGGTGTCAATGCATTGCTACGGATGTGCGAAGAAAGTCGAGAAGCATATTTCTAAATTAGACGGTAACGCCAAATCTTCTTTAATTCTTTAGGCTTTTCTTTTAGGGAAATACAATTACAAGTCATGAATTCTCCTTCAATAATTGTGTACAGTTTCATTTTTTCTTTGTGGCCAACATCATTGTTAAACCAAAATGGTTCCGTATTTTCTGTGTAGAGAATTCCAAAAGGTAAAGCTGAATTGTTGAAACCATACACATAAAAGATGAACCAAAACCAAGAAAAAATCAAATTAAAACTCAGTAAAAAATTATAATGTTGCATATTTACTGAATATTTCATATGGTTAACATTAGAGAAAGAAAAAAATAAATCTAGATAACTTTTTTAATTATCAAAAAAAAATCCAGCTAACTCTTAATTTTAATCATTTGTTAAAAATAAATTAAGAAATACTTTTGTAAGAAATCATTGCAAACTACAGTAGAACAAAAATTCAAAGATAGCAGAGTTCTGACATTATGATTTATTTATTATATTTTCTAAACAGGAAATGTTTATGAAACTATTCAAAGACTAAATATGGATTTCTTTTTTTAATAATAAACAGGAGTGACATGGTACAAAGTGGAGCTAGAGAGCAAGAAAGTGGTGGTGAAGGGGAACATAATGCCAGTAGATGTGTTAGAGAGTATTTGTAAAGTCAAGAATGCTCAACTTTGGTCTTCTTCTCCTTGAATCACTATTTCTTTCCACATGGGCCTTTCATGTCAATCTACATCTTCATGTCATACAATATTATTATCATTATCTAATTATGCGTACATACACATGCATGCATCTATCTCCTCTCTAATATCTATCCCTCTCCTTTTTTTGTTCCATTATATTTTGTAACATCTTGCATCTTTCTCATTAATCATATATACAAATTAGTGGGGATGCTTTTCTTTTTTCCATACAAATCAAAACAATAATAATCATATTCCAAACACTTCACTGAAATGATGACTGTTGTTAGCTAATTCATTTAGACCAAATTCTAATTTAGATTATTAGGTATATTCATATTCATTTTAGATCACTTTGATTAATCCATATCAAGGCTTATGATGAGTTTTCAACTTAAACCCAATTAATGATGAATAGATAAATCATTTTTATATGTTTTAAATTCATATTTTATTTTGATGTAAGAATTCTTAACAAATTTTATGTGTTTTTTATTCCACATATATTTTTCTATCCCTATATTTCATTAAATACTACGTTTATACTAACACCAAGTGGTTGTCATTACCCAGTTTAATATGAAAATTTATAATCAGTCCTCACTAAATAGTAAATACATGCACATGCTTAAGTTTTATAATTAGCTCTGAGAGTCCTCAAAGTCTAATAAGAGCATGTATTTACTATTTAGTGAGGACTGATTATAAATTTAATATGAGATTTATAATCGGGAGGTCCAAGTATGAGATCTAAAGCAAAAATGTCTAAAATTTAAATCAAAAACAAAAGAAAACATTGGACTCATGTCTAAAGTTAGACTTTTAGAAGTCATTTAGACACCTATACATGTCTTCAATTAGTTGATTTGGACTTAAAGTGTCTAAATTTCAAATTTTGTATTATTTACAATTATATATATGATTTGGACTCCTCCTAACGTGAGTCCAACCAATAATCATGCTCTAACAAGTTTATAAGTTGGACCACGAATCTGAATTTTAAAATTATCTAGTAATACATCCTATCTTAGAATATTGATTTGGTTAAATACATGTTTAGAATATTGGACACGGAAGTAATTTACAAAATCAGTACATAGTTACTTGGTCGTGCAGGGTGTGGACCATAGGAGCCCCCTCTTATGTCATAGCCTGATACGTTGGTGCCTAGTTTACCGAATCTAGCTTTGAAATGGATCAGCTCATTTTATGGATTCTATATTATTACATGTATTATTGACTCTTTTTTATCAAGAATAGATATCTTGTAGTACAACTTTGTTAATTCACTTATTTGCATCTTCTAAATCCTTGTCTCACATACATCATAAACCATAAAATAATATCAATTCCATTAAGTTTATGTGTTAGTGTCCATATTTATAATCAATACAACTAACATAATCAAACTATTTTTTCTTGTATTGCGAAATTTCGAATCGGATCTCGAATTGCATCTGCGTTCTCCGATATTCGTAGACTACGAAAATAGTGAGTAAATATTTTTCTTCAGAGAACATTTGCTCAAAGATGGTTTTCAAACTCGGATCAAATATGAGATTTGCCTTCCTATGGTTACACTATCCGACCTTAGTTAACAAAATCAATACTAGTTATGTTGGGTAGTTAATTGTTGCTATCTAAGATGATAAACGACATAAAATTTTGAACTATTGTATTTTTCAACATTTACAATAGTGTAACTAGTATTGATTGGTTCGTCTTTTCCTAAAATCATCAATAAAAATTAGTTCATCGAGTACATTTTCCATTTCGGGTAATGATTCCAGCTATAAAGAAAGGTAAGAGGATGAAGAAAAAATGTACCAAAAATCGAAAAAAAAACAAAGAAACATGAAGCGATTCCTTGGTTTAGGTAAAACAGCTTCATGATCAGTTTTTTCATCTTCCCGCGCTCTCTCTAGCGGGAGCTCCTCCGTTGGCAGTTCTTCTGACGATGAAGACAAGGAGTATGAAGCCTTGCTTTAGACAGTTCTCAACCTCGACCGAGAGCTTCGAGAGCTCGTCCACTCCAATGACCCCAGTCGTACTAGCGGCTACACCCCAGACGAAGTGCAACTCTCTCAAGCTTATCTCGAAACTTGCACTGCTCTGAACCAGATGCGAACAGTGAAGGAAGCTTGCATCTTCTAAATCCTTGTCTCACATTCATCATAAACCATAAAATAATATTAATTCCATTAAGTTTATGTGTTAGTGTCCATATTTATAATCAATACAACTAACATAATCAAACTATTTTTTCTTGTATTGCAAAGTTTTGAATCAGATCTCAAATCGCATCTGCGTTCTCCGATATTCGTAGACTACGAAAATAGTGAGTAAATATTTTTCTTCATAGAACATTTGCTCAAAGATGGTTTTCAAACTCGGATCAAATGTGAGATTTGCTCTCCTATGGTTACACTACCCGACCTTAGTTAACAAAATCAATACTAGTTATGTTGGGTAATTAATTGTTGCTATCAAAGATGATAAACGACATAAATTTTTGAACTATTATATTTTTTAACATTTAAGTTTTAAAATTTTGTTCAAAAAAAAAAAAAAAAAATTTGAAATCATCAACAGTAAAATTTAAATTAAATCTATTAGAAAAAAATATCTTTTACTATTTCTCAAGAACAATAAAATAAAAAAAGGTTAAAAGCAAGAATTGTGTTCTTTCCTTTTTTAGTCGCTCAAAATTTGAAACTTAGAAAGTGGAGGCCCTTTTGAGAAATAAGCCCATTATGATAATTGTCATATAAAATAAAATAAAAAAACAAAATGACACGTGTACCCTAGAATCTCTAACTTTCATCTCCTTCCTCTCTCTTTCCCCCAACTTTGAGCCGCCGCGGCAATGTTTTTCTCAGGCGACTAAATCTACAGCGACCTGAAAAACTCCTCCGGTATCTCAATCACCAAACCATGTCTCCCAATTTCTACACTGAATCAACAACGACAACACAATCATGGTTTCTCGACGAAGACATCTGTGAAGAAAGACTTTAAATTTCCCTGAGCAAGCCATGGATTCATCATCGACGAAATCGAAGATCTCTCAATCACGCAAGACGAACAACAAGTCAAACAAGAAGCATGATTCAAATGGGAAACAACAATCTAACAAGAAACAACAAGAAGACGATGGTGTGGGTTTAAGATCATCATGGATCTGCAAGAATGCATCTTGTAGAGCTAATGTGCCTAAAGATGATTCCTTTTGCAAGAGATGTTCTTGTTGTGTTTGCCATGGCTTCGATGAAAACAAAGACCCTAGTCTTTGGTTAGTTTGTGAACCTGAGAAATCAGATGATGTTGAGTTCTGTGGTTTATCGTGTCACATTGAGTGTGCTTTTCGTAAAAACAAAGTTGGTGTTATTGGTCTTGGGGATTTGATGAAGCTTGATGGTTGTTTTTGTTGTTACTCTTGTGGCAAAGTTTCTCAAATTCTTGGGTAAAGTTTCTTCCTTTATACTTTTTTGGTTCTGATTGCTGTAATTTGCTTTGTATAACTCAATGTGTGTGTGTGTTTATGAAGATGTTGGAAAAAGCAGCTTGTGGCAGCAAAGGAAGCACGACGGCGTGATGTACTGTGTTATAGGATAGATTTGAGTTATAGACTGCTCAATGAGACTAGTCGGTTTAGTGAATTGCATGAGATTGTTAGAGCTGCTAAGTCTAAGCTAGAAGATGAAGTTGGGCCTCTTGATGGACCTACTGCTAGAACTGATAGAGGTATTGTTAGTCGGCTTCCTGTTGCAGCCGAGGTACAAGAGCTTTGCACTTCTGCAATAAAGAAGGCAGAGGAGGTTTCAGCCAATGCAGCCAAAGGTTAGTATTAGAGATATGTTTATTGCAATGAATCTGAAAGAGAGAGTAATGAAATAAGTTCTTGTATTTGTTTTGCAGATTTAGTTCCTGCTGCGTGTAGGTTTCATTTCGAAGATATTGCACCAAAACAAGTGACTCTTCGTCTGATTGAGCTACCTAGTGCTGTAGAGTTTGATGTTAAGGGTTACAAGTTATGGTATTTCAAGAAAGGAGAGACGCCTGAGGATGATTTATTTGTTGATTGCAATAGAACTGAGAGGAGGATGGTGATATCTGACCTTGAGCCTTGCACAGAGTACACATTCCGTGTTGTCTCTTACACAGAAGCTGGTATATTTGGCCATTCGAACGCTATGTGCTTTACGAAGAGCGTTGAGATATTGAAACCAGTGGATGGTAAGGAAAAGAGGATAATTGATTTAGTAGGTAATGGTCAGCCTTCAGATAGAGAGGAGAAAAGTAGCATTTCTTCAAGATTCCAAATCGGGCAACTTGGGAAGTATGTGCAGTTGGCTGAAGCTCAGGAGGAAGGCTTGCTTGAAGCGTTTTACAATGTAGATACTGAGAAAAGTTGTGAGCCGCCAGAGGAAGAATTGCCATCTCGACGGCCGCATGGGTTTGATCTAAATGTAGTTTCAGTGCCAGACTTGAATGAGGAGTTCACTCCTCTACCTGATTCTTCTGGAGGTGAAGACAATGGAGTGCCGTTAAATTCGCTTGCTGAGGCTGATGGTGATGAGCATGATAACTATGATGATGATGTGTCTAACGGTAGTCGGAAGAACAACAATGACTGCTTGGTTATATCAGATGGAAGCGGTGATGATACTGAATTTGATTTCCTCATGACCAGGAAGAGGAAAGCAATTTCAAACAGTAATGACTCAGAGAACCACGAGTGTGACAGTTCGCCGATTGATGACACTCTTGAGAAATGTGTGAAGGTAATCAGGTGGCTGGAGCGTGAAGGCCACATTGACAAAACATTCAGGGTCAGGTTCTTGACATGGTTCAGCATGCGCTCAACTGCTCAGGAGCAATCCGTTGTGAGCACATTTGTGCAGACTCTAGAGGATGATCCAAGTAGCCTTGCTGGCCAGCTTCTCGATGCATTCGCTGATGTTGTCTCCACCAAAAGGCCAAACAATGGAGTAATAGTCTCACACTAATCAGCTTCTTTATTCAACCACATTCTTTCTTAGTACGAATAATATGATTAGAACAAAATAGTCCATGATTTCTCTAACGTGGGTTCGGCTATTTTTCATCATTTTGGATCACAGAATTGACCACATTGCAATCTCTTTGGATTGGGTTTTAGATTTAGAATTTGACATAATAAAAGAAAAAAAAAACTCCTTATGTTCCTTGTTTCTGTTCATATCTATAAAACTAAAGAGGTCCTTGCTCTGTTGTACTCACTTGTCACTATGACCTGTTTGTTATATCGGTAGCCAAATTGTCAAGTATGGCCAAATTTATAGAGACAATTGTACTATCTTTTGCCTATTGCTCATCGGTGAAATGTTTTAAGATTGAAGTAATCCTTTCATGTTAGATGAAGAATAAAAGTAACATTAAAAACCAATAAACCGTACTATAACTAGAGATTTTAATGAAAAACCCTTCAAGTATTGGTAGATCCATTTTAGACCCTTCAACTAAATTATTAATGAAAAAACTCCTCAAATAAAGAATTTTAATGAAAAAAATCCCTATTATGTATTTATGAAATTCGACTTTGATAAGATTTATTTTGAAATATTAAAGTTAATGTTTTTTTTGGAAAGAAATCACAATAATCTTGTTCTGGTTTTCTATTGTAATTTAGTTTTAAAAAGATTTCAAGTATAGAAAGAAGTTATTTTGTCGTGGCTGGTGAGCATGTTTAACGCGTGTAAGTTTTCATTTACTTACAGTCAAAGATGGTTGTAAATTTTCATTTATCTCTGGTCAAAGACGTATGTGATTTTTCATTTATCTCTAGTCACAGACGTGTGTAATTTATCATTTATTTCTAGTCAAATACGCGTGAGTTTTTTTATCTTAAGATTTAAAATATTATATATAATAAAATCTAGAGGTACCCAATAATAATACAAAATTCTTATTTTTATCTCAAACTTTTTTATCTTAAGATAAGTATTACAAAAATTTTAGATAGAAAGCAACTCTAGATCTTTCCGCAGTGAGAGAGAGAGGTTTCAGAGTTTTTATTTCAACAACTGAAGTAAATTTGGTTAAAGTTTAATAGTATTTTCAATCATTTTCTGCTTTTTTCACTAATCGATTTTTTTTTTATGTCTAGAGAATCCGGATGTCAGTCCTGATGAAACAGGAAAAATGTAGTTTAGAGGTTGTTGTTAACCATAATAAAACATATTGCAAATATTTTAATTGACAGTTTCAAAAACTTCTTATGGTAAAACAGCATTATCTAAACTACATTTTATTTTTTTTCCAAACTGTAGTAATATTTATTTTGCACAAACATGTGAGATCTTGCGTAGATTGATAGTGTTTTGTGTTCATAAAAATATCAGAGGATCCATTGTCATATCTGGGTTAAGCATCAAACTTTTTTTTGTTTTCTCTTTACTAACTCGATTTCAAGCTCCATAACTAAACAATAGTTTTGTTTTTATCATTTTATGTATGTAACATAATATATAGTTGAGGGATTACGTGCGACGAAAAATCTAACGCATAATTTATAAGAGCGTATAAATGAGTACATATTTATGCGTTCTTATAATCATGTCTAGGTTATTCCTTTCACTTAGTCACTTGACTATATCAAACTGAATATATATAACAAAATTATGATTTAGTAATCAAGTTTGAAATCGTTATTAACAATAAAATAAATAAAAAAACAAAGAATATAAGGTCAGATTTTCTGATATTTTTTTTATCCAAAAACGTTGTCGTATTATACCAAAAAAAAAAGCTTTGAAAAAGTTTTATCTTTTAAAGAGTTAGCGATCACAGACCGCTAGTTTCTTTGCCACTCTCTCTTGTTGCAATGCCGCTTCTTCATCCTCAGTCGTTGCGGCATTCTTCTTTCGAGTTTCAGACTCAAAGAAGCAATTCTACAAAAAGATTGCTTCTTTCTCACAAGTTTCTCCAATCTCAATCTTCCATTATCTCTATCTCCAGGACAAGAATCCTCAAACGGGTCTCTCAGAAACTCTCTATAGCTAAAGCTGCTTCAGCTCAAGGTTATAAAGTTTGTTCCTTTTCTCTATTTATCATCTATTTTTGCCTGAAAGGTTGTAACTTTATACGCTAGGAGACTAAGCAAGTTCTGACATTTTAACTTGTACATTTTGGACAGCTAGCAGTAGTGTTGATAAAACATCAGAAAAAGATGTGTTGAAGGCCTTGTCTCAGATTATTGATCCTGATTTTGGGACAGATATAGTTTCTTGTGGTTTTGTGAAAGATTTGGGGATTGATGAAGCTTTGGGAGAGGTAATATTATCCTTTCTTCTTCATCAATCTGTTCTGTTTTAGATTGTTTGTTCAAGGCTGAAACATGTTTGGTCTTCTGTTATAGGTTTCGTTCCGGTTGGAGCTGACAACACCGGCATGTCCTGTCAAGGACATGGTAAATGACAAAGCCATCTACTCTTCTTTTATCATACTACTAGTGATAGAAATTCATCCCATTAGGAGGATTTTGGAGCTATATCCTTAGTTATATAAGAAATGATATCAGTTCTTTTAGTGTATCCTAGTTATGTTTGTTTGATGGATTGCGACTCTTTTGTAGTTTGAGAACAAGGCAAATGAGGTAGTTGCGGCGCTTCCTTGGGTGAAGAAGGTCAATGTGACAATGTCAGCACAACCAGCCAAGCCCATATTTGCAGGGCAGCTTCCCTTTGGATTATCAAGAATTTCGAACATTATCGCTGTTTCTAGTTGCAAGGTACAAATATCTTCCAATGAATTTTCCATTCTTTGTAAGCTCTTGATGGTTCTTTTTGAACTGAAGTTGTTCTCAAATTTAAGTTAATATGGGATGTGCTCTTGCTGTGTAAATATGAAAGTTACATGCTCTGGTGCCAAAGTAGTCTTGGTGAAGTGATATCAATAAGATGTCTTGTACTGTATTCTTTGTTTCTTTAGCAAATTCTTGTCTTGGTCAAGTTTTTTGGAAGCCAATCAATAGATATAGTTTTCTATAACATAACTGTGTTTTCACGAACCAGCGAAGATAGAAACGAAACAGTATCTGGTCTTTATTTCTACCATCCTTTTAGTTCATGACACGCTGTTGTTAGATGAACATTTCAGGGTGGTGTTGGAAAATCAACAGTAGCTGTAAATCTTGCTTATACATTAGCTGGTATGGGTGCTAGAGTTGGTATCTTTGATGCTGATGTCTATGGTCCAAGTCTACCAACCATGGTTAATCCTGAGAGCCGTATATTGGAAATGGTAATATTCTCTGACTCACCTTGTGATAGCAGTAACAGAAAAAGAACTAATTTTTTTGAGTTTTGTATATGTTCAATAGAACCCGGAGAAGAAGACCATCATTCCAACAGAATACATGGGGGTCAAGCTAGTCTCATTTGGATTTGCAGGACAAGGACGTGCTATAATGAGAGGTCCTATGGTGTCTGGTGTTATAAACCAGCTCCTTACAACAACTGAATGGTTTGTTCATTTCATTAAAATCATGACTTCATGCTTTTCCAGAAAATTTCATAATCTTTTAAGGTTAATTTGATGCAGGGGAGAGCTGGACTATCTTGTTATCGACATGCCTCCTGGAACTGGTGATATACAATTGACCTTATGCCAGGTTCGGTTCTGAAGATGATACAATCATGTATACTTTACTTGTAGTTCGTTCGCATATGTATGACTACTTTTGTTTTGAGTGCATCATTCAGTCAATTCATAATGAAAGTAATGCAAATATACATGTGCCAATGCTTTTTCCATAGCATGTGACATCTGAATAACTTTGCTAGCAACTGAAATGCGATGAATATTGATTGCTTCTGCTAGATGCTATGACTACTATTCATAGATAGTTTTTTCTTTTTTCATGTAATCTTAAACTATTATGATATGCATTGTATCAGGTTGCGCCATTAACAGCGGCTGTAATTGTCACCACACCTCAGAAGTTGGCGTTCATTGATGTCGCCAAAGGTGTACGAATGTTCTCAAAACTGAAGGTTTTTTTTCCCTGTTCTAGACTTTCATAAGAAAATCTTCTTATTCTTTTATATGGAGCTTGTGAACTTGCTTTTCTTCTCAACTTTGCAACAAACAGATATGAACTTCCGAGATTTATTTCCTGTTTGGTTTTACGGAGTAGGTGCCTTGTGTTGCTGTTGTGGAGAATATGTGCCACTTTGACGCTGATGGGAAACGTTATTACCCTTTTGGGAAAGGTTCAGGTTCTGAGGTAACTACCTTATGCCGTCTCTTAGTTTTACTTGAAGAATCAAAATGAAAATTTCCATGGCGACATGTTCATTAAGCACATTTAGATAACTTCTGACAATACATCTCTGGCTGCAGGTTGTCAAGCAATTCGGCATACCTCACTTATTTGACCTCCCCATTAGACCAACGGTAACTATATTTATATATGATATACATTTCTCTGAAACAGCATAGTGGTTTGTTATATGATTGGACTTATTGTTCTAAACAGTTTTGTTCATATTTGTTATTGATTGTTAGTTATCTGCTTCGGGGGATAGCGGAACTCCTGAAGTGGTGTCGGACCCTCTAAGTGACGTTGCCAGAACGTTCCAGGATCTTGGTGTATGTGTAGTGCAACAATGCGCCAAGATACGCCAGCAAGGTAACAAAAAGAAAACCATTAATTCACATTGAAACCTCCTAATATAAAGTTATGCAAGAACTATGCTAAGACTAAGAAAAATCTTTCTTTCGCTTTATAGTTTTAATACATGATTTAAGTTAAAGACTCTCTCTTTTATGTGCATTGTATGTTTATAACAGTATCGACGGCTGTGACATATGACAAATATCTCAAGGCAATTAGAGTGAAGGTACCAAACTCAGACGAAGAGTTCTTACTGCACCCTGCAACCGTCAGAAGAAATGATCGATCTGCACAAAGCGTGGTATGGAAGACATTCAACTCGAGAATTCGCTTCATCCTAAAACTTCTTTTTTCAACTACTTAAAACCAGAATTTAATGTTTCAATGTTTGGATCCTTGTTAAACAGGATGAGTGGACTGGGGAGCAAAAAGTTCTATATGGGGATGTAGCAGAAGATATCGAACCTGAGGACATACGACCAATGGGAAACTACGCTGTCTCGATAACCTGGCCCGACGGGTTTAGCCAGGTATAGATAATACAACTTAGAAATCATAATCAAAACTACAAAAAAAAAAACAAAGATGTGAGATTTTATGAGTCTTGGGTTTGGTTATTGTGTAGATTGCTCCATATGACCAGTTGGAAGAAATTGAAAGGCTAGTAGATGTTCCTCCATTGTCTCCGGTCGAAGTCTGATACTCCGAACGATATTTTTTCCCTTTACGATCTCTCTCGAAGATGAAATTTGAATATTCATATTGAGAGCATTGTTTAAATTTGACAATGATGAAAAAATGGTTAGTGTAAGCTTTTATTTTACCTTCTATAAACTACAGTTATACCCATAGGTTTTGGACTAGAACCTGATTTGTCTATTACTCTATTAGCTAACCATAACATCATTGCGAATTGCGATTGAAAATAACGTTTTGGTTTGTAATTCTAATCGCAAACGCGATAACCCTTTCACAAAGGCATTTGTGTGGATGTGGGACGTATAAAAGAAGTTGGATATCATTTTCGTTATCAATGATGATAACTTTTGATCTCTTTCAAACAGTTGAGAGTGGACCATGTAATGAAAGGAAAAAAAAACGTTTGTTTCACCAAATAACACATTAAACCGGTTTTATTGTTGCATAGTAAACCAAAATACCATGCAAATTCTTTTCTTTTGTCAAACCTAATATTTAAACTTTTTATTTTTTTATAGGTTGTCCAATGAATCTGAAAAACAAAAGACTTTATAAAAGAAGTAACAACAAATCTAGAGATTGGTAATAAGAATTATAGGATGATTATGGCACAAAACACGTGTGTATGGATAGATATGATCGTTAACAATGGTAACGACATTTATGTCGGACAAGGAGAGTAGGAACCGGCTTTTAAAGGCAAAAGGCAATTTGTACTCTCTAGTCTCTACTCTTCAACTCTCATTTTCCTCATTTATTATTTTATTTTCATTTTCTCTCTTTTTCTTTTTATTGTAATGATTGTAACAGTTACCTATCGCAAATTTTTTAGACCTTATGATTTGTGAAACGAGCTTATATTTTAGGACAACTTAAGATAGATGTAGTTTGCAAAATTTGGTTGAGTTATTCATTTGTATGTAATTGCTAGAAATTCAAGATGTGTCTATTCTTTTATTTGTTCATTCTTTGACCGAGATGTTACATTACAATTAAATTCTCTTTGGCTATCAGAATACTAGCTTGGCATTAACTAATTAAATTTTTGAATATACACTAAATCGTTTTATGAATCAATTTGACAATTAAAAGATTTACTCTTGTATAATTTAATCCTTTTATCAAATCACGTAAATGATAAAAGGATTATACTATACAAGAGTAACGTATACGAATATCATTGAGGACGTAACTTGTGGTGTATGAAGATGGTGTCCGAATCTGGTATTGGTTCAAGAGACTAAAAACTAGCGGTGGTGGTTTTTTAAGATTGTTGTTTAATTGTTTCAATTCTTCGAGTCATAAACATTCTATTCAAAGATGCATATAATGTTTGAACTATATATATAGATGTAACAAAGGTTTTTGTTCGAATAAGTTTTACATTTCGTAAAAAAAAATTGTGGTGTATGAAATGGAACCTAATTGTAACTAGGATATCCAAAAGTTAACTCTCTAAAAGTTTACAATCAAATGGACTAATTTGGGTAAAGCAGGAAAAAAAGATGTGAGTGGAGAAGGTAAGGCTAAAGGAGGAAAAGTTGGTCGTACACTTTTTTCTAGCTTCTTCTTTTTTTGTCATTATACATTGATGATTGATTACTACACGACGAAACCAAGCTTTTTGCCTTTTTGTTAATTATTATTCAAAAACGAAATTATTTAATTAGTCAAATAAGTATGCTTTTTGTTTTGGTCGAAAAGTCAAATAAGTATGCTATACTGTTCTTACGGATAATCATCGCTTTGCCTCTCGTCTAAGTTATCTTCAAATAAATGTAGCACCGCTTCTAATATATCCTTATGGACGTACGTATAAGATATTTAGCTACACAATTTATTTTTTTCGCTATATAGATCACTCTACACAAATACGATTTTTTTTTTATGAAATAGACCATTTTCTTTATACGTTAGTGGTTTTCGTTCCATGAAAATGGACGAAAAAATAGAGTGATTCGACTTTGGTGAAGGAATTTAAAAATAAAAACACGAAGAAGAAATCTATACATGCAAACACAACGCCTAAAAGTAATTCTATTCGAATTCATTACACATTTACTCTAAATCAGTTACTGTCAAAATATTGGAAAATTTCAAACATTTTTCTGAATTTAATGTAGAATAATATATTTTCTTCAAAAAAAAAAAATGTAGAATAATATTTGGTCCAAATTTGGAAGAAGAAAATGACAAGGTATGGACAAAACCAAACTTTTGGGGTCTGGTCCTTGCGATTCCTCATGTGCGGTTGTGTGCTTCTTGTCTTTTTTTTTTTTCACTCAATTATCTCTGGTTTAACCTTTGAAACAATTAAAACCTCACATAAATTTGTGTACTTTCGAGTTTTAAGTGAAAATATTTGGGACCTTACACGTTTTGGTTTCGATATTTTAGAGGCTAGAGCTTTTTATTGGCTATCACTAGACTAGAGTTTGGACGATTGTTCATTGTTTGTTTTTCTGTTGAGTATCTTTTCTTATTTCGTTGTTAATCCATCATTCCATCGTAAATGCAAATGGTTAGTGCCTCGCAACCTGACTTTGTCAAACGTAAATATTTATTCTTTGCGTCTACGAATTAAAATATTTTACTTACAATTATATTTTTATTTTTTATAGAAAACATATTTATTAATTGGTTTACTTACAATTATTGGTTTGTGTGTTTTGACTATTCTTTTCTGACTTTTTGAAAACCTATTTGATAAACTATTAATTAGTATACTATGTTAAAAAAAAACTAACCCAATATATAAAATATAAACGTTAAAATAAATAAATAATAAAAACATGAAGACTCTTTATGTATCAAAAGAGAGACAGTGTAAATCTTACTCAAGTTAATGGTCTTCAGTCATTTCAATAAGTCTTTTAAGATTTTCCAAGTCCTCTCTCACTTTTAGTGGTTTTATTCCGTTTCTAGGCTTTTCCTCTGCATCACAAAAATAAAAATTAAAGAACATGGATTTCAGTTTTATATACCTATTCCTTTATTTATTTTCTGATAATTTTTTTTTTAGTAACATCGTTTTTTGATAATTTGAATACACCTATTGCTATTCTAACACATAACCCGGATTATATATAAAAATGAGAGTAAATAAAATTTACCAAGTATTTGCAAGTAGCTAGAAAATTTCATTTCAAAAGAAGTCAAAGAAGTACAACTTTTTTTTTTTTATCTCCGTTCTAATACATTTTTTAAATACCAATATCCCCGGTTGGTGGCGAGATTGACTCCACGCAGAGCTACTTAGGGCCTGACTGGTTTAAACGCAGCGGGTGCGGTTGCGTCTGCGGGAGTTTGTGGAAGCGGGCGGTTGCGGTTTCAAGCGTTATGATGCATTTTGAACGACTGGTTAAGCGGTTGAAAATTGGTTCGTTTGCGGGAGTTTTATGACTGGTTAACCAGCGGATGCGACAACAGTTAAATCGAAAATGATAAAAAAAAATATAATTTATAATTATATAATAAAGTATAAAAACACCAAATATTTATATTATTATGATAAAATACAAAACAATTTATATATAATTAATAATAATAAAATAAATATAATTACTACATAATTATTCAAAATAATATATTTCATAGTTAAGTGCTTATTACTTCATGCATTTGGTTCATAAAAAAACAGCATCAAATAATATAATAAATTACAAAAACAAAATATGACAAACTAAAAAAATAGATGTTTTGAATTCTTAGATCCTCTGGATTAATAATTTTATTACAATACTTAGTTTGTATTTTGTCATTCTTGAGTTTAGATTGATGCCATAATTTTGGTAAATAGAAAAAAGTTAGGGTTTTGAGAATTAACGTTAATATATATAGGGTTTGATAAAAAAATTTTAATTTATTTGTTATTTATGTATTTTTAATATATATATAGGATTTGAATTTAAAAAAAAAAATTTTGCCAACCGCTACCGCCCGCAACCGCAAACGCTTGCGGGAAGGAGCTTTTGAATTCGGCGGTTCGGAGCGGTCTAGAGCGGTTCAGAGCGGTATAAAATGTTTTTTATGATTGGTTTTAAACGCTAGCAACCGCAACCGCCCGCAACCACAGCGTTTGCGGGTGGTAGCGGGAGAACCAATCATGCCCTTACTTTTGAAAAACCAAATATATCTAAAGAGTCATTGGTGTGTGTACTAATATGTGTTTTATAAACTAAAAACATTTACTTACAATTAATATCATTTTCTTTCATATCCATTATTCTGAACATTTGTATAGTATAGTTGTAGTTTATATTTTTTTCGATCTATGTAAAAAATCTAAGGGAGAGAAATGAAAATGATGTAAAATAGAATTATATATAATTTTGCATTATTGTTATTATTGTAAGGCAAAAGGTCATTTTATACGTTCCTTAGATGACTCCTAGGATTAGCAAAGATTGATGTTAATTAATTTATTAGAATTCGCCGTTAGTTGATTAAGATTTATGGTTATGCTAGTGTATCGAAATCATGTTGATGTCTACGTCAAATTAGTTAATACATTTACACGTACAAACAAAACTACTTTACTTCGAGTCCAAATAACTATACCTTTTTAATACCAAAAAGTAGAGATTCGTTTTCACATATATTGTTATTTATGATGGGTATTGTTTTATCCTCTAAGATGCTATGTATATGGACAATGAATACAAATACAGCCATTGTTGAAAAGGCCATAAATGTTTGGACGTACCAAAATGCGAGCCTAATAAAATCGGTGGTTGGATGTCAATTAAGAACCATAAACCTAATCCATCTCTCTTCTCCTATATATATACACACACAACTTATCAAAGTTGTCCCATCTAACAAAACTCTTGTACTTAAGCATGGTGGTTAATCAGAAGATATCCGGCCTTGCATCCGCTATGAACGCCAAAATCATCGGTTCAGGCGAGCGATCAATGGTCCTGGCACACGGTTTCGGAGGCGATCAGTCGGTTTGGGACAAGATAATACCGGTCTTGTCTCAATCCTTTAAAGTTTTGGTCTTTGACTGGTTGTTCTCTGGAGCCATTAAAGACCAAACTCTTTATGACCCTTCGAAGTATAACTCCTTAGACGCCTTCTCTGACGATCTCATTGCTCTTATGGAGGAGTTGAAGTTTGGCCCTGTAGTGTTCGTAGGCCATTCCATGTCGGGGATGATCGGTTGTGCTGCTTCTATTAAAAGGCCTGACTTGTTTAAAAATCTTCTCCTTATTGCTGCTTCTCCAAGGTACGCCCACTCTTAATTCACTAATAATTAACACTTCCCCTTATCAAAAAAAAATAAAAAAAAATAACAAAATCAAAGACATATATATATGTGTAATATAGTTCTGTGGATAGAATATCATTTAGGTATATATTGAATCTATTTAAACAAAAGGTAAATTGTATTTGATCATATATTTGTAAATAAGATGAAGACCGATGATTTAGAATTATAATTTACGTTCGAAAGAGAAATCTAAGCACATGCAATCAAAATATATAAGGTACTTATACATTCTGATCGATCGTACAAGATTCCTTCGTGAATATGTGCTTCATGAAAAAGACAAAAAAATCATGCTTTACGATAATATACTATATTAGCCAATATTTAATAGTTTTTCTGTGGATGATATCTATATGTTGCCAAGTGTTGAACATGTGGACATGATCAGTTTCTAGCTTGTTGGATGGATATGAGTATATGACATATGATCACATCTTGTCCTACTTCCCTACAGTCTTCGCATATATACATAGGCACATATATGTTATAAGCATGCTACATATGCATATCAATATGTCATGTGTGTGTGTGTTAGTATTAGAGAGTAAGACATTCATCTCATAAAGATCTCACATCGAAAATATCATGAATCAATATATTTATTGTCAAAATTTTGAAGTTAAAAGTACTAAAACTTAGCCCCTCTTAATATATCACGTGGACCACTAAAAATACTATATATTCCTATATATAGAAATTTATTGAAAGGGTGTTAACTGTTTGAAGTATCATATTTTGACTGATCACTTTAGATATTTATTATAGTTGTAGGTGAGAAAGTCGGCCATAATTTAATGCAACAATTGATAATGTTTGACTACATATGTCTAATATATGCAACGTACTTATAATGTAAAAAGAAAATGATATTTAGATGATAAAATTAGTAACGTTACTAGATTGAAATGCAAATAGGTATATAAACAGTGAGGATTACAAAGGAGGGTTTGAGTCAAAAGACATCGACACGATCATCTCCAACATTGGCTCCAACTACGAGGCTTGGGCGGTTGAATTCTCCTCCGTCGTGGTCGACCCGAGAGACTCTCTTTCGGTCCAAAGGTTCGAGAAGTCCCTTAAGAAGATGAATCCGGAGACAGCTCTTGCCTTAGCTAAGATAGTGTTTGGTAGCGACGAGAGAGAGCTTTTGGGACAAGTGTCAGTGCCTTGCCATATCATACAACCAGGAAACGACGTCGTAGTGCCTGTATCCGTTGCTTACTTCATGCAGGAGAAGATTAAAGGGAAATCGACGGTGGAGATCATCGAGGACGCGATCGGGCATTTTCCACAGATGACTTCACATTTGGAGCTGCTTGGCATCATGAGGCGCCTCATCGAGTTTTAAGGCTTATATATAAGAGATTTGCGTCGATTGATCGATTTTTTTTTTCTTGTCTATAATATAGTATAACCTAATATAATGAAGTGCGTCTATTATTAGTAGTCTTCCTATATATGTTTGTATAATGTGAATGTGTATTTTATTGTTAGCACAAAGTAATTTCCATTATTAGTTTTTGTTTAAAAGATGGAGTGAAAGTGATTATGTTCCGAGCTTCTTATTGTTGATTATATAATGAAAAAAGGATATAAACAAGTGATGATAATGGACGTTTTTTTGGCCATTTTGGCAAAGCTTGTCCACGACGAAAATTATTTTGGCCTTCTTGTATAAGACACTTGAAAATCCACAAAAAACTTGATCCGTTCTTGAATGTCGTGTATTAAGTTCTCCATTTCAATGTGTGTAGTTTGTCCGGTGTTTTAATCTAGAATTTGATTGGAATCATCCTCCATAATTATCCACCTTAATCCCTGACAGTGACACCATATATGTTAAGTATGTACGAAGCTGAGTCCTGCTTTAAGAGCATTATTGGCTGCCGAAGTTTAGAATTACCATCAAAAACTCCTGAACCAATTCGCATCATGGAAACGACCGAATAACTTCCATAAAACCAATTCAATATATTTATTTGATGGTGATAGTCTAGTAGAGACAAGATTGTTCTAATTACTAGTATAAACTAATGACCAACATCAAATAATATTGGTTTGTTTAAACCACTGGTATTTGTATTCAATTAATATGAAATAACCAATTTGACAAAAAAAAAAAAAAAAAAAAATTGACCAAACTAAACTTGACAAGTAGCATTAATTGCAATTACATCGTTGACTTCTGTTTTTTTTTCTTAGATTAAGCGTCTCGTGGGTTGTTTTAAACTAGATAAATAGAATGATAGGACATTGACCCTGGTACAATGATAATTATCTAAAGAGAAAAGAACATTATCTGGAAATCTGACCCAATCCCATTGATATAATTATTGGCCTGTTATTAAGAACCTTGATCGAATATATATGACTAGTGTAACTTGATGTTAAATAGTAACCTTGATCGAATATATATGACCCAATCCCGTTTTAGTTTTACTAGATTATATTGGTGTAACTTGATGTTAAATAGTAACAAAAAATTAGTGGAAACGTCAATGACTCAATGTAATAGGTGGCCTTGAATTTATGCTGGTGCACTACCATACTTTCTTTCAGTTTTGGACTTCAAGAAGAATCCAAACCATTTTCTAACTTTTACTTGTACAATAAGTAATATTTAAGACCATGATTATCAATAGGTTCTTAGAAGAATCTTAAATAATAAAATATATTTAATTAAATTGCAAATGGGTATTATTGTTAAGAAAGTTCTTTAGCTAAGAGCCAAAAGTGGTTGTAAGAGGAGACTTTTTACAAGTTTATTACTTAAATATTCCTAAGACCATTATTAAGAGCTCATTGATAATCATGCTATTACGCATTCTACTCTATGCAATTTAATATTCTAAGAATAGTAAATGTTTGAGCATTTCGTCTAATATCTTTCGACCAAAGGTATAGAAGTAATCAAACTCAACTTCTTTTCCCGCTTTGAACATTCTATTTTTTTTTTTATTGTGGGGAGATATGTCATCGGCGCCGCCTCCAGGTGCTACTCCGTCAACTCCTCCACCACTTCCTCCCATTCCTCCTCCGCCTCAGCCTACCGTCCTTCCTCCTATAATACAGCCTCCCATCATTCCTCCTACCGTTCTTCCTCCTAAACCTCAGCCTCCCGTCATCCCTCCTACCGTCCTTCCTCCTATACCTCAGCCTCCGGTTATTCCTCCTCCGTCTCCGCCTCCGCCTACACCCATTTCTCCTCCACCTCCTTCTCCCACCAATCCTTCACCTCCGTTGACGCCTTCTCCTCCGCCTCCGTCTCCCCAGACTCCTTCACCTCCCTTGACGCCTTCTCCTCCGCCTCCGTCTCCCGAGACTCCTTCACCTCCGTCTCCCGAGACTCCTTCACCTCCCTTGACACCTTCTTCTCCGCCTCCTCCACCTTCTCCTTTGAGACCTTCTCCTCCTCCTCCGCCGTCTCCCGCCACTCCTTCAACCCCGCCTAGATCTTTCCCATCTCCGCCGCCTCCTCCAACACCCGCTCTGCCTCGGTCGAACACTCAAAGCCCTCCACCTCCAGCAACTCCCTCTGGCGGGAGTCCGCCATCTTCCGGTGGATTATCAAAGGGAGTGTTTGTTGGGATTGGCATCGGAGGAGTTGCTATGCTTGTTGTGGTATTGGCTTTAATTTTTTTCCTTTGTAAGAAAAAACGACGAAGAGATGATGAAGCACCTCCTGCTCCCATAGGTAAAACAAAGATCTCAATTATATTAAATCAAGAAATCAAATCTTGAACTATATTTTTCCTCATTTCTATGATTTTTCTAAATTATCTTGTATTCCATATACAATCATTTAAAACCTAACTGTAATAATTAGATTTATCTACATTTTCTTTTAAATATATGAATATGCATTTTGTGAAAATTTATTACATTTTTTTAGAAAAAAATTGCATATTGATATATTTAATTTCCCTACATATTGGAAAATCATAGACATGGAAAGAAATGTATATGGATCCATAGAGAAACCGTTATTCAGATTTGATGTTCTTGTGTGTCTCAGCTGGAGGACCTTACGGTGGATATCAGCAACCAAATGCATCAAGACAGTCAAATAACGTGATGGCTTCACTGCCACCACCGATGCCAACCTCTGCACCACCTCGTCCGCCACACTTTATGAGTAGCAGCAGCAGTGGCGGCTACGACTCAAACTACTCAGATCAATCAGTTCTTCCTCCACCATCACCAGGGCTTGCATTAGGCATCTATCAAGGCACTTTCAATTACGAGGACCTATCTAGAGCCACCAATGGCTTCTCTGAGGCCAATTTGTTAGGACAAGGCGGTTTCGGATACGTGTTCAAAGGTATGTTGCGTAATGGAAAAGAAGTTGCTGTCAAACAGTTGAAAGAAGGGAGTTCTCAAGGAGAAAGAGAGTTTCAGGCAGAGGTTGGGATCATTAGCCGAATTCACCATAGACATTTGGTTGCTCTTGTCGGTTATTGCATCGCTGATACTCAAAGGTTACTTGTCTATGAGTTTGTTCCCAACAACACTCTCGAGTTTCACCTCCATGGTTAGAATAAAAAAATTACTAGAGTAAATTCCTTTATGGTTTCTTGCATGCTATAATGTTTTCAATGAGTGATGATTTTGGAATTGAATTTGTGACAGGGAAGGGAAGGCCTACGATGGAATGGAGTTCAAGAATGAAGATTGCTGTTGGTTCTGCCAAAGGATTGTCGTATCTTCATGAAAATTGTAAGCCTAAGATATGAAAATATGTATATATGTTTACTAAATAGAGGCCAAGTTTGTTTATTCGACACGTATTTTTAGGTAATCCTAAAATCATTCACCGTGATATCAAGGCATCAAACATATTGATTGATTTCAAATTTGAAGCAAAGGTATGTCGTTTTATTTGTTTTTTATTTTTATGTTTCCATTAAGGCATTGTCTGTAATCTGGTTCGATATTTTCGTGATCATAAAATGTATTTTGTGTCTCTCTATCTTCTAGGTTGCTGATTTTGGTCTTGCCAAGATTGCTTCTGATACAAACACTCATGTATCTACACGTGTGATGGGTACCTTTGGGTAAATATAATCTTGAGTCTTCTAAATATGTATATTTATACTGTTTATGAAAAGTTTTTGCATATTTTGAAACTTTTGGTTTTGGATTTTAGGTATTTGGCTCCGGAATATGCTTCAAGCGGAAAACTCACGGAAAAGTCTGATGTTTTTTCATTTGGCGTTGTACTTTTGGAGCTAATAACGGGACGTCGCCCTATTGATACAAACAATGTCCATGAATATACCAGCTTGGTTGATTGGGTAACTAAAATAACTACAAATAATCTAACCTTTTTACAATTTGACTGTTGAATGGAGCAATATCTATATGTAACAGGCACGACCTTTGCTTAACCAAGTATTGGAAATAGGAAACTTTGAGGTTGTGGTTGATAAAAAGCTGAATAATGAGTATGACAAAGAAGAGATGGCTCGCATGGTTGCTTGTGCTGCAGCTTGTGTCCGGTCTACAGCTCGTCGCAGACCTCGCATGGATCAGGTAACTTAATCATTAGTTTCTTTAGGGGTGGGCATTTGGCTTTCCGGTTTTCAAATATATATGTATGCTGAGCTAGAAGCCTAGAACCAAAAGATTGTCACTTGTCAGTTCGGTTTAGTTTTTGGGTTTGAATACAAAAATTACCAAAAATATAAATAAGTAATTAGTTTTAATTGAATTTATTAAGATTTCATGCTTTTTACTCTGTTTCCCTTGCTTTTGATTCGATTTTGAGGAAAGATGTGCTTGGGAGTTGGGTCTGTGCATCCAAGACAAATCCGTGTCTAATTGCTTATTTTTACCCTTCTAAAAAATATAGGATCCTTTACCCAAAAATAAAGGGATATCCAAAATATAACTTAAATTTTTTTGGTTTACATGGGTTGGTTTGGTTGCACTTATTTCGTTTCCGATTTGGTTTCTGGTTTCGGTTTATACCGTGTTCAATTTGAGTTGGTTCAATGTGTACGCCTAGACTTAGATTTTGCTGATTTGACCGAGCAATGGGACAACATGTTTTATTAGCTACACTTGTTTTTTTTTCAAACTTTGCCAACTACTATTAGTCATTTAAAGTGTAAATAATGTTAATCGATTGAGTGATTGGTGTAAAAAAATGAGCAGGTTGCGCGCGTGCTAGAAGGAAACATATCGCCGTCAGATCTGAACCAAGGTATCACACCGGGTCACAGCAATGTGTATGGCTCATCTGGAGGAAGCACGGATTATGACTCGAGCCAAGACAATGAAGGCATGAACACGTTTAGGAAAGTGGGACTTGAGACTCAAGATTTGTATAGTAGTCCAATAAGTGAATATGATTTGTACCCGTCCTGGTCAAGCACTGAGGGTCAGACAACACGGAAAACGGGCAATATTAAAAGACCTGGTCAAGGTTATGGTTAAAGATGCAAGAAATTACATGTTTTTTTTAAATTCTTCTTTATAACTGTAAAGATTTGAGGAAATGTTTTAACTCTAATTGAACTACAATCTACATGATACACTTATATATATATATATATATATATATATATATATATACATATATATATATATATACTAATTTGTATATTTTTTTCTTCGGTGTCTTTCTATAGAAGATGTGATGCTAATACTCAGATTGAGCTTTTTTTTTTTTTTGGTAAAAAAATAAATGCCTTCTCAACTCAGATTGAGCTTTGATGCTGAAATGTTGAATATCAATCTTTGACACTTGATCTTTAATTTAGCTGGTTGTTTTGAAGAACTTGTTTGTCGGAATTATCTCGACCTGTGGATTAGATTCCTCGACCAATATCCTTGCTTAGATATGATGTTGTGCCGCTTTCTTTTCCATCATCATGTTCAAAATCGACTGAGAATATGATGTGTGTTTTCTAAAAGCAAAAAATTCATCATGTTTAGTTGATATGTCATTTTTCTTGAAGATAAAACGATCGTGTTTTGGGTTTCTTCCAAAAACTTTACATTATTTACATTGGAATTTAGATCACCAACCTTTAATATGATTGAATTTTTTTTGTAATTGTTCTAGTACGAGGTTAATCTTGCAATATTTTTTTTTTTTTTGCAATGTTCCCCAAAGCTATTAAGTATTACCAAAGATAATGGTTGCACAAAAAAAAAGAAAACCCAAAGATTATGGTTTGTTGAGAAAACAAAGAAAAAGGAAAAAAATGATGGTTAGACTTGGGCCTGTTAGTATTGGGCCGAACGACATATTTCCAGACTGGTGGACCCTTAAACTGAAACAGAGTCTTTTGGTGGTTGGAACAAAGCAAAGTCACTGATGTTTGGTTTCTCCGACAAACGTGGAATTGGGAATCACACTGATGATCAAAACTTTGTCTCTAGCTTCTGCTCGCATCTTCTTCTCTAGAGCCTCTCCATCTTTTCTTATTCCCTTCTCTAAGCTCTCTGTATCGCATCGCCGGAAATTCTCAGTGATGGCTTGTGGAAGCGACGAGTTCGTGAAAGGAAATGTTTATCCAAATGGGGTTGCTTTCATCACTCTTGATCGACCCAAAGCTCTCAACGCCATGAATCTAGGTCCGTTTTTTCATAAAGACTTACGCTTTTTCTTTAACGAACTCAAACCCAAGTTCAATCATTGAATAACGAATTTTACAGAAATGGATTTGAAGTACAAAAGCTTGCTTGATGAATGGAAATCTGACCCTAGTGTCAAATGTGTTGTTGTTGAAGGAAGCACACCTCGGGCCTTTTGTGCAGGTAAAGAAGAAAACTCTTAATAGTGGATTCTGGTTTCTAAGATTGTAGGATAACTTTGTGGAAATAGTTTTGCATCTGGTCTGGTCTTATCTTGTAATGGTGCAGGGATGGATATTAAAGGAGTTGTTGCAGAGATCCTAATGGAAAAAAACACGTCTCTTGTGCAAAAGGTTTATATATGAATCATTTGTTATTGACTGGCTTGTAGAAGATGGTTATAACTTTATAGCATTATTCCTTGCATATCTCTTTCTTAAATCATGTTAATATCCATAAAATTTGAAACTTTTGTGTGTTTATGTGCCATGTTTTGCTTTTTGTGGGGAGAGAGTGGGAGTTATTAAATTCATTTTCTTGCAACAGAGAAGTTTTCTTTATCTAATTCAAACTGGATAGAAAGTTTGTAACTATGGTCTTAGTTTATCTGCAGGTGGTGATGTGAAGGAGATTACATCTAAAAATCAATTGTCAGATATGATAGAGGTCTGGTTGTGCTCTTTTTTTCCCCATAAGTCAGGATTAGTGAAACAGAAATAGAAAATTGCTAGTCATGCAATGCAACATTTTTCACTTCACTGTTCTTACAAATCCAATACTTGCTACCTAATAGTACAATAACTTGGTGATGTTAGGTGGTCTATTCTTTTGATCAAATTAATTTGTGTGGTAACACTCTTTAGTCTAGGCTTTTAAGTTTTACTCCATGCTTGCTTTATTTTTCGCTTGGATCGGCCCTTCTTTGAAGTACTCTCCTTCAGTTTCTTGCAATTTTTATCCACCATCAGTTGCTTTAGTTCATTTGATTACCCTCCAAAATGTATGTTTCTTGTTAATGATGTCCTAACTTCATAACTTTGCTTCCTTTTAGGTATTTACAGCTGAATATAGCCTGATATGCAAGATTGCTGGTTACAAAAAGCCATATATCTCTTTAATGGATGGCATAACAATGGGGTTTGGTCTTGGTCTTTCTGGACATGGACGCTACCGAGTGATAACAGAGGTTCACATTAGTAAATCCTTGTTCTGTACTTTTGTGCAGATAACATTTAGCATGAATTTTACTGTTTTGTTATCCATTTCCAGAGGACGGTCCTCGCAATGCCAGAAAATGGAATCGGCTTGTTTCCGGATGTTGGATTTTCATATATAGCAGCTCATAGCCCTGGCGAAGGATCTGTTGGTATGTTCATATCCTATATTCCTAATATGATCCTTTACTTTCTATCTATATATAAAGAATAAGGG
This sequence comes from Arabidopsis thaliana x Arabidopsis arenosa, assembly GCA_019202795.1. Lineage (NCBI taxonomy): Eukaryota > Viridiplantae > Streptophyta > Magnoliopsida > Brassicales > Brassicaceae > Arabidopsis > Arabidopsis thaliana x Arabidopsis arenosa. The sequence continues at coordinate 10,747,333 of CM032920.1, read as the reverse complement.
AGGTAAAGGACAGTTAGTTTATCTCTAGGCCAACTTGAGTTCTTTTTCAAAAGTTACAAAACTTGTGAAAATGTCGATTTTCGATAGAGTACCTCCCAATTTTGCTTTCGTTGTAGAAGGAAGTTTCTTGGTGTCATGTCAATTGTTAACATGGTCATTATGTTCAAGGAAGTATGTTTCATATTGCTGAGACCCTCTACAATTTGCATAACAACCGCTGTAGTATCACCAGCAACTTTTCAACTTTCAAATTCTGCAGGTGCTTACCTTGGTATGACTGGGAGAAGGATTTCCACACCTTCAGATGCACTGTTTGTGGGTCTTGGGACACATTATGTACCATCTGGAAAGCTAGGGTCACTCAAAGAAGCCATTTTGTCAGCTGACATGTAGGTCCTTGCAGACTACTTTGTTCGACATATTTCAATCGATTTCATGTGTATATTTCAAATATTGGAGCTTTTGGTATTATTTTGTTTAGTCTCTCAGAAAGCATATGTGTTGGTAATACAGTTCCAAGGATCCCCATCAACACATCCAAGCAACTTTATCAAATTACAGCAGTGATCCTGAATCTAAATCCCACCTCAAAATGCTTTTGCCTCAGATAGAATCAGCTTTTAGTGCAAGTAAGTCTGTTAAGGAAATTATAGAAGAGCTGAAGAAGTATCAGCAGAGCACTGAGGCTTCAGGTATGATATGCATTAGTCTTTTAATGTTTCGACAAAGAAATTTTTTGGTTCCATGTTCTCTTATTCCCTTTTATATGGAAATACCAAACGTCCAAACACTTGTGCTTGTATGTAAGTATGTAACCAATCTTGATTTCTAAGAAACACTACTCTTAGCTGCTGTTTACTAATCAAATTGAAATCACTATCTTGCCTCTGAGAAATTTGGACTCAATGTTTGTGTACAGTTGCAGAATGGGCTAATGAAGCACTCCAAGGTCTTGAAAAAGGTGCACCGTTTTCTCTTTACTTAACACATAAGTACTTCTCCAAAGTTGCTTGTGCCAAGGGTAAAAACAACAACACGATGTCAAAAGTGAGTCCAAACGCTTTGTATCCAATAAATTTACGAGTTTTCCCAATATTTACTATTATTTCCATTTTGAAGCTTAACGGTGTGATGAAAACTGAGTACCGCATTGCTCTAAGATCTGCATTGCGGAATGATTTCACTGAAGGTGTTAGAGCGGTCTTGATTGACAAGGACCAGGTTTTTGTTCATTGCCACTCAATATTTTTTGTCACATTTTCCATCATTTCTAACATGAAGTTGAGTTTATAAATCTAGACGTGTCTCAGTCACTTTTTTCTTCCTACTCAGTGCATTTCTCATACTCTGTAATGCCTACTATAAGCTCATTCATGAGTGTGTTTTTTTTTTTGTTGCAGAATCCGAAATGGAAACCAGCGAGCTTAGACGAGGTAGATGAAACCGAAGTGGACGCTCTCTTTAAGCCATTAAGTTCTGAATTTGAAGAGCTGAACGTATGAAAGCGACTTACCAAACAACAGAAGATATTGCGTAGCTCATGGATTGGTGATTAATAACTGATTATAGTGTTGCAGCAATTGAACATGTTTCATCTATTTATCAAAAAAATTCAATTCGTAGATTGATCAACTTACAACAGAAGTAAATATTTTCCAGTAAGTCGTATCAATAGTTCATTACTCCTTAATTTAATAGGAAATGATACAAACCAAATAGATAAAAAAACACAGTATCAAACTATTTTTTTTCTTTCTTTTATGTAATAAACAAAATAGTGAAATACAAATGAAATAAGAAACATTCCTAATGGTAGGCAACAAAAATTTGTTTGGAAAACTTCAAAGCAATTTTACATGAAAGTGATATTATATATCTCCATTAATAATAATAAAATACGTGATAAGAAAGAATCTGTAATCTTAATAATCTCACAAAGAATCAATACAATCTGTATATAGAAAGAGCTCTAGAACATCTCTAGATCATCACTCCACAATGACACATACTAAAGTTTATCTACAAAAGGTCTAAACCAAACTAAACCGGGTCTTCTTCTAAACCAGCTCTCTTCTCAAGTAACAGTCTTTGCTCCCATGTAACAATACGACAGTAAAAAGAACCATGTCTAGATTTTGAAACTCTTTTTAATCAATTTTTTAGTCTCAATGTTTATGCTACGAAGAAGAGGAAAATCATGAGAAATGCAATGAGTACGAAGAAAATCTTCATCATCAGCCATCGGTTTGACGATATGCTGTTGAGATACCTGGCCAGTTGGCTCTGTGCGCCTTCCACATTAGCTAATGTATCTTCCATGTTTTGATCGATCCTGTACAAGCCCAAACATATTATATTACTTCCTTTCCACAAATGTTCTACAAATCATTAGACATTATAACACATTTTGATGTTTCCCTCAGGAGGAAGACAAACCTGATTGCAATTTCCCCTTGTTGAGAAACCATGGTTGCTAGTTGTGTGAAAATATTGCCTAGCTCATGGATTGTTGATTCAACATTGTGTAGAGCTTCAGCGCGGCTTTGCATATATGTGTCTTGCAATGGGACCATCTGTTGCTGCTGTTGTTGTTGTTGTTGACTCTGCTGCAACAATGGCGAAGATTCAGCCTCTCCTTGCTTCCTGTAAATGCAGAGATTATGAAAGGTATTGAGTTCTTGACAAGCCAAATACGAAATCAGCAATGACTGACATTGTACAGATAAGATTCTAGTAAATCCATAGCAACTTTCTGGACTCCAATTAGACCAAATTCTTAGCCAGATTTCAAGAGGTATGCTGTATTTGCAACTGTGGTTAATAGTACTTTACCATGGGACTAACTGAGATGACGATGAAGAAGACCCATTCGCCCATGGAAGAGGAGCAGATTCACTAGCAGAAGCCTTAGCAGCCAAAGGCCGCTGGCGAACAAACGGGTTTGTTGATTCTTTAGAAGCGTTTGAAGAGAAGAGTTGCCTTCGATTTTCATGGATCTTCATGTTCTGCAACACCAGACCAGTAAATCAAAGCTCAGTCTATCATCATTACACTAGCAATAAGGTAACAGTCACGACTAAATACTCAAGCTTAATCGAAAAACAAATCCAAGGAAACAAAGAACGAACCTCGGTCCTCATAGTAAGAACATCCTTAAAATCTTTGGTAGTATCCATCAGGCGATTCTTTAGAACGTCAACAACTGTTGTTGAGTGAGTTGATGTGTCTCTAGAATTGTTCTCTTCGCCATTCTGGGAGCTACGAAGCACTTGAAGGTCAAGCAGAGCAGTATTTAGAGCAGAGATCTCTTGCTTAATGACTACCGTCAGCTCTTGTATCTCCTGAGTCGGATCATCAAAAACTGATGTCCTCTTTGCAACTAATTTACAACAAAATTTCAAGTTTATAAATTCTGCAGAAACAACTATGAAGAAGATAACATTCTCAACTATGAAGAGAGAGATCTTATACAACAATCATGCTTCTAAATCATGCTTTTGCTACCATAACCTAAAGAAATCATATCTTCTGCTACGATTTCAAATTCTTAAGCTAAAGCCATTAGAGGAAGCAACAAGATTGAAGTTATCCAGATTCATGAGATCACTAAAAACAACTTACGTTTCGCTAGCTTCGAAAGCTTCTGCGACGTCTGATTAATAGCTAAACCAATCTTAGAAGCTCTCTTGTTGAACTCGGATTTGTTGATAAGATCCTCTCTTCTCGAACCATCGTTCACATTATTCGCCGCCGGAGTAATCGATCTCCTTAGACTCTCAACGATATCGAAGAATTCCTTCGTCCGATCTCGATACGACGATTGCCCATGCCTTGCCGACATTATTCTTCCTCGAGAAACTTCGGATCTGGGCTCTCTCAGAAGCAAAATCAACCAAAAAACGTAGAGATTCGAACGAAAATGGATGCGAATCTGATGATTTTGATACACCGTTGCTTATAGAGGAAGAAACAATCTATGGATTTCTCGGTGAATCGTGAAAAACCAAAATCAGAGGAAAAGAGCTAAAAACCGATCAACGCGTTGGCATGATATTTATCATTTTGTCCATTATGTTTCTAAAATGTCAAATTTTGACACTGTACTTTTTATTTGTTTAAAATGGTACCTACATTAGATTGCGTTAGAAAATCGAATGTTTTTACATACAGTAAATTAGAACTTGGGCTGATCCGGTTTGTCTGATCGGTTGAACCCAAGATAATCCGATTCCAAAAATATTTTGTATACTAGTATTACACCCCGTGCGAGCACGGGCATATTTTTGCAAACAATATATACTCAACTAAAACTTGCATGTATATATAAATAACTTATGTTTATCAGAAAAAAAAATATGCATAAAAAATAGTTACACACTTGTCAATTTACACACTTGTCGTTGATTAACCCCAAACATTCGAAAACTTAATTTAGATTAAAGTAAAAGAAATATACATTGAGCTTAGAGTACAAATATTATAGTTTAAGGATTTCATGTTTTACTTCGTTCTATCTTGCTCTTCCTGTATTTCTTTTAATTCTTAATCTGCTCATGTATGTCTTCTTTGGTTTTTTACATCGAGTAATTCAATCACGATCTCCACCTGCAAACTGTTTTACAAATCCAATTAAAACAATAAGAAGTAAGAAAATCAGCATGTAACACATTACATCTGAAGGCAAATGAAGAATGGAAAACCATTAGGGAACATTAATGAAAAAACACTTTACTGATCAAAATTATTTTACATATTAGTTTGCTAATAGGTGATCTTTATTACTTAATGTATGCTATACCCTTTAAATTGAAAATGACATAAGTGATATATAAGCTATATATGAGACATGACTAAATTATCAAACATCTAGTAAATACACTAATAGAAACAGCATGTTGAAGTGAAATCATAGTCAAAGAATCACATATATGGTGCGTACGTCTTCATGTGTGTACGTCTTTATATATGGTGCGTACGTCTTCATGTGTGTCCTTACAAATCCAAGATGTAGAGCACAATAAAGAAGGTCAATTTCACTCTTGTAACTCCTCGAACGATGCATAATAGCCAAACACACACGTTAAACCAGTTATAAATATGAAAACATAAAATGTCGGTTTTAAAAAAGGGTAAGAGAATGCGAATCTAATTTCTAAAAAAATTAAGACAGAGACTATACCCAATTAGAAGTGAGAATTCGAAATCCATGCAACGCAAAAATGAAGTCCCACTCACCCAGAATTACCTTCTCACCTTCCATGGAGGATCGTTGAATCCGTTTCTGGAGGAGATATCTGAATAAATTACGAAAGACACAAAAAAATTCAAAATTCTTCTTCCATGATGAGAATAAATATACGAAGATGAAATAAAAAATAAGCCATACGTGATCATGATTCAATAAAAGATAAAGAGGAGGAAAAACTGAAAGTTTTCGTGAACCTGGATTCTAATACTAACTCATGAGGATGATGCAACGATGACGAACAGATCTTAAGACATATTTATATGAGGATCAGGATTTTTTTAGTGGCATCGTGGGCGAGGAAGATGGATCATGGACTCGTGGGATGGGGAAGTGAGACACGATGTCACAGTTTTTTTTTTTTTTTCGACATTTTGATTTAGTTATTTTGCTTAATTTTGATTAAAATTAATAAATTTTTAAAATTACATTTGGCAGGATCTGATTGGTCAGGTGACTTGTAATTTATAAGATAAAGGATTTGAAGTTTTGTAACTCGTTGAAAGTTGAAACTCAAATAATAGAATTTTAAAAATCAACTACACTAGGACATGACCCGCGGTATACCGCGAGTTAATTATTTGATTTTTTTTATCTTTTTATAAATTGATAAATTTATTGTGTATAATATTTTTTGTTGTACACCGCGGGTCACATGCGTTGTATATAAAAAATAAAATTTTTATGTTGTATTTGTTTTGTTTACTGTTTAAGATTGTATAATTAAATTTTGATTTATTAATTCTAGGATTTCACCCGTGGTAAATTGTCCCATATTAATATCGACACAAACCCGTCTTACCATATACTCCTGTCCTGTGGAATTAAATATCATTTTGTTATTTTTGTTAATAATACTTTTATTTAAAAGACATATAATTCGAGTCAATTTAAAAGTTTACTTTCAAATGGTTTCAATAATATATATATATATATATATATATATATATTTTTTTTTTTAAATTAGTATGTATTTTTGGACCAACCCGTAAAAATAATTTTATAATTGTATCTTAAAATACTAAATAATTGTATTTTGATTTGTTAATTTTAGGATCTCACCCGTGGTATACTGTCTCGTTTTAGATAATTGTAAAAATTAAGAAAAGATCTGAATGACTCAATTTCGGGTCAAAATAAAAAAACGACCTAATTAAATGTGCAATTTGTTCTTAAAAAAATGTTAATATAGATTACACACATACTTTTTTTCTTCATCGATTGATTAATATATGTCTGTTTTATAAATTTTGAATCATAACATATGTAGAAAAAAAACTAAAATTTATTAAATATATATATATATATATATATATATATATATATATATATTTTATAATAATTCAAAATAATATAAATATAAGATCAAATAAAAGTGAAATGAAAAAAAATATTTATGTTTAAATTAGGTAGAGAGGTTTTAGGAAATTAGCTCAAATTTGTTATATTAGCATTAAATTATCATATTTGATATCTTAATCTATAAAAATTGTAAAGAATCCTTTATCTTATAAAGCACAAGTCACTTGGCCACTAAAATTTTGACACATAGGATTCTCTTTCACAATTTAATTTACATAAAAAAAAATTAAAAAAAATGAGAACGTGGGGAAAAACAAAAAACAAAAAAAAAAAGCGAAATATGAAAAGATAAAAATCAGCCAATCCCAATAATTTAATTTACATAAAAAAAAAAAAACAATTCAAAAGAAAATGAGAACGTGGGGAAAAAAAAACTGTAACAAGAATCTAATCCCTAATTTTGCTCCCACTAATTCATCCACGTTCAAGCTGATTTGTAACTGATTCATCCTCTATTTAACTCCAATGAATTCATTTTTTTTTCATGTTCGATCTTTCTCTATTTTCTTCTTCATACATGTTTTTTCCTTTCCATCTAAAAAAACCTGCGATTCAAATTCTCTTTAGGTAAAAGCTTCAGATTTATTCATATTCATTCATTTAATTTCTATTTATTCTTATTAATTATCAATTTTTTGGTCAATTCAGTTGGAGATGCCTTTTCCTCTAGATCTTTCTCACATAATCTCTTTTATACAGAATTGAGAATTCTATCTCTCACATTGTCGCAAGTATAAGAAGATGATTTCCAGATTTACAAGTATGTATTCTCACCATATCTTTCATGTTTATCTTCATATTTTTCTTCTATCTATCTTTGTCTCTTATTTTTGTTTCATTATACTCGGTTATATGAACTCTCAAAATTTTTATGGTCAAGCTATGTAGTCTAACCTTTTTTTTGTGCACCCCTATGTTGTCTAACCATTCAGTTATATTATAATGCTAATTAAGTGGTTCATTTACTCTCTATTTTGATTTTATGTGCAGGTTAACATAAGAAATGACGTTTAGTAGATAAGTTTGCAATCAAGGATTGTTCAAATCCAGTAAAATACAAGTGAAGTGTAGAAATCCTTCGTTATCTTGGTACGTTGATTTTAAAGTTTTCATTCCAAAGTTTTTCTCTAAGTTGTTTGTCATATGTATGCTTCTAAGTTAAATTAGTAAAATTCTCAAGTTCGTAAAAACAAAACTATAGAGTCTTACACTAATTTGCATTGTATTGTTTTGGTTATTGTCTTTCTCTAAACTATTTATCACATTAAAAAATAAACAAAAATATATGTTAAACGCTATTTCGGTATTGTACGTCTCTCAAATTTACTTTTGAGCCAAATAAATGTATTTATCAGATTCACTCTCAATAATCAATATTACTTAGAAAACAAATATTTTATGATGTTCAAAACTTTCACTATCCAAAATATTGTGTGATAAAATTACATATCAAATATTAATTCATTTAATTATCCCGTACGTAGTACGGGTGGGAATACTAGTATACCATAAATAAAGAGTTTAGATATAGTAATTAGTTGATAAAATATATATAATTTAGATTTTATTAGGTATTTTCGTTTTTAAATTTTGCCACAATTTAAGATAAGATCCGATTGAAGATTTCCGGGTCAAAATCAGAAAAAAAACCCGACCCGATTAGAGGAGCAAATTTGTACTTCAAAAATGTTAAGTAGATAATGATAACTCGAATAAATGCTTCGAGGAATTGAGCTTCTTTATCATATCTATATATATTGAATATATTTTATATTTATAACTATTATATTTACGTTTTTCATCGTAGCTTTTGTTTAAATAATAGTGTATTTTACTACCAATTTTGTCTATATAACATTTATATCTTTTTAATTCTATTTTTTTTTTAATTTCTTATGTTTTATGAATTTTAGTTTTTAAGATGAATCCAAATAATATTTATTTCAGTAACAGACATTATTATATATTTTCAAAATAATTTGTTAACATAATTCATTTGAAGTTTGATAAAACTTATAACTCTTGGTTAAATTAAGATATTTAGAATTCTGATTAAAATATAAAAATATTAAACCAATTTTTAATATAAAATTCTGATTAATATTAACTATTCTTTTCTCAAAAATATACAATTTATATAGCGATTTCTTACTTCAATTGTTTATGCTAAATATTGATACTTCTTTTTAGTGAAAATAGTTTATATGAATTGCATATAACAAAATTTTAACCTTACTACAAAATTCGAATATAAAAAGATATCTTAAAGCAATATCGCCATCTACTATATTTTCACGATTTAAATGTGCTAAACATCAAATAGACTATTTTTTTTTGCATACTATCAAATACACTATTTTAAATGGTATTTCAATCCAAAAATTTTCTCACTTATTAGAAAACAATAATGGTTCTTTGCCGCATAAATATCCAAAACATAATTTGTTTTATCCACATATTTCATGAACATACATACAACAATTTTTCATCATATGAATGTTTGTTTGTTTATTGTAGTGCGTCAATATATTTTAATTTTTTTGTGTATATTTACTGTAACTTTCGTTTCTAAAATATAATAATTTTACCCGCTTGACGCTATTTTCATTCATTAGCTTGACCCGACAATTGTCTATCTACTTTATTTGACGAAAGAGAAATGAGAGGCATCACTAACATAGTATTCACCCTCTTAACGAGCTCATTCACATGATATACAAGACAATCTTAAATCAGATCTCATTTCTTAGTAGAACGATCTAGCCATAATCTTTGTTGATGGTTTTCAGCAAAATGTGCCTCATGAACTTCCAAATCATTATTTTGTTTTGTTTATAATTGATTTATTTTTTGTCGTATTTATTTTTACCTAATTCTTTTGTGTAAATAAGTTTTCTTTTGATCAATTAAACAAAAGTTTTAGTTTCGATCAATTAAATAACAGATAAAAAAGAAAAGTAATACCATGATTACATTTTTAGATGCTTGTGTAATATTAACAATTAAACAACAATCCAACACATTCTATAAATTCAATATGAATTCTGTTTTCTTAAGAAGCCCAATGGCAATTTTCTCAACCATATGCAGAAAGATGTAGTTGAAATCTTATGGTTAATGATCCAAACAATTATTTAAATTTGTTTTTTTATTTAAATTAAAAGATTAATCTACCGATATGATTTTGAACTTTATCAAAGACACATCAACTAAAGTTCTCGAAATTACGAAATTAAACATCATTGTAAACCAAAATGACGAGATAACATGATTGACACAATTCCAAAAACAAAGAAACAAAGAAACACAATTTTAAAATGACAAGACAAAAGCTTTAAAAGTCCATACTTTATAAAACAGACAAACAAACACAACAACTAGAAGTCTAGGAATGATTATTGTTAATGCTTGGCCAAACCTTATTCATATCAAACGACATCACACCATCATTATCTTCCCTAACGGTTGTTCCATTACGTGGTGGCTCTTTACGGATACGATCATTGATTGTTGTAGTGTTACTCCTCCTGTGAAATTGTAAGTCGCCATTGTTGACAATGCTTCCTTCCTCTTTTACTCCTAACTCGAGTCTTGGAATCAAAAGGGTATTGCCTTGGTTGACTCATAGCCATGGTTGAATTATAATTCATACTATAATATTGAGATGGTTGAGAGACTGACCTAACCAAACCATTGAAGGTTATCATTGAGGCTCCAACCGGCACCGTCTCTAAATTAGAGTTTTTGTTGATACTCTTTCCTTGATTTGGAATATGATTTGGATTTTTCTTGCCAGATACTACATTCATCTCGATTTGGTGGTGGGTTCTAGGATTAGGCGGTTCAGAAGATGGAAAAACCCATTTATCTAATAAGTAATAGGTTTGATTTCCCTTTACTGCAGTACCAATGCTAATCCTTTTCCCCGCTTCATCAGTTTTCCAGACTCTCTCATCATCCTGATCCTTTCTAACAAAAGCATCATTTGTGGTGGTCATAAACTCCTCGAATTGCACCTCAAATGGTGCCACTGGTGGATCCCGAAGAGAAGGATATTGCACGAAATCTAGCCTTTTCCTATAACGTATGATATTATCCTTTAAGAAAGATATCAGTGCATAGATCCCACTCAAGTTAAGATCATGAATTTTACGACCATGATGTAGTTGCGCCATCAACTGAGCAATGGCATAATTCATGTTCTTCTTATGAGTTTTCATCATTTGCTCATGAACCTTCTTTGTCTTCTCCTTCAAGTATGATTCGAGGCTCGTCTCTTTTTTCTTCTTCTCGATCTCCGGTAAGGCAAAGAAACCGTCTAGGACATCACGGGCCTTCTCAACAGATGGCCACACCAAAGGTTCAACCTCATAAGGGCTGAACATGATCATACAAACCTTTATATCACACAATATAGATAGTTCTTTTATCTTTTTCACTAACCCTTCCCTCTTTTTCTTCAAACTTATTGCTCTTGAGTTGTCATTTTCTACCCATGCAAGTGTTTTTTTTTTCCTTCCCATAGTCACTCTTTGATTTTGATTTTTGTTGTTGTAGGATTTGTGAGGAGAAAATAATGCGAGATTTTGTTAAATAGAGATGAAATAAAGAGATAAGATCTTCAGCACTGGTGCCAGCCAAAAGAAAGAGATAAGATGGATGCTCGTTAAGATGGAAAATATATTACTATTTATTAAAAATATTGAACGTTGATTGTGATTTTTAAGATACACCAAACCTTTTGATCTAAAACCAAGTAAATAAATCTCAGTCAATTTTTTTTTTTAATTTGGTTAAAGTAGTTCTTTTCCAAATATCAGAAAGACTTTAATCGATTTTGAACCAAATTGAAATAGAAATAAAATAAAAATTATTTTATATAAATAATAAATATAAATTGTTTAATTAATTAAATCAAATCTAAACTAAAATTCCACCAAAACAATCTATTATTTTTTTGTTTTCTATTAATTTTGTTTATTTGAAATCACACTTATAGACCAAAAGTAAAAACCGAATTGAACCACCAACATATTGAAATCTCTATGTGGTTGTGTTGTTCCATGGAAATAAATTCTTTGCACAAAAAAATTGAATTTACTTCCAAATATATGGTCGAATGATACAAATTTGTGGTCTGACTATACACGAATAATAATTTAATTCATAATTCTATCTTTAGTCAATTCTTATAATTATATTGACCACATTATTTCATTATTGTGCATCATATTAATTCGAAGTGTTTGACAATTCTTTTTTGGAAATTATATGTTGACTATACATTTCAATATAAGCATTGTTATAATATTTCCGTATAGAAAAATTGACTCCTGAATTCTTTATTGTTTATTTTAAATGAAATATTTTCTTATCAAAAGTTATATTCATGTTGTAAAGTGACATGAAAGTAAAAAAAAAAAAAAGTTTAAAATAATACAGTTCTATAAGTCAGATAAAAATATCTTACAAATGTATAACATTTTATTAATTTAAAGAGATGTTATTTTTATCATGGATTTTCCGATGAAACCTTTTAAGAAAAATGTCTACATGTAATCGAATAATTTAATGAGAGTTATACCGAGTTATGTGTTAAAGGTGTGAATGGATGGAAGCATGCGATCCGAAGGTATTTGATTTTGTTGCCTAAAGCTAGTCATAAAATTGATGCCCAAAAAGATGGAAAAAGTCTTTTAGAAAAATATTGGATTTGAACTTTTGACAAATTGACTAAGGACATAGTATGCTTAACAACTATATCTATTGAGCAATTCCAAAAATGATGCTCCTAAAATATATAATAAAATATGCCGTCTAAAACCTTATTTTTCTGGGCTTATGCCATGAGCTCAACTTGGATGGCAGAGACATAAAATGAGAATTAGAAATAAGAGAAGATTTTTTTTCTAATCAAAGATACTTTTAATTGGTGAAAACTTTCCACTATAAATTAGATAGGAAAAAAATTACTCTAGAATAATTACTCTAACATTGTCATCCGTCCAGTCCCTAAATATTTGCAAGCATCATACATCACATTTACTCCTCTGTGCAAATAGGATCTTTGATTTTTTTGCAAAAACTATAGTAAATCTATTATATAAACAAATAAGGTATACTCATTTTTTTTTGGTCGACAAATAAGGTATACTCATTATAAAAAGAAAAATCATTAAAAAAAGGAAAAAAAAATCATTAACAAAAGTTGTATCGCCTAAAATTTTCCATTATATTATTATACGATTGTGGAATACAGGGGTGGAATACGATTTTAATACACAAAGCCGGCGGAAGACAAAAATATCTTTGGAAACTAAGCCCAAACGAGAGAAGCATAAAAACAGAACGAGATATAGCCCTCAAAAGACGAAACAAAATGCAACAACTAAAAATAAGAACTCTAAAGAAGAGATTTGCAGACTTAAACTCCTCTAAACCAGGATGATCAAAGCCACTCACTAACAACGCAAGCAACGAAACTTCCTATAGTGAATCAAAACTACCTCTCACACAAAATGAACATAGACTTCTATTCCGGCAAGAAAGAATCAAGACAAAGTATTCTAGTTCCTCCAAACTTCTTCTGAAATCAGCGATATTAAAAACAACGACAAAAGTTGTACCATCTAACTTCTCTATTTGGTAAGAAGTAATTTTTAAAAAATTAAGTTTTTTTCATTATTTTCTTTTATTTCTTTTTCTTCACATTGCACACCTACATTTTTTGCTTCATATTTGTCCTTGGTTTTGATAGCGCCATAGTTGCATCACAACACCACTTGTTCATCATCTCCTAAGGATATGGATTGCATAATGTTGTCTAGAAAATTTTCCCACTAGATTTGATTACCACGAAATTTTCATAAAGCTATATAATAAAATAATAAAGCAGAGCAAATCATCAATAGTTTCACTTCAAAAAATTTTCTCTCTAGAAGATATCTTTCTCTAAACCAACACTAAATCAGAAATATTAGTCACATCAAAACAAAAATGAGAGAATCCTAAGCAAATAGTAAAATTGTAAAATATACTGTATTAAAATAGTAAAAACTTTTCATTTTCCTATTAAATTATGACCCCTATTAAATACCTCTCTCTTCTCTACTGACACAACCAGTAGTATTATCCCCACCTTTTAACTTTGAAACTCTCATGTCAATCAATTCCCACCAATAGAAGTGAACCAAACTTATCTAATAACTTTAATTTTAGCCCCTAATGTTTTCAATTATTACAATATACCCCAAAATAAGAAACAAACAAAAAAAAACCCTTTTTAATTTATTAATGTTTTCGAGAAAGTTGAATCGTTACCGCCAAAGGCAAAAAAAAGAGAGCCCATGAGTTTCTTCAATCTTCTTCTTCCTCCTTCGTCAAATCCACTCTTCTAGGGTTTTCGATTTCTCTTCTTCAGCCATGGATATGACTACTTGTGTTGCTAGAAGAACTCGTTCAAGGACTGAATCTTACTTGAATTCGATTCTCAATAGATCAAAGGGGATTAATGGAGAAGAAGATTCGTTAAATTCGAGGACGGAGAAGAAGAGAGTGAACATGCGTAATGCTTGTTCACCGTATCCGAGGAAGAAGAAACGACGGCGGAGAAAGGTTAGTGAGGATGATGACGACGACGATGTTGAATTTATCAGAACTGATTATCCAGAAGGTAAGCGTGATGATGAGAATGTTGGTTCTACTTCTGGGAATTTTGAATCGAAATCGCTTGATTGTTCTGATTTTGATGTGGGTGATGGTAACTTGGGAGGTGAAGAGAGAATTTCTAATTTTAACCCTTTATCTCCGGATGATGATGATGCTGTTTTTGTTAGAACTGTTTTGAGAGAGAATGATCATGTAGAGGATGATAATGTTGGTTCTGCTTCGGTGATTTCTCCTAGGGTTTGTGATTTTGATGTGGATGATGCTGATTTGAGGGGTGAGGAGAAAACTTCTACTTTGGATCCTTTATCTCCGGATGATGATGATGTTGTTTTTGTTGGAACTGTTCCGGGAGAGAACGAAGATGTTGAGGATGGTAATGTTGGTTCTGGGGTTTGTGATATTCTTTTGGATGATGTTAATTTGAGGGGTGAGGAGAAGACTTATGAGTCTGATGAGGTTGTAAGTCTAAGTTTTAACTCTGATGACGAGGAATGTGGGACTGATTCTGGAGAGGAAGTTAGTGGCGAAGATAGAGATTCTGGTGAGATTGATATGAATGAAGATGCTAATGACCCATCTTATAACATGGAGGAAAGTTCAGATCCTTCTTGTGAGGAGAGCTCTGATAGTGATTTCGTTCGTTCTGAGGATGAAGAGGGTGGTACAGGAGACGTTGCTAAAGGCGAAAAGAACCCAAGTGAAAACGTATACTACCAAAAGAAGTCGAGGAGTTTTCATAGGAAGCATAACTTGGAAGTAATTAACCTGCTAGCTAAATCTATTTGGGAGAGCAAAGACATTTTCAAGGAAGACATTTGCTCCGGGGAGAAAATAGCAGAGGTTGATTCTAGAGAAGATGCTGTAATTAGGGAGAGCTCAAGTGAAAAGGTAAATGAACAGGGGAAACCAAGGGAACCGAGGAGTTTCCATAGGGTGAGGGAGAAGAACCACTTGAATGGTGAGAGTTTTTATGGTGGCGAAAATCTATGTGATGGAGAAGAGACAATACACTACTCGACAGAAGATTTACCTCCATTAAACTTGAGATTTGGCTGCGAGGAGCCTGTGCTTATCGAGAAAACAGAAGAGGAGAAAGAATTAGACAGCTTGTGGGAAGATATGGCCGTTGCTCTAACATTGGAAGGAATGCACTCATCTACTCCTGCTAAAGTAAGATTACTAACTCTTCTTTTTTGTCTGGGCTATGCCTGACAATCTTGTTGTATGCTTTTTTACCTCCAGCTTTGTCTTAGCATTGTTTCATCATGAAATTAAATCACTTGCTCTTTGATGTATCAGAATGGCGATATGCTATGTAGCAAAGGGACGCACGACTTTGTCCTGGATGAGGAAATCGGTTTGAAATGCCTCCACTGTTCGTATGTGGCTGTCGAGATCAAAGACATCTCACCAGCTATGGTAACATCCATTGCACTTGGAAATCCTAGATTGAGTTGTACTATTTTGTTGATTTTCTTTTTTGAATTCAGAGTTCTTAACATTTTCATTTTTCGGCATTGTGCAGGTCAAGTATCGTCCTAGTGTTAATGACAATAAGAAATGTAGTGATAAAAAGGGTGACCCTTTACCTAACAGGCTTGAGTTTGATGCTTCAGATCCCAGCAGTCATGACGCCCCTTTGGATAATACAGAAGGAACTGTCTGGCAATATGTCCCTGGCATCAAAGATACTTTGTACCCACACCAACAAGAAGGCTTTGAATTTATTTGGAAGAACTTAGCCGGGACAACAAAACTTAATGAGTTGAACAGCGTAGGGGTTAAGGGAAGTGGCGGATGCATTATTTCGCATAAGGCTGGAACTGGTAAGACACGCTTGACCATCGTTTTTCTTCAGTCATACTTAGAACGGTTTCCAGATAGCCATCCTATGGTCATAGCTCCTGCAACTCTAATGCGTACATGGGAAGAAGAATTCAGGAAATGGAACGCAAATATTCCATTTTATAACATGAATAGTCCGCAGTTCTCAGGGCATGAGGACGCTGAAGCTGTCTCACGTTTAGAGGGAGATAGGCATCATAATTCCATCCGTATGGTTAAGCTAGTTTCGTGGTGGAAGCAGAAAAGCATTCTTGGAGTTAGCTACCCTCTGTATGAGAAGCTCGCAACAAATAAGAACGCTGAAGGAATGCAAGTGTTTAGAAGGATGTTGGTAGAATTGCCGGGGTTGCTGGTCCTTGATGAGGGCCACACCCCGAGAAACCAGAATAGTCTCATTTGGAAAGTGCTTACTGAAGTCAGAACAGAAAAGCGTATCATTCTTTCAGGGACACTGTTCCAGAATAATTTCAAGGAACTTTCTAACGTCTTATGCCTGGCAAGACCAGCTTGTAAAGATACGATTTCGTCGAGGCTACATGAACTTATCAAGTGCAGCCAAGAAGGAGAACACGGAAGGGTGAATGAAGTAAATAGAATTGTGGATCTTAAGGCTGTGATTGCCCCTTTTGTGCATGTCCACGAAGGAGACATTCTTCAAGAAAGCCTTCTAGGTCTAAGAGACTGTGTTCTGGTGTTGAACCCGCCTTTTCAACAGAAGAAAATTCTGGACAGAATTGACACTTCTCAAAGCACATTTGAATTTGAGCACAAGCTTTCAGCTGTTTCAGTACACCCATCTCTGTATTTGTGCTGCAATCCGACGAAAAAGGAAAACTTGGTTATTGGGCCAGCAACATTAGAAACTCTGAAAACGCTTAGACTTAAGTACAAGGAAGGTGTGAAAACAAAGTTCCTTATCGACTTCATCCGCATCAGTGGAACCATGAAAGAGAAAGTGTTGGTGTATAGCCAATACATTGACACTCTAAAGCTGATCATGGAGCAGCTCAGTTTAGTATTTAGCTGGAAAGAAGGGGAAGAAATTCTCTTTATGCATGGTAAAGTTGAACAAAGAGACAGGCAGCATCTGATCGACAACTTCAACAAACCAGACAGTGGATCTAAAGTTCTACTGGCATCAACAAAAGCATGTTCCGAGGGTATCAGTCTTGTTGGCGCTTCAAGAGTTGTGATTCTTGATGTTGTTTGGAACCCTTCTGTGGAAAGCCAAGCCATAAGTCGGGCTTTCAGACTTGGTCAAAAGCGTGCTGTGTTCATTTACCATCTCATGGTGAAAGACACATCTGAGTGGAACAAGTACTGTAAGCAAAGTGAGAAACATCGCATATCCGAACTGGTCTTCTCTTCTACCAATGAGAAGGATAAGCCGATCAACAACGAAGTTGTTTCCGAAGATAGAATCCTCGACGAGATGGTTCGACACGAGAAGCTGAAACACATCTTTGAGAAGATACTTTATCACCCAAAAGAATCTGACATGTTTACCAGCTTCTTCTGATTGTAATATCATTTTCTCTCTGTTAATCCCACTCTGAGACTCTAGGCGTTTATATTACTTAAGTTCCAGCTTTGGAACAGATGACTCTAGCAATATGTAATTCTCTGATACGATTTCTTCTAGTTAATGAAGTGTGTATTTTCCAAGGCTATGCTAATCCAAGGGAACAACCTTTAGTTTGAAAGATTCTTTTGCAGGAAATAAAATTTGAGAGATTTACAATGACATAACAACCAACAGGTACTTACTACAAGATGGGAAGGACCAACATAACTAAAACCGCGGCTGCGACTCTGGTGAACACTCTTGAAGATCCAGGCTGCAACCTCGGTGAATTTCCTGTATCAATCATCACAGGGAACTCACAAAGTTCATCAGATGGATCTTCATCTGTGATCAAACCCAACCCCAAGAAATCGCAGTCCCAGGTTTTCTGATCGTGCATCTGATAATACATGTTAAAGGCATATGAAGCATTGCCTACAGCAGTAAGATGGTTACAAGAGGATCCATACCCAAGTGCTGTGCAATCAGATAAGCTACAAGCATAGTCGATATTATCAGGCAAGTCATCGAGGTTATATGCATTAGGGTCAAGAACACACCAAGTTTTTGGCAGATACTTCACATCTTCCACAGGAACCAAAGGCTTGTCATTGCCTTTACCCGACAAGTCAAGCTCGTATTTCGGTCTTCCATCAAACCCAAAGATCCCCCAATGTCTCTCAAAAGTCCCCGGTGCTATACTCTTGGCGTCCTCATCGACAAGGCTGAAAAGGTAAACATCCATGATCACTCCTTTCCTCGCAGGCGTTCCATTTCCAGACATAGCATGGTTTACCATTCCCTGATTGAATCTCTTTGCACTCTTTACATTAGCGTTCTTGTCTCCATCCGTAGGCCATCCGACTTCTCCCACGATAATCTTCATCCCCAAGAAGCTATATTTCTCCATAGCACAAATCAAAGTGTCGAGATTCGCATCAAAAACATTAGTGTAGACCAAATTTCCATCTCTCAAAGACTTGTTAGTCCCATCAAAGAAGGCAAACTCCAAAGGAAAGTAAGCATTTCCATAGAGACTAAGAAAAGGGTATATGTTAACCGTGAAAGGCGAATCATGTGAATACAAGAAATTGATTATCTCAATCGTTGCATCCCTTAGCTCAGGCCTAAAGTCTCCAGCTGATGGAACCGGGTTCGCTTCAGGAGAAAAATAGATGTCTGCGTTGAAAGGAACAGTGACTTTCACACCTTTCAAATCAGCTTCCTCTAAGGCTCGTTGGATGTTGATAAGAGCTGGTAAAGTGAACTCAACGTAAGTTCCATTATATGTCTGAAGAAAAGGCTCGTTTCCAACAGCTATGTACTTGATGTTGACTCCACCGTTGTAAGAATAAGCAGTAACGTTTTCTTCAACCCATGAAGCTGCTACAGATGTATCTTGAGCCAATTCTTTAAGAAACCGGTTTGGTATTCCGATCATGACTTCGATCTCTGAGCCAATTAGAGCGTCTAAGATGTTTTGGTCGGCTTCAAACAGTTTCAGCTTAGTGAAACCATTGTCTTGTAGCATCTTCACTACCTTTTCTGGTGGAAGCTGGTGACTCGCCATTGTTCCCCAGTTAACTCCTACACTACTAGTGTTGCTTGAGGCAATGGAAACTTGTGAGATGATAAGAAAGGAACAAAGAATAATCTGATGATAATAGAAGTGGTTTGTTGTCAACTTTGATCTCATTTCTGCCATTTTTTTCTCTGTTGGTGAGTCTTTTTTATTCTTCTTTATGGAAGTTTTTCTTAAGGGAGAAGATGAAAATGTGATTGGATATTTGTGATTTGTCCTTTAGTTCAGTTAAAGAAGCAGACACAACATGCAAAATAGCCATTGGCTTTGTTGTGTGAAAACACTTTGTGCATGCCTCTCTGATAATCCACATGGCATTGAGTCACAACAAATTCTTATGTTATTCTAGATGTTTCGTATTTGTTGTGTCAAACAAACACACACACATAAGTATTATTCAAACTTAATTAGTTTAACATAAGTATTTTATTCAAACTTCTTCATTTTTTGAGTATTCAAACTTTAACAATGAAGAAGAGAAGAGAAGGGAACTATTATTTTATCCGGGTCGGGTAGTGCCTGAAAACCGGTCCGTTTATAGTTACAATCAAGCCCGGTTAATAGATAGATTGGCCCAAACAATTAGAAATTCATTATTTATAAACAAACTGTTTTTTTCTTTCCACAATTGAGGCAAAAAAATAGTTTGTGTAATTCGAAAATGATTTATTAAAAAATGCTAAAATCCTAATTACATTTTTTTTTGGGAAAATTGGATATAAAGGATAAATAATTAAATTATTGTCCATCTATGCATTCTATATTTCTAATTAGTCATATATGCTTTAAAATTGGTCATATATGCTTTAATATAATTAAAATCCCATTTATATCCTCAGTTTTTTTTGTTAAATCTTGCTAAACTATAAAATTCCAAAATTAATTAGATTTCTTTCTAAAAATGATTTGGAGAAAATATATGACAAAAATAATATTTAATTACTTTCTAATTTTTTTTTGCTGTAGATAATTTCATATCTTCTTCCGCTTTAGTTCTTTTTTTTACGGCATCTTCTTCTTCTATTTTCTTTACGGCAACTTCTTCTTTGATTTTCTCTTTTGGGACTGCCCATCGATATGTTGGACGATGTCAACATATATATGCACGTCAAAGGCCTGTAGTTGATCTATGGGAAGTAACATCTGCTCATGTATTCATGACCGAATGGCAAAGTATGAACCTCCGCAAGCTAGATTCTAATATAATAGAGATTGAGTGAAAAACAGACACACAATGATTTATGCAACTTTTTTACATGTCAATTCACTTTTACGTTAGTCATTTTCAAATATTACGCCTATAGTAAGCCACAATTTTTCACAAATGTGGTACTTTTGTTAGTTTATAATTGAATTTGGTTATATTACGTATTTTGTATTTTGTATAAGTAGAGCAACACGTTTCACTCATGTTACGTATTTTCCACAAAAAGTTGTGTAGTTTCGTAATCTTAACTTTTTATATTCGATTTCCATATTTTATAATTTATTTTCCTTTTTAAAAAAAAAATCTAAATTACATAGAATTTGATTTCTATTTTTTATAGAATATATAGAAAAATATAAGAATGTGTTTTCTAACAATTTTAGAACAAGGGTAAATGTTAGAAAACATATTCTAATTTTTCTAGAAGAAAGAGCAAAGTATAGAATATGTATTCTAAATTTCGTAGAATTTAGCATTCTAAATACCGTAGAACAGAAATGCGTTCTAAATTTTCTGGAACATGTATAGTGCATAGAATACATTATCTAAATTTTATAGAACATGTACAATGTATAGAATACACATTCTAAATTCAGAAGACGTAGTCTAAACTTCGTAGATCATATTTTATTCATCCAAAACGGTAACAAAAACGATATATTTTCGATTTTATAAGTATTCCCATGACTTCTTTATCATTTGCCTACAAACTATTCTGAATTTTATTTGAAAAATTGGTTAAATCAATTACAAAGGGTAGATTAGGAATATAGGACATTTGAATATAGAATGCATAGATGGACAATAGTTTAATTATTTGTCCTTTATATCCAATTTTCCCTTTTTTTTTTTTTTTGTTGTCATCAACATTAGAGGACTGTGAAAATTGTGAATTGCAGCATATCGTCATCTTCTGGCGGGAAAAGAAGCCCTAGAAAAGGTGAAAGGTGAAAGCTTTTCTTCTTCTTCTTCTTCTTCTTCTACTTCAGAGTGACTGTGAGAGAGATGCATTGGATTGCGACGAGAAACGCCGTCATTTCATTCCCCAAATGGCGATTCCTCTTCCGCTCCTCATATCGCACTTACTATTCCCTCAAACCCTCTTCCCCAATTCTACTGTAATCCTCTCCTTTGTATAATCTTCTCGATAATATGTTACCAAGTTTAGATTTTTGTATTTTGTGAATTCCAGTAATTTTGAATATTGAACTCAGTCTTTTTCTCCTCGAACTATAATCGAGGGCTCTTTGATTATGTGATTAGGGAATTAAACATGAGTTCTTCTGTTATTACGAGCTCAATTTCCTTGAGTTTGGTGTTTGGTCTTGTTAAGGTTGTTGGTCTAGTTCTTGATAGAATCTTGTTATGCAACTGTTTTAATATGATATACTGTATTGACAGTAATAGAAGGTACTCTGAGGGGATATACTGTCTCAGAGATGGAAAGTCTCTGAAAGGAATCGCAACGGCTTCTAAGAAAGTCAAGACATCAAGTGATGTTCTCGCTGACAAAGATCTCTCTCATTTGGTTTGGTGGAAGGAGGTAAAGCTTGTTTTGTATTTTGTTAAGAAACTTAAGTCTTGATATGGTTTTTTTGTATAACTATAGTTTTTTCACATGGTTTTCTTGGATAACTATTGATGATATAACTTGACTGGGCACACAATAACGATATAGATATACTGATTTTTATTTCTATGCCTTCTCAGAGATTGCAGACATGTAAGAAACCATCTACTCTTCAGCTTATTGAAAGGCTTATGTATACCAATTTACTGGGTTTGGACCCTAGCTTGAGGAATGGAAGGTCAGTTTTCTTCTCAGACTATTAGAAGATTTCATCTCACTTTCTAGATGGCATCCTTTAATCATTTTTTAGCTTGGTTATTTAAGGACAAGCAGCTAGTAATGTATATCTTAGTATGACTCAACATTTTTCATTGACGGAGATTTATTGAGAATCAGAAAGATGTTTGGAGCCTCAAATTTTAAGTTGTAAGGCTGTAGGAATCGAGTTGGAAACAGTTCATTAGTTCTCATTCCAGTTGTCCTATTGGTTTATGGTTACTTTGTGGTATTCATGTTTGCAATATTTTGGATTTTTTCATTTCAGTTTAAAAGATGGAAACCTCAACTGGGAGATGTTGCAGTTTAAGTCAAGGTTTCCACGTGAAGTTTTGCTCTGCAGAGTATGTTGCTCTTTCTCTTGTGTTCTCTTCGTAGTTAACTTTTTCTGCTTTTCTAATCCCATGCGTTTTGTGATCTTTGTTACTTCCAATTAGTAGAACAATGGCATTTAAAGTCTCATCTTAGAAGAATTTTGCGGCATTCGTTTCTTTTTTCCAGGTGGGAGACTTTTATGAGGCTATTGGAATAGATGCTTGTATACTCGTTGAATATGCTGGTCTAAATCCTTTTGGTGGTCTTCGATCAGACAGTGTTCCAAAGGCTGGCTGCCCAGTTGTGGTACACAATCCTTTCTGAACTTTTTAAGGCATACTCCCATTAAGGGCATTGATGTGATTCAAGATAATTTTTTCTTCCAGTAAAATAAACTAATTAGTCTCTGGTATTGTCTTGAAAAAAAAACTGGTTATTAAGAAGACAGCCAAATGTTCTTAAGGGCAAATAAAGACAGAACATCACCGTTTCTTAATATTTGCCTTCAGTAAAGTATAATCTGTTTTGATTCTATTTAGTCTCTGAAAGTTGTAGTTGGCAAGTTATATAAATTGCTGCTTTAGTTGCCGTTGCTTCTTACACGAAATCAAGTTGTGGTGCTTTTTGTTGGATAGCAAACTTATTTTCTGCTACAATTTCTCATTCTTACTCTTCCCTTAAGACCTTTGTTCTCTACAACTAATTTTTCCTTTCCCGCAAATTCTTGCTCTCAATCCAGTTTATAATTTTTCTTTCTTTCTGCAGAATCTTCGACAGACTTTGGATGACCTGACACGCAATGGTTATTCGGTGGTGAGTTGAGAAAGAAAATTCGTTATCATATTTTTGTTTCTCTTAAGCGTGTTGAATAATTCTATATGATAATATGACTATTTCTGCGTGTTTTGTTCGTGACTGTAGTGCATTGTGGAGGAAGTTCAGGGGCCAACACAAGCGCGTTCTCGTAAAGGTCGATTTATTTCAGGGTATAATAATTTACAATCCCTAACTTTCTGATCTCACAAGCAGCAATATTCATTGTCCTATTTTCTAGGAAAGCACGTTGAAACTTTTCTTTCCTTGATATTTATCTTTCTGACATGTACGCTTGTATGTACATAGGCATGCACATCCAGGAAGTCCTTATGTATATGGGCTTGTTGGTGTTGACCACGATCTTGACTTTCCTGAACCTATGCCTGTTGTTGGTAAGTATTTCTTATGGTATGTTGTTAGTCAGTGAAATATTATTTTGCGCCTTAATTACAACCTATTCAAGATTTCAAGTTTTTTTTGTCTATAAGTATTACATGACTTGATTTTTTCTGTGAGTACAGGGATATCTCGTTCAGCAAGGGGGTATTGCATGATATCTATTTTCGAGACTATGAAAGCATATTCGCTAGATGATGGTCTAACAGAAGAAGCCTTGGTTACTAAGCTCCGCACCCGTCGCTGTCATCATCTATTCTTACATGCATCGTTGAGGCACAATGCATCAGGTTTTGTATACAATCTCTACATTGTATTAGCACCTCTGAACTGTGAAGATAATGCCAAATGTGGACAGTGTGCCATTTTATCGTCACATGAACATAAGTACGCCCAGGTGGCAGCATATGATCTAGCAGTATTCATGATTTTTTCAGCTTAATTAGCTTTGAGCTTTATTGTCTTTTCTGATAACAATTCTTGAAAATTATGGTATGCAGGGACGTGCCGCTGGGGAGAGTTTGGGGAAGGGGGTCTACTCTGGGGAGAATGCAGTGGCAGGAATTTTGAATGGTTTGAAGGAGATACCCTTTCTGAGCTCTTATTAAGGGTCATAACTACAAACTTTGGCTGCTGTTAAATTTGCAATTTGCTTGTGACATTTCAGTTTTGTGAAAAATCAAATATTTACTTCTTCTTTTTCTCTTACAGGTCAAAGATGTTTATGGTCTTGATGATGAAGTTTCCTTTAGAAATGTCAATGTACCTTCAAAAAATCGGCCACGTCCTTTGCATCTTGGAACGGCTACACAAATTGGTTAGATAGTTCTTCTTGGTGAATAGTTGTAGGAATTTTAGGAGTTTTGGAATGGTAAAGCATGGTAATATATATAATGTGGTACTGCAGGTGCCTTACCCACTGAAGGAATACCTTGTTTGTTGAAGGTGTTACTTCCATCTACGTGCAGTGGTCTGCCTTCTTTGTAAGCAATTTTTACGAAATAGAAAGGAAAATTGGCTATATTCTTCGAAGCATCATCTTAGCTGATATCTTTAAAGAAAATTGGTACCTCCTTTGATGCCTTTATTCTTTCAGGTATGTCCGAGATCTTCTTCTAAATCCTCCTGCTTATGACATTGCTCTGAAAATTCAAGGTAATTTGACCAATGTGGAAAATTTTCTTAGTTTATTCCCTTGTAGATTTGTTTATGATTTAGGGCTACTCATTCAGCCTACAAAATCATTGTTATTTGCAGAAACGTGCAAGCTCATGAGCACAGTAACTTGCTCAATTCCGGAGTTTACCTGCGTCTCTTCTGCTAAGGTTTTTAGTCACTTGCTAAAAATTACCTTTCTCATTGTGATCTTTTGTGACTATAGCAGCATATGCAAAACTTCCGGGTTACCAGCTATCAGTTACTGACTCTAACAAATGCATGGACAGTTTCTAACTTCTATATACACCTTTTTTGCAGCTTGTGAAGCTTCTAGAGCAACGTGAAGCCAACTACATTGAGTTCTGCCGAATAAAAAATGTTCTTGATGAAGTATTACATATGTATAAACATGCTGAGCTTGTGGAAATCCTGAAATTATTAATGGATCCTACCTGGGTGGCTACTGGTTTGAAGATTGACTTTGAAACTTTTGTAAGTTTATGCATCTAAGCACGACTCAGAGTTTATATTTGCATGTTTGTTTTGTTATATGTTTTCCTTGATGATGAGTACGTACCTATCCCTTGACACAAGCTCAAGAAGAAGCATTTCAGTTGATGCAATTTTTTTTGCTAATCTATCTAGTTATATGAAATTCTGGGTTCTTCAGCTGATGAGTATGTGTATAAGTTCAAGTTTTTGTTTTCTTGCCAGGTCAATGAATGTCATTGGGCTTCTGATACAATTGGTGAAATGATATCTCTAGATGACAATGAAAGTCATCAGAATGTTAGTAAATGCGCTAATGTTCCGAATGAGTTCTTTTATGATATGGAGTCTTCATGGCGAGGTCGCGTAAAGGGAATTCATATAGAGAAAGAAATCACTCAAGTGGAAAAATCAGCTGAGGCTTTATCTTTAGCTGTAAGTAATCGAGAATTGAAGCTTATTTCTATTAGTGATAATAGATGGTCCTGTACGTGGTATTGTCTTTACTTCAATATAATGGTACTGGTGATCTTAACTTACTCATAAGAAACAAAACATCCGTGTGTAGGTTGCTGAGGATTTTCTCCCTATTATATCAAGAATTAAGGCCACCACTGCTTCACTTGGTGGCCCGAAGGGCGAAATTGCATATGCAAGAGAGCATGAGTCTGTTTGGTTCAAGGGGAAACGGTTTACACCATCTATCTGGGCTGGTACTGCAGGGGAAGACCAAATTAAACAGCTGAAACCTGCTTTCGACTCGAAAGGAAAAAAGGTTGGAGAAGAATGGTTTACAACCCCAAAGGTGGAAGCTGCTTTAGTCAGGTTGTTTCCCTATTTTAATGAACATTCCATTAGATATTTTATTCAATAATATACTGGGTAGATATTGATGTCATATTATGCTTTTGTTGCAGATACCATGAAGCTAGTGAGAATGCAAAAACTCGAGTGTTGGAACTGTTGCGCGAGTTATCTGTTAAATTGCAAACAAAAATAAATGTTCTCGTCTTTGCATCTATGCTTCTGGTCATTTCAAAAGCATTATTTGCTCATGCTTGGTAAGTTTGCTCTTTAATCAATTCCCACGAAGAAATTTCTGTAGTTTTAATTTTAAGTACTGTGCACAACTGCAGTGAAGGGAGAAGGCGAAAGTGGGTTTTTCCAACGCTTGTCGGATTCAGTACAGACGAGGTAACTATGCTTGCTAGTCGTTGAAGTTTGTAGACAGATACGTGCAATTTCTAAGACATCACGAAACATGCTGGGTTGTCTTATTCTTATATCTCATGTTTTTTCTCACCTATTTTGATTTATTTTAATATAGGGCGCAAAACCATTAGATGGTGCCAGTCGAATGAAGCTGACGGGCCTATCACCTTATTGGTTTGATGTATCTTCTGGAACTGCTGTTCACAATACCGTTGACATGCAATCACTGTTTCTTCTAACTGGACCTAACGGTGGTGGTAAATCGAGTTTGCTCAGATCAATTTGCGCAGCTGCTCTACTTGGAATTTCCGGTTTAATGGTTCCAGCTGAATCAGCCTGTATTCCTCACTTTGATTCCATCATGCTTCACATGAAATCCTATGACAGCCCTGTAGACGGAAAAAGTTCTTTCCAGGTATATATATTAATTACCATACAAATCTAGAATTCACCAAACTGAATTTTTT
Organism: Arabidopsis thaliana x Arabidopsis arenosa; assembly: GCA_019202795.1. Classification (NCBI taxonomy): domain Eukaryota; kingdom Viridiplantae; phylum Streptophyta; class Magnoliopsida; order Brassicales; family Brassicaceae; genus Arabidopsis; species Arabidopsis thaliana x Arabidopsis arenosa. The sequence goes on along the minus strand of CM032920.1, from coordinate 10,720,161 downwards.
TCTCCAATTGTAATGTTTGATATCCTCTTAACTGGTTCTGTGCCATCAGGTAGAAATGTCGGAAATTCGATCTATTGTAAGCCAGGCTACTTCAAGAAGCCTAGTGCTTATAGATGAGATATGCCGAGGGACAGAGACAGCAAAAGGCACCTGTATCGCTGGTAGTGTGGTAGAGTGTCTTGACACAAGTGGTTGTTTGGGTATTGTATCTACTCATCTCCATGGAATCTTCAGTTTACCTCTGACAGCGAAAAACATCACATATAAAGCAATGGGAGCCGAAAATGTCGAAGGGCAAACGAAGCCAACTTGGAAATTGACAGATGGAGTCTGCAGAGAGAGTCTTGCGTTTGAAACAGCTAAGAGAGAAGGTGTCCCCGAGACAATCATCCAGAGAGCTGAAGCTCTTTACCTCTCGGTTTATGCAAAAGATGCATCATCTGAAGTTGTCAAACCCGACAAAATCGTAACTGCATCCAACAATGACCAGCAGATCCGCAAACCAGTCAGCTCGGAGAGAAGTTTGGAGAAGGACTTGGCAAAAGCTATCGTTAAAATCTGTGGAAAAAAGATGATTGAGCCTGAATCATTAGAATGTCTTTCAATCGGTGCTCGTGAGCTTCCACCTCCATCTACAGTTGGTTCTTCATGCGTGTATGTGATGCGTAGACCCGATAAGAGATTGTACATTGGACAGGTACACACTTACCATATAAATATTAGTAAACTTCCCTTAGAAAACGTAAGTAATTGATTCTGAGGATTTCTGCTATGAAACTGCAGACCGATGATCTTGAAGGACGAATACGTGCACATCGAGCAAAGGAAGGACTGCAAGGGTCAAGTTTTCTATACCTTATGGTGCAAGGTAAGAGCATGGCTTGTCAGCTAGAGACTCTTCTGATTAACCAACTCCATGAACAGGGATATTCTCTGGCTAACCTAGCCGATGGAAAGCACCGGAATTTCGGAACATCCACAAGCTTGAGTGCATCAGATGTAGTCAGTATCTCATAGTTTGAAACATTAGCTATGTTTGTAATTGATCATCTCTCTGTACAATTGCACCAGTTAGTCCACTAGAACTAGAGTAGTTTACTACTAAGCATGCATGCCGTTTTTTCTTTTTGAGATTTTGTTAAACGGCACGCAGTTCAGGCAATCGGATGCAGCAATTACCAATTTTGGGTCAGTCGGTGTAATTGTCGTTACATTAATGTAATATTTTTAACAAAACTCAGCACTAATGTCATGCATTAACCATAAGAATATGACAATATATAGTAACCGGACATTGGACCAGCCTTATTGATGGTTTAACTCCAATTGTAAGTTAACCGGGTTCAGAGCAGACGTGGTTATCTCCGATATTAAAAAACAAATTTTACGTAAAACTACGTCGTTTTAGTTGATACTCTTTTTTTTTTTTTTTCATCTTCTTCCCCAGAATCGAATTTTGAGATCTCCTCCGATCGATTTTGATCTCCACCACTCTCTGCTTCGTCAACTACGGTGTCCACAGAGATCCGATTTCGTTATCTCTCTTTCTCCACTGTTCTCCAATGTAAGTTTTGTGTCTGTAGTGTTTCAAATTGTTCTAAAAATCTTCAGTTTTATGATTTATATATAGTTTGCAGTTGAGACATGGATGAGGTTGTTGTTGAAGTGGAGAAGACGAAGAGAGAATGGGAAGAAGCGTACGAGAAGACGATTGAACATATCATGGCGATTCAAGAGTACGGTAAATCAAGGAGAGGAGATGGAGGAGAAGAGAAGATTTCACTACAGAGGCTCAATGGATTGGCTCAGGATGGTTTCTCTCTTCTCAATTCTCTTCAATTCAATTTGGATCTTCTCGCGCCTCAGCTTCCTTCTGATGATCAGGTTCAATCTACTCAGTCACTGCTTGAAACCTGGAAGAATCAATATCACAGGTATTTTTATGATTCAAATCATTTGTGGAATCTACAACATTTCAGAAGTAGAAGAAGAAAGGAACGTTGCATTTGTACAACGATGATCGTCTTTAGGTAGTTGAGTAATTCAATCTGTAGGACAAAATGATGTGATATAGTGGGCGTTTAACCTTGGCTTAGGGGTACTTGAGTCATCGTTGATCCTGTTTTCAATGCTATATTAGTGTTTTTAAGTATTTCCTTGAGCTTGAGTTTGATCTCAATTACTTAGAATTCTGGTACAGCGAGAGAGTTAGTGTATGAGTTCAGGGAATGGGTGAAACTAATTTGAGTTTTATCATTGTGTTTGTGGTCAGTTTGAGGGTAAACCTGAGAAGTGCTAATTTGCAAGCTAAGGATAACATGAGGAAAGCAGCTCAAGAAGAGGTAAAGTCTCATGGTTAAAGCATTCTCTGTCTGCCGCTGTTTTTACCAGCCATTTCCTTTGAAATTTTTGTATAAAGAGAGGCTTACAATGATTGTAGAGAGAGCTTCTCCTTGGTGGTGGAACAGAGTCCACAGTTCTCAGACGTAAACGACAGTATGTACTTCTTGGAAACTCTGCTATATCTATCCTACTATACCCAGCCTTTCAATTGGGTTTCCTGTTGAAAATGTTTAACTTGTATTATGATTTTGTTTATTTGTAAACGAATCATGCACTAACATTTTTGGTTGTTTGTAGAGCAAATGCTGGCGTGACATCGGATGCTGAAAGCATAACTGAAAGTCTCAGGCGTTCACGGCAGCTGATGGTTCAGGTCAGAAAAAACTAGTTATGAAGGATTGTGCATTTACACCTCGTTTATATTTTCGGCTTCTTAATTTATAAACAAAAGTTGAATTGTCTGATCAAAATAGTCTCTCTTGACTTGTTGGGTTACAGGAGGTTGAACGAAGTACAAACACTCTTGTGGCTTTTGGTATGTCATTCATAGTATGCCAGATAATTAAGTGTTTAGTGAAAACAGGTTAAGACATAAAACTGACTTATTATCCATGTTTACATTTGTAGATGAATCTACTGGAGTACTTAAAAAAGCCGAGAGTGAATACAAAGGTCATAGGTCTCTGTTGTCGAGGACCCGTAATCTACTTTCGACAATGCAGCGTCAAGATGTAATTGACAGGTACTTGAAAAGAGAATAGACTCTGTTTTACCAAACCATTCTATAGGTGAATAATAATAATAACTAACTCTTGTTTCCGGTGGCACTATCAACAGGATAATCCTCATAGTTGGATTTTCTCTCTTTGTCTTTGCTGTTGTTTACGTTGTTTCAAAGCGCATCGGAATTCTCAAACTGCAACGAATGGCCACTGCTGCTATTAAAGCTCAATTAGCTAGAAAAGGAGCAAATGGTGTAGGAGATGATGTTATGCCTCTCGGACAACAGTTTGATGGCAATACAGTTCCAACTGTTAACATTCCTCTACAACAACGCATGCACGATGAACTCTGAAGCTCATTAGATGCTTGTAACATTGTTCATGAATCTATATATATATTACAAGTTGATGTTGTTACCTAGGAATACTCTATATATAACATATTTTAAATTATGTCCATGCATAGATTAGACATTTTAAGAACTGAGAAACATATATAGAGGAATGGAGAAATTTATAGTGGGAAAAGAAAAAAAAAATTGTGGTAGCTAGACTTACTTGAAAGGAGCTTTTCTCTCTCTTCTCTCTCTCAATTTTTTCAGAGGAAGAAAGCTTCTTTCGCTTTTATTTCAGATCAATCGGATCTGAAATTGTTTGTTTTTGGTTCCAATCAATTGCTAGATTTTCAATTCTGGCGTTGATTTGGTTTGGGTGTCCCTCTTTTGGGCTTCGCTTCCCCTGTTGGGGCTTTGGTTTTCTTCTCACGGACCGGTGGCTCTTTTAGCACCGTTGCCGTCTATGTTTGCTCGGTCGTCTCATCTCCGGCCACGCCTCTGTCAGAAACAAACTCAAGCTTGGAATGGATCCGACGAAAAACGAAGACAGCTTCGTATGGTGTTTCAGATTCGTACCGGTTTGGTGACAACAAGCCTATGTTTGGTGAACTTAATTTTTTGAAGATAAAAAGCTGTTTGTAGAAGATGAAGATGAAGATGAAGATGAATAAGATTTGCATTAAGTTGAGTCAAATTCTCATCAAAGCTTAAATGGAGATTTCGCCTTAATTTGTTTGGGTGAAGAATGAGATCTATCGCAAGTTTTGCGTAAGTTTTCCGGCGATTCCGGTCGGGATTGAAGTTTCCCGGCGTTACAACATTCTGCCGTGATCCTCGACTTCCATCTCTTCGACTTCCCACGTGTCATCCAACCTGTTTCGCATGTGCCACGTGTTCTCTGTGCTAGACACTAGACACAACTTTTTCTTCAATTAAGGGTTTACTTATCTGGGCTTTTAGGCTTTTCTTTTGTTTTAGTTTACTTTAGTGTGTTTGTAAAATATTGGCTTGTATCACTTGGCTTGTATCACTTGGCTTTTGTATTATAAATAAAATACACTTGTGACAAAAAAAAAAAAAAGCTAGACTTACTTTGTCGAATATATGAGGTACGATTTCTCGTAATCACAATATATATATATATATATATATATATATATATATTCTTACCGCATTATCTTATTTACACAGTGATTAGCATATTATTTGGATATGTGTTTCATAAGATATGTATATTATTATGTATTGAACCGGTATAACAACTTATTGTATGTGTCAATAATTAAATATAGTTATGTTATTAATATATAACTAGATCATCACCCGTACTAAAGTACGGGTTGAATTTTATTTATTACAAAATTTATATAATATATATATTAGAACTAAGTTTTAATATATTATAATAGTAAGTGGAAAAATATTATTTTTTTTGTCAGTCCCTATATACAATATTAGAATAAATATAGAATTTTTTCTATAATACTCAATTATGGATAATTTTTTTTTAAGATATGAAAACGGAAAATAATTTTATTTTTTAAAAAGTAATATTTTTTTAACAATGAGTTATTTTATTTTAACAACCACAAAATAGGATTGCATATATTTCAGTTAGATCAAAAATTAAAATATCATAAATAAATCGCATATAAAACATAGATTATTTTGAATTAATTAAGAAAATTATGTATTATTTTGAATTAATTTAGAAAATTCTTTTTCAATTCATAATTCTTTGGTTGTTGAAATAGAGATTTGTTTGAGCTAATCTAATGACAGAATTTGTTTGAGATTTATAATTACGGAATTTACCAATTATTCGCATAATCGAATATGTTATAAACATATATTTAGTATATAATAATACCAAAATCAACCCGTGCGTGAAGTCTATATTTTTATTTTAGAATCTCAATATTTCATTTTAAAATATTGCGTGCACAATCTATTATTAGTTAATTCTAAAATTGCTTGCGGAATCAAATTTTCAAATATTTAGAGGTGTCAAACCATATTTAAATGTTCTACACTATTTTTAAATATTCCAAATTAAAATCTTTAAATTTTTTTTGTAGTTTATAAAATTATGAATTTCAAAAAACAAATTATATGAAATTAAATATAACTATTCAAATAGTTATAAGGATCAAAACTCATTTCATCATATAATATATTATATTTAACCCGCTACCTATTATAAATATTTTTTAAATAATCAAATTAGAGTATTATAATTTTTAACTTTTTGAACTACTAAGTATTGATGATATTCTCTAAAATATCAAGTAAAACTTATTTTAAATGTTGCAAATTAAAATATTTAAATTTTTATTGAAGTATATAAAATTATATATTTCAAAAAAATAAATGTATGAAATCGAATATAAATATTCAAATTCTGACCCGTTGCTCAGTCGGAATGTTTGTTGACTTTATTTTTGTGTAAAAAAAATATATTACTCAATTCTGAATTTTTGACCCGTTTAATTGTTTCCTTTATACATTAAACAATTTATATGCGTTTTTAAAATTTCAAATCTTGGCATATGCAGAAAAAAATTTACTTTTTTTTTTATTATGTAGATGATATGATGATTTATTTGTTTCATATTAATATAATCATATAAAGATGAGAGGTGAAATTTAATGATTAATAACAAATTAATATGGTAAGTTAGATATCAAATCTTATATGTTCATTTTGATTGGTCATTAAAAAAAAAATAATAACAGATTTTCGTTTTATAATTTAATTAAATTAATTAAATGACATAAATTAGTATTTTACTTGTTTATCCTTAATAAATTGAATGAAATTTGTTCTAAAAGAAGATTTTTGTAATGGCATTCTTAAGTAAATTCTTACAAAAGGGAAGGTTAGTTAAGGGTATCTTATAAAGTGTACTCCCCAAATAATAGTATAGGATTAATAAAAATGGTCCACAAGAAAAAATATAAATATCGTATATAATTTTAGTTAGTTTATCATGGCTATGATTGGTGACAACTTATAAAGCAGTACAAAACTGTACAATAATATTATTACCAATAAAAAGAAATTTATCAAAGCTGTACACAATAACAAAAACAGGTTTTTTTTGGACAAAACAAAAACAAAAACAGTTTAAAAATTATATCAAATTAAAATTATCTCTCCACTATTTTCTAGGCATGACCACGGTTACAATTTTTATGGTTACGGTTAATTAACTACCGCTTACGATTATAAATTTTTTTTAACCGTAACCTTAACCATTTATATATACGGTTACGGTTAAATATGGTTACAGTTACAACGGTTCCAGTTAAATACGGTTACGGTTATTTGATGATTACGATATGGTTAATATCGGAGGCGAAATCTTACGAGTTACCTAACTTTTTGTACTACTTTTTACAGTTAACGGTTGCGGTTTTTAACTGTTTATACGGTTACGGTGAAGAAACGGTCCGGTTACGGTCTGAAATACGATTACGATTAGCTTTTGGTCATACTTACTATCTTCAACTAGGCATGACCAAAAGCTAACCGTAACCGTATTTTGGACCGTAACCGGACCGTTTCTCAACCGTAACTGTATAAACGGTTAAAAACCATAACCATTAACCATAAAACTAGATTAGTTACGGTTAAAAAACCGGAAACGTATCAAAACCGTTATTTTATTTTTACGATTAAAAAAATATTCTAACAATAAAATAATATTATTCATTTTGTATAATTTTAATTTTTTCATAGCCATTTAACTGTCATCACATAATTTTAAATTTTCATATGTAATTATATACTAAAATATATATTTCTATATTTTTCCTAAAATATAAAGTCTTAATATTATTTATTATTTGTACCGCTATAATATTTTCAATCAGAGTAAAGTTTTAAAATTTGGTATATACTTTGTTTTTTTGTACAGCTTTCGTATATTATTTTTTCGTACAGTTTTGCACTATTCCCTACCAATCGGACCTAAAGTCTTTTTAAAGCGTTTATTTAGAACAGAGAGAGAAAGAAAAACACAGAGAGAGTTGTGAAAGAAAGAAAACACAAAGCCTTCTTCTCCATCTCTCCGCCGACGATGAACGGCTTCATCTACAGCGTCGATCTCTTAGATCTAACGGCTCGGGATGTCGATCCATACAGTTGATCCTTGGATCGTCGATTACAATCAATCGACGCTCATGATTCACTCTGATCATCACAAGGCAATGCTTCACTAGGGTTGAGGTAGTCTCTCTCTGTTTACTAACTAACTAACTGTCTCTTCGTTTATTCTCTGTCAGTTTCTAACCTTTCTATTCTCAAACCCTAAAATCGCTTCCATGGCAGACTTGAACAGCTACAAGGGAAAATTCGCAGAAGCTCGTCTTAATCCGGAGCATTCTCGTCGCTTATCTACACTCGTTGCCTCAGCTACTGCTAAGGAGCTTGAGATGACCGTTTCAGAACTTAAGATGCTCAATCTCCATGCGATTGTTGGTCACGACTTAGGATCGAGTTCTTCAAGAATCTATCTTTCAGATTGAGTGAAATGGAGAAGAACAAGGATCTTAATGGTGAGAATTTGTCTCTCCTGCTACGTCTTGTGATCAGTCCGCAGAGAATGAAGTCAATGATCATCGATTCTCCAACTTTTGGGTAAGTTTTTTATTTCTTAGGGTTTGTGTTCTAGCTTTTCTCTCACTTGGCTCTTAACTTTTTTTTGGTTTTGATTGTAATTGTAGTGTGGAATCATTATTCACCTCACTACAATTCTCCGAATACATGAAGTCGGAACTTGCTATGGCTTTGAAGAATGATGGTTGCTTGCTAGACATTTTTTCTTAATCCTCCAAAATTGCTCCATTTGTTCAAAACCTTGTTCACGTGTTTAAATTCGATGAGCTTGAGCCATTACTAGGCATAATAGCAACCCATCTCCTTGATCTTGCAAATAAGGGTAACGGATTGAGCAATTTGAGGATGTTCTTGAAGCTTGCAAGCTCTCCAATTGTGGTCTCTTTCATCTCCCTTGTACCTAACATTGTTGACATCGCATATGACAAGAATGGGTAATTTGCCTCTTTATAGTCATACATATGTCATCTTTCTTGAATTCTTTTGACATTTTAATGATACTCTTCTTTTTTGTAGTTGCCATTTGCTTCAGGTTCTGATAGCCTCCCACAAACTAGAGGTTGAAGCAATGTTGGTCCAAAGGATTTCCGGTTTCTTTTTCCATTTTGCCACACACAAGTATGCGAATCATCTCGTACAATCTGCTGATGATTCTGGAACTGATTCTACCGCCTCATTCGTGATGGATAGCCTCTCTGGTGATTTTAGAATCTTGATGGATCATTGCTATCTTAACTATGTCCACCAATCTATCATCCGAAGGTCTGCTTCTATTGATCTTCCATTGTTCTACTGACTTTTTTCGAAGATAAAAAAGCGTCGGGTTAAACTGGAGGCTAATGTCTGGGGTAGGGAAGTTACGACAACCATGAAGAAGACTCTTCGATCCAAAGGTTTATCTCTCTCTTTTTTAGGAGCATCTAAGATGTTTTGGTTAGCTTCAAACAGTTGCAGCTTAGTGAAACCATTGTCTTGTAGCATCTTCACTACTTTCTCAGGTGACTCAGCCATCTCCAGTTCACTCCTATAGTACTATACTAGTGTTTGCTAGATGCAATAGAAACAACTTGTGAAAAAATAAAAAAATACAGAGAATAATCTGACGAGAAAAGAAGCATTTGAAATTCATATGTAAAAATATAGTCCCAATAATATCATAAATTATTTTGTATTGAACCCGTTTAACAACTTATGTGTCAATAATTAAATATAGCTAGTTTATTCATATACATATAATCATTGTTCTAAAAATGCTCGTCTAACTCTGATTACTCTCCGCTTAATCGCTAGGCACATCCTATCCGTCTCATTAATGATTAATCCCGCCTAGAAATCAGTTACCCGATTACTCTCCGCCTAATCCAACTTTTTCCCGCCTAATCCGATTACTCTTCGCATAATTTTGCATACATAATTTAATTATTTTTAGATTGCAAGTATAAAACAATTTCTCTTTTTATTATTCATACATTTAAATTGAGGGTTTGTGATGTTGTACCAATAACTTATGTTCAAAAAAATTCATAAAAATCATAAAATTTTGTCTTAAAAAATATATTTTTATGTGTTTACTTTACTATATTTTGAGAAAATAATTAGATTAATTTGTTTGAAAACATTAAAATAACCCTAAAACTAATCTCCGATTAATCTCTGATTTTAATCCGATTAATCGCTAAGCCCATACCGAGCGTCCGACTAACGCCTAGCAATTTTTCGATCAAGGCATATAATTAATAAAACTGGTCCACAAGAAGAAATATATATACGTTCGTCAACTTGAGACTGATATGCGATTAAGAATTGAAACACTTTTAATTAAATATTATGTGACCATATAAGTAAGAACAAGAATCAAATACATTATAAATGTTTAGGCTTAGCAAAAATAGGGGAACACGATCAACTTCTTTTAAGTGAATAATTATAATTGGAGAAGATGGCGTACGGACACACATGTTACAAAAATTAAAAGTCTCGTGTAGATGAAAAATGCCCCATATACCGCATCTTTAATTATTATTTAGACATAATAAGACAATGCTTTGTGATATATTCGTAGAAATAAGTATCTTAAAAGTCAAAATATGGTGCTATACTAATTTACTAGATTTTAATCCGCGGTTTTAGTTTTCGTGTTTTCGTTTTTCTCCCATTTTGCTCTTAACGTTTTTTTATTTTTGATTGCAATTGTAGTTTGGATTCATTGTTTACATCACTTCATGAGTTTTCCTTTGATGAGCTTAAGGTAAGCTTGTTTTGCCTTTCCTTTCTCTTTGTTTAAAGAACTTAATATCAACTCTCAGCCATTATTATCCATGATATCAACCCAAATCCTCGATCTTGCAAATAACCGTAATGGATTGAACAATGTGAGACCTTCTTGAACCTTGCAAGCCCTCGGATTTTGGTCTCCTGCATAATGGCCAATGATTGTTTGGATCACATAATTTTCATAGCAATATAATGCGTCATTAACATGCCAAAAGCTTTTTTCAACCATATATAATCATTTACCTCTTTTGTTCGTTATGCTAACCAAAAGTAGCATTCAATAAGTCTTTGGAAATTGCCGAAAACATAAAATAATTTATAAATTTGGGGTTTTGTTTTATTTATTTTAACTATTAACGTCAATCGATAATTGAAATCAAAATTCTTAGACCTTATATTATCAAGTCACTAACCAACTTAACATATACTAGTACGATTTGGTAGTATTATTATTGACAATCAATTTCTTTACTCAACGCTTAAACAAACCCTTATAACTCCAATTGATTTTTGTTTTGCTTTGTATACATACCATGCACATATACACACACACACATAGATAAACCGTATATATAAATATATCACTTCCCAATATCAGTCCCAAATTCTTGTTTTTAATTATTGTCATGCATGTTCCACTGCTTTTAATACATTTGTAATACAACCAAGAATTGCATTTATTTGGTCTAAATAAAGAACTTTAATTTTGGTTCTTCTATAATTTTTAATTGGATATTCTAAGTAAAACATGATAAACATACGTACATATTAGACTTGGAGCTCTTTTGAGACATCGCAATTAATGTCGATTTGCTTAACACATGTTTACACGATGAATGAGTTGGAGCTGGAAATATACATATTTGCTTTTGGTTTTCGTACATTGATTTGTTTTCCACTGAGATGTTCTGTTCTTTTAATTTTTATATATGTGTTTTTTTTTTTTGCTAAATTGTAAATATTTCATAAAAATGAAAATTGTTTAGGTTACAATCCAAAGATTTGAAACCTTGATTCATGGTTCCACGGCAAAAAGATAAAACATGGAAGCATAAGACGGTTATAAAAACCAGATTTTCGGTCCATCCTCTCAACCGCGCCAAAAAGCAGCAGGAACAAGATGAAGCGATGACGTTCTTGATGTTCTTCTTGGAGATTTACGCTTGTAGAAGTGCGACTGCAGATTGAAAAACGCCTCCATACGACAGAAAGCTTGTTCTAGAAGCCTTTCGCAAGAGGTCCGAGACCGAGCCGTCAACGGCTTGAAAACACCAAATCATCAATCACATACTCTCTCTGCGTCATGTGAGATGCGCTTTGTTGTTTCACTCCATGAGCTTTCCCTGAACGGAACCTCACAAGCCAATTTATACAAATGGTGCTAGCTCCCTCTAACCAAGTTCATTCCCCGAAGTCAGCAGCGCAGAGCAAAATAAGAAAAACTAAAACCACACCACAAGCCATTAGCCCTACTAGCTCCTCTAAAGTACAATCAAATCGCAAGGAAGAGGCGAAGACGCAAAACATAGCAACTTCAAACAGAGGCAAAAACAACAGGAAGCCACAACAGAGAACAGGCTTTGAACTAAACCAAAGGACTGAAAACTGCGGTGATCACAAAGGAGCGGAGAGCTAATTACCACCGATAACTAGAACCTCAACTTGTTAACACAACAGCAGCAACAAATGGGCAAATATGCAACCAGTTGGACGAGAAAACTTGACCAGCCACTAGAAAAACAAGCTCCTAATAATCCTACCACTGTCCTCAAGCAGAAGATGCCAACAGAGACATGAATTTCCAAAAATCAAAACTCGACCAAACCAGGCGACACAAAAGACACCAAACGGAGCCAAGTTCAGAGACACCTGTGGGAGGAGAGACAGAAAGGAGAGGCAGAGGCATCACCAGCACCAAACCATCGAAGATAAACACCAACCAAACAAGGCTGGGAACACAACGACAAGGCCAATGAAAACCTCTCAAATCGAAACTCCATCACACGAATCGACAAAGACGGAGTGGACAGCGGCTTCCATCGCGAGGGAGAAAGCTGTCCTCAAAGCTAACCCCCGATGCAAAAGAAACAAACTCCGGCAGACTAGAGTCGATCTACGGCGGTTAGACCAAGAAGGATCTTGGAGAAAATGATACCGAGAACGGAGGTGATGCGACGCCGCGGCACAGCCTTGGGAAGCAAACACGACCACCGGAACCACCAGGAAGAAGGCGATCTGGAACAGATCTACAAGCCGAAGCTAGCTCCGCCACTTAGAGAAGCGAGACATTTGGACCTAAAATCAGGTCTTCACCTTTGACCAACACCGTCTACAGGCACTGGAGGCAAAGCCCAGGAGATTTTGGTCACCGGAAACCGGCCGTCGCGCACGGTGGACCTTCAACGCTCGCCGCGAAGTAACTGAACCTAAACAGCTCTTCGGATTCCTCAAGAGCACCGATGGGATTCGGATCTAGTACCCTAAAGCCCTCCCACGGCGCCGGACGAAGCCGGACACCGGAGAGGCAACGAATCGGCAGCTAGTTTGTGGATTTGGTTGTCGGCCAAGTTTTGGGAAAATCGCGGCGAGTTATATATATGTGTTTTTCCTCCTTAATTTATCTGTTTTACATAACACAGATTTCGAGTTTATTTCACATATGTTGGTTTGTAAGGCTTGTTAACAAAACTGAAAATAACCCCACAAAATTAGGCTTGGGCATAATACCCGAACCCGAAGAACCGAACCGAACCCGACCTAAAAATTCCGATCCGAACCCGAACCCGAAGTTTTAAAATACCCGAACGGGTTCTAAACTTCACAACCCGAAAACCCGAACCCGAACCCGACCCGAACTCGAACCCGAACAAGTACCCGAACATATCCGAAATATAAATATATAGCTATAATATCTTAGTAATATTTTATACTTGTAATAGCCTAAGTGTCTAAATTATTAGGATGTTAAGATATTTTCGGGTGTTTTAGTTACTTTTGGTTAGATTAGGGTATAAAATACTTACAATTTATCGATTTTATGAGTATTTTCAATACTTTTCATAGAATCGGATACAAATTTTTAAATATTTGGATACTTCGGGTAAACCCGAATCCGAACCCGAAATACCCGATCCGAACCCGATCCAAACCCGATCCAAACCCGAAGTTTTAAAATACCCGAACGGGTCTTAGTTTTCTGAACCCGAAAAATCCGAACCCGAAAAACCCGACCCGAACCCGACCCGAATATCCGAACGCCCAGGCCTACACAAAATAAAACCTATGAGTATATCCAAAATTGGAAACGCATAGTGTTTTGAAAAAAAAAAAAAATTGGAAATATTTACTCAAAATTTACATAAATATTTTATTTAGACTTAATTTAAACAGAAAACTCTTGGTATGTTAATATTTTATTTAGACCAAAAATATTTGTCGGCATGAAATGTACTGGATGAAAATTTTAAAGTGATCAACTATAAATCTTTTTTTTTGTTGTATATAGTATGTATGAAAAAATCGATTCATGAGTTAAACTATGAGATAAATTTCACGAAAGAAGACATTTTACCTAATTACAAGAACATTAATAGTCTATGCTCACTTCCATCTATGCGAAGCTGATTAGCCGAAGTAATATATAAAAATGGTTTAAGAATAATTCTCAATATTACACAATCTTAGATATTGCATTTATAAAGTGTGGTAAATAAAATTATATTTAAAAATCTATATTGGTTAACTATCATAAACATTTTTAATTTAAATAGTAAAAAATAGATATTTTACAGATTTCGAAACTAGTTTATATTTGAGTTCCTAATTCATCAAGTTATTTTAAAAAATGAGATGGTCAAGTAATACAATGAATTTGTGGGAAAGGAAGAAAAAAAAATCATTATTTCTTTCTTTATAACAAAAAGAAGAAAGAATATTTTAGAAGAATGATGTAAGTATTTGCCTACCAACACTAATTAGATATACTATGCCCGAAAAAAATGAGAAGATTTGTTTTGTCATTCGTGAGCAAAATGATGATGAAATAAACCCCACCACCCTCGAAACTCAACCTAAGGTTTTGCACTTCTACTCAACATCTCTCACTTTCTTAACTTTTAGATGACTCACTCATATCTCTCTATCTTCTAGAGTTTTCAATCCATTCACTACACTCGAACTTGGGATATCGAAAAGACAATGTAACTTTTCTTTCAACCAATTGACTTAAGCTAAGCAAAAGTAATTAAAAGAGTGTTACTTGTTAGGTTAAGGTTTTATAAAGTAATCAAAGAGTATCTATTTCACAACTCATAAATGGGTTTCGTCAAAGTAAAAAAGGTAGCTACAGGTGGATTGGTCTTTAGTGTTTAACAGCCAAACTTGATTTGCTGTCATTAGTTAATTAACGATTTGGATGCTTCACATTTGCTTAATCCAACCTTACGTTGTTTCCAACACCACCTCTGATTATTAAACTAGAATAAAATATAGTTGATTATGTAGTGGTCCTTCAATGTTTTTTTTTGCTTACAAATTTAACCCAAATTTTATAAAATCATTACAAAACTTTCCTGCTATTGACTCATTGTAAGAAATTCAGAATTGACAATTTTCCCTAAATATTTTCATATGATACAAGCTTAGGTTCATCACGTATTCATGAAATTCTAAGCCATTTACCATCCTTGGATACTTTTTCGTGCATCAAAATGAAACTATCTAATTTTTATTCTTCGTGTTTTGTCTCTTTTTACACTCATTAATTTCATTTTGTATAAAATTCGATATTTACAATTTTTGTTAAACTAAATGACCACACTTTTACCGAATGATTAGAAAATCCACTAACATATACAAAATCACAAGTTATTAAAAAAAAAGAAGAATAAGAATTGATAATCCTATACTAATATTTGGGAAGTACATCCTAAGAGTCGTAAGTTAGATTTTGTAAGAAATTACAATATATGCCATTATATAATTATAATCATAAAATTTATTCTATGTCACTAATATATATAAACGGGTCAACGGGTTAAAGATATTAAAAGATTTTGTTTATATAATACATAATTAATATAATTCGAGAATGTTATATACTAATCAATTCGAAAATGTAACACAATTAGTAAAAATGTTATATACTAATCAATTCGAAAATGTAACACAATTAGTAAAAATGTTATATACTAATATACTAATATATTATTCGAAAATGTTATTGGAAATGTCATTCAAAATTTTATATAGTAATCCATTATTCGAACATGTTATCAAAAAATGTTATTGAAAATGTTAATGAAAATAATATATCATTGAAAACATTTTATATCCATCCAATTTATAAAAAATGTTATTTTGAATCTACATATACATTTTTAGAGGGGATTTTAGTTTTTAATTCATTTGGGTCGGGTTTTGACCCAGTTTAATTATGTTCGGATCCTGGATAAGATAATTAAGGAAAGTAATTAGTAATAAATTCGTTTTTCATATTTAATATCACAAAAAATCTTTTTTTGGTAATATTTTCTGATTTAGGCAACAGAATATGATGAATTTATGAAAATAAAACTATAAAATCTATAGTATTCTAAAAGCGAATCCCTAAAATAACGTTAATAGGTAACTAATTGCACCAACTAATCTAAATTAATAGCATATTACTAAATCGCAATTGTGTCATCAATCATTTCCAATAATAGTTGGCATAAAATTTAGAGAATATCCCAATTTCTTATTCGCGAATTAGCATTAATTATTTGAATTAAAGATTACACGTTTAACAAACTTGTCAAAATCTCAACATATTATCTTTAACGACACAATTAGGGTTAGTTAATATTTAAATTCCCAACGAATTATAGAAATATATTAAATACTCAAATAAACGCATAATCCTAGCATATTCCAATTAACAATATACAGTAAAAGATTTACTCCCTAATATCTTGCGGCAGTTATTTTTTTTTTTTCCGAAGATTTCTATGAATTTGCGCAACCTAATTAGTTTTCCTATAAATACTAAACACCTAAACTCCATTTACCATCGCCAAACACAAAACTTGGATGATTTCTCTTTCTTTGTTCTTTCTTTGTTGTTTCTTTCTCTAGCTAAAATTTTTATTGTTTTTTTTTCTTCTTTTCAATTCTCTACAACTAGAAAATTCTAGATTTCTTCACAATATGTATCACTAATATATATTTTGTATTGTTTTTTGCAGTTCAATTGTAACCGGCCATTCATGGCAACTAAGAGTGGGATCATTGCATCGAAAAGTATGTATTTTTCGTTTTTGATTATGGTAAAACTGGGTTTTAAATTCATCATATGTAAATAATCTCATAACTAAGTTTTACTAAAATTTTGCTAATCTCAATCTTTTTTTAATTGTGCTACAGATTTCTTAACGAGCTAAACTAAAAAAGACTATCATCTTCGTCATGAACATCGAGGTGATGCGTTAGAGCGAGCGAGTTAAGCCTCTAAAGTTTGATAGAAAAAAATTTATTTTTATTGTTAAAGTTGTCATTAATTTTTCTGTTGTTTTTAGAACATAATTTTAGAAGAATTTAGATTTCTAAGAATAAAGGTAAAAATTTATATTTTATAAAATCAAAGGTTTGTGGTTTATCATTAGATATGTTTTTTTTTAAAGTCCAATTTATTTATTTTTAAATGTTGACATGATTTTTTTCCCAATTTTTTTTTTTGGAGGTGCGAAGAATAATGAATTTTGTTATTTTTAAAAAATCTTATAAACGATTTTAATAATTACGATTTTTATAAGGTTGAAGTTTTGTTATTATTTGCATCATATATGTTTTTTTTATTTTCATATTTAATGTTTTCTATGTATGATTTTCTTTCTGATTTTGATTTTAACAAATATAATATCTAAGATCTTTGATAAATTTTCTTTAATTTCTTGCAGGAGAAGAAAAATATGTAGAATCTTACTCTTTTGATTTGTTCTCATCTTCCAAGTTTTTAAAAACATTAGAGTAACTGAAGTCAAGAATGGATAGAAAAAAAGACAGATAATAAATAAAAGAACATTGTATTGTTTTATTATACTATATGTATTTTTACTTCTAAGAATTTAACCTCAACATATGATACGTGTTAGGTTGACTAAAAATGATGTGTCATGTTAAATATATAGATTTATGAAGTTACATACAAGTTATTCGAATATTGACTAAATCAAATTTAATCCTATGATTATTATTTATCAACGATGTTACCAATTTTGCGATAATAAAACTAAATTTGTGTAAATACCTATTTAGTATTTAATATATGCACAGTATTAAATTAAATATAACAATACTATATGTTAAAAAGTATTAATCTACGGGTCTAAACCTTGACTGAAAATGATCACATCAAATAAAATTATAAATATCTTTATATTATTCTATAAAACTAAACAAATCTAAAAATTTATATTTTATCCAATATAATATATTTTTTAGTAAATTATTTAAAACATGAAAAAAAAAATTGAGTAGCTTCAGTTAATGAAAATATAAAATTTATCCATTTTATATATCTCTCTCTCTATATATATATATATATATATTCAAATAAAAAAACAAAATCATATATGTAAAAGAAAAGCCTTAAAATAAAAAATAAAAAAATTTATTTAACAAAAATATAGGCCCGCGGTGTACCGCGGGTTAATATCTAGTTTGAACACATTTTTCGTATGCAGTAAGGCAATAGTTTATCATGTATTCTAGATTTCTAAATTATCTACCATCCTCAATCATATTTTGCTTGCCTTGTCTCTAATAACATTTTGTTTTTTTCTTGTATCAAAAAAGATTTATAATTCGTATATCATTCTAGGCGACATAGATCAGGAAATAGATAATCAATTGATTATAACTATGGAGTAGAAGGCTTCTTAATCCGGTATGTCTTCCAAGCCATTGTCCATACAGTTTGGAGAGAGGGAGGAATGGACGATGCCACAGAGAAGCACTGAATACTTCAGCACAACTGATTGGTTGGATAGATAAACATGTGAGAAATCAATTTACCACCATTCGACGTATGGGAGATAGACCGTATAACGTGGCCTTTCAAGTCTGGCTCCAAGTTCGAGCCTGATTCATTTCAAACTCTTTAAATGTTTCAATTCATAAAGTACTTAACTATTTCTTTCGATAAACCGTTGCACTAATTGTAAAAACGTTATTTTAAAAAAAAATTTAATTTAACATTACATTCAAAACGAAAAAACTATGGATTATATTATAAACTATTTTAGTACTGAATTTTGTCCAAAGTTAGTAGAGTTTTCTAGTTCCTTCATGTCCGAACTACTTTATCATGACAATTGCTTTGGACTCAAAAGACTGAGATCATCTATTAAAAAAAAAACACAAATCTACATAACGCTAGGCCGGTGATGTAAAGTGAAATTTATCCTAAGATTTGTCTAATGACTGTACCTTTATAATATAATAATAATCATGGAATTTCTAATTTTACTATGTCACCTAATGTTCTTTCATGAAAAAAGTTGGTTCTCAGGATAACATTATTGTTTATGTTGTTTTAAAAATAAATATATATTATGTTTTATCTAACATAGCATAACCATATCCTGAAAAGCTCGTTTCTTGTTTTCCAAAAATTAGAAGAATACGAAGTTATGTATATAAATTAGAAACGATAATTTCTCATCCTTTCACTCGGAATTATGCCAATTTTTATACTCTACGGTTTGAGGTGTATATGCGAAATTAAACATAAAGAGTTTAACATTCCAGCTTATGAATTAATTTGGTCAAAAATGAGTTATTTATTGTAAGAGATAACGTATCTATATCTATGATGGATTTATACTAAACACCTTTTGTGAAAGTGCGATTAGCTCGATCAACTTGTTAAAAATATTGTCTGTTTTGAAATTATTCTTCGACACAATAGTTATTATAAAAGAAGAGCAGTGACGAAAAAAGTTTTGGAAAAAGACACGTGAGGAATATGTCCTGCAAAAAATCAAACGTCTTCTCCGACGCATAAAAAGAAATAGATCAATAAATGGTTTAATTTGTGGGATAACCATAACTTATGTATGAAAACATAATTACGAAATGTTACTTACGAAATTTTCCTTAAGAATGTAAACCATGACATATTTTTACGACTTTAGTCTTTTTCATAATTACTAAAGTAACACTTTCTTGAAACAAATTCAGTAAAAATATAAATTAATTGTTTTGTCGTAAACTTATCCCTTGTGAATCCATACTTATAATTCAGTGTAATGTTAACTTTAAAAAAAAAAAAAAAAAAAAAGAGATACTGATTTGTTACTATAATATTTTTTAGAAGTAGGGCATATATATTCAATATTTTTATCTTTGTGACGTATATCTATTTTCGAGGTAAAATATGTTCATAAATCATTACATTCACGAAAACAAAACTTCCTTTGAAAAATGTAACTTGAGTAACTACAAAAATGAAAACTATATCCATCAATATTTCAATTTGCGGATGTTGGACTATTATAGTGTTGGTTTAAAAACTGCCTGGTGAAAATTATTCGTTTATATCCTCCATCAAAATTTCAACTTTTAACGATAAAAAATTCAGCTCCTATATGTTGTTTATTCTTTTACAAAAAAACCATGTCCTTAATTACTGGTTGTTTTAATTAGTATAATTTATAGCATATCTTGTAAGAGCGGACGGTGGAGAATGGAGATTAGAACTTTTAGAGAAAAGGTATATAGATAAGTATTTTGGACATCAAATCTCAAATAGATTATCTAATCCATACATGTGAAGATTTGGGAATCATTCTACTTAAAGCATACTTACTTAGTTCGTAAACTATACAACCTAAATGCTTTGTTGTTTTTTAACTTATTATCAGGGATTCACGACAAACGTATATAGCCGCAATAACAATACGTTTATAATATATAAAAAGTGAGAAGATTTATGTGGATATAGCAATAAAATGAAACTATTAAGATATGCTTATATCTATATTTATATACTAGTGAAACTCTTAATCATCATCAATAAAATAATCGACTGCATTTGATAGGGGTTCCAAAAAAGCTACATGATATAATTGATTCTCTTGCTACAAAATTTTGCTACAATTATTATTATGTTAGGCTGGGCTTTCGGAGAAATTTTTGTGGAAACAAATTGTTTTTAAGAAATTTGTTGGAGATACCTCTAAGTAAGACTCTATTTCTAATAATTAATAAAATATGAAAGGTGCCTATTTTCATAAGTTTGTAAAAAAAAAATTGGTCAATTGTTATTGACATTATTGGAATCAACAAGTAGCATAATCCAATCTCTATTATGCATGATAACGCAATAACCTGAAGTCGAACTTCGGTAAAATATGCCGGAAAGATGGATTTTTTTTTTTACTAATAGACTTCCCCAAATAGTCATTTTTTATATAAATCCTGTTTATGAAATTACAATCCTTATTGAGTCTATCGACTATAACCAAGTTCTAGATTTAGAATCCACAAATAAGGTCATAGCCAAGGTCATTTCATATGGGTCACAACCAAAAATAAAATAATTTACCAAAACCATATATGAACCCATAGATTTGCAATTGATATATGGTTTTTTGTATATTATTTTATTTCTTAGGGAAAATGTTTTCAATCAAAGCAGTGAGAACTGAAAACATCAATGATTCACTGTGGTTCTAGAAGCTTATTGGCAAGTACACATCCTGCACTTTCAACTTAAGATAGGAACAAGATTATTATAATTTAAAGCTATTTCACAGAATCGTGCAAACTTTATTTTTAATGACAACAAGTTAAAGAAAGTGATCACCAAAAAGGAGGAAGAATTAAAAAAAATGAGGAAAATATTATATGTATAGTTACACAAAAGAATACGATGATTTGGTCAAAGTACATGGCAAGTTGCATCTCACGCGGAAACGTTGGATTTGAAAATTTGTTTATTTTATTTCCTTGTACGATTCGAAATAGTTGGTATATCTTTTTGTTGGGTAAAATTGGCGTATCTAATAAGAAATTAGCCTTAGTTTTCCCTTCTTTGCAGTCTTTTTTTCTTTCACATCTCTTAGTCTCTTACTATTAGTATAGTATATACACAGTACATTATGGGTCCAAAAGGTCATTAGTTTGATTCTTTATGAGTTCTGTATTCTTTCATATTTTTTAATGAAACGATATCATTTGATTCAACGTTGATTCAACGGAGACTGCTTACGGAAAGTTAACTCCGTAATCATTTTATACACAAAAATTTAATGACATATACGAAATGGTCAAGTCAACGAAACTTGAACATTTTCTCGAAAAGTCAACTCAAACTTTAAAATTTAAATAATATTTCGAAAATTCATATTTTTTTCATCTAAAAATTGAAAGTTGATATATTTTTCGACATTTTTCCCGTATCTAGTTTAAGAGTAAGTTTTGATAATTTATTTTCTGATGTAGAACAAGACCGTCCTTTTAACATGTGCAATTGGAACAATCAGACATAGTTCCAATTTTATAAAAAGGAATTCTATAAAATAATTTAAATAAACATTTCAACCGAAGTCTCTAATATTTCTAAAGATCTTTTCACACATTATATATACCAAAACAATCACATATAAATATTTAGAGGGATATGATGTGAAAAAAAAAAATTCTTAACGTAAAACTGTAAAAGCATATATATCTAGCAAAATCACATGTTTAGCTGCTAAACATGTTGCTGCAGTACAAAAGTCATAAATAATATGAAAACCCGTACGAAACACGGAGTTCAAATGACCTCCAACGACAAAAACTTTATTAGATGATTCAATTAAATAATTGATCATGTCGAATTAAAAAAGTGATTAGTGTCTAATCATTCAATTAAAAATTGTTTTTATGTATAATCAGTGAATGATATTGCTGACGTCTTCTAGGCACGCCTTTGTGTCTGTAGTCTCTGAGCCGTTGAGGTACACAAATTTGAGATTTGCATTGTGAACCAAATCTGATTAAAATACTTAGAAAATAAAAATATGTTGAACCTTAGAACAAAGGGTTTCAAACATGTAACAAAAATGTTACAGATCATAGATTTGAACTATCGAAAGTCCTCAAATATGCATTTACAAAAAACTAGTGATATCAATATCACGCAATAGATGATCTTTTCTCATATGTAAACTAATACTTCAATCCTTTGAACTTCATATATAATGGTAGTATATGCGAAAAAATTAAAATTTAATTTGATTATTTATATCATTACATTACATTATTATTTTCAACATTATTTAGACATACTTCTGAAATTTTGCCTGAATATATCTACTAATGACAAAACCACTCATATATGAGTACACTTCTTATTAATAAGAATTTTGTAAAATTTATAGGCAAAAGCGTATTTATCTCAAACCTACTCGTTTTTCTTTGTTATGTTTTCGGTTTTGTCCAAAATTCTCAACACTGAAATTTGTTACTTACATCATTTGGATATTAACCCCTAGCTAGTTCTATTTGTGTTTTTTCGACTCTTCCGATCAGTCATGTGATCTCAATCTCAGTTCTAGTTTATAAGCATCAAATGTCTTTGGAAAGACACGTGAACTGGATTCTAGAGATTAGGTCTTAACGTATTTCGGTTTGCTTCTTAGAAATTGTCCTAATCTTCGAAGTGGCCCAATAGTTCCACCGTAACAGCTTCATAGATTCAAAATCCATACGATCAGCTTACTCATTATTTAAGTAATGATGATTTGATGATGTACCTTATTTCGCCTTTAAAAGATTTTTTGGTATCTACATGAAACATAGAAAAATCTATTACCTTTGACTAGCAAGTGGATCGGTCGTCAGTCGGTCACGATTGACATGAAATACCCTAAATCTGACCCTATAGTTCTAGAGAATTATTCTAATGTTTGTTGTGCTAATTAACTAACTACTATGTTTTGTCGCATCAAAAATTTGGAATTGACGTTTCTTTTGTCATGGACTTAACAAAACAAAATTCAACATGTCCTACTAATATTTTGATAAATAACTACTAAGTACATATACACATAAACCTGACATGTCCCATTTTTTTGATGTTACTGAAAAATGTTGTGTGAATTTTACAAACAGACACCAACGGATAGTTTTGGTTTTAAGTTCAGTTGAATACGTACCCAGCCAAATGTTTTTTTAAGTAAATTTCAGTATATTTTTGTTTGATTTCGGCTATGGAAAAAGATGGAAACGCTAGACATTGATATTTTTGGATTGATCAAAATATTTAAAAAAAAAAATAAGAAGAGACATTACAAATATCTAAGAGGAAGAGAATTATAAGACCACCTGTCCCATGGTGACGTACAAAGACCATAAACTCATTCATAATTATTTGGTTTGTTTCTATAGTTTATTGCCATAATTACTTATGTGGAATCCAACGAATCTTATACGACAACAACAAAGATTAGTGTAAGATCGCATGTATAAATCTCCTCGACACTTGGAGAAACCTTAGTGGTTCAATAATGTGTATAACCTTAGAATAATCCAGCACCATAATATTCTTATACTTTTAATTATGCTTTTTAAGAAAATGTTCATTAAGGAAGTTAAATAATTACAATAATCATAATAAATATCCCTGCATTAAACCCCTAGATCATATACGTGGCAAAAAAACACAAGCTGTAAATAACTTTAGCTTAACCCTATCAAAAAAAAAAAACTTTTAGACTAAAAGAATTATTCTATTGGATTCGATGCCTTCTTACACCATGTTACCCAATGTCTTAACATTATTTCTTTAACCTTTCATGAAAATGGAAAATGGCAATAACGAATAGCTCTGTAATATCCCTTTTTGGTGTACATGAGAATTCATGGTGAAGCTCGGGTAACTAATCATAACATTTAAATTTGATTTAGTTTCTTAAACTTTTCAGAGAATTCAAGTTGAAATCAAATAACACCATTTATAATTTAGTTAAATTATGGTTTCATTTGATGAAACTTTGCTTTGTTCTGTTTAGTGTCCTTCTTTCTTTTCTTTTCTTTCGTTTTTTTTTTTTTGGAAGACTCAATTCGATTTGAGTTTACAAAGAACTTCCAATTTTTGTAAATAATTATGTTGACTAAAAATATATATACGTAATATAATTATAATTACTTCGGTTTGATTTGATATATGTTTCTGTTTTTTTATTACTAATTAAGAGCTTGTAGAAATATTTTGTAATTTGAGATGGAAAAAAGTATATATATATTGGAGGGAATTTTCTTTTAGGTAGTGGCTAGCTTATATTTATGATTCTAAAAGAAACACAACTCTAAAAATGTTAAAAGATCTTTGTCTTGTCACTAGTCTATATCTCGATAGAAAACAAACAAACAAAAAAAAGTGGTGGAGCCAAGGAGCTAGAGTGAGTGCATATATAAATAACGAAAGGGGAAGGGGAAAAACAGAACACAACACAACACAAAGAAAAAACAGAGGAACACTTAGGTTTCACAAGAAAGAGAGACAAAAAGAGATTGGTGGGTCTGTGAGAAACGGAGAAGACACTACTTCTATTTTTTTTAGCTTTCACTAAAGAAAAAAAAAACTAAGAAGAAAGAATGAGTTTGTGGGGAGTGATGGGAGGAGGATGGGGAATGGTAGAAGAAGGTTGGAGAAAAGGGCCTTGGACTGCTGAAGAAGACCGTCTTTTGATCGACTATGTGCGGCTTCACGGCGAAGGGCGATGGAACTCTGTGGCTAGACTGGCCGGGTTGAAGAGAAATGGGAAAAGCTGTAGGTTAAGATGGGTTAACTACTTAAGACCAGACCTCAAGAGAGGACAAATCACTCCTCATGAAGAAACCATTATCCTTGAGTTACATGCTAAGTGGGGCAATAGGTAATTAATTTCAGCTTTTGGTTGTTTATTCGCATCCTCTAGTATGTTAAATGTAACTTTGATATATAAAACATTTGTAGCTTTAGTATCTCGTCTCTTTTTTCTTATTCTAAAGTTTTTTGTATGATGATTTGTATTTGTAGGTGGTCCACGATTGCACGTAGTTTACCGGGAAGAACAGACAATGAAATCAAGAACTATTGGCGAACCCATTTCAAGAAGAAGACAAAGTCTCCAACTAACAATGCGGAAAAGACGAAGAACCGAATCTTGAAGAGGCAACAATTTCAGCAGCAAAGACAAATGGAGTTGCAGCAAGAACAACAGTTGCTTCAATTCAATCAAATCGACATGAAAAAGATCATGTCTTTACTAGACGACGACAACAACAATGGTGATAATAATACCTTCAGCAGTAGCAGTAGCGGCAGCAGCGGTGAAGGTGGTGCGTTCTATGTGCCTCATCAGATCACACATTCAACAACAACTTCTGGTTGTGACCCAAATAGTAACGGGTATAATTACCCGGTGGTTCCGGTGACTATACCGGAGGCTAATGTGAATGAAGATAACACTATTTGGGACGGATTATGGAATCTGGATTTTGAAGGACAAGGAAGTTTTGGCGGTGCTTCTTGTGCCCCAAGGAAGCAATATTTCCAGAACATGGTCATTCCCTTCTGTTAACTTGACCTTTTAAATATCTTATCTACCGGATAATGAAAGAGAAAAACTTGACCGACAAGTTAGGTCGAGTTTGAGTTTAGTTTGTGGTTTCATCTATTTGAGATTTTTGGTTTTAACATAAATAGTTTTGTTATGAATTGTGTGTGATTTAAGAAGCTCATTTGGTTTTATCATAAAAGAGTAATGTAGTACAAAGTATGTAGAAGAATGCTATGTCAAGCGTAGTACAACACAACTCACTCCAATAGATCAAATAAAATTTTTGCCACTTGCATATTTTAGTGAAAAATATCTTCTTGATGAGATTAAGATATTTTAGTAGATTATTCCAACTTAGATTATTCTTAATGAGTTTCTTGTAGATTAATAGAAAGTTTTCTGAACTTGGTTGCTTTGAATAGTTTCGGACTTATCTTTTGTGAGATATTAGTGACTTGGATTCCAGTATGTACTTAGCTCTATATTAAAGCCTCTCATAAACTTAATTTCATTTTTTTATCTACACTCAACTGCATAGTTAGTTGGATAGTCTTCCGGATCATCATTATACACTAGTTGATTATTAGAAAGTAAAATTAAACATAATAATTCTTTTCTAATTTTTATGACCAGTGAATCAGTGATACACCTTTACAAAAAAAACTAGATCATAACCCGTGCTATAGCACGGGTGTGAATTTTTTTTTTAATAAAATTAAATTAAAAAGATGTATTAAAAAGCAAATAATAGAATAGAAAAAATTTAAAAATTTTATGTCAAAGCATATGTAATTTTATTTGGTAATAGGATTAAATGTTGTATTATATTTATTTATGTGGGAAAAATGTTTTCTTAATAAAAGATTAGATAATATTGTAAGGTATAAAAAAAATGTTGAGATATAAATATATATAAAATTGAGCCATGTTGGGTTCAATTTTAAAGTTGCAAAATAAAAAATAGGCCCAATATTTAAGTAATCATCTTTGATTGTGTTTTAATAAGCATAAATGATTTAAAAAAATTAAAAAAAATGTTTTCGAAAAAAAAAAGGACAAAAAAGCAAACGACCAAATTGCTTGCTTCGTTTCCGATTTCTGATAACGGAGAGAAGTCGGCATCCTTGTAATAAACATCTTTCGACGATTTTGATTTCTAATTCTTCTTAATTGAGCTTCCCAGATTGATAACTGCATGCAATTTCATTCCTCTCAATCAATTTCGGAATTGAAGAAATCAAGAACTATAGTTCATCGATTATGTTCCAGATGAGTGGAATTAGAAATTCGGCTTAAAGGTACATCGAATTCTCAGGTTTAATCGTATCTATTATAAAAAATCGATGAATATTGTTCTTCAATTGATTAGTGATTGAATCGTTATGTTGTAAGGAATTCAACAAATTATAGAGACAATTTGTAAATCGTGGATTCAAAATAATATAATTCAATATGAAAAATCTTGATTGAAGCTAATCTTATGACTGTGTTTTTACATTGGTTCAAATATAGATTATAAACCATATGCTTTGCAATCTTAATTTTTTTTAGATTCAACAATTGATATCAATTAAGGATCAAGCTTGATAAATTACATCTCTAATCTGAATATGAAATTATATGCAGGTTTTTGGTACAGACATGTACATGGAGAAAGAGTAAATCAATCTAATGAAGACAATCTAACCAAAAATTATGAGACGGCATGCAATGAGCTCTGTTGAAACAGACTATTAAGGTTAGTACTGCTACCTAACTCATAAAGCTTTAGAAACATAACTCATTAAGTCTTTCAAAACATGTTGATTTGATAGATTTCATTAATAATGAAATAAATGTTCAATGAATTTAAAAATTAAGCAGAGTTATAGGAAAGTTTATATAACATCAGAGTTTCAATAGAAATCTAAAGAATTAAAGAAATTTGAAATGAGTTTGTTTCCAACTCTTATTCAAGAAAATATTAATGACTGCATCTTCTGTGTTATCGTTTAAGCACTGCTATAATGTTAAAAACCTGCAAATGACAGAAATAATAAAATTTAATTCCTAAATGCATAATTAGTTAGTTGTAATCTGCAAAAAAACATTAGACTAACTAAAATACAGAAATAAGTTATAATTAGTGGTGAAAGTTACCTGAATGAAGGTTATAATTAGTGGTGAAAGTTACCTGAATCAAATCTTCTCGTTTTCAGTACTGGCTTAACGAAGGTTTTGGAAGACTTCTTTAAAAACAACATTCATTGTTTTGGTTTGAGGTTTACCTTTCTTGTCGGTGATAAGAATCTTCAAACCTGATTTTGACGTCACTCTAGATATTGCCACATAAAGTTGCCCATGTGAAAAAACCGGCCTAGGCAAATAAAGTCCAACATTGTCTAGTGTCTGTCCTTGACTCTTGTTTATGGTCATGGCAAATGCTACAGATAGGGGAAATTGCCTACGCCTCATTTTGAAAGGCAGTCTTGCATCTGATGGTGTTATGAGCATCCTAGGAATAAGAACCGTCTTACCAACTTTATTACCTGTAATAACTCTAGCTTCGATAACTGTATCTGCCATTTGAGTGATCTGTAGTCTTGTCCCATTGCATAAACCTTTGTTAGGATCCATGTTTCTGATCAACATGACTGGACAACCAATTTTAAGGCGCAAACAATGGTTAGGCAATCCAGAAACTCTGATACTGTTTAGAAAATCAGGAGAATAAGCTTCATTATTTGTAGAACTTGTATCAGCTGGGTCTATACTGTCAGAGCTTAGGTTGATTCTTTCTTCACCTACAGACAAAAGGAAAACAATTGTAAATAACTAATAAAGCTGATTTGAAATTAAATTAGCTAACTTAAAAAATACTAACAGATGTTGATGGAAGTAGTTACCATTCACCATGTTCAACATATGCTCATTTATGGAGTTCACATCTTCATTAGTAGGACAAAGAATAGCTCTTCCTTGAAAGAAGTTAGGATCATTCTCGTCCATAAAATTATTTCCATAAACAGCCTGTATAATTGAGTCGACCGGATCATGATCCTGAGTAATGAGAAACTCTTCTGGGATATCAATCTGAGCAATTCCATCATTAGGCTGAGCAATTTTACCATCCCCAACATCTAATATCCACTTTGAAAATTCCTCGATATTGCGCTTTTCATGCTCACTAATGTTTGCGAGAAGTCTCATGTTTTTTGTTAGCTCCAAAACTTTGCAATGCTCCCATATATAAGATGAATTTAATGCAGCAAAAACGATTTCCTCCCTACCAGCACCATTGATCACTGGTAATACCTGTCTGAAATCACCTCCAAAAACGATAACCTTCCCACCAAAAGGCTTGTTGATGCGGACATCACATTTGCTGATGTACTTCATGATGGACTTGCTGAACGACTTCTTGAACGACTTGCTGAAGGACTTTCTGAACTACTTCGTGACGAGGTAAACAAAGAAAGCGAATCATTCATCCAACTTGGATCATTCAAATTAGGTATTTCAAAATCTCCAAATGAAGAAGAAGCTTACAAAACATCTTTGGTCGAAATATCAAAAGGAAGCAAAGAGAAATCCAAACTTTCCTTATTCGGCTTAATCAAATTAGCATTGATTGCTAAGGAGGATTGCTTGCTAGAAATCCTTGATCCACCATTTAATCCAGAGAATGCACCTAGACGTCCTCAAGTCTCCCAAGACGTAAAGCTCAATCAATGCCCACGATTTGTCCCTCATCATCACCACCAATCACGCATTCTCCATTATGTTGATTGATTTGTATTTAATTTTGAATATTTTCTTTTAATGTAGATTAGACCATGTAAGAGCTATAAAAAGGCTCATTTGTTTCATTGTAAAGACACCACGAAATTTGAAAGTAATAGAAAGAGTTTTCTCTAAAGCTTAGGCTTTGTTTTTGTTTATCTAAGTTAGGTGGATTCCTTTACTTAGTAAACTTTTGTTCTTATGTCTTGTTGAGCGAGTCATCAAGGCTTAGAGCTTGTGCTGTATCAGAGTCTTATCACAACTCTGTGGTGCACCTCACCCCGCCATCAACTCCCCTCATTTGATCCCACACGAGAGAAGCGACCGCCATCGTGTCAGATTTCCATCCTCGACCATCTTTCCTTCACAAGAGAGAAGCGATCGCCAGCTTGTGAAGCCGCCATATCTATCCCATACAAGTCTCACCACCGATTCTTGTATCATTTGGTATCAGAGCTAAAAGCTCCTATTATCAATCTTTATTTTCTAATTTAAAAAAAAATAAAAAAAAAATAAAAAAAAAAAAATTGTTTTTGTTCTTTGATTTTAAAAAAAAATTAAAAAAAAAAAAGTTTTGTTTTTATTGTTCTTGATTTTACAAAAAAAAAAAAAAAAAAAAAAATGAATTTAGTTTTGAGGACAAAACTTTCTCAAGAAGGAGAGTATGATGCGGACATCACATTTGCTGATGTACTTCATGATGGACTTGCTGAACGACTTCTTGAACGACTTGCTGAAGGACTTTCTGAACTACTTCGTGACGAGGTAAACAAAGAAAGCGAATCATTCATCCAACTTGGATCATTCAAATTAGGTATTTCAAATCCTCCAAATGAAGAAGAAGCTTACAAAACATCTTTGGTCGAAATATCAAAAGGAAGCAAAGAGAAATCCAAACTTTCCTTATTCGGCTTAATCAAATTAGCATTGATTGCTAAGGAGGATTGCTTGCTAGAAATCCTTGATCCACCATTTAATCCAGAGAATGCACCTAGACGTCCTCAAGTCTCCCAAGACGTAAAGCTCAATCAATGCCCACGATTTGTCCCTCATCATCACCACCAATCACGCATTCTCCATTATGTTGATTGATTTGTATTTAATTTTGAATATTTTCTTTTAATGTAGATTAGACCATGTAAGAGCTATAAAAAGGCTCATTTGTTTCATTGTAAAGACACCACGAAATTTGAAAGTAATAGAAAGAGTTTTCTCTAAAGCTTAGGCTTTGTTTTTGTTTATCTAAGTTAGGTGGATTCCTTTACTTAGTAAACTTTTGTTCTTATGTCTTGTTGAGCGAGTCATCAAGGCTTAGAGCTTGTGCTGTATCAGAGTCTTATCACAACTCTGTGGTGCACCTCACCCCGCCATCAACTCCCCTCATTTGATCCCACACGAGAGAAGCGACCGCCATCGTGTCAGATTTCCATCCTCGACCATCTTTCCTTCACAAGAGAGAAGCGATCGCCAGCTTGTGAAGCCGCCATATCTATCCCATACAAGTCTCACCACCGATTCTTGTATCACTTGTCATCTGGATTATTCATAATATCTCTCAAAGTTCTATCCAAAGACTCAAAGCAATGCTTGCTCATCATTGGAGCTTCATCCCAAATAATAAGTTTAGCCTCTGTAACTCAGCAAGATCTGTTCCACGTGAAATGTTACATGTAGACGACTCATTAGGATTTAAAGGAATTCCAAACCTTGAGTGTGCAGTTCGACCGCCATCTAATAGCAGAGCAGCAATGCCGCTAGATGCGACGTTTAAAGATATGTCTCCTTTTGATCTAATAGCAGCAGAGAGTAACTTCCAGAGAAAAGTTTTCCCAGTACCTCCGAAACCGTAAACAAAAAACACTCCGCCTTTGTCATGATTCACAGCATCCATTATCTCATCATATATCTTCTTTTTCTCTGAAGTCACCTTAGACAACCATTCTGCATGCTTTTCTTGCAAATATTGACGGTTGTACTTGCGTTCATCCAACAAAAAATGGTTGCATTTTTGTACATCTTCCGAAGAAACTTGTGGCATCTGTCTCCATCTTGTAAGTGAAGTTCCATTTTTGGTTAGCAGCCTGGCTATATCTTGTAAACAAAATTCCTTTTTTTCCTCATCACTTAGAATAAGATCTGCAAATTTAATAAAAACATAACAATGAGATAAATTATAAATAGATATCAAATCCATCATACCAATAATTCACGGTTTAAAAGGAAATTGATATCCAATTCACTCGCACAACAATAAAAAAAAAATGATATAAGAGAGAGACCTGGTCGTTTCCATTCATTTCTTTTTCTGCGCTCTATATCCTCTGATAGAATCTTCCAGGTTGTCTCCCACACCATCTCTGGTTTGCTTAAGCTGTCTGAAAGAAGCATGATGACAAATAGCCTACGAACATATTTTGCAGAGCACCAAAAATTGGCATCTGTAATACCCTTTATGTACTCCTTGTCATCATCTAGCAAACCTAAAGCGAAAACTGCATCCCTGAAGGTTTCGTGAACAACACCTTTCACAGTTTTGAGATCATTATAACATGTAACACCTCTGCAGATGTTTAAGAGTATTCTCAAATAATAAGCATCCTCTATTGCACGTGGAACAAAGTTAATTCTTCCAATAGCAAATCCCCTTTCTCTTGGTGAGAATTTTTTCTCTTTGCCATTCCAAGTGAACATATTTGGAATTTCTTCGTATAAAAGGTTTGTTGGATCCGGAGCTTTCTTTGGTTTTTTTTTTCGATTTGAATTGACTATTGGATTTGGAATCTTCTTGTTAAGCTGAAACCACGCCAAAAACTGTGTTGCTTCAGTACTTAATCGAGTCATAACACTCTCTGTTGTTTCACCTTTCTTGTAATAAATTGGCTGTTTTCCTTCTTCATGGAAGAAAAGTTTAACAACTGGTGTAGTCCGATGGTGTATAGGAAATTTGAAAATTCTCCACATAGCTTCGCAAGCAGATACGTACCTGTAAACAATATACAACAAATCAAGTTACAATCCATATAGTTGCCTGAATGATATATATAGCTTCTAAAGTAATGACGATAATAATGAAATAACCTGCAATCAAAATAATCTTGAACTTCGTCCTTTCCCTTGGTACCAGTAGTCTTTCCCGGATTTGGATTAGAATCAGCATTTGCAGTATCCTTGTCACGTGGCTCAACAACAAATGTGACACGGTCATGACCTTTATGAACATACTTGAACAGATACTTTATTGACCCTGATTGGTTTCACCACTCAACGTTAATGTGCGCATTATAACGAAGGGATAGCTTCTCGTTATATGGGATCACGTAACGATTATCGCACTGAAAACCATTCTTCTCAATGTAAATACCAGTGTTACGTCTTCTATAAACTGGAAACCCATCATCATCAACCCTAGTATGGTTGGTAATCTTTTTTGGAAAAAACTTAGAGCATTTACCATTAACCATACATGGTGAATTAGGAAAACCAGCACCACATGGCCCATGAATCATACAGTCTTTAACCACCTCATACGGTTCTCGTTTTTTCACCTTATCTGGAATTTCAGCAGATATTACTTTATCAATGTCTTCTGCTGTAGCAAACTTACTGGTGGCATGCATGAACAACAATATGTGCGCATGTGGAAGGCCTCTTTTCTGAAACTCAATTGTGTACATTGCTGCGAAAAAAAAAAAACATATAAATCATTAAACATTTAGGATATATAAATGACAGGTGCTACTAATTTAGATAACAGATTCAAATAATAAATACCTGAAACTGTCTTCCCAAGTAGCTTCTTGGTAGTTAGATCATACATTAGGTTATCTAACTTCATCTTGAATATCCTAGAAATGATGTCTGGTCTATCGTCAGGTTTCAAATTCCTCTCTTTACAGAATCTAACTATTTCAGGTCACTTTGAATTGCAAGTAAATGTTATGAAAAGATCTGGAAATCCAAAGTGTTTGCAAATAGCCATTGCATCCAAATAATTGTTGGTCATGTACCGTGGTCCCCCTGTAAAAGAAGCTGGAATCCTAAATTCTTTACCTTGATTTTCCAAATCATTGTTTCCAGCATTAGACGCATTTTGAATAGATTCTAAGTTAGAACTCTGAAACTTTGGTTGATTCTTCTTAATATATCTCAGCCTGTTTGACTCAATCATAGTGTAAGCATCAACAATGAACTGCTGAAGCAAGCGCTTGGAACGAAGTAAGACATGTTTCTCATGTTTCCTTTCTTGTAGACGGTATGCAAACCACTGTCTCATACTTACATCTTTCTGTTCCTTGTCACTGCCACGGCCATTTGTTTTAGCTTTCTTGATACCAAGAGTATAACCATTTTCCCCGCGTGCGAATAACAGAGGATATTGTAGAGCAAGGTAGGATTTATGCAGTTCACTTATTCTTTTTAACTTCCCAGAAGTTTTCTGCAGAACAATATCACGTTTATCCATATTTTCATCAAAATCCCCTGGAATTAAGGCAGCAACTTCAGATGCTGATGGCATATTATAATTCATGCCATCACCGGTGTGAGCGGCAATAATTCTCATATGAAAAGGCTCTTCTGCGTTTGTATTAAATCTGTCTCTTGCAGTTCTAAACGCCTGAACATGAGGATTGACTTGATCTAAAAGCTTGATGATACTGTCGATGATTTCCTTTTTGAACCTGTTCTTTCCTTGGTCGTTTTCAGATTCCTTCCCTTTACTAAATAAACATAGTTTGGGTTATCAGATATATTAGTGATAAACTAATGTAAATTAGCTTATAAAGAAGAGTGAGTAAGAGAGAAAATACCTCATTATGTTGTATCTGTTGTCAACCTCGTTTTCAGTATCTACAATATAAAGCTGTTGAAACTTTGGATAGTCACCAGCTTTAGGCTTCAGAGCACCTATGAGATGGTAGTTTTCACCTTGAATTGCAAACATCTTCGGCCCACGACCCTTAGTAAGAAAATGATCTATTTTACATCCAATAGATGTAAATGAGAACATCATGTTGTAAGGTCTGATGTTTTCTCTAAAATGTCTTGAGAGTTCATCATTACTGGTAAGCAAATGCCATAATAATTCAGGTGAATCCTTAAAGGATGGTAATACGATTTGACCTTGCATACAGCACAATGAAAATTTAGGATTGTTGGTATTCCTCCTCTTGTTTACGTGTTCCCCATACCAAAAAATAGCACCACATTTGTCACAACTATGAACTGGATCACCTTCATCGACATAAACTGGAAAAAACAAAAAATTAATATAGCTTATAGTATTGTACTGAATTTTTAAAATTGAGTCTCATGATTGAGTTAATATGTATATTGTACCACTCTTTCTGTTCTGACGATTAGTAGGTAAAGGATTTGGTTTTCCAAAAGCCTTTTCAAACATAGTAAGTATGTCAAATTTATCTTTAGCTTGATAAATAATGTCATCTGTGATTTGAGAAACGTCGTCAACACGGTCATCTTCATCTGAGGATGCATTTGATGAATAATCTTCTTCACTACTAAAAAAGAAATCTTCTTGGTTGTTGTCTTCATAGTCTCCTGTTAATATTGGAAACAAATTTTAAAAATATGATTCTTTATAAGATTTTTATAACATGACAAAGGTCTTACCTTGTGAGGAAGCTTCATAATTTGAAAAATCAGCATCTTCATCTGTATCTGAACTGTTACCATTATCTTCTACATAACTCTGAGATGAGAGTGAAGGAGATCATCATAAAACTGATTGTTTTGTATTGATGATCCGGATCCTCTTGTAGTACCTGTAGACAAATACCAAATGATAAATCTCTATATGTATTAGTCATAGATATTAACATGTATCTCCTAAGCCATCATCATCCACAAAAAAATAATGTGATTTAGTACTAATAATGATTTATAACCTGATAAATTTCCTTTGGTTCTTTTTTTGGCAGAAGATGCAGGAGCATAATCATCATTATGCGTATAAGAAGATTGACTCAAGAGAGGAGAATCATTGATTTGAGTTGAGGTAATCTGGGAAGTATTGGATTTAGTACCTGACTCATTAAATACTGTTTATAGAATTAGCTCTCTATATTATGTCAAATAAATGTAATAGGTTCTGAACATAATTCCCACAGCAATTTTATTACTTACATGAAATAGGTGAGATATTTCTTGGCCTCTTTGCATTACGGTTATGATAAGGAGTGCTTCTCTGATTTAAATTGTCTATTGCAGTGGACGACAACGGTGTTCTTTGGTCAGATGGTGATTGTCCAGAGGTATTGCGTGGTGAGTTCGATATGTCTCCTAAAACTCTTCTAAAAACTGAATTGACTGCAACATTATTGCTGACATTACTTTCTCCTGAACCTGGAACATTGTTTTCATCGATTACAGTAGATGTTGGTCTTATTCTAACAGGAGTTTGAGTGACATGAGGATCAATTTGACCCCTTGCTTCTTTCTTCTTCCTCATGAAAATGTGACTTCCTGAGGAACAATAGGATAGATTGTAACACAGATGTGATGATATACAAAATTTGTAGGAATATAATTGTAGATGTTTGATAGTATAGCTTCTATGCTCTGTTTTACCTTATCAAACTCTTGAATGTGTTCCGTAGTCTAAGACTATAACAAAGCGAGTTTTTTTACTGTATAAGAATTTATGAATCTGAGTTGGAGAATGACTAAAGCTTGGATAAATACTATTGTACCAGATATGAGAATAAAATCTTGTTAGATCTGTCGATATATTCAATATCTGAAACTATCTTTAAAAAAAATTGAGTTATTTAAGATTCTTTATTAGTAATTAGTAACTAAATTCTATACTATCATGATTGACAGGATATACTAAATGAGAAGATCAAACAACAGGAAGCAATAATCTCGGAGGATCACGGGCCTATTATTGAGGTCAGTATCATTCAGAATGATCCGCTTATAGTAAATTTTGATGGATATAATATATTGTCTAACGTTCTCTGAAATCCATAAACATAATTAACAAAAAAGGAAATATATTATTCCATAGCTTGTGCTAATAGCACATTTAATATTAAGTTTTACAAAGCATACATAAATGAAAAGCAAGATAAAATAAAACATAGGGGGAATATTGAGAAAACAATCCACTCAGAAGTGATGTATTAGTTTGAATCAACTTCTTCCATAAAAACATCGTCATCATCTGAGGGTGTGAATTCACCATTTCCCTGAGTGTAACACTTCTTGTGAATCAAAACTACAACAAAAATCAGAATCAAACAATTTGAGTATAAGTTTAGATAAGTTGAATCTATTATAGCGAAGGAAATACATGAATTTCTGTCTGTTGATGTCATGGAAATTTGGATCAAAGAAAATTATTGGACAACCTACACCAGTAATCAAGCAAGGTTTACCTATAAAACAGAGAAATTCAAAAATCAGTTCCATAACCAAATGCTTAGCTATCTAAACTGTCACATGTAGATAATGACGTTTACAATTAGTTGTAGAAAATCACCTTGAAAAAGTGAAATCCTCCAAAATCGCAGAACAATCATGATTGGTTCATTGTGATAATCCACATCACTTATTCTTCTAGAATACTTCCTTACAAATTCTTCACAGAAAATTCCTTTTGCCACACAATTCAAGTAATGGCCACTACATGTAATGATACAATGTATAATCAGATGCTCATAGGTAATAAGACTGTTAACTAATACATACATATTTTTCAAAGCACGTAATAGCATTGTAAAACTGTACTTACATAGTATCCTTCAGTGTGAAAGTAACATATCTTGAATCTATGTCACTTCCACCTTCCAGAAGTTTTCCAACAGGAGATACACTGACAACCACTCCACATACATCTAAAAATAGCATGAATCAATCATTAGTATATAGATGATCTATTACATTTTACAAAAAATGGTTGCCAATATAACACAGAAACTTACCAACAACATATTGTTTGTCTTCTTCTGATGCATTATTGATACTGAAAAAATCCACACAATTAAAAAAATCGGATTGTGATTTTGGTCTGACAGGATCCACCTCTGTGTTCCTATTACAGCTAATCTGGTAAAAATGATCAGAGTTTCTTTCGGGCAATGAAGGTGGAATCACATCAAATTCCAACAAAAGGTACCACTGTCCTTCTCTGAGCTCTCTAGGGAAGTTCCTTTTGATTGCAATTGTAGGAACCGTAGCATCAATTCTTTGTCCCTTAATCAGAAAATGATAATAAGTTAAGTTTCCTTTATCATTATCAGCACAAAGAGAAAATATATAACATTATTAGCGCAAAGAGAAAACAATATATACCGTTTCATCCACAAGAATCATAGTTGTCTGATCATTAGGATGTTTAGGAGGATTATTCCAGATGCTTGAGACCTTAACAAAAACCAGCCATTTCTTCTTCCTTCGATTTAAATCAGATAAAAGCACAGCCATGATCAGCGAAGTAGATTAGGATGAAAACCTCTCTAACTGGTGTGTTTTTTGTTTCTAAGAAATGAGCGACTTGAGTGTGATATTATACTGAAGTATAGATGTATTTATATACAGGTTATGAATGGAGTGAAAACCTATAGCATTGTGTCCAATTTACTAAATAAAAGTAAACAGAATGATGTTTTAATAAAAGCAAAGTATAACAAATAATATATCACTATGTCAAAACCAGTTGTAAAACATGACCATAGCATATGATTGATATATTGACTGATATAACAGCTTTTTCCTTTTTCAAGATTCATGTCTCTGTTTTACCTCTAAGAAGCTTGAATTTTGACCAGATATAACAGCTTTTAATGGTTTTCGTGCCTATTTTGTGTTTACTTATTCAGATACCTTTAAATGTTGTAAGAGTGACGCTAATAGACAAAACCCGTGAATAAGAAAACAAAGCAAGTGACCTATTTCACATCCAACACAAATACCAACCAAATGAAATAAATATCAGAACATATATTAGTTATTGGTATTTTGCGATTTTCTGTTTGGTTGTCATGTAAAACAATTAAATCTGGTAAGACTGATTGGGGGATTAACGAAAATAATTGCATGAGTCAACAGGAAATTTATTGGCTGTTCATTTCCTATAGGATTCAGACCAGTATGTTGACAATGAGATAATTTGACTGGAAATTAAAGCTTATGCATTTACAATTAAAAAATAGGCTTTGTTGGATTAGGATTTAAGTTTTCATGTGATATATATGCCATGGTAGCTAGTTTTTATATCATAAAGTGCAATGTACATAATATTTTTAATTTTCTGTACTATTTGTAGATATTCTCACTAACTTTTAAAATAGTTGAGTAAGTTAAAAATTTTTAGAAGTAGTTACTAACTAAATTATATACTTTTATGATTGACAGGATATATTATGATAAGAATATCAAACAATAGGGAGCAAGGATCTCGGATCATCAACCTATTATTGAGGTTAGTGTCATTCAGAATGCTCAGCTTATAGTATATTTTGCTCAATATAAAAAGTTCTTTCTGTTCTCTGAAATTTAAAAACATAATTAACATAAAGAAGGATATTCCATAGCTTGTGCTAATAATCGATTTAAGCAATGCTTTTTCACAGAAAGCTTAGGAATTAAGCAAAATAAAAGTAAAACACAGATAAGCAAAATAAAAAACAACTGAACATAAGAGTCTAATTTTACAGATACAGGAATAGCACATTGCTAAAAAGTTAACAAAACAAAGCATTAAAGGAAGTCCAAGATAGAACAGAACATAGGAGGAATTTTCTTGATGCCATCCACACAGCTGCAAATCTTAGTTAGAATCACCCTCTTCATCAGAAACATTGTCATTATCTGAGGATGCTGTTTCTTTATTTCCAGCAGTGAAAAAGCAGCTGCGAAAATAAATATAACAAACATAAGAATATAAAAACTTATGTATAAATAAACCAATTTAAATTTCATATAGATTGTGGAAATACATGTAGCAGTCTCTGTTGATGTCAGCGAAATTTTCATCGATGAACATTCTTGGACAACCTCCTTTCGTAATCAAGCAAGGTTTACCTAAAAACACAAAAAAAAAATCCATAATCAGTATGTACTGAAATTTGTTGGCTATATAAACAGTCAAATATGGATTACGAATCTTAAAATTTGTTTGGAGAAAATCACCTCCAAACTCTGATATCCTCCAAAAACGCAGAACAACCATGATTGGTTGATTGTGATAATTCACATCACTTATTCTTCTAGAATACTTCCTAACAAATTCTTCACAGAAACTTCCTTTTGCAACACAATTAATGGAATGGCTACTACATGTAATGATACATAATAAAAATATAATGACAGTTTTGAAAATCTGTTAACTAATACAACTCATATAGATTCTCAGACTATATTGATTTTCCAATAAAACTTACGCAAGGTCCTTTAATTTGAAAGTAACATAGCTTGAATACAAATCACTGCCTCCTTCAAGTAGTCTTCCAATAGGAGAGACACTCCTAACCACTCCAACTACATCTAAAATGGGAATAAGTCAAAAATTAGGCTATAAGAGTAAAAAAAAAATAATCCCCGAAATTTGGAACTCTAATCCAGAATATTACCAACAACGAATTGCTTATCTTCTTCTGATGCATTATTGATCCTTGGAAAAGCAAGACACTGCAGGAATTCGGAAGTGTATTTCTGTTTGTAGTGATCCATAGTTGTGTTCTTATTAAATCTAAGTTGGTAAGGATGATTAGAGTTCCTTTCACACAATGAAGGTGGGATCACATCAAAATCCCAAAGAAAGTACCACTCTCCTTCTTTGAGATTTCTAGGAAAATCCCTTTTGTATGAATCTGGAGGAACCACAGCATCAATTCTGGTACCCTGAAATATAAAACGTTAAAAAGATTTGTCTCCCTCATCATATATAATAAATCTATAGAACAAATGATATAAAAAGGAGAAAATAACACATACCTTGTTATCCACCAAAATCATGGTAGTGTGATCATTGGGATGCTTGGGAGGATGATTCCAAATGCTCAAGATCTTAACAACTACAAACCATTCCTTCTTCTCAAGAGTTAAATCAGTTAAAAAATTATTCATTTAGAAAAGATTAGAGGAATCGGCTGAAAAGGATGAAAGTTGATGATTTTTTGTTTGTGCCAACTCTTGGGAGAACTTGAGTGTGATACATGTAGAAATAAATATATGTATTTATACACATCTAGAAAAGGCCAAACCTATAGCATGACCAATAGAAACAATTTAGAAAAACCAGAATAATCATTTTTATATATTACTAAAGTAGAGAAAACAAAAACTTTATATGTGACAACCAATTTGCAAAACTTGACCATTGCACCTGATTGCTTTTTTGGTTTTCAAAGCTACTGTGTTTCTATGACATCTGAGAAAGAAACTTTAATTTTATGATAAAATGCAGCTTTTTTGAATACTTTGGACTATAGTTAATATCAAATAAGCTTAAAGCTTGTAAGACTGGGGGGAGGGGGGTTTACGAAACTAAATAATACATTCAATATAGAATATATAGAATCACAATGCTACAACTTTTTAAAATCTTTGCATAAGGGGAGATGTTTTTTTAGCATTTCCATGACCAATATAGTTCATAGCAGATTATAAGAGAAAGATTATTTGCTTAACAACAAAAAAACTATTCAGTAACTTATATAAATTGTAAGGTACTGACATTAAAGGTCCATCATATTCACGAATGATAAAAGTTCATAACAATGCAAATAACTTTTGGCAAAGTACATTTAAACATAAAGTAAAGTCTCTGGGAATCTTGAAATTTAGAGATAGTCAAATAACAAAAAAACAAAAAGAGATAACAGGAATATATCAAAGTACAAACTGATAAAACATATGATTCAATTTTATCCTCTTAGCTTTGTCTTAGTTAGAATCCACTTCCTCCACCTGATCATCATTTACCTCGGCGATTGCAAATGATCGACTAAATTATAAAAAGCAAAGAGGAAATATTAGTTAGTTTAATCTCATGCTAATTAAAATATGAGAAAACCATAAAGTATGAAATTACATGTATCTGTAGATATCGAAATCTGGAAATTGTTCATCAATAAAAACCCTTGAACAGCCAGCTACACTCATTAAGCAAGGTGACCCTATAGAGGAATAACCAAAGAGAGTTTAAGATTAAATAAATATGCATATATAGATTTTGATCAAATTAATAGAAATAATGTAATTCACTATAGTTAAGCACCATTTATTTCAGAGATCCTCCAGAATCGCATAACAGCCACGATTGGATCATTGTTGTATCTAGGAGAACTTAAACGTGTAGACAATTTGTTAACAAACTGCTCACAAGACTCTCCAACAGCAACACATATCATCTTTTTGCCACTAAAAATATAAATAACATAGAGATTATTCAGATTAATACAATCTAGCTTGCTAAAATTATCATGTAACACTAAACATAATAAACCAAAATGCAAAACTTACTCATTGTCCTTAATCTTGAACATCACATGTCTTGCTTCATAATCGATTTGTCCTATACCACCGACAAAAGGCACTGTTCGAATGGGAGACACACTTGTTATCAAACCAATAGCATCTACACAGGAAAACATATAGATTTCAGATTAATGGCTCTTGACAATATAGCTAAATTATGTATATAGATCTTACCAGATACATGCTCCTTTTCTTGTGTTCCAGCATATTTGATTTCATCATAATCAATGAAATCCATGTAATTGTTGATTGATC
The DNA here is from genome assembly GCA_019202795.1 of Arabidopsis thaliana x Arabidopsis arenosa. Lineage (NCBI taxonomy): Eukaryota > Viridiplantae > Streptophyta > Magnoliopsida > Brassicales > Brassicaceae > Arabidopsis > Arabidopsis thaliana x Arabidopsis arenosa. Next base: position 10,677,773 of record CM032920.1, on the reverse strand, counting down.
TAGGAGTAATGTGAACCATTTTTGTTTCCCACTTACATTGAATCATGAAAGGGTGCCAAGAGTATCTAGAAATGGGATTTTGGGGAACAACGTTAAAATCAGACATGAAGTACCATTCACCTTCTTTGAGATTCTTTTTGAAATTGTGTCTGTATAGACCATTTGGGATTACAGCATCGATTCTGTTTGCCTACATAAGAGATTTTATATGAGTTGTGATATTATAAGATGTCCACAACTAAGTCTGTGATAAAACAAATAAAACTAAAATGAAACTATAAGTAATAGGTAACACATACCTTCTCATCAACCAAAATCATGCTTGTAACCATACTCGAATTTGGTGTGGAATGAACATTCCAAATACTCAAGATCTTTAAATGAACCTTCCAGTTCATTCTCTCGTTGTTCAAATCAGAAACAAAATTCATGGGATAGGAAGAGTTTGACATTTAGGTTTTGTTTTACTTCACGGTTGGCTTGTTAAAGGAAGAGAAGAGAATTAGAGAGCAAACAAACTAAATATAAGTTGTTTAAAAGATTTGATAGTTTGGATTCTGATAACTTAAACAAATACTAATAAGTATAAAATGCCTTTCAAAATTCTACTCAAGTGTTTTGTTTACGTTTTATGTCAGGTAGAAATGATAGACATTGGGTATATCAAAACCAAAAATCCGGTTTTGAATGATGACTATTGTTTTAAATGATTTGTACTTATTAGTTTTATTTCCCAAATGAAGTATCCTATATTATATGTATAGGTGAATACAAATCATTTCGATAGTAGCTAATAATATATTCTATAGATTGTGTGTCCATATTTTTCAAGAGGCTTTTGATTGGTTTTGATAAGCTTTTGCAGTGAGCTATTGTATCAAAAGAAACCTATATACATTGTCGTTTAGTAGCTCTTATTTTAATAATTTAGAACACATCAAAACAATAGAATATAAAGAGTTAAGGAGATGATCTAGAGTTATGAAATTTAAATGTTATAGAGCAATTCATGAGATTAACTTAATAGCAAATGTAGGATAACATTGTTTGAAACTTAAATCCAAAAATTATCAATCCGAAAATTTAAATATAACAACCTAAATAGATAAAACCAATGAAAATAAAACATCAAGGGAACTTCCATCATCAGATTCTCTTAGTCATCATCATCTTCATGTTCATCTTCATCAGTGAAGCTACGACTGGGAAGAAAAAAAGACCAAATTAGTGTGTCTACTGTAACATTAATAGTCAATTGTATAATTAGTAAAAATGACACTTACACGTATTGTGGAATATCCAAGTCATAGAAAGTTGGATCAAGATACAAACGGGAACAACCAAATTCACTCATCAAGACATTTCTTCCTATAGAACAATTGTAAAATATATAATTTAGAAATATTAACTATTTCAAGCACATAAGATAGTCTAATTAACAGAAGGAAACAAAGAATTTTTAGAACTAACCATCAAACTCTGTAATTCTCCAGTTGCGAAGAACAGCCACGATTGGTTCATAATTATAAGTAACCGAGTCGACCTTAGCAGACCAGTTGGTCATAAACAAATCACAACACGTACCAACAGCAATGCACTCAATTATTCCACCCCTGAATAATATTTCAGGAATAGCATTATGTTTATATGCTTTCAAAATATCATAAAACATCTTAGATGTTACATATAGCATAAAACATATTAAGAGAAAAACTTACATATTGTCCTTTATCTTAAAAGCCACAAATCTTGACTCATTGTCTGACCCTCCCCGAGGATACACATAAGGAAATCTTCGATCAGTATTGACACCATCAATCACACCAATAGCATCTAAACTCAAAAAATGAACAATAAAAACCAACTATAATCAGTAATCTAAAATATATGGATTCCACATAAAAAAAATTTGTAGAAATCTTTACCAGTCACAATTTCTTTATTCGATTTCATAGCATACTGGACTTCAATAGGAAAAACAAACTCAAAGAAGTTACTCCATGATCTCTGTTTCACAGGCCACATTCCTGTTTCCGAGATAAACCTGATTTCAAATAGAGATGGTGAATATCTGATTCTGTTCTCTGGTTGGATAACCTGGAAATCAGACAGATGAAACCAGAATCCTTCTTTCAGTACTGGTCGAAAATTCCAAAGGTATGTCCCAGATGGAATCCTTGCATCGATTCTTCCACCCTACAGAACCAAAACATTTTAAGTACTTGTATGACAAACATAAAAATAGTTGATTGCAAGATAAAACTAAATAGAAAGTGAAGCAAAAGCTTGATACCTTTTCATCTGCCAACATCATGATTGTTTCAGATCCAGCAGAACCCAAATCCTCTTCCCACATACACATAATCTTAACATAAATCCTCCATGTTGTCGAGTGTACATGCAAATCAGATACACTGTGAACCAACTCCATGGGATATACACGTTTGTTTCTTTGCATTGAATGCAGAGGAGTGGATGGTTTCTGTGATGATATGAGAAGAATATATAGGTATATATAGTCGAATAGGAGTGAACAGATTCAAAGAAGATAGTTAGGATTAGATATGGAAATATGAATCGTTTCGATGTGTTTGTTTGATATATCTCATTTATGATTATTTAAATATGAGGTAGATAATGATTAAGAATGATTGCATATAATCACAGTTTCCATAAATTTAGGTCTTCAAGATACTCAATATTGTATCCGGATTCTAGATAAATGATTAGGAAGCTGTTGTAGAACTTGTTTTAGATTTTGGATATAATTTAGATATTTTATTGTTATTAGGATAACAAAATTATATTATCAAATTTATGAAGAATCTAAACTTACATGCAACTAATTCAACTGATATTGTATATTAATTAACTGTTTGTTGATTTATTTGCAGGATTATGCTAAAGCAGTTAAAAAAAGTGGATAAAGATCAGACTGGACAAAGCGATTAAAATAAGTAAGTCTCGTTAAAGTCATCATGCTATACTTTAATTCGGGTTATAATGGTTTTAGGATTATGGATAGTTTCTAAAGTAGAATAAATAAGATTTGTCTTTTGTTAGATATACCGGAGAAAGCATATGATTATGGCTTGGTCTCTCCTCCACGATCCAATTTGATATCAACATATGAAATTAGGCCATACTAAAGAGTTCTATTATAATCTTTGGCTTAAATAGTGGTTCTGGAATCGTTATTGTTAGGAGGATAGAACAAATAATCAAATAAGTAACACAACAATGATAAACCTTCTGAAATAAAACTCGTAGACAGAAATTGAAACTAAGGAAAAAATGTTTGCTAAATTTGTTTTTGGAAAAACAGAACATAAAAAATAAGATAGAAATGTAAGAAAGAAACCTAATAGAACAAAAAAAAAAAAACAATCCATGAGATCAACATTATTTTAGATTGATGAGTCTTCACTCAACTCACTTTGCTCCCTTCTGGCCTTCGAGCTTCTCAATCTTAATCTTCTTCAAAAGAACTTTCTTCTGTTCTGCTTCACTTACTTTGTTGATGGCTTCTTGACCTGCCTCATCAAGTTTGTGTATGAAGTTAGGCTGATCATGTTCCTTCGAATTGTCTACAGCAATGACACCATCGACTTTAACATCAGTAGACTGATCATTTTTCTCCGGAGTGTCTAAATCAATGACACCATCGTCTTTGACATCAGATTGTATTCCAGTGCATTGTTTCTTGCTTGTGGAGTTTTGATCAGATCCATCCGAAGTATCTTCTTTTCTCTTTGATGATGGTGTAGACAGTGAAGTATTAGTAGTGTCATCCTTATGAGAACAATTAGTCAGCATCAAAACCTAAAAACATTTTGAATTTTTAATTAGGCGAGTAAGGAACAACAAAGATTATCACATCATATAAATCACGCTGAAATTAGGAAAATGTATTACCTGGTCACTGGAACTCATGGACGAAAGATCAACAGGATAATCAACTTCAGGTTCAAGAGCAGGGTGATTAAGGTTTTGACTTGTTAAAACCTCAGAAACTTTGTATTCATCATTTCCTCTTGAGATATTATCTTGCTCAACAGAAAGAGCAAACTGGTATGTTTTACCAATGATGTTTTTCACAACATCAGGGAGTGGCAGGGGATCATCAAGCTGTATTTAATAGTATACAGGAAGGGTATCATATATTTAGCTAAAAGTAAATAAAACGAAATGTAATGAATACAATTAGAAAATACCTCTTCAGTTGTGGGATCCACGAGATCACAAGCTGGAATACCTATGATTTGTTCAACAAAACTATCAAACAACATAAGTTTGCTCTCCCCTGTGTTATCCATAACGTCTAGATGCAGCCAGTACCTATGCAATTAAGAATTATATTCAATATAAATAAAAAAATTTGGTAGAATATGATAAAAGTAAAGGCAGATACCAAATAGGATAGCAACAATTACCTTGCTTCAACAGAGGAGACGTTTGTATTACATTTGTCACACCTCCAAATTATCTTCTTGGCACCAGACACTACAAGAAATATCTCCATTGTTAGCATGAGAAAAGAGCTATTATATGTCATTAATAGCGTTTTCATAAATGCTATGTTAGGCCCCTGTTATGGTAGACCCCCCACATATGATAGCGTTATTTTTTTATGTTATGATAGAGTGTTCTACCATAGCATTAGTAAAACGCTTTTTTATAGCACTTTCATATTTTTTTTTTATTATGTAATGAGTCATTTTTCGTGCTATTATAGGTGCCTTCTACCATAACTATATTAAAATGCTTTAATTTTTTTTAAAGCACATTTTTATGTTGTAATACATTATGCAACTAAAACCTATAGATTTGAAATCCAATTAATTCTATGCTACGAAACCCAACCCATTTGTATAGATCATCAAAAGATACATAGTTTAGCATTCAACACCATCTGTTAAAACATGGTCTTTAAAAACATCATAAGTATTGCAATTCAGATGGACTAAACGAAGAACTCCATTGGTTTGCTCTCTCTCTCCCTCCAAGAACTTAGGTTGACGTCTCATTCCAAGCAATTCTCACTTCACTGCCTTCTCCATATCCTCTGCAGTTTGGTTCTCTTCTTTGTTGTTGGCTGTCTTGTATAAGTAAAGCAAGTGTCTTTTTTCAAATACTTCTACTAGATTATAACTATATATGAAACCGTGAGGAAAGAGGGAAAGATAGAGAACCTGAGATCTCTTTTGCAGCTCCTCCTTGAGTGAAGCCAATATCTGTTCCAACAAAATGTGCTTGTATTCTGTCAAGGAAACTATTCTTTTGAAAGAATGGCAAGTCAAAATGAAAAGTGCAACAAGTGGTTTCCTTTGATATCCTAGCAAGAAAATGGCTGGCTGCAAAGTACATGTCGTCTCAAAAAGAACATAGGTGCAAATGTGATAAAATGATTACTGCTACTGTAATTATTATTATATAAATCAATAAGCCTCTCTTAAGTCTTTTGTTTCAGTATAGAGGAATCTATTTATATATACACGATAGAAACACATCATGCATGTGATATAAACATACTATAATGAAATTAATATATTGGAAAATTATGTCACAATGGAGAGATTTAAGTTCATACCACTTACCAGCAGGGTCAGTGCCACGGCGAGTCGGCGACCTACGATGAAACAATTAATGAAGTAAATTAGTTAATTAACCACAAGGTTTTATGAATTAAGTAGTCTAATTGATAACATGATGATAAAAATATCATATCAAATATACCTTTTGGGATAAGTCCACGAAGATGAGCTCCAAGATTCACTAACCAAAAAAGAAGAGGATATTTAAAAACAAGTCAAAGAAACAAAAAGAAATGGTATAAAGGATTAGTGAAAAGTTGATGTTACATACCATAAGGATTGCCATCTGCGACTGCAACAATTGGAATCAAACACAAACCCATGAAAAATGTCAAATATATATATGTATATGTTACTAAATGTCAGAAACCAAACTCACCACCCCAACAAAATCCTACTGCTCCTATACCATGTTTTACCTTTTGTTCTTCAAGGCCTCCACTATTGGCTTTGACTCCTCAAACCCTTTCTCCTAAAAAATCCAATGGACTGGTTTCAGATACAACGACACAAAACATGATAAATCACTGCCTTGTTCTTACCTTTGATTCTCTGGATTATATGGATCTCCATGGAAGACATCAGGAACCACAGCATAGAATCCAGCTTCTGCAACCTTGTCAGCAAGTTTCCTATCACAGTAAGAGCAAAAAGCCAAGACAATTTACAGCAACAATTAACCTAAGAGCTAGAGAAACTAACACAAATATGGCAAGACAACAAATAAATCTTCTCTGAAAACACGCTAATCCCTTTCAGTCATCTCCTCTAATCTCTTATCGCTCCAATGCCTACAAACCCTCACAGCAAACGAGTTCCTTCTCCATCTCTCTCTCTCAATTGAGGAGGGAGGAACAAACACAGCCATGAAATAGGTCTAATGGTCAAACTTATGAAACATGATTATTCACAGAGAGTACGGTTCCTTGATTATTGGTATTCTCCATATACCTATGCCTGAAAAATGATTTTTATATATGTGAAGAGAACATTGATCTGCCGACAAGAATGAGAGAACATATTAATCACAAATGGGCATTGAACAACCAATACAATCTAAGTAAAAATCATATGAGAATACATAAAAGGACAAAACTATGTGTCAATTTGTTAAGGAACTTGAAAGGAACATAAGCATAAGCTCTGGTTTTTGTAGCACATCTCCTCTAATAACTTCAACTTTGATCCAAAACAGAGAAATTTGATGAACAAAATCATACTGGAACTATAAATTCATATAAACTAGATCAAATCTCTCTTCTCCAAAAAAGACACAATGACTTGTCCTAAACCTAATTCATAAGCTCTTTGTAATCAAAATCCCAACTTTCGTGAAACCCTAATCGAATTCCAGAATCAAATTCATAGGAAACTGAAGATTGAGAACAGAGAAGAGATTAAAACAAGGATCGAGAACACCATTGATGCAAGTGGAGAAAGTGTGCGAGAATACCTCTTAACACGGTCGCCGACGAACTCAATTGTGTTTCCAAAACTAAAACGGACCGACGACGAGCTTCACGGGGGAGGCCGGCGAGGAGTTTCACGGTGGAGGCTGGCGACGAGCTTCACGGTGAAGGCTGGTGACGACCTTTACGGTGGAGGCCGGCGACGAGCTTTACGGTGGAGGTAGGCGGAGCTTCACACGAAGAAATCTCTTTGTGGTTTTGGCTAGGCTTGAAATCGATTTTGTTTTGACAGAACTCACTGGGATTCGATAGAACTCTTAGATCTGAGAGGTAAACTCAGTAGACTAAACTGGTTATGTTTCGAGACAATAGTGGGAAAAATAAAAGGCAAAAGGCGCTTAAGTGAATAATTTTTGCTAAGTGTTGGCGGAATAGATCATTTTTGTTTTCCGCTTAAAGATTTTCGGTCTTAGCATTTATCAGGTGCTATTAAAAAGTAACCAAAATCACGAACTCATCTATTATAGCAGGTCAGGAAAATGCGCTATCGTCTAGTGCTATCAATGTGAACTTTTTTTGTAGTGAGAGCTAAGAAGTTTATTGCTTTTGAGAACCTTTCTGTTACATTTGATGTGGGCAAAATAATACCAGGACCAGTCCAAGTCAATTGACAAAATGGTACAGATGAGCTTGACCTTCTCAACCTTAGAAAATATGAAGGAGTCAGCTAAATTAGCTAATTAAGATGAAAATAATAAAAGACAACAAATATTAAATCTGTGATACAGATACCTCGAGAGAGGCCTTTAGCTCAGCAATAGTCTTCCTTGGGAATTGTTTGGATCTCTCTTCACGCACCTTGAGAGGCTGGAATCTAGGTTTAGGTTCCATTATTGTCAATGCAAGTCCATCAGAAGGAAGCCTGAGAAACGCAGAATTAGTTAGGTAGGATAATTTATATTTAGCTATATAAAGAGACAGTTAGATGAAAATAGTACACTCACATTTGCCTAAAATCATCCACCTCTGTCAAGACAGGGTTGATCAAAAGGTCAGAAGCATCAAAAGAGTTTGAAATACTTCTGATTTCTGAAAAACAGAATGGTTTTCAATCAGTAACAATATTTTACGTAATATATGGAGTTATCCGTCAAATATGTCATGCAATACCTTTGTAATGGCACAACTTAGCCCACCGGATCAAACAAATGACCTGTCCCCCAATAGAATCTTTTGACACTTTGCTAATTTGATCAGCAAATCTTCCCCACAGTGAACACGGTAGACGGTTATCGCTAAAGATAGAAATTCAAAATCAAAAGTAAATATGATCAAAATAAACTCTAAAGAATGACTTATTATAGATATTATATAAAACACTTACTCAGTGTCTCTTAGTTGGAAATCAATCTTTTTGGTAGGCTTGCCTTTGACATCCACGATTTGGATTTCCCCAACATTCACCAGCTGGCCAATGATATCTATAGCAAAGGTAAAACACATTATTTAGTACAATATACATGTACAAAAATTTACAAAAAAGTGAGCTTTTAAAAAAACTTACCAACCAACTTGTTTTGATCTAAGGTACCACTTAGTACTAAATTAAAAGGAACTAAATCTAGCCAAATCGATTCTGAAATCGTCTCAGAGGGGGAGATGACAGTAGAGTACTCAAATACAATTCTGTAGTTATGAGTTGTTGGTCGATACATTCCTGTTGCCTTCTTCACTGAAAACTCGTCAAATATTCTCCACTCTCCTTTCTTGATCTCCCTTTGGAACTTCTGGAGGTGTTCTTTCTTAATTCTTGCTTGAATCTTGTTACCCTGCGTTTATAAGAAATAAATGGTAAACCAATCGACTAACATAAATACTTAAAACAGTTTGCTAAACACTTATTCATTGGTGACAAACAAAATCCTACTTACATCAGCATCTACCAAGACCATTTCAAAAGACATCCCAGCACCCTGAGTATAATGATTCCACGTATGCAGAATCTTAGCTTGAATACGCCAAGAAGTCTTGAAAGGTTTCAAGTCTTTGATAGGAGTGTAGGGACTGACGATGGCCATTTTGAAGGATTTAGTCTCGTGTAAAGAGGTGATTTGTGAGAATGTACTAAAGCAGTCTCGCAGATAATTCAATTTATAAGCATAGAAGGGCGGCTTTGTTAGATATAGTATCTCCGAAAAATATTATCAAATCTTTTTTTAGCTAATTAAAATTTGTTGTGAAATTTAATCCATATAGGTATATTCTCTATTAGGTGGAATATAGTGAGTGAAACTATAAATGTAAATGATAATTTATATTTTTATTAGTTTCAGTTCGGATTATTTTTAACATTAAAGAAATAAATGGTTTGTAATCTTATCACTATCGAAACCGTATTGGTAAGATTTAGATCTTCATCCTCATATCGTATATGTCATTTCAAATATCAAATACAATCTAAAATTAGTTAGAAAATAAACCGAATACCTAATAGTTTTGGATTAGTTTTGTTTTATTTTAAACTTATCTAAAGCTCTCTTTTAAATATGAAATTATATATATAATTATATAATAATACCAAAACTATATATATACAGGATTAGTTTTGTTTTGATTTTATAAACAGAAATGAATATCTGGTTGTGATGCTTATCATTGTATTTTATCTATTAAAATATATTTTTGAATGTAGAAGTATGAAATACTCTTTTATATAAAAGGACCTAATAAAAAAAAGATTAGGTCGAATATAAAAACATTGATGCAATAATTAATCTTTCACATATAAATTAACCTAAAATATACAAATATTTGAATGATGTCTATAAGAATTAGAGACATACGATAACATAGATAACACAGAAAATATGTAAAAATATAAAAACATACGATAACATACAACGCAAAAATATTTAGGAGTTTCATAACGCTAAAATCATCTACATACGATAACATACAACTCATACGATAACATACAAAACAAATAATAAAAGCTTTTATGAGATAGGGTGTTTCATAACATATGTAAGTAATTAGGAAGTAATTCGTAGGTGTTGTTAGTTGTTTATAGGAAAAACGTGAAAGATCTTATTGTTATGGGAATCTTCTTAAACCCGTTTGCAAACCCGTTGACCCATGATTAGTGAAATGGATAGTGTGCTAATTGTCTATAATAACCTTAATGAATTTGTTCTAAAATGAGCTTTTTGTAATGGCAATCTCATGTAAATTTTTACAAAAGAGAAGGTTAGTAAGGGGTTTCTAATAAATTGTACTCCCCAAATAATAGTATAGGATTCTAGTTAATTTCCCTTGTTTGTTTATATTTATTTAGCTTTCTTTCCAAAATTATTTAGATCTTAAATGTGTATTAATATTTTTTGGAAGCTGATGTCACTAAGTGTTTGGCCAAAAAATTTACTTGATGTTTGTTCAATTGAAAATGCGAATTTTGTATGTTAATGGAAGCAAGTTTTACCAGATAGCAAAATATTAATATCTTGTGATTGTGATGAAGTAGACGACAAAAAATATTTAAAAAAAAAAAAAAGGAATCGATATCTCTCATTTGGATTTGGCTAAACGTGTCCCATCCAATTTCCGAAGCCTTTGTATAAGGATAGTGGCATAGTGCAGCTGAAAAGAAAAACAAGAACACGGTTTGAGCCATATTTATTATTATTACTTTAGCAAATAAATATGTTAAACATGAATCCGATTTGTAGGAACAAAAAGTTATGAATCCGACTTCCACTAAGTAAAAACGAATGTTTGAAATTCCCTTTGAACTCATCAGAGCAAATGAGTGTCTTACTTTTAATTTAGGCTTGGATTCAACATTACCTCTTGATAATTCCTCTTTTTTATAAAGGCTTAAAAATATATACGCTGTCTAGAATCATGGACCCAGAGCTGGCACTAAGCACAATTAGCTGGTGAAGCATATGTTATCGCCCTTAAATCGAACGAAAGTTTCATTAGTCTATTGGTAAAGGACTGCAAAAATGTTCTTAGAGTTTAATGTTCGACCCTTTTCACCATCAGTTTTTTGTTTTGTTTTTTTTCCTTTTTGAATACTAAGAGTATCTGGGCCAAAACCCGTAATCTTCCCAAACCCGAAGCCACATCATGTAATATTAGTTTTTTTTTGTTTTTTTTTACTCTCTAAAGAAACTCGACCCTAAAGCTTTTTTGAGGTTGTGGCTCTTATAATTTATGGGTCGCCTCTGCCTGGACTAATGATAGTATATCGTTTCGAATCAAGAATTGATGCAAAATTTTGACAAACAAATTATCTCTCAAAGAAAAATTATTCAAAGTATGATCTCATATATATGTAACTTGAACGATTCTTTTCTCAACTAGTTAAGTTGCCGCGTTTAGGTATACGTGGATGTTATCTTTTAGGCTTTTACCAACCAAAGTAGGCTGATAAATAATAAAATTAGATAAGGAAATGTCATTAAATCTAAGTGGCCACTTCTAAACTAAACGTTTACAGATTTAGCCTAAATGGGCTATATTAGCCTAACCATTCGTTGCCTTAAATATTTTGCGAGGACTCCAAAACACAAACTTACTTCGTACGTGTCCTCGTTTTATTACAAAATGAGTGGCCCATATTTGGTGGGCGATTAATTTCTAGAACTTTTTTTTTTTTTTTTTTTGATAAACCCTATCGGCTGATCCGGTCGGCCTCGGTAGGAACGCACCGAGGTGCTACAGAGTGGACTTCTCCCGATCCATGTAGAATTGGGCCACCACACTGCCTGATCCGAGTTTGGAATGCCTTCCGACTAATGCCAGGGGGTAGTCAGGCCGCCTGCATTTCTGACTACCAGGTAAACCAATTGGGCCAAAGCCCAACTGACAGACTTCCCAAACAAATGTGTTTTTGTTTCCAGGGAGAATCGAACTCGGGTCTGGGAGTTTCACCCTTCACCAAAGCTTCCTCTACCACTAGACCACAGAGGCTTGGGCAATTTCTAGAACTTCTATTTGTTTAGATCAAGAATTCAATAACATTCTATGTTCCTAAACCCAATACAAATCCTTTTACTCATTGGTTAGATTCAGTTTGGATAACTGTAGCATCATGTAATCACGAGCTAATATTTAATGAGAGTTCATTATTTCCTTACACATCATGTTTTCTGCATATTAGTCAAACTGTATTTGTATCTTTTTTTTTTTTTTTTTTTTTGAATAACCGCGGGTCTCCCAAAGGGTTCCTAGGCCCAAGGACTAATCCCACGAGGCTGGCAATTCCCCTATGTAAACCTGCCAGTGGCCGTGCCTCGAACCCTGGTGGCGGAAGTCACAGCTGTGACCCCTTTACCACTAGGCCACAAGGCCCGGTTGTATTTGTATCTTTTTTCTTTTCTTGTTAAACGTATCTTTCATATGTCAGCCAAACAAAGACAACAAATGCGAAACTTTCAATTATACTGTACAATAGTTTGGATTACATTTAAGTGGTGGTTGCAAGAATATTAATAGAAATACGTACGGCACTTAAAATAATCTTGCCGTAAATGTCTATTCATTGAATTTTGAAACAACAAAATAATTTAGAGACTTAGAGTCAATAACTCATTCATTAAAATTATTAGAACTAGCTGGAAACATTAATAGATTTGAATGGTACTACTTAAAATCCAGCAGGGTTCTTTAAGGTCCTCATGAAGCAAAGCAAAGTCCACCACTCTTGGCTTAATTTTGTTTGGCAAAAAAAGTTAATGCGAAAATCTTGATTATCGAATTTTTTTTTCTTATGATGATGCTTTTGGTCTTTTGGTTTCTAACATCAAAGGATAAAAATTAATTTCATGAACAAGAATTGTGAATTTTTAAATATATGTATAGAGGAGAGCTTTAGACGCCCTAACGTGCCATTGGGTCGAGCCATGGTACTTACCTAACCCAATAGACAAGCCTGCTATTAGTCCTATTTCATAAACCACTAATGTACATCACTTACTATGGCTTTTCGTATTTATTAAACAATTTTACATTTATATAATTTTCAGTAGACCTAAATTAGAAGAATAGTATGTACTACACTTAATTAATAGTTAATTATTACGTATTAGTGTATTACTATATAATCAATATTTATTATGTGGTAATCCATGATGTCACGTCAATTCTTGACATTATTTTGTAAGATTTTAAAAGCTACCGTCTACTAAAATATGTGAATAATTGAACGTCCGTCATTAAAAAAAAGTTTGCTTTTGTCTATTTTGCTGAGGGTCAACTCTCATTTACAAGTACTAGTCATCAGTAAATATAGATTACAAGTCACAAGTTTCTCCTATAGTTGACTTAAAAAATGGTTAAGTTCAGACACACACACATACATATATAGAAAGCTTTCATTTTAAAAAACTTGTAAGTGGCAATAAAAAGCCTAAATCATGTTGGTGAAACATCAGCGTTTGGAACAATTATTTGGAGTATATTTACTCGAAACATACATCATAATAGATTCTTGATCAAAAGAGAGCAGCACCATGTTCCTAAAAGTAATACTTGACTTGAATTTTCATGTCTTAGCAAAAACTGAGATAAATGTTTTTCTCATTTATAAATCATCATGAATGTTTGTTCTTTGGTTTAAACGTGAATTATTCATGAATAGTTGATATGGTTCCTATGTCAGTTGATATGATTTTTGTCTTCATCTTTTTTTCTCATTGAATACTTTATACATGTGGTATTATTACACAAAACCATGAGGAATGGTACAGATGCAAGATTAATATTTCCAATGCATCTGTGTAATTTGGGACATATCTAGAAGTTAAGGGCTTAAGTGCAATTTTCAACAAATCAAACGTGGTTTCCGCTAACCCATGTTATCATTTGCGGTTTCAACCATCAGCAAACTTAATTAATTTTTGGTTTTAAAACTTTATTTACAAGATTATCATAAGATTGTTGTATAAAGAGTGCTTATCTACAACCGAAGAGATAAAACAGAGAGAAAAGCGGCGTTCCACATCTTATGGAATGCATGCAACCTAAAGACGATGGCTATTACATCCAACACGTTTCAAGAGAACACTAACATCTTAAGTTTTAATTAAGCTTACTAATATCCTTTTTTTTATTTATTTATATATGTAAGCTTAATTAAGTCTTTGATTCTTGGTTTTTGCTTCTCTTGATTGATATTTTTACTAGGGCTGTAGCATAAAACTGTATATCTACAAACAGGTCCACTCGATGTGTACGAGAATCTACTTCCCTCTTACATATAGTTCTATTAACCATGATGGAGATAGGAGATATTCCCTCTTACATATAGTTCTATTAACCATGATGGAGATAGGAGATATTCCCTCTTTGGTCAATATTTTGCTAACGTATATTAAACTTGAATAGATCATATTTAATTATCTCCTTAAGCAACAATTTTTGGGTTAAAATTTATTACATTTACTAACTTTACTAGGATTTAACCCGCGGTACACCGCGGGGCAAAGTTGTATTTTATGTATTTAATATAATAATTTATAATTTATTATATTTTTAAATTAATATTATAAAAAAAAATCTCATTTAATTATTTTTTATTATAATTAATATAGTTGAAATATGTGTACTTAGAATATTTGTAGGTGTACAAATGATATAGTGTTAATATTGGCAAGTATTTATAATCATGATATTATTTTATATCAAAAAAATTTACCCTGCGGAATACTGCAGGTCGATTTTTTTAAACTAAAAATTTTAAATTTTAAGTTATATTTTTTTTGTTAATATTGTTTGGTTTGTTTAATATTTAAGATTATATTTTTGTTTTTAATTCTAGGTTTCACCCGTGGTATACCGTCACGTATTAATATCGACTCAAACCCGTCCCACTATATAACCCCGTTTTGTATTCATAATCATTTTGGTCTTTTTTATAGTATGACTCTGAACCATTGTCCAATTTTTTAAGCAATATGGGACATTGTACACATATTTTTTCTTCATCGATTCAGTAATATATGTCCGTTTTTAAAATTTTGAATCACATTATATGCAGAAAAATCTATTATTTTATTAATTATATGTATTTTATATAAATTCAAAATAAATTACTATAAGATCATATAAAAGTGAAAAAAGAATTATATATTAATATTTAAATTTAGTAGACATGTTTTAGGAAAATTTAGAAACAAAATCAATTTGTTACCATATTTAGAAGTCATAGTTTCTAAAAGATTTTTTTGAAAGATTTTGTAATATTAATTAATATATAAACATTTATGATAATGGCATTCTTTGTAAATACTTCCCAACTCCAGGATTTATTTGCTAAAAGTGTTCCAAAAATGTATATATAGATTTTTAGATGAAGTATGGTGAGAGAAACAATACGGTTAATCCTTTCTGTTTTAAAGAAGAACTTTGAGTACAACAAGAAAATCGACGGTTCTTGGAAAATAAATGATCCCCACAGTGGCCATGGGTGGATTGTTATGAATGGAATTTCCCCTATTCTAATGGGATTGAAGAGCTCCCGTCGGGGATTGTCCCCTCTACAAGCTGAATTCAAAACTCTCCTTTGGGCAATGGAATGTCTCATTGCAGACTCGAAGACAAATCTTGGCTTCGCATCAGATTGCTCTGATCTGATATCCATTCTAGATAATCCATCCGATTGGCCTACGTTTGCAGTAGAGCTTCAACTGTTTAAGCTTTTAAAGCTCTCTTTCCCTTCTTTCTATATTAGATTTATTCCGCGATGTAACAATGTTCGTGCCGACTGTCTTGCAAAAAAAGTAAGGACAAGAGGTTCTCTATTCTCCCGTGTAAGCACATCGGCTCCTGATTGGCTCTCTGTAGAGGAAAGTCTCCGTCCGATAACTTAATAAAATGGGTTTTGACGGAAAAAAAAAAAAAAATCAGCTGGTTTTGTGATTTTAAATACTAATATCCGTTTATTATTCAAAACATACAGTAGTTTTAAATTTTTTATATATTCCTCTAATTTGCCTTTTTATATTCACAGATAACATGCCAATCACTTAATCACCAAAAACCGTATAGGATCCTATACTAATATTTGGGAAGTACATCCTAAGAGTCATAACTTAGATTTTGTAAAAAATTACAATATATGCCATTAGAGATCTCTAATTATAATCATTTTATTCCATTTCACTAATATATATTAACGGGTCAAACGGGTTTAAAGATATTAAAAGATTTTATTTATATAATCCGAAAAAATATTTCTTCAAACGATTACACAATTAATATAATTCGAAAATGTTATATACTAATCAATTCGAAAATATTACAAAAATAGTATAAATGTTATATACTAATCTATTATTCGAAAATGTGATTGCAAATGTTATTGAAAATGTTATATAGTAATCCATTATTCGAACATGTTATCAAAAATGTTATTGAAAATGTTAATGAAAATGATATATCATTGAAAACATTTTATATCAATCGAATTTATAAAAAATGTTATTTTGAATTATAATACTCATATAGTTCGAAAATGTTATATACTAATCCATTATTCAAAAATGTTATATCATTGAAAAAATATTATATTATTCAAATTTATCAAGAAACTATTATTTTTCACGTCTATAGTTAGCCAAAAGGTATTATTCGAATTATAATTAAACAAAAGTTATTATTCGATTTGGTGTATTACTACAATTCGTAATCTTTGAGAATATTTTCAGTTTCCTTAAAATCTTTTATCATCAATTATTGATTTCGTTTGTTATATTCTGTTTCTTATAATTTAAAAACGCAAAATCAAATCCCCTATATTAAGCAACTACAACAAACACCAGTAAAAAAGTCAACAAAATATTCGAATTTTCCTAAAATATATTTATCATTAACTATAAAATCTTTTAAAAATTGTTAACCACGTAAAGATTTTTTAGTTAAGGAAACAAAAATTTAATTTTGAACATAATTTTGATTTTAAAAAATATAAATCGTAATGTATCTTGCAACTTAGGATTCCGTATATTATGGGAATCAAAGATTTTTCTTTTTCAATCATAAATTGGGTTATATATAAGGATAATTTTTAAAATTTAATAATAAAATCACCATATTTGTTAAGATCTTAGTAGTTAAATATATTTAGATTAGTCGGCTAAACCTAAATTATGTACAAACTATCTCTCTATAAATAAAGGTATTTCAAGCTAACTCGGTTTGATTTAAGGTTTTGTTGTCAAAATAAAGTTAATAATATTGTTTTGCTTTTGTCACTGCAGATAAAAACTCCACTTATCTACACTTATGACATCGATGTGACGCGTAAAACATCTAAAAGAGAGATTGTGGTGATTCATGAAGACGCCTGTTTCTGTTGATGGCTAAGACAACGATTGGAAACTGTTTAATGATCCGTTTAAAGGTAAAACCAAAGACATGTGTTTTTTATGAGAGAATTTGATACCAAAAATCTGTGAAACATAATTGTGAAAGATTCAGTGCGTTTATTTTACAGTGCAACAAATGCAACATGGTCTATGTGTGATGTATTGGTATACACGTACGTAATAGTATTGTTCTAATCCTCTTAATTGAATATTTTATTTTTCAGATGTAAAGATCTGGTCTTCAACCCGATGTAAAAGCACATGAAAAGAGCTTGACGAGAGAAAAAAGCCTTTATTCGAAATGGTATATTATTGTTTATTTACCAATTTTTCTACATAATTGTAGGAACCATACCTATTAATAAAAAAAAATTTCTATATCTAAATACACATTTTAATGATGAGAGATATTTTCTTTATACTTAAATCGTTTATAGATTTATTTTTTTTTGTATAAATATTGCTTTTATTGACAAGTCGATTTTTCTAATTTATTTATTTAGATGAATTTGAATACCTTTTATTTTGTATATTTTCACATGTCTTGACTTGATGGTTTGTTTCAGATCTTCATCCAAAGAATCTCATCCAAAGAGTCTGATTCAATGAGCCTGTGTATTGGGAATCTGGAAGCAAAAAAGAAATTCAAGGTGAAACAATTTAGAAGGTTTGTGTGTTTCAAATATTTATGATTTACATGAAAACGTTACTTTTATTGAGAAATATATGAGTATTATATATAAAGAACATGTGGATCATTTTAACTAATTTTGTAAAACTTAAATATCCAAACAAAAAATACAAAAAATACACGTATCTCATACGAATCCTAGACCTATTCTCTTACCCGTTGAACTGAAATATAAAATTGCAAACGTGTAAATTATTTAAAAAGAAACGGTTATAAGATGGAATAATTTCTGACAGATTTGGGTTGAGAAGGGTTTTCCGTCCCGAAATGGACTTTCCTACTTTTTCTCATTTTTTTATATAATTGCCTTTACTGATAACAAAAACAATTCCAATACTCCTCTCTAAATCGAATCGAAACCGGTATGTATGCAGGTTATAAGTGCTACATCAAATTAAATCTTAACAAACATATCTTCGCACGAACGGGCGATAATTACGGTAATATGAAGGTATCATAAATTTAGGGTAGCTGAATTCAATTCTTAAACTCTCACTAATTTAGATATCTATCAATTTTGGTACGGGTAAAGGTATATTTCAAGATAAAAGTTCTGAGAAATTCGGGTATTTTTAAGACATAAGTGAGAAATATTAAAAAAAAAGGATAATTTCCACTAATTTTGTAAAATTAAATACTCAAATGGAAAATACAAAAAATATAATACATGTATCCCATCCGAATCCTAGACCTATTCCCTTACCCGCTGGACTAAAATTTGAGGACCAAAATGCATGTGTTAAAATAAATTCTGTAACCGCATAATAATTTCATATTCCAAAATAGATGTATTTGTTTAACAAAAAAAGAATTCATAAACATATACAATATATATTTCCAAAAAGTATAAAATTAGAAACTTAGGCTTTAACTTTTACTATAAGATATATTTATAAAATAAAAGAAAAATTATAAAACACTAATAAATTGGATATTTACGGGTCACGTAGTAAAGCAAGAAATATACCGGGTAACGTGACAAGTATTAAAAAGACATATATCTGATACTTGACTTTTACCTACGGGTAACATAATTACACCCTTTACCTGACCCTAATGTCACATATACCCTCTTTTCGAGACGGGTACGAGTCGGGTACCTATCAACCGGTTAGTTTATCTCATCGGTTCACAGATCTTTAATCATTCACAAGTTTAATAAAAATCTTATAGATCACTAATCCGCTTCACGGTTATTTCCAGTCCATCTGCTTCAAAGTACTGGTCAAAATTTTATTATTTTAAACATTTAACTATTTTATACTTCACACTGAAACCGAATCAAACTGCACTTGGTATAAATTCTACATGTACGTGCTGATCAGAATCTACATATATGACCAAAATAACAAAAGAATGTATATTGAATTAAATTTTATTAAAACACATTTTTTAAAATATGAAATCCCGCACATACGTGCGGGTCAAGATCTAGTTAGGATAGTAATTTGCAAGTCGTTAAGAAGATTTGGCAGATTACATCTCTAATTCAATAATGTTGTAGTGACCTCACACAGCTTTTTAAATAATTGATAATTTGATAATCTCTCTTAAATACGAATTTAATTGGTCTAGCTAGCCGGAATCTAAAGTCAACCCTAAACTCCTCCTTCTTTTTAAGAGACACAAGAGACAATCGTTCTTCACCGTGTCTCTCTTTCTCTCTCTCTCTCTCAGCTAGTTCTCTCAATCATGTCAGGAGCTATAACATGCTCTGCGGCCGATCTCTCCGCCCTACTTGGCCCCAACGCCACCGCGGCGGCCGACTACATTTGCGGCCAATTAGGTACCGTGAACAACAAGTTCACCGATGCAGCTTTTGCCATAGACAACACCTACCTCCTCTTCTCTGCCTATCTTGTCTTCGCCATGCAGCTCGGCTTCGCTATGCTTTGCGCTGGCTCCGTTAGAGCCAAGAATACGATGAACATCATGCTTACCAATGTTCTTGACGCTGCAGCCGGAGGACTCTTTTACTATCTCTTTGGTTACGCCTTTGCCTTTGGAGGATCTTCTGAAGGATTCATTGGAAGACACAACTTTGCTCTTAGAGACTTCCCGACTCCCACAGCTGATTACTCTTACTTCCTCTACCAATGGGCGTTCGCAATCGCGGCCGCTGGAATCACAAGTGGTTCGATTGCGGAGAGGACTCAGTTCGTGGCTTACTTGATATACTCTTCTTTTTTAACCGGATTTGTTTACCCGATTGTCTCTCACTGGTTTTGGTCCCCGGATGGATGGGCCAGTCCCTTCCGTTCAGCGGAAGATCGTTTGTTTAGCACAGGAGCCATCGACTTTGCTGGCTCCGGTGTTGTTCACATGGTTGGTGGCATAGCAGGTTTGTGGGGTGCTCTTATCGAAGGTCCTCGTCGTGGTAGGTTCGAGAAAGGTGGTCGCGCTATTGCTCTGCGCGGCCACTCTGCCTCGCTCGTAGTGTTAGGAACCTTCCTCCTATGGTTCGGTTGGTATGGTTTCAACCCTGGTTCCTTCGCTAAGATACTCGTTCCGTATAATTCTGGTTCCAATTACGGCCAATGGAGCGGAATTGGCCGCACAGCGGTTACCACCACACTCTCAGGATGCACCGCAGCTCTAACCACACTCTTTGGTAAACGTCTTCTATCAGGTCACTGGAACGTAACCGACGTTTGCAACGGGTTACTCGGTGGATTTGCCGCCATCACCGCAGGTTGCTCCGTGGTAGAGCCATGGGCAGCTATCGTCTGCGGCTTCATGGCTTCCCTCGTTCTTATCGGATGCAACAAGCTCGCGGAGCTCGTACAATATGATGATCCACTCGAGGCGGCCCAACTACACGGAGGGTGTGGCGCGTGGGGGTTGATATTCGTAGGATTGTTTGCCAAAGAGAAGTATCTAAACGAGGTTTATGGCGCCACCCCGGGAAGGCCCTATGGACTATTTATGGGCGGAGGAGGGAAGCTGTTGGGAGCACAATTGGTTCAAATACTTGTTATTGCGGGATGGGTTAGTGCCACAATGGGAACACTCTTCTTCATCCTCAAAAAACTCAATCTGCTTAGGATCTCCGAGAAGGATGAAATGCAAGGAATGGATATGACACGTCACGGTGGCTTTGCTTATATCTACCATGATAATAATGATGACGATTCTCATAGAGTGGGTCCTGGATCTCCTTTCCCTCCGTCCGTTACTCCTCCTGGTGTTTAATTTTCACGCTTTTGTAATTTATTACCGTTTATTGTTGAAGTTTTGCTTTTGTAGAACTACAAATCTTGGATATTTTGGTTTGTTTTATGTGACCTTTATCGTTAATGCGTGTTTTAGGTTTTTTTTTTTGTCGAGTTTGAGTTTGGATGGTTTCTTCTTTTCCAGATATTTGTAAGTAGCTTTGGTACGAAATGTGTGTGGTGATATATAAGAAGCTCATTTGAGATGTGCCTAGCTAGTTAAAAGAGTGATGTGGAATTGAAAGTATATGGATGGTGTAGGTTTAAGTAGATTATTCCAATTTGGATTATTCTAATGAGATTTCTTATAAATCAATGAAACTTTTTCTTTATTTGAGCAAAAATAAAACTTCTCTAAAATTTTTTTTTTTTTCTAGAAATCTTGTTTATTCATCTTATGTTTGGTTGTTTTGTTTGTAAGATATGTAACTTTTCTAAATTTGGTTGATCCAATATGTAACTTTTCTAAATTTGGTTGTTTTGTTTGTAAGATATAGTCACTAGGATTCCGGTATGTACACTCCGCTCTCTTAATAAGCCTCTAGTTAAACTTAAATGCAACATTAATGTTTTGATAAAGAAAAGTCTCTCAAACATAAAATTTTGTTTTCGACCATATAAAATGAGTCCAAGTGGGATCCAATATGTAACTTGAACGATTTTTTCCAATTAGTTAACTAGCCACGTTTAGGTACACGTAGATTTTATCTTTTACCAACCAAGGTATGTAGCTTGATAAATAATATGACATGCCATTACATCGAAGTAAGTGGTCACTTGTTTAGAACTAAGCCTAACGGACTTTTTTTTTTTTTTTAAGAATGTAAAATTTATTCAATCAAAAAACCAGTGTTACAACAAGTGCATCAGTTTTGAGTTTTATAGAAATACTCTGTTTTAAATTACAAGCTTAAGTTTGAGTAGAAAACCAAAACATGAGAAGGTCTGCATACTTGTGGTTCCCCGAGCTGCGAAGAAGTGTGATCTTGTTCCGAATTGTTTTTCCTATCATTTGGCTAAGGCGAGGGGCTGGAATGTGAGCTTCGCCATGCCTGCGGTTGTTCCGTTCTCTCCAAATGGAGTGGACAGCAACCTGAAGAGAATACCGTAGAAGCAGCAGAGTGTGTTTGCCGAGAGTTGAGCTTGAAACAAGTGAATTAATCTGGTCCCATTGAGAGGTGTAATGAATCCCTAGGAGACCCTTTGTTGTTTGTTCCCAAATCTGATGAGAGTAGCTACAGCTGAAAAAGATGTGGTTTCTAGTCTCCACCGGTTCTTGACAGAAGACACAAGCTAAGTGTGCACCCTGATTCCATTTCAACATTCGGTCACCCATAGACAATCGATTGTGCATTCCAAGCCAAGTTATGAACGCAAATTTCGGAGTGGCTTGCGGGAACCACACGCCCTTTGCCCATTCACAAACGTGGCTCTCTGTTCTAATGAGCTTCCATGTTTCGCTAGTGATAAACTTCTGCTTGAACCCCGCTCTTCCTTTCCATAGGTGCACATCATCAACAGCTCGCCGTTGTTTCTGCTTTACTTTCTCTATCTTTGTTTCGATTCTGTTTAATAGGTCCACACGATGATACCTTCGTCGATGGTTGTGTAGGACTGTTTCAAAAGTGGCGGTCTTCGAAATCCCGAGATCAATGCATCCCCTGTCTCCAAGCATATCAGATATCTTCCCCATGGAAGTCCATCGATCATACCAAAAAGATGTGTTTCTTCCACTGTTGATTTCCATTCGGTGGAACTCTTTGGCTACATCCCTTAGTTTAAGTAGCTTTCTCCACATCCAGGATCCCTGCGCAGAAGACCCGCGGATGTTCCAAAAAGACTTGTTACGGATTAGATATGTGTGAACCCACTGTCCCCACAAAGACGTCTTAGCTGCGAGCAGCCTCCATATTAGCTTTAGACCGCAAACTGTATTTGTTTCCTTTAGTGGCCTGAGACCTAAGCCTCCTTCACGTCTGGGAAGACAAACTGTTTGCCATCCTAGCTTTGCAATGTGAGTCTTTAATTCTGGTCCACTCCACAAGAAAGCAGAACATAGTTTTTCTACTTCTTTCATACATTTTCCCGGTAAACGAAAGGCCGATGACCAGAAATTAGTGATACTCAGAAGAACTGACTTTATAAGTTGCAGTCTTCCTAGATACGAAAAGAACCTGCTTGTCCAAGTACTGATCCTGTTCTGTATCTTCTCAATAAGAGGGAGATAGTCACTGCTAGACATTGCTTTGGTCATGAGTGGTAGCCCGAGATAACGCACTGGTAGAGTTCCTGCTTCAAATGGAAAATTTTGCAAAATCTCTTCCTGAGTGGTTTGTTGGATCCCAGCCATGAATAGAGTCGACTTCTCTAAACTGATCTTCAAACCCGATATCTTGGCAAACTCATCAAAAATAGTGATGATACTCTCCACTGATCGCTTTGTTCCTTCTGCAAAGACCATTAAATCATCTGCAAAACATAAATGCGTTAAGAGAATGTTATGGCACCGTGGGTGATAACCAAATTTATTCTCCGCCGCTGATTTGTTTATCAAGTGAGATAGTACATTCATGCAGATAACAAACAGGTAAGGTGATAGAGCACATCCCTGCCGCAAACCCCGTGAGCTACCAAAGAATCCCGCAAGCTCACCATTAACTTGTACCGAAAACGTTGCTGTTGTTACACATAAACGAATCCAGTGAATAAATTTTTCCGGGAAGTTCAAAGCCTGCAGCGTGTTGAGCAAGAAAGACCATTGAACCGAGTCGAAAGCTTTGGAAATATCAATTTTCATCGCACATCGGGGCGATATATCTTCTTTATGATAATCTTTGACCAGTTCAGATGCAAGTAAGACATTTTCCATCAGTAAGCGATCTTTCACAAAAGCGGTTTGGTTTGAAAGAATGATCTCCGGTAGCAGTTCCTTTAAACGATTTGCTAGTATCTTCGAAATCACTTTATACAAGACGTTGCAGCAGGATATGGGGCGGTAATCCTTCATAACTTGTGCATCATCTTTCTTCGGTATCAAAGCAAGGATAGTGGTATTGATGCCCTTAGGGAGAAAACCTTTCTGAAAAAATGATTGGATTGCAACGGTGAAATCATTCTCTATCACTGGCCAAGCACTCTTGAAGAATTCACTAGTATAACCATCTGGTCCCGGGCTTTTATTTGCAGGCATCGAGAAAAGAACCTTCCTAATTTCTTCTCTTGTTACCTCTTTCTCAAGCATTCCTCTATTCTCAACACTACAACGAAACTGGAACAGCGATTGCAGATTTTCGATAGTGGTACCCTCATAGTCCTCTGGCATATGTCCAAGAAAAGTAGAAAAAAACCGCACTGCTTCTTGTTTTATCTCCTCTTGTGTAGCAACTATAGAACCATCATCACATTTTATCTCTCTTATCGTATTCTTTGTTTCCCGCAGCTTCACTGCATTATGGAACACTTTATTATTTTGATCTCCAACATCTAGCCAATGAAGCTTTGATTTCTGCCTAAGAAAACCTTCTTCAAGTTCTGAAATGTGCTGCCATTTTTCAAATGACGCGGTCTCTGCAGCCACTGCCTCAACGCTTGGGTTTGCTAAAGTTTCTTCTTGTTTTTCACATAGATCAGCATGTGCTGCTTTTGTTCTTTTGACCAGGTCTCCCAGTCTATCCCGAGTTAGCACTTTGATATCTTGTTTCAGCCCTTTTAACTTCTTTGAAAATCTGAACATAGCAGATGTAGAGTGGAATAAATTCTCTGTGTTATTCCAATAAGATTTAACAAGAGGAAGAAATTCCGGCATACTAGCAATTGTGTTCACAAACTTGAATGGTCGTTTCACAGAGGGAGTACCAACGTCTAAGTGTGTTCGACTCCGAAGGTGATCCGAGCACCCTCCTGCCTCAAAAACATAGTAAGAACGCGGGTAGCGATGCAGCCAAACATCATTTATAAGGACCCGATCTAGTTTTTTACATATTAGACCCTCATCACGCTTATTACACCATGTGAATAAGAGACCATGGGACCCCAAATCTGTCAGAGCACAGTGTCTTACGACGTCTTGAAACTCTCGCATACCTGGGGGAAGAGTAGGTGTATGTATAAAGTCTGAATGTTCCTCAACATCTAGGATCTCATTGTAGTCTCCCATTAGTAACCATGGCTTCTCCTTTCCTCAACTAGATTCTTTGCATATATGAAAGAACAGAAGAATTCCTCTGTAGCACCTTCCAACAATACAGAACATGTGATGATTTGATCACTTTTGTAAACCGGAGTTAACCGTACAGTAGACCTCCAAAGTACCCAAATGCGACCCAATCGATGAAACTCATAATTTGCCATAAAAGACCAATCTCTAAAAACAGAAGATGCTATACGAACTGCTTTCTTCTCCTTGACTCGCATCTCCAATAGGCAGCCAAATTGCATTTCGTTATTATTTATCCAGTTACGGACGACGGAATATTTGATAGATTTGTTGAACCCGCGGACATTCCATGAGAAACTCGACATTTAGAGATTTTTGCGGGAGAACTTCCTGCTCGAAGTAACTGGGAGGGTATCCTTAGTTACATGATTTGAAGCTTCCGATGATTTCTTTTGCTTTTTCAAAGATATACGTGCTGAGGGAGGTCTTCCCTTACCCCCTTTTTCTGTATCTTCCTTTGTTTCTGGTGTCTGAGCTTTGTGCTGTGAAACAATTTCCTCTACATGGCCTATATCATTTTCTTGAGGAATTTCAGTCTCCCTAATCTCACCCTCCTCTACAAGAAAACCTGCATTTTGCAACTAACTTTTGCGACTAAATATTTAGTCGCAAATCTCTGCGACTACTTACCGACGTTATTGCGACTATTTACTGACGAAAAACAATATGGACGTAAATTAGTCGCAAATAAGCGACTAAACAAAACGGTCGGTAATTAGTCGTTCATTAGCGACGTTTTTGCGACTAATTACAGACTACAATAATTTGGTCACAATTCAGTCGCAAGTTTGCGACTGATGTGCGACTAGTTATTTGGTTAGAAATGGTAGTCGCAATATAGTCTCAAAAGAGCGACGATGTAACGACCAGTTATTATAGTTACGCTTTAGTTGTAAATTAGTAGGAAAAAGCAGGTAGAAAACACGTTGAAAATGCAGAGGAGGTAGGTGTACCGATTTTTTGTGACTACGTGAAAACGGTCGCAAAATAGTCACAAATTTAAGCCTATATATACCACCCCTCACTCAATTCATTTCTTCATCCCACTCTTCCATCCTCCCATTTACAAGAAAAAAAAAAAACAAAAGAGAAAGAAGAGAAAAAAAAGAAAAAGAGAGAGAAAAAAAAAGAGAAGAAAAAAAGAGAGAAAAAAAAAAGAAACGATGTGGAATAATCCTTCACGAGAATGGATGTACAACCGAATCGATCCATACACAAATCACATTGCGGTGGACTATTTGGCGGGTGTGGAAGCGTTCATCAGTTATGCAAGCCATGTTGAAGACAGAAAAGGTCGGTTTTTATGTCCTTGTGTAGTATGTCAAAATTCGAAATCTGTGAAAGCTGTTATAGTATCAAGTCATTTGCTTAGTAGAGGATTTATGCCGAATTACTATGTATGGTATGAGCATGGAGAAGATTATAATGTTGTTGGGGAGGGAACTAGTAACTATGCTGATAATACCGAATATACTAGTAATGTTAATGAACCAATAGACTTGCATGGGGAAAATATATTTGCTGGAATGGTTAATTATGCATTTCACGGTTCTGTACCGTATAACGAGTATCATGAACATGAAAGTGGAAACGATCATGTTCATGAAGAACCCACCCAAGAAGCAAAACGATTTTATGACATGCTAGCTGCCGCAAACACTCCACTTTACGATGGATGTCGGGAAGGTCAATCGCAGTTGTCGTTGGCAGCTCGGTTCATGAACAATAAGGTGGACCACAATTTATCAGAAACTTGCATGGACGGATGGGCAGAATTGTTTACAGAATATTTACCAGAGGGTAACCAGGCGACCGGTTCCTACTACGAGACAGAGACTTTGATGCGAAAGCTAGGATTACCGTATCATACATATGATGTATGTATAGATAATTGTATGTTGTTTTGGAAAGAAGATGCGAAGTTGGGGAATTGCAAGTTTTGCGGAAAACCAAGATATAAGGAGAGTGAAGGAAGAACAAGAATACCATTTAGTAAGATGTGGTATTTACCGATTGGGGACAGATTGAAGAGAATGTACCAATCTGAGAAGACTGCAGCTTCGATGAGATGGCATGCTGAGCACGAATCGGAAGAAGGATTAATGTGTCATCCATCAGATGCGGCTGAGTGGAAGAATTTCCAGCAATTGCATCCTTCTTTTGCCGAAGAACCGCGAAACGTTTATCTTGGATTATGTACAGACGGGTTCAATCCATTTGGGATGTCCAAAAATCATTCGTTGTGGCCAGTGATCTTGACGCCATACAACTTGCCTCCTGATATGTGCATGAATAGTGAGTATTTGTTTTTGACGATTTTGAATTCGGGACCAAATCATCCACGAGCCAGTCTTGATGTTTTTCTTCAACCACTAATCGACGAGTTACAAGACTTGTGGCATAATGGAGTTGAAGCATATGATGTGTCCTTAGATCAAAACTTCAACCTCAAAGCGGTTCTTTTATGGACTATTAGCGATTTCCCAGCATATGGCATGTTGTCGGGATGGACTACTCATGGTCGATTATCGTGTCCAATTTGTATGGAGGATACAAATGCATTTTGGTTGCCAGGTGGTAGGAAGATTTGTTGGTTTGATTGCCACAGAAGATTTCTTCCTGTAAATCATTCGTTACGGAAGGATAAAACCCACTTTCTAAAGGGTAAGAGAGTGAAGGACTACCCACCGCAATCTTTGACTGGTGAACAGGTATTATATGAGCGTATAAGGACTGCTGAGCCTCCTATGACATCTGATTGCGGAGGAAATGGGCATGAAAAGAAAGTAGATGGCTATGGACAATGGCATAATTGGCACAAAGAAAGCATTCTTTGGCAACTTCCATACTGGGTTGATCTAACCCTACGCCACAATCTTGATGTGATGCATATTGAGAAGAATGTTCTCGACAACATCATATACACTGTAATGAATATCAAAGACAGATCAAAAGATACTGTGAGGTCAAGAATAGATGTATCAAGATTTTGTGACCGGCCAGAATTGCATGTTGATAATCAAGGGAAAGCACCATTTCCTATTTGGAGATTAAGTGCAAAAGCCAGAAAAAGCCTCCTAGAATGGGTCAAATCAGAGGTCAAATTTCCAGATGGCTATGTCGCGGATTTAGCTAGTTGTGCAGATATCAATGCCGGCAAGTTTTCGGGAATGAAAAGTCACGACAGCCATGTTTTCATGGAACGATTGCTACCGTTCGTGTTTGCAGAACTCCTACCGTGTAATGTGCATCTTGCATTATCAGGTAAATTTGGTCAAATAATATAGTTAAATAAATTAATTTATTTATTAATTATTAACTTTTGTTTGTATATTGTAGGGCTTGGAGCATTTTTCCGTGACTTAAGTACTCGATCATTGGAGCTAAGCCGCGTCCAAAATTTGAAGGAGAATATTGTCATGATCTTGTGCAATTTGGAAAAGATCTTCCCACCTTCTTTTTTTGATGTGATGGAGCACCTACCTGTACACCTACCAGATGAAGCAGAGCTTGGCGGTCCAGTTCAATATAGGTGGATGTATCCTTTTGAAAGGTTTTTTAAACGTTTGAAAGGCAAGGCGAAGAACAAAAGATATCCAGCGGGTTCAATCGTTCAATCGTACATGAATGATGAGATATCTTACTTCTCAGAACACTACTTTGCTTCGCACATTTCGACCGCTATTAGAAGAAGGTATATATTTCATACATATACTATACTTTTAATTTGTTTTTAATTATACTCACACATACATTTTTTTTAGGTCAAGCCGGTATGATGCAGGTAATGTTCCAGTATATCCTATACCTGTTCCGGATATATTCACTCAAGTTGGTCGTCCGAGTGGCAAAAGCAGTGAATTTTGGTTAACCGAGATAGATTATAAATGTGCTCATGCATATGTGTTGCGTAATTATGACTACTTTCGTCCGCTTGAGAGGTATAGCTATATTGGTTTAGTAGTTTTGAATTAATTAGTTTTGAATTAATAATTAACATGTTTGTAAAACAGTGTGTTGGAAGCACAAATCCGGTATGATTCTCCAGAACTTTCTGACGATGAGGTCTTATTGAAAAGAGATGAAGATTTTCCTATGTGGATTCGCCAATATGTAAGTATACATATAATATCATATATATATATATATATATATATATATATATATATATATCTCCGATTATACAAATTCAATATCATTTTTTGATATGTTTAATAAACTTTTATATATATATATATAGGTGCTTGCAATGAAAAGTCAAGAAACTTTTCCTCCATGGGTTCATGATATAGTCGAAGGTCCAGAAAACAAAGTCACGTCGTGGCCCATGTATTTTACAAGAGGGTATATGTTTCACACGAAAACTCACGGTCGCACCAAAAAAACAATGAATTATGGGGTATGTGTACGAGGACAAAATTATTCTGATGTGGCCGAGGAAGATGATTTTTTTGGGACCGTGGAAAATATAATTGAGCTCCAGTATCCAGGATTTGTTAACTTAAAGATCACACTTTTCTACTGTGAATGGTATGACCCAACGGTTGGCAAAGGAGTTCGTATTGGAAATGGAGGTATTTTAGACGTGCAACCATCTCAGAAATACCGAAAATACGAACCATTTATTTTAGGTAATTGTATTTGCTTATACGTGTTTCTATATAATTCATTTATTTAATATATATATATATATATATATATATATAATCATGTATTTTTATAATTAATTCAGGGTCTCAAGCTGATCAAGTGTGCTATCTTTCATATCCGTACACAAAAAGACCTCGCAAATCGTGGCTAACAGTTTGCAAAGTGAATCCCCAGAATGTCATCCAAGGGAAGTTTAGCGATACAGACTTGGTTATATTGCAACAAACAGTTGATGATGCAACTCCTACCATAGTTGAAGAAGTCATCGTCGACACCTTAGTAGACGGAAATCATCAGGATGAACATATCGATTTTGATATCGAAGATGCTGAACCAGAAGACGAATTTCTTTGTAACTTGTCCACATCAGAAGATGAAGATGAAGAATTTGAAGATGAATGAAGTTTAAAGATGTGTTTTGTAAGATATTGTAACATGTGTATAATTTAAATAGATAACAGTCGCAAAAGTGCCACCATTTTGTAACCATTGTTCATTTAGCGACTACTTTGCGACGAATATTGCAACTATTGACCGACCAATATTGCGACCATTTTGGTACTAACTGTGAAATTTCTAAGATTTTTGCTAAGTGTTTGGTTGAACTTAGTAATAAGATTCATGCACACCAAGTGTTCGTTAAAATGTCCTAACCAATGACATCTACAGATCCATTTTAAAACCAAATTCAATTGATGAAAATACTACAAGACAACATTACACAAACTAGAATTCTTATGCAAATACTCATAAATATTACAAGTTCAAGTTGGAGTTGCTTAAAGTCTCATAAACAATATTACATTACAACATTACACAAACTAGAATTCTTATGCAAAGAAGACATAGTACACTATAGCCATGACCAAACCACCACACACAACCATATTTTTGAAGCTTCGTAACTCTTGTACCTCTTTCTCACACAAACTGACGACATCTTTGAGATATACAATCTCTTTCTCACATCTTTCTGCCCTTTCTTTGATAGCTTCAAGCTCATGTAATCCTTTTGCTAAGCTTCCCACATCTCCTTCTATCTTCTCAACCACACTTTCAACCATTTCCATCTCTTCGACCATGGATATGTCGGTCCACCTAAACAAATGATGCTTATTCTGCAACAAAAATACACTCATGAGGACAATTTGCATATGTTCATACAACTTAAGAGCATATCATAACCAAAAAGATCACATTTTTACAATGTACAACAAAACCTAAGCAGCTAGAGAATGTGAAACTAAGATCAACGTAGACAAATTACGAAAGGTGAGAGATAAACCAATGTCTCGAAGCAAGATCGAAAGCTAAACGAAAATTCAAATCAAGAGAAGCTTTGTGTACCTTAAGATTCTATAACTTAAGAAAACATTACTTCACCAATGTCTCGAAGCAAGATCGAAAGCTAAACGCAAATTCAAATCAAGAGAAGCTTTGTGTACCTTAAGATTCTATAACTTAAGAAAACATTACCTCCTCTGATCCGAAAGGACAACAATGAAAGAGTCTCCCCGGATTTTTCAAAGTGTTTGAAGTCTTAATCACAGAGAATTGACCACATTTACATTGTCTTGGGATCCCTCTTCCTCTCACAGAGAACCTATCGCTCACTCCTTCACCAATCCGCAAGAAATTAAGTATCTATCAAAATCTACACAAAATGAATTTAACACCTTACATTCTCGATTACTGACCTGAAGAAGCTGATGAAGACATCGGGATCAACACTTATGAAGCTCAGCAGAAATTGGGATCTTTAGAACCCTAGCTTTTCCAAAATCCCCAATTCGATTTTATGTCGAAGGGTTGAAGAAGAAGAAGACTAAATGAGATGACTAAACGACGTCGTTTTACCCATTTGTCTTTCCTTTAAAATACGTCGCAAATCAGTCGCAAATTTGCGACCGTTTTGCGACAAACGTATATTGAAACGTTTATTCTCCACCAATTATCTCTTAGTCGCTAACTAGTCGGTCATTTGCGACTAGCACCTGAAGCTTTTGCGACTGTTTTGCGACTAGCACCTGAGATTGCGACTCATATGCAACTATTTGCCAACTCTCGATTTTTGTTTTCTCACTTTTCACATTTTAAATTTGCTTACATATAAAGTTAAACATTTCTACACTTATTTGATATTACTCATCAAGAAAATCTTAACCAAAGTCATAAATACTGATGTTTAGAAACAAAATATCAAAAACAAACAAATCTCTTTATGATATTACATTACTCATATGAGTAATGTTTAGGGATTTAGTAAAAACTCTACATTACTTGAGTTTTGCAAAGTTTTGTAACCTTAAACAAATATATGTCCTCTATAACCCTAATATGAGTGTTATAGAGTGATATATATCACCATTTTGGATCGAAATGTGTAGATTTCAAAATTTTGCCTTGTGACTAATATATCACAGTCACACAACCGTCGCAAATTTGCCACCATTTTGGAACGATTTGCCTGTTGGCGACTATTGTGCGACTAGTTTTGCAACTATTTACCAACCATAGTTGCGACTATTTTGGTACTAAATGTGAAATTACTTGAGTTTTGCAAAGTTTTGTAACCTTAAACTAATATATGTCCTCTATAACCCTAATATGAGTGTTATAGAGTGACATATATAACCATTTTGGATCGAAATGTGTATACCTCTCCTTCTGCGTTGTGACTATATATTACAGTCACAATCTGGTCGCAAAGGTGCCACTATGTTGGAACTGTTTACTATTAAGCGACTATATTGTGACTATTTTTGCAACTATTTGCCGACCATTATTGCGACTAATTAGGTACTAAATGTGAAATTTCTAAGATGTGTTTTAATATAAGTTATTTTTATTATGATGAATGAATTTTAATATAGTTTATTTTTATTTGTTTAATAAAAGTTTAAAGATGTGTTTTGTAAGATATTCAAGCATGTGTGTTTTATTAAAAAAAAAACAAACAAAAAATCAAAACATAGTCTCAGATTATATATATAAATATTTATAGCATATTATCGATTAAGTATACTGGCAATTTGGTAACATACTTTCCTTAGGACTTATAGGACACCGGATCGAATCTACCCAAATTTTTTTTCGTACATTTTAAAATAAGTCGCTAACTAGTCAGTCACAATCTGGTCGCAAAGTTGCCACTATGTTGGAACTGTTTACCATTAAGCGACTATATTGTGACCATGTTTGCAACTATTTGCCGACCATTATTGCGACTATTTAGGTACTAAATGTGAAATTTCTAAGATTTTCGCTAAGTGTTTTGGCGGTTTAGATTCCCCCCAATTTTTTTACTTTGGTACCATTTTGCGACTAAAGAGCGACTGGTACTCTTAATTAATTAGGTAAAACTTAAACGAACCCTCATTTCCACCACAATCCCCAAATCGATTTAGGGTTTCTCTCTCAATCTCTCAATCTCTCAATCGTCCCCTCTCTCTCTCAATCGATTCTCACACAAATCTCTCTAAGTTTTTCCCGATTCTCTCTCAAATCTCTTCCAATCCTCTCGAATCCTCTCTAAAAGCTCTCGAATCTCAACATCTCAAATCTCAAATCTTCTTATGGCGCCTAAAGGTAAATCCTCTCGAGGTCGCGGAGGTGGCGCTACCACCAGAAGAGGGGCCGCCGGAGGTGGCCAAACCAGCAGACAAGAAGCCGCCGGAGGTGGCCAAACCAGCAGACAAGAAGCCGCCAGAGGTGGCGTAACCACCAGACGAGTAGCCACCGGAGGTGGCCAGGCGCTACCACAAGAAGTTGTAGGAGGAGGCGAGACCAGCAGACCAGTGAGACCAGGAGGTCGAGTCCGAACCTTCGTTGGTCACAGACCACCAGTCACTGCGAGTGGAGTCGGAACATCTTCAAACGCGTCGAACCCATCCTCGGCAAGTCAGTCTGCGACCCAATCTCAAGTGAGTCGTCCTTCACTTAATTCTAGTAGACAGAATCCTCCTCCTAGGCAGACTCCTCCTCTCAATAGACAGACTCCTCCTCCTCAGCCGCAGCATCAGCCACCGTCTCCTCAAACCCAGCCTCTACCGGAACATGATGCGAATAACCAAGTGCTACCTGAAAATGAAGACCTTGTAGAGGAAGAGATCGATGATGTAGGACAAGAAGATGACGAAGAAAACCCTAATCCTGGGGAAGACTACCAAGAAATGCTGGATCGTTTGCTAGCTCTTCCAGGCCGAGAACATCTTCCTCGATTGTCTGTACACCCAATCCCAAACGTTGAAACATACTGGTATTAACACTTTTGTCCCTCTATTTATTTTGTTTGATGTGTGATGTTTGGTATTGCTAAAAGTTTTGGTCTGACATTTATCATTTGACTAGGGTTTGATCTATCATTTGCTAAAAGTTTCTAAAAGATACATGTTATTGCTTTGGTCTGACATTTGCATATATTAGCTTGCATATCATTGTTTGTTGTTGTAATCGTTGAGTCTCAGAAGTGTTGTGAAATACAGTATGAGACTTGGTCTCAGAGTGTTGTTTCATATATTAGCTGTCAAATACAGTATGTATATGCAATATATAACAGCTGTAGGTTTTTTGATTCAATGAGTTGTTGTTTTTGAACCATTTTGACAGAGTTTTAGCTAATTACAACAGTCGAATTGTTTTTGCATTGGTCTTCAGTCTTTGAAACTGAACTAAGTTCATTCATGCTCATTCTCTGTTTGGTGTTTGCTCTTTGAATCTTTGCTATATCTTCATTTCATTCATGCTCATTCTCTGTTTGTTGTTTGCTCTATATAAAATCTGCTTTATATAGACTAATAGCAACTTGTTGTAACAGGTTTAACCGGCAAAAGGGGGTGCTGTCTCGAGCAATTTCTAGAATATTTAGGAGGAAGTTTGATGGGCCTTACTACAGCTGGAAGGTTACTCCAATCAACATACAAGAGAGATATTTCAGAACTTTTGCGGTAATGACATATATATATATAGCTTTCATTCTCTCTTATTGTAGTATATATAGTATGTTACTAACTTACTGTTTTGTGTTATGTAGCGGGAGTATAATTGGGATACTGGGATTACTGCCCTTGTTAAACAAGGATTCTTGGTTATAGCGCAGAAACGGATGAAAGGCATTGTCAGTCAAGTGAGGACGAAAGGTGTACAACCAACTTGGATTCGACTTACACTTTGGACTGAGATGCAGAACTTTTGGAAGACCGCTGATGCTATAGAGAGGAGTGAGAATGCTTCACAATGCAGAAATTCTGATCGTGGCGGACTTGGAGTGCACAAACACTTAGCCGGTCAGAAATCATTTATTCAAGTTCATCAAGAAATGGTAAATTGTTTCAATCGCTCCAAATACTTTACTTTTACATAATTTCTATCATTTCTACACATGATATTCATTTTGTCTTTCATTTCAGGAGGAAGAGTTGGGGCGTCCAGTTTCATTAGGTGAAGTGTTTATGAGAACGCATACTAGAGCTGATGGCTCTTTTGTTGATCAAAAGTCTGAACAAGTGGCTGAGGCATATAAGAAGACAGTTGAAGAGAGATTGGCTGAAGTGGAAGAGGAGGTTCAGGATGCTTCAGAGATTTCCTCTGAACATTCAATGCATCCTAGAGAACTCAGCATTGATGAAATGAATGATATCTTCCTTAAGGTAAGTCATTTCTGTCTTTAGTTTGCTTGAATTATATGATTGTATTTGTTTGCTTGGAGTATGATAGTCTTGTCTGCTGAGTATTGTTACTTTAATATCAATGATGATTCTTATTTGTCTTTGTCTGATTTGCTTTATGGATTGTCTTTGTCAGACTTCTTTGCTACATTATGGATATCGTTTGTTTTTTTTCATTTTGTCTATGATCCTTCTTGTCTGATTTCACTGAATGTTTGTCTTTTTTTGCAGTGTACTCATATAGATGACCAAGGCAACCCTTATGGCCTTGGATCACTGGTGGAGACCCTACACAAGGGAAAAAGGAAGGAGAGTTACGCAAGCTCTTCTTCTACAGTGACAGTTGTTGAGCTTCAAGAGCAGCTGCGGCGCAAGATCTCTGATCAGGATGCTGAGAATGCAAGACGTGATGAGGAGCACCGGAAGTCTCAAGCTCGGATCGCAAGCTTGGAGAAGCTCATCCTTTTCATGAAAGACAAAGATCCAGACTTGGCAGCTTTTATGTCAACCTCTCCACTCCTTGAACCAGAAGTGATCATACCACCCACCACTACAACAAACACCCTTCCAGCCACCACAGGAGCTGCAGTCCAACCAGCTGGACACACCACTGGAACCACACCAACCTCTCCTCTATCCACCGCCTCAAATGAGGAAACTTGATTTTAGTTTCCTTTTCTGTGTATGTGAACTTGGTTAGGATTGTTTT
Organism: Arabidopsis thaliana x Arabidopsis arenosa; assembly: GCA_019202795.1. NCBI lineage: Eukaryota > Viridiplantae > Streptophyta > Magnoliopsida > Brassicales > Brassicaceae > Arabidopsis > Arabidopsis thaliana x Arabidopsis arenosa. The sequence goes on along the minus strand of CM032920.1, from coordinate 10,641,256 downwards.
TGAATGGTTTGGAATGGTACTTGATTCATATTCGGATGGTTTTTGAATGCATTTGCTTTTGAAATGGACAGGTTTTGGACTAATAAGATGTAACTATTTTGTGACCAAAAAGTTTCAGAAATTAGGACTAATTTGTGACCAGAACAATTAACAAATGTGACCAAACTGTGACTAAACAAATTTACAAATAACTCTAAATCTCGTATCAAAATGGTTACTAATAAAGGACTACTTTCTCACCATAATAAATGAGTCATAAAATAGTCGCACCATATGCAACTCTTTTGCGACTAAACTGTTACTAAAACATACACAGCTTGCGACTAATGTGTGACTAAGAATTTGATCCAAGAACTCTAAACGGTCGCAAACAAGGCGCAAATTGATCCAAATATGTAAGGTTATTACAGTCGCAAATGAGTCGCGAACGTTCGTTCGTTGCTCTTTGGTCGCATATTTGCAACGATATTTACCAGTCACAACGTAGTCGGTCATTTGCGACGATAAATTTATAGTCGCCAAATAGTCGCAAATTAGCGACTATAGTGATACACGGAAATTTTGCGACCGTTTTTTTGCGACCAATGGAAATAGTCGTTATTCAGTTGCAAAACCCTCTTTTGCGACCGTTTAGCGACTAATTTCACAGTCGCAAATGAAGTGTTTTCTTGTAGTGTCTTCTTCAATACTCAGAACTGCAAATTTTGATGCTGAAACTATAGAAGTGGATTCCTCTGTCCAACCAGACTTCCTCCCTGGACTACGACCTGCTTTTGACGGAGAAACTGTGGACCACTGATGTGTTGCGTTTTTAACGGTTTCGAGTCTTGATTTAGTCCGTGTTTTGAGTCATCTATCGTGTCAAAGTCCGCCTTTCGCGTCTTTTCGGTTGTGTCTTGAGTCCTTTGCAGGTTATAGGTGCTCGAGCTGGATTCGGAGCATCTTGTGCGTGATTGAGCCTATTCGGAGCTAAAACAATGGAGAAACGGTACAAGAGATCACCAGGAGCTGGGGATCGATCGATCCAAGGCGTGGATCGATCGATCCCAATTGTGACGATGAAGCCAAAAGTTCCAGTAGCTCAGGATCGATCGATCCCAGGAGGGGATCGATCGATCCAACCCTCGTCCGTCAAGAAGTGATCAACCAGAAGCTCGGGATCGATCGATAGCTACTTGTCGCCTCACATACCAGAACCCGCGGAAACCAACAGCAAGTGAAGGAACACTCACATTCTTCCTCAACAAACAGCATTATAGCAAGACTTTGTTCGAGATCTGCGACATGTATGGGTTCACCAAGGGCGAATCCGTTACATTCCCGAAATTGTCTTCTGACGTTGCTAACGACTTCTGGAACAAGATTGCTGTGGGACCATACCAGTCGCGTAAAGCGAAAATTACTCTTATCCGGAATCCGGTTGTGCGATATGTCGCAAAGATCATCAGTAGTGTGTTGTACTTCAAACCCGTGATCGCATCAGTGACAGAGACTGAGTTGCCAATGCTTTTCTATGGCGTCAAGCATCTGTTAGAAGACTATACTGATTTACCAGCACCTGACGCTAATGTAGCTGCAATTCTGTGTGACGTGTTAGTAAAGATGAAAACTTTTGTTCCCACATCCGCCGCGAAAAGCATCTTAGCTGGTACTGCACTCACTCCACTGTTTCTTGGCTGCGGGTTAGACCTCTCCAAAGTTGCATATGACTATAAACAAGAGTGTATGGATATTCAACATCTGTACAATACTAACTACCTCAAAAAGGGTAGGGTGTATATATTCACGGGTAGGGATGGTTCTTCTTGCTTCTGCAAGCTACCCAACCAGCATATCACCTCCCTTGTGTCTCTTGATAATTTGGAGTTCGCACTTGATGAGCGGTACTTGATTCCTGATCCTTCCGGGACTATACCTAGACGTCGCAGTCACGCACAGGCTCCACCTGCAGATGAGCATTTTGTCGAAGAGGATGAGATTCAGGAGGACTTAGATGATCAGGCGCCTCCGGCGCATGCCCAACCGTACTTGTTGCTTCCAGAGGATCCAGGACGGTTCCGCCTTTCACAACCACCTGCAGGTAACGACATCTCCCAGCAGATGGCATGGATGATAACATCGACGAAGAGGAACAACAGCATGATGCACAAGATGTGGAGAGCCATATCCAGGATCAGGCCTTGTGTGTGTACTCGCGGAGGAGGATCAGATGATGGAGACCGAGAGAACCGGTCTAAGGCCACCGAGGATCGACATGCTGAGAGGTTGATCCCTGCTACTGGACAGAGTAGAGCTTCGACTTCGCAGCGTTCACCAGAGCATTCTCCAGACACACGCTTAGGCAGGAGCAGGAGACAGCCAGGGGAGCAGAGCTCTAGCGAGAGCCCCACCCGCCACCGTTGAGTACTACAGTACCACCCCTTTTTCCCTTGTCATATATCATTTTCTTTTCTCTTTATTTTGATTTTCTTGCGTCTGTGTGGCACCTTTTCTTTGAACTGTTTTCACACCGGGTCGGTGTGAAGCAAGTCGGGGGGAGGCTGCCACTTGTCTACTAATCTAGTTTGCATTTTTGATGTTTCTTTGAGTCATTTTGATGTTTTTCTTTTGAGTCATCGAGTCTGTTTTATCGAGTCAAAATCGTGTCTTTTATTGAGTCAAAATGTTGTCTGAGAACTATGATCTTTTCTTAGGGAATTGCACCATGTTTGATTTAATTGCCTTGGGACCATTTTAGCTTTACTCGCTGATAACTTGGAAGTTCAGGAAAATCCATCACTTGATCGCTTTATAGTAGTCCCTATCTCTTTGAAATTTGGATGAATTGAGCTTAATCTTATATACTTGAACTTAATCTGGACTTAATTTATCTCACTTAGGGGCTTGAGAATCATGTAATGGATCATACATTCAGAGTTTTGTTTGCATCATTTTTTTTACCACTCTTTGCTAACTCTGAATGGCTAGACTCATTATTAGTCTAGTACCACACCTGTCCCCCACCCATTGTTTGAAACCTCATGCATTCTTATATGATCATCATGATATGCATCCATGTGCGAAAACTACGGAGTATACGGACCGACATAGCTTTCCTTTTGTTAGGATAGTGAGTTGTAGTTTACTGGTTGTCGATATGTGATGAGATTGAGCCATTGTGGTTTATGGTTATATTCATGGGTATGTGCTGCTGTTTGCGATTGTTCTTGATGCAGATTTTTGTGAGACACCGGTTCCACTCCCCCGCTTCTAAAAAAAAAAAAAAAAAAAAAAAAAAAAAAAAAAAAAAAAAAAAAAAAAAAAAAAACGAAAATAAAAAGAAGAAGCGGGAAAGGAGAGTGATTGGAACCGGAAATGTCGAGTTACCATTGGTTATATTGTTAAGCATCATGGGTAGTCATTGGTTTGATTGGGATAATGTGTTTGTTGATTTGATCCGAGCTTAAGGGAAGCTATGTACCTCCTAGTTGGTCTGTGTCTCACTGTGATTTCGCATAATGACATGCATCCGTTTATACTGTTGAGTACCCGAAACACCTCGAGCCACTAAATATTAGCCCTCTTTGACCAAGCCCATAACGTGTTCGATACCCCCTTTGTGAGAATACACGCCATTGCTAATGAATGTTAAAAGGTTAAGTTATCTGATTCTGAAAGTTCTTTTAGATTTCGGGACTTAATTTTGTTGCTACGGTTATGGCGAAGTACAGTCTAGTACGGTTTGATGAGTTTTGTGATAGTGGTTTGCAGGCAATTGATAGAACATGATCCCGAAGAAAATGTGAGTTCTCGTGTTTTCAAACCTCTTCTCTTGATAAGGATTTCTGCTTTCCTTGAGGACAAGCAAAGATTTAAGTCGGGGGGAGTTGATGTGTTGCGTTTTTAACGGTTTCGAGTCTTGATTTAGTCCGTGTTTTGAGTCATCTATCGTGTCAAAGTCCGCCTTTCGCGTCTTTTCGGTTGTGTCTTGAGTCCTTTGCAGGTTATAGGTGCTCGAGCTGGATTCGGAGCATCTTGTGCGTGATTGAGCCTATTCGGAGCTAAAACAATGGAGAAACGGTACAAGAGATCACCAGGAGCTGGGGATCGATCGATCCAAGGCGTGGATCGATCGATCCCAATTGTGACGATGAAGCCAAAAGTTCCAGTAGCTCAGGATCGATCGATCCCAGGAGGGGATCGATCGATCCAACCCTCGTCCGTCAAGAAGTGATCAACCAGAAGCTCGGGATCGATCGATCCCAGGTGGGGATCGATCGATCCCAGGTGGGGATCGATCGATCCACCCTTTTCGACGACCAGACCGGTTTTCCTTAACCGGGTTTATTTGCCTTTTTCTGTACTTGGGTATAAAAACCCAGAGAAACCTATTTTTCTTTCTACGCTTTCTTTCTGCAATTTTCGGAGAGCTCTTTTGTAAGCTACTCCCCTTTGGATTAGAGATTCATTCCTTCTTGACAATTTGGAGAAGATTTCTAAACCTTTATCTCATTTATTCAATTCAACTATGTTTTCTTCTTTATCTATTTGCGTTGTTTTCATTGCTATGTGTGAGTAGTTCTCCAATTGGGTTTTAGGGTTCTAATTAGGAGATTCAATGGATTAATGGATTAACAGTATTAGGAATTCTTATTCTCTAGGTTCTTTGATTCACATGTTCTTAATGCTAGAATAGGATTGATCACCCTGTTGTAGATTCTAGGTTTTTCTATGCATCAAAAGTGTTCGATAGAATGCCTGAAAGAATGTGAATTGAGCAATGTATGCTTAGCCAACGACAGTTGACGTTAGGACGCATTGTGAACTTAATGACCCTGTTTGATAATGCGAATTTGACTAGGAAATTACATGCGAAAGTTTAGTAATCGAGTAGTCAAATTTAGTGATTAATGTCTTGAAAGAGAATTAGTCTAGTTGTGTTCATGTTCGAGAACGGTTCGTAATTATTGATTTCCTTGTTTCATGTTTCCATTGTTTATTGATCTCTGAAATACCCTAATGCCCAATGCCTTTTAATCTTGAAGTTAAATCGTTTAATTAATTTGCATTTTTATTTTACAATCTGAAAACCAAACAAAACAACTCTTCGCTTTAGCTAAGAACGAGTCTCGGAAGTCCTTAGAGTATCTTTGGTCCTTGTGGATCGACCTCGAATATACTGCCTAACGGTTAGATATATCGAGTAATTACTCGAGCAATCAACCACTCACTGTCTTCTGTATTTGCAGCTGCCTTAGCATCCGCCTGTTCTTCCACAGTAACAAATGGGCATTCTGCATTTTTTTCCCCTGTATCTTGCTCTGTTTCTAGCTGTTGGTCGACTTTTGGACTAATGGCCAGACCCATATTTGCCTCATTGACCATGTTTGATGTATCTTCTGATTTCTTTTGACTTATTTCCTCCACTTTCTTTGAGTTAGCTACACATCTCACATCCAGATGTCCCCATTTTTCACAGATGGAGCATCGTGGAGGCAGCCAGGGATAGAAAAAATCAACCCAGAAGTCTGTTCCATTTTTAGAGAAACAGATTTTCTTAGGCAGATCCTTTGTTAGATCAGCATTCACAAAAATCTTTGCAACATCAAAATTTGAGCATGCCGCTGTTTCTGGATGTAGCCGCACCGGACTTCCCACAGCACTAGTAATGAAACTGAGCCCCTCCCAAGAATACATATGCATCGGAACCTTTTTCAAGTAAACCCACAATGGAATTGATTTTTCCTCTGGCTGATCCTTTTCTGTGACCGGAGACCACTTTGAGACCACCATCGGCACTTCAGCTATGTTCCACATACCCCTCTTGAGTATCCTTGCTCGAACTAGTGGATCACTCACCTTAAATCGCAGAGTCGTAGAATTTACTTCATAGACATCAATTCTGTCCGACTCTGCACCTTGTCGCCAAATTTTATTGAGAATGACATGGACCTTTGCTACATGAGGAGCCGTGTCAAGAAATTTTCCGATAAGGAAATCCTCCCATAGCGGCGTTACATTGTCGAGAACTTCATTCGGGATCTCCACAGAGTGTTTCCCTTCCGACGTTGTGATATTGACGTCAAACTTTTTCAGAACTTGCTTGTTTTGAACCACTGAAACCCATGAGCCCCTCTCCCTTGGACTAGGAGCCCTCGATGAACCTTCCGTCGACTCCGACATCACTTTCCGAGCAGCCTAACGGCGCCGGCAAGCCAAACTTTGCAAACAAGAAACCAAAACCCTAGTCGCCTTATTTTCGCCCTCCTTAGCAAAACGCACCGTTTTCTCCGTCAAAGAATGTAAACCTAACGGACTTTTATTAAACTAATAATTGTTGCTATTAATCGTTACAAAGACTAAAATTACATGGTGGAAGCCCCCTTGGCCCATTGGTTGATCAAGGGTTAATTAATGCTTCTACACCAAGAGGTCTGGGGTTCGAGTCTCAGAGATTGCGATTTATTAATAAATTTGCAGATTAAAGGAGGCAAGCGTGCAGGAGATCTCCAGCGAAGTACAATTATAGCCGTTCGCCAAGATTCTACGCAGAGAGAGAAATGTCGTCAGGTCGTGGATCATTGAAGGTGTCCGTCAAGAGCATGGAGAAGGAAGTGTCGTCTGTCGTGGATCTAATAAGGGTCGGAAGGAATTGTCCGTTGTAGAATCGTCTATGTAACAGTTCTCATAATTTGCAATAAATAATAAATCTAGACGTAAAAATAAAAAAAAAAGACTAAAATTACATCATATATATCAAATTCTTGCGTCCTCGTTTAACTTTAAACACAAGAGTATGACCCATATTTTGTGGTGGATTAATTTTAGCACCTAATATTTTAATATTATTTTATTTATTTATCTCAAATTCTCCTAAACCAAAAATTTTAAACATACACTAATCAATTATTCCTTATTTATATACAGTTTAGAGACCTGTACAATCATAAACTTACGATGCGATTCCATTAGCTTTTACCTTACACATCATCTTTTTGTGCATGTTGTATTTTAATATTGTCAAACGTATCTTTCATATGTCACCCAAACAAAGACAGAACATGCGAAACTTTCATATACACTGTACAATAATTTTGATTACATTTTAGTGGGTCGTTGTAAGAAAATTTATTAAAACAAGTAGGAACCCTTTAAATATTCTTGCCGTAAGTGTTTATATTTAGAGACTTTAAATTGGTATTTATAGAACTACAGCTAGAAGCTGAAATATGTTTCGATGGTACTACATAGAATCCAGGGTGGCTCTTTAAGATCCCCTAGCAATGCAAGTCAACCAATATTGAGTTAATTTATTTTGGCAAACATGTTAGTTCGATAATCATGATTATCTATAGATTTTCTTATGATGCTTTTGGTTGTATTAAACACTAAATCACTGCCACTGCACGTAATATAGAAAAAAAAAATTATTTCACGAACAAATCTTTACAGTTTGATATGCATAGAGGATAGCTAGAGACGCCGCAATGTGCCGTTGCGTAATTTCATAAAACAATAAACGTCCCAATGTGGCTTTTCGTATTTGGTAAACTTTCTTAGTTTTTATAGTTAATTGTCAGTTGACCTTAATTAAAATATAGTATGCACTATAATTAATCAGTAATTACTACGTATTATCAAATAATCAATTTGTGTTATGTGGTAATCCATGATGTCATGTTATTTTGTACGATTTTAAAAGCTACCATTACTATTAAATATGCGCACAATTTATCGTTTGTCGACGACATTAGATAAAAGAAAATTTTCGCTTTTGTCTATTTTCCTAAGGGTAGAATCTCAATATAATGTTAATGTAATCAAAATCGTATACTTTTTGTTTTCCTAGTAGTTTTTCATCAGCTAATTTAGTAATCTTGTAAACCCATTAGTGATTATAGATTACAAGTATATATGTCCTAGCTACAATGATTAAGTTTGCATATAGGCAAAGTTAGAACGTTACTTATTGTTATTCGAACATAATGGTTGCTAATAGAATCACATTAAACGCCATTGATTTGTTGAATTTAAGATCGTAAGTGCAATTTTCAGCTAATAAAACGTGGTTCCCGCTAATCCATGTTATCATTTGCGGTTTCGTCAGCAAATTTATTAATACTTTACAGGATCATTATATTTAAGATTTCGTATTAAGAATGCTGAATTTTGACCTGATTTCCCAAAAACATTGCTGATCTGTAACTAGCAAGGTGGCAAGGTGCCATCATTTGATTTGCTAGAAACCCTAAAAGTATATACTAATTTTGTTTCTATAATTTTATTACATAGAAATTGGAAGATACTCACTGAGGTACATGTAAACGTTGTTTCTCGAAAGACAAAGCACGAATGAGCTTCCCTTTCGTGTGAGGTATGACAGTGTGAGTCGAAAAAGACGACCAACTCGCTACGGGAATCTTCAAAGATTCCTTAGTCAATGTTTTGCTAACGTATGCTACACTTGAACAGATCATATTTTTAATTTTTAATATCTTTTTGCAATATTTTAAGGTTGTCATTCATGTTTTGGGTTAAATTTGCTTCCATCAGCTTGCTTAGATTACTAAATGAAGTATATATGATCAGAGAATCTAAACCAATCCCAACTACAGAAACAGGTTCAAGAATTGCAAGAAGCACTTGCTAAAATGAATTACCAGGTTAGAATTATTGAAGCTAAGTGTTAGTAGTAATACAAATATTTATTGAGTTTTTTAGTATGCTCATTATATCTGTGGTTTTTGTTTGTGTTTCACAGAGACAAACTGAACCTGAAATAGGTGAAAACTCTGCTCCAACAGTAAGTATTTATGGTACATGAATTTACCAAATAGCTTAAATATGATGGATATAAGTATATAACTATTGACTTATATTTAATTCATTTTGTAGAGTGTGAAAAATAGATCTAAACCTAAGTGTGTGTTGCATGATTGGTCTGGTACTGATGACAAAGTTGCTGAGGGACTTATCCTGTCTTCTGATCGTGGTGACTTCGTCGACGACACACCTTTAGGACCTGGAGCTTATAAGGTATTGGTTGAAACTGCTATTAAATCAGATGCATGGCTGTGGAGACCCACACAGAAGATATTTACCATTGGAGAAGCAGTTGGAACAGTGATTGCATGGTCCCAGAACTATTGTGTTGTCTATGATGATGTGTTACCAGATGATAGTGTACCTAAGGTTAGTGGTTCTTAGTACATCAGTTTATAGATATCAGATGATAGTGTACATAATCATATTGTTTCTTTGCATGTGTTAACTGCAGAGTCCAAGTGCAGATTCTACCAACCTATGCAAGCTACTAGACTGGGGTAAAAATGATGAAGAAGTTGTTGCAGAAGGTCGTTGGCAAAGTAAAGAGAGAGAGGCATTGGTTAATGGACTTCCCATTGGACCAGGAGCTGTTAAAATTTTCATTGATGCAGTGGTAGAACCTGAAACATTTCTTTGGAGACCCACTCCACAACTGTCAACACTGGATGATTGTTTAAAGTCTTTTGTGGCTTGGCCTGTCCACAGAGTTATCTTCTATGGAGTAAACATTGACACACCCGCAGGTTCATTCTCTTCTCTTCAACAATCTGCATCAACCCCTTCAGCTCCTATTAAGAAAACACAGGTTCAGTCACAATCCTCCTCACAGTCCCCTACTCTGAAGTCTCAGGTAACTATAACCCTCTTAAATATTTTTGTGCTAAATAAGTTATGGTTTTATTTGCTTCTTAGATATGTCATATTTAATTTTGTTTTCACTTAGCAGAAAAGCATGCCTGCAGTAGTAGTTGGCAAGGAAAATCAGAAGTGCATGTTGATGGATATAACAGGATTGAACAGGGTTGTTGCTGAAGGACGTTGGTCGTCAAATGATCCTGACCTGAAAGTTCACTTTGTCCCTCTGGGCAATAACGGAGTCCGCGTCTGGGTAGATATAGTCAAGGTGGATGATGCAGCGGTTTGGAGGCCTTCTTCTGCGGTTGAGTGTATGGAAGATGCGTTAGGTTCGACTATAGCTTGGCCAGTTGACAAAGTGGTGCTGGTATAATGTGTAAGAGAAGCATCCTGTTCTTTAGTTTAATTTCTTTTGTGTTGCATTGGTCAGTCTTTAGACTTGAGACTTGGTACTTTAACAGATGGTATTGCTATGTGGTTTATTGTAAGACAGTTGTTGTAATGGTCTGATAACATATTTCTATGAAAATGTTCAGTTTGTATTGCAAATGCATATCATATATTATTATGAGCACCAAATTTTCAGAAAAATATATAGCGTTATGAAGCGATCTAAGAAATAAATCATATATTGAGATTAGCCAAATAGGTTAGCTACATAAAACAAAATTATTATAAATATATTGTGCTACTGATAAATATAATATTACGACTAATTTCTGTAACCATAGATTAAATATTAGCTAAAACTACATGTTACTATAAATTGTTTCATTACAAGAAAGAACTGCTAATAAATATATTAAAATAGCGAAAAACATGTGCCACAATATATCACATAATAACAACATAAATGCGCTATAATACGTACACATTCAATAGCATATCAAAAAAGCGCTATTGTACGTGACCACTCTAAGATAGCTCCGGCAAACACAGCGTTTACGAAAGCGCTATCTAAACGATATAACAGCGTTTTCAGTATGTTAAGAATGCCCATATTTCTTGTAGTGTGAGTTTGTTACCAACAAAAAATAAAAAAAAAAACAGGATATTTGTTACAAGTAAATATATATTTATGAAGTTATCAAAAGTTTTAAATTTATTTATTTATAAATTCATCACATACAATAGTATTTTTTAAAATTTATATCCTTTGGCTTCTTAAATTCACAGAAGTACATGCCAATCACTAAATTTCTAAAACCGTATAAGATTCTCGTATATTGCACGTAGTTTATAAGATTTGTTAGATTCCATCTCTAATAAAATTAAATAATGAATATCTCTCCACTTAACTACGAATTTGATTGGTCAAGCCAGAATAAAAAGTCACCCTAAACTCCTCCTCTTTTTCTTTTTATAGATGCACAAGAGACAATCTGTCTTCTTCGTGTCGCTTCTCTCTCAAGTCTCTAAGCATGTCGGGAGCTATAACTTGCTCTGCGGCTGATCTCTCTGCCCTACTCGGCCCCAATGCAACCGCGGCGGCTAACTACATTTGCGGCCAATTGGGTACCGTTAACAACAAGTTTACCGATGCAGCCTACGCTATAGACAATACTTACCTCCTCTTCTCCGCCTATCTCGTCTTCGCGATGCAGCTTAGTTTCGCTATGCTTTGTGCTGGCTCCGTTAGAGCCAAGAACACGATGAACATCATGCTCACTAATGTCCTTGATGCTGCAGCTGGAGGACTCTTCTACTATCTCTTTGGTTATGCCTTTGCCTTTGGCGAATCCTCTGATGGATTCATTGGAAGACACAACTTTGGTCTTAAAGACTTTCCGACTCTCACTTCGGATTACTCCTTCTTCCTCTACCAATGGGCGTTTGCAATCGCAGCCGCTGGAATCACCAGCGGTTCGATTGCCGAGAGGACTAAGTTCGTGGCGTATTTGATATACTCTTCTTTTTTGACCGGGTTTGTTTTGTTGGATTTGATCAAGTCTTCATCTTATTTTATTATTTTAGATGAGTCATATATTATATAGTTAAGTAACTGAGTTTTGTTATGTATAAACTATTCGTATTACACACCGAAGAGATACGAATAGAATCGTTAACTGCAAGACAGTTACACGTGTATGTATGTGTCTCTACATTGGGTTGTCTTGTAGAGACGTGTCCCTTAGTCAAAGTGTGTCATGTAAAACTATAAATACAGTTTATATATCTAATAAAAGTGTGTGGTTTTCGTTTACAAGAATACGTTGAGTATTGTTTCAAAAGGAAAGAGTAAGACAAAACAGAGTAAAATCTGTGTTGTCCGATCCTTAAATACTTTGAGAGTTCAAAGTTCTACATGGTATCAGAGCTATGGAGACAACAATACAGCAAGTTATTCCAATCTTCAATGGTGAATCGTATGGCTTTTGGAAAATCAAGATGATAACCATCTTGAAAACACGAAAGTTGTGGGATGTTATCGAAAGTGGAGTTACGTCGAGTTCGTCTAATGAAAACTCACCGGCGCTAACTAGAGAGAGAGATGATTCAGTGATGAAGGATATGATGGCTCTTCAGATTCTTCAAAGTGCAGTTTCTGATTCAATATTTCCGAGAATCGCTCCCGCATCAAGCGCAAGAGAAGCTTGGAACGCTTTGGAAATGGAGTTCCAAGGAAGTTCACAAGTAAAGATGATTAATCTTCAGACCTTGAGAAGAGAATATGAGAATCTGAAGATGGAGCAGAGTGAAAACATAAATGATTTCACAACCAAGTTGATTAATATGAGTAATCAACTAAGAGTTCATGGTGAAGAAAAGACCGATTACCAATTGGTTCAAAAGGTTCTTATCTCCTTGCCGCAACAGTTTGATAGCATCGTTGCGGTCCTTGAACAAACAAAGGATCTATCAACTCTCTCTATGACAGAGATGATAGGTACTTTGAAAGCGCATGAGAAGCGCTTGAGTCTCCGAGAAGAACGTATCAATGAGGGTGCGTTTTATGGAGAAAAGCTTGGTTCGAAAAGAGGAAACAAGCAAGACAAGAAACGCCATGGGAAGACCAAAGAGTGGTGTGGCGTGTGTGAAAGAAACAATCACAATGAGGTAGATTGTTGGAGAAAGAAGAACAGAGGTGTTCCGGAAAAGAGTTCAGAGAACGACAGAAAATGCTATGTGTGTGATAGACCATGGCACATAGCTAAAGATTGTAAACTTAGACGAAGTGGAAGAGCACATCTAAGTTTTGAAGAGTCAGAAGATGACAGTGAAGATGAATGTCATATGCTATTTAGTGCCGTTGAAGAAGAAGAAGCGTCAAAAAGAATTGACGAAACATGGTTAGTTGACAGCGGATGCACTAACCATATGACCAAGGAAGTTAAATACTTCATCACTCTTGATCAAAGTGTAAGAGTTCCGATCAAATTGGGGAATGGTCAACATGTAATGACGGCAGGAAAAGGAAACATCCAAGTGATGACAAGCCAAGGAGAGAAGATCATCAAAGAGGTGTTTCTAGTGCCGGGTTTAGCGAGAAATCTGTTGAGTGTGTCTCAAATGATATACAATGGATACGGAGTCTTATTTGAAGATAAAAGATGTCTCATCAACAATCCTCAAGGAAGAAGGATACTGGATATTAAGATGAAACATAAGAGTTTCCCATTGAGATGGAGAAAGTCGGACACAAGAAATCAAACAAATGAAGTTGAAGAGATGGCTCATATACATGAGATGTGTCTTATAACGTCCAAAAAAAAAAAAAAACCTCAGAATTTGGAGGGAGCAATGGATGACGTGAAGTGGATAGAAGACACGAGAGAAGAGTTGATGATGATAAAAAAAAAAAAAACAAAAAAAAACAAGACGTGGCAAGTTGTAGAGAGACCAAGCAATTGGAGCAGATTCGTTGAGGACAAGAAAAGTACAAGTGGCCATGTCTTTACTTCTGGATCAGGTGCATTTTGTTGGAATTCTAGCAAGCATAAGAACGTTGCTCAATCAACGAAAGAGGCGGAGCTCTTAAACACATCACGGTTTGAAGTTCTACGAGAAGAGCTAGACGTAACGATGAAGCCATGATCAAGGAGGAGTGTTGGATTTGATCAAGTCTTCATCTTATTTTATTATTTTAGATGAGTCATATATTATATAGTTAAGTAACTGAGTTTTGTTATGTATAAACTATTCGTATTACACACCGAAGAGATACGAATAGAATCGTTAACTGCAAGACAGTTACACGTGTATGTATGTGTCTCTACATTGGGTTGTCTTGTAGAGACGTGTCCCTTAGTCAAAGTGTGTCATGTAAAACTATAAATACAGTTTATATATCTAATAAAAGTGTGTGGTTTTCGTTTACAAGAATACGTTGAGTATTGTTTCAAAAGGAAAGAGTAAGACAAAACAGAGTAAAATCTGTGTTGTCCGATCCTTAAATACTTTGAGAGTTCAAAGTTCTACATGTTTACCCGGTCGTCTCTCACTGGTTTTGGTCTCCGGATGGATGGGCTAGTCCCTTCCGTTCAGAAGACCGTTTGTTTGGCACTGGAGCCATCGACTTTGCCGGGTCAGGTGTTGTTCACATGGTTGGTGGTATCGCTGGATTATGGGGTGCCCTTATTGAAGGTCCTCGGATTGGCCGGTTCCCTGATGGGGGTCATGCTATTGCTCTGCGCGGCCACTCTGCCTCACTCGTCGTCTTAGGGACCTTCCTTCTCTGGTTTGGTTGGTATGGGTTCAACCCTGGTTCCTTCACCAAGATACTCATTCCTTACAATTCTGGATCCAACTATGGCCAATGGAGTGGAATAGGCCGCACGGCGGTTACAACTACACTCTCGGGATGCACAGCGGCTCTAACCACCCTCTTCGGAAAACGTCTCCTATCAGGCCACTGGAACGTAACCGATGTTTGCAACGGTTTACTCGGCGGGTTTGCGGCCATAACCGCTGGTTGCTCAGTGGTTGATCCATGGGCAGCGATCGTTTGCGGCTTCGTGGCTTCCCTCGTCCTTATCGGATGCAACAAGCTCGCGGAGCTTTTAAAATACGATGATCCGCTAGAGGCCGCACAACTACACGGAGGGTGTGGTGCTTGGGGTTTGATATTTGTAGGACTATTTGCAAAAGAGAAGTATGTAAATGAGGTTTACGGCGCCAGTCCGGGAAGGCACTACGGACTATTTATGGGAGGAGGAGGGAAGCTATTGGGAGCACAATTGGTCCAAATAATTGTGATTGTTGGATGGGTTAGTGCCACAATGGGAACACTCTTCTTTATGCTTAAAAAGCTCAATTTGCTTAGGATCTCGAATGAGGATGAGATGCAAGGAATGGATATAGCACGTCACGGTGGTTTTGCTTATATCTACCATGATAATGATGATGACTCCATTCGAGTGCCTGGATCTCCAATACCTCGTGCGCCTAACCCTCCAGCCGTTTAATTTTCAAGATTTTTTGAAATTTATATCCCGTTAAGTATTGTTGGGATTTTGCTTTTGAAATACAAATCTTGTTTGGAATTTTTTTTGCGTTTTGTTTTGTTTTGAGTGATCTATATATGTTTGTGTTCTTATGTATCTTTTATTTATTTCACTAATTTTCCCGAATTCTGTTAATACTTAGACTCGCTTAATATGTTTCTCTGTTGCTTTCTCCTTTTAGAAACTAAAGTTACACAAAATCTATTGCTCTAGTGATGTAAAAGGAGAACTTTTTTTTTTTTTTTTTTTGAATCTAATGTTAAATTATATTAAAAAGTAAAAATGACTGTTTTACAACAAGTGCATCGTTTAGATAAAGAGTTTTTGATCTAAAATGCTAACATAAAAACATGGTTTCAAATCCTAGATGCGAACCACATTTGGAGGCCACTTTCGTATCTCTTGTCTCCCGAGAGACGTATCATAGAGAGCTGATTTCTGATGTGTTTGTCAATCCAATGAATATGTTGAGATGGTGAGTTCGGGTCTTCACCATGCACACGCCCATTTCTTTCTCGCCATATAGCGTGAACAACAGCCTGAAATACATACCGAATGAGAAATCCCTCCACCCGCTGATGGTTTGCGGAGATGACGTCCAAGTTGGCTTGCCAATTTGTTGAAAATCTTGGACCAAAAATGTTTTTAGCTAGCCCTGCCCATACTTCTGCAGAGTAGCCACATTCAAAGAAAAGGTGTTCTCGAGTTTCAATAGTGTTGTAACACAATACACACTGACCCGATGCTCCCACATTCCACTTTAACATCCTATCTCCTGTTGACAATCGATTATGAACAGCTAACCAGACACAAAAAGAGTATTTAGGTGTCCCATGTAAAAACCAAACCCCATTGTGCCAATCTACCGGAGTTGATGTAGCCCTGAGTTGATTCCATGTATCTTTAGTAGAGAATTTTCCTTTATAAACTGCCTTTGCTCCTTTCCATAGGTGTTTATCGTTCTCCTCTTTACGCTTCTCTCTTTGAATCTGAAGAGTGTTTTCAATCTGCATGAGTAAGTCTTCCCTATGACGTCTTCTCCGACGAATCGTCCAGGCCTCTGCAACTGACATTTGCCACCCAATTCCCATGTCAACCAGTCCTCTTTTTCCGACTAGATCTGCAACTCTGCCCAAATCAGACCATTGATCATGCCAAAATGACGTTCCTTTACCATTTGCATCATATGTATCCATAGTTGAGAAAATCCATAGTTGTCTAATATTAGTGATGATACATAATATCTCCTCTTGCATTAATTCATACACATATGTTTCTTATATACGTTAAATATGTAGATTTTGATTCCCACAAAAAAAAAAAAATGATGATTTTGATCAATACAAAAAATGCGAAAATTATAATTTTTCTCTTTCTAATGGCCACCATAATTATTAGAAAGGCTTATTTTTAATAGATAGTTATAATGACATATGTTGAAAAGAATCTAATACAAAAGGTATGTTTTAAAAAGAAGATCTTAAAAACTATTTGGTGATGACACATAAAGAAATAAATCTCATAATTTATCTTTGAATATATTCTTATAGTAACATATATTAAATTAATAATATTGTTAACTAATTTACATAGTGTTTATATAATTTTGCTAAATACTATATGGAAATAATACAAATACTGTAATATATGTTTTGAGCAATATAAAATTGAGGCGGTGGCCCAATATCATCTACTAATGGGCCTTTATATAATGTACAGGATATTACTTAAGCGTGTCCTAACCCTCAAAACGTAGAACACCTCTCTTTTTTCTGTCCTTAGGGTTTGGTTGATTTCACGCAAAGGAAGCGAAGCGATGGATAGATATTGGCGACGAGACCCGAGGAGGCCGATGATGCAGTATGACTTTCTGAATGAGATGGAATATTCAGGATCCTCGATGCCTATGCAGATGGAGATCGATGATGATGACTTCGAGCCCATGGAGTTGTTTGAAGGTGGAGGATTTTTATCCCCCCCAAAGAAGCTCGATTACACTATTTTCTTTCACAAATTCGAGGATGATTTTGATGATTCCGATATCAATTGATTTCGATTATTTCTCACCTTATCATTCTCTTAGGGTTTATTTTCGATTTACCATGACTTTTATCTCTAGAGATTATTGTTATAGGTGTTCGTTGTTCGTACTCAATAATTGATAAACCCTTGTTACTCAATTACATCTTGTGTATTGTATTGATTTCTCTTAAATTACTCTCGTTGTGATTGTTCTTATATTTATGGTTGTTGTGTCTTGATGAAGATAGGGTTAGAATTATTATATGAGATTCGAGATCCTATTCGGGATCTGCTCCAATCCGATATCTGGAGCGACCCGGATCGAGATCTGGTGAAACTGCTGGATCCCATCTTGATATTGCACTATGATGATCTGTGTTTTAAAATGCGAAAGGCGACCTAAGGCGTGAAGACCCTCTGTTATCGCCTTGCGCCTAAGGCGAGCGCCTCGGTCGCCTTTCAGATGTGAGGCGACAGAAATTTAAAACAACGTAAAAACATCTAAGTAAAGTGAAATCCAACATAGTTTTAAACCTTAAACCAAACTCAAAGCAAGAAAAGTCTAAAGATAAACAAAAACATCTTAGAAAAATGAAATCCAACATAGTTTTAAACCTTAAACTAAACTCAAAGCAAGAAAAGTCTAAAGAGAAAGCCAACAACATCTAAAAAACGCCACAATTGTCAATTAAATCAAAGTTGAAACTCTAAAATCCCATCTCATCATCACCATCACCATCATCAAACTCATCAATCTCAAACTTGAATATGGGAGTTTGAATTGCTAGAGAAGAGGAGTAAAAGAAGAGGAAGAGGCAAGGGCACGATGCCACGACCTAATGATCATGGGAATTTATTTATTTTCTTTTTCAAGGTTAGACGGCACAAATGACTAGGTTTAGCGTGTAACTAAGTTTTAAAACCCTAACATGAAACAAAAACACATAAAAATTGCCTTAAATCATAAAGGCAGTAAAAAGCACGCCTGCGGCATCAACACAAGGCAGTGAAAAGCGAACGCTTTAGGTCGCTTTCAGGATCTCGCTTTGCTTCAGAGATCCTAGGCGATATTACTATCGCCTCACCTCGCCTTGTGCCTAGGCACGCTTTAGGCACGCTTTTTAAAACACAGATGATGATTGAAAGGCTATTGTTTGTTTAGTAGTGGATCTCGTTTTCCTTTTATTTTTTGTTTTCAAAAAGCTCATAAAAATACTATCGAAAGTGGTACATTGGTTTCTTGTCTTTGCGAGAGTTCAACCACTCTCTCCATAGAATCCTACTATAGTGTCATAATAATAGTACCATAGAATTTCATGCTTCGTCTAGTCTCTGCTTTTGTTTCTTCATATCGACATTGTCATTATCGAATGTTGTCAAACGCCAAGAGATTTTAACAGTTTGTAAATCCGTGTTTAGAAATGCTAAGCCAGGTTGGTTAGTGCATGTAGTAAAAGACTATCAATTCCTTTCACGATTAGTTATGTAAGTATATATGGTTTATTGTATATGTCTACCATACTCACGTCAAAACTTAGTCAATGAATTCATTTCAGATTGCTGATTTTTTCATATACAATGATGTGTACAAGAAACCTAAGTATATTTCAACAAAAAACAAAAACCCTAATTAAGTATAGCAAGTCTACCGCCAATTAGAATAATTACGTATATCGTTAACTAATAATATAAGTAAATCTAAATCGTATTTTACAATAGTAAATCCGTAACAAAATTTACATTTTCCCCGCATTATCTTGTAACAAATTTCTAAAAAAATTGCAAGGAAAAAGGAAAAGTGTTTTTCTACTATGTAATACACGATCATGCTTTGGGAATGAGAGATATACGATCATTGAAAGAGAGAAAAGAGGGTACGTAAAAGCATAAACGCCAACGAAAGAGAAAGATGGAGTCCTTCACAGAGGATCTATGGGGAATTATACTTGCGAGATTACCACTTAGGAGCATCACCTCTTCCAAATTGGTTTGCAAGCAATGGAAATCAATAGTAGAATCTCCGGTGTTCCGCCAGCTGTTCCTGTCTCATCATCAAAACTCGCATTCTTCGTGGTCGCTCATCTACAAGCATGGTCCGGTAGAAGTCGTGGCTCACTACGATGTGCAATCTGGGGACTTACACGATCTCTAGGTTCTTACTTGTCGTCTTTCCTAACCAAAACATTCGAGACACACAATGAAATGGTCAGAGTCCTGGCTTACACCAACGTTGGATTGATTTTGATTGGTTTGGGATCTGACTTGAAGAATCCAACTTACTACGTGGCTAATCCGATTTCACAACAATGTGTGAAAATCCCACCTCGGCCTCTTCGTCCTCTAGGTCAACAAGAGGAATGTTTCAGACCTGGACTCGTCACACGCATTGAAAAAGACGTCCTTTTAGGTTACAAAGTTGTTTTGATGGATAGAACTAACATCCGAACAGGTGTCTTAAGTTTAGTCGTATATTCATCTGAGACAGGCTTGTGGAGTTTCAACACTCTCCAGTCTCACCCCAGTTGCACTATATGTCTTGCATCGATCCCATTACCTTGAACGGAAACATTTACTGGATAGGCGTCAACCTTGACTAATTTGACTCTGACCATTGTACTACGATTCTTGTATCCCATGATTTATACTCAGAATCTAATCAATGCCGAGTTATACTTTTCCCTAATGAAGGGAGAAACCAGAAATTCCCAAGAACTTGCACAATATCTCAAGATTTCCTCATGTATATGAACATGGTCTATGAAAACAATGTGTATAAATTACGTGTGTGGAGGCTAAAGAGCGGGGAATGGCAATTAGTTTCTGAAATCTCCCCGGTGACCAGTTGGGATTATTTTCCCTTGGGCATAAACCCTTTTCATGGTAATATAATGTACATGTGGAGCAAGATGGATAGACATTTTTCATCTATTGACTTTTACAAGAGGCAGTTTGGGGGTCACAACAACTTGGAACGTAGCAGCCACGGTCGCACTCTTCGCTTTGCCAGAGAGTGGGATCCAGATGAGGACAGAATCTATATACCCTTCATTTCGAGGTTTCTTCTTCCCCGCTGGCTGCATCCGAACCCTTCCTCGCCTTCATGAGACAAGTTTCTATTGCTTCTTTATTTTTTTTCCTATTCACCATTAATATTTCTTTATGCTAGAGGAAGAAAGTGTAGGGTGGTGTTTCGTTTATTTTGAGCTTCCTTTTTTGTTCTATATTTTTTTTTGGTCTTATAAAATGATAGAGAAGATAATGATCATCATGGTTGTGAGCCTTGAGATATTAATGGAAGCTTTGATTGCTTGATTGATGTTTAACAATAAAACATATATAAGAACTTGTACAACACATTTTTTTTTTTTTTGATAACCCAGTATCCAGACCACACAGTGATCTGACTAGCCCACTGGGCCTAAGCCCGCGTCACAGGGATTTTTAAGCCTCCACTTAAGGGCCCCCTGATAAACTGGTGGTCTGGGGCGCCTGAGCAAGTCCGCAGGTAAATTCCCAGGTGGCCACAGGAGTGAGAGAGCGAATCTGCGTCTGGAGAGGATCGATCCCTGGCCTAGACCAACAGGGCGATCCTTCCAACCAAATGAGAACCACTCGCCCACCACCATGTGGTTACTTCTACAACACATTGATTTCTGCATCTAAATGTCAAGTATGGATTGGTTTAGTTAACTTAACTTGCATATATGAACTATATAAAACGAGCCTGTAAATTATATTATCTCTACCTTTCATATATACATATATATACTTCTTGTAACTATGCAAATGTCGAAACGCAAGGCAAACTCATGCATGCATGTTTACAAAACATGATCCTGATCATGGAAAAGCTCGATCAATTGGTGAACAAAGGTTATTTGCATGAAGTATTTATATTATATCTTGTTGTTGGTGGTGAGACAAAAGTATTCGCTTGGTGCTTGATTTTTATCTTGAGTTGGAGTGTCGTTTTCATTTTCTCTTGAATACTTTCGTATTATTTCAGGTCATGCGTCAGGTTTTAATCTTTCTTTTTTCAACTTTATTGACAATAAGCAATAAGCTGCGTGTCAGAACCGAAGTTTTCATTCATGTTATAAAAATTAGTGATCTTCTTTTTTGATTCTTTGTTGTTCTTTGATATCTTTTCATGGGCATACTTTAGTTTCTAGCTAGTATTCAAAACTAAATGATTCCGTAGATGCATAACACTGCTGTAATAATTCATCAATTTTTGTCACACATTCAGACGCACCACCGTATTTAAATCAGATCAGACGAGTCCATCCATAAAATTTACTATTATCTCAAAATAAGCAAAAGCTGAAGAAGTACAAACATAAATAATGATCCATGCTTCCATGTTTGAATGTGAAAATTTGGTGTTTCTGGTGAGAATGTTTGGGCTTCGTTTGTATCAAAACTTAGACTTGGTGATGTACAAGAATAATTAAAAAGCAAGGTTAAAGGAAACACTAAAGCTTCATCAAAATATATACATGAGTAGGCTGAGATGAAATTTTGATGGCAAGTTTGTATCGAATAATAATAATAAAGGCCCCTCAAAGCAAGTAAATAAGAGTTAAATCTTATCTCTACCTTTCCCATATTGATTTTTTTTTCCCCTTCCTAAATTTTATCCAATGGGTACTACTAGGCATATTCCAGCCCGCTTCATACCCGACTCCCAAATTGTCACCAAGTTGCCCCGCTTCTTCATCGATGCAGCAGATATCGAGCTCCCATTAGTGATGGAAGTTAGAGAGCTTTCTACTAAACAGTTGGTTCTGATGTTGTTTATTGTTGTCTACTGCTACTGCAAGCTCTGACAAAGATGGCATCATCATCATTTTTATTGCATCGGAAGTACGGGACTGTTGTTCCTTGAGAGCTATTGAAGAATTTTAAATACTCCGTAAGTGCTCTGATAGCAGCCTCAAGCCCAGTAAAAGCAGCAGCTTGCAAGCTTTTTCAAGAATTGATTGCAGGTACTTTTCTTGTGCCTCTATCCTTAGCTGGAGTCTCCGTTGCACCTGCCCATACCAAAAGACCAATCAGAGGTTTGCATTTTAACAGCACAGCATGTTGCATAAACTCCTACAAAAGTGGCCATTGTTTTCATCTAAAGGACAGAGGGAAACAAGGAATACTGTTCATTTGTTTCAGCAGAAAAGGAAAGAATAATTTGGTAACAACAACATTCTAATCTTTGGATTTGGACATTGGTTAAGAACTTAGGATAACGGTTCTACCCTAATTTGTAACTTTTGAGCCAAATGTTTTTGTACACATGGTGGTTTGCATCTTCAAGATCAATGGCAAGAGAAATGAAGAAAACTAACCTCCAATTGCTCGTGTAGTCTTCTTTGGACTTCCATCTGAGCACGTAGAGCTTCAGCGACTTGGTAACCCCCCCTGGCACAGAAACAAATAAGGAGGTAACCATACTCCTGCTGCGCCATTCTCAATGATGATGTTGAAGATGAACCTGTGTCCTGACTCTCCCCAACACAAGAAGCTGCAACATCAAGTTCACAGAATTAGTGGGAGTCACTAGATATATGGACACGCAACTGGGATTCATCAAAACAGAGTTCCCAACTATATATTACTCTTTGTTACTTTTTTGTTTGAAAATTGGTTTTATAACCATGATCAGTTGTACCTAGAGGTTAACAACTTGGCCATCTTGAATCACCAAAACTTTCTTTGTATGCTCAACAAGAGCATGTGGATCACTTGATAAGAAAAACTCCTTGGGATGGTCGTTCTTAAATAGAAAAACTTGGACTATTGCTCTTGCCTTGATCTAGCTCCTACAAAAGCATGCAAAAGTAAGGTATACCTCAGTTTCTTACAAACCGGAAAGGTTTCGATTCTGTGAGTGAAATTGGAGGCGAAGAAACAAAAGCTAGCATCGTTAGAAATTGTGATCAAGTTAAGAAAATCCTATTAAGCGAATCAGAATGAAACAGCCCTCTTGGATTTACTTACTTTAACACCTAAAAGCAAATCAAAACTACTTTTATATTATCGCACTGTAACTACAACTAACAAATCTCATACAAATTATGGGTACAACAGCATTATTACAAGACGGAAAAGGAGTTTAGGTTTTCTTTTTATTTATAAAATCTGCTCACAGATCGATCACACGAGACAGCTTCTGGATCCGGTTTAGCAAGAAATCCCCTTGCTTGATTGTTGCCTGGTAAAGTGTATTCTTTGCATCAGGACGGTTAGTCTCCACAACACCTGCAACCTTGTCTATCTTGCAGTGAAGCTTCCCAGCAGCAATGAAGCGTGACAGCTCCCTGGATAACCATAAACATTGAAGCCGGTTTAAGATATTTTATTTTATACAGAAAGACGGGGTAAACTAAAAGATACTAAAGAATGTAAATTGAGTGTTCGCCAGTGTGCTTACTGATCAATGAAATCCACGGAAACGCCAAAGGCTTTTGCCATCGCTTCAACTGTCACACTCTTGTAAGATTCCAAAAACTGGGAGTACACCACCGTTCTGACTTCCCTCATGTAGAACCGGAAATGCGGGTACAGGTAACGGTCAAGCTTTATCTTCTCCGCCATTCCAGCTGAGAGAACATACCCCCAATAATGGAGTTAGTAAACACGCAAAGAAAAACCAAACAACATGCATGCGGAAATATGACATATGGTCCTTGTAATGAACTCACCAAATGCTGAGAAAAACGCCTTGTACTGGCACTCATACCAGGAGTTCAGAAACTCAGAAAGGAACGGAATCTTTCCGAGCACGGTTAAGATCTCAGGTGCATCAACGACCTGTCAAATTAATAACACTTTATCATTTTCTCAAAAAGATTTACATCCCCGGAAAGGAATTTCAACAAACAGCAACGATTTATATCATTTGAATAAGTCTGACATTTACTAAATTTAGAAAGCTCGAAGTAGAGGACTGAGCCATTGACAAATACCTTTTGCTTAAGAGAAACTCTGTCCAAAGTTATGATGCTTGTCAGGACGGTGTAGAATATTAAGGTCTCATATGGAAAAATTTCATATGTTGTGAAGGTTGATATAGAATCTAGAAATAAGCTGGCAGCCTTATTGAAGTTTCTGGTGGCCATGCAGTACAAGCCTTCATAGACCTTTAGTCGATTTTTCCTCTCCCAGTCACCACCCTCTTCAAACAATCTGGCAAGAGAGAACACAATGTGTTAGATCAACGTTTTCAGTTGTGCTATGTATCAAAAGTAGTCGCAATGCAGCCAAAAAGCCAAATTGACACTTACTTTTTTGCTTTGTCAATGTTCTTTGATACCAGATCAAAGTCCATGTAGAAGAAAGCAAGCTGCAATGTATAGAATACTAAATCCATTTTTTGACTAACAGAAATAGTTTTTCCTTCAGTGAGTGATAGCTGCTCCAGGGCTTTCTCCTAGGTTCACAACGCAAGAATTTAATGACCAGGGAAGTTCTCTGAAGTGCACAATTTTATTAACTTTGACATGCTCACATACCTTATCACTAATCCTGATGAAATACAGAGCCTTAGCAAGATGAGCTTCATGGACTTCACTTTGACCCAAATTTTCTTCTGCATATGCAATCCTAAACAAAGGAGAAGAAAAGGAATATGTCAGAGAACAACAACAATACCAATGATAGAGCACAATATTAGTCAGTGGTTATCTTCAACTGAATACTTACTTCTCGTCGAGCTTTTTGAGCTCCTCCTCGTTATCGGCACTAGAGCTGTCAAATAACATGAATTGACTTCATGAACAAAAAACGAGATTAGAACAAAGTGTTAGCAAATTATAGTTTTCAAACAAGTAAACTAAACTGCAGCAAACTTATCACGTAGACAATCAAAACACTTATCAAAACAAGTACTCTTCAGACTCTAGCTTTAGCAATAATTTAAGTAACAAACATTTATAAATGCTTAGTAACTACTTAGTACTGACTAGTCAAATATTATCCAACACATTCATAATTAACAGAAACACAAACAATCACCAACACATTCATAATTAAAAGAAACACAAAGCCATTTATGATACACAAAGCATTCAAACTGCAGATAAATCAGACACAACCTCTTTTTAAGCTTAGAAAATAGCAGCTAAATCAATGACCAACACATTCTCAGATTCTATTACTTGGAACATTAAAGCAATACGTCAGATATTTTAAGAAGAGAAACTTGGCAAATAAACGAACAAGGACAGGAGCAATAATAGCTTACGGCTTATGAGCAGGACGTGGAATAGCATTACGCAGCGACGACATCTTGGAATTGCTCTAACGCTGCAATTACAGTCACAAAACTGTTAGAATTCACAAAACATTATCTTAAGCTACTCGAGTTCATAAACTTAACGAATTGAAACTGAGACCTAATCGGAAGTATGATTAGAATCCAACATTCTCAACTCTAAACCTAACTATGAACTGAACCAACGAAACGAAAAGGAAAATACAAAAGCCAAAGATTCTCACGTGAAATACAGGGGGACCCTAGAAATTAGAAATCGTCGAGGAGAAAGATCAAAGTATACGAAGCGGCACAATTAGGCCTGGGAATTCGAACCGTTCGGTTTTTTCGGTTTCGGTTACTCGGTTTTTCGGTTTTTTCGGAAAATGATCTCAAGGGTGTAATCGGCGAAGCAGATGGTTGAAGAAAGAGATGATGATCTGAAGAAAAAGAAGTGTAGATCAAAGAAGAATATGATGATGACGAAACAAAGAAGAAGAAGATGATGAATGGTGAATCGAAGAAGCAACAAACAAATCGGAGAAGAAGAAGATGATGGTGATGATGAATCAAAGAAGAAGATGATGGTGATGCTTAATCGAAGAAGAAGATGATGGTGAATTGGTGATGCTGAATCGAAGAAGAAGAGAGAGGGTAATGGAAGAGTAGAAAAAAAAAATAATCGTAGAAGAATGGAAGAAGAGAAGGCGGCTGGAAATATTAGGTTAGGGTTTTTGGTTTCTTCGGTTAACCGTTCGGTTCGGGCGAACCAAACCGAAAATTTCGGTTAACCGAATCAAAATTGAAATTATTCCGATCGGTTTTATTCAATTAACAAGAACCGAACCGATTTGTCCAAATCTCGGTTCGGTTCGGTTCGGACAAATCGGTTCGGTTCGAATTCTCAGGCCTAGGCACAATATTCTTATATTTATATAAAGCTAATTAGGTATGAGTATTAGGGTTTAATTAAGAGCAGACGGCCCATATACAAAGATGATAATTGAGCGGCCCATTAATTTATCTCTTGTCAGAGATAAATCGAAGGATTTAAATCAGACGGCTAACATTCATCCCTTTATTTTTATTATAATCGGACGGTCACAAATAAAGTTGATTATTATATTAGGGAAGGCAGGGGCAAATGTCAAAGTTTAGATCGCACGACCTAGATTTTTTTTTTTTTTTTTCTTATCAATCTAACGGCCAGAATCTTTTTTTCCTAATTAAATATTTAATGGACAGGGGCAAACTGATAATTGCTCAGGCTGAGGATAGCCTAGATGGCCAGGGATGGGTCAAAGACGCTTGTCAAATATTATATATTTAGATGATGTGTACAAGAAACCTAAGTACATTTCAACAAAAACAGGAAAAGTGTTTTCCTACATCTATACTATTAATTGGGAAGCATTGGATAATAAATAACCTTATCAAGGGTAAAGAATTACAAAAAATGTCATTAGAAATTTTTGATTCTACGACTAAAAAAAAGATTTAGACGAGGGGTATAATGGACAATAGGCTCGAACTGGGACGCGGATCTTGGATCCTTTAGTCAGATCATCATTCGGATAAACACGCGGATCTCGGGTCTACACTCGGTAAAACACGCGGATCCTAGCAGACCCGATTTGTGCAATTTTTTAGTGGTCCTATTGGGCTTACAATCAATAGGCCCGATATGAAGCTCTTGCATTTATGATCCGGATCTACAGCAATTAAAGAAAATAATAATTAGATTCATTACCTTTAAATATATTACCATAACAAAAAAAGCTTAAAATTCGGATTAGAATAATATCACTTCTCTTATATTTCTATAACAACCCAAACCCATATATTCCGATGATTAAAAGAAAAAAATTATTTCTTTATATTCAATTTCATTTATGAGTTTTTACCACAAATAACAAAATCCGTTTATTGAAATATTCATTTATGAGTTTTACAAAAATAAAAGTAAATCTATATGAATCTATATATTCATATAGGAACAAATCAAGCATATTCCTTAGCTATTTTTAATCGAGAATATGTTAGCAATTAAAGTTTCAAAAAATTAGATTCAATTGCTTCAAAATCATTCCATAACAAGTAAAACTATAAATTCGAATTTTAAAAAATCAGTTCACGGATTATTCTATACAAACCCAATCCCACATATTCCCTATATTGGAAGAAAACTAATTCATTGATATTCGATTTCATTTATTAGTTTTTATTTAAAATAACAAAATCTCTTCAAATCCATATTCAGTTGTAAATTCTACCCAAAAAAATCATAATAGCTATACAAAAAATCGCCACAAATCAAGCATATACCTTAAATATTCTTATTCGAAATTATCCTCTTTGGAGGTAATTTTCTAAACCCTAAGAAAATGCTAGGCGACTTTAGATTACTATAAATATAGGGTAAAGAATTCTATTGAACTCACCTTTTAAAGCTTTCATCTACATCTATAATTAAATAGTTTAGAACCAATGTAGCGTATCAGAACTCACCTTTTAAAGCTTACAATCATAGCTAATATTATTTTTCAGTGCATAGTTTAGAACCAATGATTGAATAATCATGGATTATGTTACCATTTAGATTCCGTTAACATCCATAATTAAATACATTAAAACCTCTATAAATTTTTAATCACTACCACTTTTAAAAAAAAAATTCGGTCTCGACTTGGATTAGTGTAATAATTAGCATAATTTTATAAGATAATGTGTTTTTTTCAAAACCACGCGTAAGTCCTAAGTATAATAAATTAATAATTAATTAACTATATAAAATTATCTAAGATATATTTAGTGTAATATGACTCTAGTGTTATTTGTTTATGATTGAAGTTACACTATAAGCTTATATCTAATCTTTCGTATTGCTTCTAAAATATTTGGTGTTGGTTTCTTGAATTACATCCAAATATTGTAAAAAGTTCTATACGTGATATGTTTTGAAAAGAAGATGCATTATAATAACAACAACAAAAACATAGATTTTTATAACTTTTTTCTTGGTAAAATTAGACAAATCTCTTTATAAAATAATAGTAATATTTAGTGCACATCTAACAATTTTCTCTTTTTTTTTTTATCTAACACTTAAAGTATATAGTTTGGGAGTACTTGATGTTAAGAACTTATGTTATACGAGACGAGGGTAACAAGAGAGATACCTATATATTACGCATTAGGGAATAATTAAGGGGTTACGCAACATTCCATAGTTTTCTTCCACATCAATAACAACCAATTAATACATTATCGAAGAGGCCTGGCCTACGAAGCCTACTACTTCCATCGTTGATGTATCTCCTAAACTTCTCCGTGCATGGTGGTGAGGCTGATCAATAGTCGATATTAACGTTTTTTTTTTCAATTTTTCAGTTACTATACTATGTAACATAAATTTGATTATATTTACAGTAAACTGAATCTCATCCTCTTAATGGTTGATTGGTTGCAGGATAAACAGCAATATAAAATACGATGTTGCGATGCTCAGCATATAATGATCCTCAATAATACAACAACCAAGTATGTCAAGTGTGGCAGCTCGTCTTGGCTGATCTTGATGCACTACAAGAAAACATCACAATTTCCGACGACGGAATTGGTCGGAAATTCGTCGGAAATAGCATATTCCGACACATTTCCGACAAAATCAAATTCGTCGGAATTCTCTGGTCGGAAACCATAAGTCGTCGGAAATTCGTCGGAAATTATCGACGAAAACTATTCGTCGGAAATGTTGTCGGAAATATTTGTCGGAATTTTGTCGGAAATTGCCGACAAATTTCCGACGACTATTCATATAGTGGTCGGAAATTCGTCGGAAATTTCCGACCACTTTTAAAATAAAAATAAATATATACCGAAATTAGTTCCGACAAAATTCCGACGACTTTTCTATTTTTTTTTAAAAAAACAAAAAAGAGTATTATAGTTAAAATTAAAATAATTATTGAATATCTACAAAAATAGATTAATTGTCACATAACCAATTTTCATTATCAACAAATGAGAATTAAAATTAAATTAATTAAAATGAATAAATATATAAATACATAAATGTCTCTATTAATTGAACAAGAGAATAAAAATGTTGAACTTTAAAAAAAAAGGAATGATGTTTTTTTTTTTGTCAACAAAGGAATGATGTTTGAAGTAGAGAGAAGAAGATGTTAATAGAGATTGAGATTGTTGTGTTTGGAATTGTGGAATGGATGAAAACTCATTTGGTATATATAGAAATAATTTCCGACGATGTATTTCGTCGGAAATTTGTCGGAAACTACAAAACGCGGTAAATTCATTTGAATTGAATGTACAAAGGCGGGAACATGAAAAATCATAAATTTTCCGACGAAATTCCGACGAACGTAGAAATATCCGACGAATTTCCGACAAAATTAATTATTAATTAATTTTTTACTTAATTATAAATTATTTAATTTTTTCAAAAAAAATTCAAAATAATATTTCTGACGACTTTCCGACGAAATTAATTAATTATTTATTATAAATTATTTATTTTTTCGTTTTTTCAAATAAAAATGATTAAATAAATAATTTCCGACGAATTTCCGACTAAACTTTCCGACAAATTTCCGACTAACAAAACTTTCCGACTTAAATTTCGTCAGAAATATTAAAGGTTTAAACTAATAATTTCCGACGATTTTTCCGACTAATATTTCCGACCAAAGCGTCGGAATTTTGTCGGAAAATGTGCAGTGAATAAACATGTGTTCACCTAATATTTACGACGAGTTTTCCGACAAGTTTCCGACCAATTTCCGACAAAATTAAATAATCGGAATTTTCCATGTTTTCCGATGAATCATTCCGACAAAGTTCCGACGAATTTGTGGTCGTCGGAAATTTTTCTCTTTTTTCGACGATTTTCCGACGAATTTTTTTTTTCCTCGGAATCTTGTCGGAAACCTGTCGGAAAATTTCCGACCAAACATTTCGTCGGAAATTTTCCTCGGAAATGGCTATGTTTTCTTGTAGTGATGCTCTTTTCTGGAAGCATCAGTGGTGTTGATTCTGGAGATATTATGGCTATCGGTGGTGGCTTTTTCCGTCTCCAATTGTCTTCATTAATCGTACTCTTAGCTCGGTGTTTTTGCTAATAAGCCCTGGTTTTGTTGTGTCTTGCCGTTGATGTTGCCTTGAGTCGTAGTTTTTGTCTTGCAATGCGTTTTTGCTATGTTTGCTTTTTGTCATTATGCACTAGAGGAGTTAGTAAGACTATTGGTATTCAATGTGGCATTGAGTTGAAAAAATCTAGCTTTATACTATGCCAGGAATGAAATTGGTAGGGTGAGCTCACACTGTTCGCATTCTTTGGTTTGTGTGGGGTTTCATTCTGTGAGAGCTCACGAAATCGTTCAACGAGCCGTTGACGACATACTTTCAGACCTCCGGTGAAAGGCTTCTAGTGTCTTGTATCTTGGTAATTCGGCTCTACAATTTGCATTCGTCCTCCGTCTCAAGCATCGTAGTCGGGAAGAACAACAAAATCGTCATCACTTCATCATACTCAATTAGCATTTTTGCTTATGTTTGAGTGGATGAACTGAAAATGTTCTATGAATTATACTTCTATGTTTTTGCATTTTTTTTTTGCCATGAGACCATTTGTATAAGTTTATAATCTTTCGATTGTAAATTTAAATCGTTTTTTATTTTTAACGATATATTTACATTTTTAACAAAAAAAGAAAGACAAAAAAGAACCAAGTATGTTATAACTGATAACCCACAAGATTCCCTTAAATTAATTGTGATGGTCGTCTATTTGTATTTAATGTCAAAAAAATTTTGTTTTGATAATTCACTCATTAAAAATCTATTGGAATTCATTTCTATAGATTCCATACATACAATTGTTGGTTCAGTGATAATACATAGACTAGACATTATAAGAAATAAGAAAGGATAGAGGAATGACAAAGTTTGTACTTAGAAAAATAGTGGTGGATCGGAGTTTTTTTTTTTGGTCAACAACTTTTAATTAAAATACAGTGGATCAGAGTTCTTAGGTCGAAAAGATGATGAAGTATCATCTCACAAAATAAAGTATATACTCCCTCCGTTTCGTTTTAGTTGTCGTTTAAGGTTTTTTCACACAAATTAAGAAAAGCATTAAATTTTCTGTTTTACCTTTTATTAATATATTTTATAAAAAATTTCATTGGTCAAAACATTAAAACATGCAGTAGGAATAAAACTGGAATTTTCACCAAACATTTGCATTGAAAACCTAAAACGACAACTATTATGAAACAAAATTTAAATCCTAAAACGATAACTAAACTGAAACGGAGGGAGTATATTCTTTTAAAAATGATTACCATATTGAATATTATGTTGGATACATGAAATATCATTTCATAGATTACTTCTTTCTGTTTTGTTTGTTTATTTATTTTGTAAAAAACCATCTCATATATAGATGACGAGAAACATTCTTCAAGTTTGTTGTATATGATCAGTGTTTGTTTACTGATCAGAGTTTTATAAGATAAATATATAATTATGTTTTTAGTCCATATAACTATGTTTGATCTAAATGAGTAATTATGTACTCTTACTATATAGTTTGATTTATGAAAGCTTTTGGGGGCTGGGTGAGTTTATTTCATAGATGTTCGTAAACGTTAGATAAAAAAAACATTTATCTAATATAAATGAAGGTGACGAAAAGACCATGAATCAACAATGTATTATTACCTGACTAGAAGAAAAAAAGATCGAAAGGATCAAAAGATCAACTTTGATAATTATACATACACTAAGTGGAGAAAAAGAACATATCTAAAATTGATGATCAAGTGTACTTGTGCCGTCATTCTTCTTGTCCAATGTCCCTTCCACTTTATAATATACTAGATCGAAACCCGCGCTCCGCCGCGGGATAGTTTTTGAATATTATTTTTATTTTAATATAAGTATAATTTATACAAATTTAAAAGAGTTTTAGGATTTGTTCTGTTATCTACCTCGTGATATTTTTTGAAAATAATTTTGTTTTAATATAAATATGATTATTATAGATTTAAAAGACTTCTAAAATTTGGTTTTTTTTTTATTTTTTTTGGGATTTTAGTAGATTCAGTTTACTATTTTATTTTATATATATATACATACATTTATAAATACATGTTTTATATTATTTTTACAAAATTAATATATTGTATTATCCCTACATATCAATAATCATGTATAATGCACGTGTTTACACAATATTTCACCTAATGTATTCAAACTCTTAATGTCATATATTCGTTTGTGTATTTTATTTTGTTTATTGTTTTCAATAGTTTAATTTTACTTTAAGAAAAAAAACAAAAGACATTTTATTATAAGAGCAAAAAAAGAAAAAGAGTGAGAGTAAGAGAAAAACAAAAAGATAAATTGGAGCCTATTAAATACTATCTTTTTGTGCTCAATTTGTGATCAGAGGATAATGGTTTGTGGTAAAATTAATTCTCAGGATTAATTTTGATTTTTATGTGGTTAGATTTTGTAGTTATAATTATAGTCTCTATTTCAATTCTTAGTTTTTTTTTTGTAGTTTATACAAATTTAATCACCCAATTTTATATATTTTTTGTTGCTAGAAAAGTTATTTATTTCTCTTTTGTTATTTTTGTAAAATATAACTGTTTTGAATAATAGCTCCATGTATGTCAAAATACAAATACATATTTTTAATTTAATTTCGTTATGTGTTATTCTTAGCTAACATTGATTTATATTTTATTTGTATTATATTTATATTTTATATGATGTATATAATAAGCCTTTTATAATATTTTTATAAGATGTATATGTTATAAGATGTTATAATATGTAATATGTTTATACTTTTTATAAACACCGCATAATATAAACTTATAAACATCTTATAAATATTTATAAAATATTATAAGGTTTTATAACCTTTATAATATTTTTATATGCTTTTATAAAAATTTTATATAAGATGTTTATAAGCTTATATAATATATATAAGATGTTTATAAGCTTTTTACTTATAAAACACATATACATCGTTATAAAAAACCTTATATGATTTCTGTAAGCCGTTTTTATCAGATGTTTAATAATAATATACAATTTATGTAAATGTGCTTTATAAGTTAAATTGTAAGGCTTATGTAAATGTACATTTTTTATTTTTTAAAGCGTAATTGATGTAATAATTTATATTAAATTTAAGCTATAATTTAAAACCTTAGTTTTTAGAAAATATTAATATAATGTGTATTTTTTAAATATTATTTTGTTTTAATATAAGTATAATTTGTAACAATTTAATAGATTTCTAAGATTTGGTGTTTTATCTATACTTCGGAATATTTTTAATATTAATTTTGTTTTAATTTAAATATGATTGGTATAGATTTAAAAGACTTCTAAAATTTGAGTTTTTACCTTTTACAAGATTTTAGTAGATTTAGTTATTTTATTATATATATACAAATATTAATAAATATTAATATGCTATATATTACTTTTACAAAATGAATATATTGTATTATCCCTCCATATCAAAATTTATGTATTATGCATGCGTATACTCAACATTTCATCTAATGTATTCAAACTCTTAATGTCATATTTTTAAGTGTGTATTTTATTTTATTTATTTTATTTTTTCAGTAATTTTATTTTACCTGTAGAAAAAAATAAAATTCTTATTTTGATACTTTATTTATTTTATGACGATATATCATACGATACATATTGATACTTAATTTATTTTCAAAAATAGGATTTTAATTTTTTGGAATTGGATTAATCATGAAATAAATGAAGTATCGAAATAAGAACATCAAAAGTCTTACGAAATTGGATCTTACTAAGTTTTGTGCTTTCACTTTGCAAAAACGAAAAGATAATGACCGAGAGTGTTGTTGTAGTAATTTAAATTGTAACACATTTTTTTTTCATCGATTCACTTTCGTTTTGATTTTCTTTAATATTTGAAATAAACAATGGGTTAAAATTGAAATATATAAAAGTTACAAATTAATTTGGAGGATTCGAAACAGATAAGACAACGAGACTGTGAAAACAAATCTAGAATATACAAATAGATGTTTATTTGGTTTTGTTTTTCTTTTAACAAAATTAAAAATATATATGTTATTATAAAAAAAATTGTAGTGGATATTGTTTAATTTAATTTGATTGGCTATAATTTTAATGAGGTATTTTTATTAGTGAAAAAATGATGTAGCAAGATAGAGAGATGATGCCCACCAAAAAAAAAAAAGATAGAGAGATGATGTGTATTAATTGAAATGTTTTGATTGGTTTGTCTTTTTAATGATGTGTCAGCTCCAGAATACACCAAATTGCTGATGTGTCAGATGCTGGAGAGTTTCCTAGTGTTTTTATTGTATTGATGATACGTTTTATGTATATATGCATGTTATGTGAGGTATATGCAATATCGAATCATCATGATCCACAAGAACAGCAAATTCCGTATGATTAATCATGTGTTAATTATTAACTAACATGGACTTATGGAGTATTTAAAATTCTCGTTTGGATATTGGTTTTACTACTTGGAAAAACAAAAAATCACAATTTTACAAGTCATTCGATTTTGACAACAATTTCCCAGATTTGTTTTAGGAAAAAGAAGAAGAAAAAAAACAATTTCCAAGAGCCAAAATAACAAATGACAAAAAAAAAGTTGGTGTAATTGATATGTGGAAATGAGTTATGACGAAAGTTTTTTTAGTAGATTTATGACCAAAGCCACCGCGATAACATCCAATCATATCAAAGACCAATATGTATTTAAGAGATGCTTGTTTAAAAAATAAATAGAAATATTTACAAGATGCTTTGCGTTGGGAATTAAATGGTTTGTTGTAAATGTAAAATAATAAATTTAAATAAGGTAAGTAGTTATTTGTTGTAACGGGAAAATAGTAAATGCAAATAAATTTCCACGTGTATTTTTTAATTTGTTTTGACTTTATATAGACATAAGAGCGAGAGAAAACAAAAAAGAAGAACCAGAGTGTGTTTCTTCTTCTTCTTCTTTTGCTTCTTCTTCTTCTCTGTCTCGACGAGATCTGAAATCTCATCTCAGCCGTTTGATCTAAAAGGATCAACGCTTCTGCTGACATTTTCAATATAGCCAGTGGCTCCTGAACCGTCAGATTAGATGAATCCGACGATGGCTATTGGTCGATTGCTCAACCCTGGAGTCAGAAACTTGGATCCTAAGGTACTCTTTGAACTGAAATCTCATCTTAGCCGTTTGATACGAAGATCAACGGCTCTGCTTGGCATCTTCAGTGTGGCGGGGCGAGTCCTGAACCGTCAGATTAGATGAATTTGACGACTGCTATCACTCAATCCTAGAGTGAGAACCTTTGATCCCAAGGTACAGTATATAATCTGTGTTTTCTTCTAATGCAAGTTCCTTTACTCAACTCTTCTACTCGTCGCTTTCTCTATAAACCCTAATTGATCAATGGCGTGTCTTGCAGACTACAATGGGCAATTTTCGGCGATTGCTAAAGATCCGGCGCTTTCTCAGCAGGTTTCTGCGCTAATTCGTCTGAATCCGGCGAGCCGTGGCGAATTGAAGAGTGTCCTGGATGAAATCCGTCGTGATATTCATGAAATAGCCATGAACCAGTATGGTTCATGGTTCTTGGTGAACCTTCTCCGGTCCATGAACTTAGTGAGCGAAGTTGATGGAGTATTCTCTGAACTATTGTCCATTGATGTTCTAGGGCACGACATTGTGTATGCTCTGTTGGATTCATGTTTTTTTTTTCTTCTCTGATTTGTGTTGTTTGAACTTCAATTTACTCTCTGTTTTTTCAGTATCAAAACGCTCCTCAATGTTTTGGATCTATGTCCGCACAAGAAGGAAGAGTTTCTATGCTATTTGGGGGGATCAGACAGTAAGAGTTGTTTGAAAACAAGAGCAAGTCTGGTTACCAACTCATGCTTTTGAATATCACATGAATCCAGTCCAAGGATGAAGAACAAGGAGCTACACATAAATATATCAATTCACGTTAGGATTATCATACATGAACCTTCCTCAACCGTTTCTATGTCAAACAACTGTTCTATTTTGTCATAGCCTTGAGACTGTTTATCGTTGTGTATATCATTCGTAAATAGAAAGTAGATATAAGAATTTTTTTAAAAATATAGATCATTTGTATATAAAATATAGATAGAAGAGAAATCTAAACATTATCTCATCATTGTATATTATGATTCGTATAGAATAACCCATTTTGTATATATCATTCATATCAATTTTTACTGTACTAAATGAGAACATGTGTATATCATGGATAAATCATATATTATTTAATTTTATGAATAGTCTTAATTGTAGTAAAGTATATACATTTTATTAATTTATTAAAAAAGTTCTTTATATTTAGAAAGGACATAATTTTTGTTATGTTTTAAAAGTAATATATACATTTTATTAATTTTTAATCAAATCGAACTATCGTGTTTAGTTCATATAACAACCACTAAGCTCTTTTATTTGCTGGATAATGAACTTTGCATGTGTCTCTTCTCTAAAGTAAAAGGAAGACTGTTGGAATCTTTTCTCATTTGATATAGTAGATGCTTATATCATTCATATGTCGTATGTAGTATGTTGTATGTAGTAATGCTGAATATATATTTTTTCCTTTTTGTATATAAAAGCTCTACATATTTTACTTCAACTAATAAATACATTTTTTATTTTGGAAATGATTTAAAAGAAATTTTATCAGCATTGCTTAATTTCTCAATTTATAGTTTGTATAACAAGGTAGTGATGTTTTTCAGGGTCATATAAATGTAAAACCATAGAGGAGTAGATAATGTAAGATTTGGTAATAGAAATATGGAAATTAGTTAAGTAAAAAAGAGAAAAAAATTTAAACCATACATGTCCTTCTTATTTTGTTTAATTTACACAATATGCCATTACCAAAAACACTGTTCAATACGAGATATTGTACACGTGATATTGTTCATCAATCTCCTCACAAAACTATTCATTTGAATTCAGGAACACTATTCACCAGGGCCGGCCCACGGCTAAAGTCCAATAAGCCAATGCTTTAGGCAGCAAAAATTGTATATATTTTTAAGGGCATCAAATTAATGTCGTAAGTGCCCGGTAGCCTAGTGGTTGAACAACATTTGCTAACCTCCTCAACCAAGGTTCGAATCCTTTTGCCTTTTTTTTCCTTCCAAAACCGAATATTTTTCTTACTTTTTATTTTTATTTTAAATTAACCCGATTATTTGAACTTTCTAACTTCAATTTCCTTTTATATTATTATATTTGATTGATTAACAATAAATTCTTCACTAAACAATTTAATTTGTTTTTAAAACCTATTTTGCTTAATCTTTTTTTGGTCTTCTTTTATATTTACTAAACAACTATATTAGATTGATTAACATTAAATTATTATTTTTTTTCATTTTTTTTTTTTAAAATGATGCTTCTGTATTTTCTGTTTTTGGTTTTAAGACTTTTCCTTTATTTGAACTCATGTTAACATTAAGTTTCAAAGAATTATGCTGTTTTGTTAAGGAGAATTTTTTTTTTTTTTTTGAGACAACAATTTTTTGGTTTGCTTTAGGCATCAAATAACATTGGGCCGGCACTGCTATTCACCACCGGATTATATAAAAAAAATTGTAATTTGTATGGATAACTATTTGATTAACATGTTAACTAGTATAGTATCGCGATAGATTCGAATAACTATTTGATTAACATGTTAACTAGTATAGAAAAATGTAAAGAATAATTTTAAGCTTTTAGGATGTGAATTGGATAGAAATATATAAATAGGACTTCAAATGAAATGACGGATCTGTGATTTGTGAATTTG
Organism: Arabidopsis thaliana x Arabidopsis arenosa; assembly: GCA_019202795.1. NCBI lineage: Eukaryota > Viridiplantae > Streptophyta > Magnoliopsida > Brassicales > Brassicaceae > Arabidopsis > Arabidopsis thaliana x Arabidopsis arenosa. The sequence continues at coordinate 10,602,962 of CM032920.1, read as the reverse complement.
TGAATCATATTAGAAATTTGTGATTTCACCATTTGAATTTGGCGTGGATTTGATATCATAGAAATTAGTGTTTGACATCTCCGGGGGAGACATGGAGACTTTCACCAGAGAATGGTGCAGTTAGCGTCTTGACGGTGGAGATGGGAGCATCTCCGGGACTGACATCGATATCATCGCCGGAAACTTGGTGTGATTAACATCTTGAAGGAAACAAAATTATCTTTGGGAGGATTGAATCAGGGAGTGTAAGAATTATGTGACGAAAGAGAGATGATGATGCCTCCTCTGTTCATGACCAGATTATGAAGATGAATAGTATGGATTGGGTAGATGGGTTAAAAGTTTCGGTTTGTAATTTCTAGCAAATTCTATTAAAATATTAAAAATTACAATAGCTATAATTAAATAATTCCTTAAAAATCTGTAGCTTACGTCTCTAATTCTATCCAACTGAATTCTATTAAAGTCTTTCATCCAATACCCCCAGTAGTCCTCTCCCCCCTAAAATTTAATTCATTTTTTTTTTTTGAATACCAGAAAGTTCTGGAGCAAAACCAGTAACCCCTTTATATCCGAAACCACGGTATGTAATATTAATTTCGTTTCAAGCGTCACTCGAACCGACGACCTCTAAGCATAACCTACGATCTTTACCAGTTGAGCTAACGATACTCAGTCTTGATAAACATTTTTATTAGACAATGACAAAGCCAATGCCAAATTATGTTTATATTTCGGTGTAAATTAACCATGACTTTCCAAAATTTGTCTAATATATTTTCAGGCGATCAAAGACGATGGACTTGGACTGCTACCAACGTCTACACATGGAGATAGTAAGAAGGCCATATACAGTAAAACCTCTATAAATTAATAATATTGGGACCAATGTATTTTACTAAATTTATTAATTTACCGTGTTTATTAATTTATAGAAATGATATTTAAGCTAAAATATCTATTTACGACCATAAAAAAATTATTAGTATAACGAGATATTAATTTATCGAATATTAATTTATAAAGGTTTCACTGAAATATTTTTGGCAAAAAAGTATTAAAAATAGAAGAGAATTAGAAAATAGAACTAGATATAATAGAAATCTTGAAAATATAGATCATTCGTATATAGAAGAGCCTATATAGAATATAGATAGAAGAGAAATCTAAACATTATCTCATCATTGTATATATGATTCATCCATTGTGTATATATCATTCATATCATTTTTTACTATACTAAATAAAAACAGTTGTGTACCACAGAGAAATTTTATATAATTTAATTTTATGAATAGTCTTATTTGTAGTAAAGTATATATATTTTATTAATTTGTTAAAAAAAAGTTATTTACATTTAAAAAGCACATAATTTTTGTTATATGTAAAAAGTAATATATATATATTATTAATTTTTTAATCAAAATTGAACTATGGTGTTTAGTTGATAAGATGAGATGGTAAATCTCTACATATGTTCCCTCAACTCCTAAGTTCGACTCCCAAGTAGCTCCATTTATTTTATTTTATTTTAGCTTTCAATAAATCTGCACCCACTAAAATGCCTAGCTAATAAAAAAATCTTCTTTACTTCAATCTAAAGATTTTGATATTTATATATAGATTTATAGTACCGAACTACCTATTAAAATCACATGAAAGAGTTGTTGCAATCCACTTTGATAACTGCATCAATCAATCTCATCCCTCTCGCTGGCAGTTTCTTCACCGTTCGTGATATATTATTGAATCCATTTCATTTACAAAGCACTTTATATCCAAGTTTTCAATGGTGAAAGGATAAACCACGTATATTCGATACAATCGGTAGGGGAAAATCCCACAAAAAACCTTCAAAGTGACACTAGCTCCCACTTTAAACTTTAAAAGTTTTGCACTTCCACTTAAATACCTCAAGGTAAAAACATTAGCAACATAATACCCCAAAATGACTTATATATTCGTGGGCTCACAATATTTAACAGAATTTTATGAAAGATTAATAATAATACTTCACATCTCAATACTCTTAAAATGAATCATGATCTTTCATGAGAAGAAAAGAAGGGTCTAGTCTTTGTCAGAAATTCATAATCCAATCTTGTAAAAGGTAGACAGTTTTTGTCCTAAAAAGATTGGACGAGCAACGAACCGATTCAATCTCAGCCGTCGGATTGATTAAGTAGTCAGGAAAAGTCATCCCAAAAGGTGGGAACTTGCCACTCCAGTCTCCACATCACCATGGCACGTGTTAAGCTTACAGAAGAAAAATTCAATATTGGTTTACTTTCTCCACCACTCAACATTTTGTTTGTTTGTGCATGCTGTTTTGTGTCCGTGTATTATTAATCTATAGTAGACATTTTCTGCTTTTTTTCGTCAAGGATATTTATTTTCTATGTTTGAAGTATAGTTTAGTTATATAAAAGCATTGCATATTACAAAAATATTGACTTGAATCAAAATATTAACAAAAGAAATATATCTATATTTTTGTAGAGAAGAAAAATCGAAAATTACTTGTATATCATTAGCATTAAGAAACTCGAGTTTAAACATAAACTTGTCAAACCTTTTCTCAACGATACAATTCTATAATGAAAAATGTACTAAAGTTTATGTTTGGAAAACAAGCGCATTTGTATTATTTCATGCCATAATTCTTCTAGAGTAAACCAATGTTCACTGGATTTTGATTGTTACTATGCATATCTTTTAGATTAAGGCAATAATTCATGTTGATTGGTCTTAGCGTGTGCTGGCAAGTACTCTGATCTGTTCCTTACTGATTAAGGTATTCGATTCATTTTTCCTCAGACGACTAGGTTAAAAATTTGAAATTCTAGTATACTTTAGAAAGAAAGTACTGAGTTTTTTCTTTATTTTTTTTTCTTTTGATCATCCAAAAAATATTCAAGTAGATCCGTGCATCTTCTTAAGTCGAATTAGTAGTTCAAAATTTACACTATCCAGCACTCGAATCTAAGAAATCCCAATTTTTTTTTTAATTTTTTTTTTTTGTTTTTGTTTTTTGGAAGGACCATACAATATACATGTATCACTGGGCCAAGTGCTATTTGGTCATATAGAATTTTCATTGAACTATATAACATCAATAAACTACAAGAACAATTTAAGTGATGGAACTGAAATTTTTAACCAAAAAAAAAAAAAAAGTGATGAAATTGAATGGTAGAAAAGGTTGTTGTCTAATTCATATATTAGAGTAGTTTCTTTTGGTTTCAGCCAATCGCTTAATTATTTTCAATTACAAAAATTATTTTCAATTTCGATAAGAACTCTAGTAGTCAAAAAAGTTTTTAGTTCTTTAGAAATACTTAAATTATGATGTCTCCTTTCCGTTACAAAACAACTCTCTTTCTTCAAATGCTCCTCTATAACCAAATCTTATGTGATCTTTTTTCCCATGGATGTAAATATGAAGTGGATTGTGTAGCACATGAAGTTGTTGCCTTGTTGGCGTAAAGACTTCATTCCAAATCTTTAAAAATTATAAGGTGATACTATTTTTTAAAAAACTATATATAAAAATCCAAATTAAATTATGACAAGCTTTATCAAAGGATTTTTGGTGTATCAATCTTATTGAGAAGACAATTAATCACAAGAAATTTGCTAGGTATATATAGTATAGTATATGTGTCAGGCTTTCCAAAAGGGAATTAGTCGAGAACCTAAAGTTTTGGTACACAACGACATGTGACTAAGGTAACACATAGAGTTTCAGAAGTGTGTTTTGGTAGAAATCTAAGAATTGTTCAATGACGAACATAGGATCTGTCTTTGTATAATATAAATCTGATTAAGTGGATTCTAATATTGCTTAAATATTTTCTAGTCAAATATGAAAACGTAGACATAACAGAACTAGTTCTTTAGTCATGTATTGTTTAAACGTAGTCATGTGGAATAAGAAATGGAAACAATTTGACTATCTCTAATTCTTTAGTATCAAGTATCCACTGTGATACCTTGTTTTGAGCTCAAAATTGTACATGCATAGTTTAATATAATACATTTCACCCCTTCATGTTAATCCCAAAAGCCTTTAAAAGCCAAAATAAATCACGGATTGTGCAAAGCATTTCAAGTTTCTAAACAACAATATTTTTATGGTTGACAAGAAAACAATTATTTGTAATGCGAGTCATTTGCTAAATGTTCTCGAAATAACTCGAACCAAGACCTAAACATTTGTTTTACACATAGACGTATGTATTATAGAGAACATTTAGGAAAATACTACTTGTATTCACCATTACATATTTGTTTCCTTCATATATTTATTTTCATATGGAACCAAATCACCAATATGAAACGTACGTTTTCATGAAAGAGAACATTGTAGAACACTATCACCGTTTGCTTGTAACAAAAAAAAAAGCTAATCTCACCTATAAACTCGTGATAACAAATAAAGTCATATTTTTATATATTGCTTTGTATTGTACTCTAACAATAATAAATTAAATAAAAATCTATTTTGGTGACCACAAAAAATAATGTGAGGTTAAAAGCGCGTCTACTGGAAAGTTCACGCGCTCTGCTAACCCCACCGTCCATTCTGACTCTTTAGATCTCAACCGTGTCTTTATCCACATCATACGTTTATACACGTGTCACACGATTATCGATTCTATCAAAAATATTATTTTAATCTTATCCTTTTTTGCTTCCCTATAAATATCTCTCCTTCTTCCTTCTCCGATCTCTCCTCCGTCACACAAAAGTTCTGATTTCAAAAAAAAAAAAAAATAATCAATTTGAATTTTGTGAAGAAGGAATATTCTTTTGATTCGTTTTCTCGTATAGAGAGAAAATGGCGCTTAATTTATCGCATCAGATCGGAGTACTCGCCGGAACTCCGATCAAATCCGGTGACATAACCGATTCATCGTTATCAATTTCACCACCATCAGCGAGGATGATGACACCTAAAGCAATGAATCGAAACTATAAGGCTCATGGAACAGATCCATCACCGCCGATGAGTCCAATTTTAGGGGGGACGCGTGCGGATCTGTCGGTGGCGTGTAAAGCTTTCGCGGTGGAGAATGGAGTCGAAACCATTGAAGAACAGAGAACGTATAAAGAAGGAGGGATTGGTGGAGAAGGAGGAGGAGGTGTTCCTGTGTTTGTGATGATGCCGCTTGATAGTGTTACGATGGGGAACACGGTGAATCGGAGGAAGGCGATGAAAGCGAGTTTGCAAGCTTTGAAGAGTGCTGGTGTTGAAGGGATTATGATTGATGTATGGTGGGGTTTGGTGGAGAAGGAATCTCCGGGAAGTTATAATTGGGGAGGTTATAATGAATTGCTTGAGATGGCTAAGAAGCTTGGACTTAAGGTTCAAGCTGTGATGTCGTTTCATCAGTGTGGTGGTAACGTTGGTGACTCTGTCACGTACGTGATTCTTCTCTCTTGCTCAATCACTTATTAATTCGTGTTTTTGTTAGCATTTTTATAGTGAAGATTGCATTTTTAGGCTAGTTTAGCTTTGGTATTGGAAAGGTTAGAAGTAGGATTTGAGATTATGATCAATTTTGGAACTGAATGATTGAAGTTTGAGTAGGCAGGATTGTTATTTTTTTAATTGATTGATGGAATAACGTGTACGTGACTCTTGATGATACAATATTCGAGAAGAGAATGATAGGTTCAAGAGTGTAAAAGCCACATCTTTTTCTTTGTTACGTGAGCGTCTCAAATTAAAATATTAAGCGGCTTGTTCGTCTTTTTCTCTGTTGTTTTCTTCTACGAAACTCTTAACTTGAGGCCTTTATGTCTCTTTCAAGATTGATTACAAAAGATGGATTCTGTGGTAAAGACGTTTCTTTTAGATGGATCTGTGGATTATTTGTTTGTTTTGAATATAGAGTTACTTCATATAGGAGTGAAGATGTCATTGTCTTATCATTCAGTAATGAGGTTTTGTGTGTTTTAATTTGGAAATCTTTTTGTTCTGCAGTATTCCTCTGCCTCAGTGGGTTATTGAAGAGGTTGACAAGGACCCAGACCTTGCGTACACTGATCAGTGGGGAAGAAGGAACTGTGAGTATATATCACTTGGCGCTGATACACTCCCGGTTCTCAAAGGTAGAACTCCCGTGCAATGCTACGCGGATTTCATGCGTGCTTTCAGAGACAACTTCAAGCATCTTCTTGGAGAGACCATTGTGGTATGTTTCCGCTTCTCTTATTCATTTCTTGTTTCATTTTAGAACTTGCGTCTTTGACTCTCTCTGTTTCTCTACTCTGTTTGGTTGGAGGTCTGAGTTTGCATTGTTTTTTTTTTTTTATTTCAGGAAATCCAAGTGGGAATGGGACCTGCAGGAGAACTGCGTTACCCTTCGTACCCCGAGCAAGAGGGGACATGGAAGTTCCCAGGGATTGGAGCCTTCCAGTGCTATGATAAGGTAATTTTACCACTAATCACACATGAATAGCCTCTGATTCATTTTGTAAAGAATGTCATACTAAATTGTTTTACTTGCTATGATTGATGTAGTACTCATTAAGCAGCTTGAAAGCAGCAGCTGAGGCTTATGGGAAGCCAGAATGGGGCAGTACTGGCCCAACCGATGCTGGTCACTACAATAACTGGCCAGAAGACACTCAGTTCTTCAAAAAAGAAGGTGGTGGTTGGAACATGGAGTATGGAGATTTCTTCCTCTCGTGGTACTCCCAGATGCTGTTAGATCACGGCGAGCGGATCCTATCCTCAGCCAAGTCAATATTCGAAAACACCGGTGTCAAAATATCGGTCAAAATCGCTGGAATCCACTGGCACTATGGGACCCGTTCTCACGCTCCTGAGCTCACAGCAGGATACTACAACACAAGGTTCAGAGATGGGTACCTCCCAATAGCCCAAATGTTAGCCAGACACAACGCCATATTCAACTTCACATGTATCGAGATGAGAGACCACGAGCAACCTCAAGACGCACTTTGTGCACCAGAGAAGCTAGTTAACCAGGTGGCTCTAGCCACGCTGGCTGCAGAAGTTCCTCTAGCTGGTGAAAACGCATTGCCTAGGTACGACGACTACGCGCACGAGCAGATTCTCAAGGCCTCCGCGCTGAACCTTGATCAAAACAACCAGGGACAACCCCGAGAGATGTGTGCATTTACTTACCTAAGGATGAACCCGGAGTTGTTTCAAGCAGATAACTGGGGGAAATTCGTAGCGTTTGTGAAGAAAATGGGTGAAGGGAGAGACTCCCATAGGTGTTGGGAAGAAGTTGAGCGTGAGGCTGAGCATTTTGTGCACGTTACTCAGCCGCTGGTTCAAGAAGCTGCAGTGGCTCTCACTCACTAGAGAGATAGATTGTGGCATGGTTCGACGGTTTATGTTTGTATGCGATTATAATGAAATGGTTTATATGACGATGCCGAAAAAGATGTTTAGGCTTGTTGGAATTTGTGTATGTACTGTTTGTAAAAATGAAATGTATGCCACAGCTCTGGTTTTTTTCTGGTCAGGTTGTGGCATTTCTACTGCTTTTAATATAAGCTAAGAGATGTACAAATTTTTTAATGAAGCCAAAAATAAATAGCATTTCTTTGAATACATAGAATTATGAATGAATAAAATAATATGTATCATGTAAACTTGTAACAATGTTGCAATTGCATATAGATGCTTTTTTAGTTAAGCTTTGTTGTGTTTGTATGATTTACTAATAAGTGAAAAATCATATGTTCTTCATTTAGTGGATGGGTGTAAAAACTAAAATGTAAAACTTAGACCGTAAAATAGCCACCAAAAACCACACACGGGTATTGACGGTATATCCTATAGTTCCACATACAAACAATATGTGGGTCATTTGGATTGTGTACGTTTGTGATTCGGCTCTTTACATGTGGTGACTGGTGAGGTTGTATATGAAACTATCTGCTAAACAATATTTAGACACAAGGCCAAGGCCACAACTAGTCGGAAACAATAGTTACTACTTACTAGTAACTAGTAAGTAACTCTTGTTCACAATATTGCCGACAAAAAAAAAGCAAATATATAAAACCAAGACCTTAATCTCCTACGTTACTCCTGACGAAAAACAAAAAGCACTCTTACATTTACTTTGCCACTAAGAGTAAATTAAGGTAAACCAAAATTAAAAGCTATTACTATCTTTTTTCTCAGTTCTTAATCCATGTTTTCACCAAATTAAAGAACGACTAAATTAGGGAGACAAAGCACTAAGTAATAATTAGGGATTCTTCTAATAAAAGGAAAAGATGAGATATTATACTTAACAAATAATTAAGGACAGATAGAGGAGCCGGATTAATAGGGAAGTTCACGTGAAGGTACAGCTTAAACCAGTTGAGCCAAACACATATACTAAATTCTCATTCTCGCAAACAAAAATCGTGGGACCAATCTAATCGTTTTAATTGATTATGTGGCTGTAAAACAGAAAAACATAAACTATTCATGTGAATAAGATTTTGATTAGGCAACAGTCTTACATTTGTCTCTTCCTCAATATGTTTAATTTGACCCTTGAGCCACTCAAAAACAGGTATGCCTATTATGACATCTCCACACATATTATCTCTTTTTTGGAAACCTGTGACAGTAGAAACTGATTAGTAAATAGTAATATGAAAAGAAAATAATTAGTGTAGAGTTATAGAGTATAGAAGAGAGGAATGGGTCCAAATAGTTGATGATGGACCATGTGAAAAAAACAATGAAAGCCCACACCATTAATTGAGGTAAAGGATGAGAATATAGTCTTGTAGTTTTCCATGTCCTTAAACCTAATCTTCTAACACAATTCTCCACCTTCCCTTCTGACATCTCCCATCACTTCTCTCTTAATTTATTCCATTCCACCAAAATTTTAGTTTCACTTTTTTTACTGTAGTGTGTTTACTGTTTACACATGTGAGTGAGTGAAAAATAAAGCTAGAGAAATTACTGTTTTGAGATGCTCTTTTTAGAAAGGGCCATATATAAATGGTAGTGTAGTAGTACTAGTGGAGCTTCTTCATTCACACTTATGACTTTTCTTCATTGAATGAAGGAGAGAGCCTCTATATCATATATAAAACAAGAACATAGCTTTCAGAGAGAGATAGAGTGAGATTCTCCTTCATTAACATATTCTTATTCATGTTATAAAAAGAAGAAGAAGAAGTGTCCAAAGGATTAGAGATGGGTGGATGCACAAGCAAGCAAGAGAGAAGAAGTATGAGAAGTGTGAAGGAGACATCAAAAGACCAAAGTAGAGGAAGAAGACCCTTGATAAAAGAGAGAGATGAGAAGGAGAGAGTGATGTTTGATCAACTTAGCGAGGCGGAGAGAGAGTGGAGGAAAGAGAGGAAGAAGCTGAGAGAGGAAGTGAGGAGACTAAGGAAGAAACTAGAGGAAAGAGAGGAAGCAAAGACAACAACATCAGAGGAAAGAGAGTATTGGAAGTGGGTAGTTGAGGAGATGTGTGTAGAGAGAGCAGTGAGAGATGAAGCCATTGAGAAATGGAAACAACTCTATTTAGCTATCAAGAATGAGCTTGATCATCTCATCACCCACACTACTTCTTCCTCCGGTAAAAACATATATAACTCATTTCAACTTAATTTCAGAAAAAAAAAGTATGGATCTTTAAAGTGTGTGTTTGTAGGAGAAGCAATAATGCAAAGGAAACTTGAGGAACAAGAAGAAGAAGAAAAAGAAGCAAAGAGAGTTGAAGAATTGAGAGATGAAGTTAGAGTTAAAGAAGAGACAATTGAGACACTTCAAGAGAAAATAGTTTTGATGGATAGACAAAAGTATGAGAAAGAAAGAGAGATTGATATATTGAGACAGAGTTTGAGGATTCTTGGAAGCAATAATAAGAAGAAGAAGACAGGATCATTTGCATCAATAAATCTGTTGATACTGAAGACCAAATGTGTCGAATGTACATAAACAAACACTTGTAGTCATATAGTCTTCTGCAACAGTCATATCACTCGTCAGAGAATCTTGATCCACAATGTCATATAATTATATTTATATCTCTTTTTGTTATTTTACACTCTATATGTTGGAAACAGTAAATCATATCACTATGAGTTCAAAAAGCACATGTCCCATTTTAAACAATCACATGGTTATTTCAATACGATTTTGGTTTTGATTCAGATACGATTAGTCCCCCATTTGGCACCTTACCAAACCGGGGAGTTGAAAAACCTGAGATTAGAGTCGGAGAAAGCCGCAAACCAAAACTTTTCCAAATTATTATACTAAACGATACCGTTTCACAAATTACCAAAAAAACCCTATTTTCTGTATCTATCTGAATTCAGAATCTTCCTCCTCACTCTCAAAGTCTTCACTTTTGAAGTGTCTCTCCACACGCACTGCGCCGCCAAAAAAACCTTCTTTAAACCCTCTTGTCCACGCGCCGTCATGTACGCCACCATCTTCTCCCCTCGCGCCACTCTCTTCCCCTGTAAACCTCTCCTCCATCCCCACAATGTCAACTCTCGTAACCGCCCCTCAACCATCTCCTGCTCCGTTCAATCCGTAACCGCTGATCCTTCCCCACCTCTCACTGACTCCAACAAGCTCAACAAATACAGCTCAAGAATCACTGAACCCAAATCCCAAGGTGGGTCTCAAGCAATTCTTCACGGTGTTGGTTTATCAGACGACGATTTGCTAAAACCCCAAATTGGTATCTCGTCGGTTTGGTATGAAGGGAACACTTGTAACATGCATTTGTTGAAATTGTCTGAGGCTGTGAAAGAAGGAGTTGAAAATGCAGGAATGGTTGGGTTTAGGTTTAATACGATTGGTGTGAGTGATGCTATTTCGATGGGAACTAGAGGGATGTGTTTTAGTTTGCAATCTAGGGATTTGATTGCTGATAGTATTGAGACTGTTATGAGTGCTCAATGGTATGATGGTAACATATCTATTCCTGGTTGTGATAAAAATGTAAGCTTTTGTTTTTTCGAATCATCGTTCCTTGTGTTGTCTTCATCTTCATGGTTATGTGATTTGTTTGCTATAATGTTGTTTTTGTGCTATTTTTTAGATGCCTGGAACTATTATGGCCATGGGAAGGCTTAACAGACCAGGCATTATGGTTTATGGTGGAACCATTAAGGTACTTTACTTTTATCAAATTGATGAGAAGATAGTTTCTTAAACCCTAAACCCTTGTGACTAGTTGGGTAGCTTATTCACAGAGGTTTGATTTTATTGCAGCCTGGCCATTTTCAAGACAAGACATATGACATTGTATCTGCTTTCCAGGTATCTTTTCTTCTATCTACTACAAGCTTGGTTATAACAATATACTACTCCTTGTTTCTAAATTCTGTTGTTTATTCAATGAGACTTCATTCAGGTTTTCAATTTTGGGACTAAGTTACAAAAATCTTGGTGACTATGGTGTCAAATCGCTCCAGTACTTGTGGGATTCATCATGTTTTTCAATTTTGTATTTCAGAGTTATGGAGAATTTGTTAGTGGCTCTATAAGTGATGAACAAAGAAAGACTGTCCTCCATCATTCATGTCCTGGAGCTGGAGCCTGTGGTGGCATGTACACAGCGAATACAATGGCTTCCGCCATCGAAGCAATGGGAATGTCCCTTCCTTACAGGTGAGGATTTCAGTCCTGGAGACCACATTTATGAAGTTATTTTGACAGATTTATGCTTAATAGAAATTTATTTCCACAAGCCCATCAGAGATCCTAAACTGTATTTGCCGAAATTTTATAGTTGTTTTTCTTCTTTTTTGAAGCTCTTCAATACCTGCTGAAGACCCATTGAAATTGGACGAGTGTCGCTTAGCTGGAAAATATCTTCTAGAATTGCTAAAGATGGACTTGAAACCACGGGACATTATCACTCCAAAATCACTTCGTAATGCAATGGTTTCCGTCATGGCCCTTGGGGGATCAACAAATGCAGTATTGCATCTAATTGCTATTGCAAGGTGACAGATTAATATGTTTTTCTTATTCTTACCATGGATAGCTATGGACCGAAGTAATGAATGGAAATGATTTCAGGTCTGTTGGTTTGGAGTTGACTCTTGACGATTTTCAGAAGGTCAGCGATGCGGTTCCATTTCTAGCAGATCTTAAACCCAGTGGGAAATATGTTATGGAGGATATACATAAGGTGCGGCTTTGGCTAAATCGTTTTGCTTATTACTTATTTGTATTCAATTGGTCAGTTTGTAAGTTTTGTTGTTTGATCTTCAGATAGGTGGTACGCCAGCTGTTCTCCGGTATCTATTAGAGCTAGGATTGATGGATGGGGATTGTATGACAGGTAAAAATGCTTAAACATTTTATAAACAGACTTAGCATTTTTTGGGTTGATGTGAAATGGTCACATAACTACGCTGTTGTATCTCCTACCAGTCACAGGGCAGACTTTGGCTCAAAATTTAGAAAACGTCCCCCGCTTAACAGAAGGGCAGGTAGGATTATTTGTAATGTTATTAGTTATCTCATTAGAATTCACCGGCTGTTTCTTCTTGATTATGATGGATGTTAGTTATACAGGTTTCTAATTAATTCTGATAATGTTCCAGGAGATAATTAGACCTCTGTCAAATCCAATCAAGGAGACTGGACACATACAAATTTTGAGAGGAGACCTTGCACCAGATGGTTCTGTAGCAAAAATTACTGGCAAAGAGGGCTTATATTTCTCTGGTAATGTTGGTTCACTCTAATGCCTCCTTTACTCTCCATATTTAGCTAACGCTTCTCAATTTGAGGGCTTATATAATGGAACTCTTTATTTTAGGTCCCGCGCTTGTATTTGAAGGAGAGGAATCTATGCTGGCTGCTATATCAGCAGACCCAATGAGGTTTAAGGTAATTTCCTTTCTGATATGAAGTTAATCTCTAGAGCTGGTTATTTCTTTTTATCTGATGAAATGTATCGTGTTTCAGGGAACAGTGGTTGTTATCAGAGGAGAAGGGCCTAAAGGAGGTCCAGGTATGCCTGAGATGTTGACACCGACAAGTGCAATAATGGGTGCCGGTCTTGGAAAGGTATGACCAGTATGACTGGGTTAGTGAGACATTTACTTAGTCTGATCAATTTTTATGTTCTAAGTTATAGAACTCGTTTTTTCCTTTGTCATGGTCTGACTAATTGAGCAATCCATGCTTATGGTAGTGACCAGATTCATTTTATCTACTTTATCCACATCCGAAAACACACTTCTAGAAAATGACAACATGTTGCTATTGGGTGCTGCAGGAATGTGCATTACTGACTGATGGTAGGTTCTCCGGTGGGTCACACGGTTTTGTTGTTGGCCACATTTGCCCTGAAGCTCAGGTCTCTCTCCCTCTCCCTTTTTCTCTCTTTGTCCACTGGCTCCATCAGAATTTTGCACTTACAAGATAAATTTGATAGATCCATATCCCTCTTCCGGGATATAAAATAAATGCTACTGGGGGTCATAGTCATATTTAGCTTTAGCAAAAAGGAACAATGATAAAGGGATGCTGTAATAGTTTTTGGCGGCTCTTATGCAATTATGATGATTTCGGAATCTTTCAAATACTAAAACCGATATTAATGTGATTTGAGAATCTGAAGATAATAAAGCTGAAAGCAATTCTCCGGTGTGCTTACTATTTATATCTGCAGGAGGGTGGTCCGATTGGTCTGATAGAGAACGGAGACATAATCACCATTGACATAGGAAAGAAGAGAATAGACACACAAATCTCTCCCGAAGAAATGAATGACCGTAGAAAGAAATGGACTGCTCCTGCATACAAGGTTAACCGTGGAGTTCTATACAAGGTATTATAAATCCACTTGTATGTATATAAATGTATGTCTCTTTGACATCTGTTGAATTAGTTTCTAATGAATGGTCTATGATGTTCTAAAAACAGTACATCAAGAACGTGCAATCGGCTTCAAATGGATGTGTGACCGATGAGTAAGTGAACGATCTAAGAGGGAGTTTTGTGAATGAGCAGCAGAATGTAGTGTGTTCATGAGGGAATTTGTGCGTTTATTTATTGTAGCTTCTTAGATCATGTTACTTTGTGACTGATCATTAGCTATTTGCAGGTTTTTAAGATTTTGTTTCTCTTAACTATCAAAATAAAAACTTTTGATTGTGGCCGAATTCCGAATAAACACAGAATAAAGACGGATTTGCATAAATACTTGTCTATGAGATTGAACTTAAGAGCGAATGTGGCAAACTAGCTATGCTTGAATAAGCTTCACGTTCTCTACATGGTTTAGAAAGATGTGGAATCCACTAACCTTAAAGGCTTCGGTTCCTTGGATTTCAACTCTTATCATCGTCTTTCTCTCGATATTGTAGCAGACAACATAAGGGTCATAATCTGGCTGGGAAGGCAAGAACACAATTTCATTTGTATCAATCATACCAGCAAAGTATAAGCCGCCAAGGAGGCAATACGTATATATGCTTGGACCATTCATGTTTTACAGCGTCTTCAAGAATCCGCAACACAAAACGGTCACAGTACTAGCAATATTATACACCATATCGGCAAATATTACACCATTTTTTTATTACTTTTCAGATCTCATGTCAAAATCTTCCACACAGAAAACAAAAAAGTAAATCCAAACTTTATTACAAGAGTGTTCAAACTTAAAAAACAAATCTCCAAAAATAATCAATATTTATAGTATTTTGACTTCTCATTTCTTCTCGTTGATGCCAAGAGTGTTCTTGACACCATCAACAGCACCTTGAGCCATGTTCTTCACTGACTCTCCAGTCTGTTCACATAAACATTGATATAGATTAACACAGTTTTATAGTCTTACTAATTAATTATTATATACATATATAATTAGCATTAATGGTTAAGCATTAGTTAATTAAAATTACTTGTTGGATGAAACCAGAGGCTTGTTGTTGGCCGTGTTGGGCAGATTCTTTGGTGGACTGAGCCGCGTTAGCTGTCTTGTCGCGAGCGCTGTGTGCAGTTTCCTTGGCAGATTCTGTCCATTGCTCAGCCTTCTCCTGCAAAGGCCAAATCTATTATATTTAGTACTAATTGATTACAAAACCAAAGTCCATCATATATAGGTAACTACAAAACAAGGATAATTGTAATGGAAGAAAAGAGAAGAGGAAGAGACATGAGCTTGGCCCTTGGTCTGTCCAGCATTGTAGGATTGTTGCAAGTTCGACATGATTTTATCAAGTAAATGAGCTTTGATTGATTTTCTTGTTTTGTTTTATGAAAAGTGTATTTATAGTGGTTTTAGCATTACTTTGGGATTTGTTGTTTTTGTGGTGAAAAAGGAAATGAGTAAATTTTGGTGGAGAGATGTAAGGGTGGCCATCTATGTGTTTTTGACTACTCTCATTTTTTTCTTTTACTTTTACAAATGAGAATATGCAAACTTTATATTATCTGTTTTAATATACATATATAATATATAGAAAATCCTACCTTAACAAAAGATCCGCTGCAGCAGATTAGCTAAATTAAGAAAAAAAGATTGTCAGCTACCTGAAGTATATCAGAACATATGGCTACACATGCCAAGTAAACTAAAGGACACTCAGCTACCTGACGTATATGGATTGCATGGCCACATATACGAAGTATATGACATCATGTGGTCAACATCATAAACATAGAATCTCAGGTTAACTGGTCGACTCACACCGGTGTAGACCAACAAAAATGTTCAAAAGTAATTTTTTATTTATTTTTAATATTAAAAATAGTTTTATTTGGTGTTGTATAATCAAAAAATACATTCTATACCCAATAAAAATATATTTTGCATATATATTTAATGCATTCTTATAATAGTTAGCTTTTTCAATTTCAAAACTAAACTAAGAGTGTAAGAAAAAGATTTAAATTTTTTAAGATATTTCCGGATTCAAAGCTCGGCAGTGGAAATCTTTTTTCATAAAAATATGTAATTTTATGTTTCAATATATATATATAAGATCAATGTAAAGTTTAATAGAAGATCCGCTATAGCACACTGGCTAAACTCATCAAAAATTGATGACTTATTTCCGGGCCCAAAGCCCGGCAGTGGAAATCCTTTTTTTCTTTAAATATGTAATTTTATGTTTCAATATATATATAAGATAAATGCAAAGATTTATAAAAGATCCGCTGTAGCACTCTGGCTAAACTCATCAAAAAGTGATGACCGATTTCCGGGTTCAAATCTCGGCAGTGGAAATCCTTTTTTCTTCTAAATATGTAATTTTCTGTTTCAATATATATATAAGATAAATGCAAAATATAATAAAAGATCCGCTGTAGCACACTGGCTAAACTCATCAAAAATTGATGACTTATTTTCGGGTTCAAAGCCCGGCAGTGGAAGTCCTTTTTCTTATAAATATGTAATTTTCTGTAATTTTCTTATATATATATATATATATAAGATAAATGCAAAGTTTAATAAAAGATCCGTTGTAGCACACTGGCTAAACTCATCAAAAATTGATGACTTAATTCCGGGTTCAAAGCCTGGCAGTTGAAATCCTGTTTTCTTCTGAATATGTAATTTTCTGTTTCAATATATATATATATATATATATATATATATATGATAAATGCAAAGTTTAATAAAAGATTTGATGTAGCACACTGACTAAAATCATCAAAAATTAATGACTAATTTTCGGGCTCAAAGCCCGGCATTGGAATTCTTTTCTTTTTAATGCAAAGTTTAATAAAAGATCCGCTGTAGCACACTGGCTAAACTCATCAAAAATTGAAAACTTATTTCTGGGTTCAAAGCCTGGCAGTGAAAATCATTTTTTTTTAATATATAATTTTCTGTTTCGATATATATATATATATATATATATATATATATATATATATATATATAAGATAAATGCAACGGTTAATAAAAAGATCCGTTGCAGCACACACGCTAAACTCATCAAAAATTGATGACTTATTTTCGGGTCCAATGGTCAGCAGTGGAAATCCATTTTTTTTTTAAATATATAATTTTCCATTTCAATATATATATATATGTAAGATAAATGCGAAGTTTAATATAATATTTGTTGTAGCACACTGGGTTAAACTCATCAAAAATTGAAGAATTATTTCTGGGTTCAAAGCTAGTACTACTCATATTTAACTCAATTTGACCTTGCTAAGAGTTTTCTAACATTTGAATAGATATAAAAAGATCCATGAAGTGCCATGGAAAATTCAGAAAACGAATGAGCAAAATAATTAAGCTATCATAATATCACCAGACCAAGTACTAATAAAGAAACTGCTACGACTTACCACATTGGCTTTACACAAAATCACCTAATTAATAGTTGCATTAAGGAACATATGAAACCCTGCTCTTTACCGATTAGAGAATGACGATTTCACATTCGGTAGAGCCTCTTGGGATTTTGAGGTGTTCCTTGACAAAGTCATCTTTTGTTGAATGAGACTTCAAACGTAGAGTGAGTTTCTTGAGGGTGGCAGAATTCTCTACGAAGTACCATACTAGCTTCATCTCTGGAGCAAGTCCACAAATTGGGGTTTTGAATTCAACAAACTCGAGGGACGATAGCAAACACTCAGGCACAGATGAAATATTAACTCGTTTCATCACCTTGGGACACAGACGTTTGGAAAAATCAATCTGTCGCTGTGGAAAAATAACGAGGGGAAAACAAAATGAAACAACAATATACAGAAACTTCATATATAGGGATGATAAAATCAAGAGGGTTTATAGCAGACCATCACTAAGATGAGGGATTTCAGATTCGGGCAGCTCCCAAGAAAGATTAGAAACTGTTTAATATCTGGTTCTATGAGAGTTAGGTATAGACTGGACATGTAACCAAATTGAGGAAGTGGTGCAAATTTTGAGTATCGATCGATCAGCTGGAACCAGAGAGATAAGAATGTGGGTTAGAAACTTTCACGATTAGAAAAAATGTGAATGTCCAAAACCTACATTGTGACATATATACCTGGAAAGTCTTTACACATATCGTCATATCCCTGACCCTCGAAATCCAAGTGAGAAAACTGCGCATGGTTCTACTCTTTGCTTCCCACATACCACAAAGGAGAGAAACATCTAACTTGGCATTGGACTCCAGATCGCTTAATGTATAACTTTCTGATACGTCATCATCGATTCTCAAAAAGCACAGCAGAGGAGCATCAATCACAAGTCCAGAACCAGAATAATCAAACCAGCGAGAAGAACGTCGTTGTAAACGGAACCTCTTAAGTGACCGAGAATGCACCCGATAGACGTTTGCATCATTTGATACCACGTCAACCTTTAAGTATTCTAACACAGGGCAGGACGAGACAAGTCTCTCAAAAGTAGCCTCATTGGTAAACACAATATCTTTCAAACGCAGGATCTTTAGACAAGGTAAGGAAACAAACTCAGCATCAACCAAAGTCAGCCTATAGAGTCTTAGAGATACCAGTGACTCACAAGAATAGAGGCTTAAAGGCATCTCATGAGGATAAGCACCTCGAGTACGATAAACATATAGATGTTGGATCTTACGCTTAACTAAGGCATCAATCCATGATGTGAGATAGGAATAGGATGCATCATTTCTATCTATAGATAACTTGAGGCTGTCTATGCATGAAACCCTATCGGAATCGAAAAACCAGTTACCGAAACTCACAAAGGCATTGAAACTTGGGAATTTCGAAAATGAGAATTCCAAATTAGGAACCCAAAGCCAGAGAGTCCTCCATCTGGTAGATAAGACACTGGACCTAACAGCTTCCTCTGTGGTAAGATGATTAAGTATCTGAGTTAACAAAGGATCTGGTAATTGACTTATTCTATCTTCCTTCAACCTCTGATGACTCAATCCTTTGGAACCACCAGCCATTTGTTTTCTTGTTCAAGACAACGAAATCTGTAAGAAATGATACAAATTTCAGAGAGGAAAGGTACAAAATTGCAATCAACCCTAATCAAAAGATTGAAAATTCTCCTTCATTAAACTTTCCAGTGACGGAGGAGGAAGATGATAGAGAAACTAAACCACATTGAGACTAAGTCATGCACTCAAGCTAGGGTTTTTCAAAATCTTATGAAGATAATTTTACAACAAAAATGGGTAAAATCAGAAGAAGAAGAAGAAGAACCTACATTGTTTGGTCGAACGGAGTGAAATCACTCGCCGGAACTTTAAATCGTGATTTCGCCGGCGGGCATTGACACTTGCAGGAACCTTCTAGTTCTCATGTGTGTATATATAGATGAGTTTCTGATACACAAAAGCCCAATAAAGGCCCATTAAGCCCAAGTCAAATCCTGAAATCAAGTCGGAGAAGAAAGTAGAATGATCGACGGCGATTTCGTTTTGAAAACTCCGGCCAATGTCGTCTCCAGAGATCTCTCATTGCTTCACCGGAGCTATACGACGAGACCCGATCCAATTAACGACGAACAGAGAGTTGTATGACTCTTATGTGTGTTTACTGACTCTTCACTGGTTCACTCTCTGCCTCAAACCCATCACAAGTCAAAGTGGCAATCTTTTGGTCCCAATCCCATTTCTAATGTCTCTCGTGGCGGTTAGTTCAAAAATCATGCATATAACTTCGTCTAGCGTCTCGATCCTAGACTGTTGATCTCACAAGTGGCGTAAAGATCCAAGCTTGATGGTTAAGAGGAGGAATCGAAGATGGCGATTCAGATTCATTGAGTTCTATGGAGGTTTTTGACTCAAAGACTCAAACTTGGAAGCTAAATTGGGGTCTGGCTTATGATCCAAATGAAGTTTGATATATGGGACTTGGTCCAATGAGAGATGGCTCAGAATGGGACTCAGTTTTCCATAGAAAATGTTTTGTAAGATGCTCAGAAAGACAATTCAAATGGTATGACACACTAAGGTGAGATTGTGGAAGATATTGAAGGGTTTAGAGTAGGACTACCTAAGTTTTCTAGGTATGCTCGTTTTAGATTGGCTGATTATGGTGGGAAAATAGCGGTTTTATCGGACAAGAATTCACATTCTGGTGGTGGATATGAGAAGAAGATGCTTTGGTGTGAGGTTTGAAAGGTGAGATTTGGGGGAAGGTTGAGCTGCTTGATGCTGTACTTTAAGTCCCTGACTCGTATTACTTGGTGAAGCCGTGAAGGTTATTGCTGCTACTCTTTGATGAATGACATAGGAGACAGCTTTGAAGATGGTGATCTTTAGGGATTGTGGGTATCTTATGTTTCTTGTGTCTTAAGCTGAATGGATTAGCTATAACCATCATCATTTCACTTGTAAACTTTTAATGATTAGCTTATTTTGAGCTGCTTAAACGCTTATGAACCGCTGTTTCGATTGAATAGAAAGGTTCACTACCATACCATCATGGTGCGTGTATTTGTCTCACAGGCTTGAACATGAAGATTGTATTACTAATGTATAAGATTTTGATTGGAAATTTAAATTCGTTGTGTGCAACAATTTGAACATAGGGATTCAAACTCAAAACAAAAGACACTAAGTAGGCTGCGGACGAGGGAGACGTTGAAGCCAACGAGGGAGAACATACTGGGAAAAGATGAGATGGTTACGACTAAATGTTACCGCTGGGAAATAGTAGTTCTTCATATACTCGCTGCACCGGTTATAACTCAAGATGCAACCATCCATACACTTGCTATCGTCTGCGGTTTCCTCGTGAAAACTATACACATGTGTCCTCAAGTTATACAAGATCAGCATTTTCTTGCTCCTGCTCCACAAGTAGATGATCTCAGAGTTCAAAGGATGCATCACCACAGGGAAATAATAGATACCTAACTCGATTAAAGACGCTAAGCTGACATCCCAAAAGAGCTGCCACGCCTCAGGACCATTAATGTACGTGACCAGCCTCCAAACCCGTAATGTTCGGTTTCCATTCTCACAAAACTCGTTGAAATACACAATAGACCCCTCCGAGGTCGTGATGGTTCTCCTAAACCACAATAACGCCTTATCAACTCCAGTATCGGGGAAAGTTATGATACTACACTGATCATCATCATTACCTCCATAGAAATCGTAGGCTATAAAAGATCGGGTGCAATCGTGAATCCAGTGGAGAATCCCATTCAAAGCAATCGACTTGTCATCACTTGACCAGAATCTAGAACGAAGACAAGTCACAGTTCGACCTTCCCACTTCCCTGTATCAGATGAGTAAATCGCAAAATCGACTTTAGCACCAACATCGTGAGTCAACAGCCACACAACTTTGTAACTCACAACGATACCGTTCTGCATCTTTGTAACCAATCCACCGTCGCTGAAACGCTTGTGGTTCTGTAATCTCTGAAGATTTTGCAAAGAGAAGAAATGAGGAAGAGGGATTCGAAACCATTCTTGAAACATAGGGTTTCCAACGTAATACATAGGAGTTCCATCGGTAGCTTCTACGTAAAGCAACACCAACCCATCGGTACAAGCTAAGACTTGTAGTTTCCTGATTGTGGTCTCGACAAAGAAACTCACTAAAGATCCTGGAGAACGAGTAAGTCCCCATGTTTTGCATCCATGGTGACCAATGATTTCAATTAGTTTGTGAGGTTGCAACTGAATGATTGACCACGAGATTGAAGAAGATGAGTTGCGAGAGATGAAGTTATCTCTGAAGTAATCCGAATCGATCAGCGATCTCCATGTTTTGCTCGTTGCTCTGAATCTTGCGATGCTCTTCAATGGAAGTCGCACCAAGACTTCCAATACCATTTCTTGAATATCCATTTTTAGGGTTCTTGAATTCTTCTTCTTCTTCTGTTAGGTGTTATATAATCGATTTCTGCAGAAAACACAGAACGAATGAAATGAAAAAAAGCTCCAAAAACAAATTTTCGAATATTTATATTATCAAATATATTACACTATAATTAATTAGTTTATTGTTTTGGACATCCAAACAAACACAACCAATTAATCGATGACAAAGGCTCGGGCATGATAATTGTATTACTAATACAAGATTATGATTGATAACATCACAACAGTAAAATCATTCACATTTGAAATTTGATTCAAGTACTCAAAACAGAGAATAGACTAAGAAGGCTGCGGACGAGGGAGACGGTGCAGCCAACGAGGGAGAACATACTGTGAAGCGAAGAGACAGTTAGTACCACCGTAAGACGATGGGAAAAAGTATCCATACATGCTCTCCATATACTCGCTGCACCTGTTAAAGCTCAAGGTGCAACCATCCATACACTTGGTCTCGTCTTCGGATTCTTTGTGAAGACTAAACACATGTGTCCTTAAGTTAAACAATACCATACCTTTCTTGTTTCTGCTCCACAAGTAGATGATCTCAGACTTCAAAGGATGCATCACCACAGGGAAATAATAGATACCTGACTCCATCAAAGACACCAAGCTGACTTCCCTAAAGAGCTGCCACGCCTCAGGACCATCAGTGTACTTGACAAGCCTCCAAACCCGTAATCTGCGGTTTGCGTTCTCACCAAACTCGTTGAAGTACACAATAGACCCTTCTGAGGTCGACAAGGTTCTCCTAAAACATCGTAACTCATCATCTTTTCCACTATCGGGGAAATGTATGATATCACACGCATCATCATCATGACCTCCATAGAAATCGTAAGCTACAAAAGAAGTGTTGAAATTGCAAATCCAATGAAGAATCCCATTTAAAGCAATGGACTTTTGATGACTAAACCAGAAGGCAGAATGAAGACAAGTCACATTTTTAATTTCCCATTCCCCTGTATCAGATGAGTAAATCCCAAAATCGACTTTAGCAAAAGCGTGAGCGATCAACCACACAACCTTGTAACTCACAACGGTACCACTCTGCATCTTTGTAACCAATCCACTGTCGTTGAAACGCTTATGATCACGTAGTCCCACGTCATCTTGCAAATGGATATAAGGAGGGAGAGGAATTTGAAACCATTCTTGAAACAAAGGACTACCAACGTAATGCATAGGAGTTCCATCACTAGCTTCTGCGTAAAGAAGGACCAACCCATCGGTACAAGCTAAGACTTGTAGTTTCCTGATTGTGGTCTCGGCAAAGAAACTCACAAAAGATCCCGGAAAACGAGTAAGTCCCCATGTTTTGCATCCATGGTGACCAACGATGTCAAGTGACAATATGTGATGTCTTGTTTGAATGATTGACCATGAGACTGAGGAAGAGTTGAGCGAGATGAAGTAGTCTCGGAAGAATTCAGAGTCGATTAGAAGTTTCCATTCTCTGCACACTGATCTGAATCTTGCGAGGCTTTTTAGTGGAAGTCGCACCAAGACTTGAAATGCCACTTCTGGAATATTCATTTCTGCATGCAAAAAAACAACACATAACCAATGGAATAAAATGCAAAATTTATAATATTTAAATTACCCATAGATAACAAATTGTTTTTGTTTTTCTTAAAAACCAAATAAGAAAAAGTTTTTTACCTATAACAATCAAACCACATTAAAAAAAAGAAATAGGGAATCATGACTTCATATATAAGAAAAGAATTAATAGAATCTACATATAAATATATCGACAATATAATATACGATATTTTTCCATGCGGACAAAAAAAACCGATAGCTTGTTTATCGAGAAGAGGTTAAATTGAGTTTGTTGTGATGGTCTAACTAATGGTAGAGAGAGAGAAAATACTAGATCTTTTACCTGATTTCGTCAAAAAGGAGGAGAAAAATAGGAAAAATGAAGGATTTTATGGTGGACGACGGCGACGAACAAACTAGCTTATGTTATCGAGACTATGAGGTTAAATGAAAGATTACATATATTTATACGATAACACAATGGAAAACAGTAGGGTTATGGTAATCCAATTAAGTTTTTAATATACATCTTTTTATATCAACCACTCATTTGTTTTATCCACAATTCTGATTGGTCAGTGAAGATAAGGTATAATCCATAATGACTTTTTTAAGAAGTTTTGGGCCTAGGCCTGTACATCTCCTTAGGCCGGAAAACAGAGCATTTAATATGGTTTTCTCCCAAGTGATACTCAACCAGCAAAGATATTTTATCAATTGATTTATTAACACTTGGTGATAATGGCTTCTAAATGTTTTTAAACTTTAGATTAGGGTATCATTAGGTTAACCTATATATTCAATGAGACATGATTTAGTTGCGATAATTTTTTTTTTTTTGTGCACCCAAATAATATATAAAAGCTCATCAAATGTTCTGACCATACAAACTAAGACAGTACTTAGCAAGGGTATCAGCCACGACATTCGCTGACCTAGGAATATAACGACAAATAAAACTTGAAAGAGATTTAACACACAGGAAAATATCAGAGATGATCCCATGGATTTCCAGAATAATTGATTGGGCGTTGATGGCACCAACCAATTGTAGACAATCGGATTCCAGAAGTAGATGTGTAGCTCCTGAATCAATTGCATCCATAATTGCAGCTCTACAGGCCAAACTTTCTGCCATAAGAGGTGAAGAGACATTCTCGCAAAGTGCAGAATGATGAGGGGGGATTCCAGGTGGACCAGAGAACGTCCAGCCTAACCCCGCAGCTTGAAGATCCTTGCGCCAGGCTCCGTCTGATCTACAAGCAATACCAGAGAAATCCAAAGGAGATACATTCTTCCTGGAGGGAGCAGGCGAGGAGATCAAAATAGGAGGTTGCTTCTTAGTTTGAGCTGACAACCAATCCTTAGCATCTGTGATCGCTTTAGTCAGAGATTCTTCAACACTCCATACTCGATCTTTAAAGACCAACTGATTTCTAGTCTTCCAAAGAGTCCAACAAATCCAAGGGGCTAAGGGACCAGAGCCAAGACCCGTCGGAGGAAGACAAACTAATCCCATTGCAGCCTTTAATCCTTCTCTGACAGAAGCAGGAGAATAGAAGGAGATTGGAGGCAGCACAACTGGAGCCAATTTCCATACCTTCTGAGCAAACGGGCAGGAGAAGAGGACATGAAGAATGGATTCTTGTTCCCCACACCTCCCACAGGAGATATTAGCTGCTATACACCTTTCCGCGAGTTGCTGTCCAGTAGCCAAGGCTCCATGTAAAGCTTTCCACAGAAACATTTTGACTTTGGGAGCAGTATGGATGGACCAGACTTCAGCTTTCCAATTAACCCCAGAAGTATGGGAGTTTGGGGTAGAGATTACAGACCCTGCAATAGCTACATAGTAACCGGATTTGGTAGTGTACTCCCCAGTAGAGTTACCAAGCCAAACAAGCCTATCAGCTGCCCCTAGCCTGCTGGGTTTAAGAGATAAAATCTCAGACACTGAATTAGGGAAAATAGCCTGGATCTTCTGAACATCCCATTCAACAGAATCCTGGACAAATAAGTCCTTTACTCGCCAATCCTTTGACCATAAAGGAGCAGGCCCCATTGGTTGACATGGCTGAGAAACAGAAAGCCAAGGATCAGACCAAATATTGATAGAGCAGCCATCTCCAAGAGCCCAGCCAAGCTTTTGATGAAGCAGATCCCGCCCTACAAGGATACTTCTCCATCCATGAGAGGCATTAGCAGGGCAAAGGGCTTTCACAAACGGGGTAGAGGAGCAGTATTTCCCCAAAAGAACACGCGCCAGAAGGCAATTTGGATGTTTTAAGATTCTCCAGCCCAATTTTCCAAGCAGAGCAGAATTAAAGTTCTGCAAGTCTCTCAGCCCTAAGCCTCCATCATGTTTAGACTTGGTGAGCTTTTCCCACGCAACCCAGCACATGCCTTTCTTATCCGCCTTAGAGTCCCACCAGAACCTAGTAAGCGCTGATTGGATTCTCTTGCAAAGTGAGACAGGCAGTTGGAAGCAGGACATAGCATAGGAGGGCATAGCTGAGAGGACACTTTTGAGGAGAGTCATTTTTCCCGCACTGGAGAGAAATTTGTTGGACCAAGAGAGGGCTTTTTGTCTGACTCTATCGACAATAGAGGAAAAAAGATCTTTCTTTTTTCTCCCAAAGTGCTCCGGAAGGCCTAGGTACTTACCAACTCCTCCATCCTTCTCCACCCCAAGTAGTTGCTTTACTCTTTGTCTCTGACCCGCAGGAGTTTTGCGAGCAAAGGAGATAGAAGACTTGGACGTGTTAATTTTCTGACCTGAGGCAGCTTCATACAGACCAAGGATTCGCTTCAGAGCCAGACAAGAACTTTCACTAGTCTTACAGAAAAACATGGTATCGTCAGCGAAGAGAAGATGATTGATCCGTGGACTCCTCAAAGCAACTCTTACCCCAGGCAGCTGACCAGAGAGTTGAGCCCTCTTATCAATTGATTTATTAACACTTGGTGATAATGGCTTCTAAATGTTTTTAAACTTTAGATTAGGGTATCATTAGGTTAACCTATATATTCAATGAGACATGATTTAGTTGCGATAATTAATAAACTAGAATCGTTTGTTTACCGAACATTGCATTATAGTTTTTGGGTCAATGGCGTGTGAGACCCCTCTTAAAAATTTGAGAAAATTGGTCCCCTGAGTTCAATTCTGTTTGGGATAGGTTGCAATTTTATATCTTGTGATTTTGTAACAAAGCTAGCTATGCTCTTAAGTTCTCTCGTCATAATAAGGATCATGTGATCTTAATTTCGTTATGTTGTATGTGGAGATATATATTCATCTTTTGTAGATACCATATACATCCTCTTGTTCAATGGCTCATACCATATAACAACTACCTCTCTCTCTTTAAGCTTCCGTATCTCCTCTATCCATTTGGAACTCTTCAAGGTGTCTCTCACTAAACCATTTTTGTTTGCTCAATCCAATGAAATCCAAAATTTTGGATCAAAAGAACCAAATGAATTCTTCCAAAACTTAAGGAGAAGATGTACAGAATGGCAACAAAGGGTCACGACTGAGCAAGCCATGCATTAAAGAAGCTTGCTTGTTCTTCTTTTCAACGGCCCTCCTGGGAACAGTTTTTCTTGCAGAGGTACCTTAAACAGTTTTTATCCCTATTTTTACTCCGAAGAAACAAACATAAGAAAGCCTAAACCTGCATTTCTCTCTGCTCTTTACCAATCAAAGAAAGACAACTTCACATTCAGTAGAGCATCTTGGGATTTTGAGGAGTTTCTTGATGAAGTCATCTTTTGTTGAATGAGACTTCAAATGTAGAGTGAGTTTCTTGAGGGTGGGAGAATTCTCTAGGAAGTACCATACAAGCTTCATTTCTGGAGCAAGTTCTCAAATTGGGGATTTGAATTCAACAAACTCGAGGGACGATAGCAAACACTCAGGCACAGATGAAACACTAACTCGTTCCATCGCCTTGGGAGACAGTTGATGGTAGGAACTAAGCCGTTCCTGTGGAGAAAATTGAGGGGACGACACCATGAAACAATATGCAGAAACTTCATAGGGATGATAAAAAAAATCATAAGGTTTATAGAAGACCATCACCAAGATGAGAGATTCGGGCTACTTGCCTACTTGTAAGAAAGATTGGAAACCAATTCAAATATGTGCATTGAGAGTAACGTATAGACTGGACATGTAACCAAATTGAGGTAGTGATTTAAATTCTGAGTAAAGATTCATGAGCTGGAACCAGAGATAAGAATGTGGGTTAGAGACTTTCACGAAAGGAAAAATGTGCATATTCAAAACCTGCATTGACAGAAATATACCACAAAAGTGTGTGCACATATCGTCATATCTCTAACCCTCGGAATCCAAGCGACAAACATGTTTCTTTCGTCAAAAGCCCACAAACGAAAACGGAGAGAAATATCTAGCTTGGCATTGGACTCCAGATCGGTTACTATAAAGCTTTCTGATACACAATCATCGAAACTCAAACAGCACAGTAGAGGAGCAACAATCACAACTCCCGGAACAGATTCAAACCCGAGAAAAAAAGTTCGTCGAAAACAGAACCTCTTCAGTGACTGAGAGTGCACTCGGTAGAGTTGTCCATCATTCCATACTACATCAATCTTTAACTCCTCCAGGATAGGGCAGGATGAGACAAGTCACTCAAAGTGGCCACAATGTGAAACTCAATATCTTTTAAACGCAGGATCTTTAGACAAGGTAAAGAAACAAACTCAGCATCAACCAATGTCAGCCTATAGAGTCTTAGAGATACCAGTGACTCACAAACATAGAGGCTTAAAGGCATCTCATGAGAATAACCATCTCCAGTACGATAAACTAATAGATGTTGGATCTTACGCTTAACTAAAGCATCAACCCATGGTTTGAGATAAGATGCATCATTTCCATCTATAGATAACTTGAGATTGTTTATGCATGAAACCCTATCGGAATCGAAAAACCAGCTACCAAAACTCACAAAAGGCATTGAAACTTGGGAATTTCGAAAATGATAATTCCAAATTAGGAACCCAAAGCCAGAGATTCTCCATCTGGTAGATAAAACGCTTGTATTAGTCTTACAGGATCAAATGAGAAAAATGGTATTTACTTACATAAGATTTCGATCGAAATTTGTATTTTTCAACCATTAGACAGGAGAATGAATGTATAATCTCTGTGTTTATCCTTGTAAATGACTAATGACACAATGTATCAATACAGTGAAGAGTCTCTAGAGCTTTACTGTCTAGAACACAACTTCTATTAACAACTCACACAAATACAGTTTGATTACGAGCTTCTTCTCTTCTTCCTTCAATTTAGCTCTTACATGTGCCTTCTCATACAATCTTTGTAGCTTATCAGATTGAGACTTGAAACATAGTACACTAAGTAGGATTCAGACCAGGGAGATGGTGCAGCCAACGAGGGAAAACATACTGTGAAAAGAGGAGATGGTTAGGACCATTTTGAAATGATGAGAGAAAGTATGTATATATGCTCTCCATATACTCGCTGCACCGGTTAAAACTTAAAACGCAACCATCCATACACTTACGAACGTCTTCAGTTTCCTTGTGAAGACTAAACACTTGTGTCCTCAAGTTAAACAAGATCAGACCTTTCTTGTTCCTGCTCCAGAAGTAGATGATCTCAGAGTTCAAAGGATGCATTACCACAGGGATATAATTGATACCTGACTCCATCAAAGGCACCAAGCTGACTTCCCTAAAGAGCTGCCACGCCTCAGGACCATCAGTGTACTTGACCAGCCTCCAAACCCGTAATGTGCGGTCTACATTCTCGTTGAAATACACAATGGACCCTTCCGAGGTTGTAAAGGTTCTTCTAAAACGCCGTAACTCATCATCTTTTCCAACACCAGGGAAATGTATGATACAACAACCATCATTATGACCTCCATAGAAATCGTAAGCGACAATAGAACTGGTGAGATTGGAAAGCCAATGAAGAATCCCATTCAAAGCAATCGACTTGTCCCGACTAGTCCACAAAGCAGTATGGACACAAGTCACATTTCGTCTATCCCAAGTCCCTGTATCAGATGAGTAAATCATAAATTCAACCTTAGCGGGATGAGTCAACAACCACACAATCTTGTAACTCACAACGACACCATTCTTCATCTTTGTAACTAATCCACTGTCGCTAAAACGCTCGTGCTTTCGTAATCTCTCAAAATTACGGAAAGGAGGTTGAGGGATTCGAAACCATTCCTGCAACAAAGGGTTTCCAATGTAATACATAGGAGACCCATCACTAGTTTCTGCACAAATTGAGACCAACCCATCTGTACAAGCTAAGACATTTAGTTTATTGATTGGTGTCTCTGCAAAGAAACTTACTAAAGATCCAGGAGAACGAGAAAGTCCCCATCTTTCGCATCCATGATGGCCAACGATTTCAAGTGTCAGTTTTTGAGGTTTCATTTGAATGATTGACCATGAGATTGAGGAAGATGAGTTCAGAGAGATGTAGAGATCTCTGAAGAAATCTGAATCGATTAGCAATTTCCATTCTTTGCTCACTGATCTGAATCGCGCGATACTCTTCAGTGGAAATCGCACCAAGACGTTGACCAATGTCGCTTCTGGAATCTCCATTTTTTTTTCGTTTTAGGGCTGAGAGTGGTTTCCGACCCGACCCGACCGGATAAATCCGGTAATTGGATGACTAATTATGTTTAGGTCCATGATAATTGTATTACTAATTCAAGATTATGATCATTGGTAACATAACAACAATAAAACCATTCACATTTGAAATTTGAGTCAAGTACTAAAAACAGAGAATAGACTAAGAAGGCTGCGGACGAGGGAGACGGTGCAGCCAACGAGGGAGAACATATTGTGAAGCGAGGAGAAGGTTAGGACCACCTTGAAACGATGGGGAAAAGTCTCTATGAACGGTCTCCATATACTCGTTGCACCAGTTAAAGCTCAAGGTGCAACCATCCATACACTTCCTCTCGTCTTCGGATTCCTTGTGAAGACTAAACTTATGCGTTCTCAAGTTAAACAAGACCATACCTTTCTTGATTCTGCTCCACAAGTAGATGATCTCAGACTTCAAAGGATGCATCACCACCGGGTAAAGGACACCTAGCTTGATCAAAGACACCAAGCTAACTTCCCAAATGAGCTGCCAGGCCTCAGGACCATCAGTGTACTTGACCAGCCTCCACACCCGTAATCTGCGGTTTGCGTTCCCACCAAACACGTTGAAATACACAATAGACCCTTCCGAGGTCGTGATGGTTCTCCTAAAACGCGGTAACTCGTAATCTTGTGCAATATCGGGGAAATACATGATACTACACGCATCATTATGACCTCCATAGAAATCGTAAGCTACAAAAGAACCGGTGAGGTTGGAAAGCCAATGAAGAATCCCATTTAAAGCAATGGGCTTGTGATGACTAAACCAGAAGGCAGAATGAAGACAAGGCACTTTTTTAATTTCCCATTCCCCTGTATCAGATGAGTAAATCCCAAAATCGACTCTAGCAAAAGCGTGAGCGATCAACCACACAACCTTGTAACTCACAACAATACCACTCTGCATCTTTGTAACCAATCCACCGTCGCTGAAACGCTCGTAGTTCCGTAATTTCTCAACAAATTGCGAAGTGTATTTAGGACGGAGAGGGATTCGAAACCATTCTTGAAACAAAGGATTACCAACGTAATACATAGGTGTTCCATGGCTAGATTCTAAGTAAAGAAGGACCAACCCATCGGTACAA
The DNA here is from genome assembly GCA_019202795.1 of Arabidopsis thaliana x Arabidopsis arenosa. Classification (NCBI taxonomy): domain Eukaryota; kingdom Viridiplantae; phylum Streptophyta; class Magnoliopsida; order Brassicales; family Brassicaceae; genus Arabidopsis; species Arabidopsis thaliana x Arabidopsis arenosa. The sequence goes on along the minus strand of CM032920.1, from coordinate 10,571,871 downwards.
GCTAAGACTTGTAGTTTCCTGATTGTGGTCTCGGGAAAGAAACTCACTAAAGATCCTGGAGAACGAGTAAGTCCCCATGTTTTGCATCCATGGTGACCCAAGATTTCAAGTGTCAGTTTATGAGGTCTCGTTTGGATGATTGACCATGAGACTGAGGAAGAGTTGAGCGACATGAAGCGATCTCGGAAGAATTTGGAGTCGATCAGGAGTTTCCATTCTTTGCACACTGATCTGAATCTTGCAAGGCTCTTTAGTGGAAGTCTCACCAAGACTTCGAATATCATTTCTGGTATAGTCATTTCTGCATGCAAACAAACAACACAAAACTAATGAAATGAAATGCAAATTTATAATATTCAAATTACAAATTATTTTTGTTTTTCTTAAAAACCAAATAAGAAAAATGGTTAAATATAATAATCAAACCACATTAAAAAAAAAAAAAAGGGATTCATGACTTCTACATACAAAAATTGAATTAAATTAAAAATAATTAATCGAATCTACATATAAATATATCGACAATATAATATACGATATTTTTCCATGCGGACAAAAAAACCGATCGCTTGTTATGTAAAATGTTTTTCGAGAAGAGGTTAAATTGAGTTTGTTGTGATGGTCAAACTAGTGGTAGCGAGAGAGAAAATACTAGATCTCTTACCTGATTCGTCAAAAAGGAAGAAAAAACGGGACAAATGAAGGTTTTTATGGTGGGCGGCGGCGACGAACAAACTAGGTTATGTTATCGAGATTATGAGGTCAAATGAAAGATTACACATATTTATAGACTAACAAAATGGAAAACAATAAGGTTATGGTAACTCAATTAAGTCTTTAATGTACATCTTTTTATATCAACCACTCATTTATTTTATCCACAATTCTGATTGGTCACTGAAGATAAAGTATAATCCATAATGACTTGTATTTTTATTTTTATTTTAATTACTAAGAGGTTAGGCATAGGCCTGTATATCCCCTTAGACCGAGACCGAAGACCAGAGCATTTAATATGGTTTCTTCCCGAGTGATACTCGAACTAGCGACCTCTGGGTTTTGCTTGAGATTTTGTAACAAAGCTTGCTAGGCTCTTAAGTTCATATCATAATAAGAATCATGTGATCTTAATTCGTTATGTTGTCTGTGGAGATATATATTCATCTTTTGTAGATACCATATACATCCTCTTGTTCAATGGCTCATACCAGTATTTGTAACAACATGATAGTTAACACTTGTATTTCAACATCATAGTTTGCTCAAGTCTTCAATTTAAAACGAGAAGATAAAATATCCAAAACGATACAAGATTTGTTTTCTTTTTGGTAATTATATTTGCTAGGAACACTTTAACTTGGCTATATAATCAACAATTACAAATTTCAGTCAAAAACGCATTCATATAGACTACCTCTCTCTCTCTGTTTAAGCTTCCATGTCTCCTCTATCCATTTGGAACCCTTCAAGGTGTTTCTCACTATACCATTTTTGCTCAATTCAATGAAATCCAAAATTTTGGATCAAAAGAACCAAATGAATTCTTCCAAAACTAAAGGAGAAGAAGCAATCCATGGCTGTGCCCGAGAAATACAGAACAGCAACAAGGGTTACGACTGAGCAAGCCATCCATTAGAGAAGCTTGCTTGTCCTTCTTTTCGACGGTCCTCCTGGGAACATCTTCATGATCCATCCTAGAACCCTTTCTACCACCTTAAAGAGAGAGAGATGTCATTAATGTGTAGTCTTTCTCAGATTGAAGTTTAAAACTCTGAACACAGAGAGAGAACGTGAAAGAGAGAGTACTAGGCCTAGAGAGTACCTCATCGCCTTCATCTGCAATCGGTGTTCTCTCTTGAACAACATGAGAATCCGGCTGCTGCTTTTCAGGTGACACATTGTCTATGGCCATCTTCTGCGCTGTTACAAGCTCTAACCTTTTAGTCTGCGCTTCAAGTTTTCTGGATAACTCTTTGTTCCGCTCCTATGGTTAATAAACATGAGAAATATTAATGACTTGGGATACACGAGCAACACAAACACAGTACTTATAAAAAGATCCAGAGAAAATAAGGAGCGCAGGGATCAGCATGAAAAAAGAAGCATAAGAAGAAGACAAGGCATGAGATTTTGAGACAATGAGGACTTGAAGACATAAATCTAAACCATATAGAAAGCTTAGTCAGAGAACTTAATGTTATTGTGACAGATAATTTTTACTGAAGTCGAAGAAGGCATGTTTTTAGCCCCATGAATTTTATGCTACTCAGTTTATGTTACTGTACCTGCACCTGCGCACTTCGAGATAACTCAGATGACAGTGCTTGCACCAGTTCTTCCTTCTCAATTGCCAACTGCAGCCGGAGAAACAAAAAAATCATCACGTTATTATCCAGATTGAGAAAATGATAGCACCTTGAGAATTAAAAAGTATTGATTCTCACAGCTTAAGAAAACTTTAACAATAAAGAAAATGATCACACAAATAATCCATAAAAACTACCTCAGCAATTAGTGTATTAATGTTATCAATCACTCTCATCTGATCAGCTGGGACGCTTAATGAAAACCCTTCAAGAGTTAATTGTCCAGTTTCAGGAATGATAGCTCTATAAGATAAATCATTTTCAAGCAGAGTAGCAGAATCTGTTTCCTGGTTGGAGCTCTCTGGCGTATGATCTGAGATTGCTGCACCAAGAAACCAAATAGTCATGGGACTGGTGAGGAGTCATTCAAAGATTAAACTTGAAACTTTATCTAAGTGATGCCGAAGATGCAGCAACTATATGAGTTTAGACATCCAAAATACGCTTCAGATTTCTTAAATAGTGTGCAAAGACCATTACCGAGACCTTCTGTAGAGGTTGACGCGTTTTTTCTGCTAGTTGAGCTTTTACTCAGATCAGTGGATTTCCTACCAGAGGAAGCTTTCTGCACCATAGTCTGTAGGACCTTCTTCTCTGAAACAATAGATTTGCAGAATATAAGATAAATACAGAATTGTTCAATCACATTGCTTTTGAGAGAAATAGATTTTGCATACCTTCCTGAAGAGCTTTAATAGTAGATTGTAAATCTTGACGATCTTTTTCTAGGCTCTGTAATTTTTTCCTATACAAGTTGATAGGTAATTCTAGGTAAGATGAAATAGATCCCAGAAAGCCATAAAAAGTTAAAGACTGAATCCTCCTTAGGGGGTTTTCCAGTATCCCATGGTTCTTTTTGGATCAAATATCGTCAGAAGGTGAATATACGGACAATACAGTAAAGAGCATACTTGTAAGATAACATCTCTGCTTGTGCATTCTCCAGTTCCCTCTCCAGCTTTAACTCATTAGATCTGAGTCTGAGAGCCTAATATTTGTTCCAAGAAAAATTTAAGCTAAACAGATTTATATAAGCATCTGAAGGTAGAGGAAACAGGTATCTCACAGCTGAAATATCCAAAAACTAAACTAAAGATTTCCTTTCACACTTTTGCAGCTAAGTGAGCTAAAAATGTTGGTTCTTTTTTAAAATCTAATGTGATTGTAAGAAATAACATCCAAGCCAAATACCTTATCTTCCAAACTGATGACTTCAGAAGCCAGTATTTGGGAACGCTCATCAGCAGCACTACATTCTAGCTGCGCATTTGCATACTCAATCCTGACAGACTCAAGTTCCCCCTGGACAGAATTAGTGTTAACATGTAACAGCTTTTAAAGTAATCTAGACAATAGCTCCAGTGGATGAAAGAACATGGCATACAAATACTCATCCAGGATCATACTCAAATTTATAGTTTCGTAAGTAAACATGGAGCAATTTGATAGCATACGAATGTAGAAAAATGTAATATCATGCTTTACTAAAGTATATTGTTCGAGCATATACAACTGGAATTTGGTGACTATAGCAGTAGTTAATACTTACCATTTGGGCTTGGATCTGTTGATATAGCCTCTCCATGTCATCTTTTAGTTGGTTGACAAGACCTCTCTGTATGAGATAGAAGCGAGAACAAATATTACATAAAACTTTGGGGTGATTTGGGACTATTATAAAGGTCAGTGGACACCATGTCTTATAGCAAACAATATATAACATCATGCACTCTCAACAGTAGATAAGCCTAGTAAATGTCAACTACGTAGACATCCTGAAGCATCTTCTCCAAATTCTTTGCTTTTAATAACCTTCTCCGTCTCACTTTGTGAATGCAACAATGATCTCATAGTCTAAAACTGTGTGTTTTCGCCACAAAGTCTAAACATGGTTTAATCAAGAGCATGACACTTTAACGAGAGACTCAAATCACATCCATCAACATCATGAATAATAAATATTCTAATATTTCCTTCTCCCAAGGATCCCAAAACCACATGACAGTATACTCTTGCTAACAATAAAGCATGATAAAATGCAAATAATTAGTCAACTACTACAAATGGTCAAGATTGTTTTCTAGTACCAAAATCAGAGTTGGACAGCATCCAACTAGAATGCCATAAGCTTGCATGTACCTGCTGATTATAAGTGTCTGTCATCGAAGAATTTTCTGATGCTAAGGACTCTGCCAGTGCACGTGAAGCATCAAGATCCCTTTGCAGTGAAAACTTTTCCTGTGTTAAATCCTCAATATGCTACAAATGAAAAATAAAACTGTAGCTCAGAAAATTCACAGGACAAAGGGTGTACAAAGACGAACAGTGTGAGCTAACATCCTAAAGTAAAATCAAAGAGCAATGCAAGACAACGTAAAAAGATTATGATCCAGCAGCGAGGTGTCAACTCAAAATCTTTGACGATTTGGTCGTCTTCATATAACATCAGATCAATTCCCAACTTAATTTATCTAAATGAGAAGACCATACTAAGTAGCATATTGACGATACATCAACAACATAACAGATGGTGTAAGAAAGAAGTATCTTACCTGTTCCAGAGCAGTAAAATCATCATTTTGTTTCGGCATGGAGAAATCAGTAAAATCTGGCATTACTCCATTGGCAGCAGGATACAAAGAACTCCGGAATTTTTCAAATGGATTAGGAGAATCAGATGCTCCGCTAGTCAATGGTCCATTACTGTCTCTTCTCCCTGATATATAAGATGGCTCAAAACCATCACTGCCGGTTAGTTGGGAACCACTGGATGTAACCAAATCCGCTTTTATCTCAGGGTGTTGATATTGAGTGTCTGAAGCTCTTGAAATATTGAGGGAATCAAGGAAAGACGGACGAGATCTCTTCACAGTTGCTTCACTTTTAGCTGAGTTTAATGGTGAAGAGCTTGTGATATTTACACTGAAATCTAAAGATTCAGAAGGTCGAGATGATGTGACTGGAGAACTAAACAAATAACTGCTAGAAAAAGTTGGCTTCTGCACAATGCTACCTCCTCCTAGTTCACCACTTCCCTGTTGGTTTTTGGCAACTTCGTGAAAAGACCCTGCCATCCTGGTAGTAGGTTGTAGAGAGTCTAGCAAGAAAAACCGTAATGGTAAATTAGGTTGTTCCCCTTAAAGGAGCTGAAAAGAAGAAGGTGTAGGACAAAATGCATTACTACATCAACCTCATATGATAGCCACGTACCTTTTGTAGATGAGAATAATCCACTGCCGTGAATGAAACCGTCCATTTGCATTGAGGTTCCAGAAAAAGGAGATGTGTCTTTGTGAACACCATCACTTTCTCTTAGAGTAGAAGCAAGACCAAAACTTTCACTCGATTGCTTGTCTATATTGCTATAAGGTACAACGTCAGGCCTAGTATTGACTGTTAAGTCCTTCAAGGAACCTATGACCTCTAAGCTATTAGAAAAATCAACTTTGCCCAGTGATTCCTGCCCATCATCTTGTTTACTTCTTTCTTTGCTCCCATCATCCGGTGCTATATTCGAAAACGATAAATTATATACATCTCCAGAAAACGAGGATTTGGTATGGGTTTCATTAGAGGAAGTTTCAGCAGATTGATTGAGAGGTCCATTAGACATAGATGCAACAACTCCATCTGAATCTGTGACACTTTGTTGGCTATTATCAACAACAGGTTGTGTGGTACTACTCTGTGATGCCTTCTTAGCTCGTTCTGCTGCTTTTTGTTTACGAAACTGCTCAAGCTGAAATCCAGAAATCAAACAATAAGAACACACAATTTTATGCATTAATCTAAACAAAAACAAATTTTTTTATTTGTGGATAAATCTAAATCTCTGATTGCATGCGTTAGAAGATCAATCTCAATTCCAATAAAAACCCAGAAAAGAGAGGATCAATCTGACTCAGTACCGACAAATTTTAGGGGGCAAATTCAAAGTAACGAGATAATCAAACAAAAGGGTATGATGATGATGATGATCTACCTTACGGCGTCCAGCTTCAGCGTCCTCTTGCCTCCGGGAACTAGTGGCTGATGCCATTGAAATCTCGTAAGAGGGAAATGTTCCCTCTCCAACTGCTTCAAATCAATGTCTTTTTAATTACAATTGAATCCATGCCATTCCCGAAATCGCCGTTGTTATGATTGTGAAGGAGGAATTCGAATTCAAAGAGCCCAGATCCTGACGCAAAGATCGAGAAGATATTGTTGAAATTTGGGTGGGGGAAACAGAGGGAGATCTCGAGAAGACAGGTTCGAAAATCGATGGAATTTTCAAACAAAGAAATCAAAATTAGGGTTTTCGATTTGAAAGAGAACGAGGACGAAGTTTTTGTTTGTTCGTGAGAGTTTCAATTTTGGTTTCCTTGTTCGTCAGATCTCTTTTTTTTTTTCTCTTCTCTGCTTTGAACGTTTTTACTTGTTTTTTTTTTTTTTTAAACGTTCACTCATTTGTTTGGTGTTATTAATAATTAGATTTCATGTAGGCAAAAAATAACTTTTTTTATTTATTTTTTTGTCAAAAAAATGTATGAGTGGGTAATGAATTTGTTCATAATTTATTATAATTTTTACTTTTCAAGGAAAAAAAATAAGAGAAGAATACGTTGAGCTTGTAATTAACTAAAGAAAAAAATTGGAGAGAAATGAGTCGTGATGGACACATATGACATGAAAAGAAAACAAATAAGAACATCAATGTGGCCCGTGGAACATGGCGACAGCCCACCAAACTACTCATGTTTTTAAAGAGAGAAATTGACAAATTTTAAAATCAATAGAAGCTTCAAATTCCTACACTTTAGGTCAACTAAAGACGCGAAGTAAAGTAATGAAGAAAACTAGAAAAGAAATTAGAAGCAAGGTCAACCTTTTTGGTACTATATCATCTAGGTGTTTGTTTAATATAGGGTTTAGTTTGGATTGTTTCATTTCATATTAACGCTTTTCATCTTTGCATATTTAAGAATTTGTTTCTAACCCAATTGTCACAAATGAAGGAATGATAAAGAAAATAAAATAAATCATTCAAGTGCATTTTATCGATCTGATGGTGTATAAGCATAAATAACTCTTTTAAAAATATAATTATTGTAAATTTTTGACAATATATTTAACTTTAGCAAATATTTTTTATTCGGCTTGATTTCATTCGCGCTTTTTTATAGAAAACATTGCATATTTTATATTTCATTAGAATATACCTAAAAAAATAATCGAGTATTTTTCTTTAAGACTGAAATTATTGGTCAAAAGATCTCTCATACTACAACATTCCTAGTAACAAATGAACTCTCATCTATATGAGTAGCAGTGTAGCACGTCTGACATGCATACATTTTTAAGAACTACACAATAATTATCAATAGCAGATATGAACCATTTTCTCAATATCCCTAACAACTCATTGGGTGCTTTCCAATTGTCTATCCTTTGTAGCTAGAGATAGACTTAAAATTGATGATTTTATGTGCAGACACAAACTTGTATATATCAATGAAATGAGCAATGACCACCATATAGCTACAAATTTAAGCTATCATTGTCCATGTGAGGCACAATCATTGTTTATATAGAGTGAAAAAACTCTTAAACATTTTTCTTTGAAGTTAGGCCAAAAAGCCATACCACGTTTTGGTTCTACTGTTCTAGGGTTTTACGTACATTATACTTTTCTTGTTAAATAGCTAAACCAACCAAACAAACTAATACCATCTCAAATTCAATCTTAAGAACTCGAAAAACCGATCGGTTTTGTAGAACTGAACCAAACCTACACCAAAAACTTTGTAGTAGTGTGGTAATTTAATGAGGGTTTTAGGTAGGCCTGGGCATGCGGGTACCCGTTCGGGTTCGGTTCTTTTTTTTCGGGTATCGGGTTTATTCGAATAGGGGGTCGAGACCCATTCGGGTATTCTAAAAATTCGGTTCGGGTTCGGGTCGGTTCGGTTATTTTAATAAAAAAGCAAAATACCCGAAAATAACCAAAAATAACCGAAATATTTTCGGGTTCGGGTTTTTTACTAGTATATACCCAAATCTAACCGAAATACCCGATTTCTCAAAAATACATTGGTTACTCTTTGCCCAAATACAACCAAAATATCTAAAAATACTAAAATTACCCAAAAGTAAACTACATCATTAGTTACTTTTTAACCAAATATATCCAAATGTATCCGAATTACTCAAAAATACCTAGTATATTCGGATTTATGATTGTAATTTTAGGTATTTCGGATATTATAAGTATAAATATAACTAATATTTTTAGGTGTATATTTGTATTCGGGTACCCACGGGTATTGGATTCGGTTCGGGTTTGGTTCGGGTTTTTTCGGGTAGGAGGTCTAGGATCCATTCGGGTATTTTTAAAAATCGGTTCGGGTTCGGTTCGGATATTTTCTCGGGTTTTTCGGTTCGGGTATTCGGTTCCGGTTATTTTGTCCAGGCCTAGTTTTAGGTGTAACCAAATCCATACCGAATCATTTAATTACTGTTGGTTTGGTTCGGTTCGATTCCATGTTATTTAGCTCATGCAATATAAAATTTGATCGGCAAAATCACAAATGCTATTTAACAAAAGATGAGAATTTTTTTTTTTTTTTGGGCGAAAAAAATGCAGAAATTAAATTGGAAAATGAAATTAACGATTAAGTTTGAAATTAAGTTAAACCCTAAAGAGGCCTAAAACCCTAAAAGGCTCATAAGTAGCAGCTGCTTCTAGACTCTTCTCCCTTCGCTTATTAAGTCCTCCACTCTTCATCTCTCCTTCCGCCTGTTCTCATTGATCTAACTTGCTCATCAGAATCATCTCTTCCTCGCCATCTTCTTCATCGTTAATCTTCTTCCTTCTCAGTCACCATGTATCGTTTCGCTTCTAACCTCGCCTCCAAGGCAAGGTAAGAACTCACTTCCTTCGTCTTTTTGATTCAATTTTCTGATGGGTTTACTTAAAAATGGAACCAAATGAGGAATTATATTGATTTGGGTTTTGATCTAGTCTCCTTCAATTGATCTGGGTTCGCTAAATCTACTAGCTTTATCCCGATTTTGATTATAAAAATGGTTTATTTTTTGTTCTCTGTTGTCAGGATTGCTCAAAATACTCGCCAGGTTTCCAGCAGAATGAGCTGGAGCAGGAACTATGCAGCGAAAGAAATTAAGTTTGGTGTTGAAGCTCGAGCTTTGATGCTTAAGGGTGTTGAAGATCTTGCCGATGCTGTTAAAGTCACCATGGGTCCAAAGGTACTCTTCTTCTTCTACAAATTTTGATTTGATTTAGGCTTGATTTGGCTAGAGGTTTCCTTAGCATGTGATTTGGGTGACTTGTTTATTATGTATCGAGTTTAGTCTAAGACTTTCTGCTCTCTGTGTTTCTAATTTTGAAGGGACGTAATGTTGTGATTGAGCAAAGTTGGGGTGCTCCTAAAGTGACAAAAGATGGTGTTACTGTTGCTAAAAGCATTGAGTTCAAAGACAAAATTAAGAACGTTGGTGCTAGTCTTGTGAAGCAGGTTGCAAATGCTACTAATGATGTTGCTGGTGATGGTAAGATACTTCACTTTGATTGATTTTTGAGGTTCATAGTTGTAGAAACTTTGCCAGACTATTTACCAAAACTTGTCCTGCAGGTACTACTTGTGCTACTGTACTCACCCGGGCTATATTTACCGAAGGATGCAAATCAGTTGCCGCAGGAATGAATGCAATGGACTTGCGACGAGGTATTTCCATGGCAGTTGATGCTGTGGTGACAAACCTTAAAAGCAGGGCTAGGATGATCAGCACATCTGAAGAGATTGCACAGGTTGGGACCATTTCTGCTAATGGAGAGAGGGAAATTGGTGAACTGATTGCAAAGGCTATGGAGAAGGTTGGCAAAGAAGGTGTAATCACAATCCAAGTAAGTAAATCGCAATGATTGCTTACGTTGCTACTTATATATTGGTCAAACCATAATTCTTACGCGGGTAAAATGCATTGCAGGATGGGAAGACATTGTGTAACGAGTTGGAAGTTGTAGAGGGGATGAAATTGGACAGAGGTTATACGTCCCCTTACTTTATCACGAATCAAAAAACCCAAAAATGTGTAAGTTTTTTACTCCCTGCTCAATTAGGTTTCTTGATGTGTCAAATCAATTATAGAAGTTACTGAATGGGAATTCAATCTATGTAGGAACTAGATGATCCTCTCATCCTTATCCATGAAAAGAAGATCTCAAGCATCAACTCTATAGTGAAAGTGTTGGAGTTGGCTCTGAAGGTATGTCTGCTTTATCATCATAGTAAATTTGGAATCATTTTCTCATGAAAATGCTGTGTGAAAGGCCTTGGCCGTCTAATGTTGTTTCTGCTGTCCATATAAAATCTTACAGAGGCAAAGGCCACTGTTGATTGTGTCTGAAGATGTGGAAAGTGATGCTCTTGCAACTCTTATCCTTAATAAGCTCCGCGCCGGAATCAAGGTTTGGCCAACTGAAGCTTTTACTACTCTGTCTCCTGACTTATAGGGATGATCTTCTTTGCTTTGAGATTAAGAGTTTCCTCCTTACAGGTCTGTGCCATCAAGGCCCCTGGATTTGGAGAGAATAGGAAGGCCAATTTGCAAGACCTTGCTGCCCTTACTGGTGGAGAGGTAGTACATTTGTTGCGTAATGTGTCAGTCTTGTGAACCTTGTCGACAATGGAAGAGTATTGACTTGGCTTGATACAGGTTATCACAGATGAGCTTGGCATGAATCTGGAGAAGGTGGACCTGGGCATGCTAGGAACCTGCAAAAAGGTAGCCTTTGAAACCTTAACTGATATAGGACATGGTGGCTATTAGTATGAAGTTAGATTGACTATTACATTATCAGCATATCCTTGTTGATTGTAAGTGTAGTTGAGACTTGTCTGGCTATTTTTATAGGTTACAGTCTCCAAGGACGACACTGTTATTCTTGATGGGGCTGGCGACAAGAAAGGCATTGAGGAAAGATGTGAACAGGTTGGTTTTTATCCTTACTCGCTGATATATTCAGTTGGTAGGATTTCTGTTTGCAAGATTATTTATAATCAGATGAATTGAAGGTGTAAAATAGTTATCGGTCTAATTGCTTGGTATTTAAATCAACAGATTAGGTCAGCAATTGAACTGAGCACATCAGATTATGACAAGGAAAAACTGCAAGAAAGGTTGGCTAAGCTCTCTGGAGGTGTTGCAGTTTTGAAGGTTAGTCCACGTTAAAATGTTTTGGTAGTCCCAGAATAAGCCTGGTTTGTAAGTGTCTTGTTATAAATTCTGGAGCTTGTTGTGTTTAGATTGGAGGAGCAAGTGAAGCTGAAGTTGGTGAGAAGAAAGACAGAGTGACAGATGCTTTGAATGCCACTAAAGCTGCTGTTGAAGAGGGTATTTTGCCAGGTATGTCTCCACCAGTGAGGAACACTTGTTGTCATAAAGCTAAAAAGTTTGCTAAAGTAACAAATCAAAACACTTGCAGGAGGAGGTGTGGCTCTTTTATACGCAGCAAGAGAGTTGGAAAAACTTCCAACAGCCAACTTTGACCAGAAGATTGGTGTCCAGATTATTCAGAATGCATTGAAGGTTAGCTATTCTTTAGATCGAAAATCTTCTGATCTGATGATTCGTGACAAGGAATTGTTTTAACGGATTTTGGTTTACCAGACTCCTGTTTACACAATCGCTTCAAATGCTGGAGTTGAAGGTGCTGTTATAGTTGGCAAGCTCTTGGAGCAAGATAACCCAGACCTCGGTTATGATGCTGCTAAAGGTGAATTTCCACAATCCATCATCACTTAACTTTTAATCCATCCGAAGATTGTATTAAGCTAACTCTGGAGAAAAACCTATAGGTGAATATGTGGATATGGTGAAGTCCGGTATCATAGACCCTCTGAAAGTGATCAGGACGGCTCTAGTTGATGCTGCGAGGTAATCACAAGCGAAAACCTAACAATGCTCTTTCTTCGACCCTGATTTATGAGTCTAAATACTTGCTTTTTTCATTGTCAGTGTGTCGTCTTTGTTGACGACAACTGAAGCTGTAGTGGTTGAGCTTCCTAAAGACGAAAGCGAGTCAGCAGGAGCAGGAGCAGGCATGGGTGGAATGGGAGGCATGGACTACTAGATTCACTAAGCTCTGTTTTTTTTCCCCCAATTATCATCTTAACTTGAGAAGAGAGATACGATTCTTTTAGTTGTCTAGTCTTTTTCTTTGTCGTTGTTGCTCAGTAACCTCAAAAGTTTTACAATAAACAGAGCACACTTGGCAATGTTATTAGACGATTAGCATCAACAAAGTTTTCTTAAGGCATCATCTCTGTTTTGCATTACTTCTGGTTCAGGTCTGGTAACAATAAACCGACCCTTCAAATTATAGTAGTTATACCCAAATTTGATCGTAACTAAAACCAGGATTTAGCAAAATTAAGCAACAGTCATTGTCCTGCAACAATTTCATGAAATTAGCCAAAAAAAAAACTAAAACCGCAAAATCCGAATTATCCAAATTACCATGAAGTCGAACCGAATTCTATTCCGGTTATTTGATATCAATAGTCAAACATTTACACAAACCGAAGATAACCAAATCATTTCGGTTATATTCCTCTCCGGTTAGCATCTCTGATGATCACGACCATGGCCTTGCGTTTCCCGTCTCGTCTCCTCTCCCAGCTGAAGCTATCTCGGCGTCTACATTCTCTTCCGGCACCGTTATCTGAAGATTCCGATGACGAATCTTTAAAATTCCCATCCAATGATCTCGAGGGCAGTTATATTCCCGTCGATAGACGTTTCTACAACACGCTGCTGAAGAAATGTACAGTCTTTAAATTACTCACTCAGGGAAGGATCGTTCATGGTCATCTTATTCAATCTATATTTCGTCATGATCTCGTTATGAACAACACTCTTCTCAATATGTATGCGAAATGCGGAAGTTTGGAGGAAGCTCGTAAAGTGTTCGACAAAATGCCTGAGAGAGATTTTGTTACTTGGACTACTTTGATTTCTGGTTACTCGCAGCATGATCGACCTTGTGATGCGTTACTATTGTTTAATCAGATGCTGAGATTTGGATTTAATCCCAATGAGTTCACTTTATCTAGTGTAATCAAAGCTGCTGCAGCTGAGAGGAGGGGATGTTGTGGTCATCAACTTCATGGGTTTTGTATTAAGTGTGGTTTTGATTCGAATGTTCATGTTGGTAGTGCTCTTCTTGATTTGTACACTCGCTATGGTCTTATGGATGATGCACAATTGGTTTTTGATGCGCTTGAGAGCAGGAACGATGTTTCTTGGAATGCTCTGATTGCTGGTCATGCTAGGAGATGTGGTACAGAGAAGGCTCTTGAGCTTTTTCAAGGGATGCTTAGAGAGGGTTTTAGACCTTCCCATTTCTCGTACGCTAGCCTCTTTGGTGCTTGTTCCAGTACTGGGTTCTTGGAGCAAGGGAAATGGGTGCACGCGTATATGATTAAATCCGGTGAAAAGCTTGTGGCTTTTGCGGGAAACACTCTTCTTGACATGTATGCGAAATCAGGAAGCATCCATGACGCGAGGAAAATATTCGATAGATTGGCTAAAAGGGATGTGGTGTCTTGGAACTCGCTGCTGACTGCTTATGCCCAACATGGATTTGGAAAAGAAGCTGTGTGCTGGTTTGAGGAAATGAGGAAGGGCGGGATTCGTCCCAATGAAATCTCGTTTCTCTCAGTGCTTACAGCTTGCAGCCATTCTGGTCTTCTTGATGAAGGATGGCATTACTATGAATTGATGAAGAAAGATGGGATAGTACCCGAGGCTTGGCACTACGTCACAGTCGTAGATCTTCTTGGGCGAGCCGGTGATCTTAATAGGGCACTGAGATTCATCGAAGAAATGCCAATAGAACCCACTGCAGCCATCTGGAAAGCTCTGCTTAATGCTTGTAGAATGCATAAAAATACGGAATTGGGAGCTTATGCCGCTGAGCATGTATTTGAACTTGACCCAGACGACCCTGGTCCCCATGTAATACTATATAACATCTATGCATCAGGTGGCAGATGGAACGATGCTGCGAGAGTGAGAAAGAAGATGAAGGAAAGTGGAGTGAAGAAGGAACCTGCTTGCAGTTGGGTAGAGATTGAGAATGCAATCCATATGTTTGTGGCAAATGATGAACGTCATCCACAGAGGGAGGAGATTGCTCGGAAGTGGGAAGAGGTTTTAGCAAAGATCAAGGAGTTGGGATATGTGCCCGACACTAGCCATGTAATAGTCCATGTGGATCAACAGGAGAGGGAAGTGAATTTACAATATCATAGTGAGAAAATTGCTTTGGCATTTGCGCTTCTCAACACCCCTCCTGGATCAACCATACACATCAAGAAAAACATCCGGGTTTGTGGGGATTGCCATTAAGCAATCAAGTTGGCGTCAAAGGCGGTTGGGAGGGAAATCATTGTGAGAGATACAAATCGGTTCCATCATTTTAAGGATGGTGCTTGTTCTTGCAAGGATTATTGGTAGTGGCCACTGGAAAAGTCAGTGGCTTCTGCCGGTGTGTGTGGAGAAAAGGCCAGTCGTTGAGAATGAATGGTTGTCACTGTAACACCCATTCTCTATTTGGTGGTAAGAGGTTTCTACCACCTTGAATTTGGTTGTTGGAAGTGCTAAAGAAAGTAGAGGTGCGGATGATATGCAGCAAAGGAGTTGGAAAAGCTTAACACAGCCAACTTTGACCAAAAGATGCAGATCATTCAAAACACATAGAAGGTTGGCAATTATCTAAAATGAAGACCATCTGATCTAATGATTAATGGGTTTTGGTATGCCAGACTCTTGTTCACACAATTTCTTCATACTTGAAGGTGCTGCTTCTGTTGGCAAGCTCTTTGAGCAAGATAACCTGGACCTCGGTTATGGTGCAGCTAAAAGTTTAGTTGAGTTCACATCCAACATCACTTCACTTTTGATCTATCCGAAGATTGTCTTTAGCTAACTCTTGATGAAAACTAGGTGAATATGTGGATATGGTGATAGCTGGTACCATAGACCCCTATGAAAGTGATCAGGATCAGGACGGATCTGGTGGATAGACCCTCTGAAAGTGAGCAGGACCACTCTGGTGTTGTTTAAGCTCCCCAAAAGACAAAGGCGAGTCAGCAGGAGGCAATGTGGGAGGCATGGACTATAATCACTGGACTCTCTCTCTTACACCAACTATCTTAACTTAAGAAAAGAGGTGCGATTCTTTTAGGAGTCTTTGTTTTTGATTTTGTTGCCCAATCACTGGTTTCACAATAAGCAGCACAAGTGGAAAAAATTTAGACCAGAAGCATCATAATTTTTCTAAAGTATCGTTGTATCAGTACCCCCAAACTCAGTTATTAACTTTGTCAAACAAAAAGCTGAAAAAGAAAACAAGACTTCTACAATCTATAGTCAACATGGCAACATCTTACATGGGTTGATATACTAAACTGTTTGGATTATAAGTAGATATGAAGCTGTTTGGATTATAGCAGACGTGAAGATTGAAATCATCGACCTTTCCTGCTCTTTTTGACTGTAGCACATTCCGGGCAGTACCATTTCCCCTTGGGTTGTTCTTTCAGACCGACACAACCGAAATGGAACCACTCAATCTTGCACTGCATTGAATTTTATTTTCAGTCTCAAAGAGTGTCTCACAATGTGAAAAGAGACATTAGTTTCAAGAAACCATACCTCATTGTTGTCACACGCAACCATCTCGCCATAGCTAACTTGGTTGCAGATGCAGTAAGTTGGTTCGTTTGGATCCACAGGCAGATCCAAATCCATATTACTTGAAGTCATCCCAGTTGATGCTGCTGCTGTTGACGCTGCTGTTGCTAGCCTTGTCCTGTCACAACATTAAATGGATGGTTTCATTGGACCTAACTTCATATTTCACAATGACAATGGTTTCAGTGGATCTAAGCTTATGTTGCTGAGATTTAGGCGATGTAATTGATTGAGCAACATATGCTATGATATAAAAGATGAGGCTAAAAGCCACCTACTTCTTTCGCCCCCCTCTTCCACCTTCACCAGCATTCCCGGCTTTCCCGTTGTTCTCCAGTTCTAATGCAGCAGCAGCAGCCTCTTTCTCTGATAAAAACCACACCGTTTTATGTTTATTACTCAGTAAGATAAGAGAGAAGCTCAAGCGTCAAAATAATTAAAACAAAAGAATAACAGCAAGCCAAATAATGACCTTTGCGGATCTCCTCGGATTTTTTCATATACTGGTCAAGTTGCTGAACATGCATATCCACCTGAAGCAATATATTATCTGAAAAATAATGACTTTAAGGAATATCGAATAATCCACAAGGTTAAACCAAACTGCAAACTTAAGCTACACAAATCCGAAGTCAGACACTATAACAGAGAAGTGTCCTCTTAAGAAGACAAGGAAAGAAATTTCAGAAGCATACCAGATCATATGCCTGCATAGCCAGTGCGACTTTCTCATCAGCAATCCGGACGCTGTGTTTCTGTTCATCAATTGCTTCCTCTGAGAACTGTGTAAGAGAGGTATTGGGTGTGATATTTCCAGCTCTGCCCTTTCTTATATCGTCTATTTCTTTTTCACAGCGTTGTTCATTTTGTCTTTGATTTTCTGCTTCAAACAAAAAATACACAAACAAATATGAAAGCAATTGACATAACAGATAAACAAAGACCAGATATAGATGCTTTACAGAGTCTTACATTATACTAAAACACAGCAAACAACTCATCTCTAACATAACTCATCCGAAAACAACAAACTATACAGAGCATATATTTCAAAGAAATGGATTTAGTGAAATGACTAAAGATCATCTCTGCGGTACCCTTTTTCCAAGGGATTACTAATCAAGAATAAGTTGTTACTCACTTAAAAAAGGATACATGATGACAACAATGATGCTTTAATCTACTGTATACACGATTAATATGATTTGTTACCTTGCAAACTTTTATCCAAATCACGCAGGAGTGCATATTTCTTCTGCAAAACATGGGCCAGCGAAACAAGATCTGCACAGAGATATCAAGAAAGAGTTGCTTCATTATTTTGGAAAGACGTCAAATATTGTCTAATATCCAAAGGAAGAGTAAACCATGACACCAAGAACCTAAACTCAATGCAAACATTATGATGGATATCAGAAATATATTGTCACAAAACTGATCATGCTTAGATAACAACAACAGGCTAATCTCACATCAAAGCTCAAATGTTCTGAGAGAAGCAATGAATTTCGATATTCTTGAACCGACAGTTACGGTCATCGATAGGCTATAATACATTTCAAGCATATAGAAACCCAAAATACAAATCAGACATTCCTGATTCAATACAATGTGGTAAAGGCAAGTTTGGGCAAACAAAAATTGAAGCAGACAAACATTTTGGCTTATTATACGTAAAATTAGTACAAGAAGAAGCGAGAACACGCACAGATCAATCTAATTTAGAGGTAATCACAGCGCATATAAATTAGTGAATCACTCTCTCGTCAATATTGCAACAAAGCTTTTTGATCAAATCTAAAACAACTTGGGGAAATCGAATTAGCTAACGTAAGAAGGCAAGCAATTTCACAATTCGTTAGAATAAACACGATTCGAGGAAGATAACGATTGCTTACTAGCTTCAAATTCCTCGGCGAAGGACATTTGGGAATTTAGGGTTTCGCAAAATGGATATGTTGTGCTAATTGCAAATCTTATTTCTCAGATTGAATTGGCGCACAAAGTAAACGATTATTATTACTTTTCATTTTTATATGATTATTAATTTATTTTAAAATAAATAAATAACGGTGGAATAATAAGAATTTCGTGTTTTGGATTTTAGTATCTTGACCAAAACAACAAAAAGGGTTATTATAGTTATGTTAAAAAAAAAATTCTCATTATGAACTAATTCAAAATTATGCAACCTAAACCACCAAATTCAGCTACAACTAGTATAAATTGTAATGAAAATGTTTTGGTAACCACTAAATCAAAGACGCTAATTGGTACATATATGAGTTTTCTATCATTCTCTGACGTTATTATTTTTGGATTTTCACATATTTTTGTGAAGAAAACAGATTACACAGATATAAAGAACACATTTCAACAACTACACAAAATCAGAAATCGCAACAACTTCACAATCCACACCTCTCTATTTAAACACAATTGCACACATCTCACATATTCATCAAACAATCTCAATCAGTTCAATATCTCCTTTCCACATTGCAATGATGATCAAGCAATCACCATTCTTGCTTTTAACTGTAATCTTGTTCACAATTGCTGTGTTTGTAGCAGCACTTGATCCTGCACCTGAAGACCCTATTTTCGAACTCTACATGCATGATTTACTTGGAGGAAGTAGCCCCACGGCAAGGCCGATCACAGGTTTGCTCGGGAACATTTACAACGGTCAGGTCCCGTTTGCTAAGCAGATTGGTTTCACTCCTCCCGAAAACGGTATAGCCATACCAAATGCAAACGGCGCACTCCCAACGGTTAATGGCATCAACGGTGTACCTCTTGGGACAGGCTTGTCTGGTACAGCCTACTCTGGGCAGAACCTAAACGGAATTCAGACTCAGTTGGGTCCTGATGGTTTGAGTCTCGGGTTTGGTACCATTACCGTGATCGATGACATACTCACATCTGGTCCTGACTTGGGTTCGCAGCCGCTTGGTAAGGCTCAAGGAGTTTATGTTGCTAGTTCTGCAGATGGAAGCACACAGATGATGGCTTTCACAGCTATGCTTGAAGGTGGAGAGTACAATGACAACCTTAACTTCTACGGAATTTACAGGATCGGAAGTGCCATGTCGCATCTATCAGTGACTGGAGGAACAGGTAGGTTCAAGAACGCTTGTGGGTTTGCAGAGGTCAGGCCATTGATTCCATCAGGTCAGCATGAAGTGGATGGAGCAGAGTCTTTACTGAGGATTATTGTCCATCTGAAGTATTAAAAAAATAAACACAGAAGTAGCCTTACCAAAAGGTTTCAAATTTGTGCATGTGTGTGTGAGTGTGAATGTTCTTTTTTTTGTTGTATGCAACAGTTATTGATTGAAAGCAAATCATAGAAAGCCCTGAAACATCTATTATTGTTAGAAGTGTATTTAAAACATTGCTCTATAAAGCCTAAGATTGTGACCACAAAAAGAATTCTGCCACTTACTCAAGGTTTTGACACTGCAACCCCAAATTAAACTCTAATCCAAGGATAAACAACGCGATAAAACTCAGGCAAAAGTATATAACCATGAGACTCCTATCTACTTAGAGCTGGACGATATACAAACAAACGATCAAGGACGTTGCAGAGATATCATAAGAAACTTTATTCCAAGAAGAAGATTCATGTACATCAACCCAACCTGGTCACATTCACACGTTTAAGCACTGTGGTTTCATCCAACCCATAAAGAGAATCTATCAAATGCATTCTCAACGAAGCTGGACCATTCGCCATCGCTTCACCCAACTCACCTGCGATACCAAAGACAGACATAGCGGAAACTGTAGCTTCCAGCACCCGTGATGAATCAATAGCAAGAAACGCAGCAACCAAACCAGCAAGAGAACATCCAGTTGCAGTAATCTTTTGCATCATCTTCGTCCCGTTGTGAACACCAATAACCTGTTTCCCATCAGTAACGATATCAACAGCTCCGGACACTGCAACAACAGCACCACTTGACAGAGCTAATGACTTTGCAGCTTCTATAGCGTCAGTAGATTCATGTGAGCTATCAGCACCCTAACAAAAACAACTCATACATTAGCAAAAACTTCAGTACAACTTCTGATAATTCTGATGAACAAACTTCGAATGAATTGCAGAGTTCACTACTATACACTAACAGTCATCAAAACCTCTCATAACCAAATTCTTGAATCATTTTGAATCTCAATAGAATTTGAAGTTACCAAATATACCTTAGTGTGTCCACGTGAAGCAGAGGAGAGAGCAATAATCTCAGAACCGTTTCCTTTGATTACAGTAGGTTTTAGCTTCACGAGCTCTAGACACGCTTTTAATCGGAATCCGGAGCAGCTCACGGCGGCGGGATCGAGAACCCAAGGCTTTCCGAGCTTAGAAGCGAGTTCGGCGGCGGTTTTCATAGACGGAAGCCAGTCAGGTGTAAGTGTTCCAACGTTGACACAGAGCGCGTGAATATGAGGAGTGAAATCAGGAATCTCAACGACGGAATGGACCATAGCCGGAGATGCACCGGCGGATAAAAGCGTGTTGGCGACGAGATCCATCGATACGAAGTTGGTGATGCATTGCACTAGCGGCGATTGTTGCCGGACGGTGGTTAAGTGAGCCCACACGCCGGAGCTCCACTCGTTTTGCTCTGATTTTGATTCCATTCTCTGCTTTAACCAGTTGTGCGTGAATCACGGATTCAAATATATAAGAAACACGGTTTGGTTTAGATTAGATAACAACCGGGATTTTAGAAACAATGGCTGGAAAGCCACTTTTGGGGAAATAAAATGCTGGAATGCC
Organism: Arabidopsis thaliana x Arabidopsis arenosa; assembly: GCA_019202795.1. Taxonomy (NCBI): domain Eukaryota; kingdom Viridiplantae; phylum Streptophyta; class Magnoliopsida; order Brassicales; family Brassicaceae; genus Arabidopsis; species Arabidopsis thaliana x Arabidopsis arenosa. The sequence goes on along the minus strand of CM032920.1, from coordinate 10,550,961 downwards.
ACCTTCGTATTTTCATTTTCTTTTACTATTTCTTTTTAAATCAAAATCAGAGGAAATACCCAAAAACCCTTTCAAAAGGTTAACAATTACTCTTCTCCTCTAGAGAGGCACTGAGAAGATCCGAGTCATCGACCGACCGAATCATCTCTCTTCTTCTTCTCCTCTAGAAGTTGGGCGGTGGAGACTTCCATTACCTACAAATATCAGATTCTTCTTTCCTTCGCTCGATTCCATTTCAAAATTTGTTCTTCTAGGTCTCTCTCTTCTCCTGTTACTCAAGAAGACGATTCCTGGGTTTGTCTAAAGTTTTGAGCTTTTTCTCTGTGGAGACTTCGATTACCTACAGATATCAGATTCCTCGATTCAAAATCAAACTTTGTTCTTGTGGGTCTCTTCTCCTATTGCTGAAGAAGAAGATTCGTGGGTTAGTTTAAAGTCTTAAGCTTTTTTTGTGGGTGTGTAAGCAAAATCAAATGGAGTAGGATAGTGATTCCGATCTCAGCGGGGGAGATGAAGTGGCGGAGGATGGATGGTTCGGCGGAGATAACAGAGCGATTCCGTTTCCGGTAGGTAGTCTTCCTGGAACGGCGCCGTGTGGTTTTGTGGTCAGCGATGCTCTTGAACCTGATAACCCTATCATTTATGTTAACACTGTTTTTGAGATTGTTACTGGTTATCGAGCTGAGGAAGTTATTGGTCGAAATTGGTGAGTTTTCTCTTCTTGACTTTTACCTTAAATTTGTGGTGATGATTTTGTGTCCGTTTTGTGGTATTGGTACGATGTAACTAAGAGAGCTTGTTGAAGGAAGAGCTTGATCAAGAACTGGAAAGAAAGCGTCTGCACGTACTTGTGGATTAAGATTGCACATGACTTATGTTTTTGTATTTCATTTTTGTATTTTGTTGTATTGTGGATTAAGAACATATGACTTCTTATTTTTGTAAACCAAAAAAATATTTAGATTATATTTATGTTCAATTGGTTTTGTAGGTACAACTAGTCTATTTAGGTACAACTATGTGTATGGATTACTTATAAGAAAGTACAACTAGATCCACGTAAGCATCATTTTTGGCGGCGGGATATTATTTTTAATCCACGTAAGCATCATTTTGGCGGCGGGATATTATTTTTAAATCATCACACGTGTGGTAAATTATTTTGTTTTAAACATAGTTGTACTAGTTGTCCAGTTGTACTCACATGTTCATAGTTGGACTTTGGCGATTTTTGCGTATTTTCAGTTGGACTTTAATAAAAATTAGTTATTTTAAGTTGGACATATGTTGTTACCCTATTAATTATCATCTAAGAAGTTTTCATAATACAATTTATACGAAATCATAATTTTCACCTATTTTGCATCAATAGAAGTGATCACCTACAAAGTGTTCCTTGTACTATAAGGAGTGTTTCATATGAAAACAATAGTATGCGCTAGGAAATTGATAAATTCAAGTTTTATTTATTTAAAATTGTTTCTTTTTTAGTTCAACATGTTTTTGGAATCCTTGTTAACTCTAATTTATCGTTTTTCTTATTTGTTGAATACACATACGGATACATTTATGGTCTTAGTTGTACCTTGTCAAAACCTAATTATACCCAGTTGAACATAGTTGTATGAATACGACAAGTACATATACTGATACATATATGGTTATAGTTATAGTTTTCGCTGTACCCAGTATATTTATGGTTTTAGCTGTACCCAGTATATTTATGGTCTTAGTTGTACTAGTCGGTCCTAGTTGTACCAGTCGAATCTAGTTGTACCCGGTCGAACATGGTTGTACGACAAATACAAATGATTTTTAGTCATCAAATATTCTTTTAATTAATATCATTTATCTTCCACAGGGGCAATGAATTTGGTTCTATTAATCACTGTTAGTGTTGCACAATAAAACGATAAACTAAAGACACCTTGAGAATCCTTAACCACAGAAAAAACTTCTATATAAATGTGCGAACATGAAGTCTACTTAAATTATTTTCTTAATTTTAGAAGAGAAAGCAAGAGAGCATGTCAAACAACTCTAGCACTAGCAGAACCTAGATCTACTTGCATAAGAACTCAAAAAAGTCATCAAAAACACCGTCATCAAACGACGAGAGTGGAGCTGTGGCAGCTAAAACCTTTGCCTTTTCTTCCAACAATTGAGCTTCGAGGTCTGAACACTTTCGCTTCACCTTCTCCAAATGAGCTTCGAGCCTTGAACACTTCAACTTCAAATCCTTCAAAACAATACCATTTTCAGTATCAGCTTTTTAATTACACCAAAGACATAAACAAGCATTTGTCTTTATGGATATAAATAACCAAAAAATGTGTAGAATCTATCAAAAAACCTGATCTTTCTTTTGTTTTGGTTCTGGACTTAAGGCTTTCTTCACAGCTGAAAACCAACTTTTACCCATTTCTTAGTTTCTTCTTTTCAACGTATCTGCAAATGCAAATCACAGAGGTATATATTGTTCAATTAAGCCTAAGATTCATCTTTTAATCTGAAACCAGAGCTTTAGGGGAAACATTGATACATGAATACAAAATCAGAGCTTTAAATGGAATGTATAGAACTCACATATTAGAGAGCAACCAAAGTTTTTTTTGAAGGTGAGAAAAAACCAAACCTTTGAAGCCTTTCTCTGTAGATCAAAAACTCAGAATCTGAGAGAACAATAAATTCAGTTTTCAGAAATGCAATTAAAGACAAAGAAACACATAGGGATACTTGTGTAACTGACTAGTATACACGCGTACTTACACTTGGGAAGTGACAATTATTGAAACTCGGAAGAGAAATCCAAAGAATAAAAAAAAAAAAAAAATTCTAAGAACGACCAAAAGAAATGCAAAAGTTAGAGTCTTTGTTAGATTGAGAAACTAATCTCTTAGTTTTATCAATGGCAGAGGAGAGAGGAGAACAAACCAATTGCAAGGACGAGACGCCGGAGACGGTGGGCGGCGAGATCGGCGAGGTGAGCTCTGGTTTGTTGGGAGGAGAGGATGCGAGCAAATTTTTTTTTGCTTTTTCTATTTCTTTTTGATTTTAATTTTTAATAGTTAATTAAATAAAAATATTCATAAGGACAAAATGGAAATAACACATACTAGAGTGGCATACAGACTCCAAAATGGCAGGCCAGATTAATATTTCCGGTTCGGTGGCAAACAAGCCTCTGCATGCATGATTTACTTGGAGGAAGTAGCCCCACGGCAAGGCCGATCACAGGTTTGCTCGGGAACATTTACAACGGTCAGGTCCCGTTTGCTAAGCAGATTGGTTTCACTCCTCCCGAAAACGGTATAGCCATACCAAATGCAAACGGCGCACTCCCAACGGTTAATGGCATCAACGGTGTACCTCTTGGGACAGGCTTGTCTGGTACAGCCTACTCTGGGCAGAACCTAAACGGAATTCAGACTCAGTTGGGTCCTGATGGTTTGAGTCTCGGGTTTGGTACCATTACCGTGATCGATGACATACTCACATCTGGTCCTGACTTGGGTTCGCAGCCGCTTGGTAAGGCTCAAGGAGTTTATGTTGCTAGTTCTGCAGATGGAAGCACACAGATGATGGCTTTCACAGCTATGCTTGAAGGTGGAGAGTACAATGACAACCTTAACTTCTACGGAATTTACAGGATCGGAAGTGCCATGTCGCATCTATCAGTGACTGGAGGAACAGGTAGGTTCAAGAACGCTTGTGGGTTTGCAGAGGTCAGGCCATTGATTCCATCAGGTCAGCATGAAGTGGATGGAGCAGAGTCTTTACTGAGGATTATTGTCCATCTGAAGTATTAAAAAAATAAACACAGAAGTAGCCTTACCAAAAGGTTTCAAATTTGTGCATGTGTGTGTGAGTGTGAATGTTCTTTTTTTTGTTGTATGCAACAGTTATTGATTGAAAGCAAATCATAGAAAGCCCTGAAACATCTATTATTGTTAGAAGTGTATTTAAAACATTGCTCTATAAAGCCTAAGATTGTGACCACAAAAAGAATTCTGCCACTTACTCAAGGTTTTGACACTGCAACCCCAAATTAAACTCTAATCCAAGGATAAACAACGCGATAAAACTCAGGCAAAAGTATATAACCATGAGACTCCTATCTACTTAGAGCTGGACGATATACAAACAAACGATCAAGGACGTTGCAGAGATATCATAAGAAACTTTATTCCAAGAAGAAGATTCATGTACATCAACCCAACCTGGTCACATTCACACGTTTAAGCACTGTGGTTTCATCCAACCCATAAAGAGAATCTATCAAATGCATTCTCAACGAAGCTGGACCATTCGCCATCGCTTCACCCAACTCACCTGCGATACCAAAGACAGACATAGCGGAAACTGTAGCTTCCAGCACCCGTGATGAATCAATAGCAAGAAACGCAGCAACCAAACCAGCAAGAGAACATCCAGTTGCAGTAATCTTTTGCATCATCTTCGTCCCGTTGTGAACACCAATAACCTGTTTCCCATCAGTAACGATATCAACAGCTCCGGACACTGCAACAACAGCACCACTTGACAGAGCTAATGACTTTGCAGCTTCTATAGCGTCAGTAGATTCATGTGAGCTATCAGCACCCTAACAAAAACAACTCATACATTAGCAAAAACTTCAGTACAACTTCTGATAATTCTGATGAACAAACTTCGAATGAATTGCAGAGTTCACTACTATACACTAACAGTCATCAAAACCTCTCATAACCAAATTCTTGAATCATTTTGAATCTCAATAGAATTTGAAGTTACCAAATATACCTTAGTGTGTCCACGTGAAGCAGAGGAGAGAGCAATAATCTCAGAACCGTTTCCTTTGATTACAGTAGGTTTTAGCTTCACGAGCTCTAGACACGCTTTTAATCGGAATCCGGAGCAGCTCACGGCGGCGGGATCGAGAACCCAAGGCTTTCCGAGCTTAGAAGCGAGTTCGGCGGCGGTTTTCATAGACGGAAGCCAGTCAGGTGTAAGTGTTCCAACGTTGACACAGAGCGCGTGAATATGAGGAGTGAAATCAGGAATCTCAACGACGGAATGGACCATAGCCGGAGATGCACCGGCGGATAAAAGCGTGTTGGCGACGAGATCCATCGATACGAAGTTGGTGATGCATTGCACTAGCGGCGATTGTTGCCGGACGGTGGTTAAGTGAGCCCACACGCCGGAGCTCCACTCGTTTTGCTCTGATTTTGATTCCATTCTCTGCTTTAACCAGTTGTGCGTGAATCACGGATTCAAATATATAAGAAACACGGTTTGGTTTAGATTAGATAACAACCGGGATTTTATACCGGTTAAGACTTTAACCAAATAAATTAATGAACCGAGTCGTTTCATTTCTGAGCTTTGAGATGTTTCTTTTACAACAATGGAACAAACACTCTCAAAGTCATAGATTACAATGTGGAAGTGGAACTCTCTCTAAAGATACAGAAGCATAAAATTACCGTTATCTTCTTCGTGTTGGACAACTATATACTCTATTGGACATGCCATGAGGATCATTCGGGTACACATTGGTGCGATCTGAACCAATCGTTTGATAATAGCTCGACAATTCGTCTCTCGAGCCTATCGGGACCAGAACCGGGTCTTAGAATGCCCGAGTCACCCCAGACAGAACACGAGCTGCGGTTTTTATTAGAATCTCCTAAACACCAACCACCTGGCACAACTTCACCAGGTCTGCGTCCCAGGAGTTCATGATCGATGCGATCAAGGACAGTGTCATCGTACCTGAATCCTCTTGCAAATGCTGCTCCGGATTCAACCATTTCTGTGAACTCTTTGTGATCAAGCTGATGGTATCTTTCTTTAGAAGTGTCGTTAGAAGCTAGGTAGAGTAAGTTGTTGTTGATGATGGTCTTTTTGAAGAGATTCGAGTTGCAGAGAATAGTTGGGAAGTAGTTGGAGAGGGAATCAGGTGTGTTAGACAAGTACATGAGTAGAGTCCGAGGGAAGTTGTCAGTGCCCAAGACACAGTGCTCCATAAAGTTACGGCTTAAGATGGAGAAAGATGGACCTGCCAAAAAGAGATTATCGCATTTAGTTTAATTATCAAAGACATATAACATTATCTCAAACCCTTCTTTTCAGCTATGTTAGTTCTTTTTCCTAATTCCCCTCCAAAGATTTCTTTCTCCTAATTATGCTATTCAACAGGAGAACTAATTTGTTAAACAACCAACAAAATGTCACAGTAATGAGAACCATTGTAAGCAATTTCTAAACTCTGGCTTTTCTTTCCTTACTTATCTGCTTAAGCAGCTAATAGCACAACTGATAAACAAGACATCATGTAGTCTATTTTCTTCTAAGCAGGTTTACAGTTATAAAGCTTTCACCTACACTTATCAACTATTTCTACCATCTACTATCACGTGTCTACCTACCATATCATGAAATGGTGCGAACAAACTGCTAACCCAAGTAAAAAAAAAGGATTCAGTGTCTACAGAACATCATAATTACGAAAAAGCAAACTTCCATAATATCATGTCAGTTGTGACTTTATATATGAAGTTTGCGAACAAACCAATGTTAATCAATCCAATTGATTGCACAACATACTAAATATGGTAAAGAACAGACAAGGTGATTGTTTAGCAATAATCCACAGAGCAGTGCAGAGAACAGGAAATGGTGGGAAACGTATACCTGAAAATAACTTGAAAGCCTTAGGCAACTCTCGTTTCTGCGAAGCAAAGAACATATCGGTTTTCTCCACAAGATAGAGCCCTGGATCAACAATAACTGGCTTCAACCTTCTTGACCTACGAGAAACCAAGAGAAATTACTCAAATACTACATTGATCCTGAAAACACTGAATCTTGGCTCTATGGAATCAGATTCAGCCTACAACACAAAGGCTCTCTAAGTGAAACTAAAGAGAAGCATAATCTTACTCTTTCCAGCCAATGTAGCTAGTATGGTTCACAAAGTTCAAGTCCTTAGGCAAATGTGACATAATATGAAGAAGCTCTACACAAATCAAACTCAGAATCAGTAAAACAAACACCACAAAAATCAAAGAGAAATTTGCAAGAAGAATCCAAACCATCTTGAGTAACGAGAGGATAATCATCAACACTAAGATTAACAAACCAATCCCAAGCTCCAGACAATCTAAGAAGAATCGAAGCACCATGAAGCGTAGAAGCCATTGGAGACGATCCTCTCTGATACGCGAAATCAGGCTTCCCAATAACATCAACGTTCCTTGCAGCTCTAAAGATCGGTACATCTTGTACAGCAACAGCGGTCCGATCTCGCTCGGATTGTGTCGCTAAGCTATCGAGATGGAGAAGATATCGATTCCGAGGATGGTAAGTAGCGTAGAGAAGACGAAGGATCCGTCGCGAGTCACCGGAAGATCCGGAGATAAGGTAAGCGATTGAAGGAGGAGCTGTATCGGCGGCGATTTTGGAGGAAGAAGGAAAGAGTCTCGGGTCGGGTCGTAGATCTTCGGGTCGTCCGGCGTATGAAGATGAAGAGTGGGCAGAGGAAGAGAGAGAGAGGAGGAAGCATAGAGAGAGAAACGCGGTGGTGAGGATTATGTAGAGAGTGACTCTCGGTTGCTCCGGTCCTTTCTGCATTTTCTCACGGCGGCGCGTGAAAGCGACGGCTAGAGAAGAAAGCTAACGGTAGTATGTAATGGTCACAGTTACGCATCAAACTCTGAAGATAGAATCTTTTTTTATATATATAGTTTAATTAATTGATTGTTTAATTATGTACTTAATGGTAACGACGATGTTATTGTCTCAGAGAGATTCGTGCGATTAGAAATTATTACTAAATTGAGATATAATTTGATTCCATTACATCATTACACTGAATAGATGATTTTATTACACATTTTTAACAAGGAACAAATTTTAAAAATGGTACTAAATTACTAATCAAGTTCTTGAGCGGCTTCTTCGCCATTCTTGGTCAGAATTTTCAAATATGAGAAGAGCAATTGTAGCTTATTTTCACTGACATTGTCAAATTCCAAATATTTCAAAAATACATCTCAACATATATAACTAAAACAAGGCAAGATAGCTCGCAACGACTCAGCACAACATTTGATAGATGAGTTTAAGATCTCAATAAGAACCAACCAAACTTTGTGGTATGTTTACATCTAGTCCTAGGCGTTCGGTTATCGGGTTTCGGTTATTTCGGTTCTGAAATTTAGTATCCATTCGGGTATTTTGAAATTTTGGTTCGGTTTCGTTTCGGTTCCAGTTCTTTCGGTTTTAAAATTTAGTATCTATTCGGTTATTTTGTTTTCTTACCACTAAACAACTTATACAGTTTTGTGTTATCCATCGGACTCAAAATATTACTTCTTTTTATCATTTATTAGATATTAACCACGTACATCAACCAATGTTTTCAATAGATTGGTTGACTTAGATCTTCGAAAATGTATTTAAATCATATTTTATACTAACTATATCACATGAATGTGAGCTGCAAGAACTTCAATAAGCATTCTTGTATATTATACGTTCCAAATTCTCCACAAGAAGGAATCCTATCATGAGTATATTATCACTGGCTTATGTTAGTGTACAGCTTATGTTAATAATGTGAGATAAGTGTATGTTAGCATAAGTTTAGACTTGTATATAAACAGAATTATACTGTAAAGTTAATTAATGAGAAATTCTGATTTCATCGTTGACTCTTCTCTCTCTCTTTAGCTTGAGTTTGTTAACAATGGAGAAGAGTTTGTTATGGTATCAGAGCTAATCCGATCTAGGATTCTTCAATCTTTCTCATTCAAATCTTTTTCGTTTTCGTTTTCTTTCACAATCGTTGTATCATCTCCGTCGCGATTCTTCAATTCGTGTTTCGCCGGCGATTTCTGAGTTTTTCTTCGTTTCTTGACCTTATTGTTTCCGATCTTTGTTTACATTCTCAATTCGGAACAATCTCTTCCATCATTCTTCGATTCTACATTACAAATGGGATCGAACTCGTATATTCCACCAATCGGTGATACAACGACTACTTCTCGTCCTCCGATGACTGCGAATCGTCAAAATGTTGATCTGTATGAGAATCCGTACTACCTCCACAACTCCGATCATGCTGGATTGCAATTGGTGACGGATCGCTTGACGACTGGAGCTGAATTTCATTCTTGGAGACGATCGGTACGGATGGCGTTAAATGTGCGTAACAAGCTGGGATTTATCGACGGTACTATATCTAAACCTTCTATTGATTCTCGTGATGCTGGATCATGGTCACGATGCAACGATATGGTCACTACTTGGTTGATGAATTCAGTATCTAAGAAGATAGGACAGAGTTTATTGTATATGTCTACGGCTGAATCAATTTGGAACAATTTGATGGCTCGTTTTAAGCAAGATGATGCTCCGCGTGTATATGAAATAGAACAACGTCTTAGTACTATTCAACAAGGTTCTATGGATGTTAGTGCTTATTACACAGAATTAGTGACTTTGTGGGAGGAATATAAAAACTACATTGAACTTCCTGTATGTACTTGTGGAAAATGTGAGTGCAATGCAGCTATGTTGTGGGAGAAACTGCAACAAAGAGGCAGAGTTACTAAGTTCTTGATGGGGTTGAATGAAGTTTATGAGCAAACAAGGAGACATATCCTTATGTTAAAGCCGATTCCTAATATTGAAGAAGCATTCAATATTGTAGCTCAAGATGAAAGACAGAGAGTAGTGAAGCCTGTATTCAAGTCTGAAAATGTTGCTTTTCAGACCACAGGATCTTATAATGAAGGATATAACTCATTTGGTGCTGAATCCAATGAGTATGTAGCAGCTTACAACACATATAGACCACGCAGCAATCGGCCTATGTGTACTTATTGTGGAAAGATGGGACATACTGTACAAAAGTGTTATCGTGTTCATGGTTATCCGCCTGGCTTTCCTGTTCCTACTCAGAATAATGTTAATGCCAGAGCTCCCTTCATACCAAGAGCACCCAACACTGCATTTCCAAGACCACAGTTTCGTCCTACTGATACTAATACTCAACATCAGAGGACTGTTGCTAATGATACTGATGGTTTTTCTGAATCAATGCCATATTATCCACCTCCGGCTGCTACTCCAGTGAGTTTGAATGTTAGTCAGATGACTACAGAACAGGCACAAACTCTTATTCAACAGTTGAATGCTCATGTCAAAGTCTCAGAACCACAGATGTTGGCTCATGTCAGTGTTAGTTCTCCAGAGCCTCTAGCTCCAATTCATCATTCTTCTATTACTGAACATGGTTTCATGGCTGCAGAATCGTCTTCTGGTAAAGTTTTCACTATCTCTTCTAATATTCGATATGAAAATCACTCTCTCACATTTCAACATCATTGTTTTTCCTCTTTACAAAAATCACTTCCACATGGTTCTTGGATAGTAGACAGTGGTGCTACTAGTCACGTTTGTTGTGATCTCTCAAAATTCAAAGAAATTTTTTTAGTATCTGGTATTACAGTGGCTTTGCCAAATGGCACTAGACTTCCCATTCATCATACAGGCACTATACATTTGTCTGATTCATTGATTCTTTATAATGTTCTGCATGTTCCTTCTTTTCATTTTAATCTCATAAGTGTTAGTAGCATGCTAAATGATTCAAACTGTTCAGCTCATTTTTATCCAACTTCATGTTTCATTCAGGAGTTTACTCAGGACTTGATGATTGGGAGGTGTAACCTGCTAAATAATCTTTACATACTTGATCTACAGTCTCTTGCATCATCAGCATCATCTACTCTTGCCATAAACTTCTGTGGATCCTTGACAGCTGATGGGAATCTATGGCATCAACGCCTAGGACATCCCTCAACTGCCAAGTTACAAGTAATGTCTGGTACTCTTTCTCTTCCTAAGTCTAGTTTTTCAGATTGTATTCATTGTCCTGTCTGTCCAAAAGCAAAACAAAAACGTCTTTCATTTCCTTTTAAAAATAATATGAGTCCTAATCCTTTTGATTTGGTTCATTTAGATATATGGGGTCCTTTCTCTGTTGAGTCTATTGAAGGATATAAGTATTTTCTTACTATAGTTGATGATTGTACTAGGGTAACATGGGTCTATATGTTAAAAACAAAAAGTGAAGTGTCTGTTGTTTTTCCTACTTTTATTAAACTTGTATCTACTCAATATAAAAATAAAATAAAAGCAATTAGAACAGATAATGCTCCAGAATTGGCTTTCACAGATTTAATCAAAGAACATGGTATGTTTCATTTCTTTTCTTGTCCTTATACTCCTCAACAAAATTCAGTAGTTGAGAGAAAGCACCAGCATTTGTTAAATGTAGCTAGAGCATTGTTATTTCAATCCAACATACCATTGATTTACTGGAGTGATTGCATTCTTACTGCTGTTTTCTTAATCAATAGAATACCTTCACCTTTATTGAAAGATGTCTCACCATATGAAAAATTGTTAGGAAAGAAACCGGATTATCATGCTCTTAAGTCATTTGGATGCTTGTGCTATGTTAGTTCTTTACAGAAAGATAGAAATAAATTTAGTGCTAGAGCTTATTCTTGTGTATTTTTAGGGTATCCATCCGGATACAAGGGATATAAGGTTCTTCATCTAGATTCTAATTCAATTTCCATAACTAGAAACATTGTGTTTCATGAGGATATTTTCCCATTCGCTGATAAAAAGAACTTGAATCCGGATTTCTTTTCACATGTTATTTTACCTCTTTCAATGCCATATCATCCTGAATCAATTGATATTGCATCATCATCGAATTCCCCTGCATCATCTGAAACTATTTCTCACCCTGCAATGCATACACCTGTTAGTCCTTCTCATGATTCTCCTGTGAATATACCTGAATCATCATCTCAAGATGTAGACACTGAGAATCATTCATCATCATCATCTGTTGCATTGACTGGGAAGTCTAGAGATAAACAACCTGTAGTTTCAGATACTGCTTTGATTTCTTTGCCTAGTGAGAGACCAAAACGACAGACTAAGGCACCTGGTTACCTATCTGAGTATCACTGTGCTCTTGCTCAATCTTTCACTTCTTTACCACCTAAACATACTACTCCTTATCCCTTATCTTCAGTATTATCTTATCATCGTTTTCAACCCACCTATTGTTCCTATATCTTATCCTATTCTATGGAAACTGAACCAAAGACGTTTAAGCAAGCTATGGGATCTGATGTATGGAAAAATGCTCTTGGAGAAGAGCTTCAGGCTATGGAGGCAAACAGAACATGGAGTATTACTTCATTACCACCAGGGAAGAATGTGGTAGGCTGCAAATGGGTTTTTACAATAAAGTATAACTCAGATGGCACCATTGAAAGGTATAAGGCACGTTTGGTTGCTAAGGGCTTTACTCAACAGGAGGGTATTGATTTTAATGAAACTTTCTCACCAGTAGCTAAACTAACAAGTGTTAAATTGATGTTGAGTTTAGCTGCTAAGAAAGGATGGGAGTTAACACAAATGGACGTCTCTAATGCTTTTCTACACAGTGAATTGGATGAAGAAATATATATGAGTCTTCCTCAAGGGTATACTCCAGGTACCAATGATCCTCTTCCTCCAAATCCTGTCTGTAGATTGCATAAATCCATATATGGTCTTAAGCAAGCCTCAAGACAATGGAATCGTCTATTCACCTCTGTTCTTCTGAAAGATGGTTTTATTCAGTCTCAATCTGATACAACCTTATTCCTAAAGTTCACTCCTACTGGTTTCATTGCCCTGCTAGTCTATGTTGATGATATAGCTATAGCTAGTAATAATGCAGAAGATTTAGCTGCTTTAAAGAGAGTGTTAGCCACTGCTTTCAAGATTAAGGACTTAGGCCCTCTGAGATTTTTCCTTGGATTAGAGATTGCTAGATCAACTAAGGGAATTTCAGTGTGTCAGAGAAAGTATACTTTGGATTTATTGGAAAACACAGGATTGTTGGCCTGCAAACCAAGCTCTGTTCCTATGGATCCTTATGTGAATCTTACTAAAGATACTGGTACTCCTTTGGTAGTGGCGACACCGTATAGAGAACTTATTGGCAGGCTTCTCTACTTAACTATAACAAGACCAGACATTACCTTCGCAGTTCACAAGTTGAGCCAGTTTCTGCAGTTTCCCACGGATGTTCACCTGCAGGCTGCTCACAAGATCCTGAAATATCTTAAGGGTAATCCTGGTTTAGGGATTTTCTACTCTGTTGATCCTGCTGTATGTCTCAATGCATTTGCAGATGCCAATTGGGGTACTTGTTTGGATACTAGACGATCTACAACAGGCTATTGTGTGTTTTTGGGAACATCACTTATCTGCTGGAAGTCAAGAAAGCAACAGGTAGTAAGCCGCAGTAGCACTGAGGCTGAATACATGAGTATGGGTGATGTTACTCGTGAACTTTTATGGATTCAACAATTACTGGCTGATTTTAGGATCACTGTTGACCATACTGCAAAACTGTTTTGTGATAACAAATCAGCTATTCACATTGCTCAGAATCCAGTTTTTCATGAACGTGTCAAACATGTGGAGATTGATGCTCATACAGTGAGAGATCAGATAAAGCTTGGAAATCTGAAGGCTTTACATGTTTCAAGTGAGGATCAACTAGCGGACATTTTGACAAAACCTTTGCATTTTGGACCGTTTCATTCACTTCTCCGTCGTATGTCATTGTCAAGCCTTTATACAGCTTCACCAGATTCAGCTTCTAAGGCTTGCGGGGGCGTATCATGAGTATATTATCACTGGCTTATGTTAGTGTACAGCTTATGTTAATAATGTGAGATAAGTGTATGTTAGCATAAGTTTAGACTTGTATATAAACAGAATTATACTGTAAAGTTAATTAATGAGAAATTCTGATTTCATCGTTGACTCTTCTCTCTCTCTTTAGCTTGAGTTTGTTAACAATGGAGAAGAGTTTGTTAAATCCGGAAGGTGTTTGCAACCATCGGCTCTTACCACTTCTTTATAACCATCGAACAATGTAGAAAAAGATTTGGCTTTTGGAGATACAACGTTGTGGTCAGCAACGTAACTTCAATATCTCAAAACATCGGTTGTTGGCAGTAGGGGTGGGCATTTCGGTTTAACTTTGGGTTCGGTTTGGGTTGGGTTCGGTTCAGTTTATTTGGGTTTCGTAAAACTCTAACCAAATTCAACCGAAGTTAGTTTGGTTCGGTTTGTGTTTGGGTCAGTTTATGTTTGGTTCGGTTCGGTTGAATTCGGTTCAAAAAATCAATTAATGTAACAAAACAAAAAATCCATTGTTTTTGTAGTTTGAACATTGAAATTGATAAAGTAATTAAATATCAAGTTCAAGTTGTAAGTTTTTTAGAAGGAGAACCCTAAGTTTTTTAGGGTTAGAGTTTTAGAGATAACTAAATCTATTTTACATTTATTCAAATTATTATAAAGTAAAAATAAACACTTATTTAGTTATTTATAATATTATTATTATAATTAAATAATTAATTAAATAAACTCATTGGGTTATCGGTTTTAAACCGAACCGAACCGACCCATTTGGGTTGAGAATAAACCCAACCGAATGGTTTGAGTCTAAGCTTGGGTTCGGTTTAGGTCGGTTTGAGTTCGGTTGGGTTGGGTCGGTTCGGTTCGTTCGGTTTAAATGCCCACCCCTAGTTGGCAGGTTAATGAACAAGGGGGCATGGATGTCAAAGAATAAGCAATACAAGTTTACATTGTATCTACACAATGTTGTTATATAAGAAAGTGGTAATACTCCACTTATGCGGTTTTTCTTACCAGAATTCGATTCTAATAAATACTAGTATTACTCTTCATAATAGAAAGAAAAAAATAGATCGGATCTTGTTGTATTCGTTAAAATATTTTTATTGACCGAATCAATTCAATTTTAGAGAGAGGCATGGATTTTTCTAAAAATTGTTGACTCATGTATCTTCTAAAGATTTATTCAAATCAGGTTTATTTACTCTCTATAGTTACAAAAACGTTAATAAAATATTTCCATTGTTGTATAAAAATTAAGAAGATTTAATTACTTAGAATCTTGAACTTGACAATAAGGTTAATCGCATTCAAACAAAAAAAATTATCCCTTAACTTAACTCATAATAGCGTAATTGTTACGATTCACTAGTCACATTGTGTATTATTCACACCTTTATTTTAAAATTTTAATTATAAGTTTTTTTTTAAAAAAAGTAATTACTTTTGCTTTCAAAATAACATCATAGTGTGGTGCGCGTAGAACATCCCCAATCTACCCCGCAAGTTGCGGTGGCAATTTTCATAAAGTCAAAAAAGTAATCGACACGTGTCCTTCTCCCATTCGTCCAACACTCACGCCCTCGTAATCTTATTGGTTCAAATGCATCACCCTCTTTGTCACTCAATTATATTATCACCCTTCAACTTTATCCATAATCACGCGAATGCCATTACACTAAAACAGTAATCAATTCTTTTATTTTTGGAAAACTATTAAATAGGAAAATCTAATAAGAGAAGACTAAAAAAAAAAGTATTAGATCAAAAAGCGTCTATCATAAGTACGGTCGATCTTCCCCTTCTATTTTAAAAGGTCCACTCTCCACTAAAGTAAATGACAAAACAACGACTCACTTTTGGAGTAATTACATTAATACCATTCAATCACGCCGTTGATCTTGGTGACTATATTAAATTCACCAGACCGCGTTACACTTGATTGTTGCTTCAGTATACGTTATAAGAAAAAGTGAATTTTAAAAGGGAAAGGAAAAAACCATTTCGTGTCATCCTCTTCCCCACTTCCAACCAAAATTAATTTAAAACCAAATTATTATTTTATTATTAATATTAAAAAAGTTTTTTTTTTTTTCTTAAAAAAATAAAAGTAACCCTAAAGGCCTAAACGCCGTTGTCTGATATTTGGAGAGAGGGAGTGAGAGAGAGATTAAAACTTCTTCTGGTTCCTTTTTATCAACATTTTTTCTCTCTCTTAAAACCAAAAAAAAACTTCGAAGCGATTTTTGAAATGGAATCATTCATGGACGACCTTTTGAACTTCTCTGTACCGGAAGAAGAAGAAGACGATGACGAACATACGCAACCACCGAGGAATATTACTCGCCGGAAAACTGGATTACGGCAAACGGATGCCTTCGGTCTCTTTAATACCGATGACCTTGTAAGTCTTCCAAAAAAAAAAAATCGCCTAAACATGTTTGTTAAATAGTCCGCCGGTTCACGGCGGTTGAGTTGACTCGCCGGTTCACGGCGGCGGGGGATTTTTGACTCAGCCGGGTCAAAAGTTCGGGTTTCGGAAAACGCGTTTTCCTTTATTATGTTATTAAACGTGCACGTCATATGTGGGGGACGTTTCGCTGGTTCGTTTTTGTGTTTTTGTAAAAAGACAGAATTACCCTTTGATTGTTAAACCTTTTGGAGATTTGTTTCGGTTGTTTGTTGGAGGGGTATATTCGGGAATTTACATTAGGGTCATTGTTTCGTGAGCTGTTCCTCACATGATGGTGAGCTACCACAATTAATTTTCAACCATTTCGAATTTTTATTTGACACACCTTTTTTGAATTTTATTTTATTTATTATTCGATGTTCCTCAATTTGACAGGATAAACATGAAATGACATAATTACCCTTCCATTTTTTCTTCAACCACCCATTATCTTTTTCGGAAAACGAGGACGTGGTTTCCCGAGTTGACTCAGTCGAATTATCGAGTTCACTCAGTGATTTAATTTGGAATTTGTGTTGCAGGGAGTGGTTGAGGAAGAGGATTTGGAATGGATTTCAAACAAAAATGCTTTTCCGGTGATTGATACATTCGTCGGCATATTACCGCCGGAACATTTCAGTATAACGTCGCCGGAGAGAGAAGCGCCTGAGGGAAAACGGTTGAGTCCGGTTTCAGTACTTGAGACGAGTAGCCATAGCTCCACAACGACGACCTCAAACAGCAGCGGCGGAAGTAACGGAAGCACGGCCGTAGCCACCGCCGCAACAACCACCCCAACAATAATGAGCTGCTGCGTTGGTTTTAAAGCACCGGCTAAAGCGAGAAGCAAGCGTCGTCGTACAGGACGCCGTGATTTAGGAGTTTTGTGGACAGGAAACGAGCAAGGTGGAATACAGAAGAAGAAAACGCCGTCGGTTGCGGCGGCGGCGGCGATGATTATGGGAAGGAAGTGTCAACACTGTGGAGCGGAGAAGACGCCGCAATGGAGGGCGGGACCAGCGGGACCGAAGACTCTGTGTAACGCTTGTGGCGTGAGGTATAAGTCTGGTAGGCTAGTTCCGGAGTATCGTCCGGCGAACAGTCCAACTTTCACGGCGGAATTACATTCGAATTCTCACCGGAAGATTGTAGAGATGAGGAAGCAGTATCAGTCCGGTGACGGTGATCGGAAAGATTGTGGATAAAAATTGTTAGGTTTAATTTTTCTCTTCTTTTTTTTGGAGAAACTTTTTTTTTTTTCGTTTATTTCTCTTTATATGTTTTTAAGTCTGTTTTAGGGTTTTGCAGTTGGAATTTAGGTTTTTTATTTTATTTTTGTTTGTGAAATTAGAGGTAATTACTTAATTAGGGGATATTATGGTCAGGGAATGGAAGATAATTTTCTCATTTTACTGTTTATTTTATCCTGCTGGTAATTTTTAAAAAAAGAAAAAAAAAATTATATTATAAGTAAGTTATTGTTGATGATAAGTTTCATATAAATTTGACCCTTTTAAATGTCAATTTAGTTAGGCTAACTAATTATACTAGTTTCTAACTATGATAGATATTGGAAATATGAGTCAATTTTGGGGTTTTCTTGCATGTCTTGATTGAGTGATTCTTCTTTTGCTTATAATTACTGACATTGTCTAAAATGACATATTATCAAAAAAGTAGATAGCAACCACAACTATTTAATTTTGATATATTTTCATAGTTATGTTTTTTTTCCAAAGTAAGGTATGCAATAAGATCAAGTAAAGCATTTTTATTTTACTATTGAAAAAAGAAAATTTGATGGGTGGGAAAAAAAGAAATAATAAGTGTCAACAACTTATCAACTAACAACCAAATCTATCAAAGCTTGAGCAATTATTTTATTTTATATTGTACAAGACATTTTATGATTCCATATGATCAAAATTTTATCCACTAACACAATTATGCGCAGTGACTCATTACAAAACATAATTTCGTCATGTTGATATAACCAAAACACAATTATGATGTGTGAACATGTTTGGTTAATGGTAAAAAAAAAAAAAAAAAAAAATGTTTGGTTAATGGTTTATTTTCATTTCTAAACAGCAAATTTACAATCTTAATACGATTTTAGTCAACATCATGATCTCTGGAGACAAAAACTGATGATGGAGGCGTATAAGCCAAATACCAGTAGATTAGATGTAACATTTTCCTAATTCTTTGATTAGTTTAATGTGATTAAGGGATTAAAAAAAGATTAGAGTAGTAATGTATGATTGGAGAAGTTAGTGAGTTTGGAGTAGTAGTCACATGGGGGATTTGATACTTAGCTAATGTCATTGCACATGCCTTTACTCTTCTTCTTCCCCATTTCACCAACTCCATTGTCTCCATTGTACGCCATGAATCATATCATCAATTTTTTTTTTTTTTTTCATATCATCAATTTTTTTTCTAAATTATTCAATAAATATATGTATCTACCATATTTTATTTCATTCTATATCTATAATATAATTTTGTAGATTTTTTGCATTTATATTCAAATCTAACTAGGAATTCAAGTGATTTTATCACAATGATTCTTTATGTTGACCAAGGAATTGGATATCTTGAGTGTTAATGGAAAATAATATCTTATAACTTATAAGCCATGGCAATGTGTATATTGGGAGGGTTAGGTATATCAAAATTTGACTTTGGAATTGTATACTACATCATTACTCTTATAAAACTTTTGTTAGTTTATAAGGAATAATATATATTTAACATGAAATAATACATCTAACTATCGGAGGTAATTCAATTCATTTTTTTTTAACGTCTGGATTTATTATTTATTGTAAATTATGAGAACTGTTACATAGACGATTCTACAACGGACAATTCCTTCCAATCCTTATTAGATTTACGATAGACACAACCTCCTTCATGCTCTTGACGGACACCTTCAATGATCCACGACCTGACGACACTTCCCTCTCTGCGTAGAATCCTGGCGAACGACTATAATTGTACATCGTTGGAGATCTCTTGCACATTTGCCTCTATTAATCTGCAAATTTATTAATAAATCGCAGTATCTGGGACTCGAACCCCAGACTTCTTGGTGTAGAAGCATTAATTAACATTTGGTCAACCAGTAGGCCAAGGGGAATTCCACAAGGTAATTCAATTCATAACATTAACAAAATTAAGTTTCATTTTTTTTTTGTGAAAAATTGATGCCATTGTAATTAAAAAAGTAAGAGAAAATGGTAAAAAATAAATGATGATATATCTTTAATTATTTTCGTTTTTATATTTGCTAACAATGAAAACGGTATATCTCTTATCGGTGTGGTAAAGAATTATGTCAAGCGTATATTTTAGTTACTACTATGATAGAACTTTGAATCCTAGATTAACATAGAACTACTACTACTCTTTTGATTTAACTAAGCATTAGATATTTAGATCCAAATACCACTGACACTGATATTGAGTTTGGTGATAATGGGAGAAAAATATAAAATCTTACTCATAAACAATTGTCTTGTGATTGACAAAAAAAAAAAAAAAACAATATTGGGCTGAAGTGGCAGTATGCCCTTCGTCGTTTACGATCTGACAAAACATATGTGGACTTTAACAAAAACAAAACGGGCCAGTTAACCTAAATGCAATCTCAACCTTTTGTTTTCTTTTCCCAGATTTTTAACAACAAAAAAAATGGGCACTATACTATTCCCTAAGTAAGAGCATCGACACTAATCATGTTATGTCACATTCTTACTTACATATAAGTTTTATCCCGCATTTTTTAATTTTTAATTACACTATTGTTGGCTACATCAATGATCTTTGGTCCAAGAAAAAAAAAAAAATTATAACCAAGAAAAATCCTTGGTCCAATAAACCTCGTCACTACTAAAATAAAATCCATCTTCTCTAACGGACCAAGAACACTTCTTAGTAGATCCACATCTATTGCTGTCTCTAGAAACCTTAAACGCCTCGAACCTCTTCCTCTTCGAATTCCATTTCATTGTACATGTGTACTCTGCCATCCACGACCACAAATCAATCTTGGCCGTCCATTCGAAGTCGTCTCCTTCTTGAAGCGCACGACCACCGAGATCTCCTTGCGGCGAAGTGCACCAAATCACTAGAGGGAGGGAAGAGTTGTCTCTGAAGCTGTTGATCACACGCACGTCGAATTCTTCTCCTAGAAACATAGTTTGTGGTTGAAGTATCAACGTGAAGATGATCGTTAAGGAGATGGCGATAAGCATAAGCAGAAGAAGAATGATTGTTTTTGGAGTGTTCATGTTTTTGTTTTTCTTCTAAACAATGCAAATTACTGTTTAAATCTTTGTGTTTAAGGATGATATTGTGGAAATGATTAAAAATGGAAGAACCAGATATGCAAAATCTTATATAATAATTAATAAAATCTACAAAGTAGCACGAGAAAGGAAACAAATTTCGAAAATCAATTTGTTATGTGGATATATGGAACACATTATAATATATTTTTTTGGAAAATAAATGAAAACAAAAAACTATATAATAGGGATCACTTCAGATAATACTGATAAAGGGATACATGAGAGATTGGCGGGCACATATTGATGAAATTTTCCTTGTGTGATTATATTTTATAGCCATCAAACTTTTTTTTTTTTGTGACGGATCTTATGAATTAATACCCATAAGGATTATATAACCAAATCGTATCATAAAAGCTAAAAATTGATAAGAATGCATATGTAATATTACATGACTCAATCATCCAATGGATGTTATTTGATCATTGGATCACCATGAGAATTGCTTTTTGTGACTTCTTATGAATATATAAGGGGTTTTATAACTAAAATCATATTATAATGTTCAAACATACTTTAGAAGTCTTATTATATATAAAAAATCAACGATACAATAACACAATGCATATTGTTTGGTGTATCACCAATTGAATTGCTTTTGGTATTTTTGAATAGAAGCGACATATAGGTAGAAACCATCAGGATTGATTTGCCATAGACATAAACCATCGGGTTTGCATCTTGATTTGTCTCTATCAAGATCAAAGAGGACGAAACTAGTCTTTTTGGCTCCCGATGATGAGAAGATGTCGCAAGTCCATTTATCTGATTGGTTTGTGTCAAACATCAACCCAAAAGGCTCACCTCGAAATAACACCTGAGACGAAGTATCTAATTTGGACGAGATACAGCTTATGATGATCGGTTTAGAGCCAAGTGCAAGGTTGTTGGTTATCTTTACGGTGAAGACTGGAGCCGTGATAGATAATGAAGAGGTAAAGGCTAAGGCTAAGGAGACAATGAAGAGGCTATATGCTTTGGTGGATATCATCTTTTGTTTTACACACTATATCAATATTCGAGTGAATCATATATATTAGAAACTTATTTGACTCACAAAGTAATGATCTTACCATATAATTATTAAAAAAAGAAAGTCAAATCAATAAATTAGTAACTAAAACTGGTTTTTTATGAGTCAAAGTAATTAGAGGGAAAAAAATACAAACCAGTTTTTGGTAGACCATTAAAAAGAAAAATGAGTCAAGTGAATAAATTTATCAAAAGGAAATTAATAAAAGAAATATGCATAAAATGACCATGAATCAGAAAAGAATTAACAAACTAGCCATGATGTTATAGTACTCATTTTCTCTTCGATTACAATTATTCTTATATTCATTTAAGCATACTATTTATTACATGCTATTTTTCAAAACCACACAAAATACTAACATGATTCTGTGGCGAAGGAAGAATGCGCATGCATCTCGGAACAAATCGTCACTCATCTCTCTTTCCTCCACAACCACAACCACAACCATCGCATCTTCCACCACTACAACCACCAGATCTCTAGGACATAAGCCCATCAACCTTCCTCGCCGGTCCCAAATCCCAATTTTCTCCATCGTTGGAAATCTTCTCTTTTCCTATATTTTTCAAAATGACATGTTATTTACTTCAATATAACACGTTATTTTTATATGTTAAACGCTATTCAGTTCCATTTTTTTTTCATAAAGATGCTTTTTTGTAAAACACATTATATTTTTAAAATAACAGGTTATTCAGTTCAACTTTGTAAGAATCCGTGCCATGCACAAGTAAATCATGTTATTTAATGCTATGACAGAACGATTAAAAAAGAACCCGAAGTTTTTATACAGAATTATCAGATGTCAAAAATTAATTTTTGTAAATGCGCTAAAATATCTACATTAAAATAATCATATATAAATATCATGCAATAACACAATCTTTTTTTTTATAAATAAACTTACAAATTAAATTTCAAATATTTTAATAATTTATATTTACAAAATAAAATTTCATTTACGTCATTCATAAAATTTAGACTTATAAATTTGCGGTTTTAGTTTTAATTTTCGTAATATATGAAAATTTTGTTGATGTTAATGTTAGGAAAGAATGCGAAGAAGCAGAGAATGTTAGAAAGAGAAATAATGCTTGGGAGTTGAGGATAAAGATGATGAAGACGCTGAAAACAATGATGAAGAAGAAGAAGAAGATGTATTGTCAGTTGCTTGCTTCATTTGCAAAGAGCCTTTTGTTGATGCAGTTGCACCAAATGCAAACATTACTTCTGTGAGCATTGTGCTTTAAAGGTATGATAAAGTTAGTTAAATCACAATTATGACTCTGTTTTTGGTTCGTGAGCCATTTTTGTGAAACTAAAGAATTTGTTTATGTAATGATGCAGCATCACACGAATAACAAAAAGTGTTTTGGGTGTAATCAACCAAACTACAATTATGAAACAATAGAAACTGAAAGTTATATAAAACCCACAAGGTATGTTCTTATAAAATTTGATTTGTTGGGTAAATATAACTTTTTGATCTTGTTAATAACCAATAAAATGATCACAATCAAAAAGGCTAGCTTCCAAAATATCTTGCAAGTTGGTTGTTCATCTAGCTTAAATCTCAAGGAACTTAAACATGATAAATCGTCTAATTTTTTTCTATCAATTTTCTTACTAACTCATCAAGATCCTAACCAATCACCATACTGGTCATTATTTTTCTTCTTTTGAATAGAGCACCATAATGATCGTCATTTTAGGACCATGCTTATTTTTGTTGAATCATATATATGAATGGTGGTTAACTCTTACTCTATATAAAAGAAAACAAGTATCTGTTGACAAAAAAGGAAGTTAGCTAAATGAATCATTCAGTGTCTCAAAATAAAGAGATCGTTGTTTCTACAAATAGCTAGCATATAATCATCAAAAATGCAAGAATGAGTTTTTTTACAAATAATTTTCAAAAATAATACATCTTATCACGATACACTAGTGAATTAAAATCCATAGACATATACACCATCAGTGATGGTCCATCACCATGGGAATGCATTACAAAAATATAATTTAACATAAGTGTGTAAACTGACGAATACCAGGTTTACAATCGTAATCTATTTTCCTAAGGTGATTGTGATGTTGTTGAAGTGTTGAAAACTATATGATGATGAAACTCTATCGAAAAAGATGAAAGGGATGATGAAACGCATCGGTTACCGCAATTATTTCAGATTGTAAACGCTAGATAATTTAATAATTTTTTTAATTAAAGAAAAAAGATAATTTAATAAATTTATGATGATGACATGTATTAGTCTTTGGAGTAATGATATGTCATTCATATGGAAAGAGTTAACCAATTTTCATATACGTATATGATTTCCATTTTTATGAAGTTGAAAAAAATGAATTTCTCACATATTATTTCGTTACGGCACCTAAACGAAGTTCTTTTTTGTGATTTCTTATAAACTAAACCATTTCATATATTTTAAAATACCTTAGAAATCTTATTATATATATTATATTATACGACTTAACGATACAATAATACAATGCAAGAATAATCATAAAATACTTTTCAATTCCATAGACATATGGACTAGGCCTGGGCGTTCGGATTTCGGATCGGATTCGGTTCGGATTTATTCGGATTCGGATAATTCGGGTAGGAGATTTTATTATCCGTTCGGATTTTATGACTATTCGGATCGGGTTCGGTTCGGATAGTGTCGGATTCGGATCGGTTTCGGATTAATTTTGGATCGGTTTGCGAGGAAAAAAAACTAAAAAAATGTTCGATTTAAATAAAAAAATAGTTTTAATCTTACTAAAATTTGACTAAGTTTTCCAAAAATATATTTAATTTTAACAAATATAACTAAAAACTTTCCGATATCTAGGTTATATAGGATATTTTTGTTATTTGTTATAAAATTATAGCTAAATATAACTAAATATTTTGGATATATAATTTTATTTTCGGTTTTCGGATATCCTTTCGGTTTTCGGTTCGGATCGGATTCGGTTCGGATAATTCGGATAGGAGAATTCATTATCCGTTCGGGTTTTGTGACTATTCGGTTCGGATTCGGAACCGGATTTTTCGGATCGGTTTCGGATCGGTTTTCGGATTTCGGATTTTATGCCCAGGCCTAATATGGACCATCAATTCTACAAATAGCTGGCATATAATCATAAAAAATGCAAGAATGAGATATTTACAAATACTTTTCAAAAATAATATATCTTATAACCACACACTAGTGAGCTAAATTCCATAGACATATGGACCATCAATGATGGTCCATCACCATGCGAATGCATTACAAAAATATAACTTAACATAAGTGTGTAAAGTGACAAATATCAGGTTTACAAGCATTTTTTTTTCATAAGGCGAAGGTGATGTTGTTGAAGTGTTGGAACTATATATGTAATGATGAAACTCTATCGAAAAAACGAAGGGATGATGAAACGCATCGGCTACCGCAATTATTTCAGATTTTAAGCGATAGATAATTTAATAATTTTTTTATTAAAAAAAAGATAATTTAAGAAATTTATGTTGATGACATGGGTCGGCCTTTGAAATGATGACATATCACTCATATGGAAAAAGTTAACCAATTGTCATATGTGATTTCCATTTTTATGATGTAGAAAAAAACGAATTTCTTTCGTATCCTTTCGTTACGACTCCTAAACCAAGTTTTTTTTTGTGATTTCTTATGAACTAAATCATATCATATATTTTAAAATACCTTAGAAATCTTATTATTATATTATATTATATTATACGACTCATCGATACAATAACACAATGCATATTGTTTGGTGTATCACCAATTGAATTGCTTTTGGTATTTTTGAATAGAAGCGACATATAGGTAGAAACCATCAGGATTGATTTGCCATAGACATAAACCATCGGTTTTGCATCTTGATTTGTCTCTATTAAGATCAAAGATGACGAAACTACTCTTTCTGGCTCCCGATGAGATGTCGCAACTCCATTTAACTGATTGGTTTGTGTCAAAGTGAAAATCGAAACTCCCACCTCGAGATAACACCGTAGACCAAGTATCTCTTTGGGGCGAGATGCAGCTTAGGGAGATTTGATTTGAGCCAGGTGCAAGGGTGTTGCTTATCTCTATGGTGAAGACTTGAGCCGCGAAAGATAACGAAGAGGTTGTGATCAAGGCTAAGGCTAAGGAGACCAGGAAGAGTCTATATGCTTTGGTGGATATCATCTTTTGTTTTACACACTATATCTATATTCGTGTGAATCATTTATATAAGAAAGTTATTTGACTCACAAAGTAATGATCTTAGCATATATAATTATTGTAAAAAAAAAATAGTCAAATCAATATATTTGTAACTAAAAGTCTAAAACTGATTCTTAAAGAGTCAAATTAATTAGAGGGAAAAATACAAACCAGTTTTTGGTAGATTATTAAAAAGAAAAAAAAATGAGTCAACTCAATAAATTTATCAAAAGGAAACTAATAAAACACAAACTTAATTAATAGACCATCTCGGCAAGAAGAATGTCAGTCTCAACAAGGTTAGAGCATGATTATTGATAGTATCTTAGAAATAAATCTTAGGAATATTTAAGTAATATATTTGTAAAAGTGATAGGTAAGAGATAGTATTTTTGGGTTAAGATTTTTTTGTGATTAATGGTAGGTTCTTAACATGTGGTTCTTAGAAAAAAAAATATTAATATAAAAATAAAATTTATACGTATCAAAACATATCACTTTTATCAAACAGAAAATCCGTAGAAAAAAAATATTAATATAAAAATAAAATTTATACGTATCAAAACATATCACCAAAACATATCACCAATTGACCAAAACATATCACCAATTGACCAGTAAAATTTATACGTATCAAAACATATCACAAATTGACAAAACATATCAAAAAGTAAAATTTATACATATCAAAACATATCACCAATATAAAAATAAAATTTATACGTATCAAAACATATCACCAATAACCAATCACAATGTGACACCTTGCAATATCTTAAGTTAAGAAAAACATCTTAACTTAGATACAAATCTTAGCTTTAAGATGTTGGTTTGATTATTTTTAATCAACTTTAATCCTAAGATTTGTCTAAGATACTTAACATTTCAACCAATATTCATGCTCTTACATATACTTTCTTCTCTCTAGATTTTCCTACTAACCCATCAAGATCCTAACCAATCACCATACTGGTTATTATTTTTCGTCTTTTGAATAGAGCATCACAATGATTTTCATTTTAGGACATCCTTATTTTTGTTGAATCATATATATAAATGTTGGTTAACTCTCTCCATATAAAAAAAACAAGAATTTGTTGACAAAAAAGAAAGTTAGCTAAATGAATCACTAAATATCTCAAAATAAAGAGATCGTTGTTTCTACAAATAGCTGGCATATAATCATAAAAAATGCAAGAATGAGATATTTACAAATACTTTTCAAAAATAATATATCTTATAACCACACACTAGTGAGCTAAATTCCATAGACATATGGACCATCAATGATGGTCCATCATCATGCGAATGCATTACAAAAATATAACTTAACATAAGTGTGTAAAGTGACGAATATCAGGTTTACAAGCATTTTTTTTTTCATAAGGCGAAGGTGATGTTGTTGAAGTGTTGGAAACTATATATGTAATGATGAAACTCTATCGAAAAAACGAAGGGATGATGAAACGCATCGGCTACCGCAATTATTTAAGATTTTAAGCGATAGATAATTTAATAATTTTTTTATTAAAAAAAAGATAATTTAAGAAATTTATGTTGATGACATGGGTCGGCCTTTGAAATGATGACATATCACTCATATGGAAAAAGTTAACCAATTGTCATATGTGATTTCCATTTTTATGATGTAGAAAAAAATGAGTTTCTTTCGTATCCTTTCGTTACGACTCCTAAACCAAGTTTTTTTTTGTGATTTCTTATGAACTAAATCATATCATATATTTTAAAATACCTTAGAAATCTTATTATTATATTATATTATATTATACGACTCATCGATACAATAACACAATGCATATTGTTTGGTGTATCACCAATTGAATTGCTTTTGGTATTTTTGAATAGAAGCGACATATAGGTAGAAACCATCAGGATTGATTTGCCATAGACATAAACCATCGGTTTTGCATCTTGATTTGTCTCTATTAAGATCAAAGATGACGAAACTACTCTTTCTGGCTCCCGATGAGATGTCGCAACTCCATTTAACTGATTGGTTTGTGTCAAAGTGAAAATCGAAACTCCCACCTCGAGATAACACCGTAGACCAAGTATCTCTTTGGGGCGAGATGCAGCTTAGGGAGATTTGATTTGAGCCAGGTGCAAGGGTGTTGCTTATCTCTATGGTGAAGACTTGAGCCGCGAAAGATAACGAAGAGGTTGTGATCAAGGCTAAGGCTAAGGAGACCAGGAAGAGTCTATATGCTTTGGTGGATATCATCTTTTGTTTTACACACTATATCTATATTCGAATCATTTATATAAGAAAGTTATTTGACTCACAAAGTAATGATCTTACCATATATAATTATTGTAAAAAAAAAAAAGTCAAATCAATATATTTGTAACTAAAAGTCTAAAACTGATTCTTAAAGAGTCAAATTAATTAGAGGGAAAAATACAAACCAGTTTTTGGTAGATTATTAAAAAGAAAAAAAAATGAGTCAACTCAATAAATTTATCAAAAGGAAACTAATAAAACACAAACTTAATTAATAGACCATCTCGGCAAGAAGAATGTCAGTCTCAACAAGGTTACATATACTTTCTTCTCTCTAGATTTTCCTACTAACCCATCAAGATCCTAACCAATCACCATACTGGTTATTATTTTTCGTCTTTTGAATAGAGCATCACAATGATTTTCATTTTAGGACATCCTTATTTTTGTTGAATCATATATATAAATGTTGGTTAACTCTCTCCATATAAAAAAAACAAGAATTTGTTGACAAAAAAGAAAGTTAGCTAAATGAATCACTAAGTATCTCAAAATAAAGAGATCGTTGTTTCTACAAATAGCTGGCATATAATCATAAAAAATGCAAGAATGAGATATTTACAAATACTTTTCAAAAATAATATATCTTATAACCACACACTAGTGAGCTAAATTCCATAGACATATGGACCATCAATGATGGTCCATCACCATGCGAATGCATTACAAAAATATAACTTAACATAAGTGTGTAAAGTGACGAATATCAGGTTTACAAGCATTTTTTTTTTCATAAGGCGAAGGTGATGTTGTTGAAGTGTTGGAAACTATATATGTAATGATGAAACTCTATCGAAAAAACGAAGGGATGATGAAACGCATCGGCTACCGCAATTATTTCAGATTTTAAGCGATAGATAATTTAATTATTTTTTTATTAAAAAAAAGATAATTTAAGAAATTTATGTTGATGACATGGGTCGGCCCTTGAAATGATGACATATCACTCATATGGAAAAAGTTAACCAATTGTCATATGTGATTTCCATTTTTATGATGTAGAAAAAAACGAATTTCTTTCGTATCCTTTCGTTACGACTCCTTAACCAAGTTTTTTTTTGTGATTTCTTATGAACTAAATCATATCATATATTTTAAAATACCTTAGAAATCTTATTATTATATTATATTATATTATATTATACAACTCATCGATACAATAACACAATGCATATTGTTTGGTGTATCACCAATTGAATTGCTTTTGGTATTTTTGAATAGAAGCGACATATAGGTAGAAACCATCAGGATTGATTTGCCATAGACATAAACCATCGGTTTTGCATCTTGATTTGTCTCTATTAAGATCAAAGATGACGAAACTACTCTTTCTGGCTCCCGATGAGATGTCGCAACTCCATTTAACTGATTGGTTTGTGTCAAAGTGAAAATCGAAACTCCCACCTCGAGATAACACCGTAGACCAAGTATCTCTTTGGGGCGAGATGCAGCTTAGGGAGATTGGATTTGAGCCAGGTGCAAGGGTGTTGCTTATCTCTATGGTGAAGACTTGAGCCGCGAAAGATAACGAAGAGGTTGTGATCAAGGCTAAGGCTAAGGAGACCAGGAAGAGTCTATATGCTTTGGTGGATATCATCTTTTGTTTTACACACTATATCTATATTCGTGTGAATCATTTATATAAGAAAGTTATTTGACTCACAAAGTAATGATCTTACCATATATAATTATTGTAAAAAAAAAATAGTCAAATCAATATATTTGTAACTAAAAGTCTAAAACTGATTCTTAAAGAGTCAAATTAATTAGAGGGAAAAATACAAACCAGTTTTTGGTAGATTATTAAAAAGAAAAAAAAATGAGTCAACTCAATAAATTTATCAAAAGGAAACTAATAAAACACAAACTTAATTAATAGACCATCTCGGCAAGAAGAATGTCAGTCTCAACAAGGTTACATATACTTTCTTCTCTCTAGATTTTCCTACTAACCCATCAAGATCCTAACCAATCACCATACTGGTTATTATTTTTCGTCTTTTGAATAGAGCATCACAATGATTTTCATTTTAGGACATCCTTATTTTTGTTGAATCATATATATAAATGTTGGTTAACTCTCTCCATATAAAAAAAACAAGAATTTGTTGACAAAAAAGAAAGTTAGCTAAATGAATCACTAAGTATCTCAAAATAAAGAGATCGTTGTTTCTACAAATAGCTGGCATATAATCATAAAAAATGCAAGAATGAGATATTTACAAATACTTTTCAAAAATAATATATCTTATAACCACACACTAGTGAGCTAAATTCCATAGACATATGGACCATCAATGATGGTCCATCACCATGCGAATGCATTACAAAAATATAACTTAACATAAGTGTGTAAAGTGACGAATATCAGGTTTACAAGCATTTTTTTTTTCATAAGGCGAAGGTGATGTTGTTGAAGTGTTGGAAACTATATATGTAATGATGAAACTCTATCGAAAAAACGAAGGGATGATGAAACGCATCGGCTACCGCAATTATTTCAGATTTTAAGCGATAGATAATTTAATAATTTTTTTATTAAAAAAAAGATAATTTAAGAAATTTATGTTGATGACATGGGTCGGCCTTTGAAATGATGACATATCACTCATATGGAAAAAGTTAACCAATTGTCATATGTGATTTCCATTTTTATGATGTAGAAAAAAACGAATTTCTTTCGTATCCTTTCGTTACGACTCCTTAACCAAGTTTTTTTTTGTGATTTCTTATGAACTAAATCATATCATATATTTTAAAATACCTTAGAAATCTTATTATTATATTATATTATATTATATTATACGACTCATCGATACAATAACACAATGCATATTGTTTGGTGTATCACCAATTGAATTGCTTTTGGTGTTTTTGAATAGAAGCGACATATAGGTAGAAACCATCAGGATTGATTTGCCATAGACATAAACCATCGGTTTTGCATCTTGATTTGTCTCTATTAAGATCAAAGATGACGAAACTACTCTTTCTGGCTCCCGATGAGATGTCGCAACTCCATTTAACTGATTGGTTTGTGTCAAAGTGAAAATCGAAACTCCCACCTCGAGATAACACCGTAGACCAAGTATCTCTTTGGGGCGAGATGCAGCTTAGGGAGATTGGATTTGAGCCAGGTGCAAGGGTGTTGCTTATCTCTATGGTGAAGACTTGAGCCGCGAAAGATAACGAAGAGGTTGTGATCAAGGCTAAGGCTAAGGAGACCAGGAAGAGTCTATATGCTTTGGTGGATATCATCTTTTGTTTTACACACTATATCTATATTCGTGTGAATCATTTATATAAGAAAGTTATTTGACTCACAAAGTAATGATCTTACCATATATAATTATTGTAAAAAAAAAATAGTCAAATCAATATATTTGTAACTAAAAGTCTAAAACTGATTCTTAAAGAGTCAAATTAATTAGAGGGAAAAATACAAACCAGTTTTTGGTAGATTATTAAAAAGAAAAAAAAATGAGTCAACTCAATAAATTTATCAAAAGAAAACTAATAAAACACAAACTTAATTAATAGACCATCTCGGCAAGAAGAATGTCAGTCTCAACAAGGTTACATATACTTTCTTCTCTCTAGATTTTCCTACTAACCCATCAAGATCCTAACCAATCACCATACTGGTTATTATTTTTCGTCTTTTGAATAGAGCATCACAATGATTTTCATTTTAGGACATCCTTATTTTTGTTGAATCATGCATATATATAAATGTTGGTTAACTCTCTCCATATAAAAAAAACAAGAATTTGTTGACAAAAAAGAAAGTTAGCTAAATGAATCACTAAGTATCTCAAAATAAAGAGATCGTTGTTTCTACAAATAGCTGGCATATAATCATAAAAAATGCAAGAATGAGATATTTACAAATACTTTTCAAAAATAATATATCTTATAACCACACACTAGTGAGCTAAATTCCATAGACATATGGACCATCATTGATGGTCCATCACCATGCGAATGCATTACAAAAATATAACTTAACATAAGTGTGTAAAGTGACGAATATCAGGTTTACAAGCATTTTTTTTTTTCATAAGGCGAAGGTGATGTTGTTGAAGTGTTGGAAACTATATATGTAATGATGAAACTCTATCGAAAAAACGAAGGGATGATGAAACGCATCGGCTACCGCAATTATTTCAGATTTTAAGCGATAGATAATTTAATAATTTTTTTATTAAAAAAAAGATAATTTAAGAAATTTATGTTGATGACATGGGTCGGCCTTTGAAATGATGACATATCACTCATATGGAAAAAGTTAACCAATTGTTATATGTGATTTCCATTTTTATGATGTAGAAAAAAACGAATTTCTTTCGTATCCTTTCGTTACGACTCCTAAACCAAGTTTTTTTTTGTGATTTCTTATGAACTAAATCATATCATATATTTTAAAATACCTTAGAAATCTTATTATTATATTATATTATATTATACGACTCATCGATACAATAACACAATGCATATTGTTTGGTGTATCACCAATTGAATTGCTTTTGGTATTTTTGAATAGAAGCGACATATAGGTAGAAACCATCAGGATTGATTTGCCATAGACATAAACCATCGGTTTTGCATCTTGATTTGTCTCTATTAAGATCAAAGATGACGAAACTACTCTTTCTGGCTCCCGATGAGATGTCGCAACTCCATTTAACTGATTGGTTTGTGTCAAAGTGAAAATCGAAACTCCCACCTCGAGATAACACCGTAGACCAAGTATCTCTTTGGGGCGAGATGCAGCTTAGGGAGATTGGATTTGAGCCAGGTGCAAGGGTGTTGCTTATCTCTATGGTGAAGACTTGAGCCGCGAAAGATAACGAAGAGGTTGTGATCAAGGCTAAGGCTAAGGAGACCAGGAAGAGTCTATATGCTTTGGTGGATATCATCTTTTGTTTTACACACTATATCTATATTCGTGTGAATCATTTATATAAGAAAGTTATTTGACTCACAAAGTAATGATCTTACCATATATAATTATTGTAAAAAAAAAATAGTCAAATCAATATATTTGTAACTAAAAGTCTAAAACTGATTCTTAAAGAGTCAAATTAATTAGAGGGAAAAATACAAACCAGTTTTTGGTAGATTATTAAAAAGAAAAAAAAATGAGTCAACTCAATAAATTTATCAAAAGGAAACTAATAAAACACAAACTTAATTAATAGACCATCTCGGCAAGAAGAATGTCAGTCTCAACAAGGTTACATATACTTTCTTCTCTCTAGATTTTGAACTTTTTCTTCTTCTTCTTCTTCGTTGTTAGATAATATCCTTGTTCTGTTGTTTTAGTTTTCACTTTCTTCAAGAAGCTATCAAAAACTAAAACCATAAGGAAAAGAATGCTTGACGCAGATGAAGAAGACGCGGAGTTTCAAAAAGCGAAAGCTCTATATTACAAAATCTAAAGAAAGTTGCGAAACCCGATACCAAGTTATTCTTTTCCTCTAGACCAACTAAGAGCTCTACTACCAGCCAGATATATGCAAAGATTACAAAGAAACAGGATACTGTAGATATCGAGATTCTTGTAAGTTCTTGCATGACCATAGGGATTACAAACCGGGATGGCAGATAGAGAAAGATTGTGAAGAAGTAGAGAAAGTTTGGAAGAGAAACAAAGCTATGGGAGTTGAGGATGAAGATGACAACGACACTAACAACAGTGACGAAGAAGAAGATGCATTGCCCTTTGCTTGCTTCATTTGCAAAGAGCCTTCGTTGATCCAATTGTCACCAAATGCAAGCATCATAATTTAAATCTTAACCAAATCTTCTAAATAAAACAACTAAAATAAAAATAAAAATATGAATTACAAGCATCTTTTATTGAAAGTGGAAGCATTTTATATAGTACAACATAAATTTATATTAAAATTAATATATTTAGTTTTTGTTTTAGGTAAAAAATTATTCTCTACACAATTTAAACAATAATTTTTATTATATTTTAAATATATCTTTTAATATAAATATATAATTAAATATAAATGACTCCTATAAACCAAATATCTGGCTTCGCCACTGTGGGTGAACCATTTTTGTGAAACTAAAGAGTTTTGTTTATGTAACGAATAATGATGCAGCATCACACGAAGAACAAGAAGTGCTTTGTGTGTAACCAACTAATACTGGGGTTTTTCAATACAGCCCAACTACATAAACTAGGCCCAACTACTTAATGGTATAAATTGTCTGGGCTTTTAGTAGGCCCAACTACATAAACTAAAACGGTTACCATTAGTGGGGCGGTTACTAAATTTAATTTAAAACCGTAAATAAAAATATGATTAATAAATCATTTCTAGTGCTTATCCTAATTTCTCTCCTTTCGAAACAATCGGTGCGATACTCCGTTTTGAGTTTCACCGGCGACGATGGCTTTGAACAATCCACGAAGAGCACCGAGATATCTCGCTTTAGGTTTATCCGATGAACAAATCTCCGTCCCAGAAACCGTTTACGCTGAAGTCCGTGAGAAAAACCGTCAAAGCTTGGTTTGTCGAGTTCTTAGCCCTAGAAGACAAGATCTCTACTCGGTGATCGATAAACTCCGTCTTGAGTGGTGTCTCAGCGAATCTGAATGTCACGGACGCATAATCGGCGGCGGGAAGTTTCAATTCGTGTTTGAGAAAGAGCGGGATTTGGAAATGGTTCTTTGGTCTGGTCCTTATACGTTTAACGGATGGCTCGTTGTGTTGCAGAAATGGGAAGATGAGCAAGGTCCTGAGTTTCTGAAATCGGTGCCTATGTGGTTGAAGATTCGTGGGATTCCGATTCAGTATCTTTGTGATGGGACGGTTCGTGAGATTGCTTCGTCTATGGGTGAGGTAATGGAAGTTGAATTAGATGATGCAATGGTTGATTTGAGTTCTGTGCGTGCTCGTGTGAATGTTTGTGTGGATACACGTTTGTGTTTTAAGAAAGTGGCTAGGTTTGATTCTGGAGAGGTTAAGATTGTGAGTTTTAGGTATGAGGATATTGGTTGTAGTAAAGCGAGGTTTAAGTTTTGTTTTAATTGTGGTGCTATGAATCATCTCGCTAGGAATTGTTCAGTCCCTTGGGTTGATGTTCCTGATCCTTATGAACGTGATCTTTCACCACCGCCTCATGAGGCTAGTTTTGATGGCTCTGCTGAGAACAATGGTGAAGGTGGTATGTTGGAGCAGGTCGAAGCGGCGGATGCATCTGCTGATGTGGTTCAGGATTTACCTGTTGGGGATGGTGAGGAGCAGCAGCAGCAAGGTATTGATGGCGATGAGGAAGTTAACGCGCAGGTGCAATCTGAAATGGTTGGAACTTCATCTGAGGGGTCTAAAAGGAAGTTTGATGCGGCTGAGCAGGGTGATGATAATCCGGAAAAGCGGCTTAGAGGAAGCACTGATGCAACTGAGGGAGGAAGCACTGATGTAACTGAGGGTTTAGGGGTTAGCCTTAAACCACTTCAAGAAGAATGATCCTGTCAAAGTTAGAACTGTTAGGGCTCTGGGTCATAGACATTTCCTGACAGTTTTTAATGTCTTCTCGGTTAGGTACTACGTAGGTTGCCTATGTATGCAATGTAGTTTATGTTGGATATGATGTCTTCAAGTTCGTGGGAAGTGTTTCTAGGTTCTGCAATCGTTTACGTTTTGGTACACAGCGGGGATCAGATCGTAATGATGGAAGTGCTTTGGTGTATGCCGGTTTGCTAGGTTAGAGTTTCATTTTGAAATATTATGGTCTGATCTTGCTGTGTTTATCTTAAGGTTTTTTTTTGTGTGCAAACATCTTTAAGGTTTCTTCAAGACTGAAGTTTCTGCTAACTCTTTGCTTGATGTAGTGTACAATTAAGTTATTAAAGCAGTTTGTTTTGTTACATCTTGTTTGCAGCAGCACTATTTTAACTCATTGTAACTATCAAAGTGCCTCTGTTGCTTATAAAAGAAATGTAGTTTATTACTTGACAAGATTTGGATCATTAGCTACAAAATTAAGTAATGAGAGGTTTGCTATACAAGAGAACATGATCTCTACTTTGGCAGTTTTGGACAAAGGGATAAGAATAAGCTTCGAGTCTACAAGCATCAAAACTGACGAAAAATGAATGATAATAATTCAAAACACTGAAATGGTACTAAAAACAGTTCGTAAACTGATAAACTTAGAATCTCTATAACAGGAAACGATAAAGCTGAAACTCTCTATGATCTAATTATAAAAAGAGTAAATTCGAAACACTCGAAATGTATAAAATAAAAGCCCAAAACTTAAAACGAAATGAGATGCTGCACCAGTTCCCATTTTTATTATGTCTTCCCATAAGCAGCCATTCTGCTAGCAGGAAGCTTCTTCTCTGCTTGACGCCTTCTTCTCTTCGCCTTTCTCGATAGTTTAGCCTCAGCCTCAGCCTCGCCTTCCTCATCTGCTTTCGGTGTTGGTTTCGTCTCAGCAACATCAGTCTTCTTCCTCTTCTTGCTTTTCTTCTCATTGTGTTTACCCTCCCACAACTCCCTGATCTTAAGTTTCTGCTCCTTAACCTTGTGCTTATTCACCTCCCAATCCTTTTCCACATAAGGAGCCATCTTCTTCAATGGCACATATTGGTTCAGGTCTGCGTCATCTAAGGTGAGTATCTCTCCTGTATCCAGTTCGAATCTGTTTGGTTGTACTTTCGCATACTTGAACCTTGTTTTCAAATCTCCAATTGTATCCTCATAGTCTAACTTGTAGTACTCCTCCATCAAAGCTTCTTTGGCTCTTTGTACAATTGACGTTTTTCGCTTTCTCTTCCTCTTACCCTCTGCCTCCTTCTCCTCATCTACTTCTTCTTCCTCTTCTTCTTCATCATCACCCAAAACGTTCCCCTTGTGCTTCAAACCCTTTTCTCTAGCGGCTGTAAAAACATCCCCACCTTTAGTCACATCCCAATCTTTGGGAAGTCCAAGCAATTCATCTTCCTTGTCAAAATCTGGTTTCTCTCCATCATCATCCTCATCGCTATTCAAATCCGAATCCTCCGCACCATAATACTTATCATCAAACGCAGCTTTCATCATCTTATCATACTCCTCCGGATCAAACTCATCATCAAAATCTTTCGCATCTAACGGACACTCTTCTCCATCCTTAAAACCAGCAACAGAAAGCACCTTCTTCATCTTCTCTTTCATCTCCTTCTTCTTAACATTCTTCAACCGCTTCAAGTCCTCTTTCCTCTCCATCTCAGCCAAATTCATCCTCTCCTCTTTACTCTTCCTCTGCGCCTTTCTCGCATTATCCTTCTTCCTCACCGACCCTTCCACAACCCTAGACTGACCCATAACAATGTCCCCAGCATTCTCTTCATGCCTATAGCAACTCTCCAACGGTCTTCCTGCCTCAAAATCCTCCTGATCCCAAACAGCATGCTCATCTTCACTCAACTCCCTCAACTCTGCTTTATCTACAATATTCTCCTCTTTCTCCTTCCACAACTGTTTCACCAAATAATCTTTCAAAAACTGATTCTCAACAACCTCAGCTTCTTCACCAAAATACTCATCAATTTTCTTAGCTAACTCCTCATCAACCTCCACATTATCATCTCCTTCCTTCTCCACAACTCTCAAAAAATCATCATCTCCATCACTCTCATTCCCTCCACAACTCTCAAAAAAATCCGTAACAGCTCTCCTCAACTCTCCCTGCTCCTCAGCATAAGTCCTAACCTTCCTCTTCTCATCTTCCTCAACATACTCAGGACCTTCCTCAAGCAAATGCTGTGCTTGAACATCTTTCAAATACATCTTCTTCTGCTTCTTCTCTTTATTATCCTTCTTATCAACCTCATCTTCTTCACTACTCTCATCAGACTCAAAGAACTTAGCATCTTTGTTCTTAATAATAGGATCCTTTTTCTTTACCTTAAGCAACAAATCAACGAATTTGAGATCGCTTTCAGGATTTCCGAGATCAGAATCCGGCTCAGACTCCGGCTCAGAATCTTCCTCGGAATCGTCGATGAGACCTCTCTTCTTCCGCTCCTCGTGTCGCTGGAGAGCCTCGCGGTTCTTGTTGTGCTCCAATCTCTTCATGTATTCTCCATCGAGCTCGAAGCCTGTGAACTGTGGAAGGTCGTCGCCGTCGTCATCATCTGGTATCGCTTTCGGCCGCCCCATCATATGCTAGGGTTTCTGCAAATGTTTAACTTCCAAATTATTTCGTCTTTCTCTAATATATACGTCGTAATTTATACAAAATTGCGAAAAAGACCCTCCGTACTTTTCTATATTCTCAAAAATCAGACAAAACTATTCTTTGGTAACAATAACACCCCTAGCGAAATTGATTACACATGTTTCTGTTTTTGTTAATGTCGTTTCCATATATAAAGTTCAGATTTGGTCTTAACTAGTTCCCGACAAAAACAAAAATTATTAGTACAATAAAACCTCTATATATTAATAATGTTGGGATCACGAATTTGTAAACGTTTAGAGCTTTATTTTATTTTTAAGCCAAAATTTTACTAATAAAATTTTTTAACCACACTTTAATTAATATTTTATTAATTTAAAAAATATTAATTTAAATACATAAAGAACACAAAATATAATAAAAGGAAAGTCCAACAAATTTTTTTTTCAAAAAAGCTTATAATTCTATTTTTTTAACATAAAAAACTAAGCTTTTTTAAATATGTCCCCTTTAATTTGATGCCTTAAGCCATGGCTTCACTTGATTGTGTCATGCGCCGGGCCTGGTTCCGTGGAACAAAACGGTGAGCCCTCCAAGAACACTTACCTATGGATAGTACATGAATTATGGACCGGGTTCGAGTGTTGGTGGGTTAAATGGATTGGATATAAACCGAAGATGACAGCCGTTGTCTTCCAAGGCTACAACATCCGACCGCGTCAGCCGCTTCCAAAACACTTCAACACAATCACCGTTGAAGGTAAAAAGGATAAGCATCAGAACTCTGGAACCTCGATCCAGCGATGCACAATCTCCGCGAATGGAAATGTAATTGCTCAGACGTATCTTGGCCGTCCGTGGAAAGAGTTTTCGATGACGGTGATTATGCAATCGGTGATTGGATCGATCGTGAATCCCGTTGGTTGGATTGCGTGGAATTCGAATTTTGACCTGCCTCCGAGTACTATTCTCTACGGAGAGTACAAGAATTCGGGTCCTGAGTCGGATGTTACCCAGAGAGTTAAATGAGCTGTGTGTAAGCCCATTATGTCTGACGATGAGGCAGGAAGGTTTACGGTTGCCACGTTTCTCCGAGGGGCTGATTGGTTACCGATAGGGGTGTCAAATTGGTTAAACCAAACCAAACCAACCCATATCCATATTGATTTAATGTTTAATGGTTAATGAATCAATCCAATTCATTTAGCAAATGGTTTGGATTAACCCATAACTCATTTAAATGAGTGGATTAATAGATTTAATGAGTTGATCCATAACATAGTTTTCTTATAATTTAAATCCTAATTAATTGATAATTAGTAACTATCATGTTACCACCACCATCATCATCATCACTCCATCATCATCATCATCAATTCACTACCATCATCGTCATCGTCATCGTCGTCGCCGTCGTCATCGTCGTCGCCGTCGTCGCCGTCGCCGTCGTCGTCGTCGCCGTCGTCATCGTCGTCGCCGTCGTCGTCGTCGCCGTCGTCATCGTCGTCGCCGTCGTCGCCGTCGCCGTCGTCGTCGTTGCCGTCTTCGTCGCCGTCGCCGTCGTCGTCGCCGTCGTCGTCGCCGTCGTCGTCGCCGTCGTCGTCGCCGTCGTCGTCGTCGTCGTCGTCGTCGTCGAAATACTTGTCACTATGATATTGGTTCATAAATTGATCACAAAACGACGACCAAGGACTCCATGAGTGACGATGAGGGATTCCAGTGTCAGTGGCTTTGCCGGTGAACGGCGTTGTTGGCTTCGTCGTTTAACGTTGTCGATGGATTTGCCGGTGAAACCATAAGATTGAGAGGGATCGACAGTGAGAGATTTGACGCCGAGAAAGATCGATGGTTAAGCGATTTAAGAAAATTATGTTTATTTCGGTTTACTAAAATCGGTTTAGTGATTCAATTCGGTTATATTTGGTTTACATATTTGATTTCAATTATATAATTTTTATTGGTTTGGTTATGGATAACACAGTAATCCATTTTAAACCAAACTATTTCAATCCAACTCATTAAACTCATTAAACCATTTAATCCATTAATCCATTAATATCCAAAATTTCAACTCATTAGATCCATGAGTTGGATTGGTTTGGATTGATCCATCAATTTTAAACCATTTTGACACCCCTAGTTACCGATGATGGGAGTGCCGTATCAGCAAACTTTATGACATTATTTGTTTTTTTTTCTTAGGTTTTAATTATTTCTGTCGATAGTTTTTAAGATAGTTTCTTAAAAATGTTTCTTTCGACAGACGTATTATTTGCATTTAGATTATTTTAAGATAATTTTAAAGAGGTTTTAGCTATAAATTCTTATGTTTAAATGCAATATATTCTTTTGTAACCTCAAAGACATATATTTTATTTTAAAGTTTTTTCACGATCAACGCCTCTCTTATGATTTGTATCAATTCTCATTATATACAGTTAATACTTAATGGGTTTGGATTAAATTATATATCTTTTTTGGTTTTCAATATTTTTCTCGTAAAATTTTCAGTTAAGATTAATGGGGTTTGGATTAAATAAAGATATATACAATCATCAAGATTTTTAGAGTATTGGTGTTTGCTTGGAGATCTAAAATCTTATAATTGAGATTTTTTTCTTCTGGTGTGACGTACAATGATGATATACATAATAGACTAGATCATCACCCGTACTAAAGTACGTGTTGAATTTTATTTATTACAAAATTTATATAATATATATATTAAAACTAAGTTTTAATATATTATAATAGTAAGTGAAAAAATATTAATTTTTTTGTCAGTCCCTATATACAATATTAGAATAAATATAGAATTTTTTCTATAATACTCAATTATGGATAATTTTAATTTAAGATATCAAAACGGAAAATAATTTTATTTTTTAAAAAGTAATATTTTTTGAACAATGAGTTAATTTATGTTAACAACCACAAAATAGGATTGCATATATTTCAGTTAGATCAAAAATTAAAATATCATAAATAAACCGCATATAAAACATAGATTATTTTGAATTAATTAAGAAAATTATTTATTATTTTGAATTAATTTAGAAATTTTTTTTTCAATTCATAATTCTTTGGTTGTTGAAATAGAGATTTGTTTGAGCTAATCTAATTACAGAATTTGTTTGAGATTTATAATTACGGAATTTACCAATTCTTAGCATAATCGAATATGTTATAAACATATATTTAGTATATAATAATACCAAAATAAACCTGTGCGTGAAGTCTATATTTTTATTTTAGAATCTCAATATTTCATTTTAAAATATTGCGTGCACAATCTAATATTGGTTAATTCTAAAATTGCCTGCGGAATCAAGTTTTCAAATATTTAGAGGTGTCAAACCATATTTAAATGTTCTACAATATTTTTAAATATTCCAAATTAAAATCTTTAATTTTTTTTTGTAGTTTATAAAATTATGAATTTCAAATAACAAATTATATGAAATTAAATATAATTATTCAAATAGTTATAAGGATCAAAACTCATTTCATCATATAATATATTATATTTAACCCGCTACCTATGATAAATATTTTTTAAAATAATCAAATTAGAGTATTTATAATTTTTAACTTTTGAACTATTAAGTATTGATGATATTCTCTAAAAATATCAAGTAAAACTTATTTTAAATGTTGCAAATTAAAATATTAAAATTTTTATTGTAGTATATAAAATTATACATTTCAAAAAAATAAATGTATGAAATCGAATATAAATATTCAAATTCTGACCCGTTGCTCAGTCAGAATTTTTGTTGACTTTATTTTTGTGTAAAAAAATATATATTACTCAAGTCTGAATTTTTGACCCGTTTAATTGTTTCTTTTATAGATTGAACAATTTATATGCGTTTTTAAAAATTCAAATTTTGGCATATGCAGAAAAAAATTTAATTTTTTTTTTATTATGTAGATGATATGATGATTTATTTGTTTCATATTAATATAATCATATAAAGATGAGAGGTGAAGTTTAATGATTAATAACAAATTAATATGATAAGTTAGATATCAAAACTTATATGTTCATTTTGATTGGTCATTTAAAAAAAAATAATAATAACAGATTTTCGTTTTATAATTTAATTTAATTAATTAAATGACATAAAATAGTATTTTACTTGTTTATCCTTAATAAATTGAATGAAATTTGTTCTAAAAAAAAGATTTTTGTAATGACATTCTTAAGTAAATTTTTACAAAAGGGAAGGTTAGTTAAGGGTATCTTATAAAGTGTACTCTCCAAATAATAGTATAGGATTAGAGTATTTATAATTTTTAACTTTTGAACTATTAAGTATTGATGATATTCTCTAAAAATATCAAGTAAAAATTATTTTAAATGTTGCATATTAAAATATTAAAATTTTTATTGTAGTATATAAAATTATACATTTCAAAAAAATAAATGTATGAAATCGAATATAAATATTCAAATTCTGACCCGTTGCTCAGTCGGAATTTTTGTTGACTTTATTTTTGTGTAAAAATAATATATTACTCTAGTCTGAATTTTTGACCCGTTTAATTGTTTCCTTTATAGATTGAACAATTTATATGCGTTTTTAAAAATTCAAATCTTGGCATTTGCAGAAAAAAATTTACTTTTTTTTATTATGTAGATGATATGATGATTTATTTGTTTCATATTAATATAATCATATAAAGATGAGAGGTGAAGTTTAATGATTAATAACAAATTAATATGGTAAGTTAGATATCAAATCTTATATGTTCATTTTGATTGGTCATTTAAAAAAAAAAATAATAACAGATTTTCGT
Source organism: Arabidopsis thaliana x Arabidopsis arenosa (assembly GCA_019202795.1). Classification (NCBI taxonomy): domain Eukaryota; kingdom Viridiplantae; phylum Streptophyta; class Magnoliopsida; order Brassicales; family Brassicaceae; genus Arabidopsis; species Arabidopsis thaliana x Arabidopsis arenosa. Next base: position 10,507,814 of record CM032920.1, on the reverse strand, counting down.
TTTATAATTTAATTAAATTAATTAAATGACATAAATTAGTATTTTACTTGTTTATCCTTAATAAATTGAATGAAATTTGTTCTAAAAGAAGATTTTTGTAATGGCATTCTTAAGTAAATTTTTACAAAAAGGAAGGTTAGTTAAGGGTATCTTATAAATTGTACTTCCCAAATAATAGTATAGGATTTCAACGTCAAGTTCTGATTTTTTCTTTTGGAAACTTATGATTAGTTTTAACTAGCTAACTAAATTTTAATCCGCGGTACACCGTACGATGATTTGTTTTCTAAAAATAGTGATTTTTAAAAATTTAATATTTATGTATTATATAAAAAATTTAAATTTAATAATTATGAATTATATATTTTATAATTTATAATTGTTATTAAGTAACGGTATACCATATGATAATTTTATCTAAATCAAACGGATTCGATATGTCTAATATTGGTGGTGTTAAAAAATAATAAAATGAATATTTAACGCGTATTGAAGCGACATGTTAATGATATTTAAAATTTGTATTAATGTTGATTCAAACATCTTCCACGCGTATGAGCTGTTAAAGGCCATGTGCAATGGAAAAGTGATACTTAACCATGGTTATTCTTAACTAAGATAAAAACAATATAACTAGGCCTATAAAACTTCTAGATGCTTCTGGATCTTTCTTAATTACTTGTAACTCCTTGTGCTTTCTTCTTTCTTTGGTAATGGTAAAGAATAGGAGGATGTTGAGCTTCATATGTATTAGAAACTTACCTAATCTTTATCTATTTAGGCCTTGCTCTGCTGCAGAATAATAGCTAGTTTCTAGAATCATATGAGGACTGTATGGAAGCTCCATCATTTTATAATAGGTCTATCTGTTCTTTGTACTCTCTTCCATGCTTGTATGAGTTTGGTTGTATGAATGCTTGTATTGGAAGATATTGTTTTGGAAAAATTTGAAATTTTTTTTTAATAACCAATGAGTTCTTAACCATTGGAGAACATTTTTGTTAAGATACTCTATTTATTTTTAAATAATACTAAAATCTAAAGTTAAGAACCAAATTCTTAAAAAATGCGGGTACCAGTATATACAAATCAAATCACGATTGTATGGATTTTTATTTTTAAGATTACGTACCAAAACAGGTGTTGAAAAGATGGTTTTTATTTAAAATTTTTATTCCATGGCATTAATAATAAAAGAGAAACCACATGACTCTCATGATACATCACTTAATATAATAACAACAACAAACGAAAGGTTTCTGAGGCTTCATTATCGGAGGACGGCAGTCTCCTGTCGCGTACCCGGTTGATATGCAGTGCTCGGAGCAATTGTTTGACATATATGTGTCGGTACATAAAATATCATCAAAGCATTTTATGCCGACCTTCTCTTTTCTAGCTGACACATATATATACAGAAACTCCACATTAATATAGTTATATATATGTACAAAACATGACAAATTATGTTTTCACAAACCAATACTCTTTTATAATTTCTAAATCTTCTTCATGTTGTATATAATAGTGCTCTTAAAAAATCATATGATAAGAACTAATTAATTTTAATAGTTACTAGTAGTATATAAAAGAACATACCCGATACCATATCGTTTTGTGTGGACAACGACACAACCATTATAACTACAAGAACTGAGGTCACAAAGATTTTTGAGAAACCCATTGCTTTGTTTTGTATAAAGGCCTGTAAAATAGTGAGTTGCTGAATATCGACTTGTGTAATTAATTAGACTCTTAGGCCCCAGTATTTATATAAGAATGAGATCAACTCTAAACCTAATAGAAAGAGGAAATCTAAGAGAAAAGGTAATTATCTAACAAGAGAATATATATGAATAAGAATATAGGATATATAGAATATATCCCAATAAGGCCTATGGGAGAAAACAATTTGCTTTGCAATTTTCCCAGATCTTGAAAAAGCTCTAATTATAGAACTCTTCATCTTGGGATTGACCACATAAATCCCATTATTTTACTTCCAAAATAATCTCTACATTAATGGGATTTTGTTTTAATTTTCTTACCAAAAACAACTTGCCGTTATTGGTCAAAAACACTATATTTGGGTAAATTTACAAATTATTAAAATAAAGCTTAAAAAATTTTATTAGTAAAATTTTATCGATAAATTAATAATTATTAATTTATAGAGAAATTTTACTAATTTTGTAATTTCTTAAAAACTTTCTATCTAAAAATAAATTTTTTCTTTATAAGCAATATCTTTTTAAAATCAATTACAAGTAAAGAAACAATTATTAAGTTTAAAAAACAACACAAACTTTTTTCGAATAATAGAGTCATATTTCATTAAATATTTTACATATAATATTTTAAATATATATTATAGTAATTCATATATGACATATATAAATTTATATCATATATATATATATATTAAGTTAAATATACTTATATATATATATATTAATAAGTTTATACAATTATTAATTTATGATATAGATGGACCATATGTTTACATGAGATTTTCAAAAAAATTATTATCTTATTAATTTATCGATTTATGTCATATTTTACACTGATCCCAACTCGGGACCGGAAGATCTAATTAATTTAGAGAGGTTATTAATTTATAGAGTATTAATTTATAAAGGTTTTACTGTATAAACTAGGTCTGAAAATTCGGATTTCCGATCGGATTTGATTTGGGTTATTTCGGATAGATAAATTTCGTATCTATTCGGATTTATTACTACTAATTGGTTTGGCTTCGGCTAGGATAAGGAAGAAAAAACAGTAAGAATTTTCAGATATTTAAGTTATTTAGGATATTAGTATTTTTGGGTATTAATTTATAAGTAAATATAAATTGGATATATGATTCTATTTCGGATTTTCGGTTATCCTATTCGGTTTTTGATTCGGTTGAAATTCGAGTAGAAACATTAAAAATTTATTCGGTTTTATGACTATTTGGTTCGGTTTCAGAAGCGGATTTTTTGGTTTGGTTCCAGTTCGGTTTTCGAGTTTTATGTCCAACTCCAAGCCTAGTATAAACTAAAAAAGAAAAAAATTAAAATTTTATTGTTTTTGGCTTTTAGACTCAAAAGCGTGGCAAAGTAAACGACGGTAAAAACAAACACTCCTATTGTCACACTCTTCGCCAGATTCCTCTTTAAGCTCTCTATTGAGTAGTCACACTCTTCGCCAGATTCCTCGGTTGATCAACGTTGTGACCTCTCAAAACAGTCAGATGATAAGCCAACAACTGTGCACCAAGAAAACAAAAACACCATATTAACGCGTCGAAAGCCAAAAAAAAATAGAAGAAGATACATAGATTGATGTAGAGATGAGATTTTACCTGTAATGGCACTATATTAACAACAGGTTGTAAACAATCTTCCACTTGAGGAACTTCGATAGCTCGACATGAACCGCTCGAGCTGACTGATGCAGCATCACCTTTTGAGCACAGTACTATTAATCTCCCTTTGCGTGCGTGAAGTTGCTGTATCACGGATTGTTGTTTGCTGAAACAAGCATCACGAGTGGCGATCACAACGATGGGGAGATTCTCATCAACCAAAGCTAAAGGTCCATGTTTCATTTCTCCTGCGAGTATTCCTTCACTGTGCATAAGTGCTACTTCTTTTACTTTTAATGCTCCTTCTAAAGCTGTTGCGTAGTTGTATCCTCTGCCAAACACAAGAAGTGACTGCTCGTCTATCAAAAGTTGCGCAAGATCTTTCATTTCATCGTCTAGCTTTAGTACTTCCTTAACCTTATCTGCAGTTAGATAAGATTTATACATGGCTCCAATTGCTTAAAAACAGTCTTAAGAAGAAGCAAATTTTCTCTCTAATTTACTCAACTTACATGGCAAATCAAGTAGTCCATCAATTATAGCTTCCCGTCTCTTTTGGCAGGAGATTGAGTCACTTCCAATTGCTAAAGCTAGCATAACCATCACCACAATCTGACTTGTATATGCCTGATAATGTTTGGGGAAAGAACCAAGTCTTTTAATTTCCAAATCTGGAAAAAATATATGTATATATGTTCAGAGAGATTCATGAAAACTACCTTTGTACTTGCCACACCTATCTCAGCTCCTGCGTTTATATGGACCCCACAATGTGTTTTTCTAGCTATCGAGCTCCCAACGGTGTTGGTTATACCGACACATAATGCACCATTTTCCCGAGCATAGTCCAAAGCAAGTAGTGTATCTGCGGTTTCGCCAGACTGACTCACAAAAACTGCGGTATCTTCTCTATATATTGGACCTTGCCGGTCCCATAGATCACTAGCAATCTCCATGCTGACTGGTATACCTATGGAAAGACTTAAGTTAGCAGAGTCAATTTGAAATCAAGAAAACATACAGTTTTAGTAGCAATTACCAGAGAGTTCTTCAAGGATAGGTCTTGACGCAAGAGCAGCGTTGTAACTTGTCCCACACCCAATAAAAACTATACGCCTGCTGCGTCTTATGGTCTTTAGGTGATCTTTCAACCCACCTAGGAGGACTGTTTTCGTTTTGCGTGAACCACCGCGTATAAGCCGGCCTCTCATTGTAGTAGTTAAAGATTCTGGCTGCTCGTGGATTTCTTTTTGCATGTAATGATCATATTTTCCCTTGTTTATTTGCTCCACCTCCATCTCTAGAACAGATAAGGCACGTTCCACTGAAGCAGGTCTTGATAAACCATTACACCTTCCCCTCTCGTTTTCAAACTTAAGAATTGATACACCTCCATCCTGTTAATAAAAAGTGGAAGTGGTAAGCACATAAAATCCGTATAAACAATATTAATAACATATGGTTATCTGTCATGATATTTGTTACATGTTTCAGTTGCTACTGGTGAATGCTACACATATTCTCAGTGATCAGTCAATCAAATTCTGTAATCATATGCCAGGGGATGAAGACACATTGACTAGAATATAACTGAATGATTGTTGTACCTTGAGGTTAACAACTTCGCCATCTTCAATCACCAAAACTTTCTTTGTGTGCTCAACAAGAGCATGTGGATCACTTGATAGGAAAAACTCCTTGGGATGGTCATTCTTAGATAGAAAGTGAGCATCTTGAAAAACATGACTATTGCTCTTTCCTTCATCTAGCTCCTACGAAAGCATACAAATAATGAGCTATACCACATTTGCTAACAACCGGAAAGGTTTCGATTCTGTGAGTGAAAAAAAGAGGCGAAAAAAATAAAGCTAGCATCATTCAAAATCATGATCCAGTTAGAATCATAAATGTGCAGAACAAGGTAACAATATGAAGCAATTCTGCCACTATTCCATGCTAAAACAATCAACATTTTCTTCCATAAGTATTTATTTGATACAGAATAAACAGCCCTCTTGATTCTAGTGACAAAGAGTTACTTACTTTAACACCTAGAAGCAACGGACTGCCAAGCTTGCAAGCAATTAACTCGTTCGGATAATGCCAGCTTTTAAATATAAGTGCATAAGCTCCCTCAAGATGCCTCATCACTTCAAAGACAACTTCACAGAATGTTACAGTCTGTTCACCTACAAATCATAAACATGAGCATGCTTAGCTAAATCAAAACAACAACAACACTGTTTAAATCTCATACACAATAAGGATACCTTCTTCATTAGCTTTGTCAAAAACAAATTTAGCAAGCTTAGGAATGACTTCAGTATCTGTATCCGATTCAAAAGTAAACCCATGCCTCACTAAAGTCTCTTTCAAAACCTAAACAAAACAAGAACAATAAGAACAGAATCAAAATTTGTTCCTTTTATCCCAAAACTCTTTAATACATAAGACGAGAGAAGTTAAAAGAACCTCATAGTTAGTAATAACACCATTGTGAACCACCAAAAAATCATCTCCAGGACCAGAAGATTGAGGATGACTATTCCTCGGAGCTGGTTCACCATGAGTAGCCCACCTAGTATGTGCAATTCCAGCATGAAAGTAGAAAACTTCATCTAGATTCAAATCCGTACTCGTAATCTCTGCAAAAATTGAAGAAACAACACACAAAATCATCAGAAAGGCGACGACTTTGGATTCAAAAATTAGAGATCCGTAAGGAAAGTAACCTTCGTTAACGGAATTAACAAGTGATTCGATGTTCCCTGCTTGACGAAACACGAGCGGAGAAGAAGAAGAAGAAGAATTATCAATGGCGATTCCAGCAGAATCGTAGCCTCTGTATTCAAGACGACGAAGACCATTGAAGAGAATCTCGAGAATGTATCGTCTCTCTTTGTTAGCGTGAAAATTCAAATACGCGAAGATTCCACACATTGTTTTGTTTTGTAATCTCTCTTTCAGAGTTTTCGAGGAATGAATGAAGAATTGAGAGGGAAGATGAAGAATAAAGGAACGGTGAGATTCTAATTTTGACTCAGATTTGGAGGGTTTGACTTTGTAAATATGATTTACATGTTTGGATATTTTTGTCTTTCTGACTTCTGTCAGGGACTATGACGTGGAGGGACTTGATTGGATGGAGCAGCGAGTTTGCTTTTTTTGTTGGAGTGGGTAATGCAGCGTTCACCGCTATGCGTGGCACGTGTCACGTGATGTTTCCTTTTTTGATTTCTTCTTTTTTGTCAAAAGGTTAAATCAATTTTGACGGGCCCTCATAAAGGCCTCTCACACGGACACCCATAATTCACACTTAATGGATGTGTAATTTGATTTAATTAATGATTTAAATTATGTTTAACGATCTACTGGTATTTGATTTTATATTTGTAAATCAATGTTTAATAGCTTTTAAAATCTAGAATTATTCAAATAAGAATTGAATTTTTTCATTAAAATCAAATGTTATTCAAAATTAAATATTTTTTTAAAAAATATATTTTAAAATTAAATTATTTAAATGAAATCTGTTAAAGTTTCATAAGTAAATTATAAAAATCAAAATTTCAAGTACACTGCATAGATTTTAAAATTCATACACATAATTGTTTTACGTAATATCAAACTTTAAAAATTATAAAACCTACAAAATTAATTTTAAATTTAAATTCATGATTAAATAACACCTTCAAACTTTATTTGATTTTTTTTTAGTTATGTTTTATAGTCTACTTATCCTTTGGAATGATGATGCTGCCGTGATCTTGAATAGTGCCCACATGGGAATAAAAAACATATATTTTCATCACTATAGTCTATAGTGGTAACATTGACAAAAAAAAAAAAAAAGTCTTTTTTTTTTGTCATCCAAAATTAATTAGAGCTCAAAAGAGCCATTCCGGAGGAATGTTGTAAAAAAAAAAAAAAAAAAAAAAAAAAAAAAAAAAAAAAAAAAAAAAAAAGTCTATAGTGGTAAATTATTGGATTTTTTTTTCATGTGAACCCTATGCACTATGCCAAAACAATATATTGGGGATTGGGCACCACTATAATCAAATATTGATAATAAAAAAAAAAACTCATTTTTCAGAATTTTTTAGATGTACAGAAGCACGTTTTTATATCCTACCAAAAAAAACAAAATCATGCTTTTATAATCAAGAAAATTAACAAACTTTTCACAAAATAATGATTTTTGTGGATAACAGTCATTTCGATGTTTGATATTATAATGGAAAGCCTTATGCTGTTTTAATTGATAGATCCTTTCAAACTTTCCCTGATTTTAAATATAAAAACGGCACCACGTTTACTCATACTCTTAGCGTTTAACCAACTCATCGACTCATCATTTTTTTACTTCATTTCCAAGAAATTGAGAGAGAAGAAATCGACGCCGTTTTTTCACATCGTTGTCATGGAAAGCAAGAAAGCGAAGCTTGCAACAAAGAAGATCTCCGAATACCTGAACAAAATATTTGGGTCCAACATTTGGAATATGAGGTGATGAGCTTCAGGGAAATTCTTTAGAAGTTCCTTAAATGCAGTTTCCACGGGGGCGCGCTTATGCTCATCCGAATACGGATCTTTACCCTTTAGTAAAGCAAAGAAGACCAAGCAACCCAATGCAAAAACATCTGCAGAATAATCTTTCTCTGTTTTCTTACTTGGCTGCAAAGTCGAACCAAGAGCTCCAATTGTTGCAAATACAGTCTTCTTTGAAGATATGATGAAAACTGCATCTGGAGTAAGACCCCTGTGGATAAACTCATCACTATGAAGCTGTGCAACGCCTGAGAAGATATCTTTAATTAAAGATAGAGGAAGAGATGATGGAGCCTTATTTTTCCACAATGGGTAACTCTTGTAAAACTCTTTAAGAAACCGAAGTTGATGATCAGTAAAGGCTCCACGCTTTTGAGGAATACCATAGTCGATCAGATCACGCAGCGTGCAGAGATGGTTCGAGCAGTAAGTCGAAAACTTTACAAGACCCATTTGCTATACCTATAGGTTACACTTGGGTTAGTCTTGAATCAAAGAAAAGGAAACAAGAGAAACAAAAACCCAAAAGGAGTGGTAAAAAAGCAGAGCAAGTTAGCTCTTGATTCTTTTTTTGTTTTTGGTTCATCATTATTTTGTAACATAAATTTAGACATTTGTAATGATTATACTTTCATTTCGAGTGGTAAAAAAGCAGAGCAATGTTATTTTATTTGAAGTGTGATGTAACCAATTTGGCAAAGTGTGTTTTGATGACTTGTGAAAAACAGCTTTTAGACCATCGGTTCTTAGTAAACCGGTCCGGTTTCTTAAGAGATAATAAAGGCCAATAAAACTCGGTTAAATTCCGTCTGGTTCTCGGACCAACCCAAAAATAACTCAAATGAAATAAAAATTTACCGAAACTGTGCTGCGAAGGAGAAGCCGCAACATTTTTGAGTCAATCTTGGGTTCTTCTTCGTTCCTCCAGATTTCTCCTCAGTTTTTGCTATTCGTTAAGTCTGAAAGTTTTGATCTTTCCATCGTCTGAATCAGTTTTAAAAGTGGGCGGCCAGGCCAGAACCAATTAAAACCGGGTTTATGACTGCGTTATTCTATAACCGGATCCGAATTACGGTTCAACCGAGTCGTATATGAATTTGCGATTGGTTTTGCTAAATTGTTTTCTTATCTTTTGCTAATCAATTAATGTTGGGTTGCTTTTAGTTTTGTTGAGAAAGTATTACTCTTTTGTCGGTGATGATCATGTTTGTGCTTTTCAGCAATCTCTTAACTGTTACGTTACTTTGTTCAGTATAGAGGCTGGGAATGTTTGAATTTGGATTTATTTATTAGAATCCAGGTTATTTAGATAACACTCAAGATTATATCATTATTTATTGCTGTGTCTAATGTAATTAGCCTCTAGGACAGGGTGCTTACAAGGAAACTTAGGACAAATGTCTGTGGAGCAAAGATTTTGCAGAGGACTTGTTCAACTCATAAAGTTTCTAGTTCTGGTTCCAATGTAAGATCCCTTCTTTATGTTCTTGTGAATTTGCATATACTTGTCTTGGAAGAATCAGGAAAGATACTTGTATTTTTGTACTCTTGTTATAGTATAGTATCAAAAATTCTGTGCAGCTGTTCCAAATTCATCTCTGGTCACTTGTGGTCATGTAGTTTAGTGTATTTTTTAATCATGTTTGGGACATCAATATTATAATTGTGATATCCTTTATTTGGTATGTAGTCTTCTCTGCTCACTTTAGTCATGTAGTGTAGTTTTGATCATGTTTGGGACATCAACATTATAACTGTTATCATTTATATAATATAATGGTTTAGGAGAGTGATGCAAAAATAAATTCTACTCAACAACATGACATTGCTATTGTCGGTGGTGGAATGGTTGGAATCGCTTTAGCTGCTTCATTGGGTAAGCAACGGTTGCTTCTCTTGATTTTTTGTTTTTAAGTAGCCGATAATTTATGTTCAGCCAACTAAATGAATAGTTGTTCGTTTGACGACATGGTTTATATTCTTTCAGCAAGCAAGCCATTGACAAAGCACTTGAATGTGGCTATCATTGACAATAATCCTCTTTTGGGGAGAACAAATATCATAGAGAAAGGGCACCCGCCAGATCCTAGAGTCAGTACAGTCGCACCTGCGACAATATCCTTCCTCAAAGGTACACAAAAGAACTTTCAAATAGTAGAAGAAGTTTTATATGCTGCTTTTGCCACTTCAAACCTAGATTTGAGCTAGTCTTTGTCCTAATTCAGTCCATGGATACCCTTATTAGTTATTACTTTGGAATCATGTATTTGGTTTAAATTATGTAGATGTTGGTGCCTGGAAATACATTGAACAACAGCGACATGCATATTTTGATAAAATGCAGGTAATGGTTATGAACTTTTTCCATTCCTTCTGTAGCTTTTATATGATGGCTGCTGAAATATGTTAAGTGCATAAAATGAAAACCACGACGATTTGGTTTTCTCTGCATGACCACATATAAGTCACTGTCAAAGGTTTCTTGTTATAATTTTGGTGGACATATTTTTTTTTATCTTGGCTCATCATTGGTTTCAGGTACGTAGATCTTTACAAGTCTTAGATCTGAAAATTTTGATCTTATAAGAATACCGAAGACAGCAACGCTTATCAAGCTGACAAGATACGAGGGAAAGCTTGCTGTCATGTCTTTTGGACCTGCTGGACATGCTTCTACTGGTAAGATCGATTTGTGGGTTCTAGTGGATGCTGCGAAACATGAATGGTCCAACAAGGTTTCTGCTTTAGATCTTGGGATAACTAAATGGTTCTTGCAAGCCTTTTGTATCACTGATGCAGGTGAGTTTGTTTTGGGACCAAAAACTTCGTATGCATGTTCACGACTTTTTAATGTTCTGTATTATGATCCCAAGAAAAAATAGTGTGAAAAAAGTCTCCATAGAAGGACTCATCACAAAAGATATGGGGATAAGTCTACAACCTCTATCTTCTCTGGTCAGGTTGAGAATCTCATGTTTCTCTAAAGAGTTGTGTCTTGTTAGTCTAGAGGGCGATGGCTTCGCGGGTTTTTCATAATCATCTCCACTGAAAATGCATGTTTGTTCTTCGGTTGTAGTTGAGCTTCATCTAGTCACTTGGGAGATTTCATGATATATTGTATATTTTTGGTTAATATTTTGTTTATGTTCATAGTCTCAGCTTTGCCTCTGGGTGCTTAGTTTAGTGTTACTGCAAGTTTATAATGTTCAAGTAGTCTCTCTGTTTTGAACTTGTGCATACTCTCTGTTTTGTAAACTATGACAAAATATTCATTTCCTAGCTAACAATAATGAGCCCCACATAGTTCGTAGAGAGATGAATAAATATTAGATCTAAGTAGCAAATCTCAACACATTGGTTTGCATCGGTTAGATTGTGATCAAATCGGTTGAGAATTGGTATATGAGTTTCCAAATTATGAACAAAGTATAGTTTGGTAACATCCAAAATAACTAATGGCAAGTATCAATCATACAAAGGTTTTGTACTTAATTATGCATTTAAGTAGATACAATATCCGGAGCTCATTAGCTCTAAACTCCTAGTAGACCAAATACTTTCCTTAACAAAAAAAAAATACACACACACACTACTAAATCTTTTAATCGAACTTAAAAACAACCAATGATTCATTCACCTTTTGCACTTTCTTAAGCAACTTTCTTCTGTTCTTCTTCTTGAGCAACTCGTTGTGCTTCCACTGCAAAGGTGATAAAACTCTTCGTACCGCAAGTTTCGGATCTCTCATGAATCCTCGTGGCAATGGTCTACGCCGTTGTGCATATAACCGTCTCATGGCTCCATAAACACCCGCGGGCGGCTTCTTCATCTTTTTATCCTCCTCCGCCGCCGCAAACTTAATTGCTGATTCTATAGAATGAAAGTACATGTCTTTTTCGAACATCTCATCCTCTCTATCAAACGTAATCTCATCTCGTTTTTCATCTTGTACTATACCATTCTCGAGTAGGATCATCCTAAATTCTTCTTTCAGAAAAGGGTAATTTCGTAATTAACATCAGGTCAACTTCTCCATTCAGAACTTGTCCATCTTTATGTTCCTTGAATCTCACGAAAGCCTCTAAAAACCCTAGACGTAATCTTTCAGACTCTTTCCTCAACGCCTTTAAGAACTCAACCATTCGTTTAAGATCCGACGGATCAATAACAATATGGTCTCGACGAGAATCCAAATCCGAATCTTTCATAATCCGATAAAAGCCATCGAGCAAAACGTCGCAGTTCTTGAAAGTAGTCGTGATTCTGTTTTTGACCTCGACCATGTTCAAAGATCCAGATCGATAAAGTTTCATCGCAGTGACATATTGAGTGAAGATTCCTCTGTGGTTTTGTTCTTCATCAATCTCTTTTACTTTCTTCACGAACTCGCAAGCTCTCTCAAACTCCTCCCGAGAGTAACCAGTGGGGAGTTTTAGAGATTCTATCGGAGATCTTCTCGTCGTCGTAGGCATATTCTCAGATAATCGATCTTTAATCTTTGTTTTTTTTTCTGTTGAGTGAAAAGTTAACTAAGCTTCCCTATCTCTATATATAGCTGTTTCGAAATCCATATGAGATTCAGAAAAAAGGAAAATGCTAAATTCGTAATACATATTTTAAAAAAGGAAAATTCTTTGTAACGTAGACATCGAGGAAGCTTCTAATTGATAAGGAAAATAAGGAAATATGTTGTGCTGACCACTGAAATTGGCAACATGTGCAACAAAGACATGTGCTGATCAAAACCTCCTTTTTTTTTCCGCTATTGTCGACAAAAACAGTTAAATTAAATTGTGTTAAGAAAAATAATAATATGATCATCATAAACTAGAGATAATATCATTATATCGTACACATAATATTTTTACACTCATTTCCACATTCTTTTTAAATAGTAAGCAATAACATAAATATATTTGGATATGTGTACTCCCTAAGTAATATTATGATACTTATGTAACATTATTTTCATTTGGATTAATTATCGGTTTTAAAATTTAGGTAAATCATGTAGCACCATGTAGTGTTTAATTTTGGTGAATCTTTGTAGCATAACGTGTAACTTAGCTTAGGCAGATTACTTAACATATATAATTTCTTAGCATAATGTTTGATTCATCATTGGACCGACTCTAAATGTGTTCAACTCCAATTCTACAAAATCTCAGACAAATCGATGGATTTTTTTTTTTTTTTTTTTGTAAAATTACCTTTCACTTGTGTTTTAGACACTGGGTAGCAATGTAGCATGATCATTTGTTATCCTATACAAACTATACAAAGAGTACTTGTAGATGAGTGGTCAAGAGGCCAAAAGACGCCAAACTCCCTCTAGTCAAGATCATAAAAAAAAAGCAAACAAATTTATTAATAATGCGATCACACAAAAGATTCTAAAAATAGAAATGCGAAAGCAAATAAACGAAATAAACTAAAAAAGAAATAAACTAACCAAACATAACTTCTCAATCTTTACCTTGTTTAACGTACGTATTGTATAATATTGTTGTTCTCCAAACTTTTTTTTTATAGCTAGAAGATGATTTAAGATTTTATAAAAATTGTGAAGAACTATTTCCAAACAATTAAGTTGTCATTTGGACATAATTAAGTAAAAGTCTTAAAAATGTTTAAAAAATTATTATTTTTTTATTCCTTTGAATTCTTTTTCAATATTTTGTTGAATAACCCCTTCTAAGTTGGACATCAGGACCGGACCTAATTTTGATCAATTTGGTGTTGTTTCGGTTTAGGAATATTTGAAAACCCATCGGCGTAATTTTAAACTTATTTTGATTTTTGTTGGTTTAGTTCGACAATTTCGAACCGATCCACAGTCTTGAACCGATCAATTCTTCGCTTTTTTTTCTTCTTTTTTTTCTTTTTTTTTTAACCAAAAAAAGAAGTGATCTACTCAATCTAACCGAAATCTGGATTAACAGAAATAACTAAGATATACGAAATTTAATCGAAATATACGAAATTTAACTAAATGATACTAGATTTTAACTAAAATTTTGATACTTCAAAACTCCGGTACATTTCCGGTCATTCGAATGGGAGTCTATTTAAAGGAGTAATGGTGGACCACTGGCGGACCCATGTTGAAGGATGAGGGGTCATCTGACACCCCTTAAATATGTATAGTAAAAATTATTCTTAGTAATTGTTATTTATTTGTAGCTGATTTGGTTTAATGCAAGTATTTTGACCCACCCCCTTTTACTAGGTTCGATGCTCTCAATTATTTCATGTAATAAAAAATGTTTTAGCAACTAATTATCAATTCATTTAAACTATAATAAAATATTAGGGTTTTTATTCTCTATCGAAAGTTCTGAGACTTCTCAACTTCTTTTTTCCCTATTCAGAACAAAACAAACGATAAACAGAAGGTATTTGCTAATTGTTAAGTATCTTTTTATTATAGGAAAGCTTGGTTAATGATTTTGTTGGAAATAAGGAAAGAAAGGTTATATTTTAAAACTGATATATTGGTTTTTGTTATGGTTTTTTATTTATTTATTTGGGATTATGATGGTTATAACTTTGGAACCACATGCTTATTATTTGTTTTATTTGAATGAGTTTTATATAAATTTGGGATGATAATCGTTATTTTGGGGCCTTATTTTTTTTTACTGTTTACGGGCTCCAAATATCTGGGCACGGCTCTGTGTGGAGAGGTTGGGTTGAGCAATTGAGAACATTGAACCATGATTCGATTGGTTTGGTACTGACTCATTCCGGTTGGAGTTCAATAATTGAAGCTATACGGTTTGCTAAACCGATGGTGATGCTGGCTTTTGTGTATGACCAAGGATTTTATGCGAGAGTACTCGAGGAGAAGAAATTTCCCTCGGGATGAGACAGAAGGTTTCTTCACTAAAGAAAATGTTGCGAAATCGTTGAGATTGGTAATGGAGGAAGAAGAAGGTAAGGTCTATAGAGAGAATGTGAAGGATATGAAAGGAGTGTTTGGAGATTTGGATAGACAAGATCGTTACGTTGATTCTTTCTTGGATTTTCTCGTTGCTCATCGTTAGCTTCGACCGTTGAGCTGTCTTGATCCGATATGTTAGGTGGTCAATTAAATGAACTTTTAATAATTGTGATAATTAAGTTTGATCAAATGTTTGTTACGATGATCAATGAATAATATATGATGTTTTGTAATGGTCAATGTTAATCTTAACTTGAAGCTACAACACGAGGAATCAAGAAGCTTTTTGCCAAAGAGTCTCCATCTCAGAAGTTTGAAACTTAACTGAAATACAAAGCATTGTAAAGATAGCAAGAACAATTATAATCATAGACCATAACCGAACAATCTCGGGCCTTCTAAGATTTCTAAAGATAGCAATAATTCTTCTTCGAACATCTCAGCCTCTCTATCAAACGTAATCTCCTCTCGTTTCTCATCATCTTGTACCAAACCGTTCTCGTGTAGTATCCTCCTAAATTCTTCTTTCAGACAAGGGTAATCTCGTAACATAATTGTTCCTTCAGAACCTGTCCATCTTTATGTTCCTTGAATCTCACGAAAGCCTCCATTAACCCTAGTCGTAATCTCTCGGACTCTTTCGCCAACGCCTTCAAGAACCCCACCATTCGTTTAAGAACAACGATATGGTCTTGACAATCCAAATCTTTCATAATCCTATGAAAGCCATCGAGCAAAACGTCGCAGTTCTTGAAAATGGTCGTGATTCTGTTTTTGACCTCGACCATGTCCAAAGATCCAGATCGATAAAGCTTCATTGCAGTGATATATTGAATGAAGATTCCTCTGTGGTTTTGTTCTTCATCAATCTCTTTTACTTGCTTCACGAACTCGCAAGCTCTCTCAAACTCCTCCCGAGAGTAATCAGTGGGGAGTTTTAGAGATTCTATCGGAGAATTTTTCGTCGTCATAGGCATATTCTCAGATAATTGATCTTTGATTTTTGTTTGTTTATGTTGAGTGAAAAGGTAAGCTTTCCTATCTCTATATATATAGCTGTTTGGAAATCCATACAAGAGTAGGGTTCGGTTCATAAAAAAGGAAAATCCTAAATTCCTAATAAATACTAATAATTAAGGAAAAAAGGAAATATATTGTGCTGACCACTGAAATTGGCAATAGTATTAGGGAAAATTGGAAATAAAGGATATCTACTTAATAATTTGTCCATATACACCTTTTTTGTGAAATTGTCAGTTTGGACGATTTTACCCCTACACCCTAATTTAAATGTTTTTTTTAAAAAATAATCATAAAAACAGGTAGATATACAAGAGTAGAGGTGATTTGAAGTGGAATTTTTTAGATTTGGTTTAAAAAAAGTTGATTTTTTTATAGATAAAGTTTCATCTAATTTTGGTAGAACACGTTTTCTAGAGTTCTGCGAAACTCAGAATGTGTATTCTGCATTTTTGTACATGTTCTACATATTTCAGATTAGATTTCTGTTCTGAGAATTTTAGAAATCCGAAAATCATAAATCTAAAATATTTAGAACATGCATTCTACGTTTTTCTCTATGTTCTGAATATTTTAGAATAGACGTTCTAATAATTTCTACATCTTCTGCCATCGTTAGAAATTGTAATCTGAGTTTAGAATGTAAATTCTACGGTATTGCAGATTTTGATTTCTGTAATTTTTAGAATGCTCTAAATATAGAAAGTAAATCTTCAGAAAAGGAAACAAAATATTTGTTTTAGATTACGATTTAAATGAATATTTAATGTTTAGATTACGATCTACAAGATGTAGAAGTTGTTGTCTACGGTTTTTAGACTAAGATTAAAACCTAAAACGTTTTCTAAACCCTAAAAAGCTACACGTCTTAATCCTACACGTCTTAGTTCACCACTTTCGTTTCTAAAAAGCTAAGAACACGTTTTCCTTCAAATTTTCCTTTTTTGATCAACGATTTTTCGATGCACATCTACGTAAGGAGTGGTGTGTGGAGATTGTATAACAAGAAAGAGTGGAGATTTATTATTGATGAAAAAAAATCGTGGGAGATTGTTGAGTTTGGAAACGACTACAACTTTTGAAGAGTTACAGGCGATGGTTGCAGAAGACTATGGAATAGAACAGAGTACAGTTGATGTGGAGTTAAGTTACTTACCCACGGATCTTAGCTTGGATTGTCCTCCTGTTGTAATGATGAATAACAGAAAGGTTAGTAATTTCCTTTCGTACTGTAAAAGGAAAAATACGATCAAGTTATGTGTGACGTTCAATGGTGGAGATAAAGATACAGGGAGTAAAGAAAAATTCGATCTGAATAAGGAACCCGACGCTGCAAGTAATGGAGATGATGATGTTAATGTCGACGATGGAGATGATGATGTTAATGTCGACGATATTTCGTCATCATGGGTTATGAAAGAAACTAGAAAGAATGAGGATTGTTTCAAAACTCCAAAAAATGTTATTGTTGGTCATGGAGTTAGATTGTCGTCAAAGTATTCTTGTGTGAGCCAGGGTCAATATTTCAGAAGCAAAGAATTGTTACAGTCAATCATGGATTGTATGCGATGAAGTATAACTGCGACTACATGATTATAAAACCTGATAAAAAAAATTGTGGTGTATACAATGCATAGATGTTGGCTGCAAGTAGAGACTTCGAGCTGAGTAAATAGATTACAGTAACCGGTTATATCACACGAAGGTTTTTCAAAATACTCTAGTAGTCATTGGTCAACGCCTAAGTCAGAGAAGACAGTAAACGCTTTCATACGTCCGGTTTTTGACTGGTTCGTTAACCGGTTTTTAGAGCTGGTGTGAAATAAGAACCAAAATAAATAGTTGTTGCCTCAAATAAATACATCAAAAATGCATTAAAATGGCTTTGGTGTTGGGTCGTGTCTCGTGTGCATAGGAATCCTCTACTTTTGATCAGGAAAGTAGCACGTATGAATATCAAATCTCGGCATTTTTATAATTTAAAGTGGTGGAATATAAGATATATTAGTATAGATTTCTATTTAATTTTTGTAAATAGATTAGGAAGTTTTATTTTTAATTAATTTTAAGAGAAAATGAGGGTAAAGTTGGGTTTTGATTTTTAAAAAACCTATTTGACCAATCTACAAAAAAAAAGGATATATGGACAAATTTTTAAGTAGATATCCTTTATTTCCAATTTTCCCATAGTATTATGATACTATGCAAAATATATTTGCATTTTCATTTGGGTTAATTATCGGTTTTGAAATTTAGGTGAATCATGTAGCATCACCATGTATAGTTTAGTTTAGGTGAATCTTTGTAGCGTAACGTGTAACTTAGGTTAGGCAGATTACTTAACATAATTTCTTAGCTTAATCATTGATGCATCATAGAACCGACTCTAAAATGATTCTACAAAATCTGAGACAAATCAATGGAAAAAATTACCTTGCACTTGAGTTTTTGACACTAGTTAGCATGATCATTTGTTATCCTATACAAAGAGTACTAGATGAGTGGGGGAAAACGGCCATTTTCAACCCCCAACTATTTGGGGGCGGGTTTTTCCAACCCAAACTAAGACCCCCCGTCAATTTCTACCCAAACTCAAAACTAATTCAAATTCAAAACCTAAAACTAATGAAAATTAGCCGATTTCAACACGACATAAGACGGTGTTAGCTCGGAATTTAACGGCTGCTGAGTCAGCGATATCGTGGCATTGACGTGGCGGAAAAACGGCCATTTTCAACCCCAACTATTTGGGGGCGGGTTTTTCCAACCCAAACTAAGACCCCCCCGTCAATTTCTACCCAAACTCAAAACTAATTTAAATTCAAAACCCAAGCCGCTGCTATATTCATGTAATCTTGTAGTTGGGTCGTGAGAGAAAAACTATTTATATATCGAAGGTGATCTATCATTCGATAGTCCGACTGTGTATTACTTACCATGTGATGGATCTTGGGGTTGTATGATTTCTAAAACAATATGGTATTGTCTCCATTTGTGTCGAGTTGAAATTTTAATGAATGGCAGTGTGGTACCATAGCTTTAGAGTTCATGAATTGTTATGCGGATTGAAATTTTTGTGAATTGTAGTGATGATGATTCAGGTCACGAGACTATAAACACAATTGATTTCAGACAAGTTTCCAGATAGAATGTCTGTACAATGATTCCACTGCAGGAAGAAAGACAAAATCTTTAGACAGACATGTGGAAGTCGGATTCGCACACTCAAGTATTTTTATTAAGTAGGAAAGATTACTCTTGAGGGACAAAAATCAATATGTAAAAAGCTTATGAATTGCTACAAAAATTGCTATAGTATTTCTTATTCGAGAGAGAGATCCCTTTTACATGGCCATTCGCTCTTATATTTATACATAGAAAAATGTCAATTAAATGGCTAATTAAGTACAATTATTCTCTCTTAAATGCGTCCGTTTTGATCCTTGACTTTAATGCTTAACGCTTGAATTTGAGTTGATTCCGATCTTCATGGGCTTCGCCAATCGGCCCAAACATCCTTAGACCGACTTAACTGTGACTTCGACTCCTGACTTATGTCGAGGTGCAGTCACTTCGGACTCTCCTCGTGGTGATAACCACTTCGACTGTTCCTCCGACTCACGGGTCTAATGGGCTTTATCCTTCGTGGGCCGTTACCTTGATTACGTGGCAATCTTTCGTTGGTCCCGGACTATTGGTGCGGGATCCGACACCAACAAAACACAATTGCTAGACCAAACTATTCAGGAACAAATTTTGCTTTTTCTTGCTATTGCTACATTTCTTTCAGATTCCGTTTACAGTGCCTGTGAATTCATAAAATCGACGAACATTTTTCTGTTTCGAGATAAAATGAAGAACCCTAATTTTAATTTTTCCCCAAAATTAAAACGACGTCGTTTCGTTGTTTGAAGGGGAAAAAAATAAAACGTCGTCGTTTTCATTGACCAGAAGCCACGTCAGTGAAAACGACGACGTTTTATTTTTTCCCGCCCCCAAATAGTTTGGGTTGGAAAAACCCACCCCCAAATAGTTGGGGTTGAAAATGGCCGCTTTTCCGCCACGTCAATGCCACGATATCGCTGACTCAACAGCCGTTAAATCCCGAACTAACACCGTCTTCTGTCGTGTTGAAATCGGCTAATTTTCATTAGTTTAGGTTTTGAATTTGAATTAGTTTTGAGTTTGGGTAGAAATTGAGGGGGGGCCTTAGTTTGGGTTGGAAAAACCCGCCCCCAAATAGTTGGGGTTGAAAATGGCCGTTTTCCCAGATGAGTGGTCAAGAGTCCAAAAGACCCAGGTTACTTTTTTGAAATATATTTTGGAAATTATTAATTCAGTCAAATATATAAGATGACAAATGTATTATTTTTATTGACTAACATATATTTTGAATTAAAAAATTTTGAATTGTGTTATAAAATTAATTACATGTTCAATAATATCTTACAAATTAATGTTTATCTATATATTTTTATTACAATACATATTTTTTTCCGTGACTACTAAAAAAGACAATTGGTTTCTACTTTGCTATATGAAATATTATTGGTTATAAATAGATTCATCACTCACATACACATACATCAACAAAGAAAAGAAAAAAGAAAAAAAAAAAAGAAGAAGAAAAGAATGGCTAAGTTCATTGTCATCTTTATTGTATTCAGCTTTTTATTTGCTACTCAATTTTCCAATGTAAAATTGCTAATATATTTCCCTTCTATTATTTTGTAAATCATTTTTTTTGGGTATTTTTGTGAATCAATCCAATTCATATATAGTTTTGTACTTTTTCATTTTTTTTTTCAGGCAAAGGAATTAGAAAATCCATCAGGTCCAATCCACAAGGTATTCATAAAACTTAAAAAAATTCAATAGAAAACAAATATGTAAAATATAAATAGATATAAAAATAGATTTATCGATCATTTTTATTAATTCAAAATTATTTTTCAGGAAGGAGGAGAGGGTTCACTTACTATTGGACGTAATATTCTTTACAAAACTTTTATTCTTTTATTAACTGATATATGTTGAGGAAATAATAACTTTTTAATTTATTCAATGATTTTGTCCATTTGTGCGAAGAATGTCCTGCGGCATGTAATGTTCGGTGTTCAGCAACATCTCATAAGAAGCCATGTTTGTTCTACTGCAACTATTGTTGCAACAAATGTTTGTGTGTACCATCGGGAACGTATGGACATAAAGAAGAATGTCCTTGCTACAACAATTGGAAGACTCAAGAAGGTGGACCAAAATGTCCTTGAGTAGAATAAAATATTAATTGTTTTTCTATTTTATGAAAGTTATGTAAACGTTCTCTAGTAATTTAAATATAAAATAATATAAACTTTTATACAATTAAAAAATATATATTTGACAATAGTTATTCAAATGAATTCTTCAAAAAACTTTAAGAAAATATAATTGATAAATATTATACAAATAGAATTCCGCTTGATCTCAAATTAAAAATTACCAATCAGAAGTTACGGCAAACCAAAATGAAATCATATTTCGGTCTCAATCCGTTGTCCCAAACCGGATATTTAACAAACCGAAGATTGGAAAAACCCAAAAACCTAACCAAACGGATAAAGAAAAACCAAAGTCGAGGCCTAGAAATTTCGATTGGTAACTAAAATTACGATTTTGTCCCCATTTAATAATAATATATACAAAAAAAATCATATAAATAATCGAATTTATTTCCTCAATCTTCTTCGTTCTCTGGCTTTTCGTTTCAGCATCGTCGGGGATCTCTGATCTCTTCGAATCACTTGTTCGCTACGAAGATTTCATCACACCATGACTCATATCCTTCTCAATTCGTTTTTATTTTCCCATTTCCCAAATCTGTTTCTTACTTTAATTTGATTTTGTTTCTTTCATTAAGTTCTATGTTTTGTTATTTCGATTGTTCAATTCGCAAACTTAGATTAGGTTAGCGTGTTCTTCAAGGTTGAAAATTTCCGAAAATTTTAGGGTTTTGTTAATTGTCATTGATTTCTCCGCATTGAATCGTATGGTTTTGAAGTTCCTTTAATGAATCTTCAAGGGTTTGCTAAATCTGTGTGCTTTTTTGGTTAAATTGTATTGTTTTCTTTGATTCTTGATTGCGAATTTTGCACACTTGGATTAGGTTTGCGTGTTCTTCAAGGTTGAAAAATTCCAAAAAATTTAGGGTTTTGTTGATTGTCATTGATTTCTCCGCATTCAATCTTATCGTTTTGAAGTTAGGTTCGTGAATCTTCAAGGGTTTGGTAAATTTGTGTGCTTTTTTGGTAAAATTAGTATTGTTTTCTTTGATTCTTGATTGCGAATTTTGCACGAGGAAGCCAAAGAGAGCGTGATCGTGAAAGGGCTCTAGCTCGAACCGGAGGTAAAGGAAAGACTAAAGATGATGGGTTAACTCCAGAGCAACGTCGTGAAAGGTAAAACCTAATTCGTATTTGGTTCTTGAATTTGATAACAGAGCTAATCTTGTTATTGATTAATTGATTACATTGTGGTTTAGAGATGCAAAAGCATTGCAAGAGAAGGCTGCAAAGAAAGCTGCTCAAGCTGCAGCTGCAGCTAGCTCAGGAGGAGGCAAAGGAAACAATAAATGAGAAATTATGATCCATGTTTCAAATGTTTTGGCTTCGTTTGGAGTTTTATATCACTTAGACTTGGACATGTACTTTCTATTGAACAATGTCCTTAATCACAAGTATATTTGTCCAAATTCTTGTCCTTAATTGAGACAGATCTTGACTTCTTGATAGTTTGTTTGTAGTAGTGGTCAAGAAGATGTTGGTACTGTCGCATATGAGAAGAATGAATCATAGTTATTGAAAAATAATGAATTAAACAAGCATATAAGAGTCATGTTGATAGCAAAGTACATATGCACATAAGAAACCAAATACAACATAATGAGCTTAGATGTATATAATTGTGCAAACTTTGGTATAAGTTGTTTGTTTAGCTGGTCATATAATCTTCTGCATCATCAAGACCAACCCAACTCATGAAAGCAAATAGAAACTCTCTAAAACCCACTTTCCCTTTTCTTCCCCAATCCATTTCTTCTGCACCACCACAAGAAAAAGAGTCCAATGAGTAAATTAGTCCATAAACATAGAAAAGGAGAACAGTGTGAGTGATTTATATACCAAATCTCATATTGGTAACATGTGAAGGAGATCTTTCTAAAGGATAGTCTTCATTATTCAATGTCTTTATCACATCAGCTTTGTTTAATTTTCCTTTACCATCTTTGTCTAAAAACAAGAACACTTCTACTATCGGATCAAATATTGATTCAACCAACTTTGGACCCATCTCTTTTGATTCCTAAGAAAAACACAACACAATTTAGCTAAAACATTTGATATATCTGTCAGCGTGTCATCGATTATTACCGTGTTGGATTCAGAGGAAGGTTTTGATAGAAGATAGATGAGACAGAGAAGAACTATAAACTCATTGAATTGTATCCCTTTGCTTCCATCAACATCACACCATCCATATAAACCTTTCACTTCTTCCTCTGACAAACTTAGCTTTAGTTCCTCTAAGCATTTCTTCAGCTCCTCGATATCGATTGTCCCATTTTTATCACTATCTGCGAATATTCACAGAACAAAAATGTTAAAAACTTAAACGAGTGGAATCTTGATAAAAAGCTGAAAAGGATCAAGAAAACGTACCGTAGGTTTCGAAAACGCTTCTGATGTTTCTTAATCCTTCTCTTAGCTTAGGAAACTTCATGATTATTGAATCCATAGACTTTAAACTCCGGTGTCCCGGATAAATCCTCCGGCTCTCCACCATTTTCCGTGCAAGCTTCGCGTCCAGCTCTGCATACTTCCTGTTGTTCTCCGAGTTAACACAACAGCAAAGCATGCTTCCTACACGGTTTTTGCATTTCAAAACTATGAATTAAACCATAAGAACATAGCAAATGAAATTTCGAGAAATGAGAACTCACTCATGTTAATTCTGATGTTCGTTGAAAAGATTGATGAGAGGAACAAGGCGTAAGTAGACAAAGTAAAGAATAAAGAATAATGAAGAAAGGCATTACGAATAGTAGCAAAGTTAAAGGCTCAAACATTGGTGGCCATTTCATCATTTCAATGTTTATTATATTATCAATAGATCTTTTTCTTATGTCTTTATAGTCTCTAGTCTCTACCTTTAAACCCTTTCTCTTGAATACAAGAATAATTAAGGCAAAGGTTAAAGGAAACACTAAAGCTTCAGCTTCAACGTCAAATATATACATGAGTAGGCTAAGATGAAATTTTGATGACAAGTTTGTATCGAATAATACAGGCCCCTCAAAGCAAGTAAAGAAGAGTTAAATCTTATCTCTACCTTTCCCATATTGATTTTTTTCCATCTCCTAAACTTTATCCAATGGTACTACTAGGCATAATCCATCCCGATTCATACCCGACGCCCAAATTGTCTCCACGTTGCCGCTTCTTCATTGATGCAGCAGATATCGAGCTCCCATTAGTGACGGAAGTCAGAGAGCTTTCCACTGAACAGTTGGTTGTGATGTTGTTTTTGTTGTCTATTGCTACTGCAAGCTCTGACAAAGATGGCATCATCATCACTTTTGTTGCATCGAAGTACGGGACTGTTGTTCCTTGAGAGCTATTGGAGACTTTGATGGCTAGATCTGAAAGCTCTTCTCTAGCAGCCTCAAGCCCAGCAAAAGCAGCAGCTTGCTCGTCAAAGGCCTTGCAAGCTTTTTCAAGAATCGATTGCAGGTACTTTCCTTGTGCCTCTATCCTTAGCTGGAGTCTCCGTTGCACCTGTCCATACTAAAAGACCAATTAAAGGTTTGCATTTTAATAGCATAGTCTGTTGCAAAAACTCCTACAAAAGTGGCCATTGTTTCAGTCTCAAGGGCGCGTTTGTTCATTCTAATTAGGTAGAGATCCAGGATAGATGGAAACAAGGAACACTGTTCATTTGTGCAGCAGCAGAAGAAAGAATATAATTTGGTAACAACAACAATCTAATTTTTGGAT
The DNA here is from genome assembly GCA_019202795.1 of Arabidopsis thaliana x Arabidopsis arenosa. Taxonomy (NCBI): domain Eukaryota; kingdom Viridiplantae; phylum Streptophyta; class Magnoliopsida; order Brassicales; family Brassicaceae; genus Arabidopsis; species Arabidopsis thaliana x Arabidopsis arenosa. Next base: position 10,482,919 of record CM032920.1, on the reverse strand, counting down.
TGGACATTGGTTAAGAACTTAGGAACGGTTCTACTCTAATTTGTAACTTTGAAGCCAATTTTTTTGTAAACATGGTGGTTTGTAGCTTCAAGATCAATGGCAAGAGAAGTGAAGAGACCTAACCTCCAATTGCTCATGTAGTCTTCTTTGGACTTCCATCTGAGCACGTAGAGCTTCAGTGACTTGGTAACCCCTGGCACGCAAACAAATAAGGAGGGTTCATACAAATGTGATTCACTAACCAGCAGTAGCAGAGAAATGAGAGTAAAAAATCAAATGTAACCATACTCGTTCTGCTCCTGCTGCGCCATTCTCAATGATGATGATGAAGATGAACCTGTGTCTTGACTCTCCCCAACACAAGAAGCTGCAGCATCCAGTTCACAGAATTAGTGGAAAAACGAGATATGGACACACAATTGGAAAATTCATCAAAACAGGGTCCCAACTAGTTATCTTAGTTTCGTTTTTTCAAAAACAAGTTTTGTTTGACAACTTCAAGTCTTAAACCATGAGCAGTTTACTAATATATATTCTGACAACTTCGGTGAGAAAAACAACAGGGTCCCTTGTGCCTCTCACATGATATAGGTCTACAAAGTGTCTAACAAATATGATTTCAAACAGCCATATGAATAGAGAGTAGAACCAAGCGGCTTCACAAACAGAGATATAGACAACAACAAAAAAAGGTCAACTGAATAGATACCATCCTTAGAGTTCTCAGTTGATTCTTTGCCAGCTTGCCTCCCTAGGCGGAATTTCTGTCAAGCAAAACACATACAAAAGAGAGAAACATAACACCATCAAACACCCATTACTATTTGCAATATTATTGCTATTACAAGTCAAACCTGGTAAGAGATAAGTGAAACTTAACTCAAACCTACATACCCAAGCATATTTCAGAATCTAAGGTGTCAAGTCATCGAAATTCTATCTCATTAACTCTGAAAAATAATTAGTTAGAAACCAAAACTCTGGAATCAGTTTTGTTCAACAAACCTGAAGATGTGATTTGAGGTGGTAGAGAGTAAGACCCTTCACTCCCATTGTTCTCATGATAGTTTTGGGCGTCGCTTCTGTTAGTTGAACAGACAAGAGAGTCAGAACAGTCTCTTCATTAACAAGTGTGAGAAAAAAAAAAGACAAAAACTAGATTAAGGTTCTTAGCTACAAGCAAATCACAAGCTTCAAAAAATTTCAGAGATGACACTGACACTACCTAATAACAAATAACTAATTTCGAAAAAGGAAACAAATTTATACATATGATTCTATTTTGGGACACATAAAGAGCTACTTTACTAATAAAGATCCCACTTCAAGTCTCAAGAACATGTAATCATAAACTTCAACGAAATTCTTCACAAATCTGAAATATCTAAACTTTGAGAGAAAAACCAACCTAACCCTAAAAAAAGACGAAATTTTTGAAGAGGGCGAGTAAGAAACTGAGCAAAGAGAAGAAGAAGCTAGCTCAACACACATTTCATCTCAAGATCCAAATATTTCAACAACAAGAGACAGAGAGAAGAACCAAAGGTGATAAGTAGACAAAGTAGTACTCACTGTCAGGACCACCGAGCTGGGTAACGGCGTCAACGAATCTCTCATGAAGCTCAGTTGTCCACCGGAGACGAGGTTTAGGGTCAGTGGTTAAAACCAAGCAAGCGTCGCCGGGAAGATTGGTTCCGTCAAGAGGTCCATGGTAGTCACCACCGGCGTGTCCACCATCAAGTGGAAGCGAGCGAATCGCTGAGTACATTTTTCCAATTTTGGTCGCCGATTTTCCCGGGAAAGTGAGAGAAAGTTTTAGGAGAGATGAATTTGGGTGGTATGGAGATTGTGGGAGGTTCGGATCCGGGTCAAATATCGGGTCAGGCTCCGGATTTTTAGACAGCGAAGAGACGGGTGGATATAGATTTGGACGTATTAGGCTCCGATTTGCGTGTAAACATGTTTATAATCAATTTATTATTTGTAGCAGAGGTACTTTGATTAAACTAAGGGAATCTTGGCAAATGTACCACTTTCTGACGATTCTTTTTGAAATCTACCACAATTCGAAAAGGTTTTCTGTTTCTACCACTTTTTTTGCCATGTGATAATTTATGGACGAGTTTACCCTTGATGGCGACAGACTGATGTGTCAGAAAAAAGGACAGCTGCATTAATTGCACTCGGAGACAATTTTTGTTACATTCAGGGACAAATTTTATTACACTCGGGGACAATTTTTTCGGAACTCCATCGACGAAGCTTCACCGCTCCAAATCATGTGAGCTATGGGAATCATCATCATCATCATCATCATCATCTAGACCGATCAAAACTCATTCGATTCGAAGAGTTTATAGCGCAAATTTAGATCCATTCTCCGACGAAGAGTTTTCAAAAAAAATCCAAGAGCTAACTCTCAGATTCAATGTCCCAAACCAAAACGACGACGAGAATTCAGAGCCGATGATAATTCACGATTACAAAGCTAATTCAATCGAGCCACCATGGAATGAGATGGTTCATTTGTCGAGTATTGAAATGAAAGCAAACAGTGTTGATCTTCCTCGTTCACTTACTCGGGGACGAAGACGAAGATCTGGATTGAAATGAAAGCAAACAGTGTTGATCTTCCTCGTTTACTTACTCTGGGACGAAGACGAAGATCTGGATTTACTCGGGGACAACTTTGTTTCGAAAGGTCACATCAACTGCAGTTCCTTATCTCACCAGTTGGAGGGTAAAATGGTCATTTTACAAACACAATGTGGTATGAATGATAATTGGGATTCAAATGTGGTAGAAGTGATAACTTTTGGGCAAAATGTGGTACCCAATCTAATTTTCCCTTAAACTAACAGTATTAAATTATTAATCAAACGATTTTATTATTTTAGACATTTGATTACATTTAATATAAAATTATTGTTCCAACAATTTTAAATTATATAGACCTTTTTCTTGTTTAGATGATATTATTTTAAAATGGATAATTAGGAAGAAACCCATGACTATTGACTAATGAGAGATAAATGGTTAAGGGTCAGTAGGAACCCAATTGAATTAGGATGTAATAATTGTATGTACAATTAGTTATATTCATTATAACTGGATTTGTATATGCAGTGGAAACTAAAGTTTGAATACAGTAACTGTATTCAAAAACTAATAAAAGTTTTAAAATATCCTTTTAAAGTTAGGGCTATATTAATTGATATGCCTAGAAGATCCAAAAATTAAGTATCTATGCATGATAATATTATAATTAAGTAATTATGAAAGAGAAAGAAACAATAAACCAAGTTTCTCCTTCTATTTATGATTAATAACGAAAATGCCATTGATTAAAAAATTTGTTTTCCTACTTCAATATATCTACGACACTGTTCATTACGGCGTCGATAATACTGTTCATCACCGGATAATATTTATCAACCATATAACGACACTGCTCATCTATGTGAACAGTTATTTTATTTACATGTTAAATGATATATTATCGTGATAAGTTCATATAATATGTGTTACATTCATAGTTATCGTGTTAAACGAGTTACCATATCATACAAAATTAATATTTTGAATTAATTTAGAATTGTGAATATATATATATCTTTAAAAAAGCTTGATTAATTATATGATAAAAATATTATAAACAAATTACATTGAATGATAACGATAACAATAATGATAACGCACTACACATGCTTGTAACGTGTTAAGATATTAAATACATCAAATAATATTATTATTAATCTGTTAATACATCAAATAGTATTATATATTGATAAATTAGGATGCCGACGAGATACCTAACAAATCGTTTAATAGATTAACCAAATTGTTTACGGTCTAAACAAAGTTTTATGGGTTAACGGGTACGTTACCTCTCTGGGACGAAGTCCGAGACACTCTTCACCATATTTCCTGATCTCCTCTTCCAACTTTGCCAAAAAAAAGTTTAATCATCAAATTTTTCCATTAATGACCACTGACAGCTCGCTGGGTTCATGAACCTCCAAACCCACATGATATCTTGCTTTTGTTACTTGAATGACACCACAATTGAACCAAAAATTGAACTATAGACTCCGCCGGAATCCAAAACTGCTGTCCACCTTGGCTTGACCCGTCACGGAATTAAAAACCCACTCTATTTAGATTTTATTATTTCAAGTTCATTGGGATGAATTCTTGGCCGGAGCTTTCGCCGGAAATGTGCAACAAAGAGAAGAGAGAGAGATAAAGGTGAAAAATTAAAAAATTAAAAATAAAGAGAGAAAGAAGGATAGAAGAGTAATCTCCTAAGTTTTATTACTGTAGAAATAGTATCTATTTTACTCAACTAATTTTTCAATCTTCTGAGCATATCCATTGATATTTTCCTTAAAGTTAACTAGCTACAAATTGTTTTATGTATAGCCTGATTGATGTTATATCTTATGTAGATTGATAATTTTATTTTAAATAAATGGGAAAAAGTCATTTTGTATGTATGGGTTTGAGGATTATTTAACTGATTTTTTTTATTTTTTTTTTGTAATTATGCTCGTAACAAACAATTAAACAAATCATATTTTAAAAAAATAAATGCAAGATAAAAAAAAACACAGTCAGATGCATTTTTTGTGTGTGATAAATTTTCTTTTAAAGTGGTCCCTTTTGAATTATACTGGTTTTTTTATAGTTGTTCCGGATTTATAAAATTGTATAGTTAGGATGTCACTATTTCCAATTATAGTTATTTTATACTTTTAGTTTTGCTTGTATATTTTTATGTAAATCATCTATTACTTAGCGAGCTCGTCAATGCTAGCTTTCTAAAATGTAGACATTACTGCCATAATTAAATACAAAGTTTTGAAGTAATGACAAATTTCTCTTGATTTTTATATTTGGATCTGGTGTCAAATAGTTTTTAGTTAGTTATCAAAACATAATTTATATTGAAAACTATAAGAAAAAAAAAAAGGAAGAACAACTAGGATTAGCGATGTTGAGTCTAAAAAAGAGATCCTCATCATGATTGTTATTGTCAAGCTAGTTGTTTCTAGTGAAAAAAATAAAAAAATAATATCTTTTAAACATACGAGTGAGAGAGAATATCGAAAAAAGTGAAAAATATAGAACGAACAAAGTGAAAATAAATCAAATTTGATCGAATTTGTTGATTAGAGAAAAATGAGGTTTATAATGAAGAAAAAGATGTTGAGAGTGAAACTTGAAGAAAAATGTTTGTACTCACAATTTGTTTTAAACCTAAAAAAACACTACTTGCACATATACATATTTTTGTATCTACTAATATCATATTTTATACTATTGTTTTAATAAAATAATTTAAAATGAATATTATATGCATAATGGAGAAGCAACAAAGAGTTAAATCATAGGTAGTTGAAAAGAAGAATAATAATTAACGACTAAATTTTATTATCATGTATCAAAAATGTAAAACTATCTCTATCCACCAACCCAGTTTTGATTAAATAATTATTGTGAAACTGAAACATGAGTCCACCATAATAATAGACCAGTAGTAACATGAGTACATACTCTCGAGTAGTTTGTGTATTTAAAATCGGGAAGATTTTTTAAAAAAATTCCACTCATTTAATATTTGCCAGAAAACTATTTAAACTATTTTTATTATCAGAAACAAATACAAGATAATTTCGATTGGGAATAATAAAAACACGATCAATATTTTTTTCGATTTCCTTTTTTCACCATGATGGCCGTTAACAACATTAACCAAATCTTCAAACGGTGTTAAGATTATTATAGAAACATTTATGAAAAACCGACTTATTTAATATTTGTCATACATGAACTGATGAACTTTTTTCGTTGCCAAAAAAATATACATACCATTTATTGTTGATATAAAAAGTACGAACTATTTTTTTTTTGTTCCGATTCCACCCTCTGTCTTAACAATTATCAACACGTTAACCAAATTGTAAACATTGTTACTTTTTCTCTCTTTCTTTGTACGTTGATAAATAGAGATGGCTAGAAAACCAATTTTACCCTTCTTTGTAAACTCAAAATAGACTTGGGATTTATCTAGAAACAATGTAGTTGGCAAAGTTGAATTTATTGGAAGATAGAACTACAAGATTAAATCCGACATTACAAAGAAATAATGCAGTTCTTTTTAATTTGTTCAATTTACTGTAGTTTGCATCAGATCCACTACTATTTCCGCTTGATGCAATAGGAAGCTACGCATATCTACTGGAAATAGACCTCTTTGCGATGATGACAAATCCAACAAAAGTAGAGGAGCTAGCTAGAAAGAGAGATGCAAAGAATGAAGTATTGGTGTCCTTAAAAACACACACAAATGTTTCTTTCTAGTTAAAATACCTCGATTGTCTAATCTAGAAACTTGATGTATGGTTCATAGCGCTAATCCCGTTTTAAAGCTTTCACAAAACTTTTCAAGAACATATTTGTTATTGATACATATTTTTCAGGAACTTTATTCAGAGGATTCTAAACCCGAAAATGAGAGAAGTGTGTCTTTGAAAAAGAGTAAGGAGCAGGTAAAGCATGGTGGCACAGTTGTTGAGACGCCACACAAGAAGAGGAGATCAATGGAAAGACCGATATATGTAGAGGAAGCAAAGTATATTCCAACTTCCAATAAATTCAACTTTTGCCAACTACATTGTTTCTAAATAGATTCCAAATCAATTTTGTATTTACAAAGAGAATAAAATCGGTTTTCTAGCCATCTTTATTTATCACGTGCAAAGACAAAAAAGTAACAAGATTTACGATTTAGTTAACGATGATGATAACCGTTACGTCGAAGGGAAGGAGAAATCAGAACAAAAAATTAAGTCATGTTTTTTATTTCAACGATAAAATTAATCTGTGTATTTTTCAACAACGAAAAAGTTCAGGTATTTTTTGGCAAATATTAGATAAGTTTGTTTAGGAAATTTCTGTAAATAAATTTACAGTTGAAGATTTGGTTAACGCCGCTAACGGGCATACAGCGAATGAAGAAATCGGGAAAAAAAAATAGATCATGTTTTTTTATTTTCAATCGAAATTAGTTTGTGTATTTTTTTAGATAACGAAAAAAGTTTTAGTAGTTTTCTGACAAATACTAAATAAATCAGACTTTTTGGGCAATTTTCCCATTTAAAATCTTTTGGTTGTTGGACAATAGACATTGCAAATAGCATATGTTCATCTCGTAATCGCAAGTACGAAAAAAGAATTCTTTATTCTTTTTAAAAAGTATGAATACGATTCAAACACTTAACTAGGGTGAAAACAAATCATAAAGTTTTATAGTTTTTGTCAGTACATTTTTCTAATACAAAAATTGATTAGTATTGAGCTTCTGGATAGAGACAAGATTTTTAAAGACTTCCATATAGCTTTAAAATCTTACAATATTGGCAACAAAACAATAGTAATCATTAGGAAGAAAATTTTATGAACATAAATTACATTGCTACAAAAAAAAAAGAAGGTTAAGAACAACTGCTAGTAAATATAAAGGTTAAACAAACTCGATTGATACATTAAAGGCTAGATGGTGTATAAAAATGAAAATTCTTAAAAAAATCGACACAATCAATTTTAATTTGTTCAAATTTCAAATTCATAATCCAAATTCTAAACTCCAAACTAATAATATATATATATCATTTGTAAAGATCATTGGTTTTATTTAGGAACGAATGTTTTCGAGTATTATAATTTGCAATCAATAAAAAAAAAATTATATATAAAGAAATTTGATTTACCAACTCTTGGATTTTTTGACATATTATATTATACATGTTTTGATCAAAGTAGAATAAAACAAAAACAACTGAACAAGTTGAAGTCAAACACATGGCTTCGGCATATTTATATTGATGTCTCTACCAACTTCGCCGATTATGAATATACTATATATATTTAGTACGATTTTTATATAATTGATATAAATATAAAGATGACAAAAAGGGCTGTTTCATGCTTTTCTGTTTCATCAGTTAAATTAGTGCGGTTAACATGATAAATATACTATACAATCCATACGATTAGTGTAGTTGAAATTGTTAATTCCAAATTATCTATTGTATTGATCCATCATCTATATATACATTTTTGGAGTACACTTAGCAAATAAATCCTAGAGTTGCTAAGTATTTACAAAGAATGCCATTGGTTGGGTCGGTTTTTTTGCTCCCAATTGACCCGAAATTGTGGCAATCGGATCTTTGCCAAAAACAAAAATTTTAAACGACATTAATTATTCAGTTACCAAAATCTCGCATTAAACCTATATGGGGTCACTTTGTTACCGCATATCTTCCTCAAATCTTCCTCGAATCTTCACTTAAGCCTTTTGTTTCCCTTATGGATAGATCAATCTTTTATGGTAAGATTTTTCGTGATAAGGAGAGTAACAATGACGATTGATAATTGGCATATTCCTTACCTAAATTCTAATTCCTTTACATTATTCCATAATTGTGATATTTTCTTAAAGATTGTATACTTGCTCAACAAGATTTTCTCTACTCACTCACACATATCCCTATTATCTTCTTAAACCACTATAAATACCTCTCATTCACAGCAACTAAAATCACCAAATCCAAAAAAGAAGCTACTGTGTTTCAGATTCAACAGAGAAATCTGTTTCAATACCAATCTCTTATTCACAGACAATTTACGAGTTTGATGTTCAAATATAGATAAAAATCCTACATGAAGAACAAGATTAGCTTGGGAAGTCCTTAAGGTCTCTAAAGATGTTGCTGTTCAAACTGTAAACAAAAGACAAGAACTTTTGGGTATCAAGCTATCTCAGAGTCAAACCTGGACATTCAAGAAATTAATAAAGCTGTTGGAGACTGCATCGAGAATTTCCTCATGGAAGGGTGACGATCAAATTTCCATCTGGCACTGCAGTATTTGAATAGCTCCCAAAGGGCTAAGCTTGCTAACAATCTCACCAATGCATTTGATATCTACAAACACCAAAATTCAACACTTCAATTCCAACCCAATTTCAAGATTCATACTTTTTAACTGTATCAAACAATGTCTAAAGCTTTAGCCTTTATCCAATTAAGAGTAATGGGTCCTCACAGTGCACAAGCGAAGAAGACGATGAATAACGTAGTGTAATTCCTAGCGAATCGTTTGATTTACTCATGAACTCTAATTCTCGCTTGCTGAGAAGACGTTGGAAACGAATAAGAGTCACAATTGCCAAAGAAACCAGTGGTCCACGGTGGCGTATCTCCGGAAAAATCATCGGAGAGCTTGGAGAAAGGGTTAATTGTAAGAAGAGAAGAGACAGTGACGCGTCGAGACAAAAGAGAAGCGAAGAAACCACCGGTAATGGATGAAACGACATCGTCAGACGCCGCAGAAGTTGCGGCAGCTGAGGATGAAACGGAGGCGGAGGAGGAAGCGGCGGCGGCTGCAGCAGAGGTGCGGTGATCGAGGAGCTCGAGGTAGCCGGAATCTCGGAGCCAAGATTCGAAAGCAGGATCGAGGACGCTTAGAGAGAGAGGATTAGGAGAGAAAGCCATAGTTGTTGTTGTCGCCGCGATTATCCGTGCCAAACCAGTGACGATCTCCATCGTTTAGTCTCCTTGGCCAAATGGGCTTTATTACTAATATGGGCTTCTTACATTGGTTGGATTTTATTCGTATGGGATCTCTAAATATTTGGGCCCATAAAATTTTTTGTAACGCTTAGCAAAGTTTCGAGATCTCTAAATTATGAGATGTTGTGATCTGTGGAACCCATTATAAAATACAATAAATATGCAATTTTTGGTGTTGGATATTCATAGTAAATTAAGATATGTTTTTAGTAATATAAATAATTTTAAATCTAATAGATATAAAATAAAACTTAACTAACAATATACACATATTTAGACATAATAACGAATAACATTCTTATACATTCAACAAACTATAATACTTTTTACTAAAAATATTCCAAATATATTTAACTGCGACAATCTTAATAAATTTCAAAGCAACTCAATCTATATCCTATAATATTTACAAAAGCATAAATATTAAAATAATATATTTCATAAAAAAATAGCCCCGCGGTATACCGCGGGTGAATTTCTAGTAAGTTGAGATAAATTTGAATCATCTTCGATTAATGGACCCCAGAATTTATATTGCGTTAAGGCCCATAATAATCTTGGATCAGTGTGATGTTTTATGATGTTATATCTTAAGGCCCATAATAATCTATGACAATTGTGAAAATTAAAATAATATGTTTTATCCTCTTATTCAACTACTGCATTCTCAATTTTTGCTGCATGTAGGTGTGATGCCGTGACTTCACTTTCCCAAACCACAGAAGTCCATCTTCGTTCATTCACATGAACATACAATTTTGTTATTTTGTATGTCAATGTCAAACTAAAAGAACATAAAGCAACACAAATTACTACATTTGGTTAAACTAAATAAAAAGAGAATGATCAATAAGAAATCTATAAAAAAAAAACTAGAAGCAAATTAGGAGAGATCAAGCTGCAGGGATGGGCAAATCTTCAACCCATCCACCACGATTAATAAAGCTGAGATCAGCCAAATTTTGAATGGCAGATCCACTAAGCTTCTTAACCCATTTCACACGTCTTCCTGTATTTGCTCCACTTCCAAAGCATCCATGTTCTGCAAAGATCAGTTGGTTTTCGTGTCCCACGAAGTTCCATGCGTCCCATCCTTCAGGAACAACTACATCAGTCAGGTTCGAGTTGTAAAAAATCACTCGAGAGTAACCGCGCCACGGCCTGCCCAAGAAGGCCATGCCCGTTCCATATACAAGGCAGTTGATGAAGATGAATCCATTTGCATCGTACGGGTTGGTCCGTCCTTGAGCCGTTATGTAACCCGCTAGCCCCGGTTCTAGCTGCCCACCTAGCACTTGTATCACGCAGCTCTACAACCCACCAAACACAACTTTTATTTAATGAAACTGGACCCGAATAAATAGGACTTCTAGTTTTATAATGGGACATTTATATATGTGAAAACTAAAGGGCTATTAGGAATGGTTCCATTAGGGATATTTAGCTTTTCGTGTTTTTGAAAATGGTTATCAATATTTATCTTTTGGTCTTGATGAATTGAGTATATCACAACTATCTAGGGACATCTACTGTTAACAAATTCTTGGCCATTTTAAAGGCAAATCCGGCTTCTAAAAAAATTGCAAAATTATTTTAGATTTGGGATTAATTTCATCCTATTCATAACTTCAAAACCAACATTATTATGTGAAGAATGTAACGGATCACCTGGTAGATAGATTGGCCACTACCAAAGATGAAATCGACCGCGCCTTGTATGGTACACCGGTGGAAGTAGTGCCTACCATCCGAGTCCCACAAAGTATCTTGAATTCCAGCAAACCCTACTGAGTAAAAAGCCGACTTATCGCCGCCTATCAACGCTGCCACGGCTGGAGTTCTAGGGTTCTTGTTAATTTTCCCTTTGCTAGGAAAGTTGTATGAATTCTATAAAAAAATAAATGAAATCCTTTTATTTCTTCAATCAAAAAAGAATCAACAGAAGAAAAATGCACCAAAAAAACAGAAGAGACAAAAATCACCGTACAGCGAAAGTGATGCTTTTAACGACGGTGTTATCGGCTAGAGTAGAAAAGGTAGGGCTTTGTGCAACCGAGTAATGGTCGTCCCATTCAACTCTCGTTAACCTTTTCCCAGCTCCTACTAATACTATGAACGGTTTTTCATACGGTATCTTTATTTTCTCTCTTTATATACAACAAGACAGAAAAAAAAAACATTACTAAGCATTTTCGCATATATAACTTTATTACAAGACATATGTAACTTTGTTCATAGTCAATTAAGACATCGCTAGACTAACCTGTAGAGACCGGCTTTAACGTTGATGAAGAACCAATGACGATTGTTGATTGGAACAGAATCAATAGCTTTTTGTATTGTCGTGAAATTTCCATGGCCCGATTGATCCACGAACACTTGTTGTTGGTATACTCCGAATGGTTTAGCTTCAATGAGGTGAGGTAAACAAAAACAACAAAGAGCGATGAGACCTATGAAAATTCGATGAGTTCCCATTATTACAGCTTCTGATTTTTGTTAGATGGTAACGAAACGTAAGAGTTTTAAGAGAGGGAGGGTAAATGAGAGTAGTGGAGGAAATGGTTTTATTTAACAAGGTCGTGAGATTAATGCTTTTTCATTAATTGTAAATATTTTGATGAAGATTTTATTACTTTGTTTTCTTTTGATTATGTGAGGTTTTTGATTGTGTTATTAAAGTAGAATCTATATGAAACTGGAAAGTTTAGCTTTGTTTCTAGATTTGGTGATCAAAAATCTTGGTTTTGTGTGAGAGCTAGGTCGGAAACAAAAAAGGAAGTTGTAATCTTTGTGATTGTGGTAAATGTTAAAGTTAGACATGTCAATTAGGGCCAAAGCCCGCGGGCTAGCCCGGCCCAGCCCTGAAAAACAGCGGGTTCGGGCTTAAAAATATATGTCCAGAAAATATCGGGCCTTTCGGGCTAAGCCCGTTCGGGCTAAAGAGTTTTTTGGGCTTAGCCCGGCCGGGCTCGGGCTAGCCCGCAAAGCCCTTTAAAAAATATTTTGATCTTTTTTTTGTTAATATTTTCCTTTAATTGTAAGATTTGTTGTAAAAAAATTGTTTAATAGAGTTGAAAACTCTAAACATAGTTTTGTTTTGTTGTGTATTACTATAAATCGAAAAAGCAAATATTAGCTCTACTACCTAATTTGAATTATTTTGATTTTATATTTTATATAGTATAAGTTTAAACAATTTATTTGGATTATTTATTTGATTTTAACTCTCTTTTTCAAAAACTAAATTAGCGTTAGTGGTTATTTAAATTTTGATTGACTCGTTTCATATATAGATTCTTTTTAAGAGATATTATAACTTATAAGTTTGTTTTTTTGTTGTCGGAAGAAAAGCCCAAAAAAGCCCGAAAAAGCCCTGTAGCCCTGTTAGGGCCGGGCCGGGCTTTAAAATATAGGCTCGGAATTTTTACGGGCCGGGCCGGGCCGGGCTCAAATATGTACGGGTTTTGCGGGTTTCGGGCCGGGCCGGGCCGGGCTAGCCCGATTGACATGCCTAGTTAAAGTTAATGGTACGGTCAAGACTAAAATTTAATAATTATTGCAAAGATTTTTTTAAAATAAATAGTGAATTTTCTTGTATAGAAATTACATTGAAAAAATGGTAGGAAACATGGAATTAGTCATATAATAAATATCTTAGGTTAAATCTTTGTAGACGACTTATCCCATATTGATAAATGATAAGTATCTTGTTAGGAAATAGAAAATACAGTAAGCACCACACTCGGATATCTTTTGGTCTTGAATGGAAATTAAATAACTTTATTTTTTTTTACTTTTTCCATAAATTGTCAAGGCTTTGAATGGAAACAATTGTTTTATGAGTTTTTGCTTACTATCCATTACATGAAAGATGAAACTAAGAAACTCTAATCCGATAGATAGAGAAGCAAGAAGAAACTAGCAAGTAGCCTTGCTCATGTTTTTCTGCTTTTTACTTCCACTAGAGGATGAAACAGGTCAGAAAAAAATCCCAAGCCTCACTGCATTAAGACTCTATGCTTCCTCGGTTTCTTTGTCAAAGAGAGGCTTCCACAAGTCCAAAATCTTAGACTCCATCGCGTCCCTCACAAACCCATTCGCCTCTAAAACATCTTTGGCACACCTCAATGTCTCATCCACCTCCTTCAATACTAGACGTAAACTCTCGGCCATCGAAATAGCTTCCTCCACTTCTGAGAATCGAAACAAGGAGGTCCAGGTCTCTGATTCCAGCACCAAAACTCTCCAAAGTCATCCGGATCAGGCTTCACTAGACCGACTAGCCACCATTCTGACATACTCCATTCTTCGGTTTGATATATTTTGTGTTGACATAATGAATAACACCAATCAGGCTTTTCATCACGGGACTATTATGAGCCAGGTCCTTTCTTGCATCTTCCAATAACTTGTAGCAGAACCGTAACATATTATAAATGTCATCAGACAGATAGAACATAGATCCAGCCACATGTAGCGAGAGCTCAACTCCTAGTCTCACAACCTCTTCTTTCATCTCCTGCTTTGCAAAATCATTCCTGCCAAAACAACAACAACAACAGAATTCAGAGATGATGAGAGGCAACGACTTTGTATGTAACCTAAGTGAGTTATTGACCCTAAAATGTAAGGAGAATACACAGGCCGAATGTAAGGAGAATATGCCCCTAAGGAGCTTTAGGGTTGGCATAGCAATGGCATGAGTTGCCCATAATAGGCTGAAAAAGATCTCGAAGAACCCTAATCTTGATCACTTTGGCTGGTTCTTGACCAGCTTCTTCATCAAAGAGAGAAGACTTCCACAAGTCAACAACTTATTCATCAAAGAGAGACACCCACAAGTCAGAAATCTAGGACTCAATAATCTCCCTCGCAATCCCCATTCGACTCAGAAACATGTTTTGCAGACCTCAATTCATCATCTACCTTCTTGAGCACTTGCTTGCATTTTGCAATAGTCGAGGATAATAACCGATCATCGAAAGACCAGTCTTTTCTTCCTAGAACCTTAACAAGACGATGCAAAACTATGACTCCGTCAGAATAATCCTTCCAAGTGGTCTTGATCAATTGAAACTGAACCGAGTTGGAACCATCTTTATAAACTGCATTCTTGGGTTTGATATCTTTTGAGTACACGTGATAAATAACACGAAGCAGCCTTTCTGACACGAGTTCCCGATGCGGTATTGTACATCTCCATAGCTTATAGCAAAACCATAACATAGTGTGAATGTCATCAGAGAGCAAGAACATAGATTCAGCTACAGAGAGAGAGAGAGAGAGATCAACTCCTAGTCGTATAACCGTAGCTTTAGTGTCTTCCTTCCCAGATGAAGACGTCCTAGAAAGAAAAAAAAGACTTTTGTAAAACTCTCAAAGGGAAGAGACTAAAGAGAGAGAAAAATCACTGACCCTGTAGTGTATGGATAAAATCTGATATCCGGTGTCAATAGACGACGTTTACGACGGAGGAGAACACGGGAGATCCGAGTTGATGCCATTCCTAAAGAGCTTGATCAGTGCTTTCCAATAATCGATAAGCAGGTTCGCAATCAAATCTCAGCAATCCGGTATCTTGGAGATAGGCGGTATGACGAAAGTGTCCAAACATGGTTCCGATCAAGACAATAAAACTCTTCAATCTCATATAAAGTCTCTGCTGTTTTTTAAATCATGTTTTCATCTAGTTTCTACAAACCGTCGCACTTGTTGTACAAACATATATTTTTTCTTTGAATATAATTTAACATATTATTAAACACAATATTATTAAACACAATCGAAATGCAAAGTTTTTCCCAACTTAGAAATACTCGTTGGAATCATTTAAAAAAAAATTCTTCTATCAATCGGGTAACGGAGGGAATATAATCATGCAACTCTAAAATGTTATCATTCAATTTGGACAACCACCCCAACAGCTGGATCGAGATGACCTAATATCACAAAATTGCATAAAAGAAAAGAACTAGCACTCACCAAAATTCCTCGACTTAATTTTTCTGAAGAATCATTTCGAATTCTCTACCCCTTCTTTTTTCGTCTATTAGGGCACTGTACGAGAGAAACTACAAGTGGCAAAATTTCTAGATATATGTATGTATTGTGTTGGGTTTTCTTTTATTATTTTATAGGACGTTTAGGCTTCAACATGTTTTCAGCCCATTTAAAGGGAAATTGCAAAAAATCCCTTCAAAACATTTTAGTACACTATTTTTCTAACTGATTATAAATATGAAATGAAAGAAGAATTTTTTTCCAAAAAATAGTCCATAAATTTCTGAGAAATTGACATGAACATTACCAAAAAAGTCGTTGTATAATTTATGTTTGTTGAATTGCAGCCTCTTTTGAGTCCACCTGAAATAGGACAAAAAAAATAGAAACGATTACTGCAGAGTAAAGTAATTGCATATAGAAAAGTATTGTTGTCTTATAGGACTAAATTGAACATAAAAGTAATTCCACCCTATGCTTAAACACATATTTATAATCAGTTAGCAAATTGACCGTAAAACTATTTTTCTAACTGATTATAAACATGTGTTTAAATATTGAGTCCTTTGGTATATATAGAATGCAAATACAGATGTGGGGACAAAGATAATTTCGTTTTTCTAATGGCAAATTCAGTTTACTCTTATTTACGAAAACACCATTGAATTGTATGGGTATAGGGTGCGAATACTCAAAAAAAGTAACACATTGGAATGAATAATACACTAACCCTTTATCAAAAAAATTTGTTTTTAATAATACCACTATTCATTTTAATTTTATTTCACTATTTTTTTCAAAACAATCATTTACAATTTTATATCCTGAAAAAAATGAAATGTTATTTTTAAAAGAAAAATAGAATTTTATTTACAAACTGTCACTCTCAAAATATTTACTGCTTTTTGAATAGAGATAAGGAAAGTCTCAAATTCCAACCATTCTAGGATGGCAAAAAAGAGATGTTTATTTTCATTTTCTTTTTGACATCTAGTGAGGCACGTTTCAAGTATCAAATATCGAGAGAGTACTTATACACGTGCTTACACTTTTTAGCCCCAAGGAACATCGATTAGGAGTGATCAACAGTGGTCCTCATGTAACAGTCTTGCCATATTTTCTCAACCTTTTGTAAACAAAGACTGTGAAGTGATCCCATTTCTTATTAAAGTGCTCTTAGACTGTAAAAAGAAACAAAACAAAATTCTATTTACAAACATTGAATTCTAAATCAACTCACGACAAAAGAAAAAAGAAGAAAGAAAACTACAACTCTCTCCATTTGCAAAAGTACAATAATTATTTTACCATTGATAAACATAGCAAAATCTTAACTCAATTCCATTTATTTGTTTTCTACTTCGACCAATATACTTCTCTTCTGCTTACCTTCGAGAAATATATATTTATAACAAAGGATCTCTAATTTTTGGACGGATTTGGAATTGGGACTCTGGCCTTGGACTCAGTCAAGACTTTACACGTACGAACCTACTTGGTGTGAGAAGAAAAACCAAGCAATGGTTTTGGATTTTATTGTGTTTGTGTCGGATCTGACTTGGATTAGAGCTAATGGTGAATATAGGAAGATGAAGACAAGAGTTTCGTCTTTGTTGATGAGAGATAGATTAAAGACAATCATTTTGAGTTTCCTAAACAAATTTGTTTTCTGACACATAGTTTCTTTAGTCAAATCACTTTTGAAAAAGTGTAAAGCGTCACTTTGTTTAACCGAATTGTCAATTTTTGGAGTTAAAATTGGCTACTAATACTACTAGGACGCAGGATCCCACGGTGTCGCGAGAAAAAAATTTCAAGAATTTATAAAAAAAAAATTATCAAACCAAAAATTATAATGAATTGATATAGTACTACAAAAAGTTTTTCTGATAATAAATCAAGATATATTTTACGAAAAACTATGATAAAGAGACTTAACCCTCATACGTATTTATTAAGATTTATATTATTATATTAAAAACATTTTATGCTGAAAAGATGCGATCATAAGTAAAAAATATTACATGAAAAGTTATAATGAGTGACGCAATTTTTCAATTTCTTAAATAGTTATAAATATATTCAACCAAACATTATGATCAAAGGACACAACATTTTAAATTGTGTTATGTTAAAAAGAGATAATCCTAGGATAAAAATTGAACAACTAACCAAAATTGATAGTTATTTAGAAAAATGATAATGATATAAATAACAAAATATATACATAATGCTAAATAACGAAAAAATGCAACTTTAAATGAGAAAGTATATAAAAAAGTAATAATAAATATACATTATCTAAGAAAAGAAGAATATATATATATATATATAGAGTTAAAAAAGACATGAAAGTTAAAATAGACAAACTGTTTGTAAAGACACAATTATTAGAACGAAGATTTTGTGATGAAAAAACATGAATAAAGCATGGTGAAGAGATACAATGAAAATTATAACTTTCATTAATGCTTACAAAAATCTTTTATAAAATACAAATATTGCAACGGTTCATCAAATATACTAATCATTGTAATATTTTATCAAATAAACTAAATGTTGAAACGGTTCATCAAATATACCAACTATTGTAACGGCTCATCAAATAAACCAAAGGATAAAAGAGTTTGTCAAATAAGCCAAAATGTTCATTGGTTCGTCAAATAAATCAAATATTACTATGTTGAATTAAACGGTAGAAAAATTTATTTAAATTTATTTTAGTATTTGAAATTTTGAAAAAAATTATGATGAATTGTAAACGAGAGCCGCAACCGTAGATATCAAATATACCAAAAGTTGCATTGGTTCGTTAAATATACCAAATGTTAGCAACCATTAACCAAATAACGAAAGATTGCAACGGTTCATAAAACAAAACTAAAAGATGCAATGATTCGTCAAATAAACCAAATGTTGCAACGGTTCAGGTAAACAATTACAATTTCATTTAAATATATTTTAGTAATTAAATTAAAATTAATAATTTAGGAAAAGTTACACCGAGAGACGCGATTATAAATAATTAAATGTTATAACGTTTTGTAAAATAAACCAAAAGTTACATTTGTTCGTAAAATAAACTAAATATTGCAATGATTCAACTAAACGGTTGAAATGGTTTATGAAGAGTTACGATAAAAAGGCGCAACCGTAAAAGATATTTATTCGGACTGCAACTTAAAAAAAACACAACTGGAAAATATATTTTTTACTTTAAAAAAAATAAATCAACAAAAGGTTGCTATAAAAACGCAACTATTCAATTGCAAAAAAACATTTATTCATATTGTTCTTATTCTACTAATTAATTACTATAGTTTTTTTTTTTTTTGAGTGTTATAGTGGCCCATGTCTTATAAACAAATCTCAAGAAAACGATAACTCCTATCCCTCCCCTCCCCTCCCCTCCCCTCCCCTCCACCATTTCCCCACTTTTCATGCATTGTTTTTTTTTTTTCAACAAAGATATATTTCAAGTAAATAAGTGGTTTAACAATCTAAACCGCTTTTTCAAAACCTACAAAGCAAAATTCACAACAACGAATTCTAACGATACAAGCTACACAATCATCACTAAAATTTAAATTGCATGGAAAAAACAAACCCAAAAGAAATAAAGAAAACACTCCCTTAAACTTAAAAACTCTTCCAAGTGCTTGGACAATAAAAACCAATATGTAGAGATTACGGTAATCTTCAACAGTTCGACACATTCCGTGGGATGATTTTCAAGTAAACACAACATTGCCCAGGTTAGAGCTTCCTGATCTGAAATAAAATTGTTTCCAACATTTAGCACCTCAAAATAATGTGATAAGAATGTCACAATATATATACACCATTTCTAAGACAGAATGAAAATAATCATAAGATTTATATGATACACCATATCTAACACACAAAAAAAATGAAGCAAATAATCATAACATCTAAAAGGTAAAAAGAACAAACAAAAGACAAAAGCCAGACATCTAAAATGTATAACTTCAAACCAGCAATATATATTTAAGAAAAATTTATTTCAGGATTTTACCAGACTCATATACTCTCACACACACATATCTATATATATAGTAATGATGTCTTGATGATTAGATAGACCATATCGAACACAAAAAGAAATAATCATGATATCGAAAAGGTAAAAAACAAACAAAAACATCTGAAATGGATAACATTGAACCAACATAAACTTTTGTTTTTAAGGGACCAACATAAACTTATTAAAAGTGCCTTTAATCGAAATAATATTTAAATAGGAGATGTATACTTACATGTTGGTATTTGCGTGAATGAAACTAAATATCTGTTGGATGGAGCTTGCTATGTCTTCTGCCGTAAACCTTGTTTCACTTGTTATCTGCACATATTTTACATCTTACTCATGTTAGCTAGCCTAATTTGGTAGTTATTACATATACTTTAACAATACTAATCCATAATCTATGATTATATTTAAAAAACTAAATAAATTATAAATATGTTTTATAACTAGTCTAATTAGGAAATCATATGATATATCTTGCCTTGACATTAAACGAGTAGAGGACGGTTTGTTCCATGGTAGTGATGTTAGTGTGAAGAATAGAGAGATGAAGATCCTCCAAAGCAGCTATAGTCTTAATCAATTGTCCTGGCCTTCTTCTTGAAAGTATCTTGATCATGGCGTCAAACCCTAGCAGCTTCACCTCCACGTCAGCCAAGCAAGACTTATTCTCCGCGGTCTCCTCCCGTAGCCCTCCTCCGCCCTCTAGTTCGGTTACATTACCAGTAATAATGAGCGGTTGTGTTTGGTTAGCTACCGCAGTTATGGGAGAAGAAGAAGAAGTCGTTGTCGTGGTCATGTCCCTACCGGTTTCTCCTAGGATTCTTCGACGCTTCTGTGATTCTAGACATTGTAGGAGTTGCTCGAGCTCCCTCACAAACTCTATTGCTCCTCCTATGATCGACGCTTGGTCTCCCTATATTATACAATGAAATTTTGTCTTGAATTTAATATAGTTGGAGACGGTGGTAATAAACACATTCACAAAAATGTTTTCTATACGATATAATTTAATTTATGAATATCATACCCTTTGAACGTAGGAGCCAGGCATGAGAGATCTGAGGACACGAAGATGCTCGTTCATTTGCTTCCTACGGTTTCTTTCGACCGCGATATGAGTCATCCTTTGGCTTTCCACTTCTTCGCTGGTCTTGCTCGTTCTAGCTCTCTTCCTCTTGCTCTTCACCTCCTTTGTCGTAACATTCTTGTTCTCCCTATCTTCTTCTTCTCCTCCAATAAAACGGAGTTGCACGGAGTTGTTGTCGTTGTCATCATCGTGATCCTCTTTGTCTTCAAGAAACACGTTGCCTATGTTTCCTCCACACTCACCTCCCTCTTGAGACGTGTGATGAGAAGGCATGAGATGTTGGGTTTGGTTATGGTCCTCAATCTTGTCGTTCAAGACAGGGAACTTCAAGAAATAAACGGGGTCAATCCCGGTTTCTTGATCGTCTTGGTTTCTGGTCTGGTTCAACGCCAGTTTCGGACCGAAGTCCGCAAACTGCATCACATCAGAGAAGTTCATTTTATCAAAAGGTGTTAATCCAAATCCGGAATGAGACAGTTGATGATGCTGCTGTTGTGGCATCGATTGCTTTTGTTGTTGTTGAAGGTTTCTATTGAACATATAGTCTATCATACCGGAGCTGTTATCATCGTTTCCGCCTGAGGATTCACCTAAGAAGTTTGGTGCCTGAGAGAAACCGGAATTGGAGAATCAAGTTTCTATCAAAAGTAGGAGGAATTGAATCTTATACATGTATATATCTATAAATTTGTATAAGATAAGATATTAAGGATCTTGAAATATTGATAAGGTACGTACCGAGTAATCTTTATCCATTGCTATTCGTGCTAATTGATTATAAACGTCTTAAGTCTAATATAAGGTCAAGCTTCTTGACCTGATGACAACAATCCATGAGCTTCATAGTCAGTTCAAAACATGTAAATGAAACAAAATCATACGTAGAACAAGTTAAAACCAAATATAAGAGTTAACTAAAAAAAAGTGACTGACCTTGTATGATTTGCTAGGGCTTACGAGAGATGTATATAAAAGACGCAAAACATGCAAGAGAGTAGAAGAAGACGGATTAGAGAAGACAAAACTTAAAAAAGTGAGTGGAGCTTTTTGTATTAAGAAGTCATAAATAAACAAGCATCACCAAGCTCCCATATTTATAGAGAGATATACATCATACATGTGTACACAAGGTATAGCAAGGGGGCATTAAATTTCTTAATAATTTTGTTTCTCTAATTAGGGTGTGAATGGTACACATTCGTGACCCAATAAAAACAAAAAAAAATGTTTCAAATTAAAAAAATAGACATGTTTCTAAAGAGAAATGAAAATCTACGTAAATCTAATAAATTGAGGAATAGAAATTAGTTTGACTGCAATGGCTGTTTTCTATGTACTCTCTTTTAGTTACTAAAAGTAGAGAAATATAAACCATCACATAAAATGTTTTAGAAAACATAAAACTACAACCAAAAGATAGCGATCGTGGGGAAAATGAATTTTCGTTGATATTTTCTATCAAAAACAAAAGAAATGTTACTATTTTCCCTTTTAATTGCTTTGTAAGAAAAAAAAAAGAAAAGAGGATGTTATTATTGTCCTTCTATAATTGTTAGATATTCATTAATGCTTAGTAAGAAAAGCTTCCAATTGTAGCAGGATAAAGCCGTGCAGTCGGAAGTTCTCAATGTCTCCCCAAAATGCTTTTGCAGAAAATCATGATTGGCTAATCAAAAGATGCTCCTTCAATCAATCCCTTTGTATTATGCACATAATGTTTCAATATTACTTGTCATTCTATTTGATATATATATATATACAATATCTTCACAAACATTGTTATCTAATTCTTCTATATCTTCGAAAGAGAAACACATAACAATAAACCTTCACCAACTTTTACGGTCGATAGTGTTTTTTTTTCCTTCCGATTTCAAGGTTGAATTCGAATTGCGGATCTAGAGCAACTCCTTAGCCTATTTTGAAAAAATCAAGTTCAATATTGAGTCAAATGGAAGATTATTGAATATTCCAAATCATATCTTGTTTTTGTAATAAATACGATCTATATTTCTTTTTGCGTAAACGTAATAGCGAGGAGCCACAAAATACCAAAAAAAAAAGAGTAACGTGAAAACACACGTGTATCAGCTGATCACCTCTCTATCTATCTATCTTTTCTTTTTTGTCAAACCATAAATGATAAGATTTGAGTTTTAGAGTTCACAAGCCAAGGCCGCTCTTTTTCCACCGCTTTTCGTGAACTTAATCAAATCTCTATTCGCTTCTAGTATTTCAAATTCAATCACTTATGTTAGTTATGTGTTGTAGGGTTTTAAAATAAATATATTCTGGTCAAATATATGAAATTAGTGTCACGAACATGACCAGTACTATGTGTGTGTGTGTGTGTTAGTCGAAGACAAGAAAAAAATGCCCTCAAAATGTAAAAACAAGCAAAATAAAATTGTTTGCTACTATAAAGGCCTACAGAAAAAGTGCCCTCAAATTTTGGAGGCCCAAAGCAATGGCTTCAGTAGCTTGGTATGTGGGCCGGGCCTGTGTGGATGGTTACGTTTTAACTTTTAACGTAAAGTGAAGTAAAAATTCACGTTGAAATTAGTGAACTTTTTCGGGAATAAGAGTCGCGGATCCATAGGAGTATTTTAACTAGGTGCATAATACAAAAAACATTGTACATTTACAATGTTGAAAAGAAAAAAGAAACATGAAAAAGAGTGCATCGAAGCCTTAACCAAAAACATTACTTGCTGCAACCATTCCCAATTGAGCCAACAAAACAACAATTACAATACATAACGCCCACAGGCCACAAGCATCTAAATAGATAGATTTTAAGTTCAAACTTCAATGATAGCGAAGAGACTGGTTGATGTGCTCTAATTTTTTATTTTTTTTTAATTTCAAAAGGCTAATTTACATTCTTATACCATAATTTTTTTTTTGTCAATATACAAGTACAGTTCAAACCAGTTAAAAGACATCTTTATTTTATCTATTGCATATACACTTTTGTTTTGGAATTTTTTTGCCACTCATATCAATAATTCACTACAAAAAAATGGAGTATTGATAGCAGTATAATATAGCGTTTAATGCCTTTTTGCTATGGTTGACATACCCTTTAATTTTAGATAACGTTTGTATTTTTGCAAACGCTATGTTTAGTTAGTCTGAATTTAATTTTGGAAACGCTTTTTAGAAATGTATAATATATAGCAATGATACGTTTTGAAACGCTATGCATTGTTGAAATAGATAAAAATAATTTATGCCCACTAAATACTAAGGTGGGGGTATTCAATCAAAGAATTTAATAGAATAGAATTGGATACATAATTAACAGATTTTCAAGTATTGTAAAAGATTTTCGAATCTTCTTTTTAATTCTAGCGATTATATTTTCAACATTTTAATAGAGTTGAATAGAATTTTAATGGAATTAAAAAGGTGCTAATAATAATTTTTCTAATTTCAATTTTGCTAACAGTCGAACCTATTTCTTCTCCGCAGTCTCCACTTCTCTAATCACACGTTTCAGAATCTCCAACGTTTCCTCCTTCTTCGTCTCAGCACCACTCTCAATCACTGCTAAGTTTTACAGATCGCATAGCTTCTCCGCTTTCCTCGCTAAATCCTCTCTGATCATTGCAGATTTCGAAACATCTTCATTGTATTCTTCTCGGAGTTCACGTCGATAACGAGAGCTATCGCCGCAGCTAATGGCGTCGAAGATGATTCTGCCCAATGACGATCCCAAACAGGCGTTACCAAAGGTGGAGGGAATACGTGAAGGATGAGAGGATCGAGATTTTCCGGAGACACTTTGCCATTATCGCTGATCAGTCCTATAGATCTTGACGAAACAAGAAAGATATTGAGAGAGAGATAGAGAAAAAGAAGTATGAATGTTACTTTGCCTTGATTGGCACCTTTCATAAGACCAGCAATGTCCACAAACTCTATAGAGAATCAGGAACATCAACAATAACAACATTAGGCTTAATCGTGTAATTAGCAGTTTAGTCTTTCCATTAGATCGAGCAGACCCTTCCTTATACGAGCCATTTGAGGCCCTTACAAATATCCATCCAAATCACACCTTAAAAGCTAAGAATTTGTTCTTTACATTTTGCACTAATATTTCTATTAAATTCTTGTCAAATGACATTGTCATACAAAACTACATAATATTGAATAACACTTGAATTTAATAGAATTAAGAAATTGAAAAATTGAATAACGTTAGAATTTAGAGGAATTTATAAAATGCCTAATTGAATAACACTAGAATCTAACTTTCTATAAAATTCCGTCAAATTCATTCCCCCAATACCCCCCCCAAGTTAAAGAAACAAGCGGCTATCAACTTTTTATTCTCTCTCGCTCCATTGTTTCACTTCTCAAGCTTTTTTCCAGATACTCTTTTTTTTTTTTTTTTTTGAGCAACACCCATATCCAGATACTCATGTAATTCCATTGCTCTTTCGTCACCAATTCGCCAGATTCAGAACCAAGCTTCTCCTCCGACGAAGTCCTTAACCTAGATTCAAAACCAGATGAATCATCTTCCTCTTCTCCACCGGACAAAACCCTAATTACGTCTTCTTCAGTAATCACAAAAGAAACGAGCGTAATTAGATCCTCAAGTCATGTCGTTTCTCTTCCTTTTAGTCTCCGTTGCGAAATCAAGCCCTAGCCACCGTAGACGGCTGCATCCCTCGTGTTCCTCTGATTCTTCCTTTTGTTACTCCGATTCCTCCAGATCTGTGAATTTCAATTAATCGATCCATTCTCTTTTGTTGTTAAAATGATGTATGTATTACAGATCTGTTGTTGCGAACTAGTTACCCTAATGATTCGATTGATTTTGGTGAACCCTAGGTGCGTATAAGCTATGAAGGAAGACGCAGTCTTATGTCATGAGATTCCTGCAGAGGGAGAGATGTAGACAACAACCTTCGATTGGCCGTCTCGTAAGCTCGCTAACTCGTTTCACTTTCCAATTTCGAATTGCTTCAATAGCTTATAAGGTTTAAAGTTTGGGTTCAATAAGATTTGGTCTATGTTTAATTCTTAAGATATTATTGGAGATATGGAGATAGATTGAGGTTTATATTCAAATTCTAGACAAATTAGTGACAATGTTTGATTGAAATCCTTTGCAGGAAGATGACATGATTAGAATAAAAGAAGGATGGTCACATCAATGCTAACTTATTCTTGGATGGTTCTATATACCAAGCTCCACAGCTTTGGAGTGTCTTTGCAGCTCCAGTTGTAAGTTTCTTCCTCTTTCTCTTACATACTAAATGAAAGTTGTCTTCTTTAGTTTTTGGTATGTTTGGTTTTTTGCTCTTTCTCATCAATTTATGAGACCATTAGACAAGATAAGGTTTATTATCTTCCAAAAGATCGATGGTTCTGTTCACTTGGAGCCAATGAGCCTCAAGGATATCCATAATCACGAGCAGCAGCTTGAGACTTTTCAGGCACATTCGGTCCAAACGATCATATCCGTATATATCCCACACACCATCTTTATGCCTAACTCTCTTTGACTTTGTGTGGATATATATTACATATATAGTCAAATATTGTATAGAGATTGTTTCATATAAATGATAAAGTTTGGCCTTTTGGTATGCAGAATCAACTCATGTACGACTCCCTCAACCACCTCCAAAGAAAGGTAGCTAAGTAAAAACCATTTTATCTCTCAAGTCGTGTGTATGAGTGACTTATATGTTAAAGATATACATCTTTTAATAATTACATAACATAGGTTATATATCTAGCTCTTTTTTTACTGTACATGTTACATTCTTCTTGTGCTAGCCTCAAAATCTGTTACTAATCTGTTTAGGTTGTTAATGTAAGTCAGAGCTTTGTTCTGTACCGTGTCTGTGTGAGACGTGGTGGACGCAAAAGGCGCATAAGGACAATTCTAAAGGTAAAGGAGGAAGCTAATAGTGGTGATGATATCAGAAGAGAAGTTTCAAAGATTGGAGGACCAAGAGTGAAGAACTCAAGTTGAAATACAAGAGTTGTATGAAATTATCTCTTAATTTGTACTTTTACTTTGTAATATAGATATTTTATATTTTGGTTTCCTATAAATATAAAAAAATATGTCATTTTTCTTTTTTAATTTATTAAATAATCCAAAAGAAAAAACACCAGGGCGATTTGTTACAAATATAATAGCTATGAATAAAATAATTAATAACAAAGTATAATTGCTATTGTAAAATAAACAATTGCATAAAAGAAAACGCTATATGTGACAAAGATACAATAGCAATGCTAAAAACTGCTATTGAAAGTAGCGAACCTACTATGACGGGCGATGATAGAGCGCTTGTTAAAACGCTATAGTAGAGTTAAATAGCGTTATTCGGGCGCTACAGATGCTTCATTTTCCTGTAGTGATTTTTTTTTGTTTAGTGATAAATTTAACACTAAAAAATATATTAAAACCACTTAGTGATGATTATACAAAAAACAAATCTCAAACTTTTAATCACCACCAATATCTTTACCGAATCTCCAATTGATTCCACCTTTGAAACGTGTTTTTTCACCACTTTTTTTCCGTGCTCCTTAAGATATAGAAATCTTTTCTATTAAGGAATCAGGAAAAAAATATTGTTAGATGAATCGAAATAAAGTTAAGTCAATAATTTGTAAGTTATAAGTAATAAGCGTAAAATTTAAGAGAAATGAGGCCAGATAGCCCAAAAGAATAATAATTCAATTAGCCAATGATCATATAATTTACTTGGTCATGCTCTCTCATATATTTTACCAAATTAAAGACAAAAGTACCCCTCCATTACATCTTCTTTTTCGTCTTTACAACAATTTTTTTTTTCTTTTGCATCTCATCATCTTAATCTAAATTGATTCAATCCCGCTTCTTACTTTTTTTTTTTAGAAAGTCTACATCTTTCATGTATATCATGGTTTTAAATTTTTAACAGACATAAATTACTTGAGATATTATTAGTAAGTGATTGTAAACAAGAACTCATAATTCTTATTTAGAACACATACAATAAACTCTCAACCCGTAATGTAAAACTACTATAGTATATTCAGGAATTACGAAAAGCTTGAGGTAGCTGAGTGTGTAATGAGGCTGTTGGCATTTTCTTCGCATGTAGCCTCATGTTAGCTAACTGGTTAATACATGTTATACGGCATACGTGTAACAGTTATGGGATAAAAGCAGAAACAATAAATCAATGATACATGGTAGAGGAAGAAATGTTTTCCCATATGGTTCGACTTTCTAATTTGGATTTATATATATTTTCTTGAGATCAAGATCCCTACAAATTGAGATAAGGCGAGCAAATGTTTTTTTTTTGAAGCAAAAACTTCCTCTTGTAGTACATTTTTAATATATATATATAAATATTTAGCGTATTTCATTGATACAAATTTAGGCATTCCTAATAGTCACCTAAATGCTTTAAGATTAACTGTTTGGATAGTTGTTTGCGATCATGTCTTTGGATTTCTGGTACCAGGCTCATAAGCTAGCTACATTTGAGTATTTGTAAATTTTGGATCATGTGGGGTTTCCATTGGATTTTACGTACCTTTCGGATTCGGTTCGGATCCAAAACTATCCGGAAAAATTTCCTCAAAAGTAACCCACTTACATGAAAAATCCGATAAAAAAACAACAACTCAAACTATCCAAAAGTATCTGAAAGTACTCGAAAATATGTGAACTATTCGAACGCTTCAATTTTTGTTTGATATTAGTTTGAGTTTTGGTTTAGATCGGATATCAGCCGATGCCCGAAATATTTAACTAGTCTTAAAACCCATTCGAATATTTCTCTAGAATGGATTCGGATTCGGATCGTTCTTTTGATCGGGTTCGGATTCCTACATCGCGTTCATTTTTTTGTCCAGTCATAGTTTCACTACTAATAGAAAATATGTTTTCATATTTCTCTATCAGAATTTTTTTTTTTTTTTTTTATTTTATTTTTTATCTATCAGAAATTTTAATTAAGATTGTTAATTTAAAATTGTGTGCGAACAAAACCTTAATTCAAACTTCTAAAAATATTTTTTTCATATAAATATGAATTGCATATCAAACATAAAGTTAGTACTCTGGTTTATTTATATGTATGTTATTTTATTGTTTAAATATTAAAAACTAACTAAATTATTCGTTTTTATTTGTTTTATTAATATACTATATAAAATGTTTCCATATAATAAGCATAAAACTGAAAATTTATAGAAAATGTACATCAAACATTTATAGGTACTGTATATTTACTTTGAAATAAAATTTAATTTTAAATACGTAATATAAAATAAATGCATTGCATTAATGTGCGTAATATACAGTGTAACCGACTTTCTCAGTGTAGAAATGTTAAAAACAAAAGGCTGTGAATCGCTTGCCCTTTTGGCTTTTATTACCTTTTATTGTTTTTTTCCAGCGACTTTTTCTGTCTCCTTTCCTCCTCCTTTTTCCCTTTGTTACTTTTACTTTATTTTTCTTTCTTTCATTCTTTATGTACAAAATACATTATATCTAATAATTGATACATATTTTGATTAACAATAATAATATTATTTGATAACTATCAAAGATTTTTTTTAAAAATAAATTATAGAAGAAAATTTATATAACAAGCAATTAAAATTGGATTAACCATCACGAAAAACTTCTTACTTTTTTGTGATGACTCAAGAGTATATATTATTAAATACAGTAATAAATTTAATTGTCAAACTGAAGAATTATGCTTTCGTATAATTTTTAGAGAAAATTTTATTCTTTTTCTAATGTATGAAGTACAAACCAAAATTTAATATTTGATAATTATATAATACATTTTATTTACATTAATTTTGACTAAATTAGTATAAGTTTTTGTAAGAATTTTTTCAAACTAATAATAATGTACACCAATAAATAATTTGAAATATTGAAGTACCTTAGTTATTAAAATTTGAATTATTTGAAGATATTGAGAAATTAGTATTCATTGAGCTTAAAAACCAAGGAATAATAATTAATTCAAACATATGTGTTAAATGCACACATATATATCTTGTCTTACATTTGTATTGATTTTTTTTTTTTTTCAGAATATTTCTTAGGTTTACATTTGTATGCTTATTATTTCATTACTTAAATGTTATAAGATTACAAGAAAGATTATATTTGAGTATATATAGATTTTTATATTTAGTTAAGAAAAATTAGTATAACATAAATCATTTAAAATACAATTTGAAACTGAAATTTTTTAGTAAATATTTCATCTAATGGTTCAAGACTAAAATCTTCCGTAGAAAATAACAAACATATCGAAGTCAAGATAATATGATGAAGTGTTTTCCAAGGATATTCTCATGCTCAAATCAGTAAACTAGACTACAAGACATCTTTGGAACCAGAAAAATAAGAAAACAAACGAGGAATGCGGGTTTTAGTACTAACGCCGGATCTGAGGAAAAGTGATTCACAACGTTTTCAGCTAGGTTGGTGGGCTTCGGTGGAAAACAAGAAATGTGGTGATTATAGTGTATAGAGATGAGGAAATATATGATCGGAAAAGTGATCGAAAGACACTGAGACGAAGTATCAAGTTCAAAGAAAAATTCTTGGAGATATACATAATAGAGAAAATAATAAATTAAATCCCTTTCTCCTTGAGAGATTGATCGTATTTATATTTACCTACCTCGGGCTAGCTACCACATCTGGTAGAGCATGGATGGGTGATGACGGGTTTGTACGAGGAACTCAAATGCTCTTTACCTAATTTTTTGTGTGTGTTATATAACAAATAATAGACATAACGATCGTATGGATCGTTAATATATATATTGCTTTGATATCTCTACATAACTCTTTCAACTTTATGCATTTTCTTTCTCCGATGAACATAGAGCAACTCGTTTGATGATCTTATTTGATCCCGACACATGTGAAAGATATACATGAATAATTTTAAATTCATATTAAAGCTCGCACGTAAATAGGTTTTGAGAAATTTTCTAGGTATATATGAAAACTAGATCTTCTTAAGAGTGCTCTTAAGAGTAAGGATGACTTACTTCCCCAAATTCTGATCAAGGACCGGACAAGCAATTATTGGATGGATCTTGTTAATCTTTACTTGTTTGACATTCTGTCATGTGAGCGTCATACTATCCAATGATAAAAATATAAGTAACGAATGGTCACACATGTTCATAGATATTTTGGCCAAAAAAGGTCAATCCCAAATATCCTTAAAACCGATCCACGAAAATAAGACTTAAATTAAACAATAACGCCAAGAGAATCACCAAAACTAATTACATGCGTCGCCAAGAAAATGAATCTAAACTAAATGACGATATTTAACCCAAATATATATAACTTTAACTCTAAAAGGTTAAAAGGTGTTAATGAACCCAATATCCTTGCTAAGTTTCGAAAAATTGTTTGATTTTATTCTTGCTAATTTTTTTTTTTTTAATTGTTTAAGGGTGTGGCACTCAACGATTGTGGCTAACTTAGATAAAATCAAAAAAGTGTTTTCATTGTTATTTTGCATCCAAAAAAAAAAGAAAGTGTTTTCATTGTTGTATTGGTAAGAATTGAAAAAAACTACTACGTACGGTTTTAAAATTCATTGGCGGTGGAGAAGTCCAAAACTTCACGGTTAAAAGAAAACATAATTGTTATAACAAAAACAAAAACAAAAACAAAAGCAGATAATTCTTAATTAAGATACGCCAAAGAAATAAGGGAGAAAGAAAGTTGAATTTGATTGTGATAGGTATCACGGTAATCTTACGTGAGAGATGGGTACGTAGGATCTCCAAAAAAATCATGCACTTTTCTACGTTATTTTGGTATTTTGGAGTTTTCAAATATATAAGCTCCTTTTAATTTATTGCATGTTCATGACTCGTGAATCACGAGTGTGCAATACTTTTTATAAAGGGATATTTTTTTTTTTTAAAGAATTTTCTTATAGAACTGGTTTAAATATTTAACATCAACCAAGATTTACAAATTGTTTAATGATGAGCTATAGCTACAATGAACCCTCAAAGTGCTAATTAATTTGGTGAGATAAAGTTCAATATCATCTTTCTACGATACACCTTTGTTTTCTTAAAAAAGAGTCTCATTTTCCTTTGTTTCGATTATAAACAATGTTAAACGTCTATATATGTATTCTGATTATAAAAATTTCAAAATTAAACATCTTATCAGAAGCAAATTAATCCTATAAAATAATATGTAAAAACAAATTTGGTCTCTGAGTCTCTCTCTCCCATGCAATGTACGTTCACGCCAATGACAATAGTGTACGTTTTTTGTTGTCTAGTCGAGAATCCATCGCCGACGTTAGGAACAATCATTTTTCCTTCTTTTTTTAGCACAAATGTCGTAAAAGTGATACGCACGAATATCGACACTAAAGTGGTCACTGGTAATGTACGAAAAAAAGTTAGAAAACAATCACAAAAACAGTTCAAAATGATTAACTCATATATAAACTCTGTTTGCTCTCCAATTTACTCTGTTGTAATGTTTCACTTTTCTCTTTCACCACTTGTAAATAATCTTATTTTTTTCTATTAATTTCACATTTAAAAAAAAAAAAAATCATATATATATGGATTAACTAATTCTTGGATTCCAGATTAGCTTATCATACTTAAGATCAATCCAGGGATCTTTATTTTAAAAACTGAAGCTAAAGCTAAGACTAGTAGAGTCAACAAAATATCAAACCAATAAACCTGAAGCTTTTACAAGATTTGAGTAACAACAACTAAGCAAGTCCTAAAGGAAATCTCCACACAAAGTTTTGTGCTTTTTAACTCTCGAATCTGAATTCTGACCTTCACTATTTGAAAACCAGTCAAACCTATCATTCTTCTTTACCTCTGAGAATAAACATAACTCTTCTTGGTTTCTTCCCGGGTAAGCCCGACTAGACCCGATATCTATTCTTGTAGACGGTTCTGAAGATATACCAAGCCTCAAGGATAAATCACAGACCCTCTCTGTTGCTTCTTCAGGGGGCTTTATACCAATAGGCATGCCAATGATTATGGGAGCTTCAGGGACTCTAAAAGGCATGTCGGCTTGCTGAGTCTGATTATTACCTCCGTAATACAAAGGATAGACCGAACCCAAGTTGACTGGAGCTGGAGCAGGACCAGGAGCAGTGCTAGTTCCTTGTCTTATTGCCAATGGCTTTTGATGCATCTGCATGGATTCATGTAGAAACGGGTAACCGCGAGGAGTAGCTACACGCTTGTTGCTATTATCAAGTACATCCACAGGGATTGCAGCTTGAGCTGTCTGGCTTGGTTTGGTGGATGATTGTTGAGCTTGCTGATGATATTCATGATGGTACGGCGGCTCATTAGTCGTCGCCGAAACAGATTCCTGAAGTTTTGGACCGAGGTAAGTCCTTACGCTACTATGTCGTTGGCTTCTTGAAGCTCTTACAGCAATACATCCCAAATTAAGAGCAGCTAACCATATCATAAAAACCACATTAACAAACAATAAACAGTATAAAGCACTAACTTCTAAGCAGTTTCCAAAAGGATCAAAATGCATAAGCTTCATCAACTAGAGCCTTTGAAACAGTTAAAGAGGCAAACAAAAAAGACAATTTACCTTCAACACAAGGAGGTAACAGAGGACCAGTTTCTGTGCTCTCATCTCTCCTAATAATTGTATCAATGGCATCATTTACTCTATTCCACATAGTATCAGCATCTGTATACTCTTCCTAATGGAAATCGAAACCCAAAGTCAGATTTTGTGAAACTGAAAACACACATAAAGAGAAGAAAACTGGTTTAAAACCTCGGAATTGGCTTTAGAGTACATGATTTCTTCAGCTTTTAACACAACCACAGGCAATTTCTCCTGCCATTCTTTGTTCTTCCTCGTCGCAGCGCTATGTGCTTCCATGGCAAGCCTAAAATCAAGCAAAAAAACCCCAAATTAAGAAACAAAGAAACCCTAGTGTACGGTTTTGAGAAAGATGAGTGACAAAAACCTGAAAATCTGACGAATAATTGAACCACGAACAGGTTGATGACGATCGCTATGCCAAGCTCGTTTCACACATTCGTAAGGTCTAGGTCCAGGCCTCGGCATTTTTCTCTTCACACACTCGTAAGCTTCTTCCTCAAACACTAAAACAGTGACACACTCAGCTACAAATCGAAGTCAATCACTCATCAAATTTCTCCGGCGTACTTTCCGATCAGCGAGTTCGGTGTACGAGTCGAGCGCAATGGTGTGGAAAGAAAAAGTAACTTTAAAATCGTTTTTAACCGATCCAAGGAAACAGATCTGAAGCTTTGAAGCTATGAATCGTATGGAGATTAGGTCTACTTGAGCTCTATGCCGGTCACATCTCCATCTTCTCCGGCGAAGAATCTCCGATTGTTGTCTCCATCGTTGCCGTTTCTGGAAATGGAAAATAATAATGTGATGATGATTCGGGACCGCTTCTCTAAAAACGAACCAGTTTTGTGATTTTACTATTATACCCCTATTTGTACTAACTGTCGTTTGTTTGTTTCCTATATAAGAGGCAGGTGCTGGGTTCGAAACTCGCTTCATGAATTTTATTACTATTAATCAGCCTTTTTCACTAAACCGAATTGAAATAACCGGATTTTGGATTTTATGTAAGGAAACGACATCGTTTTGAAGTTGTGTCTACCACTTTGATTGATTCTGAAATCTGGATTCGTCTCCTCCATTAGAACATATCTCGCCTGATAACACCGATCCATCTCTTTCTCTTTCTCTCTCCGTCGACTCTTGTTGTAAAAGATGAAAGCTTTCTACGTATTCGTCGTCTCTATTCTTCTAACCCTCAATTATAGGGTTCGTTTTTGTTCCTTTGAGTCTTGCTCTCGTTTACGCAATTGCTTGTATGTTCCCTCGTTTTGACATGGATCTGACTTTTGTTTGTGTATAGGGAGAAGCAAGTGGTTCTGTTTTCTTCATTGATGGATCCAATAATCAATTTATTCGTCCACGATCATCCAGCGAGGTAATGATTTTGGTCCCAAATGTGTGGATGACCGATTTGAAAAAAGCTCAATTTGATATTTTTATGCCAATCTAAGATCGTCGCTGGAAATGATATGACTTTCCCGGTGACGTTTCCTACTTTGGGTTTGAAAATCTATTCTCTCGTTTGGGTTTAGATCAGGTTAATGTAGTACTAGGTGGAGAAAGTAAGACAATAAGATCCATTGTTTGGTCTTAGTGGCACCAGTTGTCTGGTTTTGTTTTTTTGATCTTGATGAGAGATCAATGGACATATTCCAAATTCTTGTTTGACTAGTACTCAAGTTTGTGACTTTATACTTCTTTTGATGAATTTTAGTTAAGTCTCTCTCTTTGAATTGATATCCACAGGCACTTCCCATGTCGCCCGCTGAGATAGCGTCAGCAGTGTCTGCCTTATTGGGTTTTGCACCTTCAGCAACTTTGACAGCTGATGGCTCATCCAAGGTTTTTTTAGTGTTCTAGTAAAGTGTACTCCCTTTTTTTGGGGGGATAAATTTCTGTACTTCATCATCTATTTGTTTTGCATTTTGTTATAGCTGAACAAGATTCTAAAACCTAATCCATTTGAGAGGCCTCGTGCTGCTTTTGTGCTAGAAATTGCTGGAGCTGATGGTATGTGAATAATGCACTGGAAAGCTTTAGTTTTCTGACATGAACCAAATTTTTAATTTTAAAACATCCAACAGTTTGTTTTTTACTTTCAGATGTGCTTGTGGAAACCTCCCCTAGTCATCCTTTCTTGGGAAACGCCATAAGGAGCAGTATTAAGTCTGATTCATACAAAGCTGACACTGAACTTGCAGGTGCCCTGACAGCTTAAATACCAGAACCATCTGAGCATGACTAGTTTCTAATTTTTTTTCATGTGAGTTTAAATCTTAATTTGGATATATTTTGCTATTCTTTTCAAAATTCTGCAGACAGTGAAGTGGTTTTTGTGTCTGTCAATGAACCCGCATCTGATGTGACTGACAAGGACATAAATGATTTTGTAAGTTAACAGCACCTGTCATTCTAAGTGCAAACCCTATTTTTTTCCTTGTTACTTCTAAGTGTAAACCTGTTAATGGTGTGGTTATTATCCATAGGCATCTTGGTTGGGTGGATCATATGTTGCTGGCTTTGCTGAACAATTGTCTGGATTGTTGAGTGTCCCTCTGGCTGGGGGTGCTAATGTGGAGTTCAATTTAGAAAAGGTAATATTCTTAATTCCGGCATTGCCTGTAGATATTGTGATTTCCATAGGAAGTAGGCGTATGACTTTTGTTTCCCTGGGCAGGAAGCAGAGAGGAAATTTGTATTGAACCTTTTGGGTCTATATCAGAATATCAGACGGGCAGTCAGCGTTCATGACGATTTATCTCATGGTATTGAGAGAACTGCTGAATTAACGGTTGGACGCTTTGGTGGTATCGATGTAAGGGCATTCATTTTTCGTTGTTCTGTTTTTTTCCCTTTCCTCGCTTTCTTAGTTTTGATATATAAATTGGAGGGTGGAGTTCAACGCATATACGTAAATGTGTGTCCTATAGTCTCTTGAAAACTTATGACATTTCGGGTTGTTGTTGGTTGTGCACTCTTTTCGGGTTACTCCTGCTTAGCTATTGTAGGAATAATAGAGGATTCGAAAGTGAATCATGATAAGATTTCAGGGAACTGGAAAAGTTTTGAGCTGGTTTTAGTCATTTAAGCTATCTATATCCTTTTTTTATCCAAAGGGTTGCAAGACTAATAAGGACCATGAGTTTATCTCTTGAGCTACCGTCTCAATGATTTGTCTCATATTTACTTGATCAAAACATCGATAAATGTGACAGCTTGTAGGCTTTGCTGCTTCTTAAGTTTATATTATCATTGAAAATGTCTATATTGTTCAACCATCTTGTTATTGTACTTATCATTTATATTTATTTGCAAAGGTTGTCAATAATAGAATTTATTCTCTCTGGAAATAACAGGCTTTAGCACAGGAGTATGGACAAGGTATGGCTAAGCAAGGCATGGATGTATTGCTTTCCACACTATCAAAGCTATTCAATCTGTTGGAGACATCTCATAAAGGTGAATTGTCTCTGTGATTTAATAAACTCGTTTTCAAAGATCTGTGTTAGAAAGTAGTATAAGATGGTAGATTCATTCTCTTGAACATTTGTCTTTTTCTTAACTGTATTTAAGCTGAGAGATGTATTGGCTCTTGTAGGCCAAATTGTTGGGGTTATCGTCCTTGATGAGAGAGTAAACCAAGGATCAACAAATCTTTTGAACTTTGGGTCTTCTCGTTCATCTGCACGCTCAATGGCGGAAGTAGAGGGAATTCCAAGTGCAGCAATTATCGCTGAGGTTATACTTGTTAGGCTGACTCTTGCATGGTTGACTGGAATCATTCTTCTCATTGCAACTATCCTTGGGGTAAGATCTCATTACTACTACCGAGCAGATTCTTTGGCCAATGTAAAGTTGAATCTTTCCACCTAAAGTGGCCTATCGAAGAACTCAATCGTAGTTTGTATATTATTTTGTAGCTGAACACTGAATGTATTAAATCACTGGAAGTTGACATACTTGTCATGTTGGTTGCAGGTGTACTTCCTTATGAACATGCCTTTGACGAAAGATACGCTTCTATATTCAAACGTGAAGCTCGACTAAGACATGAAACGGAGCTTCAAAACGGCAACCGGACACCGATTCTGTCTCCAGGTCGTTCGTTTTCATCTTTTTGTGTGTATCAAGCCGTGTTTCTCAACTTGCCGCCTTTGAAACCAGTGTCATTTGAATGTTTTAAGAGAAGGAAGAAACTTTTGGTGGCCAGAGCAGTTGATGTGTTGTGTATATTGCCATATTGGTTGCATTCTCTACTTATAATTATTTTCGTTCTTACATACATTTTGAGTCTCAGTCCTAATAAATAAAGACCACTTTGGACACTTGTTGTATCTTCTGTTCTATGCAAGAGCTTTTGATCATGGAATCTGAAAAATGGAACTTCTCAAGGAGCTCTGTTTTGCATAAAACAGCATCATTAGGCTGCTCGTTTACAAAATGTCACCCTTGACCTGTATAAGTTCAATTTGATCGAATCTAGTTCGATTTGGTTCTAGTTATTAGACCATATG
Source organism: Arabidopsis thaliana x Arabidopsis arenosa (assembly GCA_019202795.1). Taxonomy (NCBI): domain Eukaryota; kingdom Viridiplantae; phylum Streptophyta; class Magnoliopsida; order Brassicales; family Brassicaceae; genus Arabidopsis; species Arabidopsis thaliana x Arabidopsis arenosa. The sequence goes on along the minus strand of CM032920.1, from coordinate 10,444,959 downwards.
CTACTACAAGAGGTTGTTGCCTCCTGAGACAAAACTTACCAAATCAATTGAAGTAAATGATATGTAACCAAGAGGGGTTTTAGTGAAAGACGATGGAGATATTTGGTGATAAAGTTTCACTAGCAAGAAGAGATTATAAAAAATATGTTTTCTCAAGTAAGTATTGAAGAGAAACATCAAACAAACAAAAATTACAAATCCTTTATTGGGACGTGAGTATATCGAAACTCATGTCTTTGTCTGACTCTCTGATCAAACTAAGTGTACCAAGTTTTAATGCTATAGTCTCTTTAGATTTTTGCGGTTCATAGATTCGTCTTAGGTTTGGGTTTGTAGGCAATGCGTCTGGTCACACTGCGCATTGTCACAAATTCCTCTGCAGAAGATGGATGTATACCAACCTGTGTTTTGTTCACAATGTTTAATTTGATCTTTAAGAGAAAACATTAAACTGGTGAAAGTGAAACCCAAGTGTTTGGACTTCTTTTCTTTTATTATACGTTTTTCCAGGAAGATGTATGACTTACCGTGCTATCAAATTGTGCTTTGGTTGCTCCACACTTGAGCGCAATTGCAATCCCCTGCATTAAGCCATACAAAATAAATACTTTAGAGTATGAGACACTTGCGGATAAAACTCTAATCCAGTTACAATACTAAATACTTATCAAACTCAAACCAGGTTCTCTTCTACCCTAAATCTCTTATTCAGACATGCAATTGCCTTAATTAACCAAAATCTCTTTAACTACCCTATAAATGAATTTTGTTCTCGACACCCATGCACAACTCACTAGAGCAGCTAGAAGGAAGTAAAATAACTGGTAGAAGCTATTATTAAGGAAAACTTGCCTGCATGATCTCAGCTGCATCAGGACCGCACATGGATGCTCCAATAACCTTATCAGTCTTCTCATCAACTATTAGCTTCATCAATGTCTTTTCCTGCCGTCTATCACCAAAATAAAAAAGTGATTAGTTCAAAGAGGATGCTAAGAGTTCTCCAAGAGTGATCAGGTGCAAGCATATTGAAGAAAATCAAGAGCTGTGTGGGCTTTTATAAGCATTTTCTAAAAACTAGAACTTTCAATGCTTGCATACCCAGAAATGGTGTTTTTCATTGGATTAAAGCCTGAGGTGAAAACCAGAATATCCCCGGTTGCTTGTTCTACTGCTTCTTCTTCGCTGAGACCCACTACAGCTAGTGGTGGTATGCTGGAAGACAAAAGGAAACAAATATAAATAATTAAAAAAAGTAAAACCTAAGACTGATATTACCAGAGTAGGAGAAATGTTAAAATAAAACCTCTATAATTATGATAAGATTGTGGTATACAGCAAAAGACATATGCCAAAATAGGAGAAATGTTTGTGGAGTACTTTCAGTTATTTCCAGAGTTTAATAATCACATTTTAGAGGTCACATAGTTTGTGTAGAATTGTTCTGGGACACAATACACATACTACAAGCCATCACTACAGTGATGAGGCAACTAGTGCGGTAGTGCCGGCAATATGACACACAAATAAAGTAAAATTTCCTACTATCAGAAAGATACTTACCAAAATACAGCACAGGCGACATTGCTGTAGTCTGCTTTAGTAGGCTTTCCACCAAAAGCAGTGTTCTGCAAGCGTCAAAACAATCCACAAATGGAATACATAAGTAGACATTCCCAAAACACAAAAGCTGAAATAGTTGGTGGTAGTTACAACTCCTCAAAGGGTTTGTGTAAATTATATGTGCAAGATAAGAGGCACGGACCGCAAAGCAGGTGGCCTCCATTAACGCAACAGGTGTAAGGTTAATTCGGTTTGTGGCATCTCCCACAGCCCATATGCTAGGTATATTAGTGCGAGAGTACTCATCAACCTGAGGATAATGTACTGAATTAGTAGTAGCTGCAAGAGTAGAATATTTCCCCAGAAAGTCACGAAAACTTTACTCAGGAAAATATTTTTAGTATCTGCAACAATAGGAAATTTGTTAAAACCTTCACAGCTCCAGCCTGATCAAGTTCAACACCAACAGCTTCTAAATTCAATCTCTTGGTATTAGGATTTCTGCCTGTATCAAATATAAACAAAAGATACATCCTTAGACAGCTGGAGAGGTAAAGCCACAGAGCTTCCTAGTCTATAATAATTCAGTAATTTTCACACCAAAATACCAATCATGCTCCATGAAAATATTCAATAACAATTGCATTCCTCATAGATAAAGTTCAAGGGAGGAAGCAAAACCCGCACAAACATACAAGTATCGGAAAAACAGAATGAAAGAAAACTACTGTTCCATAAACCCAAAAGCAACGCAGATGAACATGTATTAGCGTAGAAGAGAACAGAGGTATAATTACTTTATCCTAAACAGACAAAATTTGAGAATCATATAACAGAAAATTTACCAGTAGCAAATAGGACGACATCTGCCACGAATTCTTCCCCATGGGACGATATGACTTTGATCCCATCATCTGTTTTTATCAACTAAATTGAAAGATATTGTATGTTCAGTAAAGAACTATGAACTTATGAAACGAGTGAAAAGAACTGTACATAGTAATGAGACATGAAAAGTAACCAATCATATGTAGATACCTGAGTCAAACTTGTTTGCGGATGCAGATTAACGCCCCTTCCTTCAAGATTTCTAGCAACTAGTGCCCTCATTTCGTCATCAAAACCCCTGAAAAAGTAAAGTTTTAGAAAGAAAAAAATCTAAAAAATAAAGGGATAGACTTTCAGTTATTCGACATAATTTGCCAAGAGTCAGCACCTTAGTGGAAGTTCCTTCCTGAAGAATAAATCTACAGTAGCACCCATTCCACGCCATATTGATGCAAACTCCACAGCAATGTACCTAATTAAAAAAAAAAGTAAATAGAAAAGAGGATTACATCATTGAAACTAGTGGCATGCTAGGTACATCAGGAGGAAAATATTGAGGAAAACATTACCCTCCTCCAAGCACTACAGCACGCTTAGGAAATTCTTCCAAGCTTAAAGCTTCATCAGATGTAATAGCCAGCTCCTGTAAAAGACAGTTTATGCATATAACTCAGTGGACTTTTCCTACATAGCAGTTTATAGTTTTTCTCGCAGACTAATTTTACAAGAAATCATATTGCAAACATACAGATGTGTCTGTTATTCCTATTAAAATCTTTCCCACTTACTTCGAGGATAATAATTTCATAAATACCAAGCACATCACACTATTGTAGATAAAATAATAAGATGAACACAGAAACTTACATGTCCAGGAATATTAGGCTTTTGTGCCCGACTGCCAGTGGCAATCAATATGTGCTTTGCGGTATAGCTTATTTTCGTGCCATCTATTTGTCTCACCTCCACTTCGTTGGGACCAACTACTCTTCCTTCACCTTCATACAATTTCACCGCAGCATTTGCCAACAACCGCTTGTAGATATTATTCAGTCTTAGAATCTCATCAGTCTGCACATTATGAATTAAAGACACTTAATTGATTATATATGATCGAATTAGCTACCAGCCAAGATATCCAACCTACAGATGTACACTGAGCACAACAGAAAAAAGTTTAGCATGAAAAAATCATTCAACCACCATCTAACATTAATATAAGTATCTTCAGTAGGTTGCGAAAAAATATTAATGCTTGTACATCCCAGAGTTTTAGTAGTTCCTCATTCTGAGGGATCGAAGACACTATAATACTATGCTATTACAACCAAAACATCAAAAAAAATTAAGCTAAAGGTCACTTTCTTCAAATAGTTTTCACCATACATTCTTCACAACTTAAAGATTAAAGGGAGCCATTACAGTGTTAAGGATAAAGTGACAATGCTGATCGTTTTACAATTACCTAATTTCATTGGCATGACTTGGAGAGACTAGTGCAAGTGTATCATGAGATATTTAACTCAATTACTGAAAAATAAGAATACGTAAGCATTATAGCAATTCCTACATACCTTCTTTTGCAAAAGCTTCTTCCATGTGAAGTCGACTTTCTCATTTATTTCCCACCCATAATTTTTAGCATCCTGCCAGCAGATAAACCACAGTATACATCATCAAATTGTTAATAGCAAATATTGTTTGGGCAAATGACTATTAAGAACTTTGCTTATACAGCTTAAAGAAAGACATTGAAATGATGATTGAAAGGAAAAAAAAAAGCTTCTTACCTCAAGTTCACCACCGTAAGTAGCCCCATAGACCAGAATCTTTTTGGGAACACAACCACGGATAACACAGCTGAAACCCCAAAAGTGGAAACAAAGAAATGTATAAGATCATGCATCAACAAGGAACCAGAAGCTAGTATATTTTGCATAGCAGAAAACTTACGTTCCACCAACTCCTCCAATTTCCTCGGAGCTAATAGGGTGAAATGGAAGCTCACAAATACCAACCTACAACAATTGATTCAGAACAAACAAACAACACATTAATATCTCGTAACAAGAAACAAGAGGCCACCAAAAACCGGACATATCTCATAACAAGGAAATGATTCCAACATAAAAACACTAATGTCTTTAATCATCACTATCCACAAAAAATAATTCAGACCTTAGCGCCATGATTAGCCGAAAACCTAGCAGCACGAACACCGCCACTACCGGCACCGATGACGAACAAATCAAAATCATAGTGCGTGGCGTTGGCTTCATCAGCCGTCACCTTATCAATCTCTCCATCAACAAGCATCTTCCTCGCCATGATTATCCAAATTAAAAAAAAACCCAAACCTGCAAAATCAAACCCAATCGATGAATGATCAATCAACACCACATGAAAGAAAATAACGAAAAAACTAACAGTGAATCTCGAATCAGTCAAAAACACCCGATCGATAAGAGATTGTCTGTCTATATTGATGAAATCACTCGATGAATCAAAGAAGAAGAAGGAAGAGAGAAGTGTTGTTACCTTTAAGCGTGAAAGCGACGAAGTAAGAACACTAAAAGATCCGAAGAAGAAGAAGAAGAGAGACACAGATACGGAGAGGAGAAAATAAACAAATGATTGTGTGGTTAAATGTTAAATCGGATCTCTTCTCTTAATAAGGTCACGTCGATATTTGTTTGCTTTATATATTGACTTAAGTTTTTTTTTTTTTTTGGCAAAGTCATTAATGAAAAAATTAAAACCATTGATTTTTTCGATTACTCATACCTTATGATGACGTGGATTTTAACATCAGAAATCAAAATTGATATTCTTTTTTTTTATATACCAATTTTGAAAGCGACTTTTAAAAGGAAGAAATGGAATCTTCAAAACTTTGAGGTCTACATTGAACGCTATAAAGCGTACGTAGGTGTTGTCATTTTATATGCTCTTACGTGGCTTTTCTTTAAGCCAATGATAAATAAAAACCAACAGAAGAAAAGAAGAACACAAATTGTTCTTCTCAGGTTATTATTATTAATACAAAACAAGAGTTTAAATCACCAAAATGTTCAACAACATTTTAGGCACGTTTCTTTTATCACCTCTCTCTATTAATATTACAACTCAGGAACGTCCTTCACCTTCATGTCGGGCTAATTCCTCTCCTTGAATAACATTTTTTTCCTCTTTTTTTTTATATAAGTTACTCCGATAATCATATCAGAGATGTGAATGTTATTTGTATGTTATATATAATAAGACGGAATGATTTAGCAAGAACAGCTTAATGCTGAATTACCAAAACACTTAGCCTTGTGTTTCACAACTTTGAAGTTGCTAGAGAATCTTCGGCTTCTTGGGGATAAGTGTACTCTGTCCATCATGTTGATCTGAGGAGCGTCCAGAATTGCCTTTGGCAGCGACAATGCCCATTGCATTCCCCATATCGCGAGCGGTCTCATGTATATTAATGACCTGTAATGCCCATCCATTGTCCATCCTTCTGGTGTCTGGAACCAATATCTGTTATTCGGTTCAACAAAGATACATCATCATCATCATGCTTGAGTATATATATCTATGTGTGTGTGATAACGATAACATTTATAAAGAAGAAAGAAAACTTACCCGAAACCTTCTTCTGACCAGCCAGCTGTGAAAATTCCCTCAGCAGTGGTGAATCCTTGTTCTTCCATTCCAGAGAGGATCATTGTAGCCGCAGCTGCATAAGTAACACCTGTCCATATCTCACGCGACTGCATGCATGTGTCATCCACTTTCCCATCAGGATGCATCCCATTTACTGCACCCATTTTGCCTCCTTTGGTCTTCATCACATTGAAATCAAAGATCTTTTGCATAGTGCTTCTGATTTTGGATTCCTCGAATATTGGAGGCAGACCTGAAGATGCGGCATACCATTGACCCGCCAGCTGATCAGTCTGTATAGATTTGCTGTTGCTGCTTGCCCCACTGTCGTAATTGAAGTATGATCCGTTCCAGAGTTTCGTCTCCAGTGCTGCCTTTGCATTCAAAAACTTATTTTTACACAATTCTGCAAAGAATTTGTCACCGATTTGGAGAGCCATTGCTGCTGCAGCTTGAAGAGCAGCAAGCCACAGGCAACCACAGTAGGCACTCACGCCATGAACAGTCCATGTATCATATGTCTGATCTGGGAAACCATCATTCTCTATTAGATCGTCATTGTCTCTATCAAACTGTTCCATGTACTCCATAGCAGCACGAACTGCGGGCCAAACGTCTATTCCAAATTGGTAATCCCCTGTAGCTGCAAAATCTCTATACACCTGAAGCACAAACTTTGGGTTAAGATCCTTCCACTTGCTTGTGTCATGTATGTTGTAGGCATTCATTTCGTTCCATGGATCATGCATTCCCAGATCGTGAGGAACAGCACCTCTGACCTTACGAATTCCGACATTTCCTTCTGCCAGGAACTTAACCTTCCTCCCATCTTCAGACAACACAGCTTTTGCAAAATCCCGCTGGATGTTTAGTTCGATCTTTGGGAATAGCATAAGAAGTGCATATGATGCGTAAAAGTGCACATCATATGTGCACCACATCACATACTCCACACCTTCCAAATACAGAAACCGGCCAACATCATCGCCATCCTCTACATGGCGAGTGTCGACAAATAAACCATTCCGGTTATGAATAGCTGATACTTCATCATTTCTTTTTACTCCAACGCTGTTGCCATTACCAAGGTCATTCCGTTGATCATTAATGTCAAGTCCACCCGCCTTACCATCAGAATTTCCTATACCCGATTGTTGATGCTGACCATTCCCATTGGCATTGAGTGAAGAAGAGTCTGCAATCGAAAACCTTTGATAAGGTGATCCAATATTTTCAAGGAAACAAAATAATGAAACAATTATTTTTTTTGTTAAAAGCGAAAGAGTTTGCCTTTGTAGAGGCGTATAGATGTGTACCTATCCAAACTGTACCACCGGCAACCAAAAAGTAAAGCTCATTGAACAGAGTGAACTTGTACCTACCAAAAAAAACAAAATAATTCAGGGGAGAACGATGAGAGAGCAAAGTATTCAAGGATCTATTAGGTTCTAAAGCAATTACCACTCAGGGAGCCTTTCATCTCTGAGAATGGGATTTTGCCATGCCTCAATATCTTCCTCCCACCTTTTATAATCTGAATTTGAAAACCAATGCTAGTCAATAATGCATAAGCTTGATTCCGTTTTCGGAAAACGGAAAACAGATTGTATGTACGTAACATGGAACAATTTCAGTTAACAGCCTGAATATCAGGTATACATCCAAACAGGGTGGCAACTAAAGTGAAGCATATGAAACTCAGCACCACAAATACATACTTGTCAGTGCATCATGCACAAGGTCCAGCGCTGCTCTTGGCGAAGTTCCATAAAATTTAGTGTATCTCCTGCAAACCGAAGACAGAGAGAAAGAAAACAGAACTCAGAAATCAACAGAGTATGACATACACATTAAAATATTGGTAAGCTTCTAAAGCATGTATTCCATACACTCAATTCAGCCATGAAGTATCAACCTACGTTTGCTTGAGCATTTTCTACATATACAACTAGAGCCAGACACTATGGTTTATCGGTAGCTTGAGTAGAACTATCTCTCAGATTTAGTCTTTTCTGACATTAAAATATAAATAATACATATCGCTGAGAGCGTCTTCAAGACTCTGGACTTAGAAGCAGATCTAGCATGACTGAGAAAAGATGTAAACTACAAGGTATACAGAAAACTGAAGCAATGGGCAGAAGAAGTAGCCAACTTTAAGACAACATCGATAACATGAAAATAAGTTGGTGATAACGATTGTCAAGGAACCAGCTTAATTTGTCAACTTTAGGAAGAGACGACAAAAGTTGCACTTTATTTACCTGTCATATGTGCTTCCCTTTGAAAATTTCACTTTTGGTGATGACCATGAAAGAGCAAAAGACACCGTGCACTTGCCATGAGCCTCTACCCATGCCGAAGCTGAGACTGCTGCACAAATAGTGTCTCCAGCTAATGAAGGCGTGCTTGGTCCGCTATTGAAGTTTTCTTGATCAAATTTCCCATCCTTGTAGGTTAAATATCTCAACGTTAGTCTCACTTATAAAAATGGCACCATATAAATGAAACCAAAGGTCAATGATAAAGTCAAAAGCATCTTTTGACAAGGTATGAAATCTACATGCACATAGTATTAGAAAGATGATACAGAGAAAATCACCTTTTCCATTGTATCCCACATATCCTTCGGTGTAAGAGAACTATCTTCAGACAATCCAAAGCATGGTAAAACAGTTACATTAACATTCTGAGTCTCAGAAGCAGCAATCGCAAATGTAACAGGAGGATTTCCTTTGCCTGTCCTGCAAAACCAGTACACATTCAAAACAAATTTATCTGCTTAGAGTAAAGAACACAACCTTCTACTGCAATAAGAATAAATTCTAGCAGATTCAAATTCATCAAGGGAGCATGTGAATAGATAAGCCAGTAAATAATGTCAAACACTCAATAAGCATTTATATTCATATCAAGCATTCCACCCATTCAAAAGAAGACAGAGAGAAAGAATATAACTAGACTATATATTCAGGCGACACCGGTACAACACAACTACAAGCTTCGACATAAAGTAGACTGCACCGGGTAAGCTGATATTCTGAGATAAATTGTCAACTAATCACACAGCAGTAGAACGACAAAGAGTTGAAAAATAAAGAGACGTGCATGCACTTGGACAGATAATGCAACAAGATAAGTGCGGTACATTAATAGTCAGAATGCAGCACACTTAAGCTTTCTCACATAAAGAAAAGTCTACCCAGGGAACATTTTTGGTGCTAATAACTGCATGGGAGACTCCGGCCTCAACTATCTATTTTCTCTGTGTTGTGCATTTACTATTGACCGATAAGGTGTCCTTAGTAGGCGGACTTTCTTATGATGTGTTGGTACCATTGTATCTTTTGCTTAGTTCATCAGATCAATTATTTGCCTACTTCAACTGAAGGGAGTGGTACTGCTCTTAACAAATAACACTTAAGGTACTGCCATTTCCTAATCGTCCTTCATTAAACCAATAAAAAAAAAATGGCACTATGGACCACACTTTTCAGAGCGTTGAATCTACCACAAGATATATGCAAAACCAACTGTAATATATAGTTATTAAGGTAAGATGACTTGCTTGTGATGTAAGAGGACACCAGAGACCCCATCTTCGCCTCTGAAAAGAAAAAGGAACCAAAAAAGAATGAAAATCAACTTGAAGCCATAATCATTTATGGAAAAGACGGCACATATTTCTTCTTACATGAATGGCTCATTCACATGACCCCCTGACATATGTGAAGTCCCACCCATTGAATTCTGCATGACATAAAGGTGATAAACATATCTTCCCTCTGCTCTTCTATATAATGTACATGAAGTAATTCAGTGTCAACTCACCGCCCATGTGAAAAGGAGGCTGACTTTTGCCCTTTCCTTTCCAGTGTTCACCAACTACAACGAAAAATGTACGTCATAAGGTTTTCCTCAGATTTTGCTTGAAAGAGAGTGATGTTCATACCATTTCTGATATATAATATACGAATATGTAGATGTTCATTATCTAACTTGCTTTAGCCATCAGACAACTATAACAAGAGTAAGTAAATAGCGTTCCTAGATGGATGGAATCTCCAACCAAATAATACATAAACTTTTGGTCTGAGCTACAACATCAAGCCCATGGCAAGTTCATGTACATTGGCACTTTGATTACCTACTAATTTAAGGCAAAAGCATCACTACAGATCCCTACATGTGGAATGTGCATATATCCAGTTTTATGTCACATGCTATCACAGAAGCGGGCACCAACCCAATGTGAATAGGCACTAAATGAGCGAATTACTTACAGTATATACAAAAACAGCTGCTGGAAGACTACTATCTCGATAATTGTTTGGTATAAAGGGAGATATTTGTCGGCATGAAATCTTTAACTCTGGATCAGGCTCACCTACAAACAGAAGAATCATTACAAGGGATACACCGAGAGAAATAAGCTAGCTTTAATGACAAAGTCCTGCCGGTTTCTACCATCATATACAGTCCAAGCCCGAGGAAATAGAGCATGATAAGTTGAATGCTGGCCATTCAGATTCCAGCCCCATGAAGAAAGACCTTTATCACGCGATTTTCTGAGACCATAAAACCAATCTAAGGTACGTGAATTAAGAAAAAATCTAATCAATGAATTAGAGGATATTTATAAAACAGATTTTAACCCTAAACTTCCATGCTGTCCTGGAGACAAAACTGATGCATACTTTTTGTGTCCACCATCTCGAGAAATAAAAATCTGCAAAGAATGGGCCCAAGGAAATGTAATAAGAAACATAAGTGTCAAAAATCTTAGATAACATATAATGAAAAACTTAGCACACACTTTACAAACAAGAAAATATCTATTGTAGCAGTAAAATTAGCAAAAGCGTAAATGACGATCAAAACATGGGTAACCACAGAAGAACACTTACAGAAAACTGATTAGACATCATAGGTGATGGATCACAAGTTCCAGGAGTGATTTGCCACTGCTTAAACTCACCCCTGAAGCCCCTAGATATGCTTCCACTTCTGCAATTACCAGCAGCATTGGTCAAACATAATTACGAAATCATAGCCAATATAACCAAAAATCAGAGGCTGGTACGTACCCCATTCCTCCGAGTGGAACACCTTGAGATGCAGATGGTTTGCAGTTCTCTTTCGTGAAGGGATCGATAGGTGCTTTCTGTAGTAATCAAAAGTTAAATCTCTACAACAAAGACCAAAACTTTGCACCATAAATATGTAAATCAAGAAACTCTATTGTCAAGGGAGTTACCCTTCCATGGGAGGCCTCTTCTCTGACATACGACCATAATCGTATCCCTAAGCGTACCTGTAGTTCCGAAAATAAGAAGTAAAGAAACACCCCTACGACATTTAGTAAACTCCAAAATAAACCAAATTCGAGTTTGGCATCAAAGAAAATACAAGCATACAACCACAAAATGAAGGAAATCAGTTTACCATTTTAATGGCTTCCCTAAAAGTAATAGTGAATTCTTTAAGGATATTGGCATGGCAGTTTAATCTCCTCCTCCATGCGTGTTGTGGCGGAGCAGCACTATCAAAATCGAGCTATGGATACATCAAAACAATATAAGTCAAAGTCAAGTTCTCCAATCGTAATGATTCCAAAACTAGCACTAAAAAATTGACTCACCAATTGTAAGGTACTTCTGCTGATGAATTCCTCAGTCGGCCATGAATGTTTTCTACGGTGAAACAAAGTTGCCCCCACCATATCTACTCAAATTCTCAACTCTACACTGATATGATCAAACACAATTTGGTAGCAATAAGGATCAACACGAACTTGCATATGCTTCTTCACTTTGAAAAAGTCAGATTTTTTTTTATACCTTGTATTTACATAAAAGAACAAAAGGTCTTTCTCAGGGAAGCATTTGCAGCGGATTAAAACGGCACCGTTTTCAGTCGCAACAATCTTCGAATCGTTGCTTAGTCCCCGATTCAAAAACCTAAAGGAAGTGACAATGAAAACGCATCCCATTCAGACGAATCGGTAGAAGTGAAAAATTTGAATACAAAAGGCAAATCAAAACATACCAAAAAGTATCGTAAATTCGATCCGTCACGTCGAATAGTCAAGAGAACAAAAATATGAGATTTTCTCAGAAGAAGGAGAAGAATTGGATTCGAATCTTCGAAAATTGGTTGTTGATGGTATTGGTGGAAAGGAATCTATTTGGATGGAGGAGACTGCTGACGTGGCGGCGGCGTGGCGAGCGGAGGATCGACCGTCAGAGACAAGATTCTCATACGGTGGCAAGTGGTTTTAAACTCTGGCTTTTGATTTGCGTGCGTAGTGACGAAGACAAAGAGAAAGAAGAGACTAATCTTGCGTTGACGTTTTTACATTTTAGTCCTTTTATTTATGTCAAAAGTGTAGTTTTAACCCTTTTTTAATCTAATCAGGAACATGTTTAAAGACCACTTACATTATTAATATGGGGAATCTTTTACCGACCACATCTGGATAATAGGGTTTGATTTGTAAATCACTTGTCGGGTTTATTATTGAATTTTTTGATTAATTATCATCTATTGTAATTTATAAACATATTAACAATTAGTATATGGGAACTAATAAAAAGAGATTATCCAGATTAGTTGTACACTTGTCTTTTTCGAGAACGTATTTGTACGGTTTTACAATTTTTCTTTAAAAAAATGTGTCACTTTCTTAGGACAATTAGTTGTTGAATTAGATCAAAAACAAAACTATGATGATAAAGTATTTTATTATAATTAAACAATTTATATCCTACTCAAATGCCATTTTCAGTAGTAAAAAAAGCATTATCAAAAAAATTTAAATAGTTTTAAATGCCAAATATGTTACTCTTCTAAATGTATAGACAAGCTCATGTCTAAACTTTAAAAAATTTCAATTGTTAATTTAAATTGATATAAGAAACTAATTAAGAGTTGGAGATCAGTTATCTTTTTCCTGAACTTTTTTTTGTTGGACAAATGTCTTTTTCCTGAACCTATGGCTATGGTTATGTTTAAAAAAAAAAATTATTGTGATACTACATTTGATGCTGTTGGTAAGATTAAGACAATTAGTTATTGAAATACATAAGAAAACACTATAACAGCGACATCGACTTCATTCATTTTAATAGTGTTTTATTTATAAGAAAATATATCATACTCAAATGGCAAACTCTATGTAGTAATAAAAAACAAAAGAAATTTTGACTTACCAAAAAAAAAAACAAAAGAAATTTTAAATAACTAAATGTCAAACAATAAAATATTTAACTGTGTAGATAGGTTCATATCTTAGCATTGAGGTTCCACACAAAATAAAATAAGCTATACTGTTTTTATCTTGTCAAATTTAAAAAAGAATTGTTTTGTAGCTTTAAATCAGAGGTCGATTCTTTCAAATGTGAAAATCGGTCGAAATGATATCATATTTCAGATTTAATAGAAATATTTGATGGTTATATTTATTTTTAAAAGATTAGTCTAGTGGTAAAAATTTGGATTAACTCTAGTTTAAAAAAAAAAGTTAGTTGTGATTTTCATTTGTTAATATGTGAGCATCGATAACAAAAAAATTTAAAAAATAATAATATGTGAACTAGGCATGGATATTCGAATAATCAGATTGGATTCGGATCGGGTTTTTCGGGCTCGGATTTTCGGAATTAGAAAACTAAGATCCGTTCAGGTATTTTAAAAGTTCGGGTTCGGATCGAGTTTTTAGGGTTCGGATTCGGGTTTAACCAAAGTATTTAACTATTAAAAAATTTGTATCCGATTCTATCAAAGTATTGAAAAATACTCAAAAATCTATGAAACCCAAGTATTTTTTACGCGAATCTAGCCAAAAGTAGCTAAAACACCCGAAAATATCTTAACATCCGAATAATTTAGACACATAGGTTATTACAAGTATAAATATTACTATACTATATTATAACTATGTACTTATATTTCGGGTACATTCGGGTACTTGTTCGGGATCGGGTTCGGATTCAGGTTTTCGGGTTATGAAGTTTAGAACCCGTTTGGGTATTTTAAAACTTCGGAATCAGGTTTGAGTTGGATTTTTCGGATCGGGTTCGGTTCGGTTCTTTGAGTTTGGGTATTATATCCAGGTCTATTGTGAACATCGAAAGCAACCTAGGAAAGATAAAAAGAAATTACGCCGACAAAGCCACGGAGGCGCCAACGTAGCGAAAAGAAAAAGTACAAAAAAGTCAAAAGTCGTTGCCGACTTGAGGCACAAAACGGGTGGTGGCGCAGTTGGCCAACGCGTAGGTCTCATATCCGAGTAATCCTGAGGTCGAGATTTCGAATCACTCTCACCCCATTTTACATTCTCCCATTTCTATTTCTTTTTCTCCGAACAAATGATGTCACAATCTCAGAATCAATAAAGAAAATGGAAACAAATAATCATCATATGAACTTCGTCGTGCCACGTGGTCCCTCCATTGCCGTTACCTTCCGGTGAAATACCAAACACTCCGCTTCCTTCCACTTAGAGCCGTAGAAGAGCTACTGCTTCATCAACCACAACCACAATCTCCTCAAATCTCTCTACCGATCGATGGAAGCAGCAGTGCCACGACTCGTCTATTGCGGACCGGAGCCAATTCGATTCTCCGTCTCCTCACGCCGATCCTTCGTCTCCGGTGTTCCTCACCGTAATAAACGCTCTCGCCGGATTCTAGCCGTCGCTACTGATCCTAAACCTACACAGACTAATCCACCCAAGTCCACCACCGTCAACGGATCTTCTTCTTCTTCTTCATCGTCTGCTTCAAAAGTAGTCAACAACAATGTTTCCACAGTACGATTCTACTTCTACTTCTTCCGATTTTGTTATGGTTGAATTGAGCAATTTCATAGAAAATTTAGATTGGATTGTAGAAATTATAACTTCGAATTTTTGGTTTATGGCAATGGTACAGAGAATTAACGATGTATCAAAAGAGATTAAAAGAGTGAGAGCTCAAATGGAGGAAGATGAACAGTTGTCTGTGTTGATGAGAGGACTGCGTGGCCAGAATTTGAAGGATTCGGTCTTCGCCGATGATAATATTCAGCTAAGGCTTGTCGAGGTAAAAACTCTTGGAAATTCAGCTAGATTTTGGTATTGTCTTTAGCATTGTAATATTTAATTTGGTCTTTGTTGGGATTTTTAGACTGGTGAAAGCAGTGAGTTCTTACCTTTGGTATATGATCCGGAGACCATTTCTGCCTATTGGGGGAAACGACCTCGTGCTGTTGCTTCTCGAGTTATCCAGTTGCTTTCAGTCGCAGGAGGGTTTCTCTCGCGTATTGCTGGGGATGTAATAAACAAGAAAGTCAAAGAGGTAACTATTCTGTTTACTGCTTTTATCTTAGATGGAAGCTAAGAGTGGAAAAGATAGGTACTTTTGGCTGAGGATTCAGGTTATCTATGCAAACTCCTTTAGGTAGGATTCAGTGACTGAACACTAGAAAATTTTCAAGTCCTTTCTTCCTCGTTTCAAACATGGAGCCCATGATGTGTATTTTTTGCAAAGTCTATCTGTGATCAACATATAACTTTATTTAGTCCCTGGTGCATTACATCGATAGATTTAGATGTTTGAAAACCATCCAGTATACAGTTGCAGTACTTTGCAGTTTGAGTCTCATTTTTTTGTCTGTCATCATTTTCAGAATGAGGTTGCTAGGGCAATTGAATTGAGGGAAATTGTTACTTCCTTGGGTCCGGCGTACATTAAACTTGGGCAAGCTTTGAGTATTCGACCAGATATCTTGTCTCCCGCTGCAATGACAGAGCTACAGAAGCTGTGTGATAAGGTATAATTCAATTTTGCCATTCCCTTGATTTGTTGCCATATATAGTCTTTCTTTCTACCGTAAGACTTTTCTGCCTTAGCAGAGCTAAATGTGGCTGTTTTCTGTTTAATTTCTTGTTCATATGAAGGTCCCTTCATATCCTGATGATGTAGCAATGGCTTTAATTGAGGAGGAGCTTGGGAAGCCATGGTACGACATTTATTCCGAGCTTTCCCCTTCCCCAATTGCTGCTGGTAAATCTCGACCATGCTATTAATATGCCCACCTTATCATTTCCATAGATTTATATGTCAAATGATTTATTGTTATCCTGGTTTTTCAGCATCCCTGGGACAAGTGTACAAGGGAAGACTAAAGGAAAATGGGGATCTAGTGGCAGTAAAAGTACAGAGGCCTTTCGTTCTTGAGACTGTGACTGTTGACTTGTTTGTAATACGGAATTTAGGTTTATTTCTGCGGAAGTTCCCTCAGGCAAGGTTTTGTCAACGGCTCAGCTTATGCTCTTCTGTAATTGTTCTCTTTCACCTCAATGACTTTCGATCTTCTTGTTCTCTTGGGAATTTTTGTCTAGGTGTCAGTAGATGTTGTTGGACTGGTTGATGAATGGGCTGCTCGCTTTTTTGAGGAGCTGGATTATGTTAACGAGGGAGAAAATGGAACATATTTTGCAGAAATGATGAAGAAAGATCTTCCACAAGTAGGCTTCATAACTTTTCTAATGGACACTTCACTTTGTTGTCTATATATGAGGCGTCTGATCATAAAATTTGTATCTGACAAGTACCTATGTGAATTTACATCCATGGAATGGTTCGTAATTGTGCAATTATTGTTTCAGGTTGTTGTACCTAAAACCTACCAAAAGTACACGTCAAGGAAGGTTCTTACAACCTCATGGATTGATGGCGAGAAACTGTCACAAAGTATTGAGAGTGATGTCGGCGAACTTGTGAATGTTGGTGTTATTTGTTACCTAAAGCAGGTAACTCTTCCTGCATACTTGTTACGGAGCATAATAAATGTGGTCCTAGCTTACTTACTTTCATTAAATCGTCCGCTTTGTTCAGCTTATTCTGCAAGCATGCTAAATGACATAGATCTAGGCATGCATATGCTAAGTTTTTCTGAAATAGTTAACTCTTTACCAATATAAGTGATGGTACATATAATTCTTAGGTTGTTCCTATATAGCATGGCTAGTCAATGTTCCTAACCAAAGATTCTCAGTCATATAGTGAGTATAATGTGATTTTGAGGCAGGGACCTGTACCATTGTAGTGTGCCTCAGGTTTACTCACTTCCTTGATTGATTTAATGTGTTGACCAGCAGTAGTCTGTATTGACTTTCTCTGTCCTATTTTCTAGTCATTCTGCTCGCACACTTTCTCCTGTTTTAGAAACAAGATGATGTGCATATATATTCTTGTTAACACTGTTACTGTTTTGTGCTTCAGTTGCTTGATACTGGGTTTTTCCATGCTGACCCTCATCCTGGAAATATGATCCGTACCCCAGATGGGAAACTAGCCATCCTCGATTTTGGTAATGATTGTAGTTCCAATTATTACACATTTAGTGAAAGTTTATCTTTGAGTCTCACAGTCGCATTCGATGTGAAATGAGAAAAAAATTTGTTGACATATTATACTTGTCTGTTCGCGTACAGGTCTTGTTACCAAGTTGACTGATGATCAGAAGTACGGAATGATTGAAGCCATTGCACACTTAATTCACCGAGATTATGATGCCATAGTAAAGGATTTTGTCAAACTTGGTTTCATCCCTGATGGGGTCAATCTAGCACCTATATTACCTGTCCTGGCCAAGGTTTTTGATCAGGCGCTCGAAGGTGGCGGAGCAAAAAACATCAACTTTCAAGAGTTGGCAGCAGATTTGGCGCAGATAACTTTTGACTATCCTTTCAGAATTCCCCCTTATTTCGCCCTTATAATTAGGGCAATTGGTGTGCTAGAAGGTATAGCTCTAGTGGGGAATCCTGAATTTGCTATTGTGGACGAGGCTTATCCTTATATCGCTCAGGTATTCTATATAAACTCTATTAGTGTTATCCAGTCTACTCATTCATTGTTTTATCTTACAAAATACTGATGGTTAACTAACGTCTTCATATGGTTACCTCAAAATTTAGCGGCTACTTACGGATGAATCACCTCGCCTGAGAGAGGCTTTACGCTACACAATATATGGGAAGACTGGCGTTTTTGATGCTGAAAGATTCATAGATGTGATGCAAGCCTTTGAGACTTTCATTACAGCAGCCAAAAGTGGAGGAGGGGAAGATATGAATGGAGGCATGGCGGAGCTGGCTCTTATGCAAAGTAAGACAAGCAGTTTGGTTCCTATGTTTCCAGCTAGTGCATCCCAACCGGACCAGCCAGTTCAAACGAGAGTCGCTTTGTCCTTTCTTCTTTCGGAGAAAGGGAACTTCTTCCGCGAGTTTCTATTGGATGAGGTACTAATCAAAATCTAACCACCTTTTTCCGTCTTCTGAACTATTGCATAATGAATGATAAATCTGAACAATAACTATGTAGACAAGCTCATAGTTACCACATAATGAATAAAAAACATGCTTATTCATAACACCTTTGAGTTCTGAATTCTTTTTTGATTACTCAAAACAGATAGTAAAAGGCATTGATGCAATCACAAGAGAACAGCTGGTGCAAGCAATGGCGGTCTTCGGATTCAGAAACGCAACACCAATCTTCGGTATGTTACCACCAACATTGGGACCCTTCAGGCCTGCAGCACTGCTTCCATCCGTGACGGAAGAAGACAAGGTCATCTTGAACAATGTTCAGAAAGTAATCGAGTTCCTTACCTCAAAAAGCTCCATGTCGAATAATCCTGATCAGGTTAGATTCAAAAACCTCTCATAATTTGAGAAATCGATTTCTGGAGTAGCAAGTTTTGAACTTACGTGTGGTCATCATCATAAAACAGGTTGTAGATGTATCTCAAGTGGTTCGGGAACTGCTTCCCGTGTTGCCTGGAATCTCTGCGACAGTACTGCCTGAGATTTTGAGTCGGCTCGGGTCAAGAGTAATGGCGAGAATAGTCCGGGATGCGTTTTTGTGAATATTGGGTTGAGCTTTGTACAATTGTGCATATACGTTGCATTTTAAAGTTACTACAAAAGAAATATATAGCTGATTAAGTTGCATTAACACCTATACTTGATGTAATAATTACACAGTTGCAATGGAACAATGACTTTGTCTTCCTAATGTGGTAGTGTTGGACATCAAAATTTAAAGCACAGTATTCACATTTAATATTGTTTTGATATCAGAAAATGTAAGATTTTAGTATTTTATTGACTGAAACATAAAATTCTAAATACATTGGTCACATTACATAACAGGCTTATTTAAAATATGGCTCCGGGAGCTGTTTTCAGTCACCAATAAATTTCTATAAGGCAAAAGAAGAGATGATACCAAAGCAATCAATACCTAGCGTTCTTCAAGAAAATAGCGGCAAAGATTGATCTCCTGAAGCATAAGATATGATTCGCTTTTTAAGCGGCGAAATGTAGTGAGCCCCGTGGAATGCAGCTGCTCTTAGAGCATTCAGCGGGCCGAAATCCACCGAGTACATCTTCTGGATTCCGTCTAAAACCGCCATCATTGCTATATTTGCAGGTTTTCTCTCGGCTTCATATCGCTTGAGCAGGTTCGACTACAATTAAGAGATTCAGGCAATCAATACAGAGGAAAGGAGAAAAGAAACGTGGTTTAAGACTTAGAATCCGACCATATACCTCGCCTATATCGTTACCAAGAGCAATGCCTTCTGATATAGCTTTGGAGAGAGCACACGCATCTGCAAATCCTAGATTCACTCCTTGACCAGCCAACGGGTGAACAGTATGAGCTGAGTCACCAACAAGAGCCACACGCTTTGACACATAGTCTTTTGCGTGCCTTAAAGACAAAGGGAACATCATTCTTTCTGAAGAAAGCTTCACAACCTTGGGAGGAGTTTCAAACCTCTCTTTGGCAGATATGGTTGCATCTCCTGTAAGCCAAGAGAGACTATCCCGTGAACTTGTAGTCTCTGGATTTGGACCATATCCAGAATCCAGAGCCTCGTTTACAGCTTTGATGAAGTCATCCTCGTTCATTAATTTGCGATCTGATGCCTCTTTCGGGTCCATTGTCCATACTATGTTGCTAAACTTGTCACCAATGGGAAGAAGTGCGATTGGGCCATTGGGTAAAAACCGTTGCCATGCTGTGTAGTTTTCAACAGTATGCTCAACAGTACAAATTATAGCGTTTTGTGAGTAGTTCCATCCAGTCGTTTTGATCCCTGCCAACTCCCTCACTCGCGACTTAGACCCATCGGCGCCTACCTGCACAAAAAATTTTAGACATCCTAAAATTGATGAGATTCAGAAGTGGTTCCACTCAAATCTAGAAAACCGAGAACGAACACCTACCACCAGTTTTGCATAGACATGATTTCCATCGCTTAGCTCCAGCTTAGCAAGGCGTCCTCGCATGAACAAGTCTGTTGAGGATGGTACTTCACTAAGACCTGTCAACGAAGAGCTAGGTAGCATATCCATCGCGTTTAACCTTGCGGGATAAACAGTCTTCTGGAGATCTGATTCCTGCAAATATCACGCCTTCCCATTTAAGAAAACAGAAAACACGCCAAACTGATAACTCTATAAAATCGAATTATCCGGTTGAAAAGTTGAAAAAGGATAGTAATTGGCTGTAGAACTAATTAGCGATTAGCACGGACTTCTCAAAATCACAGCAATCTTTCTAAATTCGCGCAGAGTGTTCAGATGAAGATCAGTCTAAGCAATATGGATAAACTTTCTGGAAGGTTGATCTTTTAGCTATGCTTCATTTGTTGGAAAATCAAATTTAAAGGTAGCTGGAGGTTTTGAACTAGTAAAAGTACTGTAGTCGACATGCAAAAGGTCAAGAGGCAAGTTACAAGTATTGGGTCAAATAACATATCCTTCCAAGAAAAACCTGATAGATTGCATCAGAATGATGAATAAAACTTGGACGGACCCAGGAAACCAAAATACCTGTACACAAGATAGCTGAGAACTCTGAAGAACTTTATTCTCCACTACACACCTGGATCATGTCAAGAATGAGTACACAGCTATTAACATCATCAAGGATGCAGATGTATATAGCAATATGCTTACCCCAAAACATCTTGATGTACATCATTAGCATTGTATCTAGTATATCCAAGTCCCGTATAGTCCCATACCTAAACACGAAACATGACAAATGACTTTGTTTTTCCGTGTAGCATATCATTGTCAGTATATACGGATCTTTCCTAGAGTAGATCACACCTAGATAAATCTGATTGTAGTTTTGCTTTTAAAGTTTTAACTTCAAACAAAGGAAGGGATACTTTATACTAACATGTAAAGAGGCAACCGGTGGTAAAACTTGTTCCACCAAAATTATAACCACAAACATTTGACAGAGAAAACCAATTCCTTAAGAGTTTTTCTTTGAAGAAATTAAAAGATTGCAGACGCCATCATATAAAAGCTTCGGAAGGAATGAATAATTTTAACAATCATTACCTGCATCTTATCAAAATACGCAT
This sequence comes from Arabidopsis thaliana x Arabidopsis arenosa, assembly GCA_019202795.1. NCBI lineage: Eukaryota > Viridiplantae > Streptophyta > Magnoliopsida > Brassicales > Brassicaceae > Arabidopsis > Arabidopsis thaliana x Arabidopsis arenosa. The sequence continues at coordinate 10,423,482 of CM032920.1, read as the reverse complement.
GTCGCTGTTCCTCAATGTATTTCCAGGCACCAATATCTGCATAATTCAAACAAAATACATGATTCCAAATGAATAACTAAACAGGATATCCATAGACTGAATCAGGACAAAGACTGAGCTCAAATATGGGTTCTAAGTGGCAAAATCAGTATATGAAGTTAAGCTTATGCTACCATTTGGGAACTCTTCTGTTAGCCATTTCTAGAAAGTTCACACCATTTTGAAAGATTTATGAGCAGAAACTGTGGGAAGAAACGAGAAAATCCACTACGTACCTTTGAGGAAGGATATTGTTGCAGGTGTGACTGTACTGACTCTGGGATCAGGTGGATGCCCTTTCTCTATGATATTTTTTCTCCCCAAAAGAGGATTATTGTCAATAATAGCAACATTCAAGTGCTTTGTCAATGGCTTGCTTGCTGAAAGAATAACAACCATACCATCAAATGAACAATTATTTATTTAGTTGGCAGAACAAAAATTACTGGCTAATCAAGAAAACATCAAGACTGGCAACGACTGCTTACCCAATGAAGCAGCTAAAGCGATTCCAACCATTCCACCACCAACAATAGCAATGTCATGTTGTGGACCATCGTCAGTAGAATTCCTTATTGCATTACTCTCCTAAATCATTTAATAAATGTAACTACAAAACTTCTATAAAATATACTTCAACATCCCATATTGGAGATGATTTAATATCAAATAAAGAATGCCCCAAACACACTACATGACCACAGCGAGCACTGAGCAGAATTTTAGATACTACACTATAACAACAACATGTTAAAAATCCAAGTATCTTTCCTGATTCTTCCAAGACAAGATATGTGAACTCACAAGGGCATAAGAAGGGAACTTACACTGGAACCAGAACTAGAAACTTCATGTGTCACAACAGTTGAACAAGTCCTCTGCAAAATCCTTGTTCCACAGACATTTTTACTAAGATTCCTTGCAAGCACCCTGTCCTAGAGAAAAATTACATTAGACATAGCATCATGATAAAATCAACATTCTAAGCCTCAAAAATGAACAAAACACAAGTAATCAAACAACAAGAAACCCAATTTCCTATAAAGTTAAGTGATTGCTGAAAACTTGACAGACACCACAAACATGATGATCACCGACAAAAAAAGGTTGAGGCTTTAACAGTTGTAGCTTCTCAAAACTAGGAACAAAAAAAATTAAAAGCAACCCACCATCAATTGATTAGCAAAAGATAAAGAAAACAAGTCAAATTGATTACAAGGACAGTGGTTCAAATTAGAAAAACCAAGGATAAAAATTAAGGGAAATGGAGGATTAAGAGAGGCGAATATTGAACCTGTTCATGGTTGGGAGACAAAAATTGTGTTTCTCTGCCGCCGGCGTTAGATACTTTAATGGAAAGACGACGACGACGAACAAAGCCTACGTGAACAGAGTTCTTATTTGCAACGAAAGCAGACTAGATAAAACGACGCCGTTTCGTTTCAGCCGAGACGAGGATCAGACCGGTCGAACCGTAATTCGCGTCCGTTTATAAAATAACCCGGTTTTAATTGATTCTGGCCTCTTCCCTTTAAATTCATGGTTAGCTATTATTCCGAGAATCAGACGGATTTTAACCGAGTTTTATTGGCTTTCTCAAGAAACCGGACCGGTTTACTGTTGAACCATATAAAAGCTGGTTTTCTCAAGGCATAATTTGCCAAATTTACTTACTAGAGGTAAACAGGAAACCATAATCAGTTAATCACTGCAAATGTCTAGATCTCATTCTTTTTTATTTTTTTAGATCTCATTCTTATGCATTAGGCTTCACTTGCTAGCGACTATACCGCAATGCTAAACCGAGTTGGTTGCAGTCCTGATGGAGGTCTTCTTGGTAAGCCATTTTATGATCTTGTGGGTGTATTTGTTGAGTCAACCACTCACAGCATTGTCTCAGGTGTTGCATATTGAAGCACAAGAAAACAGATACAAAAGAAGCAGAACAAATGTTTTTACATCACACTTAAAAGTAAAAAGGAATAAACCCATTTGAAAGGAAAACAGAATCATTGCAAATGTCTGAGCTATGTTACAAAAAGAATGATATAAAAAAATCAAAAACGATCGAATCGCATCCCCATCAGAGTTTGTATCCCTTTCTTCAATGTCTTTTCACGATTCACGACCAATCTCATGAAGAAGACCTGTGTAGGTTAGTATTATGTTCTCAAGTGATTAGCTAACTTGTTCTGTTTTTTTACCCTTTTTGGGTTTTTGTTTATCTTGTTTCCTTTTCTTTGATTCAAGACTGACCCAAGTATAACCTGTGGGGATTGCAAATGGGTCTTGTAAAGTTTTGGACTTACTGCTTGAACCATCTTTGTTTGATCTAGACCGACGAAACCACGAGGACGATGAGTTGCTGAACTCAGTTGTTGCAGCAGCTGGACTCTCATAGCCAGAAGCAGTCGGGCTCGAGAGAGGCGTCTTAAACTCATCCGCAGCCTCAATTTCTTCAAACTTTGTGAATGTAACAAGCACTTTTATTGTAGGTACCACTGGAATAGCAACCTACATTTTACAAACAATCTCTATAAAAAAACTCAACTTCAAGAACATCAAGATTAGCTTTTAACATTAAACGACGACATACCTTGACAGGAAATGTTCCAGAGGGAAGTTTTGTGGTAAGAAGTTCTCTGAGACGACGAATCGCCTTAACTTTGTTTGCAAGTATATCAAGTAAAGGAAGAAGCTCTTCTGTTTTTAATGGGAAGTTTGGAGACAACCAAAGAACAGGACGTAACCCTTTCTTGTATTCGCTTTCGTGGTGTGTCTTACCAGAGATCGATGCTTTTGGTTTCCTATAATGCTCATTATCTACTGAGTGTCTTCCTGGTTTTATCTGATTAGACTCTCCCAATAGATTACTTACTTTCTCATTCACACAAAGAGAGCTTCTCGGAGGCGCGTATTGAATTTGCTTCTCTTGTTTAGTCTCTTTCTTTCTCCAACCTCCTAACCACCCTTTCTTCTCCGCTTTCTTGTTGGCTTGACTAAAATCTACGACCTCGATATGATCTTGCTGCTGATGATGATCAATGAAACCATTCTCACCATTGACATTTGGGAAGTCCGGTAAATCTAGCTTAAGTGCAGCCTCTAGTTGCTTTTGCTCTTCATCTGTTAGAACATCGCAGAGATCATCATCGCCTCCTTCTACTGCCGATGAACCAGGAACCTTTCTAGACTTAATACTAACAACAACATTGTTCATCTCATAGACTTTAGCTTTCCAAGGACCAACCATCTCACTCTTCTCCTGTCTCCTCCAATTAGTCTGCGGAGATAGAACCGCTTGTGTCACATCAATCCCGGGTCTAAAGATATTACTCTTACACATTGCAGCCACTTCTTTCCTAACTTCTTCTTCTGATGGAACTCCACAAGCACCATCCAACGCATTCACCACTTCTTTATCCTTATGATTCACCATATAAAGCGATCCACGAGCAACTTCACCATCCTCTGACCCATCACCAAGAAACAAAATACTCTGATCAGACCGTTGAATCTTGAACCCATCAAAACCAGCCATAGTCATATCCGCTCTCAAATTCGACCCCACTTTCCAAACCTTATAAGTATCAGACGGCGCAACCTTAGATACAAAAGGCACAACAGAGCTTTCAAAATGAAAACTCATCTCCAAGTAAAAATCTTTCATCTTACTCATTGTAGCTATCAAACGAGGTAGTCTCCTACACCATTTAGCCCAAGCTAAAGGCTGATAATGCCGGACTATAATCATCGCAATCGCCTCTTGTCTACTACAAACAGCTTCCTGCAACGCGTTCCAACCGTCCTCGTTCTGCAAAGTCCAGTCAGCTCCAGCAACCATCAGCATTTCTACTGATGTTGAATCACACAGCTTCACAGCTAAATGTAGCGGCGTGTCACGGCTTGGGACGTCTCTTCTATCAATCACAGCCGAAATGGCATCGGATTTTGCTTCCTCGGCTAATGAAGCTGCTTCTGTTTGAATCTCACAAGGATCTTTAGGCTTTGGAAGAGAAGACAGTATTGCTCTGAGACTAACATAGTCTTTAGAAGCAACAGCTCTGTGCACAGAGCTGTGTATGTACTTGGAAACATCAACGTTCTCCATTTGAGATCCCAAATCAGAATCTTCAGATCAAAATTCCTATGAAAACCAGTAAATGGATCAAAATCTCAACCTAAATTTCGATGGAGTACAAGTCAAACCACTGGAGAAACAGAGTTAAACCCTAATTGGGATTTAGGGAAGATAAAATCAAGGGAATGAGAGAATTCGAAAAGTGGGTCTAAATCAAGAAATCGAAAGATCTAAGAAAGTTCTCACCTTTTTGTCTTTTCAACTTCTAACTTTCTCTGCAAGAAAGATAATGTTGATGTCTTACTCAATCTTCTCAAGCTTTGTTTTGCAGCATTCACTTTAATGTTCTTCTTATTCTTTTTCTCTTGTGTATTGTTGTTTTGTCATAGGAGAGAAGTTGAAAGAGAGATTCTTGTGATCTAATTCCAGATCAGAGACGCATGTGGGAGCGTGAAACAAAAAAACACACAAGAGGGATTTAAGGGTAGGAAGAAAAAAAAAATCAATCTCGAGATTTGTGAGTCCAAGAAAATGAATAAAGAATTACAGCGATTGAATTCAATAGAAGAAATAGGAAAAGAAAATCAGATGAGAGAAAGGAAAGAAGAGGAATCAGTCGTGAAGATGCAATGTGTTTAGTGGGAGGGAAGCAAACAAAGCCAAAATGACACATCTCTATACTATTAAAAGAGAAGTACAAAAGTACTTGGGTCGGGTTAAAAAAAAAAATTAAAGAGTAATTGACCCGGAATTAGCTACTCGGATCTTCTTAAATTAAAATTAGATATCGTTTGGGTATAATTACAAAATATAACACGAAAAGCTAATAGTAAATAGATTTCCAAATCTCGCTTAGCTCAAAACACGGCTTACGTGGCGAACAAGTTATATATGATCTTCTGGATATTTTTCGAGATCAAATTTTATTCTTTAATTTGTTTCCATCAACAACATACCAAACTTATTTAGCTTTAATACGTCTAAAAAATCCTCTAAATATTCCTCAAATCTCGCCCATAATATTTTTTGTATTTGAATCATAGAAACAATTATTACGATAATTACTCCTATTGCTAAGAACATATATTCTTATGAGATTTAAATTCCTTTTTTAAGATTTTTCAAACAAAACACAATCGGAAATCACGGTAACAAATATAATTTCCCATAACAAATTCCGAAAACCCTACTATCATTGGTCTATGCGTAACCAATATAAATATAGGATCAAATCATCTCTCAAACACATTTCTCTAAATTACCGTTTCATTTCTAAATTTCTTTCCATCGTATCTCCTTCGTTTTCATTTTGTTGTTTCATTCTTATCAAGCTTTCAAATTATCAGTTTTTACGCTTTCTCATGTTGAGACCATTTCATATTTCATATTTAATCTACAATAATAATTCTCTTTATTTTATTTATAAGTTACACCATTTTAACGTTACTGTTCTTTCTACCCAATTATATTCGTATCTTTCACCAAAACCAGGAAACGAATGATGAGATTTACTTTACGAATATATGTTAAGCTTCGTAAAGAATGTACAACCTCAGCATATGTTGCTTTTTATTAAACAAACTAAATAATTTAAATAAGCATTAAATTTTAACTATTTAATTTGTATAATATTTTCATAATTATTTATAGAGACACTAATTCGTATCTTAGAAAAAAATGGTGGAATTGACTATATTCATTTTTACTATCCTAAAATATTCAAAAAAAGTAGTCATAATATTTAATAATCAAATCATAAAAAATTGATTCTAAAAACTTTCCCCCGCGGTGGCACCGCGGGCTCTGACCTAGTTGACATTGAAAATTTATGTCAATATTTAATATATATGTATCCTTTAAACAGTTTTTATATAAAATAGGATAAATAAGATCTAATTGAAAAAATGATGAGTACTAATAGAAAATTATGGAAAATATACTGCAAACATTATAATGAGAAATTAAAAAAAGTAGGAAAAGATATATTTCATTAAAAATCACAAACTATTTATTTATTTTTCATTGAAAGTGAGATATATTAATCAGGAATTAGGAAAGTCAAAATACAATTGTTCAGTTATCCAAGAAGGAGGATAAACATTATCATAATAGAAATTACAATGAAGACGACCAAATTTAGTAAATGGTTTACATTGTCACAAGTTCTAATAGTAAATACAAAGCTAATTTCTTGAAACCGATTTGCCCAGAAGAGAATGTCTTGACATAAACCTGCAATAGATGTGTCATATGTATTGTACGATCGTTAACGATGTCGATAAGAACTATTTAATTATTTTCATACAAATACAAACTTCGATTTTATATTTAAACACGAATGTAGTAAAATGTCCGTAATTAAAAATTCACCTTTATAGTAATAAAAATTTAAATATATGCTACAATTGTTAACAAATTAGTTGCTTCAGCAATTAGCTACTATGGTACATAAATTACTTTGTAAAAAAGGAAAAGAAAAGAAAAAACCTAACGTCTATTAAAAGTACATAAGTATCGCATGTTCACTACACCAACACAAAGTTAGCAAAATAAATTTACAATACCTTTAAGTAACTTTTCCTAACTCATAAGCAAAAGCAATATCTGGCTATTTTTCTTGGCTTGATCACATATTGACCAAGTCTATTAGACCATCTTCAATGGTTTTCCCTATTTTTACCTCTAAAATAGAGGAACTCTATAATAAAGGTGAGTTTTACTCCAACCCACTATATTTTCACCTCTAAAATAGAGATCTCTATTTTTTTCTCTATAAAATAGAGGAACTCTATTTTTTCCTCTATAAATAGAGGCAAATATAGCAATCTCTATTTTAGAGGCAAAAATAGAGGTGGGTTGGAGCATATTTGCCTCTAAAATAGAAATTGCTATATTTACCTCTATTTATAGAGGCAAATATAGAGATGGGTTGGAGATGCCCTTAAATCCATCACAAAAGTGAACACAATATCTATTATGATGTTCGGACATTGGACAAACCAGGATTCGTACTTAGTAAGGGCCGTGCCTATGAGGAGAAAAAAAGGCAAATGTTTTAGGCCCCTCAATATTAAGTAAATTTTGGGGCCCCCAAATTTTAAATAATAATTGATATGTTAATAAAATATATATTTTTAATGCTATTTTTCTTAAAAATTTTGAATTTTTGTTTAATATATTAAAAACATTGATATTCCTCTTTATTAATTAAGAATAAAATATTTTGAATTTTAGTATTTTTATAGATAAAAATAATATTAATTAAAAAATAGATTATGAAAATAGTGTAAAATTATACACTCATAGTAAATAGTACAAAATGTTATATTCATAGATTGAAAAATATTTTTAATTATATCTATTTTATTAAAAATAAAATGTTTAAATTTAGTTATAAATTATAACACATTTTAATACAAAAATGTATTAGACGTTTTTTTGCCTTAGGCCACCAATACTCTTGGCACGGCCCTGAGTAAGTGTTATCCATTCAATGATATATTTGCGTGTTAATAGGGTTTGAAAAATTTAACCTAGTTATATAGTACGTAAAAAAAATGACTAATCGGTTCACAATTGATCAGACATGCCTCAATGATAGACAAGTCCCAAAACTAGAAAAGTAATGGGTTTTCTTTAATTATTGTCGTGAATTTATGAGAAAAACAAATTGTTTGGCAATATAAAAGAAATTAAATAATTTGAGTCCATTTGATATATATTTTTTTTAAACAAGTGTATAGGTTTTATACAAATGGACACTTAGCACATACACAAAATTAGGTCTAACTATATGGTAAATATCTTAATGTCAGGCAAAGCCCAAAATTAAAAAAGAATGGACGCTAGTTCTTGTTATGGATTTATGAAAATAATTTTAGTCAATATAAAAGAAATTAAATAATTTGAACCCATTTGATAAATTAAAAAATAAATAAATGTATGAATTTTATACAAATGGAATCCTAGTACGTACACAAAACTATGCCTAATTGGTCAGTAAATGTCTCAATATTAGGCAAGGCCCAAAACTAGAAAAAATATGGCATTTAGTTATCATCGTAGATTTATGAAAAGAATTTTTAGCCAATATAAAATAAATAAATAATTTGAACCCGTTTGATAAATTAAACCTAAGAAAAAAACAAAAGATATATGAGTTTTATACAAATGCACTCCTTGCACATACACAAAACTAGGTCTAACTGATCGGTAAATTTGCATATCATTATTGAAGAATCTTCGAATAGAAACAAGATGTTGAAGCTATTCCTTAACAGATTGAAAGTGATAAAAGATTATCGAAAGTGGTCTCAAAACACCAAGAAGATTCAAATAAGATTTTTTTTTTTTTGGATTCAAATTAAAGCATATTTTTTGAAGAAAAACAACTCTTTGTTACTCCATGGGGAAACATGTTATAAAGCATATATTTGCAAAATGAAGTAGTCGAGATGGAGTAATTAGTATCGTAAGATTTAGGATCATGTTAAAAAGAGATTGAATTTGGAGAAGTTTCAAGGAACTAGATCATCACATGTTAAGAAGTAGCTCACCACTATTAAGATCACTATCTACAGTCTCCACTAATCCATCGAAAATTCGTTAAATCTGCTAAACATTGATATTAACGAGAAACTAACCTTTATAGTAACAAAATCCAAATAAATGCTACAATTTGTTAACAAATTAGTTGATTCAGCAATTAGCCACCATAGTACATAAATACATTTTTAAGAAAGCAAAAGAAAAAAACTAAATTCCTATTACGAGTACATAAATATCGCGTGTTCACTACTCCAACATAAAGTTTGTACAAGAGATTTTCAACACCTTTAAGTAACTTTACCAACTTAGCAAAATTCGCCTATTTCTCTTGGCTTAATCATATATTTACCAAGTCCATTAAATCTGCCACAAAGTGAACACCATATCTATTATGATGTTCAAAATATTTTATTGACTAAATTAGACTATGAAGCTCCACAAGAGAGTGAAAATATCTCTATAATTCTGGACCATTGGACAAACCAGGATTTATACTATTTAAGTGTTATCTATCAAATAATTTATTTAGGTGTTAGGGTTAGAAAAATATAACCTAGTTATATAGTAAGTGAAGAATTTAAATGACTAATCGGTTCACAGTTGATCAAGCATGCATCAATATTAGGCAAGGCCCAAAGCTAGAAAAAGAATGGGCTTTAGTTATTATCGTGGATTTATGAAAAAAAATTCTAATCAATATAAACGAATTAAATAATTTGAGCCCATTTGATCAAAAAATTTATAAAAAACAAGTGTATAGATTTTTGTACAAATGACTTCTAGCACATACACAAAACTAGATCTAACTGATCGGTCAATGTCAAGAAAAGCCCAAAACTTTGAAAAGAATGGGCTTTAGTTATTGTCTTGGATTTATGAAAAGAATCATTAGTCAATATTAAAAAAATTAAATAATTTGAGCCCATTTGATCAAAAAATTTATAAAAAACAAGTGTATAGATTTTTGTACAAATGACTTCTAGCACATACACAAAACTAGATCTAACTGATCGGTCAATGTCAAGAAAAGCCCAAAACTTTGAAAAGAATGGGCTTTAGTTATTGTCTTGGATTTATGAAAAGAATCATTAGTCAATATTAAAAAAATTAAATAATTTGAGCCCATTTGATAAAAAAAAAAAATTTTACTCTTACCACATAGACAAAACTATGTCTAATTGTTCGGTAAATACCTCGATATTAGGCAAAGTCCTAAACTAGAAAAAAAATGGGTTCTAGTTATTATCGTAAATTTATTAAGAGAATACTTTGTCAATATAAAAGAAATTAAATAATTTGAACCTCTTTGATAAATTAAACCTAAAAAATAATTGTATGGGTTTTACACAGATGTACTCTTAGTCTTAGCACATACATAAAAATAGGTCTAACTAGTTAAGAAATTTGCATATCATTATTGAAAAGCCTTCTTAAAAGAAACAAGATGTTGAAGCTATTTTCAACTTATTGAGAGTGAAAAAATTATCGGAAAGGATCTGAAAACACCATGAAAACTCCAAATAAGGAAAAACTTCCATATTATCTTTTTGGATCAAAAGTATATGTTTTGAAGAAAAAAAGGAACTCTTTGTTGCTACATGAGGGAACATGTTATAAATCATATGTTTTCACAAAATTTAGTAGCCCAGATGGAGTAATTAGTATTATGAGATTTAGAATCATTTTAGAAAGAGATTGAACTTGGAAAAGTTCATAGGTCTTGCACATGTTAATACTTAGTAGCACTACCAATAAGACAACCTAACAATAATCTTCAATATTCCATCGATAATTCGTTAAATCTGCTAAATATTTATATTAACGGTTATAAAGTAAATAGTTAATTGATATGTGAGTAATTACGTATTCAAACTTGACAAATTTTTATTATTTCAATTTTTTTTAATAAATGCACTAAAGCAAATCTGTAAGATAACCCGCAAAACTCCTAGTTCTCTCTATCTTATTGGGAAAGCGAGCGAGTAAAATTTTATCCACGTTGATTACATAAATTTGTTCTTTTTTTTTTTGTATTGGAGTAGATAATTCGTCAAAGAAACTCGTTTATATTCTTCATAACACCATATACAATCAAAATCTCTATAAGCATGGATGGACTTAAGATGCTGTTGACACATGAAGAAGTGTGACCGACCTTTTTTTTTTTTTTTTTTTTTTCCTTCTTTTTTTTTTTTTTTTTTTTTTTTTTTTTTTTCCTTCTTTTTTTTGTGTGACCGACCTTTAATCTCACGTACGTATTGTTTCCCAAAGTGACTACAAAATTGACACGTGAAATCGGTGGTGTTTAAATATATATTTTAAATTTTCATGAGTCTCAAAAGGTATAAGCCCAAGTGTTTGTCACTGGTTAAGCGGTAGAAGAGACTATACACGTCTCATCGTACCACGTGAAGTGCATATCAAAGTCTCGTGATACAACGTTATAAAATCCGAAAAAGATGATATCATCATATCTAAGTGGAGGATTAATTTGTCGCCATCTTTGTCTCTACTCTCAAGATGTTATAAACTCTTTGATGCAGTTACTTTTTTTTGGTTTCATTAACTATGTGGTCGTAGTATGTGAATTTGTTGCAAATGGGCTTTTAGGTTGCATCATATGAAGTTTGATGACCCTATATATATTGAACCTGGACTCAACAAAGACAAAGATAAGGCGGTTTAGTAGCAAAGTTGGTGTTGGTATTGATCACTCACCTAGCTACCTTGGATTTTGGCTTATCTTTCTCCAGTTTCATAAAAAATTATAGTGGATTTACAATTTATGGCTTATCTATTAGCAATAGAATTTGTATTTTACTTTTTTTTTGTTTCAGCGAATTTTTTTTATATTTATAGAACGAAAAACATACATATCGATTAAACAGACAATCCGAAAAATAAAACTAGAAAAACATGATTTTTCCGGAATCTTAGGCCTAAAAAAAGGAAACTAAACATACAACCAAAACTAATAAATTGACTAAAACCCGGACTGGATTGAAAGCCAAAGCCGAGACGTAAAACTAAGGAAAAATCTGATACCAAACATCAGCGACGCATGCACTGCTGCAAGATTCCAAGCTCCTAAAGATCTAAAGAAAACAACAATTGGCGAGACGTAAAACTAAGGAAAAATCCGATACCAAACATCAGCGACGCATGCACTGCTGCAAGATTCCAAGCTCCTAAAGATCCAAAGAAAACAACAAATCGAAGAGATCAAAAGAAAGCCAACACAACGAAACAAATTTCTAGAGACATAATAGAGACTACCTCACAAATCAAATGTTAGAAATGGTATTTTACGTTGAGTATAAATTCTAATTAAACCCAAAAAAAAATTAAGTCGAACATCACTAGTTCTTTTGAAATACTCGTTCATTATTCATTCATTTTATCCTTTGAAGCATCCTTTCGTCTCACGGAATCTGTTTTATCTTTCTCTTCTCAGCTCTCATAATCCATATTAGACCGTGGATAAATTCTCTACTTAGTCTAAAATATATCTACTATGCTTATTTTTCGATTTTTGTTTTTCATACAATTGCTTTGTCAAGTTTATGACTTAAATGTTGGAAAATCACACTTTCATGTCATCTCAAGATTTTTTAAGTGTATCATTGTACACCTTAAGGCTCGCTATCCAGAGATAGGCCCGTCTCTTCTCAACTCAGTTCTTTATCATAGAAGTATGTCTCTTACATTATCTAATTATATACATCGGATGACCCAAAAAAAACTATCTGAAATAGGGAGAAAAAATAAAAACCATCTCAATACTTAATATATTAAACATGAAAATATCTATAAAATCTATAAATATGGTTTAGAAATACTGTAGTATTGTATTAAATGGACGTAGTTTTTCTTGGTCATCTAATTACGCCTCGAATGATCTTTTTTTTTTTTCTCAAAAAGTGTTTCATTTATATAACATCAGTTTCGTATCTTACATCATTGAGATACAAGTAACAGAACCTTACAAACATAAGTACATCAAAGAGAATTCTCATAACAGCCAAAAACCTATTTGAATGAGTGAAAAAAAAGTGAAAATTATCTCAATACTTAATACGAATATAATAAAAATTAAAATATCTATAAATTTTATAATTGTGATTCAAAAATAGCATTTTATTGATTGGACATATATCTCCTTATTCCGAGAGCCAGATTCATGACAAATATGTAAAAGAGAAAGATCAAAGATAAGAGTTTAGAATGGCCACTAGCATTAAAGTAAGTAGCTTGATCCAAAATTTGTTTAGGATACCACTACCTTCGACATCCAAACTCCGCAATGTTGCATTTTCTCATCATTTAATGCTGTAAAACAAAACAAAACTGTGAATCAAATTAAATCATACCAAATTTTTCTGATTGAGCGGTGTCTGATAACCAATCCAATCCGGCTCAAGAAACTTGGACCCTAAGCCATCCTAACAAACGTTAACGGTCCACTACCATGTCTTCAGTGTATTCCACTAGCAATTTCACATTATTCATGACACATTTAATCACAATAATTGATTAGCCAAAAATTTAGAGGTATTATCCTTACTAGTAATAACGTGAAAGTTTTATCACACACCACATGAATTTTACAGTAGAGGTAAAACACACACACCTACCAAGTCATACCAATTATAGTACGAATATAAAAAAGTCTTTCCACATAATCTTCCTTCTTTATCTTTCACAAAATCTCATTTACCAAACCAAAAGAAAAAAAAAAAATCTATTCTCATTCACTATGCACATGATCATTGTTCCTTTTTTCAGATGTATCTAAATTTCGTAGCCAATATATACCCAAACATTGTCTCCGAATATCATCAGAAAACAAGAAAAAAATAATATATAGCAGACCCTATAACGTAGGTTTGCTATTATAGATAAACTACAAAATTATATGCTATGTTGGCATGTTGCCATCGAGACCCTGTAATGAATAGTTTTGACTAATTTTTATATATATTAAACATTCGTGTCTAATTTTATAACTAATGAAATTTTTTGACTAATATATGTATATTAAACACATGTGTCATTGGCAATAAAACACATTATGTGTCTAATAAATTTAATTATAGAAATGGAAAAAAATAATTATATATATATATATATATTTATTTCATCAAATATTTACACTTTCTTTGGATTCACTTTCAAACAGAAAATTTCCACAAAGTTTGACTTAAAAAAATAAAATAAAAAACTTTATATTATAGCAGACCTATAATATGGTAAAAAAAATATTACAGTTTTTCTCATTTTAATTACTACTTTTGGGAGATTTTATACCTTTTAGAGTTCATTCTCAAACAAAAAATTTCCACCGTTGAAACAAAATTTGTGTGAACCAATCAAAACCGTTGAATTAAAAGGGAAAAATCTACAAAAAAATCTCCACATTATATCATACCTTATAATCTGGATTTTCTGCTATATATGTATCTAATAAACTAAACTGTAAAATGCAAAAAATATTACAATTATATTCCTATACGTAATTTACTAGTTTTGAAAGATTCCACCCCTTTTTGAGGCTCACTTTCAAACAAAAAATCTCTACCGTTAAAACAAAAAATGAATAACAGTAAAACAATCAGAAACGTTGAATTAAAAAGAAAAAATCTACAATACTCCATATATTATAGTAGAGAACTAGAGACCATAAATTGTAGATTTGCTATTAAATATGGTATTTTGACAAATGTCAAGACCCCGTTACATTTTCTATAATCTATAAATCAACCGCTAGCTTTTACCCGGCCCTCTTGTTGAGAGCAAACACCAAAAACTTTATACTTATAAAACGTTAGAAAACTTCTTTAGTCCTTTATGTTCATGTTTTATGCATAGGTTGCTCACAAGTCACCACCATGCAACACTCTCTTCGTTCTGATCTTCTTCCGACGAAGACTTCTTCTCGTTCTCATTTACTTCCACAAACCAAAAATGCAAATATTTCTCGACGAATTCTTATTAACCCTTTCAAGATACCAACACTTCCTGATCTCACTTCTCCGGTTACGTCTCCGGTTAAGCTCAAACCAACGTATCCAAACTTAAACCCTCTTCAGAAGCTAGCGGCTACGATGCTTGACAAGATTGAGTCCTCTATCGTTATACCTATGGAGCAGAATCGCCCGCTCCCTAAACCGACTGATCCGGCGATACAATTGTCCGGTAACTTCGCTCCGGTTCATGAATGTCCGGTTCAGACCGGTTTAGAAGTTGTTGGTCAGATTCCTTCTTGTCTAAAAGGAGTTTACATCCGTAACGGTGCTAACCCTAAGTTTCCGCCGTTAGCCGGACATCATTTATTTGACGGTGACGGAATGATACACGCCGTTAGTATCGGTTCTGATAACCAGGTTAGTTATAGCTGCCGGTACACTAAAACAAACCGGCTTGTTCAAGAAACCGAGCTAGGAAGATCGGTTTTTCCTAAACCAATCGGTGAGCTTCACGGCCATTCCGGTCTAGCACGACTCGCTCTCTTCTCGGCTCGAGCTGGGATCGGTCTCGTGGACGGGACACGTGGCATGGGCGTAGCTAACGCTGGCGTGGTTTACTTCAACGGGAGGTTATTAGCCATGTCAGAAGATGATCTTCCTTACCAAGTGAAGATCGACGGTCAAGGAGATCTTGAGACGATCGGACGGTTCGGATTCGATGATCAGATTGACTTTTCAGTGATAGCGCATCCTAAGGTGGACGCTACCACAGGAGATCTCCATACTCTGAGCTACAACGTTTTGAAGAAACCTCATCTCCGGTATCTTAAATTCGACACGTGCGGGAAAAAGACACGTGACGTGGAGATCACGCTCCCTGAACCAACGATGATTCATGATTTCGCGATAACCGAGAATTTCGTCGTTATACCGGATCAGCAAATGATATTCAAATTATCCGAAATGATTCGGGGCGGGTCACCGGTTATCTACGTTAAAGAGAAAATGTCGAGATTTGGAGTTTTGTCAAAGCAGGATCAAACCGCGTCGGGTATAAATTGGGTTGATGTACCGGATTGTTTCTGTTTCCATCTATGGAATGCGTGGGAAGAGAGAACCGAAGATGGAGATCCGGTTATCGTCGTAATCGGGTCGTGTATGAGCCCGCCCGATACGATCTTTAGTGAATCAGGAGAACCGACCCGGATTGAATTAAGCGAGATCCGGTTAAACATGCGTACAAAAGAATCGAACCGGAAGGTTATCGTAACCGGGATGAATTTAGAAGCGGGTCATATAAACCCGAGTTTCGTGGGCCGAAAAAACCGGTTCGTTTACATAGCAATAGCCGATCCTTGGCCCAAATGCAGTGGCATTGCGAAGGTAGATATAACAAACGGTACCGTTTCACAGTTTAATTACGGACCGGGCCGGTTCGGTGGGGAACCGTACTTTGTACCGGAGGGGGAAGGAGAAGAAGACAAAGGTTATGTAATGGGGTTTGTGAGGGACGAAGAGAAAGACGAGTCGGAGTTTGTGGTGGTCGACGCGACGGATATGAAGCAAGTCGCGGCGGTGCGCCTGCCGGAGAGGGTACCTTACGGTTTCCATGGAACGTTCGTGAGCGAGAATCAGTTGAAAGAACAAGTTTTCTGACTTAGGAGTGTATATTCATAGTTATGATATCTCCTCTTTTTAGGATTAATTTTAAACTGGTTAATGTGTTGATATTTTTGGGTATAAAAAAGGAGTTATTACATCTTTATCTTAATTATTGTTTATGGTATGATTCTCTAGTTATACATAAGATGTGTATAAAACAAATCTTTTAACGTTTTAGGTTTATCCTAACGTGAAAAAAAGCTTCAAGTATAGGTATACTATCACTCTCATATATTTCATTTCAAAAGTAACTTTTTTATATTACATCCAAATGGATTTATACTTTGGTTATAATTACATTTGACACGCCAAGGACTCTGTAACAAGTTTGGAATTATTGGTTAATAGTCAATTAGAAGTGATCCAAAACTCAATGTCCCACCACGTGATCCAAAAGCAAAGCATTCATGTTTAAATTCCACTAGTTTAGTTATGAATTTGTAACTATTAGCATTAAGGTTTAAGTGGTCCATTTTCATCTAAAGTTTAACTATTTATGTAGAATGAGCATATAAATTATATAATGTGCAGCCAATAAAACTTGTCACGAGAGTGAAGAATGATAACCGTTGCTTAGTAAGTGACTATAAAATCCATAAACCATGTGCCATTAGTTTTGTTTGTAATGGAATTTTAGTACAGAACAGAAACAGAAGTATCAGTGAAAGGTTGTTCATTAATCCGCATAATTTTCAATAATAATATATCCATAATTAATCATTGGAATCTAACTAAGAAAATAGTTGTAAAACAAATAATTGGTTTCTCACAAAACAGTTTGTAGTAAAAATATATTATACATTGCGTACACTTCTTAAAATTTTAAAATCCATTTGTCATTTCTATATTTTTAAGTTTTTATTCTTTTCCAACATGTTTAGATGTATAACTTTTTGATAGAAGCCGTCCACCAATTTTTACCCATTTTAATTCGGATAAGTTGCAAACTGATTTTGGATTTAGCTTAATCGATGAACAATTAGGATAATGATATGTTGTTATATTTTACTATTATAGGTTTTCCATTTTAGAACATTGCTACTGATTATTTACCCACCAAAAACTTTTTATGTGTTTTGTAAGTTTCGAAATAAATAGCAAAAAAAATAAAAGAAGAACGTAGAGAAAAAGCTTAATCTCTACATATGATACATAAGCATAACATCATCCCCAAGAAAAGATCCAATAATTTATCAACAAATTTTCTAACTTGTAATAAAACATGTGATAGTCCCGGACCAACATCGATTATTCCTCAACTCGAAAACTTGAACTGTGCTGACAAAAAATATACATAACTATAATGTTTTAATCCAAAATACTCAACTCTTCGTTGCAAAACATCTATTGGTTGGGGTTTTGGATTAACTAGTCAACTAATCCACAATTTATCCTCTTTAAAAAAAAAAACAAGAAATTATAAAAAACATTATGGTCGAAAATATCCGAAACTTGAGGAACTTTATATGTTAGTGCAGTGTCTATGTCGATTTTGCAGATGGAAAATCTATACAAAAATATATCGCAGAACAACAACTTCGTGGTGTTTCCAGTAACAGATTTTGCTTCTTAATTGTTGAAGTCATGCCAAATTTATTGGGCTTCTTAAGGCATATAGAGAATCTGTATAGCTTAAATTAACGTTCTAACATATACAAGAAGCAAACAATATAATCACCACTAAAGAACCAATAACATTGTTTAAAGACAATGTTACATGTGTCACCCATTTCAAAGAAAGCTATGTCAAGAGCGATATGACAAGACATGTTCCCCAAAATTCTTCTGCTACACTCAAGACCCCAAGAAAAATCAAGAAGTTGATTTCCAGTACATTTGCTCAAAAAACAATGTAGCAGATTTACTTACAAAGACGCTGCCAGCAGAGACATATGATAATGAGCATGGTTGCACTCTTTTTTCTTTATCATGGTTTTTATCTCATTGAGTTTTTTCATGACAAGATTTTTAATGAGGGAACAAGTAACACGCGAAAGATAGACATTAAAGTAAAGGTCTATCTCTCTTCTAAAATCTTTGTCATATATATATTGACGTAAATAAGAAGAAGCAAAGAGAATGATCGAGAAACATCATCTACGAAAACTATACATAGAATAAGATTCATCTATTCTAAGAGGAGATTACGTCACTGCACTCTTTTTCTTATCATGATATTTATCCTATATGGCTTTTCTATGATAAGGTTTTTAACGAGATAGTATGCAATACGCTAATAGTAATGGATACTCAAAGGGGAGTGTTATAAATATGGTGATTATCCATCACATTACTTCTCTTCTAATTAAGAAAATGAATAGTTATCCAAAGTACATTATTATCAAAATGGATGATTATCCATCTATTTTTAATATTTCATTAGTTGCTTGGATATCAAGTTATCTACCTATAAATACATGTAAACGGAGACAGGAAAATGTATGTGTAGAGAAGTGAAGTTAATAAGAGAGTAGTTACTTTTCCTCTATCTCAGGTCCACTATTAAAAATATTTCTAAAACTTTAAACTTTGTTTTTTTTTTTCTTAGACTCAATTGTCTTTCGCAATGAGATACATTGTGCTTTTGTAGAGACATACAGAACAATCTAGAATCTAGGTCATCCTTGACAATTATGGGTTGATTAGTCATCAGCTTTATCTTGAAGAGGATCAAATTTGTTATGGAGGAGCGTCTCTGTTTTGTGGTTTGCAGGTACAGTCAACTTTGTCTTCTTTTGATTCTGTTGACTGAGCTTATTTACGACTGGGTCATTCTTCTCTTGGGTTTGACTGTATCCAGTTTGAGCACTTCACCATTCTTCTGTTGGGCTTGACAATGGCCCATTTTAGACACTTCACCTTCACACTCTCCCAATTTATTCAATCATTCTCATGGTTACATTTATTTAATAAAATATAGTGATAATAATAACTTTTTTTTTTCTTTTTTTAAGGACCATCTTCTCATTTAAAACAGAATGGCAAATATCCCTTTTCACGAACAATACGACAAATATGGTTTTTACCATATTTTCCCACTTCCCATATACATTCTTTACAAACTGGAAAATTTCCTAATGGACTATCATCTCTTGATACTTTAAAAATATTAAAATAATGAGATCCGCCTTTATACCAAGTAAAATGACAACGAAATTTCGTAGTTTTCCAAAAGTTAACATGAAATCTGAAATCCCATGTACCATTCCATGGAATATGGATCATTCCAAAATCATCTTTACTAGATCTGCAATGTACATATTACCCAAACATTTATATAGCGGGTATTTACCGGTTTTGAAAATCTATACTCGAACCGACCCAAACCCGAAAGAACCCGAACCGAAACCGAATCGATTTTTTTTATTTATCCTATTAAATTTTAAACTTCTCTACTCGAAAGATCCGTACCCGATCGGGTTTCACCCCAACCCGATCTACGTACCCGAATGCCCAGCCCTACCTAAAAACCTTCTACAATTGCACATGCTACGAAATGCACTAATCAGTATATACATATACACATGCAAAATGCAACACACCATTTATTGTTTGCGCAAAATCTAACAGTAGTTAATGGTTTACTCATGCCTAACTGTATTTGTCAGCTTTTGGTAGTATAGCCCTATTAGTCTACGTAGAATTTGCTTCGTCGAAATTAACGCTTGTCTTTTATCTTCTCGCTTACATGTGCGTACAGCGTACATCAAAACTAGTTTGCCAATTCTTCAGAAATCCTCTTTTGTTTATTATTAAACTTCAGAAATTGTTTGTCTTCAAAATTATGTACAAAATTCCAAGAAAATATTTAATATATCTTATTAATGGGAATAAAACTCTATATTTAAGTCATTTACATGTTGACATGTACATGAACAAGATATCTAAACCGAGGCTGTTTTTTTTCTTCTGAATGTAATAATAAATTAGATTCAAAAAAAAATAACGTTCTTAAAACAAATGCAACTTTGGTTTAAATAAAAAAAATGTAAAACCTAAAACTTTGATTAAGATAGTTAAAAGACTTTCGAATAGAGAAGTCCAATAGAAAAGTAACTTTGATTAAATTGATGAAAACCTAGGCCGTTTCACCAATAGAGAAGTAAGAAAAAAGGATTTTCGGATATAGGGAAACCATTGATTTAAAATGATTATAATTATTATTAAAAAATTTCATTGCCTCGTGTTAAAAATTTTATAACAAATAACCATTTTGTTGCAAAGCTAGCTTACTTCTCTAACGCTTTTCACCGATGTGTTCAATTTCTTAAAAAAATATATAATATCGATTCCATCAGGAAATATTTGACATTCAATGTTACATTCAAAGAAGATACTAGCATTTTATTTTTGCCAAAGCAGAAGAGAGCATTTAATAAATTCACTATAAACGAATTAAAAACATTGATTGTATACTATTGAAAAAAACACGAAAGCGTGTACAGAGAAAAGCAAGACAGTTCGCACCAAAAAAAAAAAAGAAAAGCAAGACAGTTGAATATTGAGAGTAAATATTAGCAATCAACATCGGAATATGATTTTCTTAGATCATGGTGTGTGTGTGTCTATGTTCCTATTACTCTACTTGTTTTGCAGTTTTCTCTTCATCAAACAAGTTCCTAATTTTTTGTGAGAGACTGTGAGTATCGTTCCATTCATAGAACTAAACTATAGAGGGCTAATCCCAAAATATTGATTGGTATTGACAATGATACTTGGTAGACTTTTTTATCCTCTTTTTTTTTCGATACTTGGTAGGCTTACGCTATTATATCGTACAAATTCAAAAGTTTAGATAGTTATAGTTAGTATGGGTAAAATAGTTCGAAATTTTATTTTAACATGTGTTTGCATTTAAACTCTCATGTGGTTTGTTCTAGTTTTATTGTTTGATCATAAAAATAAACATGTGATATTTATCGACTGCTAAGTTTCACAAATAATATATTGGAAAGTCAAGAAACTGAGAGAAAGAGGGATGGTGTGAAGTTGAAAATGAGGAAAATAATCCTTTTGGGAAAAAAAAAAGAAGTAAATGCGTTTGATTGAAATTGAAAGTGGCTAGTAGGAGGAAGCAAGTAAGCATGGGTTACATTACATTTCACCTTTTCACTTACCTTTAAACTTCACTTCCAAAATAATTACACTTTTCATGTGCTTTGTTTCAAAGGTTTCTCTGATATATACTCTCTTCTTCACATAATAAAACCCATGTATTGTACTCTATATATATTATTTATATACTAATTAAGGGGTTAAAATTAAGATGGTAATGTTAGTTTTTCGTTCATTGCGAAAGTTCTTATGGAATGGACATGACTTGGATATATTATGATCATGTAGTTATAAATTTTAGTTGCAAAATACAAATATTAATTTGCATGACTCATGTTGTTAAAAAAAAAATTGAATTAACATTCGCCCATACAAAGATTGGTGATGATAAATTTATCATAAAATTAAGATGGACCACTATAGCGGTCACAATTCTTTTGCAATTCGTCGTCCATAGTGAATCGTAAATGTAATTTTCTTAGACCTCATCAATGGAAAGCAGAATGTTTGGGTTTTATTCATTAAGAAAAACTATTTATTGTATTCAATTATAACATGTCGGCTTTACTGTTACCATAAATGTGTCCACAGGCTCACTTAATGAGGCTGAGGCTTATGAATCTTCAAATCAAAGACATAATAAAGAACCCATTTTTACCTATCCAAACGAGAAAAAGAGGAACATGCATGATTTCTACATAATTACCTAATTATTTTTAAGCTAAAATATTATTTCATTTAGTCAAATGCTTCATTTATTTATTTTATATGCACCGTAGCTTGTATATAAATATATCCACTCTAATTCTTTTTGCCCTTTTATCTAACGTCGCTATTTATAACAATTCAACTTTTGCTTTCCTCCATATTATATCCCCATCAAACAAACAAAAACAATATTTGACCAAAAATAGACAAATGATCAAGATGAAGGGTTTGATGATATTGGCTTCTTCTCTCCTGATTCTTGCCTTCATTCATCACTCGGAATCAGCTTCAATGCGGAGTTTGCTGATGAAGAATGGATCATATGAAGAAGACGAAGCACGAGTTTTAAAGTATGACTCCATGGGAACCATCGCTAACTCTTCTGCATTAGACTCAAAAAGGGTAATTCCCACTGGTCCAAATCCACTTCACAACAGGTAACTTTGATCATTGAAGTTGAAGAACAAGATATGATATGTGTGATCTATCTTTTTGTGTATTGTAATGATTAATATATAAGGACATTTCCTAATTAAGTTTGATTAATTACTCGATATTTTTTGCCTTTTCACACATCTTTGTTTGATACTACGGTACTTGTTTAAAGTGATTTAAGGATATCATATGAAAACCCTTACCGAGACCAAGGTTGGCTAAACGACATAACTTAGAAATCCAACGTTGGAGAGCGAAAGAAGTTGAAATCGATTGTCCCATTTGTTCCTTTCTCTCACAAACTTCATATAGATCGCTTGTACAATATATATTGCATGGTTGATGTTTGTTCTGATCATGTAAAGCCAATATATATCTACATACAATATCTATATATGTGTGTGTATATATATATATATATATATAATTAGGAGGAGACTGATATATCAATTAATCTTTTGAATTTGTATTGTGTATATAGACTATTGGACTTTTTGGGGCAGAAGTTTCTGAAAATGCAATTGAATTCACTTATATGTCAGAAGGAACTCACTTTATAGTTAATACTTAGTGTCTCCCAACTCCCATCTTGTCTATCGTTCCTCTCTCTTACGACTACGAATAAGATTAAGGAAATCTTGCAAGTGTTTTTGTCTCTAACAACATTTTTAGTTCATGTTACTTAAATTATAAAGTAAATTTCACTCATATCTGGATAGGTTTGTTTTTTAGTCCTTTCATGATTTGCATTCCTCATAATGTTTAGTAGCAATATGAATACATTCATCACTATCTGGTTATCCATCTAGAGTAGCGAAATTCAATTTAGCATAACCGAACTCAAAACCATACCAAATAAAAAAACGAAACCCGAGCTGAATGTTAGCTAATGTTTTTCGTTAACTGAAATTGAATATTTATAATTACAAATAAAATTTGCTGGAAATGTTTTAACCAAAACATTATTATAAGCCTATTTACAAGAAAAAATTCGTTCAAAGCCAGAAAATCCAAGAATTGAAATAATATTGGATTACCACATTTTCTAGCCAATCCGGATGGCTTCTTACCGTACCGGTATCAAACACAAAAGAAGAATTAGTTGAAAGAAAAGAAAATTATATCAATCTTATATCACCACAAATTTCTACTATATATCTTATATCAATCTTACCACTCTCTTTTTGTGTATTTTCAACCAAATTAACTAAATTAAGCTACCATGTATGATGTATCATAACAAAACTTGAGTAAACTGGTGACAGCCTATCAAGAAAATAAAAAAATCAAGTGACGACTTAGTCACTTTAAAAATTATTTAAAACGGAAAGAACTAAAGAAACACCAAATAAATCACTTGATTTCAGTTAATAGGTTAACGTTATCTTCAAGACTAAAAAAAAAAAGAAAAAAAAAAAGATTAAGACAATTATTTATTTATTCCTTTAACAACGAAAACAAACAATAATAACTCGGAGTAATAATTGTTGGGCCTCTATACAACTTGGTCCACTTACAATTATTGGGCCAACTAACATGAGTCGGATAACAGTTCAGTTATTCTTTCCTGGTCACGTAACTTAAACAAAGAGCTAATCGTTCCAACGAATTTTGAAGGATATTGTTAATCCTTTGATGCGGAAGAGTTAAATCGAAATATAGTCAGTTTAGTGACGAATGTGGCACATAATTTTTTTTTTTTTTTTTTTTTTTTTTTTGATAAACCCTATCGGCTATCCGGTCGGCCCCGGTAGGAACGCACCGAGGTGCTACATAGTGGACTGGTCCACCGTGTTAACGGCTAGGCCCTTCGGGCTACCACTCTGCCTATCCCGAGTTTGGAATGCCTTCCGACTAAGTGCCAGGGGGTAGTCAGGCCGCCTGCATTTCTGACTACCAGGTAAACCAATTGGACCAAAGCCCAACTGACAGACTTCCCACAATAATGTTGATAACAGCTAGCAGGAGGAATCGAACCATGGAGAGGAGGGAGTTGCACCCAACCACCCTGGGCCCGCCAAGCCACCAGCCCACCATCATGTGGGCAAAAGAAAAAAAAAAAAAAAAAAAAACAGAAATCAACCACAAACCATCGTTCAAGTTTCCTTCCGGTTGATCTTTCAAAGCCCTAATTTCCTTTCTAAAACGTTTTCTCTATCTCTAGAATCCTTTCTTTGTGTCAGTCCCCACAAAGTTATTAATCATGTCTCTCTGTAATCATCTTATTATAGACAAAGGAACATGAGCCATAAAGAGACACTAATATCATAGATACATGAATGACTTAGTGTCTCTTAATGAAGTAACTTCCTAATAATACCGGTTAACTAAATCGGTTCGATATGTTGCCAAATCATGGGCCCAACTGACCATAAACCAACATATACCGTTTAATTATTACCGATCAAAGTCTTGTTGAGAAAGAACCCGAGTACCTATAACATTCAACTGTACTATCAAGTGTGAGCTAGATAGAATAACAAAAAGATAATCCACCAAAAAGTGATTGGTCAGTACAAATCGCAAGAGAATCAAAAATAAAAAATAAAAAAAAATCGCAAGTCATGAATCCGAAGGTATAAAAGAAGATGGTCCTTCTTCTTATGTTCCTTATTACATACAGAGAATCATCTAAGATTCGTAAGCAAAGACATTTTTACAAGACTGGTCAAAGTCTTTGCGTGCATGTTCTTTAGCTTTGATTTTCCGCCTGAAAATCTACCACTTGTTCTTGACTCTATTCTTGATAGAACAGAATCGGTACTACTGATCTAACCGACGTAATCTGACACTTTACTCTATTTTGGTTTTGTGACAAAATATATTTTTTGAAAATATTTGTTTTTTGTGGTCCGAATCTTATACCCATTGTTCTTTACTATATAGACGAGTCTAAATTCAGTCCCTCTTTCCAAAATGATTACGGAGACAATCACATGATAATCAACAACTTTGAAAGTAAATAACATTTTACCTCTCGCGTTTAACCAAAGTTTGGGAGGTGAAAAATAAAAATGCATGAAACTAAAGAAATGCTTAAATTTGTGATTGGTGGGACTAATGTTATAAATGGAATCGCTAGACGCTAATATATTGTGTATCGGTGTATGTACCAAGTTATAATTTATAAGAATGCATGGCTTTATGACTTACGAGGTACCCTTTTTTTCTTATTTATAAAACTCCGATTTGATTTGTAATCCACTTTGATTCCATCCGAAAGATACGAATAAGCAAGCACTACGAAACAAACCACTAAAAAGAAAAGCAATACTTGTTCAAAACCCGTTAAATCAAAAACTCTAAAATTTGAAAACGATCATCGACCTACTCTGCATAAACGATCGAACATAAATATAAATGCTTCCTATTATGTATAACAAAGCTTGTAAAAATTGCAGTAACGAATTATAGTTTAAACTATTAAAAATATCAATTTCTTACAGAAATTTAAATTTTAAAATTGTGATATCAAACAAAATAGTTTTATTTTAATTTCTCGATTTTATATTTATTACAAAGCGGATGGGGTATCCCCTAGAAATATGAAGTTTTGACAGATATCCAACTAGCTAGTTATGAAAACATAAACAGATTATAAATACGTTAATGCAAACTGAACACAACGGATTATAAATATCACCAAGAAACTAAAATCAGGCAATTTATAAATAAAATATTAAATGAATATCGATATTTACAAAATCACTTGACAAATTTCGGTATCTATTGTATCTTGAGGTTCACACTGATCTCATTTAGAGACTATTTTTTCAAGTGACTAAAATTAGTAACGATTTGCATATTCTACATAACTTGCTTTAACCAATAACCACATCTACCCAATTCCTATAAGAAGGAAACATGAAAAGTGATTAATATAACCAAAATAGTAACGCGTAAACTTATTAAGAAACGCGTCTTAATTACCTGGTTTTAGGTTCCTTAATTAATGCTTGCTTACTCCATCATAAAGTTTGTATATAATGCCTAATATTGGAAAACGAAAATTGCATTTCTTCTAGTTGGTTGTATTCAGCTTAACATTTTTATTAGTAGATATTCATCTTTACAATTACATCGACAACTAAATTTAGAAATATTCACCTACCTATAGGTATACTATATAAATGATACCCTAAGAAAGTCAAGTGACTTCTCTAGTCATGGACGGTTAAGGATATGCCTTAAATTTTGTAGGAATTTAGCATATTACAAAAATGCTTTTTCTATTGTTGCATGAAGTATCCAACGTCAGAATTTGGAATGGGTCTCTAAAGTTTATTTCAATTATTATATTTTATGAGTGAAAGTTTTCAGTAATAAAAAATTTAGGGTATATATGTAATGCCTGATTGGCCGATCATCAATAGAGAATTATGATAGGCGGTGATCCGAAGCATAAAAAATGGTTTCATGCGAAAAATGCAATAAAGATGAAGATAAACACATTAAATTGGGGCAGAATTGAAGGATTAACAAATGCTTGTGAGTAGAAAACCCCATAATCCGGCATACCCCAAATTTTCTATATATATTATCTTTTTAGAATGTTTTATCCTCTAATATTGACAATAACAAAAAAGATTGGATGAAATTCCAATAGGTATTTTGATTGAAACAAAAGGAGGATAATTACTAGATTAGCCCAAAAAAAGGGTTTTACTACTAGAGTAGCACACAAAATTCGTGCTTTTGTAGGTCAATTCAGTCATTTCTATCTCTAAAATAGCTTTGTAGAAAATAGAGGACTATGGAGGATGTAGAAATGTAACCAATAAGTACAATGGTTTTTTATTTTACTTTTACTTTTAGAAGATTTTAGTAATGACGTTTGGTTACATTAACAGCGTTAAAATAAAGTTTATCCCACCCATTTCAATGGCAAAAATATTGTGACCCTAACCAGAGTAAAGTTCCCGTTTAGTAGCGGCGTCATTTGACGACGACGTTAACGTTCGTTACGCAGTATAAATAACGAATGACGGTTTTCTTGGACCTTGTGCACTCTCTGTCACTCTCACTCGTCTTCTTTCTCTTCTTTTCTCTTTTGTTTGCACGTAGAGAAAAAGTGAGTGAGAAACTTTCAGAACCCTAAAAGAAGCCGCTACAATGGCGTCTTCGTCATCTCAGAAATTGGCCTGTCTTTGCTTCGTTGTGCTTCTCATCTTCGTCGTGTGTGTTCTCACAACGACGAATCTTCGGAACAAGGAAATCTCTCGATCAAGGTACCTAAATATCTATGCTCATGTCTCGAGTTCACATTTAAGCTACATTTTCCATGTTTCCTCTGTTTTTTTAGCGTTATCATGCTTTTATCTGAAATTTTGAACATTTTACTTAAAACGAATTTTCGATTTCCATATATGTTTTTTATGTACTTTACTGTTAAAATTTCAGCTGATTTTTTTTTTGTAATGTATGTTTCTTTTATGCGAATTTTAGAATTAGTCTAGGCTACTAACTGGATTTAAGCTATGGATTCTGTACTAACTTGTTTTTTTTTTCTCGGAAACTTTTTATTTCTTTCTTTCTAGGAAGCTGAAAACAGAGGATTCACAGAGCTTTAACAGTTCCACAATGGCAACTAGGTAACAGAGAATCACACCATCTTTTAGCCGTCGATTCCAAACATCAGATGCATTTTTAACCGTTGGATTAACCGAAATTTACCCCATTGTTGAGTTTTCTAAGCATTTTGCTAGATTTTAATCCTAAAAAAGTATCATGATAATGCTAGAAGGAAAAAAAAAAGGGATCCAACGGTTGAGATCTAGATGCCTCGGATCCATATTTTTATTAAGAACGAAAAGGTTATGGAAGTTAGTAAATGTGGTTTATAACTTGCGTGTGAAAATGATTTTAAAGAAGTTTAATTAGTTTGTTTTCTTATGTTGTGTTTGGTAATGAATTTGTGGTTGGTTGCGTCATTCAGGCTTGATGGTGTAGAGTTGAATGAACACGCAGTTGCTGATCCAGACAAAGTTGCCCATGAGGTCTCTAAGCTAATTCACATGTGAGTTTTTATGTTTCTCTCCCTACAACGCAAATGCTATGTGAATGCATTTATTTCTATTCCTTTGGAATGTTTGTTTCTTTCCTTTTTTTTTTTTTCATCAGTTTGTTTCTTTCCTAAATTAGAAATTCTTCTGCACTAGTCCTAACGTCTTTTATGAGAAAGGGAAATATACAACTTTAGTAAAATTTTGACTAAGAAAATTTCAAACTTCGATTGGTTGGAGTCATTAATGAATGAGAGTTAGTGATGTTATTGGTCGTGTGCGATAGGGACTTTGTGGAGAAACCAATAAAAATTTGTCTGCTTCATGAGATAGATAAAGAAATAAACATTTTGCCAACCTTTTAAATTACAGGAGTGAACAGAACATCACTGCAAGGAGGAAGCTAGGATTCTTTTCTTGTGGAAATGGCAATCTAATAGATGATTGTTGGCGTTGCGACCGCAACTGGAACAAGAACCGTAAACACCTCGCGGATTGTGGGATGGGTTTTGGAAGTAAAGCTAATGGTGGTCGTAATGGAAGTTACTATGTGGTCACTGACCCCAGTGATGAGGACGTTGTTAATCCAAAGCCAGGAACTTTACGCCACGCAGTGATCCAGGTTGAGCCATTATGGATCATCTTTAAAAGAGACATGGTGATAAAGTTGAAACAAGAACTGATCATGAACAGTTTTAAGACCATTGATGCTCGTGGTGCTAACGTCCATATTGCTAATGGTGCTTGCATAACAATCCAGTTTATAACCAATGTTATCATTCATGGCTTGCACATTCACGATTGCAAGAGAACGGGGAATGTAACTGTCAGAAGCTCGCCAAGTCACGCCGGGTTTAGGGGAACGGCTGATGGTGATGCTATTAATATATTTGGGTCAAGTCATATTTGGATCGACCACAACTCTCTCTCTCACTGTACTGATGGTCTTGTTGATGTTGTCATGGGTTCTACTGCCATTACCATTTCCAATAACCATTTCACTCACCACGATGAGGTCAATCAAACAGCTAAAGTCTTCTCCTTTATTTTTGTAAAACTCTGTTTTTCTTGATCATGAAATTGTGTGAGCGCAGGTGATGTTGCTAGGGCACAAAGACTCGTACACACAAGACAAGCTGATGCAAGTGACAGTTGCGTACAATCATTTTGGAGAGGGGCTTAGACAGAGAATGCCAAGGTACATCTACAATGTCACATTGTGTTTAATTTGGCCTATTACTTGCAAGACAAGTTAAGAAATACATTTGAGTGTTTCTATGTAGGTGCAGGCATGGTTATTTCCATGTGGTTAACAACGATTACACACACTGGGAAATGTATGCTGTTGGAGGAAGTGCAAACCCAACTATAAACAGTCAAGGCAATAGATATGCTGCTCCCAATAACCGCTCCGCCAAGGAGGTTCGATTCTTCAGTGTTTTTGCTTGCTTATAAACAGAGAAAATGGATCTTTTATACCAAAATATGAAACTGTACAGGTGACAAAAAGATTACACACAAAAGGAAATGAGTGGATGAAGTGGAATTGGAGATCAGAAAAAGACCTTCTAGTGAATGGAGCTTATTTTACACCATCAGGGGAAGGAGCATCAGCAGACTATGCACAAACTTTAAGCTTACCGGCTAAACCAGCCTCAATGGTGGACTCAATCACTGCTAGTGCAGGTGCACTTGGTTGCCGCAGAGGCAAACCTTGCTACTAGTAAAACATCACTCTCTCAAACTACTATTAGTTTCAGTATACAAAAAAAAAACTAACCCCTTTCACACGTATTAGCAAGTGTGCAAAGCTTTTTTCTTCTTTTGAATGGTAGAGAGTTTGGTCAACCTCGGCTTGACAATATATAAGCAAGCACAAGATGCGTTGATCCATTCTCCAATCCTCTGTTTTTTTTCTTTTGGTTAGTTATTTGTAGGAAAAAAAAATACATTTGCTAATGAATTTTAAGGCAGTTGATTGCTTGTGATGTTTGCAGCTAAAGATAGTAGATGATTTGTTTTGTTCTGTTCCATGTGTTTTTGCAATTGATTTGGGTGAGGCGTGAGATTACTTGGTAAACTAGTGGGCCTAAATCCGGTTAAGATAG
The DNA here is from genome assembly GCA_019202795.1 of Arabidopsis thaliana x Arabidopsis arenosa. NCBI lineage: Eukaryota > Viridiplantae > Streptophyta > Magnoliopsida > Brassicales > Brassicaceae > Arabidopsis > Arabidopsis thaliana x Arabidopsis arenosa. Next base: position 10,392,878 of record CM032920.1, on the reverse strand, counting down.
GCCCATCAGTAGCCCATTATGTTTCCTCTTAAACTTAGGGGCCTATGAGAATATCATATCCCCTCTTAAAATAAGCCGAATGCATTTGAATCCTAAGTTTGATTGATTCCTTCAAAAGTTAATTAGTACGTGTTGTTTTTCAAAATACTAAAAACAATTATATAATCTTAAACAGAAAGTTAAGTATAATCTTTAATTAACTTAAATATTTAAATTGAGGGAGTAAGTAAGTGGTAATGTTAAAAAGAAAAAGAACATTTTGGGAAAATAAACAAAAACATGGAGAGATTCGCACAAGGAGAGACTCTCGAGGCAAAGACCCTTGAAACAAGGCAACACTTCTTATTTCTTTATTTCTAAAACTGCGCCGTTTAAGACTCTTATGGTCTTTTTCTCCTTTATTTCTTTTGTTTACTTGTTATAATGGCTCATGGTGCGCTAATTATTTTATGCACTTTGCTTAATTTATTTAATCTTTTCAAAAGTATTATTTGATAGTAGAAAAATATATTTCAATGTCTGTCATGTGCCGGTAAATAAAAATTCTAGTTCACACTTCGCATACATACTTACTAATTTATGTATCTAGCTTTTTGGAAAATAAATACAACTAAACAAGAACAAAATTATGACAGAAAAAATATGACCAAATTTTTTCCAAAAAAATGCTAATAAGTAATAAGAGAATAAAAAATACAATTTGGGATTTACTTTTAATCAAATTGGAGTTAAGAAAAAGAGATTAAAGTAAAATACAAAGGTAAGAATCATGAGTGGAGAATTAGGGTAGGTGAGAATGAGTGAGGCTCGGTGTGGTCACGTGAGGTATCCTCAAAATCAGGGATTGTTGTTTTGTCCTCTACACTCTCTATCATCCTTTGCTTAACCTATTTCTTAATATAATTTTAGTAAGTTTTCTATCATGACTCTTTCTTTTTGCATACGTTTTTTGGTCAACATTTTATATCTATAAAAAGCTTTAAAATCTGCTACTGGTATTTATTTTAAATATATGAATAGAAATTTGACAACAAGTCAAGCTACATCATAAAATATTTTTGAAAAAAAAGGTGATAGAAACTCGGAAATTAAACATAATTAACACGAGATTATTTTAATGATTTTATTTCTCATATTGTATTTGTATGCGTAGTTTCAGGATCAATTAGATAAATAACCAATAGAAATGGAAAAAAAATATGAAAATTCATTGGATCTAGCAAAGGGTTCAAGTCTAGTCATCCTAATGTGTGTAGTAAGAGAGCAATACAGTATTTTCTCTATTTTTTCTTTCTTAAGATTACATTTCGGTTCAAAGTTTTATATTCTATTTGTTTTACTTAAAGTCAAGAAGATAACAACTATAGAAAGAAACAGTAAGCTACTAGAGCATTACTTAACTTATCCAATAAAATATACTCGAGTAAAAACAAAGGGAATAAAAATGAATCACTGAATCAACCACTTGCTTGGGGTTTGAGCAAACGCACTCGTTTACTGTAAGTGGATCAAGCTATAAATAATTTCTTTAAAACAATCTTAACTCCAACAGTAACATAAATAAAAATACTTATACCCATAATAAGGCCATAGATATACCAAAGCATATCAGACGGCTAATGAGTTCAGTAAATACAAAACTGTTGGAATCTCGATGATAGTATAGCTATAAACTAAGATGTTAATTATATATAAGTAGATAAAACATTCTATCTCGAAGTAATATTTACATACACTTTTCGATTAATTAAGCGTAATTTAGCTTGTTTTAGTTTTACTTCATCTTACTCATAAGAGATCAAACTAAACTTATGTAATTTTTACTTTACATCAACCACGTGATTAGATCGAAAACTAGAAATATTCGAAAAAGTGGAAGTAAAATAAGATATAAGTATATACGTTACACAATTCATAAACTATAAGTTACAATGCACATACCAACAATAAGCATATTCATAGACAACTATGTTCTATAATCCTAGCTATATGATAATCTGGTTTCTTTTCTTTTTTTTTTGTATGAAATTTTGTATATATCCTCAAAATCATAACTTGTGGTTCTTTTGTATGCATTTATCATATTTCGTCTACAAATTCTCAAATACTTTTTGTTTTATTCTGAACCAATGGTATTCCATATATAGGATACAAAATATGTGTTGCGCAGGTCATCTTTTAACTTGTAAATATATTTTTATAAAATCTATATAGATTATATAGTAAAAAATAGAATATATCTCCATATTGAAGAGCAGCATTTTAATCCAATTTTTCTTTGTTACCTTTACAAATTCTTTAACAAAATATATTAGGCTATTCTACTTGATATCACTTTAAACATCTTACCTAAGACTATTGCGTTTAGTTAGATATGTTTCGACTCTCCACGCAATGTATATGTATAATAATACTATAAGAAATTAATACTTTTTGTATTCGTATAACAATAGTACTACTAAAATATTAGTAAAGAAGAGATAGGGCATAATAGGTGAGGTGGCAAAGAGGTGGGATGGTGCAGTTTTGTTGATCTCAAGGCATTGTGTTTCCCTATTTTCCTTTGTACTCTTTCTCCTCTCTTAAATCGCCACTCCATTATTTTAGATTTTGATAAAACACACACACACACACACGTATTAGAACAACTTAAACCCTCTTATGTTCTCTTCCTAAGCTTGAGTTTAATTCAAGCAAGAAACAGATTTCGAGAGAAGAGTAAGCACAGAGATATAGAGAAAGAAGGCACCAAACCCTAAATGGGTCTAAACCCAAGATTTTAAACTTCTTTTCGTATTTTGAGGCAAATGTCTCTTCATTCCTTAATCTTCTCTTCTTCTCCTTCTTCTTCATTTCTCTTCTCTTTCTTCTTCTTCTTCATCTTTTGTTTCTCTCTCTCTGATGCAGAGCAAAACCCGGAAGCTTCTATCCTCTACTCATGGCTTCACTCTTCTTCTCCTTCACCTTCTTCTCTTTCTCTCTTCAACTGGAACTCTATAGACAACTCTCCTTGCAACAACTGGACTTTTATTACTTGTTCTCCTCAAGGTTTCGTCACCGACATCGACATTGAATCTGTTCCACTTCAGCTCTCTTTACCGAAGAATCTCCCGGCGTTTCGTTCTCTCCAGAAACTCACTATCTCCGGCGCTAATCTCACCGGAACTTTACCGGAGAGTCTCGGTGACTGCCTCAGTCTCACGGTTCTTGATCTTAGCTCTAATGGTTTAGTTGGTGACATTCCTTGGAGTTTAAGCAAGCTTCGTAACCTAGAAACCCTAATCCTCAACTCTAACCAACTCACCGGAAAAATCCCACCAGACATTAGCAAATGTTTGAAACTCAAGAGCTTAATTCTCTTCGACAACCTTCTCACCGGAAGTATCCCGCTGGAGCTAGGGCAGCTCTCTGGTCTCGAAGTGATAAGAATCGGAGGAAACAAAGAAATCTCCGGCCAAATCCCACCGGAGATCGGAGATTGTTCCAATCTAACAGTTCTTGGTTTAGCCGAAACAAGCGTCTCCGGAAACTTGCCTTCTTCTTTAGGTAAGCTCAAGAAGCTACAAACACTCTCGATATACACAACAATGATAAGTGGAGAGATTCCTTCAGATTTAGGGAATTGCTCTGAGCTTGTTGATCTCTTCTTGTACGAGAATAGCTTGTCTGGTTCAATCCCTCGAGAAATCGGAAAGCTTTCGAAACTCGAACAGCTGTTTCTATGGCAGAACAGTCTCGTTGGTGGTATCCCTGAAGAAATAGGAAACTGCAGCAATCTCAAAATGATAGATTTGTCTTTAAATCTTCTCTCTGGTTCCATTCCAATCTCCATTGGTCGTTTGTCTTTTCTTGAAGAGTTTATGATCAGTGACAACAAATTCTCCGGTTCAATACCAACAACAATCTCGAACTGTTCTAGTCTTGTCCAGTTACAGCTCGATAAGAATCAGATTTCAGGTCTAATACCGTCCGAGCTTGGAACACTCACAAAGCTTACTCTGTTCTTTGCTTGGTCTAATCAGCTAGAAGGAAGTATCCCTCCCGGTTTAGCAGATTGTACTGATCTCCAAGCATTGGATTTGTCGCGTAATTCGCTAACCGGAACAATCCCTTCCGGTTTGTTTATGCTAAGGAACCTCACAAAGCTTCTCTTGATCTCAAACTCTCTGTCTGGTTTTATACCTCAAGAGATTGGTAATTGCAGCTCTTTGGTGAGATTGAGGTTAGGTTTCAACAGGATCACAGGAGAGATTCCTTCGGGTATTGGTTCGCTTAAGAAGTTAAACTTTCTCGATTTTTCGAGTAATAGGCTACATGGAAAGGTTCCTGATGAGATTGGAAGCTGCTCAGAGTTACAGATGATTGATCTCAGTAATAACTCTCTTGAAGGTTCTTTGCCTAATCCGGTTTCTTCTCTCTCCGGTTTACAAGTTCTTGATGTTTCAGCTAACCAGTTTTCAGGGAAGATTCCAGCGAGTTTGGGACGGCTTGTGTCACTGAACAAACTAATCTTGAGCAAGAACTTGTTCTCGGGATCGATACCTACTTCTCTAGGGATGTGTTCAGGGCTTCAGCTTCTTGATCTCGGAAGCAACGAGCTCTCTGGTGAGATTCCTTCAGAGCTTGGAGATATCGAGAATCTTGAAATCGCGTTAAACTTGAGTAGCAATAGACTCACAGGGAAGATTCCTTCAAAGATTGCGTCTCTCAACAAGCTCTCAATTCTTGATCTCTCCCACAACATGCTTGAAGGAGATCTTGCTCCACTCGCTAATATTGAGAATCTCGTCTCTCTTAACATCTCTTATAATAGCTTCTCTGGTTATCTTCCAGACAACAAGCTTTTCAGACAATTACCTCCTCAAGATCTTGAAGGAAACAAAAAACTCTGTTCTTCTTCAACTCAAGATTCTTGCTTTCTCACCTATGGAAAGGGTAATGGACTTGGAGATGATGGTGATTCTTCTCGTACAAGAAAGCTCAGGTTAGCACTCGCTCTTTTGATCACCTTAACAGTTGTGTTAATGATTCTTGGAGCTGTTGCGGTTATCCGAGCTAGGAGGAATATCGATAACGAAAGAGATTCAGAGCTTGGAGAAACATATAAATGGCAGTTCACACCGTTTCAGAAGCTGAACTTCTCCGTAGATCAGATCATAAGATGTTTAGTTGAACCAAATGTGATTGGTAAAGGATGTTCAGGCGTAGTTTACCGCGCTGATGTGGACAATGGCGAGGTTATAGCCGTGAAGAAGCTTTGGCCAGCGATGGTTAATGGTGGTCACGATGAGAAGGCCAAAAACGTGAGAGATTCGTTTTCAGCAGAAGTTAAGACACTTGGGACGATTAGACACAAGAACATAGTTCGGTTTCTCGGATGTTGTTGGAACCGAAACACGAGGCTTTTGATGTACGATTACATGCCCAATGGGAGCTTAGGGAGTTTGCTTCACGAGAGACGAGGGTCTTCACTTGATTGGGATCTTAGATACAGAATCTTGCTTGGTGCAGCTCAAGGTTTAGCTTATTTACACCATGATTGCCTCCCACCCATTGTTCACCGCGATATCAAAGCCAACAACATCTTGATCGGTCTAGATTTCGAGCCTTACATTGCGGATTTCGGTTTAGCAAAGCTTGTTGATGAAGGTGATATTGGCCGGTGTTCTAATACCGTGGCTGGATCTTATGGTTACATTGCTCCAGGTATGTTCCTACATTTATCTTGCTAAGCATAAGCAACCAAATCGGTTTATTTAAGGCTAATGCAACATTTGCTATTGCTAATATTAGATTCACTATCATGAAAATTGCTAGTTAAGACTAGTCATGTAGTTAGATGTTTCTTACGTTTTGGTTTCTATTTTGCGTTTCCATATACATAAACCGGACCGGTTCTGTGTGTTTTTGCAGAGTATGGTTATAGCATGAAGATTACAGAGAAGAGTGATGTTTATAGCTACGGTGTGGTTGTTCTTGAGGTGTTGACTGGGAAACAACCTATAGATCCAACGGTACCAGAAGGGCTTCACTTAGTGGATTGGGTGAGGCAGAATAGAGGTAGCCTCGAAGTTCTTGATTCGACATTGAGATCAAGAACCGAGGCTGAAGCGGATGAGATGATGCAAGTGTTGGGCACTGCTTTGCTGTGTGTTAACTCGTCTCCAGACGAGAGACCCACCATGAAAGACGTTGCGGCTATGCTCAAAGAGATCAAGCAAGAGCGTGAGGAGTACGCGAAAGTTGACTTGCTTCTCAAGAAATCTCCTCCGCCAACAACAACAATGCAAGAGGAGAGTCGTAAGAATGAGATGACGATGATCTCGGCGGCTGCCGCTTCGTCTTCTAAAGAGATGAGACGAGAAGAAAGATTAGTGAAGAGTAACAACACTAGTTTCTCTGCTTCTTCTCTGCTTTACTCTTCTTCTTCTTCAATCGAGTGATTTTAAGGTTTGAAGGTTACGTGAGAAGAAAGCTTTTGTGTGTTGTTTGAGAAATGGGCTTTTCTTTTCATTTTTTTAATTACCATTTTAAATCTTTAGATTTGTGATGTAAAAAAAGAAGAAGAATAGAACGAGAGAAGGTGAGTCAGTAATGTTATGGAATTGTGATTAGCAAAGAGTGACATGAAATTGTACCTTTTTGGGCGGTTTGAAATCAATAATTTCTCTAGTTTTCTCTCCAAAGTGCGACTTAAGATTGAATCTAGTTCTTTATAGTTTTCACTCATAAACACATACCTTCCAAAAACATATTAATGCATAAAACAATTCTCCAAAAAATGATGTTTCATGAGGCTCTTGAATCAGTAGGCCATATTATTGGAACATTTGTTGGGTACCAATTTGTGTTTGTATCTATGTTCTTCATATAATTTGACACTTTTTGCATTTTTTTGTAACCTTGAACCTTTGATAAATTTTTAATCTTACTATAATTGTTGACACCACCAAATACATTTTTGAGAGCTAGAGCTGGTAAATACGTTTAGCTCTGTTTCCATTCATTATAATTTCTCTACATCAAAAGAATTGAAGATTGTTTCCCTCAATGAGACCACAATAAATTTACTCTTTTCTTTTTCACTTGAAACGACCCAACTACCGTTTGTCTTGGAAGAAGATGGATTGGAAATTTGGAAGTGAAAAGGTAAAAAGTCAATAAAGGTGAAGCAAAAAACTTCTGAAAGGATTGTTGTAATGTTTATCGAATACAGCATTGACAATTGGCTATAAACTTCTGAAACTACTGTATCATTTCATTGGCACAGTCTCTGCTACCTAAAGAGAGCGTTTTGGAAATTGGCTTAACTTTAATTAGAGTGATAAACGTTGAAGTCAAACGTATTAAAGTGATTTGTTTCAACGTATCAAAAAAATAAAAAATCGTTTTTTACTCTAAGTACATACGAAGCTCCCTATACATAAACCATTACATTTCCCATAAAAGAGGACTGTCATGACCAATGATCATTGTGGACAAGACATTTAACACTTTCTTCATCTTTAATTAAGTCTAAGTCTAATTCATTATCTTCAACTGTAATCTGTATTTTTCCTTCTATATAATCCATTCCATTCCATGCATGCATGCATTCAAATCATAACAGAACATCTCAACTTTGAACTCTTTGAAATTTCTAAAGAATCGATAGTGCTAAACAAAATGGCAATGAGGTTCTCATCAGTCTCCAAAATCGTGCTTCTCTTTGCTGCTACGTTGCTTTTGGTCCACGCAAGTGCTCGTACTTTGCAGCAAACTCAGAATTTGCCTCTCCATGGAGGAGTCACTGCTCCTACCAAAGCTGAGTCTCCTATGGTCAATGCCCCTCTTGAGGACCAGAAGAACTTCATCTACGGCGGTGGAATTGGTGGTGTTGCCGGAGTTGGTGGATTCATGGGGATGCCAGGTGGTGGCTCTGGCATGACACTGCCACTCCCGAGTGGGACGCCGCTTCTTGGTGGGGCTGGTGGGCTTGGTGGTTTAGGTGGTGCAATGGGGTTCCCTGGTGGACTCGGTGGTGGACCTAGTGGTGGTGGTGTTCCAAGCTCAAGCGGTGGGTCTCCTTAAGAAAGATCATGATTATTGGTCCCTCTGTAGCTCCAAGATGTTTAGGAAGTAACGTTTCGTTTCGTTGTGTTTTAGTTTGAGATCCTTGATGTCGTTTCTGTGTTTCTCTTCTCGTCTTTTGGTTGTCTTTTTCGTCATCAGTTTATGGTTTGATGTTGTGTTTGTGGTTCCTTGTTCGTGATTTCTTTAATAAAATTCGTTTTTGTCTGAATATTGTGGTATGTTTTATATAGAACTTTGGCATAATTTAGAAGTTGCAAACCAAAGTGAGATATCACAAAGAACTTTAGTCAAATATATATTGTGTTGTAAGACATCAAACATATGCATTTAAGAAAGAATTAGCACAGCTCAACAAAAGGATCTTCTGATTCTTGTTGCTTAATCTTTAAGGTCTTATGCAACTATAACTAACAGTGTCCCATAAAGGAATTTTCTATGTGATCTTATCGTAAACACTGATTACTTTGTAGATTTTAACCCTGCAGAATGTTAATTCAGAATGCATTTTTGTGCACTTGTCTTGTGATTTCAGTGAAGAGAACTAACCTAAGAACTTAATATGGACTTGCAGGAGACTCTACTACGAATTTTTTGTGCAATGCTGATACTTGTTCAAAGGCATCTGCTTGTTAGAGAGATTTCACATCAAACCTCAACACTACATCAGAGCTATTACATGGCACAAATATTAGTCATATACTCAATGCCATAAACATGTTACACACAAGGCACTAACCATCCGTTTTATATTCTTTATGTCTTCTAGTTACTTCATAAAACTCCTCAACTTCAAAACATGAGTTGCTTGAGAAATATAAAATTCCAGAGGGTTTGGATCAACAATACTATTGAGTGTTCTGGTCTATTATACTACTGTAACACAGAAGTAGCAAGATAAAGATTTTGATTGAAAACTTTCTCATGTTTGTGTCAAGATCTGCCTTCCTATATATACAGAACCTTCTAAGGTCTATAGTTTCATAAAAATATAAAACCAAAACGAAATCAACCTGTATAAATTACATCCTAAAACCTGATTCAGCTGTTGCCTTGTGCAGAGGAATCTCTTTGCTTTGCAGAGTTTTCTTCAATCAATTTCTTCCAGACAGGTTTCAATCTTTCTCTTGCAGCCGTGAGATCTCGCAGTTTCTGATTCAACCGCTTTAAGATCACAGGTAAAGCTCTTTGATGATCTTCTGTCACTATTTTTTTTTTTTTTTTTTTTTTTTTTTTTTTTTTTTTTTTGATAAACCCTATCGGCTGATCCGGTTGGCCTCGGTAGGAACGCACCGAGGTGCTACAGAGTGGACTTCTCCCGATCCAGGTAGAATTGGACCACCACACTGCCTGATCCGAGTTTGAAATACCTTCCGACTAATGCCAGGGGGTAGTCAGGCCGCCTGCATTTCTGACTACCAGGTAAACCAATTGGGCCAAGGCCCAACTGACAGACTTCCCAAACAAATGTGTTTTTGTTTCCAAGGAGAATCGAACTCGGGTCTGGGAGTTTCACCCTTTACCAAAGCTTCCTTCGCCACTAGACCACAGAGGCTTGGGCATCTTCTGTCACTATTTCAAACATATCTCCACCATATAACATTTCCACACATCTGTAAAACTTCCCTCCAAGATCTTCCAGTTCCATCTCTCCCCTCATAACTTTCTCCGCACTATCCACTGCACTTCTCAAAGCTTCCATCAACATATCTACCTCGTACATATTCTCTTCGCATTTCTTCATTTCTTCTTCGATATCGGTTAGTTTCTTATCTTCAAACTTGACATATCTCTTCACCAAAACACACTTGTTATTCAGTACCGTGTTTGAGACCGGCCACTGTTCTTCCTCGAGGAGAGGCTTATAGTTAGGTGTTACTTGTTCTAAACGTTTAGACGTTCTACGTTTCTTCAGAGGTCTCTAGATTGTACCGTCCAAGTTATCATCTACTTCAACCCTAACCTCACGATCGGCTTCAATTCTTGATTCACCATGAATAGGATCTTCTTCTTTCAGGTTCTCATCTTGAATCTTGGGATGATCACCATCTCGAATCTCACCTTCTTCAAGATCTTCATCGTCTTCTTTAACACTACTGGAGGTAACTTGTTTGAAGCGTTGATAAAGATCCTCGTGTTTCTCGAACAAAAATTGAAGAGAAGTATCGAGTTCGGTTTCTCCGATTATGTTAAACCTAAAGTCTTGAATCAGAGAAGTGAACGTTCTCATTTCCCATGGATTTAGTTGCTCACTGATGTTCATGAATAACTCATCCACGTAAGTCGTCATCGCTTCTCAATTCGTCTTCAATCTTTGGCTCAATCTTTATTTTTGTTTCTTGTTGTTCACGCAAAAAGTCTCAACTTCTTATGATATAAATACGAGAAGGCGGGTTTCTTGTTTCTAAACAGAAAAGGAATAATTTGAGATGTTTTCTTTTAACTATTTAAACTGCAATTTTGGCCAATTAGCTTGAAATGCATGGAAAATTGAAAATTTAGGAAAATAACATCCAAAAACGGAGGCGTTATTGCATCTTCGGCGACACGAGGAAGCATACAGCGTGTACCAGAAAGGAACAAAACGCTTCGAGATTGATAGTTTCATAAAGATTTTTGGTCTTTCCCTCACTTCTTACCTCTTAATGGTCGGAGCTCAGGTCTACATTGGAGTAGGAAGGTCAGTATAGTAAAACAGCATGACGTACAATCAAGTATTCAAGTGTGTAAACGTATTCTTTGTTTTCTCTCGAGAACAAAGAAACTTAAACAATGTAAGAGATAGAGAGAAAGAGAACGAAACCGAAGAGTTATTAATTAGGAAAGTCAATATCACTTAGTAAAATAATTAGGAAAATCAATCAAAATCTACAAAGTTTAGCCTAGTACTGTTGTTCTTCAGTTAGCTAAACAAAAACCAACACCAACACCAAAACCAAATTAACCTACTGAAATTGCATTCTAAAACCAGATTCAGATTGTTGTTTTCTTCACTTCAGATTCTTGTGCAATGGTATATATCTTGTATTAACACTACTCCTAAGTGTTTGTCTATTATAATAATGTAACAGCAAGATAGAGATTTTTGGTTGAAAACTTTGACATGTTTATGTTAGTATCTGCCTTTTCTGTATTTACAAAATTAAACTTTCTTGGTTCTATAGTTTCTAAATTTCTTACAAACATATAAACATGCACAAAATCAAAAAGAAACTAGCATGTTCTCACTTACATTCTAAAATCTGATTCAGATGTTGTTTTTCTTCACCTTTTCCTGTTGCCTAGCTACTGCCCTAGTGCAGAGCTTTCCCAAGCAACCGTGAACTAATTAAGATCACATGTAATTATGTAAAGCCCTTTGGTGATCTTCAAACATATAACTATTCGAACACGTAAACTTATCTTACCAGTTCAATTTTTCTTGCATGTCTAGTTTTGTTTTATATATATAGAAAAATATTTTTCAATTTACTTTTACTATAGTCAATTTAGGAAAGTCAATATCATTTAGTAAATTGATTAAGAAAATCATTTAAAATCTAAAAAGTTTAGCCTAAAAGACTGTTGTTCTGCAGTTACCTAAACAAAAACCAACACCAAATTAACCTAATGAAATTACATTCTAAAACTAGATTCAGATTTTTGTTTTCTTCATTTCACAGTCTTGTGCAATGGACTCACTTTGCTTTCTAGAAAGTTTTTCAATAGTTTGCTTCCAGACAGGTATCAATCTTTCTCTTAGAGCCGTGACCTCACGCAGTTTCTGATTCAACCGGTTTAAGATCACAGGGAAAGCTCTTTGGTGATTTTCTGTCACTATTTCAAACATATCTCCACCATACATCATTTCCACACATCTGTAGAACTTTGGTCCAAGATCTTCCAATACCATCTCTCCCCTCATAACATCCTCCGCATTCTCCACTGCAGTTCTTAGATATCCCATCAACACATCTGCCTCGAACATCTGATCTTCGCATTTGTACCTATCTTCTTCGATATCGGTTAGATTCTTACATCCCTGGAAATTATATCTCTTCACAGCACAAGTGTTGTTTAGTACCGAAGATGAGACCGGTCTCTGTTTTGCCTTGGGGATTGGCTTATAGTTAGGTGTCAACAGTTCAGACGTTCTCCTTTTCTTCAGAGGTCTCTCAGGTTGGTTCGACTCCTTTGGAGGCAACATTGTTCTCTTCCTCTTTCCCTCCAAATTGATCTTATCCAACTCTGTTTCTTGCGGGTTCTCATCTACTTTAACCCTAGTTAGGGTTTCTCCAGCCTCATCTTCTTTATCACCGTAGGGAATTTCCACGAACCGTTGATAAAGATTCTTGTATTTCTCGACCAAACGTAGAAGAGACGTAACGAATTCGCTATAAGCGATTTTATGAGACCTAAAGTCTCTACACAAGTTAGTGTAAACTCTCAATTCCGACCGAGTTAGTCTCTTCTCGATAACCTTCAATAACTCAGTCAACTTCTGTTTCGCTTCTAAATGGCTTTTCTTCTTTCTCTCCACATCTTCTTTAGGGTTATCAATTAGTTTAACCCTAATCTTTATACGGGGTAAAACTTTTGGATCATTAAGAATAGGGTTTTCTTCCGGCTTCTCATCATCAATCTTTCGAGCAAGAAGATTGTCTTTTAGCCTTGTAAGATCTCTAGTGAGTTCTGTATTTCCGAGTATACCGAAGTTAAACTCTTGTGTCAAGGATCTTAACCTTATCTGTTCCCATGGAGACAGTGTCTTCATACCGTTCGTCTTTATCATCTCATCATGAGTGTCTGCCATATCTTCTGAATCTCGATAGCTTGAGGGTAACGAAAGTTGAATTCTGAAAATTTCTGTTTAACGAAAGCTTTCAGAGGATCAGAAACTAGAGAGTTTTGTGTTTTCTAAAGCAAAAGGTGAGAGATAACAAATGAGCTAGGGTTAGATTATATATAGGCTTAAGCATGTCATAGACTTAACAGGAGTACTAAGCAAAATTGAAAAAAAAAAAAAAAAAAAGGAAACTATAACAAAACCTAATTAAACGACTTAATTAAGAAAAAATTGAAAATAAACCGCCTTATACCTTTCTCTCTATCTTTTGTTATTTCCTTTTTTTTCTTTTTTGGTGGAAATTTCCTTTTTTTTTTCTTTGTTAAGTTTCTGAACAAAAATTATAATATTCTAATAAATCTATTTATTAAAATTGTTTTTCTTTCAACTGAAAAAGACAATTACAATTGAACGCAAATTAAATTGGGAGAAATCAATATCTTTCTTTTTATATAAATTTATACATAAAAAACTATAGAATATTTACAACAAAAATCATCATATTATATAAAATATTTTCATATCAAACTTTTGTATATTTACTTAATTTGATATTGTTATAAGCGATTTTACATATTAACAATTCACAACTTGTAAAATGTAAAACGTAAATATAATAGAGTTTAATGTTTGTGGATCGGCCCATTAATCTGCCGAGCTTTAGAGGCGGGACAGAGACGTATATTTGTCTGGTAATTCGCTGGGTTTGAAAAGCGAAATGTAGACATATATATTTTACCCACGGTTCTAGCAGGTCAATCCGTTGCAGAAAAATAAAAAGCTTGTGGCAGAGCGGACCAGATGGACACGGACCGGCCCATCTAACATCTATCTATATACATGAGTACAAGTTACAACATTAGGCAAAGCTGAAAAGTTACAAATTAAAATTAAAATTGTTTAGAGTCCGGTTCAATACTTGAACTGAACGCTTCGATCAATCATAAATTGAACCGGAATTGCTATTAACCTACGTTGCACGGAATCGCCGAAGATCTGCCGATTCTCGCTCCGGAATCGGAAACGGAAGCGGAATCGCCCGGAATCGCTCGGAAGCGCCTCGGAATCGCGATTCCCAAAGTAAGTCCTTCAGAATCGTGGTGGAAGCGTAAAGTTCCGAGTAGGAATCGTCGTCGGAGGAGATCGGAAGCGTCGCTGCGTTAGTTTTGATTATTAACATTATCACGTTAAAGAAGATGACAAAGAGAATTGGGCTTTTAATTTGTTTTGTTTGTGGCCCAGTTTAGCCCAATATATTAAAACTTAACTAACAAAGAAACAATGATATAAGGAGATGAAAAAAAAAAAAAAAGCTTTGCCTCACTGTTTTAAACCTTCGTTGTACATAAAATAATATTTTCTCACGATCGTAATCTCTGTCAAATAATTTTTTGATTTTGAAACTTAGTACTCAACTAATTTATTTTAATATGATTTTATTTTTAGTATTTTATGATATATATATATATATATATATATATATATATATAAACATATACATATATACGCTTCCAACACGTACCCGCTTCCTATTTTTTTTTAAAAACTCGCTTCTCCGATTCCAAACGTTTCCGCTTCCGCGTACCCGCTTCTGATTCCATGCAGCTTAGCTATTAACTCCAACTCTCAGGGGTCTAATTGATTCAAAAACTAATTCAGGGGTTTATTGTTGAAGAAAAGTATAAACCTAGGGACTTTTTTTCAAGGTTATGTTTCTTCTCTTTCGCCTTTCCCATTTGAAAATTGAAATCCTTCTTTCTCTGCTTTCAACTTCACCGCTACACTCTCTTCTTCACTTCTCTAACAGTAGCGCCAAAATTCATCACCAAGATCGAAGCTTTCTTCAATGGAAGAAGAAACCCACGACGGATCTCTCGATCTCCAAGAGATTCGCAGGTTTTTTTAACTTCTCTCTCGTCTCTTTCATTCCTTGATTTTTGTGCTTACTTGTTCATCTATTTGTTCGAATTTTTCTCAGTCGCGTTAAAGAGCTCGAGTTCATTCACCGGAATTGCAGAGATGAGCCTGGAGAATCGTGTAGTTCCGATTCCGAGACTCTGGTTCAAGATTTTGTTCTTCAGGCTGAAGTAATTACGAGACTTTTTCAGTTTCTCATATTTGTCTAGTTTACGATTAGATGGCTAATTTCGATTTCGTGTTTGTGTAGCCAAAGGTGAAAGAGATTGTTGAAGATTACAGTGATATTGATTTATTGGATGTTGAAGATTCAGGTTTTGCTCTATTTCGTTGAACTCTTTTACAGCTTTCTTTTGAGTGTTTGGCAACTGTTGTTTACTGTGACCTTAAGATGAAGTGTGTGAGTCAATAATGATGAAATTAAGTGATGCAAATCTCACAGATGCTTACTTGGAGTATTTGAGAAAGGAGCTTCATTCTGTGGAGGCTGAAAGTGCCAAGGTTTCTGAAGAAATTGAACGTCTTTCTAAGTCTCATGCCCAAGGTTCTATATTAGTTTTCTTCTACTGATTTACTGTTTGATAATATGAGTTTCCTATTGTTATTTTTATAATATGAGTTTTCTTTTTTATGAATTTGTTAGATTCTAGTAGGCTGGAAAGGGATCTTGAAGGTCTTTTACTGTCACTGGATTCTATGTCATCTCAGGTTACTTGGTTGAATACATTGTTACTTTGTAATTCCGAAGTAAATGTTTTTTTTGGCTGGAATCAAAAGGATTTGTTTAGAGGGTTTTGTGATTCTTATTTTAGGATGTGGAGAAGTTAAAAGAGAATCAACCATCTAGCAGCTCAATGGAAGTATGTGAAGTGAATGATGATGACAAGTTTAAGGTACGATGTTTTAAAGTTTTGTTTCTAGGAGAAGAAGCTTGTGTATGTGAAACATGTATATATCTCAACAAAATTTCATCTTTTAACAACATAATCGTCCAGTTATTCCAACTCTTGCTTTGCCTGATCGATTATAGCTAATGTGGCAGAATGTACTAAACTACTTTCCCAAGCACGCTAAGGCAAAATATCATATACTGTCCTTTCAGTTATAGCTTCCCCGTCCCTGAATAATTTTGTAGTGATTAAGACTTAACATGAAAAAAGACATCTATTGCTGTCTAAATTTCCAGAAGCTTTTTTCAGTACTTGCTTTCTTTGCTTGCCACTGCCTGTCTTCTTATTGCTTTATATTGTGCAGGGATTTTTCCATCTTTGGTTTGAATAGAAAAAGATTAGAGCTCTACCACATATCATCTTAGTTTGTATACACCCTTTTACACATGTTTTTCAGATGTTTGAACTCGAAAATCAGATGGAGGAGAAAAGGATGATTCTTAAGTCATTGGAAGATCTGGATTCTTTACGTAAAAGGTAATTTAAACGTGCTTTCAGATTTCTATCCTTACCCTGTCTTCATTAGAGTTCTTCACTTCTTCTACCTTCAGGTTTGATGCTGCAGAACAAGTTGAGGACGCATTGACAGGCTTGAAGGTGCTCGAGTTTGATGGAAACTTTATTAGGCTCCAACTGCGTACATATATTCCAAAACTAGACGGTTTTCTTGGACAGCATAAATTTGAACACACTACTGAGCCATCTGAATTGATCCATGAATTGCTAATATACCTGAAGGATAAAACTACAGAGATAACAAAATTTGAGGTAAGAACACTTTCCGTCTTTCA
Organism: Arabidopsis thaliana x Arabidopsis arenosa; assembly: GCA_019202795.1. Classification (NCBI taxonomy): domain Eukaryota; kingdom Viridiplantae; phylum Streptophyta; class Magnoliopsida; order Brassicales; family Brassicaceae; genus Arabidopsis; species Arabidopsis thaliana x Arabidopsis arenosa. The sequence goes on along the minus strand of CM032920.1, from coordinate 10,376,325 downwards.
CTGCTGACTATTATGAATTAGTTTTGCTGAATGAATCTAGATAAATGTATCTGTTTGTTGCTTCCTGTTCCTTTTTTTGAATAAAATTGAAATCTACTTTCTCCCTCAGATGTTTCCAAATGATGTATACATAGGAGACATCATCGAGGCTGCTGATTCTTTCAGGTTTGTGCTCTAGCTTCTTTTTGTCCTGAAATTTGTAGTAGTTAACAATCTGAAACTGTATGGTACGTAAGTTATCAGACTAATAAGGAATCAGGTACGATAAGATGATATACTTCTATTATTCTTGCTACCAAGAGCCTTCAATTTGAAAATTTTGGTTTTCAAAAGGTTACTCAAAGCCTCTGGCTTGAGTGTCCCCAGTTGTATGTATCTTTGCAGCCTAAACTAGTTCGTACAACAGCATGCCAAGAGAACCCTGGAATGTCTGTTCCCAATCATCTAGGTTTTGTGATTCTGTATATGAATTTTGGTTCTATTGCCCTTTTGCCCCATCTGAAATTTTCTATTGCATCCAACCTCTACATTTAATTTATATTTTTCAATAAGTTGAATTAATGTCTATGCTGACTCACATCAGCCTCAATTACCAAAGTTACATTTTGTTTAGTCTTAAGGAGTGTGTCATAACATATCTTAATACTGCAGGCAGGTAAGGTTACACTCTGCAGTGCTAGACACAAGATCTTCAGTCCAGTGGGTTGTCGCCAAAGTGCAAGATAGAATTATTTCATCCACTTTGAGAAAATATATTGTGACGAGTTCGAAAACAATCAGGTGAGCCTTACCTTTCAGTAGCATAAGAGGCTGACGTTTTCTTTTGTAGCTAACTCATGTCATTGAGTTGTCTGAGCAAGCCAATTGACTGCATGATCTATGATCCTATGGCAGGCACACGTTCGAATACTACGACAAAGATGAAACAATTGTGGGTCATATAGCTGGAGGTATTGATGCATTTTTAAAGGTCTCAGATGGTTGGCCACTGTTGAATACCCCATTGAAGCTTGAATCTCTCAAGAACTCTGACAATCAGTCAAAGGGAATTTCTCTAAGCCTTATCTGCAAAGTTGAGGTAAGACTATGTTTCTCCAAACTCAACACTTTCTTCTCGATTTTATATTTCCATCATAAACAAAGGTCCTTCTCTTGGTCATTGTTGTCAGTCTTATTTAATCTATCGAATTCGAACATTTAAGATATATAATAACATGATTAAGCCATTTGCCTAGACCAAATACAGTTTGCAACATTGTAGAGGTAAGTGCTATTGGTTTGGCTAAGCTTTAACGATTTGTCTCTTGCTCTACTCGTCAGGATCTAGCTAATTCCTTGGATTTACAGACCCGACAAAACTTATCAGGCTTCATGGATGCTATTGAGAAAATACTTGTCCAGCAAACCCGTGAAGAACTCCTCCAGTCCAATGAATCCTCCCAAAAATGACTACCAAGAACCACCTAGACTCCATAACTTAGCATTTCCTGAAGAGTTTGTGCAGTTTTTCTTCCGTTTCTATCTCCTTATTGTTGTCTTTTGGTTTGTTATCTGCAACTCTTTGTTGTAAATACATTGGAATCTTTACCACATTATAATCTACTTTTCCTTGTACACCCATTTGTGCACAGAACTAAAGAGAAATAATCTCAAAAGTCTTTGTTAAAGCTAAAGGAGCTCTAAGTCCCTCTACTCTGGTTAATGGAGGAAACCACCATAACATAGTGTGATCAAAAAGATATAATTATGGAAAAAAATTGACCAAAATATAAATATGCCATTCACCAAAGAGAAAATTTCCGATTCACGTGTAATTTTGAAAGTATGCGATCAAATATGTAAGTTTTACATATATGAGGACTCCAGTTGCAAATATAGCAAAGTAATTTAGAAGCCTCTAAACTAAAAACCATTAGATAAAAAAGATTCGACCTTTCTTCTTCTTCTTCTTCTTCTTCTTCTTCTTGATTTCATAGAAACCCTAGAACTGCAAATTCTACCTTCGATTTCACCATTCTGTTCTCTCTAGTAATTGGTAATGAAATCTTAGGCTCTGCTTCTTGTTGATTAGGGATTTAGCTCTCATCTGAGAGATTGAAGAAGATAAAAATCGGTACTGTATTGTTTCAATGGCTTCAGATCGTGGTTCTGCTGCTGCTGGTAAGCCCTTTTGGATGAAACATGCGGAAGATGCAAAAATCAAAGACGAAGGAGAGAAAGACGCTGCGGCAAAAGCAGCTTTTGAAGCTACATTCAAAGGTGTAGACCAAACTACACATTTGATTGAAGCTGTTGCACCGGTACCGGAATCTGCACCGGAATCTGATAGTGATTCTGATGATGATGATGATGAATCTGATTACTTGTCTAGGAAACCAATTGGTCCTGTGGATCCGAGTAAGTCTACAGCTTCTGGTGCTGGTATTGGTGGTGGAACGGCTTGTGTTCCGTCTACGTTTGTTGTTGTAACTAAGGATTCTGATGGGAGGAAAGTTCCTAATGGTGGAGCTTTGATTAGAGTTAAAGTGTGTCCTGGTGTTGGTGTTGGTGGTACTGATCAAGAAGGTGTTGTTAAAGATGTTGGTGATGGGAGTTATGCTGTTACTTATGTTGTGCCTAAGAGAGGAAACTATATGGTTAATATTGAATGCAATGGGAGTGCTATCATGGGAAGTCCCTTTCCTGTCTTCTTTAGCCAAGGTAATCAATTTGATCTTATTATTTCCATTGATGTTTATTTTGTGTATTTAGGCTTTGTTTGATGGTAAAGGTCTTGACTTTATGATATTCTGAAACAGGGTCTTCTTCGACTGGATTGATGGGTTCTGCTCCAGCTTCATACTCGAATCTTATAAATCAAACCATGCCAAACATGCCTAATTACACAGGTTCTGTTTCGGGTGCTTTCCCGGGGCTGTTGGGAATGGTTCCAGGCATTGCATCTGGTCCTTCAGGTGGTGCTATTTTGCCTGGAGTTGGAGCTTCGCTTGGGGAAGTCTGTCGGGAATACCTTAATGGTAGATGTGTGAACTCTATGTGCAAGTTAAACCACCCTCCTCAGAATCTGCTGATGACTGCTATAGCTGCAACGACAAGTATGGGTAATATGAGTCAGGTGCCTATGGCTCCTTCTGCTGCTGCAATGGCTGCTGCGCAAGCCATTGTTGCCGCACAGGCTCTTCAAGCTCATGCTTCTCAGATGCAAGCACAGGCTCAATCAAACAAGGGATCTTTAGGTACTGTGCCTTTCGTTGCTAGTCTCTCGATATTTATCTCTATTTTGCTTTGGGTCTCAAGTTGAATTTCCATTAGATTTTTATTTAGTTTTCTTCCCTTTCTCGATACTCATGAGTTCTAGTAGCTTTTGGTTTAGGTTCCCCAGAAAAAGGAGAAAACGGGGATTCATTGAAGAAATTTCTCCAAGTTAGCAACCTAAGTCCATCGCTTACAACTGAACAACTTAGGCAGCTATTTAGCTTCTGTGGCACAGTAGTTGACTGTAGTATAACTGATTCAAAGCATCTTGCCTACATAGAATACTCGAATTCTGAAGAAGCAACAGCTGCTTTGGCATTAAACAATACGGAAGTCTTTGGTAGACCATTGAATGTTGAGATTGCAAAATCGCTACCTCACAAACCATCTTCAAATAATTCTTCGTCCTCACTACCACTGATGATGCAACAGGCCGTCGCGATGCAGCAGATGCAATTCCAACAGGCTATACTAATGCAACAAGCGGTGGCTACTCAGCAGGCAGCAAATAGAGCTGCCACAATGAAGTCTGCCACTGAGCTTGCAGCAGCTAGAGCTGCAGAGATAAGTAGGAAACTGAGACCTGATGGAGTTGGAAATGATGAAAAAGAAGCTGATCAGAAGTCTAGGTGGGCTTCCAATACAAATCTATAGACGTTTCCCTCTATTACTTATGGCTTGCTCCTTTCTCTTCTTGATAACGTTTTCATTTTTTGAAAGCTGAACTGATAGTCACCTCTCTTGTGCAGGTCACCATCTAAGTCTCCTGCAAGGTCGAGATCAAAGTCAAAATCACCAATAAGTTACAGGCGAAGACGGAGATCTCCGTCCTATTCACCACCGTTTCGTCGCCCAAGAAGTCATAGATCGAGATCACCATTAAGATATCACCGGCGATCAACTTATGAAGGGAGAAGGCGGTCATATAGAGATTCTAGGGATATTTCTGAAAGTAGGAGATACGGTAGATCAGATGAACACCATTCTTCCAGTTCAAGGAGAAGTAGGAGTGTAAGCCCCCAAAAAAGAAAATTTGGACAAGAAGATTCAGAGCTGTCAAGGCATCGACGCGATAACTCATCACGTGGAGATAAGAAATCATCTCGTGCTGGTTCACGATCACCGAGGCGACGTAAGGAAGTTAAGTCAACCCCAAGAGATGATGAAGAAAACAAACTCAAACGTAGAACACGGTCAAGATCAAGATCAGTGGAAGATTCTGCAGATATGAAGGATGAATCTAGAGATGAGGAATTGAAACATCACAAAAAGCGGTCGAGGTCAAGATCTCGTGAAGATAGGAATAAAACCAGAGACGCGTCTCGAAATTCTGATGAAACTAAACGGAAACACAGGCGGAGGTCTAGGTCCAGATCATTAGAAAACGACAATGGTTCTGATGAGAATGTTGATGTTGCTCAAGACGGTGACCTGAATTCCCGTCACAGTAGGCGCAGGTCAAAATCGTTGGACGAGGACTATGATATGAAAGAGAGGAGGGGAAGGTCCAGGTCTAGATCATTGGAAACGAAAAACAGGTCTTCTGGGAAAAATAAGCTGGATGAAGACAGAAACACAGGATCACGTCGAAGGAGGTCCAGGTCAAAATCAGTGGAAGGTAAGCGTAGTTATAACAAGGAGACTCGGAGCAGGGACAAAAAGTCCAAGCGTCGTAGTGGAAGACGGTCGAGGTCACCATCATCTGAGGGTAAGCAAGGGAGAGATATCAGGTCATCCCCTGGATATTCTGATGAAAAGAAATCAAGACATAAGCGGCACTCCAGGTCAAGATCAACAGAGAAAAAGAACAGTTCAAGAGAAAAAAGGTCAAAACGTCATGAAAGATTGCGGTCATCATCTCCTGTAGGCGACAAAAGACGGGGCGATAGATCATTATCTCCTGTTAGTTCAGAAGATCATAAGATCAAGAAAAGACACTCTGGATCAAAATCTGTGAAAGAGAAACCCCGCTCAGATTATGAGAAAGTTGACGATGGAGATGCAAATTCAGGTATCTTATCAGATAAAAACTTTTATTGATAGAGAAGCATTGTATCCATATTCTGATCATCTTTATAATATGAGTTTTTCTTTTATGAATTCGACAGATTCTAGTCGGCCGGAAAGGAATCTTGAAGGTCTTTTATTGTCACTGGATTCGATGTCATCACAGGTTAGTGGATTGAATAGATTATTACCTTGTAATTCCTCAGTAAATGTTTTTTCGCTGGAACCGAAAAGCTTTGTCTTGACGGTTCTGTGATTCTTATTTTAGGATGTGGAGAAGTCAAAAGAGAATCCACCATCTAGCAGCTCAGTGGAAATAGGTGATGCAAATGATGATGAGAAGTTTAAGGTGCGGTTTTATTTCTAGGAGAAGAAGTTTCTGTGTGAACATATATAATCTTCCAGTTATTCCAACTCTTGCTTGGCCTGATTAATTAGACCTAATGTGGTAGAAAGAACTAAACTACTTTTCTGAGCACGCTAAGGCAAAACATCGTTCACTGTCCTTTTGATAATAGTTTCCCGTCCCTGAATATTTTTGTAGGTAGTGGTTAAGACTCAACATGAAAATTTTCCAGAAGTTATTTTGGTGCTTACTTTCTTTGCATGCGACAGCTTGTCTTCTTGTTGCTTTATATTGTGCAGAGAGTTGTTCATTTCCGGTTATAATAGAAAAAGATTAGAGCTCTACCACTTAACTGCTTAGTTACTTATACACCCTTTTTCACATGTTTGAACTTGAAAATCAGATTGAGGAGAAAAGGATTATTCTCAAGTCATAGGAAGATCCGGATTCTATACGTAAAAGGTAATTTCAACGTGCTTACCGGTTTACATCCTTACCCTGTCTTCATTTGAGTTCTTCACTTCTGCTACCTTTCAGGTTTGATGCTGCAGCAAAACCGTGAAGAACTCCATCTCAATGAATCCTCCCAAAAGTGAGCACCAAGAACCACCTCGACTCCACAACTTAGCGTTTCCTGAAGAGTTAGTGCGGCTTTTCTTTCGTTTTGAACTCCTGAATGTGTTCTTGGTTTGTCGTCAGCAACTCTTTGTTGTAATAACTTTGGCATTTTCTGCCACGGTCCATCTTTACCTAATGATGGAGCTTGCTGCTTAATGCGTATGGAAAGATCAAAATTTTTAATTCTTGACATAAAAATGCCAAACTTTTTTGTCTTATAACTTCTGCTGGTCCTCGAGTCTCCTTTGAATGTAACATGTTTACCACATTATCTTATTATCCACCATATGTATCTCCTTTTCCCTAATAATATCCAAATTCTTTTTAAAGGGCTCTATAATTTCTATGTTTTTCTGCTCTGGCTCATAAAAGAATGACCAAATTAGAGATGCCATCGTACAATCCTGCTTATTTATGATAACACAAGATCCATATCTATTTAACCAAACAAAGGGAAAATAATGCCAGCAAAAAATAAAAAGAGAGAATGATTAATGAGACCAAACGCTTAATGTTTTGTGACAAACGTTAGAGAAATATGTCTTTCTACAGAGTAATACCAAATCCAAAGAAGACGAGGGAGAAACTAAAAGTTTGAAACTGAATCACATCAAGAACCGAGTTAGTTCTCTCCTCACTCTACTCATCATCTTCATCGTCTTCAATGTCATCAAACTCAGAATCATTCGCAGATTCACTCTCAGAATCACTCAACACATACGTCATTTTCCTCCTATTCGCTCTTTGAGGCCTCGATTTCGCAGCAACATCTCCAGATTTCTCAGACGATGAGTTTCCAGCCACATTCTCGCTGCTCTCCTCTTCCTTATTAGCCAACCTGCTCATCACTGAACTACTCTTCTTGTTAAACGGAGATGATCTCATCTTCCTCACTTTCTTCTCCGGGGACACACCAATTGCCACAACCTCTGTTGAAGTAACCGTCTGCTTCCCTCGTTTCCTCGGAGCTGCTGGTGGTTTTGCAGCTTTACTTGCCGCCGGTTTTCTTCCTCCTTTCTTTACTGGTGCAACCTCCACTACCACGTCATCATCATCGTCATCCACAGCAATTGCTTTCGATGTTTCAGTTGTTTCTGTTGATTTAAACCACAGAAATGACAAGACTTAACTTCAGGAACCAGCATTACATACAAGCAGTTGTGTTAGACCAATGTTTCTTTGTCAATTATGTGACTTACTGCTTGATTCCACAGGTGCTGAGCCGAAATTGTATTGAGCAAGCCGTTGGGCTAGATCCAACATGTCGTCCTCTTCAACCTCCTGCAAAACAAATCAGAACACAAAATTTTGAAAAAAAAATATTAAGTTTCACAGATTATACTGTCAATTAAAAAACTATGAAGAATCACCTTTGCAGCTGCTGGAGCCTTCTTCTTTGCTGCTTGTCTACCTTTTGGCTTCACCACTTCTGCTACGTTGTTATCTTATAGAATCAAGAAAAAGTTTCCAATGAATATTAGATCAAACCCAGAGAACAAAACACAATGAAAACACTTGAATAAGAGACTAACCTGTGTCCATTGCTGAATAGGAAGCCTCTGTTGTTTCAGATTCACTGGCTTTCTTTGTGGTCTTCTTTGGTGCTGGTTTCTTTGGTGCCTGCCTTTTAACCTTTACTGCTGCTCCAGATTTCTTCCTGATTTTTTCCTGTGCTGCCTTTCTATCCTCTTCAGCTTTAGCATCTTTCAGATCAAGTTTCTGCAATATGAGGAAAATGATGTATCAATGACAAATTGATAGTTTGTTATGTTTAAGCGTTATAAATAAGGGATAGCTTTGTGAATCCTTACATCTAGTTCCTTGTCAAGAGACTCTAGGTCTCCGAGCCAGAGGGCTTTCGGTGTGGTTTTTTTCATGTCTTCAACTGCTTTAATCGTTTTATCTCTGTCTGCTAATAACTCCTCAACTTTCTCTATAGTCAACGAACCTATAGCCATTGCCAATAGGTAGTCATATTCTGAGCCAGGTATATAACTAGTGGAGCTTGATTCAGGATCCACTAAGATTTCTTCAGGTTCTTCAGCTGCATCATCAACTGCTCCAGCAATTGCAGCTTCGACAGACTCGGCCTTCTTCGGAAATGGTGTGAACCCTCTCTGTCTTAAGTCCTCAACAATATCGGCTTTCTTCCTATTGTTCACTATGATTTCTCCACTGAGAACTCCAAGAATAAACCTCACTTTGTTTTCTAGTTTCAACAGCTCAATTTCCATATTCTTCACCATGGTTTCCTGTGTACATCATAAGAACGTTAATGTTACACCATTGCCTTAATAACTAAAACCTCTAAAAGACTTGAATCATAGTTTCAGATTTCCTAACCTTTCTCTTCTCATAGTATTCAAACCTGAGGTCAAAGAACTCTTCAAGGACTGCAACGTGAGATGTAACATTAGTATGTATTATAGAGAAGAAAACAAAAAAACAGAACGAAAACAAGTTGGATCTCTTCTTACTCTGTTCTGGAGTCGCATATTTCTTTATCACACCTTTTTTGTCAAAGAGATGCATATTACTTGTAGCGATTGTCGTGGTGAGTTTCAATTTCTTCAGAAAGCCCTCTTGCCGAGCCGCCAGCATGTTCTCTTCACTCAAAATAAGGTCAAAATCAACAGATTTATCATCATTGTAAGCCTTGATATCCTGCAGAAAGAAAAGGAACAAATCAGAAAGAAGCATAAATGAATACTAGAACAGTTTTCTAGTTAAAGCAGGCATTCTACCTGGAAAAAAGGGGCACCATTATCTGTCTTCAATGACTGCAAGAATTGTTTATAATCATCATTCCACCTTCTGATTGGCAACTCCGTAACTCGAATAGTTGTGTCATCAACCTCCTCATATAGACCAGTGATTGTGTAGGTACAACCACCTTCTTTGGACGCAGTTTTCTCAATTGTTCCTTTAAAACCTCTATACCAAGGATCCATGGGCAGCATACTTTCACCATTAAGTCGACGCCTTACATTAGCAACAATCTCTCTAGGGTTATAGTTTGGTATGAACGTGCTCCACCCAGTTCCAATGCCTTCAGAGCCATTGACAAGTACAGTTGGAATGATGGGCATGTACCTAACCAACATTAACATATTAAGTTAACTAGTCTTAGGAAAAAAACAAATAATTAAGGAGGCCAAAGAATTACCAAGTTGGCTCTATCGATTGCCCGTCTTCAGTCAAGTAATTAAGAAGGACATCATCATCCTTGGGAAACAAGATCCTTGTTACTGGAGAGAGCTTAGTGAAAATGTATCTTGCACTAGCTGCATCTTTTCCACCCTACAATTGTGTACACTATGATAAGTACAAGCATAGATAAATGAGAACAGTTGGTCTATTAGCTATACTTACCGAAGTTCGTGTACCAAATTGACCATTTGGTTGAAGTAAGTTGATATTGTTGCTGCCCATGTAATCCTGCGCCATGCCTATGATAGCACTGGCAAGGCTCTGCTCTCCATGATGATAAGCTGACATAGATGATACATAACCACAGAGTTGGGCAACCTTCATTTCCTTACGTACGATTTTCTTGAATGCAACGAAAAGTATCTTTCTCTGACCCGGTTTGAGCCCATCAACCATTGAGGGAATTGACCGTTGAAGATCCGCCATGGAGAACAAGATCAGTTCTTTGTTCACGAAGTCACTGTACGTAACTTTTGGTTGTCTCTGATCAAGATGAGTGCCAGGCTGAATGGAAAATGGGAAATCAGAACACGCAGATGTAATAAGCAATGAACAAATGTTTTTAAAGATAACTCAGTCCTCCATACCACATAGTTCGAAAGCCAATTTTTTCGGGCTTCGATCTTCTTTTTACTGAAAGCAAGTTCAATGGCTTCTCCATCTTGTTCATCCTCCCAAACAAAATCCTTTTTGTGAAGACCAAGATTACTAAAGTACTCTTTGCCCTCCTCAGACGTACTTGTACCCAACCCCTGGAAAAATATAAGGACACTTAGTATGCAAACTTGCAGAGAACATGAGCACTTTCAATAAGTTCTTCCTAAACAGTTATAGCAGATACCAAACCTTGTAGTATTTGATTTCCCATCCGCTTGCATTACCCTTCAGACTTTCTTTCCAGTCTTCGTATTCAGGCATTGAGTAAAATGACAGAACTTTTTTTGTATTCTTATGCGTAGCCTGTGTATAATATATTCAGGGCAGTTGTTAGCATTTTTTAATCTCATGTCAAGCACTATAAGATATTATGAAAGAATTTTGTTTTTCTACTTACCTTCACAATGGGTGTTATAAACTCAACCAGGAATGATGGAACCTTGAGTAACGACGGCCAGAAAGAGTGAATAAAATTGATTAAGAGCCCCTTTATATGAGAACCATCATGATCCTGCACAAGGTAGAGAGAGGGAGAGAGATTTCGTCAAGAACATATACATATAGAATAATGCACTGAGTGTAAAGTTAGGGAGTAGACTTTTGACATACTTGATCAGTCATGATCATCATATGGCCATATCTTAATGAGTTAACATTCTCGTACTTCATATGTTGCTTTAGTCCAAGGATCTTCTTGAGGTTCTCAATTTCCTTATTGTTTGTAATCTGAGTGGTGCTGGCTTCCCTAACATTCAATAGCTTTCCTCGAAGCGGAAACACACCGCAATAGTCATTACCCAAGACAGACCTCCCCGCCAACTGACCATAATGAGTATTAGGAGTTTTGTGATAAAAATAGGGAGGTAGCAGAAACTATAGATCAAAACCACTTACAGCTAGAGATTTTGCTGAGTCTCCTTCAGTCAAAATCAACGTACAGTGTCTAGAGTTCTTCCCTCCAGCTTCGGCGGCATCGTCTAACTTATCAACTACAACCCTCCCTGTTTTGGCTCCATCACTTTTCTTTAGATCTTTGCTCTGCTTGAAATCTGCCCATGAAAGCAAATTCTCCACTACGCCACATTTTCCAACTAAAACAAACATTATATAAGAAAAAGGGATTAATCACACTTCTAGAAACCAGTTACATCGCTTATCCAAAAAGACAGATCGAGCACACCATACCTTTCTTCAGAATATCTTCTGAAAGTTCACATTTCGACCCGAAACTGCTCTGTCGAAGAGTCAGGGTTTCTTTTGTTTGAGAATCAAAAGCAGGATTGTCAATCAATGCATTGACAAAGACCCACAGATGGTTCTTCACATTATGGGCCTTAACATTAGCGTTTTTATTCTTTTTGTTCACAACACCCACAATATAGTTTGTGATCTGACTCGTCACATAATCAACATGTGTACCACCCTTGATTGTTGCTATGGAGTTGACAAAGCTGACCTGGTAGCAGCAGAAAACGTTGTTAAGACTTAACTCCTTCTTCAAAAAAAAGTAATAACAGCCAACCAAATACATACCTGCTGAAATTGTCCTTCACTTAAGCTCACACAAACCTCCCATCTGTCATTAACTTTCTCAGTCAACCTAATCACACAAAACTCAAAAAGATCAAAATCCATTCCAAGAAACACAATTGTAATAACTGAGCAATAACAAATCATAGAACAAACCTTGGGAGAGGATCGGCATCCGCCCTTGACTTATTAGCTGCACTTAGGTATAGATCAACATAATCAGTGAATGACTTTACTGGTATTTGTTTCCCATTCAGCTCAACTTTGACAGACTTCCCCAAACATCCAGCAATATCAAACACTCGCTTACTCATTAGAGCAACCACATCGTCTTCTAATTCAGTCATGTTAAACTTCTTCAAATCAGGTTTGAATGTAACCTTCGTCCAGTTCTCACTCTTATTGCACTTTGTTATAACTGGTTCAGATTTCTTCCCCATATTGTTCTCAAAGACCTAAATCATCACCGGTAAAAGTTCAGTTCCTAAACGAATCAATTATGCAACAATTGAAACAACAACAATACAAAATCATAAAACTACTGTATCAATCGAAATCAGATGATAAAACTCAACAAATCATTTAGGCCACAAATGCAACAAAAACAACACAGAAGCAATAAACGATTCAATACCTGCTTATACTTCTTGAGTCTCTTCCCATCTGCAGTCTCGATGATGAATTCAGTAGAGAAGATATTAGTAAGCTTAGCACCATATCCGTTTCTTCCACCAGTAGTCTTCTTCACATTATCATCGTAGTTACTACTCGTCAACAAATGACCAAATATCATCTCCGGTACATAAATACCTTCTTCCTGATGAATCTCTACAGGAACTCCAGCTCCACTGTTACAAACACTAATCAGATTCTGCTCAACATCAATCACAACTTGAACAGAATCCATCGACGGATCTCTCTGTTTGTTATCAGCAGCGTTCACAAGAATCTCATCAAAGATCTTATACAATCCAGGTACATAGGTAACAGAACGATTCACCATCTCATCTTTCTCATAAACCCAAAGCGTCTGGGTGTGTTTCTCAATCGATCCGATGTATGTATCAGGACGGAGCAGAATGTGTTCAAGCTGCGATTTCTTCTGATACATTTCCTCGATCGTCTTCCCGGCGGCGGCGGTTCGAGATGATTTCGGAGGTTTCGCAACATTGGCGTTGTTGCTGTTTTGAAGAGGGAGTTTGGTAGCCATGGTTGGGTGTTTCTGAGAGAGAAACTGGAGAGTAGATCTGAAGGATCTAGAAGCGGAGAGAGGCGATTAAAGAGAAACAGATCTAGAAATTAGGGTTTTCGCGAAAGTACAGAGAGAAGAAGAAGATGAAGAAGAAGAGCGTACAAAGGAGTGTTGTTGTGTATCGTTTTGCTTTTTGAAATTAGGAATTTGTGTGAGATATATTGAATTGAAGAGAGAGAGAGATTCACAACGGTTGGGTCTTGGGTGTTTGACCGAATCAAAATTCGAAATTTGAATTTGGGATAGGAGCGGGAGAGAAGATATTTTTCAGAATTTTGATGATCGTAGAGGGAAGATCTGACGGCTGTGATTAACCTAAATTCTTACAAGGAATCTAACGGCTGTGATTAACATACGATCAGAATTTTGATGATCGTATGGGGAGGATCTGACGGCTGTGATTAACCTCACTGTTTATAAGGAATCTGACGGCTGCGATTAACCTTACTGGGAAGGATCTGACGGCTGTGATTAACCTAAATTCTTATAAGGAACTGACGGCTCTGATTAACAATACGATCATTTTAGTATGCAAATCTGACGGCTGCAAATTAACCTAAGCTCTAATCTGTTCTTTAAAAATCTTATTATCCCCTGTAAATCAAATACATAATATATATGAAATGTAATAAAAATAAAAATTGCTACATACTGTCATTTTTCAAACGTTATTTTCGAATTTAGCTTATTTCTTTTAGGTTGTTTGATTATTTCTATATTTCTTTTACAAACTTACATATAAATATGGAAGCTTAATTTATGGTGAATATCAAAATTTTGTCTAAGGTGAACAATTTAATAGTATCTTTGATCATAGATGTTTTTTTTTTTTTTGTCAAAGATCATAGATGTTATATATCTGATTATTTGGTAAAATGCTCGTATTAATTCATGCAAAAATAACTTTTTATATGGTATGTAATTATTTGCTACTAAAGTAACCCTGATCAATACTAGACATTTTTAGCATCCTCTTTACTGTATTTTGCATTTACCTTGTTAAAGGATTAGCAAATGTGGACCAGTTACCCCATTGTTAATATAAGAGGCTTTTTGTTCTTTAATTTGACTATGTGATTCGCGGTTTTGCAGCAATATTTGCTTATTGGATCTTCTTGGCTAGTGACACCGATAATTAATCTCGCTACAGTACAAGTCTACGACTAATAGAAGTATAGAACTAAAAATTGAGAAGAACAACTAAACCGGTAAAAACAAAAGTATGTTGGAGCCTGGAGGCTTTGAGATAAATGTAGTTACACAAGTACAGGTTAAATAACTAGCCAGGATTTTTAGAATGACGACCATATGTTTACTTGTTAATTATAAAGGTGTTTGCATTAATTTGCTCCATCTTGCAGAATATATGTAAATGTAGATGCAATCCAATATGCAAAAGCAACAGCTTGATAATGTAAACATAGAAACATGGAGATGGAAATGGAGTGAAAGTGAAAAACTAAGGCGAAGGTTGCTGCAAGAGCGGGCCAGTCCACGAGAGAAACTTATTAATGTCGCTGCCATATAGACGGGTAAACGGTTTTGTTCCTCTTTATAACTAAGGAGGGTTATAGAACAATACAATGTCAAGAACTTTTTGTGTTAAACTTTACTAGGATCTTTTTTTTTTCTTTGATCAAATATAGTTTGTGAAATGAGTTTCTAAGGCACTTTAGGTGTGTTTTGTAGTAGCGAAAAGATAGACAGGCGCATCATTATTCAAATGTAGCTAATCTAAATTAGATGGAAACACCAAACTCAAATCCAAACGAAGAACAAAAACATACCGAACCAAACATGAATTTATAGGATAAAAAACTCAAAGACTTATGAGATCTGTCCGCAGTCGGCGATGATCACGGGCTTGGAAGGTACGCAGTTACCAGTTCTGACCTCTTTGTCAATGCTCTTGATCACATCCAATCCTTCAACAACATGGCCGAACACAACATGCTCAGTATCGATAATAGGGCTCCCCTCCATGCAAATCATGAACTGAGATTCGTTGGTGTCAATACCACGGTTCGCCATGGCGAGTATACCTGGACCTGTTTGCTTATTGATGAAGTTCTCATCCTCGAAAAATCTGTCCCCATAGATTGATTCCCCTCCGGATCCGTCACCAGCAGTGATATCTCCTCCACATAACATTTGATCGGGAACCAGACGGTGGATGATTGATCCCTTGTAGTGGAGTGGCTTACCAAGCTTCCCCATGCCTTTCTCGCCAGTACATAGGGCTCGGAAGTTCTCCGCCGTCCGTGGGGTCGTGTGAGCAAAGAGCTCTATCACAATCCGACCAGCCGGTTTGCCACCAACGGACATATCAAAGAAAACTTTAGGGTTAGCCATTTTCAAAGATGGATCAAAAAGGTTAGGGGTTTCTACTATGAGGGGTTCTTCCTTAACTTGTTCAACGCCACCAGCCAGAGGATGAACATTAACGTTTAATCCGCCACCACCTCCACCAGCCGGTGGCACGAGTCCGACAACTGGTTTAACGTTAATTGTAAACACACAACCAGCCGGAACATGAATTGTAAAACTCATTTCCATCTCCAGAGATTTAGGGAGAGATGCGACTGCGTTTGTGAATAAAAATGTATTTATAGAAATTCATCTTCTAATTTAGGTTTAGATTAGATGCCGTTTAATTACATTCAGCTGTGATTTTTGTTTTGTAAATTAACAATCAGTTATGATCTTGATCTTACTTGCTAAATAAAATAAAGATATATTTCATTTCCAACGTAAATATTGTAAAATACTTATTGAATATATATACATAATTAGACGTGATATATTGGTGAATATCTAAAATTCTCAAATTCGTAATTTACCTAGATCCTGGATTCAATGTATGATGTTAGATGACTAAATCAAATTTAATTCGGTGTTAAATATAAATTCATATTCTCACATTGCACTATTCACATATTGACTAAATGAAATTTAATCAGAGTAGTTATATTTGTCAACGTTATTACCAATTTCGTAATTATGTGTTTGCTTGTTAATTACAAAGGTGTTTGCATTAATTTTTTTATTTTTTTTTGCATTAATTTGCTCCAATATGCAGAATATATGTAAATGTAGATGCAATCCAATGTGCAAAAGCAACAGCTTGATAGTGGAAACATAGAAACATGGATAAGGAAATGGATGTAGCGGTGAAAGTGAAAAACGAAGGCTAAGGTTGCTGCAAGATCGGGCCGGGTGATGTCTGGTCCACGAGAGAAATTCATTTATATATGTAGATGCCATATAGACCGGTAAACTATTTTGTTGCTCTTTATAACTAAGGGGGGTTAAGAACATTACAATTGATTAGATTTCGAATAATTGCAATGTCAAGAACTTTTTGTGTTACACTTTACTAAGATCTTTTTTTTTTCTTTGATCAAAGATAGTTTGTGAAATGAGTTTCTAAGGCATTTTAGGTGTATTGCGTTGTTGCGAAAAGATAGACGACGCATCATTATTCAAATGTAGCTAATCTAAACACGATGGAAACACCAAACGAACAAAAACATACCGGACCAAACATGAATTTATAGGATAAAAAACTCTAAGCCCTATGAGATCTGATCGCAGTCGGCGATCATCACAGGCTTGGAAGGTATGCAGTTATATTTTTTATAGATTTTATTGATTTAACAAAAGATTTATGGAATTTTTATAAAAATATAGGTTTAATGTTATCTCTTTCTTAAAAATAAATTTGAACGATCGCATCTTTTTATTATAACTATTCTTTATGCATTTTTCACTTATAAATGGTTTTGGCATCATAAACAATTTTCAAAATAATAGTGTTTTGGATCATAAATGTTTCTTATATATGAACAAAACGGCAATGTTTTGGATCATACGGCCAGAGTATGAACAAAGCGGCAACGTTTTATGTGCTTATATATATGTTTGGGTCCGGTTTGTGATAATTGGTGAAATATGAAAAAGAGGGCAAGAAGGGCAAAATTATACCCAAAAATTCCACCGTCTTCCTCCACCGCTTAATCAACTTATGAAAGTAAAAAGGAGTTTTGATCTAAATCGATTACAAAGGCTTTTTGATAATCATCTGTTAGAAGGCTTGCAGAGCTTTTCTCGACCATCTTCCTATAATATGTTACATTAGCAAACCATAAAAAACAGAGACATTAGCAGAAGAACATCGTTACTACTGAAGAAAACCATAAATGTAGCAAAACTACCTGCAGGGGAGGACCAATCGGAACCATTGGAAGCAAAGGAATCCTTGGATGTTGTTCCGGGATATGTGCTACTTGGGCATTCACTTCCGAATAGTGGATGAGAAACCTGTCCACGTCGTTGATGCGGTAACGCCTAGTTGCAATGGCGAGGAGTGGATCACCATTAGGATTAACGGATACAGAATTCCAATATTCAACGGCCTCCTCTCCATTGGCATACTACATAAAAGACAAAAATATTGATGATGGTTACTCAGAAAACACACAAATTAGTTTTTTTTATTACTTGAACGATCTGCGTTTCGTAACGGTGACTATTAGCATAAGCGTGAAAATCTCTGCGTCTTAGCATATCAGTATTGCACAGAAATATGTCGTTATGAGGTTGGTGAACCAGAATCTCCCTCACCTCGAGAGTGTTGTCGTGAAGCAAAAGGTGAAGAACCTCACTGCAAGACAACCTCTTGTTGGCTACTCTATGTTGAATTTGTGAATAAACGGAAATTTAAATTGCAAGAACCTAATGTTGTGTACAATATATTTACAAATACTTATTCTGAATTTTAATAATAATTATTTTCATTTTATTAATTAAGCAGAAAATAGATATTCTATTTATAATCGTTATTTGCTGTGCAAAAAAAATTCAAAAAATGAGTTTTTTTTTTGTTTTTGTAAACCCAAAAAAAAGAGTTTTAAATTGAAAAAGATAGATTTACAACCACAATAACTATGATCAAGGATAAGGATAGTTTTAATGATAAATGTTCTATATGTCTTAAATTCAAAGGTTTTGTGTTTAAGAAAGAAACATTATTAGATTTAAAATAGAAATAATTTTTTTGAATACCAAAATCGTTAGTAGAGAAGATGCAAGTGTAATTGGGATGCCATGCTATGGGATTTTGCCAATGCACAGCCAGGCGGTGGTGGAGGAGCGCCAGGCGGCGGTGGTGGTGGAGGAGCGCCAAGAGGCGGTGGTGATGGAGGAGCGCCAGGCGGCGGTGGTGGTGGAGGAGCGCCAGGCGGTCGTGGTGGTGGAAGAGCTGGCGGTCGTGGTGGTGGAAGAGTTGTAATAGTTCCAAGACGTGGTGGTGGTCGAAGAGGTAGAAGACATGTAATACTTCCAAGACGTGGTGGTGGTGGTATCTTGTCCAGTTTCACCAGGCATCTCTCTAGTCGTCGGAAACATGCACTTAAGGTAATTAAGACAGACTTGTTGTGTCTGTGTCATTGTCTAACTATTTTTGAGCCGAACAGCCTTTCCTAACATCTTATAAATGGTTTTGGCATCATAAACAATTTTCAAAAAAATAGTGTTTTGGATCATAAATGTTTCTTATATATGAACAAAACGGCAATGTTTTGGATCATACGGCCAGAATATGAACAAAGCGGCAATGTTATATATATATATATATATATATATATATATATATATATATATATATATATGTTTGGGTCCGGTTTGTGATAATTGGTGAAATACGAAAAAGAAGGCTAGAAGGGCAAAATTATACCCAAAAAATTCTACCGTTTTCCTCCACTGCTTAATCAACTTATGAAAGTAAAAAGGAGTTTTGATCTAAATCGGTTACAAAGGCTTTTTGATAATCATCCGTTAGAAGGCATTCACTTCTGGATAGTGGATGAGAAACATGTCCACGTCGTTGATGCGGTAACGCCTAGTTGCAATGGCGAGGAGTGGATCACCATTAGGATTAACAGCTACAGAATTCCGATGTTCAACGGCCTCCTCTCCATTGGCATACTATATAAAAGACAAAAAAATTGATGATGGTTACTCAGAAAACACACAAATTAGTTTTTTTTTATTACTTGAACGATCTGCGTTTCGTAACGGTGACTATTAGCATAAGCGTGAAAATCTCTGCGTCTTAGCATATCAATATTGCACAGAAATATGTCGTTATGAGGTTGGTGAACCAGAATCTCCCTCACCTCGAGAGTGTTGTCGTGAAGCAAAAGGTGATACCTCACTGCAAGACAACCTCTTGTTGGCTACTCTATGTTGAATTTGTGAATAAACGGAAATTTAAATTGCAAGAACCTAATGTTGTGTGTAGGGGTGTCAAAATGGTTAACCCAACTCAACTCAACTCATTACCCAATGAGTTTAGAGTTAAATGAGTTCATGGGTTGACTCAACTCATTTAAGTAAATGAGTTGAGTCAACCCATGAACTCATTTAATTTGATGGGTTAGAAGGTTAAATGGGTTGACCCATTGACCTATTAATGTAATAAATAAATTAATAATTAAAATATAATAATAATAATAATAATAATAATCAACATCACTATTATTTGGCGGGAAAATCACGGCTTTACGTTTTTGGCGGGAAAATTACACATTGTTGTTTTGGGTTAAAAATTATAAATTTTTGGCGGGAAAATCACGGATTTACGTTCTTGGCGGGAAAATTACGGACTTATGTTTTTGGCGGGAAAATTACGGATTTACGTTTTTGGCGGGAAAATTACGGACTTATGTTTTTGGCGGGAAAATTACGGACTTACGTTTTTGGCGGGAAAATTACGAACTTATGTTTTTAGCGGGAAAATTACGGATTTACGTTTTTGGCGGGAAAATCATGGGTTTACGTTTTTGGCGGGAAAATTATGGATTTACGTTTTTGGCGGGAAAATTTTACATTTTCATTTTTGGTTAAAAATTATAAAAAATTTTGGCGGGAAAATCTCGGGTTTACGTTTTTGGCGGGAAAATTACGGATTTACGTTTTTGGCGGGAAAATTTTACATTTTCATTTTTGGTTAAAAATTATAAAAAAATTTGGCGGGAAAATCACGGATTTACGTTTTTGGCGGGAAAATTACGGGTTTACGTTTTTGGCGGGAAAATCATGGGTTTACGTTTTTGGCGGGAAAATTACATATTTTCGTTTTTTGTTAAAAATTATAAATTTTTTTGGCGGGAAAATCACGAATTTATATTTTTATGGGAAAATTGTGTATTCACATTTTTGGCGGGAAAATTAAAGACTATATTCAATCGGTTTAGAAGTTTTGGTTAGACTCAAATTGAAATCGGTTTAGAGATTTAAATTGGTTTGATTCAATTTAACAAAAATTGATAGGTCAAATGGGTAAACCATTGAAACCATTGACCCATTACAACCCAACTCATTTGATCCATCAACTCATTTGACTCAATAACTCATTTGATCCATCAACTCATTTGAGTCAAAATTTTCAACTCATTAGGGTTCATGGGTTGAGTTGAGTTATGGTTGACCCATGAATCTTGACCCATTTTGACACCCCTAGTTGTGTACAATATATTTACAAATACTTATTCTGAATTTTAATAATAATTATTTTCATTTTATTAATTAAGCAGAAAATAGATATTCTATTTATAATCGTTATTTGCTGTGCAAAAAAAATTCAAAAAATGAGTTTTTTTTTTTTGTTTTTGTAAACCCAAAAAAAAGAGTTTTAAATTGAAAAAGATAGATTTACAACCATAATAACTATGATCACGGATAAGGATAGTTTTAATGATAAATGTTCTATATGTCTTAAATTCAAAGGTTTTGTGTTTAAGAAAGAAACATTATTAGATTTAAAATAGAAATAATTTGTTTGAATACCAAAATCGTTACTATCATACACAAATTTAAAATTTTGTTAAATATTTTCCAATCAAACTATAATGTCATAAAATTGGAAACAAACATTAGATAGATTTTAACAACTATATTTATGATCCTTACCAAGAAAAAACTATATTTCTGATTACATGTATGAATAGATCTCTTATTCCCTATTATGAGTATTTATAAGTACAATGTATGAATAGATCTTATTCATTCTATTAAAAACACGCACAATATTAAAATTAACGTCATAACACTTCATGCAAATATTTTTATGTGGTGGATCGCGGGTCCGATCCTAGTTTCTTTCACAAAAGTACATGTAAAATAATAGTCTAATAGCTTATGGTAAAAATGCTCGTATTTATTCATTGCAAAAGTACCTTTTATTGGATACTATAGTGTCAATATCATCAGTTGCTGAAAAAAAAACAAATGTGTCCATATGACCATATTAATCACGTCCAGGTAAGTCTATGCTAAATAGTGATGATGAGTCTATGTCACTAAAGCTGAAGTTAATCTTAATTAACTCATTCCATTAGCTTATCTTGTTATCTAACACTTATTTTGTTTAAGTTAACCATTTGTTTCTTGATTAAATCGTGACTAAGTTTACCATTGGATCACTGTCTACGAAATTTAATATTCCGAATTGAAAACATAAGATATAATAACATGATTAAGCCATTGGCTCAAGTACAATTTGCAACATTTTGCGCAATAAGAGTGTCTTTTGTTTTGTAATTAACTTAACGATCTATCACTTTCATCTAATTTTTCATGAACTAGCGAATTCTCTTGATCTGATTTATCTCCCGACCAAACTTATGAGGCTTCATGGATGCTATCGATCGAGAAATCACGTGTGTAACAAACCCATTCCAATAAAACCTGCCAAAAGTGAGTAACATGTCTAACAAGACCTTCCTTCACTCCATAACTTCAGCGTTTTTGAAGACTTGTTACGATTTGTCTTCAGTTTCTATCTCTACAACATTGTCTT
This sequence comes from Arabidopsis thaliana x Arabidopsis arenosa, assembly GCA_019202795.1. Lineage (NCBI taxonomy): Eukaryota > Viridiplantae > Streptophyta > Magnoliopsida > Brassicales > Brassicaceae > Arabidopsis > Arabidopsis thaliana x Arabidopsis arenosa. Next base: position 10,354,590 of record CM032920.1, on the reverse strand, counting down.
CAATTTTGTTGTAATACTTTGGAACTTTTCTGCCACGGTCCATCATTAGTTAATGATGGAGCTTTGCTGCTTATTGCTTATGAAAAGAACCAAAAATTTTAATACGAGACGTAAAAAAGTAGCAAAACTTATCGTCCTATAACTTCTTCTGGTCCTACCTTTAGCTTATGTCCTCAAGCTTCTTTAAAATGTCAACATCTTTACCACATTATCTTATTATCCGCCATATCTAAATATATTTGTTATCATAAAGTACACAATATCCACGAGTATTTTAATATTTTACATTATCATGATACATGCATCTCCTCTTTTTCCACAACCACTTGTGCATGTATATACCTAAAGAAATTATTTGTTTTTTCTTATTTATTATCCTGCAACACTATTGGTTCCTCTGCTCTGGCTCATGGAGGAAACCACCAGAGAAATGTTCTCACCTCCTAATTTACCTCTTGAAATGATGGAAGAGATTCTCTTAAGACTACCCGTAAAGTCTTTGACGCGATTCAAATGTGTTTGCAGGCCATGGAGATCTTTGATCTCAGAGACTCTGTTTGCTCTGAAACACGCTTTGATCTTGGAGGCGTTGAAGGCAACCACTTCCAAGAAGAGTCCTTACGGAGTCATCACAACTTCTCGGTACCATCTCAAGTCGTGTTGTGTCAATTCTCTGTACAACGAGTCAACGGTCAACGTTTTTGAACATGATGGTGAGCTTTTAGGAAGAGATTACTATCAAGTCGTGGGGACTTGTCATGGATTGGTTTGTTTCCTTGTAGATTACGACAAAAGCCTCTACTTATGGAACCCAACCATCAAGATTCAACAAAAATTGTCTAGTTCGGATCTTGAAACGAGCGATGATGAGTTTGTTGTAACGTATGGGTTTGGTTATGATGAATCTGAAGATGACTATAAAGTGGTTGCATTGTTGCAACAAAGACACCAAATGAAGACAGATGCAAATATCTACTCAACGAGACAAAAGCGCTGGAGAAGAAGCTACACGTGTTTCCCATCTGGAGTTGTTGTTGCTGACAAATCAAGATCCGGAATCTACATCAACGGGACTCTAAACTGGCCAGGCACTCACTCATCATCATCATCATGGACCATAATATCATATGATATGTCATGCGATGAGTTCAAGGAGCTTCCCGGACAAGTTTTTTGTAGCAGAGGATGTTTTACAATGACGCTTGGAGATTTGAGAGGATGTCTTTCGATGGTGTGTTATTGCAAAGGAGCTAATGCAGATGTTTGGGTGATGAAGGAGTTTGGAGAAGGAGAATCTTGGTCTAAACTCTTGAGCATTCCTGGTTTGACTGACTTTGTTCGACCGCTATGGATCTCAGACGGTTTAGTGGTTTTATTGGAGTTTAGATACGGTTTAGCTCTCTATAACTGTGCCAATGGAAGGTTTCATTACCCAGTTTCAGACAGCTTAAGTGGTTGTCGAGACGCCAAAGTTTATGTCAAGACAATGGTTTCTCCAAATGATCTTTGACCTATCCAAATATTATGGCTAGCTAGGTCAGTCCAACATTTCTGAATGTTATCCCAGATGAAAAAAATGTCTATCTTTTTTTTGTAAAGTAGGAACAAAAAAAAAATCGTTAAGTATTTGGACCGTCTTAGTAAAAAAGTTGAACCAAATTCGATTTATTTAGTTCGATTGGATAACACTAAGATTGGTTTTCAAATTCAATTGATAGAAAAGAAACAGTGCCAATACAAAATTTTCATTTCAAGAATTAATAATCTGGATTTGTTTCGGTTACTTATATATATGCACATCAATATTATAATTATACATCTATACTTAGGAAAAAAATCTTGTTTTCTTAATTCTCTTTAATCGTAAAATTTTACATCCTCATCATGTGGGAAACAAACCAAAAAAAATTCCTAAGAGGAAGTAATTTGGGCCGTCAGATCAGGAAGCTACTTTATCAGAGCTGGAGCTCCGACCGGATCCTGAATTAGTGAAGACAGGAGTGTCTCTAGTAGGCATTGAGACAGAACCACGACCACTTCCACTTGCACTGTTTCCCATATCTTTGGTCTTGTGAAGCAGAAATGTTCCTGACAAAATCGTCACAAAACCACATAACTCGGTTGCAATCTTCAATCCACTCTGAGAAGCCCAATCCTGTGATCTCACAAAGGAATTGTTGAGGAACTGACTATTTACTTGAGAAAGAAGAAAAAGGAATGAGAGATTTGATTAGACCTTGAACATGATCATACTAGCTATGATTGTGAATGTTGTGAACATAACGTAGTAAACCGGAGATATAACCGCTGTGTTGAATGTATCCAATGCCTTTTTGCCAAATACAAAGAGAAAAACTTAGCAAAATGAATATGAAAGCCAGTGGTGGTATCGCGATATCGGTTAAATTTTACTAGTTCTTTTTGTTTACCTTGTTCAAGTAGTTGATTTGCAAAAGGCAACAAGTTGCAACTACTAAAATGAAAATCCAAGTGTTGAAGTATTTGAACTGATTCGTCCCCGAAAATGTCAGTTTAATCGCAATCGCCACGGCTTTGACACTCATAACCTAAAACGCACACAAGAAAGCCTAAGGAAAACACAAAAAAGCCTAAGGTTAATTAACAAAGAGAGAGAGCTCAAGAGAAACATACAGTGAGAGAACCCATTAAGGAACAGATTCCGACATATACTATCATATGAGTCTTCCCGTAGCGTGGTTCATAGTAAAAGATCAGTATAGCCACCACAACCACAATCACAGCAGAATACACAAGGAAACCTGATGAAACAGAACTTGCATATATACATCAGTCTTCACTAGAATCGATTTTGCACACCAAAACTTTGCGGTAATTATGAACATATACCTGGTTCAATAGCAAGCTGCCATATTTGCTTGACTGATTCTATTTTCTGTTCATGCGGGGCGTGTAAGACTATAGTTGTTGACCCAACAACACAGAGAATGCAACCGAGTATCCCAAACATATGCAGTTTCTCTTGCAAAATAAAATGCGCGAGCACTGCGCTGCATAAAACATGGATCTTTGTTTTCAAGAAAACCATTGTCTATAATCTATATATGATATTGATGCCAGTTTCAACAATAAAAATACCTGAATATGATACTTAAAGCTCCCAAAGGTGTTACCAAAATAGCCGGTGCAAATGCATAGGCTGCAAAATTGGCTACTTCCCCAACAATCACTAAATTCAGAGAACAACACACATATTTAGTCAATGATCTCTCATTACAATTCAACAGAATCTTGAGTTTTAAAACATTTGAGAAGACTTACTTGTTATCATTCCAGCCCACCACCATGGTTCCTTTAAATATCCGTAACCTCCTTCACCTGCTCGGACACCGCTCGCACCGGCTTTCTTGAGACCTTTTTTCTTGATGATGAAGCTAGAACCAATAAAAATACTTGAAGACACTGCTAAAATGACTCCATTTATGTTATCAGGTGACATTTGATCCATCTTAGCTATATATAATTTGTTTATATATAAATAAGATGAATCAGCCTGAAATAAGAGAAAGATTCCAAATACTTCAAAGAGATTCTTGCATCTGGAGACACAAAAACAGAACAAGAACATCAAAAGGCAATTAAATCTAATTTTCTGATAAACTATATAGATAAAGAGAACAGATAAACAAAGGCACATACAAATTCCAAATGATCATTACTACTGCTTACTTTAATAATTAGCTCATCAACAAAAACACAAGAATCGATTCCGAAAAAAAAATATTAAAAATCCCAACAAATGGCAAGACAAACAAATATATAAACCCAGAGAGAATATAGAATCATATCGAATTCAAAAGAAGAAGAAAATGACTAATGATACTAAGGAAAATAAGAAGACAAATCTTTAATTTAACCCCAAACAAAAAAAAAAACAAGAAGAAGAAGAAAGAGACAAAAAAAATTACTTCAAAAATAGAATCAAACCGATGCTTGAGAGAGAATCTACGGTTTGAAATTTTGATTAGACTTGTTCCTCTGATTTTTTTGCAGAAAAATTAACGTATGAAACCTCAAAACCCTCTCATATACGTTACTTAAATCTAACATTAACTATTAATTCTCAAATCAATAAAATATCTTCAGTAATTAAGTCAAGAACACGCCAAAGAAGTAAATCCAATATATTCACGATCATCAAAACTACAAAGCACACAAAAACGATTTGAGATTGTGATTGGCAAAAAGAAAAAAGATAAATTAAAGTAGGCACAAAAATATCACGAGCAAGAACGTGTTTTATTTAGAATATTCGAATGGTACCTTTAACTTTGCCACGTTCTCTTCTCCCCCAAAAAAAAACAAGCAAACAAACAAAAAAAAATAAAAATTAAGAAGAAGAATCTGAGTCTATAGAGGCCATGGACGAACAATAACTAAAAATTTCTAGTTGTTTTTGTTCTTCTGTTGAAACTGAAACAAATTAGGGTTTTTGTTTTTTTTTTTTTTTCTAGTGGAAGATTTGAAGAATCTGAGAGAGAGAGAGAATGAGAGAATCCAGCGGATATAGGTAACGCAACAGCTCAGAAATTGCTAATGCACATTATTCTCTTAACAATTTACATGCTAGCCACCTTCTTTAATTGCTTCCTTTTTCATTTACATTTTTTTTGTTTTTGTTAATATTGCTTCATTCTTACTTTTATTTCTCTCTTACAAAAGCAATTTATGGTATTTAATAGAAAAATAAAATCTTGAAAATGATTTTATTTGATTTTTTTCTATATTTTCTTACTTCTGTTGTGGAGAATATGGAAGTCATTCAATTACGCTAGTGGAATGTTTTTTTTTACAAATAAACCATCTAAAGGTGTTTAAAAAAAAACATTTAATATTGACGAAATCACGGTCCAAAAATCAGAATAAATTTTAAATATAATGAAAATGGTTATTTTTAGATATCTATGAAACTTATAATCACCTAATGTATAAGGATATACCATGAAAATATATACCGGTAAGACGTTTAATTAGGATGTTGATCATGAAATGGAATCGATGAAGAGTAAGAAATTAAGGTCCAAAAAGTCAGCCTTTTAGTTTAATCACCATGACAAATTTCGTAAATAGTGCAAAGACCAAGAATTTTTTTATTGTAGTTTATGATTTAGGTACATTGAGAATGAAAGAAAGAATAGAACAAATTAATCATCTATCAATTCAAAGAGTGAAACTTGTCGAAAGATAACGTCGGTGTAATTTCGTTTCTTTATTGTAAACTTTGACAAAATGTTTTAAATAAAAAGGTTTAGACGTCGTTACAAAACAATGGAATTCTATGTTTGTTTGTTATAGAATTCCATTTAGGGCTTGATTGGTTCTCCCGCTAGTACCCTCCTAGCGGTTGCTAGCGGTCGGTTGCGGTTGTTAGCGGTTGGTACCAATCATAGAAACCGTTCCGTACCGCTTCGAACCGCTCGAAATCGCTGAATTTCAAAAGCTCCTTCCCGCAAGCGTTTGCGGTTGCGGGCGGTAGCGGTTGGATTTAAAAAAAAAAAAAAAAAAAAAAAAAAAAAAATCAAACGTTTACTTATAATTATTATAATATATATTAATCTTATATATATCTTTCATCTTTTTATCACGTTCTCATCAGAAACCCTAATAATATTCTGAAACCCTATTCTCTCAATGTCTTCCACCCAAACTGATGAAAATCAAGAACCAAACGTAAGTATCATATATCCTTTTATTCATTCATCACCTCATGTGTAACTTTTTGAATATTTTTCATGGCATCGTTTTTTTTTTCTTTTCATTACGTATTGCTTTGCTTTTTGATTGAATATATGTTTCGATTTGTTTTCTCGAATAGAAACTCACTTGCTTTTTAATTGAATTCAACGTTATTTACAGTTTGTCCCATTACTTGATGCAATTTTTGATGTTAAACCAGATGCATAAAGTGTAAGGAGTAATATAGATGAGGGATCTAAGTGTAATTATTTAAGAGTTAAAACCTATTGTACAGACTATATATATGTTGTAATCATTCTCTAATCAATAATAAGCTCTCTTGAATAATATAAAGTACTATCTTGTTACAAAATTTTTTTATTTTTGAATAATTATTTAGTACTTTATTTATAGTTTTAATTATTAAGCATGTTCAATTTTTCTAATATTATCATAATAATATATTGGTGTTTTTATTTCCTTTTTTGTAATTTTTATTTATTTATTTTGGTCATTTTTTATTTAACTGCTACCGCACCCGCTGGTTTACCAGTCATAAAACTCCCGCAAACGCACCCATTTTCAAACGCTAAACCAGTCGTTCAAAACGCTTGGTAACGCTTGAAGCCGCAACCGCCCGCTTCCGCAAACTCCCGCAACCGCAACCGCAACCGCTGCGTTTAAACCAGTCAGGCCCTTAATGAATTGAGATACTTTAATGTCAATATGTTTTAAGTCAGATTTTTCTTGAATTTTCAAAAGTAGTGTTCAAAAGTATTTTTCGTCCATCCATACACTCAAATAATAATCTCCCCTAATTGTGTCATTCTACTGTCTCAATTTTGTTATCAAGTTTTACCATTCCACAAAATTCACTCCTTAACTTTTTGAATCTAAGTATTTTGAGAAATGTGCTATCAAATACGTAATTAAGGACCATAGTTGTAAATATAGCAAAAATAGGCTAAAGCAAAAACATATTAGAAGTTGGACCATAGAAAATCCTTTCTTCTGAAGTTAAATGTTCTAAATAATATTTGGATGATGAATCTGATTACTTGTCTAGGAAACCAAAGTTCTTCCAGTTCAAAGAGAAGTATGACTGTAAGCCCCGAAAAGAGAAAATCTAAACAAGAAAATTCAGAGCTGTCAAAACATCGACGCAATAGCTCATCACATGGAAATAAGAAATCATCTCGTGCTGGTTCACGATCACCAAGGCGACATAAGGAAATTAAGTCAACTGCAGAGAAAGATATCCCATATTTGAAAGATGGGAAGAGACTTCAGTGGTATGTAAAAGGATATAGGTCAATCCACTTATTGTCAATTGGTTTTGAGTTGGAACCTTATGAAACTTAACACATAATAACTATTGTGACCATTGGTGCGACTGACCCATAAAGATAAATCAGAGGAAACGTTAGTAACAAGCGAAAATGGACGAGTCAGTTAGATCAAAAATTAGATAAACAGAACATATATATCAGTGGGTGTGGATAGCCAATATTTTTACATTTTGTCCCAACAAAAGATTTTTTACCACAATGCCGACCACATTAGTGTGTCTCTTTACTTCATTACCTAGAGAAGCTCCATAGACTTTGATCCCATAAACCAACTATTTAATCTTGTCGTTTCCATTGGCATGATCCTGTTATGATCGTTTCACCAAGATACTCGATCCAATTCAACGGATCAGTCAACATAGACGTAAACGAGACAACCAATTTGATGAGTTCTCGGTACGATTACATGATGAAATTAACAAGAATTACATTGTGTGTTTGTTTACAATCTCAAGATCATTTACTCTCTCTCTATCTTCGGTTAAACAGCCCAAAAAAAAGAGAAACAAGAAAGAGGAAATGATACAAGCAAAGCCTAGATAGAAGAGGAAACACCATCTCTCTCGTTCTAGATCTTTCTTGCTCTAGAAGCAGCTCTTGAGGTGCCTGAAATCGGGATTAGGTCTTTCTTGCGTTGTACGCTTTTGTACCTAATTATAGCCAAAGAGTCCTATCAACCTTCTGTATTGTGCCACACGTGATGACAAGGCCTATCACGATTTCAAAGTAAGCCAAGTGCTGGCCCAGATCGTGAGTTGGCTAAAGTCCGATATATCACAACCCTTTCATCAAACTAAAAAGTCGCCAACCACAATTCATCATATCAATCTTTCGGGATCCAAAAATGTATAACATCCGAGGATTAGCTTTCCGATGCACCAAGCCTTGTAGTCTTGAAGTTAGCTCAACACCGTTTCTCAAATTTTAGAAAGTAAAGGTAATTATATAGTTTTTGTCTTTAATTGGTTTTGGCATGGAAGAAGTTATAGTTCTCGTCACCAGCTTGCAGCCATTATACTCGACTTTTGGTTTTATAATAGTCTTCTTCTATTCTGCAAGCATGGTCACCAATGTAAGAAGAATATTCAAGATCACCATGTGCCTCAGGATCATCATCAGGAGCAGATGAGGATATACCTCCTTAATAAGTAGAAACACATAGTTAACTCATGCTAGTATTATCTTAAGTGGAACCGCATAGTTAATAAGATTTTTTTTTAACTCATGTCATCATGGTTAGCTCAAAGCTCATAAACTGAGCTGGATGCCTCTTAAGTCTCTAAGTCGGGATTTCTTATTTTCTTCATCAATCAATACAATAAAACCAAAAGGTCTCTCAACTTTCACAAAATATCCATCTATGTTGTTGACTAGGCAAGATTAAGCTTGAAAAAACTATTCTATTGAGTTCAATTGAACAAGCAAATCCTAGCTCTCTGCTTTTGAAACCGTGAATTGACTGAAATTCCTCGAATTTACGTACATCCTAGATCTTGATTTTGCGCTCTTTATTGGATGTAGCCATAAGATGGCCATTTGAATGGAACACAAAAGACGTAAATATCCCAGGGTGACTCTGCTTCTAGACTAGAGGTGCTTGGCTAGTGGGTTTCCACATTGTACCATATTGACCCGAGGCAACAAACAACATCATTGTAAGGATTCACTTCCATTACATCTGTTTGGCATTTACTTGTTCGGATACTAGCAATCATGACTCCATAGGTTATATCTTGATAATGTAGATGCCCATATTTGTTTATTGATGCAACCAGAAAATAGTTCTTTACGATCCGAACTCTGGCCACTGGACCACGTTTCTAAGATAGACATAGTTTAGAGTCAATAACCAAGAACATTAGGTATAAGTTTTTGGGAATTTGGTTGGAAGTGCCATTCACTGTAGCAAAACTTATCAAAAATGCCACAAAACATAAACATTTTCAAATGTGCCACAATTGAACTTTATGAAGTAATAAAGAAGACGAAAATGCCCCTTGACTAAACAAGTGGGAAAGAGATGAGAATGTGTTGAGTACACAATACCCACGTGCCTTTTTGTTTTTATTTGTGGTTTTAATTAATTTATATTTATTTAAATGTCAGATATTTGGTATTTAAATAATTCATGCAGATGCAATAAAGACGTCATTTATCGTGAACAACTACTATTATTGTCCACATCTAATATTCGTGGACAAAATCTAAAATCCTTGTCCATATTTGAAACAACAATTTTGAAGATATTTGGCGGACAAGATTTTGAAATAACAGACTTGAAGAATTTTGGTAGACAAGTATTGTTGTCCACGTTCGAAACAACAGACTGGAAAGATTTTTGGTGGACGAAAAAACTTGTCTACATTTGAAACAATAGAGTTCAAAGATATTTGGCGGACAAGATTTTGAAATAACAGACTTGAAGAATTTTGGTAGACAAATATTGTTGTCCACGTTCGAAACAACAGACTGTGAAGATATTTGGTGGACCAAAAAACTTGTCTACATTTGAAACAACAGAGTTGGAAGAAATTTGGTGGACAAAAATTCAAAACACAATATTTCAAAAAAAAATGGTAGACTAAAAATGTTGTCCACGTGCAAAATATAACAGATCTCGTCTATCTTCTTTCTCAGATTTAGACTCGCTTCTACTTTCTAAATTAGATTCAAACCCAGATCCGTTAAAAATTCGAAAACAATGCAAATAATATTTATTTGAAATTAAATTGGACCATATTCGAATAAGAAGAAGAAAATCAAAATTTGAGAAACTTTTTATCTATGGAGATTGAGTTATCCATGGAGATTGAGCTCCATTATTAGAGAAAAGAGAGAGAGATGAAAGAGAAATGAGAGAAAAGGAGAAGAAGAATGGAGAAAAAGAGAATAAGAAACATGGAAGAAGATAAATAAAAAATAGAATTGTTTATTAATGATTTGGTAGAAGGGTAATTTTGACATTTCTCGTAGGGACTATGGCAATTTTGGAAAGACTGAAGCCTTTGTGGCAATTTTACTAAGTTTTGTTACATCATATGGCACATTTGTTAGATTTCTCTAAGTTTTTTTTTCCAACCGAAAAGCATAAATCTCACCTTCAAACAATACAGCTCAGTTCCATCTCTCTCATATATGTAAGCATACACCTATCAAAATTTGACGAGACAAGATATTAGACCAAGCACCCTCCAAAAGAAAAGGCGTACAAAAGGTTATGTTATTAGCACATATAATATATACTTCTTTTAGTCAGCTGTAAAGAAATGTTCATTGTGTAGGAATGCAACATCGCAAACTGTTTCTCTTACATTCATATATCATCAATTGGTGTTGAGAATCAAACCAAAATTTTCACAAATAACAAGCACTTATAAAGGTTATAACAAAATAGAAAATCAGACATGAATCTCTTTAATTAGGATAATCTAATATTGGTTCATTCTTAGAATCCACTTAAACAAACGAGAACAAAAAAGGTTAGTAAAATAAAGGACAATAACAATAATAATCACCGGTTTCATAACCCGACGACACATGCACCATATCCTGATATAATGTTGTAATTTTTTAGCTACACTTAAAATTGAATACATCATCTCAATATTCAAACAAAGAGAATTTAGAATAGTTTGATATTGGCCCATTCTTAAAATCCACTTAAAAAGTTAATAACAAACACACATTCTTCTGTCAACACTAAAAAAAAAAGGAGAGAGTCAATCCAAGTGATTTGTGGCAGCAACCACGCACGTAGCTAAGAAGTTAGCAGAAGATTTCTGGCTTCAATAGTGCTTGCAATCATTAGTGGTGTCAGCAAAATAATGAAACAATACCCAAATTCAAAAATGATATGCATAATTCTTAAGTATTTTCCTAATGATGGATATTGTTTAAGTATTACCCGTTTTGAAGCATTTATGGCTCCACGGTTGGCCCATGCAGCCAAGAGGCCGTTTATCATGCCGTAATGGTATCAATCTAGTCAAATCTCTTTGCACTACAATGCAGAGCCTCTACATACATAAGAAAAACAAAGGGCAAAAAACTATAGAATAAGAAAAAAGACTTACATCTTTTCCACGGATGATGGTGGCTACAACATTAGGCCCCATCATCAAGAAGACACTGAAAGATTCTAGGTCGCCATATAGGAAAGGCCAATGAAGCGGAGTCTGTCTCTTCAGATTTGCAGCATTGATATCAGCTGCCCATGCGACGAACAACATTAGCAAAAATGGTTAACTAATAGTAGTCCAAAAGTCCAATTGAAAATAGCTAGAAGAAAGTGAACCTACCTTTCTACACATAGAAATGATTGTCGAAATTGGTACAAGCCATGTGGAGAGTTGTGCCACCAAGTTCGTTCACAACATTCACATCAGCCTTCTTTGAAGAAAAAATTGTAACCAAAAACAGAATAGAGATCAGAAATTCTTTTATTTCAAAAGAATACAGAGATTCTTTGTGGGGAAAAACTGAACTAACATCAAGGCATTCTATGTGGAGGCTAAGACATGCAATCATGAGGGGAGTGACTCCATCATTGTTCTAGGCATCTATTTGTGACCCTGCGTTTAGGAGAAGCTGATATATATAACAAAGGAAAAAAAATTGGGTTAATATATTGACAGATCAAATTAAGGTAAAAAGGAAGCTTGAAAAGATACATCATCACATAACATGTAGTTTTTGGCGCATGCATTATTAGTTAATGATTTGTTTTTATTTATCCATTTCCTTGAAGTTTGAATTTGGGATATGGGATGTTTGATTTTTTTGAGAGTTTGGGATTTTATATGCTAAAGAGGAAATTATATTTATTAATTCTTTGAGAAGTAATGATGGTAGATGATAAATGTTGTTGGTTGTAACATATTATTTTATTTGAATTAGAATTTGGATTTTTATAAGATTGTATAGAGGGATAATCTTAAGTTTAAATTTATGATATTGGATGTTTGATTTTTTTGAGAGTTTGGGATTTTATGTGCTAAATTGGAAATTATATTTATGAATTCTTTGGGAGAAGTAATGATGGTAGAGGATAAATGTTGTTGATTATAACATATTAATTGATTTGAATTAGATTTTGTGTTTTCATAAGATTGTATTGAGGGATAATTTATCAAATAACCAAAACTGAGTCCAAAATTAAATATAAGTTGGTAAATTAAACAAGTACAAACTATAACAAATTTGCAAGGAGAAAAATAACCATAAACCTTGTTGTTTTTCTATTTAGAAAAAACGTATAGCATAATGATATGTGTGTTTATATAAACTTACATGAGAAAACTATCCCCTAATAATGAACAACATATGCACAATGTACAACATGCCATCATCCGGCTAATGTGAACATATACACTTTTGATGTAATTACAGTTTCAATTAGACTTCAATTAAAAATATACTAAGCCGCGAGTGACATATACATCAATTTGTTTTTTAAAATTAAGGATTAAATATATTTTGGACTAAAATATGAAAGTATAAACTTCTAACGACAATGACTAGTAAAATAGTAATCCAAAACTTAAAATTGTATAAGAGTGGTCAAGAGTTAAGACTACAAACTCTCTAGTACCCTAACTTAAAATATCTATTCAACCTAACAAAAATTACTCAAACATCAATGTTTATTCCATTTACTACATATTAAAATATGAATCTTGAAAATCTCTATTCATGTACATGCTCCTTTACTCTTTATATATTCAAGAAAAATAAAAATTTAGTTCCTCTTTATATATTTAAGAAAAATAAAAATTTAGTTCCTAAATTTGTAATATTTGTCAAGCATGGATAATACCGTAGTAAAAATAGTAATTCTCAGTCAAGCATGAGATATTCAAGTAAAATCGTTGACACACGATAACCAAGAAATATTCATCAAAAAGTCACTTATCAATATTATTATGAAATATTCGAATAAATTATTCCTCATTTGACACTTTCAACACTTGAACATGTTGTTCATCGCCGACCACAAGAGCTTCTTGGCCATCAAGAAGTCATTCCTACTCTCTCTTCTTTACTTGAGAATATATAAGATTCTAAAATCATCCAATCGAAAATTTGCATAATTGTTACTCACATTACGAACAAAATGGAGTCTCATCAAGTAAGTTCCTTATCAATAATACCTACTGCTTGCCTTAAATCTGGTTTTTTATTTTATTTTGCAACTGCAGAAAGTAATTGCATCTGGTATCATGAGGTTTGTTATTCGCATGATGAAACATGGTAATTTGGAAACACAAGCATTAGCCGTTAGTGTTGTTGGTCGTATCCCTAACGAGTGAAATGTTGGTGACATCACGTCGCTTGTGGAGGAGAGTTGCATTAAAAGGCTGGTCGGTGTTTTTCAATGTCTTTGTGTAGAAACCAAAGCCGTCTAAATTGCGTTGTCTGCATTAGATGACATCCTCGCATCATTTAACCGTGACCTCTATGATTTTAATCCCTACGCAGCAAAGCTTCATATGTGTTTTGGAAGTGGAGTTATGTGTAGTCTCATTGCAGAGACTCATGATTATAATATCATAGATGAAACTAGAGAAATCGTCGATAGTATTCTGGCCTTTTTTGTTTCGACGAATATTGATATTACTTACTTTAAAGAATGAAAGTGTCTTGAATGCTTTCAACTCGTAGATCCTCTTAAGTTACTTGTATGTCAAGCTAGACAATTCCTAATTAGTCTTCTTTTTATTGTTTGGATTTACATTAAAAAACAATATCGTTTAGATTTTGTTTTCACTAAACTTTTGTTAAAGCAGATCAAATCTAATCCTTCATCCAGCAGTTGATTACACTATGGATTATCAAATCTATTATCTTCATCTAGATGTTAGGGACAACATATATCGTCATTTTTTTATAATGATTAACTAACAAAATACTTCTCGATCAATTGTATATTAGGAGTTCAATCCGAATATACAAATAATTATGATCTTTGGAAAAGTAATATTATTCGTATAATATACAATTTTTATAAAAACAAATAATTTATTATTTCTTTAGGGAAATTAATGATGGTGGAGGATAAATGTTGTTGGTTGTAACATATTATTTACTTGGGATTTGAATTAGATTTTATGTTTTTATAAGATTTTATTGAGGGATAATTTACCCAATAACCAAAACTGAGTCCAAAATTATATATAAGTTGGTAAATTAGACAAGTCCAAATTTGAAAGGAGAAAATAACCATAAGCATAGTTTTTTTTTTTCTATTTAGATTAACGTATAGCATGATGATATGTGTGTTTATATAAACTTACACGAGAAATCTAATCCAAAAATCCATAATTATGAACAGTATGTGCATAATGTGTAACGCTCCGTCATCCGACCAATGTGAACCTTTGATGTTATTATAGTTTCAATTGGGCTTCAATTATTAAATGTACTAAGCCGCGAGTGGCATATACATCATTAGTTTTGAAAATAAATATATTATGGACTAAAATATGAAAGTATAAACTTTTAACAACAATGACTAGTAATCCAAAACTTAAAATTGTATAAGAGTGGTCAAGAGTTAAGTCTCTACAAACTCTCTAATACCCTAACCGAAAATCACTATTCAACCAAACACAAATTACTCAAACATCAATGTTCATTCCATTTACTACCTATTAAAGTATGAATCTTCAAGTACATCCAACTGGTTATTTTATTGTTTTTACATGACTCATAATTCATATATCGAAGTGTCATGATCCCATCTAAAATTACCTCACAAAAAACAATCTTACAAAATTTCTAGTCGAATACGAAATCTAACGAAAAATTTGTTAATATATAAAGACAAAAATCCGACATTCTCTTACCAAGTAGAATATGGTTAATATAGTGACCATCTCGCAGCCAGATAGCTATATCATCAGAATCTAATCTATTAGGTTCACTAGGTTTTTTGTTCGTGACAATTTTGAAAGATAAATTTTTTAGAGCTTATTATTAGATAATTTAACTCTTTATTTTGGTTTATGTTAAGATACTAATATGTTTTTAACGAACTACAATTTATCTCATAATGTATAATATCGTATGTCTTGGTGTTGTATATACTGTTTTATTCTTAATATATTTAAAATAAAATAAAAACTAAATTTGGTTTTTAAATTTATAATATTAGTCAAGCATGGATAATACCGTGGTAGAAATAGTAATTATTAGTTAAGCATAAAACATTTTAATAAAATCGTTGACAAATGATAACCAAGAAACATTCATTGAAAAGTCACTTATCAAAATATTATCATGAATTATTCGAATAAATCATTGCCACATTGTTTTACTTATTTCACTCTACACACATATGCAAAAACACCATAAAATAAAATAACAATCTAAACAAACCATAACACGCTTAAACGATAACCGCATAAAATAATTCCTTCAATCCTCCGTTAAACTAACGGCGTGATCAAACCACACTTCTTCATTTCCCATTTCACCTTCTCAATCTCATCCTCCGGTAACGTCACCGTCACAACCCTCTCCTCCTCCACAACCCCCGGTAAAACCACCACAGCTCCGTCGTCACCAATCCCCTGAACATTACAATAAACCGATTCCGGTGACTTCCCCATAACTTTCGCCTCATAAAAATCAACTTCACTCATATCCACAAACGTCAAATTCGCTCCGTAAACAATAAAATCCGAAACATCATCAACAATCTCATCGATCCCAAACCTCTCATCTCTCGCTTCACCGATCGATTTCACAATCTCCTCCAAACTCGCCTCCGCCACCGAGAAATCGACGTGAACGGAACTTATCATCTGACCATTTCTCACCGCTCTAGGCTTCAACTCCTTCGGATCCGATCTGATAACTGTAATCGTCACCGGATCTGATTCTCCCCTCGCCGTCGCAATACATTTCCAAATAATACCACTGAGAATCTCGAATTTGTCGTCTCCGTTCACCGGAAAATGTGATTTGAGATCGTTAACCGTTAAATTGAAGGAGAATGTTGTCATTTTGCTGTTATTCGGAGTGACCCAGAGATCTCCAACCGGGTCAACCCGTTTGATTGAATTGGGTTTTTTGACCGTTGAGTTCGGATTTTGAAAGACTCTTTCTAATTCAGAGGTTTTGGGGGAGTAGATCTTCTCACCAGCAAAGGCTTGAGCCCATAAGTTGAAGAAATGAGAAAGAGAGAATGGATCTCCCATGACATGAGCCCAGCTTAAGCCCAAAGCCAATCCACCGCAGCTAAACCGAGTCATCTACGCCAACAAAACCGAATTAAACCGATTTTCTATGTGTGGACTTTTTAATTTGTTATTTTTTTGGCATTTTATGTACTTTACGTAAATTAGTAGACATATCACACATATATATACGTACCTGAATATAGAGCAAAGGAGAGAATGCTAATTCCGGTCCAACTGGTTGATGGTAAACCAGAGACTCATCAACGGACCGGTCCGGTACACGGAGCCACTCCTCAACAGTGAGATCACAATGACTTTCCACGAAACGTGTGCCACAGTCGTTGCACTTTATGTACGGACGTCCCGAGTCGTGTCGCCTGAACCTGCCAATGATGTATGGGATCTGGTCGAACACTGAAAACAAAGGCGCCTTCACGTGCATCACGGTCAAGTCACGTGCTGTCTCGGCCGAGTAAATGTAAACCGCCTTTAGGTAGTGAAGCTTCATGGCGAGGTCTAAACCGGTGGGCTCGTGGGTCGTACCGGTCTCTGAGGGTTGGGACGCACTCACAGTCGATAAGCGGAAGCCATGAACCGGACCGCTTCCCTCTTCTTGAACTCGACCCAGTGCCGGTCCAATGTTTTGGAAGGCCCTACTCAAGATAAAATATTTTTTTTCCCCTTCTAAAATATTACTTAAATTTATATATAATATTTTTTTTTCTTCAACTTCAAATGAACGAAACAGAATTTTAGACATACAAAAAACATAAAACATCAAAAGGACCGGCATTTAGGGTGTGTTTGTAGAGCAAATGTACAGGGCCAAATTTTTTTGGGGTAAATTTTAAGGGCTCAAAATTTTTTTTAGTAAGAAAAAATGGTAATTTTTTAAGATTTTAAGATATTTTCAGCATGAAAAAACCCAAATATTTTCTTTAATATGAAAAATGCTAATTTTAAAGATTTTTTTAACATGAAAAAGACCCTTTTTTTATGAAGAAATGACCAATATTTATTTTGATTTATTTAGAACAAAAGAAATTAAAAAAAAAAATAAAAAAAAAAAAATTGGGCCGTAAGCGGTGGCTTACGTTGCTTACGTCCTGGGCCGGCGCTGACTCGACCCATGGTTATGAGACAAAAGGTGGAAGAGAAATATTGGCAAAGACGATTCTGAGTAATCTTTCGGTCTAGTCTACATAGTGATATATATATATAGAAATAATTTTGTATTTTTAAGTTTTTTTTTCAAATTTGTTTATGTTCGGCTACGTGTCTCTCTCTCTTTCGCCCTTGTTATATAGATTGTGACTATAATCTACTCAAGTTTGCATAATATTATAATAGAGACAATAGGTGTTTGCGTCACGAGTAGGTGAACGTGACCCATTCTTAATTGTTTTTTCCTAGAAAAGGTTACATAACCAACGGCATTAATTGTTGTATATGTCATGTGAATAATATATACAAACGGTTTTACTTATAACTTATGAGATATGAACGTATATCCTGTGATCTGTACCAACAACTTAGAAAGGATATTGAACCAGTGGCGGACCCAGGATTTATTTTTACCTGGGTCATAGATATTTTTTTAACATGTAAAAGAAGAAAAAATATACAAAAGTGAAAGAGGGGAGGCTCGAACTCGTTTAAAGGGGTGTCAATAATGTGGAATTTGCCAACTGTGCTAGTATCTCTTTAAGGATTGTTATGCATTAAATTGTATTTGTAGATTTAACCTGGGTCAACTGACCACCCTTTCTCTTTAGTGGGTCCGCCACTGTATTGAACCAATGAGTCAAATATGAGCAATTATTTTTAATAATCAACTGATTTTTCTTGTACTTTATAGTTAACCAATGATTGAAAGTACGTACTAGGTTTAATTAGGGATTAGATATGCACGTTGGAAACAAAATTGTGGACATATTTACCTTCAAAAGCTTTATTTTTCAGTTAACATATATATATGGATGTGTTCTAGTCCTGCTAAGCGTGCCATTGTTTATTTTGATGTGGAAAAATTATTTATGAAATTGATGTTTTTGTTTGTGGAAATCGGCAAATTATCATGCGACATGGTGAAGCTTAGATAGATAGGTATGGTTCACTCCTTATCTTGATAAGTCCCGGATCGGAAACACTCGTCTTTTTCGTTGAGTGACTTTCCCAAACGTAGAACATTCGCAAGGTTGGCTCTATCCACCCCAACTTCAGGCCAAACGACACTCATGAGTCATCTTGAAATGAATCGTGATTAAAAAGAAAGTGGTATTAAACAAGGCAATGTCAATTAGAATTAAGGTTAGGTCTCACCTCCAATTGTATACGTTATATGTCTCTTAAGTCATTATCTTTGTCAAGCTAGAACTTGTGGTTGCAGCTTTCGAACCTTGTACCTTTGTATTGTGGGTCGTCTAGGCCTATGTATATTTATGTTGATTTGATTAGTACTTTTGCTCTAATTAAATACGTTTTAAAAATTGTTGCGATTGCAAATGTAAATGACATGATGGTGAGAGAGTATATACGATCATTTTTATACAACAAAAAACATACTTTAAAAAAACACGTTAAAAATAATAATCCTATCACATACTTTAAACCATCCGAATTACATATCCTGGATCATATACTAGTGTTCTTCAGTATCAATATCACCATTGGTCTTATTCAAATAAATAAAGCAACCGTAAGCCAGATCCAAGTGTACGAACAAGCCACTCTATGACTTCAACAATTATATTATTACAATTCTACCTAGTTAAGATCCATTATATATATATATATATATATAATCCTATATGGTTTAGTTTGTAAGTTCATCTACCAAGAGCCAAGAGGTTAACAAACTGGAAAAGTAATTGTGATTTAATTCGTTCTAATATATAGTCGATATGTGATCATTGTTGTGAATATTAATGGTCATGAAATATTAGTATAAGATTGTGATTTGTGTGACTTATGTACTTCTTTACATTAGTTTGGTCCCAACTCCAATATCTTTTGACAACTCAACTGCAGTGAATGACCCAACCAATTTTCACGTACGTTAGGTTTGTATGTTGGGAATCACATGAACTTTTTGTTGAACATCTATAAAATAATGTCTCGTAATGTAAGTTTTATTTTGATCCCGTGTCGGTAGCAAAGCCGGCCTGAGAATTTAGTGGCTTCACGAAAAGAAACATAATATAATTGACCCATTAAATATTGATTTATCCAAATTTTCTTCAAAAAATAATAAGAAAAAAAATCAGGATCGAATCCTGAACATCCAAAACTATTGCAATTGATATTATCAGCAGAACTGCTGGATTTTTCTCTCTAAAATTATTATATACATCAAAAACCCTAAACTCAATGTTTGGCCCACTTATGCTTACGGGACGACTTGAGAAGCTCTTGAGAGGGGAAATAACCAAATCTTTGGTTCGAGTCGTATAATCAAGAAGGAGATAATTAATTTATCTGCTATGCTTTCTAGCCTAAGAAAATTATGGACCAATGTCAATAACTCTTATATATATAAATGGCTGTATTTGTACATCTAAGTTTATAAAATCCTTTATCAATT
This sequence comes from Arabidopsis thaliana x Arabidopsis arenosa, assembly GCA_019202795.1. Classification (NCBI taxonomy): domain Eukaryota; kingdom Viridiplantae; phylum Streptophyta; class Magnoliopsida; order Brassicales; family Brassicaceae; genus Arabidopsis; species Arabidopsis thaliana x Arabidopsis arenosa. The sequence goes on along the minus strand of CM032920.1, from coordinate 10,334,761 downwards.
GGGTTGGCAAACTAAATATATAGGATTGTACATGTACGGACAGTCCCAATGGCTTACTAGTATAGAATAAAATATGTCCAACTTAAGAAAATAAAGAGTTAAAAGCAAAAAAAACAAAGTTTAGATGAAACGGATCGAACTGAAAACTATTGAATGGAACATATTGGGAATATCAATAATATTATAGAGACATATCTCGTATGAGAATCCCCTTGTAAAATGGGTATATGACGTTTCTCCTTTTCATTTTCACCTACTGTGTATTTCCTTCCTGCAGAAAAATAAAATCTTCCTTCAATATAATATTCTACAAATGCTTCCATTAAAAAAAAAACTAAAATTAAAAATTGAAAATATTTTAGGAGATTAACTTGCTAAAAGCCTATAACGTGTACACATAAATTTATGTGAATGGCTGATATGATGCCTAATTGCCTAAAATTGATAAAGAAGCTTATAAGTAGAGGAATTAAGAAGTTGATCTCAAGAAAACCTTTTTATTTTCACTCCACTCTTTTATTACTTACCTAATCTATTGGTTAGTACTGTATTGCTAATATGATAAACCCTAACGCATAATCTAGAACTCGTTGAGAGCATATAAGTAAAGTAACTATAAAATACTATATACGTTGATTATACTATTAAAATTTACGCATCTTTTAATTTGAACCCAAAAAAAAAACATTTGTATATATATCATCACTTCTTATTGTATCCAACCTTGTAATGGGCTTTTGGGACCTTATAATGGGCTTTTAGTCCATCTTTCTTTATGAAGCAGCTGATCAAGCCGACGTGGCAACAAAAGTCGAACAAGTTAGAGAGAAGTCCGGAAACTTAATTCTCTACATCAGCTACATCCTATATTCCATACACTACCGGCTTTTTCCCTGTGTTGACTCTCAAATTTCTCAATTCTATTGGACAAATACTGTAGTATACACTAATACAATACACCTAACCACAGGTGATTAATTTGAGCAAAACTAGATCTTTAAAAGAAAAAATGAGAGTTTCTGAGCTCTGTGTATATAAATCTCTTAAACCCTACTCGTTGTCTTCATTCTCTCACTGCCTCTTTTCTCACTCACTGTCACTTCCCAAAAACCCTAATTTCGCCATTCCCTTCTCTAAGGTTTGCTTCATCTCTTTAATGTCTTTCATAGCTTTAGAAATGGCTTTGGTTTTGATGATCTTTTGCAAAGAAGTGATTTTTACAGCTTGTTGATTAGATATGGAGAAATGGAATTGATTAGTTGTGGCTTTGTTGATTTTAGTTTTCTGGGTTTTATATATTTTGTGTGCAGACATTTTAGAAATGGCTTTGATTTTAGGGTTTGTGATTCTTTGTGGTTTAATTGTAAAGGAATGATTTTTATAGCTTTGTTGATTTAGTTTTACATATATACAGAAATGGAATTTATTTTGTTATGGCTTTGTTGATTTAGTTATCTGGGTTTTGTATTTTGTGTGCAGATATCTAGAAATGGCGTTCTGCAACAAACTTAGCGGTATTTTGAGACAAGGGGTTTCTCAGAGCTCAAATGTTCCAGTGACATCTATGCTTGGCTCTCTTCGTTACATGTCCACTAAGCTTTTTGTTGGTGGTAAGTTCATATATATTCTCTTACTTGTAACCTTTTTTTAGCTTGTACATATCTTCTTAATATTTCATTCTGTTCGCGCGATGTGGTTGGTTGAATGTGTATTGCTCTCAGGTCTCTCTTGGGGAACTGATGACAGCTCCTTAAAGCAAGCTTTCTCTAACTTTGGCGAAGTCACAGAAGGTAAGCCATGTGTTTTCATTTGGAATGATTCTTAATGGCTATGTTACTATATGTTTATAAAAACCAATGAAGAACGTCTTTGATATGGCTTTGTAGTTCCTAGGGATCTATTTATGTTGTTGATTATGGTTATATATACAATCCTCATACCAATGTTGTGTCTTTGGTTATGCAGCAACGGTGATTGCTGACAGAGAGACAGGGAGGTCGAGGGGTTTTGGATTTGTCAGCTTCGACAGTGAAGATTCTGCTAACACTGCCATAACAGAAATGGATGGAAAGGTTAGAAAGATTATACTGACGCATGATTGTCCTGTCTAAATTTCCTATCACTTATTAGGTTTTTGGGGTTTGGGTATGATCATGAGCTGAAACCTTAGTTTTGATTCTGTCTAAAAGTCTCGTCACTTATTATGATCATGGACCTTAGTGTAGATTGTCGTGTTTAAAAGTCTCCGTCTCTTATTAGTTTCTTGGGGTTTGGGGTATGATCAGGAGCTGAATCCATAGCATTGATGGTTCTGTCTAAATGTCTCTAGTCTCTTACTAGTTTTTTTTGGGTTTGGGTATATGATCAGGAGCTGAATGGTAGGAACATCCGCGTGAACCTTGCAAATGAAAGACCGAGTGCCCCGAGATCATCATTCGGTGGCGGTGGTGGTTACGGTGGTGGAGGTGGTGGTGGAGGCTACTAAAACAAACAAGCCAGAGGATTTGAGAGAGAGGAGCCTCTGATCTTTCAGTAGTTAGTTAGTTTGTTGCCTCTTTTGTTAACTCCAAACAACCTTAACTGGTTTTGTTAAACTTATTTAGCCCTGTTTTGGTTGTGTCTTTCAATGAATACCGTAGTATCGTTGCTCCATTTTCTGCAATCTATTTTGCATCGAGTTCATTCGATGTTTACACTTCGTTTATTTACACTACCATTTGTGGTCTTCGGCTTTATTTGTTTTGTGGAGGTAGAAACTATTGCATCATCTTCCAAATTCGAAAGAGAATATCTAGAAAAACAACTGCACAAGCTTATATTATCAAATTTTCATACCTAAAATAAAAAGCTAAAACCGGTAGACAAAAAAAACACACAAAAGGGTCCAATGCCAATGGTCCTCTTTCTTTCTCTTTATGGTTTATTTCGATTCTGATTAGTACATTTTTCTGAGTCATTTCATCAAAACATAATCCAGTTAAAACATTACTTTCATTTTTATTCAGTTCGGTCTTGGCATAAAATAGCAAAGAGAAAAACATTAAAAAGTAAAAGGAAGAGAGAAAAAGGCAAAAAAGATAAGATAAAAAGGAGAATAAAATTTATGTTACAGTTGGTATAATAAGACCATAAGTATCGCAGCAACACAAGTAGTGTTCTTAGGTATTAAAAATTTGAAAAAATTCAAACAGTAGAAGACGAACCTGAATTGCGATCTTCTACAAGATCTGTTCTAATACAAGTTATGAGCCACGTGTCTGAAAAGTATTGGTTCCATAATTTCCTCTCTTCCTTCTTTTTTTTTTTTCTTCTCTCTTAGAATGTTTTAAGATTATTTTACACCTAAGATCAATCTTCAAAGTTACATGGATGCATATGCCCTAATGGATCACAGGTTTCATTCCTTGATTATAAAAATCCAACGGCTAAGATCTGCTCTAAACACTTTCCAGCAAGATCATAACCTATTTCATTTATTACATAACAATCCCACATATATTTTCAATTCTACCCCTTTCTTTTTTTTTTTTCCACTCTTCATTTCTATATATCTTTCTATTATAACATACAGCTGTAACAATTTAATTCCCACACTTTTGATCCCCCTAAAAAAAGGACCACCACAAAAACATTTATGATTTTTTTTTTTTTTGAGGGAGCAATTTTTAAATACGGAAAAATACAGAAATCTGTCCCTGTAAATGATTTTAGTTTTTTTTTGTAAGAAAAATAAACAAGCATGTGATGATGAGAGAGATGGTATAGAAAATTATTAAGCGGAATCTTCGGCGTGAGAGTTTTCCTTTTTTACCCTCGGCTGAATCCCATAATAACCAACGTACCACTTGACGAACTTCCTCAGCCCCGCCGCGAGATCCGTCGTCGGTTTGTATCCGAAATCTTTATACGCTAAACTCACATTAGCATGCGTGTAAGGCACGTCACCGTTTCTTGGCATTTTGATAAGATGTTTCTTTGCTTTTGTCCCTAACAATCCTTCCAAGATCGAAACCAATCTCCCAACAGGAACCGGAGACGTGTTTCCAAGATTGTAAACACGTAACTGAGCTTGTCCTCGCTTCTTTCCGCCGCTTCCGGTGCTTTTCTCCGCCGTGTCTAACGCACCGACACAACCTTTAACGATGTCATCGATGTATGTGAAGTCACGCGCCACTTCTTGATTGTCCTGAGTTCTGTAAATGTCGATTGATTTCCCGTGGAGGATGTCTTTAGTGAAGAAGAAGTAAGCCATGTCTGGTCTTCCCCAAGGACCGTAAACCGTGAAAAACCGGAGTCCGGTTAAGGAGAGACCGTAGATGTGGTTGTAAGTATGTGCGATCTCTTCACCAGCTTTCTTGGTTGCTGCGTAAAGACTCGCTGGTTGGTCTGTTCTGTGTTCTTCAGAGAATGGATTCTCAGTGTTGAGACCGTAAACAGAGCTCGAGGAAGCCCAAACGATCGCAGGTTGAGGATTAGCTGCTTTAGCCACTTCAAGAAGGTTAACGAATCCGGCGATGTTGGATGCGATGTAAGATTGAGGGTTTTTCATTGCGTAACGTACTCCGGCTTGAGCAGCTAAGTGAAGGATGTGAGTGAAAGGAACAACATCGAAGAGTTTACGTAAGAGTGGTCCATCGTTGAGATCACCTTCGACGATGAACACTTGTTGCTTCTCTAAGAGCTCTTGTCTTGCTCTTTTGAGTGATGGGTCGTAGTAATCGTTGAAGTTGTCGAATCCTAAGACTCCATCGCCACGTTTTCGTAGCGCAAGTGAGCAGTGGGATCCAACGAAGCCGGCAGCTCCGGTGACTAGGACGGAGAGACCGTGTGGTCGTTTGGCTGTTGAGGATTGTCTGACGCGCTTTTCCCACGCGGCTCCACCGATAGAGGAGGAGGAAGAGGAAGAGGAGGAGAAGAGTCCGGTGGATAAGAAGCTACGACGGTGGAGGTGGTGTGCCGCGGCGGCGCGGCTGTCGGAGAGTGGAGGGTAGTTGATAGCGAAGAGGAGGACGAGGACAAGAGCTACGAGGAGCGTTGCTCGGAAAAGAACTTTAGAAGAAGCGTTGAGAACTTTGGTGCTGTGAATCTTCCGGAGGTAGCTATTGTACCTCTCCAGCTTCACCGTCTTGCTTGTATCCGCCGTCGCCGACAGGGGCATTTTCGTCTATTTGATATAACAATTCGGTGTTTTATCTGTGTGGATCTTACTCCACTGTTCTTGATCTAAAGGGTCTCTCTCGAAAATGTTAAATTTGAGAAATGAGATTTTGTTTTAGATTTTTGAGAGGGTTTGAGAGAGATTTCGAGCCCTGAAAACCAAGTGAAGGAACGATCTGATGATTATAAAGAAGAAGAGAGAAATTTTGCTGGTCGGAAACAACTTTTTTCCTAATAAAGATATTATATAAATAAACGAGTTATTTTTTTCTAAACTATAATAATGAAAGAAAAGTACTGTTGTAATAATGATAGTGATGTCGGTATTTTTACATGAGGGTGTGATTTTACCCGAAATATAAGAAGGATCCCCAAATTAGGTCTATGCCACATTGGAAGAGTTAGATTGTTCTCCATTGGAGACTTCTTACAGAGTTTACTTTTGCTATCTTTAAAAAAGTCTTTGAGTTATTTACTTATTTTATAGGGTCAAGATCTATTTATTAACTATGATGTGTTTTTTCATTACTACTAGATGTCACGTTGGGCAAAAAAGATCTAAGTTTGTCGTATTCTTTATCTTTATAGAGATATATGGTGTGTATGATCTTAAAAAAGTTTTTTTTTTGTCGGCCAATTGTTTTATTAGATAATATGTACATGATACATCGTTTTTGTTACACATTAGAGGATATGATCTTAAAAAAGTTTACAACTTGTATCCACTCAAACTCTCTTTTAATGTGTTTTTTTTTTGTTCTTTTTCGTAACTTTAAATGTATAGATAAACAGTTAAAGTATAATTTCTTTGATAAATAGATATTAATAACCATAATTAAAAGTAAAGATAGTAAAATCTACTAGATATTTGAAATAATTTATGTTAAAAATAATAAAAATGCTAAACATATATATGATGTTGAATTTATAGTAACACAGGTAATGAATTAAAGGTATTGTTTGCGTTCTTTAACAAAAGGGCATGGAAACTTATCTATGTTTAATGGAAAGTTCGAATGGATCAAAGGATAAGATTTTTAAGAATTTATGCTCGGAAGGATATCTTTTGTTTTGCAAATTAGGAACTTTCGAGCCAAAATTTAAGTTATCTAATAATTTTATAATTAATACATAAGTTATCTCTAAGTTATTAAATATAATAAAATCTAGATTTATGTCATTTCAATTTAACTAGTGATATAAGATGATATTTATACATCGAAATATTTTCTTAATCTATGTAAAAATGTTTAAATTAGGACGACTAAAGCATACAAAATATTTAAGAACTGTCAAAAATGAGAGATTATAAAACAAGAACTAACTAACTGTTTTTTTTTTTTTTTGGTTCAACAACTAACTGGTTTTATTAATAAAATATGAGTGATTGTTCTGTGACTTAAGAGTAAAGTGTGCATACTTTATTATTCATTTTTGGATTCAGAATCATATAACTAAAGTATGGACCTTCGTTGTCAAAGTATATAATCAAATGATTCAAATAACAAAGGAATTTTTACACATTGGTTAAGCAAGAAGACAACGCCACTTCTGTTTGTCTCGTTGACAGGAGAGCCGCATGTGAGTCTCTCCACATGTTCGTATGTGTGAACATTTGGACTAATTTTATTTGCGGACTTTTTTTTTCTCCTCACAACATGTTTATATACTTTTAAATGTATTGTGAAATTGTGGGGATTTAAAAATCAATTAAAGAACAGTACATGTAGAAAATAAATGAAGCCTTTTTAGGACATAAAAACAAAAAATAGAGTAAAATATTCGAATTGTTGATGGTCTACGCGTTTTCTAAAGGTGCTTATATTCTACGCAAAATCAATTATAAGAAAATATGGACTTAAGCCTAAACTTCATTATTAGAGATCTGATCAGAGACACCATGGCTCATTGCACTAACATTAATGATCGATTGATTCAAACTTGAATAATTATTTTTACAGTTTTATTATCGACTGACTTGTCATATAACCATAAAATCATTTTTACAGATAGTGTATATATGAGTTCGAAATATCAATTCTAAGTTATTATAATATTTTAATCCTTAAATTATTATTTTGAAGTTTCCAGACATTTTTATGATGTGTTTTTTGATCAATAGACTATATTAAAAAAAATGAAAAAGTAACAATTTATCCGTGATTTGAGGTATATTTAGGGTAACTAAAGCATTGTTTTAGTTGTAAAAAAAAAATAAAAAAAAATCTAAAGCATTGTTTTAATACACCAATATTCATTCCAGCTGAGGCTATGCAGTGCTGACTTGAATTAGAATATGTTCGATATTTGGGGAAAATAAACATGGAAGATCAAGGAACGTTCGAGAAATAGAAAAAAAAATGCGAATAAGTTAAACATCATAATATAAAAGTAAAAAGACAAATTAGGTTCCATTTCCATATCCGCTTTAATTCTAAACTTACTACAAAAACATTAGAGCAAAAACTAACCTTTTCTTTTACCCAATATTCTACTGCAAGATTAAAATTGTACATGTGTTTATACAGATAAATCTGTACTTAATTTTGACGTATTGAAAAACTGATAAGTATCCCCGGTTTATCAAATTAATTCCGATTCAAACTTTTTGCTTGTGATATTATTAGAAAATAACATGAAAAGGAAAGAGCGTAAGGACAAGTCACAAGTTGGAGAAAACGTTAGGTCAAGTTTCAAATCAGAAGAAGAATTTGGGCTTGTAAAAAGTTAAGAGCGAAGAAACATGTGGTTTCTTAATGGTAATCTAATCATTGTTTTTTTTTTTTTTTTTTTTTTTTTTTTTTTGACAATTTTGGATCGACAAGGCCCGATCCATAGCCAATCCCTACTACGCGGGGTAACGCGACTTAGTGGAGTCGAACTCCGGTGGAGAAGGCGGAGTCAAGTGGACTTAACCACTTGACTAAAGGCACATCTCCATCTAATCATTGTTTTAAATGTCTAAATTACGAAACTTTTTTCATTATATGATAAAGTATAGTCCTTCATTATTAGTTCTTTTTTTTCCCTTTTTCTTTTTAGTTCATACTTTTGGGTGTCATTAATCTCTTTAATTACGTGACACATATCTTTGTTAATAAATTAGATAGCAAGCTTTTGCAAGTAAAAAATAAATAAAAATAAAAGCTTTTGCAAGTAGCAACAATAATAATTCATGCAGTATTAATATAGTGTTTTATTGGTCGAGGAGTCATAAACGAATTATAAGCTGTCAGTTTTAAAAATCTGTGGGAATGTGTAAATCTGTCGAGATTCTACGTTTTGGTTAAGTAAGATTATTTAATCAAATTGACTTCGTTTTGCATTGGTTTCTAAAGGAACCCAAAACCTCGTTCGTTGCCTTCGTAGAAGATTCACCATGTTCTCTATTTATTGCAGAAGCTCAAATTGCTTAATTTTTTAATTATTTCAGAGGACAGTCTTAGCAGTAAAGGATTTTTTTATCACTTTGTTTGGCATTAATTTGTTTTTATATCATAAAATAAGAATAATTTGGTTGATGTTAAAGATCCGTATGTATTATTTTTTTATTAGTAATATGTAAGGGCATGTCACCGACAAAAACCTCCAGAATTATATACTCTCCAAGATTAACTTAAATAATCTACTTTATTTTAAGCTAATCTATTATTGAGCTCTATTTGTGCATGGGATGTTTCTTAAAGAACGTAAGATCTAGATTTTGCTTATAAGAGATCTCCAACAACGTAAGATCATTTTGAATGCCTCAGAAAAATTGTTTTGTGTGTGGGCAAGACAAATATTCTAAGTGCATTTTAAAACTAGTTTAAAACGCGAAATCCATAAAGAAAAATGGCTATTGACTTGAAACGATGTTTTTGTAACCATTTTACAAAACTTACGAGGCAACTGAATTAATTTCTATTGAAAATGGAGAGTAAGCGTATTACAAAACTTACACATTTTTTTTAAAAATGTGGACATATTTGGGATGGATAATAGATTCATCTAAAAAGTTAATAAGGTTAAATATGTTTAGTTAATATTTTGAGAATTATATGATGATTTTCAATAGATTTTGACATGGAGATATTGACTAAATATTCCAAATTTTAAAATCTGAGATGGAGTAAGAACATATTTCTTTGTAACTTCTATCCAAAATTACAATTTGTTCGATTCTTAGGGATTTAGGGGCATGCGTTTTTAGAAATGACACATAATTAGTTGTATGAACAAAAAAAAAGTCAACTTATTTAGCTATTGGAAAGACTCGGTGGTTTTTTGTGGAAATATGGTTTTTTTGAAGTGTCGGTGGTCTCAGACATATTTTGAGAATTAAGATTGAAATTCGTTACTTATTAATTGGAAAGCGATTTGGCAAAGACTCGGAGTCTCTCCTCTTATCTTTGTCGTTCTCTCGAAGGCTTTTCTAGTTGAAAACGGAACTCTTTGTCGGTACGGTTACACTGTGTGAATGATTTGGATCGTTTTCCTTTACGATTTTAAAATTAGGTGATATCTTTTAAAATATTCTAAATACTTCATTGTTGATGGTGGATTTGGGCTCGGGCCCAAACCCTTTAACGGGCCTAAAACCCTTCAACGGGCCCATCCTTCCCAGTGGCTTAGCAGAAGCCCAAGAAAGGCCCAGCAAATCTCCTCACCGACCAAAGGGTAAAAAGGACACTTCACATGCATAGGATACCCCACTCCCTGTACCCTATAAATAGAAAAGGAGAATGATTGGACAGGGGACCCCGAAATAACCGTTTTTACAGAGAATATAGTACAACCGTCAGAGCACTTTGCGGCTCGGCTCGTACTTTAAAGTTTAGCTCGTCTATTTTTGTAATCGTCGGCTCGTTCTTTAAAAGAGATTCTTCTTTCACCCCTAAAACTCCGAATACGTACTTGTGTGATTTTGAGGATCAACAGTTGGCGCGCCAGGTAGGGGAGAAGCTCGAAGATTTCTCTCAAAACTACGAACCGACGAAACAGCAAAGATGACAGACGCATTCCACAACGCACTCGGCTCAAGTGCCTCCAGCTCGGGAGGAGAAGCATGCACGCCCGCAGCCGCACCGCCTTCGCTACCCCCGACGCCGGAAGGACCTATCGCGGCGGCCACCGGACCGCACCCTGCACCACGTCCCGACGCTCAGATAACTCCCTCAAATGGACGTAATGCGACGAACCCACAGGTTAACACCAGAGCCGGGACGAACCAAAGGAGTCAGGACCGCAGCGAACCTGACGACCTGCTTCAAAACATCCTCACGCACCTGAGCCAGCAAGAGGCCAGGACGAACGTGCGACTCGAATCTCTGGCGGCAGCCCAGGCTTGCGCTCAGGATGAAATCAATCGCCTAAACGCGAGTCAGACGCAAGGTGTGCGACCCGCTCAAGGAAACCAAGTGACGACCCGGCAAATCCATCCTGTCACTTCGTCGAGCGAAAATACCCGAGATCTAGAGCTCGCCGAACTACGACGCATTGTCCAAGAGATGAACACAAAGGTCCATAAGGCCATAAGCGCCGCACCGGAACTTGACCGCGTTCTCGACGAAACGCAGCAAACTCCTTTCACTCGAAGAATAACCAGCGTCTCACTTCGAGGACGTCAGAAGATAAAGCTCGAACCCTACAACGGAAAGGGTGACCCAAAAGAATTCCTAACGTCGTTCAGCATCGCGATCAACCGAGCCGAACTTACCGACGAAAATTTCGAAGCTGGACAATGCCAGATTTTCACTGAACATCTAACCGGGGCCGCCCTCAACTGGTTCGCAAGACTTAAGCCGAACTCGATCAGCAGTTATCGTGAATTGTCCGTAACATTCCTCAAACATTACTCGCCGCTCATACAGAACCAGACGACCAACGCCGACCTCTGGTCCCTCTCACAAGGTCCCACGGAGTCTCTCCGTTTATTTATCGATCGCTTCAAGAACGTCATCACCCGAATCGTCATCCCAGATGAAGCTGCGATCGTAGCTCTACGCAACGCGGTGTGGTATGATTCGAAGTTCAGGGACGATATCACTCTCCACGTCCCAAACACGCTCGAAGACGCGCTCCACAGGGCAACGAGGTATATAGAACTAGAAGAGGAGCGGCTCGTTCTGTCGAAAAAGCACGGCGCAACAAAGGCATCGGCACCAAAAGAAGTTCCTGTGGTAAAACCTTCGGAGCCAAGACAGCATCTCGACCGCAATACGAGCCAAGGTAGAAAGCCGGCCACGTTCGTCATAAATAGTGAAGATACGGCGCCCAAACAATGGAACAAGTGGGCGAGAGATACCGATGCCGTTACCACAGGGCCGGTGTATTGCGAGTATCATAAAAGCAAGGCCCACGCGACGGAGGACTGTCGCTACCTACAAGGACTCCTCATGGCTAAGTACAAGAGCGGCGGCATCGCCATCGAATGCGATCGTGCCCAAGGGAGTAATAAAAATCAAAGACGTAACGAAACAACCGCTCGACAATTCCTCCAGGACCGAGCTGAAGGAGCCGCGGCAAACGACGACCAAACAAACGATCCGGCCAAAAGACAGCGCCAAGGCAAGGCTATCGCTGACGCTCCCAACGTCGTCCGACAAATTCATATGATCATGGGCGGCCTCCAAAATTGCAATGATTCGGTCCGTTCGATTAAGCAGTACCGAAAGAAAGCCGAAATGATGGAGACGTGGCCAGTAACGCCGAGCCAACCTTCCGCGGAGATCGAACCCATTTCTTTCACGAAAGACGACCTCGTCGGAGTCGATCTCCCCCACAACGATCCGCTAGTTGTCGAGCTAATCATCAGCGATAGCCGAGTTACGCGCGTCATGATCGATACTGGCAGCTCGGTTGACCTAATCTTTAAAGATACTCTCACCGCGATGAACGTAGCTGACCGGCGTATAAAGCCGCGCTCTCGACCTTTGGCTGGGTTCGATGGCGACTTCATCATGTCCCTCGGCACTATCAAACTACCCACGTTTGTCGGCGGTACGATCGCCTGGGTTAAGTTCGTCGTCATCGATAAACCGACGATATACAATGTAATCTTGGGGACACCGTGGCTTCATCAAATGCAGGCCGTCGCGTCCACCTACCATCAGTGCGTCAAGTTTCCCACTCACCAGGGAATCTTCACTCTCAAAGGAAATCAACAAGTAGCGCGGACGTGTTTCCTGATCAAACACAAGAACCGCGCCGAAAAGAAATTATAGCAACCAAAGGAAGAGGAGCCCGCGCCTAGCTCCGTAGCAGTAAAGGCACCGGGCAAGTCCTACGAGGAATCGGAGCTAAGTCGAACGGAGCTTGTGAATATCGACGCGTCGGATCCACTGCGTTGTGTTGGCATCGGAGCTGAAATTAGCCCAGGAATCAAAGCGGCCCTTGTGGCCCTCCTCGTAGAGAATTCGTCAACCTTCGCTTGGAGCGTCGAGGACATGCCGGGAATCGACCCCTCCATAACGTCCCACGAGCTAGGCGTAGATCCGACATTCAAACCTGTCAAGCAGAAAAGACGCAAATTGGGTCCGGAACGAGCCAAAGCAGTAAATGACGAAGTCGAAAAGCTATTAGGCGCCGGCTCCATCATCGAAGTCCGATATCCAGAGTGGTTGGCGAATCCCGTCGTAGTCAAAAAGAAGAACGGTAAGTGGCGGGTATGCGTCGACTTCACCGATCTGAACAAGGCGTGTCCAAAAGATTGCTACCCTTTGCCGCATATCGATCGGCTCGTCGAAGCCACAGCAGGGAACGAGCTCCTATCGTTCATGGACGCTTTCTCTGGATATAACCAAATTCTCATGCATAAAGACGATCAGGAAAAGACGTCCTTCATCACCGATCGCGGAACGTACTGCTACAAGGTGATGCCTTTCGGTCTGAAAAACGCCGGAGCGACGTATCAGCGCCTCGTCAACAAAATGTTCGCCGAACAGCTCGGCCGAACTGTCGAAGTCTACATCGACGACATGCTCGTTAAGTCATTAAAAGCTGACGAAAACGTTCAGAACCTCCGACAATGTTTCGATGTGCTAAACAAGTACCAGATGAAGTTGAACCCGGCCAAATGTACGTTTGCGGTAACTTCCGGTGAGTTCCTGGGTTACGTCGTCACCAAGAGAGGGATAGAAGCCAACCCAAAACAAATTCGCGCTATACTGGAGTTACCCTCTCCCAGAAACGCCAAGGAAGTACAACGGCTGACCGGCCGGATCGCAGCCCTCAATCGATTCATCTCGAGGTCGACGGACAAATGTTTGCCGTTCTATAACCTCCTAAAGCGGAGAGAGAAGTTTACCTGGGACGACGCAAGCGAGAAAGCGTTCGCCGAACTTAAAACGTACCTGACGACGCCACCGGTACTCGCAAAACCTGAGAACGGTGAAACTTTATTCTTATACATAGCCGTATCCAGTTGGGCCGTCAGCGGGGTATTAGTGCGAGACGACCGCGGCGAACAGAGACCGATCTTCTACGTAAGCAAATCGCTAATCGATGCCGAGGTCCGCTACCCTGCAATGGAAAAAGCCGCGCTAGCTGTCGTTACGTCGGCGAGGAAGTTGCGTCCCTACTTCCAGTCTCATACCGTGGCCGTACTTACAAACCAACCTATCAAAACCGTGTTACACAGTCCAAGCCTGTCTGGCAGAATGACTAAGTGGGCCGTCGAACTCAGTGAATACGACATCGACTTCCGGGCTCGACCAGCCATGAAATCTCAAGTTCTCGCCGACTTCATCATCGAATTACCAGCAGTGGACCCAGACGACGCCACACTAAGCACCAATCAGACGAATGGTACTTGGACCCTCTATTCAGACGGCTCGTCCTCTTCACATGGATCAGGTGTCGGCATCAGGCTCGTCTCCCCAACCGGCGAAATGTTGGAACAGTCCTTCCGGCTACGTTTCACGGCAACAAACAACGTCGCCGAATACGAAGCACTCATCGCCGGACTCCGGCTCGCAATTGGAATGAACGTCAAACGACTCCGAGCCATGATCGATTCGCAGCTCGTAGCAAGTCAATACAGCGGCGACTACGAAGCAAGAAACGATAGAATGGACGCATACCTCAAGGTCGTCCAGCGTCTGTCCAAACAATTCACAGAGTTCGAGCTGACCAAGATACCACGGGGAGATAACGCTCCCGCAGACGCTCTAGCAGCACTGGCCTCAACGTCCGACCCAGACCTTCGCCGCGTTATACCAGTTGAAAGCATCGATCAGCCCAGCATTGAAGGGATCGAATCCGTCAACCTTGTGTGCAGTCGCGCCGCACCAGATCCGATAAACGACCCTGACGATTGGCGCCTCGAAATACGCGATTTCCTGTCAGACGGGACGGTTCCGGTAGATAAATGGGAAGCACGACGTTTACGCGCCAAATCGTCAAAATATACTCTATACCGCGAATCCTTACTTCGGTACAACGCCTCCGGGGCAGTACTCAGCTGCCTCCATAAGGCGGACGCGGCAGAAGTCATGAAAGAGACACACGAGGGAGCTGGTGGAAACCATTCAGGAGGACGATCTCTCGCACTCAAAATCAGAAAGCTCGGCTACTACTGGCCGACGATGATCTCGGATTGTAAAAACTACGTGCTCAAGTGCGAGCAATGCCAACGGCACGCCCCCGTCATCCACCAGCCGACCGAACTAATGAAAGCTGGTGCCGCGCCATATCCTTTCATGCGTTGGGCCATGGACATCGTTGGCCCACTTCCAGCTTCGCGGCAAAAACGCTTCATCCTCGTCATGACTGATTACTTCACCAAGTGGGTCGAAGCCGAATCCTATGCAACGATCAAAGCCAAAGACGTGCAGAACTTCGTTTGGAAATACATCATTTGTCGGCACGGCCTACCATACGAAATCATCACGGACAACGGCTCGCAGTTTATTTCGCTACAGTTCGAAGATTTCTGCGCTAGCTGGAGAATTCGCCTGAACAAATCGACGCCGCGTTACCCCCAAGGCAACGGCCAGGCTGAGGCAACGAACAAAACAATCCTCGCCAGACTCAAGAAACGGCTAGAAGCCAAAAAAGGAGTCTGGGCAGACGAACTCGACGGCGTCCTGTGGTCATACAGAACGACCCCACGCAGCGCCACCGAACAAACTCCGTTTTCCTTAGCCTACGGAATGGAAGCGATGGCCCCAGCCGAAGTAGGATGTACAAGCCTCCGACGATCCATGATGATACAGAATAACGATCTCAACGATGAAATGATGAGGCACAGTCTCGACGACCTGGAAGAAAACCGCAATGCCGCGCTATGTCGAATCCAGAATTATCAACTCGCCGCAGCGAAATACTACAACAAGAAAGTCCATAATCGGCATTTTAGCGAAGGGGACCTCTTCCTCAGAAAAGTGTTCGAAAACACGGCCGAACTCAACGCCGGGAAGCTCGGCGCGAATTGGGAAGGTCCCTATCAGATATCGAAGATCGTCCGACCCGGAGACTACGAACTCCTCACATTACCGACGCCTCACTATGTAATGTGAACTACGAGCGGCTTGATCCCTCCGATCAGAGGGTACGTAGGCAGCCTCGTTTACGAGGCACAGCTGCAAATATTAATAAAATCTATCTTTTTAAAGACAGAAACGAAACGAAATACATTAGCACCCTGGCCCGGTGTCTAATCGAACAAAAGCCGAGTTCCGTACTCGCACGATTAAAACGACTGATCACAAAAGCCGAGGCCGAACTCGCAATCACGCTCGTTTTAATCATTCGAACAGGATAAGCCGACCCCGGAGGTCGCACCTAAAATTGTTCTGGGTCCGACCCAAACACGATTATCAACCAAGTTATTGAGGTCATCCCCAATAACTTGCGCGGAACGACCTCGAAGGTCGTACCACCAAGTGTTCTGGGTCCAACCCAAACACGATTATCGACCAAGTTATTGAGGTCGTCCCCAATAATTTGCGCGGAACGACCTCGAAGGTCGTATCACCAAGTGTTCTGGGTCCAACCCAAACACGATTATCGACCAAGTTATTGAGGTCGTCCTCAATAACTTACGCGAAACGACCTCGACAATATACGCACAAGAATAAAACGATAAAATATTCGATAAAGAAGCCAACAGAAGTGGCAAAGTCTTACAAAAGGCCGACTACGCGGCAGATATAAAAAAAAAAAAAACAACAACATAAATCTCAAGGCGCGGCCTCGTCTTGAGGAGGATCCTCGACCTGAACGTCACCCTCACCAACAACTTGGTCGACAGCCTCGACGTCACCATCACCAACGACTTGGTCGACGGCCTCGGTGTCACCAGCAACATCATCAACACCTTCAACCGAAGGCGCAAACTCCTCAACGACGAGAGGTCCCGCAAAGAGATTCCCAGCAATATTCCAGTCTTCCTCCAGCTCGGCAATATCGAACGCATTGACCTCGTTCTTAAGCTCTTCCGTATCAGCTTCGAGCCTCTCTATCACGTTCTTGGAGTTCAAGACGATCTCCCCAGTTTCAGCCAGCGTCTTCAGCAGGTCGACGCTCCCGAACGCCTGATTATAATCAAGGAACTTGGGATACGCCGCGTCTCTAGTGGTGAAATGCCTCTGAATCCCGTCAAGGCGTTGCTGAAATTGGTCGGCAGCCTCCTTAAGAGCCTTGGTTACGTGAATACGAGCGTATTCGGTGCGCCGCTCCCAAAGCCTTGCCTCCTCGGCTCGTGATTGCTCGGCCAAGTGCTTGAAGTCAACTCGAAACTTGGACAACTCCTCAAGACAACGCTCCCGTTCTGAAAGAGCGTTATCCCGTTCTTCCTTCAGCTTGGCGACCTCCTCGCGAAGAGGCTGCACCTCGGAGTTAGCACTCTCCAGACCTCTCGACGCCTGGTCGGCCCTCTTCGTCTCAGCAGCCAAGGCCCTCTGGTGCTCCTTCGAGGTCGTGTTCTGCTCAGCAACGACGCGGAGGCGACGCTCGTACATATACGCCATCCTGTCAATCGCGCTAATGGCCTACAGAGAGAAGTAAGAGCTCGGTCAGAAAGTAAAACACTCAACAACAAAGTATCGCGAAAAGTTCTTAAGGCATTACCGTGACGGCCTTCTTCGCGGCGTCAGTGAACGCCGTTCTCTCATACATATCTTGGAGCTCGAAGAAAGGAGACGGACCGACGTGAAGCTTGCGGAACAGCTCCGCACAGGAGGTGGAATCGGTCGAGATATGAACGTCGCGCCCGTTGTAATCATATCGCCACCTATAGTCAGGGGCCCAGACCGTCCTCTGTCTCTTGGACGGGTCCGAACGCACCGTCTCGGACTCATCCACAGCCCGCTTTCTGGTCGGCTCGACCTGAGAGTTGTCGTACAGAACGACCTCCCTGCCACCTAAGGGCACGTCTTGAGAGGTCTCAGCAACGGGTAGCTTAGCCGACCGCGCCTCAGCCACCTCCCTCTCCCTTCTCTCCCTTTCCACGTCGGACCTTACATCCGAACGATCGGCACCGCGTCGATCACGGCGATCACCTTCTTCTCTCCTATCATGACGACCCGAAGGTCGTCGTTCCCTCTCCTTAGCCTCGTGTTCCGCTAAGGAGAGACGCTTCCCAAGAGCCATGGCCTCATCCTCCTCTCGAGTCGCCTTCACCGGCGTCGTAGAAGACCTCTTCTTGTATCTCGATGAGTAATCACCCACCGCGTCAACATTAAGCTTCCCCATAATCTTTAAAGAAGCTGATAAAAAACGAAGAACGTAAGAAAGATATACGTGTTCGTCCAAAAAGTTAGATAAAGGAAGCAGCCAAGACCGACCTGGAGTCTTTTTAGCCTTCCTCGTTTTTGAAGGATTCCCTTTTCGGCTCGTTCCTTTAGCTTTCAAGGAAGGACGACGAACAGGATCTTCCTCGCCGGGCCAAGTATAAGGGCACAAAGCTAGAATCTTCTTGACGTCGTCGCGAAGCCTCTCAGGGTACGGATCGAAGATCTTGGGACAACGAACTGAAAAAGGAAAGAAACAAAAAAAAGACAAGTCAGATGTAGTACCAAGTAGAAGGGACCGACCTCGAAGAGATAAGCAAACTACCGGGTGAAACTGTCCACCCATGGTAATTCGTGACCACCACACCCCCGACGGACTCATTATCGACCTTAACGAAGAAGTACCAACGAAGCCAATCATTGGTCTTACTCTTCGCGCCGACAACCAACTTAGGGGTCAGCGAGGACTGAGTGTATACTAAGCCCGGCTTGGATTTCCCAAAATTCTTCTTCTTCGTCAACTCCTCGTACAAGGAACAACGAGGTTCGACGCCGCACCGATTAGCCAAACGAATCAGGCCGTAAGCATTCCGAATAGCAGCCGGGGAAAGTTGCGCGAACGCCATTTGTCGCCGCGAAGCGTACTGAAGCAAGAATGCCGGAATCAGGAAAGTCAACCCGCAATCGGTAATGTGCTTCTCATATACACAAAGATAACCATGCGGAGCGGTCCAGGGCCGATCCCAGGTATTTGGGACGAGCGTATTTAAAGTAGCCGGAGCGTTGCAGAAACGAAGAGAAAGCTCAATCGTCTCGCTGGTCGACGACGTCGGTCTTAGATAATCCGGAACTCCCGGTGCTGGACCGCCAGGCTGAACAAACCCAACTGAAGCAGGGGCTCGTCGCGTCAACGGAATATTATCCAAGCGGTCAGGAACATCAGGCGACGGGCCGGCAAGACGAGCCGCTATAACAGAAGCAGATTTGCGTCTGATGAGCGGCACGTCATCTTCTTCTCTAGATGACGCGTCGCTATCTTCATCACGAAGATGCATCGTCGTAACGGGCTTAGGATCTGAACTCGGCCCGGCTGCTCCCATTTGACTTTCAAGCTCGCGGCGCTGGAATTCTACAACGACTGGAGATTTTCTGACGACGGACGAGGCCGACGAGTCGGAGGGAGCCCTAGATCTACGACCCCGGGAGTTGCTAACAGATTCATCAAGAAAACGATCAACGGACCGGATATTCGAGTCGTCGGAGGTACGAGATCGGCGGTGGTCGGAGATAGAATCGAAAGAACCGATGCTTGAAGACATAATCGGAAGAAAAGAAAAGACGAACCGGGAAAAGAAGAGAGAGAACAGAGAGAATACCTTTAAAATTGGTGCGGAGGAAGAATGAGAAAAATGTGAAGGAGGCAGAGTATTTATAGAGGGAGTCGGTCGAAGAAAAACCGCGTTATCATTGCGCCTCGAAGATTGGCGTAATCATCACACCTTCGCCGCCTGCAACACGCAAACGACCCGTTTTTCAACACCTCGGGAGCGGCAGTGGACGAATCAGAAGAGAGCGTCTGTCACACGCGCCTCGAAAATACGCGAAGGAAGTCGAAGCGAGAGCGGCGAAATGATTGCAACCCTAGCCGCGTCATCACTACGCACTAGGGTTGGGGGCTACTGTTGATGGTGGATTTGGGCTCGGGCCCAAACCCTTTAACGGGCCTAAAACCCTTCAACGGGCCCATCCTTCCCAGTGGCTTAGCAGAAGCCCAAGAAAGGCCCAGCAAATCTCCTCACCGACCAAAGGGTAAAAAGGACACTTCACATGCATAGGATACCCCACTCCCTGTACCCTATAAATAGAAAAGGAGAATGATTGGACAGGGGACCCCGAAATAACCGTTTTTACAGAGAATATAGTACAACCGTCAGAGCACTTTGCGGCTCGGCTCGTACTTTAAAGTTTAGCTCGTCTATTTTTGTAATCGTCGGCTCGTTCTTTAAAAGAGATTCTTCTTTCACCCCTAAAACTCCGAATACGTACTTGTGTGATTTTGAGGATCAACATTCATGTAATTTTTATTTTTTTGATAATCAGTTTCATGTATGTGTTAAGTAAGGTTTATCACTTGTCTTTATCAAGAAACTAAGGTTAATCACTTGTCTTTTTATATCAAAGACAAAAAGTTTATACTTGAAGTAAATTCTAACTATTAAGTACCAAGTAGATATAACACCTAAATATTTTAACCCAAAAAAAAAACACACCTAAATATTAGTATTTTTTTTTTCGTATCTCGAAAGTAGCTGAACTAAAAATAACATAATTAAGACTCATCTCATAATGCAAAACCAATAGTTAACAAATGTATGCAACACCTCTCAAAAGAGTCATTATTAGCGCAATCGTTCGAGTTAGTAAGTGTGATTTACACCCTACATATTTATGGAAATTTTTTTTTAATATACAAATAATAATTATTGTAGCAAAAATTCGAATATGCAATATGTATGAGTCCAACTCTATAAAACAACTAGTCCATGCCTTCAAAAAAAAAAAAAAAACAAAATTAGGCATTCAAAAAATGGAATAGAACTTTATATCAAAATTAATTATACTTTATATCAACTTCGTATGTAAATTATGCATATACGATATAGCTGACATAGCAGTAAATGGTATAGCTTTGTCAGGAGGAAAGCTGTAAAGTTTTGGAATTTCAGTTCCAATGATAGTTTCAAAAGGAAATTATTAAAGTTAAAAAGTATCCAATAATTCGACATCCCTTGGAAGATAACGTATATTTCTCTTTTTACTAACTACGGGCAAAAGCCAAAAGGGCATATCAACGTTAAGATACGCTCATATGACCTTTTCTGTTAGTTGATTATTAAGTACTATTATACAGCTACAAAAGCTTAGTCTTCCTGTCTACGAGATGTCAAACTAAAATCCAAAATTTTATGAGATAATACAAAAAGAATAGGAACATATTGGGTACGTACCGATGTATATTTGCAGTATTTTGTTATAAATCTATTGGTATAATGGTATCTAAGCAGAGTTTGTAACTTAACAGTATGTTTTAGAATCGTTGGTGTGTCATAAGTCAATTTTTTTTTTTTTTAGTATGTTAATGTGAGTTATAGACAGAAAATTACGTGTATATATTTCTATAGATTAAAGAAGTAGAAGAAAAAAAAATCATTGACAAAAGAAGAAATTCGTTGACATGTCGTCGAAGAATATCTATATCACGTCTTAACAAAAAAGAAAAGAAAAGATACACAAATTTACGTGGTTTACTAACATGGGCTACGTGTTATCTGGCAGCTAGATTATGTGATAACTGATAACTGTTAATGGATGGATAAAAATTATCTTGTATCTAACTCTTTTTTGCAAGAAGTACTAGTGGGTTATATTAGGGACCTATACTGTAAATATATTATACTTAGGCTATTATGTTAATTTTTCCTAAGTATGTTTAGGGTTTCATGTGTAAGATGTATATATACTCTCTTCTTAATATCAATACACACAACTTTCTCTTTATTCTCTTATCCCTTTGGCATGGTAGCAGAGCTAGGGTTTTAAGAAGAAAATCAAACAAAGGGAGAAAGAGAGACTATGGCTGATGGTGAGAATAGCGGAGGAGGAGAGCTTGCATTGAGCAAGAAAGCTGCGGAAGGCGGCGGTGGAAGTGGACTCACGGTGGCGGAGAAGGCTAGGGCCTCTCCACTTTATCTCCATCCTTCTGATGGACCGGGTAATGTGATCACTACTGTTCAATTAAAGGGAGAAAACTATGAAGATTGGGCTAAGCATGTGCGGAATGCCTTGCGAACGAAACATAAAATAGGGTTTATTGATGGGACCTTGGAGAAACCTACCAAGGATGATGAGATTGAACAGTGGGAAGTGGTTAATTCTATGTTAATCGCTTGGATTATGAACACGATTGAGCCAACTCTCAGGACATCGATTTCTATGGTGGATGAAGCTCAAGCGTTGTGGGAAGATTTGAAGCTTCAATTCTCTGCGGGAAACGGGCCAAGAATCAGTGAGCTTCGGGCTGATATAGCAAACTGTAGGCAAAACGGAGATACGGTAATGGTGTACTATGGGAGACTTAAGAAGATGTGGGATGAATTGGCAATTTACAAGCCTATTCGATCATGTAGTTGTGGAGAACTGGCTGCTCAGTTGGAAGAAGACCGTAATGAAGAGAGAACCAATACCTTCTTGAATGGTTTAGATTCTGCGAAGTTTGGTACGGTGCGTTCTACTATCACAAGTATGGAACCACTACCCAAGCTCTCACAAGTCTATCAAAGGATCATTCGAGAAGAGAGACAACTCACGATTACTAGGAATCGTGATGCCACTCCTGAGGCTGTGGGGTTTGCGGTCCAGGCTGCGCAACGGGGTCAAACTTCCAATTTTTATCGCGAGAAGGACGTGACGTGTACTCATTGTGGTAAGTATGGGCATGCAAAGGCTGATTGCTTTCAGATAATTGGCCTTCCTGAATGGTGGGGAGAACGAGGTCGCGACTACAATGATCATGGTAGAGGTGGACGTGGACGTGGAGGACGTGGAGGCCGGTTTGGCCGTGGTCGCAGGTCCGGTGGTAGGGCCAACGCAGTCACGGGTGTTCATGCAAATATTGTTGGGGGCATACAAGCTAATTCAACAAGGACACCGGCTGATTTGGATCGTCAATCTCTACCCCAAATGAGTGATGACCAATGGAATGCTCTCAAGAGTCTCTTTGCTTCCCAAAAGTCAAATCCTAATGAGAAGTTGAATGGTAAGAAAGAATGTGTTGATTTTATTATTGATACATGAGCATCACACCACATGACTGGTAATTTAGACTATTTGTCTAATGTGATGAATACCAATCCATGTATGATCGGTCTACCGGATGGTGATCATGTGGTGTCCACACAACAGGGTGATATATGTCTCGGGGGTGATTTGTGGCTACAAGGAGTTTTGTACTCTAAGGATTTAACATGCTCCTTAATTTCGGTTGCAAAGTTGTTGAAAGTGGTTAAGGGTTCTATTACATTCACTGATGAGTTATGTGTTATACATGACCGGGCTATGAAGACGCTGATTGGGGTTGGTGAAGAGTGTGGGCACGTGTACGTGCTTCGAGGGATGATTGGTGCGAAGATACACAAGACTGTGAGCAGTTCCGGATCATGGGATTTATGGCATCGTCGTCTTGGTCATCTGTCTAGTCATGTTATTCCCTATTTATCGAGTTATTTAGATATTGGAAAGCAAGTTAGTTCCACAACAGTTTGTGATATTTGTTTACGGGCGAAACAAACCCGGGATTGTTTTCATGAAAGTTCTAATAAAGCTGCTGGAATTTTTGATTTGATTCATTGTGATCTCTGGGGTCCGTATCGAATAGTATCTACTTCGGGTGTTGCGTATTTTCTGACAATAGTAGATGATTATTCGAGAGCGGTTTGGGTGCACCTGTTACGGGAAAAGAGTGAAGTAGGGATAACTCTTAAGAATTTTTTCAAAATGGTGGAACGACAGTTTGAGAAGAAGGTGAAAGTAGTACGTAGTGATAATGGCGGAGAATTTATGGGTTTGCGAACGTACTTCCTGGAAGAGGGAATCATGCATCAAACGTCGTGTGTCTATACTCCTCAACAAAATGGTAGAGTGGAGAGAAAGCATAGACATATATTGAATGTTGCTAGATCGTTGATGTTTCAAGCTACCTTACCACGTCAGTTTTGGGGTGAGTGTGTTATGACTGCATGTCATTTGATTAATCGAACTCCATCCACTATTTTGCAAGGAAAGACACCCTATCAGCTGTTGTTTGGGGAAGTACCTAATATCACTCACTTAAGGGTCTTTGGTAGCTTATGCTTTGCTCGTAATGTTTTGCGGGATAAAGATAAGTTTGGGGAACGAAGTAGACGGTGTGTTTTTATGGGGTATCCGTTTGGTCAGAAGGGATGGCGTGTGTATGATTTGGAGAAGTCGGAATTCATTGTTTCTCGCGATGTGGTGTTTCAGGAAGACGTCTTCCCATATCAGTCGTTGGAGCCGAGATCTATCGATCCATCCCTAGGATCGATCGATCCATCACACTTTGAAGACGATGAGTTTCGACCAGGGACAACCGGATCGATCGATCCGGCACGTGGATCGATCGATCCCGAGCATCTGACGGGTGACGAGTTACAACCCGCGACAGACCGATCGATCGATCCACCGCCTAGATCGATCGATCCGGAGAAGATCACCGAGAGACCAGCCACAGACGGATCGATCGATCCAGCACCGGGAGCGATCGATCCGACCTCTAACTTGTCTGATGCTCACACTACGGGATCCGAAGGTAATCCAAAGACATCAGATGGTGTTTTGGTTGAAAGGGGGAGTCAATTAGAGGCGGATAATTTGATTGGTAAAGGGATTAAGGTTAGACAAAGCGAACGGGAAAGAAAACCTCCGGCTCATCTAAGTGATTATGTCCTACATACTATATGTTGCTCTGCTGAACAACCCACACTCTCACTAGCACCCACTCAATCAGCATCCTCTTCTCCAGGTACGGTTCTCTATCCAATTGCCAATTACGTGAGTTGTGACCGATTTTCTGTTTCACAGAGAGCTTTTCTTGCGGCCATTACGACTGTTTCGGTTCCTAAGTCATATTCGGAAGCCGTTAAGGATGAAAAATGGTGCAATGCGATGTCTGGAGAGGTGAATGCTTTGGAAGAAAATGAAACTTGGGATATAACTAATCCTCCGCCAGGAAAGAAAGCTATTGGCAGTCATTGGATATTTACTATCAAGTATAAGTCGAATGGGGAAATTGAGCGTTACAAGGCTCGTCTGGTGGCCATGGGTAATCGACAAGTTGAAGGGTTAGATTTTGATGAGACATTCGCTCATGTTGTGAAAATGACAACTATTCGAGAGTTTCTTAAGATTGCGGCTGTCAAAAGATGGGAAGTACATCAGATGGATGTTCATAATGCGTTTCTACATGGGGATCTTGAGGAAGAGGTTTATATGAGATTACCTCTTGGCTTTGTTTCTCAAGATAAATCAAAAGTTTGTCGCCTTAAGAAATCTTTATATGGTCTGCGTCAAGCACCTCGTTGTTGGTTCGCTAAGCTTGCAGCAGCATTGAAAGGTTATGGGTTTGCTCAGCAGGTAGCAGATTATTCTCTTTTTACCTTGGAGCGTGGGTTTATGCAACTCTTTGTGTTGGTATATGTGGATGATTTGTTGATTGGGGGAAATGATCTTAATGGTATTCAGGAGTTTAAGGGATATCTTAGTGATGAATGCTTTCATATGAAGGACTTGGGGCCTATGAAATATTTTTTGGGCATTGAAGTATCTCGATCTCCTGATGGCTTTTACTTATCACAAAGAAAGTATGCGTTGGACATTGTAACTGAATGTGGGTTGTTGGGCTGTCAACCAGTATCTACTCCACTTGAGCAGAATCATAAGTTGCCAGATGATGAAGGAGAGTTTTATGAGGATGTTGAAAGGTATAGAAGGCTTGTTGGGCGTTTAGTCTATCTTACTTTTACTCGACCAGACTTGTCATATGTTGTGCATATGTTGGCTCAATTTATGCACCAACCTCGTGCCAAACATTGGGCTGCAGTCATACGGGTTGTGAGATATCTTAAAGGTTGTCCGGGTCAAGGTATTGTGTTGAGTGCTGATTCTGATTTACAGTTGACATCTTATTGTGATTCAGATTTTTCTACATGTTCCCTCTCTCGGCGATCGGCTACAGGTTTTATTGTTATGTTGGGTGATTCGCCTATTGCTTGGAAGACAAAGAAACAGGATGTGGTGTCGTTTTCTTCCGCAGAGGCTGAATATCGTGCGATGAGTTTCACTGCTCGAGAGTTGAAATGGAATCGTGAACTTTTGGGATGCTTTGGAGTGTCTCATCCGCAGGCGATGCGTTTGTATTGTGACAATAAGGCAGCCTTACATATCGCTGCTAATCCAGTTTTTCATGAGCGGACGAAGCATATTGAGAGGGATTGTCATTTCATTCGGGACGAAATTCAGGATGGTTCACTGGTTACTGCACATCTTACCACTACCGAGCAACCAGCGGATATCTTTACTAAGGCTTTGGGTTCTCAACAATTTGCTTATTTACGGCGCAAGTTGGGCATGTATAATCTTCATGCTCCAACTTGAGGGGGAGTATTAGGGACCTATACTGTAAATATATTATACTTATGCTATTATGTTAATTTTCCCTAAGTATGTTTAGGGTTTCATGTGTAAGATGTATATATACTCTCTTCTTAATGTCAATACACACAACTTTCTCTTTATTCTCTTATCCCTTTGGCAGGTTATGATGATTTAAACAACGACGTTATAACTAAGATCATTAACGAATGGTCGTTGTATTTAAGGCTATAACACGTTGAGCATTAAATGTGGCGATAAATTTTGACTCTCGTCACTTGTATTTGTTTTTCTCATAATTGTAAGAATCCTATGATAGATATGCAATGGATCGGAATAATGTAAGAATAATAAGACATAGATCCATCTTTGTTTTTTTTTTAATCTTATTTTATCATATAGAAACAACTCTGGTGAATCGAAAATCAATATAAGTCAAAGGATTTCGTGCCACCAAATTTAAAACCTAGTTCAGTCTACAGTTATATACTTATATTAATTTTCTGCAGACTCCATCAAAGCTTAGGAAGATCGCAGTTCACTCCACCGTTTATCACATTTGGAGGCAACGAAAAACAATCAGCATTCTATCCCACATCACATCATTTTCAAGTTCATCGATAGAGAGATTCGGAACACCATCACCACTCTCGAAGACAAATTAAAGAAAGCATTTTGCAACTTTGGATTAGATGAATTCACTCTTGTGTCTTCTTCGTTTATTTACAACCTTGTTTTTTATTCTTTTTTCACAAAGTCTCAAACATCTTAGGCATTATATTATGTAATCCCTAAACTTTTTCATTTTTAATGATATTTACATTTATGTAAAAAAAGTTGATTAAATTCAAAGAGTACGTTTAGTGAGAAGTAGACGGTCATTTGTTTTAACTAACTTGAAGATAACTTCTTAAGAAAAAAACTTGAAGATAACTTGTTTCAACTAATATTAGTTTAAACAAAACTATCATTTGTTGTGAAACTTCAGTGTCTATATCTTCATTTTGAGACTCATTTTCAAGATTACAAATTCTCCCTCTACATTGTTTATAGGAATACAACCTATTCTAATATCTGATTTGTTAATCTTATATATTTGTGGATCTAAAGTAGATCCCTAGAATATTGTAATTGTACCATGTTTATATTTATTAATTTTAGATGAATACAAAGTACATTCAATAAGAATTCAACTATTTACATTATTTATTAACTAACATGAACTTATTTTAAGAACCAAATTTTGGCTAGAGACGCATAAGTTAAAATCAAATTTACGTTTTAAAAACCAATTCTAATTTAGAAAATCATTATTAAAATTATTTATAATTGGGTAAATGTTGTAAGTTGTTAAAATAAAATTGATAATTACTGAATAAACTGTAAAGGTTTCAAACTTAAATGAAAAATATTTAGATGCTCAAAATAAAAATAATAGCCGACCAAAAAAATCGAAAATAACAAGAAAGCGAGAGATTTACCTTAGCCAGAAGCCCGTTTCCCAATTCGATAGTCCTGAAAGGGACAGTGGTTTTGTTGACCAATTGGCTACTATCTCCATAATTTGGCTTCTTACAAGTTGAAAGGACCATTCACAACACACACTACACTTCCTTCTCCACTTTCACAAATATCTCTCAATATTTTGTCGGCAGAGGTACATTTCTCCTTTGTTGAGAAGATACTTTTATCCTCTTTTAGATTTTTTTTTGTAATATGCCATCATCTCCTTAATATCTAGATTTTTTCATATATTTATTAGTTTTATAATGTTGCTTGATGTAAAAGATCAATTCCACATCATTGTTCCAAATTTTATATGATAATAATTAACCATGTTAAAAGGTAAGACCGACATAAGGATATGACTTTTGTTCCATCCAGTTGTGTACAATAGGTATATAAAGGAGTGAATGATGTTTACATCAAGCCAGATCAAAGAGTAGATCGAACCAAAACAAAAGAGACAAAATTTTCAAATCAAGAGCTATGATTGACCAAGTGGCTTCGGCTTGAAATACATCAAACAGTCCATCATTTAAAGGAGACTGATTGAGACAAAACACCCCTAGATTGATCACATTCATAAGATGGTCCAATCACGAATAAGCCAAACTGCCCAACAAAAAATCCACTCGAGTAAATGATTTTTTCTTGAATTTTCACCAATAAATCCATCATTTTGAAGGTAATGGTCAAGAGAAATTGGCAATAGATCATACTGGATCAAGACATAGACAAGAGACCACACTCACAGCTATTAAACCGAACACTTTAAACACCACTTAAGAGAGTTTTTAGCCTAGTCACATCCATTTAAACTCATGGCATTTCAATCCATCTTAGTAGGCCCATGGAGTGTTCAGAGCGCTAGAGATCCGTTCACAAGCATTCGAGCAATCACAAAACATATATTTCTACAACAACATGCTTCTAAGCTTCTGAGATCATGTGATAATAAGTCTTTGCTTCCAAGTTTATATCAATGAAGATAATTCAAAGGAAATACATAGAGATTCAAGAAAAGGATACATGAGTTTAATGTGAGGATAATTGGTAAGGGTGATGGACAATTGTACATTACGTAGATGCAGTAAATATTCTTCTTTACCATTCTAATAAAAGAGAAAAAAGTCTTATGCAATTCTTCGGAAAAATTGTTACTTTTGTATGATTTTTGTATCAGTCAAAATACCAAAAATTTCAAAGCAATAAAAACCTTCATCATCATATGTCCTTTGTGAGTATCTATCTTATATTATTGGCCGATAGAATACTCTTAGAATTTTAGTTTAGTATACAATTTATTTAACTAAATTAAAAAATGAATACGATAAGAGGTTGGTTCTCTTATAGCAAAATATGAGATGAAGTTATGACTTGTGGTGTTAGTGGTATTCTAGGACAAAACTGCTCAAATAATTTGTAACAAAAAACCATGACTTCGTTTAAGTTTTTATTAAATTTTAAAAAACATTTTTTAAAAGAAAAATACTTTAAAAAATAATTCATTTGGTCGGGGTACTACTAGATGTTATGGCGTATGGAGTCGAGCAAAAGATAACATATGTGAGTAGGGATGTTAATATGGGTAAACTCATCTCATTTAAGTCCACCCCAATTATTTACGGTTTTAGCGAAAATACGGTTTTTTGTTTTATTTCTAATTTAAACAGAAATATTATTTAATCAGAATAATTTAGTTTTTACTGAATATAATAATATTTATTTTTTATTTTAATTATTAGAATGTTTAAAAAATCTAATGAATAATGAACATAAAATATATATAAAAGTGTTTAAGTTAAAACCATTTAATAGATGGGTCTAATATTAACTTATTTAATCTCTTTTATTTTTTTTTGCATAAATAGGTTTAAATGGGTTAATTTTTCTAAGACATATGGACGTTGTATATCCAAATTAAAATCACAATGTGATAAGTAAACAACCTTAGTAAACGTTTCTTGCTCGTTAGCGTCCGTTTGCCTTTATTATATTAGTTCTTTTTTAGTCAAAACAGTAAGTAGGTAACAATATGAAAAACGACCATGGATTACAACAAGAAGATAGAGATCCATTAAATCTAAAGTAAAAAGGTATAGTCTCAACAAGAAAGTTGAGAAGCAAACCACAACTCATTCATACCATCTCAGCTCCTCTTTCTCTTCAAATCTTTCTCATCTTTTTCCTCCTCCTCGTCCTTTTCTTATGCCTTGAGATAATGGGGTATGTCTTGGCGATCTCTTGCATTGATGAAGACAGTTTTGAGGGACTTATCTACATAATCAGCTGAGATCTTCAACCCATTTTCATTCCTTGAGATTGGAACAAACCTCCTTTCCCATTGTCCAACATTTTCCTTCTTCTTCGCTGTCTCCTGCTCATCAGGATAGATCACTTCCTTGTACTTCGCTCCAATAGCGTATGGCTTATCGAGACAATTCTTTGCGTTGTGCTTCAAACCACCGCAGTTTTTACAGGCTCCAGCCTTGAACCTCTGAGATGTGTCGTAAGATTGAACTCTAGCTTCTCTCTTCTGTCTAATCTCTCTTACGAATTTCTTATTATATTAGTTAGCTCTCGTTTATGATTTTCATGAAGGTGATTTTCAGATTGTTGATTTTTAAAAATATTATTAAAAAATTAAAGTGTTTTGCATATTGATACATGTCATATTATAATTAAGAAAGTACGTAACTTCTGTTTTATATTACAAAGAATAAGAAAAAAAAAACATATATAATACATGGAGTTAAAAATTTCAATTTTTTTTTCGGTTATGACTTTGTTTTCCCATGTGTTGCATATATTTGTTTGCCTTAAGTTACTTTGATGACTCCTTTTTTCTCATTTTAGATTAGGCTCAACAAATTATAACATATTGTAAGAAAATTAAGAAAGAGATTGATCTTGTTTTGCACATATTGGTATTGTGCCACTCTTATATCCATATACTCATTTTAATTTCATTTTTTAAATAATTACACGTTCTTGTTAGCTTAATTATATTTCATGAAGTTCTCTACAACTAAAATACGATTATCATATGTGCCAATTGCGACAAAATTGGCTTGAACAAAATAAATAGTATTGAGACAAATGATTGTTCAGTCACCTACTTCGAAACTCCAACAAAAACTATGAAATGTGATGAATGTAATCACGTTAATCCTGTAAGAAGTCTTGAACTGGCTGATGAGTTCACCATAGTTAAAGAGGCTTTTGATAGTTATTTTCATCCAAATTCATCTTTTCACTCATAACATTTGCAAAGGATGCGAATGTGATATTCCTACACTAAAAGAAAGTGTGTTGTATTGCATATTTATATATTTCCATTGCTTAAATTTAACATAATTTTTTTTTTATCATTTAAACCCTAAAGGCATCGTCTCCAAGGATCTTGACATCATCCAACAGAAGCAATGCACTTGCTTCTTTTCTGTGAGCTTGGACAACAACACTCAAGAGGTAATGCCCTAGATTGAGAGGCGTATCAAACCTCACAATCCAGTCCTGAAATTCAAATATGGTAAATGTTATCTCAGAACTATTTGAACATTTATTTTATAGAGCACAAACTTACCACTCCTTGAATGTGAGGACCAAGTGCCACAGCATCACTGCAGAGCAAGAAAAGACCTCCTCCATTTGTCTTGAACTCTGAAAATGCCTGAATATTCTTCTCCAAATCCAGATTCCCGTGGATTCGCAAGCAATGCAGATCGTTATCAAAAGATCTCATCATTTCATAATGATATTCTACAGAGCTGCAACTGGAGAAAAAAATGACCACCTTTTGGTCTGGGACTTCTTCAGGAAGCTAACCAAAGCAGGAAGTTTCTTTTCGTTAGACACACGGCAGTAGTGTTGCAGAACCGCTGAACTTGATGATCTCTTCCTTTTCCTGTCCTGCTCCTCCCTAGGCTTTTCCCCAACAGTCCAAGGAAGGTTTAGCGACGAGGAGGAGCTCAATGCCCAAGTTTGGGACTCTTGGGTTTGTCTAAACCTTCCTTGGACTGTTGGGGAAAAGCCTAGGGAGGAGCAGGACAGGAACATTAACTAAATCATGCAGAAAAAGAAAGTGGCTCTAAAAGAGATGGAGTTTGACAACGAAGAACTTACGGAGGTTCAAACGCAAGTGGTAAGAACTTCATAAAGTTTTGCTTGTTTCATTAAACAATATTATTTTGATTATAAAAAAGCTAATCTTTATGTTTTGAACCTGCAGGAAAAACGTCTTAAGGATAAAAAAAGGAATGAGAAGTTGAGAACCTTAGCTGGTAAAGCTAACATCTTTATTAGAAAGGGGAAAGAAAATCTGACTTAAGGTAATCAGTTGTTTGATTCATAGTGTTGATGCAAAGAAACATATGATGTATGCAGCGCCGTGCCTGGAGTAATAAAGGCCGGAAGCGAGTTTATTAATAGTATTTTGTATCGTTTAAAACAAATTCTTCAATTCGCAAAAAAGAAATCTATAATACAATATGACAAATTTTAAATATTGAAAATCAACTTAAAATCTGTTATTGTCTATATGCATATTTCACTAAAATTAAATCTAAGATAATACATTTACGGTGATTGTGAACATGAGTTAGCAATTATACAACATCCAAATAGATTAGGTGAAGAAAAGAAGTGAGCACAAAAAATTGAAGATTAATTTGTGAATAGTTTGTACAAAAAAAAACTCTATAAATTAATAATCATTATAAATTTATAAATTTTTCTGCTCACGAGTCGGACTAATGTAATATTTAACATAATTCGATAAAATAATAATTTGTTTGAAAATCCTATGTAATTATATGGTCTCATCAGTATAATAATTCAATATAAACTTATCAATATATATGTAAAAAAATTTAGTAAAATATTATTTTAGATTGTTTTTTTTTCTTAAATATGCATAAATCCTTCGTAGAGTTCACTTGTAGTATTTTACTACATAGAAATCTTTTTGTATTGTTTTCTAGGGATAATAACTTTTTTTACTTGTATTTGGTTTTAAAAAGATATTGATTTCTATAAAAAAAATCTTTTCAAAATTAGCTAAAACTGTGTATAATTTAAGAATTATTTATTTATCGATAAATTAATATCTCTATAAATTAATAGAATTTCAGTATCCCGACACTATTAATTATAGAAGTTGGTACTTTATTTTGAGAAAAAAATCGAATTGTACTTGATTATTGATACAAAATCATATTTACATACATAAGTCTAAGTTACAATCATATTTAAATGATTCTGAAAGAAGAAAGGCCGTAGGCCATTGTTTCAAATCATGTAACTAAAGCACGGCCCTGGATGTATGGTTGTGTCATTAGGTTACAGTCTTCTTAGAAAATATTGCTGATTTAGAGTGTAACATGTTTTTGTTTTGTCTTTGTACCTGACTGCAGATGGAATTTCAGTTCGTTAGAGGAGATCGAGTATGAAGGCTTTTGTGATTATTTCAGTTTATATATTCAGCTAATTCAAAAACTTTATGTTATGCAACGGTTTGTATCAGTTACTATAACCCAACTGACATCTCTAGTTAGGGTTCTTATGGGAAACTTGTTTTTGAAGTAAAGGAATTTTGAACTTAGCTTGATCGATTTGAGAAATTGAGCCTTGTCAAATCAAGCGAACCGATTTTGTGGTTTTGTCAATCTCGGATTCAGTGGTTTTGTCAATCTCGGAGAATTACGTTTCTTGTAGTGTGAATTGAACATTTTCAAGATCGTTGGTGTGAAATTGAGATTGTTTTGGGTTTCGTTTTGGATTTGGGTGATTGAATGAGTGTGATCTTTGATCTGGGTTGCTCTAATTTTGTGTGATTGATTAGAAAGTTATCGTCTTTTGTTACGGATTTCAACATTTTAGGTGATACACTTGATAGTAACAGTAGTGTACTTTTTGGATTTGGTTGGTTTTATAGTTTGGATTGATGCTAGCTTCTCAAGATTTAAGGTTTTTTCGTTTTGATCAATTTGACAGATTAAATCTATTCAAACTGATCAGAGATCTTCTTTTGTCTTGCTTCCTAGGTTGGTTATTATTTAGTATAGAATCTGAATACGATGGATGAACACAATAGGAATCCATTTGCAAGTTCAAGTGCAAGAGCAAGTGGGAGCTCAAACTCGAGTTTTAGTAGCAGTGTGGCGGATACAGATGATGATCAAACCATTGCACGTATATTAGCAGAAGATGAGAGCTTAAGAAGTGAGGGCAAGCTTGGGAAGAGACTATCTCATTTGGATTCTATCCCAGTATGATAAGCTTCTTTTGCCTTAGTCTTCGTATATAAATAAGCTGGGATGTGTGTTGTGTTGTGCTACTAATTGTTTATGTTAGTGTCTATTACTTGAGAGTAACTTTTGCTTTTGTATTCGTGTGGAATTTCGTATTGGCAGCGGGTTAACAGGCAAATACCCGATATAAATGATGCAACATTAGACCATGAGCTACTCTCTGGGAGGTTCTTATCTTCTTATCAACGTTTCCTTTAGTGTCTTTCATTTCCTTGACTGTATTCGTCATTTGATGCTGAGTAGATTGTTCATTTGTTACACGCCTTAGAAGGATGAACAAACTGATGACATCGCTTGAATATTTTGCAACATCTCAATGCTTGTTTAAAATACTCCAAATATTTAACAATAAAGAATATTTAATGAGTTCACCTTATTTTTGCATTAGTTTATTATTTGTCTTTTTGTTGGTAGGGTATAAATTCAGATCCACCGACGCACATACTCGGTACCGACGCTCAAAATATATTCTTGGCCTAAGAGTAAGGTACATTCAATAATAACTATAGTTGAGACACACACACAAAACTATAAATGGGGTCTGTTTCTTGAAGACATATCGGTGCGAATGGCAGATATAATGGGAAAAACGACACTAGTGGACCTACCAAACCAATAACAAGATCTATCAATATTTGACAGCAAGTGGTTTCGTTTTGAGTAAAATCATGAGCTGCTATGGCTGATGCTAAGCAATAATCCGAGTTCTTGTAAAAACCCTTTAGCGCGTAGGGTAAACGCGCTTCTCCCTCCTCTCTCTTCTTTTGTTTGCGGATCTAGAATTTTACTCCTCCACCTTTGCCTCTCCGGCGCCGGAGAGGGCTTGCTCTCTTTTCTTTTCTGTTGTAGTTCTTCTCTTCCTCCTTCGTCTCTGCTTTCCGTCGGGTTTGGCTGATTTTGGATGCGATTCTCCGCCTTTTCCGGCGTCTCTTGGTGGTGGTTATCGGATTGAAGCTGTTGCGTGTCGCTTGGAGGCTCTCGGCTTGCTGGTCGGATTCACCTTGGTTCTTTGCTTGGGGACGGCTTTGTAACCGGCTTGTTTCCGACAGCTCCTTTTGGTCGGATCTCTTTCACGCAACAGTCCTCTTCTCCGGCAAGGGTTTTGGCTTTGTTGAGGTGGCTGGATATGTTTGCTCTTCTCCTTAACGGCGGGTTTGTGTTCTCAGATCGGGATTCTCAGTGGTGCACCGCTGCAGCTTTTCTTGATCTGTTTTTGCTGGTTCATGGTGGTCGCGTTTTCTGGCTGCTCGGGTCGTGGTGGAGCTCGAAGGTTGGTTGGCGGCGCAGGCTGAGGCTGATTCTCTGTGGTGGTTGCCGACGTGGTCCTCCTCGCCTCCGTGTCTCAAGTTTGGGTCATGGCTCCAAGTGTGGGTCGTCGGTGCTGCAGTTCGATTCGGAGTGTGGCGGCTTGGTTCTTCTCCGGTGTGGCAATGGATTTTATGTTCATTCTGAGAAGTTCTCTCCTTCGTTTGTGGTCTTTCGATGCTTTGTGCATTGGCTGGATTGGGTTTTTGGCTGTTGTTGTTGTGTTCTTTGTTGTGATGCAGCTTGCTGAAGATCGCGAGAAGCTTGGTAAGGGTTTTGAGGTTGAATAGAGGCGGCGGTTCGGTCTAGATGGTGTTCTCAAGTCCGTGGGAGTTGTTTCTTGATGCGTCATGCTCGGGAAAAGTGGCCAGAGGCGGCTTCTCTGGCTTCCCTTTGGTGCTCCCGTGCCGCCGGGTTTGATTATATCCTCTCTAGCGGTTCTGTTTTTGCGTTAGTTCTCGGAGAAGCTGTAAGTGGCCCTTTGTTCTGAGGTTTGAGGACTGCTTCGGATAGGGTCTGCTCGTGGCAACAACGATGAGAACTCGAGTTCTTTTGAACTGAGGCAATCGCGCAAATGTCCAAGCTTCGCGGTTTGGAATCGGTGTTTCTTCCTTGGGCTTCCGCTGATTGGGTTTTTGGCGGTTGTTGTTGTGTTCTTTGTTGTGTTGCAGCTTGGTGAAGATCGCGAAAAACTTGGTAAGGGTTTTGAGGTTGAATAGAGGCGGCGGTTCGGTCTAGATGGTGTTCTCAAGTCCGTGGGAGTTGTTTCTTGATGCGACATGCTCGGGAAAAGTGGCCAGAGGCGGCTTCTCTGGCTGCCCGTTGGTGCTCCCGTGCCACCGGGTTTGATTATATCCTCTCTAGCGGTTCCGTTTTTGCGTTAGTTCTCAGAGAAGCTGTAAGTGGCCCTTTGTTCTGAGGTTTGAGGACTGCTTCGGATAGGGTCTGCTCGTGGCAACAACGATGAGAACTCGAGTTTTTTTGAACTGAGGCAATCGCGCAATTGTCCAAGCTTCGCGGTTTGGAATCGGTGTTTCTTCATTGGGCCTCCGCTGGTGGTTTTCGCTTGTGTTTTCCTTGTTGTGTTTTATTTTATTTTTCATTGTAGTTTTCGGTCTTTCTGTCTTCCTTGTTTTCTATGTAATTTCTGTCACAAAACTAAAATCGGTATAAAATTTCACTTTTTATCAAAAAAAAATAAAAAAAAATCCGAGTTCTTGTTGTACTATTCAATTTCCTCTTGCATGTGCAAGTTTTTGTTTTTTCTCTTTTTTGAACTGAAAATAACAACATGCAACTGTACATAAATTTTTCAAAAAAAAAAACATGCAACTGTACATAAATTCACTAGCTCGAATCGATGATAACATATATCTTGACGTACGCAAAATTAGTGAAAAAATTTCACCAATATTTGCGACAAGTCTAAACCAAAGATTTCGACTTTCGTTTTATAATTAACCAGAATTAAAGATATGTCACATCAGCTATAACGGCTCATTATACTGGCGATAGAGAGCCTTTCGCTTAGGAAATTTTTTATGACTTCTAGTTAGGCCTGGGCACGAAGCGGATATCTGGAAAATTTGGGATATTCGTTATTCGATTCGATTTAACCGAATACTTGATTTTGTGATTTGCTTTGATCCGAAAATTTCCGGATATTCGGAATATCGAATATCCAGATTTTTTTGTGATATTTGCGGATATCCGCTTCGATACTTCTGCACTTATTAAAATCCTAAAAAGCTAAGCGCTCGCATGTAAAACTACGAAGAAAAATATAAAATTTGGGAAAAAGAAGTCGTCACAGGATACTTCTTATTTTTAAGGGATATTGATTTTTTTTTAATAAATTCCACTTCACTAATAAAAACTATTAAATTTTGTCACAAATACATCCGAAGGATAAAAAACTGAGTTTACAAATACAAGCCAAAAATATATTAGATATATATATATATATATATATCGAAAAAATACGGATCGAAGCGGATATCCGACTTTTAAAAAAACAATATTTGTTATTTGCTTCGGTATTTACGAATACTACATTTTCCTATTTGATTTGCTCCAAAATATTACGGATATTCGAATTTTTCGAATCGAATCAAAACGAATACCAAGTCGAAGCGGATCTAACGAATATTTTGCCCAGGCCTACTTCTAGTTATGAACCAAAATCTAACCCTTCCAATTTTAACATTAGGCTTGGTTCACGACTTCACTTGATAGTTGTGTGAAGGGTTGGTTGCTCGTTGTGATAAGTTCAATGCATCCGAGAATATACTAACAAAAGTTCTAATCTGCATCATAATATTTATGTGTTTGGTCTTTAGTCATTTGACAAATCACCTGTTAGCTTTCATATTATATAGTTCAATATTTTCTTACGAAAACAAGTTTTGCCCTAATTATCCTTCAATAGTACGAATAGCGTGTTGGTTAGTTGTGAACTTGTAACAATATGCAAGTTGCAGTTATATTAAAATGAGTAAACATTACTCACAAATTAGTATCAATTGTTTTATGTAACAATATAAAAGACTGTTTTTGGTAATGACAATCTAGTTTAAAATATAGGTGATTATAAATAATGATAATATGTTGGCCAAATGATTTTAAATTTTTTTGGTCAAGATTAAAACCAAAGAAATAAGTAATTTCGAAAAAATTTGTACGTATTTTTCTTTTTTAAAATTGATGATGAAATAACACAAAACTATTTCAGTTTTTAGTTTCATATGAAAATATCAGATTAGTGTAATTTTTTTTTAATCCGAAACAGAATTGTTTTTCTTGTTCCTCTTTTTTTTGCAAAAAATTAGTATCCATAACCATAATTATTAATTCACCGATTGTATGATTAACCCCATATTTAAAAACAGAATTGTCACTCTTTTCGGAAAATCTAAAAAAAAGGATGAAAAGTCAATGTCTTTTACCAGATCCACCAAACTCTCTCTACAACTAATCTCAACCGTCCATCTCACTCCCGCCTTTATCTATTTAACCTCACCATCCTCTGTCTCCTCCTTCATCACACAGATCCACAGATCAAGAAACTATTCAAAATTCAGCAAAAATGGCTTTGCTTGTTGAGAAAACATCAAGTGGCCGTGAATACAAGGTCAAAGACATGTCTCAGGCCGACTTCGGCCGGCTCGAAATCGAGCTAGCCGAAGTCGAAATGCCTGGACTTGTCTCTTGCCGTACTGAATTCGGACCATCTCAGCCACTAAAAGGAGCAAAAATCACCGGATCACTCCACATGACGATTCAAACCGCTGTTTTGATCGAAACATTAACCGCTCTCGGCGCTGAAGTCAGATGGTGTTCTTGCAACATCTTCTCAACTCAAGATCACGCCGCGGCAGCGATTGCTCGTGATTCCGCCGCGGTGTTCGCTTGGAAAGGTGAGACTCTTCAAGAATATTGGTGGTGTACGGAGAGAGCTCTTGATTGGGGTCCTGGTGGTGGTCCTGACCTTATCGTTGACGACGGTGGTGATGCTACACTGTTGATCCATGAGGGTGTTAAAGCTGAAGAGATCTTTGAGAAGACTGGTACGTTCCCTGACCCGACGTCTACCGATAATCCCGAGTTTCAGATCGTGTTGGCGATTATCAGAGACGGTCTTCAAGTTGATCCCAAGAAGTACCATAAGATGAAGGAGAGATTGGTTGGTGTTTCTGAAGAGACTACTACTGGTGTTAAGAGGCTTTATCAGATGCAGGAGACTGGAACTCTCTTGTTCCCTGCCATTAACGTCAATGACTCTGTTACCAAGAGCAAGGTAATGTATCAATATATCGAAATATTCGAGTTCGAAATTGCAAATTTTGATGAATATGTGTCTCATTGTGACTCTAGAAGACTAGATCTGATACTATTTTGTCTAATTTGTAGATAATGTGGATCATATTGCCTAATTATTGATCCATTTAGGTGGAAGCAAGAACTCTGTTTTTATGCTCTGTTTTTCTCTGTTTCACTGATGATTTGTTTGCTTTATAGTTTGACAACTTGTACGGATGCCGACACTCGCTACCTGATGGTCTCATGAGGGCTACTGATGTTATGATTGCTGGAAAGGTTGCTGTTATCTGTGGTTATGGTGATGTAGGAAAAGGTTGTGCTGCAGCAATGAAAACCGCGGGTGCTCGTGTCATAGTGACTGAGATTGATCCAATCTGTGCTCTTCAGGCTCTTATGGAAGGTCTTCAAGTTCTGACTCTTGAGGATGTTCTTCCAGAAGCTGATATCTTTGTTACCACTACTGGTAACAAAGATATTATTATGGTTGACCACATGAGGAAGATGAAGAACAATGCCATTGTCTGTAACATTGGTCATTTCGACAACGAAATCGACATGCTTGGACTTGAGACTTACCCTGGTGTGAAACGTATCACCATCAAGCCGCAGACCGATAGGTGGGTGTTTCCAGACACCAAGTCTGGCATCATTGTTCTAGCTGAAGGTCGTTTGATGAACTTGGGATGCGCTACTGGACACCCGAGTTTCGTGATGTCGTGCTCATTCACTAACCAGGTGATTGCACAGCTTGAGCTCTGGAACGAGAAGTCGAGCGGGAAGTACGAGAAGAAAGTGTATGTTTTGCCTAAACATTTGGATGAGAAGGTAGCTGCACTTCACTTAGGCAAGCTTGGTGCAAGACTCACCAAGCTTAGCAAGGACCAATCTGACTATGTCAGCATACCTATTGAAGGTCCCTACAAGCCTGTTCACTACAGGTACTGAGAAGATAAAAGAGTCAAGCTTTGGTTCTTCGTATGGTATTATGATTAAGCCGTTTATTGGCAATTTGTTTGAGTCGGGTTGGGTCTGGTCTGGTCGAGGAAATATGAGATATTGGTCCTCTGATGAGTGTGACCAATTATTGGTATGAATAAGGGGTTGTTTTTGATTTATGAGAGGCTATTTTTTTTTGTTTTCTTCTTCTTCTTCTATTTTTATATATATCTCAACATAAATTAGCTTCTGTTTTACACTATTGTTAGGTTTATTTATGCTTTGTTCTGTTTACTTTTTGAAACAAGAGAGAAAACAAAATATTGCAAAGCTATTTTTGGCTTCATATTATTGGAAATCTTTTGCTTCTTTGAAGTGTATACTATGAATCTAAGATGGTCAATCCAAAAGTTCGACTATTAACCTTTGAATCGTGTCTCATGAATTTTCTAACACTAATTTGACACGACTCAAAGACTGATACTACAGTAATGGGTGTGTTGTGACCAGCCAGATAATACTAATGACAAACCTTGAAATGAAACAAACTTGGGTGGTGTTTACAAGGTTTTTGGTGAGTGTAAGAAGCCAAAACTCAAAATTGGCCTCCAGTTACAGAGTCTACTATACCAACTCCATCATGATAAGCTATATCCAAGAGTTGATAACAAATTATTATTTTGAACAAGACAGAGTTTTTTGATAAAGAAAACACATGAGTATACCGAGTCCTTCTCTGAATCACACAACACAAACACAAACTTAAGCCATAACTCAGCTGAAACTCTCTATGCTTTACACAAATTGAGTTCAATGGAGAATCCAAAAGTCAGGTTCTTGAACTTACAAGAACAACCAAACTCAGCTTTCTAACTAAATCAGAGAAGCAGCAAGGTCTTTTTTCTGCAACATTATGTTACTCAGATTAATTGCTTGATGGATTCAAACCCATGAAAGATCTAAATCCATTATAGAACCATCTCAAGTCTTCATATACCCTGCCAAAAACTTCTAAATTTGGTTCATAAGTACCCTAAACAAGCTTAAAAACCCAAACTTTATCCTACAATTTCCACAATCTTCCATCTATTACTCTACTCAACACTTTCAAGAATATAAATCTCAATTACTTGAACAATGATAGCCAAATAATTCCAAAATTACACATCACTAATTAAGAAATCTAATGTAAACAACAACAACAACAACAACAACATTACAAAACAAAACACAAGAACAATAAGATTTCACTTGCCTCACAGAATATGAATTTCAAACTCAGATGTTCTTAAAGAACACGAAAAATGCCTCCCCAATGTTTCAAGTCTTGATGTCGTTAGTGTCTCTAGCACACCTAGTAATGACACTACATCCTCTGTTGTAAGCATTAGCCTGACCAGACCGACAAGCGTAATAAGAAGCACCTGGTTTCTGACAAGGAACCATATCTCTCCTCAAAGTTTCATAGCTTATGTATCGTTTCCGCATCATCATTACTCTCCGGCTTGTCTCCGACGGCATCATCTCCTCTCCTTCTTCTTCCCCGATTACGCCGTTCCGGGTCAGCATTGCATCGATTTCTCCGTTCACCGACGGAATCGGAACTGTGACGGAGATTGAGAGATGGGTTTGAAGAAAAAGTAAGGATAAGTAAACGAGAGCTAAGGATCTTGACATGTCGGTGTGTGAAAATTTGGTAAGATTGTTATCTCTGTGTTTACGACAACTCCAAGTAGAGGTCTTGGGAGTTAAACCGGTCGGTTTAAGTTTGATAGAGTTCAACTGAATTGTAACATCAAGTATTTAATTAAATAATTTTTTTTTT
Organism: Arabidopsis thaliana x Arabidopsis arenosa; assembly: GCA_019202795.1. NCBI lineage: Eukaryota > Viridiplantae > Streptophyta > Magnoliopsida > Brassicales > Brassicaceae > Arabidopsis > Arabidopsis thaliana x Arabidopsis arenosa. The sequence continues at coordinate 10,292,966 of CM032920.1, read as the reverse complement.
CATTGGGTTCTTATCCATTTTTTAAATATTTATTGTGGACCACTAACAAACACTTGGTTCCTTTGAGAATTCACGATTAATTGTTGTTTTTCTTTCCAACTACATGATCATTTTGGTTTATATCGAATTTAATTAGTAACATTTATGGTAGATTTAGTGTTAATATCGAAATGTGGCACCATCATTGATTAGTTTATGAGCATTTCTATTTTTTTCTATTTCTAACTATTAAAGTTTTGTTAATTTAAACTTTATCAATGCAAATTTTTAAAATAATTTGAACTTTTAAAAATTTTCCTTTACTCCTGTTTATTATCATTCCATATCAAAAAAATATTTTTTCACACTTTTCACTACAATTTTTCTTGTTATCTTTTATAATTCACTCGTCGTTTCTTGACACCTACTCTCTTTTCACCTTATGTTAGCTCACATATAATATACTCGACTATAAATTAGTTTTCAAGATAGATCGTATATATTTTCTGATCATTCATATCTTTCAATACTCAAATTTTTTTTTTATAAGTTACATGATCTTTTTATTAAAGTGAACATTAGAAAATCTCGGGAGATCTTTGTCATAAAGTTTCTTTGACCATATTTCGTGCATGTAAAATTGCTTCATATACATCAAATCTCATATATGGACTCATTCCTATTCACAAACATCGGATTTCAACATCAAATTTTGCACTTTATCTTGACCGTTTAAAAAATACAAAAAAAAAATTCACATATATAATTTGACATATATTATAATTCTATATAGTATTCTTAATGTTGATTTTTGTAAAATTCGTAACTTACGAACTCATATAAATCATTCTAATTTTAAAATACATTTTTAATCCTTCATTTTTGCTTCTAATTAAAAAAGTTTCAATATACCATTACTATTCTAATTTTCAAATAGCATTCACAATATTATTATTACACAGTTTATTTTTACTTGTGATGTTTAGGATAGTTTTTGTTTTATTTCAAATCACCTTAAAGTTTTTCGATCTATGTTAAAATTTCCTAAACACCTGATTAATATTTAATTTTTCTTTTTTTAGGTATTCATTTGATTTGTTTTTTAAAAGCCCAACACTTTTTAATTTAGAAAACATTGATAATATATAAAATTTTATTAATGTAACTATTTATATTATATTATAATAACAAATAATAATATGTACTCAATCCGTCTTATTTTTAATAAGTATAATGAATTGATACTTTAACATTAACAAATATATTCTTAATTTAAAATGTGTATTTTTCATAAATGAATTAATTTTTATTTTCAGTATAACCCTTTAAATTTAGTATATTTTTAAGTCTTATTTTTTTTATACTAAATAATTGTAACTCTTAATATTGATTATATGTTAAGTTTCTTTTTCATATATGTAGTCATTTAGAAATATTTACTCATTAAATGTTAAGATATAATTATATAATTTTAAATTTCATGCAATTCGTACTGCATGACGAGATTCTTCTACCACTCTATAAATGGAGGCTTGATAAGTGTCTTCACTTCATATAATTCAAATCAAAGAAATTGAGTACTTGCACGTATGGATATGGATGCTGCAAACATGCATTCTGCAATTACTGGGGAAATGGGGCAACTACAAAATGAGATTCAAGAGCGCCGTAGAGTGCTAAACCTCTTTTTGAGGAGTGTTAGAACACTGGAATCCAATCTATATTTAAAAACTTCATATTGATGTTGTAAATTTATTTGTTTCGTTCTAATATTAATTTATTCTTTTGTAAATTATTGTTTTTGTTTAATGAAATATAATAATATAAATTAGAAAATGTGTAAATTAATTATTGTTTTAATGTTTTTTGTTTTAATATATAAAATATATGGAGCCCATACAAAATTAAAATAGGATGACTTGGATGATGATATGGATACCCTAGTTGGAGAGACAACTCTCCCATTATATATATAGATTCCACTATTGCTTACCTTTTTTTTTTTGTTAAAATACTTTTATCATTTTATGTCTTAGTGATTTTTGAAATTTTTGTTTCTCTCTTAATTTTATAATCAATGTCGATTTAGGATAATAATCTTTCGATTAATAAATCTTTATAAAATATCAATGTACTAAACATGTTTTGAAACGATTTTATTAAAATAGTTGTGTTTAATTCGTATGAAAAGTAAATAATTTCGGCGGTCATTATGATTAAATGGGTGGGGTTAGGGGGGTAAAAATCATCATTAAGGAGTTAGTATAAATGCCACCAAACAAGTTCAACAACCCAACTACATCAGCTGAGCTGTTTCCATTGGCCCATGCTCTATGTTTTTATTTTATTTTTGCTTCACACCAAAGCATCAATAAATTCACGTCATTGCTCAAAACAAAAGATAAAGCCATAATAACACAATCAGCTGAAAATTAAAGGGTTTTGAGACCAAGTTGCCGAGCTTATTTCTTTAATTTTATGTTTTTAATAGGAAAAAATAACAATTGATGGAATCATTTATTCAGGTAAAGCAGGTAACTGGGAGATAGAAAAGTTTGTTATTCCCTTACTAACAAAAGCAAATAACACAAGAAAATGAAGTTAAGTCATGCTGTCTTGGACTTACTTCCTCTGCTTCACTGATTTCATTGTTCTCCTTCTCTACTTGACCAAGTTGTCTAAAGAAGGAAAATGAGTTAAAATACACTATACTACCGAGACCCAATTATAAGAAATTGGGCTTAGTTCCAATTAATGGCCCATGATGATTTGTCCCTTTTTCTGTGACTTATGTCACCAGATTCTCTGTTTCTCCTCTTCTCCCTAGCCCCACCACAAAACAGTCTCATATCCTGAAAAAACGCCACATTCGGCCTGGACCTACGGACTAGTATACATCGCTTGCCCCTACTCGTATGGAAGAATTTTTATTTGGAGAGGCTCATTACCACTGTGACTGGTACAATTAGTCTTCTTCTCATCTCAGCAATTTCAAATTAAACTCTTTCAGGTGCATCATTAAACAAAAGAAGAAATTCTAACACAAACACAAAAGATTGGTACGTTTCATTAATGCAAACTCAAATCAACCGGTTCATATGTAGCCATGTAGGACCAAAAAGGTTTTTATGCTTACCAGTAGCCAATCTAAACTCGAAGGGAACACCTAACTCTAAAAGTCAAATCCAAACGAACGAAGTACAAAAACACACCAAGCATCAAAACAACACAAGCTACCATTATATTTATAGAATTAAATCTCTTAAATCTATTTGAAATCTGACCACAGTCAGCGATCACCACGGTCTTGGAAGGCTTCCCGTTATAAGTTTGAACCTCTTCCATAATGCTCTTGAGCACATCCAATCCTTCAACAACTTGGCCAAACACAACGTGCACGTCGTCGAGTCCCAAACACTTCAATACTTCATCATGCAGATCATGAACTGAGAATCGTTGGAGTCTGGACCACCATTGGACATAGAGAGTATACCTGGACCGGTGTGCTGCTTGATGTAGTTCTCATCCTCGAATGTTCCGCCATAAATAGATTCGCCTCGGGATCCGTCCCCGACAATGATGTCTCCTCCACATAACATAAAATTGGGGGACACATGGTGGATGCATGATCCCTTGTAATGGAGTGGCTTACCACTCTTCCCTATGCCTTTCTCGCCGGTACATAAGGCCCGGAAGTTCTCGGCCGTCCGCGGTGTCGTGTCTGCGAAGAGCTCCATCACAATCCGATCAACCGGTTTGCCGTCGACGGTCATGTCAAAGAAAACTTTAGGGTTAGCCATTTTCGGAGATGAATATTAGGGTTTGTATACAAGGATTAAGTAATATATTAGCCATATATATAGAGAAGCGATGCTGATACATATCAAAACTGAAAGATATGCATTGTGGATTAAGGAAGATATGCATTTCGATTGTATAAACCTTGTATAAACCTTATACCATCTAATAAAAGTATCAGTAGTTGTTAAAAAAAAAAATTGCATTTCGATTGATTAGATAAAAAAACATTTACTTACATAGATATATAAATTTTCCCTCTCTACATTACCAACATTGCAACACTAAAGTTTTAAAGTCTTAGTGTTGACTCTTAGCACTGAACTTAAATACTTAACATTGCAACATAAAGCTTTGAATATTCTCTACCAGAGAGGTGACTCAGCTTTCAAAAAACAACAATGTTATCAAAGAGAGAAAGGAACAAGCCATATGTCCTAGATTTTTTAATCAGCTTCTTCTTCTTCATCGTTAGTTCCTTACCAATTCCATATCAAGTCTCAGTTTCTTACTTATCTCTCTGCAGCTCTAGCTGCTGCAAGCTCATGGCGACGGCCTCTGGCATCATCATTGGTAGTGAGTATGAAGAACGATCTGACGATGGTTTCTGAGGAAGCGATTTTGCAATCTCAACGTTCAACAGTCTACCAAAGGAAAGTATATGGTTATAAGTCAAAGCAGCTGTTGCTTCTTCGGGCTTTGAGTATTCTATGTAGGCAAGATTCTTTGAATCAGTTATAAAACAGTCAACTATTGTGCCACAGAAGCTAAATATCTGCCTAAGATGTACAACCGTATGCCGTGGACTCATGTTGGTAACTTGGATAAATTTCTTCAATGCATCTCCTTTCTCTTTGGAACCTAAATAAGAAGCATGAGTATCACAAAAGTGAAGAATACTAAATAAAATATCTATGAAGACTCAATTTGAGAGTCTGAGACTCAAAACAAAATAGAGGTATATCTACAATAGTTAAGAAAGTATGATCTACACCTTTGAATGTAGCCTCTGTTGAAGTGTTTATTTGTTTCGATTTTTGAATAAGAAACAGAGTAAGAACAGTGGTTGTAACTTGATCTTTATTGATAACTTGAAAAAGTATTACAACTCGAGTAACGTGTTTAACAATCACACGATCTAGAGTATTTAAACAAACCGAACAGATGTGATGTGTAATTGAAAGAACACAACTCTTAATCTAAGAGACACAACCTTAACACAGAGTATTTGTGCCTCTTGATCAAGTAACTAACTAATGTGAATGTAACTAACTTATACGAGATTTTGATTATAGTTCAACACTCCTCCTTAATCAAATCTCTGTTGCACTCCAAGCTGTCTTCGAAGTTCTTCAAATCTTGAGCCACTTAACGCCTTTGTGAGTATGTCCGCGAGTTGATCTTCTCCTTTGCAGTATTCCAGTTGAATAAGTCCCTTGCTCTCTGCTTCACGAACATAATGATACTTGATCTCTATGTGTTTTGTTCTCTTATGCTGCACTGGATTCTTCCCGATTGCTATGGCGGACTTGTTGTCACAAAAGATTGTGATTCCTTCCTTGATCTCTTCTCCAAAATCCTTGAGAAGTCTTTGAAGCCAGACTGCTTGATTCGTTGCTGCACATACGGCCACATACTCTGCTTCAGCCGTTGATTGAGCAACGGTTTGTTGCTTGCTTGATTGCCAACAGAACACGGCTGATCCAAGGGTAAAGACATATCCTGATGTGCTCTTCTTGTCTTCAACGGAACCGCCCCAATCGCTGTCCGAGTAGCCGATTAACCTTGGCTCTTCCACACTTGTGAACTGAACCCCAAGACTTGATGTACCTTTGACATAACGTAACACTCGCTTTGCTTCTTGGTAGTGCTTCATCTTTGGCGCTGACATGTATCTTGCGAGGTAAGAGCTTGCATACATCACATCAGGTCGTGATGCACATAAGTATAGAAGGCCTCCAACAATGCTTCTGTACTTTGTTTGATCGCCATATTCTCTGTCATCTCCTTCCTTCTTGCCTTGTGGTGTAAGTGGAGTGCTTACCACCTTGCTTGATCTCATCCCAAACTTGTCTACAAGTTTGTTAGCATACTTTTCTTGAGAAAGAAATATGCCGTGATCATCTTGGATTACTTCAAAACCGAGAAAGTAACTTAGCAATCCAAGATCCGTCATCTCGAACTCTCTCTTCATGTTTTCCTTGAATGTATTAACGAGATGAATGTTGCTTCCTGTGATGATGATGTCGTCCACGTAAAGGCTTACGATCAACACATCTCTTCCTTGCTTCATAGTATACAGCGCTGCATCGTTCATACTTCTCTCAAAGCCGTTTTGAAGAAAGTATGAATCGATTCTTCCATACCAAGCCCGAGGGGCTTGCTTGAGACCGTATAAGGCTTTGTGAAGCCTTAACACCTTCTCTTCCTTTCCTTCAATCACGAACCCAGGTGGTTGTGTAACATAAACCTCTTCTTTTAATTCTCCATTTAGAAAGGCTGACTTGACATCCATTTGGTATAGCTTCCACTTCCTTTGAGCCGCGTATGCAAGTATAGCCCTTATGGTGTCGTGCCTTGAGACTGGAGCAAAAGTCTCTTGGTAGTCAACTCCATGTTCTTGAGAGAAACCACGAGCAACCAATCTTGCCTTGTATTTGATTGGCTCTCCATTTGCACCCGTCTTTATCTTGTAGATCCATTTCACACTGATTACGTTCTTCTTCTCTGGTTTATCTACAAGTTTCCAAGTGTTGTTTCTCTCGATCATCGATATCTCTTCGATCATGGCTCTTCTCCATTCCTCGGTCTCAACTGCTTGATCATAGTTTTGCGGTTTTTCTTGTGCAAGAAGACAGGCTTCTATGACTTGAGCCGCTTCCTCTAAATTCACCCTCGGTGCGTTTTCCAAGATTTCAGTCATCGATCTGAATCTCTTTGGAGTGTTGGAGTCTCCTCCATCTTCTTCTCTGGTATTTTGAGACCTTCCGGGTGAGATTTGCAGATTGTTGAAAGCATTACTCACTTGATCTATTTGATCACTTAGATCGTTGCTTACTCCTTCTCCATTGATTTCCGCTTGATATCTTGGTGCATTGACGTTGGTTATGGGCAAGACAAAGATTTTGTCGACTTCTTTTTGTTCTTCCCAACTCCATTTCTTATCTTCTTCGAATTCAACATCTCTTGAGACTTCGATCTTCTCGTTTTCAAGGTTGAAAACTCTATAGCCCTTCGTTTGATCGCTATAGCCGATGAAGATGCACCGCTTAGCTTTTGCTTCAAGTTTCTTCCTTCTTTGATCTGGTATGTGAACAAAACATACGCTTCCAAAAACTTTTAAGTGTGACACATTAGGTTTGTGTCCACACCACTTCTCCATAGGGGTTAGATCATCTTCTATTGCTCTTGTTGGTAGACGGTTTTGCAAGTAAGCCGACGTGTAGACAGCTTCGGCCCAAAACTTGAATGGCAAGTCTTGTTCTGCAAGCATCGTTCTTGCCATCTCCACCAATGATCTGTTCTTCCTCTCGGCTGATCCGTTTTGTTGCGGAGAGTAAGGCAAAGTGACTTGCCTTTCAATGCCTTCTTCATCACAAAACTTGGTGAATTCTTTTGATGTGAATTCACCACCGCCATCGGACCTTAGTATCTTGATGAAACACCCTGATTGCTTCTCGATCATCGCCTTGGCCTTCTTGAAAGTGGAGAAAGTCTCTGATTTTTGTTTAAGGAAGTATACCCAACACATATGAGTATAGTCATCCAAAAACAATAGGAAATATCGACTTCCATTAAGTGATTCATGTTGCATTGGTCCGCATACGTCTGTGTGTACGATCTCCAATCTCTCCTTTGTCTTGGATTGAGACTCCTTTGGAAAGCTTTTACGAGACTGCTTTCCAAGGTTGCACGCTCCACATGATTCCTGGTGAATCATGAACTTTGGTAATCCCTTTACCAAATCCTTCTGTTGCATTTGTTGGAGCCGAGTGTTTCCCACATGGCCAAGTCTTTTGTGCCATATCTTCATCTCTCCCGGTTCATTAACTAGCAATGCTTCTTCTTGAACCGTGCTTAGCTTTATCCTAAAGCTTTTATTCATCATTGGAATCTCCAAGATCTTCTTCTCTCTTGCATCCAGAATGATGCATTTCTTCTCTTGGAAACATACTTGATAGCCACTAGAGATTATTTGTGGTACACTCAACAGGTTCTTCTCCAAGCCAGGAACCAAATAGACGTTTCTGATGATTCTCTTCCCATACTTAGTCATGATCGTGACGTCTCCCTTTCCAGCAGTCATGACTATCTCTCCATTTCCGACTTTGATCGGAACTTTGATGCTCTTGTTGATATTTGAGAAATATCTCTCCTCCTTGGTCATATGGTTGGTACAACCGCTATCTATCAACCATGAGTCTTCTCTTGGTATTGTTGTTACTTCCTCACTTGCGGTGAACAACATGTGATCTTCTTCCGATTCACTTTCCTCTTGACTCACGTGTGCTTTCTCCTTCCTTTTTGATCGACACACGTTTGCGAAGTGGCCAATCTTGCCACAATTGTAACATTCTTTGTTACTCTTCTGATCTTTCCATTGATCATTCTCCTTCGGTTTCTTCCTGCATTCACTGTCAGTGTGATTACTTTTCTTGCAAAACTCACACCATTTCTTGCCTTGTATGCCACGGCGTTTGGTGTGGTCGCGTTTGAAACCGGCTTCCTTGTCTTTTGAGCGCGTGTAGAATGCTCCTTCATTGCTGTTATCATCTCTTACAGCCAATCTTGCTTCATGTGCCTTGAGGATTCCGATAAGCTCTGTCATTGTAAGTAGAGACAAGTCGCGAGTTTGCTCCACGACACTAACGATGCTATCGAATTTTGCTGGCATAGAGATGAGTATCTTCTGAATGAGTTGTGCGCTTGTTTTCCTCTCTCCATGATATGTTAATTGACTTTCCAAATCAACTAACTTATCGGTGAATGATTTGACATCCTCTCCATCATTCATCTTAAGGTTTTCGTATTCTCGACGCAACGTTTGAAGTTTCACCAATCGAACTTGGGGAGATCCTTCATATTCATCTTTCAACGCTTCCCAAGCCTCCTTTGATGATGTTGCTCCGGATATGCGTGAGAATATCTGATCAGTGACGGCGGTTTGCAAAATTTGCAAAGCCATCGTATCATTTGTAACCGCTTCTTCTCTATCGGCTACTGCTGTTAATGATGCAGGGGTTTCTTCTCCTTGTACCGGTTCAGGCGGTACGCCTCCCTCGACCACTGACCAAAGTTTCCTTGTCCTAAGGATGGTCGACATCTTGATGCTCCAGAAGCCATACTTCTCCCCGTTAAAGATCGGGATCACTTGGTGTGAGGAGCCTTGCATTGTCTCGACTTATTGCCTTTGACAGATGCGATCTGTTGCGGTTATTTCTTCGCCTTTCTCTCTTTTTTTTTGTGTTTTACTCTTGTCCTCTCTTAATCGAATAGCTCTGATACCATGTTGAAGTGTTTATTTGTTTCGATTTTTGAATAAGAAACAGAGTAAGAACAGTGGTTGTAACTTGATCTTTATTGATAACTTGAAAAAGTATTACAACTCGAGTAACGTGTTTAACAATCACACGATCTAGAGTATTTAAACAAACCGAACAGATGTGATGTGTAATTGAAAGAACACAACTCTTAATCTAAGAGACACAACCTTAACACAGAGTATTTGTGCCTCTTGATCAAGTAACTAACTAATGTGAATGTAACTAACTTATACGAGATTTTGATTATAGTTCAACAGCCTCAACGTGATCATTCTCATTTTCGTGTCTGATTTTTGCATCTTCGGCATGTTTCATCAAAAAGGGCGTACCAGCAGCAGCAGAACCACGATCAGTTGCCATCAAATTGTGAGATTGTGAGGGCTTTAGTTTTTGAGTGATTTTTCTAAAGCATATATATTAATAAAAGAGAGAAATTCTTGAAGCCTTGTGTTCTTGATCATCTCTTTCTTTAGATTCTAGAGACACAAGGGTATATCGATTCTTGTATACATTGATTATGGAATTTGTTATCTTTTGATGTCTTTGTATAATATTTATATAAACTCGGTTTTAAATCAATATGACTATAGATGTTAAAGAAAAAAAAACAAAACTATTTCAAAACAAAAACCGAAATACTATACAATAAAGATGTTATATGTTATATATAATTTCAATTTGTGATTCCTAACAAAATCAATACTAGAACCACCGATTCTAATCCAATTTGATCTCTTTAGTATGAATACTACCTTAAGTGTTGGTTTGCTTTATTTCATTGCGCCTTTGAGCACTCACAAGTGTATTAAGCATCTCAAGTAATCAACATTTTATAGATTGATCACACTCACACATAAGACATAATCCATTATTTGAATGAATTTTGTTCCATTTCCATAGAAATTCTTTTCATTATTGAAAAAACTAAACCCAGATATCCGAGGTGCAGTCGCCGCCCGGATATCTCATCTCGTGAGCGAGTGAAGGACCATCCGGTTCGGTCCCAAAGTCGACGAAAAAGTTAGGGTTTATGGAGAGACCACCTTTATCAGTATCAACATCTATCTGCAACATGTGTGAGCCTTTCTCCACAAGTTCTGGGTAAAACTGTCTGTCCCAAACGCTAAACAGCGAGTTTGTCACATACAAACGCTTCCCGTCTAGGCTCAGCTGAAACATCTGAGGACCTCCTCTTAGACGCTGACCCTTCAAAAAGAAAACCCACCCATAATTAGAATAGCGTGTAGAACAAGTAACATGTGATCGAGATTTTGTTCAACTGACCTTGATCTTAGGGACATCGAACTGAAATGTCTTGCCTTCTTCTCCTAAGGCCAAGACATGGCTTCCCTTTTGGACTAGCCCGCCAACGTGTAGTTGACCGGTTAAAACAGGGGTTTTCGGGTCCTCGATGTTGTACTGACGAATATCTCCATGAAGCCAGTTGGAACAATAGAGGAATCGGTCGTCAAGTGAGATTAGAAAGTCGGTGATAAGCCCTGGCATTTCTGGGAGAATCCAGTTTTCAACTTTCAGAGGTTCCACTGATATAGCCACCTTAAGATTGGAGAGGTTTGTTGTTAGGACAAAAAGAATCAAAAGAAATGAAGAACAATAAGTAGAGAAGATTCATCTTATACCTCATGGCTCCATGTTTCATCCTCGTTCTTGAAAAATCTTACCATAGTACTCGACAACGCACACCCTGCAAATCCCGTAGCTTTATCCGGGTCGTGCAAGAATCTTACCTGCACAACAAAACAGAGGAGGAAGATTTACTTTCTTGTGGAAGAAGAAAGTAGTATAAACTGAGATTTGCATGATTAGGGTTTACCTCTAAGGGTAAAAGTCCGGTATCACCAAGGTCAAGTATCTGTTTCAATTCTCCTTCGGGCCAACTATAGACATGTAGATGTTTTCCATACAAGCCATCAGAGACGTCTTTGAGGTCAAATCCTTTGGTAAACGCTGCTGGTGCTCCCCAAGAGGTACTGATCATAGTCTTGTGCCGAGGTTGGTACCAGAAGTCATACCCATACAAAGGACTGTTTCCATCCTTCTCCCACCTATTAAGAAATTCAAATAGCTATTACTCAAAACCCTAAGCTAGAGATTAGGTTTTGTTTTTCTTTCTTGCCATCTACGGAACATTACAAATCCGTTCTCCTCGAAGTTACCTTCCTTTGATATTAAACTCGGAATCAAGTAAAAGAAACCCACTGCCTTCTGCGTTTCCATCTTCGTCCCCAAGACAAGACACAAGAACGTCTCCAGAAGGCAGAAGCTAAGCAATGAGGCTGATGCGGATAAGCCAATCCAGTCTTCTCCGAAATCTCAGCAGGGTCCACGAATTTGTGCAGAAATGGTTCCCTCGGGTTTGTTTTCGTGTCGATAAAGTAGATGCGACCAGACCTTTTCCAACATGTATGAGATGAGAACACAAAACATGAGAACTTTTTAGCCCCAAAAATAAAAAACAGAGAAGAGATATTGTTTAGTTTCTTACAGAAGAGAAGGCAAGATGAGATAACGTCTCTCGCAAGAAGAATCACCATAGCAAGAGCTACATGAGTTCCAGCCTGAATGATGAAGTTCATCTCCAAGACAAGGCATTGGTAATCTGTGGATGACACTAGAGTATGTCGATGAACTCGGCTCCACATCCACAGTTGCTAAGTAATCTGGCTTCGCTTGCCCGGTTCCTGGACCAAAGTTTGACATTAGTTAATCTTGATGACTCTTAAAAAGCTACAAAAATAGTTTACCGGTGTATATGGCAGCGACATAGATGAGATTCTCTCGCGGACCAGACATCGCGAGGAGGGGTGTCGCATAACCCGGCCCACTCTTACAGCAATCTCCATCGTGGTTGTTCACCGCCGCTTCCATTTTTTTGTCTTTGTCTCTCAAACAAGCTGTCTTAGCTAGTAATGCTACTATTTTGCATATACTAGATTTGCATTAATACTCATATATTCTGCACGTTGGAGTAAACTTATCTATGTATTAAGCACTGTCCACATTTTAAAAATCACATATGTTCTGCTTTAATCATTTCGTTTTATAAATATGATAAAAACAAACAAGAAAAAAACAATAAACCTTCACGTTTCTTAGAGCATAGATAATATATTTAATTATTTATGTACAGATCATAGCTCACCTAATCAAATTTAAAAACAAGTTGCAATATTCTATCAACAACTACCAATTCACCCAATAGATAAGCTCAAACCTCTTTGGTTTATACTTGTTTACTCGACTAACATAGTCTCATTCGATCTTCAAAGAACACAAAGCCTAAGATTATTAGTATAGAACAACTGTTAAAAACTTTTAGTACATGAACTAGTAAAAGAAAAAAAAAATCACCTTACTACTATCGGCATGAAGAAATAATATACTTATGTCAAAAGGTGTCACTTTCGAGTTTTCAGGCTAATTTAAGTAAAAAAAAAAAAAAAACTTAAAGCTAGTTATAGAATACTATATCAACAACGTAACTACACAAAAAATGTCAAAATATCTCAAGCACTCAAACGTACTTGGATTTTTTACCGGTTTAATTGTTCCCTCTCAATTATTGGCTCTATTACTCTTACAAGAAGAGATCTAATAAGTATCTATAGTGCTGTAGAACTGGCGAATTCCATGGTTAAAGAACAAAAACCCATGCTCGAAGACAAAGGAAGCATTTTAGAAATTTAATGCAACTTTGGATTAGATGATTTCACTTTTGTGTCTTCTTAAACATTTGTGGCCTTGTTTTTTATTCTTTTTTGGCAAGGTTCTCAAAAGCCTTAGGTATTATGTTTGTAATCCCTAAACTTTTCATTTCTAATGATATTTACAGTTATATAAAAAAAAGAACAAAAACCCTATTATTTTTCATGAATTGGTGTTGCTTTGTTTTACGTGAACCGATATTTGCAGCTTATATGATTAACAATGGAGTCCACATTTGCTATCCTTAACAAGGTAAATGTAAAATGGAAAATGTAGATGTTCACCGCCGCTTCCATTTTCGTTTTTATCGCTCAACCAAGTTGTCTTAGCTAGTAATGCACCTGCATGCATATTTAAGAATGCATTAATATATTATGCAAGCTGGAGTAAACTAATATACTGTATGTATTAAGCTCACCGGCCACATTTTAAAAATCACACATGTTCTGCACTAATAATTTTGTTTTATATATAAACACAACAAAAACAAACAAAAAACACAATAAACTATCACGTTTCTTATCTCATAGATAATATATTTGCTCACCTAATCAAATTTATAAGCAAGTTGTAATATTCTATCAACAACTACCAGCTCACTGCTCACCCAATGATTACACTTGTTTAATCGACTAGACTAATCATTTGTTTTGCATTAACTAAAAACCCCATCACTTTCCATCGCACTTAAATGCTTTTGGCTTGAAGGGATAATATAATTATGTGAAAAGATGTCACTTTCGAATTTTCAGGTTAATTTAGTTTGAAAACAAAAGCTGGGCAAGTTATACAATATTGTATCAACATCTACCATCTACTCTAAACACAGAATGTCAAGTCTTAATATCTCAAACCCTCCAACACACTTAAGTTTTTTACCGGTTTAATTGTTCCTCCCAATTATTTTGATTCTATTAGATCCAATAAGTATCCATACTGCTGCAGAACTTGGCAACCCCTAGTTGATGAACAAAGGACTCAAAAGGCCTCTTACTTTTTCATGAATATGGTGTTGCTTTATTATACGTAAACCGTTATTTGCAGCTTATATTATTAACAATGGAGTCCACATTTGCTATCATTAACAAGGTAAATGTAAAAAAAAAAAAAAAAAGAGGAAGCTAAAATGTCTAGTCTACTTGTAGAGTCTTTCTATTTCATCCTTGTATTGATCAACCACCTTGTCCCGTCTTATTTTCATTGTCGGTGTCATTAAACCGTTGTCTATCTGTAACGATATTCATAGAACGTTCACATGAGGATTGAATATTTTGAAGGGATTATCAATGAGAGCAAGCAAAAGAAGGTACCGTGAAGGGCTCATCCACGATCAGAACCGGTCCAACTTGGAACGAGCATTGTGATGTCCTGCATTATGGTTTACATATGAGTAATTGCTTGATTAGGGAAGTATACGCTTAATCCTACATTAGAGAGGGATCCAAACGCTCAAAGAGTAGCACTTGGTTTGAATCATTACCATTTCCTCAGTTCTTCGTAGACCATGCTTGTTATCGTCTCCTTGCTTAGTTCGTTGACTTCAGGATCTACAGGTGAAATTTTCTGCTTTGCTGCTCCTTCTACTGCTTCTTTGTTTGGGATAATAATAGCTCCAAGGCGGCGTTGATCCTGAGAACGAAAGATCCAAGGACGCATTCACTCCAGAGAAAAAAATAAGTATAACATCCCATATATACCATTGTTTCCTAAATCAAAATCTCCAACAAGTACCTGTCCAATAACCACTATTTGTTGAATCAAATTGCTTCTCATGGCCGCTTCTTCAATCTCCAATGGTTCCACATTTTCACCTACAACAGTCAAACTGCTATCAAACGCTTTTGGCAATATTTTTGCAGCAAGGCGGTTTCAATTCACTTGGGTTCATCTTTAGCCCTAGAGGCACATTTTGTTGTTAAGACTTGTCGTGTTTAAAATGTATGCTTCTCATACAGACAGTAGGAAACATTATTTTGTTTCAGGTTTTCGAGGAACCGGTTTATGTGGACGCTGATAACAAAGTGTACAAATATGATATACCTGTAGAAAGCACGATTGTCTCCTTGGCACGGCCTTCAAGAACGATGAGACCTCCACAGCTACGACTCCGTCCTGTTGAATGCTGAGGAGTAATCCAACCCATATCTCCAGTATTGAACCATCCATCGTCATCTATAACTTGCTTGGTGGCCAGCGGATTCTGAGATAATCAACAGAAAGATGAGTTAATCTTGATCTAACCACCGATCCCAAAACATTCATCCAAAACACAGAGAATGTCTGAGGAGTCCACAAATGTAGAAATGGATTGCAAGAAATGTAGGTTCCAATGAGATGCTTTAGATTATTAATGATGAGATCAAGATTGGAAAGAGTTCACATAATCTAGTAAAGTGGTTAAGTAAGAAAAGAGTTCAGATAATCTACTTAAGTAGGTGCAGTATTCCATCAACAAACCCTATATAGAAGTCAATATAATGGCTAAAAACTGATGTATCATCCTTTCACAACTTTGTCGTAAAATTGTAATTAAACAAAGAGCAGAAAGTGTGTATCACCTTGTAGTAACCTTTCATCACCGGTGGGCCTCTGACTTTGACAATGCCCTTTGAACCAGGTGGAAGAACAGTACCAGTCTCATGATCTACAATTTTGAATTCTGTATCTTTAATAGGATGCCCAACTGAGCCAAGCACCTTCACAAAAAAAAAGTACGGAAGATATAATATTAACTAGTTGACATACTCCGAAAATGTATATAAACAGTAAAGATAGGAGAATTGTAAAGTCCTCTAAACTCTATTGTGCTAAAGATGGATTCTTTAATAGCTTTTTTCGGACTAATTGTGATCCAAACATTTGGTGCAAGATGAGAGCTTATTTTCCATGATTACAAAAGTAAATGTCATTGAGGCGAGAGTTTTAACGTACATTACACCTAAGCCTCCGCGCAGAGACAACCGGTGAGGTTTCTGTCAAACCATACCCATTTTGTACATTCACACCGATGGCCTGCAGAAAGGACTAAGCTGTTTACATATGGACAGACTACCTTGTTTGAATGCAAAAAGAACCATTTATCTCTAACTTCATGTAACAAAATTGCCGGTCTAACCTCGAAGAACTTGTCAACATGCATAGGTAAACTACCACCTCCACTAACACCAGCCTGGAGGAAACAAAGAACAGATTGCAAGTCAGTTTTACAATCTTTCTTGTTAGGTAAGAGAATTTTTCTTCGCCTACAAATATAAAACAAGTAACTGAAAATGAAGTAGAATATTGTAATACTACCTTTGTTATCCCAATAGACAAACGAATTTTTTTGTGCACAAGCTTTTCAGCTAACATATGCAATGGCCAAAGGACAAATGCAACTACTCTCGCCCACAACCAATCTACCAACGAAACAATATACAGTGGAGGCTTTTGATTTTTTGTCAAACAAAGACCCTGCACACCAGAGAAAAGAATTTATCACGAGTCCAACTCCAAGCATCACGAATAGGAACAAGCAGAAGAACTCTATTAACCAAAACTATTAGGCAGCACGAAATATTAAAGAGGACATCATCTGGTTCACAAACCTCATAAATTCTTTTCATCTCAGTATATGCTAGGCTGACTTTGATCAATGTAAGCGCCAAAAATTTACGAACAGGGGAGCTTGTCGAAATTTGCTTTTGAATCCCGCTGCAATCTCAGAAAAGAGAGAAAAATGTTTAACAATTAACGTGGTTGAGGATGCTAAGAAAAATGCAATGACTAAAATCATGGAAGAAAATAATACATTGTAAATCTGGAATGACCAAGTAGAAACAGCCATGAGGGAAATCTTAGACTTAGCTCTCAGTTGCGAAAGATGGCTTTAAAATATATTCAACATACGCATATGAACAGTGAATCATAAGCTCTTATCAGTAAACTCTAGTATCAATAAAACCTATCTGAAAGTTCTTGAATCTTGTGAGAAAAAAAATTCTTGTAAAGTAGTATACCTGTAGAGTGTCTCATATACTAAAGGCACTGAAATAAGATAGTGTGGTTGATACCGCTTGAGATCATCCTATACCAAAAAACAAAAGAAAAGTTTCAAATCCAAAGGGAAAAATATAAATGAAATGCTCGACTCAGTGCAAAGATTCATCGTCTCCTATTTCCAAGGATAAGATGTTTCTTTTGAAATGTCATAGTGTAACATAACATAGAAAGACTCACCTTTAAGAATCTTATAGACGTATACTTTTGCTCAACTCCACATGTAAATATGAAGTATTCACAAGCCCGTTCATAGGCATGCCATGATGGCAACATACTCAGAAATCTTTCCCCAGCTTCCGCAGGCACAAAGTCAGATAAATTTCTTATCTGTAGAGTAATTCAAGAAACCAAAAGAACAAAAAAAAAACTCACAACAAACTCAGTAGTTTATAAATGATGACATAAAGACACCGTTTTGATGAGAAGTATTGGCTTGAACCTGGTGTAACAAATTCTGATGTGTAAGCATAACACCTTTTGGATTTCCCGTGGTTCCGCTGGTATACATAATTGTGGCTATATCATCTGGATCGATGAATTCATATTCATACTTCCCTGCAGTCAATTATTTGTTAGCACTTCCAAAAGCACCAAAGGGCTTCATAAAAAAAGTAGATGTGGCGCTTACCAGCATCATTAGATCTTGAAACTTTTGCACGTCTCTCTTGTCCAAATTTTTTAATTTCATTGTAGCTATAGACTGGTGTGTGCCTACCCGCTGTAACCAATGACGATTTTTCCCCCCAGAGAAGAATCACAAATTTTGGAGCCGCCTTGTAAGAAAACGACTCGGCAATGCGGTTGAAAAACTCAGGGTTATCCACAACAAGGGCTACACTGCAAGGCAAATCACAAGAGGTTACCAAAACTCAGTACTCTGAAAAATTTGGAAATAAAGAACTGGAGACACGCATAAAAGGTAATTCAAAAGACAACTAAAAACCATTAGCTACACGAAATCAGGCAGTACACATCATATTGAAGGACCAAAGACTTCTGTCTCTGCCATTCAAGAATCTCCTTGATTAATTACGCCTCATAGGAGAGCCACATTATGAAGAATCATAAGACAAGTGTACAACCAAGACATTGACTAAAATTACACGTAATCAAGAGTGCGGATCGCTATGAAACCAAATGATATCACTCCTGGACTCAGAAGGATAGTAAGATGATATCTGAAGTGATATAAGTTCTAAAATTGGTTCATGAAAACAAAAAATTTTGATGACACAAGTGGTAAGTAAAATTTTTTTGGTATATGGTGATAAAATTCAAAATGTGTATGAATAGAGTAATTTGCTAGCCTCTTACTCGAGTAAGATATTGACTTGAAACATTAAAATAACAAAAAGGTCTAGGCGTACCTTTCCGAATGACAATATATCTGCAATAACTCTTCAACAGAGGATCTAGATCCTCTAACAACGTTAACTGCTCCTGTGGCCATTATACCTGGCATAAAGTAGTAAAGAGTACGTAAACATACCAATACCTGCGGAAAAAAAAAATCGAAGAACCAAACGAAATAATTAGAATTTATTGCAGTAATGCCGGGAAGTTAAAACAGCTTCACATGCAAGCATCATGATGTTATTGCCAACTGAGTGCAATTTACCTTTCCATGTCAACTGAATTTTTTAACTAGACTCACTTCTTTGGGCATGAAATTTAGCCATATCAAATGAAAGACTTTCAAATTGGAGTAAGAACATTAGAAGCCTTAAGGTTGAAATTTCTTCCTTTCAGAAACATCTAGAGAATAGAGAGAGATTATTTAGGTGTTTGGATGGATGAAGCACCACAAATTTATAAGGAAGAAAAGTAAAGAGTAGAAACAGCTCAACACATATCATTGGTGGTCTCTGGAATGGAAATGAAAAATAATTAATGTTTAAGGCAAAAGCACCAACAAGCTCAGTATTAAGAAGAAAATGTAATAGATAGTTATTCTCCTACAGTGTAGAGTTCGAAAGTGTTCTATATAATTAACCGCATACCTTGATCGGCAACAAGCCATCGACAGGAGTTATCAGCGAAAAGTGCAATCTTCTCATCAGCTTTCACTCCAACAACCCGCAAACCCTCAACAAAGTCCAAGATTTCTTGTTCCAACTGCAAATAAAGATGATTGAAATGAAAGCTTCCATTGCTCATCCAAATTTAACATCACTGAAAACTTCAAAAGTTATTACCCACTTATCTAGCAACAAGAAGTATCTATCAGGCAGATATACAGTTGGGGAAGAGCAGGTGTATAATAATTGAAACAACGTTGGTTCCTAACATATAGATTAAAAAACAAACACGAAGGGACATGCCTGACTATAATCATTTGAAATTATCAATTTAGTATGCTTCCAAACATCCGAAATATGGTTCATCTTCAGCACCCTCTAGCTACCTTCTTATAAAGAAGCAGTTAAGATATGCAGCTTCAGAATGTCTACACTACAGAACTAATAGATAAAAAAATAAAGCTGATGGCCAATCAATATTAACTCTTAAACTTCAGTTTTTTCCCTAAGTTCTGACTCATGCTTACCTCTGTCTCAAAAGTATGGGGATCTAAAATAATGGAACAAATGACTCAAACAATGAGATGCCATCAGCGTTACCTGTCTGTAAGTGAATGTAGAAGGCGGGTCATGATACGGATCCACCACCGCAACTCTGTCACCGTACTTCTCCACGGATGATCTCCAAATATCAGGAACAGCCTTCCACTCATTAGAGCTCAAAGCAGCCTCCCTTGGCAACGATAAGCGTTCCAAGAATGGCGAACACCGCCTTAACTCCTTCTCCTGAATCTATAAGAACGGTACAAAACTGATGTCACAGATCATTCAGGATATGAACCTTTAGCAGGATAACAACCACAACAATCAAGTATCGAATATGTTACAAATATTGAGAAGAAGCCTATAAAAGCATTTCACAATCAAACTATTCAAAACCTGATCATCAGAAGCAATTCATAATACTTAAACTTAGACAAGTATCCTAAACTAACAAGAGTGAGCCACTCGTAAATTAAGTCTGGTTTAGTGCAACAGCTAAACTTGAACCAGCCCAAAAGTGAAGTCCTTTACTTCTAAAATCAAAGTAAAGGAGCAATTTTTAAGGTCAATAAACCAAAAAGGAACAATCTTTAATTAAGTTATCGAAACCAGAAAGTAAAACTTCCAAGTTTCTTGATTAAAAAACTCGCCTTGGACTCGCAGCGAACTCGAAATCCCTTGCGTGAAGTTCTGCGACCAAAACCCTTGTAACCAAACACCAATCTCATCCCAGAAACTTGAAATTCAGGAACAGAGGAGCAGTGAGAAACGAGAATCGAAGCTCCCAGAGACGTTGAAGCCATGGCTGATGAGAGAAGTCAAAAGGGTTATTGTGATGATGAAGTTGGTTGCATAAAGAGATGAGATGAGAGGAGAAAGAGAGAAAGATGAAGAAGCAAAGAAAGGTAGAAAGAAAGAGACGAGAGAGGATGTCGATGTCATGATTACGATTTTCACAGGAAAGATCAGTTCCAAGTTGGTTGGCACCGCTACAGAAGCATGGCTTCTTCAGACTCTCAGAGAATAAAAACAAAAACAGAGCTGATGCTTACACTTATATAAGAATTATTTATTCTATATATTATATTTTTATTTTATTACTCTTTCATTTCAAATGTTTTTACAACTTTAATTACAGATTAATTGTGTCTCTTGTATAGTTTTTTTTTTATTTTGTCTCTCTCTTTTACCTAATAAATCAAACTACCCATAATTATGATGTCCAAAATTTGGTGATTGTTTAATGATATTTTCCAAACTGTAAGCACTGTTTAATTGAATTATGTATTCTTCTTTTTTTTTTGGTCAAAATTGAATTATGTATTCTATAACCAAAATGTAGATAATTTTTTGAAAAAAAAAATATTACAAATTATGTCATCTGAACTTCATGTGTCTTCTTGTACAACTTCTAAGACAATAAACTAGATATAAGATGATCGTTTTTTGGTCAAACTGAGATAATTTTAGATTTAAACCAAATACGCGGAAATTAAAGGATAACGGTTAAAAAGAAGTTCAAATTTTGTTATTTGTCTTATCTATTACGAAAATTTACTTTTTTAAACCAAATACGCGGGAATTAAGGGATACATACAAGAAGGTTAACAAGTAATTGTGCCTAGCTAACTTTCAATTTTATTAGATTTATATCCATATAGAACATAACGGTCTTTGGACTTTATAGATTTCTAAAGTTGCAATTTGCAAGCATAAAGTTGTTCTCAAAATTGACGAAATTACCCTTAATTTTGTACTAAACAAAGCACACTAACACGAGAACAACATAAGGACATACCCGTCATTTCACAAACGACACTCAATTTCTTCACTCCCTCGTCGACTGCTTCGCTTAACCATCGAAAAAGTGTGCCCAGGGTTTTGACTCTCTTCGTTTTCTCCGGCGAAATCTCTCCGATTTTCCGGCGACGTTTTCTCTGCCTTCCTCCGACACCGCCGTTTTAATCTATCGCGCCAGCTTAAGCAATCGAGGTACACATTTTAGGTATTAAGCTTTGATTCTGCTTTCAAGCATTTGAAAATTCCGGAGACTATGCTTTAGAGAATGATTCGGTTCTAGGGAGAAGCTTTTGATTGCGTGTTTGAAGTATACCAGAGATGGATATTGATGTGATCGAGGAGGCTACTGGGGAGATTAATCTATCTGAGCTAGGAGAAAGTTTTCTCCAGAGTTTCTGCAAAAGGGCTGCAACTTCCTTCTTTGAAGAGTATGGACTTATAAGTCATCAGCTCAACTCCTACAACTTCTTCATTGAACACGGGCTTCAGAACGTGTTTGCATCCTTTGGTGAGATGCTCGTTGAACCCTCTTTTGATGTCGTAAAGAAGAAGGATAACGATTGGAGATATGCGACAGTGAAATTCGGAAAAGTCACTGTGGAGAAGCCCACTTTCTTTTCCGATGACAAGGAGCTTGAGTTTCTCCCATGGCATGCTAGGCTTCAGAACATGACATACTCAGCAAGGATCAAAGTCAATGTCCAAGTTGAGGTAACAAAACTTTTGTCGAAATTAAGTAAGCTTGTCTGGATTTGATGAATGATTTCCCTTTCTTGAAAACTCAGCAAGGATCAAAGTCAATATGTCTATGTAGTCGAGAGTAAAATAACACATGGTATGATTTATAAAAGAAAAACATCTTCAGCTTTTTATTTATTTAGTTCTTCTTCTTCCCCATTCCCTCAGTGTGCTTTAATTTAGTGTTTCATGCTTGTGTGCAATGACTCTTGTACTGTCAAACTATTGATGATGTTTCTGTTTTGCTGTCCATGTATCTTATCTTATAAATGTAGTTTATTGTCTAACTGCCTCTTCACTGTATAAATTCACTAGGTGTTCAAAAAGACTGTTGTTAAAAGCGACAAATTCAAGACGGTACAAGATGAATATGTCGAGAAGAAGATACTAGATGTCAAAAATCAGGACATTCTAATTGGTAGCATTCCTGTCATGGTGAAATCTGTCCTGTGCAAAACAAGCGAGAAAGGAAAAGAAAACTGCAAAAAGGGGGATTGTGCCTTTGATCAAGGTGGATATTTTGTGATAAAGGGGGCTGAGAAGGTGAGTTAAACCACTTTGGGATCTTTTTGCATATCCACTATCATGGGATTTCTATTTTGAACTATTTTATTGTATAGCTTTGTGGTTTCTAATATTTACTGGAAAAACATTTTCAAGTTGTTATACAACTTCCTAACGTGATTATATTGTATTTTGCAGGTGTTTATAGCTCAAGAACAGATGTGCACAAAGAGACTGTGGATTTCTAATTCACCATGGACAGTCTCCTTCAGGTCCGAAAATAAAAGAAATAGGTTCATTGTGCGCCTCTCAGAGAATGAGAAAGCAGAAGACAATAAGAGAAGGGAGAAAGTACTGACGGTGTACTTCTTGTCGACTGAGATTCCAGTCTGGCTCCTCTTCTTTGCACTGGGTGTTTCGTCAGACAAAGAAGCCATGGATCTAATTGCTTTTGATGGTGATGATGCAAGCATTACCAACAGTCTCATTGCTTCTATCCATGAAGCTGATGCAGTTTGTGAAGCTTTTCGCTGTGGGAACAATGCCAGAACATATGTTGAACAGCAGATCAAAAGCACCAAATTCCCGCCTGCTGAAAGTGTGGATGATTGCCTCCATCTGGATTTGTTTCCAGGCCTCCAAGCGTCCAAGGTTTGAAGAAGAAAGCCCGATTCCTGGGCTATATGGTGAAGTGTCTTCTGAGCTCGTATGTGGGAAAAAGAAAATTTGAAAACAGGGACAGTTTCCGGAATAAGCGAATTGAGCTCGCTGGAGAACTGTTGGAGAGGGAGATAAGGGTGCATCTGGCACATGCTAGAAGAAAGATGACCCGGGCGATGCAGAAACACCTCTCAGGCGATGGTGATTTGAAGCCTATTGAGCATTATTTGGATGCTTCCGTTATCACTAATGGGCTTAGTAGAGCCTTCTCCACTGGAGCATGGTCTCATCCTTTCAGGAAGATGGAAAGGGTTTCAGGTGTTGTAGCTAATCTGGGTCGTGCAAATCCATTGCAGACTCTGATTGATCTGAGGAGAACGCGACAGCAAGTCCTATATACCGGCAAGGTTGGAGATGCTAGATATCCGTAAGTGAAATTTCCACCTCCCCTGGTATATTGAAATATATCTCACGTACTTTAACTAACTGGCATGGTCTGCGTTTACTCAATTTTACATGTCTTCAGACTGTTTTAAAGATATTCGTATTAACTTATTCAATTTAGTATATGATGGCGATCACTGTTTCTGCAGTCTCTTGTCTGTGTATAATACTGATTTTGTATAGATGTTACTGCTATTAAGAAACTCTGATACTGTCTTTCTTGTTTCTTTGTCCCTTGGTCAATCTATCTGTTGAATTTTTCCTGATGTCGGTGTTGAGATTATCCATTTTGGTTCCTTTTTACTGTGAGCGGTTACACAATTAAATCGTGTTGGGAAACTGAACGATGTCTGCATTGTTTGTAATGTTGGCCACAGGCATCCCTCTCACTGGGGCAGAGTATGCTTTTTGTCAACTCCAGATGGTGAAAATTGTGGTCTTGTGAAGAACATGTCTCTTCTTGGACTTGTCAGCACTCAAAGTTTGGAGTCTGTGGTGGAAAAGCTCTTGTATTGTGGAATGGAAGAGCTGATGGATGATACCAGCACACCGTTGTGTGGCAAACATAAAGTTCTTCTCAATGGAGACTGGGTTGGATTATGTGCAGATTCTGAATCCTTTGTCGCGGAGTTAAAAAGCAGGCGGCACCAAAGTGAATTACCTCGTCAGGTATCTTCTGTTTCAGCAAATCTCTTGCTATATTTTGATATTCTTGTATTGCTTGGTATTTGCTTTGGATTTTTCTGCTTCAGAAATGTGTCTATGTCGAATATTATTTATATATATGTATCACAACGTTCTCTGCAGATGGAAATCAAGCGAGATAAAGATGACAATGAGGTGAGAATTTTCACTGACGCTGGTAGACTACTCCGACCTCTCTTGGTTGTGGAAAATCTCCACAAGTTGAAGCAAGACAAACCTACGCAGTATCCTTTTGAGCATCTTCTTGACCAAGGGATTCTCGAGCTGATCGGGATTGAGGAAGAAGAAGACTGTACTACAGCATGGGGAATCAAACAGCTTCTGAAGGAACCAAAGAATTACACGCATTGCGAACTGGACCTGTCATTCCTGTTGGGTGTGAGCTGTGCAATTGTCCCATTTGCAAATCACGATCATGGGAAAAGAGTTCTTTACCAGTCCCAGAAGCATTGCCAACAAGCCATTGGGTTCTCATCAACGAACCCTAACATCCGCTGTGATACGCTGTCCCAGCAGCTGTTCTATCCCCAGAAGCCACTTTTCAAGACATTGGCGTCGGAGTGTCTTAAAAAAGAAGTGCTGTTTAATGGCCAGAACGCAATTGTTGCTGTGAATGTTCATCTCGGGTACAACCAAGAGGATTCCATTGTGATGAACAAGGCTTCATTGGAACGTGGTATGTTCCGTTCAGAGCAGACTAGAAGCTACAAAGCAGAGGTTGATACTAAAGACTCAGAGAAGAGGAAGAAGATGGATGAGCTTGTTCAGTTTGGAAAGACATACAGCAAAATCGGCAAAGTAGACAGCCTTGAAGATGACGGGTTTCCGTTCATTGGTGCTAACATGAGTACTGGCGATATTTTCATTGGCAGATGCACCGAGTCTGGGGCTGATCACAGTATAAAGCTCAAGCACACTGAGAGAGGAATTGTGCAAAAAGTGGTGTTATCATCTAATGATGAAGGGAAGAATTTTGCTGCGGTTTCTCTGAGACAGGTAAGTTCCAGATCATACTGAATTGAGCTGTTTTTCAGAGAATGCATTCCTATGATGAATCGAATGTTCCATTGCTTGGCATCTTGCAGGTTCGTTCTCCATGCCTTGGAGATAAGTTTTCCAGTATGCATGGCCAGAAGGGTGTTTTAGGCTATCTAGAGGAACAGCAGAATTTTCCTTTCACGATCCAAGGCATAGTTCCTGATATTGTGATAAACCCGCACGCTTTCCCTTCTAGGCAAACACCAGGCCAACTCTTGGAGGCTGCTCTCTCCAAAGGAATCGCTAGTCCTATACAAAAGAAGGAGGGTAGCTCTGCTGCATACACCAAATTGACACGTCATGCCACTCCTTTCTCCACTCCGGGTGTCACTGAAATCACCGAGCAGCTTCACAGGTACGTCTTCACATTGTCACTTGGTTTTAGCTCGTAAAACAGAATATTGAATTATATGCTATAACAGATTGACATTTGCTTCCTATACAAATTGATGATATCATTAAGGGTAGGAACTAATTATTGATAATATTGCCTGGTTGAAGATGTTTGAACTTGGAGACTTTGGCTACAGAATTTTCAAAAGTTGACATGATATGCAGAATACAAGCAAATTGAGCTAATATACTGCACAAGGCACTAAGCCAGATTTGAGCACCTTACTTGAAAGTTGAAATATTTCATAGTGGATCTTTGTTTTGTTTCCTAGGAGTTCTATAAGTGAGCATGAGTTATATGACGGGCAAGTATCTCTGTAAGACTAAAAAACTAAGAAGTTCAATGTTTTCTGGTTGATTAATTTCTTCTATTGTGCCTGAAAATCGTCTAGAGAATACACAAAAATAGAACTCCTAGGATTTATGTATAATTCATTTAACCTTTCTTAGATTATTGTTGATTCTTGAGTCCTGATTCATTGCCAATGGTAAATATTTGTGGTTAGGGCCGGCTTTTCAAGATGGGGAAACGAAAGGGTCTACAATGGTAGATCGGGTGAGATGATGCGTTCTCTGATATTCATGGGCCCAACTTTCTACCAGCGACTTGTCCACATGTCAGAGGACAAAGTCAAGTTCAGGAACACTGGACCAGTCCACCCGCTCACACGCCAGCCAGTCGCAGACAGGAAGAGGTTTGGCGGGATAAGGTTTGGAGAAATGGAGCGAGACTGCCTAATAGCTCACGGTGCATCTGCTAATCTGCATGAGCGTCTCTTCACTCTAAGTGACTCTTCTCAAATGCACATCTGCAGAAAATGTAAGACCTATGCGAATGTGATCGAGAGGACTCCAAGCAGTGGAAGAAAGATCAGAGGGCCATATTGTAGAGTCTGCGTATCCTCAGACCATGTGGTTAGAGTCTATGTTCCGTATGGAGCTAAACTTCTGTGTCAGGAGCTGTTTAGCATGGGCATCACTCTCAACTTCGACACCAAGCTCTGCTGATTACCCCTCTTTATTATGTAAATGGCTTAATGCCTTAAGACCATGTTATGTGTAGTTTGCTTCCATCCCGGTTCTGGTTAGTAGCATTGGTTTTGGTTTGGTTGATTCGGTAAGGTTATCCGAACCGAAGAAATCGTTAAACCAAGCCACGGAACTAACCCGTAAATGTTGCTTTTGTGAGATTTGACTCTTTAACCAACCGTTAAGCTGTTTATATCTGGTTTTCTATGTTTGGGATTTTATTGCTAAAGTAAATTCCGACTTTTTATTAAAAGGTTTTATAAATGATCCGACCTAATTACTGTTGGATCCGACCCGACCCATTTGTTCTGAAGCCGCCATGTTAAATATAGAGATGGTTCTTATTCTTCCTTTTGTAACGTAAATGAAAACAATTGTATTGTTCTTTCTTTTTCTTTTTGTGACAAACACCATCAAACAAAAACACTAGTAATACTATATGTTTTAATTAGTTTGATTAATAAATGTAATTGTTGCGCAAAAAAGTTAAATGTGATTTATTTTTTCTATATATTTGAGTAATTTTGGTAATCTTTTTTCCTTTTAACAAGAAAGACAAGAGTTTGCGCCAAAGAAAAGACAGACGAATTATTATTTTTTCCTTAAAAGAACCATTTCTTCATATTCGTGTTCTTTAGGAACATGTGAATCAAAAACTTCATATTTCTCGTATTGTAATTAATGATCGCAAAACATGTTCTTGACTAAATTATAAAATTCTAGTAATTTTCTTTAGATCATTAATAAACGATACTAAGATAAATGCATGAGACATGAGGGGATGTAATCTTGGGCCTTATAATATGAGTAACAAATTTTTATAGATTATTATTATTATTATAAATCTTTCACAACAATGGGAAATGCAAGGGGTAAAAACTTAGAATAAAAAGGAAATTAATAATAACCATCAAGAAATATAATCGACTTAATTATGCGAATGATCCAGCTTTTGATCCTTTTCTCCACACGCCTGTGTCACGAGGCAGCCTCACAGCGTAACGCTAGGAAATTTGCAACGCTCATTTCCTGTAACAAGATAGTAATCATTACAAATTACAATCACAAGAGTATCTCAACTTAATTCAAGAATTTTATCAAAAAAAAAAGTTATTCAAGAAATGCCCTTGAAATAAATTAAAGAGTATTTACGTCTATCTAGAGTTTTCTTGTGCGACAAGTTTAGATAGACTCACCAGGGTTGATCGTGGTCTCACGCGCCAAACCATTGAAGTAGCATTGAGAGCTTTGGTTCCGGAATTGAGCCCAGTATGAGCTAAAGGCATAGCTTGCATGCCAAGTAACCGTGACCGGTGCGTAGCATTCTCCCCCTGGCGCCAACGCTGCACAGGTTTCATTGCTTCTTCCGCAAGCAAAGTTTAGTGCCTGCCCTAACTCTGCCTCATTGGCCCCATCAACCGCCACACACCACACATTGCCTTTGAACGGAACATTGTTACTCGGTTTAGGAAACGTACCAAAACTGGAAACTGATCTTGTACCGCTGAAATCGATGTCATAGATCGGTGTACCGTCAGGGTTCAAAATTCCCCAATGTCTCTCTGTTCCAGAACCGGGTTTCTGGTTTTCATTAAACAATGAGAACAAAAACGTCGGTATAGGTGAACCACGCCTAGCTGGTGTACCGAGTGGCGGGTTAGCAGTCATCTTCTTGATCAAATTCCGGTTATACGTCGCGGCGTTGAGAATATTAGCTCCGATTTCATGGATATCACCGGAATTAGGCCACCCGGTTTCGGAGATTGCGAGAGGAATGTTCGGATAACCGAGCTTGGTCATCGCAAAGATAACCGAATCGAGCATCTGGTCTAGAAGATTGGTGTAAACCAAACCGGTTTGCGGATCGGTATAAGTCGAATTCGATTCGAAAAGAGCGAAATCCAAATGGTTGTTAACCGGATCAGTGGACCAAGGGAAGTAAGGGTAAACATCAAGGAAGAAGAAAGAGTTTGTTCCATTGAGAAACTTCAACAACGGTAACATCACCGGAACCGCGATATCTTCCCGGAATGTACCACTCGACGGAGGAAAACTCGATCGAAGAGCGTCCATGGCAAGAGGAGTCCCAACTTTGATGTTGTGAATCCCACGAGCTCTAAGAGAATTCACAACTTTACGCATGGCAGGGACAAGATTGGCCCATATTTGCTTGTCTTGATCGGTATTGTAGCTGAGGATTTCGTTGCCAACAAGGACGAATCGGATTCGGGTTTGCGGGTAGAAAGGAAGGACATTGGTGGCAACCCAGTTGTCAGCAGCGGCTTGATCAGCGCCTATGGAGATGATCTGGTTGTTAGGGACCATGATGGTGACGTAAAGATTGGTCTTAGAGAGGAGTTTTAGGGTTTCTGGATCAGCATCGTAGAGCTTGACGTGGCCAGCTTGAAGGGTTTTGATGAGGTTGATTGATTGGTAAGGAGAAGGAAGATTGTTGCCTAATTTTCCATAGTTGATACCAATTCTGCTAGCAAGTGCTAACACTGTTCTGTTGTTTTGGGAACCAATGGCATAGCAACATGAACCTGTAAGAACATAAGAGAGCAAGTTATAAAAAGAAAGATTATGTTTACGTAATCTTTTATGTATATGTATGTAAGGAGACTTACTTGAGAGGATGAGGAGAGTTGAGAGGAACAGAGCAAAAGGAGACATTGTTTTTTGTATTGTTGGAGAAATTGAAATGTTGAGAAGAGAGTGGTGAGTGTGATTTGGGATGAAGAAGAAGAGACATATTGAGGAGTATTTAAGAGGAGATTAAGGAATTGTGTTTAAGGATTAGTATAATATCATTCATGCAAGAAAAGCTTTTAGCTCAAACTATTAATTGTTTCTTGAACTCTCACAGTTCTTTGGTGTTTCTTTTTATATTTGTGTCGTAGATGAAAGAGTAAAGAAGACTGGTTGGTTGGTTGGTTCAAAGGAGACCAAGAACGCTTTGTCAAATTGTTTACTTCAAACTTTTTAGACGTATTGCTAATTATTTTCTTTTCCTTGATTGAATGTTAATATTTTTTGATCATCAACAAAATATTATTTGCATGAAAAAGGAAGAAATCTTGATAATTCTTTTTTTACAACATATTGATGTGCATTTGCCAGTTTCGAGTAATATGTGGAGTTCATATCGTCAAATGGTTGCGGTGTTTGGATTGTGGATTGGACCACTTTTTGTTTAACATTCATATAGTTCGTAATGGTCCGAATCAAGAAAAATAAAAACAAAATCCGTTAGGGATCAACTATACACCACTTTTATATAGAAATAAACTTGATTTACAACGGATTGTTATCCTTCTCAAAAATAAAATAGTCTAATCCGCTAATAGTTTAATAGTCCGCTTTTCTCGCAACATCCATTCAAAGACGTAGATTACTTAATTCATATGATATACTTAAGAATTAATTGGTTTTAAACCCCATTATCAAATTCTTTCGTCTTTCATTTTTGGACTTCATAATTTTGCATTGCCATATTATTTTTACATTTAAATCTAAATTATTAATCTGATGTAATATATTATTATCAAAAAAGTATAATTAAAGTACAGTATATAATATTAATATTTAATAAAATATATTCCACCGTGGAAAGATATATGAATGATAACGTTACAGTGGTTCATTTATCTGAACCAGAGCTCAAGCGACATGGTCTTCAAACCAATCCACTCCTTCATCGTTATCCTCCTCGTCCTCTCCGCCGGTGACCAAATATCCGCCGGTGATGAGCGGGAGCCGGTTCCTGCGGTATGGCCGGAGCAGTTTCACGCGTTGATGTTGATGAACAAATCTGGATCCTTGGAGATTGTGGATCTTTGGTATGACTGGGTCAATGGACGTAACTTTAACATCATTCAGAAGCAACTTGGTAAACTCACTTATGACCTCGAATGGAACAATGGCACTTCTTTCTACTACACTCTCGACGCTTCTAAAACTTGTCGCACTGTTCACTTTGAGGTTAGTATCCTCTCTATTATTATCAATTCCTCTGTTTCTTGCTCTTTATGTTAGTCTCTGTGAGGATTCATAGTATAAATGACTAAGACATTGATCGAATTTTAAGAAAGAAGAGAACTTTAAAACATTGTGAACTTAGATTGTGATATTCTTTTAGAGATGTACACTGTGGATTGCGTAATGGTCACTCTCTGTGTGAATTTCATAATGCATAGTAGTTACATTTTGAGGATAATGTGCTACTATGTCACACATGTGTGTGTTTCTGGCTGTTTATGTTGATTTTGAGGAGAATTTGTAGTGTTTTGGCTAGAAAACTACCAAAATTCATCTTATTTTGAAGCAAGAAGAAGAAATTTGTGAACCCTATGAATTTTGTAGTGTTTTTGGCTTTGTTTCGAGATTGAAATACACCAAAAAGAGACTTGGAGAGTCTATCCTGTGTTTTTGTGGTGGCTTTATTTCATTCAATGGAGAGTATGGCTTAGATCTCAGTGTTTGTGTAAGCAAATGGACGTTTTCGTGTCGATGTGGGAGCGTAGCATGTAATGCTTATGTTTCTTCTTTGATTGATGAATCTATGATTATCTGAGTATTAACAATTAACTGAAGTGATGGTCATAATGATAAGTTGCAATGAGACACAACAGGAATCTAAGAAATAAGAATAGTGAGCAGGACCTAGGAATATTTTGGACTACACTTATTTAGAGGTTCCAAGTGACTTTTTGATGGGAAAATTTTGATTGTGCTTATGATAGAAATATAGTTCCACAGCATTGTTTTCAGTGATACACTCAAGTATATGCCTAGGTAAAATTCTACAGTCGATTTTGTAGATACATAAGTGCTTTAGTAAGTTGCTGAGAAATGGATTATTTTTTTACTTGATTCAAGGTTGGAATTTTGAGGCCAAATTGGCTAGATGGAGCAAAGTATTTGGGTCAACGACATGTAAATGGTTTTTTATGCAACGTATGGGAGAAAGTTGAGTTCTTATGGTACTATGAAGATATTGTCACCAAGAGACCTGTACAATGGATCTTCTATACAGGTGAAGTGATGGATACTATACTATATAATACTATTGAATTATGAGTCATTTTATTTATCTGGCTTGACCAAATACTGAAAGATTATTTCAGGTAGAGAAGCTCATGTGATGACATTTGATGTTGGAGCTGTCCTAGAAGACGACAAATGGCAGGCTCCTGTCTATTGTTTCCACAATGAGAAGAAAGAAGTACAATGAGTCATTGATTTTGTGTTTCATTATATGTAGAGTTTTGGGTATCTTTTGAATATATATCAACCGTTCAATGAGGAGGTCATTTTCGTTTTGTTGTCAAATTCTTGGAGCATAAATAAAAAAGTAAATGTCTTAATCTATAGGCCTTTGTTGGGCTTTCACTGTTTTTGTAATTTTCTTCTTATCTAGGCTAAGGTCTACTAAGCACCTTCTTATTTGGTCCCCAAACGTATCTTACTTGTATTCCAAAACCCATTTGCCCACATTCTCTAAAATGTAAATTTGTGGTTAGGATAGCAATTAAGACTTAAAGAGACCGAAGTTATCATAATAAGTTAAAAAGTAGGTCCGACCACATTTTATAAGAGAATCTATGTAATGTCGTGACATTAGCATAATAAGATGATAAAATCAGAAAGGGTAGTTTGGTCTTTTTCATAACGCGTTTCTAAATCCATTACTTCATCCTTAAACACTATTTAGTGTAATACTAAAGTAAATTCTTTTAAAAATAAGTAACCAATAGTTTAACGTTGTGGATTCATTCATTATGGAGAGGATAAAGTTAAGAGACCAAATTACCAATGCACATGTGAATTGGTTCCTAAAGATATTTAGACAGAACAAAAAGGTTATTAGCCTTTTCTTTTTCACTTTTTTGTCTTCTAATTAATGATTCAGATGTCCATTTCTTATTATAAAAAAGTTTTAAAAGTCAATTAAGAAGAAAAGATTAACATATAAACCCTAGCATAAAACCTCAGCTTTTAGTATTTAAAAGAAAAAAAAAATATACCCTACTTTTATTTCTTTTTCAACTTTATGGGAATATAGCTAAAAAAACTTTATGGGAATATAAGTAACATGCTTCTTTCTCTTCTTTATTCCCTTTTAAAGTGTTTTTAAATTGGATCTTACTTTTGGCATTCTTTTTTTCATCACCCATATGCTTCACCTAAAGTTATAAGACCTGTAGCTGTTGAATCCAAATCAATTTTCCAGCCACGATCTATATACTCTCTTTTCCCATCACTTATTCTTTAATACTTTCCCATGCAAATTTCCAGCCAGGATAAAGTTAAGAGACCAAATTACCAATGCACATGTGAATTGGTTCCTAAAGATATTTAGACAGAACAAAAAGGTTATTAGCCTTTTCTTTTTCACTTTTTTGTCTTCTAATTAATGATTCAGATGTCCATTTCTTATTATAAAAAAGTTTTAAAAGTCAATTAAGAAGAAAAGATTAACATATAAACCCTAGCATAAAACCTCAGCTTTTAGTATTTAAAAGAAAAAAAAAATATACCCTACTTTTATTTCTTTTTCAACTTTATGGGAATATAGCTAAAAAAACTTTATGGGAATATAAGTAACATGCTTCTTTCTCTTCTTTATTCCCTTTTAAAGTGTTTTTAAATTGGATCTTACTTTTGGCATTCTTTTTTTCATCACCCATATGCTTCACCTAAAGTTATAAGACCTGTAGCTGTTGAATCCAAATCAATTTTCCAGCCACGATCTATATACTCTCTTTTCCCATCACTTATTCTTTAATACTTTCCCATGCAAATTTTCGTAAATTGATGACATATATTTTTCCTAAATCGATGACAAATATTTTTCCAAAAAAATCCGACTCATTTCTTAATACTATAGTTCCCTAACCAAAAAAACTTGACTTCCTTCCATTTGTAATAACTGGTCTTGTATATCATAATTAAAAGGGAAAAAGTATTGTAAACCAAAAAAAAAGATTGTGACTCGAGCTTATCAACACAACAAACACGCTAATATTATCCAAAATTTGAGCCGTAAAAGGTGGCAATAAGTCTTTGGCTTCTATAGCTCCGCAATTAAACACAGCCTGTAACACTCATCAAATGATTAAGACGTTTACATTTTTTTAAGTTATATCCGTTTCACGCGGCAAAACAAACGTAAAAAAAAAACAAATAACAAGTTATATGTGAAGATTCTACACCATTTGAGACTAGTATGAGTTTTCATTTTTTGTCTCAAAACCAAGCTACGTAATACAATTTTCCTTAAAAAGAATGAACAAATGCGAAAGCTCAAAGAGGTCAGACGCAAATATATGTGCTTACAATATATAAATATAATCATCATATCATTAAAAAAGAAAAAGCCAAAGCCAAAACGAAAGAAAAACTTAGTAACATCGATTAGTCACAGATCGACACAAAGTTTGGTGTCACCGACCATCAGCCGAATCGAAGGTATTAGGAAAGCCAGAGGCCTTCGGAGGAATACTAGACTGTGTCTGAGAATAAGAGAAGTCTCCATGGAACATTGTCGATGACGATGTTCCTTCGTTTTGCCATCTTTGTAGAGCTTGAGGTAAACTCATGTTCACATCGATTCCGAAACTCTCTTCTTCTTCTTGGCACGACGGTTTCCACTTCTCTACAAGTGGACCTAGCACGTTTACTGCGTGGCCCATGTCTGGTCTTTGTTGAGGTTCGCGGGCTGTGCAATGTCCTGCTAGCTCAGCAACTCTGTAAATGCTCTCCATTGTTTCCTCGTCTGCTTCTAAGGTTTGGTCTAGTGCCTTTGGGATGTTTTCTTTGTTGATTAGGATTCTTCTGAACCATGTGACTAGATGAGATCTCTCGTCTGGTAATGTATCATCTAAAGCTTTTCTTCCAGTTAGTATTTCCATAAGAACCACTCCAAATGCATACACATCCACTTTCGTCGTTACTCTTCCAGTAGCTGCAACCATAAATCATAACATCAATATCCAATGCATCCAATGAACTTATAAGCACATTAAAATGAAGCCGTAATGGCAGAATGTAGTAAGATAACATAGACTAAGCACGTTGTGAAATTAACATGAGTAGAGATAAGAAAAATGAACTTACCAGCGTATTCTGGTGCTAGATAACCGAATGTGCCTGCTAATCTTGTTTCAACAGAGTATTTCCCATCTGGTGCGTTCTTAACCAATCCGAAATCAGCAACCTTGGCTCTCATGTCATCTCCTAGAAGGATATTAGAGGGCTTTAAATCTCTGTGAATGAAGCTTTGCTGAGCCAAGCTATGGAGATATTCCACACCTCTTGCCACGTCTAAAGCAATGCTCACTCTCTGTTTCCAGGTCAGAGGAGAGTATCCGAGTTCACGCCACTCAAACAAATGCTGTCCAAGATTTCCCTGTGGCATGTACTCATAGACAAGCAACCTCTCGTTCCCATTCACACAGTAACCCAATAGGGCGACCAAATGTCTATGCCTGACCTTAGTGAGCACCGCTATCTCGGCCTGAAACTCGCTCATTCCTTTATTACCCATTGCTGCACATTCCATCCTCTTAACAGCAGTCTTTGTTCCATCGTGTAATTCTCCAGCATACACAACACCAAAACCGCCTCTGCCCAATATGTTATCCTCACTGAAATTATTCGTAACCTGACGAAGAACCTCCATTGGAATGGTAACACTTCCACCTTCAAGAAGGAAACGATCACTATTGTCACCACTACTAGGACTGTTCAACGCATTGAAGTTATTAGCTCCATGCCCATTAGCATATCCACCACCACCACTACCACCATTAGACACAGCATCACTAACCAAAATCTTCCCAGCCTTCTCAGGATCCGTCCTATTAAACCTCCCATACTTCCTTTTCATAACAAATTTGTAAACCACGAATCCTAAAATGGCAAGAAAAACTAAAACCGCCACGATCACACCAACAATCACACCAACCTTACTACCACCACCACCAGAAGACCCACCAGAACCACCACTGGCACCACCAGTTCCAGGTGTTGAACCATCTCCAGCATTAGTTCCCAACAGCGCGTTCCCCGGTTTGTAATTAAACTTAACCGCAGCCGGAAACTTCGGTATCTCCCCTCTAAGATTGTTATTTGAGACATCAATCAACTGCAAACTAGTCATAAATGTCAACTCCTTAGGGATAACACCAGTCAAATTGTTGTCATTAAGGTAAATACTCTTCAATGAAGTAAGATTCGCAATCGCCGGAGATATAAATCCGGTGAATCCATGTTTCCCAAGATTCAACGTCACAATATTCTTCCCAGCTGAATCACAAGTAACATAAGCCCAACCACTACAAGCATCATCACCTTGCCAAGACTCAGCCAACATTGATGGATATCCCAAACCTCCGGCCACCGCTAAAAGCGTCATCACCTGAGGACTACAGCTTTGTCCAGCTTTAGTAGTACAGAAATCGTTGTGGTCGATTGTTACTTTAACCTCCGATGGAAACAAAGGAAGAGGACCTTGAAATTTATTGTTATCCAGAGAAATGTTCTTCAAACTTCCCAGTGAAAGAAGCGTCGGAGGTACTATTCCGGTTAACTGATTATCCCGGAGCTGTAGATCGAAGAGATTCTCGCTTTTGGAGAGATCTGGAATCGGTCCAAAGAACTGATTCTTGTGAAGCCAAGCTTGTGACAACGACGTCATACTAGATAACACTTCGATCGTTCCTGACATTCCTAATTCTTGATTGTTGATCCAAAGATTCTGAATCGAAGATTTCGCAAGCGACGGTGGTAAAGCTCCGGTGATGTTGTTGTAAGATAACCGGAGATCTTGTAGAGAAGCGAATGAATCGAAAATGTCAGGCAAAACTCCGACGATATTGGTATTATCGAGATAAATCTCAGTGAGAGAAATCGAATCAACAAGCTCCGAAGGAAAACTCCAAGCAGTAATGTTGTTATTATCGCTTAAACTCAAGATCTGAAGACTAGTAAGTCCGACGAAAGCTCCGGTTTCAACTCCGACGAAAAAATTATCATCCATATAGATCTCTTGAAGAGAAGAAAGCTTAGCAAACGAAGGAATTTTACCAGAGAGTTTGTTACGTTGAATAGAAACAGATTTGAGCTCTGAAAGAGTCGAGATCTCAGGTGCGATGAAGCCAGAGAGAGATTTATCAGCGAGACTGATTATATTAACACGACCGGCGTTGGTACATCGTACGCCGGACCATTTGCAGAAATCGGTGGATGTTGTGGTTGACCAATCTGACGGCGGAGGATTGAATGATTTAGCTAAAGCGAGCATTGCTGTTCCGTCGTCAGCGACGGATGTGGTGAAGAAGGTTATGGTTGTGAGGAGGAAGAGAAGGAGGAGAGGCGTTGGAGCCTCCATTGATTAGAGAACACGCGCGGCGCGTAGAGAGGAGGATGAAGAAGGAGGACGGAGGAGGAAGAAGAAGA
Organism: Arabidopsis thaliana x Arabidopsis arenosa; assembly: GCA_019202795.1. NCBI lineage: Eukaryota > Viridiplantae > Streptophyta > Magnoliopsida > Brassicales > Brassicaceae > Arabidopsis > Arabidopsis thaliana x Arabidopsis arenosa. Next base: position 10,255,546 of record CM032920.1, on the reverse strand, counting down.
AGACGATTGGTAGGGTTTGGTAATTTTTCTGTTTTTGATTTTTGGGAAGAGAGAGAGAAATGATGAATGGAAGCAAGCGAAGAGTGAGGTGTCATTACTTAGCTTTTTCAACAGATCATTACTATTTTGTTCCCGTTCCGTTCAAAACAGAAAATACGCGTTTTAAAAAATACTATTTTTTTTTTTTTTTGTAATAATGAATGAATATAAAGGGATTAGGTTTTGATTGTAATAAGTGTTTATAAGATATGGATGATAATAATGGAAAAGGGTTTAATTGATTGAGGTTATTATTGAGGGAAGGTGGTTGTAATAATGGAGATTAATTGGAAATTTGGAATCATAATTTGTGTTTGGTAGTATGGTCGGTAATTAAGAAAGTTTGAAGCATAATTTAAGGAGGTGATAATGGAGAAAGATGATTCTGAATGTGGTCGAACCTTGGACCTATTGTGGTGGCTGAGGAGAGGACCACAAGGTCTATAGTAGTGGCTATAGCTTATAGATTGTGTTGACCGGCATAGCTATAGATGCCGCATTCATTGCACTACTTTGCTGCAGCTTTCCACCATCGAAGCTCGCAATTGATACTAACATGCAATGTTGGTGTAACTTGAACCAGAAAATTATACCAAAAAAAAAAAAAAACTTGAACCAGAAAATATTGCGAAATATAATTAGAAAAAGTAATAAACCTTACTTTTATCTATTACATTATTTTTGAAATAATATTTAAATCTCTTTTATATTTTAGAAAGAAATTACATATTTGTAGTTTTGTTTAATACTTACTCTGTTTCAAAATATAGGATGTTTTAGAGATTTTTCCGTATTAAAATATAGGATGTTTTACATACTGTATTTCAATGCAACTTTTAAATACATTTAATGTTTGATGACCATTTGTATTCTACAGTCTTTTATATCACTGGTTGAATTTTAAAAATTAAATATTAAATATTAAATGATGATTTTTAAAACAACAATGAATTTCTTAAAATGTGTGTTTTTAACTTAAACATTCTATATTTTAAAACAAAAAGTAAGTTTTATATAATTAAAAAATAATGTATAAAATCTAAATTATATAGTATCTCTAAAGATATGAACTTACAAAGTTACAATGGAGCCCAACCATGACTCTCTGAGTATCAAATACAACCAAAGTAAATTAGCAGGTCGTTTGCAAAGGACAAATGGGTGAGAGTCGGTGAAGCTTAACATTTTCGTTTACCACCCTAGTTATTAAAATGGACTAAATAGTAGACGAATGGAGTTTGCTTAACATTTAAAATAAAAAAATTAAGAGTCAATGGGTTCTTAAATCTTAAACAAACTCTCAAAAGATATCCCAAAGAGACGTGAACAGTTTCTTTTGACCGAATTTATATTTAAAATAAAAGAAAAAAAACGTATATCATAAAAGATGCGACTGGAATGTAACTTTATTTTATATAACCGACCTACCTAATCATCAATTTTTGAATCGTTTACGATTTATACATGTTACTAGATTTTATGACACCATAACGATGCTATCACTACAAAATACTTTTTGGTCAAATAATACAAGTTATTTTTGTTATAAAATCTGGTTTGCAAATGAGTACATTTAAGTTTGCAAAAACATTACACTGAATAGTTATGGGTTTAAGTAAGTTATTATTAAATTTTGCATTAATTTGAATACATGTATAGAAAAACTTACAAAATATAATGAAAGATCGAGATATTACTAGAGGCAGAACAAGTTGTGTAGTCCATCTCCCACAAATCATTTTGTTACTGCAACAAATATTTATTTTCATGTAATAATAAAACAAATTTAGACTCTTCTAGTTAATTGATAACACACTTAAGCAAACAATTCGGTGTATAAGAAGGAGTATCATATTTTATATTTTTGGTTTTATGAATGTAAATCAGTTTGCATATATGGTTATAATTTAAAGTAGACAAAGCACTTGAGCATAAAAGCATTCGATGAGCTGTGTGATTTTGTTTTATATTCATTTAATACATGGATGAGCTGTGACAAAATCATTCTTAAGAATCTTGACGGCGCTGCTGGATTTTGGAAGAAAATGGAAAAGAAAATTTCCTAAATCTATGTCTATCTATAAGCGTACCATTGAGATTTTATGTACAGTATCGTTATAGTTACACTTCCCATATATAAAAATGATTAAAATGCATTATCAGCTTTAACATATGTGGACGTGAGAAACTTGGTGATGAATGACGATCAGCATTGCATGTGACAGTCTGTTCTCGTGTCTGCATGTCCTGTAAGAACTTTTCCCTTTTTTGGGTGTCCCAAACCCCAAACTAGTTATTGTTTTGTCGACTGTGGAAGAAGTATTGCCCTATTGATTGATCACAATTTCGTATTATTTTTAGAAGAGATGATTAACATTAGAACCACGTTTACATGACACTACCAATTCGACCAAATTAAACAATAAACAGAATAAAAAAACTTTTTTAGTGAATATACATTTTCATAAAGTAAATTACGTTTTAAAAGATTGGTATATAAGATAATCTTTGATATAATATATTTTTAGCAGTCTTCAAATATTTATATTACAAATTCTTCTGTGTAATATATAAGTTGAGAAAATATTACTTTTCGATGAAGTTTTGTTTTTTTCCTTCAGATAGCCAAAGAATCACATATTCAAAATGGAACCATGAAGCAATAAGAAAAAGAATAGGAAAAATGTTTGCCAGCTACGCAAAAGATACTCCATTACATAGTCACACATGCAGACTTTAAAAATGTCTCGTTAGTTACACGAAATATTGACATTACATACGGACATCCCCGAACTAACATAAGTCATGTTGTAAACACCATAACCATCTAATTCCAGTGATTCTGTTGCCGGAATCCGGCATTGACCAGCATTGACTGGCGTTGACCGATGTTGACCAAAAAAAATTTCAAATTTTTTTTTCGCTTTTTATTTATTTATCTATTTTTGATAAAAAAAATTATTAAAAAATTATGTAATAATTTTACTTAAAAATATACCAAAAATAATATAACAAAATAAACCACAAAAAAATTATACAACAAAATTTTGGTATATATTTTTGTATAGTCCTTAAATTTTATTTTGTGCTATATTTATTTATAAAATTTTGGTATAATATACCACAAAGTATATTTTGTTATATGACCAAAATTTTATAAGAAAATATAGCATAAGAAATATTTTGTTAATAAAATTTTGGTAATATAACAAAATATACATTTTTCTTTTGGCAATCATTTTTTTACCTCAAAGTAATATTTTTCTTCTCGGTTATTCGTTGTTGAATACCACAAAAAAAAATTTCAAAAGAAAAATGTATGTTTTGTTAATATAGCAAAATATACATTTTCTTTTTGACAATCATTTTTTACCACAAAATAATATTTTTTCCTTCTCGGTTGTTCGACGTTGAATACCATAAAAAATAAATTTCAAAAAAAAAAATGTGTATTTTTTATATTACCAAAATTTTATAAATAAATATAGGACAAAATAAAATTTATGGACTATTTTGTGGTATATTTAGTTATATTACAAAAATTTGTATATTTTGTTATATTATTTGTGGTATATTTAATTTTGGTATATTTTTAAGTAATTTAAATTATTTTTTATCAAAAATAAATAAATGAATAAAAAGAAAAAAAAATATTTTTTTGAAAATATTTTTGGTCAACGCCGGTCAACATCGGTCAACGCCGGTCAATGATGGTCAATGCCGGATTCCGGCAACTGAATCACTGGAATTAGATGGTTATGGTGTTTGCAACATGACTTATGTTAGTTCGGGGATGTCCGTATGTAATGTCAATACTTCGTGTAGCTAGACATGTCAATCGGGCTAGCCCGGCCCGGCCCGGCCCGAAGCCCGCAAAACCCGTACATATTTGAGCCCGGCCCGGCCCGGCCCGTAAAAATTCCGAGCCTATATTTTAAAGCCCGGCCCGGCCCTAACAGGGCTACAGGGCTTTTCCGAGCTTTTTTGGGCTTTTCTTCCGACAACAAAAAACAAACTTATAAGTTATAATATCTCTTAAAAAAGAATCTATATATGAAACGAGTCAATCAAAATTTAAATAACCACTAACGCTAATTTAGTTTTTTAAAAAGAGAGTTAAAATCAAATAAATAATCCAAATAAATTGTTTAAACTTATACTAGATAAAATATAAAATCAAAATAATTCAAATTAGGTAGTAGAGCTAATATTTGCTTTTTCGATTTATAGTAATACGCAACAAAAAAACTATGTTTAGAGTTTTCAACTCTATCAAAGAAATTTTTTACAACAAATCTTACAATTAAAGGAAAATATTAACAAAAAGAAGATCAAAATATTTTTTAAAGGGCTTTTCGGGTTAGCCCGAGCCCGGCCGGGCTAAGCCCGAAAAACCCTTTAGCCCGAACGGGCTTAGCCCGAAAGGCCCGATTTTTTCTGGACATATATTTTTAAGCCCGAGCCCGCTGTTTTTCAGGGCTGGGCCGGGCTAGCCCGCGGGCTTTGGCCCTAATTGACATGTCTACGTGTAGCTAACGAGACATTTTTAAAGTCTGTATGTGTGACTATATGATGGTGTATCTTTCGCGTAGCTGACAAACATTTTCCCAAAAGAATTAAAAAAAAAAAAAAAAAGGAACGAAGCCTATATTCATAGTGGGCTTATATGGGCCTAGCTCTACTATATCATGTAGGCCTTTTATACTATTTCCCGCACAAAATCCACGCTCAACTCCTTTCCCGCCATCTAGTTTCCCGCCAAACATCCACAAGCTAACCCACTTGCTTTCGCTTCACTCCCGCCAAATAAAAGTTTAACGAAATCTCTCTCTCTCTCTCTCTCTCTCTCTCGCGCGACGAAGGTTTAACAATGGCGGAATCAAATCAGATCTCTCGGAAGAGAATGCGATTCTCGTCTCCATCAGCTACAGAGATCCTCACTCTAAGAAAGTCACAAAACCAACGAATCGCAATCGCCGCTCGCGTCCATCAATCACCATCACTCTATGGAAAAATCGATTCGAAAATCATACGTACGTATCCACGAGTCACCATCAAGGATATTCGTCTCCGACGCATCTTCTCTCCAAATCCGATCTCCACCGACTGCGAATGTAACCGCAAAGGTGAAAATCAAACCAAGAGACAATATCATGAGTGTCCTTGCGATTGTGGCAATTCGACCAGTAAGTTTCTTGATCTTGGAATCTGTAGATTGATTCATATTACGAATTTTGAATTTGATGGAACAAAATGGATAAATGTTGAATCGATTGTTGAGGAAATTTATGGTTAGATTGATGATTTTGTAATGTTGGTGGATTAGGTAATGTAGAAGGAGAAGATTTTCCGCAAACGACGCCACCGGATTCCGAATTGTTAAGTAGTGTACCTATCCGTGAAGAGATCAATGGATCAGCAGTGAAGAAAAGTGATACTAGTCAATGTAGCAAATCGGTATCTGTTCTTGTGGCTTTGTTTAATGATACATTTAAGTTTTTCTATGTTTATTATTTTTGTTGGTTGCTTGATTTGCTTTTACTACAGGTTCTTCATCCATGTTCTCGACCTAAGATATTCAAGAACACTGGCTCTTTCAGCTATAAGAGACTGCTTCCATACTTGAAGCAAGCTGCAGATGGTAATTGTTTTGTTTTGTGTGCATCAAAATTTAAATTGATGCGATTGTTCTTGAGGAAGCTGGAATTTATTATGCTAAATTGCCAATTGTTTCTACAGATGGGACATCATCTTTAAGCCAGAATCCTCCAAGTAAGAGTTTGTCTTGTAACAAAGAAACTGGGGAAACTGTTGAAGATCTAAGGGAGGAAGTAAGTGAATTGATGACAGCCAAGTGTCAACTTCCTGAAACCACCAAACCCGTTTCGCAGTCTGTGGACAGGGTTTTCGATAAAGATTCAGCCGGAAGCATAAGTGGAAACACCAGCCCTTTGAAGAGGGTTAATGCATCCGTCCCCAACAAGAGAGCTGTAAGATTCTATGCTTGCTTCTTCTAGCTTTGTTTAAGGCTACTCAGCTTTCAGCTTCTGTTTTCCTTGTTTTGTATCTATATGTCCAACATGGGATTCTTTTTGACATGAAACAGGCATCCTCTAAGCGCAAGCTATTTAAGACACCAGGTTCTGTTAATTACAGAAGAATGCTTCCATATCTCAGAGACATTCAAGAGGATAATCCTTGTAAGCCTATTTCTAGTCTAATACAACTCTTAGTTGGTTTTGGTAATAACAAGCATTGGTACAGTTAGTTGCTTAATGTATACTGGTGGCTAGTATTTGCCTGATTATTTTGTGTTTGAAGGGAAAAAAACTTGATAGACTGAGATACTGATGGTTCTTTGTCTTTGTTGATTTTTCTAGGCGTGTCTCAAACAGTTGATCATCAAAAGAACACAGAAGAGGTTACACAGGAAGTGGTGACATCCAATGTTACTAGAGAATCAGATACATGCTCTAATGAAAACGAAGAGCCCCTTCCTTGTGAACGTGCATCTATATATCCAGAACTGTCTGATTCTGACAAGGAACAAGAAACACAAATTAAGCATGTCATCTCAGATACTGAAAATAATTTGGGCTCTGAGATTCCATTATCATCTCCTCTTGTTGGTTCAAGAAGTTCAAGTGAGGTTGCTTCATCTGCATTGCACAAAACATTTGTCGGCAATTTGGTGGGCGAAGGAAACATGAATGGTGCAGAGATAACAGAAGCAAAAACCAGTGCAGAGAAACTAGATGCAAATACTTCAGATGCAACAGCTGAATTGATTGACCCTTCTGTTTTATTGGCAACACCTCCCTCTATTTCTCCCTCGAAAGGAATTCTGAAAAGAAGTATGAGAGGATGTAGAGGGATATGCTCTTGTTTGAACTGCTCCTTATTCCGTCTAAACGCAGAAAGAGCATTTGAATTCTCAAGAAATCAGTTACAAGATACTGAAGTAATGGTTCTGGATCTAGTTGGAGAGATATCTCATCTCAGGGATATGTTGGAGAAATATAAATCAGAAGATCACAGTGAATCCTACAAAAGTCAGGTCAGTGCAGAACAAACTTCACAACACTTCTGTTAGTTATAGAGTCACATCAAATTGGTTTAGTATCTTCACTAAAGTAACTAAGATGAGAAGAAATATGCTCAACTAGACCATTTTTTGTCCTGTAGACACAAGTTTATCTTGGAGGTTTAAATGAATCTGAATCTTTGTGTTTAAACAGGCTGGAGAAGCTGCAAAGAGAGCTTGTGAGGCTGCAGAGCTTGCAAAAAGCCGTCTCCATCAGATGAACGATGATTATCAAGTTCATTGCAGAATCCCCGTGAGTTATCCATAATCAAATTGTATTTTTTGAAAAGGATCATTCTGCTTTATGTTAAGACAACAATCTAGTTGAAGGCAGTTAGTTAAACACACATGATACTCACTCTCCATGTTTTGTATACAGAACGAACAACGAGCAAGAGTGAAATTTGCTCATTATGTACACGAGAAGACGATGAACCTACCAAATTGATCACTAGATCACCCTGAAGCAACTAGGATGGATACATCTTTAATGTCATTATCTGTCTCCAGATTATCCAGTTACATGCTTTTTTAATTTTGAAAAGTGAAAAGGTATTACTAGCTGTCTTTTTCTTTTGTCACCACCATCCCAAGCAGAGTAGCAACATATAGATCAAATTGCCTTTATACATATAGTCCATGTGACCATATTTATTACAGTTTTTTTTCCTCTTTTCAAAAAAACATCTTGTTCTATGTAAATAAACAAAGACTATAAAAGCAAACCTCCTGTGATCTCTTAGCAAGTTGCAGATAACAACAACATGGGTGTTCTTTATTCCACATCTTTCCCTTTGATTAGAAGTGTCAAAGCGGGTTAACCTGCTTCGCTGTTCTATAAACATCGATTCTAATCCGTTTCTCGCGTTACTTTAGTTTATTGTTCGTAGTGGACTAACTCGCAAAGACCATTTATCATTTGGTATCTAAAACTATAGCTCAAACCATTGAACTCTTGCTTCATATTGACACCACTACATGTGATCTTTGTACCTTTTAATCTATATTGGTTTTTATAGATGAAGTCATGTTCATGTTTGTGCCCAACACCATTGTACCCTCCCGCCTAATTGACACCTCTACACGTGATCTTTGTACCTTTTAATTTGGATTGTTTTTTAAGATCAAGTCACGTTGGTCAAGTGTTCATACTTAAAATTATTGTTTGTTTTTGCGTCTGCGAGTTAAGAATCTACCGCTTCTTTTCTTTAATCTCTTTAGGACACTATAGTATAGTGAGTCCCGTGACACATTTATTGACTTGTAGACTGAATATTGCATTGGAATAAGCAAAGCCAATGAAGAAAAATCAAATCAATTTATTAAAAAAACAACAAAGAGAATTTCATTTGCACTAAACAACAACATAGAGAGAATCATTGGTTTTAGACTCTAGACTTCCTACACTCTGGTGGGAATCCTTGAGGAAACCTTTTCAAATCAGAACAATAATCATAAATCATAAAATACTTTTGAACCCATCTCAATCTTCTTCTCCCATAAGCATTAAGCTCATTAGCTACTTGTGACTCACCATTAGTAAAAGAACTCTTAAACTTAGGATCACAAAAAGATGACCCTGAAGAAACAGTACAAGCTGCAGCATTAAAGCCTCTGTAGTAAGCTGTGAAAGGAGCTTTAGACCAATCTGTCTTAACCAAACCACCTCTTGTAGCCCAATCATCTGCATTCCATAAACTCGAGTAAATCTTCATTGGTTGGTTCTTGGGAAACGGAACACCAAGTTTCTCTGCGTTGTTGAATACTCTAATTGGAACACTATCTACCATAAATCTGTAAACAAAACAAAAATGTTAGAGACAAAAAAAAGACACATGATCTTGAGATGTTTTTGATTGGTTCATTACATGATGTGTTGTGGTCTCCAAACAAGAGAATAAGTGTGGAAGTTCTTGGTTGGATCAAACCAGAGATAAAACTGTTGTTCTCTGTTTCCTTTGCCTTGTGCAAAGACATTAGTGTGAAGAACATAAGGCTTCCCTGTTTCATTACCAAGAAACTCAAAATCTATCTCGTCATGTGTTGGTCCTTCCGATGACAACTGCAAAACATATTTTTCATTAGTTTTTATTACAAAAAAAAAAAAAAGCAAAAAGAATGAATCTTTCTTTTGAGAGCTTACGTAGTAGGCAGTGACGGTTCCGGCAGAGTTTCCGGCGACGAGTTTAAGTTGCATGTCGATTCTTCCAAATAAATATTCTTTCTTGGACTTAAAACCCGACCCGGAAACCCGGTCTAGTGACAGTGACAACATCTTGCCTCCACTAAAGATTTTGCCTCTGTGTTCACCCCAAGTTAAGTCAAACTCTTCGTTGAAGCTACCGGAGAATGCTGTTCCGACCATTGTTACGACTAGAAGAGTCATTAACACGGTAAGGTTCAAGATTCGACCCATTGGAGGGGGTTGGATGATGTAAATGAAAGTTAAGGGTTTTATTTTAGAGATTTATGAAGGAAAATGGGTATTAATTTGTTTGTTCGAGGAGATGTGAATTGTGATGTGAGATGGGTTTTCAAAGAGGATAGGGTATTTATAGGTGAAGCAACAGCCTTGGGAAGCCAACTACAGTTGTTTTTTTCAGAATTTAATTGTTTTTTTTTTAATAGTTGAGTTAATAGATTATGGATTTATAATTATAATGTATCATCTTTATAACCATGATTAAAAAGAAGTAAAACATTGGTACTTTCCTTTTTATTACCTCATGCAGAGATAGTGTCTAAGATTAGATGATCATATATGTATAGAGAAAAGGTAATTTGTGTGAGTTAAGTAATTGTGTTATGAATAAAACATATACTACTAACTATTACTATGATAAAAATTAATAATTTTAGTAACTAGAATACTAGAACCCAGTTTTGTTGTTTTGTTTCTTTTTTCTTTTTGTTTCACAAAAGAGATTTTTTTTTTTTGGTAAGTACAAAAGAGAGATTATTTACATCGACGTTTTATCTACTTATATGACTGTAAAATATCTGTAGAATAATTCAAAATTTAAAATTGGAGAAAAAATGAAAGCTGTCGAAAAGAAAGAAACAAAAGAAAGAGAGAAGAGTGCGGGACAGAAGAGAGTGATCTATCAGTGAATAGCTGTTGCCAGCTCTCTTTTCTCCTCCCATCAAAACTGGAGCCTGCCTTTTATCTTTCTTCAGATTTAAATAAAGTTCTATTTTTGGTGAACCAAATTAAAGTATTACAAGTGGTACAGTTTTTATTTTTACCAATCACAAAAACTTTATCAAAAGCGTTACAAAAAGTTTTACTCTCAGCTTTTTTGTACAGCTCTTTCATACAACTTTGCACTATTTATTCCGATAAAGCTTACAGCTCCAACTAACAGCTAAAAAACGTGTACAGCTTTTGGTTACCAATCAGACCCATAAGTGTTATGTTAGCAAACTAACGAGACGACATGTATTGTAATCGCTGGTGCAACTGCAATCCATCTCTCCAATTGGGTATTGTGGATGTGTAAAATATTGAAGAATGTTTGATCATTCTATAAAGTTTTGAGGATTAGTCCAGATTTCTTGTTAAAATCTCTAAATTATATTTTTTCCGTTTCAAAATATATAATGTTTTAGGTAAAAGCACGTAGATTAATAAATATTTATTTTTAAAAAGTTTAACAAATCATGAAAGAGAATGCATAATAAAAATAATTATAAAATATTAAATTAATTTATAATTTGCATAAAACTTGAAATATTTTATATTGTTAAACAAAAAAGTTTTTCTAAAATATCTTATATTATAATAGAAAGACAGGAGAAAAATGGTAAAAGTTAAACTAGATCTCTAAATTTTATAAAATGCAGCTTTGGCTGATAAAAATAAAGAGATTATTATCTTCAAGCAAACAAACAAAATATTACATTCAAGTTGAGGTTTCTATATCTAATTAACGAATACATGTGACAGTTTCGAATTGTGAATCGTTGGAGCCTTTTTTCCATAATTGATTAAAGAGTTTGGAATTATTATTTTTTTGGATCAAAGCATTTGGATTTTTGGACTTAACAAGATATACGAAAAGGAGAAAACTTTGTGGTTTAATGAAAAAGAAAGCTTCGTAGTAATTTTAAGAAATCACAATTTTACATGTCCATTTTATTTTATTTTCAGGTACAATACAATAGCTAGATGAATGCACTTGTGACCTCTCTCGATCATACCTGTTTCATGTCACGCGCGTGTTTCTCTCCATTAATTCTCACCTCTTTTATTGAATAGTACGTTGTACATGCTACGATTCAAATTCTAAACGCAACTCTTCCAAAACACGAGACTCTAATCCATAAATAGGGTTTTTTGAAGCGATTTTTGTTTTCAGGTTCGATCAAACGTAAAATGTTTTTATTGGGATATGAAATTCTTCCTTTTTATTAGTTTTATAGTATTGGAATGTAGGTTTGTCGATCAAGTCCTAATTAATATAGGTTTGTCGATCAAGTCCTAAAATATAGGTTTGGAGAGACTTGTATAGCAAGTTATTAGCTCCACTCAGTAATCTACCCTATTTAACTTTCTATATAATAAAGCTTATGATTCTGAAGCTTCTTCGACGCGAGAAGGAGGTTTTAAATTACAAAAAACATTTTGGTGGGATGTATATAGTCACTCGTGCGATAGACACTAACGTAATGATATACTAACATAAAATAAACAGCATTACCTCAGTAAATTCCACTACTTTATAATCTTCACATTTGGTTCTACTTCTTTGGCATCTTAAAAACAATAATATTAATAGATCAAATCTCAACAAATATGATTCAGAAATGTTGAATAAAAACAATTTAGATCGAGACATAAGTTTTGATTAGTTATGCGATGTGGGTGGATGACAAGTGCTTAATCTTTCTTAATCTGTCGAAAATATTTTTAATATACAAACGAGATGCTGCTGTTACTAATCCATCGTAAGAAGATTACAAATCCTTCACCTTTTAGGGAATATATTCATTATAGTAATCAGTAATTATTCCTCTTTAAACAAAATTAACTACAAGTGGGCACCTTTAGAGCTCACAATAATGAATTATTAGTTTTCATCTCATTATTACTCACTAGTATGAGTTAGCATTTTCTCTTCTTTTTTGTGCACATGATCATGAAAAGTAAAAACACTGATAAATTTATCAGAAACTTAGTAGGCTAATTATTAATGCATATATTCATACTAATACACACTTAATCCTTTCTTTTTTTCTGTGCACATGATGAAAAATAAAATCTAGTGATAAAATTGTCAGACAATTACTGTATATACAAGTTAAAATCTAAGGAAAAATAATATTAGCCCTGTTTAAGATAATGGTCGATTGTTTATTATATTATCTGTGTAGAGAGAATATAACGAAAAGAGTTGTAATTTTTGTGTGTAAATTGTGAATTTGTAATCCATCTCTTAGATAATCGTTTATAAAAATTTCTAAATATAACTCGAGGGGAACTTACAGAAATGTAATCCTAGGGAAAAGTAATACTCGTAACCTACTTTTTCATATAAAACAGAACAGGAAGGAATTTAAATGTAATGAGAATATGAAAGAAAAAATTTAACCTTAGTTTCAATAAATATATACTACTAAATCTTTGATTATTCTTTTATGGTTTTAAAATCATATATTGTTGCATGGAGAGGAACTAAAAGTAGAACTAGGTATATAGAGCATTATAGTGGATTCTGGACTATAACCCGAATGAAAAGAATATTTGATATCTATGTTAACTGATTTAGACACTTGATTAAAAGCTAAACTATATATGAAAAATCAGACATGAAGCAGTACATAAACACGTGAAATTGAAAACATGGGCTTGCAGATTATATCCGACATTAGTCAATACAAATCTTGATTTTATTTTGTGTTTAATTATATCTTCTTACTAATTAATTTGTGTACACAATTCAAAGTTCTATGTAGATCTTATCTGCTCTAGTGCGATCTAGCGAGGGAAGATACAACAAAAAAATATAATTTTTAATTGAAAAAAAGGAAAATTATAAGAAGACTAGGATATTTAGCCTAATAATTTATATTAATCCTAGAGTAGATTTGTGTGGAATTCTTACATATCAACTGTATATACATTTTCAGCATGAAACTGTGTACTTAGATAATGTGGCAATATATATATATATATATATATATATATATATTATACAACAATTAAAATAATTTATATGTAATGCATATATATATATATATATATGTAAGTGAAGATAAACTTATTATATCTCTATAGGTGAATTTTAACATTTACATAATGAGAATTTCTATTATTCAAATTATTACAAATAAATGAAATATATATTTTGTTTTCAAAACTTTTTATATAATGGAAATACACTTGTATATATGTGTCATTACACTTTTTTATTTTATATAATTCCAATGCAGTATATGTATTCATTTTATACCATGTCACCTATTGAAACCAATAAATGGAGTTATAGTTTGGCTTTCCTCCCAAAAGATATTAAATAAGGAATGGTTATGGTTTGTTGTGGTCCAAAACATCCATTTCAAAAAATAAATAAATTTTGTTTGACTATTAAGTGAAAATGTCACGAATTCAATTCAATGCCATACTCTTTAAAAAACTTATATTAAGTATGCATGCAGATTCATGGAATTCGGAATCGACACATCATCATTTGTCTTCCTTAGCCATGATTTCAAATTATGCTACTCGTCGCACACCCATATCATGTACACATATATAAGAACACTAATTCTTATTCATTTTGTTTTTGTTTACCGTAGTTTCTATGTCGAAATTTCCGACAATTGTAAGAACCGCGTATAGATATACTAAATCACAAGAAAATTTTTTATATCATTTCGTCTTTACATATACTTATTAGGAATGTGGCCTAACTTAACCCAAAAACTACTTTAAGAGTTAATGATTGCCACATCCTATATATATTGCCCAAAGATCTTAATCCCAAGCAATGTGAGACATTCTTATAGGTCTCCTCGAGATGTGGGTGGAAAACGGTTTCAAGCCCAACATCTCGGAAATACAACAAGACATGCCACTTATATGGGCCACATAGGTAGGAAACCATTTTTGTGGGAATTTGCTTGTTGGGCCAACTTTGGGTTCTGATACCATATTAGGAATGTGACCTAACTTTACCCAAAACCTAGCTCAAGAGTTAAGGATTGCCACATCCTATATATATTGCCGAAAGATCTTAATTCCAAACAATGTAGGACATTCTAATAATACTTACGTGCAATAGATTAAAATATCTGGTTAATTGCTTATATATAAGGAGAGATCCGTGGGAGCAATCAACAATGTGTTGTTATTTGGCTAGGTTGACATTTACATTTCACTGATTTGAACAGTAATTTTTTGTGACACAACCTCTACCCCATTCTGATTAACTCTCAACGTTCTCACTAGCCAATTAACATTCTGATTGCATATAGCATTTATATGAGCCTCGATACTTAGGAAATTAGGAGTGTTAGGCTGCTTAAGGGTACGTAGATCACAATATTAACATAGTATCATGTAGGTTTCATCATTGAGTGAGTGTCTTTCGAACCCTTTTCTGATGGGTAAATTAATAGTGAAGATAATTGCACCATCTTTTGGCTTCTCATTTTCAAAGCTTTAGAATCTATTCCATTCCATGCATTATTTACCCAAAATGAGGATTAGTACTTAAATATTATAATAGTGCACTCAATAATTGTGTGTTTTAAAGAAAAATTATTATGACTTCTGGCGCTTTCCAGTATACTTTTAAACATTTTTTTCCAAATATTGATTAAAAAATAATTTCGAAATGATGGGAAAATTCTCTTTATCACGAAGTTCAAAATTAATTTTGTTGCTATCACATTTTTATGGTAATAATCATCTATTTATATTCATACCTTTAAATACCAAAAGTATGCATCCTTTGAAAAAAATATATATAGATCTATATTTTTAAAAAGGGGTTTGTTTCTTAATCCCCAAGTTAGTCGTATACTCGTATTAATTATTTGTGGTGGAATAAAGATTAAAGTCCCAAACTTTAAAGAGGAACAAATGGGGTTATAGAATATATCCTTATCGATAAAATAAAAATAAAAATACTTGGAAAAGCTTTCACGCAGACAAATGCCCATTTATTGAAACCTCAAGAAATATATATGGTCGAAATTTATCAAACGGACATGGAAAATTTACTAGTAACAAGTATTAATAACGATGTTGTAAAAAAATTGGTCCAAATTACTTGATAACCAAAAATCGAAATATGCATCGACTACATGTATAAGATCAGATGTTGCTTAAACTATGATTTGTTCAAATTATTTACATCATACAACGGTCTAAAATCTTCAAATTGGCCGATCTTTAAATACCAAACTTTTCACGTGACTACACGGTCTACACAAACTAATTCACGGACGTATTCACTACTATACCGCTAGGATAAAACAATTATCTCTTTTGAATATTAACTCAAATTTATTTACTTTGATTAGAATACAAATAATTTAACTTGAAAATAACAAAACGAAAAAGATTGTCATATCATTATCAAAAAATTTCGTCCCTTGTATCTTATTTATTGTCAATGATATAGTATTTTGGTTTTCGAACTATTCGTTGCAAGGAAGCCTAGAGTAACATCTACACTCATGGTAGTCCTTCTTACGCCATCTGATGTTATTACAGTCGCAACGAGCATATCTTCTTATCTCACGCGTAGCCATTTGTCCTTGGCACAATTGGTTTCCATTAGCGCCACAAGTTCCAGCGTATTGATTGAAAAATTTACATATAGAAACCACATCTTGTGCTTTCACCTCTATTATTTGCAAGCAACCACAAAAAAAAAAGAAGTTTAATTGTCGATAAAGATTTTAGCTAAACGATTTGATGATAGAAAGTTTTTAACTTTTTTTTTCACTCAGCTTTTTCGATAATAATGAATCAAATTTGAAAAAAAAAAAATTATAAATTACCTTTGACATGATTCAAAACGAGAAACATAGAAACAGATAAGGCTATAAGCGAAGTAGCAGATCTCATTATTCCAAAAAGTAATAAATGGTTGTTGTTTGTGTTAATTGCAGGAACTTCTTGTTTTTCTTACTCTGGTAATAACTTATACTCTTTTTTTTTGTTACTCAAATAGACATAGTCAATACACTAAAAATAGACATATATATATGATAAACAAGCGAACACCATATACAGTAAAACCTCTATAAATTAATACTCTATAAATTAATAACCTCTCTAAATTAATAAAATTTTCCGGTCCCGAATTGGGACCAGTGTAAAATATGATATAAATCGATAAATTAATAAGATAATAAATTTTTTGAAAATCCCATATAAACATATGGTCCCATCTATATCATAAATTAATAATTATATAAACTTATCAATATATATATATATATGTATATTTAATTTAATATATATATATATATATATGTGATATAAATTTATATATGTCATATATGAATTACTATGATATATATTTAAAATATTATATGTAAAATTTTTAATGAAATATGACTCTATTATTCGAAAAAAGGTTTGTGTTTTTTTTTTAAACTTAATAATTGTTTTTCTACTTGTTATTAGCTTTAAAAAATATTGCTTATAAAGAAAAAAAATAATTTTAGATAAAAAAAATTTAAAAAAATATAAAATTAGTAAAATCTCTCTATAAATTAATATTTAATAATTTATCGATAAATTAATACCTCTCTAAATTAATAAAATTTAATGGTCCCAACATTATTAATTTATAGAGGTTTTACTGTATGTGAAAGATAAATGTTTGGCCAAGTCAAAGAGATAGATTAGATCGTTTGTTTATTTTTAGAAAGAAAAAAAAAACACATTTTTCGTTTTGTTGAACTAATTAAGGATATAGGAAATTCTAGTTGAACATGGCAACATGCAATATAAATAAAATAGAAAATCGATTTTACACAGGAAAATCCATTCTTTAATCCAATGATAACCAATCATAAATGAGATTTCTTTCCTTGCATATGTTTTTCTTTCCTTTCAAAAAATTTTATACAGTTTGCTAAACTTTTACAGTATGATTAATTTAATATTTTTTTTAATTGAAACTGATAATGGTAAGTAACATTTAATTAATTAAGTATATTCTCATTTTTGTAAGACATCAGATGTTTTTTATATAACATGGATTATGTTCTAATATTAAGCCTGTGTTTTATTTCATTTTACTTCGTTAAAAAAAAAACAATTACAAGAAACTAAGCTATTTGTGAGGGAGGATGTTAAGCAAATCTCTCACAAAACATCCTCCCTCACAAATGACATATAGCAAGCTAACTATGTGACTATGTGAGGACAAATAATACTTAGATTTGCAAAATATTTAGATCAAGGAAAACACATATTTTAATGATAAAGACGTAGAAAAAGAATAAAAGATGCAAATGATATCATTTTTACGTCTTTATAAAAATAATCTTAGATTGATTTATATTTCTGTTATACCTTAAGATGAAACTTTAGGAATTTAATTCAAGATATTCATGATGTACATCATACTCACCAGTACGTACATGTTCCTATTAAGGTTTTTCAAACACCGTTTTCAATAACTAAAAGGTATATAATTATCACTAGAGCTTTATGACATACATTGTTAAATAAATGCCATAAAAAGTAGAGGATGATACATACATTGTCGATCCGTTCGTCTTTACCTCGCTTTCCTCCTTCCTCGTTGTTCTTCTGCTGGGCTTAATTAGGACTAATCGTTTTGCAGTTCTCCTCATTTCCGTATAGTTTGTTATTTTATCTGTCTATCGGTTTATGTTTTCTTCGTTTGAGCTTAATTTTCGGAGATTTCTTTGGTTTCCGCCGGTTTAGTGTTTTACAATCGTATTTCACTCTTATATTTCACCATCGACTTATATAATGGAAAAAATTTAGATGAAAAAAAAAGAGAGTAGTAAGAGAGGATGATACACTGTGAATCTTTTTTATCCCGTAATATCTCAAAATAACTAAACAAACTGAACAAGAAAAAGACCGACTGAAGCATAAACAAACTAGATTTTGAATATATATTAGAACACAAAAATAGCTATATTTGAAAAGAGAAACAAATCAAAATAGACTTACATACATATTGTCCGACATATATAACTATTAAAAACTCTGGTCCCTTATCTCTTATTTTTGGCAAATATATTTTGGTTTGAACCTAATGATTGCAAGGAAGCTTTATATAACATGTGCAGCGATGGTGTTTTTGCTTTCGCCATATGGTGTCTTGACAATCGCAACGCTTATATTTTACATTACGATCAGCCATTTCGCGGTTACAAAACATGTTTCCGTCAGCAGGACATTTTCCGAGATTTTCATAACCACTTATTTTACAAAGTGGAACCAATCGTTGTGCCTTCACTTCTACTGCTTTCAAGCAACCACCAAAAGAAAACAAAAACAAAACATAGATAAATATTTTAGCTAGAAAATCCAAAAAAAAATTTAGCTAAACAATTCATAACCAAAATATTTCGATTTATTTACAACACCATATTTGTTAATAGGAACCATAATTCACGAATAAATAATAAAAATCAAAAGTTATTACGTACCTTTAAAAATGTTCAAAACAAAAAGCATGAGAATGCACAAAACTACAAAGGAAGTAACACACCTCATGACTCCAAAAATTAATCAAAAGTCGTTTATGTGACTTGCAAAAACTTAATTTTTAAAAAAATTTAAAAAGTGAATATACTTTTTTATCGGTACTCATACTATATATACTCAACACATTATAAAAAGATTTCAATATTAAATTATAAAAATAAACTAGGACAAAGTCAACTAGAGAGATAAAAGTGGTAGTTTAGTTTTGGATTTTTTTTTTTTTTTAATTTTTAATATACTAATTGAGAATATTTAAAAATCTATTGTTGAACTTATCAATCTATAAAAAGAATCGTTTGTAGCGAAAACAATATATGGCTTGTAGGAAAAGCTATATATATCCATTAATACTTTGTTGGCAATGACACGGATGAGTATGACAATGAACTTTTTAGTGACTAAACTGCTACGGATAGCCACTACAAATGTGTGTGGCCAGTTACTAGCTACATTTATGTTCAATCTCGTTCGCCGGTTTTGGAACATGTTTTATGGTTGTTTTGCACTTCCGTTTGTTATTAAAAAACAGACTGGCTAGCTAGGCTTCTGGTTCCGAACCAGACCAACTAACCGATCTGGTCTGATTTTAAAATCACTGTTTATTGAAGTGTAAACTTAAAAAAAAAACAAATTGTTATCCAAACTCATAGATGGCTAAATTATCAAATACTGTTGATGATTCTAATTTTGTCAACAACATGATCGGAGAGCCGATTTTGCATTTGGATTGTGGTCTTTCTCTTCCTCTCTGTCTAGTCTCAATGAGTAGCTCATAAGAATCTCGATTTCTTCATCTTTGGAATCACATTGCTAATATGTTATGATGTTCTTGACGAGGATCTTGATTGTGTATATAGTTCTCGTGAATATCAACGTGTAGGATATCATGTAATTTTTTACCGGATTCCAAAATAATGTCGTGGAAACAAATTTTAATCCAAAATTTGTAAAATTGAAGGCTCAAACCTTGAACTTTAGAAACAAAACTGTATTATATTAAACAACATTACTGATTCACTTAAAAGATTTTTGATGAAATAACAAAAAAAAAACAATTATATCAACTAAAATCACCATGGCTGCCCGCCCTCACCGTCACCATTATCGTCGCGGCCACTGCCATCGTTATCGCCATGGCCTCATGCCGTTATTGTCGCATCCACGACCATCGATTTTGTTAAACTGGAGACTTATATATGAAAAAGAAGCCCTTGCAAGCCATCACCTCCGTAAATTGAAGAATGTCTAATCGAATACAATTATTTTATATATTTTTATGGTTTAAAAGTATATAATTATATAAATAAGTTAAATGCATGACTTATTTCAATAATCATTAATTTGATATGATAATAAAATAAATAAATGGAATAAACATTCATTATGAGATGAGAAAATACATCAAGTTTTTTTCATCTTCCAATATTAAAAAGATTGATTGAGATACTCAAACTACTTTTATATATGAATTTATAATTTATTTATTTTTAATTAAAAAATAAAAGGATTTTCAAAATAGATTGACATAAACTATATGTCTTCCAAATTAATACCAAAATATCTTGTAAATAGATATTGGTTTTTGCTAGTAGAAAACTTAGCAAGGATTAGGACGGCCACCTAAACATACGCACGAATAAACGTCCTTGTTTCCTACCCTGGTGTCCTTACACGGCCTGCAACGAGAACCATTCTTTTGGTTCTCTGGAAAATATGTAGTCCTTTTAAATTCATCCAAACAAAACTGAACTTTGTTAGCCCCACATTTTCCAGGGTTCATCAGCTTATATGGACAATTTCTTCTTACTTCCCTTCCTAAAATCAATCAATTAAAAACAACAACGAATGACGTATAAAAACAACAATAATACGTTTTAGTTAAACAATTGATGATACAAAAATATTAAAAGCTTTATTTTAAACACCATCTTGTATGATTGAAATAATCAAATGTTTTCGCATCTAACGAATGACGTCTAAAAATCTAAACGAAAATAATATATTACCTTTAACATTGTTTGTAACGAGCAACATAAGAAAAAATAAAAGTATAGACGAAGTAACAAATCTCATGATTCAAAATTTTAATAAAAGCTTGTGTTTCTTACTTGTAGAAATTGGTTGTTTTTCTTTATAAATATACTTAAAACACACTTAAAATAGATTTTTATTCAATTAGGGGGAAAAATAACACTAAAAATAGAAAAGATAATGTGGTAGGACTAAGTCAACGAGATAGAAAGAATCGGGTGTTATTTTTGGATAAATTATTCTTAATTACTAGTTTATTTTCAAATTTATTTGGATGTGTTTATCGTATATATGAAAAGAGGCTATCTCTCTCCATATGGTCGCCACGTCAGCATTTTAGCTTCTTCTGGAGATGCCACATCAGCTTTCTTTCCATCCAATCAAAATATTTCATTAATATGAGTCAACTTTTATTTTTTACACATTATCTTCTAATTATAAATGTCAAATGGGGAAAACACAATAGCCCATGAGGGATGACCCATATGAATTTGAAAATCTATTTCACAAGTTAATAATATATTTATTATTTAATTATATATATTATTTAATTTTACATATTGATTTTTACTAGTACTAACTTATTTTGTTATTTTATGTTTTTTTTCCATGAAATTATTTTATTGGTTTTATATACTCCAAAGTTTTTTTCGCTAATTTTTGTAATCTTAACTCAAAATATGAGTGGATAATAGTATAGTGGATTAGCTAATGGTTTGAGTAAGTTTTTTTCTTAATTTTTTGATCTATATATGACACTGAGGGTGAAGAGTACCTAAGGTCATCAAATTTTGGAGGTTCCATAATCCCAACATTACCATCTATAAAATTGGTTTAGGAAAAGATTATTTACGGATTGTGTGAGTGATGCATGTATGTTGGTTGAAAATGTATTTTAATACTAAGAGTAGTTGTTCATTGTATGAGTAAATGATTAGATAATTAAAAATTACATTTATCAAAATATAACATCAAATAAATCTAAATAAAAAAAAAGCCGGAAAAAACCGCGGCGTAAAGCGGGTGATTAACTAGCAACAAGAACAATCAAAATAATTTGTTATTAACAACTTTTAAAACAAACCCACGCGTAGCGTGGGTATTCATCTAGTATAAATTAAAAATTGAATACAGCGAAAATATGTGGTTAGTAGAAAAAGCTGTTTTTAATCAAATTTAAATCAATGAAAAATGAGATTCTTTTTTTCTTCTTCTCATATTTAACTTTATTTTTATTTAAGGAAAGAGTTTTGATTATATTTATTGCAAATAGAATTATGAAAGCAAAACGTTTCTCGAACATTTAAAGGAAGCACCAATCTTGTAACTTTGCAGTTTCCATGGATGCAGCCGGAAAGAATAGATCCAAAACTATAATATATACCAACGTGTCTAGTATAAATCATGGAACTACGAGAGATGATTAATCGATGCAGTTTCGAACGATTTTTACATGGACCTTGATAGGTAAATAAATCTAGTCAATCACAATTTTTCAAAAGTTGACGCAGAGTTTCTCACTTTCCCACTTAGATCACGGATGCAAATTAACAAAAATTTAACGTAAATGTTAAACATGACAGTAATATTAGTACAAGCTACTCTTACGTTTTCTAGTACTAATAGTGAACTTAAAGTGAAGATGTCATTAAAAAAAACTCATAAGGAGGCTAAAACCTCATAAGATGAGATAGAGAAAGCAACGATTGGAGAAGGATGTTAATGGAGGTAACATCATCAACACTATTTCCAACTCTCTGTGTTCATCAAGTTGTTGAATGATGAGATAGGAATATGGAAATGGAGAAGCATTGTGTTGAGGTTTTACGATGCTCCAAGGATTTCACCTACTCCTGGGTTTGCTCAGTTGAAACCTCAAAACCAGGCGGTATAAAGACAATGTCGTCCCAGTTTGATGTCGTGCTTTCCTGCAATTTCGCCCGGGAAACAGATTCAGCAAAACCCGTCATTCTTAAAGAAAAACGCATTACAGAACGTCTATGGTGTTTTTTCTTTGATTGTTTACCTTCATTCCCTTGACAATATCTTCGAAAACTGCAACCTTTGGAATACAAAATCATGCATTTTAATATGAGGTGGAGAAAATTATGGATTTACAAGAAAATGGGGAGATTAAAGTTAAAGAAAACCTGAATATCGCCTGGTTTCAGAGCAGGGTTGAGTCGGTTCTGTTGGCTGGACGCTCGTATTAGGGATTTTTCCAAGTCCTCCTGTCAAAACTCAACCAAGATTCAAGCTTGCCGATCATGTAACCAGTGTATGGACAAAGGTGAATTGGGTCTTGTAAGTTTAACTAACCTTTCTGAAGAAAACAGGGCGATAACTCATGTTTTCACTTCGTAGAATCAAGCTCTTTGACTGAGACAACACAAGTCAGATTGTTAAGAAAACTGGACATTAAAAAACATGTCTCGAACAAAAATTTAAAGGAAGCAATAATCTCAACATTTTGCAATTTCCATGGATGATAGATGCAGCCCGAAAAAATAGTATCTGAAACTATATTATAGACTAGACAGAGTTAAAACGAAAAAGCTAGTCACAACCATTGAAAGTATTGGTTCTTTTTCACATTACCTGGAAAACTGGAACACCATGGAAGTCATCATCATCAATACCAGCTGTTTTCCTTTCCTGTATACACATATAGAAGAGATATATAATTTACTTGCACTGTGTCTAACCAAATGCTACAGTCTGTTTTCAGAAAAATAAAGGTACATCTAGGAAGGATTACATCCATAAGACCTATATGCTGCAAAGAAACCTGACCACCTTTGAGTAAATATGTACCAAAACTGAATGCAATTAGTGTACTCCTAAGAAAACCAATTGTTGGCGCAGAAAAGGTTGTCAATATCAATATTAACCACAACATGGAATTTCCTAGCCAGAAGAGTGATGGCATGACACAAATCCAAAGAGTCAACTGAAGTCCTAAATCTTACATCTTCATGGTCTACGACTCTACGCCTAGGTTTTACCGCACATTCTGTGAATTTCATGTCAGATAATATCAGAAATGTGATATAGAGGAAGAGTCTGAATGTCCGATAATAACGAGAAATGATTCTCTATATTTACTCACTCTCTGAATCCGCGTACAGAAAACAACTGAGAACAAACCAAATCAAAGCACCAATGATGGAAGCCTAGGCTGAATTCCAAAGCACCCTAAACTCTCCTAAACCCAAACCAATGCTACACCAATCCAGACTCCCTTCTCATTCTCCCCCAACTTCCTTCTAATCAGTTACCTCTCTAGCTAACTGACTATCTATAGTCGCTGAAACAGAGCTACGATTCACTAAAGTAATTAAAAAGCTCCTGCACTAAACTAACACAAAGTCTCCTCATTGATGAATGATGACAGTCATGTTCAGCAGCTATAACGTCTATGGTGACAAATAGCAAAGCTTTTGAGTATCCAAAGATATATTCTATGGACAAATCAACTCACCTTCAAGGCATTTTTCACTTGAGTAGACTCAGGAATCAACCTAAATGCCACACCATTAACTTTTAACTGGAACACCTGCAACAACAACAACAACAACAAGACACACAAATCAAAACCAGTAAAGAAAACACAAATCGAGCTAATTGAGTTATTGATTCCTTATACCTTGCTAAGAGCAAGAGCAACAACTTTCGAACCTTCTTTCCTCATACGAGGATCCATACTCTTCATCTGTTTAAGAAGCGTCTCTGCATCTTCCTCTTTACAAAACAATAAACCCAGAGATTTCCCAGAAGAAGTCCCTGAAACCAACACAAACTCCTCATTCGAATTACTCAACGCGTAAACAGGAACTCCCGCCAATCTCTCCTCAATAGCATCAGCCGTTAACCCTTTCCCGTTTCCCCGAACCGGAGCCGTCACCTGAGTCCTCGCACCACCGCCGCCGCCGCCGTCGTCAGAAATTCTCGCCCAAACTGGTGCCTTACCAGAATTGAAACGAGAGATTCTACAATCTAAAGCTTGTTTAGCTTGATCACGCAACGAATTGAGAGCAGAGAAGATATTAGGGTTGTTGTTCTTGTTGGCGTTGAAGAGAGGATTAAGGGTTTGCGAAACGTTGTGGAGTAGATTGGAGCATTGAGATTGGAGATTCGAGAAGGATTGTTGTATGTTAAACTGGTTTTGATGTTTCGATGGTGGGAAAATGTTTGAATTCATTATTTTCTCGGGAAAATGATTGCTTGAGAACTGAGAAAATAGTGAGGGTTTTTGACAGGCTTTGCGAAGAAGAAGAAGACACTGGGGAAAAAGATTTGATCTCTTTGCTTGAAGAAGAAACCAATTATAATTGTTTTTGTCAAGAAGCCCTCTAAGTATCCATTGTTTACAAATTTATCCTATATGTTTTAAAATAGGTTTACTTTGCTAAACTACCGGAATTTGATTTTTGTTTTTATTTAATTCTCTGATATAAAAATAGAAAATGAGTAAATAAAACAAAACATAAATACCATTAAAAAAAAATCGTTAAAAAAATTGCCAAACAGTCTAGAAAACGAAAGTAATTGATACAAATTGACCTAAAATCGAATTAAGAGGATCCAACTTTATCCCACAAATCTGATAAAATAATTAAAACTCGATAATGGACCTCTCTAAATGAGAAAAAAAATGAAAAAAAAAACTGAATCCTAGTTATAAATTTGTAATTTTGGATCAATTAGAAAAAAACCAAAAAAATTAAGAAAACTTATATTAGTTATGAAAGTTAAAGAAAAAAGCTACATATAAAAACTTCTGATAAAATATTTTGTAAATTATTAATTGAATCTATCGTCACAAATTAATCTAACTTTTCTAATTCTATATAGACGATTGAATCGATCGCTTGAAATGCATCTCTTTACATAATAATTATAACTTCAATAACAAAAATAATAATACATTTTTCTCTTGTTCCTTTCTATTTCTGTATTCCAGTCGTTCTACATATATAAAATTTTCTTTATCATTCATATTTATATCTATCATAAATTAAACTCATACTTAAAACAATATTACATCATAATCCAACATTTTTGGAATATGTAGGGGTTAACTTGCAAATCATAAATAGTTTAAGGATCTAAAAAGTTGACGTCTACAGGAAAAACTCTCTCTCTCTTAACTCTTCCATATCTTTTAAAGAGATTGAGTTTCTGAGTTTCTGTTTCCGATTTTGATCGGATTGTATAATAGTTTGTTTGTTTTTGTTTCTTCCGATTCAAATCGAAGATCTATGGCTTGGGTTTAATGACCTATTGTTGTGTATCTTCGTATTTGTTTCGGACAATGAATTTCCGACTAAGATCGGATTTGCTTTTCTCTTCTTCACACATGTTTCAAGTTAAAATGCCGGAGCTAATCGATAGATCTTCTTTGTTCACCTGTCAGCTCATCCTTTCTTGTATGTGGGAGTAATATCTCCGCCGTTTGATGTGAAGAAGGCCTACCATGGCCCTTGGCGAAGCTTCCTACTATGAGATCTGATTGAGATTTTGAAGATTTGACGTTTCTTCTCGAGCATATTCAAGACGGATTCAAGAAGTTTCTCTCGGATTAGCAACGGGCGATGCTGTTGAAGGAGAGCGGTGGTGGTGGATCTGAAGTTCGGCGGCGGAGCTGTTGTCTGATCGTGGATCTGGCCGGCGACGACGTGTCAAGCTTTCCCCTTCTCACGTGTTCTTATTTGGATACGTGGCACTTTCTTTATTTTATCCTAATCAATAAATTGGGTTGGGATAAATCTGTTTTAATTTTAATTAAAGTTGTAAATGTTGGGGAAATGGGCTTAGACCCATCACTTGTAACTTGTAAGGCCTTGTTTGGCTTTTTTTCTATGAAAGAAATTGGTCGACAAAAAAAAAAAAATAAGGATCTAAAAAACAAACTGACAATTATCCCCTGTTGCTAGACACATTTATAATCACGGCCATCATCCAGTTAAAACCCTCCACGTGTATAATCGTTGACTTTTCCTCTTTAGCACCTGTGAGCTGACAAATGCCACGTCACCTTCATCTCCAGTCTCTCACTTTCTTATCCAAATCCGTTACTACTTCAATCTTCAATCTTCATCGGCATTTTTGCTCTGCCGCGCAACAATGGCGGTTTTCAGTGGCGCTACTACATTGGGTTCTGTATCTTTCTCTTCTCATCTCTTTGACCAACAATCCACTTTCCTCTCTTGCCCACTTAGACTCCTTCCTTCCTCTTCTTCTTCTTCTTCTTCCAATAGAAACTCTCTCCTCTGCATCGTCAAATCTTTCTCAAGCTCCGCCACCGCAGATACCGATAGAAACTCCGATCAATCAACCTCTTCCTCAGTCCTCTCCGCCTCCAATTCTCTTCTCCGAGACACCTCCGATGATGCTGCTGGACCCAGTGATTGGAAAACGGCAAAAGCTTATTGCAAAAGTGGTGATACATTTGAAGGTGAAGTTCAAGGCTTTAATGGTGGAGGCTTACTCATTCGTTTTCATTCTCTTGTGGGTTTTCTTCCTTATCCACAATTAAGTCCTTCACGTTCTTGTAAAGGTAATCAAAACTCTCTCTTCTTCACAAGGTTTATGTTAATGTCCTTAAAGTTTCGATTTTTACATTGATGGTTTGTGTTTTGTTACTATGAAGAGCCTCAGAAAAGTATTCATGAGATAGCTAAGACTTTGGTTGGTTCTAAACTTCCTGTGAAGGTAAAGTTTTCTCCTTTGGTTTGTTTTGTTATCTTTCTAATGTGTATATAATTTGAGGTAAATCTTTATATTAGGTTGTTCAAGCTGATGAGGAAAATAGAAAATTGATTTTATCTGAGAAGTTAGCATTATGGCCAAAGTATTCACAAAACGTTAATGTGGGGGATGTGTTTAATGGAAGAGTAGGTTCTGTTGAGGACTATGGTGCCTTTATCCACTTGCGTTTCGATGATGGTATATTTGATTTTATCGACATTTCTTGATTGTTTCTTCTTGTTCTGAGCTTGTGACATTGGTGAAATGTGTGGTGTGTGTATAGGTCTTTATCATTTAACCGGACTAGTGCATGTCTCTGAAGTATCGTGGGATTATGTTCAAGATGTTAGGGATGTGCTACGCGATGGTGATGAGGTTCGGGTTATAGTCACGAATATTGACAAGTGAGTTTCTTCTTTTAGTTACTGAATTTGATTAGTCATGATATAGTTTTTAATCAAGAATTGTTCCAATGCAGAGAGAAATCAAGGATTACACTATCTATCAAACAACTAGAAGATGATCCTCTTCTAGAAACATTAGACAAAGTGATTTTGAAGGTAAAACAATGTGAATGAATGTGTTTCTGTCTCTTGTGGGTGTTTAGTGATTTATAATAGATCATTGAATATTGTTACAGGACAGCTCTAGTGGATCTCCTTCGCTAAGCTTGAACAATGGGGATACAATTGAACCTCTTCCAGGGCTAGAAACAATACTTGAAGAACTTTTAAAGGAAGATGGGTATATTTACAAAACAAATTTCTTTACTATTGCAATCCTAATCAGCTCTTCATCCGCTTATTACAAGAGAACTTTGACTAGGATCACCTCTAGTCTACTAGACCGTGTTGTTCGTTCTGTGAATGTCCAGATTGGTGCACTCCTGGTTTTGCAATCGATATAAACATATCAATAGCTATTACTGGCTGATACTTTTTGTGAACCCATGATGAGTTGTATATTGTTAATTTGCATTAGTTTGATTCTATGTTTCAGGCATAACTATCTAAAGATGGAAGAACATTCCGGTTCCATTGTGTGAACTAAATCTTGATCAATCCTCCTTTTCATTTCTACGTTGCAGAATAGAAGCTGTGAAAATCAACCGGCAAGGATTTGAGAAAAGAGTAGTTTCACAAGACCTACAACTTTGGCTCTCAAATGTGAGTTCTGTTTCTTTTTTCCAATATTCCCACAAGAATAAACTATGCTAAATACTCATTCGGTACGCCTTTTTTACGCAGACACCGCCTTCTGATGGGAAGTTTGTTCTTCTTGCCCGTGCTGGAAGACAGGTAAATCTCAGAAGCTATTCATTTATGGCCATAGATAGAGAGATGTTCTTGATGTAATTTAAGTAAAATGTTAACATTTCAGGTGCAAGAGATACACTTGACAACGTCGCTCGAACAAGGAGGAATCAAGAAAGCGCTTCAGCATGTACTAGAACGCGTCCCCTAAGAACCCGAAGCGATTTGCGACGCAGCCACTCACTATCTTCAGCTCTATGCATCTCAACTCTTGCCAATGTAACAACTCTCAAGTGGAGCAGACTACTTCAGAAACATGCTTAAAAGTAAAAAAAATGCAAATTCATTTGTATCATCATTATATGTCACACATAACACAAACCTATGAAAATATATGTGTATACTCAAATGTTTTGGTTTCACATAAGCATTAACATAAATACCTCCGATCTCTACCGCAGGTGCCAAAGAAGAATGAGAAGAAGCCCAAAAAAAAGCAAAAAAGAACATAACCTCCGATACGATGAACAGAATAGAACCATATCGAGGTCCTAATTGTACGACTTTGGTATGATGTCCTTCCAACGTGGATTCACGTAGAACATCGCGCCACCATACGAACATGGTATATAGGAGAAATATAGTAACAAATAATACATCAAATTCAAGATCTAAAACCTTGTCAAGTCAATAATTGACTTTTGTGACACCATGTTTTGGTAAGTACTATCTTTTAAAATAGTCTCTTAACCAAGAATAATCAAGCATGATAATTAAAATCAATTTTATCCTTTTGTTTGTTTTCTCTCCCACAACTTTCCTGTCTCTGCCATGCACATGCTCTCTCTTTCTTCTTCTCACTCCAATGATTACAGAGGCCAGCCTAAGCAGCCTACCCACTTTCACCATCTAAATGTTCCCACATTAACATAAACACACGTAAGATTCTTCTCCTTTTGAACTGTAAAATTCACTCTTTTTTAATTTCTTAAATTTTCTTATCATTACTTTCTCTTTTTTTTTTTTTTGTCATTTTCTCTTAAACCTTCTTCTTCTTCTTCCTTTTCTCTGATCAGTAAAAAAAGTCACCGCCTTCTTCTTCTCTTTCCTCTTTCCCCTAATTGATCAATCATGCTTCTTCATTTCTAGTTCTCTTCCTGACTCATTTCCCTCATTAGATCTTCTTCTTCACTAAACCCATAATTGGAAAAAGCTTTTTTTGCTTACATTTCAGTTAAAAATCATCACTTGTTTGAAGAAACACATATAAAGTTTGTCTTTTTACTTCTAAATTTTGCTGTCTTCACTCAATTTCAATCTTGTTTTCTGAATCAAATTCTGGGTTTTCTTCAGAATTCCCAGAGAAGTTGTTGAAATTTTCACTTTTTTTTGTGTTTCATCAAAGTCTAGTCTTTTAGATGAACATGGACAAGGAAACAGAGCAAACCCTAAATTACTTACCTTTGGGTCAGAGCGATCCCTTTGGCAATGGCAGTGAAGGAACTATCGGAGATTTCCTTGGAAGATACTGCAACAACCCTCAAGAGATTTCACCGTTAACTCTACAATCTTTCTCTATGAATTCTCAGATCTCTGAGAATTTCCCAATTTCCGGTGGAATCAGATTCCCTCCGTATCCAGGTCAATTTGGATCCGATCGAGAATTTGGGGTTCTTGGGTCACAACCAACAACGCAGGAGAGTAACAAGAGCTCGTTGTTGGATCCAGATTCAGTTTCGGATCGAGTTCACACCACGAAATCTAACTCCAGGAAGAGGAAATCGATTCCTAGTGGTAATGGCAAGGAGTCTCCAGCTTCTTCCTCTCTTACAGCTTCCAATTCTAAGGTTTTGATTCATTATCTCTCTTGCTCTAATTCAAAAATGTAGACTTTAGGAAACTGTAGCCATATGTGTAAGAAAGTTTGTGTTTTGTGGAGACTTTATCTATAGACCTTTTAGTGTGTTTCTTGATGTTCTTGGTTTTGGGAATTATGATTAGGTTTCAGGAGAGAATGGTGGATCTAAAGGTGGGAAGAGAAGCAAGCAGGATGAAGCTGGGAGTAATAAAAACGGAGTAGAGAAGTGCGATAGTAAAGG
Organism: Arabidopsis thaliana x Arabidopsis arenosa; assembly: GCA_019202795.1. NCBI lineage: Eukaryota > Viridiplantae > Streptophyta > Magnoliopsida > Brassicales > Brassicaceae > Arabidopsis > Arabidopsis thaliana x Arabidopsis arenosa. The sequence continues at coordinate 10,224,577 of CM032920.1, read as the reverse complement.
CGACAATAAGGACGATGCTAAGCCTCCTGAGGCGCCTAAAGATTATATTCATGTTAGAGCTAGAAGGGGTCAAGCAACTGATAGCCATAGTCTTGCCGAAAGAGTACTAAACACCTTCGAAAACCGACTTGTTTTTTTGTTGATTTGGGGGTATTTTGATGTTTATGATGTTGATGTTTTTTCTGGTGTGTGTTTGGTATCAGGCAAGACGAGAAAAGATCAGCGAGAGAATGACGTTGCTTCAGGATCTGGTTCCTGGTTGCAACCGGATTACAGGGAAAGCGGTCATGCTTGACGAAATTATAAATTATGTGCAGTCCTTGCAGAGACAAGTTGAGGTAAGAACGTGTATTTCATAAATGTTATTGAAATTGGAGTTTGAATATATCTTATATCTGAAACTCGCGGTTTGTTTCTTCAGTTCTTGTCCATGAAGCTGGCTACTGTAAATCCAAGGATGGAGTTCAATGCTAATGCTGCTTTATCCACAGAGGTAAACTTCTGGTTTTGAACCTGCGATATATCATGTTACTATGATCGAATGTTCTGTATCTATAATGTGTGTGTCTGTATGTATAGATGATTCAACCGGGGGAGTCGTTAACGCAGTCTCTTTACGCAATGGCTTGCTCAGAGCAAAGACTTCCATCAGCATACTATTCCCTTGGCAAGAACATGCCCAGATTCTCAGACACACAATTCCCCTCAAACGATGGATTTGTTCAAGCTGAGGTAATTAGTAGCTAATGTCGAATTCTAGAAACTCGTTTGAGCGTATCGTAAACTCAATCCTTTTGTGTTTTTGATTCATTTCAGACACCGGGATTCTGGGAAAATAATGACCTGCAAAGCATTGTTCAAATGGGGTTTGGAGATATCCAGCAACAGAGCAACAACAACAACTGTAAGAAAAATAAGAATCCAAGTCGAAACTTTAGAAACATCTCTTATGTTGTTAAGTCTCTTATCTTTTATGTTTCAGGTTCTGAGCCAACGCTTCAGATGAAGCTTGAACCATAGCTCTGATCAAAGATGTTTACGGTTATTATCTCTGTTGTACATACAGAAACCAAGTAGTGATGAGTAACGGAGTGAAACATATTGGAATTTTTATGTTTACTATCGTTTCTTCTTTGCTTGTGCATCTGTTGATTTCTTCTCAACCTAAAACAAAAACAAGGAAACTTCATCATATTAAGTATGTAAAAAAATGACAAGAACTTTTCTCTGTACTATTTACAGTTGTTATGTATTATGATTCCTCAGCTTGTAAGAAACTGGAATAAATTGGTTCACTTCTTTATATTCTTTTCACATTTTTTTACCAAACAAGATTTTAGAAGTTTTCTCTTTGGATTTGTAGACGTAACCAATTGACATGCATGAGAAAAAACTCATGGTGTGTCGAATCTTGTTGCATTTTAAGGTACTACCTTAAGCCAAGTTCGAGAAGAAAAACTTCATTATTAGTCGAGAAATATAAGAATGAACAATGAACTTAAGGCTTTGAAAATTAGAGTCTTAATCTACTCGTGCTCCTTTTGCCTCCCTCCTCCTGCGTTAAAGCGAATTAAGTCTCGACATGTTTTCATCATATCGAGACTTTTCCAAATCGCTTTCTTGTTTCCTTTCCCGTCCTTCAGGTTGCTTGATTTGCACTAAACTTGGAACATAAGACGACAGATCTGGCGTACATCTTTGGTCTCCAAAATCTCCAACGAGATCCAATCCCCTGAAGTATCCAGCCTCTCCAATGAGAATAACTCTATGGCGATTATGGTCATCAAAACCAAATGCGACTTTCTTCTCCTCGTCAATAAAGAAACTTCCACTTATAAATGGAACATAACTATCAAATCCAGCTGTTGCCACTCTCAAGAACTTGCTCCACAACACCTCTTCAGTCTCAATCTTAGTCGTAATCCATAAGTCAAGCTCATATGGATTTGATTCATCGTGCTGAAGTATAAGCGCAAGCTTCTCTTCTCTAACACAAGACAAAGTCGTATAATCAGTATGCCCACCACTAAACGGCAGAGGCAGAAGCGAACCAAATCTCTCACTTGTAAAATCAAAACAGATTAAGCAATCGGCCAAGACTTCATCTACATCTACGTTCCTTCCTGCAGCACACCAGTAAGTGTTTCCCTTAAGAGAAACGCCAGGGTTACAATATGCTATACGCCAATGTGGAGTGACATCAAGAGTCGTCCATAAATCAGAGTCAAAATCGTAGATTTCATACCAAAAGAATTGCTTTTCGGGTGCATTGTAGTAATAATCTATAAACCTCAAAAACTTGTAGCTACGACAAGATTCCTTATTCACGTATCCGAGAGCGTAAATAAACCTATCCCATCCGTTTGGACGATGGGAATATCTTGGTTCGATCCACCTTGTTTGCCCCAAAAATGGATTCTGAACCACAAACCTAGAATCTTCTTTCAATATGCATAGCAATAAACCCTCGCAGTGATAGAGCTGAGATATCTTGACTTGTTTGTCAAGGCAAGTAAGTTTGCCTTTATGCTCTATAGATGGATCTCCATTAAGAACGATGCTCGTTAAATAAAGATTGTAACCCATCAACATGATCATCTGAAACTCACCTTCCTTTGCTGCGGCTTGACCAATATGCATCTTCCTAAAGCTCTGACTTTTGGATAAATCGTTCCACTTTTTGCAAGTTAATCGTACTTTTCTCATAGATTTCAAAGGAACCCTAGAGAGAATCTCCTCTACCAAATCCCTTGGAAGATTAGAGATCATCGTCTTCGTCATTGTTTCAATTTGCAACCTTTCTTCGGTTCCTCTGATTGACTGCGGTTGAAGGACGAATGCACAGAAACCCTAAATGAAGCTGGGCCAACCGTGTGCTTCATAAACTAGTTGGGCTTTTTGTGACTACATACATAAAAGGAAAGAATTTGATCAATATCTTTCATATGGGAGATGGATGAGTACAAAAAATGTATAAATTGTAAAATGAGTATGTAACACATAAGAAAGACAATGAAAAAACGACAAGTTGGAGAATGGTGCAAGCTTTAGATCAGATCAGACCCCAACATGTCTCTTTTTCCTATACAAATTACAAAAAAAGAAAATGTTGTAGAAACGAAATTATATGTTGCATTGGTCAAACCGGAGAGCCAAAAGGATTCGGCGAGCTTTGACAATACATTAAACTTTTAATCCTAAACCCTCTTCGTCGTTTTTTATTGCTTCAGTAACTTGTCTAAGAGCATACACAATGGCACATGTGAGTTTGGGTGTGAATAATTTTTTATTATTATAATTAAAAAGAGAGAGAAAAAAGAGAGAGTGGGATAGAGAGAGATAGAGAGAGTGCAATATTTTTCTTTATTTTAATACTCACATCCAAGTGTAAACTTACACCCAACATGCAACTTTTACACAACTTTTCTATTTTTTCTCTTTTTTATATTACTCACATCCAACCAAAGATTGTACCATTGTGTATGGTCTAAGTGAGACCTACCTTTACCCGCTACTAGTGAATAGTGATCCTTTACCTTTAATGAACATACCCAGCTTTATGGCTCACACGTTTCTTGGATGTCTCCATACTATTATAATCAGTGGCTGAACTAGAAATTAATTGTATAGGGGTAAAAAAACAAAAAATTACCATATATTAATATCTAAAAACTTTTGTCATGAAATTAGTGCTACAAAAATCAAATTAAAGGGGTCAATAGAGGATTTGGAACCAAAGTTATAGGGGTCATTATAAACATTATTAACCATTTCATCAAGTTTCACACTTCAAATATAAAGAAATATTAATAATTTACCAAATCTATTGGGGTCAGTTGACCCCACCTTACCTCGTAGCTCCGCCTCTGATTATAATCGCATTTTCTCTTTATATCTTGCTATAATTTAGGGTTGGACATAAATACATGTTACTTGTTCCGTACCTTTTACTTGTTCCGAAGTCGCCTTTAAAAAACAAGTATTGTCGTTGGCAAGTCGGGTAACAATAACTACAATTTATTACTTGCAAGTACAAATCAAGTATCAAATCTTAAAAAAAATTGCATTACATGGCTTGCTTTGATATAATAAGGAGTTTTAATAACTTATTTGAATTTACATATTTATAGTTTATAGCTTACAAAAACCAAAATCGAAAAGATAAAAAAGACTGGAACTTTGAATACTTTGAGATTTGTATGCATGAGATTGTTTATATATTCAAATATTTTTGTTCAAGTAGTAAGTATCTTACAAGTAACAAACCGGATCAAGTTATTAGGCAAATAATAAAGCGGGTCAAGTTACTTGCAAGTAATCAGATTTTGGACGAGTATTTGCTGGAGCAAATACTTTTTTCGAATGAGAGGCAAATATCAAATTAAATCCAAAAATCGGTTACTTGAACGGGTCAAGGCAGATTACAAGTACTCGAAAATTAACGAATGTTTGCCTCCTCTCAGCTTCACTATTTTAATCAGTGTTCTAAAAAGCTCTAAAGCTCTAGAGTATCAAGTCCTAAAGTCAATTACTTGTACGGGTCAAAGTGTGTCACGAGTACTCAGAAAATTAGCAAGTGCTTACATGCCTTTACCTTCACTATTTTAATAAAGTGTTTATCCGGATTTCCCATATATTTTTCATTTCTTATTTTTCCACCTTTTTCTGTTTTTAAGATTTGAATTTTAATTTTTAACGTCAATTAAGATTTGATTTCTTTATCAAGTAATTTATAAACTATAAAATTTTTTTTGACAGGATTAACAAAATAAATATGTGACAAAATGTAGTGGAGCTGGAAATATTGATCAAACTTTGTCATCAAAAGCCCGACTAGATTTTCAAGCCCACGTTTGGTCTCCAGCTTTATTTAGGGCTTCTTCTTCTTGTTCAACCGCAATAGATCAGAGGAAACGAAAACAAGGGTTTTCGATTGCAGATTGAAACAGTTAAACTCCAAACGTCAGAGCTTTAGGAAGATGGACATTGGTAAAGCCTTACCCGCATCAAAGGAAGGTGAGTCTCAGATGATCGTGACGATGGGTAACAATGTTTATTTAACGAGCATTACTCTCAATGGAGAACCATCTATTGAGAAAATAGACAAACTTACTTGCCTTGACGAACAAGCCAAGATATCACTGGTCTTTGACTGCGAGGGCTTATTGCTATGCATATTGAAAGAAGATTCTAGGTTTGTGGTTCTGAATCCGTATTTGGGGCAAACAAGGTGGATCGAACCAAGATATTCCCATCGTCCATACGGATGTGACAGGTTTAGTTATGCTCTCGGATACGTGAATAAGGAATCTTGTCGTAGCTACAAGTTATTGAGGTTTATAGATTATTTCTACAATGTACCCGAAAAGCAGTTCTTTTGGTACGAAATCTACGATTTTGACTCTGATTTATGGACGACTCTTGATGTCACTCCACATTGGCGTATAACATTTTGTAACCGTGGCGTTTCTCTTAAGGGAAACACTTACTTTTGTGCTGCTGAAAGGAACGTAGATGTAGAAGAAGTCTTGGCCAATAGCTTAATCTGTTTCGATTTTACAAGTGAGAGATTTGGTCCGCTTCTGCCTCTGCCGTGTAGTGGTGGGTATCATGACTATACGACTTTGTCTTGTGTTCGAGAAGAGAAACTTGCGCTTTTACTTCAGCACGATGAATCAAATCTACATGAGCTTGACTTATGGATTACGACTAAGCTTGAGACTGAAGAGGTGTTGTGGAGCAAGTTCTTGAGAGTGGCAACAGCTGGATTTGATAGTTATGTTCCATTTATAGGTGAAAGTTTCTTCATTGACGAGGAGAAGAAAGTCGCCATTGGTTTTGATGACGGGAATAATCGCCACATAATTAACATCATTGGAGAGGCTGGATACTTGAGGGCATTGGATCTCGTTGGAGATTTTGGAGACCAAGAATGTAAGACAGATCTGTGCTCTTATGTTCCAAGTTTAGTGGAAATCAAGCAACCTGAAGTACGGGAAAGGAAACAAGAAAGCGGTTTGGAAAAGCTTCGATACGATGAAAACATGTCGAGACTTGTCTTACTTGAAGCGAATCAATGAGCAACATGCATGAGGAGATGATTATGACCTAATTTACACTTCCTAATGTATGTCTTTCATTTACTTATTCTTTTCTTTGAACAAGATTACTCTATTATCATAAAATCTGGTTTCTTCCCACCTTGTATCCATTTATGAAGAAGATTAATAGCAAAACATAGTAACAATGAAAATCTATTTCTTTAATCATATGTACAACAAATAGATATATTGGCTGAAATCATTTAAGTGATTCAGAAGCTCAATAATATATGATTTACAGAGCTGATTATAGAAGTAGTCACATATCTGAAGAACCTTAGTCTTAGCTTGTTGGTCTTGGCTTTGTGTAAGGCAAAATCTTCTCTTAAGTCCTTTATAAAGATCCTGTGATTGGATGATTGGATCATGCGTATCTTCTAAGTCGTCTTGAGTATTTTTCATACCAACGGAATGATTCTTGCTTCTTCTAACAAGTATTCTCCGGAGCACCTTGAAAAGACACGATGACGGGAACAGTGATGCCAACGAGTTTTTTTTGTTGCATAAATTGAGTAGAGTGTTAAGAGAAGGTTTGCTCATTATGATGTTGTATGTGTTGGCGGACTCGGATGGGAATGGAGTACAGCGAGGAGAGTTGTGCAGTCTATCAAATTGTAAAATGAGTTTTTAGCACATAACATAAGAAAGACATCTTTCAGGTTCTTTATCACTACTTATGTGATCAATCAAAGCCTCTTACAAAGACATCTTTTAGATCAAAAGGTGTTTATGATTATTATCTCTGTTGATTTCTTCTGAACCTTATAAACAAAAAAACTTCATATTAAGTATGTAAAATAATGACAAGAACTTTGCTCAGCTTGTAAGAAACGTGAATAAAATTGTTCACTTCTTTATTTCACATTTTTCTATGAAACAATATTGAAAGTACGAGTGGTGGATTCGTAAACGTAACCAATTCTAGTTTGGTGTGTCGAATCCTGTTGCATTTTAAGCTACCTTAAGCCAAATTCCAGAAGAAAAAGATTGAGCGACGAGCTCATTATTGATGAAGAAAGATAAGAATGAACCATGCATGAACTTGAAGTAATCTTAATCTTCGGTTTCATTACCTCAAGATTTGAAAAAAATAGCTCTGTTTATGCATAATAATAGAGTAATATTCTTGTTCAGAGAGAAGAATGAGTAAATGAGAGGCTTTGAAAATTAGTCTCAATCATCTCGTTTTCTCCATTTGCCTCCCTCCTCCTCCAGCATTAAAGCTCATTGATTTATCGCTTATCGCCCTCTTGAGTAATGAAGAAGCGGGCTAGTCCCCGAAAATGCAAGTGAGACAAGTCTCAACATGTTTTCATCATATCCAGTGCCGGCCCAATGTTATTTGATGCCTAAAGCAAACCAAAAAATCGTTGCCTCAAAAAAAAAAAAATTCTCCTTAAAAAAACAGCATAATTCTTTGAAACTTAATGTTAACATGAGTTCAAATAAAGGAAAAGTCTTAAAACCAAAAACAGAAAATACAGAAGCATCATTGTTCTAAAAAAAAAAATGAAAATAATAATAATAATTTAATATTAATCAATCTAATATAGTTGTTTAGTAAATATAAAAGAAGACTAAAAAAAGATTTAGCAAAATAGGTTTTAAAAACAAATTAAAATGTTTAGTGAATAATTTAATGTTAATCAATCAAATATAATAATATAAAAGGAAATTGAAGTTAGAAAATTCAAATAATCGGGTAAATTTAAAATAAAAATAAAAAGTAAGAAAAATATTCGGTTTTGGAAGAAAAAAAGGCAATAGGATTCGAACCTTGGTTGAGGAGGTTAAGCAAATGTTGCTCAACCACTAGGCTACTGGACACTTACGACATTAATTTGATGCCCTTAAAAATATATACAATTTTTGCTGCCTAAAGCATTGGCTTGTGGGCTTTAGCCGTGGGCCGGCCCTGATCATATCGATGCTTTTCTTAATCAATTTGTTGTTTCCTTTCCCCTCTTGCAGGCTTCTTGATTTGCACTAAACTTGGAACATAAGAGTACAGATATGCATATGCGGTAGAGTTCCGGTCTCCAATTTCTCCAATGAGATCCAATGCCTTGAAGTATCCAGCCTCTCCAATGACAATAAATTTTTGGCGATTCTCGTAATCAAAACCAATGGCGACTTTCTTCTCCTCGTCAATCAAGAAACTTCCACTTATATATGGACGCTAACTATCAAATCCAGTTGCCATTCTCAAGAACTTGATCCACGAGACCTCTTCGGTCTCAATCTTAGTCGTAATCCATAAGTCAAGCTCGTATGGATTTAATTCGCTGTGCTGATGTAAAGCCGCAAGTTTCTCTTCTCTAACACAAGATAAAGCCACATAGTCATCATACCCAGCATTAAACGGTAGTGGCAGAAGCTGGCCAAATCTCTCACTTGTAAAATCAAAACAGATGATGTGATCTTCGAATCCGTGGTTTCCGTCATTTCCTAAGTTTATTTTTGCAGCACAAAAATAAGTGTTTCCCTTAAAAGAAACGCCACCGTTACCAAACACTATAACCCAATCTGGAGTAGTGACATCAAGAGTCGTCCATAAATCAGAGTCAAAATCGTAGATTTCATACGAAAAGAATTGCTTCTCGGGTGATTTAATTTATAGAAGAAATAATCTAGAAACCTCAATAATTTGTAACTACGACAAGATTCCTTATTCACGTATCCTAACCCGTAACAAAACCGCCGATTCCATCCGTCTGGACTACTGCAATATCTTGGTTTGATCCACCTTGTTTGCCCCAAATACGGATATCAAACCACAAACCAAGAATCGTCTTTCAATATGCATAGCAATAAACCCTCGCAGTGAAAGACTTGTGATATCTTGACTTGTTCGTCAAGGCAAGTAAGTTTTCCTTTATGCTCTATAGATGGATCTCCATTAAGAACGATGCTCGTTAAGTAAAGATTGTAACCCATCAACATGATCATCTGAGACTCATCTTCCACTGGTGCGACTTGACCAATGTGCATCTTTGTAAAACTCTGACTTTTGGAGAAATTGTCCCACTTTTTGCAAGTTAATCGTACTGTTCTCATAGATTTCAGAGGAACCCTAGAGAGAATCTCCTCTACCAAATCCCTTGGAAGATTAGAGATCATCGTCTTCGTCATTGTTTCAATTTGCAACAAGGGCCAAAAAACCTTTCTTCGTTTCCTCTGATTGAAGGATTAATTAGTGATTTTAATTTGATATCCCTATTATCTTTACCCCGTCCTTTACTCAGTATCCAATCGATATATTATGTCGTTTTCATATAATATAAAGCATGTCGTTTTCATATAATATGAACGATAGTAAAATAAATTAAATCACATTTAACAAAGAAATCTTTTCAAATTACAAAAATAGTTTGAAAAGTTAACAAGAATTTAAAAATCACATTAAATCAGAATTTTACTATTAAAGATAACAATTGTTTTGCATCTAAAAAAGGCTACAACTTTTTTAAATCAATTCTACAGAAAATATTTATAGTAATTTTTGTAAGAAATTAGTTAAAAATGCCCTCAAATTTTGTTTTTGGAAGACTTAAGTGGTTTGTTCTCTCAGCCAGACCTGCCTTTACCTGTAATGAACATACCTAGCTTTATCGCTCACACGTTTCTATGATGTCTGCATACTATCCTAATCGTATTTTCTATTTCTATCTTGCTATATGTAATATACACAGTTCCACTATTTTGATAAAGTGTTTTTGCCGATTACCCCCCATATATTTTACATTTCTTATTTTCCACCTTATTCTATTTTAAGATTATATTTTTTTCTTTTAACCTCAATTAAGATTTGATATATGTATCAGGTAATTTATAAAGTAATTTTTTTTTACAGGATTTACTAATAGTATAATGTGATTAAAAAGAAAAAAGGTAGTTCGATATACCTAATTATTATGGTTTTCCTGATAAATTTGAGGTGCAAGGGTTGAAGTGAAAATAAGTAGGATAATTATGCAGATTTTGTGTTTGTTATTCCACCGATTCAGGGATCCGTTTGAGAGAAATATTTGCGTTTTGATCCGAACCTCGTGTAAATGTAGGGTTTTTGTATGGGTCTGGAATCCAAAAACATAATCGTCTATTCCCTCTTATTTTATGAGTTAGTGATAGTAGTCTACTTTAATTCAACGAGTAAAGAAATGGTCTTTACAAAGGCATTGCCATTTATTGTGGTAGTTTTTCTACAACTTGGGCTAGCTGGAATGGATATCCTTACGAAAGTAGCGCTGGATAGTGAAATGAGTACGTATGTCTTCACTCCTGAGTGCATATAGGCATGCTTTTGCGACGGTAGCGATGACCCCCTTTGCTTTATATTTTGACAGGTAATCTTTATTTATATATATTCCCTTCTTCTATTTTTTTTTTGTTTGTAGGTGGTTCTTGTACGTTTACCGTGAAGTAGTAATCTATATATATAATGTGAGAGTTTTTCTCTCCTCTTAATGTGTCCACATCATCATGTTAAACATCAAATTGAACAAAGCCATGTCATTAGTCAAAAAAATATATTTTATATAAATGTCTAATCACAATATTTATTTAATTCATAATTATTAATATTGATGTTAATTATAATTAACAGAACATTTAGATAAATAAAAACGAATTAAATAAAATAAATGAAAATTTAAAATAGTAAAAGTAATACTATGAAAAGTTTATTAGTAAACACAATATAATTCAACTTTCATATAATAGAAGATAAACTCTCTCCTCTTAAGGTTTTCACATCATCATATTAAATATCCAATTAAACAAAACCATGTCATTAGTCAATATTTTTATTTTTACATTAAAGTCTTATTTCAGTGTTCATTTTAATCCATATATTATTTATATTGATGTTAATTACAATTAACAGTAATTTTAAATAAATACAAACAAATTAAATAAAAAATGAAAATTTAAAATAGTCAAAATAATACTATGAAAATATTATTAGTAATAAAAATATAATTCAAATTTTAACATAAAGAAAATTATTAAACCTGACAATAAAAAGTATAAAGAAAAATAAAATTGATCATACTTCAAATTTTTGAATGTGTTAATGAGTTTAGAATGAAAGTAAAATTTAAATGCATGGTAGTGTAAAAAAAGATTTATGTAACTGTGTTTCTAAACTATAAAGAGAAAAATAAAATTTAAAGAGAAAAATTAATTTTTAAGAGAAATATACTACAAAGATTTTTTCTTTATAATTAAATGTTCACTTAAGAAAATTTACTAAACCCAACTTAAGAATTTTAATTGAAGTCAAAGACAATGAAAGAGTCACACTTCTTTGTAAAACTATAGAAACAAATCTTAAAAATTCAAAAACGTTATAATTTAGCTTCTAAAAAATTAGTAATAACAATGGTTGTATTATTTTTATGTTGTATAACAAAATGTACATAAACTTATATCTAAGTTGTTAACAAAAAATAGTGACATGTAAATTATGTAACAAATATCTTAAATAAAACTACAGCTATACAACATAATCAAATAGAAAAACACGTTTGAGAATTATCATTTAAAACAAATGTTTTACAAAAAATTGGTGGAAGCAACATATTTAATGTATATTACGTTTTTCTCTGACAAGACGATGTTAAAGTTTTATCACAAGATTAACATCTCAAAATAACAGAAAACGGTAAACCAAATAGATTATGCAAATATAAAATATCAAATATACATTTTTCAAATGAAATACAACATAGATAGTAGGCAATTTTCAATATCTAGAGTTATCTTCAACTGTTATGATTATAAATATTTGACCTCTATAAAAACATAATATATTCTTAAACTCACGCAACACGTGGATCATTTTCTAGTAATACATAATGAGGCTTTTGACTAATATTTGATAAGTTTTGGTCAATGACATTGAATTTGAGTACTTCAAATTTTTTTGTTTCCTATTTAGAAGAATGTACACGATCTCCACATTTAATGCTTAATCAATAAGTTGGTGGGTATTGTTGGTGTCGGATCCCGCACCAGAGGTCCGAGACCAACCAAAGATTGCCACGTAGTCGAGATAATGGCCCATAAAGGATAAAGCCCATTGGACCCGTGAGCCAAAGGAACTGTCGAAGTGGATGTCACCACTTCGAGAATCCGAAGTGACGACGCTTCGGTATGAGTTCGGCATAGAGGATACGGGTAAGTTGGTATAAGAATATTTGGGCCAAAAGGCGAGGCCCATGAAGATCAAAGTCAACTCAAATTCAAACGTTGAAGCATTAAAGTCGAAGATCGAAACGGACACATTTAAGATGGAATAATCGTACTTAATTATTCACATTAATGTCGTTTCTTTATGTATAAATATAGAGGCCAATGGCCATGTAAAAGGTATCTCTCTCGAGTAAGAAAGAATATAGCAATACTATAGCAATTTTCGTAGCAATTGACAAGCTTTTTCATATTCATTTTTTGTCCTTCAAGAGCAATCTTGCCCACCAAATAAAAATACTTGAGTGTGTGAATCCGACTTCCACATTTTGGCGCCGTCTGTGGGGACAGAGAGATTCTTGAGTGGTCAGATTTTTCTTCGCTACATTCCCGAGATAAGCAACAATGTCCGGAGACGCCGTTGATGTATCATTGGCCGAAACCCTCAAAGCTATGCAGCAAACCATGTCGGACATATCACAAAAGTTCTCGGACGTGGAGAAAGCTGTCGATACGTTGCAAACATCCCAGGTATCTCTTAGTCAAAACATCAGCACTATACAAACCCGTGTTCGCTCTTTAAGTGCAGGAAACTTTGTGGGAATCCAAAGAAGGATATTCAGCTCGCCAAGTTCCGCCGCACGAAATGAGACCAACGAGCAGACAACTCCCGGTGCTACTAATAACGTAGCTCAGACGTTGGAAGAAGAGGCACAGCTCGGAGATGAGGAACAACTTGCAGCTCAATACGAGCAGGAAAGCCTCGACCAGTTCGAGACCATGAAGAAGGTTAGCCAGGAGTTAAAAGAAATGAAATCAAAATTTCATCAGGCTACGAGTTCGGAGCCAGACATCAATCGAGTCATTGAAGAAGCCAGGCGAACACCTTTCATTCCGCGAATCGCGAATTTAAGAATCAAAGATTCCCGAAAGCTCAAGTTGGACCCATATAGTGGTGTGGGGGATCCAAAGAACTATCTTGCAGGATTTCTGATCGCTGCTGGAAGGGTCGAGTTGGATGAAGCTGATGAAGACGCAGGTTACTGCAAGCTCTTTTCGGAAAATCTTAGTGGCCAAGCTCTAACGTGGTTCACCCAGTTAGAGCCGGGTTCGATCAGCAATTTCGACGAACTATCGGCTGAGTTCGTAAAGCAATATTCCATCCTTATGGATAAAAGCGTTTCGGATGCCGATCTTTGGAACCTGTCACAAGGATCAAATGAGTCACTTCGAGTCTTCATCACCAAGTTCAAAGGAGTGCTGTCAAAACTCCCAAGAATCTCGCAACAATCGGCCTTATCAGCCCTGCGAAAAGGATTGCGACATGATTCAAGGTTTAAAGAAGATTTAATACTTCATAAACCAGATACAATTCAGGACGCTCTCTTCCGCGCAAACAATTGGATGGAAGTAGAGGACGAGAAGGAGAATTTTGCCAAAAGAAGTAAGCAAGAAAAGTCGGCAATCTCCGTCCCCGCCAAAAAGTTCGAACCCAGGGAGAACAAAGGACCAAAGAAATTTGGGTCGCAACCTTTCAACAGCACCGTCGGAAAGCAATTCCAAGGGAGAGGAAGATCAAACACTTGGGTCCGTGATGAAAGTCTATATTGCGACATTCATAGAGTAACCGGACATCTAACCAAGGATTGTAGCATTCTTAAAAAGCACCTCGCAGAGCTTTGGGCCAGTGGAGATCTTTCCAAATTCAATATAAAAGATTTTGTGAAGGAATACCACGAAGCAAAGGAAAACTCCAAAGATCAAGATTCCAAAAGACCAAGGTTATCCAACGAGGAAGAACCGAGGAGCTCGAAGGGTAAGATCAATGTGATCCTAGGAGGCTCCAAGTTTTGCGGAGATTCGATAAGTTCCATCAAAAAACATAGACGAAATGTCTTACTCAAAGCAAGCTTGAGCGAAGAAATCGATTTTCAAGGTGCACCAATATCATTTAATGAAGAAGAAACGCGGTACCTAGAAAGACCTCATGATGATGCTCTAGTCATTACCCTTGATGTTGCTAACTTCGAAGTGTCAAGGATCCTTATAGATACAGGCAGTTCGGTCGATTTGATCTTTCTGAGTACTTTAGAAAGAATGGGAATCAGTCGCGCGGACATAGTGGGACCTCCGTCTCCATTAGTTGCATTCACAAGTGAGTCAGCTATGTCTCTCGGGACAATCAAGCTACCGGTCCTTGCCAAAAAGGTATCAAAGATCGTGGACTTCGTTGTCTTCGATAAGCCCGCAGCTTACAACATCATCCTCGGTACTCCCTGGATTTATCAAATGAAAGCAGTCCCCTCTACATATCATCAATGTATCAAATTTCCAACATCAAGAGGAGTGGAAACAATACGAGGTGATCAGGAAGCTTCACGAACGTGTTATCTAGCCAGCCACCGTATGAGGATTCAATAGCAATTAACGAAGCCCGCAAAAGAAGGACTAAGAACAAAATTTCCTAGCGGACAGAAGAAAGGTGATGTGGTCATCGAAGTGGTGTTGGAAGAAGACAAGCCGGAGCGGAAAATTCGAATCGGAGCGACTTTGACTGGCCAAATAAAAGAAGCTTTGATAGAACTCTTAAGGAAAAACATAACGTCATTCGCATGGTCAGCAGCGGACATGCCTGGCATTGATCCAAGCATAATTTGTCATGAACTAAACGTGGATCCAAGCTTCAAACCGGTGAAACAAAAGAGAAGAAAGCTTGGAGTAGAACGAGCAAAAATAGTAAATGACGAAGTTGATAAGCTTTTGAAGATAGGGTCCATAAGAGAAGTGCAATACCCGGAGTGGGTAGCGAACACTGTCGTTGTCAAGAAGAAAAATGGGAAAGATAGGGTTTGCATCGACTTCACAGATCTCAATAAAGCATGTCCCAAAGACAGTTTCCCGCTCCCGCATATAGATCGACTTGTAGAATCTACTGCTGGGAATGAGCTGTTAACATTCATGGATGCCTTCTCGGGTTATAATCAAATAATGATGAACCCCGAAGACCAAGAAAAAACGTCATTTATCACTGATAGAGGTATCTATTGTTACAAGGTAATGCCTTTTGGTCTGAAAAATGCGGGAGCAACTTATCAACGGTTGGTTAACAAAATGTTCCATAACCATCTCGGGAAGACCATGGAAGTTTACATAGATGATATGTTGGTTAAATCGTTGAAGAAAGAGGATCACATTAAGCATTTAGAGGAATGTTTTGATATTCTCAATAAATATCAAATGAAGCTGAACCCGGCGAAGTGCACATTCGGAGTCCCATCCGGAGAATTTCTTGGCTATATCGTAACAGAAAGAGGGATTGAAGCCAATCCAAATCAAATTAACGCCTTTCTGAACATGCCATCTCCAAGAAACTTCAAGGAAGTACAACGGTTGACTGGACGGATTGCGGCGTTGAATCGTTTTATCTCGAGATCAACAGATAAGTCGTTACCTTTTTACCAAATTCTAAAAGGAAATAAAGGATTCCTCTGGGACGAGAGGTGTGAAGAAGCTTTTGGGCAGCTAAAGGCATACTTAACCACTCCGCCTATATTATCCAAACCAGAAGCGGATGAAAAGCTTTATTTGTACGTATCGGTTTCGAACCATGCGGTTAGTGGAGTCTTGGTTCGGGAAGACCGTGGGGAACAGAAACCAATTTACTACGTAAGCAAGTCAATGACGGATCCAGAAACCAGATACACAATGATGGAAAAACTTGCACTTGCGGTGGTAATTTCAGCCCGGAAACTGCGCCCATACTTTCAATCCCATCCGGTTGAAGTATTAACCAATCAACCACTCCGAACAATACTTCATAGTCCAAATCAATCCGGACGTTTGGCGAAGTGGGCAGTGGAGTTAAGCGAATACGATATAGAGTTCAAAAGCCGGATCAGTATGAAAGCTCAGGTCTTAGCAGATTTCTTAACCGAGCTGCCAATGCCTGGAACGATAGAGAAATCAGAGAACCAAACTTGGAAGTTACACGTAGATGGGTCTTCAACAAAGCAAGGATCCGGAGTGGGAATCAAGCTGGAGTCTCCAACATCAGAGATTTTGGAACAGTCATTCCGTTTGTTATTCGATGCTTCCAATAACGAGGCAGAATACGAAGCCCTGATTGCCGGACTTCGATTAGCACAAGGAGTCGGAGCTAAGGAAATATTGGCTTATTGCGATTCGCAATTAGTAGTCAACCAGTTTAATGGAGACTATGAAGCCAAAGATTCAAGAATGGAAGCGTACCTCGAAGTGGTGAAGGATCTATCTAAGAATTTTTCGAAATTCGAATTAATCTGCATACCTCGGGGAGAGAATACAACCGCAGATGCACTTGCCGCATTGGCGTCAACATCAGATCCTGAGTTGAAAAGAGTTATTCCAGTGGAATGCATTTCGGAGCGAAGCATCAAAGACAGCAAAGAAACCCTCGTCGTTACAAGGTCTCGAGCAGCGGCGCGCGACCGTGGCGAACCAGAAATCGAACCGCCACCTAACAAACGAAGGAAGTCAAAGGGACCAAATGCACCTAACAAGGAACCCGTTGTCTTAGCCGAAGATGTGATTCAAGAAGCGGTGTTGGAAACCGAACCATTAACCGAGGAGGATGTTCTTGAACCTAATGAGCATCCCGAGCCAGAGCCACGAATATTTCACAAGGTCGACCAAATTCCGGCTAAAGACTGGGGGGCTGATTGGAGGGAGCCAATAAAACACTACATCATGACAGGTGAGCTCCCGAAGAATAAGTGGCAAGCCAGAAAAATGAGAGTCGTTAGCGCGAAATTTTGTCTGTCAAAAGACACATTGTATAGACGAGGTGTCAGTGACCCTTACCTATTATGCATTTTTGGGCCCGAAGTCGAAATCGTTATGAGCGAAGTGCATGAAGGGTTATGTGGGAGTCATTCATCAGGAAGAGCTATGGCTTTTAAAGTCAAAAGAATGGGATATTATTGGCCCACTATGATCACAGATTGTGTTAAGTTCGCCCAAAGATGCAAGCGTTGCCAACTCCATGCACCATTAATCCATCAACCATCGGAATTATTCTCCTCCATTTCCGCCCCGTACCCGTTTATGAGGTGGTCAATGGACATCATTGGACCATTGCACAAATCAACTCGAGGTGTACAATACCTCTTAGTCCTTACGGACTACTTTTCGAAATGGATTGAAGCTGAGGCGTATGTTGGTATCAAGGATTCGGCGGTGAAGACCTTTATTTGGAAAAACATTATATGTCGACATGGAGTTCCGTACAAAATAGTCACTGATAATGGACCTCAATTCATTTCACACGAGTTTGATGCCTTTTGTGCGGATTGGGGAATCAAAGTTAGTTATTCTACTCCACGATATCCGCAAGGAAACGGTCAAGCTGAAGCCGCGAACAAGACGATATTGAGCAATCTCAAGAAACGCTTAAATCATCTAAAAGGAGGGTGGTATGAAGAACTCCAACCCGTCTTGTGGGCCTATCGAACAACCCCTAGGCGACCTACAGGAGAAACCCCATTCTCCTTGGTTTATGGCATGGAGGCGGTGGTACCAGCCGAATTGTTTGTTCCCGGACTTCGCCGAACAGAAGCACCGTTAAATGAAGAGGAAAATTCAGCAATGCTTAATGATTCGCTAGATACCATAAATGAAAGGCGTGATCAAGCTCTGATTCGGATTCAGAATTACCAGCAGGCAGCAGCCCGATATTACAATTCTAAGGTTAAAAGTAGGCCGTTCTTCGTGGGAGATTATGTGTTAAGGCGCGTCTTTGACAACAAAAAAGAAGAAGGTGCCGGAAAACTCGGTATTAATTGGGAAGGACCTTACATTGTTACCGAAGTGGTACGAAACGGCGTTTATAGGTTGAAAGACTTAGAAGATAATCCAGTCAAGCGACCTTGGAATGTGATCAACCTAAAGAAGTTCTATGTTTAGAGTTACACGCATTGGTTATGTACATGAACTACGGTGTGGCTTGATCCCGAAATGGGTACGTAGGCAGCTCGAAAACGAGTTCAGCTATTAATAAAAATTTGTTTTATTTCTTTATTAAAGGAAAAAGGTTCGACTGTGCGAACAAGTGAAGCGAATAAAAGTTCGGCTATGCGAACATACAAGAGATTGGGAATAAAGTGTTTATTCAAACAAAAAAAAAGACGGAATGTCCGTCGCCGTACATTTCGAATTATGGAAATCTTGTTGAAGAACAAAACACTTCGACTCCCTGACCAGCAAGGTCGAGGACTGGCATCATGCAGTCCGGGATTCGAGCGAAGTCAGAAATTCCAAGTTCCATCCATTCTCCGGGGTGAGATTCAAGGATGTGAAGATCTCTTGACACTGTAGTAAGCCTGCGTTGCATTCGGTTAATCCTTTTCCGAAGTCTCCTCCTTTCCAACGTAAGCTTCCGATGTTGAAGCGTAAGTGCCTCTATGAACGCCGCTGCTGTTCCTTGGTCTCTGATTGGGAGATCCCTGATCAAAGCGCATGGGGCCCGGATCTGAGATCTGAAGAAGCTGCGAGGTGGGGTAGGCTGCCTGTTTGGCTCATTGGGAACATCTTCGTTTATCATTCCGATCCTGGAGAAGTCGGGCATAGATTCTGAACATCGAAGGTTGAACTCCATGCCTGCTAAAATGAAAAAGAGTGGTGAGAAGTAAAAGGGAAATTAAGACTATAATTTATAGGAACGTCGTATCCCTAGTAAACTGCGGATTCTATCCTTGGAATGGAATGATTTGCGGAGAGATTTGATCCAACCCTGCATTAAAAGTCGAATCATCGAGAATATTTTGAAGAATAAGGAAAGTTGAAAATATTTCCATAAATAAAAGGGGCCGAAGCCCATTACGAGTTTTTAAACAAAAAAAAAAAAAAGAAAGAGAGGGAGAGCCGAGTTAGGAAACATTTAAGGAAGGGGCTCAGGAACAGGCTCCTTCATCGCCGGTTTAACTCCCGAAGTGGACGCCTTGTCTTTGGAGTTCACTTCGGAACGATCCCGAATGCGTTTCCGACAGTTGCTGGCCTCTTCCTCCAAGTCTTCTTCTTCATTATCAGATGGAACGGTGGAAACCGGGGCGTTCACAGGACCCGGAACACCTCTTGCGCGAAGATACATCCGAAGCATCTTCGGGATCTCAGCAACAGAATCGAAGTTCCGCCATTCCCACTGGAAGGGATCACTTTCCAGAGCCCTTATCTTCCTCTCCACCCGAGTGATACGAGCCTCGAGTGTCTGCCTTTTGAGACCGAGCCGCTGCCTCTCCTCACACAGGCGGCGGTGTTTGTCGGCAACCTAGCATAAAAATGAATCAATAAAAGAAAACAAAAAGTTTTTAATCAAAAGACGACGGATGTTAACCTTTTCGATAAAGTCGCAAGCCTCTTTCTTCTCCTTTGAAGGAAAGTGAAAGACGGCGTGAGGGAAGAGAACGCCGACCGGTTCAAAGCCGTCACCGGACAAGAAAAGTGGGCTGCCGGGATCGACGGGGGCTACTCCTTCGTTTTCCATTCTCAAAATATTTCTCAAGTAAGATTCTAAAATCGTGTTTAAATAAAGCTTGGAGGTAGGTAAGCCTTTATTTATAATGATGATTTAGGGTTTGTCTTGGAACCATAAATCCAATAATGGTAGCGTGCCCGAGTGGTTTAAACCATTTTTGGAAAATCGAGAAAAAACAGTTAATGCATTAAAGACGAGCCGTTTTCCCTACTTTTAAGAAATAAGAAGGGAAAAAGCAAGCGTCGCATTAACTACAAAAAAAAATTTTAAGGCCCAAGCCCAACAAATTTACCGAGTTGACTAAACCCGAAGTGGGGAACTCGCGTTAAGCCGAGCTCAGTTCTCGCATTCAAAAGAGAAAGGTCTGATCAGCCTACAAATCTCAAAAGCATAGCCACAAGGCCACAAAAGGTTAAAAGCGGACTTTGCAAACCCGCACATATTTTTAACCAAACCCCCTTGGGGTCATAACCTAAAAAGGTTTAAAAGCCTCCTCAGGCAAATATCTTGTTCAAAAAAGAAATAATAACGCCTCCTTAGGCAAAAGCAAATTCGAAATCAAGTCTTAAAAATAAATGGGACAGTCCCCAATTTAAAGTGGACACAGCCACTACGGATTAACATCCACCTCGGATCCCGGCTCAGCTGTCGAAGTTTCATTCGCCTCCTTAACCGGTACTTGGTCAGATGAAGATCCTGGACCGCTCTCCACGGTACGACCATCCTCCGGGGCGAATTCAGGTGCCGAAGGAACTTCGGGTGGGATGACATCTTCCGTCCCGCTTGAGCCTAGGAAATACGGTTCCAGTCAATTAAAAAGTATAAGGCAATGAAAGGTAGTAGGTGCCAAAAGCCAAAGGGTTACCTGCCCAGTCAAGACCCGATTCGCTAATAGGAGGTGATTCTGTGAAGAATTCCTCGAAGTCCTGCGGGTTGAAGGTCAAGGCAGGAAGAGATGCCAGACGACTCCGCTTTTCAGAAAGATTGGTCGACAGGTCGGCCCTCTCTTGCACTTCGGAGAAATCTGGTTCGTGGATTTGATCCAGCAGAATCAGGTTGCTCTCATGCTCTTTGATGTCAGATTCCAAGACTGACCTAGCCTTCTCAGTCTGCATGAAGCGGATGGCTCCTTGTATCAACTCCATCCCGCGACCCTTAACCTCCTTTCTGGCCTTCGACGCTGACCTTGCCAACTCGGATTCACGTAACTTGGCAATTGCCTGGTACTTCGCATTAAGCTCAATAAGTTGGTTGTTCAGGGAGTCAGCGTTTGATTCAGATTCTTGGAGCCTACCCTGAACACCAGAAAACTCTTCCTGGAGCTTGAAGTTCTGGTCATATTGATCCCGAAGCTCCCCCTTTATCTTCACCAGTTCGGATGTCAGGTTATTGACCTTATCCTCCAGATCCTGCTTAAAGCCGGTAGAGAAGCTTAGCTCAGCTTCGAGAGTAGAAAGTTTTTTCTTCCACACCTCAATCTCCTCTTCTCGGCCAAGGACAAGCCCCTCGTAATGTTCAACCATGTCATTAAGCTCACCAATAGCCTGCCGTTAAGCAAGAAATCGAGATGATGAGGCATTTCGATAAATAATAGCACAATCGGAGAAGTAAAGCGAAACTAACCCGAGACGAATGGTGAGCATGAAGCAAGTAGCGTTCGCGAATCTCAGGACGCCACTTGTTGAAGTCTGGCAGGATCGAACCCAATCGGGTTTTGAAGCATCGGAAGACGCTGCCTTCTTTCTCCATAGCTGCGAAGAAGGAAGAGTTGTAAAAATTGACATCCTAATAAAGATGAGAATCTATAAGTATAAATCACCAAACCTGAAAGCGATTTGACTTGAGGAACGAGAGCAGGCTTTAATCTCGAAGAAGCATCTCGAGATTCAGAGTCTCCCTTCTTAGGAGAGACATTCTGAGCAGTCTTCCCGCTGTCAGGACGAGAAGAGGAAGACATATCAACCGATCGAGGAGGACCCATTGGTTCTGAAGGAGGGGATGATCGGGGTGAACGGTCAGTTCGAGCCCTAGACTTCTCCCTTCGTGGAGAAGATTCACTGCGGGATGACTTGCCCCTCTTCTTGCGAACCAAGTTTTTTAGAGGTTCGCTGCTAAAATCGTCTTGGGAAGGACGAGGAGAATCACGACGTGGAGATCGATCTCTCCGAGGAGAATGTTGGTCGCGACGTTCATGACGAGGTGTTAACCTGTAAACAGCAACGGATCTGGCTCCTTCAGTACTGCCATCGTCAACCAGCAGGGTCCTACTGTAGTCCTTCTTGTCTATAGAAGTCGCGAGAAATTTTTTCTTCTCCTCGCAAGCCTCAGCCATCGGCTTGGAAAGCGTCTTACGTCTGGCCGCAAGGGCCCGAGATGACATCCCTTGAGTTGATGGAGGAGGTGGGAGTCTGTGAAGCTGACCTGGTGGACTCATCCTAAGTTTGTGATTAGCCTCCAGGAATCTCTCAAGAGTGAAAGAATTCCAAAGGGTTTCCCCTTCGAGAATTACTTTGAAGAATCCGATGAACTCTTCGGACGGGAGAGTGGAAGCGATGAAAGCTGCGAAATAAAACAACGGTGTTAGTCAATAAAAATAAGAAAATAACCGGGGTAGGTACGGGCGACCTAATCTCTACCAGGTTTCGCAGACCACTTCGAAGGGAGAAGATCTGCAAGATTTCCAATCGAAGCAGGAGTTTTCTTAATCAGAAACCAAGGATGATGCCAATTTTCATCCTTGTTAGGAAGATGCGAAATGATGTTCCTATTGGCGTTAGGATACGCCGAGAAGTATCCCGTTTTCTTCGATGAGCTTCTCACGCTTAGAAGCTCGTTCAGTTCGGTGACTCCGATAACGTATCCGGCTTCCGCCGCGATTGTTATAATCCCAAGAATCGTACGAAGAAGATTGGGGGTTAATTGAGGAAGAGCAATTTCAAGAGCCGCTAGGTATCGAACTAGGGCTTCGGGAAGAGGAAAAGTCAGTCCGCAACCTTTAAAATAGATCTCGTATACGCAGAAATAGCCATCGCGATGGTTTTCTGGGGACTCCGAAGGGTCAGCAATCTTCGCCTCTGCCATAATTCCCGGTGGGATTCGGCAGAGCTCCTTCAATCGTTCGAGGGACTGAAGGGTGCAGGTGGATCTGTAGTGCGGACCAGCAATATCGTTAGAGCGGGTGCACTCATCATTGCTAGAACGCCGTTCATCGAAAGATGGAGATTCGGGTCTATCGGAATCGGAAGTCATTGGGTAGAATGAAAAATTCAAGTTTTGGGAAGAAGAAGAATTTGGAGAGAGAAGTAGAAGAAGTTTTTAACCACAAAAGATCAAAAGTAAAAGTAATAATGAGAAAGAAGGTTACCTCACGCAAGCTAAGGGGTAATGATGAAACCATCTTGGAAATCGTGGAAGAAGTGGGAAGGTTTTCCTGCTTTAATAGTAAATAAACGATATGCGGTCATAATGGTGACAGATGTCACGCGATCAAACATGGAAAAGCGCCGAAATTAAAGGATTGATGGGATCCTGGCGGGAAAATCAGAAGATTCCTCATAATGCAATCTTTGGTCATTAAGGCATTCTAAGTCCTCCGAATTGGGATAGCACTTCGAAGAACTTGGGGGGCTAATTGTTGGTGTCGGATCCCGCACCAGAGGTCCGAGACCAACCAAAGATTGCCACGTAGTCGAGATAATGGCCCATAAAGGATAAAGCCCATTGGACCCGTGAGCCAAAGGAACTGTCGAAGTGGATGTCACCACTTCGAGAATCCGAAGTGACGACGCTTCGGTATGAGTTCGGCATAGAGGATACGGGTAAGTTGGTATAAGAATATTTGGGCCAAAAGGCGAGGCCCATGAAGATCAAAGTCAACTCAAATTCAAACGTTGAAGCATTAAAGTCGAAGATCGAAACGGACACATTTAAGATGGAATAATCGTACTTAATTATTCACATTAATGTCGTTTCTTTATGTATAAATATAGAGGCCAATGGCCATGTAAAAGGTATCTCTCTCGAGTAAGAAAGAATATAGCAATACTATAGCAATTTTCGTAGCAATTGACAAGCTTTTTCATATTCATTTTTTGTCCCTCAAGAGCAATCTTGCCCACCAAATAAAAATACTTGAGTGTGTGAATCCGACTTCCACAGGTATATTGAATGATGAATTTAGAGGTAATTTGAGTTTCATTGAGTTTTGAGATGATTTCGGTGAATTAGAAAATTTGTTATTAAAATTCTTTCAGATCTCACCTAAAACCATGAGATTTGTATCTTTGTATATTCAACTAATAGATTATCTGAAATCTCACCTAAAGTCACTTAAATGTCTTCAAATCCACTAATTAAAATGTTTCCAATAACAGTGGATTTGATTGTACATTTTAAAATTACTAATCCAATAACACTTGATTTTAGAATTTATTTTTCAAAATTCATGTTTGAATAACATATGATTTGTCGGTTTAACAGAAATTACTCCAAATCCTTTATTCAATATTTGTCCACATTTTTCTATTTTAAAGCTTTGATATCTGTATGAGGTAATTTTTAAAGTAGAATTTTGTTGACATGATTTAATCTTAACTTAATATGTGACAAAATCTAGTGGATCTGGATATATTGATCAATCTCTTACTTTTATATATGTTCTCCTCATGGGTGATACATAAGAAAGTCTAACAAGATTTTGAAGCCCACGATCGGCCCAGCTTCATTTAGGGCTTCTGTGTCTTCTTCTTCTTCTTCTCCTACTTCACCCGCAATAACCAGAGGAAAAGAAAAAAAAGGGGTTTTTGATTGCCAATTGAAACAATGACGACGATGACGATCTCTAATCTTCCAGGAGATTTGGTAAATGAGATTCTCACTAGGGTTCCTTTGAAATCCATGAGAGCAGTTCGATTAACCTGCAAAAAGTGGAACGATCTATCCAAAAGTCAGAGCTTTACGAAGATGCACATTGGTAAAACCTTAGCCGCAACAAAGAAAGATGAGTCTCAGATGATCGTGATGATGGGTTATAGTCTTTACTTAACGAGCATCGTCATCAGTGGAGATCCTTCTACAGAGCACAAAGGCCAACTTATTTGCCTTAATGGACAAGTCAAGGTATCTAAGTTCTATCACTGCGAGGGTTTATTGCTATGCTTATTGAAAGATGATTCTAGGTTTGTGGTTTGGAATCCGTATTTGGGGCAACCAAGGTGGATCGAACCAAGATATTCCCATCGTCCAAAAGGATGGGATAGGTTCTCTTACGCTCTTGGATACGTGAACAACGAATCTTTTCGTAGGTACAAGTTATTCAGGTTTATAGATTATTACTACAATGCACCCGAAAAGCAATTCTTTTGGTATGAAATCTACGATTTTGACTCTGATTTGTGGACTTCTCTTGATGTCACTCCACATTGGCGTATAGCGTTTAGTAACGGTGGCGTTTCTCTTAAGGGAAACACTTACTGGTTTGCTGCTGAAAGGAACCTAGATTTAGAGGAAGTCATCGCCGATCGCTTAATCTGTTTCGATTTTACAAGTGAGAGATTTGGTCCGCTTTTGCCTTTGCCGTTTAGTGGTGGGCATGATGACTATATGACTTTGTCTTGTGTTAGAGAAGAGAAGCTTGCGGTTTTACTACAGCACAATGAATCAAATCCATATGAGCTTGACTTATGGATTACGACTAAGCTTGAGACTGAAGAGGTGTCGTGGAGCAAGTTCTTGAGAGTGGCAACTGAATTTGATAATTGGGTTCCATTTATAGGTGGAAGTTTCTTCATTGACGAGGAGAAGAAAGTCGCCATTGGTTTTGATGACGGGAATTGCCACACAATTAACATCATTGGAGAGGCTGGATACTTGAGGGCATTGGATCTCGTTGGGGATTTTGGAGACCAAAGATGTAATACAGATCTGTGCTCTTATGTTCCAAGTTTATTGCAAATCAAGCAACCTGAAGTAGGGGAAAGGAAACAACAAAGTGATTTGGAAAAGCTTCGATATGATAAAAATATTTCGAGACTAATTGTCTTACTTGAAGGGAAGCAATGAGCAATATGCAGGAGGAGGGAGGCAAAAGGAGAAAACAAGATGATGAAGACTCAGTGTATGTCTTTCATTTACTCATTCTATTTCTTCTCTTTGAACAAGATTACTCTATTGTCATAAAACTGGTTTCTTCCAGCTTATATGCATTATGATGAAGATTTGCTAAGATGTTTATAAACAAAACATAGTAACAGTGAAATCTATTTCTTTTCTCATATGTACAACAAATAGATATATTGGCTGCGATCATTTAAGGGATTCAGAAGTTCAATATGTGAAGAATCTAGTAAACAGAACAATGAAAGGAAAAATAAAGGGACCTAAGTCTTGGCTTCTCTTGGTCTTGGCTTTGTCGTCGAAGGCAAAGTCTACTCTTAAGTCCTTCTTAAGATCCCGTGATTCGATGATTGGATCATGCATATTCTCTAGGTCGTCTAGCTTATTTTCATATGAATGAAATGATTCTTGCTTTTTCATACCAATGAAAAGACTTGATGACGGGAACATTGATGCCAACGAGTTATTCGCATGGATTGCGTAGAATGTTTGCTCATTATGATGGTAACGGTGACGAGGAGAGTTGTGCCGTAGAGAACAAATCAAGCTGTAAAATGAGTTTATACAACATAAACATAAGAAAGACATCTTTCAGATTCTTTATCTCTCTCTACTAATGTGATCAATCAAAGTCTCTTACAAGGAATCTAACAAAGTATGAATTGTAGAATGAGTTTGTAGCACAAAAGAAATAGTGAAATACAATGAAAATAGTACAAGCTGGAGAATAGGTGCAAGCTTTAGATCTATATCTCACAGAATCAGATCAGATCTAAAGATCATATTCATGTTAGAGCTAGAAGGGGTCAAGCAACCGGTAGCCACAGTCTTGCTGAAAGAGTACTAAACACCTTTGAAAACAGACCTGTTTTCCATTAATGACCTGAAAGCATTGTTCAAATAGGTTTTGGAGATATCCAGCAACAGAGCAACAACAATAACAACTATAAGAAAAATAAGAATCAAAGTCGTCCATCGAAACCTTTAGAACATCTCTTATGTTAACTCTTTCTGAGCCGACGCTTCAGATGGAGCTTGAACCATAGCTCTGATCAAAGATGTTTACGGTTATTATCTCTGTTGTACATACAGAAACCAAGTAGTGATGAGTAACGGAGTGAAACATATTGGAATTTTTATGTTTACTATCGTTTCTTCTTTCCTTGTGCATCTGTTGATCTCCTCTCAACCTAAAACAAAAACAAGAAAAATTTCATATGAAGTATGTAAAAAAATGACAAAAAACTTTTTCCGGGACATCTCTGTACTAGTTACATTTGTTATGTGTTATGATTGCTCAGCTTGTAAGAAACTGGAATAAATTTGTTCACTTCTTTATATTTTCTCTTTGGTGTGTCGAATCTTGTTGCATTTTAAGGTACCTTAAGCCAAGTTTTAGAAGAGAAAGATCGAGCGACGAACTCATTATTAGTCAAGAAAAAAAAGAATGAACCATGAACTACTTAAGGCTTTGAAAATTAGAGTCTTAATATACTCGTTCTCCTTTTGCCTCCCTCCTCCTGCATTAAAGCTCATTGATTCGCTTAGAGTGAGTCAAGTCTCAAAATGTTTTCATCATATCGACACTTTTCCAAATCGCTTTGATTTGCACTAAACTTGGAACATAAGAGCACAAATCTGTCTTACATTCTTGGTCTCCAAAATCTCCAACGAGATCGAATCCCCTAAAGTATTTAGCCTCTCCAATGACAATAACTCTGTGGCGATTATCGTTATCAAAACCAATTACGAATTTCTTCTCCTTGTCAATGAAGAAACTTCCATTTATAAATGGAACATAAATACCAAATCCAGTTGCCACTCTCAAGAACCTTCTCCACGACACCTCTTCAATCTCAATCCAAAAGAAAAGCTTGTATGGATTTGATTTGTTGTAGTGAAGTAAAACCGCAAGTTTCTCTTCTCTAACACAAGACAAGGTAATATAGTCATGATGCCCATCAGTACTAAACGACAGATGCAGAAGCGGACCAAATCTCTCACTTGTAAAATCGAAACAGATTATGCTAGAGGTGAAGACTTCTTCTAAATTTGCGTTTTTTTCAGCAGCATAATCAGATTTTGGACGAGTATTTGTTGGAGCAAATACTTGCTTCGGATGAGAGGCAAGTATCAAGTCCTAAAGTCAGTTACTTGTACGGGTCAAAGTGTGTCACAAGTACTCAGAAAATTAGCAAGTGCTTTACCTTCACTATTTTAATAAAGTGTTTATCCGGATTTCCCATATATTTTTCATTTCTTATCAAGTAATTTATAAACTATAAAATTTGTTTTTACAGGATTAACAAAATAAATATGTGACAAAATTAAATGTAGTGGAGCTGGAAATATTGATCAAACTTTGTCATCAAAAGCCCGACTAGATTTTCAAGCCCACGTTTGGTCTCCAGCTTTATTTAGGGCTTCTTCTTCTTCTTCAACCGCAATAAATCAGAGGAAACGAAAACAAGGGTTTTTGATTGCAGATTGAAACAATTAACCTCCAAACGTCAGAGCTTTAGGAAGATGGACATTGGTCAAGCCTTACCCGCAGCAAAGGAAGGTGAGTCTCAGATGATCGTGATGATGGGTAACAATCTTTATTTAACGAGCATTACTCTCAATGGAGAACCATCTATTGAGCATATAGACAAACTTACTTGCCTTGACGAACAAGCCAAGATATCACAGGTCTTTGACTGCGAGGGCTTATTGTTATGCATATTGAAAGAAGATTCTAGGTTTGTGGTTCTGAATCCGTATTTGGGGCAAACAAGGTGGATCGAACCAAGATATTCCCATCGTCCAAGCGGATGGGATAGGTTTAGTTACGCTCTCGGATACGTGAATAAGGAATCTTTTCGTGGCTACAAGTTATTGAGGTTTATAGATTATTTCTACAATGTACCCGAAAAGCAGTTCTTTTGGTATGAAATATATGATTTTGACTCTGATTTATGGACGACTCTTGATGTATCTCCACATTGGCGTATAGCATTTTGTAACCCTAGCGTTTCTCTTAAGGGAAACACTTACTTTTGTGCTGCTGAAAGGAACGTAGATGTAAAAGAAGTCTTGGCCAATAGCTTAATCTGTTTCGATTTTACAACTGAGAGATTTGGTCCGCTTCTGCCTCTGCCGTTTAGTGGTGGGTATCATGACTATACGACATTGTCTTGTGTTAGAGAAGAGAAGCTTGCGCTTTTACTTCAGCACGATGAATCAAATCCATATGAGCTTGACTTATGGATTACGACTAAGATTGAGACTGAAGAGGTGTTGTGGAGCAAGTTCTTGAGAGTGGCAACAGCTGGATTTGATAGTTATGTTCCATTTATAGGTGGAAGCTTCTTCATTGACGAGGAGAAGAAAGTCGCCATTGGTTTTGATGACGGGAATCGCCACACAATTAACATCATTGGAGAGGCTGGATACTTCAGGG
Source organism: Arabidopsis thaliana x Arabidopsis arenosa (assembly GCA_019202795.1). Taxonomy (NCBI): domain Eukaryota; kingdom Viridiplantae; phylum Streptophyta; class Magnoliopsida; order Brassicales; family Brassicaceae; genus Arabidopsis; species Arabidopsis thaliana x Arabidopsis arenosa. The sequence goes on along the minus strand of CM032920.1, from coordinate 10,195,221 downwards.
CATTGGATCTCGTTGGAGATTTTGGAGACCAAGAATGTAAGACAGATCTGTGCTCTTATGTTCCAAGTTTAGTGGAAATCAAGCAACCTGAAGGAGGAGAAAGGGAACAAGAAAGCGAATTGGAGAAGCTTCGATATGATGAAAACATGTCGAGACTTGTCTTACTTGAAGGGAATCAATGAGCAATATGCTGGAGGAGGAGGGAGGCAAAAGGAGATAATGAGATGATGAAGACTCAATTCACAATGCCTTATGTATGTCTTTCATTTACTTATTCTTCTCTTTGAACAAGATTACTCTATTATCATAAATTCTGGTTTCTTCCGAGCTTATATGCATCATGATGAAGATTTGCTAAGATGTTTTAAAACAAAATATAGTAACAGTGAAATCTATTTCTTTTCTCATATGTACAACAAATAGATATATTGGCTGCGCTATGATTTACAGAGCTGAGATTGTAGAAGTAGTAACATATCTGAAGAATCTTGGAAACAGAACAATGAAAGAAACATAAAGGGACCTTAGTCTTAGCTTGTCTTGGTCTTGGCTTTGTCTAAGGCAAATTCTACTCTTAAGTCCTTTCGTAAGATCCCGTGATTGGATGATTGTATCACGTGTATTCTCTAATTCGTCTAGAGTATGCTCATACGAATGAAATGATTCTTGCTTTTTCATACCAATGAAAAGACTCGATGACGGGAACATTGATGCCAACGAGTTATTCCAATAGATTGCGTAGAATGTTAAGAGAAGGTTTGCTCATAAAGATGTTGACGGTGACGAGGTGAGTTGTGCCGTTGAAAATAAATCAAACTGTAAAATGAGTTTGTACAACATAACATAAGAAAGAGTGAAAGACATCCTTCAGATGCTTTATCTCTACTAATGTGATCAATCAAATCTCACAAAAAAATGTTTGAATTGGAAAATGAGTTTGTAGCACATAAGAAATACAATGAAAAGAGTACAAGCTTTAGATCTATATCTCACAGAATCAGATCAGACCTCAACATGTCTTTCTTTTTCCTATACACATTAAAGAAAAGAAATCGTTGTGGAAACGAAATTATATGTTGCATCGGTCATACCCCGAGAACCAAGAGGGTTCAGCGAGCTTTGACAACTCTTCGTCTTTCTTGTAAAATGGCTCGAACTCTTCTCTCCATTGGTGATCACCATCACTAGCTGATGGTTCATCATATTTAGCCATATCATCGCCATTACAAGAAGCTTGCAAAGATTCTATGGGATTTTGTGGCTCTGTTATTTGTTGTTGGTTTACAGTGCTGATTTCGGTTTCGTATTTCCTCTTCAACTTGTCCATCTTTTTATATGCTTCTGCTGCTTCATACTCTGCATCCATTGCCCTTTTCTGTGGATACACAAGCAAAAAAGGTTAATAAGAGTCAAATGATAGGATTAATAACTGAAAAATGGCAGGTATGGGTACCTGTGCAAATGTCAATCCTTCTTCAGCTTCTTTAAGTCGAACAAGTAACTCTCCTGCTGCTTGAACAGCTTCAGCAGTATCTCTTAGTTGTGACTGGAGACTCTTGTTTTCATCCCTGAAGTATTGTGCCTCCTTCTCTCTTTGCACTTTCAAAGCTGAAATTTCTGCTGCAAGTGCGTTTATGAATCTAGACTCAGCTCCCTTGACTCCTGCTCTGGCTGCTGCTTTTTTTACATCATCTATTCCTTCTCGAATCCTCCTATGCCTTGCAAGCAATTGGATATGCTTCTCTTCCAGGTCTGCATACTGTTCAATCATCCGTGCATGACCCTGCATCGCCATTTGCATTGCTTCTGTCAACTCTTCAGCACACCTTTTCTCTGTATCCAGTTCACGTTTCTGCTTTTCCATTAGCAATCTATTGGTATCAAGCTCGGTTCTCAATTCTTCAGCAAGAGAGATCCAGTTGCTCTCTGCTTCAGTCCAACGAAGTCTTTCCTGTTCTAGTGTCTTCTCAGGACACTCGTCCACTGACTCAGGAATGGTATTAAGTGGTGAAGCTTGGTCACGGTCACAAGCGTATGTTAGCTTAAGCAGGGAACCTCTTTTCCGAGCAGATGTAAGAGAAGAGTCAGTGTAACATTGTAGCTGCGCCTTTAAATCGTGAATCTCTTCTAATAATACTTCCCTTTCTCCCATATCACCGTAGAAGTTCTTGAAACTTTCGAGCTCTTCTTGCACTCGTTTCAACTCAATCCTCGTCTGCAATACTTCGGGGTGGTTCTCATACATGTCCTTCAGAAGCTGCACAAATTATATGTAAGAAAACATTTCTGCAATGATTCAATAAACTTCTAAATAATGGTAACCCAAAAATTTACCTTATGCTCATGCATGAGTGATGCAAATTCTTCATCCAGGAAATCATCTTTAGACAACACGCCATCCATGAGACTTTCAAGGCGAACAATCTTGTCCTCCCTTGTTTGTCCTATGATGGCATTGCACTCTCTCTCATGCTTGTACTGTTGCACCTGTTTAATTTCCCATAGATGATTAAAAAGGTTTCCTTTATACGTCGAAAGTAGAGAAGCTGACCAACAGAACATAAGCAAGGATCATACCAGCCGATTAAGCTGTGATATTTCAGATGCTTGCTTAGTGCAGACCTCCTCCATAGCCATTTCTCTTCTGATAGACCCTGCTAGAACCTTTTCCACTGCCTGTAAGGTGCAGAAAACTCATATCATATTATTACACTATACAATTGTGGAACGAAATGCTCCAAATGAAAGCCACAATTCTTACTTTAGGAACTTGGAAATTGGACTTTTCTGAACCTTCTGAGTTGTCAATAGGTACTAACTGAAGATTAGAAGTGTCACTTATTTCTTGGGCATCACATTCTGCTCTGCATTTACATTTACTGCACAGTACTTCTTTGGGGTTGTCTTCCGCTACAGTATCACCTTCTGGATAAGTTTGAACACCTACATCAGCCTTACTTAAAACGTTTGAGGGCTTGCATTCTAGAGCTTTGTAGGACAATCTGAATGTCGATCGTCTATGAGCTGTACTCTGCCGGTATGAGTCAAGAAGTTTCATGCCTCTGTGAAGGCTAGCTGCCAATTGCCTAGTTGGCACAGGAAAAGCTTCACTTTTATTTGTAGACAAAGCACTATATAGGTTTAACACCTCTGTGGACATAGCCGGAGAAGGTTCCACAACTTCTTTAGTTAACTGGTTTGCTCTCTCAATATTTTTTTGTGATGCGGTGGACATTGATGTTGTCCTCAAGCTTTTCCTGCTATTTCTGATCTTAGGAGAGGCGCTCTCAGTGGGAGGTATTAGTCCAGGAGAAACACTTACTGGAGATATGCTAAGGCAAGGCGACACAGGATTTACTGAGACCTGTTCTGTATCATTTGATGTATCAGATACTGCTACAATTGCAGAAACATCAGCTTCTAGAACCAAGTCTTGGCATGATGGAATGTTCTCCGCCTTGCTTGGTGAATTTCCCTGGTTTGTGTCGCTAATACAAGAATTAAGAGAATTTTTTATGGAAGCAGGCTGTACACTAGAACCATCATCCATAGTTTGCACGGCCGCTTTGATCTGATTTGTTGAGATTCTAGTTTCTGCCACAGATAACGCATTATCAGTCTCTGACCCATTGTTCTCAGTTTGGCAACACGCATCCTCCATGTTAACATCTGTATCTTCAGGAAACTGCTTTCCTGTAGATGATTGGACATCAGATGATCTAAGGTGGGAGGTTTTGTAAGATTCATCCTTCAGGGCCACTGTCTGTAATGATGAATTTATTTTCTCTACTCTGCTCATGTCCTGATTGTTGTCCTCGGCAGGTGGAGACAAGCCCATTTGAGCACAAAGCCTTTCAACAGCCTCCTCGTCAATTTCCATCTCAGTGTCCCCATCATCATCTCCATTTGGTAATGACTTTGGATGACCCAGGCCAAAGCTTCTTAACAAACTCAGACTTCTACGCGCATTCCAGGAAGTGGTATAAGCTGCATTTGGGTTTGTTGGGTTGTTTCCATTATTATCCTTCACCCTTTGCAGTTCATCCTGCACAGTTTACATTAGAAGTTACATTCACGTTTGTTTTTGCATTTTGTGAGATAATCCAAAGGATGCATACCCTCAGCTGGCGTATCACTTCCCGCAAGAAATTTACATCATCTTGCATTACTTCATTGACAACTGCCTTGTTCTGTATCGCCTTTGCACGCTGAGCAAATCTCAAGGTGCTGAAGGTTTCACTCCTACAACTGCAATTTAAGAGGCAATTTTATTTAGCAGAAAAGTGGAGGGAGGGTAGAATATATTCTGAAAGAGAAATTCGGGTTCTTGATTAACCTTTGCGAGGGAGAAACTGCACAAACCATAGCTAATTTTGCATTCCCACCTAGAGACTCTTGTAATAGAAATGTCAACCTGGAATCTCTATAGGGTATATGTCTTTGCTTCCCTGTTTGTGAAATTTCTGCTAGAATGTTGATCAAATTCCTGCAAGTAAAAAAACTTGTAAGGTTTACACTTATCTACAATTCTCAGTTTCAGACTGTATAGCATCACATCTGTAAAATGTCAAGATAAAACATCTGGCATAAAAGTCAGATTACGACCATCATTTTCAAATTGTGTTTTCTTTTCCCCTAAGTTTTAGTCCAGATTCAAATGCATGCTATACTCTCGATACAAAAACAAAAATGCAGTATTAACTGGAAAAAAAAATCAATAAGCAGCCTATAATGTAGACTATTCTGATCTTACCCAAGTTGGGAAAGTGATCGATTTATATTCCCAGCTTCCTTCAAACGATCGCCTGCTGCACCGGTTAATTTTTGCCTTTCTGAACCAGCCAGATCAACAAGATTGATTCTACTTGTTTTGAAGCTGCTTAAACCATCTGCAACACTCTGTTACATATTACATTCAAATACAGTTAGATATAGATTACATCACCTCATAATAACATTAACAAAATAATTTCTACACTAGTAAGCATCTGAGCCTCATAGCCTATTCTTAAAACCTTGCAGTTGCTAGTTAATAGGAACAATAAAATAAAGGAGAACAGCCCACCTTGCAGTGGGACTCGACAACACAAGTAAATACACAATGCGACCTTGAACTCTCTGCGTTTACACTTGTTGCACCAGTCCTTCTGTTTGCCAAGCCCTGCACAAGTTTCAGATGGAAGCTTACTATTGAAGATACACATTTCAAATCAAAGCAACAAAATAGTTCAGATCGACTATACTGCAAGACTTTGACACAATTTGGCGGTATATAGATCTTATTCCAATACACAGTATTTGCAATTCCTGTAGGGTAGACACTTTTTTCTTACAACAAACCATAGTTATGCATTCCATATTTTAAAAGTTTAGGAGTAATATAATAATATCACACCTAGGAAACACAAGTGTATGTACGTTTTGAGAAATTACTCTTAAAATCTTTCAAAGTAGAAGGGGGATTGATTTCCAAAGAAGAATATGAAATAAAACGATATAACAAACCTTAACCAGAAGCTTTGACAAATCCTTCAAGTTTTTCACGTACTCCTCAGTCAGATTTTCAACATAAACACCGGATTTGACATCTTCTCTAATCTGGTGCCATATTAATTAAAAAATGATGAATCCAGGTTCTTTTTCCTTACAAAATGTAAAACAAGTTGAAGTTACAAGTTCCTTTTACCATCAGGTTTCTTTGGCTCGGATCCAAAAGATCTGTTATTTGTTCGTTGTATATCTGCAATGAAAGATGGGAAAGGGAACCATGTATATCAAGCTTTGAAAAATGAAAACATCAAACGCAGCCAAACTATAGTAAAACCACTCATCGAACCTCGAGAAACGAACAGCGGCACTGGTACTTTAGCTGCCTTTCAGCATGCTTTGCTTGCTCCTGCAAACAAAAGAAATCAACTTTTGAATGTGCTGCCTCTCTCACATAATGAAACAGACTGAAAGTAAACAACACGAAGCATCACCTCACTGAGACGGGCGAAGAGCAATTCAAAGACACGTGGTGTCAAACCTCTTTGGTCACCACTAAGGTGCTCTTCCAACAATCCATTGGCAGGACCCCACATGGTATATGTTTTCCCACTACCAGTCTGATGAAAAATGTTGTCAGAAGTTCAAACTACAATCATATGGTTTAAGGAATAAATGAAAAATGATGACTACCTGTCCATAGGCAAAAACAGAACTGTTAAATCCGGCCAGACAGTTTTCTACAAGAGGGGCTCCCACAAGCTGAAAGATCTCATCCTGCAAATAATACAAGAAAGATAAAGACTTGTTAGCCTATATAAATCATGAGACAACATAGTATAATGAAACCCCAATCTCGAAAACTAAATTCTTGCCTGTGTTGACTCTAGGTCAGCAATCGAATCGAATGTGAAAGTCTGTTCATTAATAGTGAGGGCATCGTTGGAGATCTTTTTTACTATCATCTCCTCTTCCTCACCTTTGCTTGGAGGCTTCATTCTTACTATAACCTACAAAACGAGACAAAGGCTCGAACTAATCTTACCTAATAGCCAAATGAAACTAAAAAATTCTAAAAATACAAGCTATCATCTTCATTTTGTTTAGGGAGTTTGGAATCTGGAATTTAATTTGACCAATTCATCCAAAAAATTAGGGTTTTTCCTTGGAACATTCTCCAATTTCTAAGCAAGAAAAACAAAAAATCAAAAGACTCAAACTACCTTGACACCAGAGTCTGAAACCCCAGCAGCTACTCCATTATCCGCCGCAGCCTCAGCAATTAGCTTCCGTTTAAGAGGATTAGACGACGGAGGACGCGGAGGCAAAGGACTCTTCAATTTCGCCGGAGAAGATCTATGATCAGGCAACAACGAGTTCAGATCCGGAGGTGGAGCATTCTCTTTAGCAGATTTAATCTTCCTCTGTGACTTCGATTTCGTCAAACTAGGGTTTGGCGATTGCGACTCTCCAGTCTCCCTCAAGATAGCGTTTCTTGGCATCATGAAATGCTTCATCTCTCTGCAATAACCAATTCGAAAGAAGAAGAGAGGGAAGAGCAAGATCTGCTTCTGCAACAATCAGTGTTTCGGGCAAAGTAACGAGGAAGAAGGGAAGAGAGAGAGTTTGAGAGAGAGCCGTTAATGGCGAGAATTTTGAATTTCTAGATCGAGAACGCATTCACATGTTTGTTTATTTTATTTTATTCATCTATCTCCGTTGATCGTGAGATGATGAATCCAACGGATGAGATCAAATTTGGGCCCATGATTTTGTTCGACCGTTTGAGTTATTTATTCTTAGGATATTTTTATCCCACGTGGCACGGGGCTTTTAGATTGTGTTGGGTTGGGCTTATAAACGAAGCCCAATAACGGTAAATTCCAAATTTACAGTCTTTTTTTTTAAACGCATAACCATAAATTTATAGACCAAAACAAAATTATGTTTGTAATTTGTATGCTTCAACGGCGTTGCATCGAGCTTTCGTTTCATAAATATGGAAGAAACGTTGTGGAGAAGCTTGTCGGTGACGGTAAGTCGGTGGTGGCTTTGGGTATCTTTTCGAAAGAGATTGTGAAGAGTGATGATGATGAAGATACATTGGTTAAGGATGAATATGGGAGTAAAGTTTTGAAGAATATTTTGGAGTTTTCAAAAATGTGTAGGATTGATTTGTTTTGTGAGCTTGTTGAGAAGTTGAAGCCTTTTGTTGATCGGTTGCGTGGGTCTCACGGAGATAATATTGCAGTTATCATCGACGAGTCAAAGTTAGAGAAAGTTAATGATCCGATGGCTTTAGCATTAAGGAAAGAATTAGCGATTTTGTTTTGACAAAGTGTCGTAATATTTGCTTCTTTCATAGTTTTAGATGCTTAACTAGGTTTCTATTTTCGATTATTTGGTTATTCAATGGTTTTTTTTCTCTTCAAAGTTTGAATGTTTAGGGTTTCCTTTTAGTTTATGAGTTTTTTTATTCATCAAATTCATTATAAACATTTAAAAAAAAATTCTCTAGAGGCAATGAGGCAATGATTATGGAACAATCCAACAAGGCTAGTTCTTATTTGTTCCAATGTCCATACGAAAAGAGTCATGGATCTCTCTAACAACTATATAAAACAAGCATTAGATTGATTAATTGGTCGTGGACCTCAATTGGTTTGAAATTTAATAATTTGAAATCTACATGCAATTTCTATTAACCAGTAATTTCATTCATTTATACTATACAATCTTTTCCCCATCCAATTTTTTTTTTTCCACAAACCAATTAGGAATTTTCTCTATGATAATTAATTAGGATAAATTCCTTATCAATTAAAAGTTCTAAAGAGAAAAAAAAAAAACTCAAGTTTGAGCTAAGGATATAGTGGATTCCAGAAATACTTATATGATACCGATCATTAGACTTGAACTCATGAAATCTCTTTCATACTTCACATTTCTATTTTTACGATCTCAATTCGATCCTAATTAGCAAACTAACAATTCGAAATAGAAAGTGTTTGTTCAAAGTCTCACATCAATTTTTTTCTCACACAAGTAAATTGGAATAAAAGATTCTTTTTTGTCAAACAAAATATTTTACTATAGACCAAAAAAATAGAAATATTTGATACCCAATCAAAATTGGTTTATTTTTTTTTTGTTCTTTTCTCTACTTTGAGTCCTTAACGTTCGAGTTACTAAAAAAAACGCCAAAGATTTTGAGATTTTTCAATTTCTTCGTAATAGAAAAAAAAAAAAAACACAAATTCTCTGATCTGATCTAAACTTGCAACAATGGCGGAGACGGCGAATACAGATCTAGAAGGAATCGATGGAGTTCGTATGACATGGAACGTTTGGCCTCGTTCTAAAGTTGAAGCAAGCAAATGCGTGATCCCACTCGCCGCTTGCATTTCTCCGATCCGGCGACATTCCGATATCCCTATCCTTCCCTATGCTCCTCTCCGATGCCGGACTTGTTCCGCCGCTTTAAACGCATACGCACAAGTCGATTTCACCGCAAAGCTTTGGATCTGTCCCTTTTGTTATCAGCGTAATCATTTCCCGCCTCATTATCATGTGATCTCTGAGACTAATCTTCCTGGTGAGCTTTATCCTCAGTATACTACTGTTGAATACACGCTTCCTCCGCCTGTTGCTGGTCAATTTGATCCGAGGAATGGGGAAGTTCCGTCGCAGGCGGTGTTTGTGTTTGTTCTTGATACTTGTATGATTGAAGAAGAATTGGATTTTGCTAAATCGGCGCTTAAACAGGCGATTGGATTGCTTCCGGAGAATGCTTTGGTTGGATTTGTGTCGTTTGGTACTCAGGCTCATGCGCATGAATTGGGATTCTCTGAGATGTCTAAGGTTTTTGTTTTTAAAGGAGATAAAGAGATTTCTAAAGATCAGATTTTGGATCAGTTGGGGCTTGGAGGTTCTTCAAGGAGATATACGAAAGGAGCTCAAAATGGCGTCCCGAGTTCTGGTTTGAATAGATTCTTGTTACCTGCTTCCGAGTGCGAATTCACACTCAACTCGGTGAGTGACGTTTTTTTTTAGTTCTTTATCATTTAGCTTTTGTGTTGATTGTGAAGTTGAAAATTTTCATCTGATTCTTTCATCTTTGTGTGAATGATGTTTGGTATGTAGCTTTTGGATGAGCTACAAAGTGATCAGTGGCCTGTTCAGCCAGGTCATCGGTCCCAACGATGCACAGGTGTGGCATTGAGTGTTGCTGCAGGATTGCTTGGAGCTTGCTTGCCTGGAACTGGGGCTAGAATTGTAGCTTTGATCGGAGGTCCATGTACAGAAGGCCCTGGAACGGTAAGTGCCTGTTGATGGTTGTTGGCATTGTGAGCTTTCATCACCCCATGTGTATGAAGCATGTTTGCAACTTCTTCTTTCCATTTTCTTTTGTACAGATTGTCTCAAAAGATTTATCGGATCCTGTGCGATCTCACAAAGATTTAGATAAAGATGCCGCTCCTTACTATAAAAAGGCTGTCAAGTTTTATGATAGCATCGCAAAGCAACTAGTCACTCAGGGTCATGTGCTAGACCTTTTTGCTTCTGCACTTGATCAGGTATTACTGTGACATGATTATAAATAGTTGGTGCGCAAAGCTCTGAATTAGTTCTTCAAGTTTGGTTGTGCAGTTTGCATTAGTTGCAACTCCTGGATTCTAAATCTTTTCTGTAACACTGTGTTGTATTTTTTTAGCTGGAAGTCTATATAATGAATGCATCTTTTCTTCTTGTCTCTGAAAGTGTGGCCTTGATATGCAATGGGATTTACTAAATTGTTTGTCAAACCTAACATGGTCAATATACACAAATGTGAAGCCTCTCAATTGTCCTCATTTTGTTACCTAGCCTGTGATATCAGTTTAACTAGTCCTGAAGATGTTGTCTTGGCTCTGTAATTATTATTTCAATCTTCGTAAAGCTAATGAGCTTCTATGAAACCTAGGCCATAATCGTTAAACCCCCTTATTTTTGATGATGGTTTCCTCTACAGTTCTTCCAATAGGGCATTGCTTGTTGTATATTGTCGTGCTGTCAGTTCTGATATTTATAATTGGATATCTAATTATAAATATTTCCGCTGTTGCATTTTGGATATAGTTAGGTTGGGGTTGCTGAGATGAAAGTTGCAGTTGAAAGAACTGGTGGCCTTGTTGTTCTGTCTGAAAGTTTTGGCCATTCCGTATTCAAAGATTCCTTCAAGCGAGTATTTGAAGATGGCGATCAGGCTCTTGGCCTCTGCTTTAAGTAAGTTTCTACTTTGCTGATGCATCACTCTCTCTGATATTATTACATGATAAGAAAATTTTGTCAATGCAATGACTTTTCTTTCCTTTTAAGTATCATACTCTTCAAGCTTGTATATAAGAAATAAAATTATGTGCGTACTTCAATAGAAACTGACCTTGAATCGTTTATTTTTTAGTGGGACGCTTGAGATCTGTTGTTCACAGGACATCAAAATTCAAGGGGCTATTGGACCATGCTCATCATTAGAGAAGGTTAAACATGGAGTCCTTGAAGATTTAATTCTCTCAAAAATGCATTGATAGTGATTTGTGAGATGAACGAAGCTATCTCTTCTCAATTAAATTTCATTTTTCTTTTATTTGGATCCTTTCAGAAAGGGGCTAGTGTTGCTGACACGGTTATCGGAGAGGGGAATACTTCTGCTTGGAGGTTGTGTGGCCTTGATAAAACTACGTGTTTGACGGTATTTTTTGACATATCTTCAAGCGGGTCAAATACTCCTGGAGCTGCGAATCCACAGTTTTATTTGCAGTTTCTCACAAGGTACTTTGGGCAGTGTTTCAGTCTTGTATTTTATCAGTTTTTTTGTTTCACCTGAACTTTGCCTTTCTGCATTACATTGTAAGCTTCATTGTCAGAAGTATCATATTTACTGTTGTTTATTTGATTGCAGTTACCAAAACCCTGAAGGTCAAACATTGCTCCGAGTTACTACTGTATGCAGACAGTGGATAGACAGTGCTGTGAGTTCAGAGGTTCGTCCTCGTTTTTCTATAACCATCAAAAATGCAATGCAGGATTTCTTATAGCCTAAAAGCTTCTTAGTGATTTAACATTCTATATTACCGGTGGTTATGTACTTTTCAGGAACTTGTGCAAGGCTTTGATCAAGAAACTGCTGCTGTGGTCGTGGCTAGATTAGCTTCTTTGAAAATGGAGTCAGAGGTAATCACAGTAGACAACTTCAGTTTGGTAGTTGCTTTATTCTATTTTTAAGGCGGAGTAAGCTCTTAATGCTGGCAATTTTTTCAAATATGTGTCTTTCCTTGGGAATAATACTCACCAGGAATCCCTAGGAGGTCAAATGCTCATCTATTATACAAAAAGCATTCAAAGTTTATTGTTGACACAGCTGTATAATAGTAATATGAACTAGGAGGATCCAACCTGTTTCTTGAAAAATACTGCAGGTTATCTAAGTTATCTAAGGCTTATCACTAAGCCATGTCTATCTATACAATTCATCATATTTTTTTCCACAGGAGGGATTTGATGCTACTCGTTGGTTAGATCGGAATCTCATTCGTCTTTGTTCAAAGTTTGGAGACTATAGAAAGGATGATCCAGCCTCCTTCACGCTGAATCCCTATTTTTCGTTATTTCCTCAATTTATATTTAATCTGCGGCGATCGCAGTTTGTTCAGGTACCACTGCTTTTACATTTCATGGTTTGTGCTCATCATATCATTAGCTTAGTATCTTGTTTTCTTTTTCGGGGTTGTGATGGTGGCAGGTATTTAACAATAGCCCTGATGAAACCGCATACTTCTGCATGTTGTTAAACCGGGAGAATATTTCGAATGCAACTGTCATGATCCAACCGTCGTTGACAACATATTCATTCAATTCACCAGCTGAACCAGCTTTGCTAGATGTGGCTTCCATTGCAGCCGATCGAATTCTTTTATTAGATGCATATTTTAGCGTTGTTGTCTTCCATGGAATGACTATAGCACAATGGCGAAATATGGGTTATCATCATCAGCCTGAACACCAGGTACTAATAACTAGCTGTTTCTAATACCTTTTTCATGATGCTGAACCATCTCATTGTTGTTGAATGATTATGTATATATAATCTATCATTGACTATAACTATTTTTGTGATAGGCTTTTGCTGAGTTATTGCAAGCTCCTCAAGAGGATTCCCAGATGCTAGTCCGGGAGCGTTTCCCTGTCCCAAGATTAGTTGTTTGTGATCAGCACGGCTCGCAGGTCATTCATCTTATCTATTTGTTTTCATGTAACTGTCAGCTTTAATTTTTGTTTATGCATCTCATCGGATTCGGATGGGCAAATGCAGGCAAGGTTTCTATTAGCGAAGCTGAATCCATCAGCGACGTACAACAATGCAAACGAGATGTCGACAGGGTCAGATGTGATATTCACAGACGACGTTAGCCTTCAAGTCTTCTTTGAACATCTTCAGAAGCTGGTTGTGCAGTCTTGAATAGTCCATTTGCTTATTTACTTTACATTAAGCTAAACGTCACTGTACACTATTTTTTTTATTTTATCATGTTACTTTCATCTACTATCATTATTTTGTTTTTTCTTTGATAATTTTTTTTGTAACATTACTTTTCTGTTTTTGTTTCAAGGACTCAGATATACAAAGGGAGAAGAGATAAAATATCTCACTGCATTCCCCAGGGAATTTTATAAACTGAGACATCAACACAAATATGAACTAAATAAATATAATGAAAAATTGAATGAAAACTTTTGTAGAATTATATTCACTACCAGAAAAAAAGTCAATTGCGTCAATTAATTTGCATCAACAAATTAAATGATATGAATTTAAATTACCTATTTATAATCGATACAAAAATTACAATTTGGTATCAGTTGCAATAATCAATGCCATTATTGATTTATGTCGCATCATTTTATTAAAATTGATGCAAATCTAGATCTATTTGCATCTCTTTTACAATATTAATACAAATATATGAATTTACATCATTTAGAAAATGATACAAAATTTAAATCAATAAAAATCGATGTCAATTAAAAATTGAGCACCAATTGTAAAAAGTGATTTAATTGTTTACTCAATTTTTCTATATCCCACATCGCTCCCACGGGATCTATTTGCATCTCTTTTACAATATTAATACAAATATATGATGTTACATCATTTAGAAAATGATACAAAATTTAAATCAATAAAAATCGATGTCAATTAAAAATTGAGCACCGATTGTAAAAAATGATTTAATTGTTTACTCAATTTTTCTATATCACACATCGCTCCCACGGGAAAGAGAGGTTCTATAATTTTCTTATATATAGTGATCTAAGTTTTCTTTATAGTCTCAAAGAAGTGTAAAGCAAAATAAGCAACTATTATCCCAAACAAATTTGATTGTTTGCTTTTATATTAATTAATAAAATTAAATAATATTTTTTCTTACAAATTAATTTAATATATATAAAAAATGGTTTGATGATGTGGACACCTTAGATGGAGAGAAAACTCTCTAATTATATATATGATTATTTGTTAATTTTAAAATAATCAATATAAACATTATTTCTATAAATTGATGCAAATACTAATATCATTTACATTAGATGATGCATAACATCGATTACAGTAGTCGATGCAAATAATTATGATGTAGTTTTTTTAAGCATACTAGATTTCTTAACTTTGGGCTTAACCACGTCGCCAAATTTTAACTCTCTTCTCCCACTGTTTTATCAACTACTTTTTTATTTGCGATCATCTCTAGAAAGATCACTCCAAATGTATAAATGTCTACTTTCTTGGTTACCCTTCCATATCTACAAAAACATTAAATATCAAAACTCTTACCATACACAATTTAGTATTGCATTAAAAAGTACTAGAGAAAGCTGTTTGAATAAATTTCAATGTGACTTCACTTCTATCAATATGTTATAGTTATTGAAATAATTTAAAGAGAAGAAAAACTAATCAAAATTAAAAAAAAAGTACAAGAAAAATACATCGAAAATTTTATCGTATATTATTTAGAGATTACATTAGTTACAATAGAGATACAATCACTACAAGAGAGACGGCACATAACGTCGGTCTATTTTGACTTTTACGTCACATAAAAAGTGACTTAAATCTAATGACAACGGTTATTAAACCGACGTAATTATCTTCGACGCAAAATATCTTCACGTCAATTACAGAACCGACATTTACTTTCACGTCTCAAAATCAGCGTCAGTTTTACTCACAATTCACAACGGTTTTAAGTGACTTAAAAACTAAAGCTGTTTGAGTCAATTATATAACCGACGTGCATATAATTAATTTTTTAATTATTTTATACAATTATAATTATACTATTTTGTTACTATATATATCTATATAACTCTAGTCAATTACAGTTTCTATTGAAAATATGTATAAAAATTTAATTAATCAAAAGAATTTGTTTTTACATAGAATATAAATGTCATAGAAACAATTTTAAAGATACAAATTTATCTTCAGATCACAAATTCATCTTCATCTATAGCTCTTCATAGTTTTCAAATTGCTGCTTTTGTAATACACACTTCATCTATAGCTCTCCATAGTTCTCAAACTGCTGCCTGAAATTAGATACAAGTTAAAAATATCATACAAGTTTCAGAGTCATAGGTTTCCAAAACAGAGTTAAATTAGATTGTTACCTTGTCACTTATATACTAGATGATACTTGATGCAGCATGTTAATAGCAGTAGCAAGGTTTATGTTTCCACCATTCTCATTCTCCTATAACAAGTAATGAACATTTTAATATATATATACTCTAAAGTCTACAAGCTATCACAGATTAAAAATGTCTACAAGATGCTTCAAGAAATCTCAGAAAACGTCTTAGAAACACTAATTGTTTCATAGTGGAAGTTATAAAAATATTAAGGTAATCATTGGCCACATACACCATTAAGATGCATCAGTTCAATAAATCATGCTCGTTCACTACAATTCTCATTTTCAGAACTGTTAAATCTATATACTCCACCACTACAATTCTCATTCTTAAAACATTCATTTACTTACATGGAATTGAATGTCTCTGCAAGCTTCAAGAAGAACTTCAAGAGCACTAGCAAGCTTTATGTTTCCACCATTCTCAGTCTCCTATAGAAGTAATGTATTTAACAGCTATAGTACTCTTAACGTTGTTAATCTTATAAGAATACATTCACTTACTTGGAATCGGATGTCTCTGGATTTAATAAGAACCTGAAGAGCACTAGCAACAATGTCAAATTTGTCTTCAAGTATTTTCATTTTGGACTTCATCTCGACCATCTCTAGATTATTTGTTGTAGATCCATAGCTTGAGAAGTACTTGGACGGTGTCGGGCCACGTCCTACGCATCGAACTCGTCCAGAGTGCTCAGGACCAAAAACTTGTGCAACAGCATCATTATTTGGCATATCACTTGGAAGTTTCTGACTCATAAATTCTTTAAGTTTTTCCTGTAACATGCAAAAATGGAACACAATCAACTAATAATACAGAATAAGAAATCAATTTAACAACATAGTTTCAAAGAAACAAAGAACTAACTGCACAAATTGTTGCTTCCTCGGAAATCATAGTTCCATCTACTCTCGTACGTGATGCAATAAACATTTCTGCTCGACTTGGTTCAATACCAGTCTCTTCTTCCTGAAACAGATATAAAGAGTTATTTATTGAGAACATAAAACTACAGATATAAAGAGTTACATAAAGCTACTTATGTAAGCTTACTATATCATGAGCTTTTCTTGCCAAACTCTTTTTTCCAAGGGCATGTGGTATCTTTAGTTTGCTTCGACTCTTAATATTACGCTCTCTCATTTTCTGTAGTTAGATAATATAACAAAAATGTTACAATTCTTTTAATAAATATTGTACATACAAGAGATAGACAGAGACATTTACCTTTGCTTTATCACTGAATTGAACATGAACAAAATCTCTCCATTGATCTTCTGGAACCAAGGCTGGTCGAGCCACAAGTGATTCTTCGAGGGTATTTTTTTTATGCCTCCTCCAAAGACGCTGCTTTAAATCTTTACATCGGTTCCCTAAAGTAGATATCACATATTTTTTCCTCCTAATTGGGTCATCGAACCAGAATTTTCTCTATATTCAAACAAAAAACTATTGGTTTAAAGACAAGTATAATGAAAAGCATCTTATTTCTATGAAAGAATGTAATCTACATTACCTGAATCACTTGCCATGCCATTTCCTTCCTATAGTTAGGAACTTTTCTCCAATCAGTGTAATTTATAGGTAAGCTATTAAAATCATAGCTAAAGGATCCTAACCATGAACCCAACAAACCGCCTGAATCTTTGATAGGTTGTCCTTTTCTATTGAAATCAACTATGACACGACGATTTTCTACTGAAAATATTTCAGAGATTCAAGTTTAAGTTACCCATAAAAACAGATAATACGTTTCTAAGATGCAGACATCTTAGTTTTCAAAACCAAATAATAAAGAAACACAGAATCTTATAGTTTGCTAAAAACAACATGAAAAAACATTACAAGGCTAGCTAATATAACCTCACACCAAACAATCATTAACAAATGGGTAAACAGAATCAAATTGAATTAAACAACAACACAGCTTACATTCATCTTTCAGTACTATTGCATTTGCTATTTCTGCAGAGTTACTTCACAGAAGACAGTTTTACAATTTTTCTATTTCTTACATACGTCTATTAAATGATGGATACTAAAATCTCACACCAACGACCAAAAGTTCAAGGTACAAAGCAAAATCAAGCTAGTGAATAATGATTAGTTTTCTAAAAATACTTTAGAGATTCAAGTTTCTAAGATGAATCATCCATAATACGTTTTAAGATCCAGACAATCAATCAAATTTGAGATTGAGCAAATGAATGGTACCTTTGATTTGAAATCGTTGAATGGATCCCAAATTTCTTAACGAATCCCTTTTATCCTTCAACCAAATTTATATTCACTGTTAGAATCTTCATAAATACAACAAAATTTTAAGAAATTCACTGCTAGAATCTTACGAACCTCTTTTGTAGTCGGCGAGAAAAAATCAAATCGAGACTGATGAACGATGAGATCGATGAACGAAGAGATCAATAAAAGCTTGAAATCTACTTAGAAGTTCAGGGAAACGAAAAACCCCATGATTTCTTCAATGAAATTGAAGTTCTCTGAAGAAGAAGAAGCTCGTGATTTCTGGATTTGAGAAGAAGCTTTGGAGAAGAAGAGTAGTTCTCCGAAGAAAGAAAAAGCGTCGACTAACAGAGACTGGTATGAACACTTTTAGTGGTTGGGCCTTACAAAAATTTGATAAACAAATTAAAAGAGTCCAAATTGAATTCATAATAACAATGGCCCATGAACACTTTAGCGTTGGTTGATGACGTCGGTTTAATAACCGAATTTAAACCCCTTCTTTTTAAACAAAGTTTACGTCATTTTCTAAATTGCCGTTAAGTAAATGACTTAACATTATAGATTTCTTGTAGTGAATTCTGGATTTTGTGGATTATTCTGGGATGTTTGTGCCAAGAGGCTCGAACCACAACAACCTGAACTGAACTATCTATATATATAGCTAAAATAAATCGAAAATTTTTATCCAAAAAAAAGCATTGAAAAGCTGCAAATACGTCTCTTTTGCTAACTGTGATAGTGAAAATTGTAAAGGCATCTAATTGCTAACTTCAAATTTGAGCTATGCCAAAAACGAAAGTGCTTTTATATACAAATTATGTAAGGATGAGAAAAATTAATAAAAAATTAAGCAAAAAATAAGGAAAATATGAGCAAAACATAAGTCTTTTTTTTTTTTGAACAAACAGCAAAACATAAGTCTAAATATCTGAACTTGAGCCTTTTAATCTTTATCTTTTAGAATTTTAGTTAACCTATTTAATATGATGTTTTGGACTTGTATTGTTTAAACCATTTTTTCTTTAATATAGTCTTATGTTTAATGTTATGTAAATATATATATATATATATAATTAGAAAAAATCGTTTTCCTTTTCCGAACAGTTTTGCTTCTGCGTTTCCGTTTCCATACAACATAGGTATTTACAGATTTTGCCAATAATCTTATATATACATATCTCATACAAAAAAAAAATGAAATTCCAATTTAAAAAAGAGAATAATTAAACGCAAATACAGATTAATGTCTTTGTAAACATATCATTTTTCTTATATAGATCCATTAACCACCATATGCAATTGCTTACAAGAATGAATAATGTATATATCTACAATCACCAAAAACTCTATAACACAATTAAGGATGGGCCCTTCAAATGTTACACTTATCGTTCGCCTGATTCGCTTATGGGAGACAAAGGACCACTCAAACAAAAAGAAGAAATTAGGGGCTGTCCTCCTACTCTTAGATGCACAAGTAATATCTCTACGACAACAAATCATTTAAAATAACATTTAATCACATTAATGAAAACTCATGTTCTAAACAGGGTGAAATGATCTAGAGTAGCATGCGTTCTTCCGTTACACCCCTCATCCATATGTCATTTGAATGACAATGAGTACCACAATTTATGCACTAAAGGATTATATACCCAAAATACCTATGCATAAGTTTTGGGTACAAAAAAATATCCACGTCTTCTAGCAAACACGAAAACGGAGTTACCAGGTTTGTATACTACACTAAAACATCATAAACAAATTTTAGCATACTTCAATATTAAAGCACACGTAATTTAATAAACAATATATTTTATTGGATATGTGATCGGCACAAGAACAGTGCGACATTTTTGAATGTCCTACCTACGCAAATAGAAAAATTATGCCCTACCATTTTTTTTTTCGCAAAATCACAAATAATAGTAGTATATAAAAGGATATACTAAAACTTAACATTTGTTAATCTCATAAGAAGTTTGTAAAAATAAAAATAAAAGTAAATATATATAGATATATATATATATATATATATATATATACATTCTTTATATACAGTCCTATTTCGACTTTTGCCAAAATCATTCATCAAACTCACGTAATCGCGCTTTTCAACCATAGTTGTCTTAATGGATAGAAAAACCAACTCATTTTACTTGATTTACCAAAGCAAAATTTTTGATTTTGTAAACAAAGTCTAAGCACCATACCTTCGAAAGTTTTGGATTTTGTAATCAAAATCTTCGATTTCGCAAGTATTTTAAGGTTTTACTAAACTAAATTCATTAACAAGATATTTAATTAACATTTTATTAATTTAAAGACTTATTATTAATTTCAAAGCCCATAAATATAGTGAAAGAAAAGCCTACCAAAAATGAATTTATTAAAAATTCTTAGAATATATTTTTTTAATATAAAAAGCCTAAAATGTTTTATTCTAAAATATGTCGTCTCTACTTTGATGTCATAAGCCATGGCTTCACTTGATTTCCGGTTTACTTAAACCGCACAAGAGACTAATATATCTCTAAGGGATGAACAAGAAGCGACTTTTCGACATAACTTGTGCGTCAAAAACAGGAAATACTCAATAATGTTGGTCATAGGTATAAACCCAAAATTTTATAAAAGTACAGAGGGTAACTAATATCAGATTCGCTATTGTAGCAACCCAACTGCTAACAAAACTAACATGCAGGGAAGCTAGTGCACGAATCAACTCCTTGGACAAAAATTTTCTTCGAGAACTCCATAAGGGAAATAAAAAAATTTGCTAAGAGGGAGTACAAGGGCATCACTATGAATGTTGAAACATCAGTGAAAGCTCTGATGTTGTGATCACTCAAGTCTCCATTAAAAACCCAAGTTTCCACACTATTTGTCTTCTACAGGAACCAAACACTAAACGGACCCGATTTCGAATTAAAAAAAAAAAAAGATTTTTTGGCATAATTATTTTAATTTAAAGAAGAAAAAAGTCAAAACTAAACCATTGACTAGATGTTAAAAAAAAAACTAGTGAAAATGTTTGTAAATATTAAAATCTAAATGATTACGTTTAATCTAGATGTTACGTTTTTTATAAGGTTTAAGTTTACTAACAAAGAAAACTTAAATCAGGGAAGGAGTGGGGGCGAGTAAGAGACTGAATAACTGAATTAGCATATTGTATCTATATTTTTATTGGTGGATCATGAAAGAATTAAGATCAATGTGACGAAAAATTGTTAGTTGATGATTCTAATAGGATAATGTTATTAATTTAAATTTTGATTCATGTTATATTTTAACTTATGTTTTGCTCATATTTTGCTCATATTTTAACATGAATTAAATTAAACAGTAGGCCAATATCATATTTGATACACCATACATTATATTAACTAACGCACCTCATTAAAGTGGAATTTAGTGAATATGACAGAGTTGTTGATGACTCATTAAAGAAAGCACATTAACAGAAGCAGTAAATTGACTTTTAGGATAAAATTGTGATAAGAGACTTTGAACCATTGACTTTAAAGTCTCTTATCACCATTTTATCCTAAAAGTCAATTTACTGCTTTTGTTAATGTGCTTTCTTTAATGAGTCATCAACAACTCTATCATATTCACTAGATTCCACTTTAATGAGGTGCGTTAGTTAATATAATGTATGGTGTATCAAATATGATATTGGCCTACTGTTTAATTTAATTCATGTTAAAATATGAGTAAAATATGAGCAAAACATAAGTTAAAATATAACATGAATCAAAATTTAGATTAATAACATTATCCTATTAGAATCATCAACTAACAATTTTCCGTCATATTGATCTTAATTCTTTCATGATCCACCAATAGAAATATATATACAATATGCTAATTTAGTTATTCAGTCTCTTACTCGCCTCCACTCCTTTTCTGATTTAAGTTTTCTTTGTTAGTAAAAAAGCACTGACAACTCTTTTTGATTTTTTGATAGTTGATCCAATGATCCAACTCTTCTAAAACTAGGTTATTTTTTTCCGTGTTTGGCAAGTTCAAAGCAAATATATTGGAAATCATACGGCCATGTTAGATTACCGGCATCAAAGCCAATTTTAAAAAGATTTGGCATATGTAACTACTGAATCTGTAAAACATGGTCAATCCTCAGTCTAAAAATATACTTGCTGCGATCTTAGTCTAGACCTTTGGGGAAGAGCAATTAGAAGGTTGGGATACAACCCTTTTTCTTTCCACACTTGGGATGCGTTTTGGTGAGGAGAGGTCAATTACCATATTGTGTTTCAGATTCTCTACTTATTTTTTTGTGCGTAAATTTTTGTTAAGGTCTTCTAAATTTTTTACCGGGTCCTATCTTTATAATTATTAGATCTTTTTAGGTAAATATTAATAAATTATTATTTTTGGTTCAAAGATAAATTATTTGAACATAAGCATTTGTTCTGATTGATATTACTCATTAACCATATTGAAATTTGTTTACCAATATTTTAACTTTTATCATAAAAATAAACATAAAACTCAAAAAAAGAGTAAAAAGAAACATAATATTAATTACTCACCATCTGTTCAATCTCAAGAAAATATTAATTTCCCACCCAATGGAATGGATAGTTTAACAACTAAAAGAAACTAAAATGAGTTTGGAAAAAAAAATCAAAATAAAAGAAATAGATCCAATAAACTAAATTAAAAGTGATATGATTCAAAAATAAAACAAATAAAATCTACTTCAGGAAATTAAACAGGGATATTTTAGTAATTACAAATCTAATAGTATAAGTAACGGGTGGAAAATTTGAAGACGTGTTTTCGAAATATTTAAGATTAGTCTCTCTCTTTCGTTGAAAGGGTATTTACGTAATTATTAGGCTTAACTAACGGGTAGAAAAGAGGCCTTTCCATTTGATTTCGAAATTTCAAATGCCTCTCTCTCAGATAACCACGAAACTCTCTAAATTCTTCAACGTCTCTCTCTTTCAATTTTCAAATTCGTATCCGCTTCTCCTGAATTCAACGTAATCCGAGTCTCTTCAATTGATCGGATTCTGGAATGCAATCGTCAGAAACCTTGTTGCTTCGACGATGATGATCGATCGGTACGGTGGTTTATCTAATGGATGAGAGATTCGTTTGATTGAATCTGAACCGTTGCTTCATATGTTTCTCGTCGCCGTCGCATGGTTGAATTCTTACTCCGACGAAACACTCGCAAAAGATCATCGGAGTAACATATCGCTTTTCCGATCAGGTATACAATTCTCAATCTCGTATCTCGTTTTTAGGGCTTTAGTTGGAAACAATTAGCAATTTAAGGTGATGATCATGTTCGATGATTCAGTTTCTCTGGTTTTTAGCGACTTGGGATTTTGAATTATAGTGTGATCTCATATGTGTCTAATTTTAGCGAGTTGGGATTTTGAATTATAGTGATCTCTGGTTTCATATGTGTCTAATTTTAGAGTCTTTAAGGCATAATGCTTAGTAAATCTCCATTTGAGAGTAATAACAGTCAAAACTATAAGTGAGATCTCAGATCAAAAGTATTGAATTTTGTATTAGGAGAATCTTATGAATATGAGAAAAGCCAAACGTTTCTCAGTTCTCAGGTGGTTATGTTTCAGTGGAGTGTTGTACATGTTCTTTTTTGGCTTACCCTATTCGTACTTATATTGATTAAGGTGATTTGGAGGTTTTGGGGAATCTTTTCATAATTTCGAGGCTAGCAAACATCATCCAGACTTTGCACGATGACTGGTAAATTTCTTCTTTAGCTGTAATTTTGTTTTGTTTTAGTTTTAAAATATTTGTGCTAAAGGTTTCTTGCTAATTAGGTTTCAAGGGAATGGATTCTTCTGCTGCAAAGACTAATGCTGTGGAGACAATCTGAAGCCAATAACAACAAAGAAGGTTGCTAAAGGTTTGATCTCTCTCTCTCTCTCTCTCTCTCCACTCTCTCACGCACAGACACATACACATAACAACAACAACAACAACAAAAACAACAACAACAACAACAACAAAACACAAAACATAAACACCAAACACTCAAACACAACAAAACAGAACACAACACACATTCAAACACAAAGCATGAAATCAAATTAAAACACAGAACAAAGAACTTCACGAACACAAACTCTAACACAAATCTAAACAAAAGAATGAATAAGCGATGCATAAACACAACGACCACACATTCTACTTGCTATGAGATTTTACTTT
Source organism: Arabidopsis thaliana x Arabidopsis arenosa (assembly GCA_019202795.1). Taxonomy (NCBI): domain Eukaryota; kingdom Viridiplantae; phylum Streptophyta; class Magnoliopsida; order Brassicales; family Brassicaceae; genus Arabidopsis; species Arabidopsis thaliana x Arabidopsis arenosa. The sequence continues at coordinate 10,171,533 of CM032920.1, read as the reverse complement.
TCAGGTCTTTGTTTTTGTAACATTGTTTTTCGTATACACAGAAGAAAGAGGTAATATTCTGTATCATTTTTTTCTTATATCTACGATGGTTTGAACTACATTTGAGCCAGGTATGTTTGCTCATAAGTTCCAGAGAAAAATGACTGAATCAGGTGATGTAATTTTCTTTTTCTATTCTCTCTCCCCAGGAACAGTAGTTTTGGAAGCATCTCAGTCAACAATTTCGATGGGTAGTCATGTTAAACTTTCTTTATTCATCTTTTAAACTCTTATACTTTACATCAAATTTATCTCATGGATGTGTGCACGTACTCAAGGTAATTTATGTTTGATGCAAATTTTTGTTTAACTTTACAAATTTGTTTAGTTAACTCTCTATCATGTTCTATATGGCTTTTCATTCTCATTATCTATTTATTTGTTTCCTCGTTTTACTTGTCTGGCAGAAACTGTGTTGACAATCATGTTAGTACTAGAGAGCAGATCACACGGCAGGATACAATGGATTGCGTTGTGTACTCAACGGTTTGGATTACATGGTTAGTGATTTGTTTTTGTTGGTAGTCATTTTAGTATGGTGGTAGTGTTGCCTTGAAAAGTAGTTGTATTGTGCATACATTTTACAGAGCCGTTTGGTGATGGCGATTGGCGCACCTCCCAACTTGGTTTTAAACTTGATGAGGTAATTATCATTGTTCCCACCATAGAGCAACTCGTAACTCTCTTATTTCAATATAATTCTGTTAGTTTCTTCAACTGTATTGTGTGAGCAGGAAGTTTTTCCGAGATAAAGAAGCTATTGAACCAGAGGATGAGGTAAGTTTAGGGTCAACTTCTATAGCATATATAATTGGTGTAACCATACTTTCTTCATTACTTTCTGTTTAACTGGTGGTTGACTAATGTTGTGTAAGTGATTTTATGATATTGATGTTCACGCTTAACTGTTCAGATTACATTTTTTCGTCCTGCTCTTCTTTTGGAGAATTTATTCTCCATGGATGTACACTAGATCTAGGTAATTATATCTTTGACCCGATATTATCTTAAGATACTAATTGTTCTAGTAGATATGAACTCTCTCATGTAGGCAAAAGACACAAATTATTTATGCTTATTGTTTCCTCTAGGATTAGGGTGTCTCGGAAAGACGGTTCACCTTGTTAGCCTTGGAGTTCTGATTTTTACCTTTTGTCTTATGCCGGTTGCTAGGTATGTTGAATTAACCTTGATCCATTAGTCACTCATTGTTTTTGTTTTTCTGTAAAACATCAATGTTGCTTGGAGGATTTTTTCGTGCTGGTAAGAATCTTACCTATGATGAACAAGAGGAACTCAAGGTATTGAAGTCTTCTAGTAATTATTTAAGATGGTGATTACGCATAAACAGGTTCCATAATTAAATTTCAGCCTCAAATCTCATTAGTGTATATATCAGTATTTCTTTTCCTTTGTTGTTGTTATTGTTGAGTGCGCTTCTGTTTTCTCATTTTATGTTGTGTTTCTATCTGTGTTAGGTTGGTCTTGTTTCAGCATTGCATCACATTCAATGGGACGATGGCTGTGTTCGCTCTAACAACGCTTTCGGTGAACTATTTTGCACAACCATACGCTCTTCTCCACATTCTCATTTTCAATTTGAAAATCTTAGCCTATCTATAAAGCAAAAAGATTGTACAGCGTGATAGGTTCAAGACTAGGGTCGAACTCAAGGTAAACTTTGTTTGTTTATTTCTTTTCCCATATCTTTTTCTCACAAAATAATTATTTATATGTCAATCGTCTAATTACATCTTTTATTTGTGCTGGTTGAACAAAATTTTAGATTGAGCCTAAACCAGGAATATTCATAAGAAATAAAAGTTCCAGAGGCGTTTAATAGCCAAGAGCAAATGGCAAGCTCTCTGTTCTCATGTCCATTGCCACATATGCATAGGTTCTTAGCCAATATATTATAGTTTCAGGCTAAAAAAGGTATGTTAACACGAAAATTGTTTGTCTAATGGTCCTGTAATTTGCAGGTGGATGTAACTTAACGTGAGCTTGCTGCTGGATCTGTCTTCTTCAGTTTTTTTGATATATAACTCCCACAAAGGTAAACTTTGGTCACAAGTATTTGATTACTGGATACGTCGAAAGTTTTAAAATGGACATAGTGTTTTCCCAAAGATTATAAATCGTTATATTTGATGGCTAAGTGATGATTTATTGGTAAGAAATAGTTTGTCTCTCATTCTCTAAATTGATTAATGTTTATTTCAGAGCTATAACATGCAAGGGATAAAATTTGAAGTATGGAATTGGGATGGGAGCCAAACGTTTTCTCAATACTTCTGTTTAAGGGTAAGTGGTGTGTCATGTTTCTTTTTCATAAATGAGTTATAAAGTAACTATATTTCTTGTCTCATGCATATGCACAGGTCGTCTTGAGTTGCAAAAGTTATGAAGGCAAGTCAATTAGTCCAGAACAAATAAAGAGTCAGGTAAAAATCTCTTCGTCTCTCTTTTCTCATGTTAAAAATACCTCAACCACACAAAAATTTTAAATAAGAAAACTTCACAAACAATTAACACAACCCAATCACGAAAAACAAACACAACATAATCACAAAAAACAAACGCAACAAAAAACAATCAAACAACAAAAAAAAACACCCCAAACAAACACTTGTCACTAAAATAACAGCACAAATCTCACCATTTAAAACAAAAACTTCACATGCCACGAAACACAACACAAAGCTCGTCAAATTCAAAACAAGAACTTCACATGGTTTCTCGATATTCGACTACTGCCAAAATGGTTTCGTGTACACAGAAGAAAGAGATAATATTCTTTATCATTTTGTCTTATATCTACGATGGTTTAAACTACATTTGACTATTTGAGCCAGGTATGTTCGTTCATAAGAATAAAGGTTCCGGAGAAAAATGACTGAATCAGGTGATGTAATTTTGTTTTTCTATTCTCTCTCAGTCTCTCTTCAGGAAGAATAGTTTTGGAAGCATTTCAATCAACAATTTCGATGGGTAGTCATGTTAAACTTTCTTTATTTATCATTTAAACTCTTATACTTTACATCAAACTTTTCTCATGGATGTGTCCACCTACTCAAGGTAATTTATATTCGATGCAACTTCTTGTTTAACTTTAAAAGTTTGTATAGTTAATTCTATCATGTTCTAAATGGTTTTCGTTCTTATTATTTATTAATTCGTTTCCTCGTATTACTTGTCTAGCAAAAACTCTGTTGACAATCATGTTAGTACTAGAGAGCAGATCACACTTCAAAATACAATTGACTGCGTTGTGTACTCAACGGTTAGTGATTGTTTTGTGCTGCTAGTCTGTTTAGTATGGTGGTATTGTTGCCTTGAAAAGTAGTTGTTTCTGCAAACTTTTTCCAGAGCCTTTTGGTGATGGCTATTGACGACACCTCCCAACTTGGGTTAGAACTTGATGAGGTAATTATCATTGTTTCACCATAGAGAAACTCGTAACTCCCTTATTTAATTTCAATATAATTCTTTTAGTTTCTTCAACTGTATTGTTTGCGCAGGAAGTTTTCCGAGATAAAGAAGCTATTGAACCAGGGGATAAGGTAAGTTTAGGGTCAACTTCTTTTCTTGCCAGCATCGACCATGAGCCAAACCTTTCTTCACTACTTTCTGTTTAACTGGTGGTTGACTAATGTTGTGCAAGTGATTTCACAAGTTTGCAATTGTTTCGTCCTGCTCTTCTTTTGGGGAGTTTATTCTCCATGGATTTGCACTAGATCAAGGTAAATATATTTTTGACCCGGCATTATCTTAAGCTACTTGTTTTGGTATATATGAACTCTCTCATGTTCTACGTAAAAGACACAAACAGTAATGTTTTTTGTTCACACTATGAATGATTAGGGTGTCTCGGAAAGATGGTTCATCTTGTTGGCCTTGGAGTTTTGACATTTACCTTTTGTCTTGGTTACTAGGTATGTAGCATTAACCTTGAACAATGGTCATCCATTTGAAACTTACTGTATTTTGTTTCGGTTCATCAATGTTGCTTATGCTATTAATCATGTGGTTATTGTTGCTGTTCTTAAGGATTTTTGAGCAACTAAGAATCAGAGCAATGGGAACTAAATTTTTCAATTGAAAGTCTTCTAGTTATTCTTTAAGATGGTGAGGACGCATAACTTTGAACAGGTTCCATAATCAAATTTCAGCCTCAAATATCATTTATAGTGTATTTTTTTGTCATTTGTTGTTGTTGTTGTAGTTATTGTTGAGTGGGCGTCTGTTTTCTCATTTTATGTTGTGTTTCTATCTGTGTTAGGCTGGTCTCGTTTTAGCATTGCATCACATACAACAGGCCACTGGCTGCGTTCGCTCTAACAACGTTTTTGGTGAACTATTTTGCACCACCCTACTCTTCTTCTCCACATTCTAATTTTCAATTTGAAAATAGCCTTCTCCACAAAAAGATATCTACAGCGTGATAGGTTCAAGACTAGGATGGAACTCAAGGTAAACTTTGTTTGTTTATTTCTTTTCCTGTCCTGTTTTAAAATCTTTTCTCATAATTTTTAATATGTCAATCGTCTAATTAGTAATTACATCTTTTATTTGTGATGGTTGAACATACTTTTAGATTGAGCCTAAGCCAGGTATATTCAGAACAAATAAAAGTTCCAGAGGCGTTTGATAGCCAAGAGCAAATGACAAGCTCTCTGTTCTCATATCCATTGCCACATGCATAGGTTCTTAGCCAATATATTGTTTTCAGGCTAAAAAGGTTAAGTTAACACGAAATTGATTGTCTAATGGTTCTGTAATTTGCAGGTGGATATAACTTAACGTCATCTTGCTGCTGGGTCTATCGTCTCCAATTTTTTTTGGTCATAACTCTCACAGAGGTAAACTTATCACAAGTTTTTGATTACTAGATACGTCGAAAGTCTTAAAGCGGACATACTCTTTTCCCAAAGATTAGAAATAATTCTATTTGATGGCTAAGTGATGATGATTTGGTAATTAAAATAAGTTTGTATCTCATTCTCTAATTGATTAATGTTTATTTCAAAGCTATAACATGCAAGGGATTCAATTTGAAGTATGGAATCGTATATTCCGAGAGTTTTTGTCCACTTGGTATGAGAGCCAAACGTTTTCTCAATGTACTTCGTTTAAGGTAAGTGTCGATACTCAGAAAGAGTCAAGTAAAGTAAGTAACTATATTTCTTGTCTCATGCATATGCACAGGTCTTGAGTATCAGAGAGAAGCTCAAAATAGAACTAAAAGCTGAGACTTCTCAACACAGAGAGTTTTTGTCCACTTGGGATGAGAGCCAAAGGTTTTCGCAATACTTAAGGTAAGTGGTGTGTCATGTTTCTTTTTCATAAAGAGTCAAGTATAAAGTAACTATATTTCTTGTCTCATGCATGCACAGGTCTTAAGTTGCAAGAGGTATGAAGGCAAATCAATAGTCCAGAACAAATAAAGAGTCAGGTAAAAATCTCTTTGTCTCTCTCTCACGTTAAAACAACTCCACCACACAAAAACTTATAAAAAGAAAACAATTCACAAACACTCAACACAAACAATAAACACAACAAAATCACGAAAAACAAACACAACATAATCACGAAAAACAAACACAACAAAAAACAATCCAAACAAAAAAAAGTACTCCAAACAAACACTTGTCACTAAAGTCGCCACAAATCTCACCATTCAAAACAAAAACTTCACATGCCACGAAATACAACACAAAGCTCGTCAAATTCAAAACAAGAATTCTCATGGGTACTTTTCTTTCTACGCCAAATAGAAAGAAATTTTAATACAATTTTATCAGCTCATTTTGTTTAATATCAGTTTCTGTTACAAATCTTTTGATTTTTATATATATGCATCTGGATATTCAGTGTAACATACCTTGTAGTAATACATTTTTTATTTTCATCTCTCTCAGTTTCTTGCATCTTATATACAAGACTATCATGTAAATGAGATCATTTGCTGTCTCTTATGTAATAACTATGTATCGTGGTTAATTATTAATACAAATTGTTTTTATTTATGGAGTTTTACAACAAGTTACTGTAAAAATGCAGTGTTTTAATTGTAAAACAGACGGTGGAAAAAACAGCAGAGAAAAAGGATTATGGATAATTCTATCATTGCCACATGACATAAGTGTATAGAAAAGTATTAATGTCTAAAATTTACTTATCATTGTTTTCCCTCCTCCATCCACTCAATTTAACAGAGGTGTTAAATTCCACCAATTTATCCTTAAACTTAAATCATCTTGAGAAAATAAATCCAAAACTATTGGTTTCGCTATTGGTTTCACACCCATAACTTCTAGATCTATTGTTTTCATGTAATTCATTAGCTTTCAATTGGAAATCTCAACTCTCAATATTTATTATAAAAAGCGGTTTTTTTTTATGATTATAATTTTACATTAATATAAATAATTAAAAAATAAATTAAAAATAAAAGAACATAAGCTAATATATTGACTTGCACTCCAAAAAGCAAAATGAAAAGCCAAGATGAAAACTAAAGCTTTTGAGTTTTGACTATAGTACTGTTTACTGAAAGTATCTTTGCCCGCATTTGCCAATATGTTGAGTTCGTCGTCGTAAACAAATGTTTTTGTTGTTGATATTAATCGGTAGGTAAGGTTAGCCAATAAACAAATGTTATTAATAAATCTTTAATTTTTTATTTATCTTTATAGCATTTCTAAAATGATAACACTAACCAAACTTTAAAAATAATAACATTAGTCTATTAGAATCATCAACTAACAATTTCCATCATTTTGATCTTAATTCTTTTTGTTGTTGTAGTGTGCACTATTATTAACCAACTACAATGTCTATACAAAGAGGGTTACAACAACTTACTGAAAATATATAGACATTGGCCTCTGGTGAGTAATTGTAAAACAGAAGGTAGAAAAAAAAACAATTAATTAGGAGAAAGGATTAGGACGAGTCTGGAACCAGTAAGCCACTACATCATCAAATCGGTGGTCCTCTAGGTAGCGGCTAGATATTAGTTTGCCACAAATCGATTTGTCTATGATTATGAGCAAACGAGACAGAGATGTTATCGATTAACAAAGTTCTTTTACCGGCAATCGTATATCATGATTTTTCTAAATTTTTGGTTTGCATAAAGTTCAAATAGAATGATACAAATCGTATATCAGGGTTAACAAAAAAAAAAATCAAAATCAAAATCAAAATAGAAAAATGCTTAGGTTTACTCTCTCATCCGTAGACAAATTATTATTCATTTGATAACGGTAAAATATTATGGTAGCTAGTCATAACTCATAAGATCTAATTTACAATTTGTCATGCTGTAAATCCCCATTTCTTACAAATTTTAGAATCTTTTAACAGTCTTAATTAAGCTGGTTGTGCAATCTTGAGTAGTCATTTGTAATTTCAGTTTATATATTAATACATCCTTCACTACTTACATTTTTTTTTTTTTTTACATCCAACCCGTTGCTAACATTGAAGATTTGTACTTTGTATTAATTCATTTATGGATGAATTCCGCATATTGTCATATCTAGGATTTACTTGTTTAGGTGGACAACCCGGCAAACAGAGCCATCTCGGAGTTTCGTGATACTACAAACAAGGGGTAAAAAACAAGCTGCATAATTATTATTTGTTTAATGATTTTTTGTAAAAACAAAAAACAAATAAAATTGTTTAAGACACACCTAAGTCTCAAACCCAAGTACTGGTGACTGAAGTTAAGTTATATTATTTAACGGCCGCAAGCCTATCCTTTCCTTGCTTGGCCTCTTCACAGGCTCTGCCAGGAAATAGACATCCCGTCTCAATAATTCTTGTTTTACATATGGACAATTCTAGTTAGGGCTATACGGATTCGGAACGCGAACCGTAGACTTGCTCGGTCTAAGAGTTCGACTTTTCAGAAATACATTAGTTGATGAATTAGTCGTTGTTGTTTTTATTTCATAAGTAGTCGTACCTTCATTTTTTTTTGATGTTTAAGGTTTTTGCACACTGATTAAGAAATAATTTATTTTCTTTTATTTGTAACACGATTCAACCAATAATAAAACAATGTCATAATATAAACTGTAAAAATCAACAAAAAAAACTAATTAATTTTACATTGAAAATTGAAAACATAAATATCTAATTTAATTTAACTCTTTCTGAGCGAAACTGTGCGATCAAAAAAGCGAAAAAAACCGTCGACCTCTATTAGCAGATTTACCGGCCAACGTCGGCTCCGGCGTCGGATGTACTCTTGATTTTCTTTGCTTTGTTTGTATTTAGTTTTTTACTTTTGAATTTAAGGTGAGCGAGGGATGCGTTTTCCAAATCAAAATCTGTCATCGTCAATCGCCTCTTGCTACTGGCGTTTGTTTCTTCGCCGGAATCAGACGGTTCTATATGGAATCACAATTGCGATTCTTCTTGTCTTCAACCCTATGGTGATTTGGGAAACACTTTGTGGAAGGATTCACCAACAGGGCAGTTCATCTACCTTCCGATCCCAAATCGGAACGGTTACAACAGCGGTCGTAGTAAGATGTTGCTTCGTCTACATCAATTACAGATCAGTTATCTCTGACGTGGTTGTTATGACCACGATCAATGGCCAATCACATTGGATGTTGAAGGTTTTAAGGGCTTTTATCTCGAAATGTGTGAGGCGTTCTCGCACCCGGACTTTCATATTCCTTTTACTAATGGAGGACAACCCGTCGGAGAAGTTACAAGAAGCAATCATAAGGAATACCTTTCATTTCTGGTCGTTGAAGAACGCCAACAAAAGAATCAGAGATGAAGAGCAATTATGGGCATTACCTATAACCAAGAAAGATGTCATCTCTTCGAGATGTTTTATTGGGAAGCGATGTAACAGATGGATCGCTACCATTGATCGTTTTAAAGTTAAATGGAGTTCCGTCAAAAGAACGATAGCCAAACGAGACGATCATATCGGAATAAAGAAGGAAACGAAGAAGGAAGATAATAGATTTGATAATCTATTGACGTGTAAGGCTTATAAAAGAAAGCGGCGTTTACTTCACTTGTTCAATTGTATTTTCTTCTTCTTAAGCTTTAATTATTTCTGGTTGTATGTGTATGTCCTAAACACAACTATATGTAAGCTCTGTTTCCATATTAATAACGTAAAGTAAGATGTTAAAAAAAATATATATCTAATTTAAAAAAAAAATTCTAACAGAGAGGTATTTTTTAACATTATATTAATTACTCTTATGTTTTTGTTACTTGTGAATTTATTCCAGCTGATATAAGATCGAATTTGGTACCATGCATACCTGAGTCGGAATCCTAATCAATTGCGAACTTGGTAAATTTTGTATAGTTTGGAACAGCACAATTTCTCGTTTATGTTATGACTACGATGGGCTCGCGAAGGATTGAGCCGCTTCTGCTTTCTATTAGAAAAACTAAAAGCTAAAATATTATATTTGCATGACTCAAAAGATTATATATGTTGTGAATATGTATTTGCTTTGATTTAACAAATAACAATGTTTCTCAACAGAAACCAGCCAGTCAATAAGTATAAATAATAACTATGAGAATTTTGTGTATTTATTTTTGTTTAGTTTAGTTCAAAACTCTCCAAATTTGATGCTTAATAAGTGTGATTTTTTTTTTTGTCTCACCATATATTTTCGATAAGAAAAATATTTCAATTTTTGAATAATATAATTTGATTTTAAAAATTATTAATTGGATAAGAAGAGATGTAAAATTATATTGGATAATTTTATGTAAATGCTATATTCACTATTGAGAAGACATTTTAAGATTATCAATAGAATGATAATAACAGGTGATTTAATATAATAAAAATAAAAATCAGAACTAAAATTTGATCTTAATGAACGATCACCAATAATCCTCAATTTATCTCCACTATACTCAATATGTTCAATATTGGTGAGAGTTGGGACTGACCTATGTGTTACTGTTTCTTACCGTTTTTAGTTAATAATCCCCGCTCTTTATTTTTTTATATAATCTGAAAGAAAAAACAAAAATCTAATTTCTCTGTCGTCAATCCTTTCATCGATGCTCAATTTCTCTTGTTTGATCCAATTTGTGTCTGATCTACTGCTTTCGGAATTTCTTCGTGTTAAATCGGTGTCTTCGGGTTGTTTTTTCTAAATCCGGTAACTTCTTCATCCCCTTAGGCTTTATCCGTCAGCTTCAAGATCTACGTTAGCTTTCTCCTCTCTGTCTCTTTTCAGTTTTAGTAGCCAAGATCTATGTTTGTGTTGTTTCTTTACACATTCTGATTTCGTAGTTTGGTATGGAACTTTTAAAAGTACAATTATATGATTACTTGCTCTTTTGTGAAGCAAAATTTAAAATTTTCTCTGCTTCTGTCAAATGTTGATAGCTTTTATACCAAATTGATTATAAACGAATGTGGTTAGATTAAGACGCATGACGAAGTTTTGCTTAGTTTTATGGTTATGGATTCTGGATTTTATGGATAACAATCTTTCTTGTGTTTTTTTCTTCGACAGGCTATCAGATGATCATGAGGATATTTCTCTTCAGTTTAGCTTTGCTGGTTGTTGCCTCTGTCGTTGAACAAGGCGACAGAGCTGCAATGTTAGCAGTTTCGAGAGCCTTTCAGCCTCATCCGCGGAGATGGTCTACTATATCATCTTTTGCGTACTGCAAATGGAGAGGTGTAACATGCAACCACAACAACCATCTGGTCATATCTCTAAACATCTCCGGGTTGTCTTTAGGTGGCACAATCTCGCCAGAGATCGGGCATCTTTCTGAAGTTCAAGAGGTTTATCTTCAGAACAACAACCTCACTGGAGAAGTTCCTTCATCCCTGGCTGCGCTTCCTTCTCTACGGATACTTGACGTGTCCAACAACAACTTAAGCGGGGTAGTTCCAGAGTTTGAGAGATCGGTGAAGGTTATCTACAGACCAGGGAATCCTTTGCTCAAGGATAGACCATCAAGCGGAAAAGCAATGACTGAGATTGGAAGAGCATTCATCATCCTGGCCATAGGTTTCATCGCTGGATTCTATACACGATTGAATCGTAGGTTTAGAATTTAGTGTATCAGTCTAAGAACTTATCTAAATCAGTTTATGTAAAATATGTCTAGCCCAAAAAAGAGAGATGCTTGACAGACCAGGACTGATCTTGCTCTTAGCTTGGTCGATTAGTAATGAGTAATCTTTGTGACTTAATTTCTTTGTGCATAACGAAAGTCCCAAGTCGCAAATAGGGAGAGTGGTGATACAGAGAAACTACAATTTCTCAATTAGATCCAAATCTCAACACCAAATTGAATCGTCGTTCATAAAACGAGAATTCAAATCTCATGTGGTAGAGCTTAGAAGTAGAAACAGCTCTATCAACAATGAAATATCAAACCATAAAGAGTTTACAGAGAGAATTGAAGAAGAAGAAGAAGATCACAAACTTGACACAAATCTCATGAATCATCTTTTTTCCTCTTTGCTTCCTTTTAACGCTTATTTTCTCTTCTGTTAGCATCCAAACGATCTCAGACCTTGAATCCAGTTTCTCATTTCCACCTTACACGTGTCCATTAATTCTTTCTCTTTTCCTATATCAAATCCTTCCTCCCCAAACAACCATGCCCACATGGTTGATAAAAGGATATTGCTGCACCAGATCATACATAAACTCCCAAGTAGCCTCATCTTCATCCATATTTGACCACTTAACCAGAACCACAACTCAGCTTAAAAGAGAATTTCCTGAAAATTGAACCTCCAGGATCCCAAACTCGGATGTGAATGTCCCACCTCTTAATTTCTGAACCATAAGCACCAATAATCTGACCCGAATTGCATCTCTTAAACATCTCAACAGATTCTTTATCAACTTCAGTCTTCCCCACCATCACTAATTCACCCTGGATTACCCTGTTTTTGTAGTGAACTTTCCAAGATTTATCACACTTTAACTTCTTCTTTGAACATCGTATGGCCTTCTCACACCAGAATTTGGTGTATCTCGATTTGATGTCTTCTGAATTGATTTTAAATTTAAACTTCCAGGATTTAGGATACTTGCTAGGCTTCTTCTGTTGATGTAACATGTGGTTCCTTAGGAGTATTCCATCGACCTCTTGGCATGTAAAAGAATCGTTATCTTCATCAATTGCGACCTGGAAACTTTGAATATCCTTTGATTCAACATTTAAGATCCATGGCGTCTCTTGCAAATCTCCAACAACTACTGGACCTGCAAAGTTCTGGACACGGACAATATCACTTCCACAACCAGATTGTAAATCATCAACAACACATCCACTTGGTGGCAGCAAGTGATTCATTGTTGCATCAGCTTTATCAAAGTCCTCAAAGGTTGCATTAACGTTTTGAGGTTGTGAGACACATTCTAAGCAGTCTTTTACTTCCCCTTTGAGCATATTAAGCTTGAATGCTTTCACGTCTCTGACGGAGCCTTGCCTAATACCCTGAAGAAGAACCTTTTTACGTCCTATACGGAACTGCATCTCTAACTTCTTAAAATCACAGGTTATTGGTCCCAATGTCTCCAGCCACTGAACGCCTAATACCATATCACACCCTCTCAAGGGAATTACCATAAGATCAGCCTGAACTTGTGTGCCTCTAAATTCCCATTGGAACCTATCTATTTTAGCATCAACCTCCAACATTCTCCCATCAGCTACTGAAACTCGAGCCATACTTGTAGGTTTTAAAACACATTTCAACTTCTCAGCGACCGTGGGATCCATGAAGTTGTGTGTAGAATCCGGGTCAATGAATATATACAATACTTGCTTCTCATAAGAACCCTTCACCCTCATTGTTCGATAATCAGAGACTCCTGAAACTGCTTTAACAGAAATATGAGCTATTACTCCCGTTTCCGCTAATTCAACATTCTTCGCATGTACTTCTTCCAATTCCCCACCATCCTCTTCAGCTCCAAACCGTGGCTTTTTGTACTTATCATCACCAACATAACAAAGTTCTTGATCCCTTTGCTTACTCATATCTTCAGTGGACAAGACTTTGTGAGGCTGCGTTGTAGTATCCTTAGGGCTCTCCATACTAGTAAGAAGAACTGTGTTATGATCAGGCTCCGGTTTAGATGATAAAATCCCTTTAGACTGACTGTTACTTCCACTCCATTTAGCACCAGACCAATTGTTTACATTGTTCTTCTTGGGATGTGCTCGCTCATACAATTTTCCAATCAAGAAACATTGTTGAATCGTCTGAGGTTGAAACATCTTGACATTCACTTGAGTATCATTTTCCAGTCCTGTCAAATACAGACTTACCAAGTAATCTTCATCTAACTTCACTCTAGTGCTAATCGACTCGAAACGAGCATGATAACCCTCAATTCCTTCAGTCTCCTGCAACAATTTCAGTTTTGCAATCGAATCATCCACATGCTTATTATATCTCACTTGCAACAGCAGTTTGTAACTCCACCAATCATGCCTAACATGCTTCCACCACATTGATTGTACAATTGATTGGTGCAAAGTCGCAGCAATGTCATCGAAATGGCTTGAAGCTATACCAACTTTCAATTCCTCCGGAGTACGATCAATTAAGAAGAATTGTTCAATCTGAAACAACCAATCCATGATTTTATCACCATGAAACCGTGGAAAATCTACTGTCTCTAACCTTTTAGGATCTGCATATCTCGAACGCGATCGAAACCACATCTCTGCTACCGTTTCACGAACCACTGCGATCGCTTCTCTAGCCACCGTCTCCTTGATTGGAGCTTGCGATCTTGTCTCTGCCATGGATTCCGAGAATCTGTTGGCTCTGATACCTTTGATACAGAGAAACTACAATTTCTCAATTAGATCCAAATCTCAACACCAAATTGAATCGTCGTTCATAAAACGAGAATTCAAATCTCATGTGGTAGAGCTTAGAAGTAGAAACAGCTCTATCAACAATGAAATATCAAACCATAAAGAGTTTACAGAGAGAATTGAAGAAGAAGAAGAAGATCACAAACTTGACACAAATCTCATGAATCATCTTTTTTCCTCTTTGCTTCCTTTTAACGCTTATTTTCTCTTCTGTTAGCATCCAAACGATCTCAGACCTTGAATCCAGTTTCTCATTTCCACCTTACACGTGTCCATTAATTCTTTCTCTTTTCCTATATCAAGTGGCAGCTTTTCTACCTGTGATCTGAATTTTTTACATTGAAACGAGAAAGACAATATAATGCAATCCAGAATAATTACACCAAACAGGATTAAACCACTAATCTTAATTATTTATTTATTTAGGTCATAGGCTCATAATATATTAGACCACTCTAATCAGACAGGGTACTAATTAAGCTCCCATATTCGATTATTTTGGTAGCAAAATGTCAATATAACACAATGTCGCATACGTAGATAGTTTAAAACTAAAACACAACTGTTCATTCACTTATTAATGCATATATATCATGGACAACCACCCAAGTAGTCAAAACAGAACTGTGCAGACATATTTATGGGAAACTTGCGACTTCGTACTCATGCTCTATTTTTAGAGGAGATTCTTTAGAAACAGGTCGGTCTTCAGACCATAGCTCCAAGTTAACGGTTCCACAGTCCCAGTGGACTATACATTTGAAGACCTGACTAACATTGAACTTGTTTACTAGCCGTAGATTGAGGCTCTTGTCCACCAGCATCCATTCACCTAAGAAAACAGAGGAAGAGTGTTCGCGCAAATGTTACATTGATCCATATGTTTAGTATCATGATTAAAGTTTATCAGTATGGAAAAGTTATTCGCAGGCTTAAAACTGTGAAAAGCCTAAAGGTACTTACCATGTGGGAGGTTGTTCCCTTCATATATTTGCTCTTCAGAATCTGGCCAAACTTCATGCTTTGAACCATCAATCGACGTGAATGAGACAAACGATTCAGTTGGATGCAAAAGAGTGAAAGTTGGATGGACTCTTAAGCATACCAGCCTGCAGCATTAAGTAACCAGACCAAAAACAACATCATTTACCAGACACAAGAATAAAAGGACAGGGGATTTCAAGCATTTGACTTTATCTATTCTCGTTCCAGTAACAGAAGAGGATTCATGCATCCATATATCAGGTACGAGGAACAAACCTCATACCAACTTGCAAGCAACCTATTCTATGCAAAATCTACTTAAATTACACAAGATTACTATAAAGTTGGTACTTTAATGTGTAAATTCTCTCTGTTCCGTAACCTCTTGCAAAAGCATAGACATAGTGGAAAAAAGGGAAATCTTGTAGCAAGTAGACAAACCTTGAAAATCCACCAGAACCAGCACCAACACTACAGGCTTCAATGCTAGAGGCAATCTGAAAAACTCGGGGATTTTCTTTAGGTATACTTATTTTACGCCGAAGAACCAGTCCACCACCTACATCACCTTCTAGGATCAGAGATTCCTCCTCTCCTGCATGCTCCAAATCCCTCCTACACGAGATGGAACAATCAATTTAGTAACAGAAATAAAGATAATGCAGAGAGCTGTGTGTTCATGTCAACATTCATTGCATGCAATGTGCTTGTGTGAGAGAGATTGTTAAAGTAAACTCACTCAATGACATTATATTCCTCAGTACATCCAGCTGACCGGTACTCAGTACCACTATACTCCTCATAACCATTGATATCTATCCTGCTATGAAGCCATTGAATTCCTGCAAATTGCAATCAACCAAAACTGTAGTCTCTGCACATTCTCAAAGCCAATATGGACACAACACCGTCAACAATCAACTATGAGCTGATTCTTGGCAACACACGATATAATGACACAGAGATATGGGAATTTGTCTGGGTGATCATAGTTTGGTAGAGTCCAATAGATATTGACATATTGTGTCTCTCAGTATAGGGCTGAGACTGTTTACTTCAAAGAAACAGAACATGTTTTTGTCTCTGAGCATTCTCCACAAAAGTGTTGAAAGTATCTCATTCATAAAAGATTTGCAACTTTTTCAAACTTAATAGTACATAGAAAAACAGTTTATCGATATATTACCTGAGGGAACATGTGTCATAGACAATATCCTTCCACCAATCCAGGGAACTATATTAAGTTTCCAATCGCCACTGTTTAACTCAACTGGCTCCTTTGAAAGTTCCATTCCCTTTTGTCCAGGTAGCACTTCCTTCTCAGGTATCAGCTTTGTATTTTCTACATTTCAATAATACACATACTCAGAAAGAAGATACTCTGCATTGGTGTACTGCAGTATGTACAGGTTCATGGAACTAAAGATCTTGTGTTCAGGCAGGAGCTGCGACTCGGTTAACACTGTATAGAATTTAAATGAAAATTAAAGCTGAAGAATGTAACAAGGTATTATAGAGGACTTGACGAATGCAGTGAATAGAAGGTATACATCTCAATAACTACAAACCTGAATATAAAAGTAGCTACAGATATATATAAAAGATGAGATGTACCCATATGAAGTTTAAAGCGCTCATTGCTTGTGGATATTAAATCTGAAACTCCACTTTCTGAAGGCACCTTAATGTCGATAATCTCTCCATCCATTCCCCAAGCATCAAGCTGTTCAACACTATCTAGATTCAAATGTTTTGACAGTTACACTATATTATTTTAACAAGAGAAAGAGCAGTACCATTGCACCGCCTCCTAGTAATAATTGGACATGAATACGGCGGTTCGGCCTCTGCCAGTCTCCTTCAGTTTTTGAAACCTTGACAGTGACAGTGGAAGAATGCCGCTCAGCAATGTAGTGTGTAACTAGAAATCTGCCGTTAGTGTAGCCATATCCATCTCCATCATCCTCGAACAAGAGTCCTTTAGCTTTCCCTGACAGAGATAAAAGAGTTATTATCCTGATTATTATGAGATTTAGCATATGAACATAAAATCTGATAAGGCAATCACCAAAAGAGTTATAGAGCTTAATACACAATCATGTGCATGAACAATACAACAAGAACTTCCAAAGTAATTGTTACGTTATGATTTACTCACTTTCTCGAAATTTTAGAAGGAATGCCAAAATTCTGTTGCATTATGATTTATTCTCTTTCCACGAGTTTCAGTAACATGATACCACTCACTATATAATACCTTGTTATCTGATAAACAAGTTGCAAAAAGACAACAGAAGCAAAGTAGAAAGAAATAAAATTTTCAGATCACTGATCGCCTATGTCTGGATCAAAAGCTAAACTTACCATTTTCATCTAATGACACAAGTAGGGTCAAATCATCTGACAGACTAAATTCCCCAACATGCAGATGTGGAGGAGCCAATGCTATGATGGATCCACCTTGTAAATATAATGTTGGTAAATCCTGGCATCATGATACAAACAATCAACATGTGAAAAGTATAAACAAAATCTAAGTTCTTTCGTGAAGAATGGAGAGACGACAATCACAACTGTTAGCAACCATACCGGATGTGAATCTTCAAAATCAAACCTAAGCCAAATTCCTCTGGGCAATATGTGCTGCAGCTCATGTGATCCCTGACTAGACAAAGTGCTAGACAATGATAGAAAAAAAAACAAAGACAACTTGATGAGTATATATGTTTGGCAGATTAAACTACAGAACAACTCACAAGAATGAATAAAAAACATTCATTTACAAGAATGCAATAAATGACTGAAAAGAAAGAGAGATTATAAGGTGAAAAATTATTCAGTTGTTATTATTCACGAAAGTTTAAAATTAAAACACTTGAAACACCATCATGACCAAACCTCATAAGATGTCAATCATCATGCCCAGCAAATGGTTCTAGTTACTTCAACATTCTATAACTTCTAAACCACTTGTTCCAAAAATTCAGTCAAATAGTACTGAAACCCTTCATCAAGTGGCCAAAATCAGAACACAAATCACATAACAGAGTGAAGTCGTGATATCTGCAAGCTATGAGTAAGGGAAAGCAATGATTCTGAAAATCTTCAAGCAAATTGCAAGATTCATATCCATGTTTGAGTGGGAAGATAAAAACCTTGCATATATAAGAAGTGGACCCAAAAGAAAGCCGTTTTCAACAGTCCTTAGCCGGGAATCTTTAGGATCTACATTTATCAAGAAATTTAAGAAAGAGTGAGCATAAGATATGATTGCATAAGTTCAAGACATGGAATATAAATATTACACAAGCCTACCAGCGAAAAAGATTGGAGCTGCAACTGGAGCACCAGTTGTATGGGCTATGTAAAACAAGGTGTAAAAATGTGGTAGAAGTTGGTAACGCCTCTTCAATGCGGCACGACAGACTTCCTCGCACTAATTAAAACACTACAGTTCATAAGTGGGCCAAAACAAATCCTAAACAAAAAAATAGCTTTTTATCATTCATGTCAGGTGTCTATCTTTCTATTTTTAGTAATGAAAAATTGAGTTGTAATGCTGAAATAGCTCTTACAAGATTTGCAAGAAAAAGATTACCTCTTCTCCGAAAGACCATGGTTCATGGTCATCAGTGCCAGCCTCAGAATGACCACGACAGAATGGAAACATAGCTCCAACACCCATCCAACGTCCAAATAGCCGCGGAGTTGCATTGCCAGCAAAGCCACCGATATCTGGCCCTGATAAGGGCTGACCACTAAGCCCCTGTATTCAATTTACCGTCTCAGAGTTAATAGGTGTTGCAATTGTTAACTTATGGTATGAGAGGTAAAATAATTTATTTTAAAATAGTTCTTTGCCCAAATCGAGAAATACAACAGCAAAACCATATTTTCACTCATTTTCTGCTGCTAGCTCTACCAAAGGGGAGAAAAGTATAGGTTATAAGCAACACCAAAGCTTAAAAGAACAATAAACAATTCCTGATGTAAAGAATTCAGCCAAAGCAAATGATCACGACACGAGTACTAAACTTTTAGGTCCTCAGAGATTGACAAGATATATCAGTTATCGTAAATGACTATCGCACTCCATACTTTAATTTTGTGATAAGGATTCAGCAAATTCCTGAAATTCTTACCAGCTGAAGGACCATGGATATAGACATATGTAGATGCTCCCAGTTTGAAAGGTTATCTCCTGTCCAAGTCGCAGCATATCTCTGGCTACCTATGAATCCAGCCCTTGTCAATACAAAAGGTCGCTTATTTTTATCAGCTAGCTCCATCCCTTCATAAGTTGATCTTGCCATCAGCATCCCATAGACCTACACAACAGGAAATCTTGACTAAGCTAACTTGCAGTGCCTGACATCGTACCTCCAAGGTAATAAAGCTGCTAAAGAAATTTTTACAAGCAATAACAGAGAAACATACAAAGACAAGTAATAGCCGTATCTGTCTGTCACTCTATATCTTTATATACATATACAATACTACTCTCGAACGGATGATGATAACAAAACCAAGGACCCACCACATATTTCCATAACTAGGATAACATTAGACATGCATAGAGAAAATGAGATAAGAGTAGAACAAGAAAGTTACATTGTGGTAGTGTGAGTGGTTTTGAACACCTCCAAGGTCGTCATCTCCACGGTGAATATTGTTCTCAGGCATCGTCTTTGTCACAACCTGGACATTGACAAATATGACCAAATGAAATTTAGATAAAGATTCTGCCAAGAAATTGATAAAGGGTGAATGCAGAGTAAGTGAAAATTACTTTGAAAACAGCTGGCTCATTCATATCATTCCATATACCATCAACACCATTTGAAACAAAATCCTTAACCAAATTAGCCCACCAAGAGCGTGTTTTGGAATTTGTATAGTCAGGGAAAACACAAGGCCCAGGCCATACTTCACCTATTGAAACCAAACATATATTTTCAGTAATTTATGTAGAAGTATCAAATTAACATGATAAGGTAGCATAAAAATCGTGGTATGGAAGTCAAGTACCAATAAATGGCTTCCCATCTGCTCGGCTAATCCAAACATCATTTTTACTCCCACTATCATAGACATAATAACCTTCCTCCTGCTTTATTCCAGGGTCAAGCATCCAGATCGCTTTGAAACCATTATTATGGAGATCTTTCGCCAAAGCATTTGGATCCGGGAAACGCTCCTAAACATTAGTATTCCATTTCTTATAATGTCAATACAAAACTTCTAAGGCGTCTATGTAAACCATGGTAAGCACTGTTAATAAAATCCACTTGGAATGATCTTTAAAGAAAAAAACATGCCTTGTCGAATGTGAAACAACGAAAACCATCCATGTAGTCAATATCCATCCATATCACGTCAGAAGGAATTTTCTTGTCACGAAATGTTTGAGCGATCTGCAATCATCAGCACAATGATGAAAAGCATGACAGGGAAGCCCAAAATATAAAAAACTGAACATAAATTGTCATTCCCTTCATTAGATTCACTCAATAACCAAAGCCAAACTATGAACAAAAACACTGACCTCGGCTACTCGCTTGTCAGACATATAACTCCAACGGCATTGGTGGTAGCCTAAGGCCCACTTTGGAGGCATAAAAACCGTTCCTGATAAGTAGAAAGTATAAATTATTCACAAACAGAACAATATTTACCAAGGAGAAACGATAGAGAGAGCAAAAGTAAAGCGCAAACAATAGTCAACATACAAATTGCAGAAACAAGAATCCTTTCTACAAAGAAACATATCAAGTTTAGTCATCCAGTAAAGTTAACAGATGGAAAAGAAATGTTTCAATGGCACAAGGAAGTAAAATTAAGACGATATAAATAGAAGAAGTGTTATTAAGAAATTACCAATGGCGTGCGACAGGGACTCCAACACAGCAGTAGGCGAGGAGAATGGACCAAATGTGATTATTGGATATGATGTTGGGGAGATAATTCTTATGATTCCCTCATTTCTTAGATCAATCTAGAGAAGAAAAATATGTTAATACAATAGAAAAGATAGATTACATTGCAACGTCGGTGGGTCTACAAAAGAGGGATTGCACCAGCTATGATATTCATATACCTCACACTTTCGTGTTGTATCAGCAAGAACCCCTAGTGTTTCTCCAGTGGGAAGGACAACTAGTACCCAAGGATGTGACTGGTATAACGAAGTGGTTCCAGAGCCATATCCCCATGCATCAGTGTTCCAAGTAAAAACCTGAAAATTATACTCACCAAATTAACTAGGCTAACGAAGTGATGATGGTTATTAAAGCGAATGACTCACCCGTTTCCCTGTTCTCTCCAACTGACCACTAACTTCTCCCGTCCCATAAAACGATGTGCCAGGAAAAAACTGCATCACAAGTTAGCATTATGTAAACGACTAGTACTTTCCTGGACCATGTCAAAAATGACATTGTAAGATCAGTTTTGAGAAAAGTGAAATAATTAGAAACACTAACCTCAAAAGTGACAACTTGTTGTTGGTCCTGAAGACAAACACAAGTAGGAATATACGCTGGAGCACTGTGACTCACAATTGGAACTTCCCGGTCTTTGCTGTTCTTAAATGAAACACTAGGAAATGCAGCCTTCCTATGCTCCACAGAACAATCAAACCGGAAAACTCCGTGCTCCAAAATCGGCTTGAAAATCATATCCTTTGAAGCCATATCTACAGTTTCCAAGCTATCTCCAGTCATCCTAACTAAAGATTTGTTTCCCTTCCTTCTGCATGCAAGGTGGTTGTACTAGTGTAAGTTCTGTATGACATTTCTCCAAAAAAATAAGACCCATAAAGAAACAATTAGTCTCAAACTAACACTTAAATGCTTATCAACAAAACATTCAAAGCAAGGTTAAATTATAAACTGTCACACTTAAACCTGAGCAAAAGAGCAAACCAGAGAAGAGAATAAGCAATTAAATTGGAAAGCTTTGATTTTTTTTATATATTCATTTCCTCTGCAGTGGACTAAAATTAGACGAATTAAGTTACAGAAATCGTTGACCCAGAGTCAAACTAAGAATCAAATCAAGCCTCTAAGGATCAAGAACCAACCTGAGAGTGCTCTTGAGGACGAGAGCGGAGGAACTAATTACAGGAAGGAACAGAGAAGTAGAGATCGGATTCAGCGAACGAAGAGAGTGACCATTGAAGGAAGAAGGTCGAGTTTCGCTAGTGAGTGATGACGACGATGATACTGCTGCTTGTGTCACAAACGATCTCTCCATTGATTTAACTGTGGACACTTTAGCTCTATTTTATTTTATTTTATTTTCAGTGGTTTATTTATCTTTTATAGTAGAGATTATTTTATTTTATTTTATTTTATTTTATACTATAAAAGATAAATAAACTACTGAAAACAAAATAAAATTTATCTTTATTTTTGTTTAATTTTTCCATCATCTGTTTTATTTTTTTCCTTTTAAACCCATTTTTTGTTGTTCTGGAAAACCTCTTGACAAGAAAACGACTCCCGGAAGATGGTCGGAGGAGCGGATCATTCATCGGATATCTACATAGACATAGTTTGGTTCACGAGCTCCCTAGTGATCAAGTCACTATATGTCCGTTATTCCCGAACAAACGATACGAAAAATATATTCAAACCATCGGGAAAATCTCAAAATGGTGAATGAGAGATTAATAGAGTTGTATTTGATGAGATTTTGACTTTTAAAATAATTTCAATGTTAAATATTTTTTTTAGTGGGATATTTAGTATGTTTTATATAACAAAGCATCAGTGAAGATTTTAGCAAAAGCATCAACGTAAACAAAAAGAAAACAATATAGAGATCAATACTATGTTCATGTTAACATTGTTGGTGACGATATCAATATTATACCAGGTTAATGCTTTGTGTAGCCAAACACAAATTTTTGAGGATCTAGTTTAATTTGTTGTGTATAGCTGTTGCCAAAAAAAAAAAAAAAAAATTGAATTTGTTGTGGTCATTCTCTCAGGCCTTCTTGGTATTCCATGGGCTTCTTCACTAGAAATTTATTGTTGAAGTATAAAAAGAAAAAGGGAAGATGAAATGTATATGTTAAAGTGTCACAAAAAATTTCTTGCAAGCTTGTGACATAAAATAAGCTTCTCAAACTCTCTCACGATTGTGGTAACCTTTTAGTCCATTGATCTTACTGTGGAAGTAAGTGCCACTAGACTCACCCTCTCTATTCTCACCATTTTTATCGTCATTTGATTTATACTTCTATGGATGTTTCATTCTATAAAGTTCCTGGTGATGCATGAAACCAGACGATCGAAATCAATGGAAGACTTCATCTTTCCTTCTAGTATCTATCTATTCATTAGCATAATTTTTAATTTTCTAAAAAGAGAATAATTATACTAAATTATAGTGTTCTCTATTATCGTATGTGGTTAGAGTTAATGATTATTTGTAGTTATAGATTGGGTTTTTATATAATTTCGACTCAATATAATAATTTAGAAACCTCATTTAAAGCAACAAATGACTCAGGACATATGACACAACAAATATGTGAATCTGTTTTCCCCACAAAACCATAAGACTCATACGACTGTAATAAACACTAATAAGCTAAGTTAAAGAGAATTATGATAACATACTCAAAGTGAACAAAACTTTGCAAATCATGAAACCTTTCAGTACTAAATTAAAAAATCCAGTTGGGCTTAGGATAATGGGTCGAATGTGATTATCGGATATAATGGCAATGAGCAAGATAATTCTGATTCTAAAAGAGGGTCCTGATTTACTAGTTGGTCTAAAATGGTTAAGACACGATCCAGGCCATCATATTATTATATGATTCACATATAAAACTTTTTTATTATATCTTCTTTTTTCTTAGGTTTTAATGTTAAAAATTAGTATATGTTTGGTCCACATACTTGTAGTCCATTACAACATCCCCAATCTAAACGAAAAATGCATCCTTTTAATTAATTAAATATATATACTTGTGGTGAAGATTAATTAATTAAAGAGGCTCCTCTGTTTAAAAACAGATTTTGGAAGACAAGAAGATTATATGTTTTGTGCTGTGTACAAGATATGAAACGGACAGCTTGTAGGGCTAACACAACCAATATTGAAGCTAATTGTTGAAGATAAGTCATAAACAGAAAAGGTAGTTGTCTTTTACTATCACTATTTAGTTTTTGTTTTTTGTCTCTTTGTTATCATTGTGATGATTTATTTATTTAATTTATTATTCTTATTATTTTTAGTGAAATGATTTCTTATTTTTCTTGACCATATGTACCTATATTTAGCTCAATTAATAATGTTACTCATGTTTACAAATTACAATAATCTATAGGATTGTGAATAACACAGAAAA
Organism: Arabidopsis thaliana x Arabidopsis arenosa; assembly: GCA_019202795.1. Lineage (NCBI taxonomy): Eukaryota > Viridiplantae > Streptophyta > Magnoliopsida > Brassicales > Brassicaceae > Arabidopsis > Arabidopsis thaliana x Arabidopsis arenosa. The sequence continues at coordinate 10,147,265 of CM032920.1, read as the reverse complement.
ATGGAAGTAATCTCTTAACTCACCAATCTTAAAGGTGTAACGTAGATTGTAGACATAAGCAATATATGAAAAAAGATGATAAGAAGACATTTACATAAAAAATAGATAATGTTAATTAATTGAGATAATCGACCCAAAATTGAAAAAGTTAAGAAATGACAAGTTAGTGGATGAGGACAAAAGTAGAGTGAGAGAACATGGAGGATGAGTTCATATCAAAAAAAACATGGAGGATGAGTTTAAGAACGTGTATTTATGCAAAATATTCAAAGAGTTGCATGACGATCAGCACGTGAACTTGCTTCACTCTCCAACCTACAAGTGGACCCTCTCCATCCATGCGCCAATCCATTTTACTTTCGCACATTATTATTATAACACACTATATGAATCGAGTCGTTGACAAAAAAAAAAAAAAAAAAAAGATGAACCATCCACGCAGAATTATCATTTAGTTTTGTTTCAAAACTAAATTCATGGGTTCCTATCTTTTACATGCTAATATCGCGTATGTTTTGTTAATTAGGTGTTTGAAAATGTCTCTAAGCATACTTGAAATTGAATCTAATTACGCGTAATTTGCTTGGAAAACTAGTCTTGTTTTTCTAAAATTTTTAGTTAAATGATATTTGGTTAATAAGTTGTATCATATGAGTATTTAAAAGAACTTTTTTTTTTAGAAAAAAAAAAGAACAATAACAACAACAACAAATGGTGATAGTTCACTTGGTTTCAAGAATTCTCTTAGGAGGAAAGTTGAGATTTTGTTCCCAAGTTCAAGTCTCACTTGAGAGGAATGGTTTCCGCTCTAATGGTATTAGACTATTAGTAAAGGCTGGTCTCAAATGGAATGAGATTTTTGGGATAAAGAGACCTAAACTTTCTTATTAACAAAAAAAGAAAGAAAAGATTATATGATTATTTAATATTTAATATATCATTTAAAGAAGTGATGATGTCAAAGATTGCAAAACATTTCGTCATCTTTTATATATAAGATTCATTAATACCTAGCTAGCTTTTTGTATGTATAGTTGTACATCCACCCACAAACACAAAACTGTATGGTGTAAATCATAAATAAACTAAATTCACACACAAAAACAAGTATCTTGAGCACGTAGGATTCCGACAGAGTTTCATGGTGTTTGGACACTTTGTATATAGTGTTGGAGGTTGAACTCAAGTGTATAGGTGTGGGATTGTCGCTTCTTCCTTTGTTCGTACGTGCAGGTATTTGCATGTATATAAATGTATGCGTGTGTATAACTATCTGTTGCCATGTTGGTATCCAACATATCTGGAAAATTTATGAGTCAGTTGATGGAAAAGATGAAAGAGAGGCTGGAGAAGATGAGGAGGACAGTGAGGCAACAGAGAGCAAAGCTTCATATCATCAGAATTTGCATCACTATGCTTCTCTCTTCCGATGATAACTCTTAATCTTTTTTTAATCTTGTTAGTTTTGATCTTACTTTTTTTGTTTACTCAGTTTTTTTTACCAATCTTCGCCATTTTTTAAAGATTGGAGAATAGTGTACTGTGTAATCATTGGATTTGGACTTGTACAAAAACTCTTAAGCTTGAATTATACAAATGTGTTATTATTTCTTTGCAAACTTCAACGACATAATATCTTTAAGATCTCATGGTCTATTACCCCTCTAAAGTCTAAACTTACCCTAAAAAGTCTACGTATATTTATTATTATGTATGTAGTATGTGTGCCTATAGTTTGGGTTCGACACATTTAAACGTGACACGTACGTGTGTGAGTGATTGATTGATAGAGTATACGGATGCACTTATAACCTTGTTGAATGACTACAATTATTGGATTCAAGAGGTATATCACTTTATTGTGGATAAGTAAACATTTTCAAAGATTACGAGTACTACTTTATTTATTTTCCACCTATACATATATATATTAGGTCAATTCAAAGGCAAAAAAAGTTAATTATATGTTATAATAAAAATTAAATAATGGTACTTGATAACCCGACCAGTACTAGCACCAATGGGTAACAGCTGCATGAGGATTACATATCCATATATTATTATATTAGTTTATGCGTCGCATTATGAAACATCAACCAAATGAAGTAGAAGGAACAAAGACACAACTGTTTAGTTTAAGTTCTTTCTATGTCCTACACATCTTTACTTGTGAAAGTGATTAAACAAACGCATGATCCAAAGACCCGACAATTAATTGAGATGTGTTCATTATCTAGGGGTGTTAATTGGGACAGTCCAACTCGGTTTAGTCTCGAACTTCAATTATTATCTAAAATATCTTGCGACTCTGGTCAGAAAAGTTTTTGAACTGCTAAAATTTTGACCAAATCCAACGTAAAATGATTTAGCTGGAATTCTATATTCAAAATCATAAACAAAAAAAAAGCCTATATATCTCTGACTGCCCTGTTAAACTAAAGAACCCTAAAATCTATTGAAAGATACGTAGAATTTGTTGAGAAATACACTCTTAATTATTAGAATTTGAGTTTATTAGAGATTGTGTGTTTGAGGTTCCCTCCACTCAAACTTTAATCCTAAAGTCACAAATGTTTATAGTAAAAAATCTAAGCATATCTAATTTTCTGTTTTGTTGGGGTCGAAAAAGAAAATACATTTTCAGAAAAAGTCTCCATCTTAGAATTGTCAAATCGGGCAAAATCGTACAAAAATATTCATGTAGTAACATGCTCTATATTTGAGCACTACGAATAGAAATGATATATATGTACAAACACGTAACTGTGCAATTTCCCTAGCATTAGTTTGATGAGAGTGATATGTGGAAGCTAAAGCGAGTGAAGGAAAAAAGACAAGAGAGGCAAAACAAGTAAACTCAGCTTTGTCTTGTCATCTTCTGTAGAGTGGGATTCCACTCTTTTTGTTCATGTCACCTCTCTCTCAATCTAAGTAAAATTTAATTACAACTTTAGCCTCTCTATATATTCCACACCTCTCTGTACTTCTCACTACTCACAACAACACATAGAGGTGGTGAAAGAAGATGAAGATGTCTCAGAGACGAGTTAGGTCGGGTCGGATATCGAAACTCCGGTGTTGGGATTGGTGTAAGGAGCAGAGAACGCGTGCTTATATCATATGGAGGTGTTTAATTTTCTTGTTAAGGTGGGATGACTAATGATCGAACAAGAATAGCTAGTGATCAAGCTAAACGACTCGTTAACACACTTTGTACAAAGTCCAAGAAAAATCAATGGAGATTGATTCAGAATGTTTTCCTAAGAGTCTTTAGGAGAAACGTATGTGTATATGGGTTTTATTGAGGTTTGTTTATATAGTACACTTTCTTTATATTTGATGTTAGTTGCTCCAGTTATATAGTTTAGTCTACGTAAACGTAAGTAAATCTGACTAAAAAGTTGATGTTTATTGGCAACTTGAAATTATAAAAGTATTAACGTTTTACCCAATTTGTATATGAGTATATCATTCACTTTCTATTGGAATTGCTTAATACGGTTATTTTCTTAAGAAATTAAAAACAATTAATATGATCCATAACAAAGTTCTCTAAAGAGATGACTCGTCGTTATATATGTGTGGAAAGACTATGGCCTGGCGGAAACTGAGGCATTCGTGACTATCAAACGGCGTTGAATGATTCAATTGTATTTGTCATGGAAAATAGATTGATTGGACGTGTGAGGATACAAATTGTTCATATATCACTTAAGTTCATGATTTTAAAAGTATATTATTCATATTTTGTGTTCAACGCAAATCTGATTAAAATACTTTTATATTTTTCTTTAATTAATTTTAGAGTCAATTATCTGCATGCTAATTATTTGAGAAATAATTAGGTGTGGCATACACAAGTTTTTTTGTTTGCAAGAGAAGAGAGAGAAAATGGTACATCATACAATTCCGGACGAAAATACCCTAAAAAGAGAGAGAAACGACGCATCACTATCTCCGCCATTGATTAGCCGCCGAATCAGAAGTTCCACTAACCAAACCTCCACCGTGAAACTGCAACATCACTGGTAGGGCCATAACTATGTCTCCGATAAGATCTGGGTTGGTGGTGGTGATAACTATCCTTGTGGCGTAACAAATCGAGTTCAGGTGGAACTGCTTGAAAGCCTCCGGCTCCGCCTTTGAACAGAGAAGAGAGTTTCATCTTCTTCGTATCGGCGTGGACAGTGGATAGTGTGATGGTGAAGCTGGAGGAGATCGTGGCAATGGCAAAGATGGATGCGTGGGAAAATGAAGATTGAAGGGGTAATTATGTCATTTTGTCACCAAATCCAAACACCAGTTATTTACGAAATCGCCCCTTCTCCTTTGACTTAATTATTTCTCAGTCTTAGGGTATGCAGTGTAATTACTCTTAATTTTATAATGAAAATTAAAACCAAACAAAAAATTTAAATGAAATATCCAATGAGTCGTATAGGTGAAAGTACCTCAACGGCTCAAAGACTACATAAGACACAAAGGCGTGCCTGTAAGACCTCGGCATGTATGTTTTGGACTTAACCACTTCTCAAATGTTTCATATTTCGTTTATCAATTCTAAAACAAGATTACATCTAAATATGGTCACAAAAAAAGGGAAAATAAGATAAGAGTCCGGCGGATCTAAACGGATTTTTATAAATTTGGCGGGGTTAAGCGGGTTCAGGCTTAAATAGGTATGAGCTTAATTGGGCTTTAATTTTTTTTTGTTAAACGGACATGAATCTAAATGGGTTCAAACCGACCGGGTAACCCGTATTAATTATTACGTTAGTAAAAAACATCTTGAGCCAAAACTTAACTCAAACCACCGAGTCCACGGTCAACAAATATTCTAGCTGAGCAACGAGTTTCAAGAAAAATCCTCCAAAATATCAGATATTTACGAAGATATCTGCACAACAGCTACGAGCAAATTGTGATTTTATCGTTTCACAAACATCAACAGCTCAATGGATCGTTGGAGATGGAAAATCACAATCACTATTCTTTTTATTGCAGCTGTTATACATGCATTTTCGTGAATATCTCACATTCTAGAAGATTTTATAGTTTCACAAGCATCTTTGTTATTTTATAATAGCAATTTTTTAAAATTTATCTTCCCAACATAAATTTATTTGTTTTCTTCTTTTAAAACACAATGTGATGACAAAAAAAAAAACACAAAATATAGATTTCAAAGTCAACTAAGCTATAAAATGTTTTAAAAAAGACATAAATTGTGGGCTTTGATATTCCATTTAAAAGCCCAAACTGAATTAGTCTTAGACGCATCTTAATGGCTACCAATCACTACTGAGACCTAACTATAAAATAGCGTTTTGGTACAAACACGTTTCTCATAGTGTGGTAGACAAACGGACGAACCAAATGGAAACTAATGTAACAATTCGTGTCGGTGGAACTTCTACCGCCAACGGTGGTTGGCCGTTTGGCGTGACCATCATAATAAATGGCCATGTTTCCATTGTTCATACTCCGAGCTCTCCGATCCCTGTTTATACCGCGACAGATTTTCTGATAGTTATCTGATTTGGTCTTTGCCGTTTGACAACATGTATCTCCTCCCTTGAGGTTTCATCTTAGAGAATCTTCAAAATTGTTTATCACTTCATTGACTCCGAAAACGTCATTGCTTTTGTCGATATCAATGGACTGAATGTTTTTTGCTTCCATGTTTTTTTATCTTTTTTTTTCCGTGAGACCAATTCATAGATTTTACTTCATTGTAATTCCTAACTTTTTCATTATTTACGAAATATTTACATTATTAGCAAAAAAATAAAAAATAGTTACATCTAAATATTATGTATAGTCTCCAAGATCAAAGATCTCTACGAGCAGAAAACGTATTTGGATCGCGTTATTGACTTTACGGGTATAGTCTATCTATAGTCTCTATGGATGGAACTGACTTCGTCAATACAGTTTCGATTCGACGAAATTGATTTAACGATGAGAGAAATAGCGTTTCCTCCTTTAGGGAGTCAAGAAACCCCCTAAAATAAGCTTCATTGTGATTGTTACTCCAATGATGGTGCCAACACTAGATCCCAAGAGCCAATTGGATGATAAAGTCCTCTCCGATTGCAAGATGTTGAAGGATGTTGCTCTGCTAATAAAACTGCTATGGGCTAACATTTTTTTGGGCTTCGTACCCATTAAACTATTATTATGATTGGTTCAAAATTATGTTTTAATACGCTTTCATTAGAACTGGGGCCTACGGGTTATCGGTAATATTTTTATTCTCTTGCTATTTAAATTGAAAATCTTTTATCAAATAAAAGGTTAAAGGACTGACATGCATGACCATGCCAAGTTTCACACGAGGCTGTTTTAGTTTTTTTTTGGTAAGAAATTGTTGAACATTAAAAATTGTTTTGAGTACATGAGATTTTAGAATACTTAGGATTGCGACATGCATGTATTAGTTAGTAAAATTATGATGAGAATGAGATGCCCACGGATTACACGCATGCAGCATAAGGATGGAACAGTGTCTCCAAGGCTCCAACTTCTTTAACCCACAAAAGAAGAAAGACGACAATGTGACGTGGAAAAATATTCACTCATTGGAATAAAATTGGTTTTAGAAATTAAGTTTTCTTCTTTTTGTATTTATGTGCTCAGAACCTGAACTTTGGCATTGAACTTAGGTTCCCTTTGCAAAAAGTTGATGTTGACCTTTTATATTCTTCTTGTACGTTAGAAAAGCTAAGAATAAAAAAAAAAACAGACTCCTAAAACAAAATGGGCTTTAAAAAGCAAAAGCACATCTAAAAGAGACGAAGACATACCAGAATTGAAGGCCTAAAATTCTGCAATTTTTAGATTCTAGATAGCTACGAGCATTGTGGGTCATATATTCATATTCCCACTGTTATAATTCTTTTTTAGGGTTATATTTTGATTAAAACTTTAAAAGTAATACGGTTTGATATTTTTCTGGAAGATTTTTAAAGAGTGTAATATGTATGTCAAAGTGTTTTAAGAAACCTTTTTTTGTTCTTGAAGTTTGCTACTCAACATATAACTTTATAGTAGTTTTTTTTTCCATCGAACTTTATAGTAAAATGTATAAACACTACAAGAAAAACGCTTGAACACGTCACTTATTCAACATCACTTTTGTAAATGACGTAAAATTGAAAAATGAGAAGGATATTAACAGCAGTTACTTAGAGTTAATTAACTTCACGTCAGCTCTTGAGACGTTAGTTTTATAACTAACGCAAGCTTTTTTAAGTCACTAAAAACTGACGTAAACCATAAACATAATTGACGCCACATGCCGTGTTTTTTGTAGTGAAATTATGATTTAAATTGGTTCAAAAATCATCATTAGATATCATACTAAATGAAAATATATAATTAATATTTGCAAAAGTATTAATGCTAGATGTATAAATATTTTTTATTTATATTCAAATGTTTTTTACTAGACCAAAACTTCTAGCATATTCAAATATTTTTACTAGATACGGATTATTATGTGCATCATTGTGTAATTTGTGTTACACAAAAAATTAATAAAATATTTATATATTTTAATTATTTATTTAACATATTATTTGCTTAAATCCTAGCTTTTAGCTAGTAACCGGAAATATAAAAATGAAGTTTTTATTTAAAAATTATTCTTGTAATAAAATGATTGTGTTTGGAAGAAGCAAAAAAATCCCTTTGAAAATGGTGTAAATAATTTGAAGATAACTAGATAAGCATGGCCCAATATGGAATATGTAGAATGCAATACGATTGATGGAAAAAAAAAAAAGGTAACATTGAAGTTGGACCAATAAAATCTGTAAATAAAGAGACTAAGCGCACCACAAAAGATTGTTTATTTTTTATAAATATTTTAGGGAACGATTCGCCATTTTCTCCAAAATATAATAACACAATTTCCATTTGCGTCATAATACGATAAATATAGAATATTGAGGGAATAAATAAAGACTAAAGAGCAGCTTTTGGTATTTTCTATGTTCAATATCAACCTTTGATTTGTTATATTTCATCTTTTAAGCCTTAAAGAAAACATTACTCTCTTCTATTTTATAGTGCCAATTTAGAGCCACCATCATAATCATCATTAATATGAGTTAGTTATACAATACTAGGGATTAATCGGCGCTACGCGCCGGTTATTTTTATATTAAAAATTTCGCTATATTTGTAATAGAGTAATTTCCGTTAGCATTTTAACAAAGTAAATGTTTGTAACTTGAGGTCTGAAGTGTAGTTTTTGATCAAAAATATCTATGTGAAAGAGACTATTTTTCTTATTCTTAGATCGTATGACTATCATATTAACATTAAGCACATTTGATAATTTTATGGAATACTTTAGAAAAAGACTATTGAGTATGGTTTTATGTGAAAGAATCGTAACCTCCTACTACAAAGTTTCAGCAAGTTGTTTATATATAAGAGATGGTGCACAAAGTTCACTGATTTTTCCGAATTCTCTTGCTGGATTTTTATAGGAAGCGTGCAAATGTGAATCATTTTTTAACTATAGCCATCATGGTCACAAGTGAAAGCTTATATACCTTTGACATAAAACTGATCATATGACACATGTATCCCAAGTTTTAGGGACCAAAAACTATATCCATCTTCACAAGTCATCAATTTTAGTGATGCAAACTATCAAGGCACAAACGTTTATGCTGAGGGAAAGGAATGAAACTTTGCTTCAAGGGCCTGCATTTTTAGTTATGATATTACTATAAGGATTTATTATGTTTAACACATACATGGCTAATGATAGTGTGTAAGAAGATAAGCTGAACTTCCTTGCTGAAAGGCAGCCTTATATCTGTGGGAATCATGACAAGTTTCATCTACTGAGTTACTAATAACTATGAGAATTCACCAGTGACATGGAAGACCTTAATTTCAATGCAGATTTAGATTGAAACAAAACAAAAGAAAGAAGATAGAGGAAAAACAATAGCTTCATTGAAGAGGATGAAACCACCTCCATATTGTTTTGTTTTGTTTTTTACTTTTACTAAAGCATTCGTCTTAACACATTATCATCTGATTCTTGTCTTAGAAGCAGGATGAAGCGCCATAGATCCGGAAAACAAAATTTAAACAACCTTCTCATCAAAGACTATAAAAAGAGGTTGAGGTCAAATTTCAGTTTTCATTTCTATGAACTCCCTGCTTTGTTCTCTTTCTCTATCTTTTTTAGCATACAACTTCTAAAACCATCAAAAAACACAAATATTTCCACATCATTCATTGTGTTTTACAATGATGATAATCACAAGATTTTGTGGAGATAGCTCTTTACTACATGTAGATAATTGTAGAGGTGAACATAGCTAGTAAGCTGAATTTATAATATTTGTTCTTCGAATATATTCTTATTTTTGGCAAAATAAAATCGTGAAACATATATTAAACACACAAAAGTGGCATTAAGCTATCAATCCCACACTATTTTTAAAAAAACCTACATAAGCCACTATCATGAATAAAAAGTGGCATTAAGCTACGGAGGAGTGGGTAAACAATACCACCTCTCTCTACTAATATTTAAAAAGCACGCAACGGATGCTCCTTTTTATCTGGTTATTCATCGTGCCCAGTTCATAATCCACATCATTCACAGATGGCAAACCTTAGTAACTCATTCATGTTCCAAAATCTGGCTACACAATGTAATTCTTGCAACATCAAATCGATTTTAGTAAAGAGAAAACCACAAAATATTAAATCTGGATAGTCGAGTTCCCTTCGGAAGCATTATTTGTTGGCAACCAGTAAAACTATGCTTATATATAACATGTTTAGTGGTTAATATCGCTCACCATGGAAACCAAGAATATGAAACTGGTGATTAACTTTGGTTTCGACCAATATCCAGTTCGTGACCTGAAGCTGGCTGGCTTTAATGGTTGGGATGATGGCTCCTCGTTCTCTCCCATTACTGTTTCATTGTGCAGAAAAAGCAGAGGTTCTTTTATGGAAGGCGAACGATATATAAGCCTAAAACCGTGAAAAACTGAATTCAATCATGTAATATGCATACGTTTAGACACCATGTGAGCCCAAGGTTGAGAACACATACCGAAGCTTGCAAAGTTTGCTGAATCTGGCGATAGTTGATTCCGAATGACGTTTTTGAAATTGATTCAACCCATAGGTCTACGTATCGAAAACCCTGCCACTGTGTGCTTTCTTGGCGTTTCATCACGGTTTCGTGTTTTATATATATCATCGTTCGATTGGCTTTTCCTTTGTATCTGTAGAGGCGAAACTGAAAACGTGAAGAATCTATAGCGACATCGTTGGGAAACCCTAAACCCCAATTATTCATTTTCAATTTTAGTCGCTTGAGCTTGATGACATGGCAACTTTGTAGAGATTTAGAATTTTAAGGAGACTAAGCTGACGTGGCATGTTGAGAATGTCTCTTTAAAATGCTGATGTGGACACAGTGAGAAGTCTCAATGAGCTTCTTTTATTAGTAAGAGATTCTTTTTGTTGTTTGAGTGTCAATATTTAAGAATTAATCGTGGCCTGTAATTTAATTTACCCCGGTGAACAATACAGATTGGCCGACTATATATTGATTAATGCGAATGAGAATTCAAATCCTAAACACAATTTTCTTATTTAGTGCTTTCAAGTTCATCTCAAACTACTAACCCCACAAATCATTATCAGAAGAACATCACAATTGTGAACCAAAGAAAGGAAAAAAAATCGTTACAAAAATTATAAAACTAAAGAAAAGGAAAAAGAAAGACATCAGATGCTGTCTCCTTATGACATTATAGTTTAGTGCTATTTAGTTCACCACCTTCTTGTCCTAGATGCGTTATGACTTGACGTGTGTACAATCCAATTTAATGGATGGGTCCATGAATAACAACAATAACATAATACCAATATATACTACTTGATACAAGTATTATCTAAATAATGATCAATGTCTCTTCACAACTGTACGAACGTAATTTATGATTGATCCAACCTTCTCCACACGCTTTTGCTCTTATGTACGGAAGATCTTTAAATTAAGCTGCGCGTGCAATTTTCTCCAAGTCATTATTGACACAGACTTCTTAACTCACTCACTTGCCACGCGCTTATCACGCGCTCTTTGCTCTTTTTCCATGTTCTTTCTTCGATTCTTCCCTTTCTCAACTTAAAGATTCTCCTCCTTTCATTTTTTTTTTCTTTTACAATTGTTCAAAGTATTTTATTTACTTGAACTGTCCCAAATTTTGATGCTACATGAAAGAGAACGTGTAAATAGATAAGTCAAGTAGACTACTGCAAAATCACAAGGTGCCAAAACCCGTAAGTTAGGAAAGTTAAAGTAGTCTCTCTTCTCAAATTACCTTTGAATAGGCGGTAAACTTTCTCAATCATATCGACGGTCATATTGGTAACCAAAAGCTGTTAGCTGTTAGCTGGAGCTGTTAGTTTTTCCGGAATAGTGCAAACCTGTACGAAAGAGCTGTACGAGAAAGCTGTACAAAAAAAAGTGAGAGTAAAACTTTTAGTAACGTTTTTGGTAAAGCTTTTGTGATTGGTAACAGTTAAAACGGTATACTTTGTAACGCTTTGTGCCGCTTTGTAAAGTGGTTACCAATCAATGCCATTACCTATTAACATACCAAAGATCACTTGATCTTTTTGAAAAGAAAAAAAAAAAGAACACTTGATCTCAAAATTAGTTGTTTATAATTCTATACACTAAGTGTTAATTAGTCTGTCATAGTTATATATATATCACGTAAATATATAATTGTTTATTAGTCTCTGTTATTATTTTATTGTTGGTTAATAATATCTATTAGCGTGTTTACTCAACTTTTACGCAGATGTGAAGTAGAACTTTCATGCTCAAAGGTTAATACAAGATGATCTTATATTTTTACTTAAAACTTGATATGGTTAAGGAGTTTCAATCTTGGATATTGGATAAAGGTTAATACCCATTGATTATAAAAAAACATAGACAGGTGAAAGACCCTAACGTTCATTTCATTAACAAAAACAGAACATATATACATATATGTCTTTAACATGCATGAATATCATTAATCGAAAAAAAAACATGCATATATTATTAACCAATTCAAAATATTGAGCATACTAAACTGTCATACACCAAAAGGACGTTTCAAATCAGGAGAATTTAACTGTTATACTTAATTTTTTATTGCTCAGCCAATAACATGAATGCGTAAATGTAAGGCCAAGATATACTTAACACAACAAAAAGCAATACAAAATAATTGTTTATATATTATAAACAATACACATAAGTGTGATATCGTGGCACAAGGAATTAAAACTTTCGGTTTATCGTGAACTCGTAGTCAATAGGTATCAAACAATTAATATTAACCGAATATCTTCTATACAAACACTTGCAAAAAAAAACTTTTTTGTTTTTTTCTTTAGGGGTAATGTCACACCTGTACGTTGAAAAAAGCCTCCGGGGAATCACCACCACACATACGAAATCTTAGAGACTCATCGTTTTCACACTCCAAAAAGCTTCAAATGATCAATGACAAAACTTTTCATATCATATTGTGGGCTCTACTTCCACTACTTCCTCCACCGTAAGACGCCGCCAAACAGTGCTCAACATCATCATTTTTCAGTTGGTTATTATTATAAAACTTGTCGACGATTCTCTCGCTTGGTCTAGCTACAAGATTCTCCCAAGCCTCGTCTTGTTCTTCTACGTTGCGTTTCAAGAACACCTCAGTCGCATCCACACGGTGCATAGACAACTTCCACTTCTTGTGAAGCCGTTGAATCTTTTTTAACTGTCGACAAGCTAATATCTCTGTGTTCTTTTTGATATTCTTAACTGCTACTTCAAGCATTTTACTTTGTGTGGCACGGTCTACTAGAGATTCGTTACGTAAATATTCGTGGAGCTCGGGGACTCCGATAGCTCGTCTTATCCCTACGGAGTAATTCGCTTTTGGATTGAACACTTCTCTTACTTCTTCGAGTAATCCTGCTTCCATCATGCGGTCGACACGTTTTGAGACAAAGGAGTTTAGTACGGGTAAGGAAACATCAACCCAAATGAAACAGCAGTCGTAGTTGTTTAACAAAAACCCCGAGGAATGATTCGCGAGTGCTTCGATGTAAGAGTTTGAACCACCGGCTACTATGGGAAGCTTATTGTTCGCTGAGAGTTTTGAGATTTCTTGTGAAGCAAGGCGGCTATACTCGGTGGCTGTTATGTTTCCGGCTTCGGAGTCGAATACTCCAAGCAAGTGGTGAGGCACGCCTCGGCATTCTTTAGGGGTGACTTTGTTTGTTAGGACGTCGAGGCCCTTGTAGAGTTGGATCTTGTCGGAGTTTATGATCTCTCCTTGAAAACGAGTTGCTAGGTCGATGGCAAGACGAGACTTACCCGATCCGGTAGCTCCCATCACGAAGACGACTTTTTCTTTGGGATGGAGAAAAGAGTTGACGTTGACCTTAGATAGCTTGTTTTTGAAGCTCAAGATTGGTTGTACCTGCTTCAGTGTTGAGATTGAGAACTTCATGATTGACTTTATTTGTTGGGATAAAGAATATGTTTTGTTGTTTAGTCCTTTTGGTAGATCACCTCAACGAGTCGTGAGTCGTCAAAAAAACTTAAAACATTCTTCGTAGAAATATCAGAATTGAGAGAGGAAGAGTAAAGAGAGATTGGTGAAAGAAAGCAAATGCTTCACAAGTATTAAGTTTTGAGGTATAAGGAGGCTATATATATACACCTAGACATAGCCGTGTTTTCTCTGACTTTGGTCTACGACCTTATTAAAAATAGATTTTAGATGCCCCATCTATAGAAAATTCATTAAGACTTGTTGGTTAACCCTTTGTAATTTCACAACTAAAAGTTAACAAAAATACCAGAAAGAAAAACAGAAATTTAAACTTTGACAAAAAAAAAAAACCCTTATAGTTTGTTTTTGCTGAGTATTTAAAATCCAAGTTCAAGCATGCTTACATATAGTTTAACTACTTTTGTATTTTTGTTTTATTAACTTCAATATTCATAATAATAACTATTTCAGTTGCTCCAGTATTAACTTTGAATTTCACTAGGCTTATTATCTTATTTGGATGACTTAAAATCTTAAATTTTCAATTTTAAAAATTTTAATAGGTAAATATATGTTAATCTCTAATCATTTTTTGTTGTTTTTTGTTTTCTGTCTTTGTAAAATTATTTAAGATTTCTGAAACCATATAGACTTACATGGATACAATGTAGAGACCTATAAGTTACAAAAGAGAGGGTCACAACTCACTAGCCAGGTTTTCTTTTATTTTTAATGCATAGTTGCACTTGCATCTATTTTGTTTTATATATCATCTATTAAAAGTAAAATTATTTTTATCCTTAATTTCATTATATCAAGTTTTAGGGTATTTTTTCCTGTAAATTTGATCTGATACTATCAATCATTAAATTTATTGGTATTAAAAATACAATATAAGTTGTAAAAAAAAAATACACTATGCATTAAACGTACATATATATTGTACTTTTTTGGGTGTCATTCTCCTCGTCGAATCTTGAACACGTGTGTATCTGTTGCCTCCTCCGAATAAGGACACTGTTCTACTTCGATCCGATCCAATGCATAGATAGTTAGATACACACACACACACTATAGAGCTGAGATTGATGGCCAGTCATTGATATATGCATATATAAGTAGATATAAAACAATCATACAAACATGTGTATGTTATATATATATAGATATATCTATATGTATTAAATAGTTGTGAGTATAGAAAAGAAGATTTTGATATATGATATGCATGAAAATATAAAATCTATAATTTGAGTTTAATTTGTTTTTTCTCTGTCGTATAGTTTAGTAGTGGGATAAATAAAGCAAAGTTTGCAACTCTAATTAACTAAAAACTAAAGTTGCAAACTATGGCCTTGAATGGGTGATGTAAAAAAAAGTGGTTCTACAACGGTTCGGGTGAACTGTGTCCTTCTCTCCCATTCATCATTTAGAATTATGTAAGTTGCGTTTCTTTTCTTTTAATAATAAAGAATTAATGAACCACTAGTGGTTCAGTTTTATGAAGAAAAATTTGAGTTCTGTTATGTACAGTAGAAACACATCCATTACCCAGCGTTTCTGTTGAAAAACGGTTCTCCTGTTTTTTTTTTTTTTTTTCTTTTATATAATATTAAAAACTAAACAATTTCATTTAAAACAAATTATTGTTTAGATGCAAAATTAGTCCTACAATTGATTTATCTCTGACATCATCATGAGATTGATTTTTTTCTTTTTCTAAAATTAAATCTTTTGTGAAATTATAAATATAACAATAAAACCATGTAACTTTATATGATAAACTTTTAGTTGAAATTGTAGATTATAATTCAAATGTTGTAATATTTACAATTTCATTTAATTATTTGTATAGAAAACATTAAATAATATTTTATTTTTACTCGAATTACAGATATTATATTTTTTGTTTTCATTATCTTATTTATTTTTAGTGAGCTATAATAATATGTGTATTATTTTGGAAAATATTTTATCCAAAATTGAAAATAATTTATAGATATTTTAGTGTTTTTATAAATAATTTTAAATACATGTACAATATCAAACTAGTATTACAAATTGATTTTAATATGATTGTTTTAAGTATGATTATTTTAATGTGATTGTTTTAAGTATTACAAATTTATTTTAATATGATTATTTAAAACATTTCATCTATACTGCGTGAAATATTTTAATACTATATAAAATTTGATCCATATTATGTAAAATTAACGTTTTTTATAATATAAATATTTTATTTGTACTATCTGATCCGTTTTCACCATTCAACATATATTTTTAAAGCGTTCGAACCGCTTGATCCGCTTTTGTTCCGCCAGATCTGCTTGATCCGCTTTTGTTCTGCTTGATACGCTTGATCCGCTTGATCCGCTCCGCCCGATACGCTTTCTCCATTCGGAGCCTATATGTAAAGCACTAAAAATAATACATGAAGAAAAAGACGGTGTTGTGTATTATCTACCGTCATAATTGGGAGGCTTTACGTCATTTCCGGATGCAAAGCTGTTTCCAAGCTAGTGTGGGATACCACAAAAGAATTCTAAATTTATTAACGTTTAACAATTAGACCCACAAATTTTAATGACACATCTTACATTATATTTATATATTGTCACACGAACGGGAAATTTTTATAACGCAGTGTCGCAGTCTTTGTAGATATATATCAAAGTCAAAGAGTTTAACGCTTTAACACAGCCTTAAGCTCTCTCTCTCTCTTTTTTTTTTGTGCAACCAGCTTAAGCTAATAAGCTCTATATATTTTAGTTTATTTGGTTTGAAAAAAAAAACCATGAGTATTGTTGTTTCTACTTTTACCCAATAGCAATATCATTAGTAGTCATGAACCACTTGGTACTTTTTTGCTTATCTTGTGTTGTGGTGGTGATTTTTTTTACCATTCAAAACGTAATCACTAAAAAAAAAGCAATCTGAGAAATAACCCCCAAAAATAAATAGCCAAGTAAAAGTTGCATAAGTTGAAAAAAAAAAAAATATTTCGGATGTTTTTGGCTTTTTGCCATCAGTTGTTTTAAGGCAGTATATAAATCTATTTTCATTTTTTTACTATTTTTTACAAATAGAACTTGCCTATATGGCTATATGGTAGCATAACTTTTTTTTTACAATCTATATATTGACAAATGGAACAAACTGAATTATGTGAGAGTATTTTCCAATAGCCAATCATGATCATATAGAGTGTGAACCGGATGTCATCAAAATTAGATAATGTGGTTTATGTTTTCATCAGCTTAATAATTTCATCAGCTTAATATATATTAAAATAACATATTTTAACAATTTGATGGCAACATACAAACTTTTATTGACAGAAATAAATAATATCAAATACGAAAAAGATTATCTATGATTAGTCAAATCAAATGGAGAATTTGTAGTTTCGTTTTTAGGATTCCCAAGGCTCCAATGAATATTTTATCACTCATTTATTCTTACTTTAATATGTTAATTTAGTATTACTTTGTTGTTTAGTTCTATCCGTAGAATGAAACTACGTTGCCTACAATTTGGGTGGAGTTGATATTTTTGGAAATCAGTGGTAAAAGAGAATTTAATTTTCCATTTAGTGGGTTCTGAATCTTCTGATGTTTAATTATATTTAAGAAGTTACATAGTTTTTTTTTTTTGTTATCTGATTAAATGCTTTTATGTATGATTAAATGCTTTTACATAAAGTAATATAAATTTTGGCTAAAGATATAACAAAACAATGGACTCACAACCTATCTTCTAATAAAATAAATCTGATTGGTAAAACAAAACAATATTCTAGCTTCTAGCATACAAGAAAAAAGCAGTAAGCGATACTAATATGATTAAGAGAGAAAAAAAGTAACAATAACTAATAGTTATACAAAAAAAAGATAAGAGTATGATAACTGATATAATTGATAGCTATTGAAGTGGTATACCTCTTACCACAAAAACCAAAACTAGTTTTAACGAGTTAATATCATTTGCAAAAACAAAAACTAGTTTACAAAACTAAATTTAAAACAGAATTAATGATGTTAAAATAAATTATTTCAAAACTTTTTACTATTTTAATTTCATTGATACAATTGTTTTAAAATGACACCATTCAAAGCCTCCGTATTCACTAACTAATCATCTCCATTGTGCATTGATGTTTTCAAAGCTCCAAACTCTATCCGACTACGGACTATCCCTCTATCTAGTACTTGTCTCTGTGTAGTGTATGATCTACACCCCTCTTTACTCTATCTCACTATTTTGATCAAAACAAAAAAACCTTTAGCTGTTTATGTGAGCTTATGATTTTGTACCAAGTATAGTTTACAGAATAATTTTAGCTGTCCAGATTACTATTTGAATTTTCGACTATTTACCATCTCAAACTTATTTTTTATGTAATAAAATAAATTCTTTTAAACCTCTTCACATACATTCCTATTTATCAACAATCACCTCACTCATAGAACGATCAATATTCTCGATCGAACAATGTGAACGTACAATGATCTATACTCGGTGGTGGTCTCCTACGGACGATACCATTGTTTATTATCTACAACGTCTATTCTCGGTCTGTAGATCTTACCTTAGTTTGACCTTTAGTATGCAACTCCACAGTAATTTGAAAAATATTTTGACTCCACTTGCAAACCTCGAATTTTTTTTCACTCATTTCTTAATCCAATCTGTTTTGAAAGTCATTCTACGATGTATCACATATTGATCCTTTCGTTGCGCTTAACCATAGAGGTATATCATGACATGTTACCGAAAATATAAGTGTAATATAGAGATAATTAAATTGATTTTCTTAAATATTTCTACACACACTAATATTTTTCTAGAAATTAAGCTGGTATTACCGGTGAAATAATTATGCAAGAAAATTGAATTCACTAAAAATGCATAGTGTAATATGAAAGCTAATTAAAACGGTAAAGTCAGAATATACCAGTTGGTTCAGAAAAAAACTTGGGTTGTTAAGTTTCAAATTCGTCTATTACGTTCGAAACTGATGTAGCTAAGCTAGCATCTTGTCCTAATCGATTTTGTCTTATCTCTAAATAAATGTAAGCAAAGTTCACTTTATTTCTACCTATGTAATAATTTATTCGTCTACTAGATTACATTCTTTATACATATTTTAATTGGTGGTCTAAGTCAACTCCTGTAGTAGTGATGGCCTATGGGATTTAATTAGACTTGATTAAGAAATTGCACCTCGACATAATGTGCCTCTTCACACATTTCTTTATTAATTTGAAGTATCATTTTAAATTAGGATCAATAACTATCATATTAAAAAACTCATAATGGAGCATAATCATCATTAGCTTATGAACCGTCAAAGGAGTGGTTCTAGTTACTCAAGGATGCTTGCTTAATCTCATGGGTTGTCTTTCACATCAAGAGTAATATATAAGACCTCGTTCGATTAGCCGCTTCTTATTTTTGTTTTTCTGTCAACATGTATAAATAAATTAAAATGATTCAAAATTAAAAGAAGTTGTAGAGCTTAATATTTCATGTGCAATCTGACGACCTACGTAGTAAATCTTTTGGGTGATCTTGTCGATGTAGGAGTTGGAAGGGGTTAGGAGAAAATTTTGGTTAGACAAAAATTATATTAAGAATGTTGGAAATTTCATATATTTTATGAGTGTATTTTCTTTGCGTAGGATTTTATTTCTTATTAATATTTATCGCCGAACATTTAATTGTAAAGTGAAAAATTATAACTGCTAAATTTTCATATAGTAAAAATCCGCAACAAAAGAAAATGGGATCGTTCTCACATCGCAAATAAACTACAATACATCATATGTCTTTTATTTTCTTGTTTTCATTCGTTTGATGAGTGTTGGATTTGAAATTCAATTCCTAAACTAACATACAATTGTATTTTAAAATAAAAGTTATTACTTTGTGTATTTTTATTTTTCTAACGACCCTTAGTTCTATCCCTACCAGTATACCTAAAAGAATTGATAAAAAATGTAATAATTATAGGTTGAGGTACTAACTTTGGTTATAACACGAATATAAATTAACTAAATAAACAAAAACATGGATAAAAAAGCACAAATACGTGTAACCACACAATCTACGCATTATATAACTAATATAAGTGTTTGTTTATGTGCCCAAAGTTTTTGTCTTTACATTTCAAATGGAAGAATCATTAGAAACATAATAGTTCCTTCTTTTTTAACATTATCTATACAAAACAACTTGGCCAAAATATATATAACTTTATAAGCATTATCTATTATCTATGCAAAATATTGCATCAAGTATTTGTTTATTTTCTTATGTTAAAGTTTCTTGTATCCGTTTATTTAAACTTGAGATATGTAATGTGAAAATATCGTAAATTTTACAAGATTGATTTTTTTAGCTTTGAAGAATTGATCGATAAGGCTTAAAGCATTACACACTTGACCCCTCTTCTAATTATTTAAGCTACTGATTTATATTGGTTTATTCTGAATCAAATTAACACCAACAAGCATTGTCTATCTCATTGTGAAAGAAAAAAACTTGCAGTGGAGGTATTGTTACTGATATATTGTCAGCCGATGTTAGTGATAATCGGGACGATGGAAAATCCTATACTAGAAAATATAATATAATTACACCTAATAAAGATGTTGATAATAAACTAGTATTACTAATGATTGCACAAGAAGTCGTTGCTAATGTTGCTCTGAGCGTGCGGATTTGACATGATTAACGAGTCAAAAGTTACAATTTGTTATATTGCTGAAACATGTGTGGGAATGGTGATGATGAATTGATAATGGTGATACACTAATACTAACCATTTGTTTTAACACATCTGGATTTTAAAATTTTGACTGTTAAATTAATTTTTATGCAAGAGTTTCCAAAGAACTAGAATGTGTTAATTATTTGTCAACAACATACATAATCACATTGATGAATTTGGATGGTAACACATGGAAAACAGTAGTAAAAACTACATCCATTAAAATTTTGATGTTAACAAATAATTTTGCTTGATCGCGACTATCTAGAAGTAAAAAATCATCGACGCATTCCAATTCAAATCACATTAACTCCTACAATTAAAATAATGTCATAAAGAAATTAAAATCTAACAAACTAGAATTTCCTAAAAAATAATTCAACTATACATAATTAGGAAACAACTCTTTTGTTTGATTGTCCAATTTGGAAGATGAATGTTTACATAAGAAAACTAAAAATTCCTAATTAACAAAAAAGTAATTTTTAATGTTAGTGGTGATCTTTATAATGGATGTTTTAGATTCTACTATATGTTCCACTAAGATAAAAGTTTTCAACTTATTATACAAATTTATATGATAGTTTTACATATAATATCCTTGTATAATTATGGCGATTTATTTTTAACCAACAACATTTATAGTCATTTACATATAAAGTTATGATACTTTGGTATGTTCGAGCCAGTTTGGACTCAGTTTCATTATATAGTTTGGATTGGATGATTAGTATACAAAATTAGCTAGAGTTATTTGGTTTAGCTCATAGTTTTCTTCCGGAAAACAGATATTCCTTCTGTTTAAATTATGTGTTTTTTTTTTTGGTCGATTAAGGGGGACAATGTCCCCCGTACTTTATTAAATTAAATTAAAAAATTTACAACCGGACCCGTCGTGTAAACGCAGTTCCACCGGTATCCTCCAACAAAATAGCATTAACCGAATCCGGTACAAATTCAAAAAAGCGAAAACCTAACGGTAGTGAAAACGCATAGTTTGCTAACCCGTCGGCAAGACGGTTAGCCTCCCTATACACATGGGAAATCCGGACTATCCAGTCCTTTACGATAAAGCTATGGCACAAGCGTACCAGGAACGACAGCGGAAGATACTCACTTATCCCTGTCTTAAGAAAACCCACCACCATCTCTGAATCCAACTCAAGCTCCACCCTCGTGGCTCGGCGCTCCCATGCAGATATTCCTTCTGTCTAAATTATGTGTTTTTCCTAATATAATACTGAAACAATTTATTAGAAGTCAGGTACTCTAGGCATTTTTCATTAGTTAAATGCTGCTGGTTCAAGATATTTTTGTTGATATTAAAAGTTTCATATTTCATTTCAAAATATTAGCTTATATATATATATATATATATATGTTGTCATTGACTTCACAATTTTTCAAAACAGAACATACGTGCAATTTTTTTTGGCAATACTTAAAAATTATTAATTAATTTGATCAAATTAATCGGTGTATATTATAATTTTCTTCAACGGAGATGGGTCAATTGTTTCCTAGTAGTGACCACCGATCGTGTACAACGGTACCGTCGGTACGTGCATGCATCGAGTCGAAAACATGTTAATCATAATGGACAGTCTTTCCACGCGTATAGAAGAATAACAATGTCCTAAACAGTTTAATTAATGATATTTATTTTGTCACATGTTATTTGGTTGTTTTTTTTTTTCATTCTTGCAACATTTAAATTTTGCGTAGTTAATAATACTTGAGGTTGCAAACGTGGAAATTAAGGAATAAATTTGCGAAATTGCAAAAAATTGAGAAATTATATGGTAATTTTTCCGGTAGATGCAAGATATATATTTTAATTCGGCAAATAATATTCACCTGATTAAGTTTTTTCTCCTATGGTTTGATTTCAATCGTATGTCAAATAAAAACCATAAAGAATAATGATGAAGAAGAGTCCATAGGGGTAGGTCTCAATTATAGATAAGGTATAAGCCTAGTGTGGAAGATAAAGACAGCTAACTGAATAAAAGCTTAATTAAGTTAAACTCAATACATGTATCAGTCATTATCATTTAAAAGTTGGTAGGTAAAAAAAAATAATCACCAATTAATCATCATTTTAACATTTTTAGACCAACCCTCCCACTCTATTATAGTTATAAAAAAAAAAACAATTTTTCTGCCTAATAAATTTTTACAAGAACATAAGAATATTCATCTAAAAGTGAGGAGGGGACGTGTTCATTATCTACCATTCTTTTTACCTCTATTACATACAATTTCCACGTATGGAAATGAAAATAACTATGCACAAATCTATTTTGTTTCGATTTTTTTACCTTTCTTAAAAGCGAAATTTAATTTAAAGAAAAGAAACAAAAATTGTGGTACATACACAAATGGACGGTAAATATTTTATGACAACGATGAAAAATTGTGGTAAGAGATGGTGATATGGTCGAGGACCTTGTGATCTAGTGGTAAGGAGACAGATTTAAGGCTCCAACACGTCTCAAGTTCGATCCACCTGTTGCGTGAAACTCAAACACATTGTTTCTGGACATCCATATGGATATGGATCCTTGCTTGCAGCCTATTTGAATATCAAGAGAAAGAGTTTATCCATAGACGGCGCCTATTTGAATATCAAGAGAGAAGATCTATCCATAGATTGCACTTCCCCATAGGCCTAAAATGTGATAAAAACTAAACAAAAATGCTGTTGTTTTAGGTTGTAGGAAACAGAGATAAAACAAAAATGTGTTTTATCTCATCTCGTAACTCTTTTTTTTTCACAATTTTCTTTTGCTGCAGAATTTTAACAAAACAAAAATCACCTTAATAAATATTAGCGTATAAAAAACATTCAGTTATAGATTCTAATGGAAAAACAAAAGCCATGCCCATTACACTACAAAATCATTTCATCTTCCTCATATTGAAAACTGTTGATGTAGAGCCACGAGTGGTCTGGTGAGTCACTCAGAAGACTCTTTCATCTTTTTGGAAACAGTCTCTTCCTTATGCTTAAGCTTAGCCTCTTTCCGCTCTCTCTTCAATCCCTTGGATTTATCGAGCAATTTCATATCGCCCAGCTGCACAAAGATAGAAGCAATCAGTTAGTTTAGGATATTCATTACAATCTCCAGAATCGAATATCGGTATTTGCTTTCAATCTTACCTTCTGATCAGGCATATAGATCTTCCCAGTCTTCCCTAGTACTGCATCTTGATCAACATTTTTCACCTGTAGAAAAAGAGATTGATTGATTGATCGGTCATCGGTTTCTTTTGATTTTAAGGAAACATGAGACAAAGCTTAGAATTTTTTATGTTTAATCATTACCTTCTTCTTAGGCTTATCCTTGGATGTTCTCATTGCTTCTTTCATTAAGCTATCGTTAGGAAGACGATTACGCCTGATAACCAAGTCCATGGACGGACCGACTTCAACAAGCTCCATTCTAGGAACAATGGAGCCTGACTTTTTAAGCTTCAATGCGCAATGAGTAAGGAAAACCTTAGTTGGTGATATAGCTGAACATACGTAAGCTCGGTCTAGTCCAGTAAGATTTAGATTATCCACAACCTGCAGACAAATAAAATTCTGTTATAAGCCAACTCCATAAATCTTCAGAATAAGAACCATAAAATTGAAATTATATTCCTTGATGTTGGTGATAAGAATCAAACACTTCACCTCGCCCCGAAACAGATCAGTGAGGACTTCTTTTAGATGCTTAAGCTCTGGTACATTCTCAAAACCTTCACCAGTAAAGCAAATGAAAGGCTTTGATCCTTCATGAGGTGCGAATTTCTTGTCATACGAAAACGCCAGCAAGGATTTAAAGTTCTCAATCCCAACTTCTATAAGATCATAGACCTGGTGATCATACATTCTCCCAAGTACAAGATTGTCAGGTCGTTTCTTCGTGTGAGAACCATACTGCGATATAAAAACATTCACCAATGTTAAAACTCGCATCAAATTAAGTTTGAGTAATATACATTTCCAAACGAATTCTTAAGACCTGTGATTAAATTAGCAAATAATAGAACAAGTTTAAGTTCTACCAATTTCCACCATAACAAAAAGACTAATCAAGCCAAAGATAATCACAGGACACATCATCTAAATAACAATTTGCTCTAAGACAATCAAGAATCTATCCGATTACTTGAAAACCTAGCCATTCCTAGCTAAGTTAAGAGGAGAATCAAAATCATAGACATAACAAATCAAAACCTATGCAGAGATCTCAGTTTGCCACAACATAACTATCGAAGAAAAACTTACCACAAAAATGCTACAATCAGTTTTTTGAGAGAAGAACTCTAATGAGGTTTCACCTCCACTCTCAAAAGGCCTAATATTCTCATTCCTTCTTGAGTATCTAATGGCACCTCCCTTCTTCAAACGGTAGAGTTCCATCAACACAGAGCTAAGTGTAGCACTCGTCTTTGTTCCATGAAGTATCAATGTCTTCTTCCCAGTTTCAACCTAAAAGTTCCAAGTTTAAGGAGAAGTTTTAAACAACCAATTCAGATACAAAGTTTGCAACTTTCAATCGATTCTTTCATAAATTCACCGAGAAATACAAAACCCTTGAGTCTCATAGATACACCAACAACATTTAAGACACTTCTCGGTCTCAGAGGGACGAAACAAGGATTCAAACTCAGAGAAAGAAGAGAACTTTACCAACTTAGGAGCTCGTTTTTCGAGTACACGCTTGGCTTTGCCAGTCTTCGGAGTTCGTATTTCCATCATGACTGATAAATCGCCGGAAATTTTCACAAGCGACGGCTCCGAAAGAAGAGAGGAAGAAGAAGAGAGGTTTTTCGATAAATTGATATGGAGTCTAGGGTTTTAGTGTGCCTCACAATTGGAAGCAACTTTAGGAGAATTCTAATATGACCCCTAATTTTATAATTTTATCCTAAATCACCCCAATTAGTTTTTTTAATTGATTATAAAACCCAATGTTTCACATTAACTGTTTAGACTCTCTACGGGCTCAAATTAAGCAATGACGGAGCAAAAAAGGACATTTCTTTACAAAAAAAATTTACAGATTTTTATTTATGTTCACTTTTTTACATTCATGAAACTTTACACATAAACGACTAAAGAACATGAACATAAGAACTTCTATTCCTTATTCGTTTCCATGTTTTTGGATTTGAGTTGTTAAGGAGAAACAACAAAACATTTGATGCTTCGTGTGAGGTTTACAAGTTTCTCCCAAAGATACGATCGATCTTCACGCCTGACATTGTGCAATCGGTTCTTGCTTCCCTGTTTTATAGAGAGAAGGAAGATACAAGTAAGAGATATTAACATGGAACTGTCTTGTCCTCCACAACCACTTGCTTTTCATCCTCAAATGGAAAAAGTCTGGTCACTCACTATCGAATCAGACAGACAAAAGTAAAGAATCTCCAACTCAGATTCACCACAGAGCTCGGAAGATCCTAATAGTCTAGTCTAGACCACGAGATGTTATAGTAAGTTTGCATATGAGTTGACAATACATACCTTGCATAGACTTCTCGAGGTCTTGTAATTGTCTGATGAAACCAGCATTAGGACTTGCCACAGGTCTTTTGCTCTTAACATGTTGCAATGCTTGAGCTAAAGTCATTCCATGTTTCTTCATGAGGTAAGCAACAACTATAGTAACACTGCAAGTAAAAGGGGCATAACATTCAAGCTAAATTGGGTTACCAAATCACTTTGACATATGTACTTAGTTTTGAATCCTATCCAGCAACAACACGAAAACCAACCTCCGTGATTTGCCAACAAAGCAATGAACAAGAACACTACCGCCTTGTCTTTTGGCTTCATCAATGAAATCAACACACTCATCAAAGTACATTTCCAAATTTGTGTCTTCCTTATCCACAACTATTACACATACAAACAAGCAGGTAAGCCATTCCATCCCAAAAAAGCACAAGAAGTATAAAAAGGTGAAACCTTTAATATGTTTATACCTCGAACAACCTTGTAAACAAAGTCATCAGGATGAGCTGGTCTCAACGAACTAGCAACAGTCAAGATATGTGTAACATTGTAAGATTTCAAAACATTCTTGTTACAAGCTGCAGCAACAGATCCAAGATAAAGACCCTGAAAGTCAAATTCAACAAAAGGTTTGAACTTTGATAATGAATGAATCATTGGTTGGTAGTTCCAGATTACTAATTACAGGTAGAAGAAAACTATGAGTAGTAGTAAGTAGTAACCTGTTCAATAAGGGAAGGGACATTGTCGTCTCTATAGGTACGAGCAACTTTAATAACACGAACAAGTGCTTGTATCTGATTCTTCACCTTTTCATTATACTTATCTATTCCTGGTAACGAAGAAGACGAAGAAGAAGGAGATTCTCTGTCTCTAGAACTCCTGAAATAGAAATGAAAATCATCAAATTTGATCGGTGATCTTTGAAAGAATCAAGAATCAAAAATCTAAGTCACCGGAATTGGGTATTGAAATAATGAAATCAGATTCTGATGAATGATCTTAAAAACGAATCAATGGTGAATCAGATTAAGATCAAAAGATGAATTCAATTATCAAGATCTTACATTGGAAAAGAAGGAACACGAATTTGCCGAAGAAGAAAGAGATTACAAAAAAAAAACGAATCTTTGAAATGGGTTAAAGAAGAAATCGCAACTGCATGGTTCTCCAGGTTTTTTGGGGGAAGGAGGAGAGGGAAGATTTGTTCAATGGGGGCCAAATCGTAATATTTCCTTTCTATCAGGGAAATATTGTCATGGGCATTTTGGGCTTGTGGGCTTGCTTTGCTATTAGTACCTACTTGGCCTAAATTGAATAAATGTTGAGGTAATGCTGTTGTGAATATGTCAGCAAAACTGTAAAAAGGCAAAGATGTGTTGAGGTGATGATGTTGTTGTTATTATGAAGTAGTGGTAATCTACTTCAAATGTGTTTTAAAGCAATTGTAGAGTATTGGATTTGTAGTTAGCTCGGTTATATCCATAGCAAAATTTTAGTATGTAACTTCGATGGACGATTTAGTCAAAGTCGTTCCTAAAACTTGACCCAAACCGGGTCTAGATCTACCATTAGTATTAGTTGAATGGCTTTCTATATACCACGATACAAGGCTAGCACAAAAAGAATGTAAACCTTACCGTGTATCCGCGAGTTTCTCGGTTTCATCTTAACTATTTCAATTTGGTACGGTTTGGTTTATTCGGTTGCGGTTTTTTCTCCCACCCCTAGTCAGATTGTTGTGCTTGCTCAAGCTGCCTTAGGCTTGTTTAGAATTTGGGCTTATGGGCTTGGTTTGCTATAACATATACGTAAACTTCGTCACCTCAAAAGTATGCGAGAAAAGTGACTAAAGAAGCAACAAGATAACCAAAACTATACGTTCTTGTATAACATTGACTTTAAAGCAGTGTTATCTATAAGCAATTTGATCGGAAATTTTTAACAACGATTCAAGAAACTAATCAAGAAACCAATCTTTCTCATGAAATTTGCAATATCCAACTACAAATTCAAGAAATTGAGTAAACATAAACAAAAGCAGAAATCGCTACAATTTTTTTTTCCTAATTACAAAGATCCAAAAAAAAAAAAAAGCAAAGACCTTCTTCAGACCCAAGTAACCGAAACCAAAGAATTAGCAAGCCCAGATTCTTCAAAAGTCGTATTAGATCCAAAATAAAGATTCTTATATTCCCCAGGAAACGCTTGAATCAATTTAAAACGCTTTCTCTCAGATTCATCAATCTGCGAATAACAAAACGACCAAAGAAGCTGAACAGATTCACTCTTTAAGAAACTTCTCTGTATTCTTCTCCCATCTGGTAATCGAACGCGGATTCTACACAAAACGCTTTGATCCAAATCGCGATTTGGTTCTTCTGGTAAGTTAGGGAATCCGAAAACCGCGTTTGATGAAGGAGTCGTCTCGGTTTCTGATTCTTCAGAGAAGCGTTTCGGGCGTTTGATTCTTCGTAGAGACTCGATTTCCAAAGAGGCGATGTCCATGAACGGTGATAGTTTCTCCATCATTGATTGACACTCGAGCATCGTTTTGATCGATGGTTACGGAGAGATTTAGGAAATTTAAAACCCTAATTTTGTCATAGTAAGAGTGGATTTTGTGATTTTGTGAGCTTCTCGTTTATTTATAGAGAGACGATACTCGATAGAGGAGCTATGAAGGTTTGTTTCCTTCTCCTTGAAAATAGAAAAATAGATTTATTAGTTTATTTTTTAACAAATTCGATTTTGGCGATATTTGGCAGTTTTTTTTTTTTTTTTTTTTTTTTTGTATATGTACATAATTTTTTAATTATGGAGAAATCTCTATTTTAATTCATAAAACAATGATTAACAAAAGGTATCACAGAATGCTTCAAAAGTAGAAACTGAAATACAAACCAAGAGTTTTGCTTTGTCTCTCTTTAATTTTTATTCTTTGCATATATGAATTTATGAATAATACAAAGCTTTTCTTTCTCAAATCATTTGACGTATGTCGCAAACCAATCAAGCATCTCTTTATGAGCTTCTTCTGCAGCTTTAACCGCTTCTGGATCATCGATGCTGTATCTAACTGTCCAACCGTGTGACACTTTCGGGTATATCTTCACGTAACTATTCACCTACAGAATCCGTTTAAAGTTAGATAAAGGCGATTAGACTGTTGAGTTGCGGTGTAGAAGCAGCTTACCTCGGGTTTGGAAGATAGAATCTCCTCAAATTGCTTCAAGAGTGCTGGTGGGGACATTTGATCAATCTCAGCTCCTAATATAGCAATTGGAGCCTTCCCAGCTACAGCAAACCCGTGAAATTGATAAGGATCATCAAAGACCGGTGATTGTAAAGCACCCAGACCAATCACAGTGTTTTTATGTATGTAAATGTGAATTAGTATTCTTTACTGTAACAATGATTGCCACAATGATGGTATCTAATCTTGGCGAGATCAGTTACGCAATCTTCTAGGTGACAACTAGTGTTTCTTGGTTTTATGTGAGGAATCGAGATGAAAGTATTCAAAGTCACTTACCCTTGATATCATCAACTGTGACAAAAGAAGGATGAAGCAAAACAGCTGCTTGAATAAGCTCTTCTTTAGACAGTTCCACCACTACTTTAGCTGAAGATCAATAACACAAGAGAGAAAAGTAATATCCATTAGACATTTCCAGATATTTTACTAAACAAAAGAGAGCATCACAAATCTTAGGCTTAAGATTTCTAACGAAAACTCACCACCCCAACACATCCCTGCGGCTCCAATGGCAGTTATGCCTTTGTTCTTTATAGCTTCAAGAACTGGTTTCGTGTTTTCAAAACCCTTATCCTGAAAAATAAAAGAAAATATGAACTGATTTAGATGTATTCTATCAACTCAGTGTATGTGTTCTTGTTAACAAAACTGCAAAAGAAGTTGAAAATGGATAGGACAATTATGACAAGGAGGAGAGGAGGAGGAGGAACGAACATAGCCATGGTCTTTGATCCAGACAGAGATGGGTCTGTCCTGGTTAGAGGGATCATAAGGATCTCCACCAAAGTAATCAGGAACCACAACATAGAATCCAGAAGCTGCAACCTTATCCGCAAGCGCCCTATAGACATAAAATTAAAGCAATGATTCAAATTAAACATTTTAGATCTTTATCAAATGAAATCAGAAAAGATAAGTCAATTTAAAGACACATGATAGATAGACTTCATCTTATACATAATCCAAACCAACCAAACTATTTGCAGACACAAATGCAAACTCTAACTAGACCAGAAACAACTATTGCAGCAAGATACTCAAATTGAGACATAAAACTCATATGTGATCACTAAAAACTATGAACTATGTAATTCCTTTGAAGCAACAAAACCAACTTAAAAAGATTCCATCTTCAATGGTTGAATCTATGAAGAGGGAAGAATTAGTAGTAGTACCTCAAGTTTGGAGCTTCATAACCTGAAGAACAAAAACATACCGAAAGTCAGAATCAACAATGATGAGATGATCAAATCAACAAAGGGGAAAGACAAAAACCCTAATTACTCCGATCATGTCTTCAACTAAAACAAAGAAAGTCAAATCAGAGCAAATCAAAGAAGAAGAGTATATTACCAAATATATCAGAAATGAGGAGGACGCAGAGCTTGGAATCGGGAGAGCCGGAGACGTAGGCATCAAGCCCACCCAGCTTCTCGACATGACCCGACCCGGAAACCGGGTTCAGAGTCGGCGGGTTTTCGCAGCACTGAGGTCCCGACATGTGTTCTTCACAAAAACAGAGAGATGAGACAAAGAAACCAAACCAAACTCAATCATTCGTTTGCTTTTAATTTGTTGTGTGACCAATTAATTAATGGAGAATATTCTCGAATCATCTAACGGTGATAAATAGTACACTAATCCATCTAACGGTTACAAATAGTACACTTATATTTTCTTTACAAGATTAGTCTTTTTTTCTTCTTTTCTTTTCTTCTGGTTCTCTTTATACATACATACTAGGATATGACCCGCGGTACACCGCGGGTTAATTTTTTATAACAATTTTTTTTAAATTCTAAGATGTATTTGTTTTAGTAATATTGTTTGGTTTGTTTAGTGTTTTAAGATTGTATAATTGTATTTTAATTGTTAATTTTAGGATTTCACCCGTGATATATCATCTCATATTAATATCGACCTAAACCCGTTCCACAATATAACCCCATCCTTAAAATTAAATATCATTTTGTTATTTTTCTTTTTAATAGTACTTTTAGTTAAAAGATAATTCGAGTCAATTTAAAGTTTGCTTTTAAATAGTTCCCATAATATATAAATTTAATTTTTGTAGAGTTCAAATATAATTAATATTATAAACTATTTATAGAATCTAAATATTTATACTATTAAGCTAGATGTATTCACTTCACTATTAAAAAGTACAAAATTAAGTAAATTTAATTTAGAGGGATTAAAATTATATGCATTGTTAAACTTAACATTATATGTGGATCCATTACTGGTAGAACATTATTGCGTTGATCATTTTTTTGATGATATGATTCTTTTAATTCTGGTCATGATGTGTACCCGAATTCTGATTTCCAAATTTTTTAAAACATTGAAGATTATAAGGCAAGGAGGCATATTCTCCCAAGAAGATGAAAGGATTAATAGTTTAACAAATCAAGAGTTGTAGATTTGCAATGTAATAAAGACTAAGTGATGTACACAAACACAAAGATAGGATATCAATTGTCTATCAAACATATCTGATTATAATGTTCGTAATATAGGTGAGTAACATGTCTTTTGTTGCATAGGTTAAACATAATCTTCAAATATGAAAGTCGAGTGGCTTGAGCAGGCAGGAGTCATCTGTAAACATAAGATATTCTCAAAAAGGTCAGTGGAGATAGGAGAGACAATGACTGACTTACAAAAAAAAGTTTAACCAGTTTAGAGTACAATCAAGCATGTGATTTTTGAAAATTACAACACGACAGCCAACTAACAAATATAAAGTAATCTTACACTCATAGACGTAATCTCAAAGACGTGTTTATCGTGTCTTGTATGTTTAGATCTTGGAAATGGGAGTGTATTTATAGTGTTTTGATAAGTTGCTAGAGTTTTAGGTTAGAGAATATATAAAATTTTGGTGAGCAAGTATAATATATCTTTGAAAATCTTAGAATCGGAAATATATATATAGAATATGCTACATAGATGCTATACAAAATAAGGATAAAATCTTTTAGTTACAACACATTCCCAATTCATTTCGTGGGATTTAATGTAGAAATAATATTGTTCATTTTATTTAGGAAATAAATGTGATTTGCAACAAAATCTTTACCATGTTAATAGGAAACAATGAGATTATCAAATCTTGGTTTGTTACCACGATATTTGCGATTGATCTCGTCATATTAAATGTTGTTTGGATTAAATGTAGGAATTTTCAAATAAGGAAGGTTCCGATTCACAAAAATTCTGGTCAAAATAACAAATAAGGAAGGATCCGAATCAAAGATTTCCGGGTCAAAATCAATTAAAACCCGACCCGATTGGAAGGAGCAAATATGTACTTCAAAAATGTTAAGTAGATATGCGTGATAGATTTCATCACACAACACTGGAGCTAGAGAACACAAGTCACAACAAGGAAGCAAATTCACTACAAGAAAAACATCTATCAAGCAACTATCTGAAAAATCTGGAGAGATCAAAACTTTTTATGAAGCTATGAACGCAAATGAATGATGAAATCAGCTGCGTAGTCCATTGTTCTGAGACCTCCCAAGGAGAGTAATACAATCGCTAGCTCTTCTTTTCCCCATTTTCTTAGTCCACTGCTTACACTCTTTAACACTTCTGTGTCGATCTCTGTCACCCAAAGCGGCAAACAGCTCACCATTAGACTCACCAAACCGGAAATATATGTCCGCCAAGTTGCTGTTTCGCATCCCACAGATATTTTCCCATCTAAGGCACTCGCGATGAACTCCAAGTGGCTTCCCAAGATTGCTTGGCGGCGGCGTTTTGATGCAGATGATCTTGAGTCCACCCCCCAAGCAAATGCTCCACATAGGACTACAAAGTAGGCAAGGGCATGACCTCTTAGCTCTGCAACTAGATCTGATGGTTTTTGTTCTCGGTCTGATTTGTCAGTTGATAGAAACCAAGACGGGATGGTTTCTTTGATGAGTAGGTGGACCACACCTAAGCCACCGGTTAGCCATACCAACGAGGCACTAAGCGAAGCAGCAAGCTTGACTTGAGTCATTGCTGTTGCTAGAGAACTTTGGCCGTATCTTGTTCCGTTCTTCACTGTCTTCAGCCTTTCCAGCTTCTCCTTTGAGAGCCTGTTCTGCGCTATATCCTCCACTGAATGTATCAGCAGAGAGAGAATCTCTTCTGATACAGAGACAGTATCTCTGAGAGCACGATACATACGGAGATAAAGAATCCCTGGTGCTACAGGAGAGATCCCGCCATAGAAATGAGAGCCAAATCCATGGCCAAGAAGAGCTCCAACGCCACCATCATTTGACATGGGGGCAGCATTCAAACCGAGAGTGGCACTGAAGCAGTTTCTGAGGAGCTGAATCACAGCGTCTTGGTTGTGAAGGAAGACGGTGCGAGAGGCAGAGAAAACAAGGAAGTCAAACCAACGTTTCGCCTTTTGGGTCCATAATGAAGCTACAATGGGCATGCAAGGCCAAGGGCAGCCTGCAGCCAAGCACTCAAGAGCTGGGCCAGCCAGGTTGAGAAACCGCTCTGAGGCTTTGTCAATTTTGTAAGTAATGGTTAGACTTACAAAGGCGGCTAAAGGTAAAGGAAGTGTTGCCGGTGAACTCCCTCCTGCAAAAAGTCAACCATAAGATCAAAAGACAAGTTTAACACATCAACTCAGGACAGGTAAAAGCTTATTATAAAGGGAGGATTGTACAGAGATTTAAGCCAAACAAACAGACTCGGCATCTAAACACGTAGAATAGTTTTACCTGGAGCAAGGCTAGGGATATCGACGCCTGTTGTTGCAAGAATTTTCGTTATATATTCCTCAACAGTGGATAGATTTGTAGCTGGACTTGGCCAATCCACGCCGTTCATGAATACTGGCTTCCAAACACCTCTACTCACCTCAGCTGAGAAATAGCTTACTATTGTTGCTAATGATGCCGGGAGAAAATCTGCTAAGTCTTTCAGCCCTGAAAGAAAAACACTTGTTATCACGT
The DNA here is from genome assembly GCA_019202795.1 of Arabidopsis thaliana x Arabidopsis arenosa. Classification (NCBI taxonomy): domain Eukaryota; kingdom Viridiplantae; phylum Streptophyta; class Magnoliopsida; order Brassicales; family Brassicaceae; genus Arabidopsis; species Arabidopsis thaliana x Arabidopsis arenosa. The sequence continues at coordinate 10,113,148 of CM032920.1, read as the reverse complement.
AATCCATTTCACTTTACTGTAAGAAAAGCATATGACATAACACTGATCAACACAGTCAAAACATCTCTCATTGGCATTCAGAGTTGCCAAAGGTCATATAGACAGATATTATTGCACATGACAACACAATTAGGACTCCTTTCTCTCTCTACCTCTCTCTGGTGACATATTTACGCAATCTGATCCAATAAAACAAAACAAACCTGTAGCTAACTGACGAGGCGAAAGCCTTCCATGAGTACAAGCAGTTAAAGCAGCATCTACAACATATGGAACGGCTTTGAGGATATCCCAAGCAGGAAACTCAGGTCTTGTATTGCTATCTTCACTTGCAGCTCCTGATGAACTGCTTGTGCCCGAATTTACTGGATTTAAAGTCTGACTGCCTCTGACCTTTCCGAACGTCATGTTGAGAAGTGCTTCAACTGTCTGATGAATGGGAGATCCATGTGTAAGTCCAGATAATGTGGCAGCTATGCATCTTTGGTGCTGCCTATACCAGATTTTTAGCTTGGGGAACGAGTCAACAAACACGGGCTGGCAAGATGCTGCCCTTGCAACTTCTGAAAGTCTCTTTCTGTTTCGGTCTCTATCAAGGGTCTCCGACGAAACAAGATAAGAATTACGCACTGAAAGAAGATGTTCAGGAGTGAGTTGGGAACCAACTGTGGGAACATCTCCTACTCCATGCTCAATAGGAGGATGATTGAATCTCCAAAGCTTTAAAAGAAGAGTGAATGCATTTGAGAAAACAGAATAGGCTGATACTTGTTCTCCGGAAGGAAGAGTCCATGATACACTCGGGGAGTAAGATCCAAACTCTTCACAGATTGGCATTAGTGAGCAAGCAAGTTGCGGAACCTAAAAAGTAGCCATCAAAATCGTATATTACATCTATCCGCAAATTCAGTATTAAGTCTAGTAGACTTGGAAGCATAATTTACATACCATGCCATGTAAAGAGAAAATCTGAATGCAGTCAACAGATCCTATCCCAACAATAACAACATTCAGCATGCAGGCATAACCAATCAAATGATTTTCAGCCCTGGAATAATCTGCTGGAACGGGTGGGGATAGTAATCTTGTAAGAAACTCAACAGTGTGTTCCTGTAGATAGAAGAAAAATAGATGAAGCAAACATGTCTGTTCAACCGAAAACTTTCACTGGTGGATGTAATGCCAACCTGTATGTTCCAACCCCGTGTGAGAGATGCCCCACAAAGAACTGTAGCAGCAGATATCTTCTCGTCATCCGATCCTTTGACTGCAACCTCATATAGTTTCTCGAGCTCTGCTAAGCTTCCATCAAATCCATGAGCTATTTCAGTTGCTTTACTCTTGGTAAATTAAAAAAAGAGCATTACCTGGCTAAGAAACAAAAAGGAATAACTGAAGAAGAGGCAGAACTTAAGTCAAACTAAATTGCAACCACTCTTCTCATTGTGGCACCCTAGTATAGAGGAAATGTGTTGTAAAATTTATGGTTTCCTCAGGTTACGATTTTCAAACTCAGCAGCTTATTTTTAAATTACAACTGATGGTATGATTTGGAGGGGAGACTATGTGGGTGAAGTAGTGTGCAGCTAATATTTGGAAGGGACAAGAAACAAAAAGAATATAATAACTCATTCTACCTTGAAGCAGGAACTGAAACTAATGCATTCACCATTGCAGCATTTAGTTGGGCCCCTTTCACAAATGACGACCAGCAGGGTACTTCATTCGGCAGACTCTGAGGTATTTGGTTGATTCGGCCATTGACATAGCCAGACCACGAATAGGCCGACGTATCCAGTATGTTTCTTGCAATACAAGCCTCGACTATCAGGTGGCGCATGTTTCCAGCTACGGCATGTACATAAAATATGTTAGGCATGAAAGAGAGCCCATAACATCAATAAATGACGACAATTATGCGACAATAATGAAGCTACGAAGACAGACAGAGCGAATTTTGATTAACTTACAGCAGTTGATAGGCATTTCATTCATGTTTATGACATCAGAACACGACTTTCCAACATTGCCACCAGACAAAAACAAGATTGCCTTCGTAGCAGCCTTGTTGGCAGCAGAAACAACACACTTGGGAGGAGCCAGCAATCCAGGGAAATCACCGAGGACTTGCAAACTTGTAATAAGATCATTTCGCAGCTTTTCCATGACAGATACGTATTTCCTCTCTTCAATAAGGTTTGCGACCACAAGAGGCACAATACATAATGACATGCACAGCCTTGTGTCCAGTCGAGGAATAGGTCCCTCAATAGGATCCCTTTCCTAGCAATAGAGAAGAAGAAAATAAGAACAGCCAATAGATACGGAAAATCTGAACTTATCATGGATGCAGACTAACAACCAACTAGTACGGCTTTCAGTCTAGCCTAGTTAACTCAAGAGAAAGTGTGTAACTGTAGGAATTATAGAACCAAATAACAGAATCAGTCACAAAAACACACGGTGTAAGTAGAACTTGCAAGCAATAGCAATTGCGGTTTTCTGGCGACCAAGTAGTGGTGAAATCACAAACAGAAAAGATCAGTAAGAGATTAATCTAACCCTTTGAACAAGTCGGAGAGCTGCTATCCAAAGCCCCAAGAAAGTGTCATGCCAAGTACTCCCATTAATTTCTTTAAGTGTTTTAGCTAGACCTGGAAAAGTTAATATACTTGAGTCATTTCGTTCTATATTTGAGATATCTTTTCTTTAGTTAAAGCCACAAGTGAAAGAAGGTGGAGTCTGCAAATTACCGGTAATGATTTCAATTGCACTAGTTGGGTTTACTTGATATCCATCCATTGCATCTTCAAATACTAGATCAAGAGGAAGCCAAAGTGAAGAGAGACTTGCTCCATGGCATAAGCCAGCAAAGGAAGAGAGAGATCCAAAATCCACTATTGCATTAGATTTCCGTGATGAAGTTACTTTGCTGTCACAAGAATACCCAAATCGTCTACTTGATATCAACTGCAATAGATCCCCAGAATTTAGAACCTTTGAGTTTTTTAAAGCCGATGAATTTTCTCCAAGCAGCTGCACTTTCTGAACAAATTCATGCCAATTCGAAGCCCTGAAAAGAAACGGATAGCAAATGTTTAAAAGAAAAACACTTTAGACTACAGAGAAATTACTTGTCAAATTCAGGTTATGATTAAGCAAACTATCTGCCAATGCAAAGAACAACATGATGAGGATCCAAGCTTCAACATAGCAGATGGATTGTAAATATGATCTCAGATTAACTATAATGCATACCTGTTGGAAGATACCAAGTATAGCAATCTGGAGATCACAGTGTTTCTGAGGAACTCCGCAATCAACTCGATAGCCATGATGGTATTCAAAGACTGTAACTTCTCTAGCGATCCAGTCTTTTCATCATATCTCTCAGGACCATCAATTTCCATTTCTTGAGACTTAACTAGCCACTGGGAGCTCGAGTCTTGGCTTAGCTCTAGCAAACCTTCATCACTTAACGTTGCATCTAGCAGTTGTAACACCATCTTAAAAACAAATTCTACTAAAAGCACACCAGGTTTGCTTGTTTCCAAATCAAATAACTCTGAAAGACGAAGAACGTTGGCTACTGAAATCATAACCCTGTACAAAAATAGAAGAAAGATAAATACCAAGAAAACAACAAGTACGCCAAAAAAGTATTTGTACAAACATACATTTACTAACAAGTCCTAGAGCAGAGCCAAGCATATAAATGTAACAGTAGTAAGAAGTATCAACAAAAAAAAACTCACTTCTGGTAGTGAGGTCCACTAATATGATCTTTAATAGTGAACATATTTCTCTTGAGAAGCTCCAAATAAATTCTATAAGCCGCTACTTGCGTACACCGGCTTGGAACAACTCTGCAAGAACCCAACAACAATCACAAAACATGAACAACAATAAGATAAAACTCACAAAAAATAACCAAATCTAAGATCCATCATCAAATCGTTCCAAATATGTAGAACCCTAGATTTTAGAAAACAATCCATGAGCGATAAATATTGAGACTAAGCAAAAACGAAGAACAGACCTGTCAGAGAGCAGAGCAAGAACAACGAGAGGAGAAACAAGCTTCAAAGCCATAGCTCTTTCGAGAAACTTCCAAAGAATAGGAACGTTATTATCCCAACAAATGTACGAAACAATAACCTCCGCAAGCTCCGTCGACGGTAACTCGACGGCGAAGAATTTCAAATTCGATGATAACTGAGAAGCCCAAAGACGAGGATCGATACAGTTTTCTTGAGCCATCTTTGTTAGCTCAATCACACAATCCCAGACGGTTCTCCGTCCAGGAACCACCATTTTTTCCGTTCAATCAACGAAGCTCTCTGAAGAAGAAGAAGACGAAGAGCGGTTAAAAGATACAGGAACTCTCAGATTTGATTTGGCGAAAAAAAAAATTAACGCGTCTGCGTTTGTGTGTGCGTTTGTTTGCAAATGACTGAATAGTCCTCGTGTGGTGTGAATGTCCCGAGACGAAATTATGAGAAAGACGTCAAAAAAGAGTTTCACATTGCCCAAACCTCTGCGGCTCTGCACTGTTTATGTCAACTTGTGTATTGCCCTATATATATATCTTGGATCTATAAACAATTTTGGATGTGTTATTGAAATTAAGTATTTAATTGATTTTAAAGTTAAAAGTTCAATCCAATTTTCTTGTAATATCATGGTTTCAAGAAAGAATACGGTGGTATATGCGAAGATGTTTAAAATAATTGATTTGATTATTATATCACTAAAGTGTAATTATTTTTCGGTCAACTGTGTTGAGAGAATTCTATAGTGTACCTAAGATGGAGCAATTTCAGGATGTGTGACTTTCTGGAAAGTGCTTATCGAAACCGTGCGAATAAAGACAAAACACGGAAAAAGATCATGTGGTGATTTGTAAGATCGGTAAACAAGATTTTAAAGCTTTCTGAATGTAGCGAACCAGCCGTCAGACACAGATGAACCCACATGCCAAAAGAGAACGTGAGACCCATTAAAGATGACAGTCAAAGCGTTACATTTTCTTTGATAGTTTCTTCACATTTAGTTTTTATTATATTTTACAAATTCATTCGTCGAAATTCTTTTCAGGTTACGCATCATATTCAATAATAGACTAAACTAGATTATTTTCTTTGCAGTCAGGAGAATTTTAAACAAAAACTTAGACAAATCTTCTGAAATCCAATAAAATTCAGGTTATTTTATTTTAAAGATGACTAAAAATGATTAAAATCATAGTAGAATGATTCGAACTCTGCATAAAAAGACATTTGTAGTGAACCTTTCAACTATTAGATCATTACCATTTGGTTCTAAGAATATATATATTTTTAATCATAATTATTATAGATGTTTTCAATGATAAAACTATATAATTTTATGTGTTTTAAAATAAATTTAGATTTTAATTCAAAATACATACCGGTTTTTTTGGAAAGAATGAAGATGTAGATATGTGTTTTATACCTAACTAAAATGTAAAATAAAAATTATTGACCTTTCGAAGTTCATATAATTCAACAAATTTCTTTCAAAAAATCAATCATGATTTTGATCAATCATGTTTTAAACACTAATTAGTTATATATGGTGGCAAGAGGTGAGTTACAAAGCCATGATTTCGAAGTATGACTTTTGGGCGCAATTTTGCATGAAAGATTAATGCAAGAAGAGCTTTTAGGTCATAATGCAAGATAATTCCATTTTAGTCAAATTTTCTAGCTTTGGTTATGAGTCTCATGGATAAACATTACCATTTCTTGCCAGAGAAAAAAAAAAGAAAAAACATTACCACGTTCTGTGGATCTTTAATAACTAGATTTTCAACGCAGGGAATAATCAGAAATCCTATACTGATAAAGATGGGTTAACAACATTTCTTCCAAGTTTTGCAGTTTTAGCATCCAATTTAAAGAATTAAATACAAAGAACTATCTTAAAATGAAAAACTTACTGATGATCTTTTGAAAGTCAAGGCATATGTTTTAGTTTTAGTTTTTTATTTGGGTGTTTTTTCACCAGTTTTATTCAACGTAAACAAGAGTTAGATGGGTAAATAGCAAAAATAATTTAATTATATATATATATATTAATATTACAACAATAAGTAACACATTAAGTAGTAATGTAGGATTTTAAGATAATAGATAGTAAATTTATATGATAAAATAAAATATAAGTTCATTTAATAAATAGGATGTCCACATAAAAAATAATATGCTACAAATATATATATATATATATATATATATATGTCTCTCAAAATTTTAAATCACTGAGACAAAAAAGAGAGGTAAAAACGTATTTTGTTTACTTGGGCAAACAATAGTTTTACCATTATATTAAACTATCTTTCTTGCAATGTAGCGAAGATAATCTAGAAAAGAAAACCATCTATAAAAAAAATACAATTAAGAAATTAACTAAATTTTTGTGATCTAGTTTTAGAAATTAATACTGGACTGCACATAGTTGACAATTATAAAATTCATGTAGCGATTTATGATGGGATGTTAGTCAAAGCTATATATTATGAAATTAAAGGATTCGATTATTGGTCAAAGTGAAGTTGGTATCAAAGACATTTTTTACTTTATCCGGCATCAGTAATTCCAACTTGAATACTGTATTAAATATTGGTCATTTGAAAGGGACAAAAATTTCAAGGTCGTCCAAATAACACAACACATGGGAAAAAGTCCAAATTTTTTTTTAAAAAAAAAATAGTTTAACATATTTTTTACTTTAATTTTGGTACAACTTTCTTTAGATTGAAGCAAAACATAATATTGACGTTAAAGTTGAGTTTCAACTTCAAGAGATTCGGATTATTCGGATAATTTGGATCTAAATCCGGACTCCAAACCGAAATTATTTATGTTTCGGTCATACTTTAGATTCTCATAAAGATTTGTAAACCGATCCGAATCCGAAAAAACGTAATCCGATCCAATCCGAAAATCAGTCGAATGTTAATCGAATTATAAACATCCCAATCCGAAAAATTCGAAATCTGAATTAACCGATCCGAATCCGATCCAAAATCCGAACGTCCACGCCTTGTTTTCAATATTCAATATTTTCTTGTAATATCATGCATATAAGAAACTTTTTAAAAGGTGTATTTGTAAACATATATATATAGGGGCTTTTGCAAAAATGCCACTTTTTCAATGCCACTTTTCAAAAATACCCCTTTTTAAAAACCTTATAAAAAATGTTCTTAAAAATATAAGATTTACCCAAATATGTATGTAATATTATTAAAACATACACAAACTACATTTCTATGTATCTAAAATCTTATAAATACTTTATAAATACCTTATAAATGCATTTTAAATACCTTTAAAAACCTTTAAAATATCTTGTAAAACCTTTGAAAAACCTTAAAAATCCTTTAAAATAACTTGTAAAACCTTTAAAAACACCTTATAAAACCTTATAAATACTTGGATCGAGTCTTCAAGTAGTAGTTACAATCCATAAGTACCCTATAAACCTAATAAAACTTTATAAAAATTTCAGATTTAAAAAGGGGCATTTTTTAAAATGGACATTTAAAAAAGGCATTTTTTAAAAGGGACACACCAAAAGGGGTATTTTTAACAATTTCCCTTCTATATATTGTTTTATATTGCTAGATTAAAATTAGAAAAAGTACAAAAGATGCAGAGCCTACGAAGTTGGTGAATTGAAGAACACGATTAATGATAGATGACCCACATGAATCCAGCTTTTATATACTCTCTAGTCTATAAACATAAACAAATGAGACAAGATCATTTTCCAGATTCAGAACTTGGTGTGTGTATCAGGTAGGTAATGGTTAGATTCGAGTACCGGTCTTTTATAATTAATAATTGAAACTATCAAATGAAAATTCTATTTAGTGAAAGAGGTTGGCCAGTGAATTTCAAACTTCTACATCATTTTTTTCAATAACCGATTAGACTACGATAAATCATAAGTTGAGAAAACGTCATCATTTAGAAAAAGAAAATAGTAGGAACGTGAGTTTTCTTGCATCCATATTAACCATAGTATCAAAGCTCAATTCAATTAAAAAAAAAAAAAAAGACATGAAATTGGAGTATTTTTCTTTTCCATATATCACCTAAAAATAGGATAATGTTGAGAGGAAAAAGTGAAAAGGATAATTGGGTTAGTGGTTAGGAGTAGGTGGAGCTGATGCTAGTGGAGGTTTAGGATGGTCCATCACAAGTTTCTAGTCGAAGATAAAGTCATGCCTTTGCTTTAATAAATGGACATCTTGAATTGAGATGTAGCATGTAATCTAGATAAAGTTAGTTTTACATATACCAATAGTCCAAAGTTGTGGATCAAATGGAATTATGAACGTATTTTAGTTCATGAAGAAGCTCGTACTTAACAATATCTTCATGTTATTTATGCATATTCCTTTTGCAAATTATGTCCCCATGCATCTTTTGGAGCAAATCCTATCATCTGCATATTCCCTCTTTTCCCTATTAACGTCCCTCATTCATCACTATACAATTGGTAGAATCACCAAACGTAAGATGATTGTCTTTCATCACATTAGCTAGATTCAACTACACACAAAACAAATCATGTTCTTGAGGAGTCATGCGAATATTCGGATCGGTTTAGATCGGTTTAATCAGATTTCTAGTTGAAAACTATTCCAATTAATCGATATAGATGTCGGTTCGGTTCGATTCGGTTCTAAGTTTTGAAATCGAAAATAACCAAATTTTTTGATTAATATATTTTGTTGGGGTTTAAGTGGTCGAAACTGATGGCAAAATGTTTTAGATTTAACTGCAAGTGCATGAATAGAAAATAAAATTATTAATCCCATCAGCCCATCTGGCGAACAACTGCAAAGAGCTAGTCTTAATCACTGTGTGTATGAGTTTATTAAAATGAAAACTTAATTTATGATAAAAAGAATTCATACATTAAGTTATAAATTTTATCATGCATATGGAACATGTACTGAACATGCATCTTTTGAAGCAAATCATATCATCTGCATATTCTCTCTTTGCCCTACTAAGGTCCCTTGTTCATCACTGTACTTGATAGACTCACCAAACGTAAGATGATTGTCTTTCACCACATTAGCTAGAATCAACTACACACAAAACAAATCATGTTCATAAATCATGTTCTTGAGGAGTCATGCGACTTCGGTTATTTGGATCGGTTTAATCAGATTTCTGGTTGAAAACTATTCCAAATTAATCGATATGGATGTCGATTCGGCTCTAAGGTTAGAAATCGAAAATAACCAAAATTTTTTATTAATTTATATTTTTGGGGGTTTAAATGGTCGAAACTGATGGCAAAATGTTTTAGATTTAACTACAAGTGCATGGATAGAAAATAAAATTATTAAACCCATCAGCCCATCTGGCGAACAACTGCAAAGAACTAGTCTTAATCACTGTGTGTATGAGTTTATTGAAATGAAAACTTAATTTATGATAAAAAAAATTCATACATTAAGTTTCAAATTTTATCATGCATATGGAACATGTACTGAACATGCATCTTTTGAAGCAAATCATATCATCTGCATATTCTCTCTTTGCCCAACTAAGGTCCCTTGTTCATCACTGTACTTGATAGAATCACCAAACGTAAGATGATTGTCTTTCACCACATTAGCTAAAATCAACTATACACAAAACAAATCATGTTCATAAATCATGTTCTTGAGGAGTCATGCGAGTTCGGTTATTCGGATCTGTTTGGATCGGTTTAATCGTATTTTTGGTTGAAAACTATTCCAAATTAATTGATATAGATGTCGGTTCGGTTCGATTCGGCTCTAAGTTTAGAAATCAAAAATAACCAAATTTTTTGATTAATATATTTTTTGGGGGTTTAAGTGGCCGAAATTAATGGCAAAATATTTTAGATTTAACTGCAAGTGCTTGAATAGAAAATAAAATTATTAAACCTATCAACCCATCTGGCGAACAACTGCAAAGAGCTTGTCGTAATCACTGTGTATGAGTTTATTAAAATGAAAACTTAATTTATGATAAAAAAAAATTCATACATTAAATTCTAAATTGTATCATGTATATGGAATATGTACTGAACATTTAACTTATAATAAAGATTTCTACATTGACGTTGAAACAAAACCAAGATTTATGTTTAGTATTATTAAATAGTTCAGTCTTTATACTTTTACAGGATTGTATAGTTTATCGGTTTTATACATTGCGTCCGTGAGCTGGAATAGTATAAACCAATGTCAATATTTTCCGGTTTATGACTATGGTTTAGGTCAAAGTCTGTTTGTATATAAACCTCCAATTATACATTTTTACTAATTACTGGGAATGACATTATTTATTCATATGATACTATAATGATAATAATAAGATATACTAATAAACTAAGATGGTAATATTTACACAGTGGAAAAAGCATGGTGGTGAAATAATATTCAAAACTTAATTTAATAACAAAAAAATAAGATAATTGGGTTAGTGGTTAGCTAGGAGTAGGTGGAGATGATGCTACTGCACATCTTGAATTGTGATGTACCATGTAATCTAACTTTTTTGTGAAATTTATTATCTTTATATACTAAAAGTCGGAAGTTTAATCCGTTTGTTGTGATAGGGTTTTAACGATCCGATATTCATGAAGTAAATTCGCGAGATTATAGATTTGTTTATTTTCAGTAAAAATTGTTATGTGTATGATCATTTGAACTCGTAAAATTTGATTTTAGTTCTTTAACTTAGACGAGCTTGCGAGAAACTTTTACGAAAAATTATGTTTACCTCCAAAATAAATCGAGTTTAACTTAGACATTGGTGGCAATATCACAAATTGTCTAAAATCAAACGATGTTAATACATTGTTGGTCCACTGTTCAACAAACTACCATCATTCTTTTCAGTTTATAGATCTGAATTAGTGATTTTTTTTTTCTAAGTCATGCTTATGCTTGTTGTTAAAGTTTCACACAAATATATTCTATAGAATGAGAATTGTTGCAGAAGAAATAGTAAACTTTTCAATTCCAACAAACGATCTACATCTTAAATCATTCCTTTTTGAAATGATCAAAGACTTCTAGAATTATGCTAATCAAGATTTCAATCAAGAAACGACAGGTTACTAATCATAAATAACATGTTGGAGAATAACAAAACACAAATTGATTTGTATTAATTAGTCAAATCTCTAAAACCGTTCGTGAAACAATAAGTGGAGAAGAGATCGGACCCAAAACAAAAAGTCCCTTTTTTATTCTGTTAATTAATGTGTGTGTTTGGTTGATGTCTTCTTCAAGTAAAAGAATCATCATATCTTGGTTGGTGAGAACACACAAACAAACACTATTCACTATGGTGGCTCATGTCTTTTGTTTTTCTGTCTAGTTGTTTGAAAACGACGGCGTTTGTGGTTTCTGATTTAGATTGCGCACCTTCTCATCTTCAACACCAATTCCATCATTTTTCTTTGTACTTTTCCTCATCGTCCATTGATAGTTTGTGCGTTATAATATTAGTCTATTTATTCAACAAACTTCTATAAATGTGATAAGTTGGTTGGATCAAACATTTTAACGATTATGAGCGTCCATTTTAGACGACAAGGTCAAATAATAGTAAGTAGTGGATACTTGTCCGATATGACTATTACGGATATCTAAAAATACTATGCATAGTGTATATATATTTGAAAAATAGATCGGGTAATTCGCCTATCGAAAAATATATGGAAAATCGTATATATAGGGGGTGATTGGATTAGGCTTTTAAGACTTTAAAAAAAAATTAAAAGTTTTAAAAGTCTATTTTTCCCAATCAAGCTTTTTTGGTTTTAAAAAATTATAAAGCCTTCAAAGTCTCTTTTTTATTTTTTTACTCTTTGTTTTCAATTTTTTTTAAAAGTCACGTAAATGAGGCTTTAGAAATAAATAAATTAAAACTTTATAGTTTTTTTTTTTCTTTTCACATATACATGTAAACTCTCGTAACATTCACAAATAAATTAATTTTTGAAAAAATTCAGTTTATTTACAATAACTTTTTTCTTGTTCTATTAAGATCCACTTTCCTATATATTTGGTAATTATTTAAAATTGTAATTCTTACAGTCACAGTCTTTACCAATCGGTTATAAAATTTATACAGTCAAAGTCTTTAAAGCAAAAGTTTCTACAACGAAAGTTCTTACAGTCAAAATCTCTACAGCGATAATTAAAAGCCGTTACCAATCGGCCCCATAGTTACGGACAATATTACGTGAATATAATTTTCAATAATTTTGAGTAAAAATTTATCTTATCCGCTAAAATAAATTATTATTCTCTTTGTTCCTAAAATAATTGATGTTTAGGATTTATTATACAAAATAAGAAATAATGATTACTTATTTTAAATACATTATTTTCTCATAAAAATTACTTTTTAATTATAGACCAATAAAAATTCATGAATTGATATATTCTCAATGATTATTTTTTGAAATTTGCAAATTATTAACATTAATTAATTAAAAATCATTTTTTGTGGAACATGAAAAACCCAAAAAATAATTTTTTTAGGTACAGAGGGAGTATGTTCGATGGACAATTTTTATTACTATTTATCCGAAAAGTCTTGGTATGGATCGGATATGGGTATAAAACGATCATAAACAATGACTTTTGTTTGAAAAAAGTTGGTCAAGTGGGAGTTCTAAAAAAACATGTCAATGAGATTGTGGAGTTACTCAAAACTACAGCTAAGCCGCAACCATATAATAAAACATTATTTCATGTTTCTCCAACGAATTGGAGTGTTTAGCCTAACGAAGAGTTGTTGGTGGTAATGTTAAAATTGACCATTATTACGTTTTCTCATGTCACATGATCTTTTTTTTTTTTAACTAGAATAGACACGTATCTTGGCTTCTTGCGTTTAAAGTCATAACTTGCTGGCGACTATCTATCATTACTTTAATTCAGATATTTATAACAATTAATATTATATGTGACAGAAGTCCTAAACTTTTGCTTTTTGTTATGGTTTGTTTTTGTTCCATTAATGTTTTTTTGTTTATATAAGAAGATTTGATTTACTACGATGTTAATATTACACAATGGAGAAGACACAAGTGATGGTGAAATAGAGAACATAAATAACATCCTTTGCTAAGTGAAGTCAAAATATGGCCTCTTCTATTACTACTACTACTAGTGTACTACTACTGGTTTTGGGCTAAAAGAATGATGACTCATAAAGAATCTAACTTTGATGACCCTTCCAGATTCGATGGCGGTTACATTCAGAAGTCCTCTTCAGTCGTGAATTCGTAGTTCTTACTTCCATTTTGGAGGTTCGACATAACCGATGCCTTCTGATACTCTCCCACTCTCTTCTCAAAGAAGTTTGTCTTTCCTCTGCAAATTTTGTCATAAAAGTACCAAAACCAAGTTAATCAATGAAAATACTACTGTTCTTGATAAGTTATATTGGCATTGTGATCCTAGAGATGAGAGAAACTCAGACTGAGATATCGACTACTTACTGTAGAGAAATGAACTCCATCCAGTCAAATGGATTTTCTGCTTTGTATCTCCTTTCACATCCCAAGGTAACCTACAGAAAACAAGACAAATCCATGGGTTCGAATAAAAAACTACTTCATGTTTCAAAATGCCAGAAACTAGAGGGAAAACATTAAAATAGTTTTACCAGAAGACGGTCAGCGACAAATTGTATGTACTGACTCATGAGGTTTGAGTTCATTCCGATCAGATCACAAGGAAGAGCCTTGCAGACAAACTCTGTCTCAATTTCCACTGCCTCGTGAACAATTTGATAAACTTTCTCCAACGGAAGCTGCTTCTGCAGCAAACTGCACAACATATGATAAGGAGTGAATGGATCATAGAGATGGCTCATTAAACCCAGTGTGGATTGCAGTTAATATACAGACTTATTCTTACTTGTACAAGAGACACGCAAAGTCACAGTGGAGCCCCTCGTCTCTCGATATAAGCTCGTTTGAGAAGGTCAAACCCGGCATAAGACCCCTCTTCTTAAGCCAGAAGATGGCACAGAAACTGTGCTTATACACGAAAATTTGCTTCTAAAGAGCTGCATATATATATGATAGGTTCTCTATGCCTAGGATTCCAACGTTATGCAACAGCTAAAAAATTATACCTTCCTGAGAAAAAGATTCCTTCGACGCATGCAAATGCGACCACCCTCACAGCAAACGACATAGGACTGCAGAAAATGGTAGTGTCAGATAACAATCTAGGATTATCTTTTACAATTAATCACATATTTCTTCAACCAAAGAAAGAATATTGAAGCTGAGTATATTAACTCAACAACAATTGGGTACCTTTGAATCCAATCTAAACACCATTTTGCCTTCTTGGAAATACAAGGAATGGTTTCGATAGCATTGAACAATCTATCCTTCTCCTTAGAGTCCTTTATGAATGTCTCCAGAAGTAAGCTGTACATCTCTGATATTTGTCATAAGAGAATATGTATTGAATCAGTTTCTACTTGGTATACAGAGAGAGAAATCTACAAGATCATGACCCAGGCCATAGTCCTATCTAAGGATATTCCGTTAAATCTTTAAACAACCAAACCCTATCAAGCTTCTCTTGGGTACTGGTTACAAATCTTGGTCCACATATGTTTATTTCATTCACCATGACCAGAGTCAAACTTTTTTGTTTTCTCTTTCTCACTATGACTAAATGGAAGGTAACAGCAACATATAATCTGTTAAAAGGATCGTTCTCATCTTTCCCTAAAAAATATTTCGGGGTTTGCAGCGAAACAAAACTGGAAAAACGTTCTAGAATTCACTTCTCCACTAACAAAGCCTTACCTGAATGAATGTTCTCCATGGCTATTTGAAATCCATAGAAAGCACGAGCCTGAAAATCCAGAGAATTGACTATCTCAAATCAAACAACAAGTGTCGACTTCAAGATATTACATTGCCACAGCATATCAAGTCAGTCACCAGTACTAAGAAAATCATTTAAAGCCACATATTTTTCTATACTCCGCTAAGTGAAAATCCTCACCTCTGGAACTTGGACATCATTCAAGAATCTAGCAGCCAAATTCTCCAATACAATACCATCTGATGCCGCGAAAAAAGCCAGAACATGGCTGATAAAATGTTTCTCAGAATCCGTCAAGGCTTCCCATTGTTGCGCATCAGTGGAAAGATCAACCTCTTCAGCTACAATCAATTCATAAACGTCAAACACACAACTGATGATAATATAAGACAGAAACAGAACTATCACACACATGAAACATTCTCTGAATCAGAATCAGAATTAGAAGCACAAAACATCTTGTTTTCCACAAACCACAATCAAAATGGAATATCTCTTACAACATTACAATCCTAAACAACGAAAAGAAGAAGCTTTACGTTTACCAAGTCACAGACTTTCTTAATCAAAACTGCATCCACAACCACAAGGCACAATTCATGATAACATAAACAAGAAACAGAACTACCACACACATGAAACATCCTCTGAATCAGAACCAGAATTAGAAGTACAAAACATCTTGTTTTCCACAAACCACAATCAAAGTGGAACATCTATTACAAGGTAACACAAAAGCAAACCTAACACCGACCACATTACAATCCTAAACAACGAAAAGAAGAACCTTTACATTTCAAAGTCGCAGACTTTCTTAATGACTTAATCAAAACTACATCCACAACCACAAGGCACAATTCATGAGCAGAAACAGAACTACCACACACATGAAACATCCTCTGAATCAGAATCAGAATTAAAAGTACAAAAACATCTTGTTTTCCACCAATCATAATCAAAGTGGAACATCTCTTACATTACAATCCTAAACAACGAAGAGAAGAAGCTTTACATTTACAAAGTCACAGACTTTCTTAATCAAAAGTGTGTGTATCCACAACCATAAGAACAATTCAAACTCAAGAGGCATCAGAGAACATAACAAAAATAAAGCAAAAGAAAGAGGACTAACCAGTCCAGAAACTGGCTTCAGCCTTCTTATACATCTCCCAAATCGATTTGTACCTAATGGGGAACATAGTGAATCTCTGGTTCTGTGCCATCAAAAGTGGCTCTTCTGATTCATCTTCTTCCATGTCTCTTCTTTGACTTTCCTTAAGCGAACCCATTATCACGAATTCGTCTCCCAATTTTGAGGGTTTTTGATGTGGAGAAAAACAGAGGATTAGATAGATAGGAAAAAAAAAATGAAAACCCTAAACAAAAACCCTTGGAAACCGACAAGAAACCCAAAAAGAAGTACTGTAAAAAAATTGTGTTTTGTCTGTTTGGGTGGCGCAAATAATTCCTCGTGATCTTCCGACGTGATTTTCAAGGCAACGCTTGAGACAAAATATCTGACCACATAAAAACTGTGAAATAGATAACCCAAAAAAAAAGAAAAAAAGAAAAAAAGATAAATAGAGGAAGCCACAGAAATACGAATTTGTCAAACAGTTTTTGTTTATTATTATAAAATAAATTGAGGATTAAATTAGAATAATCTTGGACTGTTGGCTTTGCATAAGTGCATAGAATCATTTAATCATCATTATTTCAAGGTACATTATTTAGGGATATGTTTTGTCATTTTTTTTTTTGATTAGATCATTTACATTTTTAGATATTGAGGATTTAAGCACAAGAATATATATTTTCTATATGAAAATAAATAAATTTGCTACTCTTCTTTCTGGGAATATGGAGGTTTTAGAGAGGAGAATCAAACATGGCTATAGATTTGTTGGGATCGGTAAACATTATGGAGATTGTCTCGTAAAGCTACAAACATGGCTATAGATTTGTTGTAGTCATGTAAATTATCTATGGATTAGTTGCGGAATAGCGAAGAATGTGTTATTGAGTACCATTAGGGAAATAAAATGAATTAGCAAGATATGAACTATACCGTGATTATTTAAATTTGTTGTTTGGATATAGCTACGGTATATCAGCCGGTTACCGTAACTACACTGAATGAATGAACTAGTGTATATCGTCAAGTCTTAAATTATTATCGTTCCTATAGTTAGGATTTTTCGGTTGGTCTTAAACGAGTACTAAACACCGAAAAGCCGATGCGGTTTTAGGTTGGATATGTAATTACCACAAGCATACAATCGAAAACGAGCCTCAACACCTTAGATCAGGCAAAGTCGCATAGCCTAAAGCTTCTTCTTAACATAACCAAACACACCGTCTAGTGTTCATCGTGATAACACATTTTTCGTCGCCAAAACGTTATTTCTCCATAACAATGCCTCACACTATACACTTTTGGAACATTAATACCATCAAGTGATGATATATTTTTCATCGTGTCAATAATGTACTGTTGTTACGCTTAGATTAGTGGAAAAGAATGGTATTTTTGTTATTATTTAACTATCCATTTGACCGATTAGAAATTGTAAAATAAAAAGAAAAAAATACCATTTTGATAAATCAAAAAATAACATTGCAAAATTGAACTTTTATTTTAACGCACGTGGGTTTTTGTAGGTGGAAGATTAGATAGATACGCACACGTAAGGGTGTGAGCTGAAAGGTGGCTTACTTTTCAAAACAGAGGTTCCAAAGCGCCATAGAGAGGAGAGGAGGAGTCTTGTTTTTGTTCTCGGCCAAAAAACAAGAATGTCGGGTCATCAGTGCACCGAGAACCCGCCTCATCTGGATCCAAATAGCGGGTCGGGTCATGTCGAGAAACTCGGTAACCTTGACACCTACGTCTCTGGTTCCACTCATTCAAAGCTTGCTGTTCTTCTTGTCTCTCATGTTTTCGGTGAAGCCTTTTCACTCTCCAACTTTTCAATTTCATTCAAAGTTTAATGTTCTTTCTGAATTTGGTCTTATTTGAGAATCTAAAACCTTTTTATTGCAGGATATGAAACTCCTAACCTGAGGTACTGTAACAGAGAATCCCTAGTGATTGTATTTGTTATAATGAGTTATAAAATAGTTTGTATCACTTGTTGTTGGTGATGAAACCCATAATTCTAATATATTTAATGATGTAGACCAAAATTCTTCAATGAAAACTTGACCTGTTTAGGATATTGAAGATATTTAGGGGATCTTCTTGTAAAGACAGTAGAAGTTTTTGTAATGATTTATGATTCATAGTGTTATTAGCTTATTTGTCTTGTGGTGATCAATGTTGCTGGTGTAATTGTTTGAGAAACTTTTATTTATGTTAGATGTTTCTTTCTTGTTGTAACTTGTCATGGTTTTGCTCTTCCTGTGATAGGAAACTTGCTGACAAAGTTGCAGAAGCTGGATTCTATGCGGTGGTTCCCGATTTCTTCCATGGAGATCCTTATAATCCCGAGGATAAGGATCGACCGCTTCTTATATGGGCAAAAGATCATGGACAAGTTACTTTCTTTTCCTTGTCAAATGTTTAATCCTTAATATTTTTCAAAACATAAATGAGTTTGTTCCCAAGCTTCAAGTGGTCTAAATTTCCCTTACCTTTGCAATATTCCCTTATGGCCTTATTCTCAATGCCAAAATGTCATCACTCTTAGTTTTTGATTCCAAAGCTCAGATCAAGACAGTGTTTATGCCATTGCTATTTGTTTTTGATTGCAAAGCTAAGATCCTGTTCTGCATCGATGTATCTGAAACCAGACTATGGATTTTGTAGGAGAAAGGGTTTGAGGACTCAAAGCCAATAGTGGAGGCCTTGAAGAACAAAGGCATAACTAGTATAGGAGCAGCAGGGTTCTGTTGGGGTGGTGAGTTTGGTTTTCTTGTTCCCATCATCACCAGAGTCTTTAGGAAAATGTTTTCCATGGTCTGTACAATAAGTCAACCATGGATATGAGTTAACACAAGACTTTTATTTCCTTTTGTGTGTTAATCTTTAGCAAAAGTTGCAGTGGAACTAGCTAAGCAAAAGCTTGTTGACGCTACTGTTTTGTTACATCCTTCTCGTGTTACGGTGGATGATATCAAAGGTAATTAAATCTTTGATATGGCCACTCTTTACTTGATAGTTCCCTTTCATCTTTTGTGATTATGACTCTCAATATATGGTTGAAGCAGAGGTCAACATTCCAATCGCGGTATTAGGAGCTGAACTCGATCAAGTGTCCCCTCCAGAACTTGTGAGGCAATTCGAAGATATTTTAGCTTCTAAACCTGAGGTACTTGGCTTTGCTCCATTTCTTTATGCCACTCAATATCTTCAAGTAGATACATAGTTTTCATTTTTATATCTTCTCCAATTTCTACTACGTGATGTTTTAGGTGAAGAGTTTTGTGAAGATATTCCCAAGTGTCAAACACGGTTGGACTGTTAGATACAATGAGAATGATCCATCAGAAGTTGAAGCTGCAGAGGAAGCTCACAAAGACATGCTCGCTTGGCTCATCGACTATGTCAAGTGAGAACTTGAATCGGTCTAAGCTTTGGTGTCCATATAACCAGAGGAGACCCAAAATCATGTCTATTACTCTTTAAATAATAAATGTAACTAGTAGTATTTTCTTTACTTTGCTTTGTTATGTTCGTGGCTAGTCTTTTCTCAAAATGTTTCAGTCTCAGAAACATCAGTTTGAGTTAAACTTAACACGTTCTAGAATTATCTTAATGTCCCTTTGAGCCTTAAGCCTAGTTATGTTGTTGCTATTGAAATAAAGACAGCCAAATTCAGCTATATAAATCTTTCTAATTTGGAATTATACTATTTGATTTTTCTCTATGATTAATGAATTAGCTCTACTTTAAAATTCAGCTGCATTACGACTTTTATTTTTTGAAAATCTACCTCATAATTAGTCATAAAACCTTGACAAAATTAGCAAATTCTCAACTAATGTTTCAGAATTAGTTGTTAGGTTCACCAGCTTCTATTTAATTATTAGTTTGATGATTAAAAATTAAAATATTTTCTAAATATGGATTGTGGTACTGATATTTAAGATAATTATCTCTTGGTTCTAGTTGATGAGTAACCATGAATCTGACTAGAATTGGATCATAGTACTGGAGATGAGCTGTAGAATCAGATAAAAATTGAAAACAAACTCTCTTCCAAAAACCATAATCAGATCAATGAAATAAACGAGGCATGTTTGTGAGGTGGAAACTTATTCAATCTTATGGCATCAAAATCATCGATTTCAAGAATCAGATACAACCTAAGATTTACTCAGATGGTCCCATCATAACTGAATATGGAAAACGTTCTTAAATCTAAGAGATCATGTCCTAAAGATTTGGTCTCTTGGTGACCACGTCTTTAAACTATACTCGCTCTAAATGTACAACTAATGAAAACTTGTATTGAGCTGTTTTCATCGTATTTTTTTAGAATTAAAACTTATATATAAGGAAATACTCAATACAAGTTTTCATTAGTTGTACTTTTGTAGTTTAGTACCAATCCTAAGCATGTCTTAAAACAGGTGAATTGTTGTAATATAGAAACATTTCTTAATGAAGTTTTTTTATTCACCACTTTTACGATAAGTTAAATCTAATGTTCAGAAATTTCCTGAGGTGGTGATGACTCATGAGCTGCCTATTGGTTTAGAATGATTAGACATTGCTAATTTAATTAGTTGACTTTTAAGTCATCCTTTTGTTGATTTTGTTTTACAATTATGCATTACCAAATACTTCCTCTGTCCCAAATTATAGAATGATTTAGCCTTTTTTTTCTTGTTCCACAATATAAGATTTTCTCAGATTTTATGCATAATTTATGTTTATTTAGTTTATTTATGACCTTTTGAACTCTGCATTCTTTTTTTCTATTGGTTAAATTTTTATAAATAAATAAACATTTATTACTCCTTAATCTTTGTGCTTTTAACAAAAATATTTTATAATTTGGGATACATGGAGTATAATTTGTGTGTGGATGTAATAAATTGAAGTGTATTTTTTGGCATAATTAAAAAAATGTATTTATATTGCATTATAATGTGGCAATAAATGGCAGAGAGGCCTCGTGTTTAGTATTTAATATCCTGTTTCTGCGTACATCTCTTATTTAATTCCTCACCTTGCCAAATCACAATTCCCCTCTTCAAGTCTTAACCAAACCCAAAGTCCTTAGCTTCCAACAAGAAGATCCAATGGCTGATCCGGCGACGAGTTCTCCGTTGTTGGTTAACCAAGAAGGTGGAGAAGATGAAAGAGGAAGGAGAGGATCATCAACTTTGGTTCAAAAGCTAATCGACGTGGAAGAAGCTAAAGCTCAAATGATTTACTCTTTGCCAATGATACTCACCAATGTTTTCTACTACTGTATCCCTATAACTTCTGTGATGTTTGCTTCTCACCTCGGTCAACTCGAGCTCGCCTCTGCCACCCTTGCCAATTCTTGGGCCACCGTCTCCGGTTTTGCCTTCATGGTACCATTTTTTCCTTATTTCTTTAGCTTTTGTAATTCAACATTGTTTTGATGTCTACTCTGCATAAGTTACTAAAACCAACTTATTTTCGTCTCAATAATTCGAATACAAGAATCAAGATTATCTAAAATGATTTATTCGACATAAATGACTATTAGATGTTTAGGAGTTGTCTATATTTTTATTAAAGACATCTTCAAGAACATATGGCCAATGGTATATATGTATTAGTGTTTGTTTATGACATACATTAATGTCTCTTTGTTTTAAGGTAGGGTTAAGTGGATCACTTGAGACATTATGTGGACAAGGCTTTGGTGCAAAAAGATACAGGATGTTGGGGATTCATCTACAAACATCTTGCATCGTCTCATTAGTCTTCACCATCCTCATCACCATCTTCTGGTTCTTCACAGAATCGATTTTCGGACTTCTCAGACAAGATCCTAGCATTTCAAAACAAGCTGCACTCTATATGAAGTACCAAGCTCCCGGTTTACTCGCTTACGGGTTCTTACAGAATATCTTGAGATTTTGCCAAACACAATCAATCATTACTCCACTAGTCATCTTCTCGTTTGTTCCCTTGGTGATAAATATCGGTATCGCATATGTTCTTGTTTATTTATCTGGCCTCGGATTCATTGGTGCTCCAATAGCTACATCTATTTCATTGTGGATAGCTTTCCTTTCTCTCGGAACTTATGTGATATGTTCAGAAAAGTTTAAAGAAACATGGACTGGATTTTCGTTGGAATCATTCCGTTATATCGTAATAAACTTGACGTTAAGCATCCCTTCTGCTGCTATGGTATGGTAAGTATATATGTTTGTTGACCATTAGATCTAGCCTAGTGGTTTGTGTTAGTCAATGTAATCATACCAAATAGTACATGTTGTTGACAAATAGAAAAAATATCATAAGCTTGTTGAAGCTTAAGAGACTATATTGTTGCAACAGTTTGGAATATTGGGCATTCGAGATTCTTGTGTTCTTGGCAGGAGTGATGCCAAACCCGGAAATCAATACTTCTTTGGTTGCTATATGGTAAGTTTTTTTTAATATCACTGTATAGTTAGTTAATGTTTTTTTGATCTATTACATCAAAATAGCTCATTGTGTGTTATATGTTAAATAAATTCAGCGTCAACACGGAGGCGATTAGTTACATGTTAACATATGGACTTAGCGCAGCTGCAAGGTTTGCTCATCTTAGTAAATAGTTTCAAATACTTTGTAAAAATTGTTTCAGAAATGTAAAAATTGAAAATATTGCAGTACGCGTGTGTCCAACGAACTTGGAGCTGGAAATGTAAAAGGCGCAAAGAAGGCGACCTCAGTGTCCGTTAAGTTGTCTTTAGTTCTTGCTCTCGGCGTTGTAATTGTTTTACTTGTAGGTCATGATGTTTGGGTTGGGTTATTTAGTAATAGTCATGTGATTAAAGAGGAGTTTACATCATTGAGGTTTTTTCTTGCTGCCTCTATAACTCTTGATTCAATCCAAGGTGTTTTATCAGGTAAAAAGATCAAAAAAATCTTCTTTTTTTGACTCATCCAGCGAGGGAAAACTCAATGTTAATTTTATTTACAGGAGTTGCTAGAGGATGCGGATGGCAGCGTTTAGTCACGGTTATAAATTTGGCAACATTCTACTTAATAGGAATGCCGATTGCCGCCTTTTGTGGTTTCAAGTTGAAGTTTTATGCCAAGGTATTGCTTGAGTCTCTTATGAGATTGGTAACTTTTGTTTTATTAGTGTTATGTTTGATTCATTATTTTGGTGGTGGCAGGGTTTGTGGATTGGTCTCATTTGTGGGATATTTTGCCAATCTTCATCTCTTTTGCTTATGACAATCTTCCGGAAGTGGACAAAGCTTAATGCTGCTACGGTCTGAAAACTCTAGTTACGTTCCATTTTTCTACGGAGGCACATTTATTTTCTTAAGCAAATATGGAATAAAATATTTGTAAGAAAATTTTCAGTTATTATGATCAAGATATATATTTGGAACTCATGATCATCCAAACGCTTTGTTATAATTTATCTTTCTAAGTTTTATTTTTCTTCTTTTGGAGTGTAAGAGAAAGAATCTGGTTCTCAAAGTTGGCCATGGCTTGAATATTACAGCATCATTCTAAGCTATCTTTTGAAACCAACTTCTTAGTTGCGTTCTCCAATTTGCTAGACGAGTTTGTGATTGTCAGCAAGAAACTTTTCTCATTTTCTATTTCTTTAATTCCTGTCGATTTAATATTTTTTTTGACGATTTTTTGGCATGTTGTGCTAAAATCAGAAATTTTGATGCTTTCTATGTAAACTCTTTTCTCTTGCTTGGATTACACACGTCTGGTTTGGTGTTTTCCTATTAATATGAGATTTTTCGCCACACGTTTTTTCAGTATAATAGTTTTTTTGGCCCTATCTCGACGACATTGAGTCTTCATTTAAACCATCAGTCAGTGGAATGATCAGACAACTTTTTGGGCCAGATTAGTAGGACAACGTGTGTTTGGATTCTCCAATAAATGAATTGGCCAAAGTCCTTTATATACTACTGATCAAATTATGTCTCATCTTTCAAATGTGTGATCATTCTCCACAAGATTAAGTTTGATCATACAGATTAGGTTTTTCCATGTTCAAAAAGTGGTTCGATCTGGCCGTTATGAAAACACTTAACACAAATCTTTTATAGCCAAGAGTCGATGCTAGGATTATAAGTAAGCCTATTACATGTATGTTAATGTACTTTATTTGCAGACATGATGCTAGGCTTGTACTACAGCGGATCTTTTGATAAGCTATGAATTTAAACTATTTATGTACATTAACATACATGTAATAGGCTTACTAATCACAGCGGATCTCAGGACTACATGTTTTGGAGCTTCTTGTTTGGCGCACTGCTTAATATTCATACAGAAACTAAGGAAAATTACAAAATGTGAATTTAAAAGAAAGCCATGAATTTTGTCTCGGGATATTCTTTTGATATATATCCTTTTAGTCATTTGAAATCTTTTTTTTTTCTTTCTTGTATTAGCAAACTTTCTCTTTGCATCTAGGCATATTTAGGAGTTTTGTTTGCATCTTGGAGTCTTTATATTGTTGTAGAGATACCTTACAAAAGAATGGAATTCGGATACATTTGAGCGTAAAACGGGAGAAGCAAAGCATGTAGCGGAATGGATGAAGCTAAAGGAAGTTCAAGGGAAAGAACACAAGTTTTTGAGGCTCCTGGAGCTCGCATCGACCTTCTGATGGTCCATGCCAGAAAAAGGCAAATTACGCATCGATCGGTAGATCAATGTGGAAAAGTTGGAGAATCATGTAAGTATCAGATTGACCTCCACATTGACATAGGCGCGCGGCAGACCTATTGGCTATTCATATACATTGTTATCCCAACTTTACAGTGCCAACATGATTTAAACTTATTTTGGAGGAATTTTATTCTAAGTATGAGTTTTCTCAAATTTGTATTGGGACTCAAGAACCTTCTTCTACATTTTGGTGATGAAGATGTCATCTTTTCATCCAACTAGTGACAAATTCTCATCATCATACATCTCGTATCCGTAATTATGTTTATGCCTCCAATTACCTTTGCACTTGCTTCTTTAGTTCAGTCTTCTTATTAAGTTTTGACGATTAGACTAGGATTAATAATGAATACATTAAATGATGTTGATTAGGGGTGAATCATGTTAGATCCTTTAGTCAAAATAGTTGGGGTTTTAGACTCTCAGAGGAAGGAAGAGCTTCCGGACCTGCATCAACCATCAGCATCAGAAGACTTATAAATGTAACCATTTAACCAAACTAATATTCTCTAAAATGTAGCCGTTTATTTTGATTTTTTTTTTTTTTGTGGCCGGAAACAAACTCTTTACTACTTGATCTTAGTAGGGTTGGCTTGCTACATAAGGCGGTGGGTGCTACAATGGTTCCGGACCCAGCTCTGAAACTCATAACAGAAGGAGTTTTTTTTTTCTTTCTTTCATTTTTTTTTTTTTTTTGTCATATCTTTCTTTCATTATATTGTCGGTTTTTAATTTGGATAATTGGATAATGACACAACCATATCATTATACTGTAAACCAATCCGGTCAAAAATACAGAATTTAAACAATCATAAATAAAATGGAATGTGCCTTTAGTCAAATGGTTAAATCCATTTGACTCCGCCTTCTCCACCGGAGTTCGACTCCACTAAGTCGCATTATCCCGCGTAATAGAGATTGGTTATGGATCGGGTCTTGTCGATCTATAGATGTCAAAAAAAAAACAATCATAAATAAAATTATCGACTAGTTATTTAAAAAAAATTGAATGTCCAAAATTTTTTGAATTTTAGTTTTATAAAAGTAGATAAATATTTAATTATAGGGCTGCGTAAAGAAAAATCCTCCCAAGCCAAGACCTCTAATAATTTGAGCCGGCAGAAGGGCCACACATGTACACATCATAATCAGAAGCTAAGTACTAAATATGTATACATCCACTTGATTCCCAATATACATAAGAGGTATATACTTAAAACATTTTATAAAAGGAAGATAAAGATGATATATAACACTTGATTCCTCCTAATCCAAGCACTAATTCTTGGCTTGAGTCATGACTCATGACTCATGAGTGTTAATATAAAATTCATAAATGTGTCTCTATGTATTAATATTTTAGTTTTATGTTTAATATTTTCATAAACTATTTTGCGTACCTTTCTTATTTTATACTTATTTTTCTTATTTCCGCTCGTGTTTTTTGTGGAGAGTCGAAATTGGTTGGCTTCTCCTCTGACAGAGACAGGTTCTTTCAACACATCTCATTAAAGCTCTCCACTTAATCCTTATATAGTTCTTCACCTTCACAAATAAAAAATTGTCTAGCTTCTCCTACTATCTTAACCAAAATCCAAAGTCCTTGAAGATACAATGGCTGATCCTACGTCCAAAGATGACCATGAAGGTGAAGGAGGAAGAGGAAAATCATCAACTTATGTTCAAAAACTTATTGACGTTGAAGAAGCAAAGACTCAAATCATTTACTCTCTACCAATGATATTCACCAATCTTTTCTACTATTGTATCCCTTTAACCTCTGTGATGTTTGCTTCTCACCTCGGCCAACTCGAGCTCGCCGGTGCTACCCTGGCCAATTCTTGGGCTACCGTCACCGGTTTTGCCTTCATGGTACTATCATTTCCTTATCCTCCAAGCTTCATTTTGCATCCAACATTTTCTTTTGCTTTCTACATGCATAAGTTACTAAAAACCACTTTTGTGCTTCTCAAAGATAGTCTAAAATATTATATTAAAAAAAGACATTTAATGTCTTGTTAATTTTCAGACAGGGTTAAGTGGAGCACTTGAGACATTGTGTGGACAAGGCTTTGGTGCAAAAAGCTATAGAATGTTGGGGATTCATCTTCAATCATCTTGCATCGTCTCATTAGTCTTCAGCATCCTCACCACCATCTTATGGTTCTTCACAGAATCGATTTTCGGACTTCTCAGACAAGATCCTAGCATCTCAAAACAAGCTGCACTCTATATGAAGTACCTAGCTCCCGGTTTATTTGCTTATGGGTTCTTACAAAACATTTTGAGATTTTGCCAAACACAATCCATCGTTACTCCGCTAGTTGTCTTCTCGTTTGTTCCCTTGGTGATTAATATTGGTACTACGTATGCTCTGGTGAATTTAGCTGGCCTCGGATTCATTGGTGCTCCCATAGCTACATCTATTTCATTGTGGATAGCTTTCCTTTCTCTCGGAATTTACGTGATTTGGTCAGACAAGTTTAAGGAAACATGGACCGGATTTTCGATGGAATCATTTCGTTATGTAGTACTAAACTTGACATTAAGCATCCCTTCTGCTGCTATGGTATGGTAAGTCAGCTCAAGAACCATTATCAACTATTAACTTCATATATATGCTTGTTGACTAAAACGTGTAGCTTAGTGGTTTGTGTTAGTGTCGTCATTCATTTGCTTGTTGAAGTTTATTAAAACTATATTCCTACAACAGTTTAGAGTATTGGGCGTTCGAGATTCTAGTATTCTTGGCAGGACTCATGCCAAATCCGGAAATCACCACCTCTTTGGTAGCTATATGGTAAGTCTTTTTATATCACTATTATAGTTAATCAATTAATGTAGTGTTATATATCTTACATCAACAAGTAGCTCATTGTGTGTAATGTTAAATTAATTCAGCGTCAACACCGAATCGATTAGCTACATGTTAACATGCGGACTTAGCGCAGCTACAAGGTTTGCTTATCTCATCAAAATACTTTTGTCTTCCTCTCATAATAATACTGTGTAAAATTAAAATTTTGAAAATCGAAAACTTTGCAGTACACGTGTGTCAAACGAACTTGGAGCAGGAAATGTAAAAGGCGCAAAGAAGGCGACTTCAGTGTCCGTTAAGTTGTCTTTAGTTCTTGCTCTCGGTGTAGTCATTGCTATACTTGTAGGTCATGATGCTTGGGTTGGTTTATTCAGCAATAGCCATGTGATTAAAGAGGGATTTGCATCACTAAGGTTTTTCCTTGCTGCATCTATAACACTTGATTCCATCCAAGGTGTTTTATCAGGTAAAAGATCAAAAAAAATCATCTCCTTTCTTGAATTATCAAGCGCGGCGAAACTCATCTCTTAATGTATTTTACAGGAGTTGCGAGAGGATGCGGATGGCAGCGGTTAGCCACGGTTATAAATTTGGGAACATTCTATATAATTGGAATGCCGATTTCAGTCCTTTGTGGTTTCAAGTTGAAGCTTCATGCCAAGGTGAATGTTAGACTCTCTTATGAAATTGGTAAAGATTTTTGTTGTTGCTAAACTGTGTTTGATTCATTATTTTGTTATTGTTTTTGATGAAAACAGGGTTTGTGGATTGGTCTGATATGTGGGATGTTTTGCCAATCCTCATCTCTTTTGCTTATGACAATTTTCCGGAAGTGGATAAAGCTGAATGCTGCTACTGTCTGAAAACGGACGAGATCAATATTCAAAACATAGGAATTTCAGAAATACGAGATCAAGGGAAGATTGTGTACAAGAAAAGGAATAATTGAATCATCAGATTTTTGTAACAAAGAGGATAAAGAGCATTTGGAACGAACACAATGCATATCTGCACAAATAGTCCAAAGCCCACAAGAGAAGACAACATTTGAATAAAAATCATATGTAAACATTTGAATAACCAAAGCCAACAACGAATTAACCTATCATGAGAAATCCTTCTATTTTTGAACCAATATCAATATGTATAGCACTGACTTGACCCAATTACACTACCAAACTCATAAGTGGACTTATTTGTTGTTTTTGAAGAAGTTTAGATCCCACCTGCGTATTAACCCGTCTAAGACTTTCCCCGGTGCACTACTACTACGTTCCACTGTCACTGTGGCCTTTGTAACTCCTGACATGTCACCGGTCTCGCTTTCCTTCTGGCTTAAAGAGCCGGGAACAGAAGCGTTTATGGGTCCCGCCAGAGAAGTTGAGGTCTCACTTGGAGGATTGGACTCAGAAGATGACGGTAGTTGATCCTGGCTACCTGTTACTGGACTGGAAGCAGAATCACTCTCTGATTGATTTGCTCGAGTTGAAGTTGATTCTTCCCTGGAAGAAAGGCATTGAGCTGCAGTTAAAAAATCAGAGCTGCCATGAACTCTCGTCTCAGGAGGTTCTTTTTTCTGTTGACTTTGCACTTCCAAGTCTTTCAACGATTCCATCACCGCTTTCATAAGCATCTGAATAAAGTAATACAAAATATAAGTATGTCAATAGAAAATAGACATATTAGAAAGTTTAATAAAAGTAGACTATCCAGATTTTGATCTCACCCTTTCTTCTTCCTCTGCATTGGATGGAAAATCTGCCATGTCCTCCATCTGATACTCCACATATTGATCATCATCTAAAGCCATCCTAAGGTGAGGAGGGTGTTGATTGCCGTTTGACAAATCAAAGCTTATCATATCAGGAGAAGATGAACTGCCACGGCCATCAGGATTTTCTTTTTCCTGAAACGAAATCATTATGCCACATCAGGAATTGTCAGTCTCTTTTATGTCCTTTTCATTCATATTTTGCACGATTATGATCTGGTCACCATGGCACTCGTGTCTAAACCCTTGTTGAATGAACCATTATATGATCAAACGACCATATACTTTAAATGGCACCATAAACACAACACAAGAAGGAAATAAGGAAAGGCAGAGGAACTGATCTTATACCTTAGATTCTGATGGAGAACCGTTAGATGTGACATTTGAAGGAACCTGAAGAAAGCAATAAAAGCCATTGAAATACGGTGGAGAAAGCTCAAAATTACAACCCAGAACCTTCAGGTATATTTTAGAGGTAATGAGTCCACTATATCTCATAAGCTTCTTATACTCTTTCTGTAAGGTTCTATGAACAGACAAAATATGGCGTTTTAAATTTTTGCACAACAGGCATTATGAATATTGGAAGATTGGAATGCTAGGAAAGCATTTGATTGCTTGAACCATTGCTAGGGTGTCAGCCTAATAATGGTAAACAAAACATTCAAACCTATGCAATAAGAATTAAAAAGACCCAGATTAGTTAAGAACTACTGACATCTGTGCGACTCATGGGTCGTTTCTTACGGACTTCATTAATTGCCTCAGAGATGCTACCCGCGGCTAAACCTGAATATTGACAAAAGATGTCGCCTTTAAGCTCAAATAAAACCTACCAGAAGATTAAGAGAAAAACAAGTATGACTCACTTTTCTGTACTGAGGATTGTGGAATATTTGTGTCATGCATAGTGCCCCAACTGCCCTGAACATAAAATAGCCATCATTATTGACGTTTCTTAAGGCAGAAACAAAAATCTAAACCGTCATATGTGCCACAGTCGCATTACATTTGCAAAGTAATCATCCAATGGGTCATAAAATGTCGGCCCCACCACCTCTGGGGGTTGAAGGACGTTGTGGAAAAAGATATTGATCGAATCAAAATAGAATGGAGGCCTTGGGGAGTTGTGGTCTCCCGGAAACTTGATGATATTTTTGTCACCCTACCATCATAAACATAAGCCAAATGTTTATACCAAAGCCCATAGAAGCTAGCCGAAGATGAACATGTGTAAGAAGAAGGATGGCTATCAAGAATTGGAAACTTACTACGTAAGCTTCATATATACGATCTGAATGATGAGGGCGGATAAAGTCATCATCTAAGGCATGTCCAAATAAAACTGGAACAAAACTAGATTTTGCCACCTGCAGCATGGAAGATAAACAATTAAACTGGATATAGTTTCCAATTAAATACTTTCCCAACCAGCAGGATGACCATGACAAGCAATTATGCTGTTGTATATATCAGACCCTTTATGCAATCAAGTAGATTACAGGGACAAAGACAAACAAGTAGAGAACACGACCTTAATGGTGTTCAGAGCCATTATGTCAAACTTTGCTTTTTTCAGAATAGCTCTCCGCATGAACTGTATTGCAAATTTCACCTGAATATAGAGTAGAGAGAGCTTAATACCATACAGTAAAAGAATAAGGAAGTCTTGCAGTAGACAGAACAAATCCCACCAGAAACAATATAAATTTACTTACAGTAAACTTGGGTAGACGAAACTTATATGTATCAACAAGTTCCATCATCAGATCAACCAAATCGGAGAAGGGGCTGTCTAGAATCATTCCTGCAATCGAAGGATCCTCGGCTCCATACATCAAGCTGTAACAAAAATGTGGATGATTCAACAAAATGCTATCATTGTTTGGGAGGCAGCACAAGTGATTGCAATAATAAATTGCTTATTTCAAAATGTCATTTAGTCTCTCATAGTCGCTCACGTGTGATATGTGATAGTTATGGCTAAGCACCGGCAAGTATCACAGCACTTATTCTACCGTCTAAAACTAATGAAGCTTCACAACAAATATAAACCACCAGTAAGATTTACTTCCATTGACAAAGCCTTATACCATTAACCGAAACTTTAACTTCCATTGACACAGTCCCATACCATTAACCGAAACTTCATGCAAGGCAGAAAAATGAATACGCTCTTAGTAAATTAATAAATTATAGTCTGCCCAGAACCTAGTAACAGCACCCATCGAACGCCCCCATAACCCAATCAGGGATATATTTCCATCCTGCCGCAAAAACTCGACCACAGCCTTCAGATCATCCTTCTGCAAGCAGTCACATCAGGTTTAACAATAGTAAGAAGAATGACCAGTCATAAATAAGAATAATGTGAACAGTGACTTTATCAATGGAGAATAATACACAGAGGACATGGTCAAAGACCAAAACTACAACTCGACACGAATTCCATGATTTCTTCACTCGTCAGTCTAATCATGAACTAGAGTTTTTACAATAGGGTACATCTAGAGAAGATAGCACAATCATATTGGTTTACATGGGTATAAAATGGAAAATAACAGAGCATATTGGACAAATTATTTACTCCAATGTAACAATATATTTTGAAGAGTAAAAGAGAATGATTAAAGGAGAACATACTTCGTTCCAGCCTAAGGTGACATATTCCCCGCCTGAGAGACCCGATCCCGAAAAGTCAAGGGTGAAAACTGTGATGTTTGAAGGCAGCAACACAATTGCAGCTTCACTACCATCCGCTCTACATCCACTATATGATAGAATTGTAGGGCCATTAAGCAATGCGAAGAATCAAGAGGGCCAAGAGTAAACGAAAGGCCCAGAAGATAAAAATTTAAGTAGTACAACTCGAATCATATTCATGATAATCTAAAGCTATTACCTAGCTCAAAAAATCTTTATCAAACATTCCATACCTGTTTCCGTGGCAGTATATTACACAGGGTAAAGGCTTTCCTTCAGGGCGTTCAACTGGCATATAATGACTACACTGGAGAACATCTCCTCTACTGTTTTTAACCTGCCAACGAAATATCCGAATAAAACTCAAGCCAGGAAAAATAAAACAAATAACTTTTACTTCCATATGCTTAATATTACCATCATAGGTTTCAAAAACTATGCATACACATCTTACTTCAATAAATAGATTGACTTTACAGGAACAAACATCGGTAGGACCTCCATTGTTACAAACAAACCCCATTTATTACTATTGTAATTACAGAAAATGTTCCACAGAAACAAGTTTGATTTTATAATCTTAAAACAAAATAGAAAGCTTTTACCTCTAAATCCTTTCTCTGATACCATCTACCTTTCATCATAAACTCTTTTTCCAAGAGATCATGTTCCGCGTCATACTCCGCTCTGCAGCACACAAACAAGTCAATTCACATATTGACAATCTTCTGATAGATGTTTATCTTCAAACCTAGTAACGTCCCAAATCCTAACTCTTAAAAGACTCATGTCAAAGTAATACATAGACACGTTCTTGAAGATTCAACAGTAGAATCTGAATAGTAAACTTTGAGTAATGACACAGAGAGATCACATGGGTGGCCAAAAAAAGAAGAATTTGATAATTCTTCTAATCAGAAACTCAAGTGAAAGTACAGAGGATAATTATGAAATTAGGAAGAAGACAAATTTTGCAAGCGGTCCACAAAATTCTCACATCTAAACATCATAAACAACAAAATTCAAGTCATGAACTCTTTAATTCAGAGAAAACCCAATTCTTAAACGATTGAGAATTTGACAACCAAATCGGAGAAATCAAAAAGCACAAATTCCTAATTTTCGAGAGAGAAGCGTAACCTTGGAGGTCGAATGATGAAGTTAACAAGCTGCTCCATTATAGAATCTCACAGAAACTACAACTGTTATCTCATATCTTCTCTTTGTGTTCAACGGATTGGTTAACTCGAAGAAAAGCCCTAAAACTAAATAATTCGGTAATTTATATCAGAATTTCGTTTGTAAAACCCTAATTGAGAAAGAGGAAGAGAAGATCGAGTTGTTGAAGAGAAGAATTAGTGAGATCGAGAGAGGTTGAAGAAGAAGAAGAAGAAGAAGATACAAAGGGAAAGAGAGAAGAAGAGAGCTTTTTTTTTTATATATATAATTTATTTTTCGATTTCTGTTAGTAATTTAAAATTGGTAAGTTACCTACATTTTTGCCACTTATGAAAACCACTTCTTGACATTTATTGACGATTTATTTGATTCTATATTTTTAAACTTTATTTTATTTTATTATCTCTACTATGAATAATATTTAGAAATTAAAATAGAAAAATTCCAAAAAAATAAGTTAAAACATTTTTCTGTTGGAAGAAAAATATATAAGTTTTTTTGTTTCTCGAATAATACATTGTTTCAAGAAAAAAAATTATTTTGAAAATCTTAAAATACCCTTGATCCAAAGCTTGACTTTCTTTTGGTCATCAAATCTCTGAATTTCAAGTGTTTTTAAAGAACATCAAAAATTGGAAAAATGGTATGTGAAGGCTTATTGGTGCAGATAATCAAGAGGTAGAGTTCCTTACAGACTGTTCAGATCTGGTGAAGATGGTGTATTCTCCAACCGAATGACCGGCGTTTTCAGTGTACTTGGAGGAATTTCAGAGCGACAAAGAAGAATTCTCAACCTTCTCTTTATCTTTAATTTCTCGTAATGCTAATGTAAAAGCGGATCATCTGGCACGAAAAATTCGTACAGAACCGCTTCAAATCACATTTGTGAACAACATTCCCCAGGAATGGCTCTTTTGAGCTCTAATTAATTTCGGATGACAAAAAAAAATAAAAAATGTGAAGGCTTGGAAACTAATAGAGGAGCTTCTCCTCATTATTCAAAGTGCATCATATATAGGATTTTTTGCTCAATCTTATGTAGCTAGAGGTTTCTCCTTCATGATTTATTACATAAGTTGTTTGATGATGAGAGAGATTCTTCCTCTTTGTAAGTTTGTTTGAGTCTTTCTTTAGGTCCTTTCTCTGTCTCTTTTTTGGATTGGTGTAGGTATCAATATGCACCAGTGTGGTCCGTTACGATCTTAGCACTTTATTTGTGCTTGTTTGTGTCTTTAAAGTTTAAAAGTTTTACACCATCAATTTAATCAGATGAAAAAAAGAAGAAGACAAAAGACCAAATCTTTTAGAAGCCATGAAATTGGTAAGTTAACAAGAACAGCTATAGAGACAAGCATACCATGTCGAGGGCCGGCTCAACATGATCATGAGCTCTTGGACCATAATTTTCTATTTTGGTTTTTGACTACATAAATTTGTTTTCATATTTCAAAAGCATCTTGGTATATTTATGTTGATAAAGAAGAGCAAAATAATGATGATCGCGGTAGACATATTTCATATGAGTCTACTGGTGATAGAGCCAAGAAAATGTAGATTGGTTAAGGACGTCGATTACCATAGTAACAAGTTTAATTATATTTTTTTGTTGCAAGCCTTTTATTATGATAAATTAAATATTTTAATTACTACTATTATCCACGGTTTGTTGTTGATCACTGCTGTCAACAACTATCAAAGTCACATAAATATTTATCTATATATTTTAGGTGAGCCGTGAGCTATAGCTTTTGGATATTTTATAGTTAACTAATCCCATTAATAATTAACTACTATTTAAAAGTTTGTAGTAATAGTTGACAATGAATCCTTTTGAAAGGTTTTGGCATTTTGGTCTGGACTATATACAAAATTGTATATGGAGTGTATGAAATTGGCCTTAAGATAAGCTTCGACAAGTAATGGTAATTTTTCCAGAGTAAAGCATTTATTTTATTCATCAAACCTTCACAATTGAGCACACCAAACAAATAAATAATCATACTAGTATTTCAGGTCATCAAATATTGTATAGATCGAAAAGTATAAGCAATCCAAATGTTGTTGCTCTCAAGAGACACAATAAGCAGATGGGAATCCTCGGTATGAATCCGCGAATGCAGCTACGTTCCCTGGACGCGAGAACACCAACTGCAAATTCATTGTATTCAAAGTTATTCAAAACCTCACAGTACTTGATTGCAAGAAATCAAAGAAGCATGCCTTATTTTTTATGGTCTATGTAAATGTTATTACCTGGTAGTTTCCAAGGGTAAGAGTCTTGAAACCAGCTGCACAATAATCGAAATAATATTCCCATGTCCTTATGAATTTATCATCAAATCCAAGAGCCATGATTTGTCTGCACAAATAATAATAGTTTTGTTGGAAATATGAGTAAACAGAACAAAAACAGAGGAAAGGTTTTAAACTTTTTTTATCTTACTTCTGTCTCTCCAAGAAGTTCTTCCTCCACACTCTCAATGTTTGGTAGTAATGAATCCCAATGTTCTCAACGTGTTCAATGCTGTATTAACTTAAGTGTTAGATTGATTTAACAAAGAGATTGATGAAAAAGTTATGTATAAAACAGTTTTACCATAGCCTAGAAGAAGAGGACATGGCTGAAGTAACTCTGGCTAAAGAAGGAAGACATCCACCAGGGAATATATATTCTTTTATGAAGTCTGAACTTAGTCGGTACTCATTGTAGCGCTCTTCGGGTATCGATATGAACTGTTACAGTCAAAACATCATAAAAGGGTTCAAATGGTTATGAAGTTTTTTGATAATGTCTCAGAAGAGAAATGAGCAAGAGCTATATATTACCTGCAAGACAATTAGGCCGTTTTCTGCAAGCGCGGCTTCACATCGACTGAAAAACATCTCCATGAACTCATGTCCAACCGCTTCTAGCATCTCGCTGAAATGTTCAAAAATGTTATCTCATAAGATAGATTAATTACAGAGTTATATTAACAGAGGGAAAAAAAGAGATTTTTTTTTTTACCAAGATATAATTCTGTCATATTTGTGAGCTTCAGATAGTTGGCGATAATCGCGGAGCTCAAAAGTAATCCGGTCCTATCATTCAGAAGTTATATCGTGAGTCATACATAGCCTTGGAGATAAGAAAACAGGTCAAGAGATGGATTATGCAAACCTGAAGTCCTGCTTCTTTCACTTTTTCTTCAGCATACTTAAGCTGTTCAATAGACAGCGTAATGCCGGTGTATTTGCATCCAGTTCTTCTCACAACTTCTATAGCCAAAGTTCCCCATCCGCATCCAATCTCTAAAACCTCATGGTTCTTCTCTATTCTAGCCTGAAATGTCCCTCTTCGGTTATTCAAGAAGAGAGAAAAGTCACAAGTTCTTGTTCTAAATCAAGATAAAGTTTTACCTTATCAATCAGAAGAGAGATTTTCCTCATCTGTGCAGTTCTCAGATCCTCATCATCCGACTATAAACATGACCATATTAAATGGTTGAAGTGAGAATCACAGTAAAGTAAGAGAAACAAGAAAAAAGAGAAATCCCTTAAAAGTGTTTCCATGGTCACCTTGAATACTGCAGAGGAGTAAGTCATGGTATCGTCCAAGAAGAAACCGAAAAGCTCGTTGCTCTGTGAATGAACCAAACACGGAATTTGATTATGAACTCAAAACACAGAGTAAAAGTCGAGATATAAGAGAGGTGTAGGTTCATGCTACATACAAGGTCATAGTGACGAGAAATGTTTCTACGCGCTTGTGTTAAAGTATTCTGCCTAGAGACATGCTTTAGAAAATACTTTGCAGACGCTAAACCGGCAGTTAGAAACATCGGTGTCCACCATCCCCTGCGAGAATTGAAAGCTTAGGAGACAAAGCTTACAGGCCAATCCTAAATCCTTAATGCAGAAAATTCAATAATTTTACCTTTTCTTAGTAAGATTTGATTTTGTATCTCTGTTAGCAATGAGAATCTGCAGAACGTTTTATTAATTAAACAGAGAAACTTTAGAAATAACTCGAAAAGACGAAAGACGTAAGTATCTATGCCTCTACAAGTATAAATTATGTACCATAATCAGATTCAAAAGTCCTGAGTCTTTATCGACGAAAGAAAAATCTCCATTGATATAAGCATCTGCAAGTCCTAAATCCGCTTGTGTCATAACCTAAGAGACAAAATGCAAGAATCAAGAATCACATATCAAGAATCAAGAATCACATATCAAGAATCAAGAACCAGGTTCTTGAACTATGGATAATGAAAACACTATTCAAACTCTTTCATTGTCATATTTATATATGTATACCTTCCAGTAAAATTGAGGACTATGAATCTTGAGGATAGATTTCAAAGGACAAGTAGAATCCTTCCCTCCAAATGTGAACATCGTTCCTCCTTCTTCTAGTATTCTGTTAAGTTCATAGCGGTATAAGTATTAATGTAACATGATATAATCTAAATTGAGAAGGTAGGGTGAGCCTCACGTTACAGAACCGGTTGATATAAATTGTCCCAAGAATCTAGTAACGAAAAGCCGAGCCCCGGTTTCTGTCAAGGAAGGGACCATATGTCGCGGATTGTTGAGGAGAGCGGTTTCTTTCCCTAACAAACCTCGTGCAGCCGCCATACCAGCCTGAATAAGACATTAACAAAACTGTGAGTTATTACAAAATGCAATGTGACGTGAAGAGAAGGGGCTTTGATTATATATAAAATTTGATCATTGCCTTTAGCCCGTCTTCATGGAAACCATAGCCTGAAAGATTAATTCAGCTAAAAGATCAGACAATGACAAGAGGGAATTGATTTTTTTTAGGTTACTAAAATCTAGGATTTACCTTGATATGCACCACAGAACCATATGTTACGTTTTCCCTGAATCTTGTGAAGCTCTTGTGAAGCTGTCCAAGCTGCAACTGAAGGTACAGGGTGACCAGTGGTCCATTTGAGCAATGTCTTCTTTGGGGCCTCGTCTGGGTTAAGTGTTACAAAGAATGGTTCACGGTTCTCGCCAAGGTTCTACACCAGTAGATATCATCAAGATTTAGCTTAAAGTCATTGCTTTCTTGCGAAACCGGTGTTTAAAAGTATGTAGATTTTTTTGTATACCTGAAGTATATTGAGCCAGTATGTTACACATACTTTCTTTTCCGTGCTTCCCAAGAAATTCCATGCGCTCCACGCTGCTTGATTCCGTGGCATCAAATCAATGTCGTGATGGAGATATATATCGCTACAATCGATGACAAAAGGTTAATGAATTGCTTCACTTTTGTTTTTT
Source organism: Arabidopsis thaliana x Arabidopsis arenosa (assembly GCA_019202795.1). Classification (NCBI taxonomy): domain Eukaryota; kingdom Viridiplantae; phylum Streptophyta; class Magnoliopsida; order Brassicales; family Brassicaceae; genus Arabidopsis; species Arabidopsis thaliana x Arabidopsis arenosa. Next base: position 10,074,654 of record CM032920.1, on the reverse strand, counting down.
TATTGACGAAATAAAATGAGGTGTGAATTTCGAACCTGTAAACGTATTGGAAAGCACCAAGAACCCTAGATTCGTCAAATGTGACTTCTTCACCAAGCAATCTCAGAGCATCTGGGGCGTGCATAGCCAATATACACCTATCGAATACTTCCTCAGACCCATCTCCACTTGTAACAGTTACAAAACCATTTTCGGATGTCGAAACAGATTTTACGTCGCAGCTTGTTCTGATCTTGCATCCTAGTCTCTCCAATTCTGCCCTAACCTGATCCGTAGGTAACAATAAGTCAGGCACAAATGCATATATGCCTTACACAACACAACCATTGTTTTAGTTTGGAACCTTGGCTACATAAGTCTGAGAACGTCCTGCAACGGTTAGCCACTGTGGCCTCCCAAAGATCTGAAAAAGGACAAAATTAAGTTAAGAAACACCGATAAATAATAAAAGGAGAAGGACGAGAGAGGATTAATGAACCTGAAGAAGATGGTGGTTGCAGCAAAACGAAAGAACAGAGTAAGCAGAGAAGCTTAAGACACCATCTGATGGGCATGACCATATCGAACCGCATATGGGGACCTACTCCACAGAGATATATATCGAGGTTACTTCTTGTCCAAGAAAACTTCAAGTAACATTTTGACTGATCCATTAAAGAAAAGAACCTCACCAAGTAAGCTTTCTGAAACAACTCAGAGTATCCGCGAGCATTGAGGAATTCTCCTAAGGTTTCCTTTCGATCAATATCGGGGTTACCCTCAAGCTCCTCGATGTATTTTAAAACCTCTTCTTTAAATCTAACAATTTCTCTGATCATTTGCCAGAAATACGGATTTAAAACGTTCTTCTTCTGAGCAAATAAGCCCGAGACACCGTTGCGGCTTCCCCATTCGCAACCTTTGCCATTGTCAAGGCTCACTGCGAAAGACATGTCTGAAACCTCCATGTCTACTCCAAGGTTCTCGAAGAACTCCATCATGTTTGGATATGTAACCTATCAACATATTAATGTATAATCAATATCCAAAAGGTCGAGCTAGGAACAATACATAATCAATTATATATGAAGTTTTGAAGATTCGGATTCTTACATTGAATCTCATAACATTTTAAGACTAATTTTTGTGTAATATGTATCATTTTTTGCACAATTCCACAAATCATAAAACTATTTTACCACAACTAATTGATCAATAAATTATGAAACTGCTACCAATCGATAAAAATCTATTTTGGAAAGTTTGAATAGTCACGAGATGATAATGAGTTGTTCTATCATTTTCATGTCATATATAAAAAGAATTATAATTTCACAGTCGTACATAAAACCATCATGTCAGTCAAAATTCATAGTTGGTCTCTATTTGAATACCATGTAGGGTCTGATCGTACGAGAAAAGTTATTTCGAAAACAATACGAGTTTGACATTTTTTTCTAACAACAACAATACGTTTGACTTGATTAAAAGAAACACCAAACGAAAACTCGTAGCTCAAATAAAAAGAATTCCAATAGCTAGATTTGGACAGATATAAAAAATAATCCAAATTCTGTGTATCCAAAACCTTAGAAAGCAAAGTAAAACATAAATTTGGCAACAAATAAAAAAAGTTTATAATATACATTGAAACCAAAACACAACACAAGGTATGGTCCATTTGTGGACCAAAGTGGACAGGAAAAGGCAAAAAGCTTCAATTATCATCACATTTTTTCACGAAAAAAGAGAAAATTCCAGAAATTTATAACTTTATCATAAACTATTTATTTCTGTGAAAAAAAAAATGAGCGAAAGGGAAAGGAATACGTACACGATTAAAGACCATGAAACCAAGATCCAAGTCAACGCCATCAAAACGCACCGTTTTAGCATGACCTCCTAATGACTCTTCTTTCTCGTACAACACAACTTCTTTAACTCCTTGATTCGCAAGTACGTAAGCACTTCCTAATCCACTTATTCCACTTCCTATCACTGCCACTTTCATTTTTTTCTTCTTTTTTACCTAATTTTTTTGGTTAAGAAATATTCAGTTTTGTTAATCCCTGCATTGTAGATAAATAAGTTGTTTGTTTTATAACCAAATTGTAGATAAATAAGTTGCATTGACCAAATACATCGGATTACATTCTCAATAAGTTACGCAAAGAAAGAACTTTTCATTATACGGAAATGAGATATTTAAAATCTATCAAAATACGTGTCTACCATTAATGATGAGTACAATGAAGAACACCAAAAAAAAAAAAAAAAGATAAGAGTACAATGGTAGACTCGAATTTATTAGTGACCTTTCTTCTTCTACCTTATTATAAAATCAAAATATTTAATTTTAATTTATTTTATTTGGAATCTCTAGATCAAGCTCTAGATGCTACATTGAAGATGAGAACAATGGAAGACTCAATCTATGGTGACCTTTATTCTTCTACCTTCTAATAAACCCAAAATTTTGGTTGTATTTATTTCGAAATCTATTTTATCTTCTTCTACCTTCTAAAAACCACAAAGACCAATGAACAAATTTGTTACAAAAAAGAAAGAGACAAATGTAGAGTGATTTTACCTCTTTTTAGTTGGGAACACAATGGATTTGGATCTGGAAATGGGAATTGATTCGTAATGAGTCTAGCTAGAGAGATACCCTCATTCCCGGATTTATTGGAATTCTAAAACCGAAATTGGTTTTGTTTTGTTATAACTTTTCTTGTTTTTCAGAAAAAGAAAATGGAGGATTTTAGTTAAAAATGAAAAATGAAGGAATTGTGAATGGGAAAGAAGAAAGATTTGAAGAGTAAACGACTATTGGATGAGTTTAAGAGGAAACACTTGTGCTGAGGAGATAAGCCAAGCCACATTATGTTTTGTTCTTATATGGGCAAAGCTATATATATAGCCCACAAGTTAATGCTGTGTTTGGCTCGTTTCAAAACACCCGACGTTTGCGTTTTCTTATTTTTATTTTTAAGTGTTACCTACAAAAATAAAATAAAAAAATCTATTTATTTTGGGCCTATTGTTTTATCTACCACCTTTACTATTTTATGTTTAGTTTGTTTATCTTCCACAGTTCCACCATAGTTATTCTAATCTTGTTTAGCATTTTAATTCTGATTGATGACATTTTATTGGTGTGTTTTAAAAAATTGTGGTTAAGACCAAGCAAAGTGTAAAACAAAAATCGTAAGAAATAATCGTGTTATTCGATAAAAAGTAGAAGAAGTAAATGTTATTTGTGTAAACGTATCATACATTTATTTTCGTCACGAATCGCATTTCTATTTATTGATTAAAACTAAATTATCTATATTCAATTTGATAAAATTTAGCATACTTAATTTTACTTTGTTATTATGTTCTATACTAGATTTCTCCATTTTAAAATTTACATTTCCTATTCAGCTATATATATAGAATGAGTAAGCCAATATTGACTTATCTTATTGATATAGAAAATTAATTTACATTTTGGCTATAAAAGATTTTCCCATTTTTAAAAATATATATATTCTAGAAATTTAGTCAAGATTTTTATTAGTCAAGATTTTCAATAAAATGTAATTTCCAATTTAGAAACTAGAAATGCTTACACATATATGATTCAACTGTAATGGATTTTATTCCTTTTTGTCTCTAATTCTATATAACCCTGTTATTTTCTTAAATAAAATCTACAACTTTACTTCTTCTTTTTTTCTGTCAAATATTTGCAACTTAAGTTCTGACTATACTACTTTATTCCTTTAAATAATTTTTTCAAGTACTATATTATTATCATAATCTTGTAGCCAAATTATACCATTTTAACTCTATCATATTTTTACCAGATTCTGTAAAAATTATTTTTAACCACATGTTCGCTTACTATTTTTTCTTTTTGTCAAATATTTTCACACACTTGTTAGTTGCATGGTTGCAGAACACCAAACTGAAAATTTAAAACTATAAAAAAGGAAAAGATTATATGGCCTATTGCAAGAATATTAAAATTTGAAAGCTGAGTTTTCTATTATAAAAGGAACATATGCAAAAAAAAATTAGACGTGGACTTATTGAAGACCCAGCATTCATCGAACATGTAACATTTGTCCACGTCGCTTTATTTCTCAAATGATTATTTCAAATCACATTGAGTTTTGGATCCAACCCCTCCCATTTTTTTTAGTTTTCTTTATCAACAAACTCCTTCTAGTCTACATAGAAGCTGTTGACAAAATAAATAATACATAAAGTCGATTTTTATAGCAATTGTATAGGAAATTCGTAGGAAATAAATCTTTTCTACTGTTTTCTATGAAAAATGTTTGTAGAAAATGTCCTTAAAAAACAGATATTGGTAGGAGTTTCGTAGGAATTGGTAGGAATTCATGAAAAGTAAAAGATCTTTAAGCTCTCTGTTCTTCAACAATGGACTATGGATACTTATTGAGTCTAATAGAATCAATCTTATGAAAAAATCGATCGAATGTTACTCGATTGAACAAGTATAAACCAAAGATGTGTTGGATTTCTCCTGAGAGGTTTGAACTTAGCTATTGGGTGGATTAGTAGTTGTTCATACAATATTGCAACTTGCTTATACAAATTTGATTAGGTGAGCTATGATTAGTTTATAAATATATTATCTATGAGACTAGAAACGAGATGGTTAATTTATTGAGTTTTTGTTTGTTTTTGTCGTATGTGTAAAACAAAATGATTAGTGCAGAACATATTGCGATCCCATTTTAAAATTGAGGCCGGTGCTTAATTAATACATACATTAGTTTACTCCAGATATGCAGGTATGTATATTAATGCACTCTAAAATATGCAGGTGCATTATATATGTCATTTTTGATCATCTTTTGGACGACAAGGATTAATACAAGAATCCAGATATAATTTTACCTTTCCATACAGAAATACATAGCTAACCTATCAAGAAAGAAAAAGAAAAACCTGATCTATTTTGTTCACAGTTCATGAATCATGACAAGCTTAGTGAATTTGACACATATAGTTTCGAATTTTGAATGACTAGTCGGCTTTCACTTAAGAAATATCAGTGAGTTTGATAACCAGAAATAAACAAAGACGTTACACGTTTATCCCTAAAAGCGAAAGAAAAAATAGACCATCGCCAAGTCAAATGAAATAGATAATGGCATTATCAAAAGTTACATTTTTTATATTTTAGTTTTAAATATTGCCGTCAAAAAAAAAAAAAAGTTTTAAATATCAAATGTGTTTTGAAAAAATATTAAAATTAAAATACCCCCAAAATTGTGTTTCAGCCAATTACTTCTTTCTCTTTCAGCCAATAAGTCATCGCTCTATATGGTTGGAGTAATTTTTTAATTTATATGTTTTAATTTTTAATTTTGTTTTTTTTTACAGTTTTGGTCAAAGGATAAAAGCAGAAAAATAGTAACTTAGAATGATCCCTCAACTGTTGATCAAAAAAGAATAATCGCTCAACTTGAATAATCTCTCAACCGAATACAAAAAAAAAAGAGACTTGACCAACATATATCTCTCAACTTGTCCCCAAAAAAATTGATTAATCTCTCAACTTTGTCCCCAAAAAAATTGATTAATCTCTCAACTGAATCAATACAATAAAACTTCTAAGAGTCTCTCCATGTCTGACACCTCAGCTTTTTAAGCTGTTCTCGGACTGACACCTCATTAAAATGGATATCCAATCAAAACATAACGATTAATACATCTCAGCATTTTCGTCCAATAATAATCTTTGTATGTTCCACGTCACTCTCTCTCATAAGCCCAGCCCAATTGTTTTTGTTTGCATATAAACCAAGTGTCCACAAAAAAACAGTAGAAGAACCCAAATTGAGCCCAAATCTCTTAAATCTTGTCGATGCTCTAAACTGGAAACGAGGTGGCAACGAGGAAGGTGTCGAGCAACGCACACCCGACCACCAGAGGAGAGAAGGAGCAGTTCAATTACGACACTGAAACCCTAATCGGATGTCAATCAAAGAGGAGGAACAATAGTCTCAAACGATTGCATATGTCGCTGTTCTTTCTTTGTATAAAGTGTAGAAAACGAAAGCTTTGAAAAAGTTCGAAATATGAGCTTAGTTCTAAGATTCAGGCGAAGAAGAAGAAGAATTCGATCAGAGGAAGCTCCCAACAGACCAACGGAGAGTGTGTTTAGACTCATAGACGAGATCACTTCTCTGTCGCTATCAGAAATCTCCAGACCGTTGCTGTTATGAAATCTGGAGCTGGTGGGATCGTGGCTGGATCGAATCAGGGACAAAGTGGTGGTGGTGCGAGTGAGTAAGCTAAAGTGGAGAAGATTGTGCTTGGGATAAAACTGGAGTCTTTTGATGATTAAGCTAAATGAGTTTGGAAAGTTTTACTGATTTGGGTTTGAAAGAAGCTAAAGCATTGGTGGAGAAGACTCTTGTGATTTTGAAAGCTAGATTGTCTAAAGAAGAAAGTGAGAAAATCGTCTAGAAGTTGAAAGCTCTTGGTGCTTAAGTTATTTTGGAGTGAAATCATCAGTTTGTTTATTGATAGATTATTGTGATATATAGAGGTGATGATATATATGGATTTTGAATTCGTCGTTCTTGTGTTTTGTTATCTAAAGGAAAAGATTTGTAATATCAGTGGCTCTATTTCATTACAAGTTCACGTTTTTCTACAGGCCAGGGAAGGGACACCAAAGGGTCAAGAGGCGTTTATTAAAGAAGTGAAGGCCTTCCACAAGGAGAATTTCCTGGAATTTAAATTGTCTCTATGTTTTATGGACAACCCTTAAATTGTCTCAAGTGAGTTGCTGGAAAGTGTTGATTTAATTCTTGGGAATTCCATATTTCTGCTTATTCCTTGTTTGACGTTTGCATTTTTATTTTGTAATGTAGCCATGTAGGCTATGGAGAGCCGTTACCAAGTTAGGTGGCTACGACGTGGTAATTGTCTACTTTTGAACTTTGAAAGATTTATGTTTACTAAGATCCTATCTTTCCTGTCCCCATTTAGTAGGTTAAAAGTCATCTTGATTATTATATATGAGTCATTAGATTTATATGTTTTGGTGATGTGTGATGCTTGTAGGGATGACTGTTAATTTTGACAGGTTATAATATGATGCTTGGTACATTATCCTTTTCACGAATTTAATTTTCAGTCTGCGAGTCTTTTTCTATTTCTTTTGCTGAAAGGTTTTGTCTATCGTCTGTTCACAGTCTGGTTCTAACAAAGAACCAATGCTATTTATATGCAATCGATCTGAGAGTCTTTTATGTGCAGCTCATAGTTTCTGCAAATCCACCACCGGTATCTCTACCAGTCTACCTCTCTCATTGTCTCGATCTTCCTTCTTCTCCAAATTGTTCACAGTGACGACCCGACCAAACACCCGTTCTTTGGTGGCGGTTCGACGCATCAGGAACCAACGAGAAAGCCACTAACTTGTAATGCCATGTTTGTTCTCGGTGTACTTGGGCTTGCTGTGATTGCTGGCGTCGCTGCGTTGCTCTTTGGACCTAAGAAGCTTCCTGAGATTAGCAAGAGTATTCGGAAAACCGTTAGAAGCTTTCAACAGGTTTGCTCATAGAATTTGGTTTTCAAAATGAAGATGATTGGAAAAAAGTTGGGAGCTTAATGAAAATTCTGAAGTTTTGTTATGCCAATAATTGTGAAAAGTTTGTTGATTGTAGTTAGAATTTATGTGAATTTTGTTTTTGGGTATTTTATGCTAGAATTGCTTTGTTATTGTATGAGTTGTGTCTGGATTTGTGAGGAATTGATAAGAAGACTACAAATTTTATGCAATTCCGAAGATTGTTGTGTCGAGTCATCAAATAAAATCTTGTTGATCTGTAGTTGGAATTCATGATTAAAACTTAAAAGGTCATAAGGAGGAATGTCTTTTTGGGAACTTTATGTTTCAAATGCTTAGTTATGTCTGGATTTGTGTGGAATTCAGTGGTTATATAACTTTGCTATATAGACCATTTATCCACTTGTAAAATTAGTTGTATAGGATCAAAACATATTGATAGAATATGGATGTGAATTTGGTTTTCTGAAATTTTCAGTTTAGTCCTGTAATTTGATGGTTCTTCACTTGAATCAATTGAAAAAAGGGGAAATTTATGTAATTCTGGAGTTTCTTGCCAAGTCATGTTGATTGTCGTTGGAATTGAAGGTCAAAAGGAGAAAATTTCATGTTCGTTTTTGCATGAGTTCTGTTTAGATTTGTTAGGAATATTGACAAGAACATTCATAAAATTTTGGAAACTGAGTGGTTTATATAACTTTGCTATATCGAGTATAGATCAAGAATAAAACATTTCAGTAGCTTGTAACAGTAAGTTCATTCATTGGTAACTTTGCTTTATAGTATAGATCAACCATGTCGTTATGTTAGTATAATCTGACAATGTAATCTCTATTTAAAAACCTATCACAGGGGTTACTCGTGATTTAAATATTGTAGTGAAATTAGCGTTTGTTGTATGTTTTTCAATGTTCCTTTTATCGTTTTACTTGCATTGATGAAGCCTTGTGTGATTTGGTATAACCGTATAAGAGTTCGAGTCTGAACTTAAGACGAAACCAAGATTCAGCTACAGACTCATCTCCAGTAGCAATGAGTAACAAAGAAGAGGAGAAAAAAAACTGTGGTTCTTCAAGCTCAAAGGATAAAGTATGAAAATGAGACTTTATTGTTTGCTTTTGTTGAGTTTAGGTCAAATACTCTTTCTGGAAAAAAACTGAGTTTAGCCTTCTTATAGAATGTATTAATCAGTTTGTATTTTAAATCTATTTATAAAGCTCTCTCAAGTCCAAGCAAAAGATCTGCAGAAACTATGAGATTGCACATACAAATCTCATAGATATCCTCTTGGCCTAATTTGATTTAGTTACCAAGCCCAAATTAGTTTTTCTTCTTTGACGTGTTCAATTTTTTTTTCCTCCCATTTATCTCTTATCGCTCACTCACTTTGCATAGAATACAAGAATATAAAAAAAATCACCTCACTAAAAGAGAGTATTTGTTTTTCTATTGTCTTTCCTTTAATTGTGATTATGATATTATATGTATGAATTTAAATAGTTAACTATTTTAATTTTGAATTTAAACTAGAATAATTTAAATATTAAACAAATATATAATTTATATATTGGATGCTTCCAGAACGTATCCGATTTCATTATTATTATTTTTTATTAAAACCGTTTCCAAGTAAACATTTCACTTACGCTTATGGTAGATCCGCTTCCGATTCCATGCAACATAATTATCACGTATATCATGACTTTAAAATTGTTCTATACCGACAAATCCAAAACGACTTCAAACAAAAAAAGAGGTGAGCAACCTTGAAGATCCATGAAATGTGAGAATCAATTACAAATTTACAAATTACAACCATGATTGTCAAAAAAAAAATTACAAATTTAAAAATAACCTTTAAAAAAAAAATTACCAATTGAAAAAGAGAGTATAATTTTATTTTTGCAACATCACCTTTCTCATTAGGTATTAATGTTGGCGAAGAGAGATTATAATTATAATTACAAAATCTAACGATATAAAAAAATTAATCCTGTAAAATAAAAACTACTAACATCTTTTTTTTGGTAAGGAAAAACTACTAACATCTAAGTAAAGGTAAAATATCAAATTTTCAATTTTTGGTTAATTTTTACAAATTATATTACATAAATTAAAAAGTTTCACAAATATATCCCGCGGCGTAGCGCGGGTTTCGACCTAGTACAAATAAAAAAGATTGACCAAAATATATCTCTCCTTCAACTGTTGATCAAAAAAGAATAATCTCTCAATTTTGTCCAATTAAATAATCTCTCAACTGAATACAAAAAAAAGACTTGATCAACATATATCTCTTAGGGATCAGAGGTATATGTATATCTATTAACTTGTTACATTTTGTTGCGAGAAACTATATTAGTTTTAGATCCATTTCACTTTTTGAATACATTTTGTTGCGAATATCCTAAAATTATTTGTATTTACTCTAGTTTAAGTTGTATTGTCAAAGTTCGACAGTCGGATAATATTAAATGATTATAATATTTTACTAGAATCCTGTCATAATCGATTATTTTAGAAGTTCATTAGTAATATTATTCGATTTTATAAGGTCACACATCTAAGCAGATCGGATCAATAGTAAATTATAATTATAATATAATATATGCTATATGAGATATACATATATGTTTATATTTGTGCATTTCTAATAAAGTCTTTGTTGTATAATATATATGTGATATACGATATATATATATATATGAGATATAAAAACGGTAGACATATGTTATACACGCTTTTGATCGCCGAACTCTAAACATAATAAGACGAATTCGTCGTCACGTTTTGAGATTTGATATCTGCAGTACTAACATCTCGTTCGATACACTTTGTGTGCTTGTGGATATCAGTAGAGGTATAAAGTTTGGAGTGCTTTACAACTTTAGTTTATTTCAATTCATCTTTCAGCTATGAAGTATCCACGTAAATTCAAAATCTAATGATGTAGATTTAATTAAATATTTATACGAATCTTAGTAATTAAATTTTTGATTAGTTTTATTAATTATTATAAATCGATATAAATTCTAACAGTGGTATCAGATTCTACGTGTATTATTTTAAAATTGAATCTATTTTATTGTGGACAAAATGCTCATTTTATTCTTCAAATATTTGCAATTAACATTTTTATTTCCGAACTATCGTGTGCACATAAAAATGTTAATTGCAAATACTTGGAGAATAAAATGAGCATTTCGATATAAATTCTAACAGTGGTATCAGATTCTACGTGTATTATTTTAAAATTGAATCTATTTTATTGTGGACAAAATGCTCATTTTATTCTTCAAATATTTGCAATTAACATTTTTATTTCCGAACTATCGTGTGCACATAAAAATGTTAATTGCAAATACTTGGAGAATAAAATGAGCATTTTCTCATTTTATTGTATATATTTGATATACAAAGTAATTCTCTTTGGTTTAGCGACAGTAATATTCATAAGTGATGAATAATTATAACGACATATAACAGAGATTTATATTGTGATTACGTTTCATATAGTAGCTGCACATGCTGCCCCATAATGGTTATGATTATGAATATATTATGATTAAAAGAACAATATGTATTGTTAGAGTTTTGAATTCAATATATTAGAACTTGTTTTTTTGGTTAAAATTAAATATATTAGATGTATCTCATTGACTCATTGTATAAGACATAACGTTTCTCTCGGTTGCATTTATATATTAGGTTTAATTATTAAATGAAAATAATATATAAGATAGAAATTTTCTGTCTCGTAGAGTCACTACGACAAATTCGTTGACCTGAGCTTTTGATACGTATCTTAATTTTAATGAATTCATGTTCGAATCTGATTAGAAGTATTAAAACTAATTAAAATTGTTTATAATTCAATTAAACATATTAGATATGTATTATTATATTTTTTTTATTTGTATTAGATAAAAATTTAAAATAGAAATTTGAGTGTCCACAATCATGTAAATAAAATAGATGGTAATGATTATCATATAAATAAAAGATTGGTTTACTTGACTAAGTTATTAAAATAGTTTTGGGCTTAGATACATATGTTAGATAAGACCGAAGATATCATTTAACAACTAAGAGTTATATTGGATGTAATTAGCAAAGATGTTGCTTACCTAAATAGCTAAATATTCGGACGATAAGCCAAAGATCACTTGAATTTTAGTAAAATAAGGAACTTGGATTACTATACTCATTTAAGAAAAATATTGTTTTGAGTATAGTATGAATTTTCTTAATTGTTAGATTCTCAAATTTCATAAACATCATATTAACAAACATCTGTTATTTTTTTAATATAGAGATGTGAAACTATCACAGTTCATTTTCACTACGATCCGTTCTTGAGAAGGACAAGCTGAATGGATCGAATTTCCTCGAATGTTATCGAAACTTGAGAATTGTTCTCAAACAAAAGAAAAAGGAATAAGTCCTTGAAAAAGAATTGCCGCTTGAAAAGCCTAAGGCAAATCTTCCACATGCAGAGAAAAATACTTATGACAAACATGTGAAGGATAGGATTGATGTGAGTTGTCTTATGTTGGCTACCATGAACTTAAACTTGCAAAAGAAATATGAGAACGTGGAGTCGCCAATTGAGATTATCAATAGCCTGGAAGGAATATTGTAAGAGCAAGCACGAACTGAGAGATATCAAATTGTTAAGGCTCTCATTGAGTGAAGGCTACCTAAAGATATAGTCCAGTTAGCCCACATGTTATTAAGACGATAGGTTACATTAATAACCTGGCTAAGCTGGATTCTCCTACTAGACAAAAGGTGTCTACTTATATCATCCTCCAGTTTTTGCCGTCATGTTTTGGTCAGTTTATACAACATGAATTGAACCAAACATAAGAAAAGACACTCCAAATGTTCTCATGGTGCAAGGGGGAAATTTTTTAAAACACTTGGTAAGAACAAAAGAAAGGGTAAAGATAAACGGGATTGAAAATCCTAAGAAGTTTGATCCTTCTCCTAAGTTCAAGCTTGGTCAAGAGTTTACAAGTGTTTATGCACATGGAGATCTCACTCTCTCAACAAGAAGAGAAAAGAAACACTCACAACCACTCTCTAGCTCTTTCTCTCCTAAACTCTCTTGTAAACAACCTGAAATAAAAGCCCATTTAAAGATCCATTACAAGAGTAGAGATACTCAGCCCATTTAAAGACACTAATTAAAATTTAAAACTAAATAATTTCCATAAAAAGAGTGAGGAAGAGACAAAAGTGATTGATTGATTGGTCGAAGAAAATGGAAGCGGCGAAGAAACAGAGTGTTACAAATCAGCTTCTCGCCGTGAAAACAGCTTCCGGCAAGACTTTTAGCCAATTAGCGGCGGAGACAGGTCTTACCAACGTCTACGTAGCTCAGCTTCTCCGTCGCCAAGCTCAGCTCAAACCCGACACAGTCCCGAAGCTTAAGGAAGCTTTACCAGCTCTGACCGATGAACTAATCGGAGATATGATGTCTCCGCCGTGGAGATCTTATGATCCTAATCTCATTCAAGAACCCACTATCTACAGGTTTGCTCTGGAAATTTTACAAATCTTTTTGGGGAATTAATTTTGATTTTTTTCTTGGGTTTCATTTTTGATTTAGGTTGAATGAAGCAGTGATGCATTTTGGTGAGAGTATAAAGGAGATTATCAATGAAGATTTTGGTGACGGCATGTAAGTTCTATGTTGTTCTTATTATGTAAAGTTTGAGTTTTGATCCTTGTGCTCCATTTTGTTTATATCTTGAGAGGATTGAATTGAAAGTTTCTTGATTTATTGTCTTGTGTGTTCTTTTCGTTGGAGTTATGATCATACAGGAGCTTGTAAATGTATGAACTTTGCTCTGTTTAACACTTTTTAGCTGAAAGAAATAGGAATTGCTTTATGGAGAAGCTTAAAATGTTCAAAATTTATTCGATTTTTCGCAGAATATGTTAAGAGAATAGAGGGATATGCATTCATGTGTGTGTGGAACGATTGATTACTAGTTGGCTTTATGGGCCAAAATTTTGTATGTGAGAGTGATCTATATAATATCGGGCTTTGTTAGTTCTTGTTATGTGCATATTTGTCATGCCCTTTAAAAGCTGAGTCTTTGTTACTCTGTGTGTGTATTTGTTTAGCATGTCTGCAATAGACTTCTATTGCTCTGTGGACAAAATCAAAGGAGTGGATGGTAACAATCGTGTGGTCGTGACACTTGATGGGAAGTATCTTTCGCATTCCGAGCAGGTTAGTGTTTCATTGATAGTGCATGTTAATATAATCAGTATGTTTGAATGATCTGGGATCATTTTGTTGCAGAGGACGGAGAATATGGTCTCAAGGCTAAACCTCAAGGGAAGTACAAGTGAATGATATGAATGTGAAGAAGCCTTTTCGTAACCATGAAAGCCTCATTGTAAGTTGTAACGTTGTAATGCCTATGGTGTTTGTTTATCTGTAATCTATGCAACTTCAGCATCCCGATTAAAGCTGTTTCAGGTTGAATAACAGTGAATAAATAATACTTATAAAACCTTCTATGTTTGTCTTTAACATCGTAATCGAGTTCTGATTCATGCTTAATATCGGTTGAATAAAGTTTCTGGCAGTGCTATGTACCCGAGATGTAACCCTCTCATAGAGATCTTGAGTTACATCATAGTACTTAATCTTGAACAGCAGCCAGTAACCATTGCACAATAACAGCTTGAGTAAAGGTTCACAAACATTTCATGTTATGATCTTTTGCATTAGAATGGATTGATATATGGTCTGGACAGTAAAAGATTGTTGGTACAGAATGCGTAATCAATGCGTAAACAGTTCAGGTTATGATCTTTTTCAAGTGTCCAGATACTCTCTTGCAAATTGTGAAACTTTAAGGGAAAGCGCAAGAAATAGGAGTAGTACTTCAGATTGTAAGTGATTCATCTAACGTTGTTTTTTCTGACTTAAAGGAGAGCTGTGGAATGGATCATCATTACTGAATGCAGCTACGTTTCCTGGACGAGAGAAAACTATCTGCAATGTTGCAGAGATGCATATGTTAAACAGTAGCCATGGTTATGTTTCTGGTTAATATGCTCGAGTGTGTTACCTGGTAGTTTCTAAGGGTAAGAGTCTTGAAACCAGCTGCACAATAGTCGAAATAATATTCCCATGTCCTTAAGAATTTATTGTCGAATCCAAGATCGATGATTTGTCTGCGCAGAGAATAGTTAGTTTTTTTTGTTGGACATATGAACAAACATACTGATTCCTGAAAAGCAAAACAGAGGAATGGTTTTTATTATTGACATCTTACTTTTGTCTCTCCAAGAAGTTCTTCCTCCAGCATCTCAACGTGTGGTAGTAATGACTCCCAATGTTGTCAACGTTTTCAATGCTGTAATTTTGTCTCCTTCATAGCTAAACTCTGATAAAGAAAAGATTTTACCATAGCCTAGAGGAAGTGGCCATGGCCGAAATAACCCTGGCTAAAGAAGGAAGACATCCACCTGGGAATATGTATTCCGTTATGAAACCTGAACTTAGTCTGCTCTTGTCGTAAAGCTCCTCGGGTATTGCTGTGAACTGTTATTCTTGTTAAACATTAACAACGATCAATTGTTGTGCAAACATGAGATTAAGTATACATGCAAGTGTTACCTGCAGGACAAAAATGCCGTCTTCTGCAAGCGCAGATTCACAGTGACTGAAAAATGTTTCCATGAATTTGTGGCCAACATGTTCTATCATCTCACTGAAACATCCAAAATGTTATGTCATAGACTCATAAGACATAATACATATTATATAAAAGACCAAGAGAGATATTACCAAGATATAATTCTGTCATATTTTTGAGCATCAGATAGTTGGCGATAATCGCAGAGCTTAAGCGTAATCCGGTCCTATCATTAAGAAGTTATAATGTTAATCATAGCCTTGGAGATCAGAAACAGAAATGGATTATGCAAACCTGAAGTCCAGCTTGTTTCACTTTTTCTTCTGCATACTTAAGTTGTTCAATAGATAGCGTAATACCAGTATATTTGCATCAAGTTCTTCTCACAGCTTCTATGGCCAAAGTTCCCCATCCGCATCCAATATCTAAAACCTCATGGTTCTTCTCTATCCTCGCCTGAAATTTCCGACTTTTTGATCACTAAAGAACAGAGCAAATGCCAGGTTCTTGCTTTAATTCAAGAATATTACCTTATCAATGAGAAGATATATTTTTCTCATTTGTGCAGTCTTCAAATCTTCATCATCCGACTATAAACGTGTTGAATGGCAAAAGATTAAATCGGAGTAAGAAAAAGTAAAATAAAAGAGTGAGGAGGTTTCATTGTTACCTTGAATATCGCAGAGGAATAAGACATGGTATCGTCCAAGAATATAGCAAAAAGCTCATTACTCTGCAATTTACTCATCATTACACTCAAAACAGCGAAACAATGTTCATCTTGAGACCAAAAGAAAGAAAAAGGAGTATATCTATGCCTTTGAAAGTGAAGTTTATAATATACTACGGATTCAAGCCATAGCACATGGTTTCGTAGAGAACTTACAAGGTCATAGTGACGCGAAATGTTCCTTCGAGCTTGAGTTAAATTGTTCTGCCTATAGAAATGCTTTAGGAAATGCTTTGCAGATGCTAAACCAGTAGTCAAAAACATCGGTGTCCACCGGCCCCTGCAAAATAAATAAAAACAAGTGCATGGGACAAGTGAAGTAACTTACCGGCAAGTTTGAAACTTACCTTTTCTTAGCAAGATTTGAGTTCAATTCTTTGCTAGCAATGAGAATCTGCATGATCAATCAGATAGATGTTGATCAAAATATTTTAAACATCATCTCAATGCTTCAATAATTTATCATACCATGATCAGATTCAAAAGTCCTGTTTCCTTATCGACAAACGAAAAATCTCCATTGATATAAGCATCAGCAAGTCCTAAATCTGCCTGTGTCATAACTTGTTGGATAAAATAACCAAGAATCCAGATCTTGAGCTTTAGAAGAAAACAGTTTCCACTGATTCAAAGAGCACTTCTAAGTTCTAACATCGGTTTTCTACGCTAACCTTCCAGTAAAACTGAGGACTGTGAATCTCTAGTTCAGATTTCAAGTGACATCTCGAATCCTTTCCTTCGAAAGTGAACATTGTTCCGCCTTCTTCAGTTATTCTATTAGGATCTAACTAATAAGTAAACGTAACATTTCAAAGCAACTAATGACAAAAAATAGAACAGAGGAGGGGGACTCACGTTACACAACCGGTTGATATGAAATGTGTCAAGAATCTAGTAAAGAAAAACTGAGCCGCTTTTTCGATTAGAAACATGACCATGTGTTTTTGGTTGCTCATAGAAGTCACCATATCCTTCCCTAACGGACCTTGTGGAGCCATCATACCAGCCTAGATCAATATTAACAAGGAGAAGCTATGGGATAGGTGAAGAAGCCTTGACCTATGTGACCAGAGAGAGTGATACAATGCAAGCTGACGTTGCAAGAGTCTCTGAAACTGTTAAAGAAGATATGAAGAAAGAATAAGAGAGGACATAGCCGGGGCATGTCGGTGTCTACATGCAGAAAAAAAACAATTTGGGCTGATTTGTCCGGAAATTAGCAACCAACAAAAAATTATAATTCAGTATCTAACCATTATAACAGCTCAGAGGAGTCACCATAATTTTTTTTCTAGCAGACCATTTGCAGCCACCATACCAGCCGAAATCAAGACACTTGTCAAGTTACAAGATCTCGACCAAGATCAACAAGGAGAAGCTACAGAATCAGTGAAGTCTCTAGCAAGATGATGAACCAGAGAGAAGCAGAGCGAGAGAGTGTTACAATGCAGACTTACGTGGCAAGAGTCTCTGAAACTGTTAAAAGAGAGATGATATAACAGAATTGTAGAGGGAGGAAATTAAAATAGTATAAATAGAAAGAGAGTAGTAGTGTGAGAGTTGTCTTTTTTGATCATTGATGTATAAAATGTAACTCCAAACTTATGAGAGCTGAGAAATTTCATGCAAGAGAGAGACAATGAAATGTAGCTTAGGTGTAGTTTTATGATCCATTAAGTGAAGGTTAGGTAATCATGGACAAAGACAGTTAGATTAGGCATGCACCTAACACATATGGATCAACCAAACCATTGATCCATAAGTATTGTAAGTTGATACATTGTAACACTTATGGTACATGTTATAATTATTTATATTTCTTAACAAGTTTTGCATTTCATGTTGCTATATATTTGTAATTTTGCTTCATTGATTTTTTAAAGAAAATGACTTCCAACCAAATACAGTCCTAATGTTTTACATGATAAAACTCAAAATTATTAGAGTGGTTCTAACAAAACTCATAGCCCGTAATTCAAATAGAGACAAAGTACATAAAGATAAAACTAGTACTATATTTGGTAACAATAACACTCTCAAACTTGTAAACCATGTTGTACGTGACGTGAGACATGCACTCAATGCAACTTCTTCATGTGTTTTTGTTTAATGGTGTCCGATTCCGCCTCCTCCTCCGCCTCCACCTCCTCCTCCGCCTCCGAAGCCTCCACCCCCAAATCCTACTCCCTCTCCAAATCCACCTCCTCCACCAATACCTCCACCTTTCCCAAATCCACCTCCTCCGCCGAAACCTCCTCCTTTGCCTATTC
The DNA here is from genome assembly GCA_019202795.1 of Arabidopsis thaliana x Arabidopsis arenosa. Taxonomy (NCBI): domain Eukaryota; kingdom Viridiplantae; phylum Streptophyta; class Magnoliopsida; order Brassicales; family Brassicaceae; genus Arabidopsis; species Arabidopsis thaliana x Arabidopsis arenosa. Next base: position 10,056,408 of record CM032920.1, on the reverse strand, counting down.
CACCACCGATTCCACCACCTTTTCCAAATCCACCTCCTCCACCAAAGCCTCCTCCACCTCCGATGCCGCCACCAATTCCACCACCGCCACCAATGCCTCCGCCTTTGCCGATACCGCCTCCAATGCCTCCGCCTTTGCCAATACCGCCTCCAATGCCTCCACCCTTACCAAATCCACCTCCTCCACCAATACCTCCACCTTTGCCAATACCGCCTCCAATGCCTCCGCCTTTGCCAATACCTCCGCCAATACCTCCACCCTTACCAAATCCACCTCCACCACCAATGCCTCCGCCTTTGCCAATTCCGCCACCAATGCCTCCGCCTTTGCCAATTCCGCCACCAATGCCTCCGCCTTTGCCAATGCCGCCACCAATTCCACCGCCTTTGCCAATTCCGCCACCAATTCCACCGCCTTTGCCTATTCCGCCACCAATGCCTCCGCCTTTGCCAATTCCGCCACCAATGCCTCCGCCTTTGCCAATGCCGCCACCAATTCCACCGCCTTTGCCAATTCCGCCACCAATGCCTCCGCCTTTGCCAATGCCGCCACCAATTCCACCGCCTTTGCCTATTCCACCACCAATGCCTCCGCCTTTGCCAATTCCTCCACCTTTGCCAATTCCTCCACCAACTCCTCCGCCTTTGCCGAAACCACCACCAACTCCTCCTCCTTTGCCAATTCCACCGCCAACACCACCGCCTTTACCAAAACCACCGCCAACTCCTCCACCTTTGCCAATCCCACCACCAATACCCCCACCTTTGCCGATCCCGCCACCAATACCTCCACCTTTGCCGATACCCCCGCCAATTCCTCCACCTTTGCCTATACCACCACCAATGCCGCCGCCTTTACCGATGCCACCGCCAATTCCTCCACCCTTTCCGATTCCTCCACCGATACCTCCACCTTTTCCAAACCCACCACCAACTCCTCCACCGTGTCCACCCCCACCTCCAATACCACCGCCAACTCCACCACCAACACCGACACCTCCACCATGTCCACCACCAAAACCTCCTCCTCCTCCTCCTCCACCTCCTCCACCACCTCCACCACCACCGCCAGCTCCTCCTCCAAATCCACCACCAGCTCCTCCTCCAAACCCACCACCGGCTCCTCCTCCAAATCCCCCGCCAAAGCCACCACCCTTGCCCCCTCCAACTAAAGTCTTCTCCTCCTCATCTCTTCCCGAGCTCACATCTTTCGCTGCAACATTCACCACAAAAACATGGAAACATAACAAAGCCAAAAGAGTAGCTCCACTAACGAGACGCCCCATATTTTTTGAAGTATGTTTGTTTATTTGCAGAGTGCACTGCCCGATGATCAAACCTAACCAACATTACGGTCGATTATATAGCAACACTTAATTATCTACTTTAATCTTTTGCATTAACTTACTTCAACCACTAACTCCTACTCTACCACACACTGCATTCAATTCCCAAATCCTTTTGCGATATCGTCTCCACATGTTTTCTAGTAACATATCTCACTAATAATAAAATTAATACATAGAAATAAGAAACTCAGTTTAGTGGAGTATTTTACTCAAATCTACCAAGTAGGCTTTTAACCGTTTTACCCAAATTACCTTACACTATCTGACACATTAACCGTTTGTCGATCTGGTAAGTATTAATTAATTCTAACTCTTCTTTATAACTATAAACAAAAGGAAACTGACGACGTTTTTGTTTTCTTTAAACTAACTAATGAGTTAATAAAAAACTTTTCACTATTTTGTAGTTGATAACTAAATAAAATTTCTTCAGGACATTATCAAATTCGGAATGCATCCGACGATTACTAAAATTAAGAAGAAGTTTTCGGATTGCCCGCGGGAACTCTAATTGATTAGTGATGTTTGAAAATAATATGTAATTAACATATAAAATGGTATATATGTAACATACTATATAGTTCTTAGTTAGCCAAGGGTTATATATAGTAATTAACGTATAAAATGTTATATATGTTACATAATGGTTTCAAAAGTTTAGAATCTCTCTTTATCAAAAAAAAAAAAGTTCAGAATATCTAGTTTAGTTTAATAAATTGTGCTATGATGTATGAAATATGAATTAAGGTCAGTGGTAATTCTGTTTTTCTAATGTCGTCATTGGTATTCTTCAGTTTTTTTTTATGGCTAATATGTTCTTCATATAAATCTAATTTTTCATTTTTTTAAAATAAAGAACCATCGGAGCTTCCATACCAAACCATGTGCGAGTTAGATGAAGAATTTATTGCAGTTTGAACAAAAAAGCCGTCATTCATTATCCAACCTATTATGTCCTAAATGCAATAATATTGAATAAATAATACAGACCACTTGTACGTACTTTTTCTCCAATAAGAGATTGCTACATGCCATTCCCAAACACGTATGTCACTGCTTCCTCTTTGACTTACTTTTGAGTTGGAGTGTAAGTTTAAAGAACATATATAGCTGCAGAGCATATCATATGTTGTATATGATTATCCCTCTGTTGTGTGGCTATCATTTTTGTTATACAACAACTATGCATGACATATCTTAACATTTACTTTTACCAAAAAAAATAATATATCTTAACATTTACACCAAAAAAAAAAAAAAAAAAAACTACGCATGACATCGAATGTTACATAAAATATGTGTAAACTCATGTGTAAGAAAAATTATCTTTCAATAGTTTCACCAACATAAGTAGACATGTACCCAATCGGGTTAATGCGATTCAACCCTAATGTTTCTTGTGCTTAAAGCCTAGTGCGGTCCTGTTGGACCCTTCAATATAACCAGCCATATTAAGTTCTTGAAAATATTAAATTACTTTAAGCATTGTTATGTTTAACAAATTAGATTGGTTTAGGTTCAAAACTCTAAACCTGCATATTTTAGTAGGGTCGACCAAATTGAATTAAATGACGGTGCTTAAACAAAAATCAAAGTAAGCGCTTGGACTTTGGAGTAATTAATAGGAGGTTGGAGTAATGAATTAATAATTGAAAGAGATTGGTGTCTACTTAAAATAAATCCACATCCCGATTTGCTCGTTCACACTCGATCGACGCGACGTGAAAGAATTAGGGTTTTAAAAAAGGAAAAAAATAACCAAAAAAGAATGAAAGAGAAAAAACACACAAATGAACAAAACATACTATAGTAGATATAATTAATGTGGAGCAAAACTCTATGAATAATGTCGCTACTCTAGGTTTTTTGAATGTTGCTTTTCGTGTATATTATTTTAAAATTTATAATAATAGTTTAGTTTCTTCTATTTGAGAAAATGATGTGATTACAATAGAAACAAATCTAGAGGGTTTTTCTTTCATCTATAACTTTTTTATGTGTTCTCTAGAGCCCTAAAATTGTTTAGGGTTGTACAAAATTTTCATAGTAGTAAAATATGTGATCTAGAGCCCTAAAATTTAACTAATTTTTTTTTTTATATATATATTTCTTTTGATAGAGTTATGAAATCTGATACCACTTACACAGTTGCGATCTTGAAATACAACACAACCATTTAGATTGTGAACTGCTACCTTAAACACGAAGAGTTTTCTACCTTCTCCAACAAACCAACCGATTTCTATAGCCCAGTAAATTTAATTTAAGGCCCATTAAGGCCCTTATAACGTTTTGATATGGTGTTTTCGAAAGAATCCGAATAATCAAATTTTAATCTAACCAAATTTTTAAGAAGTTACGCATCCAACTTTTCCCCTTCATATTTCTCTCTCTCTATCTCTTTATTTTATCCGCTTTTGACTCCTCCGCCGACGTAATCCTCTCTCCGATCTCATCCTGCAATTATACTCGCCGATCTATCTCTTTGGTGGCGCTTTCCCGTCGCCGTTACGCTCAGATTTATCCGGCGACGTCTTTAATCTGCCTCCGATCGCTTTTTTTTTTTTTTTAATTCCCTTTGATTTTTTTTTTTAATTTTAAAAATCTGAATTTTAAAATTTTTTATTTTATTTTTTTGTCGTATTCGCTAATTTTTCTCGACATTCATGCGTTTGACGGTTTTCGCCTCAAATTAAACATGAATTGACGTTTTTAGCCCTTACGTTTGACATTGACCATTACAACCCTGATCATCTATACAACCTGTCATCCACGTGGGCATAAGATAAAGAAGCCAAAGAAATGAATCAAAACCACCACGCGCGTGAAGTACAGACGCATGGCGCGTCGAGAAAACGTAAGGAGACGGAGAGTGATCCAAGAGCCACCACACCGAACTGGCTACTGGCTGGCTACATGGCACACGAGTACCTCACGTGCGGTACTATGTTGGGCCGGAAGCTGTATCCTGGATGGGCCGAAGTTGGGCCGCTAGTCTCACCACCACCAGGTCCACCACCACAGCACAGAGAAGCGAAAAAGGCTCGCCAGAGTTACTCTGAAGTGGCGAGTGTGTTCAAAATAGATGGGAACCATGTCCCTGGTGTGGTTAACCCGACCCAGCTTGCTAAATGGATCCAGATGTGAACTACAATGGTATCATCATCATCATCATCATTATCATCATTGCCATTAAGACACAAGCTTTCATTTTAATTTTGGCATTTAAGTTTTTTTTTTTCTTAATGACAGTCTTGTTTGTGTGTCACACAAAAAGATTTGATAAATAATTGTAGACTTTGTTGTGTTATATCAGCTAGTAATAGTTTTTTGAGATATCATTAACGTACATTTTTTTTACATGCCATATATGATTAATTTGGAACCCATCATTACTTGTTAGAAAATTGTGGCTATCATAAATGGTTGATCATTTGATTTGCAAAATAAGTATAGTGAAAATAAATATTATGTGTGTGTGGCTCATTGCATACGTGTGTGGTAAGCAAATGAAGAATCTAATGTGGACGAACTTGTAGAACACACACTCATAAGTTTCAAGGTTTTAGCAATACTCTATGACCAAACATTGTGTGTATGTTTGCATTTTTTTATCAAGCAATTGAAACAGATTTACTTGCAAGAATTAGCTACGAATAAAAATTTGTATTCAATATAATTACGAACCAAAGCAAATGCGGTGGGAGGAAGGTAATAGCGACCACTTAAACCAAGTGGGGAACATTGAAATTAAATTTTAATAAGCAAAGATCAAAAGGGGAAAATAAAAGCCATAAAATTTAATAAGCAAAGATAGAAAAACATTCTTTTACTTTTTTTTTTTTTTTTAAATATCTCTTTTGAATTAAAAATAATAATCTTGAACATACATTGATATCTTCACATTCAGCTGAAGTAATACTTGGTGTACCCTATTTGACGAATTTGAGACGACCTTTGAGAGAAATACGAATTTATGTGAAATGATTTTGTAAGAGAATGGTCCACTACAGATACACTAACCAAATTATCACCACTATATAATTGATAAAGCATTTTCATAATCACTAGATGATATAAAGGTGTAACCAATAATCTTCGTTGATTTTACTTTTCAATTTTTTTTTTCTCTCCTATGATTGCATTAGCCAAAAAATATATGACTTAGAACATTCACAGCCAAAAATGATGTTTTCTTTTTCGTTTTAATTATATGCAAAATTCATGAACTGTTGATGATGGGATCATAATCATTATTATTCATCGCCAACATATAAATTTCTACCACCATGGTATTCATGATCATTGTTATATATTGTTCATCTAAATAGGGAAAAGCGAAATAGTAAGCATTATATGAATTTATAAGTGACATAATAATACTAGTAAAAACATTAGACTATAAATCGCCTCTTTGCTATAAAAGCCATTTTTCTTTTTGGGACATTTTTGGATCGACAAATTCGATTTATAGCTAATCTCTATTATGCGGGGTAACATGATTTAGTAAAGTCGAACTCCGATAGAAAAGATGTAGTCAAATGGACTTAACTACTTGAACAAAGACGCATCCTCTTCCTACAAAAGCTGTTTAGCTACATGTATTTTACTATTTTTATGTGGCTGTCTTCTATGAATCGAACCAATATCTTTTGTCAAAGACACTTTCACATTTTCTATTTCTTGAACACAGACAAAACCAATAACTTTTTTTTTCTTCTTCTTGGCGGCTTTTCTAAATTTAATCCAAATCTTTTGCTTATGATATTTTAATTTATATAGGATACGAACATTTTTCATATGCTATGCACATTGAATCCCCTATGCAATAAGGCCATCAGCCTCCATCCATGCTTTTTTAAAGTCTTTTTTTAACCTCTTTTAGTTGTTTTTGTCAATTCTCATTTCCCTTATACATAAACTCTATTCATCTAGAAAATTATTTTATTTGTGAGGTCGGGATGAATAATAATAATAATAATAATAATAATAATAATAATAAAGGACAACGTTCTTTGGTCAATACAAAAATGAAAAATGTAATTTGTTAGATCAAATTTATTACGAAGTTGTTTTAGCTAGATAGTTCAAAGCATCCAAAAGTTTTGATACGTCTTTACATCGTCATTTTGGATAATGATAGGTTATAAATGGTAATTTTAAACTACTTGTCTAATTTATCAAATGGTCAGCCTCGGGTACAAAGAAAAGAAATGTTGAAGAATTCCTATGAAAGAATAAAAAGAAATCATAAAACGAAGATATGTAATAGTGGATTTGTGAGTCAGTTTCTAGAGATTCTTTTCGGGATCCATAAATGTCCAATTTGATATTTTATAGTTCATATCATCAATGCCATTTCAGCTAGACGAATGAAAGCAAGTCAGTAACCAGCCAATTGATCTTTAAACTTTTTCTATTTTCAATTCGCTACACTTTTTATTAGCCTTCACTAAGACACTAAGATTAATTGGGCGGCATATCTAAGCACTTTTGTTTCTGGCAAATACTTTATTCAATTGTTCCATGAACTTGAAAAGACACAAGGTCGCATTGAGTTGATCAGTGGCTCAAATATTTGGGATTGGTGGATCGGAACATCTATATGATTATGTCATTATAACATTGAGTTTAATTTGTCTAGCTAGAGTTTGTAGTTTAATTGTTTGTTTTTCGACGAGTTCGCCCTAGTTCTCTCCCAGGCCCGCAGTTCGAGGCGCCGATTGAAGATTTTCTTATGGGTTTTCCCTCCGGCGAGGCTCCTCCAGCGGCATCGTTCCTCTAGTTTGGTGATCTCCGGTGTCTTCCAATTCTGTTCCGGCTTTCTTCCGGTGTTTTTCCGGTTCGTCTCCGGTGTCTTTCGTTTCTTACCGGCGTGGTCCGGCGTTTACCGATGCTCTTCCGGTCTCGTGTGTGTCTTCCTCTTGTTTCCGGGGAGATGGCTGGTTCCTCTTGGGTGGTATCCCAGAAGCCTTCGCCTCTTCTTCCGTCGACCCTCCTTGCCTCTCTCGGACTAAAGCTTCCTCCGGAACCGATATTTAAGCCTTCACCACTGTCTCCTCCAAAACCCCCAGATCCACCAGATCCTCCGCCAGGACGCAGCTGCTTAGAAGCTCTCGTCACCATCTCGTCGTCTCCCTCGCCTCCCCTCCTTCACCACGCAGCTCTCGCCGGAATCTCTGTGGATAGGGGCCAGATTTGTACTCTCTTCAGCGAGCAACCTCGGCTTCCACTGCCTCCCCTCCCCTTCAACTTAACGTCAGCAGGTTTGGTCTCTAGTACCCTCTTGTGTATTGTCCAGTGGTATAGAACCTATCCTCTGTTAGTTCTCATTTACTTCTGTATGAGGTTTGTACCTCAATATGAGGATTTTACACTTATCAGATTGGATCAAAGCTATGTTGGTATGGTGGTAATGTCTCTTATCGGAAGTAGGCATCTTTGCAGACAATCTTTGGCGATTGTTGGTTCTGGCTTTGGTGTAAATTTGTTGGTTTCAGGTTATCTCTCGGATCACTTCTATGGTGAATCTGATCTTCCTTGTATTGAGGACGGTGTTAGACTTGTTTTAACTTTCTCTGTGGCTAAGGATGGTGGTGAAGTTGAGGTCCTTTGTGATAAAACCTCCCAACCACTCCAGCAATTGGTTCAGAAGATAGAAGAGCATCAAGACACCTTTGCCTGTCTTCCCAATGCATTTTGGATGTCTATGTCCAGCTGCTACGGAATGGAGTGGTTCATGGAGGAACCACTTATGGCATCGATCCATCATGGATCATCTTTTCGACCCGTTGTCTCCTATGCTCTAGTAGCGGAGGAACTTGCTTTGAAGACGGCGATCTGCGCGGCCTTAGCAGTGGGTGTTTCAAGGTTGGCTTATTTTTCGAATTGGCAAGAACTCCCCCTTCTTCTCAATGTCGGAGGCCACACATTTGCTGTTGACGATATCCTTGTTGATATCAGAAGAATGAAGAACAAGTTTCTTCCTTTTCCTTTCTTTATGTGTTTGAGTTTTGAAAACTCCTCTGTTGCATGTATTTTCTCCTCCTTCAATGGAGTTTGAGCTTTCATAATGAAATGGTTTACAAAAAAAAAAAAAAAAAAAAAAAATTGTTTGTTTTTCGACGTATTTAACTGCCAATACTTTATAATTTTAATGTCCACATTACGAACTTGAATGAAAGTTTTAGCCTTATTTAAATTTAGTTTCCTATAATCCGAGAACTAACTCTACGTCGGGATATTAAGACGTTTGTTGTGTGACCGACGATATATAGATATTATGGTTCCGAATAGTAACGTATAGGATAACTACTAAGACACATTATACATACAATATTATTATATGATATCCCTTAAATATATTATACTATTAAATCTCGTACGGAATTGAATTGCTAAATCTATATGTACGTAGGCCACTTGTAAATTTAGACGACTAAAATCGTGGGCACTGATTTATTAATATATATAAGCTAAGAAGTGCAACGAATCGTGTCAGCTCTTTGTGGAAGTTTGGTTGTCTGCCAGAATTCAAAAGAAAAAAAAGATCGGTTGAGAAAATTCAATTTTTTTAGTGAAATTAATTTTCTCTTCTATTTTCATTTATTTATTATGAATGTTAAATTCATTAGTCAACAAAACTGTTATCTATATAGTAAAAGGAAAAAAAACTGAAACAGAAATAGAAATAAAATGTAAAAATTGAAACGGAGATGGGTTTATGTCTTGATGCAAGACTCTATTCCGTAGCCAAAGAAATATATGAAGTGTCTCTTTTGTTTCATCCCTATATATAGAGAACAATCCATTCCTTTAGCAGCCAAAAAATAAGTAAAACTTAACTACGGCACTCAACGAATGTATCACTCAGGAAATGATGATATTTCGACTAAATTTGTCAATCATTCAGCTCATCGAAAAGGAGAGTAATGACCTCATGTATATTTTAAATGTTACAAAAAGTAAAAAAAAAATTCGTAGATGTATAAGAATGAAGATTTAACTAGGTAAATAGGAAAAGTTAAAATTGTTAATACTAAGTAGTGTAAATTTGTACTCGTAAAAACATAAATAAAATTTTAATATTCTGTTATGTGTATCTTTAAAAACATATTTGACATTCCCGTAAATAAATATATTAGTATATCAAATAAGAATTAATAATATAGAAGCTCAAGATAATTGCTCACACGTTTATACCAAATGTATTAATTTTCTGGAACTTTTTAGCAACAAAGAAAAAAATTGATATAATGGGACAAGGAGAGTGGTGGGATATGCAAATATTGATGAGTTTAAATACCAAATAATTCACTTTGGCATCAGAAGAGAGAGCTGAGAAATAGTTGGAATACTTGTCTGCTGCTTTTGAGTTCTGACCACTAGTATGCCAATTGCACTTAGTATGTGATTCACCCCATTATTCTGTGAAGGATCCGAAAAAAGTGTTTTTGACTTGTGTTCTACTGCAAATTTGAAGGGCTAATATATGTACAGTAAAACCTCTATAAATTAATAATGTTGGGACCATGATAATTTATTAATTTATAGTGATATTAATTTATGTATAAATTAATAATTATTAATTTATAGTGTAAATTAATATTTATTAATTTATAGAGAGTTTTTGTTTTTAATTTTTAAAATTTTTTTTAAAAATATGAGAAAAAATAATTTGATCTAAATAAAAGACTAAAAGTAATGGTTTAGATGCTATAACTTTGGTAATTTTAGACTTGAATATTTAATATTTAGAAGAAAGACAATTTTTTTTAAACAATAATAACCAAGATTATAGATAAATTCACATATACAAAAAAATATGTAACATAGTGACTTCAACTGTTGTATTTGAACGGCCTATACGATTATTCAAATAAAAATTATACTTATTTAAATTTTGAAAACTTACATAAGTTAGCTATTTTATGAATAGAAATTCATTTTTAAAAACTACTAAAAATATATTATCTTTATATATATATATATATGTAAATTCACATGATTATTAATTTATGATATTATTGGGACCATATTTTTACATAGGGATTTGAAAAAAAATATTATCTTATTATCTTATCGAATTTGGTTAATTTTTACACTGACCCGACTTGGGACTAGCAAAATTTATTATTTTATCGTGTTTATTAATTTATCGAGTATTAATTTATAGAGGTTTAACTGTATATATTTTACACATTTCATTATGTTTTTTTTTTCAATTATTTCATAAATACTGATGTTTAAAACTTAAATTTTCTTCTATTATTGTTAGTAACTTAAATTTTTAATACCATTTTACATAATCACTAAAAAGGTGTTCCAAGTCGAAAATTTTGATCTTTCGAAGATTAAAACAATATAAGTCGAAAATTTTGATCTTTCGAAGATTAAAACAATATATTGAATTATGATTAGTTCTACACACTAACGTTCCTGAACTCGTTAAAGTTTTACATTTGTTGTCCTTCGAAAACTGCTTCAATATAAACATTGGTTTGTGTAGGATATTTGATGTTCCTTCCAAATTGTTCCCATCCTCTTGTCCTTCATTTGCCTGTTAGTTGCTGGTCTTGTAGGTTTGTTGTGTGTTTTGTAAATTCTGTAGCTTTTTGGTCTTTTCTGCTACTCATATTTTCTGTAATCACCTCTCACAAATTCGAAAAAGGTTTAATAACTTAAAATTCATACCAAACAAAACATTACTCCATGTATTTGGCTCGAAGCTGAGATATATACAAGATTCTCGATAGTACCTACAAATCCACTATAAATATTGGTGATTCAGATTTAGGATGAAAAAAAAAACATCTAGTGGACTAGAATCAAACATACATAAATAAATTAAAACTTATGGAGTGGACTATTCCAACGTCATTTAAGCACATTAATGCGATTCATAATACAAGAAAATAAAGGGAAAGAGTACAAAACCCCTTTTTATATTTCCCCCAAAATGGCTTGTTAATTTTGCATCACCAAAATCTCACTAGATGCATTATTTCAGAGTGTCCCCGTTGGACTGTGCAGGACAACTAAACCACAATACCTCTTTTTTTCTTTTTCTTTTTTTTTTTTCTTATGACTTGGCCATGGTTTTTACCTATATTATTTGTGCACACTTTAGTGATATATATATAAATAATATCAGCAATATGTTATATGTTATATGATTATGTATTTTTTGATTAGAAATTTATTCGAGATTCCAAAAGCACACCGGATCTTATCGTGAACAAAAGAAAGGTTCATATATTCTAAGAGCATCAGAGGAATCACCATGTTAATTTTTAATTCATTTTCTTTACATGCAAGCATAGGCATTGATACTGCATTAAGTCATGTTACGCCAAAATCATATAATTATCTCATGTTAATGAATGGATTAATTGTTAGAATTTCTATAAATTGTGGCTAAATTACTTGTGTAGGTCAAATCAGTTACATAGATGGTAATGCATATATATACTTATTTATCTTTGTTGGGACGATACATCCAGGACATATCTATATGAACACAAGATCGGTAACTGAGTCATTTAGTAATGGTTTAAAGTCATTTCAACTAGTGGTTCAAAATATTACGACCGGTTTAATGAACATATATATTAATTAACTTGTTGCATAGAAGAAATGTATCGAGGATTAGGGAAGAAATAAAGTGAACGGTCGATTACCCTTCAGTTCAGAACAAAACCCCCTTGGGAATTTGGAACCCAAGTAATTGGTCAATCCCGAGAAGATCACCCGAAAGATCAAGTGATCTCTAGATTGGCCAAATATATATTCTAGTCGATTACACTCTAGCAGACCACATATTTTCTGGAATTATTATGAGATCAGTTAGACATCCATCAAACGATATCGACCGACTACCACCAATACTTAAGCAAACTTTCTTCAACTCGACTTGGGACTTGGTTGAACCAAGTCGGTCCAGCTCGAACCAATTAAATATCTTGTTAAAACTAAGTTTGATTTTGTGATTTTGTAAGTTTTTTAAATCTTAAATTTTGAAAATGAAGGTTTTTCCTTTTCATCAAATTACGGAAGAATTCTTGTCATAAGCATTACTTTCATTATGACTTATTTAATTTTTACATTTATTTGTGATCATGATTTGTGGGTAGATTATATTGTTGAATCTTGGGTTAGGTGATTAAGATGAGTTAGTGATTGATAAGTGATGTTTAGTAAAATATAACGTCGATAGATTACTACTATATATAAATGGTGTTCATGCCAAGTCTAACCCACTATTATCAAATGACGTTGTTTTACTTAAAAACAGAGACCAACGTGTTGTCCCAGTGATAAATCTTCTGGGTGGAGGTGTTGGATTCGACGCCCGTTGGGAGGGATCTCTTCTCCGATGAATTTATCCTGTTGTGGGTCCCGCCTCTTAGAAATGTAAGGTCTTCGGACTTGAACTTCCAGATATTAGAGGAAAAAAAAAAAGATTTGGAACATCATAAATTGATTTGGGGTTATTTGGTCGATCTTGAAAAATATTTTTGCTTCTCATAGATCGAGTAAATTTCGTTAGCATTTAATCACGTATGTAGAGAAGCTTTCAAAGTCGGAACCAATTCAGAGAGCACATGAAGTAGACTAGTAGAGAACGACACTGGGAAATAGGAGAAGTAACAAGAAGAAGCTTGATAAAAAATCTTATCAATACGCCTAATTAATTCACTAATTTTGTCATTATATAGTCCACGTTTGATCCCAATGTCCATCTTTATGATATACTCTGAAATCTGAATGCTTCCGTGGCTGCTAACACCACTTTTCCATTTGAAAGTTAGTAGCAACTATCAAACTCTTAGAAACTATTGATTCTTTCTTAAAATATTAAGTATTTATAGTTTATACGATGTGTTTCCATATAATCTTTACCCAAAAATAATGTGACACGTAGGAGCAAATTTTACGTGCAATAAAGTTATAGTAGTGGGTTTCGTTGAATTTTTTGATTTTTTGATTAGTTGAATCAATAGGTATGAACTTCCATTAGCAAATCTTGTGGTAAAGTTACCAGTCCCATCACTGATCAGACCGGTATATCATTTGGGTAAGTACTTCAACAAAATTGTCAAATTAGAAATTAGAGAACCGCATTTATCAAATAGAAATTGTGTATATCATAAACCTGAATATTATTTTATGAATTAATTAAACTTAATTTTTTTATCAAAAAAGCGCGAACATTCAAATTTGAGGCGTAAAAAACACGAATATACAAAATATCATTTAAATCGTAAAGTTTAGTTTGACAAAAAAAAAATACAATAACCAAACATAAATATTCTTGTTGCTTCCTCCTACCAAATACATCATATAAATATTGTTAAAAATGCGACCTATATGTATATATACTTCTAGCTCCTTTATTTGTTAATGATGGAAAACCGTAGAAATTGGACAAGCTGTGGCTCGTGGAAGATGAGCGACGAATTAACACTACTTTGGATATGCAATAATGAGACACTACAAGAAATATCTCCATTATTAGCTTGAGAAAAACGCTATTATAAGTAATCAATAGCGTTTTCATAAATGCTATGTTAGGCCCCTGTTATGGTAGAACCCCCACATACGATAGCGTCAGATATGTATGCTATCTTAGAGTATTATACCATAGCAGTATCTAAACGCTTTGTTATCAGGATTTTCTATTTTTAAAAAATTATGTAATTAGTCATTTTCCATGCTATGGTAGGTGTTTATACTATAGCTATGTTAAAAAGCTTTAGTTTTAATTTTTATAGCTTCAGTATATGCTATGATTCAGTATATCATAGCGTTTAATTTAAAGAAAAAATTATGTAATTACTCATTTTGAAAGCTATGATAGACTTTTCTAACATAGCAGTTTTTCTAACAGTTATTTAGATGCTATTATATGCGTTTTGATCACAATTGTTTCTGGTTGAGATAGACACCAAACCTGTTTCATATAATAATACCCTGATTCATCAATGATTCGAAATCCAACATACATTAAACACTAGGAAAAATCCAGAACATACACAATAAGTCTCAAACCAAGTTCTACTTAGTATCCAAAACGAATTAGTAGCATAAATCCAGAACACACACAACAAGTCTCAGACCAAGTTCTACTTAGTATCCAAAACAAAGTAGTAGGAGGACAGAAAACCTTAAGACATGATCACTTTGTCCTCAGGCCATGCAATGACTGTGCCAAGGGCATCTTCCATTATGGCTATTTCCTCTGATGGCCTCCAAACTAATGCATCGCTGACTTTCACAATATCTACCCATACTTTGACAGCATCAAGACCCAAGGGAACAAAGTGAACCTTCTGTGCTGGATCGTTTGTAGCCCAGCGTCCTTCAGCAACAACTCGTTTCTTTCCAGTAATATCCATCAACTTGCACTTCTTATTTTCCTTGGAAACAATTGGATTCAGACGCTGCCATGTAAACAATATGAACCAACACTCAGAAGACTTGACATAAGAAACTTAATTCATAACATTTACAAAACTTATACCTGAGATTTCCGGAGAGGAGATTGTGGATTTGGTAGATTTTTCTTTATAGGAGAGCTTTGAACACCTGCATCCTCAATAGGAGATTCTGAACCTGTTGCTGGAGACTTAGACACTGTTGATGCTGCTTTTACCTCTGTGGCTGCAGACTTTGTCTCATCTGAAGATTTAGAGCTTGATGGCCTATCAGTTGATGCTGATTTCTGAAGAGGAGATTTCTGACCAGTTGTAGTTGTAGGATTTTCAAAAACAACTTTATTCACAGGCCATGATACAAAAGCCATCAAGCAGTCCTCAAGGTATGTCATTTCAATTGTAGGCCTCCATATAAATGTTTCAGGTATCTGCACTGAATCAACAAAAACTTTGACAGCCTTTGGTCCTAGAGGAAGACCATTAACTAATGCAGTTGGTTCTTGTGTCTGCCAACGACCCTCAGCAACAATCACTTCATCTGTAGACAAATCCAACAGTTTACATTTGTTCAAAGAATTTGTTCTTAGGCCCTGTCAAACACATTCAGAAAAAGGATAATTAGTCTACTAAAGCTCATAAAAATATCAACTCATTAGCAGGCTGACCAAAACTTACCGTTGGCGCAATGTCTTCTATATTAAGCTCTTTGTCTACAAGAACACACTTAGAGGCTGGCCATGCAATAATCTGTCCCACAGCTTCCTCAATAGTAAACATTTTTGTTGCAGGTCTCCACAGGAATGCATCAGGTTTAGTAGCAGTTTCAACCAAGACTTTGAGATCTGTCGGGCCTAGACGACAGTCATTCACTATGTCTTCAGGATCAGAAGAAAGAATACGGCCCTCACCAATGTTATCATCAGAACCCGACCAGTCAACCAACACACACTTAGGGTGTGCTCTTTTGTTTACACTCTACAAAATGTTAATAACAAGTATAGGTCAGAAGGGAAAACTGATCTAACAAAACCAAGCAGCAGGAATCACTTACTCTTGCAGCTGAGTTTTCACCAATTTCAGCTTCATGTCTCTGTAAAATGAACAAGAAAGTCAATTCAATAACTATTTCAAACATCAGTTGCTTAATGAATGATCTGGGAACTCTTAAGGTTTCTAACCTGATTCTTCATTCTGCTAATTTCATCCTCCAACTCATGCACCTTTTTTACTAACTGAATTTGCTTCTCTTGCATATCAGTCATACACTTGGTCTTCACCTGGAAACAAGCTAGTTTGGTTTTGCTCATGCCTCTACCCATTGCTCTCAGCCTTCCAGGGTTGTCAGGTCCTAGCAGTTGAGAGAGGTGATCCTCCTCTGGATTTGTTGTATCTGTTGGAGCATCACTTCCAACCAGCTCAGCTGCCTTCCTCTGTAAAACAACATCCATATATTGTGGAAGAGAAGCAATGGAAAATATTCTAGAAGAGAGTCAAACATATTTTCAACTTACAATCTTTTCTGCAGCATTTGTATTCACTGGCGTACCATCCTTTTTGGTACGCGACTTCACCCAAACCTTTAGCCTTGTCACTTCAGATGGATCTCCACTCTCAATTTTCTGTGTGAAAATCAGAAAACCATTCAGAGTATATATATTTCTTCAGAGGAAACAACAAAGATAGTGTAAGCTTACCATTTCTTCTGCTAGCCTGACCATTCCTTTCCGGCTTGTAGTGTGAGGTATCTGTTTCTTCCTCCTTTCTTTATATTTGTCACTCACAACCTAAAGACAATTAATATTAATAATCAACATTCAATAAATTTATCTAACATAATTCCAAGTCAATACCTTAAAGTCTGCACTAGTCTTGAGTTTGACAAATTTACGCCATTCTGTTGGAGAAATATTCATTGGTCTTAGATTCATTCTTTGCTGGTTATTCGGAGCCAAATTAATATTCTTGACAATGCGTGACTTGTATGACCTCCACAGACCCCCCATTTGCTTTAGCACAGCAATCCTTTGGAACTCCTCATCAACCTCAAACCTTGCCTGCATTCACTTACCATCAAAACATAATAAGAAAAGTAAATGTGGTCTAATTACTTTCTAAATAAAACTATTCTAACTGTAAAGAAGATATCACCTGAACAGATCTCCAGAGAACTGTTTTGATATCCTGACTGACACTCTTCCAGCTATCAATGTTTATAGGAACGTGTTCCCGTACCAATGTACCTACATAAGATGCCAGCTTAACTGATCCAGAACCAATAGGCTCTCCCATGAGAGTGTAGTCAACTCTTTCACGAACAGTTGGATCCTTGGCAATGTTCTTCATCTTTGTTGGTCCTCTCTGTCTCTTACGCTTAGCAGGAGGCTCAGTTTCATCACTCAATTGAACCTCACCTTCAGGTTCTTCTTCATTGACTCCAGCTGGATCAGTAGCTGCATTTGGAATTGTCTCTTCAGCAACACCTTCAGCTTCTTCCTCTTGTCTGATGGGTTCCTGATCTGATACATGATGCTCCTCATTTAAAGACTGCTCTGCTGCTATAGTCTGCGGCTCCACACTACCAATATATTCAAGCTCATCATCTGCACCCTTATTCTTTCTTTTTTTTCCACCCTTCTTCTTTGGTCGACCCATCTTAAATCACCTGCATCAAAAAGAAAAGGAATTAGCACAAGCAACTGCAGCAACACATTTGAGATCAAACAGTCAAGTATTTTGAGTAAACAGACATCAGTAAAAAACACAAAACAAGACAAAATAACAATGACAAAAAGGCTACATTTGGCACAAATATGCCTTCACAGTCAGTTCTAGCATTTTCAGACTCATCCATTTCATCATCCATGTTCACATCTGCTGGCAATGGACCAATTTCTGCATTTCCTTCCCGAACATCTTCTTTACTATATCTTCTTGAAGAACCTCTCATAACAACATACCAGCTTGATGAATCATCTTCCCTAGAATAAAAGACTTGATTTGCCTGTGAAGCTAGAATGTATGGATCCTTCAAAAAACTGACTTGACTTTGATTAAAGTTTACAAGAGTAAACCCATCTTCTACCTTAATTCCATTCCCTCTAACTGTCCAGTGACACCGGAATATAGGAACATAGAACACATTATAGTCCAGCAATATGATGTCAGTGACTCTCCCGTAATAAGATACCAAATCAACAACCTGTGAAGTATCTTTAGCACTAGATCTACACATAGCAGTTGCCTCATAGTAAACCCCACTATTCTGACTTTGTTTTTGAACTGAGCTTGTGTGAAATCTTTGACCATTCACTATATAACCAGTATATGATCTTGCACTACATCGGGGACCATATGCCAACCATTTAATAGTTTCTTCATGTTCAGCTGAAGCTAGAGGTATCTGCCAAATGTTTAAAATGAGAGTCAAGACAATTATTAGTACATAACATAATCAAAATAACTTTCAGATAGCTGACTTGCCTCTTTTTTTAACCAAGATGCAAAATTCTTAGCATGCATATTCCATAAGAAACCAGCATCACGTCTACACCTTGGATCTGATTCTTGAAGATATTGCAGGTGCATGCTTGCAAAAGAGAAATACAAAAAGAAAATATCAGTCTGATATATTAACAGTGTAAATGACAAGGTATATGTATGAAACAAACAGAACTTACTCGACATATGGATCCAAGGCTGCAGTATTTTGAATGACAGCTAAATGGGCAATATTCTTCTCCATTTCAGTAAAAGTAAATGAAGATCCAGCAGATATAGGACGGCCTTCCAGTATAGAGTTGTTCACATACTCTAAATTCCTCTCTGGTTTTTCTTCTACACTTGTTGTCTTTTTCAGAAAATCACTACAGAACTGCATGCATTCTTGTGCGAGATATGACTCAGCAATACAACCTTCTGGTCTTGCAGGATTTCGTACAAAGTCTTTCATAACTTTCATGTACCTGCAAATCCAAAGTTATAACTTTTAGGAAGATCAAAGACAGTCAATACAAATCAAATTGTAGAATAAAGTACACTTAAACTATACCTCTCAAATGGGTACATCCATCTAAAATGGACTGGTCCTCCAAGGCGAGCTTCCCTTCCTAGATGTACAGTCAAGTGTACCATGATATCAAAGAAGCTGGGAGGGAAAAACCGTTCAAACATACAAAGAGTTTCCACAATTTCAGCTTCCATTACTGAAATAACCTCTCTATCAATAACTCTCTGACACAAATGGTTGTAGAATGCGCATAAGCGTAAGATTGCTGTCCTTGGACCTTTTGGTAACAAACCTTTAAGTGCAACCGGAAGAAGTTGTTGCATCAATACGTGATAATCGTGTGATTTGAGTCCTGTTACCTTACACTCCTCTAATGAAACTCCTCTGGATATATTAGAACAATATCCATCTGGACCTTTAAAGTCAAATAGGCGCTTGCAAAATATTTTCTTCTCTGCCTTGGACAGTGACCATGGTGCTGCAGGAAGGTATGTTCTCTTTCCTTGTGTGTTAGGATGCAGATCCTTCCGTATACCAAGATGTTGCAGATCTCTCCGTGCATGAAGACCGTCCTTAGAATTTCCACAATGCAACAATGTAGAGACAATGCTATAACAAACATTTCTCTCTACATGCATTACATCCAAATTATGCCTTACCGGGAGATCCTAAACAATAAAAAAACAGTACATAAGGATCCCAACTTAAGAGTACCTTAATTAAACAATTCTGAAAATAAAAACACTAATCATACCTCCCAATAAGACAACTTGAAAAGAATTGATCTTTTCTTCCATCTTGATAACTCCTCCTCATCCACTTCTATTTCCTCATCTTCCTCGGATTCACTGGATACACCATCACTATCAGAGACAGATTCAACACAGTCAATCCTTTTTCTCTTCTTCCCAGATTTTTTCACATTACCAAAGTCATTTTTGAAATTTTTCAGGTTTTGAAAAACTTCATGACCGGTTAAAATTCTACCCTTTCTCCCATGTTCAGCTTTTCCATCGAACCAAGTCTTCTTTTCCCTATACCTATGTGATGGTGCCAAACCCTTTCTATGACACATGAACACATGCTTTCTGCTATACTTCAACCACATACTATCAGTATTTTTCCCACATATAGGACATCCCATTTTACCTTTTACTTTGCAGCCAGCGAGGTTTCCATACGCAGGAAAATCACTAATAGTCCATAGAAGCATTGCCTTTAGAGTAAATGTAGTTTTACTAAATGCGTCATATGTTAACTCTCCCTTATTCCACAGATGGTTTAAATCCTCAATAAGAGGTTCTAAGTATACATCAATACTATTACCAGGTTGATGTGGACCAGGAATCAGCAACGTTAGCATGATGTTCTCCTTCGTCATACATAGGTGAGGAGGCAAGTTGTAGTTTACTAACAAAACAGGCCAGCAACTATACTTACTGTTCTTCATGTTGAATGGATTAAATCCATCTGTTGAAAGTCCAAGCCGCATGTTCCGCTGTTCAGCTGCAAATGCAGGGTACTTGTCATTCATCTTATCCCATGTAACAGAATCTACCGGATGACGGAGTTTTCCATCACTGCTCTTGTTAGTATAATGCCACCTTAGGTTCTTGGCCATGTCCTCAGACCTGAACATTCTTTTCAACCGTGGGATTATCGGAAAGTATCGCAATACTTTTTGTGGGACTCCTTTCTTTACTTCACCATTGTGCATATTAATCTTCCACCGGGAAGCATTGCATTTGGGACATTTGTCGAGCTTCTTATACTTCTTTCTGAATAGGCAGCAGTCGTTTACACATGCATGAATTTTTTCATATCCCATATCAAAGCTCCTCAGAAATTTCTTGACATCATACAGTGATGTGTGAAGCACATTGTCCTTGGGCAGCATGGCTGGCAATGTCTCAAGCAGTTCATTGAAGCTCTTGTCAGACCAGCCGTTGTTTGTCTTTATCCTAAACAGAGTCACAATAGCGGACAGCTTGCTGTGATTTGAACAACTTGGATATAATGGTGTTTCAGCATCAGCTAGCTTTGCGAGGAACTCATCTTCTCTCTTGTCCTCACCCTCTGCAATCTCAGCTAATTCAGCCTCTGGAATATCACCTAATCCAGCCTTACTAGCCAGCTCTTCATCAAAAAACTCAGCAGCTTTGTATAACTCCAAAATTTCCTCATTCCAATCATTTACATTGCTGCTTTCACCTTCAGCCACTGAGTTCACGTCTCCATGGTGATACCAATCAACTTGCATCTTGTAAGCCTCATCCATCCCCTTAGTTACAAGGTGAACTACCACATCACTGCCTAACTGTCGTTCTACATTACGACAGTCTTTGCAGGGACATATTATCATGTCAATGTCACCTAACGCCGCAGCCACATCACGTACAAATTTCCGAGCACCTCTCTCATAACCAGGATCAGCTCTTCAATGAAGAAGTAAAAGGAAAAAAAGAACTCTTAAAATAACCAATCCCCATATGAAACCTAACCTATATAATGTACTGTCTTACCTGCATAGATGCACCCATGACTTGTCCAACATTATATGGTCTAAGCTTAATTAAAACCTTAGTATCAACAATTCAAACCAAAAGCAAAATTAAAAGAGTGTTCCAGTTAAGACAATAACTCAATCAACCTCAGACCACATCACAAATACATGCTCTTACACCAATATTTATCAAACCAATCTCATATCATGTTCAGAAAATTAAGAAAGTAGACAATGGTATCTCAACCTAAACACAAAACAACAGTCAAAAAATTTGTCAAGAACAAATAAACAAAGTCTGAAATTGTCTATAGCCTAATTACACAACCTCAGCCATAAAAGAAAACAACAAGACATAACAACAACTTTAACTATTATACATCTCATAGTTTAAGGACAGACACAAAGAATAACAACAAGAAAATAACAGCAGATAATTTGGTTACCTGTCGTGGCTGTCCAACAACAAGAAAAGCTTCAGTTCCCCATCATTGCAATCTCCCTCACATGAAAATAGCATAATCAGTCTACATTTAAGCAATAATTAAAGCATCTAAAGATAATTTCAGACTTTGTTTAAAGCATAAACAATCTTACAAAACAGAAAGAACTTGACATGCATTGAGAGAACATATACAACAGATCAAATATGTACCCAAATCTGTAACTCAAATACCCAAATCTATAAACTTCTCAATTACCCGAAACCCTATTTTCAATCAAAATCCAATTCGTTAGCTTGAGAAACAGATCAATGCATATAAACCCTAAAATCGCAAAGAAGAATTTAAAAAAAAAAGAAACATATCATTGCATATGAACCCTAGCTAAAATCGATAATTTGAAACAATGCAATCACATCTAAACCCTAAAATCGCAAAGAGCAATTCAAAATCACATGGAAAAGAGAGTAAGAAGGAAATTAGAGTAGGGAAGAAACACTTGCCTTCGATTTTAGCTCACTGGCGGCGGAGCTGAAGAATGTGTCTGCGGAGGAGCACGATTTTATGGCCGGCGACAAGGTCAGTAGTTTTGGCTAGGCTTGGAATCGATTTTGTTTTGACAGAATTCACTGGGACTCGAAGGAACTCGTGGATCTGAGAGTTAAACTTTGAAGACTGACCTGGTTCTGTTTCGCGAAGTGTGGGGAAAAATAAAAGACAAAAGGCGCTTAAGTGAACAAATTTTTTCTAAGTGTTGGCGGTATAGGTCAATTTTGTTTCCCGCTTAAGTATTTTCGGTCTTAGCATTTATTAGGTGCTATTAAAAGGTAACCAAAATCACGAACTCATCTATTATAGCAGTTCAGGAAAATGCGCTATCGTCTAGTGCTATCAATGTGGACTTTTTTTGTAGTGAGAGGAGAATTTATGCGCCTATGACGCTATATATAGCTAAGTTTATGATTATATATTTATATCATTTCATAATTCTCATATATACCCTTTTACAGTAATATCTCTCATTTAACATTCAGTTTTACTAACATAATTCACTGCTTCAACCACTTAAAAAAGAGTTAACAACTCATACCGCTATTTCAAAATTATAGTCACATTTTCTAAGCAAATAAATGTTGTGGTAGGGAAACGATCAAGGTAATCCATTAGGATATGTTTTTTATCCTGCTTTATATATCTAAAACCTTTAACATTATATTATAGGAAACAAATGTAGATATCGTGCGAGTGAAAAAAATAAACGAATTTTTAAATTATACATGATCGACATACCAAACAACAATTTATATTCTCAAACAATTAGACGAGGATGAGACTCATGAGCTGACAGTGAGCTGGAAGATGTGAAAAACACATATGGAGTTGATCAAGTGGTATCAAAGTCGAACACAAATGGTGTATGACTAGTAGTAAACTCACTTCCTAAGATTACAATATTGGTTTGTGATAAGAACCTTGCATTTTGTGGGTAAAATAACCCCCAAATTTCCATATATAGATAACATTTACAATAATTAATTTGATTCTTTCTATAACATGTATTTTTACGAAGATTATATGCTAATCAAAAATAATTTTAGGATGGAGTAAAGAGAAAACACAAAAACAAAAAAAAAGATTCTTGAAAATATACATAACATAAGTGATCGACGAGTCTTTCAAAATTTTCGATTATCACAATGAACAGATGTCTAATGGGAAAATTAGAAATAAAGGAGGTTTGGATTTGGCTTAAGAAATGTGTTCACTCCTTTGGAGATTTGGATTCAGGGGTCAAGGACATGATATGATCCCATTTAAGGAATATTCTCATCAGTTGATTCCTCATACAAAGTAAGATGCTTTGTGTTTTGGGAAAAAGAAATCAAAAGAAAATCTTTTTTTCGTAAATTATATTTGGCATTACCACTAAAGTGGTGATGTATGCATGATCAGAAACAATTGCCATCCTAAGAGAAACTCCAAGGGCCATCATTTACTTTTTCTTTGTAATCATTTTTCTTAATCATATGTCTTCTCATTGAAAATTAGTTCGCTGATTATTTGTTTTTTTCTGATAGTTATTAATTAATCCACAAAAAAAAAAGTAGCTAGTGGTTCTTGTAATCTCTAGTTCTTATGAACTATCCCATTACGATATACATTGTTGACTCAACAAAGAAGCAAAGATCATGTTCGTCTATTTTTCTGTTCCACATACGCTTCCACGAATTGTACCGTCTCTCACAGCTATTGGATCACGACACTAGTTTACTATTTTTACCTATAAATATTTACATAATTTAAAACTTTAGTTAAACCAGGTTTTCACCTAAATTTTCTTTAAATTTAAACGTTTTAATGTAAGTGACGAAAAAAAAACAAAAATAACGTAAATGACGAAAAGTTTATAAATTTACATTCACTTGCTACTGTTCAGACATCTTTCAGTTTTACCCTCTATTATTATTCCTATATCAACTTTCCTTTCGAGTGAGAAAGACCATAAACTATGAGATTCAGAACAAAAGTTATCATTCTTATTTTCTCTGTATCCAAATGTGTTTTTAAATAATAGGGCAAAAAAAACATGCAATTTGTTTGAAATTCAGTCAGTTCAACTAATATTCCCGCCATAACTTAAAATTACACATGTTAATTTTAAGACATTTGTTTCAGTTTCCCAATTTCAAGACAAGTACAGAAACTATCGTAATAAAATGTTCTTTTTTTTTTCTCCAAGATCTATAATTCTATGTCCAAGTATATATAAGCTGATTCCGACTGATCTAATTTCGTTGAAAATTTTCGACTGACTTTTAACATATTTTGATAAAAGAGATATCCGTCAGAAATATAGTAGCGTCGAAAAAAAAATTCATGTTACTTGTTTCTAACTTCATGTTTCAACATTTTTTCCTTTTTTTTTTTTTTACATTTTGATTACTAACCAGCAATACGAATTAGTTCTTCTCGAATCTAGTTCCATCAGTCTTCTAAGCTCGGACTCCCACATTTTTCTTATCTATAAATTCCATTAGTTGTATCAGGGTTGTCATAAAGTTTAGTCATTTCAATAAATCATATTGAACAGATATGCTTTGGTAACAACTATATGGCGCTAACACATCTGAAAATGGAAAAATTCAGTCACAAATTTGCACTACAAAAAATGTTGCATCAATTAAATTGTATTAGAAAAAATGAGACTATTTTTAATTAATTATTGATAATTGATACAAAATATATAATTACAATAATTGATGCAATTGTTAATTTATTTGATATCATGAGTTCATTAAATTGATACAAATGATCTATGTTTGCATCACTTTCAAAATAGATTTTTTTTCATCGCAACCCGGCCATATATAGGATAAGCATATATTATTTTCATTATGCACCTAAAGGAGACGCTGTATGAAATGAAAATAGTTTGCTTTCAAATCAATTATTGAAATTAAATATATTTTTTCTTAAATTAAAATTAATCACAAATGATATAAATATTTAACATCATTTAGTTATAAACGTTGTTTTTCTTGTGTAAAAAATTGTGCTTAAGATTGACAAAAAATATTCTATGAAAAAGTGAACTGAAGATATTTATCTTTTATATTATGAAAAATAATTTATTAAATACTTTATCAAAAAACAATTATTAAGAAATTGCAAACAAGTGCTAACTTCTAGTGTATGGTTTTGAATGCAATAGGAATATTTACATATTTGTTAAGAAGTTATTCAATCGAAACTCATATTAATCTTTTTTAAAAATATATATACAATTTTAGTGATCAAATGTATGCAATACAACGAAACTAAATATGGTCTCGCTTAACATAACAAAGCTATCGAAGTATAATATAGTTGGTTATTGTGTTACACTTTTTTTTTTGTAAAGAACTACTACACTTACACGTAATATTACATCACGGGTCATGATATATATGGAGACTCTATGTGTATAATGGATTTAAAATATACTATATTTGGAAAAGAATGTATGCAAGATAAATTTTAATATTATCCTTGTTGAATGCAATAGAAGTGTGTTTGTGTGTGGGATTCGTGACGAGTTGCACTACTCACACCAATATTAATGAGTGCGTTATATTCAAATCTACCAATATAAGTGAGTGTAATTAAGCTCGCATAATGGCCAAGCAATTTAATATATTAAAAACAAAAGTTTCCATTTTCCCATTTGAATTACTTTACTTTTAACAAATCGCATCAAAATGTTAAATTCACCTTCCCATGTGTGTTAAAAAGATTTTATTTCCATTAAATCGTTAGTGACCAACCAAAAAAAAAAAAGAAACTAAATTCACCTTCTCTACACGTCTTTCTCTCTATATATACAAACTTTCTTCTTTCCCTCTTAATGCCTCTCTTAACATTAACCTCTCCCTCTCTCTCTTTTTCTCCTTCCTCACATTATAATTTCTTCCAAGTCACTATTAACATTAATCAAAACGGAAGAAATTATATGTGACGATGGTGAAGTTCTCCAAGGAGCTAGAGGCACAACTCATACCGGAGTGGAAAGAGGCCTTTGTTAACTATTGTCTACTAAAGAAACAAATCAAGAAAATCAAAACCTCTCGTAAACCAAAACCGGCTTCTCATTATCCCATTGCTCAACACTCCGATTTTGGTCGATCACTTTTCGACCCGGTTCGCAAATTGGCCAGGACTTTCTCCGATAAACTATTTTCCAACTCAGAAAAACCAGAGATTCTCCAGGTAATTAATTATTTAATCAATCACCTACTTTTAGTTTTGTCTCAAGAAAAACATGCTTGATTATTCTGTCGGTTTGTATGATTAGTTTAAAATTCCGTGTAACTTTTGTAACCTCTTTATAAGTCTAAATGTATTTTAAGAAGTTTGAACATTGATACCATTAGAGACTAAAACATTATAATTGGTGAGACCGTATATTTGTGTTTGCTCATCTATTTAGCTTGGAAAATTCGGAATATAAATTATAAGAGAACGTATAGTGTAATGGTTTTGTTGTTAACTTAATTTATTTTAGCATCTTTTTTGGTCCTATGATTGTTTCTATTGAGTTTCGTGTCTGCTTACGTCTTTTGTAATTGCTTACGCGTCAGAATTACCGGTTATTTCTGCTTTGTCTAGTACTACATGAGAAATCTGCCTTTTCCTTGGTTTCTATTTCCTTGAAATATTTTATTTGCTTTTCAAAATTTTCTTAATAAGATATGTAAATATTACATATTTGATATGATTTGGTAGAAATTCTAATATGTTAAGTCTTGCAGAACAAATTGGTAATTTTTGTGTGTGTATTAAATATGTAATATTTACATATCTAAGTATTTCTGTTGAGGAAAACAATCATTATACACATGATTTAGACCATATAGCTCATATCTTAACCTAGGTTACCTACCGGTTTCCTAAATTAAGAAAAATCCTATAAATCAACTAACCCTGAAATCTGCAAAAATATACAATTTTGCGGAAAATAAATGCTTACTTATTACACCCTATTACTCTACATCTTAGATTATGGTATCACTAATTCCAAAACAAGGTTTGTTTATCTTCATAGTCTCACGAAAGCCAAGATGCGGAAACGGTTGTGAAGATTGTGATATCTCACGAAACCATCGTGACGGAAAAAATTATATAAAGAGATAACAAACTCACAAGTCACCACCCCTGAATACATACAATTCAATGACACGTATAAGAAAAATATCAAAATAAATAAATATATGATGTTTACATGGTTTGTTGAATTAAATGAAATTGTTGAAAAATAATATGAAATTTAATATGATGTTTATTTTTCGAGAATTAACAGGTAAGGAGAAGAAGAAATAGCTCAGAAAATGGGGATGACGTCGATGAGATTTACCAAACTGAACTTGTTCAGTTGTTTTCCGAAGAAGACGAGGTATAATTACATTTCTATTTTTATATAAAGCTGAAACTTAAATGTTGATATAGTATTCGGATTCTATATAACTAGCCATATTAAAACTCTTTTTTCTTATATAAACTTGAAATAAGGACCTATTATATGGTGCATTTATTTGACTTTATTGATATCATCATCAGTATCACTATTACGAAGTCCTTTTTCTTAAGCTTTAATTAAGAGCAGAAAATTAAATAAACATAGCATATAGAGATAGTGGTTTTATTGCTAGCCTAAATTGCACAACACCCACTTCCTAAATCCTAATGAAGATGGTCAAATTTAGACTACTTTTTTCTTCCATTAAAGTATTTGGATGCTTTTGTTAATTGTACTTTAGGTTAAGGTGTTTTTCGCAAGATTGGATGAAGAACTAAACAAAGTGAATCAGTTTCACAAGGCCAAAGAAACAGAGTTTTTGGGAAGAGGAGAGATTCTGAAGAAACAGTTAGAGATACTTGCAGAACTCAAACTGATCTTAAGTGATAGGAAGAAGAGAAACTTGTCTGGCTCGAATTCACATCGCTCCTTCTCATCTTCTGCTCGAAACTCTGATTTCTCTGCAGGTTAGTCTTCTTCTTATTAATGCTTTTACTACAAGTTAGGTCAGATTGAGAGTATTTTAGTAAATTATTGATTTTGACATAGACTCTTAAAAGCTGACCATTAATATATCTGAGATATTACGTGGCCTGCACCCATTAGAAACCACAAAAGTGCATGTCCTAGAGGCCGTTTACGTAGTGGGGCAAGTAAAAAGAAAAGTAGGTTATTTAATAGTTATATATAGCACAATTTACGATTTTGCGTTTTTTAAATAATTCAAGTAAAAATTCATATGTTTTGATGTTATCACACACAATAGAAATTCTACTACTGAAATGACAAGATTTGTTAAGCTTACAAATCTTTTGCATGTGGATGCAAAACTCGAAGCTGCATATATTTGAAAGAAAGAATTTTAGAGTTTAGAGATTTTATTATATCAACATATATATTCAATGGCCGACAAGAACATGAGAACACAAATCGATTCTACTAACAAACAAACAAAATGTTTGTGAGTAAGAAAATAAAAATGGACCGACAATAGATGACTAGGTGTCGACATAATTTTTTTTTTCTTTCTTCTCTTTTGATCTTGTGTCTTTTTTTATTAGTAAAAAATATATAATCATTTTGTAATTTCTTTTCTTATTGTTCAGGGTCTCCAGGAGAACTAAGTGAGATACAAAGTGAAACATCAAGAACAGATGAAATCATAGAGGCATTAGAGAGGAACGGTGTGAGTTTCATAAACTCTGCAACTAGGAGCAAAACAAAAGGAGGCAAACCAAAAATGTCTCTCCGCGTCGACATTCCCGACGCCGTGCCCGGAGCCGAAGGCGGCGCTGCAAGATCCATTGCCACCGCCACATCTGTTTTGTGGGAGGAGCTCGTCAACAACCCAAGAGGTGGTGGAGGAGATTTCATCAACCGGAAAAAGATTCAATGCGCCGAGAAGATGATACGAAGTGCTTTTGTTGAGCTCTATAGAGGTCTTGGCTTGTTAAAGACTTATAGGTAACTTCATTGACTCAATATTTTATATTTCGTGATCCTATGAGTCTGATTCTTGTGTTGGCTTTATTTTGGCAGCTCGTTGAATATGATAGCTTTTACAAAAATAATGAAGAAATTCGATAAGGTAAAGTGGCTATAGATATTATTTTCGGTGATAAACCAATGAAAAAGATAATGGTTAGTGATGAATCTTTGATATATGGTCCAACAGGTTGCTGGTCAGAATGCATCATCAACGTATCTCAAAGTCGTAAAGAGATCGCAATTTATCAGCTCTGATAAGGTAATAATAAATAACTATATTAAGTTGTCTAATGCTATGAATAAAGACTAAAAAAGATTGATGGTTTGATTAAAATAAAAAGGTGGTAAGACTGATGGACGAAGTGGAGTCCATATTCACAAAGCACTTTGCCAACAATGACAGGAAAAAGGCCATGAAATTCTTAAAACCCCACCAGACCAAAGATTCTCACATGGTCACTTTCTTTGTTGGTACTTATTTTTTTTTCTCTATTTTTTTTTACCTTTATACCATTTATTTTCAAAAACAATTCACCAAGAGTTTTAACAAATTGAAATTTTTTCTGCAGGATTATTTACGGGTTGCTTCATCTCACTGTTTAGTATTTACATAATACTAGCACATCTTTCTGGAATCTTCACTTCTAGTGCACAAGTCTCTTATATGGAGACTGTTTATCCTGTCTTCAGGTATATATAATTCTTTTTTTTTTGTGCACCTAGGTATATATAATAGAAGTGAAGAAAATAGTACAAAGATGTTTCTTAATTGTTCTGATAATTTGTTTTATTTTTCTTTGGAAAAACGCAGCGTTTTTGCGTTGTTGAGTCTACACATGTTCATGTACGGATGCAATCTGTTCATGTGGAAGAACACGAGGATAAACTACACCTTTATATTCGAGTTTGCACCAAACACAGCTTTGCGTTACCGAGACGCGTTTCTGATGGGAACCACGTTCATGACCTCAGTCGTGGCAGCTATGGTCATCCACCTCCTCCTCCGAGCCGCAGGTTTCTCAGCCAGTCAAGTAGACACCATTCCAGGCATCCTCCTCCTGGTAAATTAAATTACTTGGTTGATTAATTATCATATGTCGCGTTTCAATCGCAATCGCTATTTCAAACCGCTAATTTCTTTTTCGGTGTGCATGCTACAGATCTTCATTTGCGTGTTGATTTGTCCCTTCGACACATTCTACCGTCCAACAAGGTTCTGCTTCATTCGCATTTTGCGGAACATTGTTTGTTCACCTTTCTACAAGGTAACAATTGGAAATTTTTGGTTACTTTCAGCACAAGAAATTGCAGAAACATGATTTTTTTTTTTTTTCATGTATGGAACAGGTTTTGATGGTTGATTTCTTCATGGCTGATCAACTTACTAGCCAGGTAATTTAACTTCTACGGCTTCAATAGATGGTAACGACATATAATTTAGACGATAATTAACCCGTTAATCGTGTTCTATTCAGATTCCATTGCTGAGACACCTTGAGTCAACTGGGTGTTACTTCTTGGCTCAAAGTTTCAAAACACACGAATACAATACCTGCAAAAACGGAAGAATCTATAGAGAACTTGCTTACTTAATTTCTTTCTCACCCTACTTCTGGCGTGCCATGCAAGTAAGCTCACTTAGGTTTTCTCTGTTTCTTTTTTTTTATTAAGTCCCTTAAAATCTTTCTGCTAACACACTATGAACCTTAATTTACAGTGTATAAGGAGATGGTGGGACGAATCAAACCCTGATCACCTAATCAACATGGGAAAGTACGTGTCAGCAATGGTTGCAGCAGGAGTCCGCATAACCTACGCGAGACAAAACACCGACTTGTGGTTAACCATGGTGCTTGTGAGCTCTGTTGTGGCCACCATTTACCAGTTATACTGGGACTTTGTCAAGGATTGGGGTCTTCTAAACCCTAAATCGAAAAATCCGTGGCTAAGGGACAATTTGGTTCTCCGGAACAAGAACTTCTACTATCTCTCCATTGTAAGCCAATCACATAGTTATAACGTGTTTCACAAGTTAATTATGATCTTCGACTAAATGCTGAGTTGTTATTCAGGCGTTGAATTTGGTGTTGCGAGTCGCTTGGATCGAGACAATAATGAGATTCAGGGTCAGCCCTGTTCAGTCTCATTTGCTAGATTTCTTGTTGGCGTCACTTGAAGTCATTCGTCGAGGCCACTGGAACTTTTACAGGTAAAAAAGAACACTTCACCTAGGTTTAGAGATTTGTCTATAGGTTAAAACTTGATTTTGGATGTTATTAAATATGAATCTTTCTTTTGGTAATAACAGAGTGGAGAATGAGCATTTGAACAATGTCGGCCAATTTAGGGCAGTGAAGACCGTACCACTACCGTTCCGTGACATGGACTCAGACGGTTAAACAAAGAGAAGGTTATATAATTTGGAGGGTTTAAGTCTCGAACCAAGTTACGAGGATTTAGAGGAAGCATTTCGGATTTTGCATCGATATAGTCATATCGGGGAAAACCTTTGGGAAACTCCCGAAATTGCCTAACCATTTATTCTAAAAAATATGAAATATGGGAGACTAATGGATTCTAGAACTGTTAAACGCTCCAAAGTGCAAAACCAACAAGACAATTCAACTTCCCAGTTCATATATTGATTTCTGTAAATTTTGATTTGATTTTATGTTTCAATAAGCTTCTTTCTTTTCTAATAAAGAATGTCACTATCTGCTCAAGTTATTTACTTCTACTTTTCTGTCGTAGTCGAATCTTTTTCCTTATATATATATATATCAATTTACAGAGGCAAAAGAAAGTGTAGAACTTTACAGAAGAAAAAGAAAGTGTTTTTCTTTTTTTAAGGTTAACCTAACTATAGTTTGCTCGTTGAACACGAAGATGTCTAATCTTCCAAGGGATTTATCGGATCTTCCAAGGGATATGGCGGAGGAGGTGCTCTCTAGGGTTCCGGTGATATCTATGAGAGCTATACGATCTACTTGCAAAAAGTGGAACACTTTATCTAGATGTAAGAGCTTGCAAAGAAGCACCTTGCTCTTCAAGCAAAAGTAGCAGCAAAGAAAAGAGAGTTTACGGTGGTCATGATGATGTATTTTAGGGTTTATTTGATGCGCATAAATCTTCACACCAACGTTGAATTGTGTATGAAGCGTGAAGGTGAACAAATATAACGTTTCCAAAGACATGGATTTTATTAGTAGCCTTTATTGTAATTTTATCGGTCTACAATATAGTAGATGAGATTCAATCCCTAAACATGATCAATAGGACGAGTCTTTAACAAATTTGATGTTGATGAATAGGAATAACTTTACAACTAAAAATATACGTTATTTTACTTCAATGAGAGAAGCCTGTTGTGGTCATGGACTTAGTGATCCGTGTGGCGATACAATAAGCCGTAGACATGACTGTGATCATAGGATTAACACCAACAGCACTAGGCAACGCACTTGCATCGCATACAAACAACTTCTCTGCTTCCCAACTCTCTCCATTCAAATCTATTGCACCTTCTTTTTCATTTTCTCCAATTCTACAGCTTCCCATCTGATGAGCTGAGCTATAAACGTTCCATTTCTCAGTCATCCCCTTTGGTCCTTCCTCTGTACTCACAGAGTCTAAAAACTCTTCGATCGAATTCTCATCGACACCTTTGCATATTAGTCTCTGCCCGTCGCTTCTGTGAGTTCCCACTTCCTCTGCTCCAGCTGCTATTAGTATCCTTAATGACTGTCTTAGCCCGGCTTTGAGATTATCTCTGTCGGTTTTGTCCACGGCGTAGCTTATTCTGCCTTCGGTTTTCACTTCTCCTGACCCGCGGTCTCTAACTATGGTTATGAGACTCGCGGTTCTTGAGTATCTAGCCATTCTTTTCTTCATGTCAAGCCCTGAGGTCCAAGGACATAAAACCGAGAATGAACCTGGTCCTAGTGCTGGTGTCTCTATGATGGCTCTAACTTCTGAATCTTCTGATAACACTTTGCTCACTGATGTTATGATTCCGCCTTCGTAGGAATTTCCCTTGAAACTGAAATTAGAAGATTCCTTCTCCGGGAAGTAACCCCACGCCATTAGAACAGGGTGTAGGTGAAGGTTTTTACCAATGTGTCGGTTTCTCAACCCGCTTGAGATCATCAAAGGAGGTGTTAAAAGAGCACCCCCTGCTGAAACCGTTACTTTAGCTTCGATCTTTAGCGTCTTTGCTATGTTTCCGTTTAAAGATTTAGCCATCACTCCCAAACATTTCATTTTCTTGCCTCCTTTGTTACCACTGTTCTTTTCGAGTATAAATCTCTCCGCTTTATATCCCGTTAGAATCACGGTGCCGTGACTAACCGCATCAACAAGCCAAGTCCGGTCGCTTCCTTTCTTGTCTCCTTGTATACATCCATACCCGCAAGATCCACAGTAATGACTCTCAGAGGAGTTTCTTGGCACGTTTTCGACATTAACCCCGAGATTTTGGCAACCTTTTCTCAGAACCTGATTCTGGAAACTCTCCATTTCACATTTCTCCGTGACACCCATCCTCTCCCACACAACTTCCATAGCCGAAACATATTCTTTCGTAGCGAAAAGAGGTATGTTTTGATCCTCTGACCATTCTTGAAGTACCGATTTCGGGGTTTTGATACACGCAGACCAGTTAACAGCAGATCCACCGCCTACAGTTGCTCCAGCCAACACCATAAAATTCCCATCAACACTCGGAAGAATCCCTCCATTTTCATACAGTTTATCCAAACCAGGACCTTCGAAAGGACGATAATCGGAAGGCGTAAAGTAGCTTCCCTTTTCAAGAACAACCACTTTTAAACCAGATTTTGCTAGAACAGAAGCCGCCACGCCTCCTCCTGAACCAGACCCTACCACCACAGCATCACATTTGATTCTGATCGCATCATGGTCCGCGTCAAGAACCGCTTCTAGGCCTTTATGAGCAAGTGATTCAAGAAGAGTCTGCTCTGTTTCTTCCATCGTCTCCACTATCCCTTTCTCAAGAGGTCTTTCCTTACGAGTTTCAGAAGGTTTGTTCTCATCGAGGTTAACATTATACCCTATGGCTTCCCACGCCGGGTTTTCGCCATTTGGATTCACCTACACAAAAGAAACGACACATCCATAAAATCTTGAACATTTCTATAAGTTGCTCTGTTTTTAACTTTTTACAATAGAATTAAAATCAGACTAATTCACGATTTTCAAAACTTTGGATCGGTTTAGTATAACCAAATTGAAAAATGATTTAGTTAAATCTCTTGCTACACACTTAAGATCCAGGTTTTTCATAATGGGATCAATTTTTTATGTATAGTAAATTAGTAAATTATAGTTATAAAAAATCTCATATGAATACGTTTGGTACGGTTTCAGGTTTAAGATTTTCTAATTTTAGTATATATGAATTCGGATGATTTTTTCCTTATAAATAATCATTAATTTTGAAAACAAAAAAAAACTGATATGAATACGTTTGGTACGTTTTCAGGTTTAAGATTTTCTAATTATAGTATATATGAATTTGGATGATTTTTTCCTTATAAGTATTCATTAATTTTGACAACAAAAAAATTGATAAGTTTATCTAATTTTTTTTGGCTCTATTTGAATTCAATTTTTGAATATATATAGAAAGAAAGTAAATGAATCTAAACCACGCGATTCGGTTTTCAATTATTTGGATGGATTTTGGACTGGTGTGTTGAACAACATAATCTATGTGGTTGAGACAAGGCCTGAAATACAAAAACAGAGGATTTGAGACATACCCGGGAGAAGAAACAGAAGAGGAATGCAACTTTGATGTAGACAAAAG
Organism: Arabidopsis thaliana x Arabidopsis arenosa; assembly: GCA_019202795.1. NCBI lineage: Eukaryota > Viridiplantae > Streptophyta > Magnoliopsida > Brassicales > Brassicaceae > Arabidopsis > Arabidopsis thaliana x Arabidopsis arenosa. Next base: position 10,021,305 of record CM032920.1, on the reverse strand, counting down.
CAGCTCTAATTGGAGTCAAAATCCAATTTCTGAATTGTTTCTGAAGTACTCTTTCTCTCTTCTCCAACGAGAGCTCACTGAATTTCTCGACAAAAGGCCATCTCGAGACCAAACATTCGGTTCCACAAATGAGTAATGTCCCAAGCCGAGTCGCAAGCAAGAACAATATAAGCCTAGTAGCAAGATAAGCTTCTATTGTCCCTCGTTTCGTGATCAGCTCAATGCTCTGCATCCATTAACAAATCTTTCACTTTTTTACTCAAAACCTACGGTTTTTTTTTTAGTAATGGCGATTAATCTTAGGCCGATACCTAGACTAATAATATTCACGTAAAAAAAAAAAAAAAGATATTTTTGTTATTTAAAAGGTCTATAGAGGTCAACATAGAACCACAAGGATTTTATTGGAACTTGATCAAACGAATCCTTTAAATAATCAAACAAATCAAAACGAATCTTCTAATATTAGGTCATACGTTCTTGATTTGTGTTAAAAAAAACAAGAAGTCAAAACTTTAGCATTTGAAGGAAAAAAAAAAACAGATCATTGGATCAATATAAAGATAAAGAGTGTGTACCTGGCGTAGGACAGGAGTTTGAGACCCAGAAGTTGAGTAAAATGACCGGAGAGCCTCTTTGTTCCGGTGGTTATCACCTTCGCCGGAAACTTCTTCCGGAGGTGGTGGCACTGAAGGCAAGACAGCTTCACAAAAACTAGCTAAAGATTCCATTTCTGCCTCCGTGATGTCCCGGAGGCCAAATTTTCCGGCGACTTTGTACTTACCCATAAGACAATTTGCTTTAGTATGATTAAAAACAAAAAACTGAGAACGTTCTTAGGCTGTTTCGAAGCCAAACTCTGTTAGGATATATATAGACACAACGTTACAGCTGTCTGAATTACATAAAAATAGATATATAAAACAAAATTGCTAAGAGAACCCCCAAAACTTGTTTTTAACTCTTTTGATGATTAGAGTTTTTTATTTGTCGTTTTAGTATGTATATTTATGTATTTTTCTAGTATATGACATTTTGTCTTATTAGTAGTTATGATGATGATTGACAATTTAAATGTATATGAAAAATTGGACCAATTTTGAATGTTTGTATATGGTGCATATCTACCCACGTTGTTGTTTCTTTCAAATTCTACCTATATGCCGAATTTTGTTGGTATCATATGATGTAGTTTGAATATATTTCCTAACTACAATTTAAGATGATGGTCATATCTTTAAGGGTCCCCATGTTTAGTGTCCCTAAAAATGGTGGTTAAACACTTCTAATTACAAAATATAGGGACTAGTATGCAATTAGTAGAGACTAGTAAGGAAGTCTTTTTCAGTTTTCTAGACTGCAACATGTGAAAACTACATGCAACTAAAAGCGATTAGTAATTAATTACTAAGTAATGATTGAAGAAACATAACAAAGGCACAAAAGAAGAAAATTGTCAGACAAGTTCTCATAGTTATGGAAAAAAAATCACGTGCGATACTCTCTTTTTTTGTGTGTGTGTTTGTGTTTGACAACTGCGATGCTCTAAAGACCACAATTTAAAACTTGTGATAGCCAACTTGTGAGTTAATGCAAAAGCCCCATAACGTTTTTCATAATCTAGCTTTTCTTATTCGGCATACGTGTATTCGATTTCTTCTCACAAATTTTATAATACTACTATATGAAGAAATACACTTTTGTATAAATATACCTAAAAACTAATACAACATCGCGATCGGTTACACGTATATATTAAAGCATACTTTTATTTCTTTGGAGAGGTCATGCTTGTGCCACTAGACCAAATGCTTTTTGGTTTATGAGTTTTTTTGTTTGTTAATTTTAATGAAAGGTATGTCAATAACTTTTAATTTGTACTCCGTTTCAATTTTAAGTGATGTTTAAGATTTTTGTACAGATATTAAGAAATTATTAAAATCTCATTTAATTTAGCTAATTTACATAAAAATATTATTCACTACAAGCTATAACTCATTCGACCAATAAGAAAATATACTATAAAATATTAGATTGGTAAAAAATATTAAATACATTTAACTTTTACATAGAAAATTGAAAACATCACTTAAAATGAAACAAAAATATCTAAAACATCATTTAAATGATACAGAGTGAGTAATATTTTACTCAAAAAATATATCTAGGATTCCAAAGGTGTTCAAAAATTGAGTCAGATGCTCAAAATAAACATAATGTCTAAGAATTAGGTGAAATTCATGGGTTCATCAATTAATATTTAGCGCAAAACAAGTCATAAATGTTGCTTAGCTGCAACGAATTTGATTACAAATTTTTTTGATCTGAATTTTTTAATTTCTTTACTGGTTAGAAACACATGCTAGTAGCGATTATCCATAAAAAATTCTCATTTACTCCTAATTATTGATTGTTGACAAATACTGTAAGATTCAAGCACCGACGATCCCCAGGCCGTTTTGACTTTTGAGATAACACTTGATAGAAAAATAAATACATTTCATTGGACGACGCTTTGCCTCATTTAAGAACCAAAGAAAATAGTGACTTCCAGATATTTGTTAAATTTAGTTTACATCGATTAATTAGACACAAACTCGATGAATTATTGATTTAAATTGCATATTATTTACATCCACGAAAAAATTGGTCTGGCCCTACTTTTGTAGTTTGCAGCAAATATGTGGGGATCAGTGGAGCCAATCAGGTACCTCCACGTCAGCATATGCATGTCATGTAGTCAACAGTGGTCATGCATCCCCATCTAACAAGCCAAGTGTGTCGAAGCATCCGAGATCTCGTCAGACAGAACGCTCTTAACTATAAATAGTTTTAGTGTAATCTAAACTAAGTATGATTCGTTACAAATTAATATGTATTCTGATCCCAAAGGGTTTGGTAACTTTGGTTAGAAAATTTCCTCTCCATTGTTATCGGTACAACATATATAATTGTTTGGTGATAAAGATACGGTTCGCTTTAACAAGAAAACAATAAATATATGTTCTATAATGTGGTGGATGAGGTTAGATTATACTAGGTATATTGTTTGCAAAATAATACAATAAAAAGTTCACAAAATTTTTGTAATCATCAATTAATTCTTACATTTTTTTTTGATAAATCATATCGGCTGATTCGGTCATCCCCAGTAGAAACGCACCGAAATGCTACATAATGAACTTTTTTCCGAATGACTTCCACACTTACTTAAACTTCTCTGAACACATATTATATGTTCATATATATAAACTATTTTATCTGTCTTAGGTGATATTCACGTACGTCTTCAACCGTACATGGATATGATATAATAAATTATAGATATTTGATATCGTCGTGGTAAAACTATAATTCTAGATATGTATATATAAAAGATTTTAAAAAATTATTTTTAAATTATCGTAGTATTATGACTAAAATATTTCAAGTTATACGGACTACGGACCATAGCATTCCATTTCCATGACTGAGGTACACTTTTTCATGATTAGCTATTATTTATCGACCAAATATCTTTCAATGGCTCTAAAGCTTAATTATGTTTTAGTTGTAGACGAAAAAATCTTTAAAACACCATCAACATGAATGTTTGCGAAAAATCCATCAAACATTTTCAAGCCGAGGCATCAGCAAAAAGTCTTCTTATTAAAACCTTGATGATATGTAAAAAATCCATCTCTCATTTATAGGGTGGGTTGTTTAATTAATTGTATATTAATACTATGTGTTACTATGTTAGAATAGCTTAGTGCTTAAAAGTCAAAAATGTAGTTGGACATAATTAAAGATGTCACAAGTTGTCATTAATTCATTACGTAATAATGTAAAGTAAAATAAGGATAACACGTTATAACATTTTCAAGATAACCCCACTTTCTAGATTCGTTCATGTTACTTTCTGACCAGTTAAAATCTTGATTTAAAAGTCATAATAGCAATTTGTTTAGTTAAATAGACTTTACACGGATACTAATAATCTACAAAATCGACCAATATTTTATGCGTAAGTTGTTTTTCACATGTTCGATTTCTTATGCAATGCCAATTGATAATACTTTATTGATTAACTAGATATGTGTTTAAATCGGTTCAATGTACATACACAATTCGAAAAACAACCAACATCTAACTAGAAATTTGCACCAATGTCTTTGAGTGTAGTGAAAACAAAAAGATCGAAGTAAAATTTAACATGAAATGTTATAAAATCACATTTGACTTTATAAATAATGTTTTAATGTTCCTTATCTTATAGTATTTGAATTTGCATTTCTTTCATAAATATGAACACTAATGTTTATTTTACCGATTAGTACGCATAGAATTAATTATATAGATTCATTCAAACTAAACTTTTATTTGTCGAACATTAACATGTAGCTTGTCATTAGTGGATTCATGGACATAAATTTAAAACGGCAGAACTAAGCACAGAAACGTCAACGAACTGTATCAAAGCCGTTAACTACAAACCTAATAGTAATATAAACACAAGTAGTTGTCTCAACAACACAAAAACATAAATATTTCTTCCCTTATCAAAACGTCTATTCCACAAACTAGACACTTCCCAATTCTACTCTTTTTTTTTTTTGAATCTATTTTATTATATTTCAATCTTGTTCTTCCAAATTATAAATATATCTACAATGTCTTAGGTTCAACATTGTAGCTTCGGTTCCAGTTTCTCTTCTTAACTTTAATATTAGCTACTATTCTTATGCTGTAAAATGTAAATATATTTTGTTCACCAACATATAATTAGAACCCAACTGCCAAAAACTTATCATAAATTGCAGTTCTAACCACACAACTTTGTAGTTCCAACCATTAAATGCCACAAAATTTGGACGATTTCTTAAGACAAGAAGAACATAACAACCAAACCTTATTGATTAATATGAAATGTCTCCATAAAACCGGGAGATTTCCCCAAATAAAGAAAACACGGCAAATGGTCACGTAATCTCCACGATGAATGTTTTATTTTTTCTTTCACAAAAGTTAAAAAACTTTACTCAATAGACAACTAGAATGGATATCAACTAAGCAAAAGAAATTCAAAAACAAACTGAATATGAAGTTATATTATTTTCAAACCTCATGTACTACTAAAAGCCTAATAATTTGTTCTACAAAGAAATCCAAATAAATGGAAGCCATGCATGTCATGTGACAAAAAGAGAAAAACACACCTGTATAAGTATTGGATCATGTTGCCTTCGAGTGGGACGCTAGTTAGGAAGGAAATAATTTTTCTTGTTGTTGGATTTGACAAACACACACAAAATGGACCTTTATTGGGCCGTACGAAAAATGACAAAAGGAGAACAAAGACTTGGGTAATTGGCCCAAAGACATTCCTTATAATCTTACATGTTTACATCGAGAGAAAGAGGTGGTAGGTTAGACAAGACATCAAAGAGTGTTCTAGAGAAGGAGAAAAAGAAACAAGGGTTCTCTTCATCAAGCTTTCTTCATTTTTGTAGTGTCTTGATCTTTGTTTTTCTTGAATGTAATCTTGTAAAAATCAAATGCCAACATCACAAGTACGTGGTATATGTAATCTCTTTTTCACAGTAAAGCTTGAGAGCAAGAGTTCTCCCCCAAAACATAGCAGTTAGAAGCCGTGAACTTGGTTCTTTACCAAGCAAGCGTTACTTACTCTTTCCTCTACATGTCCATTATGATTCTGTCGATTAATGATGCGTAAAATAATTTGGTTGGATTGCAAGAACTTTCTTACACTATTGGGTAAATATTTGAAAATGAAACCTGGTCAAAAAAAAAAAACTTAGAGATCACATTTGAAACAAGGTAATGAAAATAATAATCACCCAAAACAAATTCAAATTCCTGGCGCAAAACGACATCATTTAACTCAGAAAATATGCAATTTAGTTTTGTACACACGTATTTACGCGCTAATAATAACCCGTGGTGCTTCTCAAATCACATAATAATTAAATTCTCTGTCTCTAGATTCTTCTGCTTCTTCTTCTTCTTCTTCTCCTCCTCTAGAAATATCTCACTCTCTTCGTGTTTTTCCTCAACAATGGCGGCTTCTTCTACTTTCTCGTCACTACTACCTTCACCACCGGCTCTTCTTTCCGACCACCGCTCTCCTCCGCCATCCATCAGATACTCTTTTTCCTCCTTAACTGTTCCAAAATCGTCTCGTTTGGGTTTTACTGTATCAGAGAGGAGAAATCTCGCGGCGAATTCGTCTCTCGTTGAGGTATCTATCGGCGGCGACCGCGACCCACCACCATCATCTGGATCGGGAGGAGACGACAAGGGAATTGCATTGCTTAAACTCAAATTACTTGTGAGTCTGATTCAAACAAATCGGTGAAATTAGGGTTTTAATTACTGTGTAGATTCGATTTCAATTTGATTATATGGTGAACTTTGGGGAAAGTTTTCAGATTTAAGAGTGTTTTTGTTGATCTGTGTTGATGTGTTGTGAGAATTGCAGAGTGTAGTTTCGGGATTAAACAGAGGACTTGTGGCGAGTGTTGATGATTTACAAAGAGCTGAAGTAGCTGCTAAAGAACTTGAAACCGCTGGTGGACCGGTTGATTTAACCGATGATCTTGATAAGCTTCAAGGGAAATGGAGATTGTTGTATAGCAGCGCGTTCTCATCTCGGTCTTTAGGTGGTAGCCGTCCTGGTCTCCCTACTGGACGTTTGATTCCTGTAACTCTTGGCCAGGTAATGTTGATGATTCTTGAATCCATTGCTCTGTTTTTTACCCGTCAAGATTCGTTTTTTCGGGTAAGTTGTTGAGTAGTTTATGTGCACGGGTCTGGTCTATCATCATTAGTCTTGGTTGAGTTTGAATGGGGATGTGATAAGAATCTAGCTTTCTGAGGTTTCAATTTGGCAATGTCATCTAATCCTGAATCACTTCGAAAGCAAACTTTTTTCTATATTGCCAAGTTTATGTGTACGGTCATCAGTAGTCTTGGTTGAGCTTGAATGGTGATGAGCTTAGAATCTAGCTTTCTTTGGTTTAAATTTGGCAAACCACCTAACCTGAATCAGTAGAAAGCAAACTTCTTTAATATTTTATCTTATTTCTGAATTAGAAAAACTGTGTGGAACCAGGTGTTTCAACGGATTGATGTGTTTAGCAAAGATTTCGATAACATAGCAGAGGTTGAATTAGGAGCTCCTTGGCCATTTCCGCCATTAGAAGCCACTGCGACATTGGCTCACAAATTTGAACTCTTAGGTTTGCATCTCCCTTTCTCTCATCACGCTTATTTGTGTGAGAGCAAAAATGTTAATCCGCATCTTTGATATTTATGGGAAAAACAGGCACTTGCAAGATCAAGATAACATTTGAGAAAACAACCGTGAAGACATCAGGAAACTTATCGCAGATTCCTCCGTTTGATATCCCAAGGCTTCCCGACAGTTTCCGGCCATCGTCAAACCCTGGAACTGGGGATTTCGAAGTCACCTATGTTGATGATAACTTGCGTATAACTCGCGGGGACAGAGGTGAACTTAGGGTATTTGTCATTGCTTAATTCTCAAGCTTTGACATGTAAAAAGATAAATAAATACTTTCTGCTTGTTGCAGCCTCATGAGTTTTGTACAAATCATGTGAACAGGTCAATCATATGAATAAATTGCATGACTTAGAAAATTGCACAATGATGTAGAACTCTCAAATTTTGCAATCTCAAATTTTGCAATATTCTTGACATTTTCATAGATTGGTTGAGAACAGATTTGCAAAAAATATATCGAAGGTCTATGATTAACAGCAAAACCATATCTTGATGATTCAAAATATAGAGTTAACAAGCAAAGATGAGACAATCTTATACGAGAGAGCTAAAAACACAAGGATTCCAAATCCAGCAAAGTACAAAAATTGCAGAAAATAAAATGAAACCAGCTTAGAATAGAGATGTTCCCTTCCCCTTCTTGTCTCCACCAATCTCAAAATGCTTGCACCTCTGAACATAAACAACAACAAAAAACCAACAGAATGTAAGCAAATCACCAAGTTACAACTCCGGTAACAAGAATTGATCAATGAAAGATTTGTTCTTTTCACCTTGATAGGACGCTGCGAAAAGTGCTTGCAGCTTTGGCACTGAAGCCTCAGGACAATCTTCTTTGTGGTCTTAGCCTGTTCAATACATTTACAAGATGTTTCTCAGTCCAAAACTAATTCTATAGAAATGTTTCCTCACTGTTCAATTTCAAGATTCTACTCTAATGGTTCCCTAAAACTAGCTCACTCTAACTTAATGGGCAAAATTCAAAACAAGAGAACTATCAATACATGTTACATTACCTTCTTGTGGAAGACGGGCTTGGTCTGACCACCATAACCAGATTGTTTACGGTCATAACGACGCTTTCCTTGAGCAGCAAGACTGTCTTTACCCTTCTTGTACTGGGTAACCTTGTGCAAAGTATGTTTCTTGCATTCCTTGTTCTTACAGTAAGTGTTCTTTGTCTTTGGAATGTTCACCTTCAAAATTCATATAACCAAAAATGAAATCAGTTCACACACATACTAAATCATAAGACTTTTAAGGTTAATCAAAAACAATATGAAAACTTTATGATATAAGATTAGATCTGGTAAAAAAAAACAATAAATCAATCAACCATGTATTATTGTTCCTCAAAGATCTTAATCTTTGGAGAAGAACTTTACGAATTCTAAGTCATCTCGAAAGAGAAGAAACAATTTACCATTTTCGCGTCTCTGATCTCCGGTGAAGCTTCTGTGCCGTCGTCGTTCCACTAGACGAAGTTGTTTAAAGAAGAAGAATTTATAGTACAATTTCTGAAAACCCTAACTAGACTTTGGGCCTTAGGTTAAACTAATAGGCCCATATTTATAGTATGTGGGTTATACATAAAACTATAGGCCCATCTTTATTTTATATGGGTTTCTTTGTGTGTAAAACATTGATTACATCAGTCCTTCTACGGTGATGGTTTTTTTTTTTTCTATTGATTTCAAATAATCACTGAGCATTGTGTTTCTTACTTATAATAATTTTATCGTTCTATTTTACAAAATGTTTGATCTCTATGAAATAAAATAAAAAACTATCTATTATGTATATTGAAACTTTTTTACTAATTTAGTTTCTCAAGTTATGTTTCTTTTATATAGCAGATACATGTTTGTGTCTACATCATCAAGAACCTAAAAACTAAAGTTGAAGTCAACAAATGAAATCAAAAGCATCAAAAGTTCAAAATTCAGTAGGAAAAAGGATTGAACAACACATGCAAAACATAATATTTTCTGGTTTTGTTTACAATTTAACGAATGAGTTTTGTTTTAAGCTTTGGTTTCGTTTAAACCAAGAAAAACACCTAGTAACATGTAAACGCAACAAATTAACAATCGAAGCCCAAACACACTCAAGCCTATACTGATTGAATCCTGAGAACACAATAGAAAGGTTCCTTGTGAATAAATTAAGAGTGTTAAGCAAGCATATATTTCACATCCCTGGTTCACAATCGTCAAAGGGTTCTCTTTTCTCGACGCGGTATAAAAACATTGGTCTTGTAATGCAAAGGCATTTCCAACAAAAGGGAGAGAAAAGACAAAAGTGTGTAGATCAGTCATGAGAAGAAAAGCAAAACCACCACCACCACCACTCTAGTCTAATCTTGAATATATAACACTCTCTTCTTTTTTTCCTCAATCTTTCATCTTCCTGTAGAACTTCCAAGACCCGCACAAGGGTATACCGCTCTCACGGATATATCTGTTTCTTTCGTCTTTACAGGTCCAATAGCTGGAGGAGGTTCGCCTCCTCCTCCTCCTCCTCCTCCTCCTCCTGTTGCTGATCCTTTTGATTTTTTCGGTCTTGAGTGTTTTGGTCCAACAGACTGATCAGCCTGTTGAGGTAACTCTAACCCTGAACCTGACTCTGACCCCAAACCCGTGTTCTGTTCTCTCTGTTTCCCCGTGCTGCGTCTTGATTGCCTCACTGATCCTCCTACCCTTGATGGAGATTCTGCTGGTGAGTTGTTTCCTGTGGATGTTTTACGCCTTCCCTTGTTCCTATGCTTCTCCCCGGAACTCCCAGGTTTCTTGTTAGAGCTTCCCTTTGTCTCAGTCTTCGTGCGATCTTGAGACTTGAAATCATGCATCTGCATATTTCCATGAAAATATTTGACTTAAGCCACAAGCAAAGCCTATATATTAGTAAAAATTTTTTTTAGAGAGAGATGGATATACCCAGCTTGGGGTGGTAGCAGAGGGCCCTTCCCATCCTATATGAGCAACATGTTTTACATCGGTCGGTATTCCAATCTGCATCTCTGGTTCCTTCTCATCCTCTACAACATTTTTTATAACATTTAAGAATCTGATTTTTGGTAATTGTATAGACATATGTGAGTATGTTTCGAGAATGAATAAACTCACCGAAGATACGAGCAATGTACCTCAACCCTTTTAATAGACCCTTCATTTGTGAGGTCATTCAACTTGCAGCTGCATACCTAGCTTGCACACCAAGCAAAATCAAAAACCATTTTTTCGTAAATCTAATGTTTTTCTAGAGAGTTTCTCCTTCTTTTAGGGATACAACTTTTGATAATGCAGAGATTGGCGATAAGAATCTTAAGAAAAAGAAAAAAGAACTTACATGTTTGTGGAGTAGATAAAACCCTATTTAACAAAGAAACAGATTCATATAGATGTGCAAGAGCTATGAGTTTCTGCAAATTTGAGAGGAATATATTAACAAACAAGAAGAAAAATCAACACATTTATTTCTGTTTGGAGAAGAAAGAAAATGATACCTGGTTAAGAAAACTTGTAAATTTCTTATTATCTTCAAATCAAAATGCTTTTTTTTTTTGTCTCAAACTATACTCGTGTTGTTATCTTGCTTCTTGTTTTGTTTAAGAGAGAGGTAACGTAAGAAGAAAGAAATCTCAAATGTTGTCCTCTTTGTTCGATCACAAAGGCTCTTTTTTTCTTGTCTATTTCTTTTTTACATATGCATAAAAACTACGTGGCGGATGATTATTGGATGTAGAAGTTGCAAGTCAACGGATAGCCAGAAGATTTTCCCTTATTTGGTGGTTTCAATGCAATTTCTTCAATTCTATATTAAGCTGATGTGAGTCGTTTTTTCTGGCAAACGCGGGAGATACGGTTTTCTTTTTTTAAGGGAAAGCCAAAAGTAATCTCTAATCATCTTATTGAGCAAAAACAATATGCATATACCATTATATGTATATATATATATATATATATATATATATTTGATATATAGTTTGGTAATTTACTTATTTCTTAGTTATAACTTATATCTATATAATTTGCGATAGTAGTTTTTAATATATAGTTTGGTAAAAAAAAAGGGTTATATCTTTATAATTTGCGATACATATCCCAACAATACATATCCATAATAAATTGCAAAACTAAAAAACACACATGAAATTTTATTTGTTGAAATGATCAGAAGTTTTGCCTTCACGCATCAGTTGTTGTCGTTGTTTTCTTAAGGTACTTAACGCCGAGCCACTTAAAGATACCAAACACAAGCACCCCGAGGACCAATGCAATGACAATGCCTATTATGATTGTAATCCAGAGTTTCATTGTAAAATAACTTAAATAGCTCTTGTGTTTTTGGTTAGAGATTGAGTTTGAAGTCTATACTCTATGTCCAACGTTTCCTACTTATCTCTCTTCTTATATCATTCATTATTATATATAGGACTTCTTCCTCTGCATGCATGGTTGAAAGAATCGCAATTGTGTCTAGTAGTAATTGGGTTTGCATGATGTGTATCAATAAGCACACAAAGCACATTAAACTTTTGAGTTACTTTATTAAAAATGTCTTAAAGGAATCTGATTTTCTTCAAAACTTTACTATAAAAGCTAATATCTATTTAAATAATTTTACAAATACAGATTTCCTTTCCATAAATAATTTTTTTTTTTTTGAATTTTAAAAGTTAAAATTTATAGTCTCTCAAATCTTGGAAATTTGTATTGTATATATAAATGGAATTAAATAAAAGGTCTCTTAAAAGTATAGATTTAATTTTTTAATTAAGCTATATGTATAAAAAATCACTATTAATGCAATAATCTAATGTTTATAATATCATCCCACATAGTCAAATTTTTATCCATAAAGCTTGAAAAGCTAATTTCTGGTAGTTAAATGGTTTATCTTAAATATTATCAAAAAGACAGATTTCATTTCCATATTGTGTATATATCTTCAAAATTTTAATTTTAAATTTTAATCTCCCAATTAATGAAATTTTTTACCCCATATATAAATGAAAGAACTAAAAAACTTCTTAAAAATATATATGTTTAGCTTTAAATTTAATCTATAATTTGCATAAAAAATTCATGAATGCATTAGTTTAATATTTATCATTTAGTCGAATGTTTATCCCTAACTGTGTGGTCTACGTATCATTAGGCAACCTCGACTCTTTATTTTGGGCATACCAAAGCAGGACCTTTATTTTGTAATTTTGTCTCCCTCGGCCCGTTGCTCTCTCGAATAAAATAAAAATTCTTTAGGGTAGCTTTTCTTTTGATGGGTATTATCAAAACATTGATTCTAGGCTATAATATTCAAGACTTGATGTACACATTTTTTTTCTTCTAAGAATGTAAATATTTCATTAGAAAATAAAAACAATTTAGAGCTACAGGACTGTAGATTCTACAATTTGGTCTCATCGCAAAAAAATGATAAAATTATGGAAGTAAATAATAATCGGTCCATTGATACTAACAAAAACTACAACTTGAAGTACATGAAGCTATGTAGTCACAGATTAAAAAATTATAAATTGAAAAATTATAAATAGCGAAACTAAAACGCATAAATGAACGTTGCAACTTGAAGTACACAATCCCTCCCCCCGAGGAACACTGCAATGACAATAGCTAATGCCACTAGAATTCATAGTTTCATTCTAATTTGTAAAAAAACTAAAGATGTCACGTTTTTTTTTGTTAGAAATGGAGTTCGAAAATGGCAAAACATTTCTTGCCTGTATCTCTTCTTACAACATTCATTTATGTACAGTACTACAATCGATTTTTAAAGGAATTTTTGTATGGTTGAAAGAATCACAATATATTGATAACCTGATATTGTGTCTAACACTAATTGGGTATGCATGATGTTTATCCATAAAACACAAAGCACATAAAACTTTTGAGATAAATTTAACAAATTTTAAGTAAAAGGAATCAGATTTTCATCAAAACATAACTATAAAATTAAGCTAATTTTTAGCAATTCACTTGTCCTCTTAAATAATTTTACAAATATAATTTTAGTTTTACATTTAGGTTTTCAATTGAATTCCACCACAAAATATTTGAAACTTCTCATTTATTACCTTTCCATATATACATGTATGATCTTTATCATCTTTTTTTGGGAAAGCCAAAAGTAATCTCTAATCATCTTATTGACAAAAAATATATGCATATACCATTATTTATATATATATATATATATATATTTTGATATAAAGTTTGGTAGTTTACTTTATTTCTTAGTTACAACTTATAATTATATAATTTGCGATACTAGTTTTAATATATAGTTTGGTAATTTAATTCATTTCTTAGTTATATATTTATAATTTGCGATACATATCCCAACAATACATATCCATAATAAATAGCAAAACTAAAAAACACATGAAACTTTATTTGTTGAACAAATGATCATTTGTTTTGCCTTCACGCATCAGTTGTTGTCGTTGTTTTCTTGGGGTACTTAATGCTGAGCAACTTAAGGATACAAAACACAAGCCCCCCGAGGACCAATGCAATGACAATGCCTATTATGATTGTAATCCAGAGTTTCATTGTAAAATAACTTAAAGAGCTCTCGTTTTTGGTTAGATATGGAGTTTGAAGTCTATATTCTATGTCCAACGTTTGCTTATCACTCTTCTTATATCATTCACTATTATATATAGGACTTCTTCCTCTGCATGCATGGTTGAAAGAATCGCAATTGTGTCTAGAAGTAATTGGGTTTGCATGATATGTATCAATAAACACACAAAGCACATTAAACTTTTGAGTTAATTTATTAAAAATTTCTTAAAGGAATCTGATTTTCTTCAAAAGTTTACTATAAAAGCTAATATCTATTTAAAGAATTTTATAAATACAGATTTCCTTTTCATAAATAATTTTTTTTTGAATTTTAAGTGTCTCAAATCTTGGGAATTTTTTATTGTATATATAAATGAAATTAAATAAAAGGTGTCTTAAAAGTATAGATTTAATTTTTTAATTAAGCTATATGTATAAAAAATCACTGTTAATGCAATAACTAATGTTTATAATATCATCCCACATAGTCAAAATTTTATCCTTAAAGCTATACAAGCTAATTTCTGGTAGTTAAATAGTTTATCTTAAATATTTTCAAAAAGACAGATTTCATTTCCAAATTGTTTATATATCTTCTAAAATTTAATTTTAAATTTTAATCTCCCAATTAATGAAACATTTTAATTACCCCATATATAAATGAAATAAGTAAAAAAAAAACTTCTAAAAATATATATATGTTTGCATTAAATTCAATCTATAATTTGTATAAAAAATCATAAATACATTAGCTTAATATATATCATTTAGTCGAATGTTTATCCCTAACTGTGATCTACGTATCATTTGGCAACCTCGACTCTTTATTTTGGGCATATCAAAGCAGGACCTTTATTTTGAAATTTTGTCTCCCTCAGCCCGTTGCTCCGAGTAAAATTAAAATTTCGTATGGTAGCTTTTCTTTTGATGGGTATTATCAAAACATTGATTCTAGGCTATAATTTTCTAGATTTGATGTACACATTTTTTCTTCTTCTAAGAATGTAAATATTTCATTAGAAAATAAAAACGATTTAGAGGTACAAGACTGTAGATTCTAAAACTTGGTCTCTTCGCAAAAAAAAAAAAGATAAAAATATGAAAGCAATTAATAATCGGTCTATTGATACCAACAAAAACTACAATTTGAGGTACATGAAGCTATGTAGTCACAAATTAGAAAAAATATAAATAACAAAACTAAAACGCATTAATGTCACAAATTAAAAATTATTTAAATAATTAATAAAAGAGATTTGATCTGCCATATGTATGTCTCCTTCACTCATTAGTCTCCGTCCATGTCCTTGTTAATGACTCCGGTGCAATACAAAATGATAGAACACACTATCCCTCCGAGGAACACTGCAATGACAATAGCTAATGCCACTATAATCCATAGCTCCATTGTAATTTGTAAAAAAGACTAAAAGATGTCACGTTTTTTTTTTTGTTAGAAATGGAGTTTGAAAATGACAAAATGTTTCTTGCTTGTATTTTTTACAACATTCATTTATATACAGTACTACAATGGAATTTTTGTATGGTTGAAAGAATCACAATATATTGATAATTTGATATTGTGTCTAATTGGGTACGCATGATGTTTATCCATAAAACACAAAGCACATTAAACTTTTGAATTAATTTTTTAAATTTTAAGTAAAAGAAATCAGATTTTCATCAAAACATAAGTATAAAATTAAGCTAATTTTTAACAATTTACTTATCTTCTTAAATAATTTTACAGATATAATTTCCTCTTTATATTTAGGTTTTCAATTGAATTCCATCACATAATATTTTAAACTTCTCCTTGATTACCTTTCCATAAATATATATATATATATATATATATATATATATATATAATATTTATATTTTTGATATATAGTTTGGTAATTTACTTTATTTCTTAGTTATAACTTATATCTATATAATTTGCATACTAGTTTTAATATATAGTTTGGTAATTTAATTAATTTCTTAGTTATATATTTATAATTTTCGATACATATCCCAACAATACATATCCATGATAAATAGCAAAACTAAAAAACACACATGAAACTTTATTTGTTGAAATGATCAGATGTTTTGCCTTCACGCATCAGTTGTTGTCGTTGTTTTCTTAAGGTACTTAACGCCGAGCAACTTAAAGATAACAAACACCATCACCCCGAGGACCAATGCAATGACAATGCCTATTATGATTGTAATCCAGAGTTTCATTGTAATATAACTTAAAAAGCTCTTGTTTTTTGGTTAGAGATTGAGTTTGACGTCTATATTATGTCCAACGTTTCTTGCTTATCTCTCTTCTTATATCATTCATTATTATATATAGGACTTCTTCCTCTGCATGCATGGTGGAAAGAATCGCAATTGTGTCTAGCACTAATTGGGTATGCATGATGTGTATCAGTAAACACACAAAGCACATTAAACTTTTGAGTTAATTTATTAAAACTTTCTTAAAGGAATCTGATTTTCTTCAAAAGTTTACTATAATAGCTAATATCTATTTAAATAATTTTACAAATACAGATTTCCTTTCCTTAAATAGTTTTCTTTTATGAATTTTAAAAATTAAAATTTATAGTCTCTCAATATTAAGGTCTCTTAAAGATATAGATTTAAATTTCTAATTAATTAGTTATTTGTATTAAAAATCACTATTAATGCAATAACCTAATATTGTTTATCATATCATCCCACATAGTCAAAACTCAAAAGTTAAGTTTACCCATAAAGCTATATAGGATAATTTCTAGTAATTAAATGCTTTATCTTAATCAGTTCAAAAATACAGATTTCATACCCATATTGTATATTTATCTTCTATTTTTTTTAGAATGAATCTCCCAATTATTGAAACATTTACCCCATATATAAATGAAATAGTTAAAAAAAACTTCTTGGATATATATATATATAGCTTTAAATTAATCTATTTGTATTAAAAATCATAAATGCATTAGTTTTTTTTTCTTTTTTTAACAAACTTAGATTAATAAGAAGGGGTACAGTGTTACACTCCATTGGATCGAGAAAGTTTTTGCTACAACAAGAGCAGTCTTAGCTAAAGAATCAGCATCAATATTTTCCAAACGAGGGACAAAATTGATGGTGATAGAAACAAAAGAATCACTTAAGAAAGTGATATCAAAGATAATCGCATTTAGCTCCTTATAGCTTGCTTTTGAATTGAGGGTGGAAGTGATGAGGTCCATGAGGACTTGGCAATCCGAGAAAACCTCCAGTTCTGTGATCCGGGACAGTTCCGCATTCCTCTTCAAGGAAAGCAGAGCACTCCTCAAAGCAAGTGCTTCCGTCGTGAGCGCCGATTTGACAAAGCTTTGAGTGGTGGAGAAACGAGAGAGGGAGCGTTGCCATATGGATCATAAATGCATTAGTTTAATGTTTATCATTTCATCCGACATAGTAACAAATATTTATCCCTAACTATGATCTACGTATCATTTGGCAACCTCGACTCTTTTTTGGGCATACTAAAGAAGGACCTTTGTTGATTGTCAAAAAAAAAGAAAAGAAGGACCTTCATTTTGTAATTTTGTCTCCCTCGTTGCTCTCTCGAGTAAAATTAAAATTCCGTAGGGTAGCTTTTCTTTTGATAAGTTTTATCAAAACATAGATTCTAGCCTATAATTTTTAAGACTTAAGGTACATTTTTTTTTAAGAATGTAAATATTTCATTAGAAAATGAAAACGGTTTGGAGATACAAGACAGTAGATCCTACAATTTGATCTCATCGTAAAAAAATAAAAAAAATATAGAAGCAAATAGCAATCGGTCCAACGATATAAACAAAAGAAACAACTTGAGGTACATAAAGCTATGTAGTCACAAATTTAGAAAAGAGATTTCGTCTGCCATATGTATGTCTCCTTCACGCATTAGTCTCCGTCCATGTCCTTGTTAATGACTCCGGTGCAATACGAAATAATAGAACACACAATCTCCCCGAGGAACACTCCAATGACAATAGCTAATGGCACTATAATCCATAGTTCCATTGTAATTTGTAAAAGAAACTAAAAGATGTCACTTTTGTTTTGGTTAGAAATAGAGTTTGAAGTTGGCAAAACGTTTCTTGCTTGTATCTCTTCTTACAACATTCATTTATATACAGTACTACCATGGAGTTTTAAAGGAATTTTTGTATGGTTGAAAGAATCACAATATATTGATAACCTAATATTGTGTCTAACTGTAATTGGGTAGGCATGATGTTTATCCATAAAACACAAAGCACATAAAACTTTTGAGATAAATTTAATAAATTTTAAGTAAAAGGAATCAGATTTTCATCAAAACATAACTATAAAATTAAGCTAATTTTTAGCAATTCACTTATCCTCTTACATAATTTTACAAATATAATTTCAGTTTTACATTTAGGTTTTCAATTCAATTCCACCACATAATATTTTAAACTTCTCATTGATTACCTTTCCATATATACATGTATGATCTTTATGATCTTTTTTTGGGAAAGCCAAAAGTAATCTCTAATCATCTTATTGAGCAAAACAAATATGCATATACCATTATTTATATATATATTTGATATAAAGTTTGGTAATTTACTTTATTTCTTTGTTATAACTTATATCTATATAATTTGCGATACTAGTTTTAATATATAGTTTGATAATTTAATTCATTTCTTAGTTATATCTTTATAATTTGCGATACATATCCCAACAATACATATCCACAATAATAGCAAAACTAATAAACACACATGAAACTTTATTTGCTGAAATGAGATGTTTTGCGTTCATGCATCAGTTGTTGTTGTTGTTGTTTTCTTGGAGAACTTAACGCCGAGCAACTTAAGAAAACTAAACACAATCACCACGAGGACCAATGCAATGACAATGCCTATTATGATTTCAATCCAGAGTTCCATTGTAATATAACTTATAAGAGCTCTTGGTTTTTGGTTAGATATGGAGTTTGAAGTCTATATTCTATGTCCAACGTTTCCTACTTATCTCTCTTCTTATATCATTCATTATTATATATAGGACTTCTTCTGCATGCATGGTTGAAAGAATGGAAAATTATTGCAGTTGTGTCTAGAAGTAATTGGGTTTGCATGATGTGAATCAATAAACACACAAAGCACATCAAACTTTTGAGTTACTTTCTTAAAATTTTCTTAAAGGAATCTGGTTTTCTTCAAAAGTTTACTATTAAAAGTTAATAATTTAAATAATTTTACAAATACAGATTTCCTTTCAATTAATATTTTTTATGAATTTTAAAAATTAAAATTTATATATAATCTCTCAATTCTTGAAAATATTAATTGAATATATAAATGAAAGTGATTAAAAGGTCTTTTAAAAATATATATATTTAACTTTTTAATTAGTTAAGCTATTTGTATTAAAAAATCACTATTAATGCAATAATCTAATTACTGTTTACCAAATCATCCCACATAGTCAAATTTTTATTCATAAAGCTATAAAAGCTAATTTCTAGTAATTAATTCGTTTATCTTAAATAGTTTCAAAAATATAGATTTCATTTCCATATTGTATATATATATATATATATATATATTTTTTTTTTTTCTAAGTTTAAAACTAAATTTCAAAATCTTAATTATTGAAACTTTTACCATATATATATAAATGAAATAATTAAACAAACTTCTTTAAATATATATCTTTAGCTATAAAATTAATCTATTTGTATAAAAGTTCATAAAATGCAATAATCTAATCTATATATACATTTTCGGAGACATTTAGACAAAAAAAACCTTGGCTTATGCATTTATTACAATTGAATGTCACATGACAATAACTGTTTAGATTTGAAAAATTAAATTAAGATATTAGCAAAATAATTTATATCCTTAATTCTCTCTTAAATGTTATCTTTGCTTAACTACACTTGATTAATTGCTAATTTTCTAAAACATCTCTACCTAATTTAAACATAAATATATTGATTATTCTTTCACTTTTGTTTGATCTTATATATAATTTATTTTGAATTTATATAAAATACATATAGTTAATAAATATTTTTTTTTTCTGCATATAATGTGATTCAAATTTTAAAAACCAAACATATATTACTCAATCGATGATGACAAAAATATGCATACAATAGGCTTGATTAGCAAGTTTTTTAGAAACTTTACCAAGCAAAACAAATTACTCAATCGATGATGACAAAAATATGCATACAATGGGCTTGATTAGCAAGTGCTTTAGAAACTTTACCAAGAAAAAAAAAAATTCTAAAACTTTTAAATAGATCCAATCAAGCTTTAGAAGCTTTGGCTTTTTTTTTTCTCACTGCCAAAATATTTTCTTAATTCAATTTTTTGGCTGTAGAAAGCATTTTTTCTAAAGAAGATAATTTTTAACTTTCCAAAGTTTTAAATTCTACAACCAAAATACTACAACAATAAAATTTACAGTCACGGCCAATAAACATACAGTCATAGCCATACAACAAAAAATGTAAAGGTACAACTGGTACCAATCATGCCCAATATCGCACATTGCTTAAAAGATAGGACAATGATTCAAAATCATACTATAAAAGGACCAAAATAATTCAGAATACGAATGAGAAGAAGCTTGATTTATCAGGCGTCCAAAATTAAAAGTGTGATCCGTTTTACTCTTGTTTTTTATTTTAAAGAATTGAAATTTTTAAAAGTTTCAAATATTATAAATATTTAAACTTTATTAAAAGTTAAATATTATAAATATTTAAACTTTTTAAAAATTTAAAATTTTAAAAATGTTTTATATATTTATAATATATTAAAACTTTAATGAAGTTTCAAATATTATAAATATTTAAGATATAAAACGTTTCAAGTATTTATAATATTTAAATTCTATAAAAACTTTATAATATTGTAACTCTTTAACAATTAAAAATATATATTATGGGAACTATTTAAAGAAAACATATTTTAAATAAAAATATTATTGAAAAGAAAAATAACAAAATGATGTTTAATTTCACGGAAAGGGGTTATATGGTTGGACGGGTTTGAGTCGATATTAATATCCAAACGGCATTAGGGGTGAAATTTTAGAATTAACAATCAAAATATACAATTATATAATCTTAAACACTAAACAAAACAAAAAATATTAACAAAACATATACAACTTAAAATTTTGAAAATTTTAGTTATTAAAAATCGACGTGCGGTATATCGCGGGGTAGAATCTAGTGTGTATTATGTCATCCGACATAGTCTAATGTTTATCCTTAACTATGATTTACGTACCATTTGGCAACCTCGACCCTTTTTGGGCATACCAAAGAAGGACCTTTGTTTTATAATTTCGTATCATTCATTGCTCTTTCGAGTAATATAAAATTCCATATGTAGGGG